>CM061542.1:115232253-120032253 GCA_030864215.1 Capsicum pubescens
AATAGGATCGTCCAGTTCCTATAGAACCTATCACTAAAATATCCCTAGAGGGGGATAAGGCTAAGCGGAGCGAAAAGGGTTTTCCATGAGATGGGAAATGAAAACTATTTTCCCCACACGAAGTTTGTGAATAAGTGATTGTCTGATAATGAGCAAGGAATATCCGTCTTTCTGCTAAACAGGATGGATTGAACTCATAATTCATTAGATGCTTTTTATGAATGTCAACTAAGTATCGTAAGTAAATTGCTCCCGGTTGCTCAATCATTTGATAACCAAAGTCATTCTTTGATAAATGATCACTATGAGTCAGACTCAATAGAATTTGATCAATCCTATTTTCTGTCGTTAAGGTGGAGAACTGAACCAAGAATTCTCTTTCTTCATCATGAATCGAATCACTGTTCGCGACCCAGGATTCTATTTTCTCATCAATCCAATCCCCGTTCACGTTTTTTCTTTTTCTTATCAATGAATAGATCTCTTTACTTGTATGACTTAGATGTCTCGTATTTCTCAAAAAAGTAATTCGATTGATGGGATTTGGTATGAGATCGATGATCTCTATGAGATTGATATTCCAATCTTTCTTCTTAGAACGTATTGATTTGACCCCATAAGCGGGACCAAGCATGTTGCCGCCAGAAGAAGAACCCCATATTTCTTCTAGAGAATCTCCTAATTGTTCCAGAGCAACTAGAAAGAGATTCTTTAACCAGAAAGAATTCGGTTCAGATGTAGGATACCTATCCAGAAGTTTTCGCAACTCAATCATAGATGATGGAATCATCAAAGATTTGACCCTTTCGAACTCTGTCTGTAACTCACTAGAGGCCCGGGAAACAAAGAGAAGATGTGTACGAACGAGATATCCAGCAACAAGAAGAAGGAAAAGGATTGAATAGAGAAACTCCCGAGCATTTGGCGATCTCAGATGTGTCGATATCAATGGTGACTCATTATTTCGATGAATCATTTCTTCGGACAGAAGAAGATTATGTAAACACTTACTCGAGATCTCACTTATCAGATTCCATTGTGGAAGACATAATTTTTTCTGAAGAATTCGCCATGATATACCTGATCCATGCATAATATCAGGAAAAGTGGATACAAATTTTTGACCGCTACTTAGTATTGGCAATAGGTCTGAAAAAGTATCTAAAAATATCAAATTTAGATATTTGTACCCTGTCGAAGTAAGGAACCATGGCATATATGTTTGGAATAGATTCCATTTTGAGTAGAATAGATTCCATTTTGAGAGAGTTGAAAAAGAACTATCTCGTTGAAAGGTTCTATACATCTGCCCTTTCTCAACGCATTTCTTTAGACAAAGACTCCGTTTTTTCCTCTTTTCGGATGATAAATCTTTCTCAGAACATGGAGTGTGAATCAAACCCATGTTTGAATTGAAATTGAGATACTGATGCAAGTTCTTCCCTTCTGAATCAGATAGATTCATATCTGAAAGTGGTTGACAATAAGTTCTTTCAAAATTGACTATTTGCCCCTCTGTTAGAGGTGTTCCAGAAATGTCTGCGATCGAGTAAATAGCTCTACGAACGAATGGATCGGATCGACTTGGAAAATGGAAAGATTTGTACAATATTACCTTAGCTTCAACGGATGATTCCCCACTTTTTTCTCTCTTTGAGCAACCAAAATAGTTTTAAAATAGTGAAGGAAATGGTGGAGAATATAGTGAGGAAAAGGGATTTAACATCCCTCAGGTCCCCCTAAAGCAACTACTTGTCTACTTAAGAAGTGAAAGTCTACTAAATCAGTCATGCACTAGGGTCGGAGCTACCTCTAAAGTGCGCCTGACCACTAAAGTGGTTCCCTCTTATGAGGTCTCTTTCTACTAAAGATGATCTCAGCCAAATGGACAAGGCCACTAATGTGGATCATGGGCACTTACTACTAAAGCGGCCATACTAGATATCAGGTACCAGATTTTTCTAAGTCCAAAAATGGACTTCGATTGAGTGCTTGAAAATTATTTGAAACCACACTAGTGCAAACGATCTATGTTATCATACCAAATTCAATATTATGAACTCAATGGAAGCATCGAAACTTTCATTTGTTTCATTTCAACTAATTATGGGGCCTACACCTATAGTTTTAGTTTCCATATAATCCACCCAATATCCCAAAATAAGTATTGAAGCCTCGGTACCTAAACAAAGAATCCCCCTAGCCTAAATCAATAATTAGGTATTGATGGCACCATCAAAATTCTCATTTGAGATCATTTATTAGGATTTTTGTTTTGTGACCAATTCCTTAATAGTGATAGCTCTGAAATATAAAATAAGTCTAAAACCTAAATGAACCATTTGATAAATAAACCAATAGTTCTAGCAAGTTATAAATAACATGTGTAGCTGTGGAAAGGCTTAAAATGTCACAAATACATGTAAATCGAGGAAAAAACTAAGAGGGTCATTTCACATTCGCGAAGACCAAGTTCGATGGCTATTGCGATCACAGGCAGGTCTTCGCATTTGTGAAAGCTTTTTCAGGCTGAGGGTCACATTTGTGACAGGGTCTTTGCAATCGTAATGAATGGACCCGTAGAATAATTTATTGATATAAAACTTGATTCTCTTTTATTTTTATAAGTCACAACTTCTATTAAATTCCTTAGAGATATAAGAGAGTTAGAGGATCAATACATGGGGTTTTGGGGTTAGTTGGAGAGCTCGTGTGGACCTTTTATCATCAAGGGTTATCATAAAATTCCGTTGATTTCTTATTTAATTCTTTGCTTTAATCTAGAAATCCCTAATATTTTGTAGGCTGATTTGAGGGCATATCTAAACTCAAATTTCACTAATTTTTTAGTGTAAATAATCCTTGAGCCTAACGGGACGTTTTGATGGTTTCAAAGTTGTGATTCCATAAGCGAGACCAACATGAGATTTTAGCTTGATTTTTGACCCAAAGAATTTATATGCATTATGGGTATCTATATTCTTTTATTAATATGTAGATTATTGTTTTTATATCGTGACATCATACAGAGTTGTATGGAAGGTAAAATCTCCAATTAAGTGGACTTTCTTGGGCATTCATTGGCATCTAGGTAGGTCAGTCTTACTTTCCTCATATATTGGACTTAATTATATATATTTTATGGTATTATTATAGATTTATGTTGGAAATTACATCTTGGTTGAGTGTATAGTGATATTTTAGAATATTTACCCGTTTACAGAGTCGATTTAGGTAGAATTGACCCATTCCTCCTTCAATTGAGTTATATTATTTCCTTAGAACTTATTTGGACTTATTTAATAGCTAGTAGTGGAAATTGAAAGCCTTAGTCTAATTTTTTGGTAGAAATCACCTTAGTATTATCTTTTGGGAAGAGTAGCGGGCTCCGCCGACCCCTTTTTAGGCAAAATATTTCAATTAGATTCTTGTAGATCTAGGAGGACTTCATTTGTCATCTTACATATATTCTTGAACCCTACAATGATTGGACATCTTTCCAATTCTTTACTAGACTTGGTAACCTGTGTTTACTTTAAAGAATTGTTCAATCCCGACTATTGCTATTCATTTATGATATTTAAAGACCAGTTCAATTTTGGAACTTGTTGTTCATTTATGAAATTTAAAGATCAATTCTATGACAGTAGTTACTATTTATTTATTATATTTAAAGAATGATTTGACTCCTACATTTATAATTCATTTATGATATTAGAGTTTGGTTTGAGTTTGGCATTTATGATCCACGTATGAGGGTTAAGCTGAAAGGATTCACAAATATGATTTCAGTAGTTTGTGACTTAATAATTTTTGTTATCGATACTTCTTTTTGGATTGTATCCATCAGGACTATGGGGGCTCAATTGGGTTATTTCCTCTTGCCTGTGCTTTCTGGGTTTATGAGAGCCTAGTTAGGATGAAGTTAGCTTGTATTCTTTTTTATATTATCTACCTTATTATTTATTATCTATCATCTAGAGAATTATTTTAGCTTTTCCCCTTTTTTCCCAAACTTTAGTTTACATTCTAACTTTATTATGATTTAGTTCAGTAGGCGGGTGATACCAACTAAGTACTTGTTGTTCTGGCACTCATACAACACTTCTGCATATTTTTCTGATGTAAATTAGAGTACTAGATGTCGATGTTGATGTTCAATATAGTTCATACTCAGGGTTTTAAGGATATGGTGAGCTTTCAAAACTGGAGCTAATTCTCACTCCTTCAGCTATTTTTGACAGTCTTTACATTTAAGACTATCTGTTTATTGATACTATAAGTATTCTTATTCTTTTTATTAGTGGCTCTTATTTGACCTTACTAGGTTGTGTAATACTTTTCTACCATTTTCTATCTATATGTATGCTAGCGCACTTTATATTTTATTGCCTACGATCTCTCTGTATGCTTAAATTTTGTATTTATTATACCTTCTGCCAACTAGCCTATTACTTGTCATTACAGGCTAAAGTTTTTCTTACCTATTAATGGACTAAAGTAGCTTCCATCATGACCTTAGAAATTGAACCATGAAAAATTTGTATTAGAGTCTAGGTGCATTGGTATTGTTGGTACAACATATGGACCAGAACCAAGACGTTAATTTCTTACCTTTAAGAGGCTATAGGATATTCTTAGGAGAGCATCACTATTTTCATCACTTCATGCATCGAGTGTTTGTTGGTTTCTAAAATTTACATTGTTTTACTCTTTTGCAAATAGTTAGGATGTGAGCTACGATGACCAAAGAAAAGGACCCCGAGTCTACAACTATGACTCATTTTAGAGGTCGTATAGAACTAGGGGTCAAGGTCAGACAATAGTGACATCCCTATGTAGGATTGCGGATAAAGAGCCTTCCCTAAATCATGTTATTGCTCCCGCACCATAGGCTTTTTGTAACACCCTACATTTTTAAGATACAATTTGAACTGTCATTCTTATGCTCATAGACCCAAACCCAATGATTCTATGTTAAAATAAGTGTGATGATTAATTCTATAGTGTGGGAACATCTTTGGAGATGAATTGAGATCATAAAAATCTACTAACTCAAAGATGAGTTGAGAACTTTTATACCGGTTGAGTTTTAGTAAATGTTTCAACATAGGTAAACTTTAAATGAGCATAGCTCCTAGATTATATAGTTGTTCTGAGCCAAAGACCCACCAAATGATAGATAATTGAATTATCTTTCCAACAAATATAGTTTTGCCTTAATCTAAGATTGAGGTGAAATGTTATGGATGAATTACTACAGTGATGTCAAACTATAATTGACAACAGCTCTGATGGCGACTCATTGTCAGACTTAATAAGTCGTTAGGAGGACTCGTTGCCATGGCAATGAGGAAGACCAAACTTTGGTCCTTTGAGAATGAATCCAGGGTATGACACATTGTGAGACACAATAAGTCATTATGACAGACCCATTTTCATAACAGTAAAGGACTAAATTATAAATCCTCAGGAAATGACTCCAGGCCATGAATCTTGGACTAACATCACGAGTCGGTACCCAAGATGTGACAACTTTACCCAGACTTTTCTTGCACGTTTTAGTTAGGGTATTTTTAGTCTTTTCAACCCTCTAAAACCTTTTTCAAGGCTAAAAACATCCAAATGACCCCGTTGCCATCAGTTATCAAGAAAATCAAACCTTATTTTTTCTCTTAACTCCCAATGCAAGAGATACTAGGGTTTTACAAGGAATTCGATGTTCAGGCTTTAAACTTTGACTTCTCTTTATTTCTATTCTTTAGACATGTTGCTCATCCCTTACTTGTATTCTTACATTATGGCACTTGTTTCCTCAATATTCATATGCTTTGAATGATGGGTTGGAACTTTAGTTTAGGGTTTTTGGTTGTTAACAGTTGAATTGCTTATTCCTTGTCTTGATGGGGTATTCGTGCTTAAATTGATAGATTTTGGAATTGAATAAAGGCATTGACACAATGTTTGAAAATTGGTGAGTTGGGTTTTATAATGGAGATGAATTTTGGTATGGTAATTGTTTTGCGAAAATTTTGACTTTTTTAGAGTCGCCACTAAATTTTTGAAAAGGAATTAAGAAAACCTTTATGAATTACTTCAAACAATCCAAAACAGAAAAATCATTTAAGTTTTGAAAATTTTGAGTAAGCGGTTCCTATTAATACTCTTGGAAGGTTGTTAAGGCACCAAAAGTATCCGCGAACTTGTGGTTATCCGGATTATTTGAAAATATCTTTTGACTAACTTCAAAAAGAAAGATTGATTGTTGAAGAGTAATTGATTTTAGGAAAAGACTTGTGTAAAATAGATTTGGACAACTTAGTAGGGATTTTAACTAAGTCTAAATAAATTAAAAACAAAGCATGTAAAAGGGGAAGGGAGAAAATAAAAGACTTAGGCTATTGAGCCCAAATCAATAGACCCAGTCCTAATCTTATTGGGTTTTTGGCCCACTTGCACCTGTCTTAATCTGAATATTGGACTTTCGGCCCACAACCTGTCCTAAGAAAGTTTTTGGACCTTTGAGGCTCAAAATCCACCACACCTGTATTAAAATAAAAATTTAGCTTCGAGGCCCAAATGAATGAATGAATAAATGACTAAATGAATAATTAAAAAGAAGACAATAATAAAAATAGAGACTTTTCAAGTCTCTTAGTGACCTCATCAATGGGTTTGAACTCATTTTCCTTCTTCGTCTATCTTCTAGCACTGGCATGCCATGTAGTGGACCTTGGATTTAGGACTTGACTCAAAGAGCTGACCCTTATTGACCCATTACGAAATGCAAGAGGAGAGAAATCCATTTGGACTCGAGATATTTTTTGCATGCAAAGAAAAGATAAAGAAATTAATATACGTTGAAGGCAGAATAGTTACATACTTCAAAGCAAAAGAAAATATCAAGAATCAATTTTTGAATTACAATGATATGCAAAGTTGCACACGTATAACAAGAGTGAGAGTCAATAGATAAAATGCAAAGAAAAGACATCCACTTGCATGCCTCATGACTTATGTTCATATTAAGAATGGATAAAGGTAAAAGGAAGAAGGCCATATTAAATGAATTAATGCGAGAAACAAACAACGTAAGCTTGCAAAAGTAAAGGGATGAGGCAATAAGAAAAATACTCATGACTTTTAAAATTGAACAAACATAGACACTAATCCATATAATAAAAGAAAAAAAAATTAAATTTCAATTAAGGCGACATTAACAAAAATTCACACATCTAAATTACAACAGACATCTTATGAAAAACGTGTAACAACCTATGATTTATATTTCTAAGACATCGTTGATTCTCTTTAGATATTATGAATAAAAGAGAGACATGAATTAATTCATTTCATACACAAAGAGCACAAATAACAATCCAAGGTAAGAAAATAAGAACAAAAATTTAGCATCTCTAAGAGTGAAATATCGTTCAACAATCATACTAAACATGAGTCAAAAATATCCAAATAATTGTATTTAGCCACAAAAGTCAGAACTTTCTCATCATTTTGACAAAACAACATGCGATTAAAAGAGGAATAAACATCTTTGATGGAAAATAAAGTTAGCACTTCGTCTCTTATATGAGTATTTTGAAATCCATTAAAATAATTAGCAAGCAAATGACAAATTCTTGACTTAACTAATTACTATTTTTATTAAGGCGAAACAAACAATAATAACTATTTTTCCAACATAAAAGAAATAACTTTACATGCTAAAATAAACATATCCGCCAACAATGAATTCAAACAAGGCATGAGTTCATCTTTTGAGCAAAGATCAAAATTTTATACATAACAATCAAAGAATAAAGTCAAAAGAAAAAATAATCAATATAAACTATTCTTTTCAACATAAAGAAAATAACTTTACATGCTAAAAACAAACATATCTACCAACAATGAGTTTAAATAAGACATGGCTATGTTTTTCAAGCAAAGATATAAACTTTATCCAAAATAATCAAAGAATAAGGTCAAAAGGCTAAACAATCAATATTAACTAAATTTTTTCAACATAAAGAAAATAACTTTACATGCTAAAAACAAACATATCTACCAACAATGAGTTTAAACAAGACATGAGTATGTTGTTCAACCAAAGATCTAAACTTTATCCAAAATAATCAAAGAATAAGGTGAAAAGGAAAAATAATCAATATTAACTATTCTTTTCAACATAAAAAAAATAACTTTACATGCTAAAGACAAACATATCCACCAACAATGAGTTTAAACAAAGCATAATTACATCTTTTAAGCAAAGATTGAAACTCTATCTATAATAATTAAAGAATAAAGTCAAAAAAGGCACGTACAACTATTGCTAGCTCATTTTTATATCATGAACATGAAAATAATTAAAATATCGATATCACAACGTCCTATGGCCTGCAAGTCCATCTACAACAAATAATTTCAGCAAAAAAAAATTATAACTACGAACTATGAAGAAGAAAAAAATGAAGAACAAAATGATAATAAAACTAAAAAAAGGTGTGTTTACCTTTTTGGGGAAAGAAAAACGAGACTACGAGTTTCGTTGGAATCAACCACTACCGAAAAATGTCGCAGACAACTCAAAAATTTTGATTAGCCGACCAACTCTATGAAACAAAAATTTTTACCAAACAAAAATTACTATTTTGCTCAAAATGATTTTTTTACCTTTGTACCCTTGTTTTTTACTTTTCAACCCCCCTTTCTACCAAAGTAATGGTAGTATTTATACGAGAGAACGAAGTTTTATTTCCTCTCTTCCATCAATATGGAAGAAAAGTATTTATAGAAAAGGATGAGAATTTAGTTCTTGCATCCACCAATGTACGAGAAAAAATAATTAAGGGTATTTTGGGAATTTTTAAATTGAAGATAAGGTGAGGTGGAAGATAATGTGGGGAGAAATTGTACAATGTAGTATAACTTTTGAATTTCAAAATTGGGTAAGGACAAAGTTGGGGGGAAATAGTACAATGTAGTACAATTTGAAATTATTTTTTGGTGGCAATTAGGTAGAGTTATGAGAGTTTTTGGGAATTTTGGGGTTATTTAAAATATAATCCCAATTGGGATTTAAAATTTAGTCATATTTATTTAATTTTGACCAAATTAAAAATCAATTGACGGATTGCATTGCAATTATAGCCTATTTGATTTCAATTATGGACAAATCTAATAGATTGGCTAAATTAAATTGAAATTCGATACGAATTAATACTTTTTTTAATCCCGAGCTTCTTTATTTAATAAAATCAAACGTATATTTATCCAAATAAATTATTTTGAAAATAAATTATATTGAAATCAAGATTTTAATCATTATATTTATTTTCAAAATAATCCTTAATTAAAATATGATATTCCATAGAATAAATATTTAAGTAATCAGATTATATAATCTCGTATAATTGAACACGATAATATATAATCTCTACTTAAAATGACAAAATTACGTACAAAATATTTTGAACAGTTTTTATTCGAATGAAATAAATATTTTGATTTTATTAAAAACCGGGGAAACTCAGGATTAAATTTAGTTGTGGAGGGAAAAAATTAGGTATCAACAACTGCTCCCCTCCCTTTGGGTAGGGTGAATGCACGTAATCCTAGGCAAAGGGAAGCTGACGTTCCTAATTTTTGCCTGACCACAGATTCGAATCTGAAAGAGGTTGGCTTTCGCACGAGTTTCATAGAGTTATGGCCGGACCTCGGTATCAGGTTTCCTACATATGTCAGGTTACATGAGAATTCAGGCAACTTGTAGTTCATAAAGCTTGATTTAAAGCACGATTTTAAAAAATACACTAGTTATCTCGATTTTTTGAGATTTTGATAAAACTGAAAAAGTAGGAAATAAAGAGATTTGGGGGGAGGTTGGAATGAAGTCGAGTTTTCTACTTAGAGCACAGCCTACATATCCCTGAGTCTCAGGGAATCAGACTACTTGTAGTTTGACTCAATTGGTAGAAAAGATAGTTTTATTTCAGACGATCTTTTAGCTCAGGATGATTGACAATTTAGTTGAGTTGCGGATAAGAGGATTGTAACCTCTTAACCATGAATATGGGATCCTTCACATCCATAGGTAATAACTTACCTGGACGTAATTTCCAAAACTCTAATAGTCTTATCACTCGAATTTGAAAGAAAAAGAAGGTTACCCTCGGTATGAGTTAAGAAATATCCCGGAGGCAAAGCTGAAACCAAAATATCCCAAAATACCCACATGCCTTCTAACAGGGGTGCGGTTGGATAGTAGTGGCGATCATCCTTTAGCTAGAGTCTAAAGAGTTTGACGTCCCTCTTTAGACTATGTCCCATTTCGCTGCTAAGAAAGAGTTCCACATTGTGTTGTGTCCTATCTGGAGTTGTCCGCACCTGTGTTTTTGATTTGATATTTTCATCCTCTTGGATTCTCTCGACAATTTTTGAAACAAAAGTGTTAGTGCAAAAGATAATTCATGAAAGATGTATGTAGTCTTTTACCATACCCCCACATGGATTATCGCCTGGAAAGAAAAGTCATCCTTTCATGTACCTGTTTGGAAGGAAATAACTTTCAAAAATAGACACAACAACCTCTTAGTTGTTGAATAATTATATCATTTGTCGGTTGATTATGTCTTCAAAGTGGGGTGACCCTTTTGGACACCGATGACACTTTATGCAGAATGGTCCCTGCAACCGTGTAATCCTGGGCTGATGCGGCAACCCTTTTGGTTACCTACATTACTTGTTGAATCTGGAATGATAACCTCTCCGATTATTGACAATGATTCTTTCCATGCGACCTTCGGGTTAGTCTTGCGCATCTTTTGTATCGATACGAGCTATAGATTTCCCTTGAATTGTCAATATTTGGATAATATTGTGCATTATTTGATGTTGGATATGAGGTGACTTATAAATATCCTTTGAATTTCTAGCCTTTAAGTAATCCTGCACATTATCCAACCTTGGATAAGAGATGACTTACAGATATTCCTCCAATCGCTAGCTCTCAGGTATTTCAGAACACCATCCGACCTTGGATACAATATGACTTATAGATATCTTTCAAATTGTTAGTCTTTGGGTAATCCTGCACATAATCGATCTTGAATATGATGCGTCTTATATAGAATCCTTGAACTTATCAATTTGATAATCTTGCGTATTCTCCGATAAGGATTTAGCTGCGACTTATGGATAACCTTCGGACTATCAATTCTTGGATAACCTTGCACACTATCTGGTTAGGATGTTGTTACGGCTTACGAATTACCTATGGGCTACCAACTCATAGAAAATATTGCACACTATCCTATTTTAAATAATATGAATTATTGATGACCCTCAGATTGTCAATTTTCTAGGAAATCTCATATGTCATTCATTTTCAGATAGCAACTTAAAGGAGTCCCTTTAAATCACATGCTTTTGATGCATTCAGATGTTGATTCTTAACATGATGAGATATTCTCGATGTCAGCATATTCTATCTCACGTGTTAATAGATATTAAATGCAAATAATATCCTCGACGCCAGTGTATGCTATCTCGTGTGTCAATAGATATTAGACGCTAATGATATCCTCGATGCCATCATATGATATCTCATGCATCATAAGATATTTAATGCAGATGATGCCCTCGACATCAGCGTATGATATCTCATGCATAATCAGATCTTTAATATAGATAATACCCTTGACGCGAACGTATGACATCTCGCGCATCATCAGATATTTAATACAGATGATACCCTCGATGCTAGCATATGATATCTTGCGTATCATCAGATATTTAATGCAGATGACACCCTCGATGCCAGCGGATGATATCTCGCGCATCATCAGATATTTAATGTAGATGATACCCTCAATGCCAGCGTATGATATCTCACGCGTCTTTAGATATTTAATGCAGATAATACCCTCGACGCTAGTGTATGATATCTCACGCGTCATCATCTATTAAAGGAAAATAATACCCTCGACGCCAGCGTATGATATCTCGCATGTCAACAGATATTAGATGATGATATCCTCGTTGCCAGCGTATGATATCTCGTGTGTCAACAGATATTGATGATGATGATATCCTCGCCCCAGCGTATGATATCTCGCATGTCAACAGATATTAGATAATGATGATATCCTCAATGCCAACGTATGATACCTCACATGTCAACATATATTAGATTAATGGCCTTCTTGGCAATGAGATAATATGAAATAGTTCTTTCGATGATTTGAAAACAGTTTCATCTGAGTTCGTTTATCTGCGTCTTGCTTTCTACATATACCTATACTCAAGGTAGAAAATTAGTATCCACAATGTCACTCTCACTGGCGACCAAAGTTAAGCTTTATGATAGTTTAATGACAAATACTGAGCATCATGATATGAATGGCTTATTCTACTATGTATCTTCTCCTTTTGAAGAAATAATTAAATAGAAAATCCACTGAATGCAAGTAAATGGGGCAAAACCCTTATTTGGGGATTACTCAAATACCGTTGCTTCTCTTCAAGGCAAATTTTGAGGATGACTTTCTTCTCTTCCTCTTATTAAGTTATACTTTGGTTGTGTATTTATTGTGCCGACTCCCTTAAATGTACTTGTGCTCAAGGTAAATATTTAGTAGACACAGTGTCGCTTTTTCTAGTGACTATTTTTTAGAAAAATTCTAAATACAATATTCATAAAGAAGATAAGACATTTTTTTTGTCCTTAATGATCTCAAGAAATGAGATAGACATTTCAAAAGGTCCTAGATAAATGGGTATTACACCCATTTTGGGGGCTACCCAAAAATACCGTTCTTGAGCATTATATACTTTGGTGTGGCTCCCAACTTGCTCGGGAATTTTTGAAAGAGACTCTCATTTTTTTGTATTGATCCCTACATCCATAGAAAATGATTAGTTTGAGTGAAACTACTTCGTTTTGACCTTCTTTGGTACTTGGTTTGTTCCTCACCATCTTTTGAGTGCTCCGTCATGTTGAGTCTTCCACCCCTGACTCCCCGTCCCAATAGATGACTGGGAAATCACTGAGTAAAAAATTTACATAGATTTTTTAAAGTAGTCTTAAATTTAGAAAAATAGTTTTGAAAATTTCTGTAAGATATTTAGAAAATCTCTGCCAGTCATGTCATGTACTATATCAACGAACGTCTTCCTCTTGGTATTGACTATGTCTAACATTTTTGTGGAGGATTGCTAGGGATTCAGCATCGTTGAGGCTTTCTATCAAAAGTTTTTTCATAGCCTAAGATTTAATCTAACAAGACTTTGTCGCAGATGGTGACTTCTAAAGCTTGACTTTGACATCTGCTGCTGGGGAAATTGAAATATATTCCAATATATTTGTGGAAATTTTGAGGACCTCCTCAAAATTTCTTCCCCAGTTTAAAGTTATTTGAGATGACATCAGCCTGTGAGGATCTGAACTCTTTGTTAGTCTTCGTTCTCTTTATTTTTGGAAGATGATCTTTCTTTTGTGAATTTTTGAGATTCCTTCTCGAAAAATTCTGCCCCAGTTTCCATTTTCTGGGGTTATATGATCGAGCCGCTGAGGTGCCTATGTATCCCGTTGAAGCAAGAATCATTTCAAATGTAGTTCAAGACTACGCTAAGGATATATAGTAAAATCTATTGGGCTGACCAAAGCCGACATAGGCCGCCTACGTATCCCTTTCTTGGAAATTCAGGTCATCACGTGGTTCGTACATAAAAGAAAAGGATAAATTCTCCTAAGGGGTTGAACGAAGACGACATAAGCCACCTACGTATCCCTTTCTTGGGAATTCAGGTCAAACATAGTTCGTACATAAAAAGAAGAGGATAAATTCTCCTAAGGGGTTGACCGAAGCCGACATAGGCCGCCTACGTATCCCTTTCTTGGGAATTCAGGTCAAACGTAGTTCGTATATAAAAAGAAGTTTTAGGGTTAAATGGCCCTGATTACTATTATCTATATTTCTAGGATAGAAATAAGCACTTCTATGGATGACATGGTATTTTCACTGCCTTTGTCTTGATAGAACAAATGATCAATTGTTCCCTTAGTCATTACCCTTCTAGTTAACCGCCTTAGTTTCCTCTAGATTAGGCTTCTTTGATTATCGAACTCTTTGAATTTTCTATTGACTGTTCTAAGGTTATTGTCTCTCATTCATTATTATCTTGATTCTTAACATGACATGACAATGGAAGGTTTTAAGCTATTATTGTACGACGGGCGATGAGTCATGGTGGAGTGGAGGTCCAATTCAATAATGTTTCCTCCAATTAATCTTCCATGATCCCGATTGTCTTGGGAAATTCTTCCCTTGCATTTTACTTATACCATCCTCGAGACCATCATTTACAGGTTTGAAAAATGATTGGTAGAGTCCAGTTTTACTACAAGTCATTTTTTATTTTCCTATAACAAAGCTATAGTCAAGAAGGGGGTCTCTTATTTATTTTGATCTAGTGAAGTAGGGCCATTTTGTGCCAATATAGAGTAGTTTCTATTACCTTCAAAGTAAAAACAACTCAAAGGCTAACGTGTTAGATTCCATTAGTAATAAGAAAAGCAAGATGATAAGGTAGAAAGTAAACACATAGAGTTGTTTCTCATCTCATGCGAATTGATCCATGAAGTAATGATGACTCGAGAATTTAAATGAACAGGATTTTGCTCAATGATATGGATAGGTGGAATTTATTAGGAAGGCTCAACTATTTTTATTTCCAATCTTATCTCTTCTTTCAAGATAGTGGAGGACAACAGAGTTTTTGAAGATAGAGGTCGGGCCGAAAGGCTGCCTACTTATCCCACAGAGGAAAAATCAGGCCCTACGTAGTTAGAAACTATAATGGATTTTCTGATTCTAAAGTCAACTTTCCTAAAATGGTAGCAATCATTTTGAAAGTTCTAAGAATGACTGCGGACTTTTCTGAGAAACTTGGGAGACTTGGAGTATGTTTGGTCGGGTTTTTGTATAGTGGGATATATTTCTACCTAGAGATGCTCTATGGAAAATCAGATCAATTCACCTTTGATTCGAATCAACATAGCACATATAAGCACATAAACAGATATATGACACAAGCATATTGTAATGAACGTGCATCCTAATTGGGTGACCCTTTTGAGCCAAGGGTTGGCCTAACGTATTTGAAGGAAGTATATGTTTTTTTAAAACCAATCCATTATCCCCCCAAAACCTTCATAGGTGTACATAAATGGCATAAATGCCTACAAAAGGGATACAATCATTAGGGAAATGGAAAATAACATGAGAAAAAGAACAATGTCCCGCGCACGGGATAGGAAATACTAGCTCCTGAATGCTCTTCTATTGGAATTCGCCCTCTTAGTTTTGTCTACTTCTTGTCATTGGTGACATTCATTGATTATCAAGCGATTCCCGTACAATAGTTCTCTAGATACAACCGTCCAAATTGATCAATTTCTTGCTTGGATTGCCTTAATTCCTTTCTCAATTGGTGATGATGGAGGCATCCTTACACGAACGTAAGCCAAGAAAGCTTCTCCCGACCCCTAAAGAATATTGGATTGGATTAAACAAATATATATTTCTTAAAACATAAATATTATTCATCTATAATTGACTCGGGGTCAATAGACGTAGGGCAAGTTTTCTAATGGGCCTAACACCCCTTCGGGTATTAGGTCGTCCTAGGCTCATGCCTAAAATAACCCTTTGGTTTCACTCTATCCTAGGTGTCTAGAGTGGGTTTGAACCATGTTCCCAAGCAGACGCCTTGGCTTTGGAAATACAAACAACTATCTGACGACTCACATGCTAATAAACCATCGTATTATCAATACTTTATGTTGAGTTGAACAACAGGGGACGGGACATCCACAAAACTCCAAAATAATTTAATAAATCAATGCAGGATTATGCTATGAGAAGAAATAATTAAATACCGCAAAATCAAAACATATAAATACGTAAATAGTTAATTAAAAGACAAAATCAAACATTAGGTTAGAAACTAGTTAAATATTCCCCAGCAGAGTCGCCATTTATGTTTTACGGAAATTTTGACTTTTTTAGAGTCGCCGCTTAATTTTTGAAAAGGAATTAAGAAAACCTTTATAAATTACTTCTAACGATCCAAAATAGAAAAATCGTTTAAGTTTTGAAAATTCTGAGTGAGCGGTTCCTATTGATACTCTTGGAAGTTTTTTAAGGCACCAAGAGTATCCGCTAACTTGCGGTTATCTTAACTGTTTGAAAATATCTTTTGACTAACTTCAACAAGAAAGATTGATTACTGGAGAGTAATTGATTTTAGGAAAAGACTTGTGTAAAATAGATTTGGACGACTTAGTAGAGATTTTAACTAAGTCTAAACAAATTAATAACAAAGCATGTAAAAGGGGAAGGGGAGAAAATAAAAGACTTAGGCCATTGAGCCCAAATCAATAGACACTGTCTTAATCTGATTGGGCTTTTGGCCACTTGCACCTGTCCTAATCTAAATATTGGGCTTTCCGCCCATAACCTGTCCTAAGCTAGTTTTCGAACCGTTGAGGCCCAAAATCCGCCTCACCTGTATTAAAATACAACTTTGGCTTCGAGGTCCAAATGAATGAATACATAAATGACTAAATGAATAATTAAAAAGAAGATAATAATAAAAATCGAGACTTTTCAAGTCTCTTAGTGACCTCATCAATGGGTTTTGACCTATTTTCCTTCTTTGTGTATCTTCTAGCACCCGCACGCCATGTAGTGAACCTTGGGTTTAAACTTCAGACTTGAATCGAAGAGGTGAGCCTAATTGACCCATTACGAAATCCAAGAGGAGAGAAGTCTATTTGGACTCGAGATATTTTTTGCATGTAAAGAAAAGATGAAGAAATTAATATACGTTCAAGGCATAATAGTTACATATTTCAAAGTAAAAGAAAATATCAAGAATCAAATTTTGAATTACAATGATATGCACACTTGCACATGTATAACAAGAGTGAGAGTCAATAGATAAAATGCAAAGCAAAGACATCCACTTGCATGCCTCATGACTTATGTTTATATTAAGAATGAATAAAGGTAAAAGGATGAAGGCCATATTCAATGAATTAATGTGAGAAACAAACAACGTAAGCTTGCAAAAGTAAAGGGATGAGGCAACAAGAAAAATACTCATGACTTCTAAAATTGAACAAACTTAGACACTAATCCATATAACAAAAGAAAATAAAGGTTAATTTTTTAGGAAAAAGAATCTTTAAATTTCAATTAAGGCGACATTGACGAAAATTCATACATCTAAATTACAACCATCATTTTATGGAAAAATGTGTAACGACCTATGATTTATATTTTTAAGACATCGTTGATTCTCTTTAGATTTTATGAATAAAAGAGAGACATGAATCAATTCCTTACACACACAAAGAGCATGTATAACAATCCAGAGTAAGAATATAAGAACAAAAGTTTAGCATCTCTAAAAGTAAAATATCGTTTAACAATCATACTAACCATGAGTCAAAAATATCCAAATAATTTTATTTAGCCACAAAAGTCCGAACTTTCTCTTCATTTTGACAAGGCAATATGCGAACAAAAGAGGAATAAACATCTTGGATGGAAAATAAAGGTAGCACTATATCTCTTATGTTAGTATTTTAAAATCCATTAAAATAATTAGCAAGCAAATGATAAATTTTTGACTTAACTAATTACTATTTTTATTAAGGTGAAACAAACAATAATAACTATTTTTCCAACATAAAAGAAACAACTTTACATGCTAAAACAAAAATATCCGCCAACAATGAATTCAAACAAGGCATGAGTTCGTCTTTTGAGCAAAGATCAAAACTTTATACATTACAATCAAAGAATAAAGTCAAAAGGCAAAACAATCAATATTAACTATTCTTTTCAACATAAAGGAAATTACTTCACATGCTAAAAACAAATATATCTACCAACAATGAGTTTAAACAAGACATGACTATGTTTTTCAAGAAAAGATCTAAATGTTATCCAAAATAATCAAAGAATAAGGTCAAAAGGCAAAACAATCAATATTAACTATATTTTTCAACATAAAGAAAATAACTTTACATGCTAAAAAAAACATATCTACCAACAATGAGTGTAAACATGACATGAGTATGTTTTTCAAGCAAAGATCTAAACTTTATCCAAAATAATCAAAGAATAAGGTGAAAAGGCGAAATAATCAATATTAACTATTCTTTTAAACATAAGAAAAATAACTTTACATGCTAAAAATAAATATATCCACCTGCAATGAGTTTAAACAAAGCATAAGCACATCTTTTAAGCAAAGATTGAAAGTTTATCTATAATAATCAACGAATAAAGTCAAAAAAGGCACGTACAACTATTGCTAGCTCATTTTTTTTATCATGAACATGAAAATAATTAAAATATCAATACCACATCATCCTATAGCCTTCAAAGCCATCTACAACAAACAATCCCATCAAACAAAATTATAACTACGAACTACGAAGAAGAAAAAGATGAAGAACAAAATAATAATAAAACTAAAAAAAAAGTGTGTTTACCTTTTTGGAGGAAGCAAAATGAGACTACGAGTTTCGTCGGAATCAACCACCACCGAAAAACGTTGCCGGCAACTCAAAAATTTTGATTAGCCGACCAACTCTATGAAACAAAAATTTTTACTAAATAAAAATAACTATTTTGCTCAAAAGGATTTTTTTTTCCTTTCTAGCCTCTTTTTATTTTTACTTTTCAATCCCCCTTTCTACCAAAGTAGTGGTAGATTTTATAGGAGAGAATGGAGTTTTATTTCCTCTCTTCCATCAATGTGGGATAAAAGTATTTATTGGAAAGGATGGAGATTTATTTCTTGTCATCCACCAATGTGGGAGAAAAAGCAATTAAGGGTGTTTTGGAATTTTAAAATTGAAGATAAGGTGAGGTGGAAGATAATGTGGGAGAAATTATTCATTGTAGTACAACTTTTGAATTTCAAAATTGGGAAAGGACAAAGCTATGGGGAATAGTACAATGTAGTACAATTTAAAATTATTTTTTGGTGGCAATTAGGTAGAAGTTATGAGAGTTTTTCGGAATTTTAGGGTTATTTAAAATATAACCCCAATTGAAATTTAAAATTTATCCATATTTATTTAATTTTGACCAAATTAAAAATCAATTGACGGATTGCATTGCAATTATGACCAATTTGATTTTAATTATGGCCAAATCTAATAGATTGGCTAAATTAAATTAAAATTCGATATGAATTAATATTTCTTTTAATCTCGAGCTTCTTGATTTAATAAAATCAAATGCATATTTATCCAAATAAATTATTTTGATAATAAATTATATTAAAATCAAGATTTTAATCATTATATTTATTTTCAAAATAATCCTTAATTAAAATCCGATATTTCATAGAATAAATATTTAAGTAATCATATTATATAATCTCTTATAATTGATTACGATAATATATAATCGCTACTTAAAATGATAAAATTACGTACAAAATATTTTGAACAATTTTTGTTCAAATGAAATAAATATTTTAATTTTATTAACAAGCGGGAAAATTCAAGATTAAATTTAGTCATGGAGGGCAAAAATTAGGTTTCAACAGTAATGACATTAACCTCAACCCACCTTGTAAACTTGATCGTAAATTTAATTATTCGCCTGATTTAACTTACCTTTTGAAAACATTGTATTGCATAAAAATGTTGATTTGATAAAAATGGTTTTGGAAGGCCTTGGTTTCTATGGTTTTGGATATTGAATAGAACTTGGAATTCTAATGGTTATATGGATTGGTTTGGCCAACTATTAATATATATATATATATATATATATATATATATATATATATAACCATGCCAGGGAAGGGGATCGATGGGATATGTAGCTTTGCTTTCCTAAACCAACCACTGGCTATATGGGTTTAGCTCCTCCTACTGAAAAGGCCCCAGTGCTTGAAGCCGCACTACCATGGAAGAAAGCCTGGGATGACTAGTACATACCCAAATATACAGTTTGGCATCATGCACATTGTCAGTAGGACAAAACCTCACATCGGAAAATATGAGTTTCCAGATTAGATCTCCCCGGGACCTCCACCTTCCATGGCTTTACTACACATCTCTCCTTTAGGCCCAATTAAAACCATTTTACAACCAAACCATTATTCAATCTTTTATTGACCAAGGCTATTATTAGTGGTATCATCATACCAACCATAACTTGCAAGTATTATCCTTAGCCAAACCTTAGGGGATTCCCATGTACCCTATATAATTTCCAATTACCAAAACCATGACCACCAAGGCCTTTTCAATCTATTAAAAACCATTTAAACCTTTCATATCATTTAGGATTCCATTACCAAGTTTAAACCATGCATAAGTTCCATTGAAAAACCAATATTGTAGTGAAAACATTGTTAAAGGCATTTTATCAACACATTGGGGGCATAGTATTTTCAAAACCAAAGTCCATCACCAAAGAACCATTCCAATGAAACCAATTATCCAAAGCCAGCATTAATGCATATAAAAAAATAATTAAAATACGGGAAAACCATAACCAAAAACCCCATATCATATTTGAAAACCCAAAACCATACAACATCAAAATCATAAAAACATTGTACAAAACCATGCCTTTAGTTAGAACTAACAATAAGGTAAGAGAACATACCTTAAACCGAGATGACGATGGAGAAAAATCACCAAGAAAAGCCCCAATTTATTCCTTAAGATGAAACCCTAGCTTTATTAGCCCAAGAACTCTAGACACGATTTAAGAGTGTTTTCCAAGTATTTAAGAATAGAATAATAGGGCAAATAACCTCCCAAGAGTAATATAAGTCGTGGGACCTTATTAGGATAAATGGGGAAATGTCCAGGATACTCCCACTTAAGTTGCATAAAAATCCCATCACAGGGATACGACTGACCCTTACGAGTCGTATCCTCCCTGTACGAGTGGTATCCATCACTTATACCCTTGGTTTCCCCTTAGACCAAATGCTTTCTGAGGTACGACACACCCAAACCTAAGTTGTATTCAAGTATACGACTGGTACCCATAAATCGTACCTCTGGCATAATAGAATCCAGGAGGTTTGAACACTGATCACCATACGAGTCCTTGGTATGACTGATACCCTGTCTTATGGCTCACGGTGAGCCACTCATACTTAGATACAATCTATGTTATCAAGTCTAAGGTTAAGTGAAGGAGCCAAACAACCCGCTTCAACTAGTATGACTCGTACCTTCAAGTCATACCCATTCTAATAACCAAATCCATCTCACTAACCAACACTGGTCAATATACGATTGGAACATACCACCCTTACCTAAGTGTATGACTCATTCTCCAAAGTTGCATCTTTCCTAGAAACTAGAAATCAAGGAAATTATCTAAGGTCTAGAAATCAGGGTGTTTCACCTTATATGCTCAACTTTAACTTGTTGGAACACTATGCATTTGGCTAAAAAATTAGCCACATTCCTCTTCATATTATTCCACCAATACATCTCCTTAAGTTCATGATACATTTTCATCAAACCAGTATAAATAATACTGCGTGACACATGCGCCTCATAAGATCCATTCTCGCAGATCGTCAATATCGGGAACACATAATCTTTCTTTTGCCACAAGGTACCATCACCACTAATCTCAAAGGTCATCACCTTCTGCCCATAAATGTCACCCTTGTTCATCATTAACACAAGATCTAACACTTGTTTCTCCTTAATTTTAGTACCAAGAGATGACCGCACCACTTCCTGCACCAATACACAACCATTCTCGAAGTTCAAAATATGAACTCCAAGGTTAGCAAAACGGTGAATGTACTTCACCTACTCCCGCTTCTCCTTATCCATATGAGATGGACTCTCATATATAACCTACTAAGAGTATCAACAACCATGTTAGCTTTACCTAGGTGGTAGTGAAGAATCATATCATTGTCCTTGAGAAGGTCAAGCCATCTCCTTTGCCTGAGGTTAAGCTCTTTCTGAGTAAACACATACTGAAGGCTCTTATGTTCAGAGAAGATATCCATATGCACTCCGTACAAATAGTGACACTAGATTTTCAATGCGAACACCACAACTAACAGTTCTAAGTCATGAGTTTTGATAATTCATCTCATGCACCTTTAACTGCCTAGAGGCATAAGCTATCACATTTCCATGCTGCATTAGAATGCAACCAAATCCAATACTAGATGCATCATAGTAGATCAAAAACCCATCAGTGCCTTTAGGCATGGTAAAAAATGGATCCGAAGTTAGCTTATCCTTTAGCTTTTCAAAACTACCCTCATAAGCATCTGACTACAAGAACTTTACCTTATTTGGGTCAACTTAGTTAACGGGGTAGCTATAGTAAAAAAACTCTCCACAAACCTTCTATAATGGCTAACGAAACCTAAGAAGCTCCGAATATAGATTCGAGTCGTGGGTCTAGGACACTTCTTCACCACTGTAACTTTTTGCTAATCCACCATGATCCCTTCACTAGAAATGATATGACCCAAAATGTGATAATGTTCAACCAAATTCACATTTTGAAATTTTAGCAAACAACTGCTGCTCTTTTAAGGTCTGCAACACAATACGGAGGTGATTTGCATGATCCACCTTGCTATTTGAGTATACCAAAATGTCATCTATGAACACTGTGATGAAAAAATCTAGAAACTGATGGAAGAACCTATTCATCAAATCCATAAATGTCGTAGGGGCATTGGTCAATCCGAAAGACATAAACAAAAGCTCAAAGTGCCCATACCAGGTACGTAAGGTAGTCTTAGGTATGTCCACCTCCCAAATCTTCAACTGGTGATACCTGGACCAAATATCAATTTTGGATAAGAACTTAGCACCTTGCAACTGCTCAAACAAATTACCTATCCTTGGAAGAGAATACTTATTTTTTATCGTTACCTTGTTCAACTGCAGATAATCAATGAACATCAGAAAGGAACCATCCTTCTTACAAATGAATAACACTGGTACACCCCATGGGGACATACTAGGATGAATGAAACCTTTATCTAAGAGATCCTTGAGTTTCTCCTTAAGATCTTTCAACTTAGATGGAGCTATTCTATATGGGAGAATAGAAATTGGATGAGTGTTTGATATAAGATCAATCCCAAACTCAATCTCCCTATTAGGAGGAACACCATGCAGGTCATCAGGGAAGACCTCATGAAATTCATTTAGCACTAGGATGAAATGCAAGGAAGGACAATCCGAGTTAGAATCTTTAACTCAGACTAAATGATAGAGACACCTCTTGAGATCAATCTCCGAGATCTAAGATATGATATGAAATTCCCTTTAGGAGATAAGGAACCACTCTCCCACTCAATAACTGGCTTATTAGGAAATTTAAAGACAACCTTATCGGGTCCGACAATCTAAAGAGGCATAGCACGAGTGTAACCAATCCATCCCTAATATGACATCAATTCCACCATATCTAATTCAAAAAGATCCACCAAAGTTTCTTTACTACATATAAATACTATACACCCCCTATAAACTCTTCTAGTAAATACAAAGTTATTTACTTAGGTAGAAACAGAAAAAGGGTCTGAAATAACCTCGAGACCAAAACAAAAATGCACAACTATAAGTGGGGTCACATAAGAGAGAGAGGAACATGAATCAAGTAAAAAGTACACATCATAAGAAAAGAGTTTCAGCATACCAGTCACGACATCAGGTGATGCTTCAAACTCTTATCGTGTAGTGAGAGAATAAAGATGGTTTCGACCAATACTGGAACTAGATGGAGCACCCTTTAGTGTTGGAACCTTGTTCTATCCTGAAGCAACCTTACCAATAAGATACTTTCTGAGTATATGCCCTGTCTAACCACAGTTTAAGAACCTGTCCCTCTCCTCATCACAGAAACCACAATAAAATATACCACAAAATCTGCAAAGGGGATATGATGGAGCTGATTGGGCCCTACTATCTTGAGATTAGGCACTTTATGCCCTGATGTTGTCGCAACCTTGGAAATGCCTGTCACCCAAAGACTTTGGGTAGAGAGCATCAATCATTGAGTAAGTCCTAAAATTTCCCTACTTCTTCTTGGGCCACTTTCCACCATCCTTATCATTCTGTTGTTGGCCAATACCCTACTTAGAGAACCTATATTGCTTGTCCTGCCTCCCCTCATCTTTGCTTGCTTCTTTTTCTCTTTCTCTACCTGTTATATGTACACAACCAATCTAGAGATATCTACGTCAATGATCAATAGGGCAACCTTACTTTCAAATATCAACTCTCTAGATAACCTGAAAGTGAACTTCCTCATTCTAGCCCATATGATAGAAACCATCTCCGGAGCATACTGAGACAACTGGTGAAACTTCAAGGAATACTCCTTAATTGATATATTGCCTTTCTTCAAATTAACAAACTCTTTCGCCTTAGATTCCATTATCTCTTGAGTAAAGAAGTAGTTCAGACATGCATGAGAAAAATCCTCCCACAGAGATGACTCAACATCGTTACCCCTTGCATGCTCCCAGTCCTCATACCACTGGTACGCCACATCCTTCAGCTGGTAGGAAACAAACTCCACACCCTCCACATTCATGGCATATATAATAGGAAATATCTTCTCTACCTCATCCAAAAAATATTGAGGATCCTCCTTTACCTTAACATAAATAAAGGTCGTAAGATTCAACCTCATGAACTAGCCAATCTTTGTCGCCTCAAAAGATGAAGTAATAGGAACACCACGCTCAGAATGAGAAGCTACCAACTATGCCAACATATGTTTGGACTGACAAAACTCAGCGTTCGTCACTTCAGCCTGAGGAGATCGAGAAAGACTAGAGGGAATTGGTGGAACTCTAGGATTACAATCAGGAACTAGACACCTATACTAAGTTTGGACCCTATACATAGAATGGGTCCCATCAACATTGTCATCAGGTAGGATAGAGGAGTTTCTATGATCTTTAAATCATCGAAGAGGCATGATCTAAAAGCAAACAAATAGGAATTAAAGGATAATTAAAGACCTTAGACTCTATAACTGAGCACAAGAAAGAGAAACATTCCTAAATGCCTCATAGCCTCTCCCTTATGAGTGTGGCGTGCTACACACCCTTTAAAGAGACTCTACCCAATACAGATTTGTGGACTTCCAATTAACCTTGAACCTAGGGATCTGATACCAATCTGACATGACTCAAACTAAGGCCTATTTGTATTGGGTGCCTAAAGTTCAACCAGGATCGGAGACCACCCCAATAACCCAACCATAACCTCCCAACACCCTATGTTAGATAAATTTTAAACATATAACACGATAAGAAAATAAATAATAAAATAAAATAATAAAATCCATAATCATAACTATATAAATATCTAACCAAATATTTAATTGGTGTCAACCCCAATACCAATACCAATGCCAAGGCTGACACTGATACTGATACCACATATGCCTATAGTAGTCACACAAAGCCTCTAACCAAAAAACAAAGAACATACGGTTGGGACATGCTCTGGACCATATCTATAACCAAAGTCTAAGAAATAACCAAAGTATGAAAAGATGTCCATAGCATGAAATAGAGTCTTTCGGAGTATAGAAGCATACCACTTCAGTTTGACATAAATGATGTCCCCAAATCTAAGTCGCTGAGCAGAAGGAGTAGTATAGCTAGTTTCTTCATCGCGTGGAGATACAGCGCCCAAAGATGGGTTAGCAGGTGAATGCTAGCATGTACTAAAGAATAAGGACAAAGTAATTCCATTATTCAAAACTAAAGTAAATAGCCAAATAAAATCATATTCATATATATATATATTATGCCGTAAAAGGGAATCAGATTTAGTATGTATTTAAATCTTTAACTTGGACTATTTAGCTTGACCATCCTAAAACCACCTACAAGATATATGGGTCCAATGTTACCCCCTGAACGACCCTCAATGCGTGTAGCCGCACAAACTAGAGATATCATAGGGGCCAGAGATTCCCGTGTTCCGTTTTTCCTTCATGATACATATATACAAGTATAAACTTAGGGGATTACCATGTACCCACAAGTATATGGTCACTATGACCAACCCTCATGTCAACAAACATGAGTTTTTCAGTATCTATCCATTGGACTCACACCTTCACGGTTAACTATCACAACCCGACATTATTGCCCAATCAAAACCTTTAACACATAATCAAACCACTAATTCCCAATTTTAGTTACCAAGACATTATGTAGTAGTATTATCATACCGACTATAGCTTGCAAGCAATGTCATTAGTCAACACCTAGGGGATTACCATATACCCCACAAGTATTCCAATTAAACCAAGCCATGGAAACCAAGGCCTTCCCAATCTATTTAAAACCATTTAAACCAATTTAGGTTCCATTACCATCTTATACAATGCAAAGTTTTCAATAAAAGTCAAACTAGACAAAAACATTCTCATTGGCATTTTAACAAACATGTTTAGGGCATATAGTTTCCAAAAGAAAAACCAAGAACCATTTAACCATTCCCATGCAACCAAATGTTCAAACCAACATTATAATATGAACAACCATAAATAAAATATGAGGAAACATCATCCAAACATTATTAACCAAAACCCCAACATATATTTCAAAACCAATACAAACCCATAATAATGCCATGAAAACCATTAAGTAAAACATAATTTTAGTTTGAATTGACAATGAGGGAGTAGTAAAATGCCTTAGATACTAAAGAATATGGAGATACACCACCCATGTGAGCCTTAATTGACCATCTTGGAGAAACCCTAGCCTCTTTTTAAACCAAGATCTTAAGAGAGATTTAAGAGTGTTTTGGAGAGTGTTTGATTTGGTAATAGTAGGTTAATAAAGTCCAAAAAGTGTTTTAAGTCATGGGTCAAAAGCAGTTCAAAGGGGAAATTCCCTGAATACCCCCAACTTAAACTATAAAAATTCCTACAGGTGGGTACGGTTGGACCTCTCCACTCATACCCACATCATACAAGTGGTACCATTAACTCCTACCCTGAATAAAAGGTTGGACATCCACACACTTTCCACCATACAAATCTCCTTTCCCCACTTGTACCTATAATATACGAGTAGTAGCCATAAGTCATATCCAAGATAAAATCAAAGGGGTTAGGCCCTAGACAATGTACGACTATACTTAACCTCTCATACAGTATCCTCATGACTCTGGTTAGGCCCTAGACAATGTACGACTATACTTAACCTCTCATACAGTATCCTCATGACTCTTAGTGAGACACTCATACTCTGAGAAAATTCAAGTTACCAAGTTTCAATTTAAGTGAAGGACCAAACCAATGAACTATCACTAAACCATACAACCCATACCACTAAACCATAGCCATAATAGAAATTGACCACCAAGTACTGGACATCCTACGATTTGGTTCACCTAACCTGTACTCTCACCATAAGATTCATATGATGAGTCATATGATCAATAAAAAGATAAAACTCAGGAAAATTTCCAAGGGATAAAACCAAGGGTGTTTCAGGTATATTGCTAATGACATAGTTGATTGGATAGTAGTGATAGAATGTATAGATTTGGTACTTTTATGATTATTATATTGGTAATTTATGTGACTCTAGATAGAATATGATCTTATGATTGCTCTACTTAATTAAGGGTTAAGCTATGTAGTAGCTAGTTGTCTATTAGGTGACTATAGTACTTGGTGGCTATGAATCTAATGTATTAGTTAATGAATATTGCTTAACAGAAATATGGTAGCTAGTGATGGTTGATAAGTATACTATGGTAAGGTCGGGTTTAGCATAGGTGAAGATAAATGATATTGTCAACTAATTTTATAATGTCATTTAGTTGTCAGAATTGTGTAATAACAAGGCTAGATAATAAGTGATGATGATAAGAAGAAGTAGCTAGTTAATATTGATGAATAGTTACTAAATGGTTGATTAATAAATAGTTAAGTAAGTATTAGTTAGTTAATAATGGTTAGTTAATGAATGATGTCAGTTAGTAAAAGATGGCTAGATGATAAGTGATTATGTGTTATCTAGTAATGGTGATCGGATATAGGTTGACTTGTTGATAATTTGGAATAATGAATAATGAAGATTATGGTCTAGTCATGAACCTTTGCTAGATGTTAGATGTTGGCCATTGAATAAATAATGGTTATTTATTGTCCCTTGAATAAGTATAATATTTATATTAATAAGTAGAGGTCATGTGATTGCTAGCGAACTAGTGGTTTCATTATGAATAGTGTTGGTTAGCTAATATCAAATAAAGGTGAAGTTTTACTAGATAGATATTGTTATAATTCTATGATTTTGATTATGAGCATACTAACAGGCTTGTAGGTTTACCCTTTCTTTTCCATGTCTTGAGCCCATGCACCTATTATATGTCTATAAATATATATGTGTATTGATGTTTATGATGATATTGATACCTGGCAAGGTCGGACGATACTATCATGATATTGATACCTTTTAATACCGGAGGATACCATTGTGATATTGATACCCTGCAAGGACGGAGGATACTATCGTGATGATATTGATATATGGCAGGGACGGAATATACTGTGATGATACATTGATACCCGACAAGGACGAAGGTTGATTACTATGATAATGGTTATTATTATGACATTTATTTTGAGTTGTACTATTAATTGTGTAGCTTGCATTCATTCCTACATTCATATCGCCTATCACCAGTATGCACCTATGTTTATCAATCCGTATGGGATGGTTGCATAGATATATATGAATAAAATGCCTTGTGTTGTTGAATATTGATTTAACCTTCCGAGTCTTGGGTGATGGGGTGTATGCATAGGCTTGGCAAGGTATTTGGTTATCCAGAGTAGCCGGTTATTCGCGTTATTATTGATATTGTTATGATCATTGTTATGATTATTATTATGGATAGTTTATGATAGATTGGTCATCGGTCTAATATCAAGAATTGAGGTATGTCTTTGGCCTTTTCTATCTTATGGTGGTATTATTTTGCTCAATTATATCATGTCTAGTCTAGTGGATTAGAAACCTTGAATATAATAGTATTGAATCATGATAGTATCATGATGAGGTCTTAGAATGAGGATATGATGATCTAGATTACACTTTGAGATGACCTCATATTTATGTGTATGAATATATATGTATCAAGCTACATAAAGCAATGGCACAACCATATATCCCTTCCTTCTCTTGTTCATACTGTATATTTATTTTTTAACCATGTATATTGCTATATATCTTTATTTCACTCTTCATTCATTTATTGTATTGGGATATATGGTATAGTTTTGACATCTGATGAATGTAGCTTAAATAGGATAGTTCACCATAATACTTTCTTAGTTTTTTTATGCTAGACTCTTGGACTTGAATAAGATAGTTGTCCTTTCTTATTCTCATTGACTTGTTTTATAAGATCTGGACTCTTGGGTTGAGTTTTTATTCTGTTTATATGTTATATATATTGCATTATCTTTGGAGCTCAGTTGGTAGTTGCCTACTAAGTACCATTCATTTGGTACTCATATTATACTTTTGCATCCTGCAGATCATAGTACAGGTTAGCATTGTTGATTATCCATCGTGCGGAGCAGCCATGGTTTAGAGACTTAGTGTGAACTCCTAACATTCAAAGTATTACTCATCTCTCTCTTTGTTAAAGACTAGTCTCAATATTGAATGCAGAGATAAGTTATATCAGTGTAATTTTATTGATGGATCACTTTTGTACTCTTATTATATTTAGAATCTCTTGTACTGATACCACCAAGTTTTAGGATTTTCTTATGTATTGATCTTTACTATATATATATATTTCACATTCTTTTCTTTGTATTTTTTAGTATTTCGTTACTAGTTATTTTGGACGATGAGTTAACTTGCTTAGTGGGGAGTTGTAGTAGGAGCAGTCTTGACCTGAACAATTGGGCCGTGACAAATTGGTATCAGAGCCTAGGTTTCATCAATGTATTTGTACAAGAGCTAAGTGTTAGTGGAGTCCTACGGAACGATGCAAAGATGTTTATAACCTATTTTCGGGAGTCTATAGTGACATCTTAGGAAATTCACTTCTTGATTCCTTATCATGTGTCCCCATTCCTATAAACCTCAAACACTTTCTCTGACTATATTTTATCCTCGAAGAATGATGTAACTTTATTGACTGATGCAGATGAGACTTTAACATGTGCTTCTAAAGTTTCAGTGCAGCATCAGATTAGAGAGTCAAAGATCAATATTGAAGATCTTCAGTGGTAGCCAAGAAAGATTTGGTCCAGCTTAGGCTCTAGTTGATCTTATGACTACTTCAACCTTTGAGATTTAGCATTGGGAATTCGAGTCATGTTGTAGATTCCTCTCAGCCATAGGTGATGTTTGAATAATCGTACAGTCCTCAGACCAGAGTTGACTCTATTGGTGTTCACCAGGGTTCTTTACTAGTTTTGAGTACGATATTGGATTTCTCATGTGGTCCATGTATTTTCCTATGTTACATCCTTCTGAGTCGTATATTTATGCATTGATGTGTTAGAGGGTTAGTATTTCCACTTTGTTTGGCATCAGAGTACTGGAAAGTAGCTAAATCTTTCTTCCATTAGGATGTTGATTATGAGAGGACCATAGAGAGCACAAGTATGGAGACATATGGAAATGGTGAAAAAAAGTATGCCATTAGTATAGTGCTATTGGTATATATTTGAGTGTGAGGATTCTTATGGTAGAGTTCATCTTAATCTGCATCCCATCAGCTCTACGTAGGCAGTATTTCATACTATGAGTAGTTCTCTGACTTGTTATGATGATCATAGTGGGAAGAGTTTCTATTAGACTTACGGAGTATGATATTGTTCTTCGAGCCATGACGACCATTCTGGATATTAAGTGGAGGTATCTAAAGGTACTACAAGATCCTGATTTGATTGTGTCATGATTAGACACTAGTTTAGAGAAAGCCCTAGATTTCTCTCAACATTAGTTAACCAGCCATTTAGGCTCAATTTATGTTCTCTCCATTTTGATGCATCGGGGTTGCTATAAAAGCAGAGAGACTGACTACCAATCAATAAAGAGTCTCTATCTTGGTATTTCTAGTTATTTGTCTTATTTAGATCAGCCTTATGCTGTTGTGGCATCTTTAGTTAGAGATAGTGTGTGTGGCACCTTAGTTTATGATTTCGTCGGTCGGTCTGAGTTGGACTTGTTAAGATTTATTCTTCTTATACCCGTCAGGCATGTGATTGCTAATGTTGCCACAACTGGTGTGTTTTTATTTTCCACCTTTGTGTCTTAGTATGTGTATTGGGGTTTTCATACCCATTGGTGAATATATGCCTTGATGAATTGATATTGATTATTATGTGTCGTGTTATTGGATTCATGATTATGTTACTGTTCTGCGGTTTATTTCTTATAGTAGTGGATGGAATAGATCTATATTAATGTTGTTCCCCTATCGGTGTGGTTTGGGTTAGAGTCCCATTTATCTTATCACATTAGCCCTGATGTGGCCCTTGAGTGGTACATGATATTGTTGTTCATTTTTAGTACCGCCTGTTCGGTATGTTTATATTGATGTTGTTGTTGCTATTGCTACCACTGTGTGAGGTTATTGATATTACTTGATACTATCACTTGATATAATTGATTCTTATTGGGTAGCTGTATAGACTAGTGTTATCTAGTTAGATTTTCATTCTCTTGTGATATTATTCGGTGGCTTAAGTAGGTATAGCCTGATTTGTTTATTTTTTTCCCCTATCACGGCAAGGTTGATTGTGTTCCCTCTTGGTTAGTTGTATTAGATTGATTTGGGGATGTATTATGATATTGAAAAGCGGGTTAATCTTTTGTGGCTCTGTTATGATTCTAGAGTCGACGATTTAGTTGTATCACACATTTTTGAGTTTCGGATCCTAAGACTTTCCTTTTGGATTGTGAAGTTTTTATCCTTGGCTATTCTTTTATATCTAGCCCGTCTGTGAGATTGACCGATTTGAGGTCCGTTCTTCATTTATCGCTATTTTTTGTTCGATAGCAGTTTTGATATTAATGTTGAGATGTTGTTGATTCATCTCCTAGATTTGTGGGGTTCATTCCATTGTGATGGCTTACTCTTATTATTGGATGGAGATTGGATACTTCTTTTTTGTTGTGATATAATTTTCTCTAGTAGAGTTGGAAGGTTAGAGGTAGGTGGCCTTTCCTGTGATCGCTTTATGAGTTGGCAGGTTGGAAATTCTATATCTCGATTTGTTGATTTCCCAATGGTTATTTTATACTTTGACCTTGGTATTGAGATTTCAGCCTGGTGTTGTAGAGATTGTGTGCAGATTTTGTCTTAGACTTGTCTTTGTTTAGGTTTTATTTATAGGCTGGTTAAGCCTACTCTGTGGTTGCCCATTCGTTCTTCTTCACATCGGTTGGATTATAGTTGATAAGTGTTTAGATGATAGCCCATGGCCCCCATATTTATTACTTCAGTTTTGACCTCGAGCTTCAGTTTTCCCTGAGAATTTTGGATGATTTACTCAATGGAAGTAATATATTTGAGTTGGATTCAGTATGACTTAATTCCCGGTGGATGAGACATCTTTGAGTGGAATATTCAGTGATAAGTAGTTATACCTAGGATTACGAGATATCAGTTTAATTTTCATTCAGACTGGTTGCAGTATTGGCATGGATTGCATTCTTTGATCATCTCCATTTGTATGCCCACATAGTGCCTTTTGAGCTTATTCTCATGTTTGCCTTATGGATTTTCATCGAGTTAGCTTCAGTTCTTGGAGTTCTCCGTGAAGAGACAGTGTGTACAAGACTCAAGTGATTTTACTCCTGGAATGGGGTAGATATGTCACGACCTGAACCAGAGCCCTGGCTGTGAGGGACATCCCAAATCATGAAGGCCTGAGCGCCCCTTCTAACTTGCAATCATACACACCATTCATATACTAAGAGGAAATGTGGAAATACATAACAAAACGGAATCATGGTCAACTTTTATTTTAAACTACTCTATACTGTAATGAGTTCATAAAGATAAAAAACATCTAACACTAGTCTGCAAAATCTCTACTAACTGAAAGTAACCTCTGTCTGAAGACTGGGACAAGTCCCCAAGTCAGACTATGAATCAAAATAAAATAACAATGACTTATACAATAGGGCTTCCAAAGTAAGGGAGGCTCACCAACTTCAATCGTCTGACCAAACAACTCTACTTCTTAGCAAGACCCCGGGACTATGCGTCAGATCCTGAAGTATAGGGGTCAATACAAATGTACTGGTACGCAGAGCAATCCAAAATAATGTATTCATATATAACATAAGTGAGAGCAATTAATAAAACATTTTACATATTATATATGAAAACATATGGGCACACTTTAAAGACCTTCAAACGTTTCTTTGAAATCATAAACCACTCTTTATGTTACTTCTGAGCTAGATGGTACACCCTACATTTTGTAATTCCACGAGCTATGGCCAAGCCTCCAATACAACTTTGCTGCAAGGATTGAATTATCAGTATAGGGAGAAACGCAATACCACACATCATGGTGCCATGATCCATAATCAAATCAACATGTCATAGTAGTGCACAAGATCACAAAGCATGGCTCCTAACCATAGTCCCAAAGTGGGATGATACAAATCAAGGTACACAAGACATCACAGCATGGTACTATAACCCAGTGTCGGCAAATCATGGTTTCTAGCATTGAGTCTTTCAACTCGTACTTTCTTCGGGTAACCATCTAACTTTCTTTAAGCCCATTTTTAACCTTTTATAAACATGCATCTTTCTGAATTCAAAATCTGGAAATATGAATGAAAATTAGTATTCTATTCTATTCTGTGTTACTATGGCATTATCTGTATTGGTATCATCATACCAAAAATTTCAAGTCATATTTCTAATCCATACAATAGCATGTTACAGTCTTCTCTTTAAAAACATTATTTTCAGACTACCAAACTAGTCAAATAGTACAACAGGTTATGTATAGTGAAATTCATGAAAACAAAGTCAAGGATCCTTAATTCAATTCACGAACACATGGTGATCAAGTATCTTGTAACAAATTATTCACTTCTCTTTAAAATCATCACTTTTATATATGCAATTAAGAAAGACACCCTCTCTTCAAGTCATCATCAAAACCAAGTCAACAAATAATAGTATAGACATTTATGTCATTCTTCTTAATATGCAATCGAATAATTCATAAGGAGAGAGGGAGTATAAATCGTCGTTCTCTCAAATAAAGTTTCAAACATTCAACCCACATATAAACATATATGAACAAAAATTGAATAGAAGGGGGGGAGGCCTCAAGACCAAAACTTTATCATCAATAAGGTTTCATAGTGCATAATCCAAACCTCTTTGTAAATTCATGATTTCTAAATATTTATTCATCATTAAAACAATTTCACCATGCCCATGTAGTTTTAGGAAAATCCCACATACCATAGATTAATTAGTTTGAAAGATGAAACTCGAATCATGATACTTTTCTTGAGAATCTTGACTTGATAGGCTTGAGTTCTTGATCTTTGGGGAAAAAAAGTTGAATCTTGTTCTTGGCAGTGGCTAGTTTTTCTTTTGAGAGAAGATTGCATAAAAGAGGCAATTGATGCTTCTTGGGGCTGAATTTTTTGGTTACGGATGGGTTTTGGGTGAGTGGAATTGACTAGTATGCCCCTAGACCCATTAGAAACTGATTTAGTGAGTGAAACAGTTCCGTAACGCGCTGGCCGACGCATCGCGTCGCTATCACGTCGGCTTACTTCCCCACGCAGAAAATGCCATAACTTTTTGCTCGGTTATCGTATTTAGGCGAAATTGGTATCGTGGGAAATCTAATTCAATTATGTACAATTTAGTGGGTCTTGAGATGAAAAATTCAATGTGTATCGAAAGTTATACACATTCAAAGTAAACACTTGTAGAATCGAATATCAAACTTTGAATGAATGAATGATTCTTAGCTCAACTTTTCTCTAAGTGATTTTTATGAACATTTTTCACTTCATAATCACTTCATACACTAGAATAAGGATCACGGAACATGAATTTAAATAAAAACTATGGAATTTGAGCTTACGCACGTAGGAATGATGGTTCAATTTCTAGCTCGAAAATGCGGGGTGTTACATTATCTCCCCCTTGGGATCATTCGTCCACGAATGATGGGTAGGGAATTGTTGATGCTATAAAAGTGTAGACTAAAGAATGAAACATCGCATTGAACATGTTTTCTTAACAAAATATTTAAACGCATCAAATGAGCTTCATGATTACTCCTAGTGAAACGTGAAAGCACGAAACATGAGATAATGAGACTTTACATAGGGATGATCTTGCACATGAGTTCTATAAACCATAATCATCACAACATAGGCAGGGGTTTATTTGATGATCATAGACCTGATTTATATTGGCACTAATCATGAAATAAGATTTTGCGGAAGATAGGGATAGAAGCATTCTCCACCTCTCATGATACAATGAATAGATTTAGCTTAAAGGAACTACTTAGGTATGCCCCCAACATTAAATAACATACTTCGTTCTTTCCATCTTACAATTCTCCCATCACACAACTAACCACAAGAGTTTGAGTTTCATTGCAATGTTCTTTTATGTTGAAGACTAACTCAGAGTAACAAGGTGATAACATAAGCTATAGGACACTGTACTTTACATCCCATTAAGACTATTACCTTACCTTATCATTATTGTCAAACACCCTTAGGTTTTAATTCAAGGAATACTAAGCACATAGTACATGGGTTGTGTTTTCATCAATCACAACATTCAAGCTTATCAGTACTACACCTACTTCATGGATTTCCCCCACTAAGACAAGCAAATTTAATCACATTCACAAATATTTTCACCATATATCTCACTCTTAACTATTTACACAACAAAAGTTCCTCTCTTTCTTTTCCCTTTCACCTATAACCTTAGCTCGAGAATTCACACCAAATTTTTTTCCTTCAAGAACATTTACTCCCCTACCTAACACATCACCGCGCTTCCACAACCACCATCATACTATCATACGGAGGGTCATTAAGGGACCCGAGCACAAATAACATGAATGGAGAAACACTACTTAATTATAACCGATATCTGTTAAAGTACTCAAGGTGGGACATGAGGAGAAGATACAATACCATCACAAAGTGATTCCTATATCAAGGGTCTGGATCATAAGTAAAGAGTCATTTGGAAGAAATATAATGCAACATGAATTATTAGGATAGAGCACAGTGAGAATGCATTGTTCACATATCAAGGTAAAATAAGGGAAGAAGACTGAATTACTCTCCTGGACCCGTAAATCAGTAGGACGAACTGAGCACCAGATGTGTTAAGTGACAAGCCACATCGGTTCCTACCGATGTGATTACTGGCGTGACACATCGATATCGTGTTGGCCTACTATTTTGATCATCTAAACATGCCTCAAATTTTGTTTGAAAACTCAAAACTTTCCTAAGACATCTGCTTTACACCCTTGACCATGAATCAACAAAAAAATCTACATCTCGGCGTCGGAAAAATCAATTAGAAAATCGTGGAAGTTAAGAGCTCATAAATATGGCTAAGTCTTTTAACCATTAGAAAAATTTTTAGGTTGTCAGCTGTCCATACATGTAACCAAGAGTGGTATTGCGTCGAGAATGCTATGGGGTGTTACATTACAACAAAGACAAAGATTGTCGCTTGAAGCGATTTCTCCTCATTTAAGAAATTGAGATTTGCCATGAGTTTGCATAAACTTTATCATTTTAACTAAACCCGACATAGGATGAATCGGTGACATATAGAAACATATTTTCTAAGGACCAAGCATACTGAGAGACATAGATTTTTATGGATCACGAACAACATAACATATGGCTTTAATATATGAAAGATTGGATCACTGAGAGACATAATTGCTTCTAGTTTGGAGGTTAGATCATAAACATACGTCCATAGGGAACTCGAACCATAGGAATCAGCAAGACTTGAATAAAAAGACATTGGTAGATGTCTATTCAAACCAAAGTAGGAGGATTATGCTTGAACAGGAATTGATTGATCATGATTCTTATTTGAAACTTAACACCACAAGAAAATTCGAAAACTACTTTAACCCATCATCTCCCCCTTAGAGAAAAGTCACCCTCCTAGACTTAGGGACACAACCCCATATCAAAATCTATAGCCACAACTCTCAACATAAAAGATATATCACCACATACTTACACTCTAAACTCTCCCTGAAGAACTATACTCTGAAGGCCTTGATTTTCTATAAATGCTACTTTTAACTTTTGCTAGCCTCTATAGACACCACCACACAAATAACACCCACTTGGGTATACATATCCACACCCCTTATCACATAACCACTTGTTCTGTACCACTTAAGATACTCGCATTAAACCTCTATTCCCAAAACATTACAACTTAACGAAATTTGCACAACTATACCAAAGGCACATATTGCCTACCTATATATCCTCAAGTTTAACTTTAATGAACACTATACAACAAATCTCCAAACTTCTCCGTACTACAAAATTCAAAAACACAAGTTGGGTACACATGCCACTTATACCATACAACCTTATCTAACAACATACTATCTGGGGTTCAACTTATTCTTATATACTCACGTTATTATACACTTAATAACTAACCCGCAATTCATCATTTTAACACTAGTGCTCATGTACATAAATATCACAATTATCAACTCTTTTTTCCCACAAGTTTCCAACCTAAACTATTTCACACCTCACATCAAGCCTACTAATTCATTCCAACAAAACATACATCACTAATCTTAAGCTACTATCCACCACTACCCACATCTCAAGTTCAACCCTATAGTCTACAATCAATTATGTACCACCGATAAAGCATGCCACATACTATACTGGTCTATTAAGTTAGGGAAATTTCACTTAACTACTACCTATATCACATTCTCTCCATAACCTCACTATTATAACTCAGAATCCACTACAAACTTTTTCACATTAAGTCTACTTACTCATGTATACATTCTCACTATCACCACATCCCATAAACATCAATGGGTCTCTACCCACAACTTATTGACTAATCTATCCTTCTTTATCCAAACCTATAAATGATTTATACAACCACTATAACTATCCATTCTGAGATCCTTCCTAATTCAAATAAATAATAATCATAGCCAGACACTTCCTTAATAGAATACCATATAATCTACAAATATTGCTACCACACTGGTTTATACTATACAATGGCAACCCACTCCTCAATCCATAATTACACAACTAAAACTATTTATATATGCAAATGTCACCCTCACTTTGACTGCTAACCTTGTGACTTCATGTCACCAACTTCTGCATCATCTTAGTACCAATAGGTTATGACACTTAAACAAACAATACTACTCAGGTGGAAATATAGTTCCAACATTCTGCTACACATCATTATCCTTAAACATGACATTCGCAAAAAGAATTTTATTAAAGGAGACTGAATATACTCCATACTTCAGGCTCAACTGTACAACTGATATAGATAAGGGTATATACTTAAATCAACACACTTTAAAGCACTGATAGACTCCTCTCAAGTCCATGTGCAAATTCATTACCTTATGGATAACTCAATCAGAGAGAATCACATTGCTGAGGGAGCTAGATACTTGGACTTGCATCGTTTCGACATGAGGCATGACCCATGAAATTAGATAAGGAAGAAATTTGGATAACTTTCTTATGGATAACGCTATAGCAAAAACTAGAGTAAGAAAGAATAAGAAATAACTCCTAAATGCCCGATAACCAAATAACTCCTAAATGCCCGGTAACCTCCTGATTATAAGTGTGATGCGCAACACACCCATAAGAAAAACTCTACTAGACATGATTTTGAAGATAGCCTGGGACCATAAATCATGCTCTGATACCAAGTTTATCATGACCTAAACTAAGTCCCTAGCCGGGATGGACATCCCGAACCATGAAGGCTCGAGCGCCACTTAAAACTTACAATCATACACACCCTTAAAAATACATAACAAAATGATATCATGGTCAACTTTTATTTCAAACTACTCAATACTGCAATGAGTTCATAAAGATCAAAAACATCAAACACTAGTCCGCAAAATCTCTGCTAATTAAAAGTAACCTTTATCTCAAGACTGGGAAAAGGGCCCCAGTCGAACGATGAATCAAAATAAAATAAAAATAACTTATACAATAGGCCTTCCGAAATAAGGGAGGCTCACCAACTCCAATCCTCTGACCAAACAACTATACTTCTTAGCAGGACCCCAGGACTTGCCTTAGATCCTGAAATATAGGGGTCAATACAAATGTACTGGTACGCAAAGCAATCCAAAATAATGTATTTGTATATAACATAAGTGAGAGTGATTCATAAAATATTTTACATATAATATATGAAAACACGTGGGCACACTTTAAAGACATTGAAAGATTTCATTGAAATCATAAAGAACTCTTTATGTTACTTCTGAACTAGATGGTATACCCTACATTCTATAATTCCACGAGCTATATAGAATGCGCCCTTAACTCGATGGACAAGCCTCCAATCCAAGTTTGCTGCAAGGATTGGATTATATGTATATGGAGACACACAAGACCACACAGCATGGTGCCATGAATCCCAATCAAATCAACATGTCATGGTAGTTCACAAGACCATAAAGCATGGCTCCTAACCATAGTACCAAAGTGGGACGACATAAATCAAGGTACACAAGACCACACAACATAATACCATAACCCCATGTCGGCAAATCATGATTTCTAGCATTGAGTCTTTCAACTCGTACTTTCTTCGAGTAACCATCTAACTCTCATTAAGCCCATTTTTAACCTTTTATAAATATGCATCTTTTTTAATTTAAAATTTAGAAATCTAAATGAAAATCTATATTCTATTTCTTTCTGTGTTACCATGGCATTATCTGTATTGGTATCGTCATACCAAAATATGGAAGTCATATTTCTAATCCATATAATATCATGTTATAATTTTCTTTTTCAGAATATTATTTTTAGACCACCAAACTAGTCAAATGGTACAAAAGAATATTTATAGTGAAATTCATGAAAATAGAGTCAATGATTCTCAATTCAATTCACAAATACATGGTGGTCAAGTATCTTGTAACAAATCATTCACTTCTCTTTAAAATCATCACTTTCATTTATGCAATTAAGAAAGATACCCTCTCTTTGAGTTATCATCAAAACCAAGTCAATAAATAATAGTAAAGACATTTATGTCATGCTTCTCAATATGCAATTGAATAATACATAACGTGAGAGGGACTATAAATCTTTGTGCTCTCAAATCAAGTTTCAAACATTCAATCCTCATATGAACATATATGAACAAAAATTGAATTTAAGGGAGGGAAGGCCTCAAGACCAAAACTTTATCATCAATAAGGTTTCATAATGCATAATTATAATTGTAAATCCAAATCCCTTTGTAAATTCATGATTTTTAAACATATATTCATCATTAAAATATTTTTACCATGCCCACGTAGTTTTAGGAAAATCCCACATATCTTCGATTATTTAGTTTGAAAGATGAAACCCCAATCTTGATACTTTTCTTGAAAATCTTGAATTGAAAGGCTTGAGTTCTTAATTTTTGGGAAAGAAAAGTTGAATCTTGTTCTTGGAGGTGGCTAGGATTTCTTTTGAGAGAAGATTGCATAAAAGAGGCAATTGATGCTTCTTGGGGCTGAAATTTTTTATCATGGATGGGTTTTGGGTGAGGAAAAGTGACAACAATGTCCCTAGACCCATTAGAAACTGATTTAGCGAGTGAAACAATTTCGTAACACGCTGGCTGACGCGTTGTGTTGCTATCGTGTCGGCTTACTGCCTCACAGAAAAGCCATAACTTTTTGCTTGGTTGTCGGATTTAGGAAAAATTGGTATCGGCTAATTCAATTATCTACAATTTGGTGGGCCTTGAGATGAAAAATTCTATGTGTATCAAAAGTTATACACGTTCAAATTAGACTCTTGTAGAATCAAATATCAAACTTTGGATGAATGAATAATTCTTAGCTCAAATTTGCTCTAAGTAATTTTTATGAATATTTTTCACCTCATAATCACTTCATACACTAGGAAAAAGATCATGGAACATGAATTTAAATACAAACCATGTAATTTAAGATTACGCATGTAGGAATGACGGTTCAATTTCTAACTAAAAAATACAGTGTTTTACAAAATAGCATATGAAAAATGGTAAAGAAAGGTTATTTTTGGATTTAGAGTCGGTTTTATGACTTATGTCTTGGTTTTTTTTTAGATTGGATGAGCCCTCATTGATTTATATAGATATATAGATGGCATCAGTGTGTTGTGATTCAGATGTGCATGTATTATCCTTCTTTGTTCAGTTTGAGTCCAGTTAGCAATTAAGTTAAGTTTTGGCTATTTTCAAAATAGAATGAGAGTGTTGGTTGAAAAAGAGATACTTATGGAAAAATCTTTTATAATTTTTTTCTCTCCATTGAGGTTGCCTAGGAATTCATGCTTGGAGCATGCGATCCCAGTACCTCATTCTTTTGAGCTTTTGGGAATCTATTGATTTTTTGACTTTCGGGGATGAAAGTCCTTTTAGAAGTGGATATTGTAATGACCTTTCAGATCATTTTCTATATTTATGCTTATTTCCACTATTTGAGCTTCTCGATAGCTGCCCCAAGTTATTTACGGCTCGTTAGACTGATGATCCGATCACCGAGCAGTTCATTTGTTTTTTAGAACCAATTTTTTATTTAGAAGTCTTTGTTGGTTCCAAATGGCCATTGAGTGAAAAATTTAGTGAAATGACCTCATATTGAAAATCTAACTTTACCAACGCATCTGGAATGTCAAATTTAGTATGTTTACATTCTCGTTTGCAAAAATTAGATTTATTATACATCCCGAGGCCTTGGACAAATCTTGGAATCAAATTCTAAATTTTAGCCATCATCAAGTGTAGTAAGATACTGTGATCGCAAAGGGACTTGGTGTGATCACATTGACCATCTTCACGGCACACGTGTGTGCATGATCGCACCACTTGAGGTCCTGGGAAGGGTCTATTTAAAGGCCCTTTTGGTTGAGAATTGGCCATATCTTTCATTCCTTTGAGTCTTCAAACCCTAATAGAGTGTAAATCCTTAAAGTGAGTCTTGTGGGTTTATTGGGAACTTGAATAGATTGTGTATTCGTGATTAACATCAAATTTAAGGTAAGATTCCTTCAATTTTATTATTGATTTCTTTTTCAAGACCCAAACCCCCTAATGTCTTGAGGCTTGATTTTAGACCCAAATATAGATGTTTTGCACCAATTTCTTGAGTGTTATAACTTCCCAATGATATTTAAAGAGTGGGTTGGTCTTAAAAACACATTTTCTATATGTGTGACCCACTTGGGGGTTTTGGTGTCATTTTTAGACCTGAAGCACAATAGTGCAATATGGGTATTGTTAGACTCATATTAATGAGTAGGTTGCGGTTTTGTTAGTATGATAGAATTTTGGGGATTGTGAACTGAAGACGAGCATATGGTATATGATATGATGTTTTACGATTTGGCTTCGAGGTAGGCCTCTATCTACCCCTCTTCTAGACGATACGTGATATGTATTGTGTGTGAATTTAGATGATAGGATTTATTATGCATAGAGTATCTTAGCATATATTGTTGATGCTTTGGGATTAAATGAGGGTTTGTGGACCTATAAGATGATATGTTATAAGCCTTTTGAATCCTAGTGCCTTCTCTCTCTAGTTTAGACTAGTTGAAGTATGGTTTTGATATAATTCTATGTTTGAGTTGTGGTTTAGCATTTGAATCGTGAATTATGAATTTGACCTTATTGGACTAGTGTGTTAGTCTTGAAATCGTAACTTGGGTAGAGTAGACTAGAGTACCCTTGTTTCTAGTTTAAGCTCTTATCTTAAGATTGAATGTGTCTTACTTGACATCTAGAAGTTGAACTAGATACCTTAGCCTAGTTTGGGGCATGATGTACCTAATTATGAAAATTGAGGTTTATAAGTGGGATTGTCTGACCCACTGAGGCCTAGACTTGTATTAGCCTTGTGGACTTAGTTGCGGATGTTAGACTTAGATGAGGCTAGTAAACCTTGGTATAAGGTTACTTCGTGACTTGGTAGCTTGTATTGGTGTTTCTTGAATTTTTGGGTTTTGAACTATGGCTATGATACTCCTTGTGGAAGTGATATTGGGCATTTAAAGATGGCATTCCCCTTAGATACGTTATGTGGCCTATAGAGATATTATTTCCTCTTAGACTTGATAATTGGCCTATAGAGATGTTATTTCTCTTGTATATGATTCTTGTTCATATAGAGATGCTATCTTCTTATGGTTATGATTGTTGGGCCTATAGAGGCAATATTCCTCTTAGATATGACAATTGGCCTAGAGAGATGATACTCCTCATAGTCATGATATATGACCTATTGATATCAGATATCCTATAGATGAATACATGTTTATTGATATTATGCCTCATATTTGTGAGATGACTCCTATATGTGAGATGACTAGAGATATTCTACGACTTATAAATATGATTATTGATATTAGTTTAGGATACGTATATGGGCCTAAGGACGTGATTATGATGTTGTAATTATTCGGATATATTATTGGGACAAGGGTTGCATTATAATAATGATTTGATATCCAAAAAGTATTTATCATTGTAAAAGATATAATTACTGTTTATGGATTCATATGCATGTTTTATAGACACATCTTTCTGTATGGGACAGAGGAATATGCAGTATGTTGCTTATGACTTAGTTGATTGGATACTATGATGGCATTCATAGATTTGGTACTTTCATGATTATTGTATTGGTAATTTATGTGATTATAGATGGAATATGATCTTATGATTGTTTTTCTTAATTACGAGTTAAGCAATGTGGTAGATAGTTTTCTATTAGGTGACTATAGTACTTGGTGGATAGGAATCTAATGTATAAGTTAATGAATCTTGCTAAGCTGAAATATGGTAGATAGTGATGGTTGATACGTGGCCTATGGTGAGGTCGGGTTTAGCATCGGTGAAGATTAGTGATATTAACGACTAAGTTTATAATGTCATTTAGTTGTCAAAATGAGGAATTATGTATTAACGAGGCTAGATAATAAATAATGTTGGTAATAAGAGGTGGCTAGTTAATAATGATGAATAGTTGCTAAATGGTTGATTAATAAATAGTTAAACAAGGATTAGTTGGTTAACGATGGTTAGTTAATGAATAATGTCAGTTAGTAAAAGATGGTTAGATGATAAGTGATTATGTGTTGTCTAGTAATGGTGATCGGACATATGTTGACTAGTTGATAATTTGAAATAATGGATAATGACGATTATGGTTTAGTGATGAACCTTAGCTAGAAGTTAGATGTTGGATATCCAATAAATAATTTTTAGTTGTTATCCCTTGAATAAATATAATGTTTAGACTAATAAGTAGAGGTCGTGTGATGGCTAGCGGAGTAGTGGTTTCATTATGAATAGCGTTGATTAGCTAATATCAGATAAAGGTAAAGTTTGACAAGATAAATATTTTTATGACACTACGATTATGATTATGAGCATACTAACAAGTTTGTAGGTTTACCCTCCTTTTGCAATGTCTTGATCCCGTGCACCTATTATATGTCTATAAATATACATGTGTATTAATGTTTATGATGATATTGATACCGGTAAGGCCGGAGGATACTATTGTGATATTGATACCCGAAAAGGCCATAGGATACCATTGCCATATTAATACCCGGCAAGTCCAGAAGATGCTATTGTGATAATATTGATACCTGGTAGGGCTAGAGGATACTATAATGATACATTGATAATCGTCAAGGCCAGAGGTTGATTATTATGATGATGCTCATAATGACGACATTTATGATGAGTTGTGATATTAATTGTGTACCTTGCATTCATTCCAACATGCGCATCACCTATTACCAGTATGCACCTATATCTATCAGCCGGTATAGGACGGTTGCATAGATATGGGTGAAGAAAATGCCTTATGTTATTGAATGTTGATTAAACCTTTCGAGTCTGGGGTGGTAGGGGTATGCATAGTTTCAGATAGGTATTTGGTTTTCCGAATTAGCAGGTGATTTTCGCTGTTATTGATATTGTTATTATCATTACTATGATTATTATTATGGCTAGCTTATGACAAATTGGTCATTGATTTGGTATCGAGAATTGAGGTATGTCTTTCGCCTTTTCTATCTTATGATGGTATTATTGTACACGATTATATTATGTCTAGTTAGGTAGATTAGAAACCCTGAGTACGATAGTATTGAATCCTAATAGTATCATGATCAGGTCTTAGAAGTATCTATCTATATGAAGCTATGACACTATCGTATATCCCTTTTTCGCACGTTCATACTATATATTCATTTCTCAACCTTGTATATTTCTTTATATCTTTATTTCATGCTTCATTCATATATAGGTTTGGGATATATGGTATAGTTTTGACCTTGGATGAACGTAGCTAGAATAGGATAGTTCACCCTAATACTTTGTTAGTCTTGTTATGCTAGACTCTTGGACTTAAATAGGATAGTTGTCCCTTCTTATTCTCTTTGACTTGTTTTATAAGCTCTAGACTCTTGGGTGTAGTTTCCAATCTGTTTATATTTTGTATATATCTGCCTTATCTTTGGATCTCAGTTGGCAGATGCCTACTGAGTATCATTTTTTTTGTACTTATACTAAACTTCTGCAGCCTGTAAATCATAGTACGAGTTATCGCCAATGATTGTTCATCATTCGGAGCAACCATGGTTCAAAGACTTAGAGTGAACTCCTGACGTTCAGAGTATCACTAATCTCTCTCTTTTTATTAGACTAGTCTCTATATTGAATGCAGAGATAAGTTATATCAGTGTAATTCTCTTGATGGGTCACTTTTTTACTCTTATTATATTTAGAATCTCGTATGCTGATACCACCAGGTTTTGGGATTTCTTATGTATTGTTCTTTACTATATATATATTCCACATTCTTTTCCTTATGTTGTTGAGTAGTCTGTTACTAGACGTTCTAGACTACGGGTCAACTTTCCTACTGATGGGTTGTGGTAGGTGCTATTATGACATAAGAAAATGGGTTGTGACAATTCATAGCTTGTTTGATTTTACATGCAAGACATCGAGAAAATTTGACAAGCACGAACAGTCTATGGAGTTATAAAGTCATAGGGAAAACAATCCTAGTGGTCATCTCATATTGATAATAACCCTAATTTCCAAGAATTGTTACTATTATTGTTATTTTCACTAAACCCTCCTTTAACTTTCCATAATTTTCAATTACATCACCAAACTCGTGATAGATTTCCAACCTATTACTTGGGAGGTTGATCCCAACCTGGTTGGGTTTTATATTTGACAAGTAAACATTTCTACTTTCTTGGAGGTATAATTTGGGCAACATCAAATTTTGGCATCGTTGTCGGGGACTATGATTACAGACTGATTGATTGAGTTTGTTGAAGTTTTTGGTTTTATTTGTTAATTTCTTATTTTCTACTATTTCTTGGGTACACGATGGTGTATGACCTCTACTTGGAGTAAAGAAAATCTCCTGATTTTATTTGATCCTGAGCTTGAAAGGACCTTACGGTAGAATTATAAGATGAAAAAATTTGAAGAGAAAAATCACGAAGCCTGACACAAAGGGATTTATGATGACCCTGCCACATTCAATCAGCCACTTTATGATGTTCAAAAAACTACCGAATAAACCACTGCCCATTTAATGGACGAAGTAAATGCTCGGATAGCACTTTCCCTATGTGTAGAGGAAAGGGCCAGACAGAAGGAAAAATATCATCGAGCATACTCAACAGAGATAGAATTAAAAGAATAGAGTTCAACTACCAATTTATCAGTATTTTCCAGCTTATGATGATCTAGAAGAAGATTTAGGGTATGTTATATCAATTGAGACAGGTGCTATCATTCCTCCAGAATTTCCCCAAGGAATAAATTTGATATTACGAGTGCAATGATCTAATTACAAAATTTGAAGGGAGTGTTTTTTAGTTTACCTACTAATGATTCAAACATAGACCTTATGAACTTTGTGAGGATTTGTACTTTGTACAATTTGCCTAGGTGAGTCAAGAGTTATACGACTCAGGCTGTTCCCATTCTCTCTTATAAGAGAAGCTACTTTGTGGTTAGGAGATCTACCCCGTGGGTCCATTACCACTTGGAATGAGTTAAGGAAATAAGTCTTGGACTAATTTTTCCTGCCCTCTAGAATGCTGCTGTTGAAGGATGAGATCTATAATTTCAGACAATTACATTCAGAGGCACTTTACAAAACATAGTTAAGGTTCAAGAAGTAGCTGGTGAATGTTCTAAATCACGTAATCACGAGGAGAAAATTTGTTAAGACATTTTACAGACTTGAATGTGAATACCATGGCTATAGATAATAGTATCATAAAAGTATCTTTCATAAGTATTCTTAGAACCAGGCTTTGTAAATCTTTGATCGGATCACCAAAACCATTCAAGAGTGGCATACTCAAGAGGCATACAGATCAGCCGGTACTTATGTGATTGGTGCTTTCAGTGAGCAGAGAGATTTAGATGAGGCAGTGGCTCAAGAGGTAGCACAACTGAGGATTGAGATTGTCCTTCTTACTTAGTAGTTTATAGCAATATGAGTAGAAAAGGTAAATGTGGTAAGTTCTCAAGGTAAGGATTATAGACATGAGGAGTCTGATTAAAAAAAAAGAAAAGTAATTAGATAAAGAGATGATGGATTATCGAGGCAAAGTCCAATGGTCTAATCAAGATACTTGGAACTCAAGGTAAGGGAATCAAGGTCAAAACTACTATAGAGACAGGTATAGGGACAAGAGTAGAGAGCATGATAGTTACTGGAGGAGAAAGGATAATTACAAGAAGAAGAGTGGGATTTATGTTCCACCAGAGAACTGTGATGCTAAGTCTAAAAGTTTGAGAATGGAAGCCTTGCTTGCTAATATTGGGAAGGTTCAGAGATCTAAGAGAGTTTCCTTAAGGAGATTAAGGTAGACATATAAGGGTTGAGCCAGAAAGTAGAGTCACATAAAACCGCGATTAATCAGATTGAGCAGAAGTTTAGGCAGATGACTGCTACATTAAATCTGTGTTAATTGAGAACTCTTCCTTGTAATACCATTCAAAATCAGAAGAATAATAGTCACTGCTTTAACTATTACCACTTGAAATGGTAGCGCTATTGTTGATCCACCTATGTCTTTGGATTATAATGTGAGAAATAATACTATGGATTTTGATTACACACTCGAAACTAAAACTGAGAAGTTGGTGACTAATGGTGAGACATCGCAAAAATTGATGGGTGTAGATAAACAAGATAATAATGATAAAGAAAAAGGTTAGAAGGTAGCACCAGTATTAAAACCCATTCTACCACCTCCCTATCTTTTTCCCAAAGGTTAAAGAAGAAAGCTAAAGAAGGAAAATAACCAAAATTTATACCGATATTAAAAGAATTATCTGTAAATATATTTCTTATGGAAGCTTTAAAGCAGATGCCTTGTTATGCAAAATTCATAAAGGATTTAGTAATTAAGAAGCAGAAGATGAGTTTTGAGACCCTTGGTAATATGCACAACTGGGGTGCTATTGCCTCCAAATCTTAGGTTGGGAAGAAGAAGGATTTCTAGAGATTTCACCATTCCTTATACTATTGGGTCCTTCAATTTTGAAAGAGCATTATGTGACCTGGGAGCTAGCATTAATCTGATGCCACTAGTTATATACAAGGAGTTGGGGTTGGGGTTGCCTAAGCCAACCTCTGTGAGATCACTAATGGCCAATCACACTATGATGAAGTCGGGTGGTATATTGTGTGATGTGTTGATGAAGGTAGCTTCTTTCATATTTATAGCTGATTTTGTAATCCTCAATTGTGAGGTTGATTTTGATGTCCCTATTATCTTTGGAAGGCCTTTCCTCCCCATGGGTACGACATTGGTTGACATGGAGATGGGATAGATAAAATTTAGACTCAATGATGAACAAGTCACTTTTAATGTATGTCAGTGGATGTGGCAATTGAAAGATATGCGGCTAGTTTCTATTATAGACACCATATATGAAGATGCATTGGTTGCACCCATTGAGGAGAAGCTTGGTGTCTAGGCACTGACAACATTAATCATGAATTTTAATAGCGACGGTATTGAGGAGTATGATGAGATGGTGAGTACTCTTATTGACAGATGTTCTTATACTTATGCACCAAAGAAGTTGAATCTTGATTTGAAGAATAGAGAGACCCCGCCAGCTCAGCCATCCATTGAGGAGACACCGGTTTGGGAATTGAAGGTCCTCCCCTCTCATTTGCGTACATTCTTGGGAGTCAATAATAACTTTCTAGTTATCATTGTAGTAAATTTATTAGATTCGCAGGTTGAGGCCTTGATTTTGTGGCAGAGGTTTAAACGGACCATTGGTTGGACTATTACTGACATTGTCATAATTTTACCCAAAATTTACACTTACAAAATTCAGCTTAAGCTAGACTGTGTGCCTAGAATTGAGAATCAACGTCTTCTAAATACACCTATGCAAAAAGTGGTGAAGAAGGAGATTATTAAGTGGTTAGATGTAGGCGTGGTTTACCCTATTACCAATAGAAAATGGGTGAGCCTGATTCAGTATGTGTCGAACAAGGGTGGGATATCATATATTAGAGTTGAGAATAAATAGAGGACGTCGAGATGATCATTTCTTATTAGTTTCTTTATAAGTTCTTTATGTGATTCTCTACTTTACTCTTGTTTTTCTTAACTGTTGGGGCTGTTTTGATCTCTAATTAAGAATATATTTTTGCTCAATTATGAGCACACATTCTTTGTTTTTCAAGGGATCACATGATGGATTTAATTTTCAAATTTTATTAGTGAGCCCCATATACTTATTTTTTACTTGATTTTTGGCTAAGTTTTTTATTGCAATATGTGTATCATTTTACTTGTATTAATATTTAGACTATGGATTTGAAAGAGCAATGTCATTATGAGATCATAGAGTGGAGATGGTTATTTCAAAGATGGTATGACATTATTGTTTGGCAATGAGGTAAGCTATAGTCTACTCTCTCTACGAGATTGTGTATTGCATAACTTTCATTCTAGGCGAGGGTTATATGATAGGTTTAAGGCTATTTGTTTCTTGATATTAGTATTTGACCTGTTTATGGGACTTTAGAGTATAATTCTAGTTTGAACATTAGCCTAGTATACCCACTATAACTTTAAGGTTATGTTAATATTGCTTACATACTGGTACGACCTTAGGTTGACAATAGTGATACCTGGTATATGATTTGTGATAGTACTTAGTAACTTGGATGCTATTCTTTGATTAAACACTCTCAGTAGCATGATGCCTTAGTTTACCTTAGCTTCTTAAGTATTGATCTTGTTATTCCCTTGCTTTGTATATTTTTGGGTCTGGGGCTTTTTTTATAAGACCAGTTGGGCATCAGGTTAGTATTTTGTGCTCTAAGAGAGCTGTGATTTTAGTTTATAGATGCTTGAGTTCTTACATTTCTATTATTTTGATATTGGTGATGGCATGCATACATTTACATGTGCTCATGCTTATTTAGTGGTACGATTCCAACTAAAATCTTGGTTTTACTATTATTTTCCAAAAAGAAAATTATTTCTACTTTTTTACTTTTAAAATTAATTTTTAAATGGAAGTCGTACCACCTTTATTATTGATTTATGAGTTGTTAAACTAAGCATACTATTTTGGAAACTCAAATCGAGATAGATTTCGATCCATTCTTAATCCACTTGTTTATTAATAATTAATCATTTAGATTGAGGGAAATCACGATCCTTTCTGCTCTATTTTATCGTTTTAGTCTCAGATTTAATCTTGAGCATCGGATTTTACCGATGAGCACTTATTATACTTTTACTTCTCTCTAGTGTTGGATTGAGCAGATTTATTATGGTTGATTATTGAAAGTCCTGATTCAGGATCATATGATATATACAAATATCTCAAGTTTCCTATAAGTCCCTCTACCTAAAAACCATGTGCCAAAAATGGGATACAATAAAGGTCCTACCTTGTGAGTCGGTGAGCCAAAAAGGTCTATATACTAGGTACGATGTGGCACTCATTTGACACGATTGTATTGATTTTAACTTGTATTCATTCATTCCTATGAATTGTCTATCACCATTATAATTGTTTGGTGCATATCCCTACTGGCCTTATGGGGGAATGGATATGATAGGTTATGTTTGTTGCGTACTGCATGATTATTTGTGCCTTCTAGGCTTATGGGGTCCAGTTGTGTTATTGTTTATTCGAACTTGACGAATTATATTATTTTTGGGTATTATTGTATATTTATGGTTGGGTGGTTATAGATTGGTACCCCAAGCTGTAGGTACGTTTTTGATTTATTTTCCTCTTTAATATTAAGAGTGTTGTTATTAGACTATCTTATGATTATTCACATTTCGAGGTAGATGCTCCAATTGTGCTAGAGTTAGCTCCCTTATTGGTTATGATCCTCGTGATGTTACGCTAGGTCCTTTAGGTTAGTACCTTTGCATTTAGATGCATGTATAGTATTGTTGTATATTCCTTTGTTCTCTAGTTATTATCATTGTATATCACCTTCTTTCCTTGTACTACTACTATATGTCCCTTTCTTCCTTTTACTATTATATACTGTCTAGCTACCTATTGTATCGCACTTCCATCCCTAGTTACTTGTAGTACATAGTAGTTTATCATTACCTCACCGTTATCATTATTGTATTTCATTTGTTAGTTAGTTGTTTGTAGTATATATTCTTGTCTTACCTGTTGTTTATACTTGCACTAACTTTGGAGATCAGTTGGTCGATGCCTATTGAGTACTTTAAGTTTGGTACTTATACTACATTTCTGCACCCTACAAATCATAGTATGAGTTCTCACTGCTAATGTGTACATCATGTGGAGCTTCCTGGGATTGGAGATTTGGGGTGATCTCCTGGCGTCTAGAGTTTTTCTGTTCTCCCTATTTTGTTGGAAAGATCTTTATTTTGTGTTTCGTAGACGATTCTGTATATAGAAAATTTTTACTGTGTGAAAGACCCATGTATTACCCGGCAGATAAAAATTGTGTGAAGGTCTCTCATATTTTGCCAAGTATTAATAGTAGGTCCCGCTATCATAAAAAGGAGCCAAAGTCCTAATGCTCTATTTTTCTCTCTCTAATTCTTTTTTTTTTTTTTTTTTTTGGGTATAGCTACTTTGCAATATATTCATATTTTGGTTTAAATAACTTTTTGATTTATTTACTCTAACAAATTTGTTACTTCTTTATTTTAATATTTTCATTCAGTGGAAGTCCCCATTACCAAACACAACCTTATGTGATAAAATAATATTTATGTGTAATAAACTTTGAAGTTATATAACTTTTATGTAATAAGAAAATAAAAATTATTTTTGATAAATCCAAAGTTAAATAACCATTGATGAAATCTATCTTAGAAATTTTATTTTCACTATCTAGCTTTCAATTCTAAGTAGGCGTTTGATCATGAAAATAAAAAATATATTCACTTTATTTGAAATATTTAAAGTTGAAAACAGAGTTGAGTTACATTTGGTCATAGTATTTTGAAGTTGATATTTAGAGTGGACATTAGAGTAAATAAATGAAAAATTTATTTAAACCAAAGTATCAATATATAGCAGAGCAGCTATACCCAAAAAAAAAATGTAAGAAAGAAAAGAAATAGAGAGAGAAAAATAGGGCATCTAGGACTTTGATTCTATTTTATGACAGTGGGATCCACTATTCTTACTTGACAACATATGAGAGGACTTCACACAACTTTTGTCTGTCATGTAATACTTAGGCTTCTCACAAAGTAAGATTTTTCTCTGTACATATATATTATATTTGTATTGTACTCTTGTTTTGCTAGTGGTTTTTGTACTACCTCACCAGATCTTGGGGAATTATTACTTTCTTTTGGTTTTCTTTTCCTTTTATTGTGTTTGGTTTTCATTTCTCTTATTAGTATGTTACTCGCCATTCAAGGCTATGGGTTAACTTACCTGTTGGTAGATTATAGTAGGTGTCATCATAATTTGAGAAATTGAATAATGATCGTCTCCTTTGCTTCATTTAAAATGACCAGTTCTATCATCGGAATTTGACAAAAATATTAACTAAGTTGTGTAAAACATGAAAGTGTAAATCACTTTTTATGGAAAAAGATGTAGAGTAAAAGAATATATTATATGTAACATTTGACGGAACTGAGACTAAAACATTTGGTATCATGTGCATATTGCTTGTCACTACATATTTCATACAATCAAATGTATATAATGACTTGTCACCGCTCAATATATGCACCCAAGGAACTGAGACTAAAACATTCGATATTATTGCCTTTTAAGTAGAGGAAAAGAAAAGTTAATGTGAGTTGAGCTTTTCCTTAAAGGAAAATTGAGAACAAAACATTATTAGCCCAAAAACTGAACCAAAAAAAGCATTACTTTGCTATACTATTTATACTAAAGCCACGAAGTAAGCAACGAATAAAAATTTACAAAATCTGTAATAAAGATGATTCAAATTTTTCATCAAGAACGTGGGACCAAGTATCTCCCAGATCAAGGGAATTTCAAGTATCTCCCAGATCAAGGGAATTTCCTTGATGAGGGATTCTTATCCCCTTTCTTTCTCTAGTTGAATTTTTTGTGTTGGATATATAATGCATTTGTAAAGAAGATATTCCATCCAAAATTTAGTTCTATGCTCTTTCTTTTATCATTATGAGCTACTTAAAATAGAAAGAAAATTGTACCAAATTTGACTTTTTAGCGGGCCAAAAAATGGAATTAATATAGGGAAAATTAAAAATTTTCCCATTAATAGAGTAATATTTTTTTTTAACCCAAAGGCTTTTGGGCCAAAAATACAACGAATCATATTACCACTCCAATTTCAAAAGATCACTTTTGTAGTTCAATCATTATTAATTAGGCTACGTAATAATGATGATCACTAGGATTAGACAAGAAGTAGAATGAACGAGAGGATTCTAAGCTTTATGTAACCAAACAAAATGGAAGTAGAAGCGGCATATCTACCGAGTTTATTTCATCCAATCTTAAGATCTTCAGCAGCTTCGATCTTGTCATTCCTATGACGGAAGTTGGGTCTTGATTATTCTTTTTCTTATCTTGTAGTAGCTCTTTGTACATTTCTAGACTAGATCTTCGGGATAGTTTTTTTTGTTATATTGAAGATTGTAACATGTTTGTAGCGTAATAAAAGCTATCGTTTAATGTTTTCTTTATGCCTTTCACATGATTTATAAAAGGTGATAAGGTTCTCATATCTAGGTGGATCAACATAGGTGTTCACATGATTTGGTCAGTTGGGTCGTGACAATTATATACAAATACTATAAGGAGGATGCTCCTCAGATACCAAATACAACAAAATAAGTAAAAGATATATCTAATTTCCTAAAAAATAAAAAATTCAAAACTTTCTTTTTATGATTTTTTTCCCCAGAATAATGCTCCCATGTAAAACTTTTGGATGCCCAAAATGGCTTTTGTCGTTTAAATTGCATCCATAGCATAGTTGAGGATTAAAAAGCTACCATGCTATAAGTATCGGTTCAACTATGACACCTCAACCTCAAGCAAGTTGGAGTCGACTATATGAATTTACACTGATTGTGTAGCTCTATTTTAGCTCATCTTAATCCAAAAATGAGTATCCATATACAATCAAGTGGAAAAAAGCTTTTGTTGTCTAATCTGTAACTTGCTTGTATGCTTTATTAACTATGATGATATCCCTATAGTTTCCTATGGAATTAAACAAGGAAGGTCACTGGGATGAAACTGCAGAGAACCCGTATACCATTGCCTAAGAAGAGATTGTCAAAAAAAAAAAACCGAAGAGTTGTCTTGAACTGAAGCCAGCCCTGCTCCTATATAGGATCCCACTAGAGAACCTAAGTTGTTTATTGACATGAATAATGCAAATAAATTCCCTTCAACGCTCGGGGGGGGGGGGGGGGGGGGGTCATGATAAGATAAGAAAGAGCATAAACTTGAATTGATTGATGCCATCATAAAGAGCAGAACCAAATAGCACTATAACCTTGTCTGAGATGCCTACTAAAACATTATCCCAAGAAACCAAAACTATATCTAGAACAGTCTGAAGGGCCAGGCCAACTTAAGTAAACATGAGAATATGCCACAACCTCATCTTTTTTAGATAGAAATTGTTACTCAAGGTCCCGATCATGAGACTCAACCATCAAAAAACACGTGTTGTTCCAAGGAAAGATGCCTCTAGTTTTAAGAACTGTGTCTGATAATACAACATAGTAGTCGAGATATTTGGAACTCTCACGTGAGCCAAAAAGAACCAAACTATTGGTGTTAAAATGGCTGGCTGGTGGAACACCCTAAATAATGTATAAGTGACGCTTCTCAGTGATTGATACCATGGAGACAATGATGATTTATTTTTCTTAGGAGACTGAAATTTATTTTCTAGAGTTGGTGCTCTTTTGTATTTTTCTGGCTCTTTCTTCTCTTCAAAGTACTAATGTTCGATTTTTCGGTAGAGAGTAGAGAACTTATCTTCTTCACCAACAATTCCACTTGTCTTATCAGAACCACTAGATGCAACCAAGTTACTTGAACTCTTATTTTTTATGCCACACCTGTATTGACACGAGATGGTGTGGGTGTGGGTGTGGGTGTGGGATCCCTACCCGAGTTGGTTAATAAATATTGGATAATTTGACCAAAATCGATAGGAAAAGTCTTGATAGATTTAATAAATTATGTAATCAAACAAAAACTAAGCTGAAATTGTAGAAAATAAAGTACCTTGTATATATAGAAATTTCTATGTTACTGTATTCCCTTTTATTTTGTTTTAGAATTCTCCTCTTGGTCAATATTTTCTCAAGTTTTTCACATAATATCTCATAATTTAGGTTTTATAACTCTATTTTTAGATATTTGAATTATTTTTTAGCCAAATTCCTACACTCATATTCATACCTGGATCCACATCCCTGAATCTTAAAATTGCGATCATAAAGGATCTGACATCTAGATCCGCAGTATCATACAACAATCCAAAAAAATTATAGATGCAGAACATTCATGGAATGCTTTACCTTGAACAAAGCCTTCCACAACCAAACCATACGAAAAAAAAATTATGCCAAATTGTATATCTTGGAAATTGTTAGATTGCATGCGACCCTAGTATCAAGTATATTATATTGGCTCAGTTCAGCACACACTTTCGGGAGGCTTTGCAGAAAGGTTTGGCTAGGATGTTTAACCTTATTACTAACTTTTCATCTGCAAATAGACAATCAGACTGAGTTTAAGATTCAGATTCTTGAAGATATGTTGAATGCATGTACATATGTCTTCAAGAGATACTTGATGATAATTTTCCTTCAATTGAGTTGGCCTAAAATAATAGGTACCATGCTAATATCAACATGTCATTGTATGGGGGAAGATGTAAATCCCCTATAGGGTGGTTCAAAGTTGGTGAAATAGAACTTTTCAGACCAGACTGGAAAAAAGTTAAAGTGGTTCAGAAATGATTGAAAGTAGCTCAGAGTCATAAAAAGTTATATTCATATATGTGACACAAATATTTAAATTTAATGTTTATTATTGGTCAGTTATTAAAGTTTTGCCTATGAAATGCATCATGTGATTTAGAAGGAAAAGAATTTTAGTCCCAAATATATTGTCTGATAAAGAGTTTTAGAAAGGATTGACAATTAGCTTAGAGCTAGAATTGTCCACAAAGCTGACTGCAATGCATCTAATATTTATCATATCCATGCTGAGGAAGTGACAAGAATATTCCTCTCTCATTGTTCTTTTAATCATGAGAATTTTGAAGAAACCCTTCTAAAAGGCTTAATTATAAATATTAGACATTCGTCACCAAGTTTAGATATTTATCTATGGTTTAGAAGCAATTAAGATATGCATGACTATCTTCTAGGTGTAGGAATATCCTTGTTCTTCCCTATGCTATTTTTTCATGTCTATGAGTTCTCGTTTATAAATGAATCAGGTTAAGTTATGAATGTCTATATTCTCGCTCATGTGAATTCATTATGAATGACATGAACTCGTTGTGATCATTCTAAATTCTCTTCATTATTGAAATACATGTGTCCCATAATTTTATATCAGATTACTCTATCCTATGAACCATAATTTTTATTCAAAATATGAATCGTATGATATTATGACATGATTGACATCACTTCAATTTATAAAAATCATGACTCTTGCAATATACTACACATGAAACTAACTTTGATTTATGAGCTTTCAAACTAACTATGATTATAAGCTTTCAAGCTAATTCTTATTTATGAGATTTTGAACTAATTATGATTATTGAGATTTGGAGCTGAATTTTTCATGTGATGAATTTAGAGTAATATCATTAAATGATAAGTCATTAGTCTATGTTACAAGTATTCGAAATTGTGTATGCCAACATAGGATTTGGATCATTCTGTCAGTTTGAACAAATCCTCTATGATGCCCCTATGTTGCTTACTATGGATCCTTTGCTAGCAAAACATGCTATGTATGTCTCATTCCCACGAGGTTTAATGTTACACCTTACTTTTCATGCCATGTTTAAGTCATCCTAAACATATGTTGGAGCTTCAAAATTTTAACACCTCATGATTCACGCTAAGATTTTTGAATCATCTTATGTTTGTATTAGAGTTTCCATGTCAGAATTAAGCCCTAAAGTTATTTTGGTTCAAATTCAGGGATACATAACCAACCTTTGGTGATAAAAAGGGAGAAAAACCACTTGTTGCATTCTACTGGCTAGTGCCCACTCTACCAGAACCGTAGAGCACAAGGCAAAAGAGATCCAACTACATCAACAAATAAAGTTCAGAAAATTGGCATACTGCTAAGTGTCCAAGCTATGAGGCCCGCATAGAGCTAGTGATGAGCTGGAATTTTGTGACTCATTTAGCCCAAAAAGGGTAAGAAATCTTTTTCAATACCATTTTGACCTAGTATTAATGTTAGTTTGTTTGATTTTCAGGGTTGAAGATAAAAGATTGCCAAAAGAGCTTGAAGAAGGAAAAAGAAACAAAAAGATGGATAAAAATAGTTGAAAAGAGAACTAGCATCGCTAAGCTAGTTTGGTGCATCGCTAAACAACACGATGTATCACAAAAATAAAGGTATTATCGTCAAAGATAGCAAACAAATGATTTTTTCTTAAAAGCAGTTTGAGGAGAGAAAGTGAAAATTGGTGTTTTACCAAAGAGTTCGGTGATGCTGAGGTTCCGTCGCCAAACTCAACAAAACCAAACAATGAAGCTCAAGATTTTAAGTTAGTTCAACAATGTTGTTCATATTTGGTGCATCACAGATCAGTTTGGCAACACAATTCAAGATTGCCTAACTGATATGGTGGCATTTTGGTAAATATTTTATCCCTATTTTGCTTCAGCTACAAAGAAGATTTTTGATTTCAAACCCTATATTTTTGCATATTTGGAGTTCTAAAAAGTTCTAGTCAACCCTTAAGTTTGGGATTAAATTTTCTACATTGGATTTAAGGGTTATTTAAAGATTATTCTATATAATGGTGGATTTGAATGAGTATTATGGTATAATTTCTTTATATTCTATTATACTTGGCTAAATTCCTCAACTTAGGGGCGTGTGATGATTGGTTTGTGATAATAGAATGGGTAGTGATTATTTGTCTTTCTAATTAATTATGTGTTGTGAGATTAGCTAGTATTTTTTGTTATCGTTAATAATTAGAGGTTTCAAACTCTGATTTATGTTAGATCCCTTATTTTAATCAAGAAAAAGGATATGGGTGAGAGATATTATTTGAGAGAGACTTGATTTATGTCATGTTTGGTAGTTCTTAGTTATAAGACTACCTATTTGACAAATTGGATTGTTAGAAATAACATAAATACTGAGGTTTGAGAAAATCCAATTTGAAATTGAAAGTTTGATTGAGAAATTAATATTAAAATCTATAATCTAGCCTACCCACAACTCTAATTGAATCTAGGCAAATTTATCTACCCATGAATGAAATCTATTTCTATGATAGCACACCACTAAGTCATCTTTAACATTTATTACAACTTTGAAGAATCCTCTTGTGAAATTTAAATCTCTAAATTTATAATAACGTTCTAAAGTGTTCTATAAAACCCCCACCATTCATTATTATTTTCAAAATTAATACATGTGAAAATATAGTAAATTAATCATACTCTAAAGTGAACCTTTTGTATTCATTTCTCCTGGGATTGACCTTACTCCTAAAGATGGGTTAAAATATTTACAATGATTACTTAAATTCAAAGGGTGTATTTGAGCATTATCAAAAAATGGTGTCGTTTCTAGGGAATGAAAGTATACCGTTCCTTTGTTCAAGTGTTTTAAATCACTTGTGTTTAACTGTAGTTTGAATTTATGTTATTTGTTGTTTTTATTTTGATTTTGGTGAAAACATGAGTCGGGATGGCAGTGAAATCATAATTTAAGAAGGTCAATTTGATAAGGCTGGATACTTGGGTGATGCCAGAAGAGCAAGTTCCATTCGCCTACCACTTATGGTAGGGAATGTGATCCTTCATATTTACTAGTATCATGGTCTATTTTCTACAAATAAAGGGATTATATGATGACCAATCATATGAAGATGAAAACAATCACCTCAAGAACTTTATACATGTTTGCAACACCTTTGACATATAGCAAATATTATTCAAGAGTCTATCTAGTTGTGGATGTTTCCCTTTTCATTGATAGGGGAAGCTATCATTTGGCTTAGAGAGTTCCCTGAGGGATCAATCAGCTCTTGGATCGATCTTACCAAAGAATTCTGTCATTACACAAAAACCTAGGGTCATGATTACACTTGTTGCAGCAAGCCTTGACAAGTAAGTCTATAACTCAAACTAAAATAACACAGGAAATTAATACAAAAATCAAGGCAAGACCTCTAGAATAGAGTCAAACCATGTATATATATATACACACACTGTAACACCCCGTAAATTTTTTCGTACACTTATCGCGATTATATGGAGTCCTAAAGACTTGCGTATGGGTTAAATTAAGTTTATGGTGTTCGTAAGTATCCCGTCGATAGTTGTATGTGTAGGTATTGGAATAAGCTTTCCAACGATATAAAGTTTGCCCAAAACAGAGGAGTATTTCATATAAGCGAGCACATTCGAAATTTCAAAACGGTGGCCGGGAAGCCTGTGAACAGTGATTCTGCAGGAAAATTTCTGCAGCTAGGCACTCCAACTTGAGACGATCATAACTCCTTGTACAAAAAGAACTGTGTGAGCTGCTATATATAGACGAAAAGCTCCGAGAGTCTTCTTTCTAATGCAATTGGTTTCATCCAAATCCAACATCGGAGTAAGGAGTTATACTCGTTTTATTTCAGCCTCTCAAAACAGTTTTTAAGGGTCAACTTCAAACGATCATAACTCCTTGTACAGGACGAACTGGGTGGCCTACTTTATATGAAATGAAAGCCCTTTGAGTTATCTATCCAACAATACCAATTTCACCCAAATCCGATATCGGAGAAAAGAGTTATGGTCGATTTACTTCAGCCTGTCAAAACTGTCCACTGGGGACAGATTCGGGATTTATTTCAACTTTTAGGGCACAATGGTCATTTTCTATTACCTTTGGACGAAAATTGGTCTTAAAAACCTGCACTTAGCCTCAATTTTATGAGATTTTATCCAAATTTTAGGAAAGGTGAAAACCCTAGCCAATTTCAACCTCAAATATTTTGTGATTCAACCGTAGAAAATTCAAATTGGTTCCGTAGTTGTGTTCACCATCTCGGAAGCTTCAAGAAGCACCCCATGGTTATGTAAGGAGGATTCTAAATACAAGAGTTCATTGTTAAGGTATGAATATTGTTTATTCTTGATTCTTATCCATGAATAAGTATTGATAAAGGATTATGAGTATTGTCTTGATGTTGGAAGATAACTAGAAACATAGTTATGAATTGTTTTGTATAAATTGTTGTAGTAAATTATGGAAGTTGTTGTATTGGATTATGGAGGATGAATTGTGGTGATATATCATTATATTAGTGGTTATGTATGCCTAGTGATCATGTTGGTATTGGATGGTGATTAAGAGGGGAAATAAAGGCTAAGAGTGATGTTGAGGGATATTGCATGAAAATGCATGATATGTGAATGTAATAAGAGTATAAGAGGATGTATGTAGCACTCTTATTGATGAGTTAAAGGATTACTTCCTAGACATTATTTGGTGAAGTTAATACCTAAATGGTAAGGTTTGGTTGCTAATACTAGTTTGCCACAAATGACTTATTGTAGATAAGTGTTCGAAGAGTACGGGAAGTCACTTGTATTGAAGTGGTTATATCAAGGTATGTAAGACATACTCTATCTATTCTTTGGCATGAATAATGACCCATGGCACTCTCAAGTAAGCTTCCAACATTGTCCTACGACACATGACATAATAACATCATATGATCTTCGACACTACCAATTGAACTTGTTTACACTTTTAAGATGTCCGACTAGTCAAAAAATGTCCACATACTATTGTTGACTCCGAAATGGTTTAATGAGGTATCCATGATTCTCTACTTCATCTTCATGATATTGATTACCTATTTACATGTTTTTCCTATTGAGGTATCATGGTTTCAAGTTCCATAAAGTGTGACCGCAAAGTAACCAATCTCAAAGATTAATTGAATTAAGAAATGGAATGTCTGTATTTTAAATTGATGATATGATGTATTGTATTAGTACCACTGATCAGTTGGCCATTGTATTATAAAGATTATGTATATATGCTATTCCAGGGGTGGTCCCTGATGTATTGTAATAGTACCACTGATCAGTTGGCCATTGTATGACATATGTTATGTATTGACAAGGATTACGGGAAGTAATGATATGAAAGTAATGTGCAGGTATCCCACCAGTTCTTTTAAGTGTGGCCTACTCATACTGTTTATTCACTGGTATCTGGTTTCTGTTGATATTTTGTATCTCATCTTGATACTCACTGCCTTACATACTCAGTACATATTTCCGTACTGACGTCCCTCACGGGGGACCTGCATTCATGCCTGCAGGAACAGGTACTTCAGGTCGTACACCTCCGCAGTAAGAGCCAGGACATTCTGTTGTTAGTGGTGAGCTCCAGTTGTTTTGGGGCATCCCAAGTCGTCTCTATATGTACTTTTGTTATTTGCATAAAAGTCTTTTGTGGGCGGGAGTTTGTCCCGACCCCAACTCAGTTGTGTATCTATGTAGAGGCTTTTGTAGACATATTGTACAGCCATAGGAGTGTTTGGTTGATAGACGTGATGGCTCTGACGGCCAATTACTGTTCATATATATATTTATGCGTGTCTGCTGGGCTGATACAGGTACTATTTTCTTCTATTTACAACGAAGTGCTGCCCAAATTTCTAATTTTCATAAGTAATGTGAATGTGAAAGTATAAGTTATGAACGGGTTCTCCCGGGCCTCCTCGGCTACGGGTGCCAGTCTGCTCCAATGGGATTTGGGGTATGACAGAAGTGGTATCAGAGAAGTTCGTCCTAGTGAGTCTACAAAGCCGTGTCTACGTAGAATCTCGTTTATCGGTGTGTTGTGCACCACATCTATAAACAGGAGGCTATTGGACATTTAGGGATTGTTTCCACTCTTCATTTCTTAGATCGTGCAATAGATCCCATATTAGAGATAAAGTCATAATCAATAGCTTAATCCAATTGTTTCTTTTTTATTTATTATAGTGACGATGCCGGTTACAAGGAGAAAGAATAAGTGGAAGCGAGTAGATGCAGTGGCCGGAGAAGGTACTAGTAAGTCACCACCGGCACAAGCTGAGCAAAGTGAGTCTCAAGCTGAGCATATATCAGGCGCTTCTTCTCCTCCGGAAGGGCCGTCTATTAATGCTGTTGATCGAGATTTGAGGGATGCAGTACAACTTCTGACGCGTATAGTTGTCGGTCAAGTTCAAGGGCAAGCTATTCCTACCACGGGTTCTAGTGGTATGGATAGAGCAGCTAGCCTTCGGAATCAAGATTTTCTGAAACTGGATCCTCCTACTTTTACCGGATCAGATATTAATGAAGACCCGCAGGACTTTGTCGATCAGACCCAAAGGGCTCTAGATGTTATGCATGTATCCGGTAAAGAGATGGTTGAGCTAGCAGCATATAGACTGAAAGGAGAGGCTATATTGTGGTACGAGGATTGGAAACGATCTAGGGGTATTGATGCACCTCCAACTACGTGGGGAGAGTTCAAAAATGCATTTATTGATCATTATCTTCCATTTGAGACTCGTCAGGCCCGTGCAGATCAATTCTTAAATCTTCGTCAGGGTAATATGAGTGTAAGAGAGTATAGTCTTCGATTTAACTCCTTGTCTTGATATGCTTCTAATGTGGTAGCTACTATTGACGACAGAGTTCATCACTATGTGAATAGATTGGAACCATACTTGGTTAGAGATTGTACCATTGCTGCTTTGAACAAGGACATGGATATAGCGAGGATACAAGCTTTCGCTCAGAAGATGGAAGATCAGAGGCAAAGAAGAAGAACCCAGGAATCAGAAAAAGGATATTCTAAGCGGCCCAGAGCTATAGGGCAGTTTGTGGAATCTCAGGGAGGTTTTAGGCCTTCGTTCTCTCATAGATTGCCTAGCCCGTTATCTTCTTATCCTGCAATTAGTGCTCCACCGCAATTTCAAAGGTTCAGAGGTAATCAGTTTGGGCAAAGCAGTGAAAATCAGAGTTCGCGAACAGTGGGGTATCAAGGGCAAGGGAGTATGAGTCAATTGAGACCTCCACGACACCCGTGCCCCATTTGTAGAAAATTTCACTTTGGCGAATGTCGTCTTGGGACAAACAATTGCTTTTGGTGTGGTAAGCCGGGGCATATGGCTAGAGATTGCCCACGCAGGACCACAGGTAGTATAACACGACCTATCGGATCAGCTGTTGCATCATCTTCGGTGCCTCCTTTGAGTAGGGGTGCACAACCTATGGGTCACGGTACAGGTGATAGAGGAGCAACTAGTGCTAGCGGAGCTCAGAACCGTGTGTATGCCCTAGCAGATCGGCAGAATTTAGAGGCTTCTCCAGACGTGGTTACAGGTACGTTGTCCATCTTTGCATTTGATGTGTATGCCTTAATTGATCCTGGTTCTACATTATCGTATGCTACTCCTTTGGTTGCGGGAAGGTTCGGAAGAACACCCGAATTATTAGCCAAGCCATTTGAGGTATCAACGCCAGTGGGGGAATCTCTTATAGCTAGGAATATTTATCGAAATTGTGTTGTAAATATTTGTGGTCGTGATACGATGGCCGATCTTGTTGAGTTAGAAATGGCAGATTTTGATGTTATTATGGGCATGGATTGGTTAGCGTCTTGTTATGCTACAGTAGATTGTCGTTCTAAGAAGGTATATTTCCATTTCCCAAATGAGGCAGTCCTTGAATGGAAGGGTAATGTTGGCGCGCCGAGAGGTAGATTTATTTCTTACTTTAAGGCAAGAAAAATGATTTCCAAAGGGTACATATACCATCTGGTTAGAGTAAGGGATACAGAGGCAGAGCCGCCAACTTTTCAGACCATTCCGGTTGTGAATGAATTTCCTGATGTATTTCCTGAAGAACTACCAGGTTTACCTCCTGAACGAGAAGTGGAGTTTGGTATTGATTTGTTGCCAGACACACAGCCAATCTCAATTCCTCCTTATAGAATGGCACCAGCAGAGTTGCGAGAATTGAAAGAGCAACTGAAAGACTTGCTAGAGAAGGGATTCATCAGGCCTAGTATGTCCCCTTGGGGAGCACCAGTATTGTTTGTGCGTAAGAAAGATGGTTCGCTGAGGATGTGTATTGACTATCGACAATTGAATAAGGTGACTATCAAGAATAAATACCCTCTTCCCCGAATTGATGATTTATTTGACCAGTTGCAGGGTGCCCAGTGTTTTTCCAAGATTGACTTGAGATCAGACTATCATCAAGTGAGAGTCAAGGATAAAGATATACCCAAGACAGCTTTCCGAACACGGTATGGTCATTATGAATTCCTGGTTATGTCATTCGTACTGACAAATGCACCCGCAGTTTTTATGGATCTGATGAATAGGCTGTTTAAGCCGTTTCTAGATGTGTTCGTGATAGTTTTCATAGATGATATTCTGGTCTACTCTAGATCAGAAGAGGACCATGTTAATCACTTAAGGCAGGCGTTGCAGATTCTTCGTGATCGTAAGCTGTATGCGAAGTTTTCTAAATGTGAGTTTTGGCTCAAGTCAGTGGCATTTTTGGGCCATATTGTATCCAGTGAAGGCATAAAAGTTGACACTCAGAAGATTGAGGCTGTGAAGAATTGGCCAAGACCCACGATGCCTACGGAGATTCGTAGTTTCCTCGGGTTGGCAGGTTATTACAGAAGGTTTGTTGAAGGTTTTTCTTCTATTTCTGCACCTTTGACTAAGTTGACACATAAAGCCTCCAAGTTTCAATGGAATGATGCCTGTGAAAAGAGTTTCCAGGATCTGAAGAGCAAGTTGACTTCTACACCGGTATTGGTACTTCCTGAAGGCACAAAAGGGTATGCGGTGTACTGTGATGCTTCGAGAATTGGCTTAGGATGCGTATTAATGCAACATGGTAGAGTAATAGCCTATGGCTCTAGACAGTTGCGACCTCATGAGAGGAATTATCCCACGCATGATCTTGAGCTAGCTGCAGTTGTATTTGCTTTGAAGATATGGCGCCACTACTTATATGGGGTTCATGTTGACATATATACCGATCATAAGAGCCTGCAATATATCTTCAGTCAGAAAGATCTAAACTTGAGGCAGCGGAGATGGCTTGAATTGTTGAAAGATTATGATGTTGATATCTTGTATCATCCAGGGAAAGCGAATGTGGTAGTGGATGCACTGAGTCGTAAGTCTAAAATGGCATCTATAGAAAAGCAGGGGATGATTAAGGATCTTCACCAACTAGCTAATTTGGGAGTTCGACTTCTCGAAACTCCAGATGAAGAGGTTATTGTACGTAATGCAGCGGAATCTTCATTGATAGCTGAAGTGAAAGAGAAGCAGTATGCAGATCCAATTTTATTGCAGCTTAAGGAGGATGTGCAGAGTGGCACGACAAAGGCATTTGAGCTTACGCGAGAAGGAGTGCTTCAGTGTCAGAATCGTTTATGTGTACCTGATGTAGTTGAGCTAAGAAAGAGAATTATGACAGAAGCACACTGTTCAAGGTATTCCATCCATCCAGGGTCGACTAAGATGTATCAAGATTTGAAAGCAATATATTGGTGGAAAGACATGAAGAAGAATATTGCCGAATTTGTAGCTGAATGTCCGAATTGTCAAAGAGTCAAAGTAGAACACCAGAAACCCGGTGGTTACATGCAATGTATAGATCTTCCAGTCTGGAAGTGGGACAAGATCAATATGGATTTCATCACGGGTTTTCCTCGTACATATCGGAAGTTTGATTCCATATGGGTGATCATTGATAGGCTTACCAAATCTGCGCACTTCTTACCAGTTAAGACAACTTATACGGCGGAAGAGTATGCGAAGTTGTATATTAAGGAGATCGTTCGGTTACATGGAGTTCCAATTTCCATTATATCCGATCGAGGAGCCCAATTTACCGCGAATTTCTGGAAGTCTTTTCAAAGGAGTTTGGGGACACAAGTAAATCTAAGTACGGCTTTTCATCCTCAAACGGACGGACAAGCGGAACGTACCATCCAGACACTTGAAGATATGCTACGAGCATGTGTATTAGATTTCAAAGGCAACTGGGATGATCACCTACCTCTTATCGAGTTTGCCTACAATAATAGCTATCATTCAAGTATCAAAATGGCACCATATGAAGCATTGTATGGAAGAAAGTGTAGATCGCCAATAGGATGGTTTGAAGCAGGTGATGCGGTCTTATTTGGACCGGATCTTGTTTATCAAGCAATGGAGAAGGTTAAAGTGATCCAACAACGGCTTGTAACAGCTCAAAGTCGACACAAATCTTATGCGGATGTTAGAAGAAGAGGACTTGAGTTTTCTATCGACGATTGGGTATTCTTGAAAGTATCACCAATGAAAGGAGTGATGAGGTTTGGCAAGAAAGGAAAGTTAAGTCCACGATACATAGGTCCGTATAAGATCATTCAAAGATTTGGACAAGTTGCTTATGAGTTAGAGCTACCTCAAGAGCTCTCAGCAGTTCATCCCGTATTTCATGTTTCGATGCTTTGTAAGTACATCGGAGATCCATCGCACATCACTACTACGGAAGATGTACAAATTACAAAAGATCTCACTTTTGAAGAAATGCCTATTGCTATTCTTGATCGCCAAATTAAAAAGATAAGGAATAAAGAGATAGCATCGGTAAAAGTACTTTGGAGGAATCAACAAGTTGAGGAGATCACATGGGAAGCCGAGGAAGTGATGAAGATTAAGTACCCTTACCAATTCAACGATGAGGAGGAAGTTCATGAGACGGAAGAAGAACAATAACAAGTAAGTGTTTGTTTTTATGCAAGGATGTTATGATGATGAATATGTTAATTGTAAGCTTGGACATGTCTTAATTGAGTAACTATGCTAACATTCGAGGACGAATGTTCTTAAGGGGGGGATAATGTAACACCCCGTAAATTTTTTCGTACACTTATCGCGATTATATGGAGTCCTAAAGACTTGCGTATGGGTTAAATTAAGTTTATGGTGTTCGTAAGTATCCCGTCGATAGTTGTATGTGTAGGTATTGGAATAAGCTTTCCAACGATATAAAGTTTGCCCAAAACAGAGGAGTATTTCATATAAGCGAGCACATTCGAAATTTCAAAACGGTGGCCGGGAAGCCTGTGAACAGTGATTCTGCAGGAAAATTTCTGCAGCTAGGCACTCCAACTTGAGACGATCATAACTCCTTGTACAAAAAGAACTGTGTGATCTGCTATATATAGACGAAAATCTCCGAGAGTCTTCTTTCTAATGCAATTGGTTTCATCCAAATCCAACATCGGAGTAAGGAGTTATACTCGTTTTATTTCAGCCTCTCAAAACAGTTTTTAAGGGTCAACTTCAAACGATCATAACTCCTTGTACAGGACGAACTGGGTGGTCTACTTTATATTAAATGAAAGCCCTTTGAGTTATCTATCCAACAATACCAATTTCACCCAAATCCGATATCGGAGAAAAGAGTTATGGTCGATTTACTTCAGCCTGTCAAAACTGTCCACTGGGGACAGATTCGGGATTTATTTCAATTTTTAGGGCACAATGGTCATTTTCTATTACCTTTGGACGAAAATTGGTCTTAAAAACCTGCACTTAGCCTAAATTTTATGAGATTTTATCCAAATTTTAGGAAAGGTGAAAACCCTAGCCAATTTCAACCTCAAATATTTTGTGATTCAACCGTAGAAAATTCAAATTGGTTCCGTAGTTGTGTTCACCATCTCGGAAGCTTCAAGAAGCACCCCATGGTTATGTAAGGAGGATTCTAAATACAAGAGTTCATTGTTAAGGTATGAATATTGTTTATTCTTGATTCTTATCCATGAATAAGTATTGATAAAGGATTATGAGTATTGTCTTGATGTTGGAAGATAACTAGAAACATAGTTATGAATTGTTTTGTATAAATTGTTGTAGTAAATTATGGAAGTTGTTGTATTGGATTATGGAGGATGAATTCTGGTGATATATCATTATATTAGTGGTTATGTATGCCTAGTGATCATGTTGGTATTGGATGGTGATTAAGAGGGGAAATAAAGGCTAAGAGTGATGTTGAGGGATATTGCATGAAAATGCATGATATGTGAATGTAATAAGAGTATAAGAGGATGTATGTAGCACTCTTATTGATGAGTTAAAGGATTAATTCCTAGACATTATTTGGTGAAGTTAATACCTAAATGGTAAGGTTTGGTTGCTAATACTAGTTTGCCACAAATGACTTATTGTAGATAAGTGTTCGAAGAGTACGGGAAGTCACTTGTATTGAAGTTGTTATATCAAGGTATGTAAGACATACTCTATCTATTCTTTGGCATGAATAATGACCCATGGCACTCTCAAGTAAGCTTCCAACATTGTCCTACGACACATGACATAATAACATCATATGATCTTCGACACTACCAATTGAACTTGTTTACACTTTTAAGATGTCCGGCTAGTCAAAAAATGTCCACATACTATTGTTGACTCCGAAATGGTTTAATGAGGTATCCATGATTCTCTACTTCATCTTCATGATATTGATTACCTATTTACATGTTTTTCCTATTGAGGTATCATGGTTTCAAGTTCCATAAAGTGTGACCGCAAAGTAACCAATCTCAAAGATTAATTGAATTAAGAAATGGAATGTCTGTATTTTAAATTGATGATATGATGTATTGTATTAGTACCACTGATCAGTTGGCCATTGTATTATAAAGATTATGTATATATGCTATTCCAGGGGTGGTCCCTGATGTATTGTAATAGTACCACTGATCAGTTGGCCATTGTATGACATATGTTATGTATTGACAAGGATTACGGGAAGTAATGATATGAAAGTAATGTGCAGGTATCCCACCAGTTCTTTTAAGTGTGGCCTACTCATACTGTTTATTCACTGGTATCTGGTTTCTGTTGATATTTTGTATCTCATCTTGATACTCACTGCCTTACATACTCAGTACATATTTCCGTACTGACGTCCCTCACGGGGGACCTGCATTCATGCCTGCAGGAACAGGTACTTCAGGTCGTACACCTCCGCAGTAAGAGCTAGGACATTCTGTTGTTAGTGGTGAGCTCCAGTTGTTTTGGGGCATCCCAAGTCGTCTCTATATGTACTTTTGTTATTTGCATAAAAGTCTTTTGTGGGTGAGAGTTTGTCCCGACCCCAACTCAGTTGTGTATCTATGTAGAGGCTTTTGTAGACATATTGTACAACCATAGGAGTGTTTGGTTGATAGACGTGATGGCTCTGACGACCAATTACTGTTCATATATATATTTATGCGTGTCTGCTGGGCTGATACAGGTACTGTTTTCTTCTATTTACAACGAAGTGCTGCCCAAATTTCTAATTTTCATAAGTAATGTGAATGTGAAAGTATAAGTTATGAACGGGTTCTCCCGGGCCTCCTCGGCTACGGGTGCCAGTCTGCTCCAATGGGATTTGGGGTATGACACACACACACACATATATAGAGAGAGTAAAGGTGGAAATATAATAAAGATACCAACCAAATTTCAAAATCTGGTGTCACAATGTAAGAACTAACTTGTATAACTCGAGGTCAAAAATACGTAAGATACCTAAATAGGATCAAAACTCTATCTCTGAATACAAGTAAGACATGGTCTAGATAGGAAAAGATAGAAGTCAAATCCGGATGCATAGATCAACCGCTACCTCAAATAGGCTCAAAGTATAACCTGAATCAACTATCTGTGCGACGCACTCGTACTTGGATATGCACCGAAAGAGCGGATGAGTACAATCCACTAATGCTTAGTAGGTATCATAGGCTGATTGAGCAAAGTATAAAATAAAGAATATTAACACAAACTATGGGCATGCCACCTGCAATCAGAAAATGTCCCAAAAGATATCCCACACCGTCTCCACTAACAGTTCTAATATGCACATACATAACACATACATGTAGAGAAAGTTAAATCATAACCTACCTTAAATGTCAAAAATCGTCCTAAAGAGGCTTCAATTTGGAGCTTTTACCTCACGAATAGATCCAAAATCAACTCAAACATATAAATATTGAATTTACGCGTCAAAAAGGTAACGATACCCATAGTGTCTATTTTTGAGTCGGGATCAAAACAAATGTCAAATTGAATTTTTGAAAAAAAAGAGTAAAATCATAATTTTATTTTAGAAACATGTTCTCCATACTCATAGAATTCTATAGATAAAAACCCATGCAAAAATGAGTGAAAAAATATGTTTAAATCCAATAAAAATCATTTTCAAGCTTTACCGATAAAAAACCCCAAAATTTATTTTAAAATTAAGAATTTGAAGTTTTTTTAAAGATGAAATCGAGAGAAAAATAATAATTATAAGATTAAAAACTTACCCATAGAAGAAATCTCAAAAATCCCTTTGGAATCGTCCAAATTCAAGCACCCCAGCCCTAAAAATGGTGGAAATAGGGTCTTGATTCTCAACTTGGGTGGAAATTAAAAAAATTAAATAGAAGTTCTTGGTAAATAAGAAAAATAGAGTTCTAAATTAATAGGCAATGATTCTACGAGAAAAATGCATCGAAAATTATCAAAGTTTGTAATGACTCTTCAGGTCATTTTCCATACTATCAACTTATTTTTGCCATTACATCTTTTTCATACCTTCCCCAAGTCATTTGTGATTTACTATAACTGATAGTTTGGTTATCAGGAAGTTCGTTTGGTTTGAGGACCAATTCCCCGTTTAGAAATCTTTGTTGGTTTTGAATGGTCATTGAGAGAAAATCTGAGTAAAATGATCTCTGATGTAAATTATAATACCACCATCAGCTCTAATATATCTATTTTAGTCTAGGTAGACCCTTGGTTTGTGTCCCACTATACCTGAGCTCATTTCGATGTGTTGGTCGAAAAGTCAAAAATCAAAAGATTTGGGTGTGGGATCCACAAGTGGACTAAACGACCTCCAATAGAAAATCTAATTTCACCAATGCATCTAGAACATCGAATTTAGTGGGACTACATAGTTTGTTTGCATAAAACGGAGTTCAAATGAGTCCGGGAGGTCAAAAACAAGTTTTGACCTCACGGACCCCATTTAACCGCGACCAATGTACTATAAATAGCCCCCTTGGTCGGAAAATAGACCATTTTCACTCCCCTTTGATCCCTATAAGTCCTAAACTGATCGATTAACTTAAAATTGATTTTTGCGGGTGAGTTAGAAGCTTGATTAACATAAATGTATGAATCCATCCTTTTCAAGCTTTAATTTCTTGAATTTTGACCAAAACCCCAAATTTCTTGAGGTCTTTATTTTATCCCAAATATTCTTGTTTTCACCTAATTCTTGATGGTTATGATCCCTTAGTGGTGTATGAACATTGAGTTAGTCTCGAAAATGTGTTTTCCGTATGTAGGACCCACTTAGGGTTTTTGTTACCGTTTTATGACCCGAAGTACAATGGTGCAATATGGATATTAAAATTCTTGTAATGATGTGTAAATTATGTTTTTGATATCTTGGCACCTTGAAGAAAGTTTCTCTGAAAGGAAAAGCAAAGGTTTAGCAGTTCAAGGGATTTCTTTAGATTTAAGGTAGGTTAGGCTTACTCCTTGTTAGATTGGGCTATATTTTGATATAATTGTGATATATTGTTATATTGGGATGAGTTTTAATTAATTGAAACGCTCCGAATCTAGTACTCGAAATGCTACACGATGCTCATGACCCCAAAGGACCACAAGCTAATCCATGACTAATATCTGTACCTGTATACTGCATAATAGATTAGATGATTGTGGAGACATGAACTGAAAGACCATAAGGTTCAAGAATATAACATAACTGATAAAGATATAACATCTGAATGGGGTATGAAATACCGAAAACAAAACTGAAATAACATGATAGTCTGAACATGATAGTCTGGAAAGCCTCTAACTGACTGAATTGTCTGAATGAGGAGTTGATGGGACATGTACCCAGCTAACTCTAAATAATAAATTACTTAATGAGATAATAAATATTGATCATGTCCTCGAGAGATGAGGACTCACTGCTAACTCTAACTGCTGAGACTGAAATGCTACTGATGCTCTCGAGCTCGTGTCTCTGAACCTATGGTATAAGACTCCATAGTGTAAATACGTCAGTACTTTGAATGTACTGGTATACATATGAGGTAGGCTAAATTCATGGGATTCATATGCATGAACAATACTGGATAACTGACTAATATGAATGTGAGAATACATGTATGAACACATAGTAACTATATCTGAGATCGTGATAACATGAGTTTACTGATAACTAACATGAATGATAACTGAGTTCTGATGAATGATATAACTGATAACATAAGTGACTATATCTGACAGTCCTGAATCTGATGGAACTAACTGAGTTTCATACTGTTCTGAGTTGACTGTATTTGACAGTCCTAAATTCTGTAACTGAAATTGTGGGAAGTAGTTATCTAACCGACATGCCCCTAATACGCTATTATGGTTGAGTTGGGGTCCAATCTGTAACCCCAATTGGAACAGTGTCAATACCGCACCACTGGTAAGGAAAATATGTGAGTAACCCTCATATAATAGATTAAACTACCTCATCTACCCTCATATAGCAGGCTATAATGTGTCAACCTACGCTGACTACGTAGTTCTAGAATACAAGGATTGCTTCAAAGAATCACATCCTCATATAACAAGTGAGTTCCCATCCTTGGGTTCACTCGGTGCTAACTCCTGCTCCCATCTGAATGGACACTGAACATAAATTATTGAACTGAATTAACTGAATTCCGTTGACTGATGAAATAGTACTGAGATTACTGAATTACTGAGATTTCCTGAGTCACATGACTGACTGAGTTTTATAGATCATGGCTTGATTGAGGATATCGTGAAACATGTCACTGACTCTAGGCACACAACTATATTTTTTGGGTACAAGTACCCCCAGGACTCGATGGAAGGAAACTGACAAGGCATGACATTCTTGAATGCATGACCAATCATCAACAAAATATAATATAATAATCAGAGATATTTCATGGGCATTTGATTATCATAGATTGGTACGTGAATAAGATAGCATGTATACATAGCATAATTTCACAAGGCTAATCATGAGCAATCCAACAAACAAATTTCAATAAATAAGAATAACATGGAAGTCATTTTAGATCACAATCTAGCTATAGTGCATAAGTTTTATCTTCCTAGGCATTTTATCAAACACCTTGCATGCACCCATAAGGCATAGGCTTAATCATCAAATTGACACATTATAAATAACTCAATTTATGGATTTCACTCACTTGCTAATGTATTTTAATGAAAAACATATAAATATTCCAATTTGGAAATCATATAACGAGATAAACATGGTTACAATCAACCCACAACATAAATATCATGATTTGCAATTTGAAATAGGGTTCTTGATCATTATGGATGAAAGGAATTCATAAATGAATATAAAGAATACCTTAGTTCTTGGTTTAGCGAAGATTGACAGAGAGACTTTCTTGAAATTGAATCTTTAATTGAAACCCTAACTTGTTCTTAAGAGAAAATTGAGAGAAACTAGTTTATTTTGGGTTCTAAATAGCCGAATCTCGTGTTAAAAGGCTTAAATAGGGGTGAAAAATTAACCCTTTTAACCCTGGATGCATCTTTTAAATTGGTGAAAATTTCCCGAACTGGACCCCTGGCGCGACACGGCGCTACTGGAATTTGACAATTGGGAAATAGGGAAATGGTGTGATGCGGAGCCATCGCGTTGCCACTTCGTTTGTGACTTGGAAGTTTGGCGTGATGCGCCACTATCACGGACCCCTACTAGAATTTAAAATTTTCCATTTTTTCCTGTGGCGCGGTGCACCACTGACTAATATGGCCCTGTTTTATGATGGAAACTTAAAATAGTCATAACTTCTTACCCAGTTATCGTATTTAGGCGAATCTTATATCGATGGAAAACTTATTGAATTTTCCACATGAAAAAAGTGAAAATTGTAAAAATTCAACGTGTAGAAAAGTGGATTCATCTTCCAAAGTAAGTTTCTAACATTCTTGGGACGATTTCAAGCCAGGTAGATATAGGGGTATTACAATAATGGATTGATGAATTGCAAGACTTGAGTTAGTTAGGCCAATTAAGCTATATAAATTTTAGAAGTTGGTGATCTTGGCTTATTTCCCATTATATTAGGTATAATAGATTTCATTATTCATATTTAGCATGAGAATACCTTAGAATACTCCACTTTAGATATAATGCTCTAGTTGCTCATACTTAGAGTAAATTAGCCTTAATTGTGTAGACTAGGAAAGGTAGCCTTGGTTCCATTTGACTTATTAAAGGTGCTTGAGTAGAATATCTACCTTAGGTCTTATGGTGGTATGATATTCATTTAAGAGTTGATTTAGACACCTTAGCCTAGTCCAGGGTAGAAACTGACTTAGAATGTATTTTGGGGATTTAGATATGGGCTTGTTGACCAACCGTAAGACAAGACTTATGATTAGTTCCCTTGAACCCTTATGCCTAGTAATTAACTCAAGAGTGCCCTTTTGAGTCAATATCGATGATTCTTGATACTTGTTGGTTATGTGGAATGGAATTGAGATTGATGCCCAAGTAATTATGCCTTTGTATGACTTGTTGGTTAAAGCTTATGTCAAGCTATTAATTATGTTATTATGATTATAATTGATTGGGCTAATGAACGTGCTATTAAATGAGCCTTTGTCTATAATATGGCCTAAGTCATAAATGGTATTATTGATTAATCTATGAATAAATTATGGATCATGTAATTCTTTAGCTATTGTTCATACTAATGATCAAATATCTTTAGGCCAATTGTAGGCTAATGAATATTCTACTAATGGGCCATTGTTGTTGATATTGCTTATGGTTATGCACAGGGTCTAAATGACTAAATTATGGATTTTATAATGATGAGTCCTTTACTATACTCGTGATTAATCCATTTTTAGGCTAGTGTTTGGTCCGTTAACTATACTATTGCATAAGTTATGATCATGCTTAATAATTATGCTAATAAATCGTAGTAGAAATCTTCATTATCGTCTATATTGGAAATGGTGATGTTAATGGTGTTAAAAGGTATGCTTATTGACTATGCATAAAGATACTCAATAGGTTATGTTGGACTCACATTATGCTTTATCTTGTAACCCAACTAGTGATTATGTTAGAAAGCCTTTTTGTTTCTAATATTATGAGTCATGATACTAAGAGTTCTAAAAGGTATATTTATTGACTACATGAGAAGCTATGCTAATAACCATGTTGAATCCATTAATGCTTTGTAATATTCATATTATATATATTTATTCACATATTTGTGGATAAATTTTCCTCGACGATGAATAATGAGATATACAGGTATTTAACTCCTTACTTTTCTTTCACTTTATTCCTCGTGGGGTATGCACGTTACTTTAGCCCTCATGGGTTTTCCATTTATTACTTTTCATTTACTTTAGCCCTAGAGGGGCTTGCACTTAACTTTAGCCCTTGTGGGGCTTGTCACTTACTTTTGCCCTTGTGGGGCTTATTCTTTATTATAGATTTTGATTGCCTATTATGATAATATTATAATGATATGATACCCGATAAGGTCAGAGGATATGCTGATGATATTGATAGACTGTTCTAGTCCAGAAGATACGTTAATGATATTGATACTCGGTTAGAGTTTGGAGGATATGTTGATTGAAACACCCAAGAATGTGTCCTTGAAAAAAATTTTGGTTGATTGGTGATGATCATGATATGTGTTGTGTTGTATCCTTGTTGTGTGTTATTTTTAACTTGTGTAAAGGTTGCCTTGTTGCATGTTGATATGTTGACTTGTGTATATGCTTTATTTACCCTTACTTCATGGAAAAATGATCCTAAGAATGGAAGAAGTGAAACACTTAGACTTGAACCCTTGGGAAAACATCAACTTTTGATACCTCTAGAGTGGATACAGTTAGGGGTACTAGAGTCGTACCCTAGGTCACGACTCATACCTACCATGCCCTCCCCTTTTGTATACTAAGTAGTATATTAAGGTAACACACTGTCCTCCATACAACAAGGTCATTCCTTGGTCATAACAAAGATTACGAGTCATATACCAACCAACCGTATTGAGTAAAGTCTCAAATCTATAGTGGACTGTTTTGGTCATGAGTTGAGATCACGATTGGAGAGTGAGTCATACCCTTGGTTATGACTCAAAGGTACCTTTTCGTACCAATAATAGAGTGGTCTGCCTAGGAGAAGGCTATGGTAAGAGTTAGGGTACCACTCGTACCCTAGGTCACGATTGCCATAGGACCCATATGGGGGAGTCATACCCCTACACATCTGGACTATCCAGCTTTTAACCAAGGATCTTTTGGTTATTTCCCTTGCCTAAAACCGTAAACCCTCTCTCTATATAAGTCATAGTATCCTCCTAAGTCTTCATTTGGAAGACTTAGACATTCCAAAACACTCTAAAGACTCTTGGAAGTAAGATTGGAGGCTAGGGTTTGAAGGTGTTCATCTTGTGGCAAGAAAGAGAGTTAAGATTATTGGTGTGTCATATTATTTAAGGCATGTATCTCCACCCTCTTTAAATAATTCTAGCCCCATGTATTTCACACTTGGATTAGTAAGTGTACATGGTGGTTTTGAATTAAATGAAAAAGGTTTTGTTACCTAACAATGAATAATGATAAATCTTGCTTGTGTTTGTGTTAATACATGTTATGGATGGTAGATTGCATGTGGGTGCTTGTTGCATGTTGTTTAACATGAGGGTCTTAAGGAACTTTAGTTGTAATTATTCCTACCATGAAAATAACATTGTTAAAGGTATGCACACAAGGTGTTTGTAAAAATGTCTAAGTTAAATGACTAGTTACATGTTAATAGTATATTGAGTTAGGGCAATGGCCCAAATGAGTATGATTTCTTTATAAATGATGTTGTAAAAAAATTATGAGCCATGTATAGTGTAATAGATGATATTGTTGGGCTAATGACTAATAAAGGGTTAAAACCCTAAGTATGAAATAAACTTGATATATGTGTTAGGCCTAAATATAGTAAGAAGGTGGTGTAAGTTTGCAAATAAAAAGTGAATAGTTTATGTGGGTCATGATGACCATAATTTGAATTGTGTGATGAAATGTGTTAAGGCATTGGCCCATTAAAATGGTTGATCAATGAAGGCCCCTATGATCATGTAAAGTGTTAAATTGGGTTAAATGTGTTAAAGCCCTTATGTGTGGAATTGAATGCATGTGAATTCTTGATAAATGGCTGTTAAAGGCCTTATTGGCCACATGATGACTAAATACATATCCTTGATGATTGGTTAACTAAATGGTCTAAGCCCGCTGACCATATAAGGCGTGATGGTTCGTGGTCCAATTCCGCTTATCATATAAGGAGTATTGGTTCATGGTCTAAGTACGCTTACCATATAAGGCATGGTGGTTTGTAGTCAAAGTCCACTTACCATATAAGGCGTATTGATTCGTGGTCCAAGTCTACTTACCATATAAGGCGTGAAGGTTCGTGGTCCAAGTTTGTTTACCATATCAGGCATATTGGTTCATGATCTAAGTTCTCTTACCATATAAGGCATGTTCGTTCGTGGTCCAAGGCCTATTACCATACAAAGAATGTTGGTTTGTTGTATAAGTCCTCTTACCATATAAGATGTGTCGGCTCGTGGATCATGTCTCCTTGCCTATTATAAGGTAAAGGATTCTATGTGCCTAAAATATAAGGGTAGAAAGTTTTTAGTTCTCCACCCCTGTCTCATGAAGGAATATGTCATAAAATCATGTTACAACTTGCTTCATGATTTGACTTATTGTGTCACTACATGTATATGTCTTTAATATGATTATTCTTACATAAATATGATTACATACAATGGATTGACATAGATTGATCAAATGTACTATAATCTCCTTACCTTTGAGTTATATGCTAGCGTTCCAATCACTAACCATACCCGGAATCTACATCCCCATACGACGTAGGTCTCAGAGCTTCTTCTTGTCTTCCTACGTAGTGATTGGGTAATCGAAGTGGATTGTGCATTGACTTGAAGTGGTCAGCTTTGTTTCTTTGGAAGAAATTCCTCTTTTGGTCTCTTATCTTTAGACTTAGTCTCTTTTGGACTTGGTTTGGCTATTGTTGAGGGCTTGTCCCGACATATACTTTTATTGGCATCGGTTTTGTATATAGGCATTGTGAATGGCTTTGGACTTAGCTATATTGTCTAGTTGATGAATCTAATGAAATGTATAGACATATCTAAGTTATGACTTAGGTCGCATTCCTGCTATCATATCTTATGAATTAGAGTTCCTTCGACTCCTGTGATAGATGAGGCATTTGGGTTGGGTAATCGGGGCGACTTCTGATTCATGTGAGCTTGAAGTGCCCATTTGACATGGCCCAGATTTCAGATCGTGTAAAGTTGGTATCAAAGCCTAGGTTCACGGTCAGTTGGGTGTTCATAATATTGTGTTAAGTGGAGTCTCTTTTATGGGTGCAAAGTGCACCATACTTATAAAGAAGGGGCTATGAGACATTTTAGGAATGTATCCCTTTCTTGTTTTTTAATCTTAAGCTATAGTGTGTAAGGTCTTGGATTCCTCTGATTCCCATTTTCTAACTTACAGATCATACTGCCAAGGAGATCTGATACTTAGGAAAACACTTCTGTCCCTAATGGGGATAATGTGGATGGAATTCATCCAACTTCTAGGGTTTAGACCCGGGCTAGGGCTGGGAATTTGACCATCTTCATGGGGTTTCATCTGTACCCACTAATACTGACTATGAGAGTGACCTCTCTCCTCAGTTACCTCAAGAAAATTCTACAAATACGGAGTTCCGTCGCTCCATCAACCTCTTAAGTCATTCTCTAATGATCTAGATATTTCATGCACAACTACTCCTCCATTTTTGGAATCCAGAAGTCGTACCCCTAGATTTGCATACCGATGAAAATGTTTTACCATCTCCCTTTTTCCTTTCACAACATGAGAAAAACTGCCCATATATAATCTTCTAAGGCCGTCGGCCACCACATTTGCCTTGGCCGGATGATAGTGTTGGCTCATGTCATATTCCTTTAACAGTTCCAACCAACGCCTCTATCTGAGATTCAAGTCTTTCTTCGAGAAAACATACTGTAAACTTTTGTGGTCAGTAAATATATCAACATGTACCCCATAAAGATAATGCCGCCATATTTTAAGTGCAAACACCACAACCGCTAACTTCTAGTCATGGGTGGGGTAATTTCTCCCATACACCTTTAACTGCCTATATGAATAAGCTACCACCTTGCCAAGTTGCATAAGTACACATCCAAGTCCCATGCGGGATGCATGACAGTATACCATAAAACCCTCTGTACCTTTTGGAAGAGTCAAAATAGGTGCAGTAGTCATCTTTTCTTTCAACTTCTCGAAAATACTCTCATAAAAGTCAGATCATATAAATTTTACCTTTTTCTGTGTCAACCTGGTAAGTGGAGCAGCTATGGAATAAAAGCTCTCTACAAACCTTCTCAAATACCCCTCCAAACCCAAGAAACTCTGAATATCAGTTGGAGTCATGGGTATGGGCTATTTTTTTACTGCCTCAATCATTAGGGGATCAACTTTAATTTCCTCACTAGACACAATACGCCCCAAGAACGCAATATCACTAAGACATAATTCACACTTTGGAAAATTTTGCATACAACGTATGATCTTTAAGGGTATGAAGAATAATTTGGAGGTGATTGGGATGATCCTCCTCACTCTTAGAATAAATCAAAATGTCTTTCATTGGAAACTATGACAAACAGATCTAGAAAATGATGAAAGACCCTATTCATTAGATCCATGAAATCTACAGGGGCGTTAGTCAATCCGAAGGACATCACTAAGAATTCATAATGGCCATATCGGGTTTGGACAGTTGTTTTTGGAATATCTGCCTCCCTAACCTTCAATTGATGATAACTCGAATGAAGGTCTATTTTTGAAAAACACCTAGCACCCTGAAATTGGTCAAAGAGATCATCAATTCTAGAAAGAGGATATTTGTTCTTAACAGTGACCTTATTTAGTTGATGGTAGTCTATACACATATGAATGGAACCATCTTTATTTCTCACGAAGAGTATAGGTGCACCCCAGGGAGAAATATTAGGACGGATGAAGCCTTTGTCAAGCAAATCTTTTAACTGTTATTTTAACTCTTTCAACTCTGTTGGAGCCATCCTGTATGGAAGAATAAAAATAGGATAAGTATCCAGCAATAAGTCAATGCCAAAATCTATCTTCCTATTAGGTGGTATTCCTGGGAGATTATCGGGAAAGACTTCTAAGAATTAATTTACTACTGGGACGAACTAGCGAGGAAGACTCTCAGTACTGGAGTCCTTGACCCGAATAAGATAATACAAATAACATTTAGATATAAGTTTGTGGGATCTGAGATAAGAGATGAATTTTCATTTTTGGTGCTAAGAAATACCCCTCCTACTCTATCACAGGTTTGTTTAAAAAATAGAAAGTAACCTTTCGGGTTCTACAGTCTAGGACAGCGTAGCACGAGTGAAGCCAATGCATTCCCAAGATAGCATCAATTTCAATCATGTCAAGCTCTATAAGTCCTGCCATAGTATTATGATTACAAACAGACACTACATAATTTTTGTACACTTTCTTAGCCATAACAGAGTCACCAAAAGGAGTGGAGACAAAAAAGGGTTCAGGATCATTTTCAGGTTCGAAACCAAAACCAACGGCCACATAAGGGGTCACCTATGATAAGGTATATCAGGGATCAAGTAGCACAGACATATCGTGGAAGAAAATTTGTAATGTACCCATGACCACATGGTGATGCCTCTGCATCCTGGCGATTGGACAAGGCATATAACCGGTTATGACTGCTCCTAGTAGTTAAAGTAGTGCCCTTTGGAGGTGGTGGTGGCACTGAAGAATTATCCTGCGACTTAGCTCCCCCAACATTAACTTTTTCTGTTGGGCGATCTCTCTTGATATGGCCTGGCTGGCCACAAAAATAATATACCATTGTGCCAAATTGGCATCTTCCTAGGTGATGTCTTCCACACGTGGTACATCGAGGGTATGACTTAGCAGGTTGTGCTACACTCCCTTGCAACTACGTACCCTGTACTCTCGATCTATGGCTAGGATGGAAATTCTAAAACCGCTGATCAGCTGGGGGTCTGGGCGCAGGCGCACTGGTTGTAGGCTGAACATTACTCTAGAACTTTTTCTTTGGCCACTTATTACCCTAATTACCATCTTGGTACTAACTGTAGTTTTGGTCTGCTGATCTAACCCTCTTGGACTGTCTATATTTCTCCCTAGCTTTAGCAACCCTCTTTTTATGATCCTCTACCCTCCGCATGTGGACGGAGAATCTAGAGAAGTCCATATCGCTTTTCAACATTGCCCCTTTGCACTTTAATACCAAGTCATCCAAAAGACCTGATGCAAACTTCCTCATACGATTCCTCATGTTTCCATCCAATTCTGGAGCATAGTGGGATAGTTGATTGAATTTTAGAGTGTACTCCTTAACACTCATCTTTCCTTTTTCAAATTCATGAACTCTTCAGCCTTGGACTCCCTCAACTCCTGCGGAAAGAATCGGTCTAGGAAAGCTTCCACAAATTCACACCACAATGATGGCTCAGTATTTTCACCCCTCAAATCTTCCCACTCATTGTACCACTAATTTTCTACCTCATTCAGTTGATAAGCCGCTAGTTAACCCCTTCTACTTCATCTACATGCATCACTCAAAAAATTTTCAACATTTCATCCACGAACTCTTGTGGATCCTTCTCCACCTTTGTACCCGTAAATTTATATAGGTTTAACCTCATAAACTGGCCCACCCATGTAGTCTTAGATGCACCAGATACAGACCTTACATCCTTCGACCGTCGGTTCTGTAAAGCCACCAACTGTGCAATCATATGCATCAATTGTCTGAACTCAACATTTGATATCTCTCTCTGGGAAAGTTAGGTATGTTAGTCCCAAACTGTGGAGCTCTAGGTGGATTGGTCTTAAAAAGAGGGACTCCCAAAGTAGCAATAAATTTAGGAGTGTGAGCCCTATTATGTGTCCTCATCCCATGGGTAGGACGAACATCTTCAGTTTGGGTATTCTGATCATTAGAGCGACATGGAGGCATGCTTTCTTTTCTAAAATACAAGAGACCATTGATTAGGGGCCATTTCAGACCCTACAGTACGAACTAAATAAAAAAGAAGAAAGATTTTCCTAAATGCCTAGTAGCCTTCTGTTTATAAGTATGGCGCGCTACACACCCATAAACAAGATTCTACCCGATGTAATTTCATAGACACCCTGGGACCATGAACCATGCTCTGATACCAAGTTTGTCACGCCCCAAACTGAGGCCCTAGCCATGACGGACATTCCAAACCATGGAGGCTCGAGTGACCTTCTATATCTCGTAATCATACACAATATTCACATAATAAAGAGAAGATGCAGAAATTTAATAAAACGAAATCATGGTCATACTCTAAGTTCAATCAAATAATACAGAAGGAAATCCATCAACATCTAGACAACATCTATTCCAGTATGCGAAATCTCTACTACAAAAGAAATTAACAAACTTTTTAAATCTGGGACAATTCCCCCAGTGGACCAAAACCAAAATAAACAACAAGTATCTAAAAAGAAATAGGCCTTACAAAATAGAGAAGGCTCCCCAATGGCATACCATACCTCGGTCTGATAAACTCTACGACTTAGCAGGACCTCTAGACTAAGCCTCAGACCCTAAAATATAGGGGGTCAATACAATTGTACAAGTATGCAGAGCAATCCAAAATAATGAATTTATACATATATAACATAGGTAAGAGAAAGTCATAAAACATTATGCATGAAATAGTTCAAGATACATGGGCCACAACGAATGCTTTTAAAACAATCTTATAAATGCAACTATATGCTTTGTATTACTTCTGAGCTAGGTGGTATACCGTACAACTCTAAAATTCTATTGGCTATATGGAATCTGCCCTTGACTCGGCAGCCAAGCCCCCAACTCAAGTTTGCTGCAAGAGTTAGAGTCTCTGTCTCTTGTACGCCATAGGGCACTGGGCCAGCATATGATCCCTTTTGGTGACGTAATGAAACCCGTATCGACAAAACACAATTTTGGGCTAGGAGTTATTTGAACTCAAGCCTTATTCGGCAACCACTTAACCCTCTTTAAGCCAATTTTTAACTCTTTTAAGACATGTATTCTCTGAACTCAAATCTAAAAATCTTACTCTATTATGGCATTCATTTATGTGGTATCGTCATACCATTGACTTACAAGTCGTATCTCTAAGCCATGCATTATCATGTTATAGCCTTCTCTTTCAAAACATTATTTTCAGACTATTCAAATAGTATATGAAGATTTCATATAGTAAAATTCATGAAAACATAGGCAAAGATTCTCAACTTCAATTCACAAACACGTGGTGGTCACTTTTCTTGTAATAAACCATGAAACTCTTTCAATAATCTTCTTTAGTATTTATAAACTATAAAATGCTTATAAGATACAAAAACACCCTCTCTTCAGTTCACAGACAAGATCAAGTTCATAAAAAATATTTAAAACACTTATCTTATACTTTCAATCATGCAATTTCACAACACTTAACATGTGAAGTCAAGAACTAATACAACACAAGAGGGGTTTGGCCATCCATGCTCTCAATTTAATCTTTATAAGCTGAAAATGCATACTTACATATACACGTAAAAAAATCAATTTCAAGGGGAGGCCTCAAGACAAAAATAATATATATATATATATATATATTATTAAAAAGGTTTCCGTTACTTGGCTATTCAAAAAAATGTTCAAACCCTTGTTAAAAAATTATATCATGCTTTCAAAGATTGATAAAACCATAATTTATGCCTATAGAGTTTTAAGGAATGCCACACGTACCTTAAGTAGTTTAATTTGAGAATTAAAACTCCGATATTGACACTCTTCTTAAATTCTTGAACTTAGAGTAAGGGCTCTTGATCTTTGAAAGAGAGATTAGGGCTTTTGTTCTTGATAAGTTTGTATGAAAATGGGCATACTCTACCCTAAAATGCTTTAATCATCAATTAATATGATTTGGAGTTATAGGGAAAAGATGATACTACCCTCAAACTTAAAAGTTGATGAACAAAATCTCATCTTTAAGTCTTACCACAATGCGGTGATTGAGTCATCGTGATACCCACCGCTATGTGGTAGAATCGCGGTGACTTACTGGTTTGTGAAAATTATTATTTTGGGGTTCATCGCGATGCGGTGCAATCTCAATGACCCACTGGAATTGGACAAAAGTTTATTTGGCCACTACCATGATGCGATGGCATCACATCTCTATTCTCACCGCGATGTGATCCAATTGCGGTAATCCACTGGAATAAAATCCAAATAAAATTTCAGATGCTTATCAAGATTCAATCAATGGGGAGGCTTTTGAAACATTTATGAATAGGAATGACGGTCTATATTCTAGACCAAAATGAGGGTCTTTACATGTATAGACATATCTAAGCTATGACTTATGTCACATTCCCTCTATCTTAACTTATTGATTGGAGTTCTTTCGACTACAATGATATGACGAGGGTTTTGGGTTGGGTTATCAGGGAAACTCCAATTCATCTGAGCTTGAGGTGCCCATACAACATGGCCTAAAGTTTGGGTTGTGTTAAGTTGGTATCAAAGACTAGGTTCATGATCAGCTGGGTGTTCATAATTCTGTGTCAAGTAGAGTCTCTTTTATGGGTGTGAAGTTTACCAGACTTATAAAGGATGGGATATGAGACATTTTAAGAATGTTTTTCTTCCTTGTGTTTCTATATCAAGCTATAGATTCTAAGGTCTTGGATTTCTCTGATTCCTATTTCCTAACTTTTAGATCATGCCGCCAAGAAGATCGAATATTCAGGCAAATACTTCTATCTCGGCTGGGTACACTGTGGACAGAGTTTGTCCAACTTTCGGGGTTCAGACCCGGGCTAGTGCTACTGCATCTGACCATTTTCATGGGGTTTCAACTGTCCCTACCAATCCTGACTATGAGAGTGACCTCTTTCTTCACTTCAAGAGAATGCTACAAATACAGAGTTTCGTCGCTCTATCAACCTCTTAACCTAATTGGTAGTTTCTCATTTCTAGTGTGGTTCCTCTTTTGATCCATCCTCTGGGGCCACAAGGGTTGTCTAATTCATGAAGTTTTACCCTCCTATGTTTATGGGTATGAAAGTTATGGAAGATCCCCAAAGTTTCATTGATGAAATGGAGAAGATTTTCTGAATTATGCATGTGTCGGAGGTGAAGGGTGTTGAGTTTGCTTCCTACTAATTGAAGTATGTAGAGTACTAATGGTACGGATAGTGGGAGACATTTAGAGGTGTGGGTTCTAGTCCAACTGAGTGGAAAAAATTTTCTAGTGCCTTCCTTGACCGCTTCTTTCCTCAAGAGTTGAGGGAAGCGAAAGCTTAAGAGTTTGTAAATTTGAGAAAAGGTAGGATGTTCGTTAAGGAGTATGACTTGAGATTCCATCAATTATCAAGGTACACCCCTGAGATGGTGGATAGCATGAGAGCTAAGATGCGTAAGAAAAATTTGGGATTGTCTCCCAAATTGGTCCTTGAGAGTAAGGCGACCTTGTTGATTAGAGACATGAACATATTTAGGTTTCTTGTGTATGTGAAACAAGTGCAAAAAGATAAAAAGAAATAAGGTGAGATTAGGGAGAGACAAGGTAAAAGGTCTCGACAGTCTGAGCTAAGTGAAGGCTAGCAGTGTAGTAGTAGGTTGTCTAGGAGGAAGAACTGGGTGAGTAATGATTCTTAGACCAGTAGGGCCCAGTAAGATCCGACCTACCCTCATTGTATATTCTGTGGTCAGCATTATCGTGAAGAGTGCGAGAAAGAAAAGAACATATTTTTCTATTGTGTCCAGATTGGGCACATGTAGTGCCATTGCCCCTCTCGAGTGGATGCTCGGGCTGACCAAGGTCATATTGCTACTTCTTTTACTCTTGCATCGAAGGGTGTTATCTCTACTTCTATTTCTGGTACCGGCATTAGCCAGAGTCGCTTGTATGTACTTTCTAATCCCCAGGGGTTTAAGGCATCTCCAAATGTTATTATTGGTATGTTGAAAAATCCTTCTCCGTGTTATGTATCCTTATGAATTTCTTGGTATATTGGACCTCATTTGTGATTGTGTATTTCAATTTTTTTAGGAGTTATTTGGGCTCTCTTCACTATTTTTATATCAATAAAAGACTCTGTGGTTGTAAGGAGTCTATCGAGAATGTGTTAAAATTATGCATAACAAAGAAAGTCCTTTGATTGGTAGAGGTGGATATAATTATGTTTTATGTCAATTGGGGGTGAATCAGTTACGATCGTGCTATGGATCTTTAGATTATAGGGCCCCTAAGGTCGTGCCTTCCCTAATGAGTTTGTCATTGTATAGAAAGAAGGTCCCTTGAGTGGCTAAAGGGATGGTTCTCCCTATAAGAGTTCAAGTTGAATTGAACATGCCTCTTAGCATGAACCTCATCCTTCTGGTGTTCCACGTCCTTGTATTGAGAAAGTGGGTAGGTGATCCTTTATTGGTCGTTCCCTTAGAGGAATTTGGTATTTTGGGGTTCCTTGTCTTATCAGGAAATTATAGTGAGTATCTTGGGTTGGTAGGTTTGTCGGTTGCGAATGAAAGAGGTAGCTTCAGTGAAGGTTCTATTGATGAACTAATAGTCCGAGGAAGCTACTTGGAAGTGGGATAGGGACGTAAAGTTCATGCACCCAAAATTGTGTATCATTTCGGGAACTCATGATTGAGATGTGTGTTTGTATTCCCAACTTGGTCTATGTCCTTGATAGGAAAGTCCCTAATGCTTGTGATTGATTCATGCCTCTCTTAGACAAGGGATTCGAGCTCCCAATGCTTGAGTTAATTTATATCTTTGAAAGTTATAGGGTTTAAGCCCTTAAACTTTGAGTTGATACAATATTTTTGATAAATGGTGGGATGGAATCCCAAGGATATTGAAATAAAGTGATTGATTGATAATTACCATGATATATGTTGGATTGTACCCTTGTTATGTGCCTTGTTCTTAATTGTGTGAAGATTGTTTAGATAAGTGCAAATATGTTAACTTGGTAATGAGCTTATATTAACCATAATTCATGGATGAATGATCCAAAGTGGGGGAGAATGAAACACCCAAGAATCTAGCCTTGCAAAATATTTTGGTTGATTGGCGATGGCCATGATATGTGTTGTGTTGTATCCTTCCTGTGTGTTGATTTTAACTTGTGTAAAAGTTGCCATGATGCATGTTTATGTGTTAACTTGTGTATATGCTTGATTTACCCTTCCTTAATGGACAAATGATCCCATGTGGGGAAGAAGTGAAGCACCTAAACTAGAACCATTGGGAAAACATCAACTTTCGATGCCTCTGGAGTTGATATGGTTAGGGGTACTCGAGTCGCACCCTAGGTCATGAATCATACCCACCATTCCCTACCCTTTAGTATCCTAAGTTATATATTATTGTAACATACTGTCATCCATATGACAAGGTCATTTCTTAGTCATAACCAAGCTTACGGGTCGTATACTAGCCAACCGTATAGAGTAAAGTCACAAACCTAAAGTGGACTGTTTTGGTCACGAGTTGATTTCACGATAGGAGGGTGAGTCGCACCCTTGGTTATGACTCAAATGTACCTTTTCGTACCCATAATGAAGTGGTTGTCCTAGATGAAGACTAGGGTACAATTTAGGGCACCACTCATACCCTAAGTCACGATTGCCATAGGACCCATATGGGGGAGTCGTACCCCTGCATGTGTGGACTTTCCATCTTTTACCCAAGGACCTTTTGATCATTTCCCTTGCCTAAAATCCTAAAAACTCTATATATATAAGGCATAGTAGCCTCCTAAGTCTTTATTTCCAAGACTTAAACATTCCAAAACACTCTAAAGGCTCTTGGAAGCAAGATTGGATGCCAGGGTTTGAAGATGTTTATCTTATGGAAAGAAAGAGAGTCAAGATTGTTGGTGTGTCATCTTGTTTAAGGCATGTATCTATTACCCTATTTAAATAACTCTAAACCAATATATTTCACACTTCTATTAGTAAGTGTACATGGTGGTTTTGAATCAAAAGAAAAAGGTTTTATTACCTACCAGTGAATAATGATGAATGTTGCTTATGTTTGTGTTGATACATTTTATGGATGGTAGATTACATATGTGGGTGCTCTTTGAATGTTGTTTAATATTAGGGTATTGTTGAAACCTAGTTCTAATGATTTCTACCATCAAAATGATCTTGTTAAAGATATGCACACAAGGTGTTTGTGAAAATATCTAAGTGAAATAACTAGTCACATGTTGATAGTATATTAAGTTATCGAAATAGCCCAAATGAGCATGATTGATTGATAAATTATGTTGTAAAAGTATTATGAGCCATGTATGGTGTAATAGATGATATTGTTCGGTTAATCACTAATAAGGGGTTAAAACCCTAAGCATGAAAATGAACTAGATGTGTGAGTTGGGCCTAAATATGGTAAGAAAGTAGTGTAAGCTTGATAATGAAAAGTGAATAGTTTGTTTGGGTCATGACGACCTTAATTTGAATTATGTGATGAATGAGATAAGGAATTGGCCTATTGAAATGAATAAGCAATAAAGACCCCCCATGAGGGCCATATGATCATGTAAAGTGTTGAATTTGGTTAAATATGTTAAATCCCTTTTGTGTGGAATTGAATGCATGTGAATACTTGGTAATTGGGTTGTAAAGGCCTTGTTGAGCACATGATGACTAAATACATATCCTTGATGATTGGTTGACAAAATAGTCCAATTACGCTTACCATATAAGGCGTGATTATTCGTGATCCAAGTCTGCTTATCATATAAGGCATATTGGTTCTTGGTCTAAGTCCATTTACCATATAAGGCGTGATGGTTCGTGGTCCAAGTCCGTTTACCATATAAGTCGTATTGGTTCATAGTCCTAGTCCATATACCTTATAAGGCATGATTGTTCATGGTCCAAGTCCGCTTACCATATAAGGAGTATTGGTTCGTGGTCCAAGTACGCTTACCATATAAGGTGTTTTCATTCATAGTCTATGTTTTCTTACCATGAAAAGCGTGTTGGTTTGTGGTACAAGTTCACTTACCATATAAGATGTATTGGCTTGAGGCTTGTGTCTCATTTCTTATTGTAGCGTAAAGGATTCAATGTGCCTAAAATATAAGGGTGGAAGGTTGGTAGTTCTTCACACCTGTCTCGTGAAAGAATGTGTCATAAATGCATGTTACGACTAGCTTCATGATTTGACTTATTGTGTCACTACATGTATATGTGTCCTTAATATGCCTATTCTTATGTAAATATGATTGCATACAATGGATTGGCATGGATTGATCAAATGTACTATTTTCTCCCTACCCTTGAGTTACATGTTAGCGTTCTAACTACATGTATATGTGTCCTTAATATGCCTATTCTTATGTAAATATGATTGCATACAATGGATTGGCATGGATTGATCAAATGTACTATTTTCTCCCTACCCTTGAGTTACATGTTAGCGTTCTAACCACTAACTATCTACGGATGCTATGTATCCATGCAGCATAGGTCTCGAAGCTTCTTCTTTATTTCCCACACAGTGATTGGGTGATCAAAGCCGATCATGCATTGATGTGAAGTTTTCTGCTTTCTTTATTCGAAAGACGTTCATCTTTTGGTCTCTTATCCTTAGACTTAGTCTCTTTTGTACTTGGTTTTGCTATTGTCGGGGGCTTATCCCGACATATACTTTTATTAGCATCATTTTTATATAAAGGCATTATGAATGGCTGTAGACTTGGGTATACTATCTAGTCGATGAATCTAATGAAATATATAGAAATATATAAACTATTACTTATGTTGTGTTCTCGCTATCTTATTTTATGGTTTGGAGTTTCTTCGACTCCTATAATATGATGAGGCCTTTGGGTTGGGTTATTGGGGCGACCTCTAGTTCATGTGAGCTTGAGGTACTTATACTACATGGATCGAAGTTTGGGCCGTGTTAATATTGATACCCAATTTGAGTTCGGAGTGTATGTTGGTGATATTGATACTCAATTTGAGTCCGGAGGATATGTTAATGATATGGATACCCGGTTTAAGTCCCGAGGATATTATGATGATATATTGATGTCTGATAAGAATGGAGTATATTATGATGATATGTTGATGGCCGATAAGGCCAGAGGATATTATGATGATATATTGATACCCGACAACGCTAAAGGATATTTTATTGATATATTGATACCTGGTTCGAGTCCAAAGGATATTATGATGACATGATGCCCAGAAAGGTTGGAGAATATGATAATTGATGTGCCTGTGTACGCACCAACCGATTGAATCCGACTAGCCCTATGTGTAACAATTATATGTTTATATATGTTCTTGTGTAATTAACTAAAATATTGATATTAGAGCTATCAGTTATAGTCTTCTAATGGGTTGAGGTATAAAGTGGTATAGCTATTTATTTAAGGATGAAAGATACTTAGTGATGGATATTACTTAAGTCTCTAATAGTTACTAGTAGATTTGTGAACCTTAGTGGTCAAGAGGACTAGTGGCATTGATGGCTATTATAGGGATGATTATTTTATTATGGTGGTTAATGATAATGGGTATAGCGATGGTGATGATTAGTTTCCATTAATAACTAAGTTTATGATGTTTTTTAACTATTTAATAAGGATTTGTAGATTAATGATACTAGTTAGTAAGAGATGTTAGTTGAGAGATGAATAAGTGTACTCATGGTGATTAGTGGTCATTTGTTAAATAGTGACTAGTGGGATTATGTTTACTAGAAATGAATATTGGTTAATTGGAGAATATGGTCTAGTGGTGAATCTTGACTAGATATTACTTTTGGCTAGTGAGTAAATAATGGTTAGCCATTGATCCATGAATAGTGACTAAGTGATGAGTATTGGATGGATAATAGTTTGCAGTTATATGATGATTTGTGAAAAAGTAGTTTAGTAATAAGCGTTGGTTAGCTAATAAGGGAAAATAGGATGTATTATGAATATTGGCAAATGGTCATTTGATGGAAATTGTGGAAAACTATGGATAATAAGAAAGTTGGTTTTATATATATATATTAGCGATTCAGTTCTTTAATTTATGCTCTCGTGTGTGTACTCTTTGGTTGTATGGGACGCCGTAATGGGTTCTTTACTGTATGCACTAGTTGGTGTATGGGCGCCAAGTTTTACTTTTGTTTGCCTGTGAATACACTTGTGTTGCGTTATTATTTTGAATAATTTATTCCTTATGCTAGGTGATATTGGCATGCGTTGATACCTTATATTATATTATTATTTTGGATATTCCATGCTTGATTTGTACGACGATATTGGCATGCGTAGATGCCTTATGTTATACTATTATTCCAAATTTCTTACTTATTATATACAGTGCTGATGGAGTTGATTTAGGTTCGATTTTGTACCTTAACTTAGTTATGATTATCTTGCATTTTATCATTCTTATATCATGATTTAGCTCAATAGACCGATAATACCTACTGGGTACCCATTATTTTGGTACTCATACTACACTTCTGTACCTTTTTGGTGCAGATTCGAGTATTATCTATCGTTGTTGATCGTGATTCATGCAGTGATTGATTTTCAAAGATAGGGTGAGCTCTAGGAGTTAGAGTCACCCGATTTCTTTCCATCTCTTGTTTTCAGTCTTTAGTGTTCGAGATGAATATATTAACTTTTCTAGACTTAGAGTTGTATTAATACTATTAGTTGCTCTTATACTAGTTCTACTTGGTTTTAGGATTGGTATCTTATATGACTTATTATTCAATTTAGAACCCTTGTGTTTAAAATTGATGTCCTTAAATTTAGCCTATGTTGGACCTTTCTTACCTAATTAACCTATTGTGTTAGCTCCGAGTTATGGTATTGGCTTACCTACTGGTGGGACTTATTAGGTGGCATCATGACTCGTAAATCAGGTTGTAACAAAATGGTATTAGAGCCTAGGTTTCATCGGTATTATTGGTACAAGAGAAACTTTTCTAATATAGTCCTATGGATCGAAACATTGATGTTCATTTTCTATCTTCAAAAGGCTATGGGACATTCTAAAGAGTTCTGCACTTCTTTTACTCGTATCATACCGAGAGTCTGAGTTGGTTCGTCGAATATTCTCTCGACTTTACTCTTCCACAAAAGACCTGGACACATGGTAAAACTACACGAGAAGAGGGTCCTGAGACTAAGCCCAGGGATCCTACTCCTATTATTAAATATAGATGACCCAGAGGTCGTGGACAACCTAGAGACGTATTCCCAATTAGAGGCAAGGATAGGACGCCCTTCCTAGACCCTATTCTTGCACCTGAGCCAAAAATTCTTCTTCCATAGCCAGTAGTGGACAGGGAATCATCCCAAGCTCCACTAGGGTTATTTCTTCAGTAGTGCTCAGAGATGCATTAGTCAGTTGTTGAGTAGTAATGGTGGTGTATCATTTGATGGGGCATAGTCTATAGATCACAATAGTACTGAGGCAGGGGCACAACCAGTAATTGCATCTCCCAGAGTTGAGATTTTTCCTGCACCTATAGTCACTTAGTTAGTGGTTTCCCATCTACTACATCTTCTAAGAAAAAGAAGATATTAGGCAGATTTCTAAGATTAGCTCCGCTTAGATTTTAGGGTGCTCCTGGAGATAATGCACAAGAGTTTCAGACTATGTATGAGGATTTGCTTCATGGTTTGGACATTATTTAGACTCATGGTAAGAAATACGCCACATATCAGTTGGAATTGTCTGCTCATCATTGGTGGAGAGATTTTATGGATTCTAGACCATCTGGATTTCCCATTGACTCAGTTTTCTGAGATGTTCTTAAGGAGTATATTCCTCATAGCCTTAGAGATTGATTGAGGGATCAGTTATCCAAATTTGAGTAGGGCTCTATTATTGTTATGGGGTATGAGATAGCTCACTGCTTTGTTAGAGAGTTGATGATTTTCATTCACTTATTTCCTCAGAGTAGGTATCCTCAACATTCATTGTTTCAGCCTCAGAGTCAGCTGAATTGACCTGTTCTGATAGCTCTTTAGATTACTAACAGAGGTCAGTCTAGTGATAGAAGATAGACCTAGTAAGGGCAGGGGTCAGTATTCAAGGGGTTCATTTTCTGGTTTGTCTAGACGTGGTGATCATTCCAGGTCCGCTGGATTAATTAATTCTAGTTTTTCTCTGATTTCTTGATTTACTCATAAAATTCGTGGTCATTATTTGCAGGATTACCCTATTCATGAGGCGATGGTTGGTTTATCTTAGAGTGTTTCTCTATTAAAGTTTTTCACCCCTAAGTTAGAGGTGGTTCTTATGGTCATATAAGTGGTTATCAGGGTACTTGAGATGGACTTACATAGGTTGGATAGGATGTCAATTAGGTACAGGGTACTTGAGGTGGTCCTCAGATAGGAAGGATAGGAGGTTGGTTAGGTGCCCAGCCAAGTGGCGGGCATAGTCAGTTATATGTAGTAACTGATAGACCCAAGTCTTGGACTTCAAATATTACAGATACAGGTGTAATTTTGACGTGCCACCAGTCGGACCTTACTCTATTAGATCCTAGATCCACTTATTATTATTATATATATATATATATTTATTATACACCACAGTTTGAGTTTTCTATTGATTTATTATCTGTGCCATTGTACGTATCTACTACTGTGGGTGATTCTTTAGTAGTGGATTGATGTATTATGATTAGGTGTTGTGATTATTAATGGTGTTGATACTTATGTTGACCAATTATTCTAATTATGGTGGATTTTGATGTGATTTTAGGCATGGACGGATTATCCCACTATAATGTAGTCATGGACTATTTTTCCTAGATTATTTCCTTAGCTATGCTCGATGTACCCCTAGTCTTATTGTAGAGAATGGTTATCTGTGAACCAACAAGGATTATATATTATGTTTATGCTAGGGGACTTATTTTTAGGGGTTGAGAGTCTTATTTTTCTTATGTTGTGATGCTAATGTCGAGAGTCCATTGCTTGAATTTGTCCTTATTGTTTGTGAGTTTCCTGATGTGTTCCCTACAGACCTTCCTGGTATTCCCACTATCAGGGAGATTGAGTTTTCTATTGACCTCTAGCCTGGCACCTGACCTATTTCTATGGAACCTTACCGTATGGCTCTTTTCGTATGAATATTGGTTATAAGAAGCTTAGTAAGGTGATAGTGAAGAATCGTTATTCTGTGTCTCGTGTTGGTGATTCGTTTAGCCATCTTTAGAGTGTAGCCATGTCTTCTGAGTTTGATTTGAGGCTTTGTCTAGTAGAAGATGTAGTTCTTCGGTTGGATGGGTTGAGACTTCTGAGGTGAGACCTTGTGGTTCAAATTTACTTAAGGACTCATTGGATAGAGTCTGAAAGATTCAGGGTAGGCCGAGAGCAGCTGAATATAGGCAGAAGGCCTATTCAAATTGTAGGATTCGTGCCTTGAGATTTGGAGTTAGTGACCGTGCATTCCTCCATGTTATGCTCATGACAGGTGTGATAAGGTTTAGAAGGATGGGTAAGCTCAATTTAAGATATGCTGGACCCTTTTGAGATTCTCCGCACAGTAGGTGAGGTGGCTTATGAGTTAGCTTTACCTCTGGATTTTGCTACTTTTCATCTAGTTTTCCATGTCTCCATGTTGTGGAAGTATATTTTGGATCTGTCTCATGTGCTTAGATTGGACTCAGTCCAATTAGATGAGAAGTTGACCTTTGTGGAGGAGCCCGTGCTTATTTTGGCTAGTGATGTGAGTCGGTTGCATACTAGGGAGATCTCTGTAGTTAAGGTTCAGTAGAGACACCTCCAAGTGGTGGATGACACCTGGGAGATCGAGAGTGAGATGCGAACCCAGTATCCTCACCTATTCCAGGCTTTAGGTACTTCCTTATCCCTAACTTTTAGGGATGAAAGTTACTTAGTAGTGGATATTGCAATGACCCTTCTAGTCATTTTCCATACGGTCCACTTATTTTAGCCGTTAGTGAATTTCTATAGATGCCCCAAGTCATTTATGACTTGCTAGAACTGATAGTTCAGTTACCATGCAGTTCTTTTGGTTTTAGAACCAATTCCCCATTTAGAAGTCTTTGTTGGTTTCAAATTGTCACCGAGCAAAATCCTCATCAAATTAACTTGAGGGTTAACTTCATCGAATGATAGATTAACTTCAAATTGATTCTTGGGAGTGAGTTAGAAGCATGATTAACATATATATATATATATATATATATATATATATATTTGTGATTAACAACGGATTAAAGGTATGAATCTATTCTTTTTCAAGCTTCAACATCTTGAATTTTGACCAAAACCCCAAATTGGTCAAGGGCTTGATATTAGACAAAATATGCTTGGTTTTCATCTAATTCTTGAGGGTTATGATTTCCTAGTGGTGTATGAATATTGACTTGGTCTCGAAAACATGTTTTTCGTATATGGGACCCACTTGAGATTTTGGTGTCCTTTTTGGACCCGAAGTACAATGGTAAAATGTAGTATCAAAATTCACATAATGATGTGTACATTTTGTTTTTGATAGCTTGGCACCTTGAAGAATCTTCTCGGAAAGAAAAAGCAAAGGTTTAGCAATTCGTGGGCTTTCTTTGGATTTGAGGTAGGTTGGGCTTACTCCTTGTTAGATTGGGCTATATCTTTATATGATTGTGATATCTTGTTAGATTGGGATGAGTTTTAAGTATTGGATTGATGGACTACAATACTTGGTTTAGTTGAACCAATTAAGCTATATGAATTTTAGAAATTGGAAAGCTTGGCTTATTTCCCATTATATTAGGTAGAATAGACTTCATTACTCATATTTAGCATGAGAATGCCTTAGAATACTCAACCTTAGATATAATGCTCTAGTTTCTTATACTTAGAGTAAATTGTCCTTTGTAGCTTATACTAGGGAAGGTTGACTTGGTTCCATTAGACTTAGTAAAGGTGCTTGAGTAGAATATCTACCTTAGGTCTTATGGTGGCATGCTATACATCTAAGAGTTGATTTAGATACCTTAGCCTAGTCCGGGGTAGAAATTGACTTTGAATGCTTTTTGGGGATTTGGATGTGGGATTGTTGACCCACCATAAGACAAGACTTGTAATTAGTTCCCTTGAACCATTACGCCTAGTAATTTCTTAAAGAGTACCCTTGTGAGGCAGAATTGATGATTCTTGGTACTTGTTGGTTAAGTGGAATGGCATTGAGGATGATGCCTAAGTAATTATGCCTTTGTATGCCTTTTTGTCTAAAGCTTATGTCAAGCTATTAATTATCTATTGGTTAGGCCAATGAACGTGCTATGAAATGAGCCTTTGTCTATAATATGGCCTAAGTCATAAATGATATTATTGACCATGCTATGAATAAATTATAGATCATGAAATACTTTATCCATTGTTCATACTAATGATGAAATATCTTTAAGCCAATAGTAGGCCAATGAATATGCTACTAATGGGCCATTGTTCATGATATTTCTTATGGTTATGTCCAAGGTCTAAATAAATTAATTACGGATTTTGTAATGATGAGTCCTTAACTATACTCTTGATTAATCCATCATTTAGGCTAGTGTTTGGGCAGTTAACTATACTATTGTCCACTTTATGATCATGCTTAATAATTATGCTAATAAATCATATTGGAAATCTTCCTTATTGTCTATATTGGAAATGATGATGTTAATGGTGTTAGAAGGCATGCTTATTGACTATGCGTAAAGATACTCTATAGATTATGTTGGACTCATGTTAAGTTTTGTCTAGTAACCCAACTAGTGATTACATTTGAAAGCCTTCTTGTTGCTAATATTATGAGTCTTGATACTAAGGGTTCTAAAAGGTGTATTTATTGACTACATGAGAAGTTATGTTAACAAACATGTTGAACCCGTTAATGCTTTATAATATTCATGCTATATATATATATTCACATATTTATGGATAAATTGTCCTCGACGATGAATGATGAGATATAAAGGTATGCTCTTCCTTACTTCCCTTTTACTTTAGCCCTTATGGGGCTTGAGCTTTACTTTATTCCTCGTAGGCCTTGTAATTTACTTACTTTTCATTTACTTTAGCCCTCGAGGGGCTTGCACTTTACTTTAGCCCTTATGGGGCTTGTCATTTGCTTTAGCCCTTGTGGGGCTTATTATTTATTATTGATATCGATTGCCTATTATGATGATATTGTGATGATATGATGATACCCGGCACAACCGAAGGATATATTTATGATATTGATACCCAGTTCTAGTCTAGAGGATATGTTGATGATATTGATACCCAGTTCGAGTTTGGAGGATATATTGATGATATTGATACCTGGTTCGAGTCTGGAGGATATGTTGATGATATTGATACCCGGTTTGAGTCTGGAGGATCTGTTGATGATATTTATACCTGATTTGAGTTCAGAGGATATTATGATGATATATTGATGTCTGAAAATGCCAAAGAATATTATGAAGGTATATTGATACCCCGCAAGGTAGGAGGATATTATGATAATATATTCATACACAAAAAGGAAAGAGGATATTATGATGATATATTGATACCCGGTTCTAGTATGGATGGAATTATGATGACATGATGTAAGGCCAGAGGATATGATTATTGATGTGCCTATGTGTGCACCTACAGATTGAATTTGACTATCCTTATGTATGAGAATTATATGTATATTCACGTTCATGTGTAGTTAGCTATAATATTGATATTAGAGGTGTCAATTATAGTCTTCTAATGGGCTGAGGTATAAAGTGGTATAGTTGTTGATTTAATTATGAAAGATACTTGGTGGTGGATATTACTTAAGTGGATAATAGAGAGTAGTGGATTTGTGAACCTTAGTGGTCAAGAGGACTAGTGGCATTGATGGCTATTAATAGGGATGATTATTTCATTGTGGTGGTTAATGCTAATGGGTTTAGCGATGGTAATGAGTAGTTTCTATTGATGACTAAGTTTATGATGTTGATTAATTGTTTAATGAGGATTTGTGGATTAATGATGCTAGTTAATAAGAGATGTTAGTTGAGAGATGAATGAGTGTACTCATGATGATTAGTGGTTTTTTGTTAAATGGTGACTAATGGGATTATGTTGGCTAGAAATGAATATTTGTTAATTGGAGAATATGGTCTAATGGTGAATCTTGACTAGATGTTACTTTTGACTAGTGAGTAAATAATGGTTAACCGTTGATCCATGAATAGTGACTAAGTGATGAATAGTGAATGGATAATAGTAAGTGGTTATATGATGACTAGGGAAAAAGTTGTTTAGTAATAAGTGTTGGCTAGCTAATAAGGGTATATAGGGTGTATTGATGAGATAGATACCTATATGGTGGTATGGTTACTGTTATGAGTATATTTGTATATTTTATTTAATTTTGATTATTGGTGGTGATTATGAATATTTGCAAATGGCCATTTGATGGAAATTGTGGAAAACTATGGATAATGATAAAGTTGGTTATATATATATATATATATATATTGGCGATTCGATTCTTTACTTTATGCTCTCTTGGGTATACTCTTCGGTGGTATGGGATGTCATGATGGGTTCCTTACTTTATGCACTAGTTGGTGTATGGGCGCCAAGTTTTTACTAGTGTTTGTTTGTGATTGCACTTGTGTTGCTTTATGATTTCAAATCATTTATTCCTTATGCTAGACGATATTGGCATGAATTGATACCTTATATTATATTGCTATTTTCGATATTCCATGCTTGTTATATACGGTGATATTGGCATGCGTTAATGCCTTATGTTATACTATTATTCTAAATTGCTTACTTATTATATACAGTGATGATGGAGATGATTTAGGTTCGATTCAGCTCATTGACTTAGTTATAATTATCTTGCAGTTTATCGTTCTTATATCATGATTTAGCTCAATCGACTAATGATACCTAATGAGTACTCGTTGTTTTGGTACTCATACTACACTTCTGTAAATTTTTGGTGCAGATTCGAGTATTAGTTGTCGCTATTAATTGTGATTCATGCAATGATTGATTTTTCGCAGATAGGGTGAGCACTTGGAGTTCGAGTCACCCAATTTTCTTCCATCTCTTATTTCCAGTCTTTAGTATTCGAGACAGATTTATTAACTTTTCTAGACTTGGAATTATATTAATTCTATTAGTTGCTTTTGTACTAGCTCTACCAGGTTTTGGGATAAGTATCTTATATGACTGATTATTCGATCTAGAACCATTGTGTTTACAATTGATGTCCTTAAATTTAGACTATGTTAGGCCTTTCTTACCTAATTAACCCATTGTGTTAGATTCGGGTTATGGTAAGTTAGCTCTGAGTTATGATGATGACTTACCTATTGGTGGGAATTAGTAGGTGCCATAATGAGTAGTAAATCGGGTCATGACAGATTTAGAGCTTCCTAGCTCCCAAAATAATAAAAATACAAAATGAGGTCAATTTTGGTCTTAACCATCAGCGTTGGCTTCTAAAGCGGCCTGGTCAAAGGTCGCTAAAGCGGTTTTTCAGCCGCTTTTGCACCAACACTAGCACAACAATCTTCAAAACTTATTTTTGACCCTCGAAACTCATTCAAAACCCTATGAACATATCCAACAGTGAAATTTGATTGTAAAACACGTTACAGATCCAATGAAATTATCAACTTATCGAAAAAGGTCATTAATACAAAATTGACCCTCGGGACCCTATTTACACTATTTTGAACCAAATGGTTGAAGTTGGATCTAAAGGCTAGGAAACCAAAACCACTCCCTTCTAACCCAAATTCAACCTCCCGTACTCAATGACGATATAATATTTTCAAAAAGACATCATTTTCACAAAATTGACCCTCGAGACCCAATTTCATAACTTTTCTAACCGAGGGTCAAAATGAGATATGAAAGTTATAAAACCATACCAACCATGTTAACAACCTAAATGGACATTCTGGATCTGCTGGCGCAGTCTGTTTTTCCATTCGATGTACTGATTAATAAATATTGATCAAAGACAACTATAGGGTTTTCAAGCCATAAAAAACTACAAACTTGCACATATCACACTGAAATGCATTGGGTACCGTGTCAATCATCCCTACACCTCATATATACCACAAAGTAACCACAGATAGAGGTAAAATGGTCAAATCATACAAAATCACATACTTCACACAAAAAACCAAAAATCAGTTCATTACATCATCCACCACTAAGAATCTAGTTTGTCCTCAAACTAAGGGTAATAGAAATACCTGAATCAATGAAAAGATGGGGATAACTACTATGCATATCAGAATTGACTTCCCAAGTAGACTCATCTACAGGACAGTTCCTCCATTGGAACATAACGACAAGAATAACTCTCGAACACAACTGTCTGACATCCATGGCTAAAATGGAGACAAGTTGTTCAACAAAAGACACCCGCTCATATAGCTGAACTAAATCCTAACAAATGACATGAGATTCATATGGAATGTAACACCGAAGCATGAAAACATGAAAAACTAGTGGAAAAATTGATAAATCTTTAGGCAAAGCCAATTCATAATCCACATGACCAATAGTCCAAAAGATCGCGATAGGTCCAATGTAACTGAGAATAAGCTTGCTACTCTTCCCAAACCTCAACACGCTTTTCATGGGAGACATACAAAGAAAGAAACAATCACCAATACTGAACCTCAGGGAACGAAGCCTACGATCTTCACAACACTTCTGCTCTACTCTTAGCCACTCGAAGTCTATCCTTAATAACCCAAACTCTATATAGAGACTCAGGAATTAAATCTGTACGTCGAGGTCTGATCTCAGAAACATTGAACCAACCAACTGGAGAGTGACAATGACTACTAGACAAAGCCTCAAAAGGTGTCATCTTTAAAATGGAATGATAGCTATTATTATACACAAACTCCGCCAAGGCTAGATACTACTCCCACTGGCATCCAATTTCATAACAAAAGTACGGAGCATATCCTTCAAAAACTGAATAGTTCGCTTTGACTGACAGTTAGTCTGGGGGTGAAACATTGTGCTAAGATCAACCTGAGTACCCAACTCCTCCTGAAATATCTTTCAAAATTGAGATGTGAACACTGAGCCTCAATCTAAGATAATAGACATCGACACATCATAAATACACACTATCTCACAAATATAGGTATGGGCCAATCTCTCAGCACTGAAATAAACCTAGATCGGAATGAAATAAGTTGATTTTGTCAATCGATCCATGATGACCCAAACACAATTGGAACTATGAGTATTACAAGGCAGCCCAGTCATAAAGTCCATAGTGATCCATTCCTATTTCCACTCGAGAGTGGGTAACCTCTGAAGCAAAACAGCAGGTCTCAAATGATCAGCTTTCATCTACTGGAAATATAGGTAACGATCTATGAAATCTGCTACAAATTTCCTTATACCAACCCAATAGTAACATTGTCTTAAATCATAAGACATCTTAGTCACACCTGGATAGATATAATATCTAGAACAATGAACCTTCTCTAAAATCAATCTAATCTAGTCACCCTTTCTCGACACACAAACCCGACCATTTATCCTTTATACAACATTTGGATCAAGAAAGGCTTCCTTAGCCGCACTACTCATCACCTTATCCTGACTCACTCTCAACCCAACATCATCAAAATAATGAGCCTAAACCTGCTCCATCAAATAAGACCTAACCTCCATGAATTCCAAAACACACCAAGGTGTCAAAAACATCAAGCCTAACCACCTGGTTAGCAAAATATTGATCCTCTAATTCCAAAGGCCTCTCTTGTGTCAAAAAATGCACCAAGCTACCCATGCTAGTCGACTTCTTGCTAAAGGCATCTGTAACCATATTATCCTTGTTGGGATGATAGAGAATTGTCCAGTCCTAATCCTTAAGGAACTAAATCCAATAACACTACATCATATTAAGATCTTGCTGGGTAAAGAAATACTGAAGGCTACGATGATCCGAGAAAATCTCAAAATAGATGCCATACAAGTAGTGTCTCCAAAAATTCTAAGCAAAAACAACTGCACACAACTCCAAATCATAGGTAGGGTAATTCCTTTCATGGGGATTCAACTGATGAGAATCATAAGTAATCATCGTACCTTCCTACATCAATGCAATATCTAACCCAATATCAAAAGCATCAGAGAAGACTATAAAACCCATGTCCTACTTGGGCAAACTCAAGATAGGAGATGAAGTTAACCAATCCTTGAGCTTTAGAAAGCTCACCTCACAAGCATCGGACCAATGGAATGAAATTTTCTTCTGAGTCAACTTGGTCAATGGAGCCACGATAGATGAAACACACTCAACAAAACGCTGATAGTACCTTGCTAAACCAAATAAACTCTGAATCTCGATAGGAGAAGTAGGTCTATCCCAATCACGAACCGCTGCAATCTTGGTCGGGTCCACCATAATAACATCTTTGCTCACACATGACCCAACAAAGAAATAGACTCCAACAAAAATTCACAGTTAGAGAACTTGGTATATAACTTCTCATCCCTCAATCTATGGAGAATAATCTGCAAATGCTCCTCGTGATCAACCTCACTCTTGGAATAAATCATGATATCATCTATAAATTTAATGACAAAAAAGTCAAGATACAATCAAAATACCTGGTTTGTCAACTCCATAAACGTGGTTAGGGTATTGGTAACCCTAAAAGACATGGACAAGAACTTATAATGATCGTATAGAGTCTGAAAAGCTATATTTGAAATATCCAAAGCTCTAATCCTTAACTGGTGATACCCGAACCTCAAATAAATCTTCAAAAACACCAAAGCACCCTAAAGCTGATCAAATAAATCATGAATACAAGGATGAGGATGCTTATTCTTAATCTTACTTTGTTCAAATATCTATAATCAATACACATACGCATAAACCCATTTTTTTTCTTCACAAAAAATAGGTGCACCCCAAGGTGATATACTAGGTCTGATAAATCCCTTAACTAATAACTTCTATAATTGATCCTTTAATTCCTTCAACTTGTTAGGGCCATCTTATAAAGAGGAATAGAAATTGTCCGGGTGCCCAACTCAACATCAATAGCAAAGTCGATATCACAATTTGAAGGCATAATAGTCAAATCCATGGGGAAAACATCCAAAAACTCACGAACAACGAAAAAAATCCAAAAAAGGAGGTAAACCAACATTAGTATCACAAATATAAGCCAAATAAGACAAACATCCCCTCTCAACCAAATGATGAGCCTGAAGAAAAGATATAACTCTCTTGGGTCCCGTATAAAGCACACCCTTCCAAGCTATCCTTGGCACATCCAACAGAGCTAAAGTCACGGTCTTAGCATAAAAATCTAGGGCATTATGATAATGACATAACCAGTCCATACCCAAGACGACATCAAAATCTACCATATCTAATACAATTAGATCTACCCAGGTCTCACACCCAGCAAAAGTCACAACACAAGATTGATACACCCAATCTACCACTAAAGACTTACCTACAGGGGTAGATATACAAATAGGCATACCACGAGGCTCATAAGCAAAATCAAAACCCAAAGCAAAGTATGTAGACACATAGGAGAAAGCTGACCCTGGATAAAATAACATAAGTGCAGATCTAAAACAAATAAGGATGATACCTATGACTACGACATCAGAGGCCTCTACCTCTAGCCTGGTAGGTATAGCATAACACTGACCACGTCAACCACCTAGCTCAATAGCCTCATGACCACCACCACAGATACTACTACCTCAACCTCTCGCACCACTAGTTGAACCTCTACTCCTCACTATCGATATAGGGGTAGATATGGAAAAATAATAGGTATAGTTAGCTACATTGACCATCTCATCACTCATATAGAAAACTTGAGGCTCGACTTAAGGAAAAGAGGTACGGCTAACCACCTGTAGTTGTTGAACCAGAAGACACACTACTTGAACTCTATAATATTGCCTGCATAGGTCTACCATGATACCCAAGGAAACTTCTAAAACCTCTACCTCGAAATATATGACCTCTAAATTTACTCAAATGACACACCTTCTTAGCGTCTCCCTAAGATGCTCGAAGAAAGGACTCAGTCATCTTAGCATGATCCACTATACTCTGAAACAATTCTCCATACACTACTATCTGAGTCATAGCAAGCTAAAGAGAAATATCCAACCATTTCACACACTTTTAAATCTTCTCAGGCTCAATGGTAATACTGGCATAAGAATATTAAGACAAGGCATAGACTCATGCCTTATATTCTGCAACAGCCATAGAGCCTTGCTCCAAGCAATGAAACTCATCTCTCACCTGACCCCTCAAACAAAAAGGTACAAATCTATCTAAAAAGGTCTCTATAAACTTATCCCAATTATCTCTTGCAAACCAAGAGGTCGGCAATCAATAAGTGACCTCCACCAATCCCTGGTTCCATTTTTAAAATAGTAAGTAGTATAAGCAACCCCATACAACTCAAGTGAACTAAGGTTATGCAACATCTCTCAACAATCCATCAAGAGCTCATAGGCATCCTCGCCTACAACACCACTAAACCTAGGAGGACCCAAATAAGTAAATCTCTCAAACCTCTTCTAATCCTCAGAAGACATATCAATGCTCGTAATAAAATAAGGCATAATAAATCTGGTTAGTCGAGAACCCATCTAAGGAGGTATCATAGAAGAAGGATGAACTCCAAATCTCAGAATACCATACTCAGATACAGGTGTTGAAGGTGAAACCGCACTTAGAGTTTACGGAGTACCATAACCAGTTGTTGGTGCAACAGGAGAATTCATACTCAGAACCAAAGGAATACTATAAGCAGACTCTGGTATAGATGAAGGTACAGTCTCAGAGCTAAAGGAACACAAGGTGCACTTAAAGGATCACCCTCCAAACAAGTTAGTAACAAAACCAAAAAACCCTCAAAGACTTGGGCTAAAGAACTCAGTAGAATTAGAGTAGGACCCATATCTCCAACATGCTCATCTCAAGGCTTCGGGAAGTGTCCCCTAGTGCTATCTCTAGATAGGGAAGATCCTTGTACCAGTCTTTCACGTTAAGCCTGACCAAAACTAGCAACTCACCCTTTAGACAGGGCTCTCCCCTCTGATAAAAGATCCAAAAGTCTAACCTCACTAGATTTAGTACTCACTATCTGCACAAAAAAAGAGACTTAAAACACAAGGTATGAAATATCTGCAAGATACAAAATAAAATAACTCTTCAAGATATCTTAAATCCTCTTAAAGATTGTTACAGATGTCTATGTACCGATCTAAAAGACTCTATCAGACACCCCGTTCTTAGACTGTTGAGACCAATTAAAACTTGGTTGCACTAAAATGGATTTATCATGATATACAAACCTTGGTCATGATTTTATTTGTCGCGGCAAGCCTTGATATGTAAGCCTATTAGCCAATCTAATATAACACATGAAATCAGTACTAAAGTCAAGGCAATACCTCTAGAATGGTGTCGAACCATAGACACATACACATATATATAGTAAAAGTGGAAATCAAGATACCAATCAAATCTCAAAACATTGTGTCACAGTGTAAGAACTAACTAGTACAACTCAAGGTAAAAAATACATAAGATATCCAAATAGGAGAAAAACTTTATCCTATTTTTGAGTTGGGTTCCAAACGGACCCCAAGATAGATTTTCAAAAAAGGCCAAAATCATAATTTTATTTTAGAAACTTGTTCCTAAAACTCATAGGAGTCTATAGCTGAAAATCCATACAAAAATGAGTGAAAATTAGGTTCAAATCCAAGAAAAAATATTTTCAACCTTTACCGGCAAAACCACCCAAAACTCATTTTAAAAATCAAGAATTTGAAGATGAGATCAAGAGAAAATGATAATTACAAGATTAGAAACTTACCCATGGAACAAATCTCAAAAACCCCCTTTGAAATCATCCAAATTCGAGCTTCTATGCCTTAAAAATGGTGGAAATAGGGTTTTGATCTCAACTTGGGTGGAAATTATGAAAAATAAAATAGAAGTTCTTGAGAAATAGGGAAAATAGAGTTCTAAATTAATAGATAATGATTCTACTAGAAAAACACATAAAAAATCATCCAAATTGGAGCTTCATAGCTCCCAAAATGGTAAAAGTTCGAAATGGGGTCGATTTTGGTCTTAACCATTAGTGATGGATGCTAAAGAAGCCTGGTCAATTGATTAAAGGCTGCTAAAGCAGTCGACCAGCAGTTTAGCACCTGCACCAGTACCAACAATCTTCAATACTTATTTTTGACCATCAAACCTATTCTGAACCCTATGAATATGATCCAATAGTGAAATTTAATTGTAAAACATGTTCCCAATCAAATAGACTCATCAATTTTATGAAAAAAAGTCATTAACACAAAATTTACCCCTATTTACACTATTTTTTAACCAATGGTTGAAGTGGGATCTAAAGGCCAGGAAACCAAACCAACCCCCCTACTAACCCAAATTCAACCTTCCGGACTCAATGGCGATATTATATTTTCAAAGAGACATCATTTTCTTAAAATTGACCCTCGAAACCCAAATTCATAGCTTTTCTAATTGAGGACCAAAATGAGACATATAAACCATAAAACCACAACAACCATGTTACCAACCTAAATCGACGTTTCAGATCTGCTGGCATAGTATGTTTTTCCATCTAATGCACTGATAAATAAATATTGATCAAAGTCAACTATAAGGTTTTTCAAGCCACCAAAAACCACAAACTCGCACATATCATACTGAAATGCATTGGGAACCATGCCAATCATCCCTACACCATATAAATACCATAATGTAACCACAGAGAGGTAAAATGGTAAAATCACAAAAAAAATACATATTTTACACAAAACACCAAAAATTAGTTCATTGCATCATCCACCATTAAGAATCTAGTTTGCCCTCGAACTAAGGGCAATAGAAATACCCGAATCAATGAAAAGTTGGGGATAACTACTAGGCATATTAGATTTCACCTCTCAAGTAGGCTCATCTACAGGTCTATGCCTCTACTAAACCTTAACCACAGGAATAACTCTAGAATATAACTGTTTAACATCCCTAGCTAGAGTGGAGATAGGTTCTTCAACAAAAGACAATCTCTCATCTAGCTAAACTGAATCTTAAAGAATTATATGAGACTCATCTAGAATGTAATGATGAATCATGAAACATGATAAACTAAATGACTAGCTGATAAATCTAGGGGTAAAGCCAATTCATAAGCCACATCACCAATAGTCTGAAGCATCTCAAAAGGTCCAATGAACCTGGTCTAAGCTTGATGCTCTTTCTAAACCTCAACATGTCCTTTATGGGTGATACACGAAGGAAGATATGATCACTAGCACTAAACCCCAGGTCACAAATCCTACAATCTGCATAACATTTTTGTCTACTCTAAGACACTCATAAGTCTATCCTGAATGACCCGAACGCTATCTAAAGACTCACGAACTAAGTTCGTACCTCAAGGTTTAATCTTAGAAACATCGAATCAACTAATTAAAGAGTGACAATGCCTGTCATACAAAGGCTTGAAAGGATCCATCTAAATACTGGAATGATAACTATTACTATACGCAAACTTTGACATGGCTAGATATTGCTCCCACTAACCTACAAAGTCCATTCAAGCACATAGAATATCCTCAAAATCTAAATAGTCTGCTTCAAATGACCATCAGTCTGGGGGTGACATGCTATGCTAAGATCATCTCGAGTGCCCAACTCCTCCTAAAAAGTCTTCCAAAAGTGATATGTGAACATTGAACCTCAATTTGGATGATATACATCAATACACTATAAAGACAAACTATCTCACAAATATAGATACGGGCCAATCTCTCAGCACCGAAAGAAACTTAGACTGAAATAAAATAAGATGATTTTATTAACCGATCAATGATGAGCCAAACATTATCATTACCATAAGTAGTACAAGGTAACATCCAGAATCACTCTCAACCCAACATCTTCTGACTGATGAGCCCTAACCTTCTCCATCAAAGAAGGCCTAGCCTCCACGAATGCAAAAACACACCCAGATATCAAAACATCAAGCCTAACCACCTGTTTAGCCAAAGACTGAACCTCTAATTCCAAAGGTCTCTCTTGGGTCAAAATATGTGCCAATCTACCCATACTAGTAGACTTTTATCTCAAGGCATCTGCAACCACATTAGCCTTTCGGGATTATAGCGAATAGTCAAGTCATAATCCTTAAGCAACTAAAGATAATAACATTGTCTCATATTAAGATCTCGCTGGGTGAAAAAATACTAAAGGCTAGGATGATTTGAGAAAATCTCACAACGAACGCCATACAAGTAGTGTCTCCATAACTTTAAAGCAAAAACAACCGCACACAACTCTAAATCATGGGTAGGGTAATTCCTCTTTTAGGGTTTTAACTGATGAGAAGAATAATCAATCACCCTAACCTTCTACATCAACATAAAACCAAACCAATAAACAAAGTATCACAAAAAATGGTAAAACCCACACCCTCCTTGGGCAAAGTCAAGTTAGAAGCTGAAGTCAACAAATTCTTGAGATTTTGAAATCTCACCTCACAAATATCAAACCATTAAATGGAAATCTTCTTTTAAGTCAACTTGGTCAATGGAGCCACGATAGATGAAAAAACCTCAATAAAATATTGATAGTACCCTTCTAAACCAATAAAAAATTGAATATCGGTAGGAGAAGTAGGTCTAGCTCAATCATGAACCATTACAATCTTGGCTGGATTAACCATAATAACATTCATGGTCACCACATGACCCAATAAAGAGAACGACTCCAACAAAAATTCACTCTTAGAGAACTTAACATACAACTTCTCATCCCTCAACCTACAAATGCTCCTCATGATCAACCTCACTCTTGGTATAAAAAAAGATATCATATACAAATATAATGATAAAAAAGTTGAGATACGATCAAAATAACTAATTAATCAACTCCATAAATGCAGATAGGGCATTGGTCAAACCAAAAGACATGACCAAGAACCCATAATAACCATACCCAGTCTGAAAAGCTATCTTCATAATATCTGCAACTCTATTCCTTAACTAGAGATACTCAGCTTCAAATCAATCTTTGAAAATACTGAAGCACCCTGAAGATGATCAAACAAATCATCAATATAAAGAAGAGGATACTTATTCATAACTTTCACTTTGTTAAAACATTAATAATTAATACACATATGCATAGACCTATATTTTTTCTTCACAAACAAGATAGTCGCACCCCAAGGTGATACACTAGGTTAGATATATCCCTTATCAAACAACTCTTGCAACTGATCCTTCAATTCCCTTAACTCTGTTAGGTTCATCCTATAAAGTGGAATAGAAATTGGTTTGGTTCCTGGGTAAAAATCAATAGCAAAGTTGATATCATAATTTGGGGGCATACCAGTCAAATCCATAGTTAAAAAATCCATGAACTCACAAAAAAAACACAAACAGAATCCAAAGAAAGAGATGAAACAACACTAGTATCATGAATATGAGCCAAATAAGACAAATATCTTCTTTTACCCAAATAATGAGCCTGAAGGAAAGATATTACTCTCTTGGTTCTGGAATGAAGAACACACTTCTAAGCTATCCTTGGTACACCCGACGGAGCTAAAGTTATGGTGTTAGCATAATAAACTAGGCAACGTGATAATGAGCAAACCAATCCATACCCAAGATGGCATAAAAATCTACCATATCGAATATAATCAGATATACCGAGGTCCCTTAGTGCTATCTTTGGATGGGGTAGATCTACGTGCTCGTACTCCACATCGAGCTCGATGATTACTGGTGACTCCCTCTTCTGAGATAAAGGATAAAAAACTCTAGCCTCACTAGATCTAGTCTTGACCATCTATGCAGAAAAGAGTAAAATATGACTTAGAATACAAGGTATGAAAGATTTGCACAATGTAGGATGAAATAAGGGAAGTTTCCTAAGGATTTCTAATAGGAAACGTAATCTCAAGACTATTATCCTATTTGAATTTCATACATAATTCTTGTTCTAAATTGGTAGTTCAAGTAGAATTTGTTCAAACAACCTTTCAAACCATACCCCTAAATTTTAATTTATGTTTTACATTAGGTTTACTTTACTTAGTAGCTTTCAACATACGTAGGTTTCGAATACTAGTTACACTCCTCGTGGATTCGACCCCAAGTCAAGTTAGGTTATTATATTGACAACGATTATCCTACATCAAGACAATGGTATAGGTGAGCATAATCAAAATAGAGTCATTGTCGGGGAGTGAAACTTAGTTTTTGCTTGTGTGGTGTTGATAGTGACTTTGGATCTACTCTTTGTGGTTTTTAATTACATTTTTTGTATTTTTTATTTCTTTATACGTAATTTCAAGAGTGTCCACAACACAATAAATGATCATGCAAGCAGTTCCAAGACTGTTGATGGTCTCCTCGGTGATGCAAACTATCTCCATGATGTGGGGCGTGCTAGTGCCATTCGCATCCCACCTAATAAAGGAAATGGGGTATTCCACATCACAAGTGTGATGTTACACATTCTTCAAATAAAAGGTCTCTTTAGGTGTCAAGCTCATGAAGACCTAAACTTGCAATTGAAAATTTTGTTGAAGTATGTGCCCCATTCGACATTTCTTATGTTTCACAAGATCCATATAGTTATGCCTTTTTATGTTCTCTTTAATCAGTGAGGTGGTGTTGTGGTTGAGATCTCTTCCCATTGGGTCAACCACATCGTGGGTAAAGCTTATTGATGCTTTCTTAGATCATTATTTCCCATCGTCAAAGATGTTGAAATTGCGGGATGAAATGATAAACTTTCATCAACTCAAAGGGGATTCTCTAATAAAAAGCTTATGCAATGTCCTAAAAGTAAAGTACCAAATAAGATGTTATTACAAATATTCTATAGGGTGTTGGACCAACTCAATAAGACCCTGGTGAACAACGTTGTCGGTGGATCACTTATGAGGTTGTCATATGGTGTGGGTTCGACTTTGCTTGAGCAAATCACAAAGCAAAATAGGGGGCAGCATACTCGGGATACCTAGATAGCCATGAGTTCTCCCACTACCTCTATTGTGAATAAGGAACAAAGGAAGAAAGAATAAAAGAGGGAGAAAAACATAGAGAAAATAATGACACAATTAGACCTCCTCACAAAGCATATGATGGGTACACCCACAAAAAAGGCCAATGACTGGAATCCAAAGGATATGATGAAGAAGAAGTCAAGAGGCTTTATGAAGAAATTATATACTTAGAAAAGTACTTGGGGGGTTCCGCCCAGCCTATTAAAGGCAAGGTGGGAACCAAGGTTTGATCAATAGTGATCGAGATAGAGATTGTGATTGAAGGGATAAGGAAAGGAAGTATGATAGATTTTCCCCCCCACCCAATGACCGAGTGAATAGCAAAGAGTCAAATCCCATGGATCCTAAAAATTTCAAAGCCGAGGATGTCTTTGCTAGAATCTTGAAGAGAGTGCAAAGGATGGACAAGATGGTCCAAGAACTAAAAGGAGATTTTTCTCAAATCAACCAAATAGTTGTCTCACACTCTGCTTCAATCAAACATATGGAGATTCAAGTTGGCCAAATATCAACCGTACTTAATGTTAGGCCTAAGGGTGTCCTCCCTAGTTATATAGTGGCGAATCTAAAAATTGATGCTTAATTTTTAGCAATTGTCACCCAAAGAAGTAAAGAACTTGGTGAAAAGCAGGTGGAGGTCAAAGAAAAGTGTCATGATGAGAAAATAAACACAAAGAAGAAGTATGTTGGTTAGTCTAATCATGAGGCTCCAAAGTTTCAAGAAGGGGATGATGAAAAATAGATGATAATTGAAAAGATGGTTGATGAGGAGAAAGATCATAAAGTAGTTAAGGGTGATGAACCAAAATATGAACCCTTGTATCCAATTAAAATCCCTCCTCATACCCTCTAACACTCAAGAAAAAGGAGGAAAATATCAAATTCAAGAAGTTCCTCGCCAAGCTTAGTAATCTTTCAGTCAATACCCATTGCTAAATGCCATTCAAGAAATTCTAAGATATGATAAGCTATTGAATACATTGATGTCAAAAAAGAGCCTTATGGATGGTGAAACCATTGAAGTTACCCATGGTTGTAGTGCTATCATGACTAGTGCTATGTCAAAAAAAAAAAGATCAGGGAGACTTCACAATCCCTTGCATCACTGAGACATACAAATTTAAGAAAGCCTTGTATAACCTTGGTGCAAGCATCAATCTCATGTCATAGGCAATATATTAAAGACTTGGTTTGGGAAATCCTACACCTAGAACAATGAGGCTCTTGATGGCGGATCGGTCTTTTAAGAAACCGATTAGAGTCTTAAATGATATCTTAGTAAAGGTCAATCATTTTATTTTGTTGGCGGACTTTGTTTTCCTTGATTATAAAATTAACCACGGAATACCTATTATTCTTGGGAGACCCTTTTTGGAAACCGGGAGAGAAATTATTGATATGGAGCAAGGGGAGATGAAATTTTGGGTTCAAAATGATGAGGTTTCCTTTCAGGTGTATAAAATCAAGAAACAACCAATGGAACTACAAGTGTTGTTCGTCATTAATGTAGGTCGATGCGGGATATCTTAAGGATCTAACTTAAAAGTTGAAAAAAGTCATGCCGAGATGATAAATAAGGCACTGGATAGGAGGCAACCCATCAATGCAATGAAAGAGGCCCGTATCCTTTGAATTTTAATTAGTAGAGTAGGTTTCATATTTTTTTATGATTAATCCATGAAATTATGATTCTATAAGGTGTTTTGAATGAGGTTTAGAAAGGAGAAGTGTGGTAAATTGGAATAGTTAGTTGAATAGGGGAAAAAAGAGGACTAAAAATTGGCCTCAGTTACCATGATAGTGGTACGCATTCTATCTCGATCGCAATCATCGTGTAACCATGATTTTGGTACTCTAACCTCGATCGCGATCAAGCTTATTTAAAATATGAATTGACACCCACATTTTCCCCACACTCCATTCAAATTTCTTTAAATTGCAACTAGTTTTTATTATATTTTTGGCATCCAATTATGCATTTCATCCTCCCTTGTATTCCCCAATCTGTTATGTGCTTCAAATTCCTTCTCTATATGCGCATGTGTTGGCCTTAGAACTTATGTCTTAGGAATGACCTAAAATTATGATTTGTATGGTAAATATTTATTTAATTATTTTTAGTGTGGTTTCCTGTTGTTATTGGTTTTTACATAATTGGGGAAGTCTTGATTACCCAAAATTGTTCAAAATGATTGGAATAACATGTGTACACAAAGTGTTCAATTAAATGCTCGAATGAATTTTATACTAGTTTTCACATGTTCTAAGGGCATGATCGAATATCTAGGGACTATGTTTCTTGTTCATAATGTAAACTTTTGATTTGGAACATAAATGGGCATTGAAATTGAAAGTTTGGAATTTTGAAAATTTTGGTCGAGCATGCTTTAGTTACCGCAATATCGGTCATAGGGTGTGATCGCATTAACATTATTGTGGCTCAGTAGCCCCCGATCGACATTTGAGTCAATTTTTAGACAAGACTAAGAAAATTCTTCAAGTCTATTTCTTTCCCAGAAATTGACAAGACACCATCCCATTAGCTTAATTAAATAACATAGTATAGTTTTCACACGTAAATATTGAAAACTAATGCTTTTGTTTTATTCTCAGTTTTTTAAACCTAAAGATGGGAGATTTTGACCAAACCCACTTTATGGACTTGGAGTGCCAAAATTTGTACTATGCTGACCTCTCCAAGACAAAGCTAAGGAGAGACATATGCTTGGATAAGGTATCGGAGAAGCTCCCAGCATTCCATGACAGACTTTTAGTCACATGGTGGAGATGTTTCTCCTCGGATCCATGTTGGATGAATGAACATTGGGTAATGGATTTCTATGCTAACCTTATATTACTATCTTTCTTCAAACTAGTTGTAAGGATTTGGGGGAAGAATGTTCACTTTGGGGACGAGCAGATAAATGATCTATATGGTCTACTAGATGAAGACATAGACCAATTCGAGGCAAAGAGGTGTGAACCAAAAAGTTGATTTGTTGATATTATGTGTCCTAGTAGAGAGGTCCCTTGGGTTATCACTAACATGGGGTATCATTGTATGATTTCATGGCTAAGGCGAGGATATGGTTATCTATCATTTGTAGTTGGGTTTCTCCATGCACTCATATGACCCATGTTTTGGATGGTAAAGCCTAGATGGTTGCATGTATCTTAGATAACATTTCTTTGAATGGTAGGTGGCTTGTGCTTTCAAACATGAGGCATTTCAAGAACTGAGGTGGCTCTCTACTCTTATTTCCTTCTTTGATTACAGAGCTTTGCAAGAGAGCCGGGGTTGAGTAGGAGACACTTGGGTGTGTCAAAAGAACCCCATTTACCCTTTCAAGAGTTAGGGTAAAGGTTTACTTAGTAAGAGTAAGAAGAGGAATATCGACTTAGGCAAGTCGACAAATGAGGATATAGATTTTTGTAGGCCATCCACAGTAGGTCCATTTGAGTAGATCTCAGTTGAGATGAGGGAGATCAAGGATCTTGTGTTTGGATTTCCTATGGGGCCAGGAGGTCCATCTATAACTCGTCATTCTTATGTTGCTCAGAATGACTATGAGCAATTTATGGTAGATCAATAGAAGTAGGGGGCCACCATCTCTAAGCTTAAGAGAGCCTACTCGTCCTTAGCAAAGTCGCATAGGGACCTCAAAGAGTCTCATCAAAATATGAAAAAAAGGGACAAAAAGAGAGATAAGTTTTTTACAATGATGTGGAATGGGGGTGAAGGGCCTATGAAAGGTCCTGAAACCCAAAGACAATCTTTCTTATACCCAGGCTAATAATGATGATGAGGTCCCAGCTATATGGTTAGACACAGATGATGTCGAGACCGAGAGCGATGACAGTGCTTGATGTGGTTACAGGGAGAACCCTTTACTATTTTCTTATGCTTTCATGATTATGCAGTGACATAATTGCAAGCTTTGAGTTGGGGGTGCCCGCCTCTTTTGTAGTCATAGTTATTTGATTGGTTTGTATTATTTGGATATCTGGTTGAATATTTTTTTTGGATGTTTGGATGATAATATTTTTATTTTGGGTAGTAATATTCGGGCACATTGATGGTGACTACATTCCATGGATTAGTTATCTATTTTCATTCACAGATTTACATTTTACTCTTATCTTATTTATGATGATGTCGGATGAACCTTTCCCTATGATAGATTTAATGATGACATTCTTAAGGGAAAATCATTATGATTAGATGTGGAGACATGGATGTAAGGGAAGTCTAAGTACCTATAACATTGGAGTTTTAGGATTTCCCTTATAACTATGGTGAAGTCTAAGTAGTCATATGGTTATCCCTCTTGAGAGACAAAATATGACATGATGGCTTGGTTTGTTGTCATCAATAGCAAATTTTGCATGGTGTAAATAAAAAGAAAACACCCCCTCCATCCAAAATTTTTTGAAAACAAAGGGCTTGGACGTGAACAATTTTGTAACAATGCTTTACCTCTTTTGTGAATCCAAAGTCCTTAGTTTGTAGCATATGGTAAATACCTCCTTTTGTCTCTAGTAGGAAATACAATTGAGCCTTCTTGAAAAGTTTGCATGTTATGTGCGGTAAGCATAGTTGTTTAACTCTCATGCCTTCGTGTATCATCTAGAACTTTCCACGTTAGTCTCTCAAGGCTAATTGTGATTATGCTTGGTTGGTGAAATAATCTTAGGCCTTCTTTGTGAACATATAAAACCACTTAAGCCTAAATAGCCTACCCATACATAGAATAGTATTCCTAGTCACCAATCTTGAGACTTCAAGCCTTTCTTTGGAAACCACATTGATAGCCTTGAACTATTTTAATTTTACCCCTCATTTAAACCCTACCCTCCTTAAACTTGAATATGTAACTTGAGGCTAAAAGCCTAAGTTGGGGTGGTAAATCTTGGAAGAGGTGACCTTGGTACATGGTCGTGTAAGTGGATGCCTAAAATCTAAGCAAAGATCATAAGTGAATAAGTAAAAAATAAAGAAATCATTAAAATAAGGAAAGACATGGTTTGCACAAAAGAAATAAATTAGAAGAAAATGCTTTCAAAAGAAATGGGTGAATCAAGGTAGTGAAAGTAGGCATATGTGTGAAATAAAAGAAAATAAAGTGGCCCATGGTTTAATGTTTGATTGAATAGTATGATGTAGATGTTCAAGGAGTGTGTAGTCACTTTATTCCCAAATGTGATCATACCCTTTCCCGAGCTTATATTACAATCTTGAAAAACCCATTTGAGATCTCCAACCAAGTGTATTCAAAGTAGTAGAGATTGAAAGTAAGGGTAAGCATATGGTATGATACTTGTTTACATTGAGAGAATCTTGGTGAGGGTGAGCGTTTGCATTTTAATCACTTGATACATGATAGATACTTTGGTGTGTGGAATTTCATTTCATGAGGAGGCATGTAAACTAATCAAGGTGGGTGAAATTTTCATCTTCCAAAAAAGAGGCAAAGGAGTATAGTTGAGTCACTATAGATTGCGACTCCCTTCTATAGAGTTAGTGATTGTTGCATCATTGTTATTTAAAGTCTTATGCATCTTTGAGATTGTAATTCATGTTGAAAGGAGTTGTGAGAATAGCTTTACCCATCCTTGAGAGCTACTTATTGGTCCTAATTAAGTTTAAAGTCATTCTGATTATTTGATCGTATAAATGGGCTTAAAATTATATAGCGTCTTTGAGTAAGAAGTAGTTTTCCTTGAGGAAAAAAAAAGTTTTAAGTTGGGGGTATTTATGAGTTGTAAATTTACCACTCTTTTACATCTAAATTTGTGCACACTACTATCGTTAAATGGTGTTAATGAGATAAATTTGTCATTTGAATGCACTAATTCCCATGTTTGGAAGGTATACAGGTAAAGGGAAGAAAAGAAGTAAAGTGAGATGAAAAAAGACCAAAAATGGAAGAGTTAGTTCAAAAATTAAAATTTAGGTGGCCTTCAGGTACCGCGATCGCGATGCTCAGAGTTGCGATCGTGGTCAAGAAATAGAGAGGAAGGGATGAGCCTCAGTTATTGTAAATGGGACCTAATAGTCACGATCACGATCCAATGAGCACAATCGCGATATAGTAGAAAATAGTCCAAGGACAGATTCATCATTTCAAGCAGCTGAACCCAAAACCTTCAAAGGGCAAAAACCCTTTCACTTTAGAGATATCTCCCAATTAGAATTTAATTTTGGCACTGTAAAAATCCTACTAAATTGGGAATGACTATTGTAGCTAATTTTCCAAGTGATTTTAATTGTAATTGAAGTTGAATTTGAGAATACCCTTGCTTTGTCTGTTCAATGGAAGATTTGAATGTTAATTTGGGTATATTTCTTCTCTCAAAATTCTTGAGTAGCTAAACATATATCTTGGGGTTATATTGGAATAGGGTGAAAATGTGTGTAGATCTTGATTGTTAGTGTAGATTATTGGTTAATGATGTTGGGTTTCACTAATACTTGATTGTCAAATTGGAATTTGTGTGTGTGAAAGCCCCGATTTGCCAAAACCCCACATCATCCTTCAAAGATTGATATGGGTGATAAGTATTTGAGAATAATAATTAGATGTTATATTATTTCTTTACATTGTCTTAGAAATATGGATGGATTGTGAATTTTCTATTTCTTCGGCATCTTCCTATAAATAAGGATGCCCAATTGAGGTTTTGGGTTGATTTGTTTTTCATACCCATAAGGTATTCGAAGGAATCCATGGGTGATATTTTTGTGTTTGGTTGAAAGACTAACATCAAAATCCATAACCTATCCCACCCATACATTCATGATCTAGAGTTTGATTTTGACTTTCATGTACCCAAACACTATTTCCCCCTAGAAAAACATATTCTCAAGACTATTCTTCTATTGAAATTTCATCTACAATTTTTCTCTAAATTGGTAGTTCAAGTAGAATTTGTTCAAACAACCTTTCAAACCATACCCCCAAATTTTAATTTGTGTTTTACATTATGTTTACATTGCGGGTAAATACTTAGTTGCTTTAACATACTTAGGTTTCAAATACTAGTTACACTCATTGTGGATTTGACTCCAACTCAAGTTGGGTTATTATATTGGGAACGATCGTCCTACACCAAAACAATGGTATAGGTGAGCGTGATCAATAAGAACATTATATAAAGTGTGCAATGAAAATGATGATGATGTAATGCACAAGGTTGTCGCACAACCTCTGTATACACCTACGAAGATAAAGCTTCCCGATGTAGTACCCATGGGGATTCGTCAACCTTTATACAATCTATATCCAAGTCGACGGTAGTGACAAGGTCCTTAAACATATGAAAAGTGTTTTCTCTCTATTGAATTAAATTTTCATATCTCATGCAGTCTCCATTAAACAAATTTGAGTTAAATCTCATCCACCTAACTCTAAGATAAAAAGGTAGACTTCCTAGTGACATGATGTTTAATCCAAAAAAAGATAATGCATATTGTATGGTGATAATTAGTAGGATATAAAAGATACTAAATGATGAGATGGGTGAAACTTCTGACAAAGAGATCACTATAGAGCCGACAAATGTGAAAAAAAAGTGTGTTGAGAAGTTACTTAACCCTAATCTTGAGGAGTTGAATCATAACAAGTTGAATGTTGAGGAGCCAATAATGTTTTAAGATGAAAGTGGCAATAATTTTAAACAAAAGGAATTCAAAGAATAAAGTTCAAAATCAGATAAAATTCCTTCCATTTCAAAGCCAATGATGAAAGTTCCTCCTCCATTCCTACATAGGTTGAAGAAGAAAGAGGATGATGTCGGTTAAAAAGTTTCTATCCTTTTTTAAAAAATTGTTAGTCAGTAGCTCCTTTGTTGATACGTTGCTTGAAATTCCCGAATATGCTAAATTCATAAAATACTTGGAGACTACGAACAGGAGTATGAATTTTAAAGCGTTCAAAGCCTCATACCATTATAGCATAATTATGTCAAGCAACTTGGTCGTAAAGAAGAAAGATACCAGAGCTTTTATAATCTCTTGCCCTATTGAGATGTATCCATATGCAAATTATGTGTGTGACTTAGTTCAATTATTAATATAATTCCTAAAGTCCGGGCTTAGAGATCCAAAGCCCATGAAAATGAGGTTGTTTATGGCTAATTGGTCCATCAAAAAATCAATTAGTGTATTAGATAATTCTTAGTAAAATTTGATAAATTTATATTCCTAATTATTTTGTTATTCTTGGTTGTGAGATTAACTATGAAGTGCCTATCATTCTTGGTAGGCCTTTCCTTTCTACCAGGAGAGCTTTGGTGGATATTAAAAGTAAAGGATTGAAATTTAGAGTTAACAATGGAGAAATTACCCTTAATGTGTGCAAGTTAATGAAACAACCATAGGATTTGCAAGTCATTTTGGTTATTTATTCAATTGGTGAACTGGTTTCTTATACCTTAGAGGTTGATTTTATAGGTGAATCATTGGTAGTGGTGGTGTAGAATTATGGTGGTGAAGAGATATCATACTGTGATGAAGTGGTGACATTATTAAATGACTTGTTAATTATACCAAGAACCCAATGAATCTTGTAGGTGACTTGAAGAACTGAGAAAGTCCACCTATCAAATCGTCTATTTAGAAGCCGCCAAAGCTAGAGCTTAAGACTCTTCTGTCCAACCTTTGATTTGTTTTATTAGGAAAAGATAGTACTTTACACATTATCATATATGATAATTTGTTGGTTTTGAAGTTGAAGCTTTGGTATCAGTGTTGAGAAAGTTCATAAAGGTCATCAGATGGACAATTAATGACATCATCAAAATTGATCCAAAAAATATGCACTTATAAAATCCAATTGGAACCGAATTGTGTACCTAATATTTAACATCAAAGAAGCTTGAATCTTCTAATGAAAAATGTAATCAAGAAGGAAATTATAAAGTGGATTGATGCACGTATTATTTAGTGTAATGACCCTGCAAGTAATTTTTTGCCTTCTACATATTTTTTCTATTTAGATATTTCATATAATTGCAGCAAGTCATTTGTGACTAACTGGAGATGCCAGTTCAGTTACCAAGTAGTTCATTCAATTTTTAGAGCCAATTCTCTATTTTAAAGTCTTTGTTGGTAAGTATTGGCTGTTAGGCATGAATTTTAGGCTAAAAACTATGTCTTCCAGTTCTGACAATTCCATTATCTCCAGAACATTGATTTTAGTCTAAGGGGACCTTTGGTTTGGGTGTTATGGCTTTCAGACTTATTTTGCGCTATTAGGCAGAATTGATAAAATTAGCCCTTGGATGTAGGGCTCATATTTCATCAAAATGACCTCCAGATAGAAATTTTGATGGAGACAATGAGACTAAAATATCAAATTTTATAGGGTAGCATAGTTTGTTTGCATTCACGATATTTTGAATGAATCTTGGGGGATCAATGGAAACTTGGGAAAACTATATTTCAGTTGGTGCATGGACACAGCTGGTGTATCAGCTAAGGTGGACCTTTGGTCTCTTTAGTAGAGGACGCTTTATTTGCTAAGTGGTTTATTTAGCTATCCATGGTTGGTCCAGTGGGGTCCCTTAAACGGGAGCCTATCCGCGAAAGCAGATGTCACTTAAGCGACATTTTGTCTGCCTTTGCGAAAGGCTAGCCCATTCTAGTTACCACTTTAGCAGTATTATGTCGCTTTAGTGGTGACTACTTAAGCGGTCAAGTGGCTGCTTCAGCGGCACCTGGGAGGGCATTAAATTCATCCTTTTACCCGATTTTCTCCCATTTCTCACAAGTATCAAGAGACAAAAAGCCCTAGAGAGTGTGGAATTTGGGATATTAATGATTGGTGAATCTACCACTCAATTGTACTCCACATTTGTGCACATTTCCATGTTTTGAATGAATAAGTGAGACATAATTATGATTAAATGCACTAATATTCACATTTTGCAGGCACCAAGATGATAAGATGGAAATATATGGATTGGAGCTATAAAGGGAACAAAAGGGAGCAAAGAAGTGCAGTTGAAGACCTGGAGCAGAATATGGCCTTAATTTTCAGACCGCGATTGCGGTCAGTCAAGATGGTCAAGATACCGCGATCGTGGCCTAGAAAAAAATCAGCCCAAGGGAAAAGATGTAAATGCACACAACTATTCCTAAAATTTGCCCTAAACAATACTCAAACCCTATCATTCTAGTGGAGGAAAATAATTCCCAAGAATTGAATTTGTTCTAGTTCTTAGTCTCCATACTTGGAGAAGAAAATATTGTATTAATTTTTGACAAAGAATACATTCGAGTAGCTTCTAAGTGGAGGATAAGAAAACTACTATTGAAGATTTGTTTGAGTTTAAAGTTTGAAGTAACATTAACTTAGTCTCCTATAAATCAAATCAAAGGAGATTTTGGTAAATCTTTATTTATTTATCTTATGAGTAGCTAGTTTTTCCTCTTGGAGTTATGTATGAATAGGGTCAAAGTGTGTGTGGGTTGTTATTGTTATCTTTAATTCGTAGTTCATGTTCATGGGTTTTGCAAACTCTTGATGATAATTTAGAATTTGCTAATGAAAGCCTCAAATTTCCTAACTCCCACATCATCCTTGACAAAGGAATGTGGGTAACCAGGATCTTTAACTATCCTTGATAAAGGGGTTGAAGGTGGCATGAGCATTTGTTAACAATTACTTAGGTTATAGTTGTTCCCTTTTTATTATCTTAGAAATAAGGATAACTTCTGGAATGACTATGTCTTAGGCATCATCCTAGAAATAGGGATGCTTAAATTGAGGTTTGGTTACCAATTGTTGAACACACCCATTTGGCATTCAAAAGAATTAATGGGTGATAGTTTGGTTCTTTGTTAAAAGGCTAGTACCAAAACCCCAAACTGAACCTTCCCATTTTTTATCTACTGAAAGTGAAATTGAATTATTAACACCCTCATTTTACATTCCCTTAGTAACACATAACCCCAAGATCCTTGCCTAATTGATTAGACTCTAATTATTCGTAGCCCCTAATTAATACTTAAAAATCCCAAAAAGAAATATTAGTTGTGATATTTTCCAACCCCTCTTTTTTATCTTCTTGTACTCTAGGTTTGAATTCAGTAAGTATCCATTATTTTAAGCTAATTTGATACCCACTCACATTGTTCCTCATGGATTCAAACCTGACTTAAAAGTTTGGTAAATAAATTAATAACGTCCGTCTTGACCTTAAATTGACGTGTAAATTGAGCGTTATCAAAAATGGTGTCGTTGCTAGGGAACAATTTGGTGTATTGAGTTAGTTTAGAATTTTAGCTTACTTGCTTAAATTCAAACTTGTAAATAAGTGTTTGTGATTTTCTTATGCTTATTTTTCTAGGTAGATTTTGTTTATTTACTTTACTCCATGGAATCTTGGGATAATTAAGACTTTGACAGTTGGAAATCCTATTTTGACGATCCATGTCCTTATTATGGTGGACCTCACTTTCGGCAAGATTGTAGATATGCTCCCCAAAAAAGAGATGGAAGAACCATCTCGATCCTATTAGGAGTATTATTGTTCTTTGTGTGGCGGTCCGGATGGACATTGGAGGTATAGTCCAAATGCTCCCTCCCCTAATTATGATAACTCAATTACTAGTTCTTCTTATGAGTTTCATAGGTATCATTATACGAAAAGGGAAGAACAACATGTTAGGTCCAATAGTTTTAAAGAAATGCTTCAAACCATTTTGGATTGGGTAACTACAACAAAAGAGAATGTGCAAGACATACATCAAGGCAATGAGGCATTTAGAAGAGAATTGCCAAGAGAGAGGAAATGGGCAAGGAAACAAATCTTGTAAAAACCAACACCTTGCCCACTTCCCAAGAGGAGGTGAATCAAGAAGAGAAATCAAGCTATGTGGTTAATGATGCTCTCGGTAGTGAACAATCCTTGGTGATTTCCTAACCAACCAAACCAAATATTGTTGAAGAAGTCAAAAGTGAAGAAATAGTGCTAAAGTCAAAAGAAGAAGCCAAGCAAATCTCTTATAAAGATTCTAGCCCATCTCAAGGTGACGATGCCAAAAGGTATACAATTTTGGAATTAAGGGATGGACCTTATTCGAACCATTTTTTAACAATATGCTTGGTAGATTTGATGAAAATCTATCCACCCGAGCAAATGATAGATTTTGGGGAGAAGAAGAACCACCCCTAAATTTTGGAGTTTGACGTTCCTAATGAGTACATGGTCACCCCCCACTCCAAGGCTAAGGAGCTCAACTTCCGATGTTCAATTAATTTCTTATTAATGTTCCAACCCTTACCCAAGGAGCCAAGTCAAAAATTTGATGTGAAGTTGGGTAAAAGGTTAAAGTCTTCAATGTGGCGAGATAGAAACCACATAACCATGCCATCCTTTCTATCACTTTTTATCTTAGAAGATCTGAATTTTTTGTCCCTCTACCGCTCAATTCAACATGAGCAAAAGTTGGGACGGAGATTCAAATCTTCTAAGTGGAAACATAAATGATAGTTTAAGCAACGTTTCACCACCAAAGATGGGAAACAACCCATCATTTCACAAAAGTGGCACGTATCCTTTAGTTTATGTATGATAGAGTAGATTTTATTTTTATCTTAGGCATAATTCATGAATAGGTGGTGCTATAAGGAGTGTTGATTAAAATTAAAAAAGGAAAAGTATGAAATTATCATGTTTTGAACTAAACAGAGGAGTGTAGGGGACCTAAATTTTTGTCTCAGCTACCGCGATCGCGGCCTGTGTCATAGCAATTGCGGTAGACGAGTGTCTACTATCATGAAATAAGGACTGCGATCATATTCAAATAAACTTAAAATACCATCCGACTTTTATTCTCCCCTCACATACCCTTTTTCAAATTCTCTCTGAGTTCTACCTTTGTGTTAAGTGTCCAATTGTGCATTCCAATCCATTTGCATCATCTAATTTGGTATGTTCTCCCAACTCTCTTGTTTTATATTTGTTTTAGGTTTGATATTTGTTTTTAGGAATAGTACTAAAATAGTATTTAAGATGCCAAATTCATGCATATTTGTGATGATTATTTTGGTTATGTAAGACCCCGCAAAATTCTTAGCTCAACTCAGTCTTTTAAGCTTGCTAAGAGGTCCCAGACTTAGAAAATTTTAGAAAAGTATTCAGACTTAGTATTATTTTGGACTTCATAAGTTGGAAACTCTATTTCATGACTCTTATAACCTTACAGTATCAATCTTTAGATTGATTCATGATCAAGAATGCTAGTAGGTGTTCCCGGATGAGTTTCATAGTTTTTGGACCTCGTTTAAACCACATTTGGGAATCCAAAATAGTGCATCGACGCGATCTCGACGCGGTGCATCAGCTATCACATCGATCAATATTTTTCCTTAGCTCTAGTGGCAATTTACAGTGATCCGATGCGGATTCGATGCGGTGCGTTGGCCATTATATCGATGCCAATGATGTAGCGCATTGGTCTGCGCGTCAATAGTTCTGTTTTTAGTCATTAAAAAGCCGCATCCATAGGGGTATTTGGGTCTTTTCCCACATCCTTCATCCCCCAAAAACTTGAAATTTAGCCTTCTAATTGCAACACACACTCATTATTTCACAAATTGCTCAAGAACAAAAACCTAGGTGATTGAATTTCAAATTCAAAGCTCAAGATTCCACCATTAATCTTCAAGAATTTAGCAACCAAGGTATGTCAAGTGTTCATACAAGGGTTCCTTCTTCCCTTGGAGACCAAGAAACTCTTTTAAACTTCAAGTAGATTGATTTCATACTTTTCGTGATTTGAATTCAAGTGTATTCATGATTATAATATTGATTAGATTTCTATTCCGTGATTAAGTGCAAGATTTATGTAAAAAAAAAAACTATTATGTATGTAGTATCATGTGAATTCATATTAAAGCCTTAAAATTGTTATGTTCATCTTTTGATTTGTACTATGTGCATATACAATGCTTTCCAAGTGTTTGATGAGTTGTCATGAGAATTAAATAATAAAATTATATCATGTTAGCATGTAGTCAAGTTCATGGCATGCAAGTGTTTGGTAGAATATCCAAATGAATGAATGATGATCAAGTAGTTATTTATCATGTTTCACGATTGTGCCATGTCTTATAATTTATGCTATCGAGTCCTGGGGGTATTTAATACCCAACAATTTAGTTGATTTCCTAGAACCATGGTCAGTCTCAGGATAGTATCAGTCATGTCAGATCAGTAGAACTCTCAGTCAGTTATAAAACTCAGGAAAAACTCAGTAGACTTAGTATCAGTCCAGTCCTGTTCAGTATTCAGTTCAGACGTCAGTAAATTCAGCCAGTTAACAGAATTCAGTAGCATTCCGTCACTCAACGAAACTCAGTGAACTCAGTGAACTCAATTTAGTTCAGTTAGACAGTATAATCAGTAATAGTTCTGTCAAGCCTAGTATGAACTAAAAATCAATTCAGTGTCTATTCAGTTGGGAGTAGGATTTAGCACCGAGTGAACCCACGGATGAGGACTCACCTGCCAGTAGAGGGTGTGATCCTTAGAAGCAGTCCTTGTGTTCCAAAACTACGTAGCCAGTATAGGTTGAGACATCAACCTTCCAGTTAAGGGTTGATGAAGTGATCTACCTACTAGTTAAGGGTACCACAATTCTCGTTCAGGGCACCTGCCAGATGAGGGTGACTTAGCTTGTCTTTACCCATGGCACGATATTGACACCCTTCCAGTTCGGGTTCCAGGTTGGACCCCAATCTGTTCCGAGAGGGTCATGTCGGTTAGATGATTACTTCCCATAGTCTCAATTTTAGTTCTAGTCTCAGAATAGAACTCAGTTCAGTTCTACAAATTCAGAACTGTCAGATACAGTCACTCAGTTTAGTACGGAACCCAGTATAGTTCTACAGGATCAAGACTATCAAATATATTCACTTAGTTATCATCTACACAGTATTATTAAACTTAAATATCAGTAAATCAGTAACATATAACTCAGTATCTAGTGTTATCACGATCTCAGTTACAGTTTACGTATTCATGCATGTACTTTTATTCAGTTATATTCATGTTATTCAGTCAGTATTGTTCATGCATATGAACCCATGCATTTCAGCCTACCTCACTTTACGTACCAGTACTTTCAAAGTACTGACGCATACCTTTCTTTAGTGTTATGATGTTTTATATCATAGGTTCAAACGTGCGGGTTTCTGATCATACTTAGCAATTCAGATATTCAGCTAACAGAGTTAGTGGTGAGTCCTCTTAGTTTGAGGACAGGATTATTATTTCAGTAGTTCATCTTATTTTCGTAGTTCAAAGTTAGTTGGGGACTTGTCCCATCAACTCCATATTTCGGACCGTAGAGACTTTTCAGACTAGAGTATTTTTCAGACAGATGTTTCAGTTTTGATATTGTTATACCGTATTAAGTTTTATTACAACATTGAACATTATGGCATGTTTTTTTGCCTAATTTTTGCATATTTGTTGTAGTACTATTTAGTTATTACAGCAAGTACTAGTCATGGGTTAGCTTATGGTCCTTCAGGATTATAAGAACTGTGTAGCGTCTGGGGTACAGACTTGGGATGTTACAAACTTTGTATTAGAGAATAGGGTTCAAAAAATTCCTAGGAAGTCTGAAAGCTACATCGAGTAGAATCTTGTGCATGGGTGTGTAGCACACCATACTTATGGACAGGAGGCTGCGATGTATTTTAGGAAAAGTTTCCCTTTTTTCAGTATTCATGTCGTGTGAGTGAGCATGAGCTCCATTTAAACTCCCTATCTAATAAAAATTTCTCTTCAGAATATGCCTCCAAAGAGGACTAAGAAAAGAGAAATGGGAGACCAGCCAGAACCCCAGGCCGTCCAGCCAAATCCTTTAGATGAGCACATCTCCCACGCTAAATTCAGAGCAGCTTTCACCACCTTATCTCATTCTGTGGCATCCCTGAATAAATGTCTAACTGCTATTCTAGCCAACCCAATTAACAATACTACTACTGTCGGGATTCAGGATTTCACCTAAATAAATTCTCTATCTTTTACTGGGTCTAAGTCAGATGAGGACCCTCAGGAGTTTATTGATCAGTAGAAAAAAGTTAAAGATATTATAGGAGTGACTGCTATTGAGAGTGCTTAGTTGGCTGCATCAGTTGTAGGATGTGGCCCACTTATGGTTCAAAATGTGAAAAGCAGAAAGGGTCGCAGATGCAGGTCCCATATAATAGGAGGATTTTTCCACTGTAATTCTGGATAGGATTTTTCCATTGGAGTTGAGGGAAGCAGAGGCTTTGGATTTTATAAATATGAAGTAGGGCAACATGATAGTGAAAGATTATTCTCTAAAATTTAATCAATTATCCAGATACGCTCCTCATGTGGTAGCAGATAGCAGATCTACGATAAGTAAGTATGTGTCTAGCGTGTCTAATAGTGTGGTCAAGGAGTGTAGGACCACAAAGTTGATTAATGAGATGGATATATCCAGTCTCATGGTCCATGCTCAGTATATAGAGGAGGCTAAGAATAGGGATAAGAAGAAGGAGAATAAAAGAGCGAGAATAGGTAGTTTCAACTTCGCTCAGCCTAAGTCAGAGGGTGGGAATCATTCTCAGTTCAACCCAAAATCCTTAGTTCCAGCTCCGTCCTCAGCCAGTGCTACAGTGCCGAATTTTATAGACGGCAATAAAGATAGGGCACCAGGCCCTAAATACCTGTCTAGTGTCAGTAGCACCTAAACCAATCCCCTTTGTAAAAAATATGGCAAAAATCACTAGGGTATCTACAGAGCGGGTAGCGATATATGTTTCGGGTGTGGCAAGACAGCCCACAGAGTCAGAGATTGTCCCCACAGAGTCAGAGATTGTCCCCAGTGCCACCATTAGGCAGTTCCCAAACAGACTCTATGCTCTTCAGTCCTAATAGGATAAGAAAAATTCTCCTGATGTGGTCACTAGCACGTTACAAGTTTTCCATTTAAATGTTTATTCTTTGCTAGATCCAGGAGCTTCGTTGTCCTTTGTTACTCCATATATAACAGTTGATTTTGGAGTCAGTCCCAAAATTCTATTAAAGCCTTTCTCAGTCTCTACCCTAGTGGGTAAATCTAAAATAGTTCGACGGGTATACAGGAACTATCCGGTTATGATATCTCAGAAAGTCACTTCAGCAGACTTAGTCAAATTATAGATGACTAATTTTGATGTCATTCTCGGAATGGATTGTCTTTATTCCTGCTATGCCTTAGTCAACAATAGAAACAAAATTGTCCAATTCTAGTTTCCAAATGAGCCCGTCCTAAAATGAAGAGGTAGTACTTCAACACTTAGGGGTCGGCTTGTTTCTTACCTTCTGGAGAGAAAAAATAATATCTTAGGGATGTGTCTACCATCTTATTCGAGTCCAGAACTCTAGTTCAGAAACCCCTACTCTTGAATTAGTGTCAATAGAATGTGAATTCCTAGATGTGTTTCCCGAAGATCTTTCCGGAGTTCCTCTCAAAATAGAAATTGACTTTGGAATAAACCTTCTTCCAGATACTCAACCCATATTTATTCTTCCATACAGAATGGCTCCAACAAAGCTTAGAGAATTAAAAGAATAGTAAAAGAACTCCTAGATAAGGGATTTATCAGACCCAGTGTGTCCCCGTGGGGCGCACAAATTTTATTCATGCATAAGAAAGATGGTTCTCTCAAAATGTGTATTGACTAACGTTAGCTAAATAAAATCGCGATCAAGAACAAGTATCCACTTTCCAGAATCGATGACTTACTTGACCAAATTCAGGGAGCCAGATACTTTTCTAAGATAGACCTCAGATCAGGCTATTATCAGCTCAGAGTCAAAGAATGTGACATCCAGAAAAGAGTTTTTAGAACTCGGTATGGTAACTTTGAATTCTTAGTCATGTCCTTTGGTCTTTCCAATGCCCCTGCAGACATATGGACTTGATGAACCATGTGTTCAAGCAATACTTAGACATGTTCATTATAGTCTTCATAGATGATATTCTTGTCTACTCTCGCAGTGAGCATGATCATGCAGACCATCTCATAATAGTATTGCAGACTCTCAAAAACCATCAGCTTATTGCCAAATTCAGTAAGTACAAATTTTGGCTAAGGTCAGTAGCCTTCCTTGGCCATATCATTTTTGGTGTTGGCATTAGAGTTGATCTCCAAAAGACCAAAGAAGTAAGAAACTAGCCTAGACCCATCTCTCCATCATATATGAGGATTTTTTTGGGCTTGGCTAGCTATTACCAATGGTTTGTTGAGGGATTTTCATATATTGCATCACCTATGTCTAGATTGACTTAGAAGAAAGTCAAATTACAATGGTCAGATTCTTGTGAAAAGAGTTTTTAGGAGTTGAAGACTCGACACACTACAGCTTCAGTTTTGACTGTACCAGATGGGTTTGTGGTATATTGTGATGCCTCTAGAGTTGATTTGGGGTGTGTTTTGATGCAGAGAGCTAAGGTCATAGCCTACGCCTCTAGACAACATAATCCTCATGAAAAGAACTATCCTACTCATGATCTTGAGTTAGCAGCAGTAGTATTTACCTTAAAGATTTAGAGAAACTATTTTTATGGTGTTCACGTTGATGTGTTCACAGACCATAAGAGCCTACAATATGTATTCTCTCATAAAGACCCAAACCTCTATTAGAGAAGGTGGTTGGAGTTATTGAAAGACTATGACATGAGTATCTTGTATCATTCGGGTAAAGCTAATGTAGTGGTTGATTCTCTCAATAGGATGTCTATGAGAAGTTTTTCTTATTTGGAGGGTGGTAAGAAGAAGTTAGCTCAGTAAGTTCAACATCTTGCCAAACTAGGTGTTCACTTAGTCGATTTGTCAGGACGTAGTGTATGGGTGTAGAGTAGTTCAAATTCATCCCTAGTTTCCGAGGAGAAGGAAAAATAGGATAGGGATCCCAGTCTAGCTGAGTTAAAGAAATCAATTAGAGATCAGAAGGTAGAGGTTTTATCCAAATGGGAAGATAGTGTGTTGCGTTGCCAAGGTCATCTATGTATGCTAGGTTTAGATGATTTGAGCTAGTAACTCTTGCAGAAGTGCATGGTGCGCGTTGCTCTATTCATCCAGGGGCCACTAAGATGTATTGTGATTTGCGGGAGATCTATTGGTGGAGTGGCATGAAGAAAGACATTGCAGAGTGTATGGCTAAGTTATCAACATGTTAGCAGGTTAAGATCGAGCATCAGAAGCCAAATGGGTCTATGCAGGAGTTTAGTATTCCCACCTAGAAGTGGGAAAAAGTGAACATGGACTTTGTGATGGGTTTACCTCGTACTCGTCACCAACATGATTCAGTTTGGGTCATTGTAGACAGGATGACAAAATTAGCTCATTTCTTACCCGTCCATACCTTTTATTCCACCGAGGATTACACCGAAATCTATATCATGGAGTTGGTCAGATTGCATGGTGTTCCATTGTCCATTATCTCAGATAGAGGTACCCTATATACCTCTTATTTCTTAAAGGCATTCCAAAAGGGTCTTGGTACTCGAGTTCACCTAAGTACAACCTTTCATCCATAAACAGATGGTCAAGTAGAAAGGACCATTCAGACTTTAGAAGATATGATGTAAGTGTGTGCGCTATACTTTAAAGTTATTTGGGGTGACCACTTGCCTTTGATTGAACTCGCATACAACAACAAAAATCATTCCAGTATTCAGATGGCTCCATTTAAGGCGCTTTATAGAAGAAGGTGTATATCTCTCATTGGTTGGTATGAGGTGGGTGAGGCCATAGTGGTAGGGCCTGACTTAGTATTTGATACCTTAGATAAAGTTCAGTTGATCAGAGAAAGGCTTAAGACAACTCAGAGCCGATAGAAATCATATGCAGATGTACACAAAAAGGATCTTGAGTTCGGGATTGGTGATTTTTTGTATTTGAAAATCTCTCCTATGAAAGGAGTAAAGAGGTTTGGGAAGAAAGGTAAACTCAATCCCCAAAATGTCGGTCCTTACTGAATTCTCAGTCGTTTCAAAATGGTAGCTTGCGAGCTTGAGTTGCCTTCAGACTTAGCTTTAGTGCATCCAGTGTTCCATGCATCCTTAAGAAATGCATAGGTGACCCAGTAGTCGTAGTCCCTATAGAGGGCATAGATATTTAGAACAGCCTCTCTAACAAAGAGATTCCAGTCAAAATCCTTGATTATCTGATTTTCAGACTAAGAAACAAAGACGTCCCTCTAGTCAAAGTACTTTGGCAGAATCAGTTCATAGAGGGAGATACTTAAGAAGCAGAAGCAGACATGCGGACCAAGTATCCTCGCCTTTTCTCCTCAAACTCAGCTCAAGGTATTGGTTTTCCTTTGAAGTTACTCAGTCTCATGTTCAGATATAACTACCAACTTCATATCAATGAACATTGCATACCCAGTCATTCATTCACCAATCAGTTCAATCATGTACTCATTCATCAGACATGCATGTTCAGTATATAAACTCATCTTATCAATAATCCAAAATCATGCATTCATGAATCAAGTTCAGTTATACACTCATACATCAGATATGCATGTTCAGTATGATAATTCAATATATCAGTAATTGCAGTATTGAAATCATGCTTCAGTTGTGCATGTACAGTGTCTAAATCTAGTCTATCAGTATTCTCAATTTAATCAGTTTCATTCGAGGACAAATGCTCCCAAGGGGAAGATATTGTAAGACCCCGCAAAATCCTAAGGTCAACTTAGTCTTTTAAGCTTGCTAAGGGGTCCCAAACTTAGAAAATTTTAGCTAAGTATTCAGACTTAGTATTATTTTGGACTTCGTAAGTTGGAAACTCTATTACATGACTATTATGACCTTAAAGTATCGATCTTTAGATTTATTCATGATCAGGAATGTCAGTATGTGTTCCCGGCCGAGTTTCATATTTTTTGGACCTCATTTGAAACACGTTTGGGAATCCAAAATAGTGCATCAACGCGATCTCGATGCGGCATGTCAGCCATCACGTCGATCAATATTTTTCCTTGTCTCCAGTGGTAATTTCCATTTAACCGATAATGACTCGATGGGGCATATTGGCCATCGCGTCGATGCCAATGATACGATGTGTCGTTCTACGCGTCGACAGTTCTATTTTTAGTCATTAAAAATTTGCATCCTTAGAGGTATTTGGGTCTTTTCCCACATGCTTCAGCCCAAGAAAACACGAAATTAAGCCTTCTAATTGCAACATACACTCATTATTTAACAAATTGCTCAAGAACAAAAAACCTAGGTGATTGAATTTCAAATTCAAGGCTCAAGATTCCACCATTAATCTTCAAGAATTTAGAAACCAAGGTATGTCAAGTGTTCATCCAAGGTTTCGTTCTACCCTTGGAGTCCAAGAAACTCTTTTAAACTTCAAGTAGCTTGATTTCATGCTTTCCATGATTTAGATTCAAGTGTATTCACGATTATAATATTGATTGGATTTCTACTCCATGATTAAGAGCAAGATTTATGTAAAAACAACTATTATGTATGTAGTATCATGTGAATTCATGCTAAAGCCTTGAAATTATGATGTTCATGTGTTAATTTGTACTATGTGAATATACAATACTTTCCAAGTGTTTGATGAGTTGTTCGTTAGAATTAAATAATAAAATTATATCATGTTAGCGTGTAGTCAAGTTCATGGCATGCAAGTGTTTGCTAGAATGTCCCAATGAATGAATGATGATCAAGTAGTTATTTCTCATGTTTCAAGATTGTGACATGTCTTATAATTTATGCTATCTAGTCTTGGGGGTATTTATTACCTGACAATTTAGCTGATTTCCTAGAGCCATGGTAAGTTTTAGGATAGTATCAGTCATATCATGATCAGTAGTACTCTCAGTAAGTTACAAAACTCAGGAAAAACTTAGTAGACTCCGTATCAATCCAGTCCAGTTTAGTATTCAGTTCAAACCTTAGTAAATTCATCCATTAAATAGAATTTAGTAGTATTTTGTCAGTCAACAGAACTGAGTGAACTCAGTAAAGTTCAGCTAGACTGTATAATCAGAAACAGTCCAGTCAAGCCTAGTATGAACTAGAAATCAGTTCAATGTATATTTAGTTAAGAGTAGGATTCAGCACCGAGTTAACTCACGGATGGGGACTCACCTGCCAGTAGAGGGTGTGATCCTTAGAAGAAGTCCTTGTGTTCCAGAATTATGTAGCCAGTATAGGTTGTGACATCATCCTACCAGTTGAGGGTTGATGAAGTGATCTACCTGCTAGTTGAGGGTACCACCATTCTCGTTAAGAGCACCTTCTAGATGAGGTTGACTCAGCTTGTCTTTACCCTTGGCACGGTACTGACACCCTTCCATCTGGGGTTATAGGTTGTACCCTAATTAGTTCAGAGAGTTACATATTGGTTAGATAATTACTTCCCATAGTCTTAATTCCAGTTCCAGTCTTAGAATAGAATTCAGTTCAATTCTACAAATTCAGAACTGTCAAATATAGTCACTCAGTTTAGTACGGAACCCAGTATAGTTCCACAGGATCAAGACTATCAAATACATTAACTCAATTATCATCTACACAGTATTATTAAACTCAAAATCAGTAAATCAGCAACATACAACTCAGTATCTAGTGTTATTACGATCTCAGTTACAGTTTATGTATTCATGCATGTACTTTTATTCAGTTATATTCATAATATTTAGTCAGTATTGTTCATGCATATGAACACATGTATTTCAGCCTACCACACTTTGTGTACCAGTACTTTCAAAGTAATGACGCATACCTTTCTTTTGCACTATTATGTTTTATATCATAGGTTCAAACGCACGGGTTTCTGATCATACTTAGCAGTTTAGATATTCAGCTAATAGAGTTAGTGGTGAGTCCTTTTAGTTTGAGGACATGATGATTATTTCAGTAGTTTAAGTTATTTCAATAGTTCGGAGTTTTCTGGGGACTTGTCTTGTCAACTCCATATTTCAGACAGTAGAGGCTTTTCAGACTAGAGTATTTTTTAGAAAGATGTTTCAGTTTTGGTATTGTTATACCGTATTCAGTTTTATTACAGTGTTGAACCTTATGGTATGTTTTTTGCCTAATTTCTATTTATTTGCAGTATTACTATTCAGTTATTACAGCATGTATTGGTCATGGGTTATCTTGTGGTCCTTCGAGATTATGAGCACAGTGTAGTACCTAGGGTACATGATGATAGGCGAATTTACACGCCTAAAGTGCTATATTTTACCCATATTTTAGCGATGTTTTGAGGACAAAATATATAATTCATGAACTTTTAGTCCTTTTTCCTGTAAGTGAGCTAACGAATATGATTAGCAAGTTTTTAGGTATAAATGATGCAGAATTCAGCATTTTATGGATAACTTGACGCCAAAGAAAGCTTCACGAAAGGAGGAAAGCAAAGCTTGGACGCCAAGGACCAAAAGTGGCGCATGGAAAATCTGTCCTGGACAAAAACAACAATTCTGAAGACTTTGGGGACTAGCAGTAACTTATTAGGATTAGGATAATGATACCTTAACCTAGTAGGATTGGGTTAAGTAATTCATTAGCTTAGTAGGAATAGGATATGGGTATTATAAATACCCTATTTTACTAGAGATTTTAATAACTCTCATTCTACTTTTAATTCATTCTTCTATTATTAATTCCTCTACTCTTCCAACCATTCTAATAATTCTAATTTTTATTATTCTTCTATTCATCTATTCAATTCTTAATTTCCGCAACAAGAGAAACGTTACTTTGCAAAGAAGTCACGCATAACGCCTACCACACCTTACTACACGAGATCTTTATTGTGGTATAATAATAATGTTTATTGTGATTTCCTTCGCACTCATGGGTAACTAAACTTCTCTGTTGGGGTTATGGAAGCCTTATGAGATATTATCTATTGCTATGAGTTTGTGAATTCGTGACACGTGTGTTGCTTATATCATTATTCTCTTCATCTTAATGCAAATTCTTATGGTTGCAGACGCATAGAATATGCCAGTATAGCATTAACTTGTTCGAAAGAAAGGTTATATGTCTGGAAAAGAGATAATGTCAAGGTAATAGGGTCTCATCCCCTATTAAAAAGTTAGTGCCATAACTGGATTAACCACTTGGAGAATTTGTACCGCTAGATACGCTTTAAGCTCGAAAGAGTTAAAGTGAAATAGTCCTTGTTTAGGTCGAAAGACGCTTGGATTTACCATCGAATACAATTCTCTATAAGCACACGCATGTCTGAATTCCGCACAACTCATAGCCAATAGAGACGCACAACTCATAAGGTGGACATAACCCCAACTTCTCAATTCTCATTGTTTTACATCCTACTAAACATTCTTTCTTTTTGCTTTGCTATTTTCCGTTTTTACTTTAATAGTTTGGTTACATTACTTGCACAACAAAACTCCCCCCTTTTTTACGAGACTTTCACTAAAAGTCTAGTAATCTTTGCTTACTTGTTGACCAAGCTATTCCCTGTGGGATCGATACCCAACCCAGTTGGGTTCTATATTTGACAAACGACTGCTTTACACTCCGACGAGAGCTGTAGATTGAGCGTTATCAAAAATTGGCGCCGCTGCCGGGGAATACAAGTGTCAATTAAGTTCATAATAATTTCTAGACCCTTTGGTCAAAAATTCTCGTACTTTTACTTTTAGTTTTTGTTTTTGTTTACTGCAGGTTTTTATTCAGTGCATGCCTCATACCCGAAGTTCTGGTCAACCGTTATTACCTATCAATCCTGAACCACAACGTATTCGCAGAATGGAGGCACATCACGCAATTGAAAAGATGGTTGCTCAATAGGAACAGGCGAGACTAGCTGCGCTAGCCGCCGCTCAAGTGCATCAACAGAATATTGATAACCCTGGGCGAGCAACAAATCCTGACGATGAAGATCTAGGTGATGACGAGCTACTAAATCCTAGGCGTACTGATGAGGTGGCGGCACCTATGCATAGAAGAGATCGTCAACCTAGGTTTAGGCCTGAACTCCAAGCTATGCAGCCAGCTTTCGACGATGATGATGATGATCTTGATGGAGCCGGAGCCACATGAGCTATTATTCCTCCACCATTGGCACCCGGAGCCAAGTTCAACATCACGAGCACCATGATTCAGTTATTGTAACTCAAGGGATTATTTGGTGGACTAGCAGGCGATGATCCGAATATGCATCTTATCAACTTTATTTCTACATGTAAGTCATTTGACAATCCTGGAGTTAGTCAGAATGCAATTCGGTTACGCTTATTTCCATTGTCTCTGTCTGGGGAGGCAACTCTATGGTTGAATGGGCTGACTCCTGATTCTATTACAAATTGGAGGCAATTGAGAGACGCTTTCCTAGAAAGATCCTTTCCGCCATCCAAAAAAGCACAAATGAGAGATGAAATCAGCAACTTTCGTCAGCTTCCAACTGAAGCCCTTCATGAAACATGGGAGAGGTTCAAGATGAAGCTAATGAGGTGCCCAAACCATCACATGACTAATGTTCACCTAATGGAGATACTTTACAGAGCCTTGAATTCAATAACTAAACCAGTTGTGGATAATGCGGCTGGAGGATCATTTATGGATCTTACCTTTGGTCAGGCAAGCAATATGCTAGATCGCATGATGAAGCAAAGTAGAGCTTGGCTTACCAAGGATTCTGAGGTAGCAAGCCCCACTTTATCTATAGGCATGACTACAGACCAAAGGAGAAGAGAAGAAGAACGTGATCAAGATATGGCGCACATGATGACACAAGTGGATCTTCTTACAAAGCAATTATTATCAGGGAAGACCGAAAAAGTCAAAGCCATTGCGTCAAAAGGAAGAGACGAATCTGATTCGGATGAAGAGGCCAACTACTTGAACAATCAGGGGGTTTCCGAGGCAATGCCCAAGGAAACCAAGGTCGGAACTATCATGGTAAATCTGGAAACATGGACCAAGGTAGTTGGAAGAACAAGAATGACAGTAGTGGTTTGTATGTTCCCCCTGGAAGACGTGACGCCACCACATCTAGTTCTGGAAGTATGGAAGACATGATGGCTAAACTATTAAAAGGAGTGGAAGCAACTAGCGCGGGAGTAACGGAGGTAATAAATGATTTGTCCGCCATGAAGAAATTAGTTGATTCACATTCCACTTCAATCAAGCAAATAGAGCAGCAATTGAGCCAACTTTCAGCAGCACTCAATCAAAGAAAGGCTGGCACTTAACCTAGCGACACTGTGCAAAATCCAAGGAATGATGGATCATGCATGGCTATTACTACTCGAAGTGGTAAGGCGCTGGAAACTTCATCGAAGGGCAAACAAGTGGTTGACGATGTAGCATACAACGATGATAAGGCTAATGAAGAAAACGCCATGGAAGCTGACCAAGACGTACATTACGTCACCCCTAGTAGGTTGCAGCCTGAAACTACCAAAATTCGGAAGCAAGAGGAGAAGAAAGCTGTGGAGAAAACAATTCCATATCCACCACCACCTTTTCCTCAAAGATTGAAGAAGCATGCAGATGATACAAAATTCAGCAAATTCATGACTATGTTAAAGCAGCTGACCATTAATGTTCCGTTGGTGGAGGCACTAGAACAAATGCCTGGGTATGGAAAATTTATGAAGGATCTTTTGACAAAGAAGCGGGCAGCAAGCTATGAGTTGAAAAATACTGTTCATCATTGCGGTGCTATTGCCACCCGATCACTAGTTCAGAAAAAGGCCGACCCCGGTGTTTTCACAATTCCTTGCACGGTTGGATCTATGAATTTTGCCAAAGCATTGTATGATTTGGGAGCTAGCATCAATTTGATGCCACTATCCATCTACAGAAAGTTGGGGTTGGGCGACCCTACACCAACCAATATGCGGCTCGTGATGGCGGATAGGTCAGTAAAATGACCTATGGGTATCTTGAATGATGTGTTGGTGAAGGTGTCTACCTTCATTTTTCCTGCAGACTTTGTGATTTTGGATTGCGAGGTGGATTCTGAAGTACCCATAATCTTGGGACGTCCTTTCCTTGCAACAGGAAGTGTTCTTATTGACATGAGAGCTAATGAGCTTTTATTTCGGTTGAATGACGAAGTGGTCCGCTTTGATATATGCAAAGCAATGAAGCAGCCCAGCGATATGAATGTGTTATCTGTAGCTGATGTTCATCATGAGGATAAAAACGCATTATCTGTAGAGAAACAGCTTATTGTTGAGCCATTGTCTGTTGCGCCACTGAATGTTGAGCATGAGGACGATGAAGATTATGAAGAACTTATAGGTGCTCTAACAGAAATAGAGTCCTATTCCCATACTCCTAAGCAACCGAACCTTGATCTTAAGAATCAACAGTCACCAACAGCGAAGACTTCCCTTGAAGAGCCACCAATGCTAGAATCGAAAGAGCTCCCCGATTATCTAAGGTATGTGTTCTTGGAAAGTATAAATATACTTCCGGTGAGTGCGGATGATTTAAGTAAACAGCACGTAGAGGCTCTCATCTCTGCTCTGAAGAGATACATGAGAGCTATGGGTTGGACTATTGATGATATAATTGGTATCCCTCCTGGGATAGGCATGCACAAGGGTTATCTCGAAGAAGATTGCATGCCTACAAGTAAGCCTCATTATCGTCTGAATCCATTCAGAAAATGATCCACCATCTATCTCGATGAAGTCTAAGTACTCGAGGTAACTATGTCGTGCCGCGACAATAAATCAAGCGCTAGATGGGAGGCAACCCATCGTTTATCGTTTTTCATTTTTCTTTCGTTCTATTACGTGTTTGCTTTTGATAAATAAAAATCCAAAAATAAGAGTCGTTCCACGACCAAAACTAAGGCGCTTGATGGGAGGCAACCCATCGTTCTAATCGTTTTTATTGATTTTGAGCAAATGTAGGTGCAATAGGTGTAAAACGAGGAGATTGGTTTCAAATTTCGATTTGGACGTATTGCATGTTAAAGGTGGTAAGTTAGGAATGAAGAAGCAAAAGGCTATGGATTGAGCATTGATCATGAAAATATAGGCATCGAACAAGGCTAAGCCTAGGTAAAACTAGGCCACGAACAAGGCAAGGCCTATACTATGTCCTAAGGTCTCGGAATCTAGTGTGCCATAGCATAGGCGCCGCCCATGCCCAAGTATGCCATAGCATAGGCGCCGCCTATGCTAATGCCTTTTGTCTCTGAATCTCATATGCTAAGTGAAAGGCGCCTCCTATGCCTAGGAATGCCATGGCATAGGCGCGGCCTATGCTAAACAATGCTTTGCAAAAGGTGCCGCCTATGCCAAGCATAGGCAAAGCAAAAGGCGCCGCCTATGGTCACTTATTGTCTCCAAATCCGATTTTAAATGGGTCAAAACCCGACCCAACCTTCTCCTATAAATATGAGACTTAGTATTGAACCAAAAACACATTGGAAACCTAGCTTAAGCGCCACCTATAGTCCCCAAATCCTCTCAAAAAATTTCCTTTTGCTCTCTTACTTCACAAAAACAGCATCCAAAGTCATCAATCAAGTAAGTTCTTCTTTGTTCTTCATTTATATTCCGTAAGTACTACATTACTATGCCTATTATGAATTGATAAATCTTGAAGTAGTATTGATGATTTGAAAGTGATTGAATTGTTATGATACAACCAAGTGAGTGAATGAATACGTAAGGATGATCGTAACTTATTTCCAACTTGAATTTGATGCACTGTCTTACTTTTTTGGAATTGATATGGTCACAAAAATTGCATAATATTTTCACTTGAATACTTACATGTTGGAATGACTTGTTCATCGGGATAAGAATTATAGATGCCTACCGACATAAGAGGTTGTGATTATTTCTAGATGCTATACCTTGATTCAATCTATATGTAGTAGTCTTGATATCTCACACATGCAAGTATTGACAAGATTACAAGAAGTATGATTGCACTAATTTTATTGTTGGAATAGAGCACCTAAAACGTATGTCGATGAAGTCTGAGTAATCGACCACTTTCACTTCACTAGTCTGTACCAACAAACTAAGTGTGGGGTGGTGCCACTACTGCTTGTTTATAGATTGTATCCATAGAGATGATGCTAACATGAACATTGTTTTAAGTCTCAGGTACAATGGCACCCAAAGCAAGACAAGGCAAAGATAAGGCTACCACTTCACAAAAAGGCAAGAAAAGAGGCCGAAAAGAGCAAGGAGAACCCTCCTCGCTGCAAATACCTCGACTCACTCTTGGAATTAAGTGGGATACTTATGAGGAACTTCTGAGGATGAAGAATTTGATGATGATTCCGACGAAAGGGGTATGACCCCAGACATAGAGGATGAGTCCAACTAACCAGGTTCTTCTTATTTATTTTCCACTGAGGACAGTGTGTCCCGTCTAAGTGTGGGGTGCTGGTATTTGCATGTTATACTTCTCTATCCACATTTTTTGCATTTATTTATGTTTGTTTGTTTTGTTAGTAGTTAATTTTTTTTTTTAGTAGTTAAATTTTTTTTAACTTAGCTTCGCATGAAATTATTCTAATAGGCAACATGAGATTATGACAAGAGTTTGTTCTAAAATCATGACTATTGAGACGTTTAGGCTCTAATTGTGACTCACTATGTGATATTGTTTGGTTTAATTCCTTCATCTGTTGGGTCAAGAGTCTATACTACTCCCAATAAAGTCGACCATGTGCCTTGTGTGTGAGAGATAATAGTATATTCTGTGCTTGTGGCTGATACTAGAACTTGCCTGGTATGTATGTAAAGCGAAAATAAAGAGTGCAAGTCTAGGAGATGATTTAGGCATTTCTTTGGCAACCTATGATTATTTACCTTCTTTTTACCTACCCATGGACATTATCCTAGTCAACCCCTTTTGAGCCTTTAGCCTATTTTCTTTGACAACCTCATATGAAAGCCTAATCCATTTTTTTCAAGATCATAATTTGATCCAAATTCCTAAGTGCTTTAAAGTGTAAGGTCATGTGACAAAATAAGAGGAGATTGGGTGAATATGATGCTTTAGAATGTATGGATGCTTGAATTCATTATGAAAAAGAAGTGCTATCATAAGAGGTATGTTATGAAAAGAAAAAAAGAAAGGAAAACTAAAAAGTTGGTTATGTTTAAAATTGAAAAACAAAAGAGGAGAAAAAGGGTGGTAGATTAAAAAAAAGTAGAGAGGTTGTTTGAAAGAAAAGTGTTAATGATATAATGTGATGTATTAAAGCGCTTAGGAACATAGTCACTATTTCTGGCCAAAATAGTCCTACCCGTCCCTTAGCCTACATTACAACCAGCAAAAGACCTATTTGATCCTAAGCTTAGCATTCTGATATTTAGTTGAGCACTACACTAAGGGAAAGCCTATGGTCATCAGTTGCAGCATATGAATTCTTTGTGAGAGTGAGAGCAAGGATAATTTTATACCCATGTTTCGATAAATATACTATACTTGTGAGAGATTATGGGTAATATACTGTGAGACACACATGGTTGATGAGTTTTGGGTAGTCATATATGATTCTTTGTACCTCAACTTGTGAACAAGAATTAACCACCATCACGAGTCTATGTTGGAGGCTGAATTATTTCTACTAATGATCAGAAAACTACTCTTTGTTGATAATTGTTGTGCTTGTCTTGACGAATATTTTGTGTTGTTGCTGTGAAACCCTAAGTAAATGTTCAGAGGGACATGATATTTTGTTCGAGGACGAACAAAGCTTCAAGTGTAGGGTGTTGATGATTGGCGAATTTACACGCCTAAAGTGCTATATTTTACCCATATTTTAGCGATGTTTTGAGGACAAAATATATAATTCATGCACTTCTAGTCCTTTTTCCTATAAGTGAGCTAACGAATATGATTAGCAAGTTTTTAGGTATAAATGATGCAGAATTCAGCATTTTATGGATAACTTGACGCCAAAGAAAGCTTCACGAAAGGAGGAAAGAAAAGCTTGGATGCCAAGGACCAAAAGTGGCGCATGAAAAATCTGCCCCGGACAAAAACAGCAATTCTGAAGACTTTGGGGACTAGCAGTAACTTATTAGGATTAGGATAATGATACCTTAACCTAGTAGGATTGGGTTAAGTAATTCATTAGCTTAGTAGGAATAGGATATGGGTATTATAAATACCCTATTTTGCTAGAGATTTTAATAACTCTCATTCTACTTTTAATTCATTCTTCTATTATTGATTCCTCTACTCTTCCAACCATTCTAATAATTCTACTTTTTATTCTTCTTCTATTCATCTATTCAATTCTTAATTTCCGCAACAAGAGAAACGTTACTTTGCAAAGAAGTCACGCATAATGCCTACCACACCTTACTACATGAGATCTTTATTGTGGTATAATAATAATGTTTATTGTGATTTCCTTCGCACTCATGGGTAACTAAACTTCTCTGTTCGGGTTATAGAAGCCTTATGAGATACTATCTATTGCTATAAGTTTGTGAATTCGTGACACGTGTGTTGCTTATATCATTATTCTCTTCATCTTAATGCAAATTCTTGTGGCTGCAGACGCATAGAATACGCCAATATAGCATTAACTTGTTCGAAAGAAAGGTTATATGTCTGGAAAAGAGATAATGTCAAGGTAATAGGGTCCCATCCCCTATTAAAAAGTTAGTGTCGTAACTGGATTAACCTCTTGGAGAATTTGTACCGCTAGATACGCTTTAAGCTCGAAAGAATTAAAGTGAAATAGTCCTTGTTTAGGTCGAAAGACGCTTGGATTTACCATCGAATACAATTCTCTATAAGCACACACATGTCTGAATTCCGCACAACTCATAGCCAATAGAGACGCACAAGTCATAAAGTGGACATAACCCCAACTTCTCAATTCTCATTTTTTTACATCCTACTAAACATTCTTTCTTTTTGCTTTGCTATTTTCCATTTTTACTTTAATAGTTTGGTTACATTACTTGCACAACAAAACTCCCCCTTTTTTTACGATACTTGCACTAAAAGTCTAGTAATCTTTGCTTACTTGTTGACCAAGCTATTCCCTGTGGGATCGATACCCAACCCAGTTGGGTTCTATATTTGACAAACGATCGCTTTACAATCCGACGAGAGCTGTAGATTGAGCGTTATCAGTACAGACTCGGGGCGTTATTGGTTAGCTATTGTAGTGGGTGTACACATCGTCAGGAAAGTATTGAGTAGGCCTTAAATTGTTAATATCAATGTGTACACCATGTGTTTGAATTAATGACCCAATGAATTCCATGTTAATTTCTTTGAATTTTGAAGGTATAATTGCACATTCCAAGTTCCTTGAGCATGATGATTATATGACTAGTTGGAACACAAATATGGGGTTAAAATTTGATATTTTGGGTGATATTGCAAAACTATTAAAAATGGTCTCAGTTACCGCAATCGTGGTCATCGGGACTGTATTTTCGGTACCGTGATTGCAGTTATGGCTCCATGATCTCCCTAAATGAGAGCAATTGTCTGCTAAAACCAAAAATTCTGTACTTTCATTTCTGACCCCAAAACTCACTATGACATTGCCACATAGGTTTATCTTATTAAGCTAACATGGTTTTGGTGTGAGAATGTGACTGATGGTCTAAATTGTGTTGCTTACAAGTACTCAACCATAAAATGGGAGACTTTGACAATACAAGATTCATGTCCACTGAATGCCACAACCTCAACTATAGTGACCATCCAAGGACCAAATTAATCCTAGAAAGGGGTATTTGCTTAGATAAAGTAGAGGTGTATCTCTCGGGATTCCATGTCGGACTCACGTTTGCCCAGTGGATGTGCTTTTCCCTAGACCCCTACTATGATAAAGAGCAATTGGTGAGTTAGTTCTATACTACCTTAGCATAGTCTCTCTCATAAACCTAGTGATGATAATTCGGGGAAAGAAGGTGTATTTCAGAGAATAGCGGATAAATGATATATATAGGCTCTCGAATGCAAACATGGCTTAGTTCCAAGAAAAAGGGTGCGAGCCGAGGACCTGGATGGCAAACATATTATGTCCTTACAAATAAGTTCCCTGGGATACCACCAAGAGAGGCATTTTTATGAATGAATTCATGTCGGAGGCTAGGCTTTGGTTGAACTTATCTGCAGAAGAGTATCACCGTGAACAGACATGACTGCTTTATCATATATACGGGCTTGAATGATGGCTTGTATCCTATCTGAATTTTCTCTAAATGTGGGAAAGATTATGATCTCAGAGTGAATGCACTTCAAGAATCAAGGGGGTACACTTCAATAAACTGAGGAATACAGCAAGATAACTGGGTGAACACAGGACCCCGCATCTTTCCACTCAAATTACAGGGTAAAGGCACACCTTTTCAGAGCAAGAAAAAAATAGTTGACTCAGGAATGTCAGCCTAGGAAGACACAGACTCATGTAGACCTTCTTCAGCAAACCCCTTAGATGAGATCCCAAGTCAGATGTAGGTGATTAAGAAACTAGTGTCCAGATTGCCTCATATACCGGGAGAGTACTCAACTGCTCTTCACTTATATGTAGCTCGTTTGGATTATGAAGTATACCTAGAGAAGCAAACAAAGCAAGCAACCACTATTGCCAAATTGTAGAGAGCCTATTCATCCTTGGCCGAATCACATAGGGACCTCAAGGAGTCATACGAAAAGATGGTAAAGAGATATAAATTCTTCACCAAGATGTGTAAAGAGGTGAAGAAAATCTTCAAGGTGCTCAAAGCCAAGGAGCGATTACCTTCACCGAGGGTGGAAAGAAATGACGAGGTCCCAGTTGAGTAGCCACGTGCAAATATTGATGGAGCTAACATAGAGTCTAAGGGATATAGCATCCTGTGATGCAAATTTAAGGAGCATCCTTTAATCTTTCTACATTGCGTATGAAGTGGGGACACTATTGTCTTTTCTACTGGGGTTCCCAGATTTGAATTGTTTTGATATATTTCTGGATGTTTTTTATGTTGTTTTGATAACATTGCGGATGATGTTTTATCGTTGTTTTTGGGATGCTACATATGGGAATTCTGATTGTGCCCACATTTCATGGATTAATTATTTGGTTTTTATTTTAGCTTTTTTTCTACTTTAGTTGTAATTTGATAATGGTGATGCATGACAAACATTTCCCTATGATAAATTTAGTGGCGACATTCTTAAGGGAAAATCATCGTGATTGGGTGAGCCATAGATATAGGGAAATTCAGAATACCCATGGTATCAAGGTCATAAATGCAAGGGAAGTGTGAGTACCTGTAGCATTGTTAATTTGGGATCCCACTTATGCCATTAGCAAAGTCTAAGTAGCCATATTGTTGTTTTTCCCATATTTAGCTAAATGGAAGACAAAGATTTGTATTGTTTCTATAGGTTAGCAAATTGTGTGTGTTACAAATGCAAAACAAACACACCCTCTGTCCAAAATTTTACAAAAATCAAGGGCATGGACGTGATCAACCTTATAACAAAACCTTTCCTCTTTTTGTGGCTCCAAAACTTTTGTCTTTTGAATATTGATAGATGCTCAATTTTTATCCCTAACTTGAGGGGAAATTGAGCCTCCTTGGTGAGTCCACATGCAATGTGCTGTGAGTTTTTTGTTTAAATCTCATGTATACTTTTATCTTCTAGAAATTTCCCTATTAGTCTCTCAAGGATAAATTTTGATTGTAAATTAGCTGTTGAGATGATCTTAGGCTATCTTAGTGACATTGGAATCCCACTTAGCCTAAAAAGATTACCCATGCATATATGTTATCCCTAGTTACCCATTTTGAGACTTTGGGCCTTTCTTTGGCAAACATATTACAAGTCGTGAGCCTTCCAATTGTTATCCCTCTTTTGAACCCTACCCTCCTTGAACTTCAAAATGCAATTTGAGGCTAAAAGCCTAAGTTAGGGGTGATGAAGATTGAATGAAGCAACTTTAGGCCACAAAAGTGATAGTAAGTGCCTACGTGCTTAAGCATTGAAACAAGTGAATAGAATAAGAAAGGACCCAACAAAGTAATGAATTGCATGAAATTTGCGAGAAAAAAATTTGGAAGAAAATAGGTGAAAAAAGGAAATAAAAGTAGGCACATTTATAAAAATAAGTGGACCATAGTGAATAATGGATTAAATAAGTGTGATGTAGACGTTCAAGGAGGGTATTAGCCATGAAATTTCCTAAATGATATCCTACTCTACCCTGAACCTATGTTACAAACTCAATAAGACCTTCGAGCTTCCAACCACTTGCTTTTATTGTAGTGGCGATTAAAAATAGGGGCAAGCCTACGATATGACACTTGTTAGCATAGAGAGTTCCTATGAGGGTGAGAATTTTGCACATAAAATTCCTTATTGCATTTTTGGTAGCTAGGTGTGCGGTCAGTCAAGATGGCCACGATACTGCGATCGCATGGCATTTCCCGCAGTTACGGTAGGTGCGATCGTGACAAAGCTGGTGCTATCGTGACCTAATGGAAAATCATCCTAAGGGTAAAGATGTAAATGCACATAGTTGTTCCCAAAATTTTCCCTAGAGAAGACTCAAACACTATCATTCTAGGGGAGGAATCCAGTTCCCAAGTATTGAATTTTGTCTTGTTCTTAGTCACCATACTTGGAGAAGAAAATATTGTATTAATTTTGGGTGAAAAATACATTAGAGTAGCTTCTAAGTGGGGAATTAAAAAACTCCCATTGAAGATATTTTTTGAGTTCAAAGTATGAAGTAACATTATTTGGTCTCCTATAAATCAAATCAATTGAGATTTTGGGTACATCTTTACTTATTTATCTTAAGAGTAGCTAGTTTTTCCTTTTGGGGTTATGTATGAATATGGCCAAAGTGTGTATGGGTTATTATAGTTAGCTTCAATTAGTAGTTCATGTTGATGGGTTTTGAAAATACTTGATGATAATTTAGAATTTGTTGGTGAAAGCCTCAAATTTCCTAGGCAACCTAGATCTTTCAACTATCCTTGAAAGAGGGGTTGAAGGTGGCATGAGCATTTGTGAATAATTACTTAGGTTATAGTTATTCCCTTTTTGTTATCTTAGAAATAAGGATAAATTGTGGAATGGCTATGGCTTAGGCATCATCCTAGAAATAGGGATGCTTAAATTGAGGTTTTGTTACCAATTGTTGAACATACCCAGTTGGTATTCGAAGGAATCAATGGGTTATAGTTTGGTTCTTTCTTAAAGGCTAGTACCAAAACCCGTAACTGAACTTACACATTTTTTATTTACTAAAAGTGAAGTTGGATTGTTAACATCCTCATTTTAGCTTCCCTTAGTACGACATAAACCTAGATCCGTACTTAATTGATTAAACTCTAATTATTCGTAGCTCCAAATTAATACTTGAAACCCCCAAAAAGAAATATTAGTTGTGATATTTTCGAACCCTCCATTTTTATCATCTTGTAATCCTGGTTTGAATTTAGAAAGTATCCATTATTTTGATCTAATTTGATAACCACTAACATTGTTCCTCATGGATTAGACCTTGACTCAATAGTTGGCTAATTATATTGACGACGACCGTCTTGCACTTAAATTGACATGTAAGTTGAGCGTTATTAGAGACTAACCTTTAGGTGATCGTGGGGTGTTGGCAACCTTGGAATAATTATTTTCTCATCATAAACCTTGTAAGTTTCCATCGTATTCTTGGTTTAATTCCCCAATCTAATCATAAATACTTAGGTTCTTGATGAGTTGATATTGGTATCGATTGATCTCCAAATTTACCCATTCTTGTGGGTAAATAATTCTTGATCATAGAGGGACGTGTTGACGGTTTCAGAAGCGTGATTCCACAAGCGGGACCTACATAGGATTTCAACTTGATTTTGATTCCAAAGCATAAAAATACAATATGGGTACCATTACACTCGTATTAATGCATATATCATTATTTTGATAGCATAGCATTATGCGAAAGCTTCTCAAAAGGGGAAATCGCCAATTTAGCATTCTTTGTTGTGCTTTCTTCGGTGTCTAGGTAGGTTAGTCTTATATTTCTCTTATATTGATCTTAATTATAGTATCGATATGATATTATGCTAGTTTGAGTTGGTAATTAGTACTTGGAGGTATATTTAGTGTGAATTAGACTATTTAGCCAATTAAGGGACCATAATTAGGTGTATTTGACTTAACCGCTTGTTCCTTAGGTAGAATTGCTATCTTAGGATGCATAGAGACTTATCTAGCCCATTGTCAAAGGATTCATAATGTTTCTTCTGGTCATTTTCCATATTTCTACTTATTTTTGCCGTTTGAGCTTCTCTATAGCTGCCCCAAGTCAATTATGACTTGTTGGAACTGATAGTTCGGTTACCGGGCAGTTCATTTGTTTTTTTAGAGCGAATTCCTTATTTTGAAATCTTTATTGGTTCCAAATAGACACTGGGAAAAAACTTCAGCTAAACAACCTTGAATGCAAATTCTGATTGTTCCATCAGCTCCAAAATATTTATTTTAGGCTAGGGGCCCTCATAGTTTGGGTCCCGAGGCACTCGGGCTCATTTTGACCTATTCGTCAGAAACTTAAGAAATTAGAAATTAGGTGTAGGACCCACATTTCATCAAAACAACCATGGATGGAAATTTTGACTGTTCCATTGATCTACATTCATGTTGTGTTAATATCTGGAGATAGGGTGAGCTCTTAGAGGTTGAGTGACTTGACCCGAACTAAGGCCTAGTCATGTAGGGTGCCTCAAGACCAATCGAGACCTAAGACCACCCCCAATACCCAACCATAACCTCCTTACACCATATGTTAAATAAATTCCAATTTTATGTAACTTAACAAAATGGAACAGTCATAAATCAAATACAGTCAAACGGTGTCATCCCCAGTACCAATACCAATGCCACAGCAAACACCAATACCGACACCACCCATACCAACCAAAATTAGTCCCACTAAGATTCTATCCGAAATAAAAACAATATTCGGTCGAGACATGCCCCTAACTATAGCCAAAACCAAAGTCTAAGAAATAATCAAAATATGAAGAAATGACCATAACATGAAATGGACCCTTCCGGAGTATGGAAGCTCACCACTTCAATCTAACTCTATGTTGTCCCAAAATTCAATCACTGAGCAGGAGGAATAGTATGGCCAGTTCCTGCATTGCATGGGGATACAACCACTCAAAGATGGGTTAGCGGTTGAACACTAGAATGCACTCAGGACAAGGATAAAATAATGCCAACATTTAAAACCAAGCAAATGACTATATGCATTCACAGCCATACATACATATATATATACATACATACATATATATATACACATACACACACATACATATATATATATATATCCATGCGAGGTAAGGAAATTGAGTTTAGCATGCATTTAAAACCATAACCTGGGTTTGTATATCTTAACTGTTCTAGAACCACCCACGGTCTATAAGGGTCAAGTGTTACCCCCTGAACGGGCCACAGTGCGTGTATCCGCACAAACCAAAAATACCATAGGTGTTGGGGATTCCCGTGTACCCTTCACCCACCATGATACATATACATGAGTATAACTTAGGCGATTCCCGTGTACCCCACAAGCATATGATCGCCATGACCAATCCTCATGTCGGAAAACATGAGTTTTCAGTGTTTGTCCATTGGACTCACACCTTCATGATTAGCTATCACAACCCACCATTATTGCCCAATTAAAAACATTAGCAAACAACCAAACCTCCAATTCCATATATAATTAACAAAGGCTATATTAAGTGGAATCATCATACCGACAATAGCTTGCAAGCAATGTCCTTAACCAATCACTTAGGGAATTACTATGTACCCCGTAGGTTCCATTATTAGATTCACTTGGGTATTCTCATGTCCCCACAAGGTTTTAAATCAAAACCATGGCTACAAAGGCCTTACCATTTAGCCATTAAAACTATCTAGCCAATTTGGGTTCCTTTACCATATTATATCATAGAAGGTTTTCAATGAGAGTCCAACTATGTAATAAAAGCATACTCATAGGTATTTTAACGAACATGTTGAGGGAATATAGTTTCCAAAACCAAAACCAAGTACCAATTGATCACTCCCACACAACCACATGCTCAAACCACCATTATAATATGAAAACCATAAGTAAAAACATGTGAAAACATAAATCAACCATTAGAACCAAAAAAACCCAACATATAATTCAAGACCCAAAACCATATCATAATTATTCCATGAAAACCATTCATAAAACATGCCTTTAGTTGAACTAACAATGAGGGAGGAGTAACATGCCTTAGATTACAAAGAAGACGGAGAGAAACCATCCTTAAGAACCTTAATTGACCACCTTGAAGGAAACCCTAGCTTTTTCTTAACCCTAGAGTTTAAAAGAGATTTGAGAGTTTTTTTTGAGTGTTTAAGAGTAGGATAATAAGGTAAATGATACCCCAAAAGTGTTTTAAGTCATGGGGTCATAAAGAGTTAAAAGGGGAAATTTCAAGAATACCCCCAACTTAAATTATACAAATTCCCGCAGGAGAGTACAACTACACCTCCCCCAAATTGTTCCCTAATATACGAGTGGTACCCATCTCTCATACCCTAGCTAGAATATTGGACATCACACACTATCCACCATATGACTCCCCTTTTCCTAAGTTGTACCCATACCATATGATAGTACCTTCAAACCATATCCAAGATAGAATCCAAGGGGCTATGCACGACTTGGACTATACCACTCATACCCTATCCTCACGGCTCTTAGTGAGCCACTCGTACTCAGAGCCAAGTCATGTTACTAAGTTTCAGATTAAATGAAGGACCAACCTAATACCAACCACAAGACCCATACCTACCAAACCATATCCACACCGAAAACCCAACCAAAATTCACTGATCAACACACTCATTAAACACCCTAAATCATACCATATCATACGACAGGTACCCCCAATCGTATAATGTCCAAAACTTAGAAAATTTCTAAGGACCAAAACCCAGGGTATTTCAATTCTCCCCAACTTGGATCATTCATCCCTGAATGATGGAACAAGCAAATACTGGCATAATTTAAACCACCAAATGTCTCTACCATTACCTTTAGGATAGAAAATAGGACTCCTGAGAATCAATCCTTTCTTTAACGAAGCTAGAAAACAAAAGCATGATGAAAAACACATACCTTTCGTATGAACTTCATGAGTAGAGAACATGAATGAGTACTTGGACTTCATGTCCTCTTTCGCTTTCCAAGTAGCCTCTTCAACCTTTGGGTTTCTCTATAGAATCTTAACTGAAGTTACATCCTTGGTCTGCAACTGACGAACCTGCTGATCTAAGATCTCAACAGGGAGCTCCTCATAAGATAGAGAATCTGAAATACCAATAGCCTTGATAGTAATGATTTGCGAAGAATCACCAATATACTTTCTCAAAATGGAAGCATGGAATAACAAATGAATGGAGATTAAACTATAAAGAACCTCCATCTCATATGCAACCTTACCAAACCTTCTACAGACTAAGTAAGGACCAATATACCGGGACTGAGCTTCCCCTTCTTACCAAACTGCATTACTCTCTTCATGGGAGATACCTTCAAGAAAACTCTATCCCCAACCTTAAACTCTAACTCTCTTTGCCTCACATATGCATAGGACTTTTGGCGACTTTGGGAAGCCTTAAGCCTATCCCAAATCACCTTTACCTTTTCCATGGCCTGGTGAACCAAGTTTGGGCCAACTATATCTACATCACCTAGATCGAACCACCAAATAGGAGACCTACACCTCCTACGATACAAGGCTTCAAACAGAGCCATCCCAATGCTAGAGTGGTAGCTATTGTTATAAGCAAACTCCATAAGAGGTAAGTGCTCAACCCAATTACCACCATAGTCAATCACACAAGCACAAAGCATGTCCTTTAATATCTGAATAGTCCTTTCTACTTGCCCATCCGACTGGGGTGAAAAGCAGTACTCAGACTTACCCCAGTCCCTAAATTTTTCTGGAATGACCACCAAAAGTGAGATGTAAACTGCATAGCACAATTCGAGATGATAGAAATAGGTACCCCATGCAACTTCACAATCTCATGGAGGTATAACCTCATATAATCCTGAGTCGAGAAGTAAGTCCTCACTGGCAAAAAGTGAGCTAACTTTGTCATCCTATCCACGATGACCCAAATCTAATCAAACTGATTCTGAGACCAAAGAAGACCGATAACAAAATCGATATTTATTACTTCCCACTTCTATTCAGGAAACTCAATCTCTTGATACAATCCCCTAGGCCTCATGTGCTCAACTTTCACTTGTTGACACATCATGCATTTGGCCACAAAATTAGCCACATACTTCTTCATATTGTTCCACCAATAAATCTCCTTGAGGTTATGAAACATTTTTGTAAAACTGAGATGAACAACATAGCGCAACATATGCGCCTCAGCAAAGATCCTCTTATTCAAACTATCGACGTTGGGAAAACATAACAATCCTAGGTACCGCAAAGTATCATCACCACTAATCTCAAAGGCCATCAACTTTTGCCCGCCTACATCACCCTTGATACTCATCAAGATAGGATATAACACTTTCTTCTTCTTGATTTAAATACCAAAACATGACCACACCAATTCCTGTAATAACACACCACCTTCTTCAGAGTCCAAGAGATGAACTCCAAGGTTAGCTAATCAATAAATGTCTTTCATCAACTCCCGCTTCTCTTAATATATATGATCCAGGCTTCCCATGGATAACCTGCTAAGAGCATTAGAAACCATATTAGATTTACCTAGATGGTAGTAAAGACTCATGTTATAATACTTGATAAGATCAAGTCATCTCTTTTGCCCGAGGTTATGCTTTTTCTGAGGAAACACATACTACAGGCTCTTATGATGGGAAAAGATATCGACTTACACTCCATATAAATAGTGATGCCAGATTTTCAATGCAAACACCATAACTAATAATTCCAAGTCATAAGTTGGATAATTACTCTCATGCACCTTTAATTGTCGAGAGGCATAAGCTATCACATTTCTATGCAACATCAGAACACAACTAAGTCCTACATGGGACGCATCACAGTAGACCACAAACCCATCCATGCCTTCAGGTAGAATTAAGACAGGGGCCAAAGTTAGCTTATCCTTCAGCTTCTCAAAACTCCCCTCACAAGAATTGGACCATAAGAACTTTACTTTTTTCTGAGTTAACTTAGTCAATGAGGTGGCTATAGTTGAGAAAATCCCTAAAAACCTCCTGTAGTAACCAGCTAAGCCCAAGAAGGTCTGAATATCGATGGAATCATGGGGCTAGGACACCTTTAACCATGGCAACCTTCTGCGGATCTACCATGATCCCCTCACTAAAAATGATATGACCCAGAAAAGTAACAACGTTCAGGTAGAACTTACACTTTAAGAATTTAGTATACAACTGTTGTTTCTTCAAGGCCTGCAACACAATACGGAGGTGATTTTCATGATCCACGTCTCTCTTAGAGTACACCAAAATGTCATATATGAACACAATGACAAAAAGATCTAAAAACTAATGGAATACCCTATTCATTAAATCCATGAATGCCACTGGGGAATTTTTCAACCCAAAAAACATAAGCAAAAACTTAAAATGCCCATATCTGGTATAGAACGAAGTCTTAGGGATATCCTCCTCCCTAATCTTTAACTAATGGTAGCTGGATATCTTAGGGAGTGCATGTAGCCTGACCCTTATGAGTATGGTGCACTACAAACCAGTAAAAGAGACTTTAATCGATACGACTTTATGGACTCCTAAGTGAACATAAAACTAGGGCTCTGATACTAATCTGACACGACCCAAACCAGGGCCTAGTTATGCCGGGTTCCTTAAGCCCAATCAGGACCAGAGACCATCCCCAATACCCAACCATAACTTCCCTACAGCATATGTTGAATAAATTCAAATTTTATATAACATAATCAACTAGAATAATCATAAATTAAATATAGTCAAATGGTGGCAGCCCTAATACCATTGCCAAGGATGACACCAATACCAATACCACCTATATCAACCAAAGTATACCCACAAATCCTCTATCCAAAATCCAAAAAACATTTGGTCGGGATATGCCCTCGACCATAACCAAATACAAAGTCTAAGAAATAAATAAAATATGAACAAAAGACCATAAAATGTAATAGAGCCTTTCAAAGTATGGAAGCTTACCACTTTAATATAACTATAAGTTGTCCCAAAATCCAATCACTAAGCAGGAGGAGTAGTACGGCCTATTCCTGCATCGCATATGGATATAGCGGCCTAAAGATAGGTTATCGGGTGAACGCTAGTATGCAATCAGGATAAGGATAAAATAATGCCAATATTTAAAAGAAAGAAAATAAACATATGAATTCACAACCATACATATATATATCCATGTCGAGAAAGGAAACTGAGTTTAGCATGCATTTAAAACCATAATCGGGGTTTGTATAGCTTAGCCATCCTAGAACCACCCATGGGCTACATAGGTCTAGTGTTACCTCCTGAATAAGCCTTAATGCATGTAGCCGCACGAACTGGAGATACAATAGGGGTCGGGGATTCTCATGTACCCTTCACCCGCTATCATACATATCTATGAGTATAACTTAGGGAATTCTCATATACGCTACTAGTATGTAGTTTCTATAACCAATCCTCATGTCGACAAACATGAATTTCTAGTGTCCGTCAATTGGACTCACACCTTCATGGTTAGCTATCACTATCTGCCATTATTGCTGAATTAATATAATTAGCACACAACTAAACCACCAATTCCAAATATTATTAACCAAGTCTACATTAAGTGGTATTGTCATATCAACTATAGTTTGCAAGCATTGTCCTTAGCCAATTACTTAGGGGATTCCCATGTATCCCGTAGGTTCCATTATTAGATTCACTTGGGGGATTCTCGTATACCCCACAAGGTTTTAAATCAAAACCATGGCCACCAAGGCCTTACCATTTAACCAGTAAAACTATCTAGCCAATTTGGGTTCCATTACCATATTATATCATGCAAGATTTTTAATGAGAGTCCAACTATGTAATAAAAGCATTCTCATAGGCATTTTAACAAATATGTTGAGGGAATATAGTTTCCAAAACCAAAACAAAGTAGCAATTGATCATTTCATAAAACCACATGCTCAAACCACCATTATAATATGAAAACCATAAGTAAAAACATGTTAAAACATAAATCAACCATTAGAACCAAAACCCCTAACATATAATTCAAGACCCAAAACCATATCACAATTATACCAAGAAAAACTCATTCATAAAACATGTCTTTAGTTGAACTAAAAATAAGAGAGTAACATGCCTTAGATTATGAAGGAGACAGAGAGAAATCTATCTTAAGAGCCTTAATTGACCACCTTAAAGAAAACCCTAGCCTTTGCTTAACCCTAGAGCTTGAAAGAGATTTGAGAGTGTTTTTGAGTATTTAAGATTAGGATAATATTGTAAATGATTCCCAAAAATTTTTTAAGTTATGGGGTCATAAGGGGTTAAGTGGTAAATATCTAGAATACGTCAACTTAAACTGTACATATTCCTGTAGGAGGGTACGACTACACCTCCCCCAAAGCATACCCTAACATACGAGTAATACCCATCACTTATACCTTATTCATAATATTGGAAATCATATAGGGTCCACCATACTACTCCCCCTAGCCTAAGTTGTACCCACACTATATGATTAATACCTTCAAACCATATCCAAGAAAAAATTTAAAGGATTGACACTAGGCAACATACGACTTGGACTATACCACTTGTACCCTATCCTCATGGCTATTAGTGAGACACTCATATTCAGAGCCAACTCATGTTACTAAGTTTCAGATTAAATGAAGGACCAACCCATCACAAACTATATAACCCATACCCACTGAACCTTATCCACTCCAAAAACCCATCCAAACCTCACTGATGAATATACAATTTAAGGACCCTAAACTATACCCTATTATATGAAAAGTACCCCCAATCGTATGATGTATAAAATTTAAAATTTCAGAAATTTTTAAAGACCATAACCTAGGGTGTTTCACGGAGTCACCTATTTCCTTCTATCTTTCATGTCTAGTCTTTAGTTTTAAGACAGAATTATGTTGGCTATTTTAAGACTTGGGTTGTATTATTATTAGTAGATTCTTCTGTACTGGAACTACTTGGTTGTGGGATAGTATTTATGTTATGACTACCTTTATACTATTTTTATTACCTTGTTTATTTCTTGTGTTGGGCTACCTATTTGGCCCTTTTGGGGCATATCTACCAAGTTAACCTATTATATTTAACTCCAAGATATGGTTCAGCTAACCTAATAGCAAGATTTTGTAGGTTCCATCATGACTTATAAATTAGATCATGACAAATTGGTATCAAAGCCTAGGTTACACCTATATTTTTTTAACAAGAGCAAGTGTCTAGTGGAGTCCTACTGATTGGAATGATGAAGTTCGTTTCTTATCTTTGAGAGGCTATGGGACATTCTTAGGAGTTCTTCACTTTATTCACTCATTTTTTGCTAAGAGTCTAATTTGGTTTATAGAACATTCCTTTGACTTCACTATTTTGTTGGTGGCTAGGACACGTGCTACCTCTACATACAATAAGGGTCCTAAGATCAAGACAAAATATCCTTCTCATATTTTTAGATGACCTAGATAATGTGGAAAGCCACAATATATATCCCCAGGTAGGGGTCAGGATAGGGGTCCTCTACCAGACCCTATTCCCCCTCCTGAGCTAGATATTCTTATGCCCCAGCCAGCGGTTGGCCAGGGACTAGCCCAGGATCTACCAGGGTTTATTTTTTCTTCACTTCTTAGATCAGATTTTAGGTATAGTTGGTGGTTCACTATCTAATGGTGCATAATCTATAGATCAAAATGGTATTGAGGCAGCGACATAGCTTATAGTTGTGGCTTCTAGAGTTGAGGTCCATCATAAATTGGGGATTTCTCAATTGATAGTTTCTCAGCAAGTGGTTGCCCAGCCTTCTATGTATGTTGAGGAGTAGAAAAACTTGGGTAGATTCTTGAGATTGGCTCTACATAGTTTTTTCTAGTGCTCCAGGTGAGGATGCGTATGATTTTACAATTTCTTGTAAGGATAGGCTCTATTATTTAGGCCTTGTTGAGACTCGTGGTGTGGATTGGACCACACTCTAATTGGATTTTCTTATCAATATTGGTAGACAGATTATATGGACTCTAGACCAGCTGAATTTTCTCTCTTTTCATGGACTTAGTTCTCTAAGATGCTCTTGAAGAAGTACTTGCCTTGTAGCCTTAGAGATTGTTTGAGGGATCAGTTCTCTAGATTGGTAGGGATATATAAAAGTTATGGAGTATGAGGTTCATTTTCACGAGTTGACTAGGCATGCTACTTCCATTCAGGATACTAAGTATGAGAGAGTTTGTTTCCTTGTGTGAGGACTAAGACTTCCCCTTTGTATGTCAACTCAGAGTTTGGTTGTTTTGGGTAGGTATTTTGCTGAGTTTTTGGATCATGCTTGAGTGATGAAGGAGATGCATCGTGAGCCCAAAGGGGAAAGAATAAGATGCCAAAAAATCAGGGCAATTTTGATGGGAATCATAGTTGTTCCTGATTCAGAAGTAGTAGTTCCATAGTGGGTATCCTCAGCGACCATCCAATCAACCTTAAAGTTAGTCCAATCAACCAATTCAAGTAGCTCTTCATATTATTAATGGAGGTTAGTCTAGTGTTAGTGATCGTTTGGTCAGGTTGGTAGTCAGTCTTTGAGGGGCTCATCAGTCAGCTATTCTATTCGTGTGGTTACTCCGGGTCGGATAAATCTATTAGTCTTAATTTAGAGAAGGGAACATGTTATCATTATGGATATTTTGGTCATTATTATCGTGAGTGCCTGGTAGTGGGAAAATTATTTCTTTATCTCAGAGTATTTTCCCTAGTATAGCAGTTTATCCCTTAGCCAAAAGTGGTTTCATGGTCGTAAGGGTGGTTTCCAAGTTACTGGGGAAGTTTTTAGATAGAAAGAATAGGAGGTCAGTTAGGAGCCCAGCCAAGTGGTGGGCATGGTAAGTTATATACAGTACCTGCTAGACCCGAGGCTGAGTCTTTAAATATTGTTATTACAAGTACGATATTGGTGTGCCACCAGATGTTCCTTGCTTGATCTAATTTGGTATCCACTTATTCTTATGTTTCTTCTTATAATGCTCTACGTTAGAGAGATATTAGTATTTAATTTTCATGCCTTTGTGTGTATCTATTCCCATAGGTGATTCTATAGTAGTGGATTGATTTTCAGATCATGTGTTGTGATTGTTAGAGTTGTTGATACTCATGTTGATCTTATTGTTCTGGATATGATGGATTATGATGTGATTCTTGGCATGGACTGGTTATCCCACAATCAAGCAGTCATGGATTATCTTGCCAAAACTATTACCTTATCCATGCCCGATATACCCTAGTCATATAGCAGGGAGCGATTAGCCGCGAACCTATGGGGATTATTTCTTATGTTCATGCTAGGATTCTTATTTCGAGGGTGTGCAAGTCTTATCTCGCTTATATTTGTGATACAAGTGTGAAGAGTCCATTACTTGACTCTGTCTTATCTCATTTATCTTTCTTATATTTGTGAGTTTCCTAATATTTTCCCTACTGACCTACATGGTATTCCGTGAGATTGAGTTTCCTATTGGTCTTGATCCTTGCACCAAATTAGCTTAAATTACACCCATTTATTAGGGAAATGATTCCTAGAGCATGAGGGAACATTGGGTTGGCTTTAGAAATGCCATTTTCCCTAAATGGGACCCACATGGGATTTTGGTATGATATTTGGACTCGAAGCACAATGGTGCAATATGTGTATCATTATTCTTGTATTGATAAGTAGAATGTAATTCTGAGGTATTGGCCTCTTGTAGAAGCTTCTTAGAAGGGAAAAGTAGTGATTTAGTAGATCGTTGAGATTTCTAGGGCGACGAGGTAGGCTAGTTTTACCCCTTGTTAGATTGAACTGGGTCAGGCTAATTTTTTGATATTGTGTTAGATTCATGGTGGATTTCTAGGTGTTACTATGATGAATTGATATGCTTGGGTTAGTTGGATTGTTTAAGCTATTCGAAAATCATAAATTAGGCATGATTGACCTAGTTGCTTGTATTTAGGTAAATTTCCTATCTTTGGGATAATTGAGGCTTATTTACCATCTAAAGTGGATTTAAATATCTTAAGCCTAGTTCGATTAGAAATTGCCTAAAATGAAACTTCGGGGATTAGAAGTGGGACCTTGACCCACCTTAGGCAAAGATGCATGTTATCTTTTGTAGACTTATTACACTAGTTAGACTCTTAGAATTGCTTATTAAGGTAATATTGTGAAATTTGGACACTTGATGGACATTTTGGTTGATGCGAGTATTGATGCGTATTTATTATACTATTAGATGATACTATTAATTATGTTGATACAGTTATAATTACCGGTTCAAGCCCGGCTAATAATGATATATTTACTGATTTAAGTCCGTCTATTGATGATAAATTTATCAGTTCAAGTTCGGCTATTGATGATATAGTTACTGATTCAGGTCCGACTATTGATGATATAATTATCGATTTAAGTCCGGCTATTGATTATATATATACTTATTCGAGTATGGATATGCATAATATGCTATGATGATATACTTATTACGATATGATGATATTGGGGTGTGAGATTGAAAATAACAATTTGACTAAGTTTGAAAATGACAAAATGGTTATAATGTGATATGATATTAATGGATTCTAGTGAAACTATGATTATTCGATAAGTGTTGATTAATTGAAAAAAGGAAAATATGGACAAGTGATGGATATAGTATGGCATGACTTTGATGAATTCTAATGGTATTAAGAGAGCTGATAAATTATGGTGGTGGGATATGCTATCTTGTTGGTACCTTCCAGGCTTAAGGGGCTTGCTATGGGTTATTTTCTTTTCTGCACTAGTTGGTGTATGGGTGCCAATTTTGTAGTTATATTCCTGTGTGTTGATACTTTATTTTATTTTAGGCTATTGTTTCAGTTTATTTACCTATGTATGCATAGTGATGTTGGAGTTGATTCAGGTTAGTTTCCTTAAGTTGACTTAGTTAGGTTATCTTGCATTCTATCATACTTATATCATGATTTAGTTCAGTCGACTGATTATGCCTCTTGAGTACCCATGGTATTGGTACTCATACTACACTTCTATAACTCTTTGGTGCAGATTTGAGTACTAGTTTTCATCATTGATCGACATTTGTGTTTTGTTGATATTCGGAGATAGAGATAGGGTGAGCTCTTAGTGTCGGAGTCACCTATTTCATTATATCTTTTATGTCTAGTCTTTAGTTTCAAAATAGAATTATGTTGACTATTTTAAGACTCAGGTTGTATTATTATTACTAGATGCTCTTGTACTGGCTCTACCAGGTTATAGGATGGTATTTATGTAGTGACTACTATTATACTATTTTTATTGCCTTGTTTATTTCTTCTGTTGGGTTGCCTATTTGGCCCTTTTAGGGCATTTCAACCAAGCTAACCCATTGCGTTTAGCTTTGAGTTATGGTTTGGCTTACCTACTAGAAGGATTTAGTAGGTGCCATCGTGACTTATAAATTAGGTCATGACAAATTGGCATCAGAGCTCAAGTTACACCGGTATTGTTAGTACAAAAGAGAGTGTCTAGTAGATTCATACGGATTGGAACAATGATGTCTGTTTCCTTTCTTTGGGAGGTTATGGGACATTCTTAGGAGTTCTTCCCTTTTTTCACTCATTTTGTACTAAGTTTCTGAGTTTGTTTATAGGACATTTCGTTGAATTCACTCTTTCGCATATGGCTAGGACACGTGCTACTGTTACATGCGATGAGGGGTCTGAGATCAAGCCTAGATATCCTTCGTTTATTCGTGGATGACCCAAAGGTTGTGTAAATCCACAAGATGTGTCCCCATCTAGGGAAAAGGGTAGGGGTCCTCTACCAGACCCTATTCCCGCTCATGAACAAGATATTCTTATTCCACAACCAGCAGTGGGCCAGGGACCAACCCACGCTACACCAGGGTTTATTTCATCTTCAGTGATCAGAGATGCCTTAGTTCAGATTATAGGTATAGTTGGTGGTGCGCCGTCTGATGGTACACAATCTACATATCAGAGTGGTACTGAGGCGAGGGCACAACCTGTAGCTGCAACTCCTAGAGTTGAGGTCCATCCTGGACCGGCGGTTGTTAGTCAATAGATGCTTACCTAGTGGTTGCCCAACTTTCTATTTATGTTGAGGAGCAGAAAATATTGGGGATATTCTTAAGATTGGCTTCGTGTAGGTTTTATGGTACGTCGGGCGAAGATGCATATAATTTTATGATTGCTTGTGAGGATAGACTTCATAATTGGGGCCTTATTGAGAATCGTGGTGTGGATTACACCACATTTCAATTGTATTTTCTTCTTGACATTGGTAGAGAGGTTATATGGATTCTAGACTAGCCGAATCTTCTATGTTGTCATGGACTTAGTTCTCTAAGATGTTCTTGAAGAAGTACATGCCTTGCAGCCTTAGAGATCATTTGAGGCATTAGTTCTCTAGATTGGAGCAGGGCTCCATGAAAGTTTTGGAGTATGAGGTTCATTTTAACAAGTTGTCTAGGCATGCTACTTTTATTATGGATACTAAGTAGGAGAGAGTTTATTTCTTTATGAGAGAACTGATACTTCCCCATCGTATGTCAACTCAGAGTTTGGATGTTGTGGGTATGACACGACCCGACCTGAGGCATTGTCGTAATAGGCATCCCACGCCCAACTAAGACTAGGGACCACCCCCGATACCCAACCCAACCATCCAAATGTGTACCTTGTACCGAATGTATTCCAAAAGTATAACAAGATAGAGTGTAAGCATAACCTAAGACTCTGGGATAGGTTTATAACCAGGACCAACCTAAATAATTCCAATCATCCATTACCAACCAACAACCATAACCAAGACAATGTATAAACCAAGTTCTTATCCATAGCATAACATAAAAGTATGGAACAATCATAAGTTCAGTACAATGGCATTATCCCTAATACCAATACCAATACTAAGGATGACACCAATATTGATCCCTCCTATTCTAACCCATTGGAGTCACACAAAGCCTCAAATCAAAAGAAAAACAATATCTAGTTGGGACATGCCCCCAACCATAGATAAAACCAATATCCATAAAATGACCAAAGTATGTAAAATCACCCATGACATGAAATGGAGCCTTCCGTAATATGGAAGCTCACTACTTTAATCCAATAGCTTATCCCAAATCCGATTACTAAGCAGGAGGAGTAGAACGGTTGGTTCCTGCATCACGTAGGGATACAACCGCTTGAAGATGGGTTAGCGGATGAATGCTATCATGAACTCGGGATAAGGATAAAATAATGACATCCAGTAAAACAAAGTAAACCAGCCATATGCATACAAACCAGACATGTATATATATATAACCATGGCAGGAAAGGGAGCTGGGTTTAGCATGCCTTTAAAACCATTAACCTGGGTATATGTAGATTAACCATCCTAGAACCATCCATGGGCAATATAGGTCTAGTGTAACCCCTTGAACGGGCCCTTATGGATGTAGACGTACAAACTGGAGATAGCATAAGAGTGGGGGATTCTCGAGTACCGTTCACCCTCCATGATACATATGTACAGTGTAGTTAAAGGATTCCCATGTACCTCATAGTAACATATATGGTCTCTATGACCAACCCTTATATTGGAAAACATGACTTTCCAGTGTTCGTCCATTGGACTCGCACCTTCACGGTTAGCTATCACAACCGGCTATTATTTTACAATAAAAACCATTATCATCCAACCAAACCATTATTTTGTTATCGTTAATCAAGGCTATGAGTAGTGGTATTGTCATACCGACTTGAGCTTTCAAGAAATGTACTTAGCTAACCTTTTGATGTAGAGAGATTCCCATGTACCCATAGATTACATTATCAAGTAAGCTTGGGGAAATCTCGAGTACCCCACAAGTGTTCCATTATTATGTTTGCTTGGGGAAATCCCATGTACCCCACAAGTTGTTTATTAGCATGTTTACTTGGGGGATTCCCTTGTACCCTACAAGGAACTTTAATTAACCATAACCATGACCATCAACTATTATGATTTAACCATTCCAAACTATTTATACCATTTATGGTTCCATTACTAAATCATACCAGGCAATGTTCCATTAAAAGTCCAATAATATGGTATAAGCATTATCATAGGCATTTTATCAAACATGTTGGGGGCATAGTATTTCTAAAACTGATTCCAATTACCAATTTACCATTCCCATGCAACCAATTGTCCAAACAACCATTAGAGTATGTAAAAACATAATTAAAACATAGGAAAAAACATAACCAAGCATTTAATACCAAAAACCCAACATATATTTGAAAACCCCAAAACCATACAATAATTATTCCATGGAAACATTGTATAAAACATGTCTTTAGTTGTAACTAACAATGAGGGAGGAGTACATGCCTTCGATTATGAAGATGATGGAGAGAAATTACCCACACAAGCCCCAAATTAATCCTCTAGATGAAACCCTTGCCTTCCTTTACCCAAGAGCCTTAGAGAGAGTTTCTAAGTGTTTAAGATTACAATCATAGGGTAAATAATATCCAAATAATGACACAAGTCATGGGGTATTAAGTGGATAAGTGGGTAAATGTCAAAATTACCCCTAACTTAACAACTTAAAATTCCCTTCAGATGGTATGACTGTCCCATTCCAGTCGCATCCTCCAATATGAGTGGTACCCACCACTAATAGCCTAGGCCTCCCCCTTGGAACCAACACTGCCCACCATGATACTTACCCAAACCAAGTTGTACCCAACCATACGATTAGTACTCCTAAACCGTATCCCTGACATAATAGAATCAAAAGTGGTTTGATAACTGTCTTCCATATGACTCAGTGGTACGAATCTTACCCTATCTTATGGCTCATGGTGAGCCACTCAAACTCAGATCCAACATAAGTTACTAAGTATCTAATTAGGTGAAGGAAAAACCTAAACCATACGACCTGTCACTAGTCGTATGACTCGTTCCAACCAAGTCGTACCCTTTCTAGAAACCAATCCAAACCACCAACTATCACTGGCTACCAAACGACCAAGGAATACCACTTGTATACCATCATACGACTGGTACCCACAAGTCATATGTAGCCCAGAATCCAGAAATCTAAGAAATTTTCTAAGGGCCCCAAACCCGGGGTGTTTCAATCTCCCCCACTAGGATTATTTGTTCCCGAATGACAAAAAAAGTAGATCAAACACAAGTACGATTCATTTGAATCACCAAACATTAATCCAACCTTTAACCAGGTTAGAAAACAAAGATATGATAAAAAACACATATCTTCCGTACGAATATTTGGAGCAGAAAACAAATACAGATATTTTGACTTCATGTCCTCTTCCGCTTCCCATGTAGCCTCTTCTACCTTGTAGATCTTCCATAGAACCTTAACTAAGGCCACATTCTTGGTTCATAACCTACAAACCTGCCAATCCAATATCTTAATTGGGACCTCTTTATAAGACAGAGAATCTGAGATACCCAATCCTTCCAAAGGAACCACCGAAAAAGGATCACCGAGACACTTTCTTAACATAGAGACAAAGAATATTAGATGAATGGAGCTAAAACTAGAAGTCATCTCTAACTCATATGCCACGTTACAAACCATCTGCAAAACCATATAAGGACCATCATATTGGGGACTGAGATTCCCCTTTTACCCGAACCGTATCACTTACTTTATCGGAGATACCTTTAGGAATACCTTATCCCCAACTTCAAATTCTAAGTCTCTATGCCTTACATCTGCATAGGACTTTTGACGACTTTGGAAAGCTCTAAGCCTATCCCAAATCACCTTCACCTTTTCCATTGCCTGATAAACCAAATCTGGTTCAAACATATCCGCCTCACCAAGCTCAAACCAACCAATAAGAGATATACACCTTCTACCATATAATTCCTCAAAAGGGGCTATCCTAATGCTAGAATGATAGCCATTGTTGTAAGCAAACTCTACCAAAGGTAGATGCTTAACCCAATTTCCACCAATGTCTAAATAGTCCTCTCTGCTTGCCCATCTGTCTGTGGATGAAAAGTAGTACTCAAACTAACCTAAGAACCCTACCCCTTCTGAAAAGACCACCAAAAGTGAGATGAAAACTATGTACCACGATCAAAGATAATCAAAATAGGCACCACATGCATCGTTACAATCTCATAAAGATACAACCTCGTATAGTCCTTAGCCAAAAAGGTAGTCTACACTGGTAAGAAGTGAGCGGACTTTGTCATCCTATCCACGACAACCCAAATCAAATTAAATTGATTCTGAGACCGAGGAAGACCAGTAACGAAATCCACATTGATTAGTTCCTATTTCTATTCAGGCAACTCAATTTCCTAATACAACCCTCCAGACCATATATGCTCAACTTTGACTTGTTGTCACACCATGTATTTGGCCAAAAAATTAGCCACATCCCTCTTTGTACCACTCCACCAATACATCTTCTTGAGATCATGATACATTTTTGTCAAAATGGGATAAACAACATAGCATGATTCATGCGACTCAGCCAATATCTTTTATCGCAAACCATCGACGTCAGGAACACATAACCTCTCTTGGAACCTAAAGGTACCATAAACGTTGATGTCAAAACACCATAACCCTTTGCCCACCAGCATCACTCCTGAGTTTCATCAAAATGGGATGCTCTCATTTGGTTTTCCTTGATCTCTACACCCATATATGACCGAACCACTTCCTATACCATCACACCACCATTATTGGAGTCCAAGAGACAAACTCCAAGATTAGCCAAGCAGTGAATATCCTTTACCAATTCCTTCTTCTCCTTATCCACATGAGCTAAACTCCCTATGGACAACCTGCTAAGAGCATCAGCAACCATGTTATCTTTACTTGGGTGGTAGTGAAGACTCATATCATCGTCCTTGAGAAGATCCAACCATCTCCTATGCCTAAGATTTATTTTCTTCTGAGTGAACACATACTCTAGACTCTTATGATCATAAAATATGTCCACGTGCACTTCATACAAATAATGCAGCCAAAGTTTTAAAGAAAAAACCACTGCTAAAAGCTCCAAATCATGAGTAGGATAATTCTTCTTATTCCCCTTTAATTTCCTGGAAGCATAGGCAATCACCTTACCATTCTGCATTAAAATGAAACTGAGTCCCACCTAGGATGCATAATAATAAACCACAAACCCCTCATTACCTTTAGGCAATGTTAAAACTAGAGCCTAATTTTGATTATTCTTAAGCTTCTCGAAACTCCCCTCACAATCATCCGATCAAGAAAACTTTACCTTCTTCTGAGTTAACTTAGTCAATAGGGAAACTATCATCTGGAAACCTTACATGAACCGCCTTTAATTCCCAGCCAAACCCAAGAAGTTCCAAATATAGGTTGGAGTTGTGGGTCTAGGATACCTTTTAATCACCGCCACCTTTTGTGGATCCACCATGATCCCCTCACTAGAAATAATATGACCAAGCAAAGTTATAGCATTCAACCAAAACTCACACTTGGAGAATTTGGCTTACAACTACTACTCTTTTAAGGTCTGCAACACCACACAGAGGTGATTAGCATGATCCACTTCACTCTTAGAATAAACTAGAATGTCATCAATGAACACAATGAAAAATAAATCCAAAAACTGTCGAAAAACCCTATTCATCAAATCCATAAATGCCATCGGGGCATAAGTCAAACCAAATGACATAACCAAAAACTCAAAGTTCCCATACCGAGTAAGAAAAGCCATCTTAGGGATATCCTCCTTCCTAATCTTAAGATGATAATACCCAAACTGAAGATCTATCTTAGAAAAGAATTTGACTCCTTGTAACTGATCAAACAAGTCATCTATCCTTAGAATATGATATTTTTTCTTAACTGTTACCATATCCAATTATCGATATTCAATGCACATCTGAAGGAAACCATCCTTCTTATGCATGAATAATACCGGTGCATCCCAAGGGAACACACTAGGATGGATGAAATCTTTATCCAAAAGATCCTTAAGTTGCTCCTTGAGTTCCCTCAACTCAGCCAGAACTATTCTATAAGTAGGAATAGATATTGGAAGAGTGTCCAAAACCAAATCAATACCAAACTCAATCTCTCTAGCTGGAGGAACACCAGGAAGATCATCCGAAAAGACCTCAGGAAACTCATTCACCACCAGAACCGAATGTAAAGAAGGACCTCCCAAGTTAGAATCTTTAGCCCAGACAAAATAATAGAGACACTCTTTAGAGATTAATCTTCGAGCTCTATGATAAGAAAAAACCTCCCTCTAGGAGTTAGGGTAACACCCTCCCACTCAATAATTAGTTCACTGGTGAACCTAAAGACAACCTTATAGGTTCAACAATCTAGGGATGTATAACAAGAGTGTAACCAATCTATTCCCAGAATAACATCAAAATCCATGATATCAAGTTCAAAAAAATCCACCAAATTTTGCTTACTACCAATAGATACCACACATACCCAATAGACTCTCTTAGCAATGATAGAGTCTCCTACTAGGGTAGAAATAGAAAAAGCATCTGAAATAACCTTAAGATCAAAACCAAAATACACAGCCACAAATAGGGTTATATAAGAAAGTGTGAACCCTGAATCAAGCAAAAAATACACATCACGAGAGAAGAGTTGTAACATACCAGTAACGACATTAGGTGATGCCTCAAATTCTTGTCGAGTATCAAGAGCATATAACCTATTTTGACCTGTGCAGGTACTAAAAGCAGAAATAGATGCAGATGCAGCACCCTTTGGTATAGGTGCAGAAGATAAAGCAATCGGAGCCTAACTCGCTCCCAAAGCACCATTACCAATAAGAAAGTTTCTAAGCATATGTCCTAGATGACCATATTTGAAACACATATCCCTTCCCTCATCACTGAAACCACTATGCAACCTACCACAGAACCAATAAGGATGGCATGATGAGACTGACTGAACCCCACACACCTGATATTGGGCACCTTATGCCCAAAATTATTTCCACCCTACTAATGCCTATCACCTGACTATTTTATGTAAGGAGCACTACCTGTAGAGAAGGAACCAGAATTCCTCCACTTCTTCTTTGGACACTTACCTCCATCCCAACCACCTTATTATTGAGCACAACCCTATTCAGATAACCTGAACTTCTTACCCTGTCTTTCCCCAACCTCATCTTATTTCCTCTTTTATTTCTCTACCTACTGCATATGAACCACCAACCTAGAAATGTCCATATCCTTGATCAGCAATGTAGTCTTATTTTTAAGGATCAAATCTTGAGATAGTCCAGAAGTGAACTTTCTCATCCTTGCCCTTATATCAGACACCAATTCTGAAGCATACCTTGAAAACTGATGAAATTTCAAGGCATATTCCATAACGGACATTTTCCCTTAGCTTAGACTGATAAATTCCTTTTCCTTTGCTTCCCTCAACTCTTGAGGAAATAAGTGATCCAGAAAAGTATTAGAGGAAGTCTCCCACAAATTCAACTCCTCAACATCACCTCTCACCCTATCCTACTGCTCGTACCATTGGTACGCCACATCCTTAAGGTGGTAAGTAGCAAAATTCATCCTTATCATATTCGTGGCTTGTATTACCCTGAAGATTTTCTCTATTTCATCCAAGAAACCCTGAGGATCCTTCTCCATCTTCACACTAGCAAAAGGAGGAGGATTCATCTTCATAAATTGGCCAAACCTTGCGGCCTCAGTAGATGAAACACCATATGCATCTCTCTCAGCCTGAACAACAACCAACTGAGTAATAGCATGAATTGATTGGAAAAATTCCACATTAGTCACCTCACTCTGTGGAGGACTAGTATTAAATGGTGGAACTCTAGAAATATCAGGGACTGGACCCCGAGACAGAGTATGGATCCCTTGAGTAATACGTTTCCCTTTAACATTGTCCCTAAGTTGGATAGAAGAGATACATTACATCCTACATCATCCAGGCATAATCTTAAAAGCAAACAAACAAGGATTATAGAAGATTCTAGGACTTATACTCTAAGCTTGAAAATAGAATATCAAGAAAGTGAAACATTCCTAAATGCCTTATAGCCTCTTCCTTATGATGTGGCATGCTACACATCCTTAAAAGAGACTCTACTCGACACAACTTGTAGACTCGCAATTGACTATAAACCTAAAGCTCCGATACTAACTTGGCATAACCCAACCTGGATACTTGTCATAATGGGCAACCTAAATCCAACTAGGATTTCGGACCAACCGCAATACCCAACCCAACTATCCAAATGCATACCCTATGCTGGATGGATTCCCAATATATAACAAGATATCGTGTAAGCATAACCTAAGAATCTAGTATAGGTCTATAGTCGTGACCAATCCAAATAAGCCCAACCATCCATTACCAACGAACAACTATAACCAAACCAATGTAATGACCAAGTTCTTGTCCATAACATAACATTAATGGATCAAACAATCATAAGTTCAATCCAATGGTATTATCCCAATACCAATGACAATACTAAGGTTGACACCAATACTGATCTCGCTTATTCCAACCTATAGTAGTCACATAAAGACTCTAACCAAAAGAAAAACAATATTTAGTTGGCACATACCCCCAACCATAGCCAAAACCACCATCTATAAGATGACCAAAGTATGAAAAAACATCCATGACATGAAATTGAGCCTTTCAAAATATGGAAGCTCAACACTTTAATACAATAGATGATCCCGAATCTATTCACAAAGAATGAGAAGTAGAACGGTCGGTTCCTGCATCACATGGGGATAACTCAGGATAAGGATAAAATAATGCCATTCAGTAAACCAACTATATCCATACAAGCCACACACGTATATATATAACCATGCCAAAAAGAGAGTCGGGTATAGCATAACTTTAAAACCATTAACCTGGGTATATGGATCTTAACCATCCTAGAACTACCCATGGGTTATATGGGTCCAGTGTAACCCCATGAATGGGCCCTGATATATATGTAGCCGCATGAATCAGAGATACCATAAGAGTGGGGGATTCCTGAGTACCCTTCGCTCTCCATGATATATATGTAAAGTGTACTTAGAGGATTCACAAATACCTCATAATATCATATATTATCTCTATGACCAACCCTTATGTCAGAAAACATGAGTTTCCAGTGTCCATCCAATGGACTAAAACCTTTATGGTTAGCTATCATATCCCACAATTATTGCCCAATTAAAACCATTACCATCCAACCAAACCAATATTCCATTATCGTTAATCAAGGCTTTGAGTAGTGGTATCGTCATACCAACTAAAGCTTGTAAGAAATGTTTTTAGCCAACCTTTTTATGTAGAGGAATTCCCATGTGCCCAAAGATTACATTATCAAGTTAACTTGGGGGAATCCTATGTACCCCATAAGTGTTCCATTATTATGTTTGCTTGGAAGATCCCATATACCCCACAAGTTGTTCATTAGAATGTTTACTTGAGGGATTACCTTGTTCCCCACAATGAAGTTTAATTAACCATAACCATGACTACCAATCCTTACCATTTAACCATTCCAATCCATTTAAACCATTTATACAATTTAGGGTTCTATTACCAAATCATACCAGGCAATAGTTCCATTAAAAGTTCAATAATTTGGTAAAAGCATTATCAAGGGCATTTTATCAAATATGTTGGGGGCATAGTATTTCTAAAACCAATTCCAATTACCAATTTACCATTCCTATGCAACTAATTATCCAAACCACCATTAAAGCATGTGAAAACATTATTAAAACATGGGTAAAATCATAAGGAAATATTTAATACCAAAACCCCAATTTATATTTTAAAAACCCAAAACTATAAAATAATAATGCCATGAAAAAATTGTATAAAACATGTATTTATTTGGAACTAATAATGAGGGAGGAGTACATGCCTTAGATTACTGAGATGAGTGAGATAAATCACTCATACAAGCCCCAAATTAATCCTCTAGATGAAACCTTAGCCTTCATTTACCAAAGAGCCTTAGAGATAATCAGAGAGAGTTTATAAGTGCTTAAGATTAGAATAATAGGGTAAATTATGTCTTAATAGTGATATAAGTTGTAGGGCCTTAAGTGGTTAAGTGGGGAAATGTCTAGATTCCCCTCAACTTAACTGCTTAAAGTTTCTGTCAGATGGTATGACTTTCCCATGCCAGTCATACCCTCAAATATGAGTGGTACCCACCACTCATACCCTAGACCTCCCCCTTGGACCCAAAAATATCCAACATATGACTTACCCAACCATATGATTAGTACCCCTAAACTGTATCCCTAGCATAATAGAATTAAAGGTGGTTTGTTCACTGTCTTCCATACAAGTCAGTGGTATAACTCGTACCCTATATTATGTCTCATGGTGATTCACTCATACTCATATCCAACTTAAGATACTAAGTCTCAAATTATGTAAATGAAAAACACAAACTATATGAACCATCACCAACCATGCGACTTGTACCAACCAAGTTGTACCCTTTGAAAAAACTAATCCAACCCCACAACCATCATTGGTTAGAAAACGACCAAGAAATACCACTCATACCCCATCATATTACTAGTACCCATAAGTCATATATACCCCAGAATCCAAAAATCCACAAAATTTTCTAAGGATCCCAAACCTGGGGTATTTCAGGGTAGGTCTTTTGTTGAGTTTTTGAATCATGCTCAGGTGATGCAAGAGATGCATTATGAGGAACAAGGGGTAAATGGTAAGAGTCTAAGATATTAAGGTAGTTTTAGTAGGAGTCGTAGTAGTTCTCAATTCTGAGAAAGTAGTTCTCAGGGTAGGTATTCTCCGCAAGTATCCTATTAGCATCAGAGTCAACCCAGTCAACTGACTCAATAAGCACTTTAGATTACTAACGTAGGTTTGTATAGTTCTAGTGATCGTCCTGGGAAGGTTGGCAGTCTGTCTTTGAGGGGCTCGACTTTTGACTATTCTAGTCGTGGTGGTTACTCTAGGTTGGCTGAAACTACTGGTTTCAATTAAACTTAGGGAGTATGTTATCATTATGGATTTTTTAGTCATTATTCTTGTGAGTCCCCTAGTAGTGGTCTAATTATTTCTTTAGGTCAAAGTGTTTCCCCTATTAGAGCAGTTTATTCCTTAATTAAAGTGGTTTTCAGGGTCGTAGGGGTGGTTTCCAGGGTACTCGAGGAGGTTCTCAGGCATGCAGAATTGAAGGTCGTTCAGGAGCCCATCCAAGTGATGGTCATAGTCAGTTGTATACAGTACCTTCTAGTCCCTAGGCTAAGTCTTTAGATATTGTTATTTCAGGTATGATATTGGTGTACCACCAGTTGGCCTTTGCTTTATTTTATTTGGGATCCATTTATTTTTATTTTTATGCTTGTTATGCTCTATTTCGTAGTTATCATGGGATTTATTATTTGTTCCATTGCATGTATCTACTCCCGTGGGTGATTTTTTAGTAGTGGATCAAGTTTTCAAATCATGTGTTGTGATTGTTAGAGATATTGATACTCATGTTGATCTTATTGTTCTTGATATGGTAGATTTTGATATGATTATGGGACTGTACTAGTTATCCCACTATCAAGAGGTCATGGATTATCTTTCCAAGACCGTTTCCTTAGCCATCCTCAATATACCCCCAGTCGTGTGGCAGAGAGCAGTTAGCCATGAGCCAATGGGGATTATTTATAATATTCATGCTATAAGGATTATTTCGAGGGGTTAAAAGTATTATCTCTCTTATATTTATGATACTAGAGTGGAGAGTCCATTGCTTGACTCTGTTCCTGTAGTTTGTGAGTTTCCTAATGTATTCCCTACTGACTTGCTTGGTATTCCCCTTGTCCGTGAGATTGAGTTTTCTATTGATCTTGATCCTGGCCCCAAATTAGCTATTATTAGGGTACTGATTCCTATATCATGAGGGAATGTTGGGTTGGCTTCAGAAATACTATTTTCCAAAAATGGGACCTACATAAGATTTTGGTATGATTTTTTATACTCGAAACACAATGGTGCAATATGGGTATCATTATTCTCGTATTGATTAGTGAAATGTGATTTTTATATCTTGGCATCTTGTGGAAGCGTCTCAAAAGGGAAAAGTAGTGATTTAGTAGATCATTGAGATTTCTTTGCAGATGAGGTAGGCTAGGTTTTACCTCTTGTTAGATTTAGCTATTTTATAGTATTTTTATGATATTATGTTAGATTCGGGGTGGGTTTCTAGGTGTTACTATGATGAATTGATATGCTTGGGTTAGTTGGACAATTTAAGCTATTCAAAAATTGTAAATTAGGCATGATTGACCTTGTTGCTTATATTTTGGTTAATTTCCTATCATTGGGCTTATTGAGGCTTGTTTAACATCTAAAAGTTGATGTAGATACCTTAAGCCTAGTTCAGGTAGAAATTGCTTAAAATGGAACTTCGGGGATTAGAAATGGGCCCTTGACCCACCTTAGGCTAAGATGTATGTTAGCTTTCATAGACTTTTTATTCTTTTTATACTCTAGGAATTTCTTATTGTGGTAATATTGTGAAATTTGGACACTTGATGGGTATGTTGGTTGATACGAGGGTTGATGTGCATTGATTATGCTATTACTTATGCTATTTCATGATACTATTGATTATGTTGACATAGTTATAATTACATGTTCAAGTCTAGCTAATAATGATATATTTACTGGTTTAAGTCCATCTATTGATGATATATGACACACCCCAAAATTGGTCCATGTCGTAGGGGAACCTTAAGCCCACATAAACCAAAGGTTTCCCTGATAACCCAATCTAATTATCATTATAATAACCACAAGGGTCGGAGAATCCCGACCTTACTATAAGATAGCGAAAACATAAGGCTAATAGTCAAAATTTAAACAATATCTAACATTTCATTAATGTCAATAGTCTAGTCAATATACCTAAGTCCACAGTCAACCACAAAGCCTCTACTGAACCGGAGTCAATAATATGTCGGGACATGCCCCTGACAATAGCCAAGTACCAAATCTACACAAGTCCATGACAAAGGATAAAGTGATGATGGAAGATATGTTTTCTAAAGTATGGAAGGTGACCACTTTAAGTTCAATGCGAGAACCACTCGAAAACTTGATCACTGCGTAGAAGAAGAATCTTTGGCAGTTATATCACGTGGGATTATATCATCTAGAGATGATTAGTGGTTGGAGCGATAGCATGTAACTCAAGGATAAGGATAAAATATTGCATTTATTCAATACAAGTCAAACCATCATATGCAATCATATTTACATCAGGATAAGCATATATGAAGACACATATACATATGTTTATAGAGCATGCCAAATTATGTAGAAAGTCATAACCATCATTCTTAAAGAATTCATTCATGAGACATGGAGTGAAGAACTTTCAACCGTCCACCTTACTAATTTTAGGATCTTAAACTTCTCCATTACATTAGTCAAGGGGATCCGAACCTTAAACCAAATCAACCAATTTAATTAATTTAACCAATCATTAGTCAAGGGACTCGATCCACACACACAATCAAGTAGGTATGGGTCTATAACCACTTTATCTCACATTCAGTTAGGTGTGGAACTCCAATAACATATTTACCCATTTAATTGGGCATGGAACTCTAATCACATGCTAACACATTCAATTTGGCATGGAACACTAATCAGATGCTTATACATTTAATTGTACATGGAACTCTAATCACATGCTCCGACATTCCATTGGGCATGGAACTCTAATCACATGCTCATACATTAGGCAAGGGACGATAACCATAAATGGTTGCGTAAGGTGAGGTATTTTAACTACAAAAGATCTTTTTAAGCAAGGGACTCCAACCACAAGCTATTATACGAGGGACTTTAACCATAAGTCATTAGACGAGACACTTTAACAACAAGTCATTAGACGAGGGACTTTAACCACTAGTCATTATACGAGGTACTTTAACCATAAGTCATGTTATTACCATCCTTAGTTGAAATATTAACTCTAAACCCATTAGTTCATGCATTAACATCCATACAATTTATTTCAACATTTAAAGGGTTGAACCCATTTAGGTAATTCTATCCACCAAGGCTACATATCAACACCATAGACAACCACAAGGTCTTTCCCGACCCAATTAGCCATTAATAATATAGATAGGCCCAAGGCCTTAGTTCACAATATGATACAAGTTCATTTATGGTCATCAAGACTTCTACAAACTAATTATTTCTCATTACAATTCATACACACACCTTTTATTCAAACACAATTCAAGTTCATGTTTTAGGGACCATGTCCCATTTAACCAACCAACTATCAAGGACATCTATATACTCCTTTCATGGACAACAAGGCCTTTATCAACCATTTACCAAGAATTAACATCCATTAACAACATCATACCTCATTTATTTCCCCTAGACCAATACCATAGATACATATTTTGCCTTCGCACAACCATTTAACAACTAACCACTTCAATGGACTAAAATCCTTAATTCAATTCATCACCCAATGCAATTTATGGACATCAAGACCCACACAAATATTCACATTTCATTAGCAAGTTTACAATACATTCTCACCATATTTAAGTTCAACACACTATTTAAATTCAATTTTGTGATTAGGAACTTTAATCCCTTATTAGCCATCTACCAACAAGGTCATCAATTATACAATACACGGCTCACAATACCTTCACAATTTTATTTATCAAGCATTCATGCTTATTGGGCCATTGCCTTAATTTAAAACATCACCAACATATGGCTAGATAATTAAGTTAAATATTTTCATAAACACCTTATGTGCATACCTTTAACAAGGCCATTTTCATGATAGAAATTATCAGGATTAAGGTTACTCATTACCCTCATGTTAAACCACATACAATAATTACCAACATAAGAAAATCATCATCATAACATGTTTAAACATAAGCTTAACCAAGAATTAAACATTATTCATCATTAGGCAACAAAAACCCTTTTTATTTGATTTCAAAATCAGCATATACACTTACTATTCAAGTGTAAAATACATGGGATTAGATATATTTAATAAGGGGAAGGGTTACAAGCCTAAAACAAGATAATACACCAAGAAATTAACTCCTCTTTGTCTTCTAGATGAGTACCCTTCAAACCTGAGCCTCTAATCTTGCTTCAAGAAACTTTGAGAGTGTTTGAGAGAGAGTTTAGGATGTTAGATCCACCCTAAAATGTGATTAAGGAGGCCATATACATTTATATAGTGAAGGTACTTAGGGTTTAGGGTGTAGGAAATGACCACAAGGCCCTTAGTTAAAAGAAAAAAATAGGCCATGATGTTAGGTACGACTCATTTGAGTCAATCGTACCCTAGGGTACGAGTGGTACCCTAACTCATACTCTAGACTTCACCTAGGTCACCGATACTTGTTAGGGTAATACCATACACCTTTGAGTCATATTCAAAGAGTACAACTCATGCGTTAATTTGTATACATTACTCGTACCAAAAGTAGTCCACTCAAGCTAGGACTTCACTCTATACGATCACTTGGTATGACTCGTATACTTAGGGTATGATTAGGTGGAAGGCCAAGTCATATTAATGACAAAATTTTATCCTCCTAGGTTGCTCAAGGTATAAAAAAAATGAGGGGATGGGAACGACTCATATCCAAAGAGTATGAGTGGCTTGCCCAACCTTATCTTGGACAACATGCTCAAAAACCAAAACTTTTTTCAAGGCAAAGATCTTGGGTGTTTTAATATATTTATTAGTTCAAGTTCAGCTATTAATGATATATTTATCAATTCATGTCAGGCTATTGATGATATATTTATCAATTCATGTCCAGCTATTAATTATATATACCTATTTAAGTTCAGATATGCATATTATGCTATGATGATATATTTATTATGATATGATGATGTTGGGGTATGACATTGAAAATAGCAATTTGGCTGAGTCTAAAAATGATACAAAGGTTATAATATGATACAATATAAATAGATTCTTGTAAAATTATGATTAGTTTATAAGTGTTGATTAATTGACAAAAGAAGAATATGGACAAGTGATGGCTATAATATGGAATGACTTGGATGAATTCTAATAGTATTATGAGAGCTAATAAATGATGGTGGTGGGATATGCTATCTTGTTTGTAGCTTCTAGGGTTATGGGAGTTTACGATGGGTTATTTACTTTTATGCACTAATTGGTGTATGGGCGCCAATTTTGTACTTATGTTTGCATGTGTTGATGATTTATTTTATGTTATTGTATTATTTTGGTTTGTTTACCTGTGTATGCACAATGATGTTGGAGTTGATTCAGGTTTATTTCCTTAACTTGACTTGGTCATGTTATCTTGCATTCTATCATACTTATATCATAATTTAACTCAGTTGACCGATGATGCATATTGAGTACCCATGATTTTGGTACTCACTCTACACTTCTGTACCTTTTCAATGCAAATATGAATACATTTGTCATTATTGATTGACATTCGTGTTGTGTTTATATCCAAAGATAGGGTGAGCTCTTAGAATAAGAGATAATTATTTCCATCTATCTTGCATGTCTAGTCTTTAGTTTCAAGATAAAATTATGTTGATTATTTTAAAATTTAGATTGTATTATTATTAATAGATTCTATTGTACTATTTCTACCAGGTTGTGGGATGGTATTTATATAGTGACTACCTCTATACTATTTTATTGCCTTATTTATTTCTTTTGTTGGGTTGCCTATTTGGCCCTTTTGGGGCATTTCTACAAAGTTAACCCATTGAGTTTAGCTCTGGGTTATGGTTCGTCATACATACTAGTGGGATTTAGTAGGTGCTATCATGACTTATAAATTAGGTCATGACAAATTGGTATCAAGGCCTATGTTACACCGATATTGTTGGTACAAGAGCATGTGCCTAGTAGATTCCTACAGTTTGGAACAATGACATTTGTTTCCTATCTTTGGGATGCTATGGGACATTCTTTGAATTAATTCACTTTTTTCACTCATTTTATGCTAAGAGTTTGAGTTAGTTGATAGAACATTTCTTTTACTTTACTCTTTCACAGATGGATAGGACACGTGCTACCTCTATATTATATAGGGTCCTGAGATAAAGCCTAGATATCTATCTCCTATTCATGGATTACCCAGAGGTTATGGAAAGCCACGAGATGTGTCCCCAGCTAGGGGATAGGATAGGGACCCTCCACCAAACCGTATTCCCTCTATTAGCCAAATATTCTTATGCCCCAACCAGGAATAGGCTAGTGACCAGCCTAGTCTCCACCAAGGTTTATTTGTTCTTCGCTGATCATGGATGCCTTAGTATAGATTTTGGGTATAGTTAGTGGTATGTCATTATATGATGCATAATTTATATATCAAAGTGGTACTGAGGCGGGGGCACATCCTGTAGCTGCAGCTCCTAGAGTTGAGGTCCATCATACACCAGCAGTTGCTCAGTCGGTAGTTGCTCAGATAGTAAATGACCAACCTATTATTTATGTTTAGGAGTGATACGCCTAAATTACAACTTTCTTACGAAAGTGTAAGTGGTCGCTGTCAAATATAGAACCCAACAGGGTTGGGTGTCGAATCCCATAGGGAATACTATGTTCACCAAGTATTATAACTATTATTAGACTATTGATCTAAGATTCTGGAGTAAAAGGGGGGTTTAGATATGTTAATAATGATCTTTCATTCTTGTATCACATAGAGGTCCAACTAATAAGAGTCAATGCAAGTGTAATTTCAATAAAAATGAGTTAACTAGAGTTATGCTCACCAAGATGTTCAAACAGTTAGGGTTGTGAACTTGTGCTTGAATTCTGACTTATAATTTCTATTGCAAGAAGTATTAAATTCTAAGAATTACCCACTTGTTTCTCAACCTAATCGGTATTTTACCCTTTTATTCTTTCAAACTTAAAGGATCCATGTATCATTCAATAGAACTCTCATAAGGGTTGATCCCGTTAGGGAATCGACCCTTGACCCAAAGGGTAAAACTATAGATTTCTTGTGAATCACCTCTTTTCCCAACATCCACTTTCTTATTAGATAAATGGTGTTCATAGGCTCGCTTCTCAAGTTTGAAACCAAGAGATGTCATTATAATGAAGAGAGATTCATGAAATTTAGATAGATGTTAGAAATCAAATGGATTCACAACCCCAAATAGATCTCTATATCAAGGCTCCCATAACCCTAGTTATGGGAGTTTAGCTACTCATCTCCATATAAGATATCAAAGATATATTGATGTTCATAAATAACTTCAAGAGAGTACTTACAAAAGTTACAATATTGTTTTTCTCAATCTTCAATGGAAAAAATAGAGAATAATAATCAGATCTAAATTTCTAGTTTCAAATCTCAATGAAAATTGTTACATAGCTCTCAATAGAGAAGAAAGTATGAAACTACTGTCAAAAAGATACGGAATAAAACCTAATACTTAATATTTATATGATTCCAGAACTGGGGTTTTAAAATTCAAACTTGGAGTTGCTGCTTCATGTTCAACGGGTTGAGCGATGGTTCATCGCTGGGGAGAAGGTCTATTGCCTAGACCATCATTGGAGCTCTAGTGATTCCATGTTCTGTTTAAGGGCAATGGGTCATCGCAGGGTCGACGGTCCATCTCCTGGACTGTCGTAGGACTTCTAGTGATTCTGCATTTTATTTTTGGGCGATGATTCATTGCAAGGTCGAAGGTCCGTCGCCTAGATCGTCATAGGACTTCCAGTGATTTTGTATTCTACTTTAGGGAAACGGTATTGGCCGATGGTTCATCACAAGGTCGACGATCTGTCAGCTAAGTCGTCGCTTGTCATATTTTTCCTTATTTTGCCCAGTTTATCCCAGTTATTCTTCACACTCAGTTCTTATCCTGAAAACACTAAAGTATAATGCTAAGTACAATAATAGTTGCTTGAAAACAACACAATTATCCTTAGAAAAAGGCCAAAAATATTCCGTCAAAAGATGAAACATCTAGGAGCAGAAAATATTGGGTAGATTCTTAAGATTGTCTCCATATAGGTTTACTGTTGCTTCGAGCAAAGATGCGTTTGAGTTTCTGATTGCTTGTGGGGATAGGCTCTATAATTTAAGACATATTGAGACTCGTGGTGTGGATTACCCAATATTTTAATTGGGTTTGGCTTTTAGACATTGGTGGAGAGGTTATATAGATTCTAGACCAACTAGATTTTCTCCATTGTGATGGACTTAGTTCTCTGAGATGTTCTTAAAAAAGTAAATGCCTCGTAGCCTTGGAGATCATTTGAGTGATCAATTTTCTATATTGTAGCAAGGCCCCATGAAAGTTGCAGAGTATGAGGTTCATTTTCATGAGTTGCCTAGGCATACTACTTTTATTCTCGATACTAAGTATAAGAGATTTCATTGCTTTATGCGAGGATTGAGACTTTCTCTACGCATGTCAACTTAGAGTTTGGCCTCTATTGGTATGTTTTTTCCTGAGTTTTTAGATCATGCTTGAGTGATGAAGGAGATGCATCACGAGGCCCAAAGGGGAAACGATAAGAGGCTAAAATTTTAAGGCAGTTTTAGTGGGAGTTGTAGTAGTTCCCGATTCAAAGGTGGTAGTTCTCATGGTGGTCATTCTACGCGATAATCCTATTAGCCTCAGAGTTAGCTCAGTCGGTCGATTCAAGAAGCTTTTCAAATTACTAACCTAGGTTAGTCTGGTTCTAGTGATTGCACTGGTTTGGTTAGCAATCAGTCTTTGAGGGGCTTGTCTTCCGGCTATTCTAGTGGTGGTGGTTAATCCGAGTCGGATGAATTTATTGGTTCTAATTCAGCTTAAGGAGCATGTTATCATTGTGGATCTTTTGGTCATTATTCTTATGAGTGCCTTAGTAGTGGGTTAATTGATACTTTAGCTCAAAGTGTTTCCCCTATTAGAGTAGTTCAACCCTTAGCTAGAAGTAGTTTTTTGGGTCAAAGGTTTAGTTTCGAAGGTACTCGAGGAGGTCCTCAGGCAGGCAGAACAAAAGGTCAGTCAGGAGACCAGCCAATTGGAGGGCATGGCTAGTAGTATGCAATACCTACTCGACCCGAGGCTAAGTCTTTGGATGTTGTTATTAAAGGTACGATATTGGTGTTCCACCATTTGGCCATTGCTTTATTTGATCCGTGATCCACTTATTGTTATGTTTCTACTTATTATGCTCTGCATTTATGCTATCTTGGGATTTATTATTGATGCCCTTGAGTGTATCTACTCCCATCGATGATTCTTTAGTTGTAGATCAAGTTTTCAGATCATGTGTTGTGACTTTTAGAGATATTAATACTCATGTTGATCTTATTGTTCTGGATATGGTAGATTTTGAAGTGATTCTGGGCATGAACTGGTTATCCCACTATCAATCAGCCATGGATTATCTTGCCAAGATTGTTACCTTAGCCATGCCTAGTATACCCTCAGTCGTATGGCAGGGAGCGATTAGTTATGAGCTGATAGGGATTATTTCTTATATTTGTGTTAGGAGGCTTATTTCGAGGGTTTGCGAGTCTTATCTCACTTATATTTGATACTAGTGGTGAGAGTCCATTGCTTGACTATGTTCTCATAGTTTGTGAGCTAACTAATGTGTTCCCTACTGACCTTCCTGATATTTCCCCTTTTTATGAGATTGAGTCTACTATTGATCTTGAACCTATCACCCAACCTATTTCTATGGCACCTTACCGTGTGGCTCCTGCCAAGTTTAAAGAGATAAATTCTCTGCTTTAGAATCTTCTTGGAAAAGGTTTTGTTAGACCGAGTGTGTCTCCTTGGGGAGCTCCTATGTTATTTATGTAGAAGAAAAATAGCTCCATGCGTATGTATATTGATTATAGGTAGCTTAATAAGGTGATGGTGAAGAACCGTTATCCTATGCCTCACATAGATGATTTGTTTGACCAACTTTCGGGTGCAGCAGTGTTTTCTAAGATTAGTTTGAGATCTGGATAATATTAATTGAGGATTTGTGCTGAGGATATCTCAAAGACAGCTTTTTGACCCATTATGGTCATTATGAGTTCCTTGTGATCTCATTTGTCTTGACTAACGTCCCAGCCATATTCATGGATTTGATGAACCAAGTGTTCATTCTTTATTTGTATTCCTTGGTGATTGTGCTCATCGATGACATCCTTGTATATTTGATGAATAGAGAGAAGCATGCCAAACATTTGAGAATTGTGCTCTAGACTTTGAGAGATCATGTGTTTTTGCCAAATTCACTTAAGTAAGAGTTTTGGCTTGATTCAATGACATTTCTTGGACATGTGGCATCTAAGGATGGTATTATGGTATATCCAGCTAAGATTGAGGCAATTCGTGATTGAGCTAGACCTACATCTCTGACTGAAGTTCATAGTTTTATTTGATTGGTTGGTTTTAATAGAAGATTTGTTAAGGATTTTGCTTATATTTTAGCACCTATGACCAGATTAACTGAGAAGGGGGTTCTTTTTTTATGGATCGAGGAGTGTGAGTCGATCTTTGGAAAGCTCAAAGATGTCCTTATATTAACTCCTATTCTAGGTCTACCTGTAGATGGTGAGGGATTCACTGTGTATTGTGGTGCTTCTGGCATTAGTTTAGGTTATCTATGATGCAGTAGGTTCGTGTTGTTGCTTATGCTTCGAGAAAACTTAAGGTGTATGAGCGCAACTAACCCACTAATGATTTTGAGTTGGCGGCAATAGTTTTCGCGCTCAAGATTTGGAGCATTATCTTTATTGTGTCCATTGTGATATTTCCACCTATTATCACAGTCTTCAGCATCTTATAACCTAGAGATAGCTTAATGCTAGACAACGTAGATGGATGAAGGTTCTTAAGGATTATGATATCTCTATCTTGTATCATCCGAACAAGGATAATATAATAGCAAATGCCTTGAGTCGAAAGATGGTGAGTATGGGTTGATAGACTTGTATTTTAGTTTCTTAGAGGTTGTTAGCATGGGACATTCAGTCCTTATCCAACTTGATGGTTTGCCTTGATATTTCATACCCTATGAGGATTCTTGCTAGCTTGAGATGAGGTCTTCGCTTTGTAAGCAGTTTCAAGATCGTTGGTTTGAGAATAGTAAGATTCACTTCCATCTTGATCAGGTATTGAGTGGTGAGTCAGGGAGGAACACCATAGATTTGGAGGGTGTTTTGTGATTTGATGGCCATATTTGTGTTCCAAGGATTGATGACTTGATTCAGTTGACTTTGCATGAGACTCATAGCTCTGGATATTCTATTCATTTGGGTACAACTAAGATGTATAGATATTTGAGACAACATTATTGGTGGAGTGGCATTAAGAGATTTGTGGAATACTTTATAGCTCGTGGCCTTTTTTGTTAGTAGGTAAAGGCTGAGCATTAGCGTCCAGGTGGTTTAATATAGAGATTATTCGTTCTCGAGTGGAAATGGGAGAGGATTACCATAGATTTTATTAGTGGTATGCCTCGCACTTCTCATGGTTCAGATGGTATTTAGGTCATAATTGAGTGGTTGACCAAGTCAGTGTATTTTCTTCCTATTCAGATGTCTTTCAACATTGAGAGGTTAGCCCACATCTATGTGCATGAGGTAGTCCGTTTGCATAGAGTGCCCATATCTATCATTTTAGACCAGGGTTCTATGTTCACTTTTAGCTTTTGGAGAGCTTTTCAGAAAGAGTTGGGTACTCAGGTGGACCTTAGTACAACCTTCCATCCACAGACAGATGGTCAGTCCAAGAGGAATATTCAGGCTTATTCAGGTGCTTGAGGATATGCTTTGAGCCTGTGTTATGGATTTTGGAGGTCATTGGGAGGGTCACTTAGACTAAGCAGAGTTTACCTATAATAACAATTATCATTTAAGTATTGAGATGGCTCCGTTTGAGGTTTTCAATGGTAGGTGTTTTCATTCTGCAATTGGATGGTTTGAGACTTCTAATATTTTACCATGAGGTAATGATTTGATTTGGGATTCATTGGATAGAGTCAGGGTGATTTCGTATAGGTTGAGAGCATCTCAAAGTAGGCAGAAGGACCATGAAGATCGTAGACTCTGTGCCTTGAGATTTGGAGTTAGTGATCGAGTATTCCTTTGAGTATTACCTCTGAAGGGTATGATAAGGTTTGGAAGAAAGGTCAAGCTCAGCTCTAGGTATTTTGGACCTTTGAGATTCTTCGCGCAGTTGGTGAGGTAGCTTATGAGTTAGCTTTACATCCAAATTTTGCTGATGTCGATCCAGTTTTCCATGTTTCTATGTTATGGTGATATATTCCTGATCCATCTCATGTGCTCAGATAGGAATCAGTCTAGTTGGATGAGTGGTTGACCTTCGTGGAGGAGTCGATGCTCATTTTGTCTAGTAATGCTATACGATTGTACACTAGGGAGTTTACTTAAGTTAAGGTTCAATAGAGGCTCTGCCCAATAGATGAGGCTACTTGGGAGATCGATAGTGAGATGCAGACATAGTATTCTCACCTATTCGAGACTATAGGTACATCCTAACCCTTAGCTTTTGTGGACAAAAGTTCCTTCAGTAGTTGATATTGTAATGACCCTTCAGTTATTTTAGAAAATTTTGCTTTTTTGTCATTAGACCTTCTATATAGTTGCCCCAAGTCATTTATGACTTTTTGGAATTGACAGTTCAGTTACCGAATAATTTGCTTTGGTTTTTAGAGTTAATTTCCTGTTTTAAAGTCTTCATTGGTTCCAAATGGATACCGAGAAAAAACTTCAGCTAAATGACCTCGAATGCAAATTCCGACTGTTCCAATGGCTCTAAAATATTAATTTTAGTCTAGGGGGACTTTTGGCTTGGGTCTTAAGGCACCCGAGCTCATTTCGACCTATTAGTTGGAAATTTAAGAAATTGGATATTGGGTGTAGGACCCACATTTCATCAAAACAACCTCGGGTGGAAATTCGAGACTATAGGTACATCCTAACCCTTAACTTTTGTGGACAAAAGTTCCTTCAGTAGTTGATATTGTAATGACCCTTTAGTCATTTTAGAAATTTTTGCTTTTTTGTCGTTAGACTTTCTCTATAGCTGCCCCAAGTCATTTATGACTTTTTGGAATTGACAGTTTAGTTACCGAATAATTTGCTTTGGTTTTTAGAGTCAATTTCTTGTTTTAAAGTCTTCATTGGTTCCAAATGGATACCGAGAAAAAACTTTAGCTAAATGACCTCAAATGCAAATTTTGACTGTTCCAACGGCTCTAAAATATTGATTTTAGCCAAGGGGGAATTTTGGTTTGGGTCTTAAGGCACCCGAGCTCATTTCAACCTATTAGTTGGAAATTTAAGAAATTGGATATTGGGTGTAGGACCCACATTTCATCAAAACAACCTCGGGTGGAAATTTGGACTGCACCATTGAGTCCAGAATGTCGAATTTGGTGTGGTTACATAGTTTGTTTGCGTGTACGGGATTTTGGATGAATTTCGAGGGCTTAGAGGAGACTTGGAAAATTCCAAGTCTACTATTATTATGTGGTGCATCGCAATCGCAAGCCAAAGGTCAAGATTGTGATACCCCTGGCAGGCCCTAAGTGTCGCGATCGTAGTGGCTTGTCGCGATCATAATTCACTAGTGCAGCCCCAATATATCGTGATATCGAAGGTCGGGTTGCAAACGTAAGACCTGAGTACCTGAAATAGGTATAAATAGGCTATTTTAGCATGATTTTATTCATTCTTCACCCAATCTCTTGAGACTAAAACCCTAATTAGAGATATAGATTAAAATTGAAGTTTGTAGGTGATTGGGGAAGCTTGATTAACGTTTATTTCTTGATTCTCCTTTGAATTTGAGGTAAGATTCCTTTAGATTCATGGTTGATTTTTCATTTCTTGACCAAAAATCCTAAAACCTTGGGGGCTTGATTTCAGTCCCAAATTAGCTCAAATTACACCTATTTTTAGGGTAATGATTCCTAGAGCATGTAAGAACGTTGGGTTCGCTTAGGAAATATGATTTTTCTTAAATAGGACCCACATAGGATTTTGGTATGATTTTTGGACACGAAGCACAATGGTGCAATATGGGTATCATTATTCTCTTATTGATGAGTATAATGTAATTTTCATAGCTTAGGATCTTACGAGAGCATCTCAAAAGAGAAAAGTTATGATTTAGATGATCTTTAAGGTTTCTTCATCGATGAGGTAGGGTAGGTTTTACCCCTTGTTAGATTGATCTAACTTACAGTATTTTTATGATATTGTGTTAGATTCGGGGTGGGTTTCTAGGTGTTGCTATGATTAATTAATATGCTTGAGTTAGTTGGACCGTTTAACCTATTTGGAAACCTTAAATTAGGCATCATTGACCTAAATGCTCATATTTAGGTGAATTTTCTATCTTAGGGTTAATTGAGGCTTGTTTAACATCTAAAGTGGATTTAGATACCTTAAGCCTAGTTTGGAAGAAATTGCCTAAAATAGAACTTCGGGGATTAGAAGTAGGCCCTTGACCCACCTTAGTCTAAGACGCGTGTTAGATTTTGTAGACCTTATTACGCTTCTTAGACTCTTAAAATTGCTTATTGAGGTAATATTGGGAAATTTGGACACTTGATTGATATGTTGGCTTCCACGAGGGTTAATGCCTATTGAATATGCTATCACTTATGCTATTTGATGATACTATTTATTATGTTGATACATTTATAATTACTGATTCATATCCATCTATTGATAATATATTTACCGTTTTAAGTCCGGCCACTGATGATATATTTACCAATTCAAGTCCGGCTATTGATGATATATTTATCTATTCAAGTTTGGTTATTGATGATATATTTACTGGTTCAATTCCAGCTATTAATGATATATTTATCAGTTTAAGTCTGGCTATTGATTATATATATATATATATATATATATATATATATATATATATACATATATATATATATATCAATTTAAGTCTGGATATGCATATTATGCAATGATGATATACTTATAATGATATGATGATATCGGGGTGTGATATTGATAATAGCAATTTGGCTAAGTCTGAAAATGAGGAAATGGTTATAATGTGATACAATATAAATGAATTCTAGTGAAATAATGATTAGTTGATAATTGTTGATTTATTGACAAATGATGAATATGGACAAGTAATGGCTATAGTGTGGCATAACTTGGATGAATTTTAATGGTATTATGAGGGTTGATAAATGATTGTGGTGGGATATGCTATCTTATTTTTACCTTTCAGGCTTATGGGGGCTTGAGATGGGTTATTTACTTTTTCGTATTATTTGGTGTATGGGCTCCAATTTTGTAGTTATGTTTGCGTGAGTTGATGGTTTATGTTTTGTTTTGCTATTGTTTTGGTTTATTTACCTATGTATGCACAACAATGTTGGAGTTGATTCAGGTTCATTTCCTAATATTAACTTAGTTATGTTATCTTGCATTCTATCATAGTTATATCATGATTTAGCTCAGTCGGCCGATGATACCTACTGAGTACCCGTGGTTTTGGTACTCATACTAGACTTCTGTACCTTTTTGGTGCAGTCTGAGTACCAGTTGTCATAGATGATCAACATTCGTGTTTTGTTGATACCCAAAGATAAGGCGAGCTCTCAGAGTCAGAATCGTCTATTTCCTTCTATCTTTCATATCTATGTCTTTAGTTTCAAGATAGAATTATGTTAGCTATTTTAAGACTTGGGTTATATTATTATTACTAGATGCTCTTATACTGGCTCTACCAGGTTATGGGATGGTATTTATGTAGTGACTACCTTTAAACTATTTGTCTTGCCTTGTTTATTGCTTGTGTTGGGTTACCTATTTGGACATTTTTGGGCATTTCTACTAGGTTAACTCATTGTGTTTACTTTGGGTTATGGTTCAAGTTACCTACTGGTGGGATTTAATTGGTGATATCATGACTCCTAAATTAGGTTATGACAGATTTTACACCTTAGTCTAGTTTGGGGTAGAATTTGCCTTAGAATGGACTTCGGGGTTAGAAGTGGGCCACTCCATTCCACCTTACACTAAGATTACTATTAGATATTTGTAAACTCAATTTTCCTTTATATGTATACTGTTTACATTTATGATCCCAAGGAGGATCTAGATATATTATGCCTTATTTTAGATATGTACTTGGGAGATGATAAGATCGGATTGGGTTTGGCATCAATGATGATATTACTTTTAGTTCAAGTTTGGACTTCAGGACATTATTTTTGGTTCAAGTCGTCTTTTGAGATGCTATCTTCCGGTTCAATTCCGTCTTTAAAAAGTTATCTATGATAGTTATGGTACTGGTTTTAGTCCAGTTCTTATGGTACAGAAGGATCCACGGTTATGGTTTCGAGGTTCGGATGGTTGAGATATTTACTGTTATTACTTCTTTATTGCATCCACCAAGCTTATAGGGGCTTGCGTTTGATTATATACTTTTATTTACGTCTTCTGGACTTATGGGGCCACAGTTATGTTAGAAATAACTATTTTCTCTTTAATATATTATTTTGGTTTTCTACTTTTAGTATTTTCATGACCCTAACCAGGGCCTGGCCGTGACGGGTATCTCAAGTCCCACATAGACCGGAGATCACCCCCTGAACCTAACCAAACCAAAGACACTACACCCAAAGTGGGATGAATTTCAAACATATAATAAGATAAGAGAATATGAACTTAAAGACACTAAAATAAGTCTACAACCAAAACCAACAGATACCGGCTTCAATGCCAATACCAATACCAATACCAATACCAATACCAATACCAATACCAATACCAATACCAATACCAATACCAATACCAATACCAATACCAATACCAATACCAATACCAATACCAATACCAATACCAATACCAATACCAATACCAATACCAATACCAATACCAATACCAATACCAATACCAATACCAATACCAATACCAATACCAATACCAATACCAATACCAATACCAATACCAATACCAATACCAATACCAATACCAATACCAATACCAATACCAATACCAATACCAATACCAATACCAATACCAATACCAATACCAATACCAATACCAATAACAATACCAATACCAATACTAATGCCAATACTGATACTGCCCATGCCAACAGTAGTCTGACACAGCCTCTAATCAAAACCAAAGAATATCCAGTCGGTACATGCCCCTGACCATAGACAAAGACAAAATCCAAAGGAATAAGCAAAATGTAAAGGAAACCATAAACATGAAATGGGGTCTTTCAAAGTATGGAAGCTCACCACTTCAATCTGACTCGCTAGCTGATCCCAAATCCAAGTCACTGAGCAGGGGGAGTAAAAGCATGACCAATTCCTTCATCGCATAGGGATACAGAATTCGAAATTGGTTAGCGGGGTAAACACTAGCATAAAACTTGGGATAAAAGATAACATAATGATATGATCAACGGTTTAAAAATAATTCAAAGCTAATGTGCATAATCAATGCATAAGAATATATATGTATATATATACACATAGAATACTGGGATAGTGAACAAGGATTAACATGTTTTTCAAAACTTTAGCCTGGATTTTGTAGCTAACCGTCATTAAATAGTACCTATGGGCTATATATGCCCCAGGTTCTCAACCCCTGGTCGGGCCCTAGTGTGTGTATTCATATGACCTAGAAAATAATCTCATATATATTCACATGGGGGACTCAAAACCTTCAACATATACTAAGATAACTTAAGAACCCGATCATATAATAACTTACGAAGAACTCAGACCTCCCTGATCATGTAATAATAATAAGGGGGACTCGAACCTCCCTGGTCACTTTGATCCCCTGTGTTGGCAAATGTGGTTCCTAGTATTCATCGCTCAGACCTCCACATTCACGATTCATCTACAAAACCTTATTAAAGTCCAATTAAAACAATCATCACACATTCTTATTCATTTAAACATATTCCACATTAAGACATACAATGTTGGTATTGTTATACCAACTACACTTGCAAGGTAATACATTATGCCAAAACAGTTTCAATTAACATGTGTAGAACAACTCCCTTTGTACATTAATATACATTGGGGAATACCGACTCCCTTTGTTCATTAAATCATACCTTTTTATTTCTATTACTTCTATCGAGACTATTGTTGTTTGACATTGATAGTACTCTTATTCTTTTAGAGGCTCTTAGCTTGTACCGGCCTTAATAGGTCATGGATATTATTACTCTTATCATTATTGATCATTGATTATGTTATAATTCCTATACTTCATGACATATAACTTGATTACTTGTGTAATATTAGTATTTCTGCCATTTTCCACCAGTTAGCCCATTACTTGTCATTTCAAGCTATGATTTGGCTTACCTACTGGTGAGATAATGTAGGTGCTATTATGATTTTGGAAATTGGGTTGTAATAAATTAGTATTAGAGCTTGGGTTCATTAGTATTGTTGACATAAGAGATAATGTCTAGTAGTGTCCCACAAATCAAAACGATGATGTTCCTTTCTTATCTTTAGGAAGATATAGGACATTCTTAGGAGATCTTCACTTATTTTACTTATTTTTTGATAAGATTCAGTGTTGGTTTCTAAGATTCATTTGGTTTCACTCTTCCTTAGATAGCTAGGACACGAGCTACTGCTGCTATAGATGAGGACCTCGAGTCTACGACTAGAGATCCTACTGGAGGATATAGACGACCTAGAGGTTGGGGAAGGAGAGAGATACAACCATTAATAGATATCAGTATAGGGATCCCTCACCAGACCTTATTCATACTTCCTTACCAGAGATTTTTCCACCCTAGCCAGTGGAGGGCTAGGGGGAATCCAAGTCTTCATCAGGGTTTATTTTTTCATTGCTTCTCAGAGATGCTTTGGTTAAGCTATTGGGTTTTGTTTGTATTGCACCATTTGATGGAGCTCATTCTACAAATCAGAGTGGTACTGAGGTAGGGGAACACCCTGTAGCTATAGCTCCCAAAGTTGAGATCCCTCTAATATCGGTAGTTGCCCAACTAGTAGTCACCTAGACTGCTATGTCTGTTGAGGAGCAAACGATGTTGGTATATTTCTAAGAATAAATCTACCTAGGTTTTCTTGGGCACCGGTCCAGGATAATTTTTTGAGTTATTAATTGTTTGTGAGGATAAACTCCATAATTTGGTCCTAGTTGAGACTCGTGATATCTACTGCACTACTTTTCAGTTGGATATGGTAGCTACACATTGACAGAGAGGTTATCTTGATTCCCGAATAGGTGGATCTGCCCTATTGACATGGACTCAGTTCTCTGAGTTTTTCTTGGAGAAATATATGCCATATATCCTTAGGGAGTGTCTGAGATATCAGTTCTCAAGATTTTGGGAGGGTTATATGACCATTCTAGAGTATGAGGCTTGATTTTATGTTTTGTACAGGCATGTTACATCTATCTTACCGACCAGTATGAGCAAAGTAGTTTTTTGTTGGGGTATTGAGACTTTCTCTTTGTATGGATACATAGAGTTTGGTTGCTGCTAGCAGATTATTTATTGAGGTTTTTAAGCTCAGATCATAAAAGAGATGCATCATAAGGCCCAAGAGGGAGCATTACCAGGATAATTCTAGTGGGAGCTAGAATGGCTCATAATTCAAGGAAAATGGTTCTAAGGTAGGTACCTCCACACTAGTCTTATTAGCATCAGGGTCAATCTAGAAGGCATGTTAGTGTCGCACTTTAGATTACTGAGGGTGGTCAGTCCAGCTATAGCGACTATCCTGGCCAGAGAAATGGTTAGTCTTTGAGAGGTGAACATCCTGGGTTTTCTAGTTGGGATGGCAATATTAGGACAGTTGGATCTTATGGATAGGGTGCAACGCTTGGGGCGTGTTATGAGTGTAGGGACTTTGTCCATCTCTCTAAAGAGTGTCCCCGGCATATTGCAGTTGTACCTATAGTGTAGAACATTCAATCGATTAGGGTAGTGCCACCCCCTTCTAAAGGTAGTATGCAGGGTCATTGGGCAGGTCCCTAAGGTTCTTGTAGAGGTCCTCAGGCTGGTAGGGCAGGTGATAGGTTAGGCGCCTATCCAAGTGGCGGACGAGGTCATTTATAAATTTTGCATAGTAGACCAGAGGTAGAGTCTTCAGATGTTGTTATTACAAGTACAATCTCAGTGTGCCATCAGCCGAAGGTAGATTTTATCTCTATATGAGTTATTCTATCTTATTTATAGCTTACACTAGTAATTACAATACTCTTAATGAAATATGGATCTCCTTTAGCATGAGGAATGAACATCAATAATTGTCACTTTTGCTTCCATAGCCTCTTTCTTTATTTTTTGCCTTTCTTCCTTGTACTTCTACTTAAGTGCATTCTTGGGCTCAATTCTTCATTCTATAAAATTGATGTAGCTCAGCTTGCATCAAAATCTACCTCAAGGATCCCATACTACCAAGACTGCAGAGTACTAAGGCAAAGGGGAGCCACCAATATCATAAAAGGAAGTTTCAGAAAATTAGCCTACCGCTAAGGGCCCATGTTATAAGCCTATATAGTGAGACACAAAGAATATGCATAAATGCTTGCAATTCATCAAATTAAGGGTATTTATGTCCTAAGGATTTTGGATACCCTTCATACATGTTGTGAAACCTTCTTTAACAAATGAAAACACTTAGTATCATACAATAGTCATTTCTTTTTTCCTTCCCAACTCCAAACAAGAGGGTTTCAGGAAGAACAACATGAGAAATTTATGTAAAATCGTTCATCAACTCTCCTTTCACGATCTTCTTCTTCTTATTATTATTATTATTATTATTCTCCTCAGTTCTTAAACTTTTACTCACATTTATTCCCATGAATTTTACTCCCTTAATTATGAGTAATTCTCATGAAAAGCAAAGGGTTAGTGTGAAAACTCTCATGACATAAAGTCTCTCCAATTCGTTAATAAATCACATGATTATCTCTACACATGTTTCCTATTCCATAATAAACCTATTATATGTATCTTCTGTAAATTTCTTCAATATGAACTCTTGAAGTTATTAATTCCATGAAATTTAGTATGAATTTTGCTTATTTATTCTCTTGATATAATAATGTTAATCCTACATGACTTAAGATATGATTTTCCCCAATTCATGATCTTCAGATATAAACTTGTTTTTTGTATAAGATTATATGAAATCCACAACCACAAATTATGCTAAAATGATATGAAAACCCTAAAATATTACTCTCCATAAAGTTATAAGAATTCTCATCTTATGAATCATGGAAAAATTAATTATGATGCTACTTGTCATGAGCCTAAAGAGGCTAATCTATGACAATGAGCCTAAAGTTGCGAACCAATGAACATGAGCCTAATGTGGATAGTCTATAAATATCTGTTGAAAGGGAATAAAAATAGAATTTTTATGAGCTTAAGGGAGTTAGATAACTGACCAAGGAGAAATAATTCTATATGACATATGCCTAAAACTACATTTATCGACGTAGGTTATGCATCGTTCCATAAGTCGAATGACTCTTTTAATTTGTACCAAAATGAGATTATTATAGATTCTTTCTAGCATATCATGCCATCTATATCTTATGCCCAGCAAGTTATCGGATAACTTAGATGATTGGGGTGAGATCAAACTCCAAGAGTTCACATGATGGTTTATACTGGTTCGCTACTTACTCCCATAATGAATTAAAAGAGGACTAATTTACTTAACTGCCATAGTTATGATTGAAACCTATTTTTTCATCGCATCCTGATTACATCTATTTGATTATACATAATGCATGTGAATATGGTTTTTCATGTTCTTTCTTACCATTTTACATATCGTGCATTCAATATACTAACTTTATGTGGTGTTGCATTATTTTGTGATGCAGATTCAGGTACAAATGTTTGCGATCAGGTGCGTCACTATGTTCATCATTCTCAACTAGCAGTGAGCCTCACTACTTTTTAAGAGTCGAGTCTAGAATTTTTTAGCTTGATATTAGTTATTAAGGTATGTTTGCACCTTATCTTGGTAGATATTATTTTTCTTATTTTGAGGCTTCATAAATAGTATGGAAGTCAGACTATAGTTATCTTAAGTTTTTGTGCCATCTTGTTGTGAAACTATGTTTCTTGTTATTATTTGGGAAAAATTCTACTTTTTCTTAAAGGATGTCTTCATGATCTATTTACAACTTCCACATCATATACTAGTTAAGAGATTATGTTTTATGTTAGGCAGTGTTTAGGGTATATACTTAGGGCATGACATTGAGATAGCTTAACTTATTGGACTGAGATCAAACTCTATATGCTCACATGGTGGATTATATCGGTTAAACTATGAAACTCCCATAATAATTTAACGATATGAATTAAGGTAAACAATAAGGTCAACCCCATGATTTGAATTATTTGATGTCACTATATGTCTTGTGTTTCTTTGGTTACCCTTTAATTTTATGTCTCGGTTATGTTTCATTCCATGCTATTTTACAAATGAATATTGTTTCATAAGTACGTACGTTCCTTTTTCTGGATGAATGGGGAGAAAGGGGCACTATAATTCATAATGTAGGGTCAGCCATGCATCACGATCAGACTATTCAGTATGATTTTTCATCTATTAGTTATTGATATGGCGCACATTATTTCTGGGGCATGATCATTTATGTTAACTTTCTAGATACGGGTATGTAAGGGCACTATTCCACTATGCATTATTACTCAAATTGTGTTAGAGGCTTTATTGACCATTTAAGGCTAATGTCCATGTTCATGTAATGTTTTTTAGTTTTGACCTGTGCGTCATTAAAATTTCCAAACTCAAGTTTTATTAATCAAAATTATTTCTTTTAATGATTATTATGTTTTATGAATGAAAATTATTTTCAAATACTTTATTTTATGAATCAATTCCACTGTATTTTTCATATACTTAAGGATAATGCCATTCTAATGATTTACGCAAATTAAGCATCAAATGTTGGTCCCACCTAGACCTAGGGTCGAGGCATGGCATAATCTTTTCTTTTTTATTTAAATTTAATTTTAAAACATAAAATTTATAGAATTAGTGTTATTTCTAGTGGTTGCAATTCCTTCTTAGGCAGTCTTCAGAACTAACTTATCCAAAGTTCTCTAAAAATGAAAATCTAAAAAACCTTAGAAACATCTTCTCCTCTTAGTTATCCATTTTTCCTTTGTAAAAAATTGATCATATTTTCATTCAAGTATTTTCCTCCATGATCCACTGTTTCACTCTCAATGTATTTTCATCCTCACGAAAGTAGATAAAATTGAGTGAAGGGTGACAAGTAATTCTTAAAAGTAAAATTGGTGACAATTTGATAAGCTCAAGTCAAATATTTTTTAATTAATGACTAATTTAATTGGGTAAAACTATCATTCTTAAAACTCTTAAACTTTTCAAAAAATAGATTTCATTTTATCAATTTTTTCAATTTCTCAGTCTCACAGGATCTCCAGTCTGACAAACCGCTCTCTCTTTCTCTAAAACTAAACTTTTCTCCTCTTTCTCTAATATAAATCGATTCTCACTTTTGTTCAATCAAAATTGATAGTGTTGTCATCATCGTCACTATCTCTAGGTTTCTCCCATCTTTCGCCTTAAGTTGTTATTGTTTTGTGTTGTCGTTATCATCGGTGGTGGTATTTCAGACCTTAATCGGGATTTCGGTTCTCAAAGGTAAAAAAAAAAGTCTTTACTCTCACAGTTAGGGTTTCATCTATTTTCAAGAATGTGTTGATTTTGGAAAATAGGTTTATCTTTTTGGAGTTGTAGTGCCTCTTTTGGATTTGTTCTTTCTGAAATGAAAATTTTGAAGTCTCACTTATCATAAAACTCCAACAATGCAGGTTCTTGAAAACTCACTTACTTAGTAGAATTTAGAAAAAGGAAAAAACATTCAAAAGTGAAAAAAGATGTTTTGTACATTTAAGATATACAATACACTTGAATTTTGTACAATGAAGATATAAATCTAAAGTTATTTTGAATTTATTTTTTTATGAATCTACTTGAATTAAGGTATGGATGATTTTATGAAATTCTTGAAGAGAAAGAGCTTTGTTGACTTGGATTCATATAAAGTTATGATTTTTATAGTATTGAAATTGTGCTTGTTTGAATCGTTCCAATTTATAGGTCTTTTATCATGAATTATAGAAAAAGTTGGTTGGAATAAAAGAATTTAGTCTTAAGCTTGTGAATTAAATACCATTCAAATTTTCTTTTGTGTGACCTGAGTAGTTAAAATGAACTACCTTATGGAAAAGAAAGTGTTGCTTCTTTTTTTTGGTGTATGTAATTTCTTGATAGTGTTACTTGTAGTTGAAATTCATATATTTGAATTTAATATAATTCCTACATCATAGACGAACCAACATACATGGACTTGTTAATTATTATTATAAAGGAGATATGTTTGAGCTATAAGCACATTGTCCACTTTACTAGCACTTCTTTATGAATGCACTATTCAAGAACTTGTATGGTTATTTAGTGTATAGCATTAAGAGGGAGGCATCAGGTCAGAAACTCATCTTAATAATTATCAATATCATTACTCTATCTTCTCGTATACTACTATTTTCTAAATTATCCTACTCTGTAAAAATAAAAGGATGGATATTCTGCAAAACAAATTTGGTGTGTGTGTGTGGTGGTGGGGGTATTGTTTATGATTTTTGATTGGTTTGGTTATGTATGGTTATTGTAGTGTGTGTGTGTGTGTGAAGGTGATGTTATAGTAAAAGGGTACTAGTTTTACATGTACTGATCTTATTCCAACCCTTTTTTTGTCCTACCTGTATAAGTGGGAGTTAGTTAAGTAGGGGAGGGAGGTGACAATGATGTTACCAAATATTCAGTCACAAATTACAATACAATTTACCAAATATTCATGTTAATTATGTTTTATTATTGTTGTTAGTTAAATTAGTTAATATTACTATTTTGTTTCATATGGTGTAGATTAAATGACCAAGGAAAAGAAGAGCAACAACTTCTACTATCCCTACTAGAAATACTAGAAGGAGAATTAATACACAAAGGAAAATAGAAAAAAAAAAGCATAAGGTTGGAGAAGTCCATAAAAGAAGAAAGGCATACAAGGTTGGAGAATCCTACAGAAGAAAAAGAAGAAGAAGTATGTGGAACAGCTGTTTCTTTCACTAATATAGATGCCTCAAATGATAAATTCAAAAGTAATATAAATGTAGAAGGTGGAGATAAAGGATTGAAGGATGAACATAGAACGAAACACTGACATGATACACCAATTCAGGGGGAGAAGACATCTCATACTATTGAGTCCTCTGAGGCCAGTTCTTCACCCTACACCATACTTGGTAAGTCTATTAGGTATTTGAATTACAAATTTAAGACAATGAATGATAAGTATGCAGGTGTGATGGGTACTGTTACTATTAAGTCTGGGTTGGGTAAGTCATTTTTTTAGTTTAGAAAGATCTTAGAGGAAATAAAAATTAAAAAAGATCTTTAAATCTTTCATTTTCAGGAATTACCTACATGTATCTGACAGTGTCAATATAATGTTTAGAATGAATATGTTGTAACAACTTTTTTAACATAAAATTATAAGTGATAGAAAATAGGAGTGTGGATAAACTATTGTGGCAAACCGATTTGTTTTGGCATAAGAGAGTTTGAAGTCATCATTGGCTTGAATTGTTATTTGCCAGATATGTATGATGAATAAAAATTGTTAGCTAAGACATTGAGAAGGAGACAACAAATTTTGGACTAGGCGTGGAAGACTTGCAAAGAGAAGAATTTGATTGAGCATCTCAAATCCAAGGATGTTGGTAAAAGTGTAAAGAAATCAATGTGCTTGTTTTATTTTGTGCACAATTTTCTTTGGGCAAAAGATTTGTACACAAATATTCCGTCTAAATGAATTTTGCTCTCAGTCGATAGAGATGCATTTTCTGCCCATCCATGAAGTCATGTAAGTTAATGATCTTACAATGAAATATCTATTGAGTAAGGTTCAATCCAAATGTGAAGACCAGTAATCCTTATGAATTTTCATGGGCTTTCAGGGTATTTCTTTTGTTCAATGTTTGTTTCCTTTTATTATTTTCAGGTCTATTCACTATTATGATCCTCTCTCTTAATGTCTTTATTTTATGTAGTGTTGGACATTTGAGGATATTCCTCCCTCTCAAGAAAATTCAAGTTATTTTCAGAAGAAGTATCTTTGTTGAGAATCCTCAGATGGCTTTCAGCGATTAATAACATATCTGTTAAGATTAATGAGTTGTTTGAAATCTCTAAGAACTTCATAAGCATAATTTTATATTTATGTATAAAATTGCAGGAAGAAAATCATTATTGTTAGTTAGTTAAAGAGTATTGACCTATATAACATTTTGTAATTACCATATTTACATCCCTGGGAACATATTATACATGTTGAAATGTAATGATATTTTCTTTACATACGTGAGTTTAGTTTTACTATCCATATACATATTAGCAAAGTTGCCCTATGAATAATTTATAACCGACTCTAGTCAAAAACACTTGTAAAATGAATGTGTTGTTTCTATATCCAAACATTGGCATATGTTAAAATTTATTCTTAGAATGTATCTCTTGATATGTATAAATTATAACAACTCCAGAAAAAACTACTGCTTAAGCATGCCTATTGTAACTACTTCTTGAAATCTCATAATCCTAACGTGATTTATATAAAATTATCTTTGGATAATTTTAATATTGTTCTTTGTTATCACATTTTAATATCAAAAGATATGTAACTTCTACTTAAGTTATCTCTGTTATCATATTTTAATATATATTTTTGGACATGTTTATTGTGCATCCATGAATAATTCCTACACCTAGTGAGATGGAGATGGATTTACTCACAAGGTTTGTGTTTTTGCAATTAACTAAGAATGACAAAACTGGAAATCTTGAGAGATATTTGAATGATATTGTAGCTACTAAAAGAGATTGTATAGTTATTAAGAAGGATTTCGACCATTCAGAGGCACTTATTTTAGGTGGTAATGGTGTTGTGAATCTTCACAAGGATTTTGTGTTGGTGGTGGAGGTGGATAAGAATAAGTATATTCTTTATTTTTTTTAGTGGATTTGGTTGTGATAAGGTAGTTTTTTAGTAGGAAGATCTTCTTCGAATGTTAATAGAGGTACCAGTGGTGTTGGTGCTGGAGGAGGAGTATCTTCTCTAATTGGTGAGAATGTTTTGCATCCTCAAGAAACTCCATCCACGAAGGGGATTCTTGTAAGCGTTGTCATGAGAAGATAGAATTACTATCACAATCCAATTGAATGTGAGTGATACCCACTCTACCATAAACCAAGCTTGCATAACTCCACTAAGCTAGAGCTTTTCCCTTCCATGTAATTTCTTCTTGATTATGGTCTAGAAAATGCATAAAAACACATAATAAGTGAAACGACCTATCACGTTAGGGACTATAACTTAAACTCAATCTCTAAGACCAAGTTCATGATCATTCCCTCTCTTTTCTAGAAATTTTCTATCTTAATTCACCTAAGACAATCAATTTCATAGATAATTTAGTGAATTAATGACATCAAAGGGAAATCTAACATAATTAACCAAAACTCATTCATTTTATCCTCAATTTATCTTTTGCACCAGAGAACCAACAAAATTCAGCCCTTAACCCTCCTCAAACTACTAAAACTAGCCATTCTAAGGCAAGATTATTGATTTACTATTTGATGGAGATGACTTCCTTACCTAAACAACAAAATAAGATGAAATTTGATGGTTTTCTCCCCAAATCACCACTGTTGAAGTCCCAGACATTTCATGGAAATATTAACCATTTGGGGGGTGGAGTTGAAATAAAACAACAATTTATGTCACTATAGCAACATCACTATAGTAGTATCTATAGTGACTACGTTGATATAGATAAATTCACATCACCATAGTAATGTCGATGAGATAAAAAGTCTAGTTTCCTCCAAAAACCCTCTTTTTCACAACACACCTTAAATTTAAGTCACCCAAAAATAATACCCTTTAGGTTAAGATTAATTCCAGGAGTTCTATTTATACAAATATGATTCTGTAAAATCCTATGGATGTTTTATTATCTTAGATAACTAGGGATCAAATTAAATATAACCAGACTTACCAAATTATTTCTTAATTGCTCGAGACCGTATGTCACTCAAATTTTGTCTAAATCTAGCCTAGCCTGAAATCCATAACTTCAAATTTGGAAAGAATTTTGGCATGAAATTTAAACGAAAGTCTTATACATAATGATGGATAAGGTCATTACATTTATTAACTACTATAATAGAAGATTTAAATAAATCTTTCACCACCATGATGTCTAAGAGGGGTATTAGGTCATCATCAAAAATTTCAGACTCATATACTATTGATGTTGTTAAAAGGAGGAAAAGACAAATTTCAAAGATACTATCAAATGTCAAAAAAATAAAAAGAGACAGTTAAGGATACCATCGAAAAGGAATTGGCGTCCTAGTTGAATCTCATATAATTTATTTTAAGCTTTTCTTAATAGTTGATTTATTATATTTTATCGAACTTTTCTATTGTATTTTATTGGACTTTCTGGAAACTTTTTTGTTATGTTTCTGAGTTTTCTAGAAGAAAAAATTATTATGTTTTGTTTTAGATAGGCTTAATATTTTCAAAAAGAAATTATATGTTGTGTATTGAATTTATCATAGCAACTGGTAATAATGTGTTGAGAATTTCTCAGTGATTGTTGTAGCTAGAAATTTGATAGTAGCCGTAGAAATGTGCCACAACAGGTATGTTAGTTGTTGAATGATCATTAATTAATTGGATCAATCATAATAAGAAATCACGCATGTAATCAACCTAAATTGATCATTAATTAATTGAATCAATAATATTTACTGATAAATAGAATGGTGTTGGTCAAATTTAAGAATAAAAGTTAGATTTGATAGTGATCTTAATTGAATTTGCTACAACTAGTACGTTAGTTATTGAATGTTTCATAGAAATTATTGCATCATGCTACAACAAGTACGTCAGTTGTTGAACGTTTCATAGCAATTGCTGAAATTTGCTATAACAAGTACGTTAGTTGTTGAATATTTTATAGCAATTGTTGCATTATGCTACAACAAGTAAGTTAGTTATTGAAAGTTTCATTGCAATTGCACAAGCAATCAACTAAAATTGAGTTCAATGATCATAACTAGGGTGATGTTAGTCTAATTTAAGTCCAAAAGCAAGATTTTCTCATACAGTAACATAGTAATTTGAGACATACTAGACGATTAATTAAATAATTACAAATGTAATCAACCTAAATTGAGTAAATTGATCATTAATTGATTGGATGTGTCATATTTAATGATAAATAGGATATTGTTAGTCTAATTTAAGAATAAAAGTTAGATTTGGTAGTTATATTATACAATAAGATAGTAATTTGAGATATAGTGGACGATCAATTAAGCCATTGCACATGTAATCAACTAAATTAAGGTCAATGATCATTAATTAATTGGATCAATCATATTTAATAATAAATAGGGTAATGTTAGTCTAATTTAAGTCCAAAAGCTACATTTTATAGCTATCTTGTACAATAAGATAGTAATTTGAGATATACTAAATGATCAATTAAGTAATTATGTAGGTAATCAACTTAAGTTAAGTAAATTAATCATTGATTAATTGGATCAATCATATTTAATGATAAATAGGGTAGTGTTAGTCTAATTTAAGAATAAAACTTAGATTTGATAGTTATCTTAATTTAAATATGCTCTAGCAAGTAAGTTAGTTGCTAAAAATTTCATAGCAATTGCTGAAATATTCTACAAACAAGTACATTAGTTGTTGAATATTTCATAGCAATTGATAAATAATGCTCCGACAAGTACGTTAGTTGTTTAACGTTTTATAGCAATTGCTGAAATTTACTACAATAAGTATGTTAGTTGATGAGCATTGAATAACAATTTTTGCATTTTGCGATAACAAATACATTAGTTGTTAAACGTTTCATAGTAATTGTTGTATTAAAACAACTAAAATTGAGTTAAATGATCATTAATTGATTGGATCAATCATATTCAATAATAAATATGGTGATATAAGTCAAATTTATGTCAAAAAGTTAGATTTTATGGTTATCAAATGTAATGAGATAGTAAGTTGAGATAAACTAGATGATCAATTAAATAATTACAAATATAATCAACTAATTGAGTTAAATGATTACTAATTATTTGGATCAATTATTTTCAATGATAAATAGGGTGATATTAGTCTAATTTAAGTTCAAAAGTTAGATTTTATAGTTATCAAATACAATAAGATAGTAAGTTGAGATATAAGACGATCAATTAAATATTTACAACTGTAATTAACTAAAATTAAGTTAATGATCACTAATTTATTGGATCAATCAAATTTAATTATAAATAGGATGATATTAGTCTAATTTAAGAGTGAAAAGTTAGATTTAATTGTGATCTTAATAGAATTTGCAAGTTAGCTGCTAGAATTTCATAACAATTGTTAAAATTTGCTTCAACAAATATGTTAGTTGTCGAACATTTCATAGCAGTTCGTGAATTATGCTACAATAAGTATTTATTTATTTTTGTTGAGAATGATTCTCCGATTCCTTTTTACCTTTTCAATGGTCTCTTCCAACCTTAACTGGCTCAAAAAATGGAGGAGATATTTTTCTCTCTAAAATCTCAAAGGAACTTGCCAAGAATCTTCAGATGGAACGAATTTAATTTCCTCCACATATACAATAAGGTATGCCTCTACCATATAATACAAAGAGTACTCATAAATTCACACCCATAGTCTTCACCATATTAGCAATGGAGGACTACTATAGCATGTGGACAAGATACTTTATCAATATCAAGGACTCTACAAGTGCAAAATTTATTATGCAAATCAACCGTTGTAACTACTTCATGACCGGTGACAATATACATATAGTTGACAATTTGATGGATCAATAGCTTGTTCCCTGACTTAACATTTTCTACAATGATTTTCTCCATCGAAGGGACAAATTTTATTTTTATATAAAAAAATTCCATACGTTTCTTATGAAATCTTTCTACAAATCATTTGTTTATCGCATCAAATAGAGTAGTGATGGAAAGTTTTCTTCCATGTATTACAACTGTAATATGTAAGTCTCTAATCATGTAATACAACTGTATGTTTCAACTAGTATTTGTACTTATTTCAGCAGTTTCTATATTTATTTTGGGAATAAATGCAACAGATGCTAAAACAAGTGCAACAACTGCTAAAAGGATTCAACAACTGGTGAAATATATTGCTAAAACTATCAATACATTAATCAGCATTTGTAGTTATTTGTAGCAATTGATAGATTTGTTTCATCAGTTGTTGTATTTATTTTAGAAGTTACTAAAATATATACAACAATCTCTATAAAAAACTGTAGCAGTTGTAATAACTACCAACAATAATAAACTGGTAAATATACCTATTTACCAGAATGAATGCCCTGCTCCATCAATGAAATTCAATATGTTCAAGGTGTGTGGAAACTCCAAGAATCATATCTCTTATTTGATCAAAGTGAACATTGAAGATATATCAATTGTACACTTTTGTTGTCTTATAAAAGTGATGGACAATGCTTTCATTAAGAAAATGTCACGGTCCAAACTCGCCGTAAGTGGCATATATACTACTCACCAAGTTGGAGAATAATCCATCCCGATTTACCATCTCAAAATCAACACTTCAAAGAAATAATAGAATAAATCTATCAATAAAACATCAAGTATAAAGAAACAAACATAAGTACGACTTAAAGGCAGAATATTTTACTTAATTAAAATCATCCCTAAGAAACGAAAGTGTAACCCCCCGTACTTCTACCTAACTTAAATTCGCCCCAAAAATGTCAAAGACAATCTTTAAAGATGAATACATTTTTATACATATGGAATTTTCAAGATTTTAACTTTTTGTTGTGTGAAAAATTGAATAAGCTTTCCATCGATATAAAATTCACCCAAATTCGACACCCAGACGAAGAGTTAGAGCCATTTTAGTATGACAGTGTACCACCTGGTCCTTTAGCGCATCGCGGAGCTAGACAAAATGGCATTTTTCAAAAACCAGTTAGCCTCCGTAATATTGGCGCGTCGCTCCTAGGCTCAATTTCAGAATTTTTAATTTCCAGTACACCAATGCGATTCCACCACATCGCGGTGCTCTTCTAGTTCGCATCCAAGGTAGCAATGCGATACCACCGCATTGCGCCACCAACCAGTTTCCCAGTCATCCACTTTCCAATGAGCTGGCACAATTTCACTGCGTCTCACCAGCATGTAAAGTTGAGATTTTTGTTCAGGTTTCATTATTTAATTTCAGGGACCATTTGGTAATTTTCCAAAGCCCCTAATCACCCTAATACGGGATTTATACCCTCAATAGCCAAAATTGCTCATTATGTTCACTATTCCTCAAGAATAAAAGCACTCTCTCTCAAATTAGCAAACCCTAGTCTCAAGAAATCAAGGTCAATCCCAAGAATCTCTCTAAGGACTCCAAGAAACTCAAGAATTAAGGTATGTTAGATGTTTATTCATGGGTCCCTTCCACCTATGAAGTCCAAGAATCTCTTTTCAAAGTACAAGATTGTGTATTTATGAGTTTTTCATGATTTACCTGAATTGAAATTCATGTTTATGTTGTTGTTGGGTGTTGATTCATATTTTAGATTTCAAGTTCCAAAATTTGATCCTAGTATGTGATGATTTGCATGATGTTCATGATAAACCCTTCAAGTTGCAAGTTTATTGATGTAGCCATGATACTTAGATGTAATAAATATTGTATAACCAAAGCATGTTCCCCATATATTTGATAAAATGCCTATGTGAATGAATTAGTGCCATTATAGCATGTCAATATGAGATACCCATTTATGTACAAGTTAATGTATGCGAAGTGTTTGAAGAAATACCTCATTAATTGTATTGTGAATGATAGACTATTGTCATGTTATTCCAAAAAAATTGTCATGCTTTATATTATCCATGCTATAGAGTCTTGGGGGTATTTAATACCCGACAATTTAGTTGTTTTCCTAGAGCGAGTGTCAGTTACAGAACAGTCTTAGTCATGTCATGCTCAGTAGTACTCTCAGTCAGTTTCGGAACTCAGTAGAACTCAGTCAGTTATAGAACTTAGGAAAACTCAGTAATCTCAGCATCTATCCATGGTGATCTGCTCCCACTTCCACTCGAGAATTGTCAATCTCTAAATTAAACCACCAGGTCTCTGATGCGCGGGCTTCACCTGTTCACAGCATAGGCAATGAGCTACAAAGTCTGTCACATTGATTAACGACCAAGCTATACCTTCACTTTGATAATTATGTGATCGCTGTCAAATATAGTAACCTAAAAAAGGTTGGGGTCGAATCCCAAAGGAATACATGGAATCATGGCTCTCAACCATTGTAATTAATGGGAAAAATTGGAAAAGTAAATAGGGGGATTTGAGTAGCAATATCAAATGAGTAGCTAATATCAACTTCAGTTATAATCAAGTGTAGGTGAATACCAAGATTGTGGCCCCCTGGCTTTTTAACTCTATAGGCTTATTGTGCTTTATTGAACCTACCTGATACCTTGTAGAATCTAAAAAGTTATGTACCATCAACAGTCTTTTGGATGAGCTAATAGATTTCACCTTTTATCTTTAGAGTCTAGGGATGTCGCCTTACTAACTCTAATCTTGATCCTAGTTAACTATTACCTTTTGATTCTCTAGTTATTAGATGACAACTAACCATCTTACTTAGCTAATACCTAGTAGCATGAATCGATGATTATACTTCAAATTGTTATTGTAATTATCTTTTCCTAGTCACTACTTCTCTTTTGGAGTAAGTAGCAATAATCTAGGCACGATCCTAACATTTGCAACTGCTAAGATATCTATTGAAGTGAAGATAATACAATGCATGCATGGGTATCGGTTCAGAATAACAATAGCACTTTCCCTACTTCATAAATCTGCCAGGGTTTCCATAACCCTAGCCAAGGGTTTTTAGTTGCTCATGCTTGTGAAGTAATCAACAACATTCATGATTGAAAACATAAGATAAAATGACAAATTCACAAGTAAAAACCCAAAGCTTTAACTGAATTAATCAACCAAAATCAATACAAGAGAATTCTAAGACCAAAATTGAATCTCGGAATCAAAATATGTTTGTAAGTATCAAGAGTGTGTCACTTCTACTAAAAAACACATAAAGGGTATTTATACTACACGAGAAAATCCTAAAATCAAAGCCTGGATGAAAAAATACAAAAAAAGGGTTGGTGGCCACTTATGTGTGTCCACATGTGGCCTGGCCTTGGGCGCAGGTGCCACATACGACCTAAGGTTGGGCGCAAGTAGACACCTACATATGCAGGAAAAATGTCCTGAAGCTTCTGCTTTTGGGATTTTGGACTTCTGGCACTTACCATAGCCATATACGACCCACATATGCTACATGTGGTCCACATGTTGACATAGGTAAGTGTCGAAAGTTCTTTTTCAGCTCTTTTACACATGGGATATTCAATTTCGATACTTAACACATATGCTACATGTGGTCCACATGTAGACATAGGTAAGAGACAGGCCTTCCAATACTTGCAACCACGCTTCAAATTTTCAACTTTCATCACATGCTTTGGTCACGTACAATCCAGAAAGTGTCACGAATACCCAAAATTGATCAATTAAGTAGCCAAAAACTCTATTTTTCATCTTTTCCACAAACTTAATATCCAAAACCTAATTTTATGAAAAACATACCCAAAAACACATCATATCTAACAAAATAACCTAAGAAACTTGCATATTTTCATAGGTTTAAGCATCAAAAGTGCTATATTTCAATATCACATCACACATCTCTCTCTATGACACACCACCAATAACATTGCCTTAAATCTCTCTACAACTTAGTTGTACCAGGGTGAATAGAATATCTATAGCTATGATCCTCGCATAGAATCAACTAAATCAAGTCACCAACCTTCAGAACACAAATGCGACCATTAAATATCATAACACCCTCATTATCCATAGTAGACCTCTTGGACTAACCACTCAAAACCTGATCATGTATGATACAAAGTCTCAATTCCTCAAACTAATGACTTTGAATCTGCCTAAATAGGGACCTCGCCTCAACACTAACAAGAATCTTCCTGGGATCAGAATATCAAATCGTACCATTAAGTTGCAGAAGGACTGGGTGTAATACATCAATAACCTTGGAGAAACTAAGATAGAAGCTAATTCTCATATTTGTCGCCTTTCTGCTCAAGGCGTCCGCTACCACGTTCGTCTTGCCAGGATGATGTAAGATAGTAATGTCATAATCCTTAAGTAACTCCATCCATCTAAACTGTATGGTATTAAACTCTCTCTGGGTCATAAGATGCTGAAGACTACAATGATCCTGTAGATCTCACAATGAAAGTCATAAAGATAATACCTTTATATGTTAAGCGCAAAAACTAGCGCTGCCAACTCTAAATCATGAGTGAGGTAGTTGTTCTCATGCACCTTCAGCTGCCTTGACACATAAAGCAATAACTGAACCCTGCTACATCAAAACCCAATGTAAGCCAACACTAGAAGCATCACAATATAAGGTGAATCCCTCACCCTCGATAGAAAGAGCCAATATAGTAGTTGAAGTGAGAAATCCCATGAGCTAATGAAAGCTTGAATTACACTCCTCAGACCACTAGAAAAGAACCTCATTCTGAGTCAATATGGTCATTGGCATGATGATAGTAGAAAAACCCTCAACGAATTGCCTATAGTAACCAGACAAATCGATGAAGCTATGAACCTCAGATGGAGATGTAGGCCTGGATCAATCACGAATAGCCTCAATGTTCATTGGGTCCACTATAATCCCATCCTTGGACACCACATGTCCTAAGAATGTCACCGACTCTATCCAGAACTCACACTTAGAAAATTTGGCAAAAGGTCAGTGACCTCTTAAAATCTGGATAACAATCCTCAAATACTATATATGCTCATCTCTGCTCTACGAATACACAAGGATATCATCGATGAACACAATCACGAAAAAATCCTAATAAGGCCTGAATATATGGTTCATCAAGTCCATAAATGTGGTTGGGGCATTGGTCAACCCAAAAGACATCACCAAGAACTCATATGGTCATAATGAGTCCTAAAGGCTGTCTTTGGGATATCCTCATCCTGAATCCTCAACTGATGGTAATCAAACCTCAAGTCAATCTCAGATAACACTGTTTCTCCCTAAAGCTAGTCAAATAAATCATCAATAAGAGGAATATAATACTTGTTCTTCATCAACACCTTATTAAGCTTCCTATAGTCGATACACATATGCAAGGAACCATTATTTTCTTCACGAACAAGATAAGAGCACTCCAAGGAGACACACTTGGTCTAATAAAACCATTACCCAGAAGATCCTAAAGTGAAAATTTAGCTCCTTAAGCTTGACATGAGCTATACGGTAAGATGCCATAGAAATAGGTCGAGGACCCGACTCAAGATCACTAATAAACTCAATATCCCACTCAGGAGGAAGACCGGGTAGATCGGTAGAAAATTACCAAGAAACTCACGAACTATAGGAACAAAGTCAAGTGAGGGACTCTCCATACTAACATTGTGAATATAAGCGAGATAAGAATCGCAACCCTTCAAAAGAAGTCTTCTATCTCAAATATAAGAAATAATCCCCATCGACTCATGGCTAATAGATTCCTACCACACAATGGAGGGATGCCAGACATGCTTAAGGTATCGATCTTGGTGAAATAATCCAAGACCACAAGATAGGGGAATAACCAATCCATGCCCAAAACCATATCAAAATTCACCATATCTAATACAATAAGATTAGCATGGGGTATCAAACTCTTGAACAGTTATAACACATGATTTATAAACCCAATCCACTACTAAAGAATCACCTACAAGAGTAGATACACATAACATCATAGATAAAAAATCCCAAGATAACTCTAACCGTAGATACATAAGAATAAGTGGATATCAAATCAAATAAAACAAAAGTCGGTTGATGGCATGCTGAAACTGAAATTGTACTTGTAATAACAACATCTGAAGACTCAACCTCAGGTCTAGAAGATACAATATATAAATAACCACGCCCATTACCTGGTAGGGCTCCTATTCGACCTCCTATCCTACTTGCCTAAGGACCTCTATGAGCATCTTTGAACCACCTTAATGACCATGTATAGCCCTTCTAGCTGGGAAAGTACTGCCTAAATCAGTGGAATACTCTAAGGTAAAAGAACTATTGCTCTACAACTTGGGCACTCTCTTGAAAAATGACCAAAGGCCCTACAACCATAATGTGCCCCAGGCACTATACTGAAACCAGAAGATTCGGCTGACCCAAAATACCCATCATGGCTAGAATAACAAAAAGATGAACCCCTCAGAGGTTGAGTACTACTCTGGCTAAGATGATCACTATAACTAGACTGTCCTTCATTGTTAATCTAAAATGTGGCATGAACGAGTCTACTAGACTGATCCTGATGATGATAAGGCTGGTGCGGATGGTACATACCTTGAGAGCCACTACCTCTGAACCGTAAGCCATTACGGCTCCCACTAAAACTATACTAATATTATGGCCTCTTATCGCAGCCCCCTTGGGCCTCACAATGTATCCCCTTTATAAACCGGGCATGATCAGGAACCTCAGCAAATGATCTACCGGAATTAACCAAACACAGTGTAGCCATATGGAGAAGAAGTTTTAATCCTTGAATAAAATATCAACCCGCTCATACTGGGTCGATAAAATAAATATATCATGCCTATTATGAAATTGAGTCGTATACGCCACAATTGTCATGAATCCCTGCTCCAACCTCGAGAATTGATTCCTCAAATAATTTCCAAGGCTACGAGGCAATTACTTCTTAAAGAAAATCTCGAATAACTGAGTCCATGTCAAAGGAGAAGATCTAGCAGGTTTGGAAACAAGTGAGCTCTCCACCAGTGTCAAGCTACCAAATCCAACTGAAAAGTAGTATAATCCACACCATGAGTTGCAACTAGGCTCAAATTACGGAGTCTATCCTCATAAGAAATCAAGAACTCATAAGCATCCTCACTCGATTAACCAGAAAACCTAGGCGGAGTCAATTTAAAAAACCTATCGAGCATCTTCTGCTCCTCAACAAACATAGCAAGTAGGGAAAAAATGAAGAGGAAACTAGAAGAAAGAGACGGATAGAAGAGGCAAAGAGAAAAATAAAGAAAAATAAAGAAAAATAATATATTTAAGGGTTGCAAATTTAGGGTATTGTTGAAATTGAAGAAAAATATAAGGAAGAAGAAGGTAAATGTCTAGGTCAAACTAAAAAAAATTTTAATCTAAAAAGTAAAAAGTTGGGGGTACTCGGCGTCTCACTTTTTTCCTTTTTTTAAATCGAATTTTAATATTTTTAAGTACTTTTTAATTCTACCACACATCTAAAAAAGTTAAAAAGGAATTAAAAGTTGATTTGATCAGATTTTAATCATATTCAAACGAGCTCTAAAAGATATTTTAGTTTAATTTTTTATGTCTATTTAATGATGGGACAACTCTTAAATTTTAGGTAAAGAGTATTAAGAAAATTAAAATCAATATTTAGATTTATGTAGGACCCACTCCATTTTTTGATCCTATCAACTTTAAATTTTACTATACAAGAGATACCCTTAACAATAAAAAAATATGTGAAGATTCTTTAATTTCTAAATATTAGAGATGACTTTAATAATATTAAATCATAATAAATAATATTATATAGATTTACGAAAAATAAATTTATTACTTATAAATTTAATTTCAAATTTTCAATATCCAAAATTCTTTATACTAACAAAAAATTAAGAGAATATAATTAAAAAATATAAATTACCATCATAGTAGAGTGAAAAAAAATTAATTTGCTTATAAATACCAAAAAATAAAAATTAGGAGGAAATAAAACAAAAAAAAAATAATAAAAACTTCAATTTATTTAGTATAACAACATGAGAAAAAAAATTGAAGAAACAGACAAAGAAAGAAAAATAAAAAAATAGTAAATAAAAGTTAACTCCATAAAAAAAAAAAAGGAAAAAAGTAATTTGTTCAAAATATAAAAAAAAATAAAAAAATTTAGAAAATAAAAAAATATAAAAATATAAATTACTTTAAATGATGAGACCTATAAAATTTATATGTCAAAATAATAGAGGCCTCAAATAAATATGAAAATGTGCATAGGCCATAGTAAAATTTTCCAAAAGCAATAAGTTGCAGAAGCGGTCTAAATTCATGGATAGCATTAAATTGCATTTGTCAGAATGAACACCAATGAAATCAAGAATCGATGTGTACTTTCCTGCTATCTTACAAAGCAATCAAAGTGTTTGAATAAGTTTATTTTAAGTATTTTTAAATTAAAAAAAGTATTTAAGTAAACTTTTAAAATACTTAAAAGAACTTTATTTTAAACTAAAAATCCATAAATAAATCAAAACGCCCAAATCTAAAACTTCTAATTTTAACTTTTGACTTATAAACTAAAAAAAAAAAAAGTTCATCTAAACGGCTCAAAGTTGACAGCTTTAATTGGTCCCATTATTCACCTTGCTGACTGCTCAACACTCCATTACACGTGTCCTCTTAGATCCTCACGCTGTCCCAAATTACCACTTCTTTTCAGTTGCACATAACTTTTTTCACCCTTTTTTTTAACAGTTAACAAGGTCGGTTACTTCATTTTATATTTTGATTCGAAATCCGGAGAGGGCTTTTTCGTACGATTAAAGAAAACTCATTTGTTTTATGTTTAGATTCTTGGTCTGAAAGTGGACACCAAGTGGGCCATTATGTTGCAGCTTCTGGATAAAGATAGCTTGGTTCGTCCACATCACAATTGATAACTCCAATCAATGGCTTCCTATTTTATTCAGTTTATTTTCTCTCTCTTTTCTATAGAAATAAATTCACAAGTAGATCGTGATTATAGTATTATTTTATAGTTTTGGTAAATTTATGCTTTATTGGGAATTGTGATAGATGTAGATTTTGCCATTTGCTCTGGCTATATTTATGGTGGGTTGTCATGCTGCCAAAAATTAGGATGCTTTTGGGTTTGTTGACTCAAGTTTCTCTTTGAATGTGAGACTATGATTCTCACATCTTACTGTAAGTTGGTCTCTGCTTGGTGGGTCTTGGTACCTTACGTTAGGAATTTGATTGCATGCATTTCAATTCTACTGATTCTGTTCTGTTTTACATAGTAGAATCTGTTTCGGGATTTAGGAAGCATTTGCTTTTACTGCCCTGGGAAGATCTGTCTGTTAGTACCATTAATGAAGTCCCTGGGAAGATCTGTCTGTTAGTACCACTAAAGGAAACCCATCTGGTTATGCTTAATTTGAATATCTCTATCAGATTATATTGCTTATGGAAGATGTCATATATATGCCTGTCAAAGAACTATTCTGTTCCAAGGATTGAAAGTTTGTGAGATTAGGTGCTATCTACTTCTCTTGTAAGATAGGGCAAGAACTAGCATTTACTATGCTTATTTGGTTGCTTGTAGAAATTAAAATGTTGGTATATATGACTGTCAAAGAACTTTTCGGTTCCAAGGATTGAAAGTTTGTGAGATTAGGCGCTACCTATTTCCCTTGAAAGATAGGGAAAGAACTAGCATTTACTATGCTTATTTGGTTGCTTGTAGAAATTAAAATGGTGGTGCCCTTCCCTTAGTTTTATTGATAAAGATTAGTGTTTGAACCTAAGTTGTGCAGACTCTTCACTGCGGTGCAGCACTTGTGTCGACAAGACATGGGTGTTGCTGTGGAATCTGTGCCAGTTATGGTCAATCGGTTTTGGGCACTTCAACCAAAATCGACAGAGAAATTCTAGACGGATACAATGTTTACTGAAAGCAAAACAAAAGTAGGCTTGTGTTTTTTTATGGTCAAAAGATATTTGTATTATAAAGTCGGCAACCAGAAGTTGCTTTGCTGTTGAATGTGCCATGAACTCAAGAAGTCTCTTTTGATCTCTATATTGTTTAAATAGCCATTTTACATCAAAAGAACAGTAAGCTGATGCATTTGTACTTAGTAATTACAGATTGAAATTAACCCTTAAAAATTTCCTTCATCTTCCCTCCAAATAATCCATCATAATTTAGTGCATAGTTTTATTGCTGTATTTGTAAATATTTGAATTATTTTTAGCGGCACCCTTATCCATACCTAGATCTGTACCCCGAATCTTAAAATTTAGATCATGAAGGATCCGAACACCCGCACCGTAGTCCGAGCAACTTAGGTTTGAACCGATGAATGTTGAGGTTAAAGAAACCGAAGTTTACCTTTCCTCAGCATATAGGACTCTGTGTTCTTTTCATAACCATTCTTGTGTTGAAATGAACCTATCTTCCCTCACATGCGTTGAACACATTTCTGTTGTAATTTTAGAAGAGGTTTACATAGTCTGTGTGAAGAAATATAAGAGAAAAATATTATTGAAGTGTTGTAACTACATTATTACATTGAGGCCCTATTTATAGACACTATATTCCAATCCTTTTCCTAATAGGATACTATGTTACAATCCTTTTCCTAAGAGGATACTACGTTACAATCCTTTTCCTAATAGGATTCTTTATGCTATTCCTATTCGTACTCATATTCTAACACTCCCTCTCAAGCTGGTGCATAGAAGACATATGTACCAAGCTTGTTATGGATGTAACTAATATGAGAATCGGTGAGGGACTTGGTGAAGATATCTGCAAGAAAACTGATAAGGACCGCTTTGGAAGTCTGGGAGACCTCAATTGAAACAGAACAAACTGAAAAAATGATCCGAAAAGTAGTAAATATTGCCGTAAAGTCGATGTGTCGCTGGAAAATTGCGGAAAACTAGTATAAAATATACGGGTCATCTCGAAATCAAGAGACGAGTAGATCTTTAACATGAAAGTCATCGGAAACTTAGCTGAAACATGCTCACACGCCGGATTATTAGATTTGATGGCTGAAAAGTGACTACAATCTGAGGAAAAAAAAGTATATGGGTAGGGTCGGAATGATGATACGACCCTACTGAAAAAGAGAAATATGTGTAGGGTCGGAATGATGGCACGACCCTATTGAGAAATAGAAATTATATGAGTAGGGTCGGAATGACAGCACAATCCTACTGAAAAAGAGAAATTATATGGGCAGGGTCGGAATGATGGCACGACCGACTGAAAAAGATTTGAGGAGTCACCGGAAAGACGTACGGAACTATGTAAATTAAATCTGAGGAGTCACCAGAAAGATGCATGGTGCTATGCAACTCAGATATGAGACAGTAGTCCGGAAAGATGCACGGTGCTACGCAAATCAGATATGAGAAAATAGTCACCGAAAAGAAGTACGGTGCTAAGAAAAATAGATATGAAAAAGTAGTCACCGGACAGATGCATGGTGCTACGCAAAGATATGAGAAAATAGTTACTAGAAAGATACACAGTGAGTCGGTGACCCAACTTTTGGTAACATAATCATTGGCCAGACGGGTGGCATATATGGATTATAGCCGCCCGCCGGCAGCGGAAACTCTTTGATTCTTTACCAAGATCGTGGAAGCTCCGATACTATGTGAAGAAATATAAGAGAAAAATATTATTGAAATGTTGTAACTACATTATTACATTGAGCCCTATTTATAGACACTATATTCCAATCCTTTTCCTAATAGGATACCACGTTACAATCCTTTTCCTAATAGGATTCTAGATGCTATTCCTATTCCTACTCATATTCTAACAGTCTGCTCTATTTGAGTTGAATTTAGTATGGGGGGTTAGTATTTCTATGGAGAAATCAATGGTGTTCCCTGAGCAGTAAGTGTGAAGTGCGTTCAACTTATTATTTATGTCAACTTTGACTTACATAAGTGTCCGTATCTATTGATCATAGCCGAGGTTTTAGGCTGTGTATTGCTTCAACATGTTTCCTGAGATCACATATATAGAGAGAGCTGTCTTGATAAACATTTCTGAGTTTAAAATATTTTATCTTCCTCTCTGATTTAGAGAATTGTGACGACCGTAAATATTTGATCTTTTTTCCTGCAGGTATTTCTTCTGCTGCTTTAATTCCTTGATCTGATTTGGTGGTCGTTTGCAGATTTCTTCTCTACTTGATCATGGTATTTCATAAACAGAAAGATCTTAATTCATTTCTCTTCTGATGCAACATGGAGGATCCCTTTTTACTTCTTGCAACCGTGAGTTCTTATATTGCACAACAATTTATTCAATTTATTGGTGAGTCTCTGAAAAATTAAGCATGTGCAAATATACAGTCCCTGAACAGCTATTGTTTTGTATTCCCTGTCTATGGCTTCCTATGTGATAAAGGTTGCTCTATGTTCGATTCTATTGCAGAGGATCTTATCTGCAGAGAAATCCCTGGGTGGTCAGAGTATTTAGTTGACTTTGGTGGTCTGCTTGTAAACTTTACGAGTGACGGGGGTTGTAGAACTGTTCCTGAGGCTTGCTCATTTCCCTCAAGAGTATCTGACACAGGAGCGAGCTTTAGATTTCACACAAGAAGATCCTCCAACCTTAATGATAACTTGCTTGTAAATTCAATATTAGAAATTGTAAGAAGTACCCTAAGTTATGGAGGTTTCAGACTCATTTTTGAAGGGTAATCTCTTCATTGTATGCTTTTCTTATCCTCCTTCAATGTCACTTTGCAGGATTTCTATGGACGACTTGATTTTCAGAACCAGAATTAGAATTCCAAACATAAGAAATCAACTTGTCTTGGTTTTATTTTTCTATCAGCACATATCTCTTTCCACCATTGCATAGTCATGACTGTCCTAATTTATTCTGCAGTTGGTTGATCTGGTTGTAGGTTGATGCTTCCTGTATATGGTCTGAAATTTACTTGGAAACTTACGTTGGCCTCTTGGAGTTGTTTCATATCTCATATCAGATATTCTCTAGTTCGAGTTCAGAGGTTAGTAATTGCTTTCTGATTGTTGGTAAAAAATAAACATTTGAAGTCTGATGAGTATTTTAGATAATATCTTCCATTTGACATCCATCTTAGCACCTTTACTTTTAGTTTTTAAAACTTACTGTTCACTAATCTCTTCAGCATTATATCCCGTGTACGTAAAACCTTGCGTGGGTCTTCTGATGACATTGGGTGGTTGCAACAAGCTCCTGAAATGGCTCCTGTTGTTGATGGTTCAGCTAGATTTAGAGAACTACTACAAGATATTAGGTAAAATGTTGGATGTTACTTGTCATTTCAGAAATAGAAACAAAGTCAGATACTACCTTTGGAAAATGCAGTCTCCCAAAATAAAGAGCACGTATCTTGTCAGTGGTGGGTACTTGGTCCTTTTTCCATTTTTTATCAATTGAGATAGGTGCTGAATAATTTGAATATTAAACCATACCAACTGCACACAATTAAACCATCAACAAAGGGTTCTGTGTTCAGCTGATGAGATTATTTCCTAGGTGTTTCCATGTTCTATGGTGCTGAGCTGGTTGGTTGTTAATTTTGAGCTTAGAACCCCGGGACTGATGACTTATATTGCTAGGAGTGTCTGGATTCTTCTACCATTTTTTGCTACTCTGTGTAGTAATGAAAGAAGTTATCTGTAACTTCTTAAAGTGATAATCGTGACATTAACTTTGTTCCAATGATACTCCTGCCAATTTGAGTGAGATCAACCAAACAATGTTATGTGCTTGTCATTTTGCTGATTCTCTATGTTATAGATTGACAGTTATTTTGATATACGGTACACAGCAATTTAAAAAAACTATGTTTTAGCAATACAAATTATTACCTTTTTACTTTACGTTTAGGAACAAAACTTATGTGATTACGATTTCTTGCAAATATGACTAGTCATGAAATACCTTTCTTGTTCGCAGTGTCAACTTAAAAAAAACAAAACAAAAGGCCTTAACACTGAGTGGTATTATTCTATATTTTTTTTATCTTTTGCCTTCCCTTTGGATTTTTTAGTAACTAGATATAAAGTATGGGACCAGGACTTTCTATTTTGCGTTTTCCTTTTGGTCTGTTAATGGCTGGAGGAAATGCTTTGCTTTTGTGTGCTTACGAGTTGCTAATATTGAAAATCAATTGCGCTCTCTGTGAATAACCTGAAAGATTCATGTTTTAATCAATATAGCTGAGGATATATAAAATCCATTGTATATATATTTTCTAGCCATTTATTCCTTTGCAAGTGGCTTTTGTTACTAAAGGACATGTGAAACATATGAAGATTATCTTCACTTCTCTTGACTGTTTTTGGTCCACATTCTTTTGGAGTCCTATACCACAATACCACTGCGTTAACCAACACGGTTATCTCTAGTTATTAGTAAAATTTAATCCTATTATTTGGGTGAGTGTTTCTAAGATGACTGTCTCTTGTTCAGTGTTTAAATTAATTCGAATATTTCATTCCAAATGCTAACTGCCAATCAATGAAAATCTTCTTTTGAATTTCTCTTCTTCCATTTTTTAGGAACGGACAGCACACATTGCCTGATTCTTTTGTTTATCTACTAATTCCAGGTTTAATAAATCTCCTGCTGGATATTACGATAGCCAGATTGTCAGTATGTTCCGAATTTCGTTCTCTTATGAGCTTTTCTTTTGATGACATAATTGTACCAGGGTTTTTCAGCAATCACGGCCCCTTATATTTTGTGAGCACTAAGAAGTTCTTTTCGAAGATGGGGTTAACTTGCCATATTGCTAAGATTCATAGTGAGGTATGTACGAGTGAATAAACAAAGTCGAGTCTGCTAACATATGAATTTGCTCTTTGGAAGCTCTTCTAATGTTCTTCAAACTATGCTTCTCTGTTACTGTTGGATCATTTATCACCAAATGAAGGCATCCGTGGAACAAAATGCGTGGGAACTGAAGCAATACATCGAGGAGTTACACTGGGGGTCAGGAAAACATGTCATGCTGCTTGGTCACAGTAAGGGTGGGGTTGATGCTGCCGCTGCTTTGTCAAAATATTGTCATGATTTGAAGGATAAAGTTGCAGGACTGGCATTTCTGCAGAGCCCTTATGGTGGAACACCTGTTGCATCAGATATTCTTCGTGACGGACAGATTGCTGACAAGGAAACGCGAAGGATCATGGAGTTTTTAATATGCAAGTTAATTAAGGTAATTCTTTGGTCCGCAACTATTTTAGGTTAGTTAAAACCTATATTGCTTGTAGTGTCCCTCTTTTCCATGTTGAGATGTATAGCCAAATAAGTGCTTTGTTTTAGCACTAGTCTTGCTGCCAATTTTCCAAACATTGGTGTCTTGACTTGTACCATAAAATTTTGTAGTGCTACTAGGTAACACTGTCCTTTTAATGCATACTTATAAGTTTTCGAATGCCCGAGTTCGCGTTAGAGCTTAATACATCAAAATTTTAAAAAATGAACGTCTTCTGGAAACATCCCATTTAGATTTGTAACAGGTATCAACACACTTTATTCACAAGTGAATATACTGGATGTGAGATGTCTAATTATTTACAACGTAGAATTCTTCTCCAAGTTATCTGATTCTTATAGTAAAGGACTAGAATATAAAGAAAAGGAAGTTGTGTAAGTTAAAAAATAAAAGATAAAATTCTATCAATTCAGGATGCACGAGGCATTTTGAAAAGCATTTGTGAGATGGCTTATTAGTACTTCTACTACTAGACAAATTTGCTGAATGGGGTAAATTTTTGTCGTGACTATAAATGATCGATATACTCTTTCATATGTCTGTTCTATGTATACCCATCATATACCTGTTTAACGTTTCTCTTTCTCTTTGTCGAGCTTTGTTTCTTTTGTACATGCAAGTTTATGTGGCTTACACGTATATGCCCAATATTTTAAAACATGCCTTGGCATACGTCTATGAATATGTGTGATGTTTTGATTGGCCAATTTAAAATATTTTGTATTAGGGTGATATACGGGCATTAGAGGATCTCACATACGAGAAGCGAAAGGAGTTCATAAAAAAACATAAGCTTCCTGATGATATTCCTCTCATCTCCTTCCATTCTGAAGCCAGTATAGCACTGAATGTAATAGCAACAATGTCCCATATAGCACATGCAGAACTTCCCTGGCTACCCTTACATGGATTTGGTGACGATGACTCGGAAAGTTTCATTAAAGCAGGCTGCAAGGTGCCCGTCATAGTTCCTGTTTCGGCTGCATTGGCTCTTTGTGCACTCCACCTGCAACTAAGGTATGGAGAGAAGAGTGATGGTCTAGTGACCTGTCGTGATGCTGAGGTTCCCGGCTCAGTGGTGGTAAAACCAGACATGAAGCTTGATCATGCTTGGATGGTATATTCCTCATGGAGGAAGGACCCAAATGAACCGGAGGCTAGTGAAATGTGTGAAGCACTCTTGACTATGCTTGTGGAACTCGGTAAGAAAAGAAAGAAGCTTTGTTAACTATGCATGTGATGTTAGATCAAAATCCTTTGAACAATCATGTTCCAATAACTAGATGGAACTGGAATATCAGATGTTTCTTTCCAGCATACTCTGATTAGATATTGTTTTTTTTAGCTAGTAATCTCTGAAAAGTACCAATTAGTTCCTTATTCACCTCCCCCCCTCCCCGGGATCTTGTGTGGCACCTCAGAAAAAAGAAATTTGAAAGAAAAGAAAAAGAATTCAAAAAGAAGGATTCAAAATGCAATCATCTGGATGCTAACTCTTTAAGTTACAGAGTTGCATTTGAAGAGCAACGGCAAGGAGTCCCTTTGGTTCTGGAGTTGAGACGGGACAGAAACAGAGGAACCAGTATTAAGAACAAGTTATTGACACTAAACAATCCTAGGAGTTGTCAAGCTTATGTGTATAGGCATCTACGAACAAACAATTTCCACTGTTTGGGGGATCAAGTATCAATTTTTTCCAATCCTAATGGCACACAATGCAGATTGGTGTTTTCTTCCGTATATCAGTAAGAGAATGATTCCAAGCCAGGAACTAATGATGTTTTCATTAGAGGAAAGGCAAAATATGAGCGAAAAATATGTTGTGTTTATCTTAGCCTTGGTGGCTACTGGCTAGGAGAAAATGGACAAAGAGAATTGCGGTTCTCTTCCTTTTGAAGTTTCCAAAGAAAAAGAAGTTGAGGATCAGATAGACAGCGGAAATGGATCATTAAGGTTAAAATTGAGAGAAGTTGTGGCATGGGAATGGGAGGTTGAGGAACTTAAATATGGATTTGGAGCAATGCTTTCACGCATCATGATAATAAACAAAGATGCACGAAAACTGGGGAATGTCGAAAATACACAGAAAGAGTGAATGTTTGATAGAAATTTCAATTAGTTAGTTGGTTTCGAATCATGTAAGTCTACTCGTCTGGGGAATGTCGAAAATACACAGAAAGAGTGAATGTTTGATAGAAATTTCAATTAGTTGGTTTCGAATCATGTAAATCTACTCGTCGTGCTTCCTTGAGCTGAATATCAATCCAAGATTGGATGATGTTTTGATGATTGACAAATAATATATAGTTGACAAACAAAGTTCTAACATGATGGGCATACATAAAAATCAGGTCCTTAATAGATTTCTTAAAGGAACTGGTAATGTTGGTAACAAGATTGCGCAAACACCGCAAGAGTGAGGTCCTTTGCAAACTGGAGACTGTTTGATCCAAGCTGGAAAGTGGTTCCGTACGCGAGAAAAATTTCTTGAGAAATTGAGTATGGCTTAATCCAATAATATAAGGAATAAAAGTTTAAGACATGAAAATATTACCATAATTACACACATGGAAATAGCTTTGGATAGGAGTAACTCATAGGAGGCCGACATGAAAAACCAAATGCAATAAGGAATGGATTCTTCGTTTCTTGAACCAAGTTTGGTTTGATGCAGGAGAATAAATCAAGGAGGATACGACCATTCCTACTCCTATATATAGCACCACATGCTACGAGAGACACTACTGCATAAATACAAAATAAAGTGTTGTTGAGAGAGAGAGTCGACTGCAAAGAAAAAGAAATTGTTCCTAAGAAGATTTATGTTTTCTGTTCTATGATTTGATCTACTTAGATCCTTTGGGATGAATTGTAAACTCTTTATTTTACTTAAAGAGTTATTGTTAGAGTTGTGACCTGAATTTTGTTAATCCGGCCTAGAAAGTTTCGCGGTGTGACCCATGTTTGTGATTTTCAATGGGGGTGTGGGAGCGAAGCCCCCGCGGTATGGACCTTTATGTTTTTGGGCCGAGGACTTTTTGTATGCATGTATTATATAAGTGCATTTAGTGGGTTGTTTTGAATAATTCTGAAAATACGCACATTCTCCACATTATACTCCTCTCCTTTCATAGTGAAATTCCTCTGTCTCTGCCCGTGATTTTTCCCGCAAGGGTTTTCACGTAAATCTGCTGTGTTGTTTTTGCTTTTCTTTACTTGTAGTTTTCTTTATTCTGCCCGATTCTAACAAACTGGTATCAAAGCCTGTTCGATTGTTTTCTCGGGGATGACAACCATGAAGTATGATATTCCGTAATTGGATCGCAACACCAGATTTTTGTTATGGCAGGTTAAGATGCGGGCTATGCTCGCACAGATGGATTTGGACGATGCTTTATTAGGGTTTGAGAAGATGCCCTCATCGTGAACGGACGAGGACAAACGACGCAAGGATCGAAAGGCTCTATCTCAGATTCACCTTTATTTATCCAATCAGATTCTACAGGATGTTTTGAAGGACACCACAGCCGTTGCGTAGTGGTTGAAACTGGAATCATTGTGTATGACGAAGAGCTTAACAAGTAAATTGCATCTCAAGCAACAACTTTATTCCCATTGTATGTCTGAGGGTGCGTCCTTGAAGGATCACCTATCTGTATTTAAGGAAATCATCTCTGATTTAGAGACTCTGGAGGTTAAGTACGATGAAGAAGATCTAGGGTTGATTATGTTGTCTTCACTGCCTGCATCATACACGACCTTTAGGGATACAATTTTATATAGTCGTGATACCCTGACGATTGATGAAGTCTATGATGCGTTGTTCTCTAAGGAGAAGATGAAGCATCTTGTGAATGGGTCGGAGACTCAAAGAGATAGTCTCATTGTTCGAGGAAGGACTCGTGAGAGGAATTTTGGGGGTGATGATAGGTTTAGGTCCAAATCCAAAAATAGAAACAAAACCTGTAATTACTGCAAGAAGAAGGGTCATATCAAATTCGAGTGCTGAAAGCTACAAAATAGAGAGAAAAGAGAAGGTCCAAAATCGAAGGGAAACTAACCAGAGAAGTGCGGTGAAGCCAGTTTTGTGGAACATAGCGGTAGTGATGGAGAACTCTTGGTAGTTTCTGATAGTAACTCCAACCCTATGAGGATTGGATTCTTGATTTAGCTTGCACGTTTCATATGTGTCGTAATCAGGATTGGTTTACAACATATGAAACAGTCTCTAAAAGTGTTGTGTTGATGAAAAATAACACACCTTGTAACATAGTTGGTATTGAAACAATCAGGTTTCAGGAGTTTAAGATTCTAGGTACAAAGCAAGACTAGTTGCTAAAGGTTACAGTCAGGTTTCAGGTATTGACTTCACAGATGTGTTTTCTCCAGTTATAAATCATAGTTCGATTTGAGCATTGCTTGGTATTGTGGCCATGCATAATTTTGAGCTTGAGCAGTTGGATGTCAAAACTGCATTCTTACATGGAGAACTTGAGGAGGACATCTATATGCAGCAACCAGAGGGCTTTGTAGTCTCAAGAAAGGAGGACTATGTATGTTTGCTAAAAAAGTCTCTTTATGGCTTAAAACAGTCTCCCAGGCAGTGGTATAAGAGGTTTGACTCTCTTACGACCTCTCATATATTTCAGAGAAGCAGCTATGATAGTTGTGTCTACTTCAATGAGGTAAGTGATGGTTCATTCGTGTATCTTCTCTTGTATGTTGATGATATATTGATTGCAGCAAAGGATATGAGAGAGATAATAAAAGTCAAAGCCCAGCTCAATAAGGAGTTTGAGATGAAGAATTTAGGAGCAACAAAGAAGATTCTTGGCATGGAAATTATGAGGGATAGAGAGAAGTGTAAGTTATACCTGAGTCAGAAAAGGTATATTGAGAAAGTACTTCACAGGTTCAATATGCAAAATGCCAAGCCTGTTAGTACTCCATTGGCATCTCACTTTAAACTCTCGGCCGCTTTATCTCCAAAAACAGATAATGAGCGTGACTATATGTCTCGAGTTCCAAATTCTAGTGTTGTTGGGTCTCTTATATATGCGATGGTGTGTTCCCAACCAGATTTATCTTATGTCGTCAGTGCATTTAGCAGATACATGGTAAATCCTGGCAAAGAACATTAGAAAACAGTTCAGTTGATTTTCAGATACTTGCATGGATCTGTTGGTGTTTGTTTGCAATTTGGGCAAAATAGAGATAGAGTAATCGGGTATGTTGATTCTGATTTTGCAGGAGATCATGATAAAAGGAGACCCCTTACAGGCTATGTTTTCACCATTGGTGGTTGTGCTATTAGTTGGAAAGCTACCTTACAGACTATGGTTGCTTTGTCAACTACTGAGGCAGAGTATATGGCTATTACAGAGGCTTTCAAGGAAGCTATTTGGTTGAAGGGTTTGTTTGGTGAACTTAGCAAAGACTTACAGATTACTACAGTCTTTTGCGAAAGTCAGAGTGTTATCTTCCTTACGAAAGATCAGATGTTTCACGAGAAGACAAAGCATATCGATGTTCGGTATCATTTTGTGCGTGAAATTATTGGTCATAGTGATATTATGGTGAGCAAGATTATTACTCATGATAATCCTGCTGATATGATGACCAAGACACTACCAAGTACCAAGTTTGAGCATTGCTTGAACTTAGTTAGTAATAGCTGTTAAGATGTGCCCTTAGGGGTTTTTGTGGAAGAGGTGGAGAGTTTGTCTTGAAATGAATTTGAGCTATGAATTAGAATTCGTGTCAAGGTAGAGATTGTTAGAGTTGTGACCTGAATTTTTTTGATCCGACCCAGAAAGTTTCGCAGTGTGACCCATGTTCGTGATTTTCAATGGGGGTGCGAGGGCGAAGCCCCCGCGGTATGGACCTTTATATTTTTGGGCCTAGGACTTATTTGTATAAATGTATTATATAAGTGCATTTAGTGTGTTGTTTTGGATAATTCTGAAAATACGTACATTCTCCACATTGTACTCCTCTCCTTTCATAGTTAAATTCCTCTGGCTCTGCCCGTGACTTTTCCCGCAAGGGTTTCCACGTAAATCTGCTTTGTTGTTCTTTCTTTTCTTTTACTTGTGGTTTACTTTATTCTGCCCGATTCTAACAATTATCTAATAGGTGCACGATCGCGTTGTAAAGGACTTTATAGATTTGATAGTCTTTGAAGAAGTTAGCTATAATTAGTGAGAATTGCAAAAAAAGCAAGGTATTATAGTGGTTAGTTCCTTAGATTATTGGGGGTTGTAACCTTTAAACTACTAGTGTGAAAATCCCATTGGAGATAGGTTGTGGCTTTTGCCTACCTTGACTGTGAGGAGTTTTCTAAGTAAAATTCCTTGTCTGATTTACAATTTTTCAATTTACTTATTGTTTACTACTGAAGAATCTTCTTCTTGAAGGTAGGTGGAAATACAAAATAACATATTTGGAACAAAGTAAATCACATAAACAAAATCTAGGAGTATGTTATTTCTCTCTAAACCCTCAGTTACGGTGTTGAGGCATACAAGCCATAAACATACGCATACAATAAAACTATCTCGATATTGTAATTGACACGCAAAACAACATTGTAAACAACTATCAAATCCATAACTTTCTATGAGAATCTCATTTGCTTGAACTTTATAAATATACAAGTCTCAATCATTCCTTTTGAATCAGCACGTGCATTTGGTTTTTAAATTTAAACTTAATCATTCGGATCTTAATCATTAAACAAATTTATTTATTTTATAACCACTTCATAGGTTTGAATATATATGAATGATTAAGACCTATAACAAAGTCTTTTAGTAATATGATATCCATTCAAAGATTTATCCAAAGAAAATATTTCACTACTATCCACCATGGCTACCACTGCTAACCATTATTAACTACCGCTAACCACCATCACATAGTCATCACCACTACTGGCCGCCATTTTATAATCATAACCACTAATGTTTCTTGAAATTAGAGCACATTCTATGTCTTTTTACTTAAAGTTTTACCTTTTATTATACTTGTTTTTATGTATTTTTTTTAGAATGTTGTTTTATAGATTTTTAGTTGTCAAAATGACTAAAAATAGGAGAGGATAAAAGAAAACTGCTAAGAAAAGGGTGATTTGTGGTTGCAGAGTGAACCACTAATGGATCAAGTTGTGGAAAAAAATCAAAGAACATGCCAAATAGGACAAAGATTGTCAAATCACCAGGCAACATTCCCTATACTTCTTCTAAGTGACATCAAAATATTCCTTCAACCGACCTGAAAGCTTACATCTAGTGTTCCTTCATAAATCTTCGGATATTACCTTAATCCCCCTTTATACCCTTTTTTTCTTTCTAAAAATGGGCCTGGAACTATGCTTTTTCACTCCTAAAACTTTATGGAGTCATAGAGCAATATCTATATGTAATACCTTAAGTTCGTGAGTACTAGACCCTCCATGAGATAAATAGCTGGATTAGCTTTTCAATGCCACTAGTCTCGTCTTAATTCAAGATTGGGGTAAAAAGTTATGGACAAATTACTGTGGTGATGTTAAACTGTCAGTGACAATGGATCTGACGACGACTCGTTATCATACATAATGAGTCATCAGGAGGACTTATTGCCACGACAGTGAGGAAACCCAGACTTTGGTCCCTTGACAACGAGTCCAGGGTATGACTCGTTGTGAGACACAATGAGTCGTTATGAGAGACTCATTGTCATAATAGTGAAGGACTAAATTCCAGGCCATGACTCGTGGTCTGACCTTATGAGTTGTTACCCAAACCGTGATGACCGTTCCTAGATTTTTCTACACGTTTTAATTAGGGTCTTTTTGGTTTTTTCCTCCCTCCAAACTCTTTTCCACGGCTAACAACACCCAAATGACTCCTCTGCCACCAGTTATAAAAAAATCAAACCTTATTTTTCCTCTTTAACTCCCAAGGCAAGAGATATTAGGGTTTTATAAAGGTTCAATGTTCAGGCTCCAAACTCCGAATTCTCTTCAATTTCTTCTATACTTCAGGCATGTTGCTCATCCCTAACTTGTATTTTTACATTATGGCACTTGTTTACTCAATATTCGTATGATTTAAATGATGGGTTTGAACTTAGATTGAGGGTTATTGGTGGTTAACACTTGAATTTCTTATTCTTTATTTTAATGGGGAATTCATGCTTAAATTGATGGATTTTGGAATTGAATGGAGGCATTGACACAATGTTTGTAAATTAGTGAATTGGGTTTAATAATATGGATGAATTTTGGTATGGTAATGACATTAACCTCAACCCACTTTGTAAACTTGATCTTAAATTTGGATATTTGCATGATTTGACTTACCTTTTGAAAACATTACGTTGCATAAAAGGTTGAATGGATAAAAATGGTTTCGGAAGGCCTTGGTGGCCATAGTTTTGGATTTTGAATGAAACTTGGGAGTTAAATAGTTTTATGGAATGGCATGGCATAATTGAATTAGCTTGCAAGCATATTGGTATGCCGATACCATGTTGTAAAATTCCTTAATAAAGATTCCTTGATTAATGGTTGGGTTTATGTGTAAACTATTTTAATTTGAGGTTAAAGGGAATTGTATAGCTCACTATGAAGGTGTAGTTCCGGGGGACCAACACTGGAAACATCGTTTGCCAACATAGGGGGATGGTCTATGTGACTATTTGCTTCATGAACACTTTATAATTTGGATGAATATCATCATGGTGTCTTTAGCCTTTCCTCAGTTTCCTCGATACGGTGACCAACACGCACTGGGGACCTTTCGATAGGGGGAGTCAGACCCATAAAGTCCATGGGTGTTGGTCAGACCCATAAACATTATCGCTTTGTCCTAAAAACACCCATGGACTATATGCTTGAAATATCATAGTTCCATAAAATATCATAGTAAAGTATCTTATTTCAAGCACAAGGTTTGGACAACCATACTTCCAATAATTAACGAAAATTCGTACTTCAAAACATTTATCAAATTATGTAAAGGTCACTTTTTTAAACATTTCGACAAAACATGTGGTGGTTATGAAGTTTGTGACAAAATATGAAAATCTTCCGCTATATATCTTCAACATTTATCAACATGTAAAAGCACCCTCTCCTCAATTCAAAACTATAATCAAGTCATAAACAATAATCAAGACATTTGTATCTAGCTTCTCTAAATCCAATTTAAATTGCTCATAACGTACGAAAACAAAAGGCTTAGTAACAAGAGAGGGGTTATAATTGTTCATGCTCTCAATTAAACATTCAAACTCAATTTAATACATACATATATATGAGTACAAATCAATTTAGGGGAAAGGCCTCAGGATCAAAATAATAATATCATTTAAAGAGTTCATAATGCATCATTGCAAATGCAAATTCCAAAACCCCTTTTATAAATTAATGATCTTTATAGATTTAAACCTTATTCAATGTTTTTTTAACAAGCCCATGTAGTTTAGGAAAATCCCACATACCTTAGTTGCGAAGAAATCACAAAGAAATTTTAAAAAGATTGGACCTTTAAGCCTGATCGCCCAAATCTTAGTTATTTTCTCCTCTCATGTTTTGGAAGATGATTTAGGGATTTTTGAGGATTTAAAATGTTACTAATGACCTTAATTTCATTAAAGAATGATTAGGGACGGTTTTGGAGTGTAAAAAGACTTGGTTGCCCTCGGAATACCTCAAAAATAAAATGTCCTGGTCGTTGTACCATGGGGTTTGCGTCACACAAGCTATGACAAACTTTATGGTTTGCGTCACACTCCCTATAGCAAACTTTATGGTTTGCGTCGTACTGCCTATGGCAAACTCTTTCCAGTGAACGTTTGCGATTGTTAGGCGACACACATCCCTTTGCAAAGCCATTACTTTTTGCTCGGGTGTCGGATTAAGGAGAAATTGGTATTGTAGGAAAGATACTTTGAACACCTTTCATTTGATATATAGTAGTACTTCTAATTCGTTATATACAAGAAGATATGGTTGATGGAAGTTGACTCAAGTAGAAACATCCACTAAAACTTAATCGATAGAAATATTTTCAATTCGTCTTAGAGTTAGGGAATTCTTGTGACCTCAATTCACATTCAAAGGTTTTCCCACACTATAGGAGTGATCACTACACATATATTAACATGTAATCATTTAGTTCGGGTCTGTACACGTAGGAACGAAGTTTATATTTTAGCCTGAAGTACGGGTTGTTACATTATTCCCCCTTGGGATCATTCGTCCCTAAACGATGAATCAGAACACAATGAACACGATTTCAACAACTAAATGAAAGAAAAAGAGTAGTATAGGATTTTTACCTTCTAAAACACCATCCAAGACCTCGAAAAGAGTCGGGTACCTCGCCCGCATATCATCTTCTGACTCCCAAGTATCCTCTTCGGCTTTTTGATTCCTCTACATCACCTTAATCGAAACTATTTCCTTACTTCTCAACTTTCGAACTTGGTGATCCAAGAAGGCAACGGGTTCTTCCTCGTATGACAATGAGTCTTTCACATTGATCTCCTCTACAAGCAAAACTAGGGAATGATCTCCAATGCACTTCTTCAATATGGACACATGAAATACGGGATGGACGGAAGCCAAAATTGTAGGCTAATTTAATTCATAGGCCACCTCACCTATTCTCCTAAAATTCCGGTATGACCCTATATACTGAGGACTAAGCTTCCCTTTCTTCCCAAATTGCATGACCCCTTCATAGGAGAGACCTTTAGGAACACCAAATCATCTACCTTAAACTCTAAATCTTTTTTCCGAACATCAACAAAGGACTTTTGATGACTATGAGCTGTCTTAAGTCATTCTATAATGATCTTCACCTTCTCCATTGCCTGATGAACAAGGTCAGGCCCAAACAACCGGGTTTCACCTACTTCATACCACCCAATTGGTGACCTACATCTCCTCCCATGAAGTGCTTTAAAAGAAGCCACCCGAAGTGCTTCAATGGCAAATGATCTACCCAACTACCTTTGAAGTCAATTACACAGGCCCTCAACATATCCTCAAGGGTCTGAATGGTGCGTTCATCTTGCCTATCCGTCTGAGGGTAGAAGGCAGTACTCAGGTTCACTTGGGTACCTAAACCCCTCTGAAAATATCGCTAAAACTGCGAAGAGAATTGCGTACCTCGATCGGATATAATGGATACTGGTGCCCCATGCAAGCGAATGATTTCCTCAATGTACAGCTTGGCATAATCATCTCCCGAATAGTTAGTCCTCACAGGCAGAAAGTGAGCTGACTTGATCATCCAGTATACAATCACCCAAATAAAATCATATTGATTTTGGGACCTCGGAAGTCCCGTGATGAAATCCATATTGATCATCTCCCATTTCTATATAGGCAAGGCTATCTCTTGGGAAGTACCACTGGGTCTCAAATATGACACCTTGACTTGTTGACAATTCAAAAACTTAGAAAAAAAATCAGTAACATCACGTTTCATATTGTTCCACCAATATATTGCCTTAAGGTCATGATACATTTTAGTAGAGCCTGGGTGAACAACATACCTCGAAGTGTGAGCTTCGTCAAGAATCCTCTCTCGCAAGCCATCCACATTCGGTACACATAGCCTACCTTGATTTCTCAAAATCCCATCACCGCCAATTTCAAATGCCATCACCTTCTGTTGACCAACATCATTCTTAATCTGCATCAAGATGGGGTCTTCGACCTGTTCCTCCTTAACTTCAACATATAAGGAAGATTTAGCTATCTCATGAACAATTACTCCTCCATCTTCGGAATCCAGAAGTCGAACCCTTAGATTTGAAAGCCAGTGAATATCTTTCACCATCTCCCTTTTTCCTTCCTCAACATGAGAAATACTTCCCATGGATAATCTGCTGAGGGCGTCGGCCACCATATTCGCCTTGCCCGGATGATAGTGCAGGCTCATGCCATAATCCTTCAACAGTTCCAACCACTACCTTTGCCTAAGATTCAAATCTTTCTGTGAAAAGACATACTGTAAACTTTTATGGTCAGTGAAAATATCAACATGTACTACATACAGATAATGCTGCCAGATTTTAAGTGCAAACACCACAGCTGCTAACTCCAAGTCATGGGTGGGGTAATTTCGCCCATGCACCTTTAACTGACTAGATGCATAAGAAACCACCTTACCATGCTGCATAATTACACACCCAAGTCCCTCCCAAGATGCATCACAGTACACAATAAAACCCTCTGTACCTTCGGGAAGGGTCAAAACAGGCGCAACAGTCAACTTGTCCTTCAATTTCTCAAAGATATTTTCACAAGAAGCTCTGAATGTCGGTTGGAGTCATGGGTCTGGGCCATTTTCTCACTGCCTCAATCTTTTGGGGATCAACCTTAATTCCCTCACTAGACACGATATGACCCAAGAAGGCAATAACACTAAGCCAGAATTCACACTTGGAAAATTTTGCATATAATTTATGATCTTTGAGGGTCTGAAGAATGATTCAGAGGTGACTGACACGATCCTCCTTATTTTTAGAGTAGACCAAAATGTCGTCAATAAATACTATGACAAACAGACCTAGAAACTGATGGAACAACCTATTCATCAGGTCCATGAAAGCAGCAGGGGCATTAGTTAGTCCGAAGGACATAACTAAGAACTCATAATGGCCATATTGGGTTCGAAAAACTATTTTGGGAATATCAGTCTCCCTAACTTTCAACTGATGATACCCCAAATGAAGGTCTATTTTTGAGAAACACTTAGCACCCTGAAGTTGGTCAAAGAGATCATTAATTCTAGGAAGAGGGTATTTGTTCTTAATAGTGACCTTATTCAGCTAACGATAGTCTATAAACATACAGAGGGAACCATCTTTCTTACGCACGAAGAGTACAGGTGCACCCCATGGAGAAATACTATGATGGATAAAGCCCTTGTCAAGAAGATCTTTTAACTATTTTTTCAATTCTTTCAATTCTGCGGGAGCCATTTTGTATGGCGAGATAGAAATAGGACGAGTGTCCGAGAGCATGTCAATGCCAAAATCTATCTCCCTATCAGGTGGTATTACCACTTTGGGAGGTCATCAGGAAAGACTTCCAGAAATTCATTAACTACGGGGACAGACTGGAGAGAAAGACTTTTAGTATTAGAATCTTTTACCCAAATTAGATGATACAAACAACCCTCAGATATAAGTTTGAGGGCTCTGAGATAAGAGATGAATTTCCCTTTAGGCGCTAAATAATACCCCTCCCACTCTATCACTGGTTCATTCAGAAAGAAGAAAGTGACCCTTTGGGTTCTACAATCTAGGGTGGCACAACACGAATAGAGCCAATCCATTCCTAAAATGGTATCAAAGTCAATCATATCAAGCTCTACAAGATCTACCACAGTATCACGATTATAGATCGACACAACATAATTTTTGTACACCCTCCTAGCCTCCTAGCCACAACAGAGTCACCAACAGGGGTAGAAATAGAGAAGGGTTCCAGAATATTTTCGAGTGAAAAGCCAAAACTAACTACCACATATGGGGTCACATAAGACAAAGTAGACCCTGGGTCCAGCAACACATAAAAATTGCGGGAAAAGATTTGTAACATACCCGTGATGACATTCGATGAAGCCTCTGCATCCTGGCGGTTGGACAAAGCATACAACCGATTGCGACCGCTCCTGATGGATGAAGTAGTACCTTGGGAAGTGGTGGGGGCACTGAGGAGTTGGCTTGGAAATTTTCACCACCGAAGTTCCTCCTAGAGGACGGATAATCACTATGAAAATGGCCTGACTAACCATAAGTATAGCACACCAACCTTCCCAACTGACACCTCCCTGGGTGATACTTACCACAAGTCTCACTTCGCGAAAAAGTCCAATATGGTTAGGCTGCACTACCTTGGGACTGGGTACCCTGTATTCCTGATTCATTATTAGGCTGGAAATTCTGAGACCTCCTATCAACTGGAGGTCTGGGCGCTATGGCACTGGCAGATGATTGAGAATTACTCCAAAACTTTTCCTTCGGCCACCTGTTACCCCAATTACCTCCTTGCTGCTGACTGTAGCTCTTGTCTATAGATCTAGCCCTCTTGGCATGCTTGTCTTTCTTTCTTGCCTCTTCCAGTCTTTTTTTCTACTCTTCAATCTGTTGTATATGAACAGACAGTCTAGAGAAATCCATATCCCTATTAAGCATTGCTCCTTTGCACTCTAACACCAAGTTATTCGAGAGACCGGATGCAAACTTTTTAATACGGGCCCTCATGTTACCCACCAATTCTGGAGCATAACGGTATAACTGGTTGAATTTCAGGGTGTACTCCGTAACACTCATCTTCCCTTGCTTCAGGTTTATAAACTTTTCAGCCTTGGATTCCCTTAACTCTTAGGGAAAGAAATGGTTCAGGAAAGCTTCCACAAATTCTCCCCATACAGAAGGCTCAACATTGTTTCCCCTCGAATCTTCCCATTCGTTGTACCACTGATTGGCCACATCCTTCAGCTGATAGGCCGCCAGTTCAATTCCTTCCACTTCATTCGCATATATCACCCAAAAAATTTTCTCCAACTCATCCACGAACCCTTGTAGGTCCTCCTCTACCATTGTACCTATAAACTTAGGTGGGTTCAGTCTCATAAACTGACCAACCCATGTATTCTCAGATGCACCAGATGCAGACCCAATATCTTCAGACCGTCGAGCCTGGGTAGCCATCAACTGGGCTATCATATGTGTTGACTGTCTGAACTCAGCATTTGATACTTCTATCCGGGGAGGTTTAGTGTGATTAGTCTCAGATTTTGGAACCCTAGGTGGGCTAGTATGAATAGGAGGGACTCCCGGAGAATCAACAAAATCAGGAGTGTGAGCCCTATTACGTGTCCTCATACCATGGGTAGGACAGACATCTATAATTTGGGTATTATGTTCGTTGGTGCGACGGGGAGGCATGATAACTTTCTGAAACACAAAAAATCATTGATTAGGAGATATTCAGACTCTATAGCATGAACTAAATGACAAAAGAATAGAGACATTCCTAAACGCCTTGTAGCCTCCTGCTTATAAGTGTGGTGCGCTACACACCCATAAACAAGACTCTACCTGAAGCAATTTTCAAACACCCTGGGACCATGAATCATTCTTTGATACCAAGTTTGTCATGACCCGAACTAGGGTCCTGGCCGTGACGAGCATCCCGCACCATGAAGGCTTGGGCGCCCTTCTGTATCTCGTAATCGTGCACAATATTCACAATAATATAAGAGAAATACAGAAATAGATAAATTGAATCATGGCCATGTACTGAGTTCAACTTAATAATACGAAATAAAATTAATAAGTATCTAGACAACATCCATCTCAGTCTGCGAAATCTCTAATACATCAGAATATAATAACTTGTCTAAAACTAGGACAAGGCCCCCAGTCGGACCCAAAACCATAAGGAAATAATAATGTTCTAAAAACAGGCCTTCCAAAATAAAGAAGGCTCACCGACTGCACACTTCTGACTAATAGATCTACGGCTTAATGGGACCTCTGGACTGAGCCTCAGACCCTGAAATATAACGGGTCAATACAAACGTACTGGTATGCATAGCAAACCAAAATAATTGTTTACATATAGATAACATAGATGAGAGCAAGTCTTAAACATCATGCATGAAATAGTTAAAAACACATGGGCAATTTCAATGATCTTAAAATGATTTTAACAATGCAGTTCTAATTTTTGTATTACTTCTGAGTTAGGTGGTACGCCCTACAATTCTATGACCCCACGGGCTATATGGATTCTGCCTTTGACTCAACGGCCAAGCCCCCAACCGAAGTTTGCCGCAAGAGTTGGAGTTTTTGTTTCTGATTTTGATATGCCACAGGGCATTAGGCCAACATATAATCCCTCTTGGGGATACAATAACCCGTATCGACATAACATGATTTTGGGCAATGAGTTTTCTGAACTCGTGCCTTCTTCGGATCATCATTCAAAACTCATTCTGAAAATATACATGAAATCTGACTTCTATTATGGTCTAAATCTGTTATGGCATTAGCTGGGTTGGTGTCGTCATACCAAGACTTGTAATTCATATTTTTGAGACATAAAATATCATAATAAAGTCTCTTATTTCAAGCATAAGGTTTGTACCATCATACTTCCAACAATTTACAAAAATTCATACTTCAAAACATTTATCAAATTATGCAAAGGTCACTCTTTTCAACATTTCAACAAAACATGTGGTGGTCATGAAGTTTGTGACAAAATATGCAACTTTTCTACTATATTTCTTCAACATTTATCAACATGTAAAAGCACCCTCTCCTCAATTCAAAACTATAATCAAGTCATAAATAATAATCAAGACATTTGTATCTAGCTTCTCTAAATGCAATTTAAATGGCTCATAACGTACGAAAACAAAAGGCTTAGTAACAAGAAAGGGCTTATAATTGTTCAAGCTCTCAATTAAACATTCAAACTCAATTTAATACATACATATATACGATTAAAAATCAATTTAGGGGAAAGGCCTCAAGACAAAAATAATAATATCATTTAAAGAGTTCGTAATGCATAATTGCAAATGCAAATTCCAAAACCCCTTTATAAATTCATGATATATATAACTTTAAACCTTATTCAATGTATTTTCAATAAGCCCATGTATTTTAGGAAAACCCCACCTACCTTAGTTGCACAAAAATCATGAAGAAATTTAGAAAAGATTGGACCTTTAAGCTTGATTGCCCAAACCCTAGTTGTTTTCTCCTCTTGTGTTTTGGAAGATGATTTAGGGATTTTTGAGGATTTAAAACGTTACTAATGACCTTAATTTCGTTAAAGAATGAGTAGGGGAGGTTTTGGAGTGTAAAAAGACTTGGTTTCCCTCAGAATACCTTAAAAACTAAATGTGTAGGTCGTTGTACCATGGGATTTGTGTCGCACAAGCTATGGAAAACTTTATGGTTTGCATCACACTCCCTAGGCAAACTTTATGGTTTGCGTCACACTCCCTATGGCAAACTTTATGGTTTGTATCGTACTGCCTATGCCAAACTCTTTCCAGTGAACATTTGCGATTGTTAGGCGACGCACACCCCTTTACAAAGCCATAAATTTTTGCTCGGGTGTCGGATTAACGCAAAATTAGTATAATTGGAAAGCTACTTCGAAGACCTTTCATTTGATATATAGTAGGCCCTCTAAAAATAGGAAATTGACTCTAAAAATCAATCGAACTTCCTGATAACCAAACTGTTAGTCCTAGTAGGTCATAAATGACCTGGGGTAACTATAGAAAATCTCAAACGATGAAAATGAGCAAAAACAAAATGACCTTAATGGTCATTACAGTTCGATCTTTAAGGTACTTCTTGACTTTTGAATTTTGAGGATGGCATTCCTTTTAGTGGTGGATGTTGTAATTACCCTGTAGGTTATTTTCCTCATTTTTCCATATTTTTGGTGTTTAGATCTTTCCTATATCTACCCAAGTCATTTATAACTTGATGGGACAAGTGGTTTGGTTCCAAAGCAGTTTGTTTGGTTTTTATGTTGGTTTCTCTATTTTATAGCTTTTAAAGTTGAAATATTGGTCTTTGGCCAAAACTTTAAGTAAACAACATCGAATAAGAATTTCGACTGTCACATTAGCTCCGAAATGTGGATTTTAGACTAAGGTCATTTGATTTGAGTTATGGGTGTGGGGCCCATATTTTGTTTAAACAACCCTTACAGGGAATTCAATGGCCCTATTGAGTTTAGAAGGTCATTTATGATAGGGAAGAATATTTTCTTTGTGTGCATGGGATCCCAACCAAATTTTGAGCACTTGATTGGAGTTTTTAAAACTTTAAATAAAATAATGGTGCATAGTAGTTGGTGCAGCTAATTAAGAAATTTAGGAGCTGCTTTAGCAAAAATTGGCTATCAAGTAGGGGGTCACTTAAGTGGTCCTTGGACTCTTTAGCATGACCACTTAAGTGGTCATTTTTCCACTTTAGAGTCCACTACTTATGTACATATATATTTTTCCTTCAACCCCAATTTATTTCTATCACACCTCAAATCCCATTGAGACAGACAGACACCTAATGCCCTAAAGGCTTAAGAGAACTAACTTATAACCTATGCTTTCAATATATGTAACTATAATGATTGTAAAGCTTGATGACTATTGGTAAGATGCCCTGATAAAAATACCAGCATATATTAGCCCAAAATAGATGTACATGACTTAATTGTCGAGGGTTTAATTATTAGGAAATAAGATATAATTGCTCTTTAGTTTAATATTAGTCTACAAAGACTCTATGAGATGCACAACTAAGTATAAGTTGGGACAAGACACCATGGTACCCTTAATTATACTCTAATATTAAAATACATGCCAATGAATCGACTATCCCCAAATCAATATGGAGCTCACCAAAAGTTGTTCAGTATCCCCTTCTTCTATTAGGGAGATCTATTAGCTTGAATACATGTACGCAGACATGAAGCACAACACCCAACATGAGGGACATCAATATGAAAAAAATGTATAGAATATGTAAGGCATAAAGTAAACATGTGTAAACAAGAGCTCAATTGAAATCAAATACAAATGTATAAATAATGATAGAAGACTAACTTTGCTTATACTTGTGGAATTATGTACATTACATTCTTTCTTTTACTTTACTTTTCTTTGCTTTGTAAACTTTGTAAGGAATGTGATGCAATTATCAGCTGATCTATGGTAGAAGAGGATCGCCCGTGCCAGGCATTTAACCCCTGAGATACGGTCCTAAAAATAAACAAATCGGGATCGGCAAATTCTGGGTATTACAGCCCTTGGGATACTACTCACAATTACACAAATTGGGATCGACCCATCCTAAGCTTTCGCCCATGGGTACTACCCATAAATATAATAATTGGAGTCAACCTATGCTAGGAGTTTTCCCCAAGGATACCACCCTTAAATACATTCACTTACCTTGTTTCTTTAATATGTGAGATTGTTCTTTTGTCGGTCATAACATTTTTAAGCTTTGAAACTATAGACATGTGAACAATATACTTGGGGGAGTAACAATGATGTAGGAATTAAATGTAACATCAATGTAAAAACTAAGAAATCATACAACATACTGCATAATATACTGAATAATGCGGAAACATGAACTGAAAGAACATAAGGTTCACATAACTGAAGTAAAAAATAACATCTAAATGGGGTATGAAATAACCAAAAAACCTAAAATAATTTTCTGAACATAATAGTCTGGAAAGCCTCCAACTGGCTGAACTGTCTGAGTAAGGAGTTGATGGGACATGTCCCCAACTAGCTCCAACTAATAAACTAATTAATAAGATAATAGGGAAATAATCATGTACTCAATGGATGAGGCTTTACTGCTAACTCTGACTGCTAATATCTGGGATCTACTGATGCTCTGGAGCTCGTGTCTCTGAACCTATGGTATAAGACACCATAGCGTAAATGCGTCAGTACTTTGAATGTACTGGTATGTATGTGAGGTAGGCTGAATGAATGAGGTTCATATTCATGAACAAATATAATAATAGACCGACTATCATGAGCATGAGAGTACATGCATGAGACATAAAAACTGACACTGAGACCGTGATAACATGATTCCTGAATCTGAATACTGATAACATGGCATACTGATAACTGATATAACTGATAACATGAGTGACTGTATCTGACAGTCCTAAATCTGATGGAACTATCTAAGTTCTGTACTGTATCTGAGTTGACTGTATTTAACAGTCCTAAAATCTGAAAAACTATCTGAGTTCTTGACTGATACTGATACTAAAACTGTGGGAAGTAGTCATCTAACCGACATACCCCAAATGTGCTATAATAGCTGAGCTGGGGTCCAATCTGTACCCTGATTGGAATGGTGTCAATACCGCGCCACTGGTAAGGACAACGTGTGAGTAACCCTAATATAACACGTAACTCTAGTGAGAATGGTGGGAACCCTCATATAGTCGGTTAAGACACCTCATCTACCCTCATATAGAAGGCTATGATGTCTCAACCTATGCTGGATACATAGTTCTGGAATGCAAGGATTGTTTCTAAGAATTACACCCTCATATAACAGGTGAGTTCCTATTCTTGGGTTCACTCGGTGCTAATTTTTACTCCCATATGAATAGACACTGAACATGATTTACTGAACTAAACATGGACTGAGTTACTGAATTTCATTAACTGTTGGAATACTACTGATATCTGACAACTGACTGAGTCCATGAGATCATGGAGATTTCCTGAGTCATAAGACTGTCTGAAGTCTAAGGATCATAACTTGACTGAGAGTATCGTGAAAACATGACATGGCTCTAGGCACACAACTAATATTTTGGGTACAAGTACCCCCAGGACTCGATGGAAAAAAACTGACAAATCATGACTTTCTTGAATACATGACTAACATCATAATCTATAATACATTTATTAAAGCATTTCATCAAACATGTGATCTGTATAAACTTGTACATACATGGGGATTTCATGATATCATGCTCGTTGGGAATTTTTCTTCATCTAGGTATTTAATCAAACACATGGTAGGCATAGTATGTGTAAACAACATTATACAACAATTAAATATCATGATTCAATTCTAATTTCATCATTCAAGGGTTTAGGTATAGGTTAGCATGAATCTATATCTGTACTAATCAAACCCATATATAATTTATCACTCAACATGGAATAGAATTCAATTACTCATTATCAACATGAGCAAGAGCAGCCCAATCATGAAATTCATAAAAGAAATCCATAAACTTAAACTTTGAAAAGAGATTCTTGGGATTCATGGATGAAAGGAGTCCATGAATGAACACCATGCATACGTGGGTTGAGTTTCTTGAAATTCTTGAACTTGGAAAATTTGAATCTCTTAGTTCTTGAAGAAGATTTGGATTTTGTTCTTGGAGATTAATGTTAGAGAGAAAACCCTAGTTTTGTTATTGTGAAAGAATAATGAATTTCTAAGCTTTGGTCAAATATAATTGGGTATATAAACAGGTGGTAAAATACCAAAAATGCCCCTTTAAAAAAATGACTTAAAATAACTGAATGGGACCTGCGACGGATCGTGCGATGGTCTGTCACTGGCGGTCCGTCGTTCCGACCATCACACGTGGACCTGAATAGGGTCTCACTGCCTTGTCTTCTATGGCTTAGGCAATGGTCCATCGCAAGTTTGACGGTCCGTCAACCTGTCCGTCACACCTTATCCAGAAGGTGGCCTCACTATTTCCCTTGCGTCGGCTTGAGCGATGGTCCGTCGCTAGTTCGATGGTCCGTCATCCTGGGCCGTCGCTCCTAAGTAGAAAGTAGTCAAACTTCCTATCTACGAAGGTCATGGGCGACTGTCCGTTGCTGGTCCGACGGTCTGTCGGCCTCACCGTCGCACCTGGACTGTTTTACTACCTTTTGTATTTTGGCCATAACTTTCTCCTCCGATTTTGTATTTTGATGAAATTGGTATCGTTGGAAAGCTAATTCAATTTTACACATGACAAAAAGTGAAAATCTTAACAATACCACATGTACAAAAGTGGATTAATCTTTCAAAGTAAGTTTCTAACATTCTTGAGACAATTTTAAGCTAGGAAAAAGTTTGGGGTATTACATATTAGTATCTAACTAACCAACTTGGGATATTTCAACTCATCAAAATAGTAGATGGGCAATAAGCCTATAGTTTTTCCAATTAAGGGTGTTCTTTAACACATTTTGCCTACTATAGTTATCTACATATAATGAACTTCCCATAAGGCCCACCGGTACTCCCCAAGATTCATAATATATATATATATATATATATATATATATATATATATATGGCATGGGCAGTGATCTTATAAAACTTTAAATTTAATGGTGTATCACCATACCTTACAAATCTTTCGAGTGACAGCTTTACCAAACCATTTTCTAAGGCCATCCATAACCTCCCATATTTTACAACAAAATAACACATCCCACCAACATATCAATATAATCAACAAAACTTGAACTCGTATCTTTTGATCACCTTCTCATAAGTTCCAATTAACAAATATGTCTAGAATACTCAAATAATCATTTAATTAGAGGTGGGGGAAACTCCTTACCTTGGCTATCTTAATATGATAGTTTCCTTAAATTACTTCTCTTGTAACCTTTTGTAATCCACTAAAATAGGAGAGGAAAATTAACACAAGCATCATATAAAAATAGGGAAAAGAACCAAGCTTATAATATGAAATTCTTACCTCAATCCTAGAAAGAGAGTGACAACACCTTTGCTTCCAACACATATAACTCTATCCACTTCACTCTCTTTGAAAATATCTTCAATATGTATGAAGTCAATGAGGGGATAACGTGATCTCATGGGCTTATTTGCAAGAAAAAAGTTGAAAAATTCAAACCCTAATAGAAAATTAGGACGACTGTTTGGAGGAAAGGGAAGAGAAATTAAGAGACTTGAGATGTTATCATTTAGATTGAAAAGATGAAATATTTTCATAAGGTTTTTAGCTTTAAAGTTCTCTCTTTGATTCCTCTTACTCCTCTTTATTTCTAGCCACTATTTGGCTTAATTTGGGCCACATATTGCTAAGTAGGCGATACACCTACTTGTCCATTTTAATTAGTTATTCTGGATTTGGGAAGATTAGGCCTTGGGCTACCATTCTTCTTATTTTCCTCTCCCTTTACATTAACTTAATATGGGCTAGAAATTACTCACATGATTAGGCCTCAAGCTGGTGCATTAGTCAAGGTAGGTGATGCACCTACTTGGTCCTTTTATCTTGGTCAAAGTCTTAGTAGGTGATACACCTACTTGTCACCTACTAGATTAACTAATTCAATCCAGCACCAGACATACTTTATCCCATCTTTCAAATCTTAATCCTTTTACATGTACTTAACACTCACCTCTAAACTTTAAGATAAAAAACTACCTTACTACTTGAGTTGAAATACATTCTTCGCTGTTATCTTAATCTTATCTGAGCTAAAATGTATGGCGTATTACAATTTATAGGCTTATAAAATTCTATTATTGAGTTTGAGAGATGGAATCAGTGGGAAATTGAGGGGTTTGGGCTGAGGTAAGTTGAATTTATCCTTAAATTTCATTAATTCTTAGAATTGTGGTTCTTAATTCTTGACTTTTGGGGGTTGATATGTGGATGGATTCATGCTTAGATCAAGCTCAAATTTTAATCTTATAATCCTAGAGTTGCGAGTGACCTAATGATGAGTTTAATTCTCGAATTCCATTAGTTGGTCCCACAGGCCTATTTTGACCCAAATTTTGGCCTGGAGTATTAAAACTCAGTATGGGTATCTTTATTCTTGCTTGATGCCTACATTACTACTTTGATAGAGTGACAATGGTTGGAGGCTTCTAAGAAAGGAAAAACTCCAATTTAGTGAATTGTAAAGGTGTTTGTGGTGACCACGTAGGTTAATTCTTACACACTCTTAGCTTGTTTAAGGTATTTTCATGATAAGTTTCTTATTATTGGTGAGATATTGAGTCTTGAATATTCTATTTAGGTATTTATGATCCTTATAGCCTATTTTGGGGACTTACAGTAGAATTTTTCTTTGAAATCTTGAGTCTTGGTAGTTGCTTCTCCTCTAGGACTTGGCTTGGGAACATAAAATATTTGGGGATTCGAGTTGGATTCTTTAATCGAGGCTTTGGTAGGTTCTTTCCTTAGATCAGGTTCCTCGGGGCTTGTATCTAGTCTTGCCATTCCTTTACGACAATTCATCTAACGATAGTGTATTTTCCTATTGTAGATGACTATAAAAACACCTAGTTTGCATATTAGTGGACTAATTATTGGTATTTTATTGGATTTCTCACTCCTTTTTACTTATTTGATTATACATCCTTGTCATATGGGTATTTTTACATAAGAACTTTATTTTTAAGTTGAAAATGGGATTTTTGAACTCTTTAAATGAATTTGGCTTTATATAAAAAAATGGACTATTTAGCCTCAGTTCCGTTATAGGCACTTTATTTTTACTACTTATTACATATTTTTCTTCAATTTGATTTTGAGCATGTATTATCATTGATTTAAGTTTGAAAGTTCAGTTTGATTTTAGGCAAGGTTTATAAATATGGATGGAGGAGGCATATACAATATGACTATTGTATATTATGGCATTCATCCACATTTATTTACTTTTTTGCTAGGTTTATTATTAGTATTGCTTGTTGTTTGCATCCACTATGCTTATGAGTGCTGGTTGGATTTATTTATTATTGTACGTACTTTATAGACTAATGGAGCTCTGGTTAGGTTATAGTGAGATGCTTATTTTATACTTTCTGAGTTATTTATGTATATTTTATGTAATTGTAAATTTTTTACCTATTACTCTATTTCTGACCCCCTTTTTCTTATCTTTAGCATATATTCAAACTTTATTATGCTTTTATCCAATTTAAGTAAAATCGGCCTACGATGCCTACTGTGTATCATATATTTTAGCAGTCATACTAAACTTTTGCATCTTTTTTCGTGATGTAATGCTAGTACGAGTCATCACTGTTGATCTCATCCTCGTGCAGAGTTATTGCTTAGAGATATAGCGTGAGCTTTTGGCGATTAGAGCTGATCTATCTTATTTTATTTTTGAGTTAGTCTTATTTATAACTTTTGGATACTATTTTGTATATATAACACTCATCTAGTTCTCCTTATTCTATATTGGATCTTGTAATTACTCTACCATGTCTTAGGGGATCCTTTTTTTCTGTTGACTTTCCCCTCTATATTTGTATGTATGTTCTGTCTATTTCTTTATTAGTCACTTTATTTAGTGTTGTAACCTTTTTTCTCTCTTTTGGTATTTAGCTCGTTATTTTTCATTTTTGCCTATAGATTTGGCTTACCTACTGGCATGTTATAGTAGGTACTATCATGACCTGCTAGGTCTACAAAAGTAACCTCCTTGACTAAACGATGCCTCCACTGAACTGTAATGCCCCAAAAATGGGTCCCGAGACGTCACACGGGGCTTAGGGTCACAAGTGACCCCAAACTAACCCTTTTACTGGCATAACTCATAAGCAACTGAATAAAATGCATAAATCTGTACAAAATTTATGGAAGATAACTCTTTTCTGAATCTGATCAATACAAAACAGAATTCACGTGATTACAACTCTACTTTTATAAAGAAAAACTGAAATTGAATACATTAACTCTACTGAGTGTCTATAAAGACTCTACTAATACTGACTATAGATAGTTAGGACTCGACCCCAGCTACCACTAATTAGTACATAGGAATAAGAAAGTAAAGGACATAAATAAATCTAACTGAAGTCTCCGAGAGAGGAGGACTCATCATCTTGCTGGCTAGAATCTGCAACTGTCTGAGTCTAAACATGCATACTATAACTTGTACCTATATTATGAGACAATGTATCACATAGACATATATGTGGATCAGTACTTTGAGGATGTACTGAGTATATGGGGGTAAATGCATAAGTAAAATAATATCTCAATATCATCACAATTTATAAAATCATGCATGCTAGATGTAAATAACTCACATAGCTGAGTAAATCTGAAATCTGAGCATATAAATCATGAATAGTAAAGCATGTAGTATAAATCTCGTGAGTCATTACCCTTAGTTCTAAAATCTGTATTTCCATTCCATTCTCAAATCATATAGGCTAAGTGAAAAAGAGCTCACTTTTGTGTCTGAAATCTAAAACTATAACTCTGAAACTGAAATCTCAACTAAAGTAATATCTGATTAAGTTGTGAGCCTTTACACTTAGTTTCTAAAACCTTCAGGGAAATACTTTTAAGAGCTTTTCTTTACCAGTAGAGAAAGTAACTCATCTTAAGGCTTTAGAGAAATTCTCATTTAAGACTGTACTGCAAGGGAAATACTTTATCTTTTATCCGAAGGCAATTTTTTCAAAACTTTAGGGAGGTTCTCTTAACCGAGATAAACCATGCGAGCTACATAGAGTCAAACATCTTGTCCTCATAAGGAAGAAACCTAACGTTGGGGAGAGACGTCATACTCTTACCAGAGAGTATAACCTCAACTCAGTGATCACTATCTCAACTCCAGGTCCAAAAGTCTCAATCCTACGGTGGAACGTAGTTTTAGGGTATGAAACCATAGTAACTTACCAAACTCAGTGCTAAATACTACTCCCTTTTTTTTTAGCTACACTCATCTCACAAAAATCCACTTTAAAACTCACATAAGGTTTTATTAGGAAACCAGTTATGCACTCAATCATTATATGAATAACTCTGTGAAGTGGATTTCAAAAATTATATGAGGATCGAAGATCATATAATGTTTATACAACTGAAAATATGCTAATCTCATGGTGCTTAAAAGCACAAGTTCTTGAAATATCAATACTCAAAATAGGGCTAATGACCCATGTTTCAAACTCATGTAAACTTAAAGTAATTCATCATGCTCAATAGGTTTTCTTTAAAATATCTCATCAATATCAACATAAAATTCAAGAGTCATAATATCATGCTTAACTCACTTGAAAATCTGAAATCAATATCTCATAACATACTCATGGCAATCAAAATCATGAAAAGAGAAATCTTTAACTCAAAACAAACATGGAATTTCATAATTCAATCATATCTTGCTCAAAACCATCAATAAGATACTTTGAGCATAAAACCAATCTCAAAACATAAGAAATTTTCTTAAAAATATACGTTTGGGCACACGGACGAAATGATTGTCCTTATTAAAACCCCACATACCTTTCATTAGAAGCTTTGGATGAACTCTAGCTTTTGGGACTCTATTCGTACTCTTGAATGAGGGTTCTTGAAGCCTTTGACTTGAGAACCTTGAATCTTGACTCAATTTAGAAAATCTATGGTGAACCCTTGAGATTCTTGGAAGAGGATTTGGATGCTTAGGGTTTTTGGTTGAGGGAAATCTTGAGAAAAATCTCATATGATGCTTGTAGTGACCTTAATTCTGATGTTTGTACAGTTTAAGAGTCTTGGAAAAAGTCCCAAATGCCCTGTTTAACTTCTGTATGAAGTAGGAAAAATTGAACTAGAAACCCGACTTTATGGGCCACCGCAATGTGCCACTATCGTGGGGGATCACTGGAAATTGACAAATGGGAATCTGGGAGTCACCACGACGCGGAGCCATCGCGCTGTCCCACTGGTTGGGACCTGGAACTTCAGTGCGACGCATCACAATCACGCAGTTCCACTGGAATTTGACAATTCTTAAATTGACCCTCTCAGCGACGTGCCAAACACTAAAATGACAGTGTTATACGACTGGAACTTCAATTATCCATATCTTCTTGCCCGGTTATCTGATTTGGGCGAATCTTATATCATTGGAAAGCCAATTCAATTTCTCACACGAAAAAAGTCAAAATTAGGAAAATTCTATATGATTTAAACATTACTCACTTTGGAATTCATTCCTCAATCTTATAGAGACAAAATTAGACTTAAGGAAAAATTCGGGGTATTACAATATCTCCCCCTTGGGAACATTCGTCCTCGAATGTGGCTAGATAGGCTAAGAATACAGAGGAAAACTGAGGGTACATAGCTGAAATAACTTGCTAAACTGATTCTACCTTATTCTAAACCTTTGAGTACTTCTGTGAGTGCACAAACTTATAATAAGCTTTACTATATAGCTGAATCTTTGATTAGAAAGGAGCTGAATGAAGGAAGACTATTACCTTCGACTGAACTTGTCTTTACTTGTTGCAAGGAGCTGATTCATGCTAAGAGTTTAGATCTTGCTTGATGTGCTCATGATGCGATCGTACTTATAGATTGCGAAGTGATAGTTTATGCAGACATCAATCATGAGAAAATAAGGTTAAGATTACACAATGGGTATTACACTGTCTGAGTTGGAACACTTGAAAAACGAAGATCGTTCAGTGAATACTTACACATTGAATCATGACTAGATATCCGAATTCTAAAACTAATACCTAATACATATACTGAGCTAAATTTGCAAATTTTCATGGGTGCGACAACTATTTATTAGAATGACCGTACTTATGAAACTTCAGGTAGTAAGACTAGACTATTTCAGAAAATGGAAAACTATAGAAATCTATCCGTCTGATTGCTAAACTGGACTGCTGGCTATCCAAACTGAATCATACTAGATACTCATAATCAAGTGGAGGATTTCATCAACACCCTCCTAGGGAGTTCTAACGATATGAGGGAGCAAAGAACTTTGGGCATGATCTAAAAAAGGCATCTGAATAAGAGATTACAATATTTCTACGACTCTATAGCTTGGAACATAGACCCCTTTGAATAATAGACTGGGATAGAATTTTTGGGCCTTGGGCAACACAACACCTTACTATCAAGCTTAGACATACTTCTAAAATATTCTCTCAACTATTCCTTTACCTTAAAGACCATACTCACTGATTTATCTTCTAATTCTCACATGGTCGTTGATATTTCCATCTACTCATGTTCTAAACTGGACTAAATTCCCTCACCATCTTCAAACCTAACCCACAATCATAGGATACACCACATAACACTGTAATACTAGTTTGAACAATAATTCAACACACCCTGCACTTCACAACTTCTCATCTCATGCAAAATTCTCATTACCACTCTAACAACCACATTCAACCTCGTACTAGACATTTACTAATGTGCAGTGCATTCATCCAGATATATACAAACATGATGTTTAAGCCTACTTCTATAACCACATATGCACTTCTAAACACACTCCCATAAAACACCATTCTCACAACCTACAAATCTCTATCAAGAACAACTTCCATGCACCACTTTTAAGAAGACATACATAACATATTCTGAACTGACCAGGTCATATACAAAAATTTCACTCAATATTTCTTCAGACTCATAGAATTACATAAAGAAAGCATACGACCATCTTTCCCAACATGACATATTTACTCTCTCCTATCTACACAACTGCTCATCATCACTATTTTTGACCTAAGAAAAAGGTCACTGAAATGTTAAAAGACGAGGACCTGTATCATGAAGGGATACCATGCGTAACTTGGGCACTCATCTGAGGCCTGAGGAATAGAGCATTTAACATCATGAACTTATCGAAGAGGTCTAACCCGAGGACATGCATGATATAAATCTGAATTTCGCTGCTCATTAAAAGTATTGCTTGAGCACTTGAACCACATACCGTAAAACTTGAGTACATGAGTCATGAGCTACATGACCCAGATTTGGAGTTCATAACTTATGGAATGTGATTCCAACTGCTGAAAGAACTGGAACTCCTCCTTTTGGGAATTAGGAGAGTACATAATTCTCTATCATAGGCATGAACATGAATTAAGATCATGGAACTAACACATAAGGCATGAGTAGGTATTGGGACAACTGAAAATACTGAAATAAGATTGGGTCAAGCATCAATCTTTCTTACAGCTATTCTACAACTTATTGGTACAACTACTAGAATCTTAAAGCTTTACTTGGTTACTCATTCTATCATTTCCCCCTTAGCTTTAAGCCATCACTCTAAGTTTGTGAACCACTATATTAACTCTAACCTAAACTGCACTCACTTTACTCTAGAGTATGGGATATAATTAATACACAGGAAACCAAACTTACCCTGAAGGACTATATCTTCACGTATATCACCTAAAGCTAATACTTCTTTCTAAGATTTGACTCTTAAACTTCTGTGACCCCAAAAGTCTCCATATAACAACTTAAACACTCACCAACTTAGATTTTTAACACTTGACACAGATATCATCATCCTTTAATAAACCACGCTACTCTCTTCATACTCTGCTAACATCACATACTATCACATCTCCAAAATTACATTTTCTCTAAACTATAAGAATCAAGATCATACCAACAAGGCTCAATACTATGAATCAAAACTCCTTAACTTAGCGATTAAGAATATCATATACTATACAACTAGTCTCCTTTCTCTTAGCAACTCAATGGTACTACTAACCACACAACACTTAATAAATTTTGAAATTAGCGGAGCCCTATATCACCTTGGGAACACCTCAACATCATACTTACAAAATCATACTTATTCACGAATAGCTAGACTCAAACACTTGCATCCACTATTCAAGCCTATTAGATCACTTCCCTATAACTAGTACCATTAACCAAGAAATTGTCACATCCTCCTTCATGACAACCAACCATTCAAACATAATGTCTAGCAGTCAACATGATTTGTAACCCCACCTCACACACAACTCTCACTTGGAAGCTATAAAACAAAACATCAAGAAACACTAGCCCACTCAAACCTCATAATAACAATAATCAATCATAATCATATGGCCTATCTTAATCACAATCCATTACACATTCTCCATCCACACATCATTACTATATACCTATCTATACACCTAAACTTCTTTCACATCTCTATAAGTTTCAACTAAACCCCTTCTTGCAATCTCAGGGAACCCTAAATTAACAACGCTCATCCACCAAGTTCTTTCATCAATAACCTATACTTTCCTAGAACAACAAACTCCATCAATAAATCTTTTCATACTTCAAGCAAACAACAATTCACCTCAACTAATAACTCCTTCTCTACCTTCTACTAATCGAACAACTGAGGACATATCACTTTATTACTAACTCAATCATATGCAATAAGATTCGGCTATACATATATTCAATAAATTGCACTTACCACCCTTCTTGTTAATACACCTCTAAACCCCCAGTTCCAACCAACACAAGAACAACAAGTTGAATAACAAGTTTCTAGTGAATCAAAATAGGCCTCAAACGACTTCACTAGACTTTGATTTTTGACAACACTATGATAACAAGATTACAAGAGATAGAAACTTGACACATAATGTTCAATGATCTAAGAATACACATCTTACTCTGTCTTAATTGAATGACTCATAAGAATGAGAGCATAACTTTAAACTTGAGGGGCTTATAACACACTAGAAGGCCCCGCTCAAGCTACTTTGAGAGACTTCTGAAACTCCTTGCTAGAAAGTCCGAGAGCATTATCAAGGGAGGAACTGGAACTTTCTGATCATGCTATCTCAAGAATAATACAAGGATAAGGAAGTATAAATTTACAGTATGGATTTTGAAGAGTAATCTAAAAGCACCTCTGACTTGGGCTTAGTGCACGACTTTCATGAACATGAATAAAACACTTCAATCTCTGGAACTCAAAAGAACTGATGGGATACTTTCTAGATCGCTTACAATCTCATAACTATGTGTGGAGACTGTCTGAGAAAGTACTATTTGTAAAGATTTAAGCTTGATTATCTCTGATATCTTAAAAATAAGGCGGAGATGGCCTGAATAGAGTAAGATGAGAATCTACATAAGTTTCTTAGAGAACCTTTTATAGCACGATCTGATACTTGAAAGAAGGGAGACATTTCCTAAATGCCTTGTAGCCTCTTGAAGAAAAGTACAAACTTTTCCGTATCATTTCACCAGACTCTACTAGACACGGCTTCACAGACACCCTAGGACACTTGAACTATGTGGTCTGATACCAAGTTTGTAATGCCCCAAAAATGGGTCCCGAGATGTCACACGGTGTTTAGGCTCACAAGTGACCCTAAGCTAATCCTTCCACTAGCATAACTCATAAGCAACTAAATAAAATGCATAAATCTGTACAAAATTTGTGGAAGATAACTTTTTTTTGTATCTGGTCAATACAAAACTAAATTCACATGATTATAACTCTACTTTTACAAAGAAAAACTTTAACTAAATACATTAACTCTACTGACTGTCTATGAAGCCTCTACTAATACTAACTATAGATAGTTAGGACGTGACTCCAACTACCACTAATCAGTACATAAGAATAATAAAGTAAAGGACATAAATTAATCTAACTAAAGTCCCTGAGGAAGGAGGACTCATCATCTTGCTGGATGGAATCTGCAACTGTTTTTGTCTAAAAATGCATACTAGAACTTGTACCTACATTATGAGATAATGTAGCACATAGACATATATATAGATCATTACTTTGAGGATGTACTGAGTATATAAGGGTGAATACATAAGTAAAATAATATCTCAATATCATCATAATTTATAAAATCATGCATGCTAGATGTAAATGACTCATATAGATAAGTAAATCTGAAATCTGAGCACATAAATCATGAATAGTAAAGCATGTAGTATAAATCTCGTGAGTCATTACCCTTGGTTCTAAAATCTATATTTCTATTCCATTCTCAAATCATATAGGCTAAGTGAAAAAGAGCTCACCTTTGTGTCTGAAATCTAAAACTGTAACTCTGTAATTGAAATCTCAAGTAAAGTAATAGCTGATTAAGTTGTGAGCCTTTATACTTAGTTTATAAAACCTTTAGGGAAATAATTTTAAGAGATTTTCTTTACCAGTAGAGAAAGTAACTCATCTTAAGGGTTTAGGGAAATTCTCTTTTAAAACTATACGGCAAGGGAAATACTTTATCTTTTATCTGAAGGCAATTCTTTCAAAACTTTAGGGAGGTTCTCTTAACCAAAATAAACCATGCGAGCTACATGGATGCCAACGTCTTGTCCTCCTAAGGAAGAAACCTCATGTAGGGGAGAGGTGTCATACTCTTTCCAGGGAGTATAACCTCAACTCAGTAATCACTATCTCTGCCTCAGGCCCAAAATTCTCAATACTACGGTGGCACGTAGTTCTGGGGTATTAAACCATAGTAACTTACCCAACTCGGTGCTAAATACTACTCCCTTTTATTAGCTACGCTCATCTCATGGAAATCCACATTAAAACTTGTATAAGGTTTTATTAGGAAACCAGTTATGCACTCAATCATTATATGAATAACTCTGTAAAGTGGATTTCAAAACTCATATGAGGATCAAAGATCATATAATGTTTATACAACTGAAAATAGGCTAATCTTAGGGTTCTTAAAAGCATAAGTTCTTGAAATATCAATACTCAAAATAGGGCTAATGACCCATGTTTCAAACTCATGTAAGCTTATAGTAATTCATCATGCTCAATAGGTTTTCTTGAAAATATCTCATCAATATCAACATAAAATTCAAGAGTCATAATATCTTGCTTAACACACTTGAAAATCTGAAATCAATATCTCATAATATACTCATGGCATTCAAAATCATGAAAAGAGCAATCTTTAACTCCAAACCAACATGGAATTTCATAATTCAATCATATCATGCTCAAAACCATCAATAAGATACTTTGGGAATAAACCCAATCTCAAAACATAAGAAATTTTCTTAAAAATATACTTTTGGGCACAAGGACGACAGGATTGTCCTTGTTAAAAACCCCCACATACCTTGAATTAGAAGCTTTGGACGAACTCTAGTTTTTGGGACTCTATTCGTACTCTTGAATGAGGGTTCTTGAAGCATTTGACTTGGGAGCCTTGAATCTTGACTCAATTTAGAAAATCTATGGTGAACCCTTAAGATTCTTGGAAGAGGATTTGGATGCTTAGGGTTTTTGGTTGAGGGAAATCTTGAGAAAAATATCATATAATGCTTGTAGTGACCTTAATTCTGATGTTTGTACAGTTTAAGAGGCTTGGAAAAAGTCAAAAATGCCCTTTTTAACTTTTGTACGAAGCTGGAAAATTGAACTAGAAACCTGACTTTATGGGCCACTGTGACGCGCCACTATTGCGGTGGCTCTGTGGAAATTGGCAAATGGGAACGTGGGAGTCACTGCAATACAGATCCATCATATTGTCCCACTGGTTAGGACCTGGAACTTTCGTGCGATGCATCACAATTGCGCAGTTCCACTGGAATTTGATAATTGTTAAATAGACCTTCTCCGCGATGCGCCAAACACTAAAATAACGGTGTTATACAACTGGAACTTCAATTAGCCATAACTTCTTGCCCGGTTATCTAATTTGGGAGAATCTTATATCATTGGAAAGCTAATTCAATTTCTCACACGACTAAAGTCAGAATTAGGAAAATTCCATATGATTTAAACATTAATAACTTTAGAATTCATTCCTCAATCTTAAAGAGATGAAATTAGGCTTAAGGAAAAATTCTGGGTATTACATGAACTTTCACTGATGGTATCTCCTTAGACCTCTGCTTATAGACCTTCCTATCCAGGATAGCAGTAGGTTTCTCTTTGAAAACTTAACTATGATTTAAATTAACTTAATCCCACTGAAGCACATGATACTTATTTTAAGTTATCTCCTCAACATAGATACATAGAAAATAGGGTTAACACCTAAAAGAGTTGGAGATAAATTTAACTTATAAGCCAACCTCATTAATGCATCGTAGAATATCAAAAGGACCGATGAACCTAGGGCTGAGCTTGCCTCTCTTCCCAAACCTCAAGATAAACACGGAGTTTAGAAATCCCAAAACTGGAGTATTAGCTTAATAGAAATGCAGAAGAAAAACTAAGAAAACATACTGTAAATACTAAACAAGAACTAAAATGATAGAGATTTGACAAGATCCAAGTAACAACAAATTGGTTATAGATAAATCAAACACATTTAGTTTAGAAATTAATAAAGTATGAATCTTGAGCACTTTGTGAGTAACATTAGACAATAGTTAGTAAGAGTACTAATAACCTTCTAAGAATACTATGAATTAACCAAAGATATTAAACAAAGTAGTTATCTTACTATCTTAAACTATGAACTAGTTAGGTTGAAAGATAAATCTTAAAGTAATTTGCCGCAAAGGTTTAAAAAACTTGAATATATTAATATTCTTCAAAAATTGATTTGCAATAGAGTAAAACACCTCCTTATATAGTAGTAAAGAAGAGTTTGGTCAAATAAAACAATAAATAAAAATGATACTTCCAAGGGCCTAGAAGTGTACTACACACATTATCCTATGAAGTCAATATTGAACAAAACAACTATTAATGACAAAGAAGCCTGTCATATAAAAAGTCCTAGGAAGTCAACATAGAATTAAACAACTACTAAATGTATGTTGTAGAAACTAATTAAAACAAGACTAATGTCTACTGTATTTTTGTCATTTTGGGGAAGATTTTCGCCCAATTCCACCCAATCTTTGAATTTAATTTGGGCCTCCAAATAGATGTAAGACTTAAGGTAAAATATCTTCATTGGGACGAAGCTCTTCTTCTATCACAAGACTTTTTAGTATTTAAATGCAACCCATTAAAATGGCCTGATATTCTCTATCCTTAACTTATATTGAGCTTCCATAGATGTTATCATTCTCTCTTTATTAAAGAAGATTCATTCCCGAATCTTAACACTGAGTATAAGATTTGTCCTCAAAGCTTGTCTAGTACCTTTTCCAAAAGCATACGAATATCAAACAAACATACCATATTTTCTCGGGATAAATAAATTAACCTTAGTATTAGATATACCATAGTCAAGATATGGATCACTATCAAATTCCTTGAGAAGTGGCTTAGATTGAACTTGATATTCACTAGGAAGATTAAGTTTGTGAGCCTTGTCTCCAATCCTTTCAAGGAATTTGAATGGAACATCTCCTCTTGCAAAGAATTTGGATTTTATTTTGGTTGAAGACCTTTGAATCCTAAACAACACACTCTTATGATATCGCCAAGAATCATATAATCCCTAAAAGTTTATCTCCAAACAAAGTAACTTTGGCTCACAAGAATTTCACAAACACTGGATGAGTACAAAAAGCTAACAGAACCAAAGAACTTGGGTGTTTGATCATGCTTGGATTCTTACATTTGTTCTTTCTCAAGAGTACCTACAAAATAAAACACAATACCAAAAGAAGAAGAAGAAGAAGAAGAAACATTAGTATTAAGCTCACTAAAATTGGCTTGTATTTTTTTTCCTCAACTTCTTTTCTCTCTTTCATTTCATTCTTGTAGTTTTCTTTCTCTCCACTCTTTTATTTTGATAACTCACTCATTTTTCTCAACTGAAATTACCCCTTTTCCTGTCTTAGGTTGCTATTTTTCTCTCCCTTATTTCTCTCAATTTTATATCTGTCTTCTATGTTATTTTATTTTCCACTCAATTCTCCTATCTCTCATCTTTTTTTTCTAGAGTAGGAACTTCAATACACATAAGAAAGAGATACTCTCTTTTTCACAATTTGACTCTTCCCCTTAGAAGACTACATACTTCACAATCTTATTACAAAAAGTAGAATGACCATTTTTGGAGTTAACTTTCTGTTGGGACTATGCTATAGAATGAATACGCCTCTATTCAAATTTAAAATCACCACAACTCAAAATTAGTATATTAAATTTTATCCAATGGGGGTTACTATAATCATTCACTACATTTTGTAATTCCTGGGACATCTTATGGTAAACTCTAATTTCTCAAACTCCTAAAATAATTACAAGAAAATATATGTTCCATGTTATATTCCTATTGGAGGTAAGTTTCTTTTTCAACATATATGCATAATTTTTATAGTATCACATGTTTGCTACCCCAGTTGGTCAATCCTTCTTAATCATATATTCTTGCATAAGACATAGTTATCTAAAACAAAAAACTCAAACTTTAGCTTTTTCCTCAATTATTCTCACCCACTCTTGCCTTTTTTTCTTTCAAATAACCTTTGAAAACATGATTGGTGGATTTATAATTAAACCCTACTCATATCAATCACTTAGTAGTAAAATAAGTAATTTGGCATACAAGAAAAAAAGTGAAGCAATCCTAGAAAAATATGATATATTTGAAACAAGACTCAAACAAAAGAAAGGGATCTTAGAACAATATAAGGATATAGTATCCCCTCCTATTGTATTTTATCAACAATCTTTGTAGAAACTATTAGATGAAGGAAATTCCTCGGAGAGGAACAGACAAAGTATTTTTTCCTTTTTTCTTTTTGAAGTTACTTTTCAGTTTACAATACTTTTCTTCTTGAAACTTTTTTCTACTTTTTAATTTCTTTTGCTATAACACCCTGGGTTTTGACCCTTAGAAAATTTCCTAGATTTTTGGCTTTTGATCATGATACGACTATGGGGTACGAGTCATACACTAGGGTACGATTGGTATGGTATAATTATATGCTGACCAGTGTTGGTTGGTGGGATGTATTTTGGTTACTAGAATGGGTACGACTATGGGGTACGAGTCATATTGGTGGATACATGATGTTTGGTTTATTCACTTAACCTTTGACTTAGTGAATTAGGTTGGATCTGAGTACGAGTGTATTAACATGAGTTGTAAGTCAAGGTAAAAGTCGTACTATGGACTCGTATGAGGGAAAATATTCAATCCTGATAGGATTCTATTCTGCTAGGGGTATATTTATGGGTACTATTTGTACAGTTGAATACGGGTTGGGTTTGGGTGTGTCATACCATGGACAGTGTTGGGTCCAAGAGGGAAAGCCTAAGGCACGAGAGGTGGGTACCATTCGTATAGGTTGGGTATGACTCATAAGGGTCAGTCGTACCCTATGATGGGAATTTAATGCAGTTTAAGTGAGGGCAATTTGGACATTTCTCCACTTATTCTAATAAGGTCCCACAACTTATATTGCACTTAGGAGGTTATTTTCCCTATTTTTTTATTCCAAAAACACTTAGAAAACACTCTTAAATCCTCTCAAGAGTTCTTGGGCAAGGGAAGCTAGGGTTTTATTTCAAGGATTAGTTTGGGGCTTGTCTTGGTGATTTCTCTCTCATCATCTTAGTTAAAGGCATGTTATCTTTCCTTATTGTTAGTTCCAACTAGATGCTTTGTTTTATACAATGTTTGCATGATTTAACTATTGTATGGTTTTGGATTTTCAAATATGTTTTGTTTTTTTCACAATTGCCTGGTTATGGTTTTCCTATGTTTTAATTATGTTTTTATATATTTTAATGGTGGTTTTGGTTGATTGAATTTCATGGGAATGGTTATTGGTAATTAGAATTGGTTTGGGAAGTACTATGCCCCCAATGTGTTTGATAAAATGCCTATAACAATGCTTTCACTATAATATTGGTTTTTCAAATAGAATTTGTGCATGGTTTAAACTTGGTAATGGAACCCTAAATGATATGAATGGTTTAAATAGTCTTGGAATGGTTTGGCTTAATAAGCATACTTGTGGGGTACATGGAAATTCCCTAAGTTAATTGGATAATATGATCTATGGGTACATGTGAATCCCTTAATCTCAAAAAGGTTTGTCTAAGGACAATAATTACAAGTTATAGTCGGTATGACGATACCAATACTAATTTCCTTGGTTAATAATAAATGGATAAAGGTTTGGTTGTTTGGTAAATATTTTAATTGGGCTTAAAGGGGGATGTGTAGCAAATTCATGGAAGGTGGAGGTCCCGGGGTATCCTAAACTAGAAACTCATATTTACTGATATGAGGTTGGTCCTAGCGATCGTGTGCATAATGTCACACTTTATATTTTGGGGGATATACTAGTCATCCTAGGTTCTTTTAATTGGTTGTGCGACTTCACACACTGGGGCCCTTTTAACAGGGAGAGCCGAACCCATATAACTAGTGGGTGGTTTAGGACGACAACGCTACACAACCCAGGTAATGGTTTTAAATGACATGCTAAACTCGATTCCCTTTCCCGACATGATTATATATATATGTATGGTTGTATGCATTATGGATGGTTTTACTTGGTTTCATAAATAGCATTATTTTATCTTTATCTTGATTTCATACTAGCGTTCACCCACTAACCCATCTTTGGGCGGATTTATCCCTATGTGATACAGGAATCGACCATTCTACTCCTTCTGCGTAGCATTCAAACATCCGGGGTTCAGCTTTGGATTGAAGTAGTGGGATTTCATCTGTTCAGAAGTCTCCATTTCATGGATATTATTTCATACTTTGATTTATTTATAGATATTAGTTTTGTATATGGTTGGGGGTATATCCCAACCAAATTTTGGTATTCTTTTGGTTAACGACTTTTATGGAACTACTATGGGTTGGTATGGGCTGGATCAGTATTGGTGTCGGCCTTAGTATTGGTATTGGTATTGGTATTGGGGCTTACATTATTGGACAAAATTTCTCACTGTTCTATCGTATTTCATTTTGGGATTATTTAATTATTAATGGAACTTATTTGGTTATGGTTGGATCTATGGTGGTTTGATTTGGTATGGTTGGATGGTTGGTATAGGATGGTCAGACTCGGTTGGGTCAGTCTCGGTAATAGACCTATTCAAGAGTTTGTAATCTAGTTAGTTATTCTATCTTGTTATATGTTTGAAATTCAACCAACTCAGGGCAGACGGCTGCAGGTCAGGTTAGGTAATGGGGGTGGTCTCCAGTCCCAGTCGAACTTGGGATGCCCATTACAAAAAGGCCTCGGGTCGGGTCATGTTAAGTTGGTATCAGAGCTTTAGGTTCATAGTCAATTGGGAGTTCACAAAGCTGTGTCTAGTAGAGTCTCTTTTAGAAGTGTGTAGCATACCGCACTCATAAAAAAGAGGCTACAAGAAATTTATGAATGTTTTACTTTCTTGGTATTCTATTTTCAAGCTTGGAGTCTAAGTATTTGAATATCATCTAATACTTGTTTGTTCATCTTTTTTATCATGCCTCATAGATCTGGAACACAAGAAAACTCATCAGTCCTATATGGGGACAATGTTGATGGGATACGTCCTACTCTGGAGTTTATCTTTGATCTCAGGGTCCTGTCCCTAATTATTCTGGGAATCCTCCGATTTCTACTAGTCCTCCTCTAGTTGAGGTGACTAATGCAGAATGTCGCCAATCTATTCATGTCATTGCTCAGTTAGTTGCTCCTCAGGCTGAGCGGGATACGTCTGGTTGATTATTTGCTGAGACCATAAAGGTTGGCTAATTTATGAAACTAAATCTTCCTACTTTTACTGGTGTGAAGGTGGAGGAGTATCCTCAGACTTCTTGGATAAAATAGAGAAAATATTTAGGGTAATGCAGGATACTAATGTGAAAGGTGGAAACTTTATAGATTATTATCTCAAAGATATTGTGTACCAATGGTATGAGGAGTGGGATCGGGATAGATGTGATGTGAAGTAGTCATCCTTATGGGATACCTATTCTGGTGCTTTTCTGGATTGCATGTTTCCCCAAGTGCTGGGGGAAGCAAAGCCAGAAGAGTTTGTGAATTTTTAGGAAGGAAGAATATTTGTCAAGGAATATGTCTTGAAATTTCATCAGCTATCATGGTATGCTTCTAATTTGGTGGATGGTATGAGAGCGAGGATGAGAAAGTTTGCTTATGGGCTATCTTGGGATTTGATCTTGGAAAGTAAGATTGCTTTGCTGATCAAAGATATAGATATTTCTTGGTTGGTTGTCCACATGCAGCAAGTGGAGGAAGAAAAGAGGAAATAGGTGAAGTTCAGAGATAGGTAGGGTAAGAGGAGTAGGTTTTCTGACTAGGGAGGTGCTTAGTTGCAAGGTGGTTGGGATGGAGGTAAATGGCCAAAAAAATGGGGAAGTTATGGTTCCTTCTCAACTGCTAGTTCTCTTTACCTAAAGTAGTCGGGTGATAGACATCCATAAGATGGTGATAATTTCCGAGCACAGGGTGCCCAATCTCAGGCAAGTGGGCGTCAGTCGGCTTTTTGATGCCCTCTTTGCTGCTTCTATGGTCATCTTCATCGGGGCTATTATGACGAAGGCATGGATAAGTATTTTAAATATGGACAGCTAGCCTATATGCTAAAAAATTATTGGATTAGTAAGAGAGATTCGGGAGTGTTCAAGGCTTTGGTTGCTTCATCTTCTGCTCCGGTGCTTAGTGGTGCGGCTTAGGTGTCTGCTCCTACTTCTGGTACCGACACCAGTCGGAATAGGTTGTATGCTCTTGTATTTAGGTAGGAACCTGAGGCATCACCTAATGTCATTACTGGTATGTTACAGCTCTTTTCTTATGACGTGTATTGTCTGCTTGATCTAGGGTCCACTCTTTCCTATGTAACCCCATATGTGGATGTATGTATTGGTTTTTATCCTGAGGTTGTTTTGGATCTTTTTTCTATTTCTACCCAATAGGTGACTCAATTATTACTAAGAGAGTCTATAGGGGCGTGTGGTATCTGTTGGTGGTAGGCAAACTGTGGTGGATTTGTTTGAACTTGATATAGTAGACTTTGATGTAAATATGGGGATGGATCGGTTACAGTCTTATTATGTATCCTTGGATTGTCGGACCCATAACATTATCTTTAGGTTCCCTGGTGAACCGATTATAGAGTGGAGGAGGGAGGTAGGGTGGTTTACTAGCTCCTAAGGGAGGTTTATTTCTTATCTTAGAGCTTGTGGATTAATATATAAAGGGTGTCTTTATCATTTGGTTCGGGTTAAAGATTCTAACTCAGACGATCCTTCTTTCATTCGGTTTTGGTGATAAATAAGTTTCCTGAGGTCTTTTCGGATGATCTTCCTGGTGTTCCTCTGGATAGGGAAATAGATCTTGGTATTGATTTGGTTTTGAACACTCGTACAATATCTATTCCTCCTTATAGAATGGCTCTGGATGAGTTGAGAGAACTCAAGGAGCAACGTAAGGATCTTCTGGATAAGGGGTTTATTCATCCTAGTGTATCTTCGTGGGGTGCACCAGTATTGTTCATGCAAAAGAAGGATGGTCCCCTTTGGATGTGCATTGATTATCGGAAGTTGAATAAGGTAACGATCAAGAACAAGTATCCTCTTCCAAGGATAGATAACTTGTTTGATCAGTTGAAAGGTGCCAAGTTCTTTTCTAAGATAGATCTTTGGTCTGTGTACCATCATCTTAAGATTAGGGATGTAGATATCCCTAAGATAGATTTTTGCACTCGGTATAGGCACTTTAAATTTTTGGTGATGTCATTTGGTTTGACTAATGCCCTAGCAGCATTTATTGACTTGATGAATAGGGTTTTCAGGTTGTGTTTATTGATGATGTTCTGGTCTATTCCAATAGTGAGGTGGATCATGCTAATCACATCCGTGTGGTATTACAGACCTTGAAGGAACAATAGTTGTATGCCAAGTTCTCCAAGTATGTGTTTTGGTTGAATGTTGTGGCTTTTTTTAGTCATATTATTTCTAGTGAGGAGATTATGGTGGATCTACAATAGGTGGCTATGGTTAAAAGGTGGCCTAGACCCACGATTCCAATCGACATTCGTAGCTTCTTGGGTTTGGCTGGATATTATCGGCGGTTTGTGGAAAGCTTATCGATGATAGCTACCCCTTTAACTAAGTTGACTCGGAAAAAGCTGAAGTTTTCTTGGTTGGATGCTTGTGAAAGGAGTTTCGAGAAGCTTAAGGATAAGATAACCTCAGCTCTGATTTTGACATGTCCTGAGGCCAATGAGGGGTTTGTGGTTTATTGCAATGCATCTCGAGTAGGTCTTTGTTGCATCTTGATGCAGCATGAGAAGGTGATTGCCTATGCTTCTAGGCAGTTAAAGGTACATAAAAGGAACTATCCTGCTCATGATTTGGAGATATTAGCGGTGGTTTTTGCTTTGAAAATCTGGCAACATTATTTGTATATAGTGCACATAGACATCTTTTTTAATCATAAGAGTCTACATTATGTGTTCACTCTAAAGGAACTTAATCTCAGGAATAAAAGATGGTTGGAGCTTCTCAAGGACTATGATATAAGCCTTCACTATCACCCAGGTAAAGTTAACGTGGTTACTGATACACTTAGAAGGTTATCCATGGGGAGTTTGGCTTATATTGGGGAAGGAAGGCGGGAATTAGTGAAGGATATTCACCGGTTGGCCAATATTAGAGTTCGTCATTTGGACTCCAAGGATGGTGGTGTGATGGTTCAGGAAGTGGTTAGGTCGTCTTTTAGTGCAGAGATTAAGGAGAAGCAAGTGCTAGATTCTATCTTGATGAAAACCAAGAATAATGTAGGTGGACAAAAGGTAATGGTATTTGAGATCAGTGGTGATGGTACTTTAGTGTACTAAGGGAGGTTATGTGTTCCTAATGTCGATGGGTTGCGACAAAGAATTTTGGACGAGATACATAAATTGTACTATATTGTTTATCCCGGTCTGATGAAGATGTATCATGATCTCAAAGAGATATATTAGCGAAATGGTATGAAAAGAGACGTGGCTGATTTTCCTGAATGGAAATGGGAGGTAATCAATATGAATTTCGTTATCGTTCTTCCTCGGTCTCAAAGCCAATTTGATTTGGCGTGGGTCATCATGGATAGGATGATAAAATCTGCTCACTTCTTGCCAGTGAGGACTACCTTTTCAGCAAAGGAAAATGCGAAGTTGTATCTTTAAGAGATTGTGAAGCTACATGTGGTACCTGTTTTGATTATCTCTTATCGTGGTATGCTGTTTTCAACTCATTTCTGGTGGTCTTTCAAGAAAGGGTTGGGTACTAAGGTGAGTCTGAGTACTGTTTTTCATTCTCATATGGATGGCCAAGTGGAAAGAACTATTCATACATTGGAGGATATACTTCGGGCTTGCCTGATTGATTATGGTGGCAATTGGGTTGATCATCTACCTTTGGTAGAGTTTTCTTACAACAATAGCTATCATTCTAGTATTGGTATGGCCCTTTTCAAGGCACTTATGGTAGGAGGTGTAGATATCCTATTGGGTGATTTAGGATTGGTGAAGCGAATATGTTTGGTCCGAACTTGGTCTATCAATCTATAGAGAAGGTGAAGGTGATTCGAGATAGGCTTAAGGCTGCGCAAAGTTGCCAAAAATCCTATGTGGATGTGAGACGTAGAGACTTGGAGTTTGAGGTTGGGGATAGGATGTTTCTGAAGGTATTTCTTATGAAGGGAGTAATGCGGTTGGGTAAGAAGGGGAAGTTCAGTCCCCGATTTGTTTGTCCTTAAGTAGTTCTGAGTAGAGTTAGGAATGTTGCTTATGAATTGGAGGTGTCTTTTTGATTGAGCTTGGTTTATCCGGTCTTTCATATTTCCATGTTGAGGAAGTGCATTGGTGATCCTTATTCGATTGTTTCTTTAGAGGGGTTGCCTATCTAAGATTCTCTGTCTTATGAAGATGTCTCGATTGAGATATTAGATAGGCGGGGTCGTCGGTTGCGAACCAAGGATATGGCTTCGATGAAGGTTTTATGGAAGAACCATAAGGTGGAAAAAGTTACATAGGAAGTGGAGGAGGACATGAAGTCCAAGTATCCCCATCTGTTTTCTGCTCCTGGGATTCGTGCGGAAGGTATGTGTCTCCAACACATCTTTATTTTTTAAGTTTGTTATGGAAAGATTAATATCCTTGCCTCTTTGTTTTCAAACTTTGTTAAAGATTAGAAATATATTTGATAATGCAAATGACTCGTGCGTGTGGTTACCCCTACCTTGTCCGTTATTCGGGGACGAATGTTCCAAATGGGGGAGACTATAACACCCTGGGTTTTGACCCTTTGAAAATTTCCTGGATTTCTAGCTTCTGTCATGATATGGATATGGGGTACGAGTCATACACTAGGTTACAGTTGGTATGGTCCAGTCGTATGCTAACCAGTGTTCGTTGGTGGGATGAATTTTGGTTACTGGAATGGGTACGACTATGGGGTACGAGTCGTATTGGAGGATACATTTCGTTTGGATCATTCACTTAACCTTAGATTTAGTTACTTAGGTTTGATTTGAGTACGAGTGGATCACTATGAACCATAAGTCAGGGTACAATTCATATCATAGACTCATATGAGGGACAATGTTCAATCCTCTTGGGATTCAATTCTGCCAGGGGTACGATTTATGGATACCAGTCGTACACTTGAATACGACTTGGGTTTGGGTGTGTCGTACCTTGGACAATATTGGGTCTTAGGGGGAAAGCCTAGGGTATGAGAGGTGGGTTCTACTCAAATAGGTTGGGTACGACTTATAAGGGTCAGTTATACCCTATGACAAAAATTTAATGCAGTTTAACTGAGGGTAGTCTGGACATTTCCCCACTTATCCTAAGAAGGTCCCACGACTTATATTGCACTTGGGAGGTTATTTTCCCTATTATTCAATTCTTATAACACTTAGAAAATACTTTTAAATCCTCTAGAGTTCTTGGGCAAGGAAAGCAAGGGTTTCATCTCAAGGATTGGGTTGGGGATTATCTTGGTGATTTCTCTCCCTCATCATCTTGTTTTAAGTCATGTTCACTTTCCTTATTGTTAGTTCCAAATAAATGCATGGTTTTATACAATGTTTGAATAAATTGAATGTAGTATGGTTTTGGGTTTTAAAATATGATTTGGGGGTTTTGTTTATAAATGCTTGGTTATAGTTTTCCTATGCTTTAATTATGTTTTTAAATGCTTTAATGGTAGTTTTGGATGATTGGATTGTATGGAAATGGTTATTGTCAATTGGAATTGGTTTTGGAAATACTATGCCCCTAATGTGTTTGATAAAATAAGCAATGCTTTCACTATAATATTGGTTTTTCAAATGGAACTTGTGCATAGTTTAAACTTGGTAATGGAACCCTAAATGATATGAATGTCTTAAATGGTTTGGCTTAGTAAGCATACTTCTAGGGTATGTGGAAATTTTCAAAATTAATTGGATAATATTATCTATGGGTACATGGGAATCCCTTGATCTCAAAAAGGTTTGGCTAAGGACAATACTTACAAGTTATAGTCGGTATGACGGTACCACTACTAATGGCCTTGGTTAATAATATATGGATAAAGGTTTGGTTGTTTGGTAATGGTTTTAATTGGGCTTAAAGGGGGATATGCAGCAAAGTCGTGGAAGGTGGAGGTCCGGAGGAGGGGGGGGGACCTACACTAGAAACTCATATTTATCGATATGAGGTTGGTCCAAGCGGCCGTGTGCATGATGTCACACTGTATATTTTGGGGGATGTACTGGTCATCCTAGTTTCTTTTCTTCGGTCATGCAACTTCACGCACTGGGTCCTTTTCAGCAGGGGGAGCTAAACCCATATAGTCCATGGGTGGTTTAGAATGGAAAAGACACACAACCCAGGTAAAGGTTTTAAATGACATGCTAAACCCAATTCCTTTTCCCGGCATGATTATATATATATGTATGGTTGTATCCATTATGAATGGTATTACTTGGCTTCATAAATGACATTATTTTATCCTTATCCTGAGTTAATGCTAGCGTTAACCCGCTAACCCATCTTCGGATGGTTTAATCCCCACGCAATGCAAGAACCGACCATTCTACTCCTCCTACGTAGCTTTCGAACATTTAGGAGGTCACTTTTGGATTGAAGTGGAGAGCTTCCTTCTATTCGTAGGGCTCTATTTCATAGATGTTATTTCTTACTTTGATTTATTTATGGATATTGGTTTTGTCTATAGTTGAGGCTATGTCCCAACCATATTTTGGGATTCTTTTGGTTAGAGGGTTTTGTGGATTTACTATGGGTTGGTATGGGCGGGATCAGTATTGGTGTCAGCTTTAATATTGGTATTGGTATTGCGATTGACATCATTGGACAAAATTTCTCACCGTTCCATCATATTTCATTTTGGGATTATTTAATTATTAATTAAACTTATTTGGTTATGGTTGGATCTAAAGTGGTTTGACTAGGTATGGTTGGACGGTTGGTAAGGGATGGTTGGACTCGGTTGGGTTGGTCTTGGTAATAGACCTATCCCAGAGTCTGTAATCTATTTAGTTACACTATCTTGTTATATGTTCAAAATTCAGCCAATTCAAGATAGGAGTTTAGAGGTTGGGTTAGGTAACAGAGGTGGTCGCCGGTCTCGGTCGGACTTGGAATGCCCTTTACGACAAAGTCCCGCGTCGGGTCGTGTCATTTTCTTTTTTTTTTTCCATGAAATTTCCAAGATTATCAAGAATGAAATCTTGGTAGAACCAATTTAATACCACCTAATAACACGGAGGTTGGGGATTTCCAAACTAGAGTATTAACTTAAAAGAAATGTGGAAGCAAAACTAAGAAAACAAACTGGAAATACTAAACAAGAATTAAAAAGATAGAGTTTGACAAGATCCATGTAACAACGAATTAGTTATAAATAAACCAAACCCCTTCACTTGATATATTAATCAAGTACGAATATTGATCACTTCGTGAGTAACATTAGACAACAATTAATAAGAGTACTAATCACCTTCTAAGAATACTAAGAAATAATCAAAGATATCAAACAAAGAAGTTATCTTACCACTTTAAACTATGAACTAGTTAGGTTGAAAGATAAATCTTGAAGTAATCTGCCAAAAAGGTTCAAGAACTCTGAATACATTAATATTCTTCAAAAACTGATTTACAACAGAACAAAACACATCTTTATATAGTAGTAAAGAAGGGGTTGGTCAAAGATAACAATAAACAAAAATGATACTTCCTAGGGCCTTGAAGTTGTAATACCTAGGTGTTTGGACTCTGAAATTTTTAAAGTGTTGATAACACTGCCATGACAATGACTTAGGTGACGAGTCGTATCACTCATCACAATTTATAGCATCGGACTTGTTGTCTCACTAGTGAGTTTCCAAAGATTTTCTACTTTGATCACGATCAAACATCACGATTCGTTACATCAAACAACAAGTCATGATGCGTGACTCATTGTTATAACAACGAAGTGCACAGATTTGGATCTCCAGGTCACGAGTCCAGCCAATGACTCATGGTTAGTTGTTACCTGAGTTGTGACGACTGGAATTAGTTTTCCTGCATGTTTTAATTAAGGTTAATTTGGTCTTTATCTTCCTTGATACTTTACCCATGATTCAAAAACATACTAAGGACCCCTTTTTCCATCTGTTATCAAATAATAAACATACTCTTTCTCTCTAAATCCCAAGTCAAGAGAAAACTAGGGTTTATAAGAAATTCAACTCAGGGCTTCAAACTTTGGATTTTCATCCAATTCTTTGGTATTCCAGGCATGTCTCTCATCCCTAACTTGAATTTTATACTATGACATATGTTGTAATCATTGTTTATGTAATCTAATTATTAGGTTTGGAATTGGGTTAAGAGGTTTTGATGATTATCACTTGAATTATGTTTCCCATGGTTTAAACGTTTTATGTATATTTAAATTGATAGTATTTGGAACTAAATGGGTATACTATTGTGGAATTTGGAATGGGGAACACACGTTTCCCTAAATTGATGGATTTTTCTTGGTAATGGCATTAACTTCAAACCACCCGCATGATTTTTGGTTTTAAATATGGAATTTATATGATTTAATTCACTTTTGAAAACTATTACATTACATTAATGGACAACTGAATAAAAATGGATTTGAAAGGCCTTCTTGGCCATGGTTTTACATTTTTAAAAGAACTTGGGAGTCTATTGGTTAATTGGAATGGATTGTCCTGATTATACAAGTATGCAAACATAATTGGTATGACGATACCAAGTGGTATATTCCTTAAAATAAGACTCCTTGGTTTATGGTTGGGTATATGTGCATTATGGTTGTGTGGCCCACTGTGAAGATGGAGGTCCCGGAGGGACCAATACTATAAACAACATTTGCTGGGCGTAGGGGTTTGTATGATCGTGTTCTTGGTTCACAAATTTTATTCTTGGGATGGCTAGAGCCATGGTGTCTTTTTCCCTCCTTCATATTTCCTTGGTTTATGTGGTTTAAATTCCCTGGGGTCCTTTCTATTGGGGGACCTGAACCCATATAGCAAGTGGGTTCCCTTAGGATGGATAGAGCTACAAAGTCTAGGTTAATAGTTTTTAAACTCTTATGTTCTTGACCCTTTACCCTATTCCAACATCTTATATAGGTATATATGAATGTGTGCATGTGGTTTTGGTTGATTTTGGACATGGCATTATTTTATCACTTTTTCCGAGTTACATGTCAATGCTTATCCCACAGACCATCCCTAGACACTACATCATTTTATGATGTAGGGTCTGAAGGGTTTTCTATTACTCCTGTGCAGTGTTAGGTGGTGTGGTACGTCGATTGATTTGCTGTGAAGTGGTGAGACTACATCTTTCGAAAAGCCCTGCCATTTCCTTGGGTTTCTCTTTTAGACTTTTGGGAATTATTACTTTTCTTTGTCATGGTCGGGGGAATGTCCTAACAAAGTTTGGTATTCTGGTTTTGGAGGCTTTCCTGAAAAAATGTGGGTTGGATTGTTGGTTTTGGATTCTTAGAACTTTATTTGATATATTTATCTTTTATTTCTATATTTATTGGCTTCCACTTTATTATTATTGTTCTCTTGAGGTTAGGCTAAGGGGGTGGTCTCCGGTCCATGGTAGGGCTTGAGATACCCGTCATGACTAGTCTGGTTCGGGTCTTGACAACCTTGGTATATTTGTCCGATTCAGGATCATTTGGTGCCCACAAAGATGTGTCGAGTAGAGTCCCTTTTATGGGTGTGTAGCACGCCACACTTATAAGGGGGGGCTATGAGGCATCTAGGAATGTTTTCCTATTTTTAAATTTCTCAACAACAACAACAACAATAACCTACCTAGTGTATTCCCACATAGTGGGGTCTGGGAAGGGTAGAGTGTACGCAGACCATATCACTACCTCAGGTGAAGTAGAGAGGCTATTTTTATTATACCCCCGGCTTAGAATCGATAACAGTATAACAAGCACAAAATATAAGTGCAAAATAAACTAACACCGCTAGCAACAAGATAATACTACCACCACAAGATAAAAATAAGAACTATCTAACCAAAATCATAGACATCACAAAGCACCACAAATAAAAAACTACATACACAAAAGAATGCTCCCTTATTGTTACAGATGCACTCGCACCCCCTAACCCTCTACCCTAATCTGTGTCCTCCACACCTTCCTATCAAGGGTCATGTCCTTCGTAAGTTGTAACTGCTCCATACCGTGCCTAATCACCTCCCTTCAATATTTATTTGTTCTACTTTTACCCCGCCTAAAACCATCCATAGATAGAGTCTCACTCCTCCGCACTGGAGCATCAGAGCCTATCCTCATCACGTTCCCGAACCAATGTAACCTCACTTCTCACATCTAAGCCTCTACCGATGCAACTCCCATCTTCTCCCAGACAATCTCATTCCTTACCCTCTCTTTCCTGGTATGTCCACACATCCATCGCAACATTCACATCTCCGCCACCTTCAACTTTAGAATGTGGGAGTTATTAACTAGCCAACATTTCTCTCCATACAACTTAGACGGCTGGACTGCAACTCTGTAGAACTTACCATTAAGATTTCGGGGCACTTTCTTATCACTTTCTCAAATGATAAATAATTTGAGACAAATATTTTTTAAAAATTATAAAAATTAATTTGAGACAAAAGGAGTAAAATATATATATATATGATAATAAGAATATGTGAGAATTTGTACTAAGTTTTGATACTTTAGTCATAAGTGATAACAATACATATCGAATATGAACAAATATACTAAAGTCTCGAGAGAGATATGTATTTCAATTTTGTTTGGTATGTGATATACAGTATATCCAAATAGTTTTATGAAACTTCCCTAACTCCTGACTTCCTCACATTTAAGATTATGCCTCCCCAAAGATCTGATGTTTGTTGAAACTTTACTGGACCCTCTGTCCTACCTGAGGACACTGCAGAGGGGACTCATCCTGTTTATGTAGTGAAGAGTCGATCTAGGGTCCCCGCTCCTAATTTTACTACTCCACATGGAGTTCCACCAGGCCCTACTAGTTCTCCTTGAGCTTTCTGGGATGGTGATACTTCTAATCAACCCCCTCAGGGAAATATCTCTAATGCGAAGTTCCGTTACTCAATTGATATGCTTGCTCAGTTGATGGCATCACAATCTTTTTAGTCTAATCGTGTTGGTTTTGTTTCTCATTCATCTGAGGTCCCTCGGGTTGGATAGTGTATGAGGTTGAATCCCCCAACCTTTCCAAGCTCTAAGGTTGAGGATAATCTGAAGGGGTTTATTGATGAGATAGAGAAAATCTTTAGGATGATGCATGTTACTGATTTGGAGGGTGTGGAGGTTGCTGCCTATCAGTTTAAAGATATTTCTTACTTATGGTATGAGGAATAGGAAACAATGAGGGTAATGATGCTGAAAAGGCAGTGTGGCATAAATTTTTTGGTGCTTTTCTTGATCACTTCTGTCCTCAAGAGTAGAAAAAAGCTAAGGCTGAAGAGTTTGTAAAACTGAAGCAGGGTAACGTGAATGCCAAGGAGTATTCTTTGGAGTTCCATCAGTTTTCTTTCTATTCTCCTGAACTGGTGTCGAGTATGAGGTCCTGAATGAGGAAGTTTATTTTTAGGTTATCCCATGAAATGGTATTAGAATACAAGGCTACGATATTGAATAATGATATGGACATCTCCAAACTAGTAGTTTATATGTAGTAGGTAGAAGATGAAAAAAAGAGGAAAGTAGAGATAGGAGAGGCATACCAAGAAGTTTGGATATTCCAAACTGGGTGCAGGTCAGCAAAATATTGGGAGAGATGGTAAGAAGTGGACTAAGAAGAAGAATTAGGGAAATTTGTATTCGTCTATCAGTGATCCTTATCCTAATCCTTCCGGTGATCGTCGTTTTTAGACTAGCAGTGGTCCTAAGGCACAGGGTGCCCAGTCTCAGACTATTAGATCTCAATCATCCCCACCTAATCCTCCTTATTGATTTTGTCTGCAACTTCACTGTGGGTATTGTGAGGGGGGAGGAACTTGTGTTTCAATTATGGTCAGCCTAAACTTATTCATAGAAATTGCCTTATGGCCAAGGTGGCCATTGGAGCTACAAAGATTTCGGTCGCCATTTCTTCAGCTCCGGTATCTAAAGGCTCCACATCAGGTACCAGCACTGGTCGAAATTGAATTTATTCACTTGCTACCTATTAGGAGTCTAAGGCATCACCTGACATTGTCACTGGTATGCTAGTTCTTTTCTTTCATGATGTTTACTATTTTCTTTATCTAGGTTCTACCCTTTCTTATATGATCCCTTATGTCACTGCATACTTTGGTTTTGGTACTAAAAATATTTTCAACTCTTTTTATATCTCTACTCTTGTGGGTGATTCTATCATCACTAGAAAAGTATATAGGGGTTGTTTGGTGTCCATATTTCATAAAGAGATATTGATGGATTTGATAGAGCTTGATATGGTGGATTTCAATGTTATCTTTAGGATGGATTGGTTTTATTCGTGCTATGCTTCTCTAGATTATAGGACCTAAAAGGTTAGTTTCCATTTCTCCAATAAATTGGTGATTGAATGGAAAGGGAGTTCCTTAGTACCCAAAGAGAGGTTTATTTCCTATCTTAGAGATTAGAAATTATGTCTAAAGGGTGTCTGTATCATCTAATTCAGGTTAAGGATTCTACTTTTGAGAGTTCTTCTTTGCAATTTGTTCTTATGCTTAGTGAATTTCCTGAAGTGATCCCCGATGACCTTCCTGGAATTCCTCCCAATAGGGAAATAGGTTTTGGGATCGATTTTCTTCCAGATACCCATCCTATTTCCATCCCTCCTTATAGGATGGATCCAACTGAACTAAAGGAACTTAAGGAGAAATTTAAGGATCTTCTTGAAAAGGGTTTCATCCATCCTAGTATTTCTTCGTGAAGTGCTCCCATGCTTTTTGTAGGAAAGAAATATGGGTCTCTTCGAATGTGTATAGATTATCGGCAATTGAATAAAGTTACAGTGAAATATAAGTACAGTCTTCCTAGGATTGATAATATTTTTGATCAGCTTCAGGATGGTAGGTGTTTCTCTAAGATAGATTTTCGTTCGGGCTATCATTAGTTGAAAATTATGGAGGTTGATATTCCCAAGATTTCTTTTCAAACCCGGTATGGTCACCATGGATTTTTGGTTATGTTATTTGGGTTGGCTAATGCACCAGTTGCTTTTATGGATCTTATGAATCAGTTTTTAGGTAATTTCTAGATTTAATTTCTATTATCTTCTTTGATAACATCTTGTTGTACTCTAAGATTAAGGAGTATCATGCCAATTGCCTTTGAATTATTTGTAGACTCTTAAGGATCAGAAGTTGTATGCTAAATTTTCTAAGTGTAAGTCTCGGCTGAATCTTGTGACTTTTTTTGCGTGAGGGGATAAAGGTGGAGACAGTTATAAAGTGGCCTAGACCCATGACTCTGATTGACATTAGGAGCTTCTTGGGATTGTCTAGGTATTATAGGAGATTTGTGGAGATTTTCTCTTCTATTGCTACTCTATTGACAAAGTTAACTCAGAAAAAGATTAAGTTTTTGTGGTCTGATGCTCGCAAGGGTAGTTTTGAGAAGCTGAAGGACAAGTTGACTTTTGCACCAATTTTGACCCTACTCGAGGGTACTGAGTAGTTTGTTGTACATTTTCATGTAGCCTATATGAGACTGGGTTGTGTTTTGATGAAGTATGGTAAGGTAGTAGCCTGTACTTACAGGCAGCTTAAGGTTCATGAGAGGAATTACCCTACTCATGATCTAGAGTTGGCAGTTGTGGTCTTTTCTTTGAAGATATAGCGCCATTATTTATTTTGGGTGCATGTGGATATTTAGTCGGATCATAAGAGCTTACAGTATGTGTTTACACAAAAAGAATTAAATCTCAGGCAGAAGCAGTGGCTTAAATTACTTAAGGATTATGATATGAGTCTTCACTACCATCAAGGTAAAGCTAATGTGATTGTTGATGCTCTTATTAAGTTGTCTATTGAAAGATTATCTCATGTGGATAAGGAGAAAAGAGGACTAGTGAAGGATATTCACAAGCTAGCTAACTTGGAAGTCTATCTTTTAGACTCTGAGGATAGAGAAACGATTGTTCAAGAAGTGGTTAAATGATCTCTTGGTGCTGAGGTGAAGGAGAATCAGGCATTGGATCCTATACTTATGCAGATGAAGGATGATATGGTTCAACAAAAGGTTATGGTTTTCGAGATTGGGGGAGATGGCATCTTGAGAAATCAAGGTAGGTTGTGTGTTTCTGATATTGATGGGATGCAAAAAAGGATTTGGACTGAGACTTATGAGTCTAGGTATATAGTTCATCCGGGTTCAACTAAGATATATCATGACTTGAAGGAAATTTACTGGTGGAATAATATGAACAGAGATATGATGAATTTTGTGGCTAAGTGTATGGTTTGTCAGCAAGTTAAGGTTGAATACTTGAGGCCTGGTGTCATGTCTCAAGAGATAGAGTTGCCTATGTGAAGGTAGGAGATGATTAATATGGATTTTGTTACGGGTCTTCCGCGGTTTTGGAATTTGTATTGATTCTATTTGGGTCATTATGGATAGGATGATTGAGTTTGCTCACTTCTTGCCTGTGTAAACTAACTACTCAGGAGAGGATTATGCTAAGTTGTTCATTCAGGAGATAGTTAAGTTGCATGGATCTCTAGTGTCCATCATTTCAGACTGAGGTATGCAGTTTTCTTCTCAGCTTTGGCATTTGCTTCAAAAAGGTTTGGGTACTCAGGTGAACCTTCGCATCGCTTTCTACCCTCAAATGGATGAACAAGCGGAGTAGACTTTTCAGACTTTAGAGTATATTCCAAGGGCCTGTGTGATTCATTTTAAAGGGAGTTAGGTTGATCATTTGCCTTTTATTGAGTTCACTTACAACAAAAGTTATCATTATAGCAATCAAATGACCCCTTACGATGCTCTTTATGGTGGGAGGTGTAGGTCTCTTATTCGGTTGTTGGAGGTTGGTGAGAGTAGGTTATTTGGTCATGACTTGGTTCACCAAGCCATGGAGAAAGTAAAAGTGATTACGGAAATAATTAAGGATGCTCAGAGTCACCAAAAGTTTTATGCGGATGTGATGCGTAGGGAGTTTGATTTTGAAGTTAGCGATTAGGTGTTCTTCAAAGTATCTTCTATGAAAAGATTCATGAGATTTGGAAAGAAGGGGAAGCTCAGTCCCTGTTATATTGTACCATATTAAATTATGAGGAGAATTAGGAATGTTGCATATGAGTTGGATTTGCCAACGAGTATGGGTTCTATTCATCCTATTTTCCATGTTTCTATGCTGAAAAAGTGTGTGGGTGATCCTTCTTTGATAGTGCCTGTTTAGGATGTTGCTGTGACAGATTCCTTGTCTTATGAGGAAGTTCCAATTGAGATATTAGATAGAAAAGTTCATAGATTGAGGAATAAGGATGTAGCTTCGGTAAATGTTCTTTGGAGGAATCAAAAGGTGGAAAAAGTTACACGGGAAGCAGAAAAAGATATGAAGGCCATGTATCCGTTCTTGTTCCCAACTTTGGATTCAAATTCTTGAGGTATGAGTTTTATTTCTCTCTTGTTTCATTTTGAATTATTTTTGGGTTTTGGTTGTATTCCTTTCGTTATCGTGCCAAGGGTGCCCTACTTCTTATTCGGGAATGAATTCTATTGAGGGGGTGGGGGGTATAATGTAATACCTCAGAGTTTTGGACTCTTAAATTTCTGAAGTGTGGACAATATTGCCATTACTATGACTAAGGCGATGAGTCGTTATCACTCATCACAAGTTGTAGTGTGGGACTCGTTGTTTCACCAGTGAGTTTCCAAGGATTTTCTTCTTTGATCACGAGTCGATATCATGAGTCATGATGAGTGACTCATTATCATAATAGTGGAGGGACAGGATTTTGATATCTAGGTCACGAGTCAAGGCAATGACTCATGGTCAGTCGTTACCTGAGTTGTGACGATTGGAATCAGTTTTCCTGATCATTTTAACTAAGGTTATTTTGGTCTTTTCCTCCCTTGACACTTTACCCATGACTTAAAAACATACTAAGGACCCCTTTTTCCATCAGTTATCAAATAAAAAATATCTCTCCTTTCTAAATCCCAAGTCAAGAGAAAACTAGAGTTTACAAGAAATTCAACCCCCATGTTTCAAACATCGAATTTTCTTCCAAATCTTTGGTATTTCAGACATGTCTCACATCCCTAACTTGAATTTTATGCAATAACATGTGTTGTAATTATTGTTCATGTGATTTAATTATTCGGTTTGAAATTGGGTTGAGGGTTTTTGATGATTATCACTTGAATTATATTTCCCATGGTTTAAATGTCTTGTGTATACTTAAGTTGATGATTTTAGGGACTGAATGGGAATATTATTGCGGAATTTGTAATGGGGAACATGGGTTTCCCCAAATTGATGGCTTTTGTTTTGGTAATGGCATTAACCTCAACTCACCCACATGATTTTGGTTTTAAAAGTGGAATTTGCATGATTTAAATCACTTTTGAATACTATTGCATTACATTAATGGAAAAATAGATTAAAATAGATTTTAAAGGTCGTGGTAGCCATGGTTTCGGATTTTTAAAGGAATTTGGGAGTCAATTGGTTAATTGGAATGGATTGGCATGATTTCACAAGCTTGCAAGCATAATTTGTATGATGATATAAAGTGGTATATGCCTTAAAATAAGACTCCTTGGTTTATGGTCAAGAATATGTGCAAAATGAATTTAATTTATACTTAAAGGGGGTTGTGTAGCTTATCATGAAGGTGGAGGTCCTGAGGGATCAATACTGGAAACTACGTCTGCCAGTGTGGGGGTCTATATGACTATGTGCTTGGTTCACACATTTTATTTTTGGGATGTCTAGAGCCTTGCTTTCTTTAATCCTCCTTCGAATTTCCTCGGTTCATGTGGCTAACACGTCCGTGGGCCCTTTCAACAAGTGGAGCTGAACCCATATAGCCCTTAGGACGGATAGAGCTACAACGACCAGGTTAATGGTTTTAAACTCTCATGTTCGTTACCCTTTACCCTATCACCACATCGTATATTTTTATATATTAATGTGTGCATGTGGTTTTGGTTGATTTTGGATATGGCATTATTTTATCACTTTCCTTGAGTTACATGCTAGTGCTTATTTCACTGACTGTCCTTGGAAACTGCATTGTTTTATAATGTATGGCCCGAATAGTTTTCTGTTACTCCTGTGTAGCGTTAGGTGGTATGGTACATCAGTTATTTTTCTGTGAAGTGGTGAGCCTCCATCTTTCAGAAAGCCCTGCCATTTTCTTAGGTTTCTTTTCAGATTTTTGAGAATTGTGAAAATTCTTTGTCATGGTCGGGGGCATATACCTACCTAGTTTGGTATTCTAGTTTTAGAGGCTTTCATGGACAAGTACGGGTTGGATTGTTGGTTTTGGATCCTTTGAACTTTCATTTGAGATATTTATCTTTTATTTCTATCTTTATTAGCTTCCATTTTATTATTATTGTGCTCGTGAGGTTAGGCTAAGGGGGTGGTCTCCGGTCCATGGTGAGGCTAGTGATACCCGTCACGACTACGCCCTGGTTAGGTTCATGATAAAAGTCTACCACACATTATTCTATGAAGTCAACATTGAAAAAACAAAACTATTAATGACATAGAAGGTTGCCATATATAAAGTCCTAGGAAGTCAACATAGAATTAGACTACTATTAAACGTAGGTTCTACAAACTAATTAAAAGAATATTAATTATGGGCTGCTGCATTTTTGGGGCAGATTTGGGCCCAATTCCACCTCATCTTGGACTTTAATTTTGGCCTCCAAATAGATGTAAGTTTTGGTAGTGTATTATTCATTGTGTCGGAGCACTTCTTCTATCACAAGGCCCTTTAATATTTAAATGCAACCCATTAAAATGACTTGATATGCTCAATCCTTAAATGATATTGAGGTTCAATGGATGTTATCACCTCATCATGACCTTTATAGGAAATATTTAAAGAAATATCTTTTACCAAACCATATACTCCAAGTCTCAAACTCTCTAATTAGCATAGCTGTTACAGTCTTCGACCCAAGTTGTATGAAGCAAAAATTCTTCCAATATACAATTCGAAGGCAAACCCCACCCCAATAGTAAGGGTCTGGCTTAGGTCAAATAAAACAATAAAGATACAATTCATCCTACTCTAAGCCATGCGTACCTCTCTTGAATTAAATGTATCCTATCCATAAAGTTAAGCAACAAGTTAATACTGCACGGTCTAACCTCAAATGCATCAAACCAACATATCAGAGACCTACACAGCCTACCATAAAATGACTCAAATAGATTTATCTGAATACATGAATGGTAGCTATATTGTATGCAAAATCTATCAAAATCAAGAATTGATCCCACTAACCCTTGAAATCAATGACACATGCTTGAAGCATACCCTCCAAAACCTGATTTTTTTGTGAAAACTAACTATCAATCTATGGGTGAAATCTATAGTAAAATCCATTGACTCCTAATTTTTACCGTCCACGACTAAATTTGTTTATAAGTTTCTTCGATTTAAAATAAAATACAACATTTATTTTATCTGGATGAAAGACTTTTCAAAAATATTTACCTAGGTAATTTTTGTCATTTTAAGTGACGATTATATATTATTGTATTCATATATATGAAATCATATAATTTTTTTACTGAAATAATTAGTGTATGAAAAATCAATTTTAATTAAGAACATTTTCCAAAAATTAATTCAAACGAGTAAATCTTGATTTTAAATACATTCTCTGTCGTTAAAACAAGTTATTTGGAAAATAATTATTAATTTTATCAAACCAAGAAAATCAATATTAAATTGATTATTAATTCATATTGCATAGCAATTTAATTTAGCCAAAAATTAATTTGGCCGTAATTGAAATCAAATTGACAATAATTGCAACACAATGGGCCAATTGATTTTTCATTTGGCAAAATATCAAATAAATTTGGCTAAATCCTAACTTAATTGTGGTTATCTAAAGATAACCCCAAAACCCTAATTCTACCCTTACCCAACCCAAAACAACAACAACTTTACTAAATTACCTAGTCAGCCACTCCAGTCCACTTCAGCAACCCGACCCTAGCCCAACTAACCTTATAACTTCATTCTTATTGACCCAATAGAACAACATCAATAACACAAACAACGCTACAACGAAAAATACTAAAAAATGCAACACTCAATATCAACAACAATGCCAACAGACCTAACATCAATGCCAACAATACTCGAACAAAACCAACCTGATTCCAGTATAATCCAATGAAAACAACCATGTCAGCTAAACCAAATAAGACCTCATTCAAGACAACTGTCTAACACCTAAAAACCCATAGATTTTTGGACTAATTCCATCCAAATTTGTACTGAATTAGTAGAATACGTGGCTCTAATTACTTTAATCCCAAAGAATTTTGTTTAAAATTGAAAAATCCAAAATTGATTCCCCCTAAAACCCCACAAAATCTGCAAAAATATTCTAAGAATTTCCATTTGTTCCCTTCCCTTTCATCAACGGTACGCAAGGATGATAACTCATTTCTCATCATCCATTTGTCGAGATTAATCCATAGCCATAAGATTTGGGTTTTTACCTAAAATCTCACATCGATGGAGATCAGATTTTGACCCTTAAGTTTCCTTCTATAAATAGCTCACTATAGAGCTAAAAATGTCATGTCTTAGAGGTGAAAAGAAACCTTTGAGAAAAATTCTTAAAAAACTAAAGAATTTTTGAGAAAAGGACAAATCCAATTAAGATTTCCCTTAGTTTGTTTTTTAATATTTCTAGTTTTTGGTGGTGGCAAGATAATCCCTAAGAAGGCTCAAAGTTCTGTTTTACTGCCCCAAAAAAGGTAAAAACACCTTTCCATTTTAGTTTGTTGTTCTTATTCATCATCATCACCATCTTCTTCTTCGTATTAGCAGCTTTATAATCATAATCATAGATGGTGAGATTATTTGACGCAAAACGCTTTTGAAAGACAATGGTTTATTTTGATGAAGATCATGGATGAAGTATCAAGTTGATGTCATTTTTTTTATTCTTATTTTTTAGTCCCTTAAGTTAACTATCGTATCTTAATGTTGTTGGTTAGTTTTAATCCATTGTTGTATGAATCAATGTTGTTGTGGTGCTGTTTTAAGCCTGAATATTGTTGTTTCAAGTCCAAATTTTACTGTTGTATTGCTTATGTTTTGTGTTCTTTACTATGACATTTGTTGTGTCGAGTATTTGAATTTTTCAAGTATCACACAATTGAGTAAATCTTGTATAATCATCTTTAAAATCAATTGATAACATGTTGATAATGTCTTTTCTTCACCTTGATCTAACTTTTTCTCCTAAAGCATAAAACTCTTAAGAGTTTTGCAAGGGTATTTCCATAGAAACGGTTGTTTTTAGTTTCGATAATATAAAAAGGCCCATTGAATGATGCTTGATTGTATTATTGTTTTTCTCCCTTTGGATATATTAAATTTTTTTCGTTTCTTTGGTGTTGAACTTCTTATTGCTTTAATACGCTGGCATGAATATTGTATATAGTTTCCTTATTAAATGCTATTCACAAGGTCCTTTTGGTTTCTTCATATTAAAAGAATCAATAAATCGGCATGGACATGAATTGTTTTAAGAATTTGTTTGGTTGATTCAGATAATCTGCCTTTAAGATTTTTCTTGCCAATTTGTTTGTATTAGGCCAAAAATTTGGTGGTCAAATGGAATCAATAGAGTGTTTTCATGTCATTTCGCTTTTTCTTATTTCCTTCACTTTTTTTAAGTTTACCTTTTGGAAGTTAGATTTCATTAGTAGGCTTAACTGAAAGGGGTTAAGCGTGATGGTTATCTTTAAAACCATGAACTGTGTAACTTGACCATCTTAAAACAACCCACGGGCTATACGGGTTTAGCTCCCCCTGATGAAAGGGCCCCAGTGCGTGTTAACCACACGACCAGAGAAAGAAACCTGAGATGAATAGTTCATCTCTAAAATATAAAGTATGGCTTCATACATACGGTCACCAAGACCACTCTCACATCGACAAACATGAGTTTCCAATGTCGATCCCCCCGGGACCTCCACCTTCCACAACTTTGCTAAACAACCCCTTTTAAGCTCATATTAAAATTATTTACACATTGCCAACCATTTACCAAAGAGTCCTTTAATTAGGCATTAACCATTGGTTTCGTCATACCAAAATTAGAGATTGCAAGTCTATTACCTTATGCCATATAAACTATTGAATCAAATTAGAGTCCACCATTTCCAGTTAAACCAAAACCATGGCCACCAAGGCCTTTCCAAAAATATATGAAACCAACCAAAACCAATTCATATTCCTTTTAACCATTTATTCAATTCAAAGATTCAAGAATAGTCAAACTATATGAAATAATTATATTCAATGGCAATTTCATAAACAGTTTGAGGGTATATAATTTCCAAGACCAAAACCAAGTAATTGGGGAATCCACGATACCCCAAAATTCAATTTACCATTCCCATGCACCCCACTATGTTCCCAAACATTAATAAAGCTTGATTCTTTCATAATAAACCATTAAAAGTCAAGTTAATGACAAATCATGTCCAATGCCCTCAACTAAACCAAAACCCAAATAAAAACCATGAATTTAATATCAGTTTATACTATTAATGAAATTATAAATTCTAGGGAAAGTGGTACATTCCTTAATTACCAAGAAAATTGAAGAAGACAACACCTTTAGGACCCTAGATGACCACCTCCTTGAACCCTAGCCTTGACTTTAAAAGGGGGATTTGAGAGAGGATTTTTTAGAATGAAATAATCAATGTTGTGTTATGAAAACTGGTAAAAATATGTTAATATGGTGCTTAGAGGTTTTATATAAGTGAAAGGACATCAATCCCCCTAATCCCAAGTAAGAAAAACCAAAAACTGCCCCAATTTAAAGCATCAGTGCATCACGGAGGGTAATCTCTACGATGAGCTCCGTGCCACGCGGCCATCGTAGACCCTTACTTCCTCCTCGCAAAAATGCTCATAAACTCTTTCTCAGGTGTCGAATTAAGGTGAAATCAGATGCGTTGGAAATAAGACTTAATTATTTTTAATTTGGTCGGTCTTGAACCTCAAAATTCCCCATATTCCAGAAGTTATACACTTTCAAAGTTGACCCTGGTAGAATCGAATTCCAAAATTTGGTCGATAACAAAAGTTTCTAACTCCACTTCACTCTAAGTATTTGCTACAAACATTTTTCCCCTTAAAAGAACTTTTCACACTAGGATAATGATCATGATACCTATATTTATATAGAAATAATTGGATTTGAGTTTATACACGTAGAAACAATGATTAGAATTCTAGCCCAAAAATGCAGAGTGTTACATTATCTCCCCCCTTGGAATTATTCATGCTCGAATGATGGATAGGAATATTTTGAAGCTTTAGAAGTATGGAAAAAATTATGTACTTCACATTAAGAAATATCCCTTAACAAAACACGCATAGGAATAAAAAAAAGGGCTTAATGGCATCACCTAGTAAATAATGTAAGCAAAAATCATGTGAAAACGATACCAAGGTAGTACAAATGGTAAAAGTCCCATAGCTCCTCACCCCAAGTGAGAAAATCAAAACAACAAAAATTTTACCTAGGTCTATGTCGCGGACCATATCACGGAGGCTATCCTCTATGGCATGCCAATATCGCAGAGGCTTACTACCTCTAGGGTCCTAAACCTCCCAAATCCCTTTCGGAAATTCTAAAACTCCTCCAGATGATCCTATTAACATACCCAAATACCATTTTGGTCAAAATCAATGTTTTGAATCTGGGAGGGTCAAAAATAAAATGATTTTGAGGGTCTTAATCTAATAGCCCATAAATATCACAATACTTCTCAACTATTAATTGACCTATGAATTCCACAACATTATTTCAATCTTACAATTTCCCCATAAAACATATTGCTACAAGAGCCTGAGTCTAACTTTACATTGCTTCTATATTAAAGCCTAATCCAGAGTAAAAAATGCTAGCTTAAACTATAGGACCCTATACCTTACATCTATCCAAGAGTACTACTCCATCCTATCAATGTAGTCAGACAACATTATATCTTATTAAGAGTGCTAGCCACATAACACAATGATTTGTGTATTTATAAATCACAATATTCAAGCTTATCCCTACTACAACCATTTTACTGATCTCCCTACCAAAAACCCAACAACCTTAATCACTTTGACATGGATGTTTTTTCACTAAAAATTTCCCTCCTAACTATTTCGCATAACCAAAGTTTCATCTCACTCTTCTCGCTTCATCTATAACCTTAATACGAGCAGCCACACCAAAAGTTTTCAAGAAAGATCAACTACTCTCTAATCTAGAACATTACTATGCTTCCATAACCACCACCATCCTGATACTTGGAGAGTAACTGAGGGAGTAGAGTACGAGCTTTGCAAATAAGAGTAACTGTATTCCGATACAACACATATTTGTTACACCACTAAAGGTGGGTTCTGTGACATAAGATTTGGTCCAATAAGCACGAACGGCTCCACACATCAAAATACTTAGATCATAATTGGAGGGTTGAAGCACGGATAAAGATTATATAAAGAAATAGAAACTTATGCATAAACACTATATGGATGCGGGGGATGTTGGTAGAATGTCCCTTAAACCGAAATAAGAGGAATTTGCTAAATAAAAATAGATTTATCATGACTCGCCCCTGAAACTCACCACCATGAGATAATTCAAGATTCACATCATCTCCCCCTTAGCTCAAAGGTCACTATCCTAACTTGAAAGTATATCCCCTTATATCCCCTTATTAAAGCTATACCTACAACACTCCACACAAAAAGGGGTATCAGTATGAACAAAAACACAAACTCCCTTAGACAACTTTTATATAAAGACAATAAAGTCTTTCTAGGACATCCCCTTCAAGGGTACTAGTCATAACTTCCTCCAACCTCTAAAGTCATCGCCTTGCAACTTCCATTTTCATGGGCAAAGACATCTATTCTTCTAAACACTTAACACTCCATTTTCAACTCCTTAGAATACTAGAATTACACCTATAATATAATAACACTCCATTTTCAACTCCTTAGAATACTAGAATTACACCTATAATATAATATCCTCATAACTTAACAAGATTTTTAAACTATACCAAGAGTTCACATAGTCTATGTATTTCTCCCTCAATTCAGCTCTACATAACACCATATAACAACTCTCTAGACTTCTCCATACTAAGAAATTAGGAATATAAGCTAGGCATACATGGCACTCATAACTCAAGACCGAGCACACTAAGGCTCTTATACATCTAATGATTTAGCCACCATTTCTACTTCAACACTAGACCTCATGCGTAAATCACAATTACACACTCTAATATTCATAAGTCATCAACCTATGCTCTTTCACACATTATAGCAAGCCTATTAATTTACTCGCATAAATTTGGCATCATAATTCTTGAGATAAAATTCTCATCACCATAATTAACATCTAAAGTTCAGCTTAGTGTCTAGCAACAATCATCAACCACCAACAAAATATCCCGCATAATATACTAGTCCACCAAATAGGTAAATCCTCCTAAATTTCTTATTTAACTTAACTATGGCCCACAAGAACATTCTTTCTTACCACATTACTGCCACACCTTAATATTTCTTACACGTCTTCTCATATACCAACTAACTTACAACTACTAGATGAAAAGTCAAGGGACCCTTAGTGTATTCAAACCACCTAAAAAAGATAGTTGATCTTAATCTTATTACTTAATACTTTATGGTCTATAGAACATTCACCTCCCTTATATCACATCCACTTACCCATGCATACATCCTAAGAACCTTCAAAATTCTATAAATATTATTGAGTCCCCTTTTTCTATGACCTCCCCAAGTGAACGCTAAATTCATAAATTATTAGTCGACCAATCCTTCCATTAACCATCTATGATTTATTTCACTACTATAATATCTTGTCCTCATGAGCTAATTCTCATTTCCATTAAAGATGCAAATATTACAACTAACCAATCTCTTTTACTGACTACCATAAGGGCATATTACTTAGCTAACACTATAAGAGTATACAACCACAACACCTCACATAAAGATCAAGCAATTACAACTATCTCTTTTCACTTAAAGTCACTCTCACTCCGACTTTTGAATATAAGATTCATCACTAACCCCGGGATCATATTTCTATTCATAGGTCATAACACCCTAATTTATTCTACCTCTTAGGATTGAAACACTAGCCCAATAACCAAATACAGATCCTCCCCTTAAGAGAGACGTCAATAAGAAAATTTTTGAAAAGGAAAATTTAACACACATCTTACCTAGGGGTGAAGAGCACGATTCATGAAGTTAGAGGCACCCGTCTGAACCAATACACCTTGACGCACTAATGGAATCCTTCCGAGTCCCTGTGCTATCCCATGACTTTTGATAACTCATTTAGAAATGACAAAACTTTTAGGAAGCTAAAACTTCTCACTTGTATCATCTCAACAATGAGATATAGCCTATAGGTAGAGAAAAGAAGGAGGTTGAATAAATTTCATATGGACAACATAATCACATGATCTAGGGAATGAAAGAATGAGAAATATCTCCTAAATGCCTCATAGCCTCCTAATTATAAGTGTAGTGCACAAAACACTCATAAACAGGACTTTATTAGAAATTTCTTTATGGACACTCCATGGCACTGAAACCTAGGCTATGATACTATATTTTTCATGACCCAAACCAGGGCCTTATAATGATGGGCATCCTAAGTCAACCAAGGATCGGAGACCGCACCCTAAGCCAATTTTAGTTAAACCAAGAAAACCTAGCAACGGATGAATACCCATAAAAGATAAAATGTAATAAAATCCAAATGAATCTATATTGGATCAATATCCAAAAACATCCACAATACCCATGTCCACAGTAGTCCAACAAACACAATAATAAAACTGAATACTAATAAAATATTGGGACATGCCCCCGACTATAGAAAAAACAAATATGAAATGAAGTCTAAGACATAAAAAACCAAAACATAAAATGTAAACTTCTAATGTATAGAAGCTCACCACTTTAATGTCAACTCACAAATTGATCCCAAATCCTAGTAACTGTGTAGAAGGAGTTGAAGTATGGCCGAATCCTGCATCACGTGGGCACACAATATCTAAAGACGGTTAGCGGTTGAAGCGCTAGAATGTAACTCAAGGATAAGGAAGTAAAGTAATGCCATATCCATAATATGAAAACTAGTAAAACCAATGCATAACATCTCATGCAATAAGTACATATATCTATCATATGCCGGGAAAGTTAACAAGGTTTAGCATTAACTTTAAAACCTTAGCCTTGACTATGTAACTTTACCGTTCTAAAACCACCCATGATCTATATAGGTTCAGCTTTCCATGCTGAAAGGGACCAGTGTGTATAAGTCGCACAACCAAAGAAAAAACCCTGAGATGACTAGTACATCCCTAAAATATAAAGCATGGCATTGTGCACATGATCACCAAGACTACCCTCACATCGGCAAACATGAGTTTCCAGTGCTGGCCCCTCTAAGACCTCCAACTTCCACTACTTTACTACACAATCCGATTTTAGCCTTTATTAAAATCATTACACATTCCCAACCACTTACCAAGGATTCCTTTAATTAGGCGTTAACCGTTGGTATCGTCATACCAAAATTAGAGATTGCAAGTTTATTACCCTATGCCATATAAACTATTAAATCAAATTAGACTCCATCGTTTCCAATTAAACCAAAACCATTTTAAGTCAAACCACAACCACCAAGACCTTTCAAAAATAATATGAACCCAACTAAAACCAATTCATGTTCCTTTAACCATTTATACAATGCAAAGATTCAAGAATAGTCAAACTATATGGCATAGTTATATTCAAAGGCAATTTCACAAATAGTTTGAGGGAATATAATTTCCAAAACCAAAACCAAGTAATTGGGGAATCCATGGTACTTCAAAATTCAATTTACCATTCCCATGCACCCCACCATGTTCACAAACATTAATAAAGCGTGATTCTTTCATAATAAACCATGGAAAATCAAGTTAATGACTAATCATGTACAATGTCCTCAATTAAACCAAAACCCACATAAAATCCATGAATTTAATATTAGTTTATAAAATTAATGAAATTATAAATTCAAGGGAAAAAGGTACATACGTTAATTACCAAGAAACTTAAAGATGACAACACCCTTAGGACCCTAGATGACCACCTCCTTGAACCCTAGCCTTGACTTTAAAAGAGGGATTTGAGAGAGGATTTTTTAGAATGAAATAATCGATGTTGTGTCATAAAAACTAATCGAAATATGTTAATATAGTGCGTAAAGATTTTTTATAAGTGAAAGGACATCAATACCCCTAATCCCAAGTAAAAAAATCCAAAACCTGCCTGACTTTAAAGAATCAATGTGTCACGGAGGGCAATCTCCAAGATGAGCTCTGTGTCGCACTGCCATCATGTACCCTTACTGCCTCCTCACAAAATGCTCATAACCTTTTGCTCGGGTATCAGATTAGGGTGAAATCAGATGCGTTGGAAAGAGGACTCAATCATATTTAATTTGGTCGGTCTGAAATCTGAAAAATCCCACATATTTCTAAAGTTATACACATTCAAATTTGACCCTGGTAGAATCAAATTCCAAAATTTGATCGATAACGAAAGTTCCTAACTCATCTTCCCTTTAAGTGTTACTACAAATATTCTTCCCCTCAAAAGAAATTCACACTAGGATAATTGTCATGAAACTTATATTTATATAGAAATAATTGTATTCGAGTTTATACACGTCGAAACAACAGTTCAAATTTTAGCCCAAAAATGTGCGGTGTTACACAAAACCTAAGTCTTTAAGTCTCCCACTTATACCCTTTTTCATGCTCTATCTGCTACTAAATCTCTTAGGACCCATTTGGGCATAAGAATTTTTTACTTTTTTTCTTGAAAATTATTTTACTTTAGTAAAAATTGGGGTGTTTGGCCATGAGAATTCCAAATTCAACCGCAAATTGATTTTGAAAAACTAAAAACAGGTTTCACTTGTTTTCAATTTTCCAACTTCAGTTTCAACGTTATTTATTGTTACAAATGACCCCATTTTTTATTTTTATAAAAATACACTATTGATTTCATCCATCAACTAGAGTTAAATGCCTAGCTACCACATTGCCCACTTCTTCCTACTTTCATCGATAAAAGATCTCAAAATTAAAACAACTTCAATTTGTTTCTTCTTCCTCAAAATATCCTCATGATATAACAAAACCTTAATTCGTCCATTCTTGCGACTCCTTATGCAACACCAACAATAAAGGCAACATTATTGTGTCCTCTCACATTTGGTTATCTCTTGTAGGTAAATTAGTTAAGTTGGGTGATTTTGATAGTTTTTAAAAAGTGGGGGTATAAAATTATATTTAAAAAATCTTTTCCAAAGTCTAAAATAAATTTCCAAAAAGACATGGACAAACACAACTCCAACTCCAACTCCAGCTCCAATTTTTTTTAGTTTTCATGGACAAATTCTTGCTTAAACTAAGTTAAATTTTCCACTAAGATGTCAAAAAAATTGTTTTGGACAAATTTCAAAGAAAAATTTCCTTTAGTCAATTTTTTTTCTAAATAATGAAATTTCTTTTCAAATGTTAGTCAAAAAGTTTGTTTTCAAATAGTTCGGACAACTGCAAGTTAGAGTATACTCTTGGTGCATTAACAACCTTCCAAATGTATTAATGAGAATTACTTACCCGGGATTTCTAAACTTAACGATTTTTCTATTTTAAATATGTTAAGTAATTTTCAAAAGTTTTCTAGATTTTTCTAATAAATTAAGTGGTGACTCTGTTTTCCAAAATCGAATTTGAGAACTTCTTTCCCTTACACAAATAGATATATTAAATTGTATTTGTCTTTATGTGATTTCGAATGAAATCATAATGAGGGGTAGCTTGGAAAGAATCCACAATAATAATTTAAATGGAGTTCCCTTGAGAATGAGCTCCGGGAAGCTAGAGTAGAAATTAATATGAGAAAAATATGCTAAAGTAGTCAAAATAAATGAACACGTTCAATTCAATAAAATCTTCTTTCTGAAAAGAATTCAAGAAAATCATAAAATTCACTTTTCTCTGCAAAATAGATATGGCGACTCCAACTATTCTGGGTTTAATATTTGAAATGTTTGTTTGCTTATATGTTGAATTTTTTTTAAAAATTTAAACTATTGTATTTTATGGCATACTTCCTCATTTGAATATTTAAATTGTTTGGGGTTTCGCAGTTTCCACTGGTCCAATGGCATACTATTGAGGACACCTGGTCCAATTGTATTTCAACCCACATCATCACTAAACTATAAAAGGAAAATGATGTTACTCTACCCAGTAGTTTTTGCAAAATTCAGAAAAAGAAAACAAAATTAAGAAAAAGAAATTGAGAAAGGCAAAAACTTAATTCAGTTTCAATTACTCAAGTATAACTAAAGTTCTTATTTCTTAAGAACAAAAAGAATGAGTGTTCTTGAGTGAGTTCTGAATTGTAACTGAATTACTCAAGTTATAGGAGTATATTTTCTTTGAGAGAACTTAGGTAGAGTTACCTTAGGTTAATGTTGGTTAGAGTTAATCAATATCAAAGTGTGTTCTTTGCACAGTTGCTAAGGTAGGCTTGTAGTAGAGTTATTAAAAGTAGGAAGAACCTAGAGTTAGGTTCATTAAATATTATAATCAAGAGTTTGATTATAGTGAAGTTTTTGGTGCTTGTGAGGGAAAACAGTGGTTTTTCCTCCCTTAAGTAAGGGGTTTTCCATGTTAAATCTTTTGTTATTTACAATTCTTGCACGACTTTGGGTTTCTAGTTGGTTTACTGTTTTTTTGCTAGTGATTGATTTTAAGGAACCTGATCCTTCACAGTGTGGTGCAACCCCCAGGGTTATAACACCTACTATCAAAGAAGTGTCCGCTTGCTATGAAAGAGTTGACATGTTCAATAAAAAAAGTGTGCACATGACAATGATGTTTTAGTCATAGTCGTATGGAACTTCCAAAAGATCAAGAACACCTTTGATCGAAGAGGATACTTGGATAGGGAAGCCTGACATAATAAATATAACTTTTTGCGAGTTGTACTAAAGGTTTGAAAGATTTGATGGTTTTCAAAATTTGGGCATGAATTTGCATCTGAGTTATATTGGAAGGATAGAACAACATTTTATTTCTCGGTGAGCCTACTCGGAATTATGGTACTACAACAAGGAGAAAATAGTACTATTCATCCAAACATCATTATGGTGAAACATGCCCTTTTATAATGTAACGACTAGATTTTCTGAACCGGAACACTACACGGTGCTCATGACCCCGAAGGACCACAAGATAATCCATGCCTGATATCTACACCTGTATGCTGCATAAAAGACTGAAAAATATGGAAACATGAACTAAAAGGCCATAAGGTTCAAACTGGATAAACATCTGATAAGAACAATGTCTGAAAGCAGTATAACAATACCAAAACAAATTTGAAATAACTGTCTGACATGCTATAGTCTGAAAGCCTCTAAACTGTCTGAATAATGAGTTGATGGGACATATCCCCAACTAACTTAGACTACTGAAATAATCTGAAAACTAAAATAATAATGTAATCATCATGTCCTCAAAGGATGAAGACTCACTGCTAACTCTGATCACTGGACTGGGATGCTACTGGTTCTCTGGAGATCGTGCATCTAAACCTATGGTATAACACACCATAGCACAAATATATTAGTACTTTGAATGTACTGCTATGAAAGTGAGGTAGGCTGAATACATATGGTTCATATGTATGAGCAATACTAACTGACTGACTAACATGAACGTGAGAATACATGCATGACTATGTAACTGTAACTGAGATCATGATAGGACTAAACATTAAGTTCTGACTCCTGAGTTTACTGATATAGACATCTGAGTCACTGATGAATGAAAAAGACTGATACTGTATTACTGAATACTGAGGGACTGATACTATGTTATGGATACATGAATAGTTATGTCTGACAGTTCTAATTATGAAGAACTAGTTTGGTTGACTGTATCTAATAGTCCTGAAGTTGAATACTGATAACATATGTTCTGATAACTGATATGATTAATAACATGAGTTCTGATAACTAATATAACTGATAACATGAGTGACTACATCTGACAGTCCTTAATCTGATGGAACTAGCTGAGTTCTGTACTGTATCTGAATTGACTGTATCTGACAGTCCTTAAATCTGAAGAACTATCTGAGTTCTTTTACTGAGACTGAGACTATAACTGAGACTGTGGGAAGTATTCATCTAACCGACATACCCCAAATATGCTATAATAGCTGAGCTGGGGTCGAATCTTTGCCCTTATTGGAAGGGTGTCAATACCACGCCACTAGTAAGGACAACATGTGAGTAACCCTCATATAATAGGTAACTCTAATGAGAATGGTGGGAACCATCATATAACAGGTTAAGCCACCTCATTTACCCTCATATAGTAGGCTACGATGTCTCAACCTATGTTGGCTACATAATTTTGGAATGCAAGGATTGCTTCTAAGAATCGCACCCTCGTATAACAGGTTAGTTCCTGTCCTTGGGTTCACTCGGTGCTAATTCCTACTCCCATCTGAATAGAGACTGAACTGATTAATTGTGCTGAACTGATTAACTGAACTGATACTAATGGTATAGTTTAGTGGAGCCAAACTAAATTTACTGAGTTCCGTTGACTGATGAAAAACTACTAAGATCTGAGGACCGACTAAGAGTACTGAGGTTACTGAGACTTACTAGGAATACTGAGATTACTGAGTACTGAGATCACTGAGTTTACTGAACTACTGAGATTACTGAGATTTTTGAGATTTTCTGAGTCACATGTCTGATTGAGTTCTATGGATCATATCTTGACTGAGAGTATCGTGAAAATATGACATAGCTCTAGGCACACAGCTAAATGTTTGGGTATAATTATCCCCAGGACTCGATGGAAAGAAATGGACACAACATGACTTTCTTGAATACATGACCGTCAATAATTATCCATAATACATGAACGAGGGATTTCATGAAGTACATAGTCATCATAATATCTAACATGAATGGTAATGCTTGTAATCAAGTCATCAACCTCATATTCTAATATCATGGGAATTTCAACAACACATACTTTTCATAACGATAACATGGAAACTATTTAAACATAAGGGAATGGCAAACATGTAACATTTAGTTCATATTGTAATAATTGGGGGATAACTCATGTGGTACTTCATAATCATGATCTTGTACATAACATGGAATGCATATAGACAAACTATGAATCCATTCTCCAATCATCATGTACATTCCATTAACACATATATTGCACAACAACAACATGTGAGCCCTTTGAACATAATAGACTAGCATGAATTTATCATATAGTCCATCCCTAAGCTATAATACATGATTTATATCCTTCTAGGCATTTTATCAAACACCTTACATGCACAACTTTGGGCATAGGTATACTTATCAATTTAACAATCTTAAACTACCCAAATTCATGGATTTCAACTAACATGCTCACATACTTCATGAAAATACATCAAGATAACAAATAACAACCATCAACATTAACATAATCATACCACAATATCATAATCAGTATTCATGATTTTAAAACGTGATTCTTTAGCTCCATGGATGAAAGGGATCCATGGATGAACACTACGCATACCTTAGATAGAAAATCCGTGAAACTTAACGGTGAAATCCTTTGAATCTTGAAGCTCCTATGAAAACCCGATGGAGTTCTTGAGAGAATTTTGAGAAAAAAGAGTATTATGTGGTTTTATTGGGGATAAATCCCGTGTTTATGGAATATATAGGGGTGGGAAGATGACCCAAATACCCCTCTAGATGCGCCTTTTAATTTCTGTGTAAATTTCCCGATTTGGGACCCTGGCGCAACCCAAAGATAAAACGTTGCAACTTGTTTGTGACCTGGAAACTCACCGCGATGTGGTGGAATCGCGGAGAGACACTGGAAATTGACAAACATCATTTTGGCTTATGGCGCGATGCGCCACTGATTGAAATGATGCTGCTAAAACTTTAAATTGCCATAACTTCTTCACCTAGTGTCTGTTTTAGGCAAATTTGATATCGATGGAAAGCTTATTCAATTATCTACAATTTGGAGGGTATAAATATTCCAAAAACCACCTATAAACAAATTTATGCTTATTCAAAGATGACATATGTGAAATCACACATGAAAACTTGGTGGATTCAAAAGTTCTTAGCTTGGCTTACTCTAAGTGACTCTTATGAACATGCTTAACACATAATAAGATCTATTATCACATGGATACTCATCCTAATTCATGTACTCAAATATGAATCACAGGATATGAGGTTTCATGCATAGAAACAATAATTCATTTTCTAGCTTAGAAATATACGGGGTATTACAATATCTCCCCCTTGGAAAAATTCTTCCTCGAATAAGACTGAGTAGGACTGGAGAAACGATATACTGAAGTACGTACATGACATACACTATTGATAAATAATTTCTTAACTGACATGACTATTAAGATGAATACATATCATACTGAACATACATATCTGATGTATTGATAACTAATTCATGAATTCACGACTGAGCATTATGATAGACTGAGTTTTCTCAAAATGAGAATGCATATCTGATGCATAACTAATAAGATGAATCCATGCATATCTGATGCATGATTATAGGACTGACATGATACATGAATGCATGATAGAAAGTACTGATATGCTGATCACGCATATCTGACACGTGAATATATGACTAAATAGGCTCTAGAATATGCGGCTGAACATGCAATGGTAAAGGTACCAAGTTTGAACTAAAAACTAAGCATGGAACTGAATACGAAGTTTGGTACTAAAATCTGAACATGGGAACGAGTAAGCTCAAAGAAGACTATTACCTTGAACTAAAAAAACCAATGAGTGTGAGATTAATTACTCAATATGCATGAGCGGAAACATAAGAACATAACTGAGTTGGGAACATGATACATGAACTGAACTGAGTCTGTAATGCATGACATGGATAGAGCATCGTATCGTGGACTAAACTGATCCATTGAGTACATGTCTTACTACTGAGTTTTGGAGCTAGAGGGTCGGCTCATAAGTAATACTTTCTCCAAGATAGATTCATCAAAGAAAATGACATATTTAAATCATAAAAGTTTGAGGGCTATAGTGTATCTCTCCCCTGGGACACTATGTCTCTTGAAGGATGCTGGACTGACTTTGCTGAGATATTGAAAAAGTTGAGGCGATGCATAAGGCACCTAGGGATGAAATTGTGACTGATTATTTGAGATCTAAAACTGAAGAGTAATGCACGAATATATAGACATTGTGACTTATATGATTAACTGAGTAACTGGTAACTGAATGTTGGGTATGCAAGACTGAATTGTACATAATCTGAATAGCTGGGCTGAGGCCATAAATTATTATGTATATGAAAAGGAAATGACTGTGTAATATGAGGTAACTGATCATGGATTTCATGGAAGCTATATTGTTTGAAAATGTAGGTCCAAGCATATTACATGATTTTGAAACACTCCATAATTGAGATATTGAAATACCTATAACTGGGTAACTGATAACTATACGTTATGGTCAATCAAGTCTAAAACTAAACTGAATTTCTGAGCTAAATACTGATCTAAAGCTGACACTATAACTTAAGACTATAACTGGGATCCATATTGGAACTAAATGGTGAGTCCTGATAATTGAATACTGAAACTGAGGTTTAGACTAATACTGAAGTGCTTAATTCTGAGATTGAACACTAATTATTGAGTACTGAGTACTGAATTGTAACTGAGATGGTAACTGAGTTGTCATAGTTGCACAATAAAGGCTAACATAAGTCAAGGCTCTGAATGTACACTCATACTCTGAAATTTCCCAATTTCTAAGTACTACCTCTTGCTAGCCATTTACTTGCACACTTGTCATGCCATTCAATACTATATTCATAACTACACCCTCGTGTAAGCATGCGACAACCTTCTCTTAACACGAATCATTCACTCTCTTATTTAAGAAACTACTCATCGCTACACTACACTATTTTCCCAAAGAGAGCTCATTGGAGAGGTTAAGTCAGGAGAATCTGAAACATGAATAGACACTTAACTGAACTTGGAACTTGACTGAAGTCTGAGGGATAGAATATAAATACCATGTATGTACCAAAAGGTCTAAACTGAGAATATGCACAACATAGTCTGAATTTAACTGATCAGTAGGGATGTAGCATGAGTCATGGAAGCTGATTATACTGTAAAACATGATATGCATACATGAGTCATGAGCTGCATGACCTAAATTTGGAGTTTTTATTTTCGTGGGACATGATCTGCATTACTGAGGGGAATAGAGCTGAACCCCTTATGCTGGGAGCTGAAATCGTATATGATTCTATGAAAAACGTGTAAATAGAAGCTAGGTTCATGGAACTAATTCATACTACAGGGTAAAATGGGACCCCTTATACTAGGAACGATAAACGTACATAATTTACGTAAAATTGCATTAGCATGATTCGTGACCATAGAGTTGACACGCAAGGCCTTAGTGGATTTTGTGATAGCTGAAGTGCAAAACTCTAGACTGAGATAAAGATGGGTTGAGAATCGTCTTTCCTTACTGCTTTCTATACATACTGGCACTACTACTGGAATCTGGGTGCATGAAATGGGTCACTCGATCTATTATCTCCCCCTTGGCTTTAAGCCATTATCATAAGTCTGTAAACACTTTACTAAACTCTGAAATGAACCGCAATCATCATCACATACTTACACTCTGTTTGATATATGCTTGCCTTACTAAAAACATCATCTGGTTCTATTTCTTCATATACTTTTAATATCACATCCACACCTTCAAGCCTAATGTCATATCAATAGACTTAAATTCTTTCTCGCACTGTTCAAGCCTAATGATTAACTTTGGTATAACTATCCCCATGAATACATAATCTATTTAACCTGGATCATGTTATCCCAACTCTACTACTTCTAAACTCCTGAGTTCATGCTTATAACTCTAGGTCATATGCTATCATAGAATTCAGAGAAGGGATCTGATGGCATATGAGTTCTCATGATCATGAATAAAAGTTGTACAACTCTTGAACATAACTGAACTGATGGGATACTTTTGAGCTTGTGGGAAATCCCATAACTGACTATAGGGTTTGTCTGAGAAAGACCTATCTCTAGGACTTGAGGTTCACTACTTTTGTTACCTTAAAAGTAACGTAAACTTAATATGCATGAAGCATGATAAGAATCTAGAAGAGTTTCTTAAAAAACCTTCCTATAGCATGATATGAGACATGAAAGAAGGTAAACTATTTCCAAAACATCTCATAGCCTCCTGCACATAAGTGTGGTGCACGACACAATTGAACCTTAGGCTCTGATACCAAGTTTGTAACGACCCAATTTTCTGAAACGGAATGCTACACGGTGCTCATGACCCCGAAGGACCACAAGCTAACCCATGAATGATATTTTCACCTGTATACTACTTAAAAAACTAAAAAATGCAGAAATATGAACTAAAAGGCCATAAGGTTCAAACTGGATAAACATCTGATAAGAACAATGTCTGAAAGTGGTATAACAATACCAAAACAAATCTGAAATAATTGTCTGACATGCTATAGTCTGAAAGCCTCTAAACTTTCTGAATAAGGAGTTGATGGGACATATCCGCAACTAACTCAGACTACTAAAATAATCTAAAAACTGAAATAATAATATAATCATCATATCCTCAAAGGTTGAGGACTCACTGCTAACTCTGATCACTGAAATGGGATGCTATTGGTTCTCTGGAGCTCGTGCTTCTAAACCTATGGTATAAGACACCATAGCTCAAATGCATCAGTACTTTGAATGTACTGGTATGAAAGTGAGGTAGTCTGAATACAAATGGTTCATATGCATGAACAATACTAACTGACTGACTAGCATGAATTTATCATGTAGTTCATCCCTAAGCTATAATACATGATTTCTATCCTTCTAGGCATTTTATTAAACACCTTAGATGCACAACTTTGGGCATAGGTATACTTATCAATTTAACAATCTTAAGCCACCCAAATTCATGGATTTCAACTAACATGCTTACATACTTCATGAAAATACATCAATATACCAAATAACAACCATCAACATTAACATAATCATACCACAACATCATAATCACATTGCATGATTTTAAAACTTGATTCTTGATCTCCATAGATGAAAGGGATCCATGGATGAACACAACGCATACCTTAGATAGAAGATCTATGAAATTTAACGGTGAAATCCTTTGAATCTTGAAGCTCCTATGAAAACTCTATGGAGTTCTTGAGAGAATTTTGAGAAAAGAGAGTATTGTGTGGTTGGATTGGGGCTAAATCCCATGTTTATGGAATATATAGGGGTGGGAAGATGACCAAAATACTCCTCTAGATGCGTCTTTTAATTTATGTAAAAATTTCCCGATTTGGGACCATGGCACGATGCGGAGATATCGCGTTGCCACTTGTTTGTGACCTGGAATCTCACCGCGACATGGTCCAATCTCAGAGAGACACTGGAAATTCACAAACTTCATTTTGTCTTATGGCGTGACGCGCCACTGACAGAAATGACGCTGCTGAAACTTTAAATCGCCATAACTTCTTCACTAGGTGTCCGTTTTAGGCGAATTTGGTATCGACAGTAAGCTTCTTCAATTATATACAGTTTGGAGGGTATAAATCTTCCAAAATACCACCTATAAACCATGTTATTCTTGTTCAAAGATGACCTATGTGAAATCACACACAAAAACTTGGTGGATTCAAAAGTTCTTAGCTTGGCTTACTCTAAGTGACTCTTATGAACATGCTTAACACATCATAAGTTGTATTATCACTAGGATACTCATCCTAATTCATGTACTCAAATATGAATCATAGGATAGGATGTTTCCTACGTAGGAACAATGGTTCATTTTCTAGCTTAGAAATATATGGTGTAATAAAATATCTCCCCCTAGGTATCATTCATCCTTGAATGAGACTGAGTAGGACGTGAGAAATGATAAACTAAAGTATGTACAAGACATACACTATTGAAATATGATTTCTTAACTGACATGACTGATAAGATGAATACATATCATACTGAACATACATATCTGATGTATTGATAACTAATTCATGAATGCACAACTGAGCATTACGATAGACTGAGTTTTCTCAAAATGAGAATGTATATCTGATGCATAACTGATAAGCTGAATCCATGCATATTTGATGCATGATTATACGACTGACATGATACATGAATACATAACAGAAAGTACTAATAAGCTGATCACACATATCTGACGTGTGAATATATGACTGAACGGGCTAGGGAACATACGACTGAACATGCAGTGGTAAAGGTACCAAGTTTGAACTGAAAACTAAGCATGGAACTGAATACAAAGTTTGGTACTAAAATCTAAACATGGGAACGAGTAATCTCAAAGAATACTATTCCCTTGAACTGAAAATATCGATAAGTCTGAGATTAATTACTCAATATGCATGAGCGGAAACATAAGAACATAACTGAGTCTGGAACGTGATACATGAACTGAACTGAGTCTGTAATGCATGACATGGATAAAGTATCGTATCATGGATTAAACTGATCCATTGAGTACATGGCTTACTATTGAGTTTTGGAGCTAGAGGTTCGGCTCATAAGTAACACTTCCTCCAAGATAGATTCATCAAAGAAAATGATATGTTTAAATCATGAAAGTTTGGAGGCTATAGTGTATCTCCCCCTTGGGACACTATGTCCTTTGAAGGATGCTGGACCGAATTTGCTGAGATATTGAGGAAGTTGAGGCGATGCACAAGGCACCTAGGGACAAAATTGTGACTGATTATCTGAGATTTAAAACTAAAGAATGATGCACGAATGTATAGACATACTGGCTTATCTGATTAACTGAGTAACTGGTAACTGAATACTAGGTATGCAAGACTAAATTGTACTTAATCTAAATAGATGGGCTGACGCCATAAAGTATTATGTATTTGAGAAGGAACTGACTGAGTAACATGAGGTAACTGATCATGGATTTTATGGAAGCTATATTGTTTAAAAAGGCTGGACCAAACATATTACATGATTTGGAAACACTCCATAGACTGAGGTATTGAAATACCTATAACTGAGTAACTAATAACTGTACATTATGGTCAAGCAATGTCTAACACATACTTTAAATAACGATAACATGGAGACCATTTAAACATAAGGGAATGGCAAACATGTAACATTTAGTTAATATTGTAATAATTGGGGGATAACTCATGTGGTACTTCATAATCATGATCTTGTACACACTATGAATCCATTCTTCAATCATCATGTACATTCCATTAACACATATATTGCATAACAACAACATGTGAACCCTTTGAACATATTGGACTAGCATGAATTTATCATATAGTTCATCCCTAAGCTATAATATATGATTTCTATCCTTCTAGGAATTTTATCAAACACCTTACATGCACAACTTTGGGCATAGGTATACTTATCAATTTAACAATCTTAAGCCACCCAAATTCATGGATTTCAACTAACATGCTCACATACTTCATGAAAATACATCAAGATACAAAATAACAACCATCAACATTAACATAATCATACCACAACATCATAATCACAATTCATGATTTTATAACTTGATTCTTGAGCTCCATGGATGAAAGGGATCCATTCATTAACACTAAGCATACCTTAGATGGAAGATCCATGAAAATTAAAGGTGAAATCCTTTGAATCTTGAAGCTCCTATGAAAATCCTACGGAGTTCTTGAGAGAATTTTGAGAAAAATGAGTATAATGTGGTTGGATTGGGGCTAAATCTCGTGATTATGGAATATATAGGGGTGGGAAGATGACCCAAATACCCCTCTAGATGCGTCTTTTAATTTTTGTGAAATATTCCCGATTTGGGACCCTAGCGCGACGCAGAGATATCGCGTTGCCACTTGTTTTCAACCTGGAAACTCACCACGACACTTTGGAATCGCGGAGAAACACTGGAAATTGACAAATGTCATTTTGGCTTATGGCGCGACATCCCACTGACTGAAATGGCGCTGCTGAAACTTTAAATCGCCATAACTTCTTCACCTAGTGTCCGTTTTAGGCGAATTTGGTATCGATGGAAAGCTTATTCAATTATCTACAATTTGGAAGGTATAAATCTTCCAAAATAACACCTATAAACCAAGTTATGCTCGTTCAAAGATGACCTATGTGAAATCACACACGAAAACTTGGTGGATTCAAAAGTTCTTAGCTTGGCTTACTATAAGTGACTCTTATGAACATGCTTAACACATCATAAGCTCTATTATCACTAGGATACTCATCCTAATTCATGTACTCAAATATGAATCACCGGATAAGAGGTTTCATACATAGGAATAATGGTTCATTTTCTAGCTTAGAAATATATGGGGTATTACATATATGGAGTGGAATACGACACGACTAAGATATTCCATACTTTATCTCCTATGATCATCGATAAAATATATTGGGCTTTTGAAAATTGTCAAAACGGGTATTGTTTCTTCCAAGGATGCAATCTTATTTTGCAATGTTGGATGATGAAGCATTTGTTGAAAGATACTATAGTAGAGACTAAAGGACACTTAACAAGGTAGATCTCTTGTAATAGCATAGCATTTGGTTGTCTCTAAGAATGTTTACATGGGATAAAACTCCAAAATTTTTGTTCAATACTTTTGGAGAATCAGAAGACGACAATGTCCAGTGGTTAATAAAATACTTTCATGTAGGAAAGTATACTATTTGAGTGAATGAATGGCCTTTTTTAGTCCTTCCAAGATGTAACACCCTGAGAGTACACCCTAGGCGTCACACAGTGCTTACAGTTTTAAGGGACCACAAGTTAACCCATGAACTAGTACCTGCAGTGAGCACTGAATAATAATATAATAAATGCGGTAGAACAACTGAGTAGCCATAAGGTTTTATCAACTGAATCAGTATAGAAACATGAATTTGAAGAAAATAACTATTTGAATCTAATAAAATATTGATAATCTGAATAACTAACTGACATGTCCAAAAGCCTCTAAACTTAACTGAATACGAGCGGATGGGACATGCTCCAACTAACTCCAACTAACTACTAAACAAATAGTAGTAAACAAAATAATCTGTCCTCAAAATATGAGGACTCACCACTGCTACTGCTGTGAGCCTGAGAAATCTAAGCGTGATCTAGGAACTGGGCATCCGAACCTATGATATGATACATCATAGCGCAGAAAAAAATATATGCGATCAGTACTTTGAAAGTACTAGTATGATAATTAAGGTAGGATAATAGGTATGGTTTCATGAACATAGATAAATAATCGTCTGAATATGTATGTATAACACAAGGTAATGAATAGAATGTATGGAATCTGGAGTTACTAAGAATATGTGAAATCTGTAAATACTAAGGATGTATAACCAAGCATGTAACATGAACTAAATAAAATTTATAAACTAAAATAACTGAAATAACTAATATCTGTAAGCTTTGGTCAACCAACACTGAGACTGAGTGTCTGAACTGATTATTGGACTGAAACTATAGCTGATACTGTGGGAGGTATCATCTAACCAACATGCCCCGATCTGAGCTAATCGTGCTCCAACCTGTAACCCCAGTTGGAAGGGTATTAGTACCATGCCATAGGTACTAATGTTGGCTATGTAGATCTACTAAAATGGTATACTGTATGGTCTCGAAGGACTAAGAGTGTTAAGATTAATCTATTAGGTGACCCCTGCAAGATAGTTAATGCTAAACTTATGGGTGACTTCTCATATCCTACACTGGATACGTAGTTATTGAGTATAGGGATTGCTACTAACGACTCTGCCTATCTGATGGGGAAGCCGTCATCCCTTCACTCGCTCGGTGCTAAGTCCTACTCCCAACCGAATGACATTGGATGCTAAACTGTTCTGAGTTTAACTTACTGATCTAGTAATGCTCATAATATATTCTGAAGTTATCCTGAAGATACTGAGACAAGACTAAGTAAAAAACTATGGTTTTTGGGTATTCAATACACCCAGGACTCAAAAGCAAAAATAGTTAACGTGATACTTAAGCTTAAAGGACATAACATGCAAGCCTCTATCGAATCTTCACTCTTGTAGGCCTTTTATCAAACACTTGTAGTTTATAGTTTATTCAAATCATGGGATTGTTATGGGACTTGTAATAATAGCACGAATTTAATATGAATAGCACTAAATCATGATTTAATCCAATGAATGACAACATTAAAACATGGAAAATTGAATAACTAAAATAATTTTATTTATACATGGTGTAAAATCATAGTTCATAGAGATTCATGGGTGAAATCATAATCTAAAATCAAAATAACTTGAAAAGATCATAATTTTTGCAATTTAAATCGGATACTTGGACTCCATGGGTGGAAGGAACCCATGGATGAACATCTAACATACCTGGGTTAATGAATTTGAGAGGATTGATGGTGAGATTGCTTGAGATTTGATCTTGTATTTGAGAGCTAGGGTTTTAATGGAGAGAAATTTGATGAACAATGAGCATATTGTGCACAATTTCAAGATTGATCTTCTATTTACACGGTTTTAGGGCTTGATGAAAGACAAGATTTCCCTTGAGATTTAAAATCATGTAACTAGAACGCCGATTAAGGCCTCACCGCAATGCGGTGAGTGGGTCATCGCGATACGCACTGCGACGCAGTGGAATCGCGATGACTCTCTGGATCATGAAAATTGTTGTTTTGGGGTTCACCGCGATGTGGTGAACCAGCGGTGACCCTATGGAAATTGACAAATGCTGAAATGTCCTTCATTGCGATACGATGACTTGCTCATCGCAATACTCACTGTGACGCAGCCTAATCGCGGTGAGCTACTATTTTGCCAATTCGAATGCGGTCCAATCCCCGTTCGAAAATCCTGAAACTTATCCAAAATAAGATATTTTCAAGATTCTAAGTGTTACAAGTACGTACTACGGGTTGGACTGAGATAGAAATGTTTGGGGTATTACACAAGCCTCAGGGAAAATCATCCTTATTTCTCTTTTAGAGTCCTTTGACAATTAAAAAAAAGCAGTAAACACCAAAAATAGTGCCCATGGATAGATTCATCACTGTGTATGGAAAGGGTGAGATCCTACTCAAGGAGTTTATTATACGGGTGTGGAAGGAAAGAAAGACTAGAAAAATTTCTTTCAGTATCTAGTTTGAACCCGAGGTTTGTGATGCTTATAAAGAATGGTTGAAGAAGAACCTTGTTGGAATGTTGGTCCCAGGTCAGAATATGCCCACACAAATTGTTGATGTAGAATCAAAGCATAAGATTCGGCTTTACAGGCTTAAATATCAGTTCCAAACAAGTGAGATTGCGCATTAGCAAAAACACATGGAGTATGCCTCAACCATACATTAATTTAAAGAAGAACTAAAGTGAGCCAGACAAGAGGTAGATGATGCTTGGTGGTGTTTGATCCATTTGGATGATGCATGGTTTTCCAATTGATAGCATAGGGATAATGGCCTATGAGACTATAGAAAAATCATACGGGAGTCACTTGATCACCAACAAATATCTTATATGTCAAGAGGTGGACAAAGCTAAGATGACAAAGGACGATGAGGGATCATCTAGACGCTAGTGTTTAATAATTCTATCCGCCGTGCGAGACTTTTTTTTCTCATGTTATGCTCCCTTAACCTAGATATTGTATCCTTCCTTTAATAATTTATAGACATTTATGCCCTTTTTATATTTATGAAATTTTGGGAATAATGGAATGGTTTTAAAAGACATATACTTCCTTTAAATCCATTAGGCCAACTCTCATCTTAAAAGGGTGACCTAACTAGGTTGCACATTTATTATAATGTTGTTGTGTGATATAAATATCTTATGTTTTTATGTGTGTTTGTTTGAATGAAAGGTAAGTTAATCCACTATGGTCCATGGATCAATATACTGATGATGAAAATAACTTTATTTGTTTATTTCTTGTCAAAATATTTTGCATTATTTGTCATCTATGGGATCTAACTCATTGGACTTTGAGTTATTTATTACTTAACTAAAAATAGAAACAATGTCGTGTTGAAATAAGTTGGCTGAGCATCCTTACTTCACCCAATCAAAAGCTTAGAAAGTCCTATCCCCTAGCTATCATTCAAATATGATTGGAAATGATGAGGACAACACATTGACCATAAGGGACAATGTGATAGCAGAACAGAAGAAAATGATTGCCAAACTTGTGAGAAAGATGGAAATGCTCCAAGAGGAGATGAATCACATTAGAGATTTGGATAATTTGGCCATCATTGCCAATGCTCCTGACCCAGGAGGGAACGGGTCTCTATTCTAAATTCCTTCTCTTACCTTCTCTATTTCTAGGAATCATTTAAGTAACATAATTCCTCCTCCACATCCTAATTGCCCACAGACCCCATCAACAATAACCCACCAGTTCATACTCTACTTGTCCAAAACACTAACAAAGATAACACCTTAAATGCTTACCATCCACAAAATCCATCCCTAACTCCACAAAATCCACCCCTAACTCTACAAAATCTCTCTCAAATTCCATTAAATCACTCAAATTCCACAAAATATCTACAAACTCCCAAATTTCATTCCTACCTACAACCCAACTTTCTCTCATCCTCAAAATCAAGCTACCATCCCAAATTTTTCTCATATCTGACCTGCACCTCCAACCACTTTCCATGTTGTTATATCCCCTGAGTCTATAATCCCTTTCCTAATCCCTAGGTTGACCATTATGAGGAGAAAAAAAATGGAGGATCGAGCATAAAAACCAGATGTCGACCATGAATGAAGAGAATATGATAATCAAAGAGTCTCATGGGACGGTGGATAATGATGGCCTTAATTATGATGATTTGTGTGTCCATCCCAAGGTAGATCAACTAGAAGCATATAAGATCCCTAAATATGAAATATTTGGTGGCACCAGAAATCCCATGGCTCACGTAATGAGATATTGAGACCAAATGGCTAGAATAGGAAGGAACAAGGCATTGCCAATGTCACGACCCGATTTATGCATCATGGTGGCACATAATAATTCCCACTAGTAGGTAAGACAATACCATTACCCAGGAGCTAAGACAATAGGTTAATATGGTAAGAAAGTCCCAACATAGGCAAAATTCAAGGAAATCAATTGTAAACATAAGGGTTCTAGATAGAATAAACAGTCAAACAAGATACCAATCCCAAGACCTGGTAGAGTTAGTATAAGAGCATCTAATAGTATCAATATACCAAGTCTAGAATAGTTAATACATTTGTCGCAAATACTAAAGATCGAATACTAAAGATAAAAGGAAAATAGGCGACTCAAACACCATGATCTCACCCTATCTCCGAAAATCAATCACCGCACGAGCAACGATCAACCACGACAGCTAATACTCGGATCTGCACTAAAAAAGTACAAAAGTATAGTATGAGTACCAAAATAACGGGTACTTAGTAGGCATCATCGGCCAACTGAGCTAAGTCATGATATAAAGATGACATAATGCAAGATAATCATAACCAAGTCAAGGTACATAATCAAACCTAAATCATCTCCATCATCACTATATATAATATGTAATCAAATAAGAATAACAATATAACATAAGGCATCAACGCATTCCAATATCATCCTACATAATAAGTAGAAAGTTCAGAATCTTACACATTATAAACATTAACATAAGCATACACAAATACAAAGTAAGTTCCCATATGCCAACTGGTGCATAAAGTAAAGAACTCACTATGGTGTCCCATACCACCAGAGAGTATACCCAAGAGTAACATAAAGGAATCAAGTTAACAATATATCCAACTTTATCATTATTCCCTAGTTTTCAATAATTTCCATTAATCAGCCATTTGCCAATATGTATAATGATCATCTATGTTCGTAATTAAACAACTATGTTCGTAATTGAACAACATGTACTAAAAGATCATAACCATAATAATAATAATATCACCCAACAATTATATCATCAATACACACTAATATCTCCTTCTTAGCTAGCTAACACTTACAGCTAATCCAATTACTCACTAGTCATCATATAACCTCTAATATATCCACTATTCATCATATAATAACTATTCATGGGTCAATAACTAACCATTGTTCACTAGCAAGCAGATATCTAGCATTTAGCCAAGATTCATCGCTATACCATATTGGTCAATTAACCGATACATATTTATAGCCATTATATTTCCACTAGTCATCATTTATCAAATGGCCGCTAATAACCATTTATTTACTATTCATACATAAACTAAAACGTTTTATTAACTAGCATCACTAACCCACAAATCATCGTTTAACAACTAATCATCATTATAGACTTAGTCGTCAAAATCAACTGATCATCACCTTCGTTAAAACCATTATCACTAATCTCCATAATGAAATAAAAATTACTAAGGTTCACTAATCCATTAGTCATTATTAGCCACTTAAGAAATATCAAGCACTAATCATCTTTTAAACCTTAAGTCAACATCTATACCACTTCATACCTTAATTTATTAGAAGACAATACCGATATATCTTACAACAACATCATACCCAACTAAACAAGAGCATAAATAAACATATAATTGCCATACATAGGGCTAGCCGGGATCAAACCAATAGATGTACAGACGGGCACATCAATAATTATGATGACTCGAGGCTACACCCTAGTTGCGACAATGGTGCTTACGGTCACAAGTGACTACAAGCTAACCCATGTTCTAGTACCCGTTGAGAGCACTAAATAAAATAATAATAATGGACATGTGTGGAAAATAACTCATAAAGACATAGAATCTGAATACTGAAAATACAAGTGAATTCACAAGTCTAAAATATCTGATAAGATTGATAAAATAGACTAACTGTCTAACTGAATGTCTGAACATCTGAATAGCCTCTAAATGAATGAGGAGTTGATGGGAAAAACTCCCAACTAACTCTGACTGACTAAAAATATTGAACTATTGAAATAACTGAGATAATCAATCCTGCCCTCGATGGATGAGGACTCACCACTACACTACTGCTGCTGCATACACCAAACTGTCTAAGTGCGGTCAGGAAATTATGCCTCCAAACCTATGATAAAAGACATCACATCACAAAGAAGAGTGTGTGGTTAGTACTTTGAATATACTGGTATATAAGATAAGGTTAGGATGATATACATGTGGTACTGTGCATATGAAATAAGGACTAACAAAATTGCATAAGATAACTGAACATGAATACATGAAAGCTATAATATCTGAAAATGCAAGACAAAACATAAATTTGTAATCTGAAATAAGTTTGTAATCTGAAAGACTACTGTAAACTGTATAACTAAATAGCTAAAAGTTTGTAAACTTGGTCAAGAAAAATTGAACTGAGAATACACTAAAATACTATACTGAGACTGTTAGAGGTATCATCTAATAGACATTCCCCAATCTGAGCTAATCAGAGTCTAACCTGTAACTCCAGATGGGAGGGTGTCAGTACTATACACGGGTACCAACACTGGTTGTAAGGATCCACTAAACTGGTCTCCCAAAGGATTAAAGAGCCACCCTCAACCGGCAGGTGCTTTAATGAGTTATGTGTTACCCTCAACTGGCAGATAAACACCTTGTCAACCCTCAAATGGCACGTTCATATCTCTAACCTACGCTAGCTATGCAGTTCTGGAACTCATGAAATGCTACTAAAGGTCACACATTCTACAGGCAGGTGAGCCCCGATCCCTGGGTTCGCTAGCTGCTAAATACTACTCCCAACTGAACTGACACTGAAACTGAAATTAGATTGAGTTTAACTAAACCTTATTTCATGATTGATAGTGCTCATTATGATCATAATAACTGAATAAATAGGATAATCATGGTTTAACTAAATCATACTTGAAAATTTGAAAATCATGTAAAGCATGCAGGTATCGGGTGTTCATAACCTACCAGCACTGAATGAAATCAATAGTAATGCCATATAAAAGCTTTAAAACCATAGTAGGGGATCATTGTTTGAAACCCAACACTTAGGCATTTCATGAAACACATTAGAGTCATGAACTTAAGCATGAAAATAGGTAAAGCATGTGAGAACAACATGATTACAAGACTAAATCATGAATTAGGGATTTAACGTGAAGATTTCAATTTTCAAAATATGCAATGGCATCATTCCACTTAAAAACACTTATAAACATAAATTGTAATTGAAATCAACAAGAGTTCCATGTAAAAACTCAATGGGGATAATTCAAATTGAACATGTAAAAAATCATTATTTAAAACAAAAAGGATTCTTGGACTCCATGGGTGGAAGAAACCCATGAATGGACATCCACATACCTTAATAGATAATTTCTTAAAGATTTCTTGAGGGTTACTTATACTTAAAGCTTGAATTTCTTGATTTCTTGGGGAGAAAGGAATTGAAATTAGTGATCTTGGGGAAGAGATGAGGGTTTTCTTGAGTAGGATTTGGATAAGAAGGGAAAATAATACCTTAAATGATGTCCCAATTCGTGTTATGGACAATTTGGGTTGAGGAAAAAAGACACAATTACCCCTCAGAAAATTAAATTTGTAATTGGGCATAACATACTTACCGCGATGTGGTCTAATCGTGGTTAACTATTTATCTCACCATGATGCGGTGAACAGGAAAATGGGAATATTTTTGCGACGCGGCCCTATCACAGTGACTTTCTGGATTTGTGATCCAAACATGACCCAAACCTCTTTCAAAAAATTTAATACTTCTCTGAGAAATGTTCCTTACACCCCTGAACATGAAATAACTCAAAAACCAACACCTCGGGGTCGGGAAGATCAATATAAAAATCCTCAATGTTAAGAGGCCTTATAAATGACTAAGTCCTTAACACTTGGTGAAATTTTCAGTCCTTAAGCCCCTTATGCATGCAACTAGAAGCTGAATTGAGCTAAGAATAATAGGGGGTATTACAATATCCCCTCATTGGGAACATTCATCCTCGAATGTGATTGATTAGACTAAGAGTTCTAAACTATGGCTACTGAGATCACATACTGAACATGCATGACTAGGAACATGAATACATAACTGAGTCTAAAACAAAATATATGAACTGAACTGATTTTGTGAATGCATAAAATTATATGAGAATGTTTATATAGCTGGAATTTAGAATGGGAAAGAGTCAATCTAAGGAGAACTGTTACCCCAAGATGGGTGTGAGTTTGTACAGAAAAGATGAGGTTACTTGCTACGCATACCTATTTCTGCTTCCCAAGTAGCTCCCTTAATGGACTGATTCCTCCATAGAACTAGACACAAACTCTGCAATATCCTTCTTCATACTATTCCACCAATAGATTTCCCGCAAATCACACTATATCTTAGCGGATCCTTAATGAATGGAATATCATGCACCATGCGCTTCCTCCAAAATCCGCTGCCTCAAACCATCAACACATGGAACACATAACCTGCCCTGACAACGAAGCACACCATCTCCCCTTTGGGAGAAAACCTCTACTTTCCGATCTCTGACTGATTTTAACTTAACCAGACTGGGATCACTATCTTGCTTTTCTTTTGTTTCGGCAACCAAAGAAGATCCTGAACCATTGTGAGCCCATATACTACCTTCAGCTGAATCAACCAACCGAACGCCTAACCTAGTAAACTGATGAACCTCTCTAACTAACTCCTTCCTATTATCCTCAACATGAGCAACACTATGCATATACAACCTGCTAAGGGCATTTGATACTACATTGGCCTTGCCCAGATGATAAAACACACTTATATATAATATTTTAATAACTCAAGCCACTTTCTTTGATGAAGATTCAAATATTTCTATGAGAACAAATACTGTAAGATTTTACGATCTATGAACATATCAATATGAACCCCATCAAGGTAATGCCTCTAAATTTTCAAGGCAAAAACAATAGTTGCCAACTCAAGATCATGGGTAGGGTAATTCTTTTCATGGGTTTTAAGATGTCTAGAGTCATAGGCTATGACCTTGCCTCTCTGCATCAATACACTACCAAGACCAACTCTGAAAGCATCACAGTAAACCACAAACCCATCTGAACCATCTGGCAAAGTCAAGATTTGGGCTGAAGTGAGTTGAGTCTTCAACTCCTGAAAACTCTTTTTACATGAATCTAACCACTGAAATTTGACTTTATTCTGAGTCAATCAAGACATGGGGGATACAATAGAAGAGAACCCTTTAACAAACCATCTGTAATAGCTAGACAAACCCAAAAAACTCCTGATATCTAATGGAGAGATGGGTCTAGGCGAGTTTCTCACTACTTAAGTCTATTGAGGGTCAACTCGAATGCCATCACCGGAGATAATATGGCCAAGGAAAGCTACCAATATTATCCAAAACTCTCACTTAGTGAATTTGGTGAATAACTGATGGGCTCTAAGAGTCTGCAATATAATTCTGAGATAGTCTGCATGATCATTTTCACTACGGGAATAGATAAGAATATCATCAATGAATACTATGATGAACATTTCCAATTACTTCTTGAACACTCTATTCATCAAGTCCATAAAAGTTGTTGTGTCATTCATTAGTCCAAAAGACATAACTAGAAATTTAAAGTGACCATATCGAGTTCTGAAGGCTATTTTCAAAATATCACATTCTCTAACTCTTAGATGGTGATTGCTAGATCTGAGGTCTATCTTAGAGAAGTAACTGGCACCCTGAAGTTTGTCGAACAAGTCATCAATCTTGGGGAGTAGATATTTATTCTTGATTGTGACTTTGTTCAACTGACGGTAATCGATGCACATTATAAGAGAACTATCTTTTTTATGTACAAAAATGATTGGTATGCCCCATGGGGAAACAATGGGTCTGATGAATCCCTTATCTAGGAGACCTTTCAACTGTTCTTTCAATTCCCTAAGCTCAGCTGGAGCCATTTTGTAGGGAAGAATAGAGATGGGCTGGGTATCTAGAAGGAGATATATTTCGAAGTCAATTTTCCTCTCGGAGAGGTCTTTAAGGAATACATCTGGAAATTCCCTTACTACTAAAACTGACTCAAGTTTTGGAGGCTCAGAACTAGAGTCTTTGACTCAAAAAAGATGGTACATACCCCTCTTAGATATAATTTTTCTTACCTTAAGATAAGAAATAATTTGACCACTAAGCTCAGAGGTACTACCCCTCCATTCAATGACTGATTCATTGGGAAATTGAAACTCAATAACTCTTTTTCTGCAATCAACTGAGGCATAACATGAGTGTAGTCAATCCATACCGAGAATGACATCAAAGTTAGTCATCTATAACTCCACATATCTTCTAAAGTAACTCTTTGGGACAATGTAATTGGGAACTTCAAGTATACCTTCCTGGATACAATGGAGTTACCTATCGGAGTAGACGCTGAGAAAGGTTCTACTAATGATTTGAGACTGACACCAAAATTAACTTCTATATAAGGGGTTATAAAGAAGAGTGAAGCTCTAGGGTCTAATAAAATATAAACATGGAGATGAAAGACCTATAACGTACACGTAACTACATCAAAAGAACTTTTCTGATCATGACAGGTCTAGAGAGCATACAACCTTCTCTGATGCTGCCCACTAGTTATGCTAGAAGCGGTACCCTACTGAGTCGGGTGATTGGCTGGAACTAAAGGACGGCTGGACTGACCCTGATGACCCACCTTTGGGTAATCTTTGATTCTGTGTCTTGGCCTGCCACACCCAAAACACACATCACTACCTGTTCTACACACACCCTGATGATTCTTGCAACATTTTTTATAGAGAGAGTTAGTACAACCACTGTTCACACTACCCTGGGACTTAGAGCTTGGTTCCCTATCATGACTATCTTACCTAAACTTAGGCACTAGCACACTAGCTAAAGATGGAGCTGGGGACGAGGACTTTTGATGGAACTATTAATGGTTACCACCTTCTGACCATGGCTGAGAAAAGTTAAAACTGTCTGTTCTAATCGTCTTATTCTCTCTCTCTCTTTCTTCTTAAGTTTCTCTTCCTCAATCTACTGAGCATGAACTGTAAGCCTAGATATGTCCATATACTTAATCAATATAGTAGCCCGACACTTCTTGACCACACTATTAGATACACCAAAAAAAGCTTACTCATTCTAGACCTATTGTCTGCAAACACATTAGGAGCATACCTCGCCAATTAAGTAAACTTAAGCGAGTACTCTTTCAAACTCATGCTGACCTTCTTCAAATTAATGAACTCATGAATCTTAGCCTCCCTGAACTATAATGGGAAGAACCTGTCTAGAAAAGCCGTGGAAAATTCCTCCTACTCAATAGGCCCTGCATCAACACCATAGTCCTTCTTCCACTACTTAAACCAGGTGTAAGCTACATCCTGCAACTTATATAGAACTAACTCTGAACTCTCACTTGAAGTGATACCCATAATATTTTCTACCTTCTAAACCATATCAAGAAATTCCTACAGATCCTTTTCAAACTTGGATCCTAAAAATGAAGGGGGATTCATTCGGGTGAAATCTTGAATCCTTGCTGCAGCTGTATTTGCCAGTGGGTTGGCTGGGGAAACAACTTTCTGGTTGTTCTGGGCCTCTACTTAATAAGCTAAGGTAGTGAAAGAACCTCTAAACTTGGTGAGAGAGACATGCTCCTTCAGGGGATCTTCCTGAACCGACAAAGGTATGGGCTGGTCCCCATCCCTTCTTCCATTCTTTTTTCTGGGAGACATAATCTTTAAACGGAATAAAGAATGAGTTAGAAAGAAAGTTTAAATAGTGCTCATGCTCATTCGCATGACATGAATACTGAAAGAAGGAAAACTTTTCATAAAATGTCTCGTAGCCTCTTGCCATAAGTGTGGCGCGCTTCACACCCATGCACAAGACTCTACTCAACGCAACTTTCAAACTCCCTAGGATACTTTAAAACCTTAGGCTCTGATACCAAGTTTTGTCATAACCTGAGGCTACCCTTAGTTGCGATAATAGTGCTTCTGGTCACAAGTGACCACAAGCTAACTCATATATTGGTACATACTGATCATTCAATAAAATAATAATAATGGATATGTGTGGAAAACAACTAAGAAATCCAGAAAGTTTGAATACTAAAAATATGAATGAATTCACAAGTCAGAAATATCTGATAAGACTGATTAAACAAACTAACTGTCTAATTAAATGTTGGAACATCTAAAAATCCTCTAACTGACTGATGAGTTGATGGGACAAACCCCCAACTAACTCTGACTGACTGAAAATATGAAACTACTAAAATAACTGAAATAATTAATCCTGCCCTTGATGGATGAGGACTCACCACTACTGTTGCTGGGTACATTGAACTGTCTAAGAACAGTCAGGAAACTGTGCATCCAAACCTATGATATAAGACATCATAGAACAAAGAAGAGTACGCGGTAAGTACTTTGAATGTACTAGTATATGAGTTGAGGTTAGGTTGATATACATAGGATACTATGCATATGAAATAAGGACTAACTGAATAACATGAGATAACTGAATATGAATGCATAAAAATTATGATATCTGAGAATGAATTACCAAGCATAAATCTGTAATTTGAAATAAGTTTAAAATCTGAAAGACTACTGTAAACTGTATAACTAAATAACTAAAAGTTTGTACACTTGGTCAAGCAAACTTGAATAGAGAATACACTGAAATACTGTACTGTGATTGTAGGAGGTATCATCTAACCTACATGCCCCAATCTGGGCTTATCGGATTCTAACCTATAAACCAGTTGGAAGGGTGTTAGTAATGTGTCACGGGTACTAACACTGGCTACGTAAATTGACTAAACTGGTGTCCCGGAGGACTAAAGTTTCACCCTCAACTGTCAGGTTCTCTAATGAGATATGTGTTACCCTCAACTGGCAGGTAAACACCTTGTCAACCCTTAACTGGAAGGTACATATCTCTGACCTATGCTGTCTACGTAGTTCTAGAACTCGGGGACTGCTACTAAAGGTCACACCCTCTACTGGAAGGTGATCCCCCATCCCTGGGATCGCTCACTACTAAATCCTACTCCCAACTGAACTGACACTGAAACTGAAACTGGACTGAGTTTAACTAACCTTATTTCATGACTGATAATGATCATTATGATCATAATAACTGAATAAATAGGAATAATCATGGTTTAACTGAATCATATTTAAAAATCTAAAAATCATGTAAAACACGTAGGCATCGGGTGTTCATAACCCACCAGTACTGAATGGAATCAACATTAATGCCATATATAAAAACTTTAAAACCATAGTAGAGGATAATTGTTCAAAATCCAACACTTAGGCATTTCATCAAACACATGAGAGTCATGAACTTAAGCATGTAAATGGGTAAAGCATATGAGGACAACATGATTACAAGACTAAAGCATGAATTATGAATTTAATGTGAAGATTTCAACATTCAAAATATGCAATGGCCTCATTCCACTTAAAAACACTTATAAACATAAATTGTAATTGAAATCAACGTGAGTTCCATGGGGATAATTCAAACTGAACATGTAAGAAACTCATTATTTAAAACAAAAAGGATTCATGGAATCCATTGGTTAAAGAAACCCATGAATGAAAATCCACATACCTTAATAGATGATTTCTTGAAGATTTCTTAAGGGTTTCTTGAACTTAAAGCTTGAATTCCTTGATTTCTTGGGGAGAAAGGAATTGAAATTAGTGATCTTGGCGAAGATTGAAGGGTTTTCCTTAGAGGGATTTGGAAAAGAAGGGAAAATAATGCCCTAAATGATGTCTTAATTCATGTTATGGGAGATTTGGGTTGACTGAAAAGACACAATTTCCCTTGAGTCAATTAAATTCGTAACTGGGCATAACATGCTTACTGTGATGAGGTCTAATCGTAGTCAGCCATTTCCCTCACCGTAATGCGGTGAACAAGCAAATGGGAATATTTTCGCGATGCGGTCCTATCGTGGTGACTTTCTGGATTTGTGATCCAAACATGACCCAAACCATGTCCAAAAAATCCAAAACTTCTCCGAGACATGCTCTTTACACCCCTGAACATCAATTAACTCAAAAACCAACACCTTGGGGTTGGGAAGACCAATAAAAAAATCCTTGAAGTTAAGAGGCCTTAGAAATGACTTAGTCCCCAAAACTTAGTGAAATTTTTAGGCCTTAAGACCCTTATGCATGCAACTAGAAAATGAACTGAGCTATGAATAATACAGGGTATTAGAATAATCATCCGTCGATCTTGCCGGCTATCATCATATCATTATAGTATCTCTGTTCTTATCGGGTATCATCATATAATTATAGTATCCTCCGACCTTTCTTGATATCATCATATGATAATAGTATCATCCGGCCGCATCGGGTATCATCATATCATCACAATATCCTCCAGCCTTGCCAGGTATCAACATATCATCATATTTCCCTCCGGCCTTGTTGGGTACCAATTTATCACCACAATATTAAAATTAATAACATTAATGAAGGACAAGCTCTATGAGGTATAAAGTAAATACCAAGCCCCATGAGGGCTAAAGTAAATGACAATCCCCATGAGGGCTAAAGTAAATAAATATAAAGAAGAAGCAAAGAAGAGCGTACCACCATAATCCAACATTCGTTATCAATGTCACTTTATCAATAGAAATATCCATATGTAACATGAATAATATAAACGATCATCGAGAGTTCCCTAACCTTATAACTTCAATACCAACATCTTCCTCCATCCCATTTAAGAGAGATGGGTATGTAGATAAGTATAAAAATGAAAAATAAATAAATATAATTAGTCGTATAATGAGGTATCATGAGTCAAAGCATAATTTATAGAACAACTCCACATATGATCAACAAGTATGCCTTCAAGCACAATTAATATTATATTCTCAAATATCGACAATACGGAGGATTTCTAATATAATTATTAGCATAATTGCAATGCATGATCATAACATGAGCAATAGCATTATCAATGGCATAATCTTTAGCTTGTTCATAACATAGTCGATAACATCATATATGGATTAGGCCATTTTGTAGTCAAGGTCTCATTTGAGAGCATGTTTGCTACCAGAAACAATAGTCAATGATAATAACATAACTAATAGCTCGACATAAGCTTTAGCCAATAAAAAATACAAAGGCATGGTCACTTGGTTATTACTCTCCATGTCATTCGTCATAGCTAACAAGTACCAAGACTCATAAATATTGCATCCAAAGGGCACTTTCTATTCAATTACTAAGCATAAGGGTTCAAGATAACTAATCATAAGTCTGGCCTGAAGGTGGGTCAACAAGCCCACATCAAAATCCTCGAATACATTCTAAGTCAATTTCTACCTTGGACTAGGCTAAGGTATCTAAATCAACTCTTAGATGTATATCAAGACACCATAGGCCCTTAGGTAGACATTCTACTCAAGCACTTTTACCAAGTCTAAAGGAGCTAAGGCAACTTTCTCTAGTATACGCAACTGAGGCCCACTAATTTTAAGTATGAGCAACTAGAGAATTTCACCTAATGTCGAGTATTCTAAGGAATTCTCATGCTAAACATGAGTATTAAAGTCCATTCCACCTAATATATAGGGAAACATGTCAAGATTTTCAACTCTAAGATTCGCATAGCCTAAATGGTCCAACTAACCCAAGTATTGCATCTCATCAATCCAAATCATAAAGCCCATCCCAATCTAACAAGATATCACAATTATACTATAACATAGCTCAATCTAACAAGGAGTAAGCCTAGCCTACCTCAACTCCAAGAAAGATCACGAACTTCTAGACCTTTGCTTTCCATTTTTGAGAAGGTTCTTCATGATGCCAAGCTATCCAAAACACAGTCTACATGTCATTACGAGAATATCAATACCCATATTGCACCATTGTACTTTGGACCCGAAATCGATATCAGAAAACCCAATTGAGTCCCACTTATGAAAAACACATTTTCGAGGTCAACCCTAAGTTCATACACCATCAAAGAACCATAACCCTCAAGAAATAGGTGAAAACTAAGCTTATTTGGGCTAAAATCAAGCCCTTATGCTATTTGGGGTTTTGGTCAAGAATTCAAGAATTTCAAGATTGAAATTGATGCATTCTTACCTTAAATCTAATGTTAATCACAAAAATATTTTTTAATCAGGCTTCTAGGATGCACCCAAGACTCAATTAAAGGTTGGCACTCTATTTTAGGGTTCCTTAGTCTCAAAGATGAGTGGGAAATGCCCAAAATACTGATTAAAGGGTCTTTTTATAGCCATACCAGGTAATCAGGTATGGTTAGCGCCATCCCTGGATCATGATCTCCATAGGATGATCACTATTCATAGCTTTGTGATTGTGGCATCTCCTTGATGCACCAGATATTAGCTGAAACTTAGAAATTCTTTCAAGTTTTGGCCAATGCCTTAAGATTCATTCAGGATCTGATATAAACAAATGAACTATATAACCACATTAATTTTGACTTTTCAAACGCATTGGCAAAGTCAAATTTTCCATTCGAGGTCGTTTCGACCAAATGTGGTCCCCAAACCTAAATTCCCACTTTACCAACTTTTTGACCAATATGAAAAAGGATCTCAGCTGCATAGAGACCTGAACCAAAGGTCTACCTAGCCTAAAATCGATATTCTAGAGCTGTTGGAGCAATTGGAATTTGCATCCGAGATTGTTTTACTAAGGGCTTTGTCTTGAGGCCATTTGGAACCAACAAAGACTTCTAAATAGGGAATTAGCTCTAAAAATCAAACAAACTACCCAATAACCAAACTACCAGTTCCAAGAAGTCAAATGACTTGGGGAAGCTATGGAAAAGCACTAACGGTGAAAATAAGAGGAAATACGGAAAATAACCTATAGGGTAATTATAATATCCACTCCTAAAGGAACTTTTGTTCCCAAAAGTTAAGAACTAGGATATACTCGAAGTCTTGAACATGTGAGGATACTGGTCCCGCATCTCGCTCTCGATCTCCCAAGTGTCCTCCTCCACATAGTGGTTCCTCCATTGAAACTCCAACCAAAATATCTCTGGTGCATAGTTGTCTCATTTTCCTAGCCAAAATGTGCTCAGGCTCCTCTATAAAAGTTAATTTCTTATCTAACTGGACTGAGTCCCATCTAATCACTTGATATGGATCAATAATATAACACCGCAACATAAAGACTTAGAACACTGAATAAACAATAGCAAAGTCTGGAGGTAAAGCTAACTAATAAGCTACCTCACTAATAGCATGAAAAAGCTCAAAAGTCAAACATACCTCGAACAGAACTTACCCTTTCTCCCAAACCTTATTACACCATTTGTGGGAAAAACACTAAGGAATACATGATCGCTAAGTCCAAATCTCAAGGTACAAAGCCGGCGATCTATATGGGCCTTTTCCTGCTCTGATTTGCTCTCAGCCTAACCTGAATCACCTTGATTTGATCCAATGAGTCCTGAAGCATATTGGTACCATAAGGCCTAACCTCTTAAATCTCAAACTACCCAATTAGGAAGCGATATCTCCCACCATACAAAGCCTCAAATCAATGTTAGAAAACATTGTTGCGCCCTAAAGTTGGTCAAACAAACCATTAAAGTGAGAGGCATAGGATAACGGTTCTACACCGTCACCTTATTAAGCTGCCAATAATCGACACACCTATGCATAGAGCCATCTTTATTCTTCATAAACATTGCAGGAGCACCCCAAGAGGACACACTCGATCCAATAAAACCCTTAACAAGAAGATCCTAAAGTTGAGAATTCTTTTCCTAAAGCTTGTTAGGAGCCATATGGTAAGGTGCTATAGAAATAGGTTGGGTTCTAGGCTCAGAATTAGTAGCATACTCAATCTCATAGACAAGGCGAATACCAGGAACGTCGGTGGGGAACAAATCCAGAAACTCATAAACAATAAAACAGAGTCAAGCGACATACTCTCAACACTAGCATCACAAACATAAGTGAGATAAGACTTACAACCCCTAGAGATAAGTCTCCTAGCACGAACATAAGATATAATCACCATTGGCTTACGATTAACCGCTTCCTAACACACAACTTGGGGTATTTTGGGTATGTCTAAGGTAACTATCTTGGCAAAATAGTCCATGAACGCATGATGGTGGAATAACCTATCCATGCCCAGAATCACATCAAAATCTAGCATACCTAGAATAATAAGATCAGCACAAGTATTAGCATCACTAAAATGCTACAACACATAATTTGAATACTCGATCCACTACTAAGAATTACTTATGGGAGTAGATACACACAATGGCATGGATAAAAAAGTCTGTAGACAACTCCTACCGTGGTGCATAATAAACAGATATATAAGAATAATTGGATCTAGTATCTAGCAAAGAAAGGGCTGACTGGTTAAACACCAAAATCATGCCTATCACTATAGCATCCAAAGTCTGATCCTCGAGTCTAGTAGGTACTGCATACAACCAACCACACCCACCACCTGGCTGGGTACCTGACCGACCTCCTGTCCTTTCTGTCTGAGAACACCCTTGAGTACCCTGGGAACCACCTCTACAACATAGAGAACCACCTCTAGCTGAGGGGTGAATTACACTACAAGGGGGACCACTTTGAGTTGAAGCAATAATCATCCTATGAAAAGAACACTCAAGAATAGTGACCACTACCCCCATAACTATAACATGTTCCATGACCAGAACTAGAACAACCCGACCCGACTAACCTGGAACGACTAAGACAACTAGAATAACTAGGGAATGCACCTCCAGAGTCTAACCACTGCCTTGACCAGGGCAATCACTAACACTAGACTAAGTTTCATTAGTAATATGAAGAGCTTCTTAAATCGGTCGACTAGACTGATTCCAAAGCTTATAAGATGGATACGGGGAATACCCGACAAGAGAACTACCACCTTTGACTCAGGAACTACTGCGGTCCCCACTAAAACCTAAAATGTAAGCATCTTATCACGACCCTCATGACTCGCAAAGTGCACCTCCTCCATTAACTAAGTGGGACCAGATATCTTGGCAAAAGATCTACTCCTATCAACTAAACTCTAAGTCAATAAATGGATGGGAAAGCCCACCCCTCTAACAAAATAATGAACCCTCTCATACTCAAAATTCATAATAGAAGTATTAGGCTGATTAACTACTGGTTGAGAATCTATTGGCTGATCAACTATCGATGCAGGAGAAACCTCAACTCTGAGAGCTGCAGCTATAAGTTGTGCCCCCTCCTCAATGTCACTATGATCTTTAGATTGTTCATCATCAGATGGCCTACAAAAAATAAAACCCAACAACTGAAATAATGCATCTCTAAGAAGAAAATGAGGAATAAATCCTGGTGGAGCCTGGGTTGATCCCTGGCCCATCCTGGATGTGGCGGAAGAACCTCTGGATCAAGAGAAGGAATAGGACCTAAGAAATGTGGCCTATCTCGGCCCCTCACCGAGGATAGACATATAGGATGTCCATGACCTATGGGTCATCTATGACCAACATCAGGATCTCTACGTTCGGTTTTGAGGCACTCATCACGTGCAGTAGTAGCATACGTCCTAGCCATCTGTAAAAGAGTAAAGTCAAAGGAATATTCTACAAACCAACTCAGACTCTTAACATAATATGAGTGAAAAAAGTGAAGAACTCTTAAGAATGCCCCATAGCCTCCCGAAGATAGGAAACGAAAGTCAACGCTCTAATTCGTAGGACTCTACTAGACACTTTATCTTGTACCAATAATATCGGTGTAACCTAGGCTCTAATACAAATTTGTCATGACTAGATTTATGCATCATGATGGAACCTACCAATTTCCACCAATATATAATCCAATACCATAATCTAAAACTAACATAATAGGTTAATCTGATAAGAAAGGCCCAACATAGGAAAAAGTTTAGAATACTAATTATAAGCATAAGTGTTTTAGATAGAATAAATAGTCAAACAAGATACAAATATCAAAACCTAGTAGTGTTAGTACAAGAGCATCTAATAGTATCAATATAACTCTAATTCTAGAATAGTCAATACATCTGTCTCAAATACTAAGACTGATTATAAGAGATAGAAAGAAAATGGGCGACTCAAACTCCATGATCTCTCCCTATCTCCAAAAATCAATCACCGTATAAGAAATGACAACAACTAATACTCGTATCTTTACCAAAAAGGTACAAAACTGTAGTATGCATACCAAAATATTAGGTACTCAGTAAGCATCATCAATCGACTGAGCTAAGTCATGATATAAAGATGATAATGCAAGATAATCATAACTAAGTCAAGGTACAAAATTGAACCTAAATAATCTCCATCATCACTTTATATAATAAATAATCAAATCAGAGTAACAATATAACATAAGGCATCAACGCATGCCAATATCGCCACACATAAGAATTAGACAGTTTAAAAGCATACACATACTAAACATTGACACAAGCATTCACAAGTACAAAGTTGGCTCCCATATACTAAAGTAAAGAACTCATCATGGTGCCCCATATCACCGAAGAGTACATCCAAGAGAAACATGAAGGAATCAAGTCAACAATATGTCCAGCTTCCTCATAATTCCCTAGTTTTCTACAATTTCCATCGATCAGCTATTTTCCAACACTAGTAATAATAATTTATGTTCATAATTGAAAAACATATACTAAAAACTCATAACCATAATAATAATAATATCACCCAACAACTATATCATCAATGCACACTAATAGATCCTTCTTAGCTAGCTAACGTTGATATCTAATCCAATTACTCATTAGTTATCATATAACCTCTAATTATTATCTATCTACTATTTATCACATAGTCACTATTCATAGGCCAATGACTAACCATTATTCATTAATTAGCCAATATCTAGCATATAGCCAAGATTCACCACTAGACCATATTCGTCAATTAACCAATACTTATTTTTAGCCATCATAATTCCACTAGTCATCATTTATCACATGATTGCTAGTCACCATTTACTTACTATTCGTCCATCAACTAACCTCTTTTATTAGCTGATATCATTAACCCATAAATATATATTTAACAACTAATCAACATCATAGACTTAGTCATCAATAGCAATTAATTATTACCTCGCTAAACCCATTATCACTAATCTCCATAACAAAATAATCATCCACTTAAGCAATATCCACCACTAATCATCTTTTAAACCTTAAGTTAACATCTATACCACTTCAAACTTTAAATTATAAGAAGACTATAAAAAATATCTCTAATAACAATATTATATCCAACTACAAAAGAGCATAAGTAAACATATAATTTCCATACATAGGGCTAGCCGGGATGGAACCAATATATGTACACATACGTACATCAATAATCATCCTTCGATCTTGATAGGTATCATCATATCATCATAGTATTATCCATATTTATTGGGTATCATCATATCATCATAGTATCCTCCGGCCTTATCGTGTATCATCATCGTATCATTCGGATGCACTGGGTATTATCATATCATCACAATATCCTCCGGCCTTGATGGGTATCATCATATGATTATAGTTCCCTCTGTCATTGTCAGATATCGATATATCATCACAATATGCAAATTAATATCATTAACAAAGGACAAGTCCCACGAGGGATAAAGTAATAACAAGCCCCATGAGAGCTAAAGTAAATGACAAACCCCATAATGGCTAAAGTAAATAAATATAATGGAGAAGCAAAGAAGAGCATACCACCATAATCCAAGGTTCATCATCAATGTCACTTTATCAATAGAAATGTGCATATGTAACATGAATAATACTATCATCAGGTGTTCTCCAAACTTATAACTTCAATACCAACATCTTTCCTACATCCCATTTAGAAGAGATAGGTATGTAGATATGTCTAATAAGTGGCAAAATCACAAACATAATTAGTCATATAATGAGATATCATGAGTCCAAGCATTATTTTTAAAATAACTCTACTTATGATCAATAAGCGTGCCTTCAAGTACAATTGACATTATCTTCTCCAATATTGACAATAAGGATGATTTCCATTAGGATTATTAGGATAATTACTATGCATGATCATAAAATAAGCAATAGGATTATCAATGGCATAATCTATAGCTTGTTCATAACATAGTCGATAATATCGTATATGGCTTAGGCCATTTTATAGTCAAGGGATCATTTGATATCATGTTTGTTAGCCCAAAAAATAGTCAATGACAATAACATTATTAATAGCTCGACAAAATCTTTAGCCAATAATATATATAAAGGCATCATCACTTGGGAATTACTCTCCATGCCATTCCTCATAACCAATTGGTACTAAGAGTTATCAATTGCCTCCAAAGGGCACTCTCTAATCAATAAATAAGAATAAAGGTTCAAGAGAAATAATCATAATTCTAGCCATAAGCTGGGTCGACAAGCCCACATCTAAATCACTGAATACATTCTAAGTCAATTTCTACCTCAGACTAGGCTAAGGTATCTAAATCAACTTTTAGATATATAGAAAGCCACCATAGGCCCTAAGGTAGACATTCTACTCAAGAACTTTTACCAAGTACAATAGAGATAAGGCAACCTTCTCTAGTATAAGCAACTAAATGGTCCAACTAATATATAGGAAAACAAGTCAAGTTTTTCAACATTAAGATTCACACAACCTAAATGGTCCAACTAACCCAAGTCTTGTATATCATCAATCCAAAACTTAATGCCCACCCCAATCTAGCAAGATATCACAATTACACTATAACATAGCTCAATCTAACAAGGAGTAAACCTAGCCTACCTCAACTCAAAGAAAGCTCACGAACTGCTAAACCTTTGTTTTAACTTTTCAAGAAGCTTCTTCATGGTGACAAGCTATGAAAAACACAGTCTACATATCATTAGGAGAATATGGATACCCATATTGTACCATTTTACTCCAGGCCTAAAAACGACATTAAAAAACCCAAGTGGGTCCCACTTATGGGAAACACATTTTTGAGGTCAACACAAAGTTCATAAACCATCAAGGAACCATAACCCTCAAGAAATAGGTTAAAACTAAGATTTTTTGGGCTAAAATCAAGCCCTCATGCTATTTGGGGTTTTGGTCATGAATTCAAGAATTTCAAACTTGAAATTGATGGATTCTTACCTTAAATCTGATGTTAATCATAAAAATATATGTTAATCAAGCTTCTAAGTTGCACCCAAGATACAATTTTAGGTTGGTACACCATTCTAGGGTTCCTTGGTATCAACTATGAGTAGGAAATGCCCAAAATATAGCCTAAAGGGCCTTTTATAGCCATACTAGGTAATCAGGTATGGCTATCACCACCCTTGGATCATGATCGCCATATGGCGATTGCTGTTCATAGCTGTGCAATCATGGCAACTCCCAAATCTACCAAATATCAGCTGAAACTTAAAGAATCTTCCAAGTTTCTACCAATGCCTAGGGATTCATTCGGGATCTGATATAAACATATAAACTATGTAAACACGCTAATTTTGATATTTTGGATGTGTTGGAGAAGTTGGATTTTCCATATGAGGTTGTTTTGACCAAATGTGCGCCCCACACCTAAATTCCAAATTTACAAACTTTCTGACCAATAGGTAAAACTGAGCTTGGGTGAATTGGGACCTGAACCAAAGGTCTACCTATCCTAAGATTGATATTCTGGAATAGTTGAAATTTGCATCTGAGATTGTTTTACTGTGTTTTTTGCTCGGTGTTGATTTGGAACCAACAAATAATTCTAAACAGGGAATTGTCTCTAAAACCCAAATGAACTCCTCGATAACCGAACTATTAGTTCCAAAAAGTCATAAATGACTTAGGGCAGCTATGGAAAAGCTCTAAAGACAAAAATAAGATTTTATATGAAAAATAACCTGAAGGGTCATTACAACTAATGCGCCTATTCAGTCAAAATTTAAGAGGCAAATCTCTAGATTGGTTTACATCTTAGGAATTGAAAAAATGGTTCGGTAGGAGGGCAGTAGCCAAATACTTTCTCAAAAGGATTTCATATGTAAAAATATACCCTGACTGACATTCAATAGACAAGATTAAGCAGAGGAGTGATGAGTATTTGTTGGACTATGCCTATTTCTGGAGAAAGAAAATATCTAAAGTATAATATCTAATAACTCAGGAGGAAATGGTGTCAGTGTTTTCTCATGATCAAGAAAAAGACTTTTATACTAGAATGGTTTTAGCGGTCCACAAAACCTTTGCAAATTTAATAAAGATCGGGGAGTTACTAAAAGAAGGTAATCAAATAGGAGAGATTATTAAGACCCCAACATCATCTGGGGCTTTTGGGGTTCCTGAAGAATAAAAGAGAAGATGTAATTGCAGTCTCCACTAATGTTGTTGCTAAATTGAGAAGGAAATTCAAACCCAGAAATACCCTTTCTTCTCCATTCCTAAGTGTTTAATCTATCTTTAATGACCAACCTCAATACCATGATCCATATCTAAATATAGTTCCCCAATACCAAGCTCCACATCCAAACATCCTACTATAAGACCAAGCTCCGTAGAAAATGTCCTACCCTAATAAAAGATCCAAAACAAAATATCCTACCCTAATATCAAGCTCCATATCTAGATTATTAACCTAATGTCCAAATCACCTTTCCAAATGAGAAAAAGAACATCCAAAGACCTCCAAACTATCATCTAGTACCCCCTTCCACCAATCAAAACAATTATAAACTTCCTCATCCAAACCTCCAAGAGAGACCTCCCTGAAGCTTCATACCATTGCCTAAAAGTTGTACTCAACTTTTTAAGATATTAAAAAAAGACAGTTATATACAACCTATCAACCAAAAGCCCACTAATAATAATTCTTAATTTTATCATGCCGATGAGATCTATGACTATCATTTGGGAGGAGACAAACACAGTACTGAGATCTATGAAGCATAAAATCCAATACTTGATTAACAAGAAGGTCATTACTTTTTGGTGATTGATGCCAAATATCAATAGTAATCCATCGCCTAATCATAGGGGAACTATGGTTAACATGATTGAAATAGAGAATTAATGGGTAGCTAGAAAAACCATCACTAAGGTTGATTTAGAAAATCCCAAAAGGATAAAAGGAGTAAAGAAGATAGAAAGAGTCATTTAAGTTTAATGAAAGGCCTTCATTTACGGTGATAACAACCCTAACTTAGGCATATGAAAGAGTCATTTAAGTTTAATGAAAGTCCTTCATTTACGATGATAACAACCCTAACTTAGGCATATGATCCAACACTACCTAAAAAGAATTTATTATAGGGACTCCCACCGCCCACGAGTTGAAATGGCCTGGATGGTGGTATATTCCTAATAATTTAGCCAAAAATAAGGAATCACAAAAAAATCTAATCACTAAAGGGGAGGATGAAGAATTCTGGAGGTGTATGCAGCCAAAGGAATAAATTGTGAAACATTTAGGAAAAACTTCAGCCTAGATTTCTGTGTGGGTACTATTAATGAGTTCACAATACCACCAACAAGACTTATTGAAAGTCCTAGATGAAGCATATGTTTCTGTAGGAACGAGTGTTACAAAATATGGCCAAAATGATAGGGAATATTATGGAAAGTCCTCCCACATTATTTAGTGAGGAAGAGTTTTCTTTTCAAGGTGTAATGCATACAAAAGTCTTGTACATGACTATCAATTATCGTGATCATGTGATTAATTGAGTATTGATAGATGATGGATCTGTTCTAAATATTTTTTCTTTTTCCACATTGATTCAACTAGGCTATGAGTTGGGAAAGGTTTGGCAAAACCATGTTAATGTGTGAGATTTTGATGGAGGGCAAAGAGACACCATAGGTGAAGTTGAATTATATATGTAGTTGGGAACTGCTAAATTTATGACCAAATTTCACATTATAGATATTAATCCTAGCTACAACCTACTTCTTAAGAGGCTGTAGATTCATGGTACAAAAGCAGTTTTGTCGTCTCACCATCATTTGTTGAAGCTTAGTTGGGAATACTACGAGGTGGTCATTCAAGACAAATAAATCCATTTGAGCCACCCTAATGGTTATGTACTTGTGATTGAAGATATTCCAAGGGGTGGTATTTATTATACAGTGGAAATTGTGAATGGTGTAGAGAAAAATCCAACACCCCAAATACCAATGCCCTTTATATATAAGATAATGGTGACCGTTATGCTAAGAAGTGGGTTCGATCCTAGTCGAGGCCAGGGAAAGAATTTTGAAGGTATCTTTGAGCCAAATGTGATACCAGAAAAAGAATTCAAGTATAGGTTGTGGTACAAGACAACAATGAAGATGAGAATGAATAAGCCAAAGACGAGTCTGCCCAAACCATTGCCACTCCTATACCAGTCATTTTTTGTGCGTTATATGCTAATAGATGATGGTTTGGGGGATCAAATAGAAAATCTATTTGAAGGATGCAATGCTACTCCAGAAGATTTCTCGGAGGCTAATAGGGTTTGAAAGGCTGCACCTGGAGAGACTCTGCAGAATTGAACCTCTACTTCACTCAGGAATTTTCACCTGCTGTAGTAGATGAAAGGGAAATTTTTAGTAGTTTTTAAAAATAGGTGATGATCCGGAGGGTCCTCATAATACATATTTTATGTCTCAAACTTCCTCTTTTGTATTTTACTATTTTTAAAAAGGCACGATCCCATGCTTTTATGGGTCGTGAGCTATAATTTGTAAATATTTCCCAAATTTCAATGGAAAGTCCTCCTTTTATCTAACTAGTTGTTTTGAATTATGATTATTCTTATCTTTCTATCTGGAATTATCTTTTTATTATCGAACTTGATTTATTTGTTTATTGCGGTAATAAAAATTTATAACCAGCCAATGTCATGGCATGGCATGCCAAGAACTAAATGAACAAGGCAAGGCAAATGATGATGAATAGGAAGACTATAATGAAGAGCAGCTAATAGAATATATGAAAGAATTTGAAAATAGGGAAAAGCCCAACCTAGAGAAAATCAGAGTAGTCAACCTAGGAGATCATGGTGAATTCAAGGAGACAATAATCAATGTTTACTTAACAGAAGCACAAAAAAAGGGAAGTCATCCACTTGCTATGAGAATACATTAATATATTTGCTTAGTCCTACGATGATATACCGTGGCTAAGCACCAACATTGTGTCACATAGGTTACCAATCAATCTTGAATTTGATCAGTAAAGAAAAAGAGAAAAAATTCAAGATAGACTTAAGTTATAATATTAAAGAAGAAGTGACAAAGCAAACCCATTCTAAAGTCATGGAGGTCACAAGATATGCGACATGGCTAGCAAATATTTTTTTGATGCCAAAAGAAGATGAAAAGATTAGGATTTGTGTTGACAACAGAGACTTGAACAAGAGCATTCCTAAGGATAATGTTCTACTACTCAATACTCGCATTCTTAACAAACGTTGTTCAAAGCATTAAATGTGATCCTTCATGGACTATTTTGCTGGGTATCATCAGATCTTAATGGATGAGAAAGACGTAGAAAATATGGCTTTCATCATACCTTGGGGTGTTTATAAATATAGGGTAACATTGTTTGGTCTGAAAAATGCTGGTGCGACATACATAATGGCTATGATGATGATTTTTTAGGGTATGATTCATAAAGAAATAGAGGTGTATGTGGATGATGTAATCATCAAATCCCACAAGTGTTTAGATCAATTAATGCACCTAGAAAATCTATTTAACTAACTGAGAAAGTACAACTTAAAGTTGAATCCCACAAAGTATGTTGTTAGTGTGCTAACCAAAAAGTTTTAGGGTTCGTGGTCAGTAGGAGGGGCATCGAGCTCGTCTTGTCCAAACTTAAGACAATTCAATAGTTATTGCAGCCAAGGATCAAGAAAGAGGTTATGAGTTTTATGGGTTATTTGAATTACATTAGTGATTTATTGCCTAATCGATAGTCATAGATGATCTAATTCTCAAGATGTTGAAGAAAAAGTCATCAAATGAGTCGATAGAAGAATTCTAGAAGGCTTTTGACTAAAAAAAGATTATTTATCTGTTTCCACTCTCTTGGTTCCCTCAAGGGAAGGAAGTCCATTGTTGCTCTACTTTTCTATCTCAAATAATTTTTTTGGATGTGTTATTTGGAAACATGATGAGACTGGTAGAAAGAGAAAGAAATCTACAACTTGAGTAAAAAGTTTACTCCATATGAGGCTCGCTAAACTCTAGTAGAAATAATGTGGTGTGCTTTAACCTATGTTGCACAAAAGATAAGACATTATCTATCCTCTTTCACAATGTATATCATTTCCAAAATGAATCCATTGAAATTATATACTCCAAAAATCCATGCTCATAGGAAAGTTATCCAAATGGAAAATATTGATAGGTGTGTTCGACATCATGTATGTGACCCAAAAGGCCATCAAGGGGAAAGCCTTAGCTGATCATTTGGTTGAGAATTCAGTTGAAAATGAATTCGAGCCACTTCAAACATAATTCCTAGATGAAGAGGTTTCATTCATGGGAGAAGACATACTTGGATGGAGGATGTTTTTTGATGGAGTTAGACAACTTTAAGAGTACAGGAATCAAAGCAGTTTTGGTGTCAAAAACACACCAACACTACTAATAACAACTAAATTACATTTTCCATACACCAACAAAATGGCCAAATATGAATCTTGCATCCTAGGGTTAAGTTAACAGTTGGCATGAGTGTTCAAGACTTGTTAATATTTAGAGACTCAGACTTGCTAATTTACCAAGTGTTGGGAGAATGGGTTGTGAAGAACTCCAACATTACCCTTTACATAAAAATGGTACATGATATGCATGGAAGATTTAATAAAATTAACTTCAGACATCCCACAACAAAAAATGAGTTTGATGATGCTTTATCTACTATATCATCCATGATTCAACACCCAGATAAAAGTTTAAATGATTCTTTAGAAATAAGATTGAAGGAACAACCTACACATTGTGCACGTATCAAAGCAAAAGTTAATTGAAAGCCATGGTACTTTGATATAAAAAGGTATTTAGAATTTGTAACATATCCTTAGGAGGCCAACAATAATCTAAAAAGTTAATTTTATGTTTGGCAAAGAATTATTTCCCAAATGGGGAAATCTTTTATAAGATGACCCACACTTAAAATTTGTAAGATGTGTCCATGCCGTTGAAGCCACAAAATTATGAAAAAAATACATGCCAAAGTCTAGGGGGCCCATATGAATATGTTTGTGCTCGCTAAAAAGATTTTGAGAACTAGTTACTTCTAAATGACTATAGAAAGTATGTACAGAAGTGCCCATATTCAAGATACACAGAGATTTTATTTGGATGCCTACATATGAAATTTATGCAATAATCTCACCTTGGTGTTTTATTGCTTAGGATATGGATGTTATCGGACCAATAGAGCCACCGATGTCAAATAGAAATAGTTTTATTTTGGTTGCTATTGATTACTTCAGCAAATGGGTAGAAGATGCCTCTTATAAGGTCATGACCAAGAAAGTAGTTGTAAATTTTTTTAGGAACAACTGGATTTAGAGATTTGAGATATGAAAATCAATTATTACAGATAATGAGGCTAACATGAACAGTCACTTAATTAATGAAATTTGTGAATAGTTTAAGATTGTTCATCATAACTTAACCGCATACCTCCTATAAATAAATGGGGCTATGGAAGTAGCTAATAAAACATCAAGAAGATCTTAAGAGAAATTTTCAAAAATGAAAGATCATGGTTTAAGATATTGCCTTAAGCTCTGTTATTGTACCACACAATAGTTAGAACCTCTACTGTGGCAACTCTTTATATACTGGTTTATGAAAATAAAGTTGTCCTACCTTCTGAGGTTGAAATACCTTCTGAGAGGATTATTCAAAAAGTCAAACTAAGCAATGATGAATGGGTTTGTGCTTGCTACGAACAACTCATATTGATTAGTGAAAAGGCAATAGTTGACATATGTCATGGTCAGTTGTACCAACAAAGAATGATCTGTGACTTCAACAAAAAGTAAAAGATCAAATGTTTAAAGTTGGGCAATTTGTTCTCAAATGCATATTCCCTCATCAAGGAGAGTACAAAGGCAAGTTCACCCCAAACATGCAATGGACGTATATACTTTAAAATTTACCATTTGGAGAAACTTTGATCCTTTTTTAAATGGATGGTCAAGAGTGCCCCAAACTAATTAAATCAGATATTGTAAAGAGATATTATGTGTGAAGATAGTTTTTTCTCTTTTGCTTCCTTTATTTGTGTAATGACCAGTCAGGTCATTTATAGTGATTCTGCTAATTTTTTCCATTAGAGATTTTCCATAGATGCCTCAAGTCATTCCTAACTTACTGGAGTCGATAGTTTGATTATTGGGTAGTTCTTTTGGGGTTTTTAGAACTATTTCCCTCTTTAGAAGTCTTCACTGGTTTCAAATGACCATCGAGAAAAAACTTTAGTTGAATGATGTTGGATGTGAATTCTAACTGTGCCATCATCTCTGGAATATTGATTTTAGGTCGGGAAGACTTTTGTTGGATCCCTCAACACCCGGACTCATTTTGAACTATTAGTTGAAAAGTTGATAAATTGGAAATTCAGGTTTTAGGCCCATATTTAGTCGAAATAACCTCAGATAGAAAATACAACTTTGTCAACACTCCTGGAATGTTGAAATAAGCATGGTTACATGTTTTTTTTCTTATATTGGACTCCAGATGCATCCCAAGGCATTGGCCAAAATTTGTAGTGCAGCAAAGGTACTGCAATTCCCGCTAATGCAGGTGCGTGATCGCCCTATCTAAGTACCTGGGAAGGGTCATTTAAAATCTTTTTTGGCTGAGAATTAGACATTTATCCCTTTTATTGAGACCCATAAACCCTAATAGAGTGTTTAGTCCTTAAATTAAATCTTAGTTGTTTATTAGGAGCTTGAATAACTTGCCTATTCATGATTAACATCGAATTTATGGTATGAATCCTTCAATTTTAGTGTTGAATTCTTGATTATTTGACCCAAAACCCCAATTGTCTTAAGGGTATGGTTTTAGCCTAAAAAATCTTGATATTCACTTGATTATTGAGGGTTATAAATCCCTAATGGAATTTGAACAATGGGTTGGTCTCGAAAACTCATTTTCTATATGTGGGATCCACCTGAGCGTTTTTGCTGTCGTTTTGGACTCGAAGAAAATGGTGAAAATGGGTATTGATATTCTTATAATAATGCATAGGTTATGTTTTTTCTAGCTTGGCTCCTTGAAGAAGCTTCGAGGAAAAGAAAAGCGAAGATTGTTGGTTCATGAGTTGTATTTGGATTTGAGATGGGTTAGCTTACTTGTGTTAGATTGAGCTTTATTATAGTATAATTATGATATCTTTATAAGATTGGGTGGGGTCTTAGGTGTTGAAATGGTAAATAGTAATGTTTGGGATTAGTTGAACCACTTAGGCTTTTGAACACATAAAGTGTGATATTCTACTTATAGTCTAGAACCTTGGCTAGTTGGACTTGTTATCTCATGAATAGCATGAGAATTCACTAGTTGTTCTAGTTATATGGGAGTCACCTTGTTCATTCATCTTAAGAGTAAGTTGACCTAGATATGCATAGTCATAAAATTGGCCTTAAATTCTTTTGATTGACTTAAGAGTAATACTTGAGGAAGAATCATCCTATAGAAGTCATGCGGATTGATAAACCTTTGAGACATAATTTTGATAACTTAGTGTAATTATGGGTAGAAGTTAGACTTGAAGAGATAACATGGGATATTAGAAGCGAAACTTGACCCACCATAAGCTTGAACTATGTAGCTTCATTAGTGATCTATACACTTATTAAACGCCTAGAATATACTTTTGGTAATATGGTGGCTAAACCCAATAAATAGTTTATTCATGATTTTGATTTTGGAAAGAATGTGCATACTTGATTGTTATCTTATTGTCATTACTTGGATAGCATTTGAAAGCCTTATAAACTGAACCTATGACTATGCTATCACTTAACTTATTAGCTAGTTTACTATGTGAGCCTTGGCTTATGTCATTACTCATATTATGCTCAATCGTAGTGACTAAACTTATGTTTGTGACAAAGACTCCCTTTTGTGCTAGTATTATGAATCATGCCTAATAAGAGAGATTCTAGAAAGTATGACCATGACTTGTAATTGACCTTGCTAGTAATCATGTCAATCCCGGTAATGTATTGAGTTTTCATACCATATGGATATGCATGTTCATGCACTTACTATTATAATGTATTGATAATGAATGGTGAGGTACCATGATATGTCTTTCCTTACTTCTCTTATAGTTTATTATTTGTGGGTCTTGTACTTGTTATGATTTGGCTACACATACACATATATATATTGATATATCATGATATCGGTACATACAAAGGATATATTGATGTTATGATGAGGCCCAATAAGTCCAGAGGATATATTAATAATATAGATGATGCCCAGTACATTCAAAGGATTATTGATGATATTATGATGTCCAGTACATCCAGAGGATATTTTGATGATATTATGATGCCCAATAAGTCTGCAGAATATATTGATAATATTATGATGCCTGGTACATCCAAAGTATATATTGATGTTATGATGATGCCCCGTATGTCCGGAATATATATTGATGTTATGATGATGCCCGGTAAGTTTGGAGGATATATTAATGATATAATGATTCCCGATACATCCGAAGGATATATTGATGATAGTATGATTCTCGGTACATCCGGAGGATATATTGATGATATGATGATGCCTAGTTAGTATGGAGGATATATTGATGTTATTTGTGGTAAACCTGTGTATATATACTTGTGTGATGGTGTCTTTATACGATTGCATCTGTGTGTGCCTTGAAGGCATAATGTTATTCTTGGGATGTCATTTGTAATTCTTCAATAATAATTACTTGTTAATTAGTATAGTCCTTGCTAGTGTTTGATAGTGAGTAAAAGTGGTATATTCCAAATATTGAATTAGGACAGGATGATAAACGGGATGTTGTGTGGCATTTGGGGGTTTACCTAGTGAATCTAGATGGAATTGGATAAATAGATTAATTAAGGTATATTGCTTGTTAAAGTGAGTTATGTGGTAACTATTTGACTACTAGGTGACTACTTTCTTGATGGTTGAAGTCTAGAATTCTAGTTTTTGAACCTTGTTAAGTTGAAATGTGGGCAATGGAAATTTCAGTTGTTACTTGGCTAATGATGACAAAAGGTTTAGCATAGTTGATGGTTAGCAATATTAATGCCTAAAGTATAATGTTTTTTGGTTGTTAAAGAAGGACTCGTAGATTTATGATGCTAGATAGTAAGAGACATTCGTTGATAGATAGATATGTACATTTGATGATATGTAACCTTTTTCCTATATGATGACTAGTGTGCCTACGATAACTAGAAATAAGCTTTGGTCAAATGGCATATAAGGATTAGTAGTACATCTTGACTATATGTGGATTTCGGCTATTTAGTGAATAATAGTTAGTACAATCTCGTGAATGAGGATTTGGTAAAGAATTGGTTAGGCTATGATTTGAAATCCTATGACGAATAGTGAATTAGTAGTTTAGTGATAATAAGTGTTGGTTAGTTAATAATGATCTAATAGAGTGTATTGATGTCATAGATATCTAAATGTCTATATAGTTATGGTTATGATTACCTTTCTATATATTATTTCAATTACAGTAATTGATGATGATTATAATCTTGGTAAATGACCGTCGACGGGAATTATGGAAACCGTGGAAATTGAGAAGTTTGTTATACGTCTATATACTTGATAATTCAATCCGTTAATGCACTCTCTAGTGGTATGTGGTGTCATGATGAGTTCTTTACTTTATGTTCTTTTGGGTGTACTCCCTGGTGGTATGGGACGCCGTGGTGAGTTCTTTTACTTTATGATCTAATAGATGTATATGCGTTGAACTTGGTATTTATGCGATTGTAATTGTGTTAGTGTCTCTATACACTTTCAGATCGATTACTCATTTTATATGACGATATTGGCATGTATTGATATGAGTTATTATACTATTATTCTAGTTGATTAGTTTTTTTGTACAGTAATGATGAAGATGATTCAGGTTCGATTATGTACCTTGACTTAGAGATATTATCTTGCTTTGTATCATCTTTATATCATAATTTATCTCAATTGGCCGATGATGCCTACTGAGTACCCATTGTTTTGGTACTCATACTACCCTTCTGTACCTTTTTAGTTCAGACCCGAGTACTAGTTATTGCCGCTGAGTTGAGTTTGTGTTGTATTAATGTTCCGGAGATAGGGTGAACTCTTGGAGTTTTGAGTTTCCCGTCTCCCTCCTATCTTTATTCTGTCTTTTGTATTCAAGATGAATGTATAGACTATTTAGACTTTTGGGTTGTATTTTCTATTATCGTACTTAGATGCTCTTGTACTGATATTATCAGGTCATGGGATTGGTATCCATATTAGATTGTCTTTTATGGAACATTGTTGATTATGATTGTGTTAATCTATTTAGTCCATTATCGGATGTTTCTACCAAAGTAACTCATTACCTTAGCTCTGGGTTATGGTGTTGGCTTACCTACTGGTGCATTTTAGTAGGTGCCATCAAGACTTGTGAATCGGATCGTGACAGTTTGTTTGTAATCACTTTTATGAAGGTAATTGTTTTTATGATTTATAATAACTTAGAATACCATAAGCAAATGCCATTACCACTGGAGGATCCGCACTCAAAATTGAAGAAAGAACATAGGTAAACCCTGGCAGAGACAAATGTAAAATACTCAAAGATGGAGGAACACCATGTGCACTCAAAGCACCTTCAAAATGGGTTAGTAAGTGAATCAGCAACCCCATCAATTTTGGGGTAGAAGAACTCTATGGTAATAAAGTGGGTCCTACATCTCTAGTATACTCAACTCGTGGCTCAAGGTAAAGCCACACTAGTACTATATCTAGATAAGAAAGATCCTCGTGCCCGTCCATGGCTTACAACTTGCCTTCTAGACTGAGCCCACTCCTCGAATGCTAGCTTCGCATCCTTAGCCTCACAGGATCTATTCCTCACTATTTATGTAGAAAGAGTGAAATACTATTTAGAACATAAGGTATGAAAGATCCGTGCGATATATAATGAAATAAGGGAAGTTTCCTAAAGATATCTTATAGCCTCTCAAAGATAGATATGAACATCTATGGACCGATCCATGAGACTCTACTAGACACCTATTCTTACACTGATGAGACCAATGAAACTTGGTTGCTCTAATTTGTCATGACCCAAAACCAAGGGTAATGATGACACTTGCGCGGCAAGCCTTGACAAGCTACCATGTCACCCAAACGAATATGAAATGAGAAATTAATACAAAACCCTAAGGCAAGGATTCCAGAATAGAGTTAAACACATGTATATAGCAAATGTAGAAATACCTAACCAAAGATCCCATATAATATCCAAAAACCTAGTTTCATAGTGTAAGAACTACTAAATACCTCTTGAATGTCAAAAGTTACAATAATACTTCAAAAGGATCAAAATCTATCCCTGAATGCTAAATTAGACATGAACTATATAAGAAGAAGTAGCAGGTAAACTTTGAAAGCATAGATTGATTGGTACCTCAAATGTATATTAGATACCGCCTAAATTAGCTACTGTGTGGTGTACTCATACCTAGATATATATAGAAAGGGAGCAATCGGGGTGGGTGCGGTTTACTTGTACTCATTAGGTATCATAGGACGATTGATCAAATTAAAAATAAAGCGTATGAAATATACACTATGGGAACGTCACCCTGATACGGGCATGATCATGAAGATGGGCGTACGTGAGCATGCAAGGAATCAATCCGAGGGAGTGTACAAGTTGAAGTGTGAAGAGGGATTTGAACACAACAAAGCCTCCCCTACATGCACTCCAAGGGCACCTCTTTTTCTCCCTTTATTAAGGGATTTTTGAACCTTTGATGTTCCGTCTTTTGACGAAACATTTTACATGTTTTTCTACGGATAATTGTATGTTTTCAAGAAACTGATGTTGTATTTAATACTGAATTTTAGTGTTTTCAAGTCAAGGAGTTAGATCAAGAAGAAACATGGAAAATTAGCAGAAAAAGACCACCGACGGACCATCAGGGTGACCATCAGTCTTAAACAGAAAGGACCAAGTGGTGACCCCTGCGATGGTCCAAGTGACAGACCACCAGAGATCTGATGGACCACAAACTTAGTCGTTAGGATGGTATAGTGGATGCCATTTCAGAGGATCAAGCGACAGATCTTGCGACGGACCATCAGGCCAGCGGCGTCCCGTCAACCAAACCGTCATCTCTTAACTTAAAAATGGCAAAGTGGAAACTTTAGTGACGGTCCACGTGATGGACCGTCAGGCCACCGACGGCCCATCAACGCGTCCATTAACCATGAAACGTCTTTTATGAATTCAAATTTCAAATCCTCAGTACCTGGGAACATATAAATACCCAGTTTAGGTTTTATTTAGGTATCTTATCAGGTTTTCCACCTAGAAACCCTATTGTACGTATTATTCTCTGTGATTCAATCTAAAATTGTGGATATAGTTGTCTTTATTCATATTATTATTGAATATTCAAGAACAATTATTGTAATTTTCTTAAGTAATTCTCTGAATCCATTTATGAAGAACACAATGATTTCTTCTTCTTCTTCTCTTGAGATATGTGGCTAAGCTCCCATAACTAGGGTTATGGGAGCCTTGATGTGAATAGATGATTGAGGTTGTCAAAATGCTTAATTTTCATATGTAATTGAGACTGTATAAACCCTTGTTCGCATTAATGACCTTTCTTGGTTGCAAACTTGAAGGGTGAGCCCAAGAATATTACTTGTCTGAGAAGAAAAGTATATGTTGGGAAAAGGAGTTTACATGAAATCTTAAGGCCTTAACCTTTGGGTTATGAGTTGATGTCATAACAAGGATTGACTCACATGAGGGACTAGTTTAATAAATCAATACATTCTTTAAGTTCAAAAGAATTAAAGGATAAACTATCCATTTCGGTTGAGAAACAAATGAGTAAACCTTAGAATTCAATAACTCTTACAATTAAAGTTGTAAATTGGGAATTTAAGGTAATTCATAACCCCATCTGTTTGAACATCTTGGTGAACATAACTCTAGTTTGTTTACTCCCATTGAATTAATACTTGCAATAAAACTTGCTATTTTGAACGATCTTGTTACAATTATTTAAATACTGTTAACAATTCAAAACCCCTTTTTAATCAGGAACCTTGGATCAACAGTCTATTAACAACCATAACACTTAGTTTGCACAGTATTTCCTATGGGATTCAACTTCAACTTAGTTGGGTTCTATATTTGACAGCTACCTCTTACACTTTCTAACAAGATTCGTAATTTGGGTGTATCAAGTTTTGGCACCTTTTTTGAGGAATACGGTTGTCAATTAAGTTTGTGATTATTAATTGTCCATTGGTAAAGTTTCCAAAATTTTACCTTTATTCATTATTTTTGTTCTTTGCAGGGTAACATTATGTATGCCAAGCACAAGGAGGTTGGGAGATCCGTGGTGACCAATACATCTAGAACCACAGTTAATTAGCAGAATGGCAGATCAACAAAAAGTAGATAGACTAGCCGCTCTAGCTAGAACTCATCTGAACCAATAAAATGATGGTCAACCAGCTCATCATCCTAATCTAGATGATGAGGAATTGAGAGATGATGATTTTTTAGATCCTCCTAACCAAAGGCGTGTAGAGAATGTAGTTGCACTTGTGAACCATAATGTGAACAAGAATTGTCCTTTCAGAGAAAGGCAAGATCGGCAGCCTATGCAATTTGATCTTAAGGATGATGAGGACGAAATGGATAGAGCAGGTGAAATAGGAGCTATTATTTCTCCACCTTTAGAACTCGGATCAAGTTCAACATCACGAGTATCATGATTCAACTGCTTCATCTAAAAGGGCTATTTGGTGAACTTTCGGGTGATGATCCAAATATGAATTTAGTGAATTTTATCACTATTTACAAGTATTTTGATAACCCGGGAATAGGGGAAAATGCCATCCATCTGCATCTATTTTTGTTGTCTCTGTCTGTGGAGGAAACACTATGTCTTAATAGGTTGACTCCTAATTTTATAACAAATTAGAGGTAGCTGAAAGGAGCTTTCCTAGAAAGGTTATTTCCGTTGTCTAAGCTGTTATAGTTGAGGGATGAGATTAGTAATTTCAGGAAACTCCCAACTGAGGATCTTCATGAGACTTGGGAGAGGTTCAAGAAGAAGTTGATGCAGTGTCCCAATCATAAAATGACTGACATGCATTTGATGGAGACTCTGTATAGAGCCTTGAATTCTATTACAAAACCAGTTGTCGATAATGATACATGAGGAGCATTTATAGATCTTACCTTTCCAGAAGCTTCTGAAATTCTTGATAGGATGACCAAATAGAGTAGAGCTTGGCATACTAGAGATTCTGAGGTATCAAGATCTACCGTGTCTAGAGGAATGACTGTGGAACAATGCAAGAGGGAGGAAGAATGTGACCAAGATATGGAACACATGAAAACTCAGATGGATTTGATTACTAAACATCTATTTTTTAGGAAGACTGAGAAGGTGAAAGCCATTGGGTCACAAAGCAGAGCAGAGTTTGATTCTAAAGAGGAGGCAAACTATCTAAATAATTAGGGATTTTTCAAGGGAATAGCCAAGGAAACCAAGGTTCAAACTATTATGACAAATCTAGTTACAATGATAGGGGTCAAGGGAGCTGGAAGAATAAGAATGACAGGAGTGGACTGTATGTACCTCCTATAAGTCGTGATAATATTGCTACCAGTTCAGGCAAAATTTCCATGGAGGACATGATGGAGAAGTTGTTAAAAGGGGTTGAGGCGACCAATACTGGGGTGACGATGATAAAGAGTGACCTATCTTCCATGAGTCAGCTAGTAGATTCGTATTCAACTTCTATCAAATAGTTGGAGCAGTAGATGAGCCAACTCTCGGCATTATTTAATTAGATGTAAAATGGTACATTTCTAGGTGATATATTACAGAATCCTCAAAATAATGGATCTTACATGGCTGTTACCACTCGAAGTGGTAAAGTATTACCTGGCCCTTCTATAGGCAAGGCTGTGATTAAGGATATTATTAAAGAAGATGATGAAAACCATCCAGTGAAGTCTGAGAAGATGGATAGTAATGTAGGTACATCTAACCATTAGCAGGTTCATGAGTCATAAAAAGAAAACAAAAAGGAGAAGGAGGCAGTGGTTACTACACTCCTAAAACCACCGCCGCCTTTCCCTCATTGCTTGAAGAAGAAAGTCGATGACACCAAGTTCAACAAATTTATGGAAATGCTGAAGTAGCTGACTATGAATGTGCCTTTGATAGAGGCACTAGAGAAGATTCCTAGATATTCCAAGTTTATGAAGTATCTCATAACAAAGAAGAGGACAGTTAGCTACGAACCAGTGGATAATCTTCATCATTATGGCGCTATTTCGACAGATCCTCGGTACAAAAGATAGTAGGACCTGGATTATTTACCATCCCTTGCACAATTGGGTCGCTTGATTTTGATAAAGACTTATGTGATCTCAGAGCGAGTATTAACTTGGTGACACTTGCTGCGTATAAGAGGCTGGGGTTAGGGGATCCTACACCCACAAACATGCGGTTAGTCATGGCTAACAGGATAGTAAAACGGCCAGTGAGGATACTGCATGATGTTCTAGTGAAGGTGTCCAGCTTTATATTTCCTGCGGATTTTGTTAATATTGACTACGAGGTAGACTTTAAGGTACCCATAATCTTGGGCAGACCTTTCATCGCAATCGGGAGTGTGCTTATTGATTTGTGGGATAATTAACTATTATTCAGACTTAATGATGAGGTAGTTCACTTTGATGTGTGCCAGTCTATGAAGAAACCTAAGGGGATGAGTGTATTTTCCATTGTTGATGTTTATTACAAAGACGAGCAAGAGGTTCTAATCGAGGAGAGATTTTCTATGAAAACTATATCTGGAGTTTTGATGAATTTTGATAGTGAAGGTATTGAGGAATACAAAGAGACAATATGTGCTTTGACGGGAATGGGATCCTATTCCTATGCTCCCAAGAATCTAGAACTAGATCTGAAAAATTGTCCAACACCACCGGCTAAGCTATCGATCGAAGAGCCACCGATGTTAGAGTTGAAAGAGTTTCCAGGCCATCTACGGTAAGTGTTTCTAGGCAGTGGAAACACTTTACCTATGACTATTATAGTAGATTTGGGTGAGCAGCAGGTGGAGGCACTTATCTCTGTGCTTCAAAGGTACAAAAGAGTGATAGGCTAAACTATTGCTGATATTATTAGTATTCCTCTAGGTATTTGCACTCACATGATTCAACTTGAGGAGGATTGCACACCAAGCATTGAACATCAATGTTGTATTAATCCACTAATACAAGAGGTGGTTAAGAAGGAAATCATTAAATAGCTAGATGCAGGAGTTGTATACCCCATTTCTAATAGTAAATGGGTAAGCCCCGTCCAATGTGTGCCCAAAAAAGAGGGCATGACTATTGTGCTGAATGAGAAAAATAAGTTGATTCCCCTCAGTACTGTGACTAGGTGGAGAGTTTGCACAGATTATCATAAGCTCAACTCATGGACTCTGAAGGACCACTTCCTGATGCCTTTCATGGATCAATGCTTGATCGGTTGGCAGGAAGAGGTTGGTATTGTTTCTTGGATGTGTATTCGGGCTACAACCAGATTTGTATTGCTCTAGAGGATCAAGATAAGATGATGTTTATTTGTGCATATGATACTTCTTCTTTCAAGCGGATGCCATATGACTTATGTAATGCACCCTCCATGTTCCAACGGTGCAAGATGTCTATATTCTCCGACATGGTGGAGGACACCTTGGAGGTATTTATGGATGAATTTTCAATGGTGGGTGATTCTTTTGAGTTATGCCTGGTAAATCTGAGTAGAGTATTGCAAAGATGTGAAGAGTTTAACTTAGTGCTGAATTGGGAGAAATGCCACTTCATGGTGACAAAAGGAATTGTTCTTTATCACAAAATTTTGTCCAAGGGAATTGAAGTCGATCGAGAAAAGTTTGAGGTTACTGAGAGACTAACTCCTCTTATCTCAGTAAAGGGAGTTCGTAGTTTCCTTAGTCATGCAGGATTCTATCGTCGATTCATAAAGGACTTCTCCAAAATTGCAAACCCACTTTGCAAGCTTTTGGAGAAGGAGGCCAAGTTCATATTTGATGATGATTGCAATAAGGAATTTTAATGCCTCAAGGAGAAATTAGTTGCTCCACCAATTATTGTTGCACCTGATTGGTCAAAGTCGTTCGAAATTATGTGTGATGCAAGCGGAGTAGCGCTTGGAGTTGTTCTTGGCCAAAAGAAAGAAAAGTTATTTCATCCCATTTATTATGCGAGCAAGGCATTGACTGGGTCCCAGAAGAATTACACTGTGACTAAGCAGGAACTTCTTACGGTGGTCTATGCATTTGAGAATTTCCGTTCTTACTTATTTGGGACTAAGGTGGTGGTGCACACGGACCACGCCTCTTTGAGGTATTTGATGGAAAAGAAGGATGTTAAAACGAGGCTAATCAAATGGGTGCTTCTTCTACAAAAGTTTGACTTTGAAGTCAAAGATCAAAAAGGATATGGAAATTAAGTTGCGGATCAACTGTCCAGACTTAAGGGTAATCAAGAAGTCGAGGATGAGTTTGAAATTGATGATACATTCCTAGATGAGAAGGTCCTGGTTTCTACGCTTGAAAGAGTATCTTGGGACACTGACTTTGCAAATAATATGGTAAGTGAAGTCATCCCAGAGAATCTTTATTTTCACCAAAGGAAGAAGTTCCTATATGATGTTACACACTACTTCTGGGATGAGCCGTATTCATTTTAGTGTGTGGATAATATTATCAGATGGTGTATTCCAGAGGTGGACATATTGAATATCCTGGAATCTTGTCATGCTTTTCCGATCAAGGGTCACTATGCAGGTGATCGTACTATAAGGAAAGTGCTGCAGAGTGGTTATTATTGGCCGACCTTGTTCAAAGATGCCTATGAATTCGTGCGGATATGTTACCAATTCTAGAGACAAGGTTCAATCTCAAAAAACCATGAGATGCCTATGACAAAAATGATAGAAGTCGAGTTGTTTGATGTATGGGGCATTGATTTCATGGGGCCCTTTGTGAGCTCTTATGGGTTGAAATACATATTGGTCTCCATCAATTATGTGTCAAAATGGGTTGAAGCTGTTGATTTTTCCAATATTGTAGGAAAAAGAATGGTTGCATTCCTTAAAAAGAATATCTTCTCTCATTTTGGGTACCACGTACCATCATAAGCGACGGTGGGTCATATTTTCGCAACCGAGTATTTCAGGATGCCTTGGAAAAATATGGTGTTAAGAAACACAAGGTGGCGACTCTATATCACCCACAGACTACTGGGCAGGTTGAGATTTCAAATTGGGAGATTAAGGCTATTATTCCCAAAATGCTGAATGCAAGAAGACAAGATTGGTCTAGGAAGTTGGATGATGCCTTGTAGGTGTATAGAAAAGCTTTCAAGACACCTACAATCATGTAATCATACCAATTGGTCTATGGAAAGGTATGTAATTTGTAAATTGAAATGGAAAAAACAGCATTGTGGACACTAAAGAGGCTAAATATGAATTGGAATGAGGCAGCAGAGTTACGACTGGGGAAGCTGAACGAGATGGATGAGTTCCATCTCGGGGATTATGAAAGAGGAGATTTGTATAAAGAAAAGATGAAGAAGTACCATTACCGGAGGATTGAAAAGAAAAACTTCCAGAAGGGTGATTGGGTACTCCTATTTAACTCCAGATTGAAGCTCTTTTCAGGTAAACTTAAATCAAAGTGGTCCAGCCCATTTCAAGTTAACCAAGTCTACTCATCTAGAGTAGTTGAACTTGAAAATGATAAAGGTAGTGTCTTCAAGGTTAACGGGAAATGGGTGAAACTATATATCGGTCCAATGGACTCGATAAAGTAAATATCTACTATCTATCTTCATAAAGTCTGAGTAATTGAGATAAATGAGTCATTCCACGACAATAAATCAGGCGCTAGTGGAAGGCAACCCACAAAGTGTTGTTGTAACCATAGTTAGAGTTTATTGGTTATTTTTGTGCAATTTGATGTGTTTATGAAGTGTACAGGACTGAGAATACAGAAACAAGGGATTTTCTCTAGATGAGAGAGGGTGATAGGAAGACTGAAGGACCATCAAGGCCGCGATGGACCACCAATGGAACCGTCAAAGCTATAGTAAAAAAATGGAGATTCTACATAAGGCTTGACAGAAAAGTTGATGGACCATCAGGATACCGACGGACCATTAAAGACTCCATCAATATGAGTCTAAAATTTGAAGTTACTGGATTGGACCGTCAAGATACCGGCAGACCATCAAGGACTCCATCAAACTAAAGCTAAAATTTTAAGTTGGATTAGACTGACGATCTACTCGATGGACCATCGCAGTGCTAATGAACCATCGTGTAAGATGTTGCAGCAAGGAACGATCTACATAGTTTTGGTAAGACACGACGGTTAACCTGATGGACCGTCAGACTCTTAACGGACCATCAGGTCAACCATTAATTAAACCCTAAGTGACGGGTCGGGTCATTTCAAATTTAATGCCTATTTAATTGTCCTTGTCTGATCCAAGTGGTTTTAAACCGATAATAAGAAGTGGTTACATACGTTGCCATATTTTCAAATCCTAAAACTATTTAACTTTCTCTGCATTTAAAGTATTTGGGATCAGTTATCTCCTCTTAGGACTCTCCCTCTTCCTTTTCTCTCCTATTTAAACAACCTCATCCCTCTCTTCCTCAAATCAGAAAATAAGTTAACAATCTCTGATAAAGGCTTTAAGTTTCTTTTCCAAGTTTACAAATCTGAACAGTCAAGTTTACTGCACCATCAAGGCATGATCACAACCTTATTCTTCTTCTTTTAATTGCCAAACATGGGTTAAAAAGGTTGTTGGTTGTTAAAGAAATTCCACTATGTTTTTGTTTTGTTTTGATATAATTTTTTAAATGAACCCTGGTGTACATTGTTCTAGGTGAATTCTGAGTATCCCATGTGCTAATAGTGAGAAAATTTGTGCTTAAATGCAAAATTCGTGCCATTGTTGTCTTAAAAAGTGGGAATGCATATCAGATATTTGACAAAATGCCTAAGTTTAGTTTTAAAATGAAATTTAAAATTGACAGCCATCTTGATGGACTGTGAAACCACCGATGGACCGTCAGAAGGTTTCCAAAACTAGAAGTTACCAGATAAGATACGATGAACTACTCGACGGACCGTCAGCCTCCTGACGGACCATCATATCAATCGTTGCGAGCCTAGATGATATATGAGATACTGGATATGGCATGACGGCCAGGGTGATGAACCATCGCAGACTCGATGGACCGTCAACCCTTCCGTCAAGTCTTGTTTGTAGTACTTTTTCTTTCTGACTCTGATCTAACAGTTTTCTTAATGTGATATTCGGGCAATATGGCAAGAAAACTCCCATTAACAAGGGGGAGGGACGATCACAATGGGGAATAGGTTAACCGACTTTGAGTATGGAAACTCCATCTTTCAACACTAGGAAAAGGGATAGAATAAATCAGGCACTCTCCCAGTCTGATGAGGAGAGTGACAACAGCTCCAATAACACATGTTCGAGCCCCAACGAGGAAAGGTTTGAGGTAACAAACCCTAACCAAGTTGTAGCTTTAGAAACTGAGGATGCCAATGTAATCAAGATCAAAGACCCTCAAACAAGGGAAGCTTTATGGTGGCAAGTTGATGGAGCAAGGTATATATACCTTGACGGCTTGGAACCAACTGCAACTAGGCTAATCAAGAAACCAATAACCGAAGAGTATCAGATAGTTACATCTGAGTTGCATGACTATCTAGAGCTTGAGAGGCAGTTCAATAAGTATGAGTTAGCCTGGATTAGCAAGACTCTTAGTTCATACCAATCGAATCTTGTAAGGGAGATTTTTGCCAATTATTTGGCACTGGCAGAAAAAGATTATCCTAAGGGCTCAAAGATTTCAGATTTTCCCAATAGGGAGTCAGTTCCGATTAGAGGTGTTAACATTAATATATCAAATAGATCAATCAATATGATATTGTTTGGGCCTGACTATGAAGCACGGACTGCGGTTCCCTAATTTGAGCTTCGTTTGACCGCGACATCCATTCAAAGGCCTTGATTGTCTGGGCTACTTACAAATGATGGCAACCCCTCTTGGGCACTTAACCCGCGAGAGCACATTGTTAAATCCTACCTTAGTTTTCGAGCTAATTTGTACTAAGACATTGTTTGATTGAGGTTGATGCCAATAGGGGGTGATGCCCATTTGGATAGTCATAGGGCTTTGCTGGTGGAAAGTGTAATTGCAGAGCTAAAGATTGATTTTTTTCCAAATTATTGATGATAAGATGTTTGTGAGAGTACACAAAGTGGCAAGTACACTACCATTCCCGTGATTGATCATGGAATTAGGCAAGAAGTCCAATGTACTTTTGATCCAAGGAGTTGACAATGAATTTTGGGCTACTCATAGACAGGACATTGAGAAATTGAAAGATAACTCGAAGTTTGAGATGCGAGTCAACAAACCTCCAGCTTACCAGACACAGACAGCACCAGCCCCTAATACGTCTGAGATTCCCATAGGTATGTCATTTCCTATCACTAATAACGTGCCAACGGATTATGTGCCACCGAGTACTTCTGTAGGTTCTACATTGACGCCGCAAATGGGTGGGACTTCAGACACAACATCTGTCCCACCCTAGTATTCAAAGTACAGGTTAACACATGAAATTTTTTCCAAGTATTTTAAACTACAAAAAAATTCCAGAAGCAGCTAGACACATAGGCTTTACAATTCAAGCCTTTTGTTGATCGTATTATAGCTGAGACAATCCATCCCTTTCAAAATATTTAGATCAGGATAGACCATATGGAATAGCGTATCAACAAACAGCTGGATGCGATGTCTATTCTATATTTTTCTAAATTCATGGCAGAATTCAAATAAGCACATGCAGACATAGCAGAGATGAAAAGTCAACAGCCACATTATCCTATTTTTAATCCTTCTTTAGTTATCAGTGATGAAGATAAGGTCATTGTTAACTTGATAAGGATGTCACTCAATGACAAAGGCAAGCAGATAGATAAAAGTACGGAAAAAAAACTGCCAAAGAAAGAAGGTGTGAAGCTATGACACCAGAAGAATAAGAAGTAAGAGATATGAGAAAGCTGCAAAGAGGTCAAAGCAAGATGAAGAGAAGAGACAGAAAAAACTTACAGATGAAGATGCGGGAGTTTCCACCAGTTATTCCCCAACTAGGGGGCCCAGTTCAGACCCGACTCGAGTTGAGATACCTCCAATTTTGGAGGATGATATTGTGAGTACCCCTACCACCATAGGGGTTAATGTTGCTTCAGGTAAGGATCATGATGTCTCACCTTTCTTCTCTCTATGGAGAGTGTAACACCTTAGTTGTAGGGCTTGGAAAATCCACAAAACAAAAATGAGGGTGATACTAGTGTGGAATCACTAGTGTTGCAAACTTTGCTAGAAACGTGGGTGCTTGAGTGGTGGAATCCCTCTTGTGTCTTTGTAAGAGAATGGTGATTGTGTGTGTAGCTTTTAAGGGTCCTTATATTTATATATATTAGGGTTCTTAGGGTTTATACAAACATTTGTCATTCTATCTATCCTTTTTATCTATTGAAATCGTTTGGTTTTGTGTTGGTGTTCTTGTAGCCGTGTTGTGTTCTTCTTGTTCCTGTGTTGTTTGTGGACTGTTTTGAGTCATTGTGGGTTGTTTTGTATCACACCCGCATTAAAAAAATGTCTCAAATCGTAGCCCACACCATCTCTACTAACAGTTCTACAAAAAATGCGAGAAAGAAGCATAAATATACACGTATACCAAACATGAGTATAAGAAGGAAGAACAAATAGACAGATATCACATCAAGGACAATAATACAACACCGAATGAGCATAATATCTATATATGAAATGCACTGAAGATGATGATAATTATGATTTTTTGATACTATTATGATGGTCGAGATTGTTGCACAACCTCTGTATACTCCTACAGAGCTGTCCTCCTGCGGTAGGACCCATGTGGGTCGCAACTCATATACAATCCAATACTCAATACCAATATGCATGACTCTTCTCTGGCACATCCCTCGACAGAGGGTTTATAAAGATGTCACAAGCTAGTGTTTCCAGTATTTCCACAATGGTACCAATGTTTCACATGTGCATATAATATGAGGATGTAATACTCACCACCAACCAGAATGATAATTTCCATAGACAACCAATTTACAAACAATATGAGACAAAAATTCACTCAAATTTCAAATAATCCGTTAATCCACTATAATCATATGCCAATAGGGAGAAATACACAACAATATGCCATTGATACCTCATAAATTCCAATATAGGCTTTTCACCAAAAAGATACCACCAATATACATACGTAAGGCCAACAATATCATACAAGACCCCACTCAGTCACACATAGCATGTAATGTCTTAATACAACCAAATAACAACAATATAGGTCCCCACTCGGGCCCAACATATTAATAAAATCTTTTCTCTGATTAATTTCCACACCCATAACATGATTTAATACCAATATTAACTACCCAGCCCAACCTGAAGAAAGTTAAGCCATAACCTATCTTAAATAAAGAAAACAAAAATAAAGAAACCTTAACTACTAAGCTTTCACCTCAAAAACAAAACCAAAATGAACTAAAATATAGAAATATATAATATACACATCAAAATAAAGCTAACGATACTCATATTGCTCAATTTTAGGTTAGGGTTAAAATGGACCCCCAAAATGGATTTTTGAAAAATAAGGTAAAACCGGGATTTTTATCCAAAAATATATTTTTCATGATTAAAGGAATTTATAGAACAAAAACCAAGTGAAAATAGGGTTTAAATTGAAGATTACAAATTTTAGTCCTTTAGGGAAAAAATTCCCAAATTCCATCTTTGAATTTAAGTCTAGAATGATTTAACTGACAAGAAATAAAGAAAAATAATTAAAATAGGAGTATTGGTGCTTAACCATGCTATGGGTGGATGAAATTGCCAAAAAACTCAAAACCCCATGCTCCATGTCTCGAAAATGGTAAAAAATCACAAAAACAGGGGATATAACCCACCAGGCATTGCCAAAGTGACCATTGGGTTGATTAAGAGACCATGTGTCGCTTACATGATGACTGCAAGGTCACTTAAGTGATACCCCAAGCTGGATGCAAGGTCACTTAAGAAACCAAGAAGTCCCCTAAGAGAGTGCACCAGCTGAGAGGTGTACTAGTTGGAGACTTGGAGAATTCTAAGTCTCCGTGTACCTCCCGAGATTCATTTGGAATCTCAAGAACACAAGTGAACTATTCTACTAGAATAAAATTGATGCTCCGGACTCAATGGCGGTATCAGGTTTTCAAAAAAAATCATTTTCACAAAGTTGACCCCCGAAACCCAATTTTCCAATTTTTTAAAATGAGGATCGAAATGAGATATAAAATCCATAAAACCACTTCAAGTATTTTCGCAACCTTAAATTAACGTTCTGAATCCTTTGGTGTAGTCCATTTTGCCATTCGACATATAGACCAATAACTGTTGACTGAAGTCGACTATAAATCCTTTATAACCACCAAAAATCACAATTTCTCACAAAACACATCAAAATGCATTGGGAATCGAGGTTTTGGATGCTCTCTTAAAAACACTAATTAGCCAAGTTCCTTGGCGCTATTAAAATATTTTGCTACAATGAAAAGTAGAGCTTCAAAGAGAAGAAGAAGAAAATCCACACCTTAATTTCCATCCACTTCAATAATCCCTTCCATTCCCTATGAAATCATCTAAGAAATACTCTTAAATCTACCAGTGAAATCACTATTACAATTCAGTTGCATTTAAAAATCATGGTTCGCTTTAATCTCCAGCTCAAAATTCGTAAAATTCTATTTTTATTCATTAGCCAATGACAAATAATACAACAATAATATTGTTATTATATAATTGATATGAATTCTTAAAGACTGTTTACTCTATTCCATATTTTATTACCTGATTATCGAAGCATCTAAAATTGATTATCCCATGAAAAATTACAATATCATGTGGTATGATTCTATCAATGGGTTGATATGTTTGGCTGGTATGGAAAAAAATTTCAGACCGGTTAGGAGTGCCAAGAAATGGCCCAATTCAAGAGTCAATTTATGGACTTGGAACCCATCGATTAGGAAGTGGAATAAATTCCCTGAAGTGGGAGTTATGTCGAACGCGATTTGCAATTATTATTTTAGATATGGTTTTGGATATGATAAGTTACGTGATTATTATAAGTTGGTTGTTGTTTTCAATATGTTTGATGATAATACTGTTTAAAAGATGAAAATTACGATTTATAGTTTGAAGAACGTTAAGTGGAGAGCAGTTTAGGGTTTTTAGGGAGGCGTCATAAAAAGCTCAGCTAAGTTTGTCAAGGGGAAGCTTTATTGGTCTTCATTGTTATGTTTTTAAGAGAACTATGACTAAAATAGTTGAAACAACATTTGTTTTGATTTAGAAAATAAGACTTGGGATATGGTAGAGCAACCCGATTATGGAAAAGGAAAATTTGATTTGATGTTGGGAGTTTTGGGAAACGATCTTGGCGTACTTAGTAACTATGAGAGAAGTCATTCCGATGTGTGGGTTGTGAAGGATTATGGAGTCAAAGAATCTTGGGAAAAGATGTTCACCATCAATTGTCCTTATTATCATAGGAATTATGACTATTATCCACCCTATTGCGCGTCATTTCCCCTTTTTGTCCAATCATACAAGGGTTAAATCTTTATTTTGTATTAACCAGTTTTCATGATATACAATCCAAAGGATGATTCACTCAGACAAGAAAAAGTTTATGAACTAAATTGGTGTTTTACACTTGAAATCTTTGTTGAAAACCTTGTTAATACCCGACATGATAACCATGAGGATTGAAAATCATGTCGTCGATAACGTGTTATTATTTCGTTGCTTGAATAATCCAACAGTAACAAATATATTCAGGGATAAAAACTGAGTAGTGGATAGGATGGGAAAATATAGCTGGCTATGCCACTTCACTCTTTTGATGTCATTTTGTAGGCACCTACTGTATCACCCCGAGTCTGTACCTCGGATGCTAAACGGTGCTTATGACCCTGAAGGACCACAAGCTAACCCATGACTAATATCTTCTGTGAGAACTGAAACATAATACTGTAATATATGTGGAAAATAGTCTGAAATGCCATAAGGTTCAAATCTCTAAATACTGCTAAAGTGTATCAACTGAAATAACAATCTATAAAATTGAACACTGTCTGAAAACTAGTCTGAAAAGCCTCTAACTGAAACTGTCTGAAAGTGGAGTTGATGGGACAATCCACCAACTAACTCTATCCACTGAAATACTGAGTCTACTGAAATAATGAAACAAAAGAATATTCTTGAATGATGAGGACTCACTACTAATCTACTGCTGCTGGCTGAATCTGAATCTATCTTTGTGCGGTCGGGAACCTGAGCATCCGAACTTTTGATATAAGATATCATATCGCAAATAAAGTGTATGCATCAATACGTGGAATATACTGGTACGCTAGATAAGGTAAGGATGAATGAAAGGGTTCATATACATGAACAATAACTGACTGCATGATATAGAGTAATTGATCATGAGAGTACATGGATAACTGATACTGCTGTAAATAATGAGTATGCACTAATGTGCATATAAATAAATATTGTGACTAAGCTTATCTTATCTAAAGCTAAGTCCTGAATTCTAATACTGAGAAACTGATATCTGAATTTACTGATAACTGATTTACTGATACAGGTTGACTGTATCTGACAGTCCTAATTCTGTAAAACTGAACTGGGTTCTATTCTGAAGACTGAAATTGAGACTGTGGGGGGTAATCATCTAACCGACATGCCCCAAATAAGATAACTGAGTTGGGGTCCAACCTATGACCCTCGGTAGAAGGGTGTCAGTACCGTGCCATGGGTAAATACACTGAAGAGTTACCCTCATCTGGAAAGTACTCTAATGAGAATGGAGGAACCCTCATCTAGCAGGTTAAAATACCTCATCAACCCTCAACTGGCAGGTTTGATGTCTCAACCTACGCTTGCTACATTGTTCTAGAATAAAAGGATTGCTTTTAGAGATCACACCATCTACTGGAAGGTGAGCCCCTATCCTTGGATTCACTCGGTACTAAATCCTACTCTCAATTGAAACACACTACACTGAACTGGACTAGACTGTTATTGACCTTACTGAGTTTTCCTGAGTTCTATAACTGACTGAGAGTACTACTTATCATGACATGACTGAGATTCTGTAACTGACACTGGATCTAGGCATATAGCTAAATTTTTGGATATTAAATACCCCAGGACTTGATAGCATAAAAAAAATAAAGCATAATATACTCTTGAAAATCATAACAATGTATACTTGTCCATAGTTCACTCACAGAGGCATTTAATCAAACACTTGTAATGCATCTACTTATACATAAATGGGGAATATATGCTCTCATGTTATAATGGCACTATTTCATTCAGATAGGCATTTTATCAAACACATAGGGAGCATGCTTAAGTTATACAATAATAAAAACATATAGTCATCATGGCTACATCAATCAACTTGCAAATTGAAGGGTTTATCATAAGGATCATGTAATTCAACACATACAATGATTAATTTCATAAAGCATGTAGTTTAATCATGGACTAAAACCCAACAATAACATGAACATGAATTCAATTCACTTCAAGTATGGAAGTTCATAATTCAACAATCTTGTATTTTGAAAATCTATTTGCGGACTCTATGGGTGAAAGGAACCCATATATGAACACCTACCATACCTTTATTTGTAAGTTTCTTGAAGTTTTTGGTGAATCTTTTGAGATTGATCTAGGTTGCTTGAAGCAAGGATTTGTAGTTTTTAGAGAGAATGCTTTTAATTTGGGGATAAATTGAGTGAGTAATGACTTGAAACATTTTTAGGAATTAAATCCCGTATCTGGGAATGTTAAAATCATGGGAAAACACTGTTTTAACCTTGGACGAAACATTTCATTTCCATTGAAATTTTCTAAAATAAGCACCTGGTGCGACACGATGTTATCGCTCCTTGTCTCTAGAAATTGCCTACTAGGAAAATGCATGGTGGCGCGATGCGGTGGTATCGCGTTGCCACTTTTGTTGGGACCTGGAAGTTCACCGCGATGCGGTAGAATCGTGTTGGTACACTGGAAATTGACAAATGTGAAAATAAATTATGGCGCGATGCGCCGGTATCGCGGTACCTCACTAGAAACTGACAATTGCCATTTTGACATACTCTGCGATGTGCTACTGGCCTGAATGATGGTGTTTAATGACTGAAACTTAAAATAACAATAACTTCTTACCCGGTTATCAGATTTAGGCGAATTGCATATCGTTGGAAAACTAATTCAATTTCCTACGGAAAGGCAGGCTATAAACTGAAAAATACTGAGCGTTTAAAATTTTTTATATTGGATAAGTCATGAACTTAGAGTTAAGTTAAACTTGACAAATATGGAGTATTACACCTAGTTTCGCCGCACAAATAATCTGAGAAGATGTAGAAGACAAGTTTCTTTTTTCGTATCGAAAGGCACATGGATGCACCAAAATCCCATCTCTACCCTTCTTTTGTAGTATATCTAATGTAGCCTCTCATGTTAACACTTTTTGTGATGCCTTTCCTACTATTTTCTTATTTTCCAGTACTTTTGTAATGACCCTCGTATGAGCCAGCCCCCTAGGGTTTTAGCACCAACTGCTGTTGTAACTATGCCAATAAAGGGTTTATGTGCTAATGTTTAGTTTTTAGTATAAGCTTACTTTTCACCAAAAAATGCATTGGGAATCATGTCAATCATCCCCATACCACAAAAATACCATAAAGCAACCACGGGGAGGGGTAAAATGTTCAAATCATATTAAAATGAATAATTCACATAAATCACCAAAAATTAGGTCATCACAAGCTCAGTCATATCACCCCAGGATATAGAAATCTAGGGAAGAATTTTTGCTAAGGAATCTCAAAAATTAAAAAAAAGATCATCCTTCGGCAAGGAGAGAAAAGACTAGAAAAAACTTTACGATGAAATCTTGAGATCCTCACAAGTCAAGATCATCTCAAACTAGGGTAGAAATTTTGAGCAAGTCCAAGAAATTTCCATTAACATACTGGAATGAATTCCAAATTACCCAATACTAGGAGGTCAAAACCAAACATTAGAAATCACCAGATATGATAGAGTCTAGATTGACTAAATCTTCAACTATGATAGAACTTTTCATGGAATTCCGCCACAATGAAAATGAATTTCTAAATATCCTTCATTGGGTTCCAGACATAGTCGAGTCTCAAGGGGAAGACGTTTGTTGAACTAGTACCTGAAGTGACTGGAAAAGATTTTCTAAAAGCTATTACACAAGTTTTTGAAACTAATTTTTCAAAATCAACACTATTTTGAAAATCTATACATACTTTTGTACATACTTAATTTTTTCCAAAAATCTATTGAAACACGAAGTTAGGGAAGAAGTCCAAACATGATGGAGCACCCCAAAGATGAAAAGAAGAAAACCAAAGATCAAAGGAGCTCAATATGGAGCAGTTTCAGCCAAAACTAACAATTTTTCTATGGATGTAGGGATCAATGCACAAAAATCAAGATATTTTTTCAAAAGTCCCAAAAAAAATTAGGAATCGCACCAAAGCATATAAAGTTCAACAATGGAATCTTTGGGAGGACCCAAAGACTAGTTCAATTACACATTTATCAAGGACCTCTTGACTTATCTATCTCATTTCAAAAAGCTATAGATGACAAGCAAAGATGTCTTATCTTCTTTATGAATATTTTATTCAAAACATTTCAAAAAATAGTCACCAGTGAAAGAGATTCTTTATCTACTAAATAGTTACCTTGAGTGCAGGTGTATTTAAAAGAGTTGGAACAATGGGAAAAAATCAAAAGGATCACACAATAGTATAAAGAGCAAAAAAATATCCCTCATATTTTCTATGAAATGAAACAAATGGTATTTGAGTGGTCCTTATAATGGGATTTCACCCATTTGTTTACATCCAGTGGACTTATTGTTTGAATATTCCCTCAAAAATAGAAGATTAATAGTAGACTAAGCCATTCAAGTTATGATGCTGATATTTGTCATTTAAATTTCCATAAAGCTTAACATTGGTCACCAACAAGAGCGATATTGTGTCTACTAACTGTCTACCTTAAGTATAGGTACATGCATAAAGGCAACACACCATCAGATAGGGTCAGGTGAAGATTCAATTCAAATTTCTGAGAGAGTTATTTTATTCCATGTCATTTCATTGTCGAGAGGGTCATGTCGAGAGGGACATTTCATTTCATGCCATTGCCAAGTGGGCCATTTTATTCCATTGATGAGAGGTCCATGCTGAGAGGAACATTTTATTTTATATTGAGGGAGCCATTTCATTTCATATCAAAAAGGGAAATCATACCATTCAACTATCTCTCACTACGCAAGACTATAAGGTTTATCTTTGGAAGATACTTAAGAGAAACGACATTCGTTAAGCATGCGAGGAAAACATAATCTGGTGTTGAGGATATCTTAGCCCTTATATCCATTGACTATGCAAAAAGAGATGTAGCCCAACATCAAGAATATTTTAGAATTATATGAATCAACATCTGAATACATCAATATATTAAGTTGAAAGAGCATATGATCTAAACGAACGTCTTTAAGTTTCTATTTGAAAGAGGATGACATATGAGATTTTTAGAAATTGACTATTAGAGGGCTATCTATAAGTCACATTATTTGACATAGGATAGTATGTGAGATTATTTGTGAGTTGATATTTCATAGGCCATCTGTAAGCTACAAAAGTATCCTAACTGGGTAGTGTGCAAGGTTACCCAAAAATCGATAGTTCAAAGGTTATCCATAAGTCACAAATAAATCCTTATCATAGAATATGTGGTATTACTAAGTTGGTAGATCCAAGGGTTCTCTATAAGCCACTTCATATCCATGATTTATTTTGCACAGGGTTTCCTGAAGACTACTAATTTGAAAGATATCAATAAGTGAATATGAAAGATTCACAAGACTTACCCAAGGTCACATAAAAGAAGCATCATAGGTTACTAAAAGGGTTGACACATCGTCATAAGATTACTTGATTGTAGGGATCGTTGTGTACAAAGTATTATCGGTGTCCATAAGGGCCACCCCACTTTGAAGAAATTTTTTGGCCGCCAAGAAAGTTCTTTTATCCAACCAGGAAGAGGGTTTCCGTATATGTTATTGTAAAAATTAGTGACCTCCAAATAGGTACATGAGAGGACGACTTTACTTTTTGGATTAAAACTCATGCGAAGATATGATAAAAGGTATATAACCATTTTGTGAATTATGTTTATTACTAGCAATTCTTTTTTGAGATATTTTCGACAGCATTCGAGAGGCTAAAAATCCCAAACCAGAACCACAGGTGCGGATGACTCCAAAGAGGACGTAGGAAAATGGAACTTTTTCTTAGCAACAAGTTGGGACGTAGTTAAGAAAGAGAGGTCAAAAGTCTTTGGACGCGAGCTAAAGGATGATTTCCATCATCATCAAACCACACCCCTATCAGAAGGCATGTGGATACTTTGAGATATTTTGGTTTAAGTTTCACTTCTGGGATATTTCTAAATCATATCAGAGGTAATCTTTTTTTTCCTTCAAATTTGCATGAAAACACACCTAGAGCTTTTCAAATTTTATTCGGGTAAAATTCTTACCTATGGATGTGAAGATCTCCACATTTATGATTAAGTGGTTACAAGATTATTATTGTAATACCCGTGCTTATTCCTAGCTAGAAATCATCTCAAGGATGCTAGTACTTGCTTTGAAATATAAATCCATTTTTTGTAATTGTGGTATATTTGAGATTTCTACTTTCTATCACTTATGAAATTGAGTTAGCTTTCTAACGATATTAATTTTGTCCAAATCTGACACCAGACGAGGAAGTTATGGATCTTTTACTCAAAACTGACTGAAATGCCCAGGTGTGACGTCCAAATTGACGGACCGCCAAACAAGTGATGGACCACCACTTTGACCATCATAGCCAAGGCAGTAGGGACACGTTCTGGATAAGGATTGACGAACGAGTTGACGGACCATCATCCAGGCCGTCAACTCTTATCCAGTGAACCCTATTTCTAGTCCACGTATGACGGTCGAAATGATGGACCGTCAAGTTTTTGATGGACCGTCAGTCAGGTCGTCACACACCACATTCAGTTTACTTCTAGTCCATTTTAACAAGAGTATTTTTTTCACTTACCACTAACCTATATATACCCAGATGAGTTCAAATTCAGCCATGTTGCTCATTATTATTTTAGAAACAAAAACTAGGGTTTCTCTCTAAATTTAATCTCCAAGAACAAGACCCAATCTTCTTCAAAAATCAAAGGATTTCAAATCCTTCAAGTTCAAAAACATTAAGAACCTTGAGTCAGGTATACGTAGTGTTCATCTATGGATCCATTTCATTCATAGAGCTCAAGAACCTTGTTTTAAATATTATTTTGTGATTGTCTTGTTGTGATATGAGAATGTACATGTTGATGATTGTTGTTTAAGTTTCAAGATGATATATAAAGGTGATTTCATGAAGTATATGTGTTTGTTAGTTGAAACCCATGATCCTTACGTGGCTTAATATGGTGAAATTTATGAACACACTTAAGCTAAAAGAATGCATGCAAAGTGTTTGATAATATACCTAGATGATAGAATTCATGTCCCATGATTTAATAGTGCTTAAATGACAAGTCCATGCTCTATGCTTTACGATTTCCCATGAATTCCATGTGAGTGATATGCGTTGTTGTTGTGATATGGATTGACCATTCTATTGAAGCTATGCAATTAAATACATGTTGTATGAATTTCCCTTCCATGTATAAGATGTTGAGAACTATGCTTAGTGTGAAATCCCCTACTCATGATATGGTAAATTATGGACTCTACTTTTATGATCAAGTCAGTCATGTGTGTCAGTTTCCTTTTATTGAGTCCTAGGGTTACTTGTACCCAAAAGTTATAGCTATGTACCTAGAGCCATGTATGTTATCATGAAAATCTCAGTCAATCCATGATCTATAAAACTCAGTTGGGTATGTGACTCAGTAAATCTCAGAAATCTCTTGATCTCAGTTAATTCTCAAATAGTAGCACTAATCCGTCAGTCAACGGAAGTCAGTTACTCAGTCTATGTACCATCAGTTAAATCACGTTCAGTATCTTCAGATGAGAGTAGAAGTTAGCACCGAGTGAACCCAAGGATGGGAACTCACCTGCCAGTTTAGGGTGTGATTCTTAGCAATCATACTTGTGTTCCAGAACTACGTAGCCAATGTAGGTTGAGACATCTTAACCTGTCAGATTAGGGTTGATGAGGTGGCTTAATCCATTAGTTTATGGTTCACACCGTTCTAATTTTTAGTACCTACCATCTAAGGGTCACTCACAATTGTCCTTACCAGTGGCGCAGAACTGACACCCTTCTAGTCGGGGCAGAGACTGGACCCCAACTTAGCTATATGCGTTATTGGGGCATGTCGGTAAAAAACTACCTCCCACAGTTTCAGTCCCAGTCTCAGTAAAAGAACTCAGATAGTTCTTTAGATTTTAGTATATTAGGACTGTCAGATACAGTCAATTCAGTTACAGAACGGAACACAAATAGTTCCATTAGATTCAGGAATGTCAGATACAATCATCTATGTTATCAAAATTTTAGAATTTTTCATGCTAGATATCAGTAGATCATGTATTAGTTTCCAGATCTAGATATCACGTAATCACGATCTCAGTTACGACGTATGCATGTTTGAACTCTTACATTCATATCAGTCAGTCAGTTTGAATCGTTCATGCATGTAAACCCTTTTGCATTTAGCCTACCTCACTCGTATACTCAGTACTCCCAGTTCTACTGATGCATTTATACTATGGTTCTTTCTTTCACGTTACGCCATAGGTTCACAGATATGAGCTCCAGATCAGCAGTAGCAGTAGCATTTCAGTCTCAGAGTTGCAGTGAGTCCTCATCCATTCGAGGACGATATTATTTATTTCATTTATTAATTCAGTTCAGTTTTGCTAAAGAGAGTTAGTTGGAGACATGTTTCTTCAACTCTTTATTAAGACAATATTTAGAGGCTTTCAGATTTAGCTCATATTTGATTCAGATTTCAGCTATTTTGGGCATTCGTTACCCCATATGGATGTTATGATTTGTCAGATATTCTATGCAGTTGAACCTTATGGCCTATTGTTCATGTTTTCCACATTATTACGTCATATATTTCAGTATACAGGTACAAATATCAGTCATGGGTTACCTTGTGGTCCCTTGGGATCATGGGCACCGTGTAGCGATCCTGTTCAAAAAATAGGGGCATTATAATTTTTCACACCTCAATTAACTTGTCACCCATCCTCAGTCAAAGATCGTCTAAAATAAAAATAAAATCTCTTCTACCGATTGAGATAAACTACAATCAGTATGATTTCCTAAGCTTCAGGGATATGTAGGCTGGACTCTTTGTTGAAAACTCGACTACAATCCAATCTCCAACCAATTTTTTATTCCCCATCTTTCTGGTTTCACCAAAATTCAAAAATCAGGATAGCTTCTGAATTCTTTTAAAATAGTGCTTAAAATCAAGCATTATGAATTACAAGTGGCCTGAATTCTCATGCAACCTGAGATATATAGGAAATACAATACCAGGGTCCAACCATGATTTCCTAAAATTCTTAAAAAAAGCAAACTCTTCGAAAAGCGAATTTATGGTCAAACAAAATTAGGAATGTCAAATTTCTTTACCCAGGGTTGTTTACACTCACCCTATCCAAAGGGAGGAGACAGTTGTTAACACCTAATTTTTTCCTTCCATGAATAAGTTTGTTTCTAAGTTTCTTCAGTTTTAAGTAGAATTACAACATTAATTTTATCCAGATAAAAAACTTTTTAAAAATATTTATCTAGGTAATTTTGTCATTTTAAGTGACGGTTATATATTTATGTATTCATATATATGAAACCCTATATTTTATTACTTTAATTATTTTATGAAAAAATAATTTTTAATCAAGAACTATCTCCAAAAATTAATTCAAATGGATAAATCTTGATTTAAAATATGTTTTCATTCATTAAAAAAAGTTATTCAAAAATTAATTTTTTTATTTTATCAAATCAAAAAACTCAAGATTAAATTGACTATTAATTCATATTGAATTGTAATTTAATTTAGTCAATATTATTTTTGGTAGTAATTGAAATCACATTTTCCATATTTACAATGCAATTGGCCGATTAATTTTTAATTTGGCTAAAAAATTAAATAAATTTGGCCAAATCCTAACCTAATTGGGGTTATCTTTTAAATAACCCCAAACTCCTAATTTTATCCTTACCAAACCTAAAATAGCAGCTCACTCCACTAAATTACCCAGTCAGTTGCTAACTAGACTCGACCAGGGGCCTTGTCGTATTAGGTATCTCAAGTTCAGCCAGTACTGGAGACCACCCCAAAACCCAACCCAACCATCCAGCATATACCCTGAGTCGGATGAATTTTGAACATATAACAAGATAGCTTGTAATTTTATTAAACCAGTCTATAGGATAGGTATATGATCGAGACCGTCCCAAACGATCCCAACCATCCCAAGTACAACCATACCCATAACCAACCAAACCATAATCAAAACTAAAACAATAACCAAACCAAGTTCCATAGAATAATATTAATGTTGGAACAACCAATAATAGTTGGTTGGAACAACCAACAACACCATCAATAAGTATCAGTCCCAATACCAAGGCAGACACATATACCAATCCCACACATACTAACCCATAGTAGTTCTACAAAATCCTCTAACCAAAAGAAAACCAATATTCAATTGGGACATGCCCCCTTCCATATCCAAAACCAATATCCATAAATAAACCAAAGTATATGAAAATGTCCATAACATGAAATGGATCCTTTTGGAAAGATGGAAGTTCACCACTTCAATCCAAAGTTGATCCCAAAATTCAATCACTATGTAAGAGGAGTAAAATGGTCGGTTCCTGCATCGTATGGGATGTTGTCGCCCAATGATGGGTTAGTGGGTGAATGCTAGCATAAACTCAGGCTAAGGATAAAATAATTTCATACAGTAAAACCAAATAAACCAACCATATACATATAAACCATACATATATATAACCATACTGGGAAAGATAACTAGGTTTAACATTCATTTAAAACTATTAACCTGGGTATGTGTAGCTTAACCACCCACGAGCCCCGGTGCATGTAGCTGCACAAAGCAGGGATACCATAAGAGTTAGGGATTCCCAAGTACCCTTCAGTCTCCATCATACATATGTACAATGTACTTAGAGGATTCCAGTGTACCTCATAGTATCATATAAGGTCGCCATGACCTACCCCTCTTGTCAGTAAATATGATTTTCCATTGTTCATCCATTGGACTCCCACCTTCACGGTTAGCTATCATACCCCGCCATTATTGACTAATTAAAACCATTTCCAACCAATTAATCCATTATTCCATTTATTATTAACCAAGGCTATTAATAGTGGTAACGTTATACCAACTATAACTTGTAATTATTATCCTTAGACAAACATTTTTTTGTGTAAAAAGATTCCCATTTACCCATTTACCAAGTTAACTTAGGGGAGTCCTATGTACCCCATAAGTTTTCCATTATAATGTTTGTTTGGGAGAGTCTCATGTACCCCACAAGTATTCATTAGCATGTTTACATGGAGGATTCCATCATACCCCACAAGAAGTTCAATTAACCATAATCATGACCACTAAACATTCCATTTAACCATTTCAAACCATTTAAACCATTTAGGATTCCATTAACAAACCATACCATGTAATAGTTCCATTAAAAGTCTGACAATATAGTAAAAGCATTATCAAAGACATTTTATCAAATATATTAGAGGTATAGTGTTTTCAAAACCAAAATCAAATACCAATTAACCATTCCCATACAACCTAGTATCCAAACCACCATTAAAATATGTAAATACATAATTAAAATATGGGAAAACTATAACCACACCATTATAACCAAAAATCCCAATACATATTTTAAAACCCAAAACCATATAACAATTATGCTATATAAATAATTTACAAAATATACCTTTAGTTAGAGATAACAATGAGGGAATGAGGACATACCTTAATTGAGAAGATAATGGAGAGAACTCACCAACACAAGCCCCAAATTAATTCTTAAGATGAAACCTTAGCTTCCTTTGCCCAAGAACTTTAGAGAAGATTAGCGAGTGTTTTCTAAGTGTTAATAAATAGAATAATAGGGAAAATAACCTCCCAAGTATATTAAAAGTTGCGGGGCCTTAATAGGATAAGTGGAGAAAAGTCTAGATTACCATCACTTAAATTGCATAAAATTCTTGTTAGGGGGGTATGACTAACTATACGAATCATACCCTTAAATACGAGTGAGACCCTCCGCTTGTACCCTAGGCCTCCCTCTTAGACCCAATATTGTCTAAGGTATGACTTACCTAAACCAAGTCGTACTCAAAGTATACGACTAGTACCCTTGACTTGTACCCTTGCCAGAATAGGATCACAAGAGGTTTGAACACTGTCCACCATACGAGTCCATAGTACCACTTGTACCTGGATTATGGCTTATGGTGAGCCACTCGTACTCATAACCAACTTAAGTTTCCAAGTCTAATATTAAGTGAAGGAAAGAATCAGACCCATCAACCTGTATCCACCTGTATCCACCTGTTAGAATATGAGTAGAAATAGAAATAGTATATAGAATCCTACTTAAAAAAGGATTGTACTATAGTGTCTATAAATGGGGTCTCGATGTAATTATGTAAACACCCAATTTCAATAATATTTTTCTCCATTAATTCTCACATTGTATCAGAGAGAGGTTAAAATAAGGTGTTCATCTTGACGGATTCAGTTCTAGTCACAACTTATTAGACGATAATAAAGATTTTGGTTCGAGAAATTTTATCAGAGTGTTACTCTATGGAGAGGCGAGATTTAATGAAGGAGATTTTGGATATGGATATTGAACTTGTTGAATACTACATGAAGAAGGTGGAGCAAATTTATTTTATCAGAAATTCAGGCCAAAGGGGAGAATTGTTGGTGTTTGTCTGACTTTCTTACCATAATTGGGTTTTTCTTTTGCTACCATAATTGGGTTTCCTTTTAGGAAAAGTAAAACATATTCTCCATAGTTGGCTAATCTTTATTATTGTAGAAAAAGGTTATAGACTCCATAAATAGAGAGTCTTTTCTTCTAGTTTTGTAGCATCCACAATATAGTCCTAGAGGTTTGAGAGTTTCATTTGGGGGGAGACTTTGTGAGACACAAGTATTGCAGTATCACTTATGTGAACCTCTTTTATTATGAGTGAATTGTGTGAGGTTGTCTCTCTTGGCAGTTTGTACTCTCTTTTATATAGTGGATTGCTTATCTCCTTTTGTGGATGTAGGTCGATTGAATGAACCACATTAAATTCGTGTATCTCTTTTGGTGTATTTCCTATTTACCTTCTTATTCATGGTCTTCTGAGGTTTGCTTTGCTAGATTTCACATGATATCTAATTAATTTAGTCCTAACATAAGCAAATATCTCCACAGCCTAATCGGCTATCCAATAATGCTCATATTTCCCAAATAGAATATGATGATTTCCTTCCATATCGAGAAATTAAGCAGATATTTGCACAAGTAGCCTCAGTTTCCTAGCCTGATGCATCTATTGCTGGTAATCCTTTTGGTTATGTTTCACAGTCTAGTACTCTTTGATCATGGGTTATGGACTCAGGTGCTTCTGATCATATTTATGGTAACAAATTACTTTTGTCTGATATTGTTTATTCAAAGTCTCTTCCTTCTATTACTTTAGCCAATAGGATCTGAACCAACCAAAAGGAGTGGGACAAGCCAAACTCCTATCTTCTAACCTACTAGACTCTGTTCTTTATGTCCATGGTTGTCCTTTTAATCTTGCATGTATTAGTCATTTGACATGTTCCCTTCATTATAGTATAACTTTTTTATGAAACTTTTCTAATGCAGGACCACAGTATGGGACAGACGATTGGCGCAGGACATGAATCACAAGGCCTTTACCATCCTACTTCTTTAAATCCCTTCAGAGCATGCTCAGTTACAGACCCTCCATACCTAATTCACAAATATTTAGGATATCTGAGTCTATCCAAGCTACAAAAGATGGTGCCTAGTTTGTCTAATTTATCCACATTAGATTATGAGTCATGTCAACTTGGGAAACACATATGTGCTACTTTCTCATGTAGTATTGAGAGTTGTTCAGAGTCTATTTTTTCATTAGTTTATTCTGATGTTTGGGGTCCTAGTAGAGTCAGTTCGCCTTTAGGTTTTCATTATTTTGTTGGTTTCATTGATGATTTTTTAAGATGTACTTGGGTTTTCTTAATGAAAGATCGTTCTAAGATATTTTCTATATTTAAAAGTTTTTGTGCTGAAATACAAACTCAATTTGGTGTATCTATTCATACATTTCATAGTGATAATGCCTTAGAATACTTATTCTCTCAGTTTTAGGAGTTTATGACTCATCAAGGAATTGTTCACTAGACATCTTTTCCATACACCCCTCAACAGAATGGTATAGTAGAAAGAAAAAATAGTATCTTCTTGAGACTGCTCGCAATTTTCTAATTGAGTCCCATGTTCTGCTGCATTTTTGGAGCGATGAAGTCCTCACATCTTGTTATATAATTAGTAGAATGACATCATCTTCCATTCAAAATAAGGTTCCACATTCACATCTCTACTCTATCCCCCTTTGTATATTTGGGAGCATATGCTTTGTCCATAACTTAGCCCCTGGAAAAGATAAATTAGCCCCTCGTTCTCTCAAGTGTGTCTTTCTTGGTTACTCTCGAGTTTAAAAGGGGTATCGTTGTTATTCACCTGATATTCATCACTACTTTATGTCCACTGATGTCACTTTATATATATCTAGACCTTACTATATATCTTCTGATCATCCTGATATCTCTGAGATTTTACCCATATCTCCAGTCTTACCTGCACCATCTTTGGTCTTACCCATATCTCCAGACTTACTCGAACCAACCTTTGAGGAATCCACTATTTTTTTTACGTCTCCGGCTGTAGTGCCACCGCTTCTCACTTATCATCATCATCAATAACCACCACTAGTCCCAGATAATTCATGTTATGCATCAGACGCTTCTCCTACTGTGGACTTGCCTTCTCCTAGACAATCAGTTACACTTAAAAAATGAATGTGTTCCACCCGTAATGCTAACCCATACTATACTTTCTTGAGTTATCATCACCCCATTATGATTTTGTATCATTTTTGTCCTCTATTAAAATTCCTATGACTATAGGTGAAGAACTTTCTTATTCAGGATGGAAGCAGGCTATGATAGATGAGATGCCTGCTTTAAATACGAGTGGTACTTGAGAGCTTGTTTCCCTTCCTACAGGTAAATCTACTGTTGGTTGCCGTTGGGTTTATGCAATCAAAATTGGTCCAAACGGTTAGGTTGATCAGCTTAAGGCTCGCTTTGTTGCCAAAAGATACACACAAATATTTGGGCTTAATTATAGCGACACTTTCTCTCCAGTGGCTAAAATAGCATCTATCTTCCTTTTCCCATCCATTGCTACCATTCGTTATTGGCCTCTTTATCAAGTGGATATTAAGAATGATTTTCTGCATGGTGATATTGAGGAAGAAGTATGTATGGATCAAACACTTGGTTTTTTTCTCAGGGGGAGTCTAGTAGCCTTGTATGTCGATTGAACAGGTTACTCTATGGTCTCAAACAGTCCCCTCGAGCTTAGTTTGGAAAATTCAGCATTGTAATTCAGCAATTTGGCATGATTCATAGTGAAGATGATCACTCAGTGTTTTATCGACATTCTCAACCAAATCTGTGTATTTATATGGTGGTTTATGTTGATGATATCATTATCACTGATTATGATGAAAAAGGTATCACTAAATTGAAGTAACATCTCTTCCAGCATTTTCAAACCAAAGACCTTGGTAGACTGAAATATTTTTTAGGTATTGATGTTTCTCAGTCCAGATCAGGCATTGTTATTTCTCAATACAAGTATGCCTTAGACATTCTTGAGGAGACAAAAATGATGGGATGTAGACTCATTGACACTTCTATGGATCCAAATGCTAAATTTCTACCAGAACAGGGGGAGCCACTCAGTGATCCTGAAAGGTATAAATGGTTGGTTGGAAAGTTGAATTATCTCACAGTGACAAGACCTGACATGTAACACCCCATACTTTTACCTAGCTTAAATTCATCCCAAAATGTCAAAGACTTTCTTTAAAGATGAATACACTTTTATACATATGTAATTTTCTAGATTTTCACTTTTCATGATGCGGGAAATTGAATAAGATTTTCATCAATACCAAATTTTACCAATTTCGACACTTGGGCGAAGCGTTAGAGCCATTTTAGTAAGACAGTGTACCACCTGGTACTCTAGCGTATCGCGGAGGTAGTCCAAATGGCATTTTCGTTTTCCAGTGAGGCAACACGATACCATCGCATCGCGCCACCAACCTTTTTCCAAATTTTCACTTTCCAGTGATACTCTGCAATCATGGAACATCACGCCAAAGGGAAAAATTCGCAACTAGTGAGGCACCGCGATGGTGTCGCGTTGCGCCATCAGCCTAGTTCCCAATCGTCAGTTTAAAGTGACACGACGCGATAGTGCTGCGTTGCGCCAGGTGCCTAAAACAGGTTTTTAGTGATAAAAATTAAAAACTTTCTAGGGGTAATAGGGTTTTTTTCCATGACCCAGATCAACCTTTAAACACAAAATTATGCCCTAAATACCCTATTATGTCATTTTTTATCACTTTCTCTCAAAAACAAAATCATTCTCTCTCAAGAGGAAGAAACCCTAGTTCAAGAAATCAACGTCAAGCCCAAGAAATCCTTCAAGAAATTTAAGAATATCACAAATTAAGGTATGTTAGATGTTCATCTATCGGTTCCTTTCACCCATAGAGTCCAATAATTCCTTTTTTAATCCTACAAGATCTCAGATTTATGGTTTTCATGTTTGATTAAGATTGAATTCATGTCCATGATATTAGTTGGGTTCCAATCCATGATTTAAATACAAGTTTCATAAAATTAAATAACATGTGTTGTGAATATGTGGTTATCTTGATAAACCCTTAAACATATAAAGTGATTAATGCATCTATGATATTAATTTGGTTTGTTTTCCATGATTATGATAAGGTTCACAAAAAACAAAATAGTATTTAGGGGGAATTATATGAATTACATGCTAGACCCTTGAATTTGCAATTAAGTATTGTATTCATGATGTTTATGTGATGAGCATTATCATGTGAAATACTCATGCCCCCCAAGTATTTGCTAAAATGCCTATGTGAAGTAGATAGAGGAATCATGAGATGTTATTATGAGATCTTAATCATGTACAAGCTTATGCTCTACAAGTGTTTGATAAAATGCTTATATGAATTGACTAGTGAAGGCATGACATGTTATTATGTGATCCCATTCATGTACAAGTTAATGTATTACAAGTGAATGAATTATGGTAAAGTGAACATTGTTGTATTAATCAAGGTTACATTTTGCTTTATTTCTCATGCTATCGAGTACTGAGGGTATTTAATACCCGACGATTTAGTTGTTTACCTAGATCCAGTGACAGTTACAAACTAGTATCAGTCATGTTATGATCAGTAGTACTCTCAGTCAGTTACAGAACTCAGTATAACTCAGTCAGTTACAAAACTCAGGAAAACTCAGTAAACTCAATATCAGTACCATCCCATTCAGTATACTCAGGTCATTGTCTTTCAGTTGGGGGTAGGATTTAGCACCGAGCGAGTACAGGGATGAAGACTTTCCCGTTAGATAGGCAGAGTCATTAGTAGAAGTCCCTGTACTCCAGAATTGCATAGCCAGTGCAGGATAAGGATTCAGCCGTTATACTAGGCTTGACTACCTCCCAGGGGTCACCCGTCAGTTTAGGCTTGGCTCCACCCAGGTGTCACCCGTCAGTTAGGCTTAGCATCCTGGTTTTCTAGTGTTAGTACCCATAGCACGGTATTAGCACCCTTCTAACTAAGGTTACAGGTTGGAATCCTATCAGTTCATATTTGGGGCATCTCAGTTAGATGATTACCTCCCATAGTTTCAGTTTTAGTTTCGGTCTTCAGTTTAGTACTACAGAATCAGGACTGTCAGACACATTCAATTCAAAGCCAGTAATTTATATATCAGTAACTCAGATATCAGTTACTCAGTTATTAGAAGTCAGTACTTAGCTTCAGAAAAGCTTAGTTTCAACATTATAAAAAACGCATATTATTGCATTCTCAGTATTTGCCATAGTTCAGATTATCCATGTACTCTCATGTTCAGTTATTTTATATAATTTAGTCAGTAATTGTTCATGCATATGAACCCTTGCATTCAGCATTACCTCATCTAGCATACTAGTACATTCCCACGTACTGGCGCATACTTTCCTGTTCTATTATGTTTCATATCATAGGCTCAGACACTCAGGTTTCCGACCACGCATAGTAGATTCAGATTCATCCAGCAGCAGTAGATTTAGCTATGAGTCCTCATCATTTGAGGATATTCTATTATTTCATATTTTTAGTAGATGTAGTAGTTCAGTAGATTGAGTTAGTTGGGGGGGTTTCCAATCAACTTCACTTTCAGACAAATTCAGTTAGAGGTTTTTCAGGCAGTATTCAGTTTTACAGATGTTATATTGTATAAGTATTTTAGATGTTTTGAACCTTATGGAATTTCAGCCCATTTTCCGCATTAATTTCAGTATTATTATTCAGTGCTCACATCAGATATCATCCATGGGTTAGCTTGTGGTCCTTCGGGGTCGTAAGCACTGTGTGACGACTAGGGGGTAGTCCCGGTTCATTAGATGACATATCCTTTCCTGTGAGTATAGTAAGTCAGTGTATGTCTTCCCCCTGTGGTAGTCACTGGAATGCAGTTATTCTTATTCTGCGATATATAAAATTAGTTCCAGGTAAAGGACTACTGTTTGAGTGTCGAGGTCAAGGGCATATCATTAGATACATATTTGTTGATTGGACAGGATCACCTATGATAGACATTCTACCTCCGGATATTGTGTTTTAGTAGGAGATAATTTAGTATCTTGGAAGAGTAAGAAACAGAGTGTGGTTGCTCGATCTAGGAATGATGCAAAATATCGAGCAATGGTTGTAGCAACTTGTGAGCTAGTTTGGATCAAACAATTGCTGAGAGAATTTAAATTTGGAGAAACCAGTAAGATGGAACTTGTGTGTGATAATTAAGTAGCCCTTCAGATCGCATCAAATCCTATGTTTCATGAGAGATCTAATCACATAGAGATTGATTGTCACATTGTTAGAGAAAAGATACTCTCAGGAGATATTGTCACAAAATTTGTGAAGTCAAGTGATCAACTTGCAGATATCTTCACCAAGTCCCTCGCTGGTCCTTATATTAATTACATTTGTAACAAGTTTGGTACATATGATTTGTATGCACCAACTTGAGGGGGAGTGTTATAATATGAGTAAAAATAAGAATAGTATATAGAATCCTAGTTGGAAAAAGATTGTACTATAGTGCCTATAAACATGGTCTTGATGTAATTATGTAAACATACAATTTTAATAATATTTTTCTCTATTAATTCTCACACCACCGATACGAATTGTACCACCTAAGTCATATCCATTCCAGAAACCAAATTCAACCCACCATCAATTACTTGTCAATATACGACAAACCAATGCCACTTATACCCCAGTGTACAAATCGTTCCCCCTAGTCGTAACTTGTCCAAAACACAAAAATTTGGGAAATTTTTGAAGTGTTGAAAATCTAGGTTGTTAAAATCTCCCCAACTAGGAACATTCATCCTCGAATGAAGGACATGGTAGGGTAAAAAGAAACACAATTCAGTTGTATTATCAAATATCAATCCAACCTTTAACCAAGTTAGAAAATAAAAATGCAAAGATATTAATCTTTCTTTTAACAAAGTTTGAAAACAAAAGTATGTTGAAGAACACATACCTTCCACATGAATCCCAGGAGCAAGAAAATAGATGCAGATACTTAGACTTCATGTCCTATTCCGCTTCCTATGTAGCCTCTTACACCTTATGGTTTCTCTATAGAACCTTAATCAAGGCCACATTCTTGGTCCGTAATCGATGGACCTGCCTATCCAGTATCTCAAGTGGGACCTCTTCATAAGATAGAGAATCCGAGATACCCAATCCCTTCAAAAGTTTAACCGAAAAAGGATCACCAACGCACTTCCTTAACGTAGAGACGTGAAATACCGGATGAGTGTATCCTAGACTAGAAGGCAACTCCAATTCATAAGCCACATTACCAACCCTCTGCAAAATCTACTAAGGGCCAACAAACCAGAGAATGAGCTTGCCTTTCTTACCAAACCTCATTGCTCCCTGCATGGGAGATACCTTTAGGAATACCTTATCCCCAACCTCAAACTCTAAGTCCCTATGCCTAGCAGCTGCATAGGACTTTTGGCGACTTTGGGTAGACTTAATCCTATCCCAAATCACTTTTACTTTTTCTATGAACTGATAAACCAAATCCGTATCGAACATATCCGCCTCACCAAAATCAAACCAACCAATAGAAGATCTAAACCTCTTACCAATCAGTACTAGAATGATAGCTATTGTTGCAAGTAAACTCTACCAAAGGTAGATGCTCAACATAATTTCCACCATAATCAATCATACACGCACGAAGTATGTGCACCAATGTCTAAATAGTCCCCTTTGTTTGTCAATCAGTCTACAGATGAAAAGTATTACTCAAACCAACCTTAATCCCCAATCCCTTCTATAAAGACAACCAGAAATGAGATCAAAACTGCATACCACGATCATAGATAATCAAAATAGGTAACCTATGCAGCTTCACAATTTCCTGAAGATACAACTTTGCATAATACTCTGCCAAAAAGTTAGTCTGCACTGTCAAGAAGTGAGCAGACTTCATTGTTCTATCCATAATGACCCAAATCAAATCAAATTAGTTCTGAGACTGAGGAAGACCGATAACAAAATCCATATTGATTACCTCTCATTTACATTCGGGAAAATCAATTTCTTGATACAACCCAATAGGCCTTATGTACTCAACTTTGACTTGTTGGCACACCATGTACTTGGATACAAAATCAGCCACATCCCTCTTTATACCATTCCACGAATTTATCTCCTTAAGATCATGATACAATTTTATCAAACAAGGATGATCAACGTAGCGCGATTCAAGCACCTCAGCCAAAATCCTTTGTTGTAAGCCATCAACATCAAGAATACAAAACCTCCCTTGGTACTACAAAGTACCATCGCCACTGATCTCAAAAACCATCACCTTTTGCACACCTACATCCCTCTTGATTTTTATCAAAACAGGATCCAACATTAGCTTCTCCATAATCTCTTCACCAAGAGATGAGCGAACCATTTCCTTTACTATCACACCACAATCCTTGGAGTCCAAGAGATGAACTCCATGATTAGCCAAGCGGTGAATATCCTTCACCAATTCTCACTTCTCCAGATCCACATAAGCTAAACTCCCCATGGACACCTGCTAAGAGCATTAGCAATCACGTTAACTTTAACTAAGTGGTAGTGAAGACTCATATCATAGTCCTTGAGAATCTCAAGCCATCCTCTATGCCTGAGATTTAGCTCCTTTTGAGTGAACACATACTGTAGACACTTATGATCAGTAAAGATGTCCACGTTCACTCCATATAAATAATGCCACCAGATTTTCAAAGAAAAAACCACCATAAACAGCTCCAAATCATGAGTAAGATCATTCTTCTCATGCACCTTTAACTGGTTGGAAGCATAGGCTATAACATTCCCATGTTTCATCAAAACACAACCAAGTCCCACCCGGGAATCATCACAATAAACCACAAACCCCTCATTTCCTTCAGATAATGTTAAAACAGAGCCAAAGTTATCTTATCTTTAGGAATATCAAAATTCCCTTCACACGCATCCAACCAAAAAAACTTCACCTTCTTTTGAGTCAACTAAGTCAAAGGGGAAGCTATTATAAAGAAACTTTCCACGAATCGCCTATAATACCCAGCCAAACCCAAGAAGCTTAGAATGTTGGTTGGAGTCGTAGTACTAGGCCACCCCTTAACTACAACCACCTTTTGTGCATCCACCATGATCCCTTTGTTAGAAATAATATGGCCTAAAAAGTTACAGCATTCAACTAAAACTCACACTTGGAGAACTTGGCAAACAACTGTTGATCTTTCAAGGTCCACAACACTATATAGAGATGATTGGCAGGATCCACCTCACTTTTAGAATACACCAATGACACGACCTGCCCTGGGGCCTTGTTGTTATGGGCGTACAAAGTCCGTCAAGGATGGGAGACCACCCACATTACCCAACCCAACCTTCAGTCGCTTGCCCTGAGTTAGATGAATTTCGAGTATAAAACTTAATAGTGTAACTGCTCACACAAAGACCTTGGGAATAGATCACAATCGTGACCAACCCAACTGAGTCCAACCATACCATACCAATAATCCAACCATGTGAACCCACACCAAACAAGGCCATAAACCAGGCCATAACCAAAGACATTCCAAAACATAATATAATTAATCCCAAAATGAAGTATGACGAAAAAGTGAGAAATTATGTCCGATAATTCTAGCCTCCCATTCTATTCCAATGCTAAGGATGACACCTATATTGATCCTTCCTATAACAACCCATAGAAGTACCACAAAGCCTCTATCCAAAAGAGTAATGAAATCCAGTTGGGACATGTCCCCAACCATAGCTAAAACCAATATCCAGAATAAAGTCAAAATTTATAAAAGTATCCATAACATGAAATGGAGCCTTCTAATAGGATGGAAACTTACCACATTAGTCCAAATGTTGTCCCTGAGTCAACCACTATGTATAAGGAGTAGAACGGCCAGTTCCTGCATAGCGTGGGTACACAATAACCAGCAGATAGGGTTAGCAAGTAACCGCTAGCATGATCTTAGAATAAGGATAAAATAATTCCATTTATAAAATAAAGTAAAACCATCAATGATGCATACAACCATACAAGTATATATATATATATATATATATATATATATATATTACCAATCAAGGAAAAAGGGATCAGGTTTAACATGCTTTTAAAACCTTTATCGGGGCTGTGTAGCTTTGCCGTCCTAAACCATCCACAGGCTATATGGGTTTAGCCCCACCCTCTCCCCCCTTCTTAAAGAGCCCTAATGCATGTAGCCGTACGACCAGGTAAATATCCCATGGAATGACTAGTATATACCCAAAATAAAGTGTGACAACATGCACACGATCACTAAGACCAACCTCACATCGACAAATATGATTTTCCAATTTTGGTCCCCCCAGGACCTCCATCTTCCACACCTATGATACACATTCCGCCACTATTGTCCAATTAAAACTAGATTTCCAAATAACCAAAACATTATCCATTTATTAACCAAGCTATAGATATTAGTATTGTCATACCAACCCTTACTTGCAAGTATCATCCGTAGCCAACCATTTATAGTTTTAAGAGGACTTTCAAGTACCCTTATATTTTCCATATTAAACTACTTGGGAGACTTCCATGTTCCCCACAAGCATAACCAATTAGCCTTTAGCCTTTTCAAACCGTTTCAGCCTTGCATAATTCTTTTGCCATGTTTTAAACATGCTAAAGTTCCATTAGGAGAAGTCAATGCAATGAACATATCTTTACAAGCATTTTGTAGAACACATTGGGGGCATAATATAACCAACACCAATTCCAATTACCATTAAACCACTCTCATGCAATCCAATTATCCAAAACCACCATTAATGCATGTAAAAGTGTAATTAAAACCATGGGAAACTATAACCAAGCAATTAACATCAAAACCCTCAAATCATATTTGAAAACCAAAATCCATGCAATAGTAAAATCGTGAAAACATTCATATAAACCATGCCTTTAATTAAATTAACAATGAGGGGAGAGAAACATTCCTTAAACCAAGATGATGATGAAAATAAATCATCAAGACAAGGTCCTAATTGATCCCTTAGTTGAAACCCTATCCCTCTTTGCTTAATAGCTTGTAAGAGAATTATGGAATATTTAGGAAGAGCTTCTAAGTGTTAATGAATACAATATTAGGGTAAATAACCTCCTAAGTAGGTTAGAAGGGGACTTATTAGGATAAGTAGGGAAATGTCCAGAATACCCCCACTTAAGTTGCACAAAAATCCCGTCATAGGGATACGACAAGCCCTTACGAGTTGTACCCTTCTAATACGATTAATATCCATCACTAGTATCCAAGCCTCAACCCGTGGATCAAACATTTTCCTGTATACTACTCATCCAACCAAGTGGTAACCACAACATACAATCTGTATCCATGACCCGTATCCCTAGCAGAATAAATTACTTAGGGCATTGAACACTATTTACCATACGACTCCCTGAAATTTTTCATACCCTGGCTTACGGCTCTTGGTGAGACACTCGTGCTATGATCCAATCTAAGTAACTAAGTCTAAGATTAATTTAAGGAACCAAAAGACCCGTAACCACCAATATGACTCTTACCCCTAAGTCATATCCATTCCAATAACCAAAATCCATCCCACTAACCAATACTGATCAGCATACGATCGTACCACACCATCCGTATTCTATCATACGGCTTATACCCATGAGTCATATTGTGTCCAGAGATCAGAATTCCAAGAAATTTTATAAGGTATAGAAACTAGGGTGTTTCAGTCTCCCCCACTAGGAACATTCATCCCCGAATGGCGGACAAGGTTGGTGAAACCACATGCTAGAGTCATTTGCATTATATTATCAGATATATTCCCAATCTTTAACAAAGTTCAAAAATGAAGAGGAAAAGATATAAATCTTTCCTTTAACAAATTCTTAAAACTAAGATGTGTTGATGACACATACCATATGTACGAATCCCTAGAGAAAAAAATAAATGCGGATACTTAGACTTCATGTCCTCTTTCGCTTCCCAAGTAGCTTCTTCCACCTTATGGTTTCACTAAAGAACCATAACCGAAGCCACATCCTTGGTCCACAACTGGCGAACCTACCTATCCAAGATTTCAACCAGGACTTCTTCATAAGACAAGGAATCTGTGAGACCCAATCCTTCCAAAAGAACAACCAAATAAGGATCACCAAGACACTTTCTCAACATGGAAACATGAAATACTGGATATACCAAGCTTAAGTTAGAAGGCTACTCCAACTCGTAAGCATTATTACTAACTCTTCGAAAAATCTTATGACTGAGTTTCCCCTTCTTGCCAAACTGTACTACTCCCTTCATTGGAGATACCTTGAGGAAAACCTTATCCCCAACCTCAAACTCTAAGTCTCTACACCTTACATTTGCATAGGACTTTTGGAAAATTTGGGATGCCTTAAGCCTATACAAAATCACCTTCAACTTCTCCATAGCCTGGTAGACAAAATCGAGACCAAACATGTCTGCCTCACCAAGCTCAAAACAACCAATAGGAGATCTGTACTTCTTACCAAACAATGCCTCAATAGGGCCATACCAATACTATAATAATAGCTATTGTTGTAAGCAAACTCCACCAAATGTTGATGATCAACCCAATTGCTACCATAATCAATAACATAGGCCCAAAGTATATCCTCTAATATCTGAATAGTTCTCTCCACTTTCCCATCTGTCTGTCGGTGAAAAGCAATACTTAGACTCAACTTAGTCCCCAAACCTTTCTAAAAATACCACCAAAAGTGAGATGTAAACTGGGTGCCATGATCAGAAATAATCAAAACAGGCACCCTATGCAGCTTCACAATTTCCTGAAGATACAGCTTAGCATAATCCTCTGCCAAAAAGGTAGTACGTACTGACAAAAAGACAACATACATGATCATCCTATCTAGGTGACCCAAATCAAATCATATTGGTTCCGATACTGAGGAAGACCAGTAACAAAGTCCATATTGATCACTTCCCACCTCTATTTGGGAAAATCAACTTCTTGATACAACTCTCATGGCCTCATGTGCTCAACCTTAACCTATTGACACACCATGCACTTGGCTACAAAATCAATCATATCACTCTTCATACCATTCCAAAAATAGATCTCCTTGAGATCATGATACATCTTAGTTTAGTCGGGCTGAACAACATAGCGCGACTCATGTGCCTCAACCAAAACCCTTTGCCTCAACCCATTAACATCAGGAACACAATGATGAAGAGATCCAAATACTCTAGAAAAAACCTATTCATCAGATTTATAAATACTTCCGGAGCATTAGTCAATCCAGTTGACATCACCAAAAACTCAAAGTACCTATACCAAGTACTAAAAGCCATGTTAGGGACTTCTACTTCCCAAATCTTTAGTTGATGGTACCCAGACCAAAGATATATCTTAGACAAGAACTTGACACCTTGCAATTGGTCAAAAAGATCATCTATCCTTGGAAGAGGATACTTGTTCTTGACTTTCACCTTGTTCAACTGCATGTAGTCAATACACATCCGAAGGGAATCATCATTCTTGTGCACAAACAATACCGGTGCACCCCAAGGAGATATACTAGGATGAATAAGCCCCTTATCCAGAAGATCCTTAAGTTTCCCCTTGAGTTCCCTTAACTCAGCTAGAGCCATTCTATATGGAGGACTAGAAATTGGATGAGCGTTCAGAATTAGATCAATACCAAACTCTATTTCCCTATCCGGAGGAACACCAGGAAGATCATTCGAAAAGACCTCTAGAAACTCATTAACCATAAGAATTGACTGAAAACAAGGCCCTTCCAAGTTAGAATCTTCAACCCGAACCAAGTGATAAAGACAATCTTTGGAGATTAGCCTGCGATCTCGAAGATAAGAAATAAACCCCCCCTAGGAGCTAAGGAAACACCATCCTATTCTATAATCGTCTTATTAGGGAACCTAAAAATAATCCTACTGGTTCAACAATCCAAAAGCGCATAACAAGAGTGTAACCAGTCCATACCTAGAATAGCATAAAATCTACCATATCCAACTCAAACAGATCCACCAAGGTCTACTTTCCTCCAATAGATACAAACACCCCCTATAGACTCTCTTCGAAATAACCGAGTCACCTACTAAGGTAGAAATAGAAAAATGATCCAAAATAACTTTTGGATCGAAACCAAAAAACATATCCACATAAGGACTCCATAGGAGAGAGTAGAACCTGATCAAATAAATAATACACGTCACAAGAGAAAAGTTAAAACATATCAGTAACGACATTAGGTAATGCCTCGGATTCCTATCGAGAAGCCAAAGTATAAAATCTGTTTCAACCAATACTAAAATCTGGAGCAGTAACAGAAGCAGATGAAACACTACCAGGTGCAGGAGTAAAATTGAAGCCACGGGAATCTTATTCACTTCCATAGCAACCTTATTAACTGGAAAATCCCTGAGTGGATGGCCTGCCTATCCACACTTGAAGCATTTTTCCATTCCTTCATCGCAACTGACTAGGAGGACATGAAAAAATCAATAAACGTCCGTTTGCTTGAGATTGGGCACCTGGTGCCTGACAATTTTACCACTATGATGAAGCTTGTCACCCAACTGATAAGGAGTACAAGCAGTAGTGTAGGAACCAAAACTACCCCACTTGTTTATCTGCCATTTTCCACTATTTTGACCACCCTGAGACTGAGCACCTCCCTAATCAGAAAACCAGCTTCTCTTACCCTGCTTATCCCCAAACTCTGCTTGCTTCCTATTTTTATCATACATTTGCTGCATATGAACAGTCAACCTAGAGATATCCATATCTTTAATCAGCAAGGTAGTCTTGCTCTTTAAAATCAAATCCCAATTTCAACTAGAAGTGAACTTCCTCATTCTTGCCCACATGTCAGCCACTAAATCAGGAGCATACCTTGGCAACTAGTGAAACTTCAAGGCATATTCCTTGATAGACATCCTCCCCTACTTGAGGTTTACAAAATCCTTCATATTTGTTTCCCTCAAATCTTGGGGAAAGAACCAATCCAAGAAGGCATTAGAAAAGGCCTCCTATAACCCTTCCTTTTCCACATCACCTATATCCCTATCTCACTCTTCATACCACTGATATACAACATCTTTGAGATGATAACCTACAAAGTTTACTCCCTCCACATTGGTAGTCTGCATCACTAAAAATATTTTTTCTATATTATCCAAGAAGCCTTATGGATCCTCCTCCACTTTTACTCTTAAAAAAGTGGGAGGACCACTCTTCATAAACTGGCCAACCCTTGTGGCCTCAGCAGACAAAGCACCAGTCACACCCCACTCAGCCTGAGTAGCAACCAATTTAGCAATAGCATGAATAGACCGACGGACTTCTGCATTACTCACCTCACCTGTAACGCCCCAATTTTCTAAACCGGATTGCTACACGGTGCTCAAGACCCCGAAGGACCACAAACTAACCAATGACTGATATCTATACCTATAACTGCATAATATACATATAAAATGCGGAAACATGAACAAAGAGGGCATAAGGTTCAATCTTGAATAATAAGATATCTGAAATAAGGTGGTATCATAGTACCAAAACAAAACTAAAAATACTAAAATCTAATATGAAAACTCTATAATCTTCTAAAAGCCTCTAAACTATCTGAATAAGGAGTTAAAGGAACATGTCTCCAACTAACTCCCTAAACTAAAAATAAACTGAAATACTAGAGTAATAACTGTAACAATCATGTCCACGAAAGATGAGGACTCACTGCTTACTGGACTCCTATCACTGATCTGGAATCTGCACCTAAGAACCTATGGTGTAACATAAAAAGAAAGCACCATAGTGCAAATGCGTCAGTACAACTAAAGTACTGAGTATACATGGGGGTAGGCTAAATGCATGGAGTTTATATGCATGAACATGCTGACTAATATGATGAGAATACATACATATATACGTAACTACTACTGAACTCGTGGAGATACTGACTAGTTGAGTTTGAACTCTGACAACATAAGTTTTGTGATACCGAGATACTGAATGACTGATGACATGGATGACTGTATCTAATAGTCCTAATTCTGGGGAAAACTATCTGAGTTCCAAACTGTATCTGAACATATAAGTCAGATAGCAGTCCTAGCTAACGAGTGATCTCTGAAACTGATAATGAGAATACTCGACTGAATCTAAGATTGATATCAAGTTTGTTTGCCGGGTGACCTCTAGATCTAATAATAAGTGTCTGAATATGGGACCAAGACTATCTGAAGGGATGGTCCAGAAATCAATGGAACTATCTGAGTTCCTTACTGAGATCGATGACTGTATCTGACAGTCCTGATTCCAAATTTCTACTCTGAAGATAGATACTGAAACTGTAACTGTAACTGTAACTGTGACTGTAACTGTGAGAGGTAGTAACCTAATCAAAATACCCTGATACTGTACTGGTGGGGTCCAATCTTTTCCCTGATTGGAAGGGTGTCAATACCGTGCCACAGGTAGAAACCTCTGGTAAGGTCAAGCCTCTCTGACGGGTGACCCTGAACAGGAAATCAAGCCTAAGGTAATATAATAGTCAAGTTTAGCCTTAATCTGATGGGTGACTCCTGTCCTGTACTGGGTACACAGTTCTGGAGTATAGGGATTGATTCTAACGGTTCTACCTCTCTGACGGGGAAACCGCCATCCCCATACTCGCTCGGTGCTAGTTCTAACTCCCAACTGAAAGACACTGAACAGATTAACTGAGATGAACTGACTAACTGAACTGAACTGATTCTGAGTTTATTGAGTTCCTTAGACTGACGGAACACTACTACCATCTGATATCTATCTAAGTCATGAGATTGTTGATCTTACTGAGTACTGAGTTTTCATGAGGTTTCTGAGTCTTTCCTGAGTCACATGACTAACTGCAATCTATGGAACATAGCTTGACTGAGGATTTCTTGAAACATGACACTAGCTCTAGGCACACAACTATAGTTTTCGGGTACAAATACCCCCAGGACTCAATGGAAGAAAACTGACACACATGACTGACTTGATCATAAGAGTAGAGTCCATAATTCACAATATCATAAGTAAGGATTTCATAATAAGAATGATTCTCAACAAACTATCACATGATCGGGAATGCACACAACATGGATATACTTGCATGGCTTCAATAACATGGTCATTCCATATCACAACAATATCATGAGCATCTCATACAACATCTTCAATTCAAGACAATAGCATGGGGATCACGTTGAACATAAACTTAGAACATGGAATAGTTATTTAGGACTTATTATGTCATAAAAGCATGATTTCTATTCCCTTAGGTATTTTCACAAACACCTTACATGCACATCTTAGGCATAGGTGGATTCATCAAGATTACAAATATTCAACCATCAATTTCACATATTTATACATTAAATACCACTATATCCTCACATAAAACATACAAAGGTCCCATCTTAGGCATCATCAAACTCCAACCACATGAACATCAACCATCAACAACATAAATATCATAATACATAATTTAGAAGATGGCTCTTGAGCTTCATGGACGAAAGAAGTCCATGAATCAACTCACGCATACCTTAGAAGGAAGATTCTTGATGATTGACGAAGGAATTTCCTTGAAATTAGATCTTCAAGCTTAATTATGCAACCCTAGTTGTTTTTCTCTTTTAGTGCTCTTGGATGATGAACTTTGAGATGTTAATAGAGTTGTAATATGTTTAGAAGCTATATATTTCGTAGGGTTAAGTTTAGGGACGTGTAAGGAGTGTTAAAAGACTTAATTACCCTCAAAATAACTCAAGACAGAGTGTTTTTGGCACTTGGAACTGACTTAGGCGGCGCCTAACCAATCGCCTAAGTTTGGTTGGGCGGCGCCTAACCAATCACCTATCCTTATTGTCTATCACAAAAATGGGCATAACTTTTTGCTCGGGTATTGGATTAAGGGGAAATTGGTATCGTTGGAAAGCTAATTCGATTCTCTACAATTTAGTGGGTCTAAATCAGCCAAAATACCATATTAACATCGAGTTATACTCGTTCAAATATGACCCTTACAAAATCAAGCACTAAAACTTGATACATTCAAAAACTCTTAGCTTGTATTACCTTAAGTGTCTCATATGAACATGCTTAACACATCATAAGCTATCTGATCGCTAGGATACTCATTGTAAGTCATGTACTTAAGTATGAATCACAGGATAGGATATTTCATATGTAGGAAAAATGATTCGTCTCCTAACTTAGAAACATATGGGGTATTACATTACCTTAAGAAGGACTAGTAGAAACTGGTGGAACTCCAAAATTATCAGGGATAGGATCGTGAGAAAGAAGGTGAACCCCTAAAGTAGGATGACCACTTCAGCATTACCCCCAGATGGGATAAATGAATTTCCTTATGTTCCAAATTAACGAGGCATGATCTGAAAAATGAACAAACACAGATTAGAGAAGATTCCAAGACTGAGAATTAAAGCTTGAAGATAGAATACCAAGAAAGTGAAGCATTCCTAAATGCCTTGTAGCCTCTCCCTTATGAGTGTGGCTCGCTATAGACCCTTAAAAGAGACTCTACTCAACACGGCTTTATAGACCCCCAATTAGCCATAAATCTAGGCTCTGATACCAACTAAATATGACCTGCTATGGGGCCTTGTCGTAATGGGCGTCCCAAGTCCGACCTGGATTGGAGACCACCCCCATTACCCAACCCAACCTCCAGCTACCTGCCCTGAGTTTGATGAATATCGAGCATAAAAATTATTAGTGTAACTTCTCACACAAAGACCCTTGGAATAGATCACAACCATGACCAACCCAGCTGAGTCCAACCATCCCATACCAATAATCCAACCATACCAAACCATACCAAATAAGGCCATAAACCAGGCCATAACCAAAGACATTCGAAAACATAATATATTTAATTCCAAAATGAAGTGTGACAGAACAGTAAGAAATTATGTCTGATGATGCCAGCCTCCCAGCCTATTCCAATGCCTAGGCTGACACCTATACTGATCCCGTCCATACCATCCCATAGAAGTAACACAAAAAATCTATCCAAAAGAGTAATGAAATCCGATTGGGACATACCCCCAACCACAGCCAAAATCAATATCCATAATAAAGTTAAAATGTCTAATAGTATCCATAACATAAAATGGAGTCGTCTGAAAGGATGAAAGCTCACAACTTTATTCAAAATGTTATCCCAGAGTCAATAACTATGTAGAAGGAGTAGAACGGCTGGCTACTGCATAGTGTGGGTATACAGCCACCAGTAGATGGGGTTAGCGAGTGACCGCTAGCATGATCTCAAGATAAGGATAAAATATTGCCATTTATAAAAACAAGTAAAACTATCACTGATTCATACAACCATTCATATATATATATATATATAACACCATGCTGGGAAAAGAGGGCCGGATTTAACATGCCTTTAAAACCTTTACCTAGGTTGTGTAGCTTTGTTGTCCTAAACCACCCAAAAGCTATATGGGTTCATCTCCCCTTGTTGAAAAGGCCCAAGTGTGTGTAGCCTCATGACCAGGGAAATATCCCTTGTGATGACTAGTACATCCCTAAAATAAAGTATGACATCATGCCCACGATCATCAAGACCAACCTTATATCGGCGAATATGAGTTTCTAGTTTTAGTCCCCCTGGGACCTCTACCTTCCATAGCTTTCCTACACATCTCGCTACTATTTCCCAATTTAAACCAGTTTTACAAATAACCAAACCATCATCCATTTATTAACCAAGGCCATTGATATTGGTATTATCATACCAACCTTTACTTGCAAGTATCATCCATAGCCAACCAATATGTAGGTTTAAGGGAACTTTCAAGTACCCTTATATTTAACATATTAAACCACTTAGGAGACTTCCATGTTTCCACAAGCATAACCAATAAGCCTTTAGCCTTTCCAAACCGTTTAAACCATGCATAATTCCTCTGCCAAGTTTAAAAAATGCAAGAGTTCCATTAAGAAAGTCAATGTAATGAACATATCTTTATAAGCATTTTGTCAAACACATTGGGGGCATAATATAACCAACATGAATTCCAATTACCATTAAACCACTCCTATTCAATCCAGTTATCCAAAACCACCATTAATGCATATAAAATCATAATTAAAACCATGGTAAACCATAACTAAGAAATTAATATGAAAACCCCCAAATCATATTTGAAAACCAAAAACCATGCAATAGTAAAACGATGAAAACATTCATATAAACCATTTCTTCAATTAAATTAACAATGAGGGAAGAGAAACATGACTTAAACCAAGATGATGATGAAAATAAATCACCAAGACAAGCCCCAAATTGATCCCTTAGTTTAAACCCTATCCCTTCTTGCTCAATAGCTCTTAAAAGAATTATGGAATATTTATGAAGAGTTTCTAAGTGTTAATGAACAGAATATTAGGGTAAATAACCTCCTAAGTAGGTTAGAAAGGGACTTATTAAAATAAGTAGGGAAATGTCCAGAATACCCCCACTTAAGTTTCACAAAAATCTCGTCACAGGGATACGACTGGCCGTCATGAGTCGTACCCTCCTAATACTATTGATATCCACCATTTGTATCCAAGCCTCAACCCTTAGATCAAATATTGTCTAGTATACGACTCATCCAACTAAATTGTAACCACAATATACTATCCATATCCATGACTCGTATCCCTAGCAGAATAAATTACCTGGGACATTGAACACTGTTTACCATACAAGTCCTTGGTACAATTCGTACCCTAGCTTATGGCTTATGGTAAGGCACTCATGCTATGATCCAACCTAAGTAACTAAGTCTAAGATTAAGATAAGGAACCAAATGACCCATAACCACCAATACTACCAATCTGTATCCATGACCCGTATCCCTGGCAGAATAAATTACTTAGGGCATTAAACACTATTTACCATATGAGTCCTTGGAATTTTCATACCCTGGCTTACGGCTCTTGGTGAGACACTCATGCTATGATCCAATCTAAGTAACTAAGTCTAAGATTAATTTAAGGAAACAAAAGACCCATAACCACCAATATGACTCATACCCCTAAGTCGTATCTATTCCAGTAACCAAAATCTATCCCACCAACCAATACTGGTCAGCATACGATCATACCATACTATCCGTATTCTATTATACAACTCATACCCATGAGTTGTATTGGGTCCAGATATCAGAATTCCAGGAAATTTTCTATGGTACAGAAACTAGGGTGTTTCAACCAAGACATCATTAATGAACATAATGACAAAAACATCCAAGAACTGCCTGAAAACCCTATTTATAAAATCCATAAATGTCGTTGGGGCATTAGTAAAACCAAATGACATAACCATGAACTCAAAGTGCCCATACCGAGTACAAAAAGTCATCTTAGGGATATCCACCTCCCTGATCTTAAGCTAATGATAACTAGATCAAAGATCTCTCTTAGAAAAGAACTTGGCACCTTGCAAATTACCAAACAAGTCATCTATCCTTGGAAGAGGATACTTGTTCTTGATTGTTACTTTTTTTTTCAACTGCCGATAGTCAATGCACATCCAAAAGGAACCATCCTTCTTGCACATGAACAACACCGGTGCATCCCACGGGGATACACTAGGACAAAAAAAAACCTTTATCTAGGAGATTATTAAGCTACTCCTTGAGTTTTCTCAACTCACCTGGAGCCATTTTATAAGGAGGAATAGATATTGGATGAGTTTCTGGAACCAAATCAATACCAAACTCTATCCACATTTGGAGAAACACCAGGAAAATCATCTGGAAAAACCTCAGGAAACTAACTTACCATAAAAACCGAATGAAAAAGAGGACCTTCTGAGTTAGAATCTTTAACTCGGACCAAGTGATAAAGACACCCTTTGGAATTCACCAAGGAGCTAGGTAACCACCTTCTCTCTTTATAATCGATTCACCAAGGAACCTAAAAACAACTTTACGGGTTTGATAATCTAAGGACGCATAACAAGAGTGTAACCAATCCATCCCTAGAATAACATCAAAAGCCACTATATCGAGTTCATATAAATCTACCAAAGTCTACCTACTACCAAAAGATACCACACAACCCCTATAGACTCTTTTATTAATAACCACGTCACCTATCAGGGTAGAAACTTAAAAAGGATCCTAAATAACCTTAGGATCAAGACCAAAATACACAGCCACAAATAGGGTCACATAAGAAAAAGTAGACCCCAAATTAAGCAAATAATACACATCATGAGAAAAGAGTTGTAATGTACCAGTCATGATAGTAGGTGATACCTCATACTCCTATTGAGATGTAACAACATATAACCTATTCCTACCAGTGCCGACACCAGAAGCAGAGCAAATACTAAAGCAGTACTACTAGGTCTAGGAGAAGAATATGAAGCAACTGGAGCTTCGACCGCTCCCAAAGCAACCTTACCAACTAGATAGTTTCTATGTATATAGCCTGGCTGACCATATTTAAAACATTTATACCTCCTTTCATCACAAAAACCCTGATGAAGATGACCATAAACCAACAAAAAGGGCTTGAAGAAGCCGATTGTGCCCCGCTCGCCTGAGATTAGGCACCTTGTGCCCAAAAATTATCACCACCCTGATGACGCCTATCACTTGAAGGATTCAAGTAACGAGAACTACTAGAAGACAAGGAACCAGAACTCCTCCACTTCTTTTTTGTCCACTTAATGCCATCTCGACTACCTTGTTGTTTCACACCACCTTGTTTGGAAGACCTAAACTTCTTACTCTACCTTTCCCTAAACTCCGCTTGGTTTCTCGTTTTCCTCCACCTATTTCATATGAACCAATAACCTAGACATATCCATATCCTTGATCAACAACACGATCTTGCTTTCAAGGATCAAATCCTGAGACAGCTCAAAAGAAAACTTTCTCATACTCAACCTCATATTAGAGACCAATTCCAGAGCATACCTTAACAGTAAATGAAACTTCAAGGCAAATTCCTTGACTGACCTTTTTCCTTGTCTTAGATTGACCAATTCTTCCACCTTTGCTTTTCTCAGCTCCTGTAGAAAGAAGCGATCTAGAAAAGCATCTGAGAAAGTCTCCTATAAGGAAAACTTCTCAATATTACCTCTATCCCTTTCCTACTCTTCATACCACTGGTACACAATATCCTTGAGCTGATAAGCTGCAAAATTCACTTCTTCCACATTTATGCCCTACATCACCCTAAAAAAAATTATATATTTAATCCAAGAAACCCTATGGATCCTCCTCTACCCTCACACCAATAAAAGTACAAGGATTCATATTCATAAATTGGCCAACCCTTGTGGACTTAGGAGATGAAACACCAGATATATACCGCTCAACCAGAGCAACAACTAATTAAGCAATATCATAAATAGATTGATGAAATTTTGCATTTGTCACCTCCCTCTAAAGAGGATTATCAGCAATTGCTGAAACTCAAGAAATATCAAGGATTAGATCCCTAGATAGAGTATGGATCCTTTGTGTCCCTTTTACGTTCTCCCCGGAAGGAACAGAAAAATTTCCTTGTGTTCCATATTATTGAGGCATAATCTGAAAAGCAAACAAATTAGGATTATGGAGGATTCTAGGACTTAGACTCCAAGATTAAGAATAGAATACCAAGAAAGACAAACATTTCTAAATGCCTCGTAGCCTCTCCCTTATAAGTGTGGCGTAATACACAGCCTTAAAAGAGACTCTACTAGACATGGCTTTGTGGATTCCCAGTTGACCATTAACCTAAAGCTATGATACCATCTTGACATAACCTAACTAGGGGCCTTGTCATAATAGGTATGTCAAGTTCATCCAAGACTAGAGACCACCCCTAAAACCCAACCCAACCATCTAGCATATACCTCGAGTCGGATGAATTTTGAACATATAATAAGATAGCATATAATTTCATTAATCTAGACTCTGTGATAGGTATATCACCGAGACCATCCCAAATGATCCCAACCGTTAACTAATAACCATAACCAACCAAAGCGTAATCAAAACAAAAATAATAACCAAACCAAGTTCCATAAAATAATATAAAAGGATGGAAAAACTATCAATACCATTTACCGGCATCATCCCCAATACCAAGGCTGACACCCATATCGATCCCACCCATACCAACCCATAGTAGTTCCACAAAAGTTTCTAACCAAAAAGAAAAACAATATCCGGTTGGGAATAGCCAAAACCAATATCCACAAATAAACCAAAGTATATAAAAATGTCCATTACATGAAATAGGAATTTTGGAAAGGTGGAAACTCACCACTTCAATCCAACGCTGATCCCAAAATTCAATCACTATACAGGAGGAGTAGAACAATTGATTTCTGCATCGTGTGAGGATACAGTCGCCTGAAGATAGGTAAGAGAGTGAACGCTAGCATGAACTTATGATAAGGATAAAATAATTTCATCCAGTAAAACCAAGTAAACCAACCTTGTGCATGCAAACCATACATATATATATAACCATGCCGGGAATGGGAATCGGGTTTAGCATGCACTTAAATCTATTAACCTGGGTATGTGTAGCTTAACTATCCTTAACCACCCACAGGCTATATGGGTCCAAGTAACCACCTGTGCCAGGAAAAGGAATCGAGTTTAGCAAGCACTTAAAACTATTAACCTGGGTATGTGTAGCTTAACCATTTTTAACCAACCATAGGCTATATGGATCCAGTGTAACCCCCTGAACGGGCCTCAATGCGCGTAGCCGCATGAATCAGAGATACCATAAGAGTAGGGGATTCCAAAGTACGCTTCATACTCCATGATACATATGTATAATGTACTTAGAGAATTCTCATGTACCTCATAGTATCATATAAGGTCACCATGACCTACTCCTCATATAGACAAACATGAGTTTCTAGTGTTCATCTATTGGACTACCTCCTTCACAATTAGCTATCATACCCCACCATTATTGCCTAATTAAAACTATTTCCAACCAACCAATCCATTATTCCAATTATTATTAGCCAAGGCTTTAATAGTGGTATCATAATATCGACTATAACTTGCAAGTATTTTCCTTAGCCAAACCTTTTTTGGGTAAAGGGATTCCTACGTACCCTTTTGCTAAGTTAACTTGGGGATGTCCCATGTACCCCATAAGTTGTTTCATTATTAAGTTTGCTTGCATAAGTCCCATGTACCCCACAGGTGTTCATTAGCAAGTTTACTTGGGCAATTCCATCGTACCCCACAAGGAGTTCAATTAACCGTAACCATGACCACTAAACCATTCCATTTACCATTCCAAACTTTTTAAACCATTTATACCATTTGGGGTTCGATTACCAAACCATACTATGAAATAATTTTATTAAAAGTCCAATAATATAGTAAAAGCATTCTCATAGGCATTTATCAAACATATTGGAGGCATAGTGTTTCCAAAACAAAAATCAAATACCAATTAACCATTCCCATGTAACCAAGTATCCAAACCACCATTAAAACATGGGAAAACCCTAACCACGTCATTATAACCAAAACTCCCAACACATATTGAAAACCCAAAATAATATAACAATTATACCAAGAAAACAATTTACAGAATATGTCTTTAGTTGGAGCTAACAATGAGGAAAGAAGTATATGCCTTAATTGAGAACACAATGGAGAGAAATCACCAACACAAACCCCAAATTAATCCTTAAGAAGAAACCCTAGCTTTCTTTGACCAAGAACTTTAGAGAGGATTAGAAAGTGTTTTCTAAGTATTAATGAATAGAATAATAAAGAAAATAACCTCTCAAGTATGTTAAAAGTCATGGGGCCTTAATAGGATAAGTGGGAAAATATCCAGATTGCCCTCACTTAAACTGCATAAAATTCCTGTTTGGGAGAACGACTAATCACCCTAGTTGTACCCTCCAATATGAGTGGTACCCACCACTCATACCCTAAGCCCCCCCTTAGGACCCAACACAGTCCAAGGTATGACTTACCCAAACCAAGTCATACTCAAAGAATATGACTAGTACCCTTGAACTGTACCCCTGGAAGAATAGGATCACAAAAGGTTTGAACACTGTTCACCATATGAGTCCATGGTACGACTCATACCCTGGCTTTCATCTCATGGTGAGCCACTCTTACTTATATCCAATTTTTTCCAAGTCTAAGATTAAGTAAAGAAAAGAACAAAACTTAACAACCCGTATCATCTAATACGACTCATCATACATAAGTCGTATCTATTCCATAAACCAAATTCAACCCACCATTAATCACTGGTCAGTATACGACCAACCCATACTACTCGTGCCCTAGTGTACGACTCATTCCCCCTAATCGTAACTTGTTCAGAAGCCAAAAATCTAGAAAATTGTCTAAGGATCAAAAAACCAAGGTGTTATAGTTTCCCCAGCCCACTTTCACAACCCGACCCTAGACTAACCAACCTTATAAATATCTTCTTCTTGACCCAATAGAACAACGGCAAAACTAATAGAGCAACCACGATAAATCACAAAACAACACAATATCCAATATCAACAATGATACCAACAAACTCGATATCAACACTAACCATAGTCAAATAAACCCAACCTAATTCTAGTATAATCCAACGACAACAACTATTCTAGCTAAACTAAATGACATCTCATTCAAGCCAACAGTCGAACCCACAAAAACTAGTGGATTATTTCCTAAATTCTATTAAAATTTGTACTTAATTATTAAACATGTGGCTCCAATTACCTTAATACCCAAGAATTATGTTTGAAATACAAAAACCAAGATTGATTCCCTCCAAAACTCCATGGAATAACCAAAATATTCTAAGAATGTCTTTTTTTTCCATTCCTATTCATCAATAGTACGCGTAAAGATGATAACCAATCTATCATAGTTTATTTTTTTAGATTAGTCCACACTCGTGGGATTTTGGTTTTTACTTGAAATCCTATATCATTGGAAACCAGATTTTGACCCTCAAATTTCCTTCTATAAATAGCTCACTGTGGAGCTGAAAATAGAAAGTCTTAGAGGTAAAAAGAAACCTTTGAGCAAAAGTATTGAAAAACACAAAATTTTGAGAAAGGGAACTTCCAATTGAGATTTCCCTTAGTTTTTTAATTTTCTAGCTTCCTGTGGTGGCAAGAGAATCCCAAAGAAGGCTTGAAGTCTCATTTTGTTACCCTAAAAAAAGTAAACACACCTTTCAATTTTAGTTCATTATTCTTCTTAATATTCTTCTTCATATTAGTAGCATTATAATTGTAATTGTAGTTGGTGGAATTATTTGTTATAGAAGGGTTTTAAAATCCATAGGTTTGTTTTGATGAAGATTATGGATGAAGTTTTGAGTTGATGACGTTTTTCATGATTCTCATTTTTAGTCCCTTAAGTTAACTATCTTATCTTAATCCATTTTAGTCTAAATCAATGTTGTTGTGGTGCGATATTAATATTGAGTATTAGTCTGAATATTGATGATATATTTCTTATGTTTTTTTTCTTTACTATGAAATTTTGTTATGTCGAGCATTTGAATTTTTCAAGTAGTGTACAGTCGAGTTGGATCTTATTTGATCATCTTTAAAATCAATTGATAGCATGTTGGTTCCTCTATATCAGTTTGAATTAGTCTTCTTTCCAGATGTTAGATGATCAATTTGAAACAGTTTATGCTAGTGGCGTTAATTCATTCTTGTTTTCTTTTTTTGTTTAAAATAAAAATTTTCTAGTTCACTTGTTTGAGTCTATTAGTATGATCAATTGCTAATTTATTTTCCTCACCTTGATCTGACTTTTCCTCCTAAATCATAAAGCTTTTAAGAGTTGTCGGGCTGATTTCAGAGAAGTGATTGTTTTTAGTTTTAGTAATATAAAATGGCCAATTGAATTATTCTTGATTGTATTACTGTTTTTCTCCATTTGGATCTATTTATAAATTTTTATTTCTTTGTCATTGACCTTCTTCTTACTTCAATATGTTGGCATGAATATTGCATATAGTTGCCTTATTAAATGCTAGTAAGAAGGTCCTTTTGGTTTCTTCATATCAAAGGAATCTGTGAATAAACATAAACGTGAATTATTGTAAAAAAAATTGGTTTGATTCAAATATTCCGACTTTAATATTTTTCTTGCTAATTTGTTTGTATTAGGACTAAAACTTGGTGTTTAAATTGAATTAATAAAGTGTTTTCATGTTATTTTGCTTTTTCTTGCTTCCTTTACTTTTTTTAAGTTTACCTTTTGGAAGTTAGATTTCATTAGTAGACTTAAATGAAAGGGGTTAAGTGTGATGGTTATGCTTGGTTGAATATTCTCATGTTATTTTATTTGTATTTTGTCTGAGTGGATGTTTTTTTAGTGTTATGCATAGTTTCCTTTAGCAACTTTTAATCTTCATCCCTTTTCTTTATATGTACCATCTGGCCGAAGTCCAAATGGACTCCTCTCTCTATGTATTTCGATAATGGACCAACGAGGCCCATTTCCTTCGAGTTTGAGCCTTCAAATTTAAGTCCATAAGGCTGGTTATATGGCTTACAGGTGCAAAAAGGTGAAAAAAAAAATTTCAAAGCCCATTGATGAAGTTGCTAGGATTTGGAGACTTGAAAAGTCTCATTTTTTTATTTTTTATTTTTAATTATTTCTTTATTCATTTTTAGGCCTTGAAACACAAGTTGTAATTTAATACATGTGAAATAGGTTGTGGGACAAAAGCTTGAATAATTAGATTAGGATAGGTGTAGGTGGACTAAAAGCCTAATTAGACTAGGACATAGGTTCATTCAAATATTTGGGCCCATGAGACTATGTCTTATAATTTTCCACCCTTTACCCCTTTTCATGCTTTATGTTCTACTAATTCTCCTAAGCTTAGTTAAATTTCTCACTAAGACAGAGAAAATTCTTTTTCCCAAATTTCAAAGAAATATTTCCTTTAATAAATTTATTTTCTAAATAAAAGCATTTCTTTTCAAAAGTTAGTCAAAAAGTTTGTTTTTTAAATAGCTCAGATAACAACAAGTTAGTTGATACTCTTGGTTCCTTAACAACCTTCCAAGAGTATTAATTTGAAGCACTTGCCTAGGATTTCAAAATTTAAAGATATTTCTATTTCAAATATTTTAAGTAATTTTCAAAGGTTTTTTTATTTCCTAAATAAACTAAGTGGTGACTCTATTTTCCAAAATTGAATTTGAAAAATATTTTTCCTAAGTATTTAAATTCACAAAAATCATAAAAGTCAGTTTTCTCTACAAAACAAAATCAACTCGAGTACCCAACCCCCTCTATATCAACCAGTAGAAATGACTTGAACCAAGTACCGAAGTTAGAAATAATAGAAATTGATATGAACTATCTCTCAAATATAGATCTGAGCCACCTCTCTAAGATATACAAAGTCTGAAGCGACAATAAGTGTATAAAAAGTTTGTCCATAATTTCCTAAATAACGTCAAATCGCCACAATAAAAATAGAAAGCCTACCATGATATCCATAGCTATCTATTTCTACTTCCACTCCGAAATGGGAAGCTTCTAAGCCTAACCACCTGGCCTATTATGCTCGAGCATCATCTGCTGACAGTTCAAGTACCGAGACACAAACTCCACCATATCCAGCTTCATTCCATACCACTTGTAATGTTGACTCAAGTCATGATAAATCTTTGTTGCTACTGGATAGACAATATACCTAGAACAATGAGCTTTCTCATAATTAGGTTGACCAAGTTGGAACTCTAGGAACTTATATAATATCAACTCTTAATCCTTACTACACCCTTCGGATCTATGGTTGCCTTACTAGCCTCACTCCTAAACACCTTATCCTAATAATCCTCAACTTCTCATCTTTGAACTACTGTGCCAAATATACCTCAGTAGAATAGATCAAGCCTCCACACAAGAAATAACAATCTCGGGCTTACAAATATCAAGAAATAGATATCTAAAGTCAAAGGATGCTCCTTTACTATAAGAAAGTAAAAACTCCTTGTAATCACCGCCTTCCAGCTTAAAGCATCTTCCATAAAATTAGACTTGCCCTAATGATGTAGAATTGATATATCAGAGACCTTAAGAAACCCCAACCATTTGCACTACTTAAAATTAAGGTCGATCTATCTGAAGATATGATGCAGGCTATGATGATTGATGACAGTCTGATAATGGACCCCATATAGATTGTGCCTTTGAATCTTTAATGTGGAGACTCCTATTACCAATTCTAAATCACGAGTAAGGTAGTTCTTCTGGGGAACCTTTAGTTACTTATAGTCATATACAATAACTCTATCATGCTTTATTAATACATAACCCAAGTCGACTCTAGAAGCATAACAATATACTATAAACCCACAACCGTTGATAGGATGAGTCAAAATTTAAGGTGAAGACAATAAGGCTTTAAGATATATAAATCTTGACTCATACTTATTAGACCTCTAGAAAGGTATATTGTTTGCATTTATCTAGTCAATGGTGATGTAATTAAGGAAAACCCTTCCACCAACCATCTGTAGTTGCATGCTAATCCTATGAAACTCTAAATCTTGGTAAAAGAATTAGGCCTCGCCTAATCATAAACAACCTCAAACTTTGTTGCATCCATTATAATCCCATCCTTGGATTCCACACAAGATTTACACAAACTCAAGCCATTAGTCATACTTAGAGAACTTATCATACAATGCTAATTTTTTAAAGTTTGAAGAACTACCTCAAATTCTACTCATGCTCTTTCTTATGTAATACCATAAAGGTTTCCAAGACTCTATTTTTGACTTAGAACAGAAAACTAGATTGATACTATAAAATTCTTTACAGTACGACTTAGGTAATGAGTCATTGGGTGAGCCATTCTGAGGACTTACCTAAGAGAGGAGAAAATTATTTTTCTCCTTGTGGCAATGACTCTAGGGGATGAGTCATATCTAGTCATAAAGCGTCGTTGTGACACTTATTTTGAGTGAAATTATCCCAAGTCCCAAAGAATAAAAAATCATACTAGTGACAATGACTCATGGCAATGAGTCATTGCTAGACCATATGAACCATTAGAACTATCCATTCTGAAGAAGTCCTAAAAGTTTATATTTTGGATCTAGTACCCATGATCCAATATAATGACTCATCATTAGGGATGATGATTCATTGTGTCTAGCCATCCCATACCCTAGAAATTCAAGCTAGTCATAATGAATGTGACAATTAGTCATTATTAGACACGATGACTGGTTGTATGATCCCACAATGACTAGGTACAATAGATCAGTTACGATTTTAATATGGGTATTTTCATACTCTTCCTATTTCCTAGACCTAAACTATATTGTTTTAGGGGTATTTGGGAAGGGATTAAAGGGACTTAAATGTTATTTCCTCCTCATTCTCTCCTAAACACTCAAAAATAGAAAATCAAAAATGATTATTTTTCTTTCAAGGAAAACTTAGGGTTATTACTCTAAAGCCAAGAATCAAGATCTAGAAGGAATGATCTTCACCCTAGGTGTGGGTTTCATAAATGGATATACTTTTACCCATTGAGTCCCTATGTAAATTTTATTTCTCAGTAAATTCATTATTTAGAAATCGCGGTTTTCATTGAAACTATGATTCTCTTTTATAATTTAGTTCCCATGATTAGTAGTCAATAATACATGTCCTTCTTATGAAATTTTGTGTCATCATAGACTTGTGTTTTATGAATCCTCAGTATACTAATATTCAACATTTTTGACTTATACATTATGAATCATACTCAACTTAAAACATAACAATTATGATGAATGTTGTACTATTCAAAGATGGTGGGTTATGAATACACGATGACTTAACTTTCATAAATTATTAGTTCAGCATTAAGTCTATCAATTTTACAGATGTTAGATTGATTTTGGAAAAGAATTTACTATTAAGTCTTAAAACATCAGTGTTATTGAGCTATTCAGTATATTAATTTTATTTCAATTGGGAATAGTACTTAACACCAAACAGATGCAGGGATGAAGGCTCACCTATCAATTAGGTTGACAGCTTTAGTAGAAGTCCCTAAGTCCCAGAACTACATTGTTATCTTAGGATCTAAGGGGTCACCCACCTTATACCTTAGTCTTTTTGGACAATGTTAGTGGATCTGTACGAACTATTCTTCGTACCCTTGGCAAGGTACAAAGTACTCTTTTAGTTAGTTTTATAGGTTGGGTCCTATTTAGCTTAGATGGGTATGCAGTATTTCATTACTCCCATAGTTTAGACTCAGTTATTGCATAACCCTAAATTTAAAGTAGTCAGTTATTATATCTGTCGAGTTTATGTTTATTTATTTGGTTTAGGGTATCATCTCATGTTTGTTAGTTCCATGTTTAGATTAGTATTTTATGTTCAACATGTCGAACTTCATAAATTATAGTGCATATCGCATATGCTTAGTATATTCAATGAACTGCATACTTCTTTTGCACAATATTGTATTATACTATAGGTTCAGATGCTCATCATCTAGATTAGTTAGAATGATTTTGTGCTCATGTCAATAACAGAGCATGGTGGGTCCTCTTTTTTGAGAATGAGAATTATTGTTATTTATTTATTTCAATCATTTCAATTTTTAGATAGTTAGAGTTAGATGGGGGCTTGTCCAATAACTAATCATAAGTAGAGGATTTTAGAAGGTAGATATACAACTTTATGATATTGTTAGACTTATATACTTTGTACTAGTATTTGTTATTTCTTTAATTAGTTAATTGGGTTCTTAGAGTCATGCCAGACCATGAGTTAGCTTGGGGTAAATTGTTACTCGAAGGACCGTGTTATGACAAGGGTGAAGACTAAGTTCATGAAAAGCTTTGTCTTAAAGCATTAAGTTTAAAACATCCTAGGTATTGGAAAGTCACATTATGTAGAGTGTCATAATAGGTGTGAAGCATGACACACTTATGAGTGATATGTTTTGTAATATCTCAGGAAAGTTTTTCTTTCATGTTTATATTAAGTGATAAATTATAAACTTTAATTAACATCCTTACAACTCATGTTCCACACATTTATTGAAAAATGCCTCTCATAAAAGCCAATAGAAAAAGGAATGGAAATGGCAATAGTAACTACAACGCCCTGAGTCTGTACCCCAGACGCTACATGATGCTTATAATCCCGAAGGACCATAAGCTAACCCATGACTGGTATCTGCTGCATTAACTGAATGATAATACTGTGATATAAAAAAATTAGGCAGAAAACATTCCATAAGGTTCAATGTTGTAATAAAACTGAATACGATATGACAATACCTAAACTGAAACATCTGTCTAAAAATACTCTAGTCTGAAAAGCCTCTAAACTGTCTGAAATGTGGAGTTGATGGGACAAGTCCCCAACTCACTTCTTCTACTAAAATAAAACTAAAATATAGAAATGATAATCATGTCCTCAAACTATGAGGACTCACCACTAACTCTGACTGGTGAAAAACTATAACCGCTAGGGATTATCGGGAGCTTGTGCATCTGAACCTATGATATAAGACATCATACCACAAGAGAAAAGTATGCGCCAGTACTTTTAATGTACTGCTATGCTAAGTGAGGTAGGATGAAATGCATGGGTTTATATACATGAAAAATACAAACTGAATGACATGAATATAACTAAATGAGAGTACCTATATGAATACGTAAACTGTAACTCAAATCATGATAACACTGAATACTGAGTCTGAATATTGATTAACTAATAACTGAGTATAATGATACTAAATTAATAATAATTGAATGACTAAATCTGACAGTCTTGATTCTGTGGAACTACACTGAGTTCCGTACTAAACTGAGTAACTGTGTCTGACAGTCCTGAATATGTAGAACCAAACTGAGTTCTAATCTAAGACTAGAACTAAAACTGAGACTGTAGGAGGTAATCATCTAACTGACATGCCCCTTTTCTGAATAGATTGGGGTCTATCCTGTAACCCCAGTTGGAAGGGTGTCAGTACCGTGCCACAGTTAAAGACAAATTGAGTCACCCTCATCTGGCAGGTGCTCTAAACGAGAATGGTGGCACCATCAATTGGCAGGTAGATCACCTCATTAACCCTCAACTGGCAGGTTAATGTCTCAACCTACTCTGGTTATGTAGTTCTGGAACACAAGGATTGCTTTAAAGGATCACACCCTCTACTGGCAGGTGAGTCCCCATCCTTGGGTTCACTCGGTGCTGAATCCTACTCCCAACAAAATATACACTGGACTGATTTCTAAATTGTTCTAAGCTGGACTAAACTTCTACTGATCATACTGTTTAACTGAACTAAATTGAGTTTACTAAGTTCCGTTGACTGATAGAATACTACTGAATTTTGTTAACTGACTGAATTTACTGAGGTCTAAACTAAATACTGAACTAGACTAGACAGATACTCAGTCAACGGAGTTCTTCTTGAGTTCTATAACTGACTGAGAGTACTACTGATCGTGATATGACGATGCTATCCTGAGATTGACCATGGCTCTAGGTAATTAGCTAAATTGTCGGTTATTAAATACCCCCAAGACTCGATAGCATAAATTATAAGACATGGTACAATCTTGAAACATGATAAATAACTACTTGATCATCATTCATTCATTGGGACATTCTAGAAAACACTTGCATGATATGAACTTGAATATATGCTAACATGATATAATTTCATTATTTACTTTTCATAAACAACCCATCAAACACTTGGAAGGCATTGTATATGCACATAGTACTAATCAACACATGAGCACTATAATTTTAAGGCTTTAACATGATTTCACATGATAATACATACATAATAGTTGTTTTTTACATAAATCTTGCACTTAATCATGGAATAGAAATCCAATCAACATTGTAATCATGAATATATTTGAATCCAAAACATGGAAAGCATGAAATCAAGCTACTTGAAGTTTAAAAGAGTTTATTGGACTCTAAGGGTGGAAGGAATCCTTGGATGAAAACTTGACATAACTTGATTTCTAAATTCCTAAAGATTAATGGTGGAATCTTGAGCCTTGAATTTGAAATTTAATCTCCTAGGATTTTTGTTCTTGACTGTTTTGAGAAAGAATGAATAAAATTTGCTAATTGAGGGCTAAATCTCATTTTATGGGGGCTGAAGGATGTGGGAAAAAGACCCAATTACCCCCCAAAGACGTGGATTTTTAATGAATAAAAAGTAAACCATCGACGCGCAGACTGATGTACTGCATCATTGGCATCAATGCGATAGCCAATGCACTACGTCGAGTCCGCATCGATTCACTAGAAATTACCAATGGGAGCCAAGGAAAATATTAATCGATGCGATGCCACCGCGCCGCGTCAAGATTGCATCGATACACTATTTTGGATTTCTAAACGTGGTTTAAACGAGGTCTAAAAAATACAAAACTCGTTCGGGAACACCTACTGACATTCCTGATCATAAATTAACCTAAATATTGATATTTTAAGGTCATAGAGTTCGTGAAATAGAGTTTCCAAATTACGAAGGCCAAGATGATACTAAGTTTAAATACCTAGCTAAAATTTTCTTAGTCTTGGACCCCTTTGCAAGCTTAAAAGACTTAGTTAAGCTTAGAATTTTGTGGGGTCTTATAATATCTCCCCCTTGGGAACATTCATCCTCGAATGAGACTGATTAAACTAAGAATACTAATAGACTAAATTTAGACACTGGACATGCATAACTGAAGCATGATTCCATGACTAAAATTACTGATATACTAAATTATCATACTGATCATGAATATCTGATACATGGGTACATAGCTGAACATAATTCATAGATGCATGAGTGAGTATGCAACGTTAATTGATACTACGCTGATAGCTATATCAGAATATGAGAGTGAGTAATTCAAAGAAAAATTGTTACCTTGGGATGAGTCTGAGTTTGCGGAGAAAATGTGAGGGTACTTGGTACGTATGTTTGCTTCTGCTTCCCAAGTAGCTCCCTCACCGGACTGATTTTGCCAAAGAACTTTGACTAGAGGGACTTCTTTGTTCCTCAATCTGAGAATCTGATAGTCAAATATTTCGGCTGGAATCTCTTCATAAGAGAGGTTGTTCTGAACATCTATGCCCTCTATAGGGACTACAACTGTTGGGTCACCTGTGCATTTTTTAAGCAAGGAGACATGGAACACTGGATACACTGAAGCTAAGTCTAAGGGCAACTCAAGCTCGTAAGCTACCTTTTCTAAACGACTGAGATTTTAGTAAAGACCGATATATCAGGGACTGAGTTTCCCCGTCTTTCCAAACCTCTTCACTCTTTTCATATGAGATATTTTCAAATAGACAAAATCAACAATCTCGAACTCGAGATCCTTTCTGCATACATCTGTGTATAATTTTTATCAGCTCTGAGCTATCTTAAGCCTTCCCTAATCAACTGAACTTTCTCTAAGGTATCAAATACCAAGTTAGGCCCTATCAATGCGGACTCACCCACTTTAAACCAACTAATGAGAGATATACACCTCCTCCCATAAAGTACCTCAAATGGAGCCATCTGAATACTGGAATAATAGTTTTTGTTATATGCGAATTCAATCAAAGGAAAGTGTCCATCCCAACTACCTTTAAAGTCTATTGCATATGCTCACATCATATCTTATAAAGTCTGAGTGTTCCTTTCTTCTTTACCATCTATTTGAGGATGAAAGGTTGTACTAAGGTGAACTCAGGTACCAAAACCCTTTTGGAATGACTTCTAGAAATGAGAGGTGAACTGGGTACCTCTATTTGAGATAATGGAAAATATAACACCGTGCAATTTGACCAACTCCTTAATATAGAGTTTGGCATAATCCTCGGCTGAATAAGAGGTATGGACTGGTAGAAAATGAGCTAATTTGGTCATTCTATCTACAATGACCCAAACTGAATCATGCTGGCGATGAGTACGAGGTAATCCCATCACAAAGTCCATGTTCACTTCTTCCCACTTCTATGTTGGAATACTGAACTCCTGCATAGACCCACTTGGCTTCTAATGCTCGATCTTAACCTGCTGACATATTGAGCACTTAGCCACAAACTCTGGAATGTCTCTCTTTATTCCACTCCACCAATAGATCTCCCGCATATCATGGTACATCTTTGTGGCCCCTGGATGAATAGAGTAGCACGCACCATATGTTTTTACAAGAATATGCTATCTCAAATCATCTATACCTGGCACACATAGCCGGCCCTGGCAGCGCAACATACCATCTCCCTCTTGGGAGAAGACCTCTACTTTCTGATCTCTGACTGATTCCTTTAACTTAGTTAGATTGGGATCCCTATCATGCTTTTCCTTCACCTCGGAAACTAGAGATGATTCTAAATTACTCTGTACCCATACACTACCTTCTGCTGAATTGACTAAGTGAACACCTAGTCGGGCGAGCTAATAAACTTCCTGACCTAACTTCTTCTTACCATCCTCCACATGAGCAACACTACCCACAGACATCCTACTGAGAGCATCATCCACTACATTAGCTTTACCCGAATGATATAGGATACTCATGTTATAGTCTTTCAACAACTCCAACCACCTTCTCTGATGGAGGTTTAAATATTTATGAGAGAACACATACTGCATGCTCTTATGGTCTGTGAACACATCAACGTACATACCATACAAATAGTTCTTCCCAATCTTTAAGGCAAAAACTATTGCTGCTAACTCAAGATCATGAGTACGATAGTTCTTTTCATGAGGCTTAAGTTGTCTAGAGGTGTAGGCTACCTTACCTCTCTACATCAAACACACCCCAAACCAACTCTGGAGGCATCACAATATACCACAGACCCACCTGAACCATCTAGTAGGATCAAAATTGGAGTTGTAGTGAGTCAAGTCTTCAACTCCTTAAAACTCTTTTCGCAAGAATCTGACCACTGGAATTTGACTTTCTTATAAGTCAATCTGGACATAGGGGATGCAATAGATAAAAATCCCTCAACAAACCGTCTCTAATAGCCAATCAAGCCCAAGAAACTCCTAATATCTGATGGAGAGATGGATCTAGGCTAGTTTCTCACTACTTAGAACTTTTAGGGATCAAATTTAATGGCATCACCAGAAACGACATGGCCTAGGAAGGCTACTGGCCTTATCTAAAATTTGCACTTGCTAAATTTGGTGAATAGCTGATGGTTTCTAAGAGTCTGCAATACTATTTTGAGATGGTCTGCATGATCATGCCCACTGTGAGAGTAGACAAGAATGTTATCTATGAAGAATATGACAAACATGTCCAAGTACTTCTTGAACACACGGTTCATCAAGTCCATGAAGGCTACTGGGGTGTTAATAAGTCCAAAGGACATGACTAAAAATTCAAAGTGACCATACCAAGTTTTGAAAGATGTTTTCGGGATGTCGCATTCTCTGACCCTGAGCTGATAATAGACCAATCTGAGGTCTATCTTGGAGAAGTAACTGGCACCCTGATGTTGGTCAAATAAGTCATCGATTATGGGAAGAGGGTACTTGTTTTTTACTGTGACTTTATTTAGCTGACGGTAATCAATACACATTCTGAGAGAACCGTCTTTCTTATGGACGAATAAAACTGGTGCACCCCATGGGGACACACTGGGTCTGATAAATCCCTTATCTAGGACATCCTTCAACTGTTCTTTTAATTCTCTGAGTTCTACAGGTTCCATTCTATATAGAAGAATAGATATGGGTTGAGTATCTGGAGGAAGGTCTATTCCAAAGTCGATTTATCTTTTGGGAGTAACTTCGGGAAACACATCTAGAAATTCACATACTACTGACACTAATTTAAGAGTAAGGGTTTCTGGACTAGATTCCTGGACTCGAATGAGATGGTAGACACATCCCTTAGATATCATTTTCCTTGCGCTTAGGTAAGAAACAAGTTGACCCCTAAGTGTTGAAGTACTACTCTTCCACTCAAGGATGACTTCATTCGGAAACTGAAACTGGACAATTCTATTTCTATAGTCAACTGAGGCATAGCAGGAATAAAGCCAATCCATACTGAGAAAGACATCAAAATCAGTCATATCCAATTCAACTAAGTCTACTGAAGTGACATTTTGAGATATCAAAATTGGACAGTTCTTGTATACCCGTCGGGCTATGATCGATTAACCCACTAGGTTATAGACTAAGAAAGGCTCTGCTAGAATTTTGGGACTGACTCCAAAATCAATGGCTATATATGGAGTAATAAAGGGCACTGAATCTCCTGGATCTAGCAAAGCATAAACATGTAAATGGAAAACTTATAATGTACCAGTGACCACATCAGAAGAACTTTCCTGATCCTATTGGGACTGAAGAGAATAGAGTCTATTTGGGCGCTACCCACTGGTGGCACTGGAAGTGGCACCCTGCTAATTCGAGAGACAGGAATGAGCTGACGGATGGTTATACTGACCCTGAGAACCTGACTGGGGAAAATCTTTGACTCTTTGGCCTTGCTCGCCATACTCGAAATACACATCGCTTCCCGATCTGGATATACCCTGGTAGTTTCTACCATATTTCTATTAAAAGGGATTGGTTCGGGCGCTGCTGACACTACCCTGGGGTTTAGGGCCTGACGCCCTATCTCTATTATTATCTCTGAATTTTGGCACTAGAGCACTGGTTGAGGATGGAGTTGGAATTGAGGATTTCAGGAAGAACTGAGAATGATTCCCACCCTCTAACTTAGGCTGAGCAAAGTTAAAACTACCCATTCTCACTCTTCTTTTCTCTCTCTCCTTCTCTCTATTATTAGCCTTCTCTATCTTCTGAGCATGGACCATGAGCCTAGATATGTCCATCTCCTTAATCAACATTGAGCTCCTAAACTCTTTGACCATACAATTAGACATGCCAAACACATACTTACTCATCTTAGATCTGCTATCTGCTACCACATGAGGAGCGTATCTGGATAATTGAGTAAACTTGAGAGAATACTCTTTCACTGTCATATTTCCCTACTTTAGATTTATAAAATCAAAAACCTCCACTTCCCTTAACTCCAATGGGAAGAACCTATCCATAAAAGAAGAGGGAAATTCCTCCCAATATATGGGCCCTGCATCTGCGGCCCTTTCTGCTTTTTACTGTTTGAACCATGAGTAGGCTATATCCTGAAACTGATATGCGGCCAACTCAATGCTCTCAACAACAGTCACCCCCATAATATCTGTAACTTTCTACACCTGATCAAGAAACTCCTAAGGGTCCTCATCTGACTTAGACCCAGTAAAAGATGGAGGGTTCATTCGGGTGAAATCTCAAATCTTGGCTGCAGTAGAATTGGCCACTGGGTTAGATAAAACAATAGCTATATATTTATTTTAGGCTACCACAGAATGATCTAGGGTGGTGAAAGCTACTAAGAACTCAGCATGGGAGATAGGTTTGTCCAGAGGAACTGGCTAAACGGGCTGGGGTTCTGGCTGATCTCACGTTCCTCTTCCCTTAGTCATCTTTGAAGGCATATTATGTAAACAGAAGAGAAATTTGGATTAGTTAGGGAGTTGAACTAGAGCTCATGCTCACTCGCATGACATGAATACTGAAAGAAGGGAAACTTTTCCTAAAACACCTCACAGCCTACGATCCATAAGTGTGGCACGGTACATACCCATGCATAAGACTCTACTAGATGTAGCTTTTAGACATCCTAGGAATCTGTTGAACCTAGATTTGATACCAAGTTTGTAATTCCTAGAGTCTATATCCCAGACACTACATGATGCTCATAATCCTAAAGGACCACAAGCTAACCCATGACTATTACCTACTGCATTAACTGAATGATAATACAGTAATATGCAAAAATTAGGTAGAAAACATTCTATAAGGTTTAAACTGTAATAAAAATGAATACGGTATGACAATACCAAAATTGAAACATCTTTCTGAAAATACTTTAGTCGAAAAAGTCTCTAAACTGTCTGAAATATGGAGTTGATGAGATAAGTCCCCAACTAACTCTGGCTACTAAAATAAAACTGAAATACAAAAATGATAATCATGTCCTAAAACTGTAAGGACTCACCACTAACACGAACTGCTGAAAATCTGTAACTGTTAGGGATGATCGGGAGTTCGTGTGTCTGAACCGATGATATAAGACATCATAGTGTAAAAGAAAAGCATGGGAATGTACTTTGAATATACTGGCAGGCTAAGTGTGGTAGGCTGAAATGCATAGGTTCATATACATGAACAATACTAACCGAATGACATGAATTTAACTGAATGAGAGTACATGCATGAATATGTAAATTGTAACTGAGATCGTGATAACACTGAATATTGAGTCTAAATATTAATTAACTGATATCTTACTATACTGATACTGAATTACTTATAACTGAATGATGGTATATGACAGTCTTGATTCTGTGGAACTATACTGAGTTTTATACTAAACTGAGTGACTGTGTCTGACAGTCCTGAATCTATAGAACTGAACTGAGTTCTATTCTGAGCCTAGAACTAAAACTAAGATTGTGGAAGGTAATCATCTAACAGATATACCCCTTTTCTGAATGGATTGGGGTCAACCTATAACCCTATGTGGAAGGGTGCCAGTACCATGCCACGGGTAAAGATAAGCTGAGTCACCCTTATCTGAGAGGTGCTCTAAATGATAATGGTGGTACCCTTAACTGGAAGGTAGATGACCTCATCAACCCTCAACTGGCAGGTTGATTTCTGAACCTACATTGGCTACGTAGTTTTGGAACACAAGGACTGCTTCTAAGGCTCATACTCTCTACTGGCAAGGGAGTCTGATAATACTCATCTTACACCTCAAATTAGTGCAAGGCATTCGTCATAAGTATATTTACCCAACTTTGTAGTCAGGGTCGAATCCACAGGGAACAATGTGAGTGTTGATTAAGCTAATTTTAAGCTATAGCTACAAGTTCAATTCAAACAAATTATACGAAAATATAAATTAAGATGGGGGTTTTGAAAGTATCAAGTAATGTTGTCACTTCATTATTAATGTTTGTAATCAATATAAATGGAAAACCAGAGCTATGTTCACTAAGGGTTTCGAGAATTGACAGATACTAGGTAATGCTAGAGATTCTCAGAATGGTTAGGACAGCAGAATATCCCTGACGATTATACTATCTGACTTATCTCTCGACCTCACCAGACAATTTATTATCTAATTCTCTCGAACTTAGATAACTTATCTATTTCCAATAGAATGTTATCTTAGGTAGATTAATCCAGTTACGGCATTAATTATTAAACAGAAGATTGGTAGCTTCCTAGTCCCTGTTTATAATTCACGTCCTCTAGTCTATTTCTCTGTTAGAAGAAAATAAAACCTAAGGAATAACCTAATGTTTGCAACCACTAGATTTCAATTAAAACAACAGAATTTTAAGATGTTCCACTACTCTTTGAATCTATTAAACACCTAGTATCATATCAAACCCTAATCCATGGATCCCATAACCCCGGTTAATGGGATTAGCCGCTCATGATTTGATGAACGAAATCATAAGTTGAATTCATAATGATAAGGATAACTTACCATTAGATGAAAAACAACAAGTATTTTCTTCGATTGAATCATAAGGTACAAACCCAAAAATAGTTGATAAAACAAGAAGAAGAATTGATGAAAGAGAGCAATATTATGTGCCTCTCTTCCCTAGGTTAATTTTCTGATAGATGAATTATGAATCCCCCTTTAGAAACCTTAAAAACTGCTATTTATACTAAAGCCTAATTAAGGAAATAAAATAACAAAATCATAGCTGGGCTCGGATTTAGGTGACGCTATATTGGTGTTGGTCGTCAGGCTTCTGACGGCGTCTCAGATATGTCGTCAGAAGTCATTCCATATTGACCTATTCTGCCTCACTCTAACGATGTCCTATGATGGCCTACCACACTTGTAATGGTTGTAACAAATGTCGTCAAACCTTCAGCTTATTTCACCATGTTCTGCCTCACTATGATGGCATATTCTGACGGCTTACCACACTTGTGACGACATATTGAGAATGTTTTCACTCTCATCAGGAAACTCTTCTCCATTGTTCTTCCTGACGCCTTTTTCTGGTAGCTTACCATATCTTTGACGGCTTGAAAGTAATGTCGTCAGACTCATATCAGCTCACTTGTACCAGATTTTACTCTTTTACTCCATTGTTATTTATTTCCATGCATCTTGACTTTCCTACAAAATCTTAAGAAATAACATCAAAAACACCAATAATTACTTAAGAACTTACAATTATTTCAAGTTAAAACGTCTTAAATGTGCTATAAAAATCTAGCACATCAACACCCTCAACTTAAAACAATTGCTTGTCCTCAAGCAACTACATAACACCATACTACGATGCTTAACCAAGAGACACATAAGATACCTATCACAGTTGATTATCATGTTTAACTCAAAACTCATGCTACTCTCCATGTTCAATTACTTATAAATCCAATTGTGCATATCAATGAAGATTAATAATGTGACCCAAAGGAATCAAGATATGGCATCAATTCAGCAACAATAACCATGCATATGTACAAGTTACACTACCCAAACAAGTAAACAGCTAGCAATGCAACCGATGTGCCCTTACAATAATTAAGTCCCTCCTCACTCATATATGAAATCAAGCATGTCAATGCGGGGACGATCAAGAGACACTCACTCTCAGAAAGAAATTCCAATCAATGCATGTCAAATACCATATGCTTGCCCTTATTTTCATTACTAAGGTGTCCAGACAGGTAAGTTAGGATCACTATAGGTCTTTTATTCGGCTTGTAATGTAGGCTAAGGGATGGTATGATATTCAATGGAATTTAGAGTGACTAAGCCTCCTTGGCACTACCTTAAATTTTGGGGTTCACTTATTAACCTTTTTCTTTTTTTTCTTCTTTTCTTGATCACACATTATTCAGGATGGATGTGGCTTTTCTTTTTCATTTTTTCTTTTCTTATTCTTCTTCCACACCACCAAGCTTTTTATTCTTTTTCACTTCTTCTTTTCCTTTTATTCTACCTTTCTTCATACTCAATTTACATCACGCACCCGTATGATAGCCACCCTCAACTTAGGTTGTTTACCTAAGTCTAGGTGCACAGTGTCCAAGAAAGACCAGGGCCAAAACAGGTTCATTATGATCTAAACGGGAACGTGATAGGTGTCATAGAAAGAAATGGTCAATTCAGGCTCAAATTAGGGATCAAGAGATATCATGCATACTGGGAAGGTCATTTAGGCAAAAAGTGACTAAAAAATCAAAACGGCCTATGATTCTTTCCTAACCCTTATCGTTTAACCAAGTTAAGACTAACCGGGCAAGTTCAGGATTTAACACACAAAGGGAACTAAGTAGTATCTTACACACACATGGCACAAAGGTGCATCACAAGCTACTACCTAGATGGTTCATGCGATTGTTTAGAAGTGGATATCATGTCACTAGTACTAATGCCATAACAAGATGCACAGTGGTCACACATAAATATATATCACACAGTTATAAAATAGACTAACGGAGAGGTGTTTATCAGTCTCAAAAATCAACAAAAATATGTCAATTGCTCTAGATACTTATTTTTCTATAGTTAACCACAACACATCACAAAACAAACACAGTAGGCCTAAATATGCCGGCTCTATTAGGAACAAGACTCCAGGGAAAAGAGGCAAGGCAACAAAAACCCCAGGAGGACATCAACACCCACAAGTAGCCCCACCCTCAACTTACTATCATGCATTGTTCCCAACACGTCAAATCAAAACAAGAGAGTTAGAAACATACCTGTCGCACCATGGGTGTGAAGATCTGATGCCAATCATATAATACAAATACAAATAACAAATTACATTGGGTTACCTCCCAAGAAGAGCCTAGTTTAACGTCGCGGCATAACCCCAACTCAACTTTTTCCTCCACCTTGAGGATATGAATTTCACCCCCAACTTAGAGTCCATCTTCTTGCCTCACTCATAAGGAGATGGTACAAAGATTAAGAAGCCGAGTAATGGATGATGCATGGTAAACAACTCGACCTTAAAGTGAGGTGTGTTTTTATGTTGTTTATCAAGTGTAAAATAAAGAATATAGTATTCTTGTTCCTCATCTTCATAGTCTTCCACTAGTTTAAATGATTCCACAGACAAGATATCATCTAAACATAATATGGAAAAATGCTTCGAGTGTGGCCCAACAAATCCTACTTCAAAATTTACACTATCCTCTACCCACTCACTTTTATTCATCTTCTCAATATTTTTACTTTGAATTGGGATAGAGTCTTCATAAGAGATTGACTTGGCTTCTTCTTTTGCCTCTAGCACTATTCCCTCAATCTTGGCATCATCCCTCATGGTAGGCTCGGTTGGTTGGGAAATCTCCAAGGGTTGATCAATATCAAGCTCATCATCAGTATAGGAATCTTGCTCTTCATCATCACACTCTTCCATTATTTTAAATGATTCCACAGACAAGATGCCATCTAAACATAATGTAGAAAAGTGTTTTGGATGATTGACCTCGATATCTATCTCTTCTATCCTTTCTCTTCCCTCATTAAATGCCCTAATGTCTTGACGTATGTCATATAAGGTATCATTTGTTGTGTCTATATGATCCAACATTAGTTGAAGCATAGATTTAATATCACTCTTTCCAGTGCTTCATTCATTCTTTTCTTGACCATAAGACCTATCATACTCATAAGAAGAACTAGAACTTGGGTTAGCGCAACAGGGGGAAGTGGCATTTGGGCAATCACTCCAATGTCCATCTTGACCACCACATAAAGAACAATTATAATCCCAGTAGGATGAAGATGGTGCACACATCTCTCTCCGGGGATCATAGCTACAATCTTGCCAAAAGTAGGGTCCATCATAATATGGACATGGATCATCCAGATAAGATTTCCAACCATCAAACTTACATTCATTCCATGATGCCATAGTAATAAATAAGCAAAAATAAAGAAAATCTACCTAACACAAGAAACAAAGGAAATCACAAAAAATATTTACAAGTTTGAATTCAAGCAAGTAAGCTAAATTTCCAAACTAACTCAATACGCCAAATTGTTCCTCGGGAACTGCGCCATTTTTGATAACGCTCAACTTACACCTCAAATTAGTGTAAGGCAGTCATCGTCAATATATTTACCCAGCTTTGGAGTCGGGGTCGAATCCACATGGAATAATGTGAGTGGCGATTAAGATAATTTGAAGCTATAGCTATAAGTTCAATTCAAACAAATGGTACGAAAATATAAATTAAGATGGAGGTTTTGAAAGTAATAAGTAATGTTGTCACTTCAATATTAATGTTTGTAATCAATATAAATGGGAAACCAGAGCTATGTTCACCAAATGTTTCGGGAATTGACAGACACTAGGTAATGCTATAGGTTATCAAAATAATTAGAACAACAGAATATCCCTGATGATTATACTATCTGACTTATCTCTCGATCTCACCAGACAATTTATTATCTAATTCTCTCGAACTTAGATAACTTATCTATTTCCAATAGGATGTTATCTCAGGTAGATTAATCCAGTTACGACATTAATCATTAAACAAAAGGTTGGTAGCTTTCGAGTCCTTGTTGATTATTCACGTCCTCTAGTCTATTTGTTCGTTAGAAGAAAATAAAACCTAAGGCATAACCTAATGTTTGCAACTACTAGATTTCAGTTAAAACAACAAAAATTCAAGATGTTCCACTACTATTTGAATCCGTTAAACACCTAGTATCATATCAAACCCTAATCCATGGATCTCATAACCTCGACTAATGGAATTAACCGCTCATGATTTAATGAACAAAATCAGAAGTTGAATTCATAATGATAAGGATAACTTACGATTACATGGAAAACAACTAGTTTCTTCGATTGAATCACAAGGTAGAAATCCAAAAATAGTTGATAAAAACAGGAAGAATAATTGATGTAAGAGAGCAATGTTATGTGCCTCTCTTCCCTAGTTTAATTGTCTGATAGATGAATTATGAATCCCCTTTTAAAAACTCTAAAAATTGATATTTATACTAAAGCCTAATTATGGAAATAAAATAACAAAATCACAGATGGGCTCAGATTTAGGTGACGCTATATTGGTGTTGGTCGTCTGGCTTCTGACAGCATCTCAGAAATGTCATCAGAAGTCATGCCATCTTAACCTGTTCTGCCTCACTCTGATGATGTCTTATGATGCATTACCATACTTGTGACGGCGTGTAGAAAATATCGTCAGACCTTCAACTTATTTCACCATGTTCTTCCTTACTCTGACGGCATATTTTGATGGCTTACCACACTTATGATGACATATTGAGAATGTCGCCACTCTCATCCAGCAACTCTTCTCCACTGTTCTTCCTTATTCCTTTTTCTAGTATCTACCACATCTCTGACGGCTTGCAAGAAATGACGTCAGACTCATATCAGCTCACTTGTACCAGATTTTACTCTTTTTCTCCATTGTTATTTATTTCCATGCATCTTGAACTTACAATTATTTCAAGTTAAAAAGTCTTAAATGTGCTACAAATATCTAGCACATCAGAGTCTTCATCCTTGGGTTCACTCGATGCTGAATCTTACTTCCAACTGAATAGACACTGCACTAATTTCTAAATTATTCTAAGCTTGACTGAACTGCTACTGATCATACTGTTTAACTAAACTGAACTGAGTTCACTAAGTTCCGTTGAATGATGGAATACTATAGAATTTTATTAACTGACAGAATTTACTGAGGTCTGAACTGAATACTAAACTGGAATGATACTGAGTCTACTAAGTTCTTCCTGAGTTCTTTAACTAACTAAGAGTACTACTGATCATGACATGACTGATACTATCCTGAGACTGACCATGGCTTTAGGTAATTAGCTAAATTATCGGGTATTAAATACCCCTAGGACTCGATAGCATACATTATAAGACATGGCACAATCTTGAAATATGATTAATAACTACTTGATCATCATTCATTCATTGGGACATTATAGCAAACACTTGCATGACATAAACTTGAATACATGCTAACATGATATAATTTCATTAATTACTTCTCATGAATAACTAATCAAACACTTGGAAAGCATTGTATATGCACATATTACTAATCAACTCATGAGCACCACAATTTTAAGGCTTTAACATGATTTCACATAATAATACATACATAATAGTTGTTTTTACATAAAGCTTGCACTTAATCATGGAATAGAAATTCAATCAATATTATAATCATGAATACATTTGAATCTAAATCATGGAAAGCATGAAATCAAGCTACTTGAAGTTTAAAAGAGTTTTTTGGATTCCAAGGGTGGAAGGAACCCTTGGATGAACACTTGACATACCTTGGTTGCTAAATTCTTGAAGATTAATGGTGGAATCTTGAGCCTTGAATTTGAAATTTAATCTCCTAAGATTTTTGTTCTTAAGTGTTTTAAGAATAAATGAATATAATTTGCTAATTTAGGGCTAAATCTTGTGTTATGGGGGATGAAGGACATTGGAAAAAGACCTAATTACCCCTAAAGATGCGACTTTTTAAGGATTAAAAATTAAACCATCGACGCACAGACTGATGTGTCGCATTGTTCATATCTATGCGATATCCAATGCGTTGTGTCGAGTCTTTATCAGTTCACGAGAAATTTCCACTGGGAGACAAGAAAAATATTGATCGACGCGATGTCTGCCGCGCCCCACCGAGATTGCGTTGATACGCTATTTTGGATTCTCAAACGTGGTTCAAACGAGGTTCAAAAAATATGAAACTTATCCGGGAACACCTAGTGACATTCCTAATCATTAATTAACCTAAAGATTGATATTTTAAGGTCATAGAGGTCATGAAAAAGAGTTACAAACTTATGAAGGCCAAAATGACACTAAATTTGAATACTTAGCTAAAATTTTCAATGTCTGGGACCCCTTAGCAAGCTTAAAAGACTGAGTGGCGCTTAGGATTTTGCGTGGACTTACAATAACAAAAAGATCCCACAGCTCTTACAGACCCTCTGAATGAACTAGTTACGCATGCTAAGTTTAGGTTTTCTTTTTAGGTGCTTGCTTATTCGGTGACTACTCAAATCAACTACACGGCTATAACATTAGTTAATCCAAAAGGTAAAATAGTAGTAACAAAGCTTAAGACTTCACTCAGATTTATTCTCTAGAGTTCTATGGTTTTAAGGTAGAGATGGATCTATAGAAGTTTATTGATGAGACTTAGAAGGTCACTTAGATTATAGGTATCACATTAGTTAAGAGTGCAAACTTAGCTACCTATATATTTAAGGTAGTGGATCAATCATGGTTCAAATAGTGGAAGGAAAATAGAGGTGTAGGTGTAGGTCAAGTTGATTAGGATGAGTTCATGGATGCTTTTCTGGATAGGTTCTTCCTACTTGAGTTAGGGAATCCAAGGTTCAGAAATTTATCAAACTGAAGTAGGGTAACATGATTGTGAAAGAGTATTCTCTAAATATTACTCAAGTTTAGATAGGTGCATCAAGATAAGGCACTAGGATCAAAGTCCTAGGGTAGTGTTACTAGTGGACGGACCTTTTCAATTTATAAGAAGTGTGATAGAAACCTTCAAGAGGAGTGTATGGTTAGTAGTCATGGTTTCTTGGATATGGTAAGCTAGGTTATAGGTTGAGAGAGTGCCTAATGGCTCACAATGAGGCAGAGATGTTCTCCACTAGACCTAGTCTAATTCTTCAGCTATAACAAACCAAAACTTCTAAACTAAGATTGAAATGATTATTCAAATATGTATCAAACTTTAATCCAATAATTTCTAAATTTACATAGATTCCAATACCAAATTCTTAGCATGGGAAGATATATAGTTATGAATTAAAGTCATAAGGAACTTGTATCTCAAAGTTGAGTCAAAAGCTTCTTTATCGATGATTGAGTTTCCACATAAGAATAAGAAGATTTTAGTATCTCAAGACCCGCCAAATTAAGGGTCTTTGATTCTTTTGTAAGACCTGATAAAATTTTGATCATTTTATTTTTGACTCTCCCTTATGTGTAATGTAATTTTTAACTCGAATTATATTTATGGATGTTAAAAGGGTGTTTGGGAAAAGTTTTGTATTTTTTGAAAGAGGTTCGAGGTCATTTTAGGACCTCAAGCAGTAAGGGTCGGGAATAAGGTTATGTCACAAAGCTTAAACACCGCGATATTAACATGGCATGAAGGCTAACCTCTGCAAAATTGGTATGCTACACCAGTGCTATTATTTTGTCTAGTTTTTATTTTTCACTTAGGATGAGGAGCTTTTTGTCCTTTTACCCCTTACACGACCTTTAGACATAAAATAAGCCTTTTTTCATCAGTTTTGAAATATCAAAATTATTCATTCTCCCTTAAAACTCAAAACCCAAGAACATTTAAGAGTTTTATAGAGAATTTATCATCCGGGATACAAACTACAAATTGACTTCAAATTCTTGTGTGTTTCAGGTATGTTTCTCTTTTCTAAACTTTAATTTTTCATTATGGCATGAATTGAATGGATTTTTATGTAATTTAAATTGTGGGTTTTGAAATTGGGTTGAGGAGTTTTGGTCGTTACTGATTGAATTACTTGTCCCATATTTTAAATTGATTATTCATGCTTTAAATTGATGTTTTGGGGACTGAATTAGTTCAATATTTAAATGGTTTGAATGGGAGGTATGGGTTTCTCCAAATTGGATTAATTTTGGCTTGGAATTACATGAACCTCAACCCACTTTGTAAATTTGATTTTATTATGAAAGATTGGATGGTTTACCTTTCTTTTGAACCCAATGCATTGTATTCATGGATTAATGAATATAAAAATAGATTTGGATGGACTTAATGGACATGGTTTGGATTTAAATGGATCTTGGGAGTCAATGTGGTTATGTGGACTAGTTTGGCATATTTAATTTATCTTGCAAGCTTATTGGTATGCTGAAACCAAGTGGTGAATGCCTCAAGGAATGACTCATGCTTTAATAGTTTTAATTATGTGCAAAGTGTTTTAATTTTGGGTTAAAGGGAATTGTGTAGCTCACCATGGAAGTGTAAATCTTGAGGGGGTGAACATTGAAACAATGTTTGCCGGCATTGGGAGACTGTATGACCGTGTGCTTGATGCATACTTGATATATATATATATATGTATATATACTTATATATATGGGATGGCTATTTCCTTGGTTACTTTATTTTTCCCTCAGTTTTTCATTGGTTCGTATGGCTAACACACATCGGGGCCTTTCCAGTAGGAGAAGATGAACCCGCATAGCCTATGGGTGCCTTTAGGACAGGTCGAGCTACAAAATTTAGGTTAAATATTTAAACTCTCATATTCATGCACCTTACCCTATCCCAATATCAAATATATTTATGTATGAATGTTATATGTGGTTTTGACTGATTTTGGACATGGCATTATTTTCCCACTTTTCCTGAGTTACATACCAGTGTTTATCTCACTGACTGTCCTAGGACACTTGATGTTGGGTGTATTTATGCATTCTGGTGTCACTATTCTAGCATTTTTAGTATTGTTTTGAGGATGATTTAAGTGATATATGGGAGGATAATGAGATAAATATGTATCATAGTGTTAAATAATGTGTTTATGATGTTCAAAGTGAGTTTCAAACAAGTTTGTACCTAAAAGATTCATTTAGAGTTCAACCCAGAAAACTAGTCTTACTAGCTTGAGCTAGGTGCTTGTCTGGTTGATTCCGATAGATTCTATTGTATTTAAAGTGTTCAAAATGGTTTTTCTATTTAATTATATGTGAAACAACTCGTTCATAATGCTCAAGGGTCAATTGGATCAAGCCAAGGGTCAAAACAATGAGTTAATGGTCAAAGTGAAATTATCCTATGCTTAGATCGTGTTTCTAGTTCTTCGTGTTGGATGTTGTGCTGGTTTTAGCTTTAAATTATTGTGTTTAATGATATAGGATGCTTGGTAAATGGATTATGATGATATATGAAGGATATACCAGCTTCAAATCAAGTGGGAACAACTCAAAAAGGCTCGTAAAGGCTCAATGAAGGCACAATACGCAGATTGACGCACTTTTGGACCCCAGTAATTTCTTGGGCGTGTGTAGGATTTAGGAGTGTCCAATGGAAATTTATAAACATAAATGGATTCATAAGAAGCCCAAAATTTTAAACATGTGGCGCGTACTGGTTCTGGAGTAGATTAGCCCGCGACGCAGGCTCATTTTAGTGCTCCCTTGCCTTAGAAAAAATTTTGAACAACAATTCCAGAGGCTTAGGGCAATTTGGAGGTGACGCCCCACCTAGTACCAGGCTTAAAAGCTTAAGGTTTTCTTGTCCAACACGGAATGGGCTTACTCCTATACTATAAATACATATTGTATCACGTTTTTACGCATCTTTTAGCATATTTTGGAGAGCAAAGGGCTGCTACAATTTCTTCATTAGGTTTTTAATATTTTTATTTAGTTCATTCATATTTTTAGTCGTTAATAACTATTTTGTGATTACAATTATGACTATGCAGGGCTAAACACCTTTTTCCGGGGTTGAAGCCAAGAACATAATTATTATTTCTATGGATTAAGTTTGTTTGCTTTGCTTATCAATATTGGTTGTTTGTTTTTTCTTATTATAGCTATTTTAAGGATTTGCGACCCTTGGAATACATCCATTATCAACCTTGTGAACTCGGGAGAGGGAATATGGCGATAGAACATGGGAATAAGTAGAGTATAGTTCTTGATTCTTTATAAAATAAGAAACTTGAATTAGTATCTAGGACAGGGATGTACTTATATACCTTACTCGATTCATATGTATGATGATATTTTTAAAGAACTTAAGTGAATTATTATATCCCCAATCAATGATGTAGGTGTAAGGTTCAACTTAGGTAATAGATTAGAGGTTGGGAAACCATAATCGAGTAATTAACCCTCCGAATCAACAACCACGATAAGCAAGCTAACGAATAAAATCCAATAGAATAATATGATTGTTCAGAGTGATTCAATCCTAGGTTTTCTCCTATTGATTGTCTCAAGATCTTTACTTTCCGCATTATTTAGTTTTAATTTACAATTTCCAAACTCTTTATTTGGTTACTCTCGCATCAATTGAATCTAATGTGTGAACTAAAATTAAATCATTGCCAAATCTTTTCTTTGTTGGATCAATATTTGGCTTTCTTAAAGGCCACTATATTACTTGGTAGACCACGTACACTTGCATGTGCTCCTGGGTGCTATCAAGTTTTTGGCGTCGTTGCCATGGACTTGTATTTTGGAAATTATTTATTTTAGTTTATATTTAGATTTATTTTGTATTTTTATGCTTGGTCTTGTTTTTGTGTTTGCAGGAGACAGGTTTCTAAGTTTGTAAGCTGGCAAGGGTAAAGAGTTGGTATAACCAAGCCCGAAACCCGAGCAACTTTACCATCAATGTAGGAGAGAAGAAATCCTTCTCTCCAGAATTTCAAAAATCCAAGAAGACCAAGAGAACAACGCTCCTATGGCTGAACAACAAGCAGCTGGTAGGAAGGTTAGGCAAGTGGCAGTCCCACTTCGGACAAACATGACTTCCCTAATTCAAAGACCGGTAGCTGGGGGTAATTTCGAGTTGAAATATAATTCGATGTATCTTCTTTTTAGCAGTGAACAATTTGCAGGGCTTTCACACGAGGATCCATAAGTCCATTTGCAGACCTTCATTGATCTTATGATACATTCACTCCAACCGGGGTGACTCCATATTATATGAGACTAACACTATTTCCCCATTCACTTATTGGGGAAGCTAAAAAGTTGTTGAATATGGAGCCATCCAATTCAATCATAACATGGGATGACTTAACCAGAAGATTCATCATCAGATTCTTTCCATTAGGTAAGACTGTGAGACTTTAAAGTAAGATAGTGAGCTTCAAACAGAAGACTAATAAAAATCTATATCATGCTTCGAAATTCTTCAAGGCCCTTCTTTGGGATAGTCCACACCACTAACATTTGAATGAGGTACTTGCTCATACTTTTGTAGAAGCTCTTGATCACAATACAAAGATTTTGCTAGATTCAGTCGTAGGTGGTCAAGCATTGGAGCTAACTTATGATGAGTTGTACACATTACTGAACCACATAGCATAAGGAAATCCAGAGTGGCATTCAGATTCTAGAAGTGCCAAGAAAAGAATTGTGGGTGTGTTAGAGGTGGACAATTCACAGCCCTATCAGCAAGGTGGGAACCAAGGTTGGACCAATAGTAAAAGAGAATGGGAATGGTATGATATGGATTGAGATCATAATTAGAGGGACTACAAAAATAAGTATGATTGATATGTGACCCCATGATCGAGTAAAGAGCAAAGAGTCCAATTTCATTGATTTTGAAAAACTTAAGACTGATGATGTGTATGAAGAATCTTGATATGGACTTTGTTACTGGTGTTTCTTGGTCTCGAAATATGTATGATTCGATTTAGGTAATCATTGATAGGATGACCAAGTCTGCGTATTTTTTGCCAGTGTAAACTATTTTTTTGTCAGAGGATTATGTGTGATTGTATATTCAGGAGATTGTGAAGTTGTATGGGATACCTATTTTGATTATCTCTAATTTTGGTATGCAGTTTACATTTCATTTCTGGAGGTATTTTCAAAAAGGGTTGGGGGACTAAGGTTTGTCTGAGTACTACTTTTTATCCACAGTCGGCTGGGAAAGCAGAGAGAACTACTTAGACATTGGAAGATATGCTTCAGGCCTGGGTAATTATTTATGGTGGAAATTGATTTAAGCATCTACCTTTGGTGGAGTTTGCTTACAATAATAGCTACCATTCGAGTATTAGTATGGTTCCTTTTGTGGTGTTGTATGGTAGGACATGTAGATCTCCTATTGGGTGGTTTGATCTTGGAGAAGTGGATATATTTGGTCCGGATTTAGTTTATCAGGCGATGGATAAGGTTAAGGTAATATGGGATAGGTTTTAAAATGCCTAAAGTCACCAAAGGTCCTATGAGAATATTAGAGATTGAGACTTTAAGTTTGAGATCAGGGATAGGGTGTTCTTCAAGGTGTCTCCCATGAAGGGAGTGGTGCGATTTTGCAAAAGGGGAAACTCAGTCCCGCGGTATGTTGGTCCTTATGTGATTTTGTGGAGAGTTGGCAATGTTGCTTATGAGTTAGAGTTGCTATCTAGCTTAAGTTTGGTTCATCCGTTCTTTTATGTTTCTATGTTATGGAAGTGTCTTGGTGATCCTTCTTCAATTGTTCTTATGGAACGATTGGGTATTTCAGATTCTCTATCTGATGAAGAAGTTTCGGTTAAGATATTAGATAGGCAAGTTCATCGGTTGCGCACCAAGGATGTGGCTTTGGTTAAGGTTCTATAGCGGAACCATAAGGTGGAAGAAGCTACTAGGGAAGCGGAAGAGGGCATGAAGTCCAAGTATCCACAATTATTTTCTACTCCTGGAATTCGTGAGGAAGGTATGTGTCTTGAACACATTATTATTTTTTGAGTTTGTTAAAGTAAAGATTAACATATTTTCCTCTTAATTTTTAAACTTTGTTGAAGAGATGTTTGATAATACAAATGACTCTATGTGTGCTTACCCTTACCTTGTCCGTCATTCAGGGACGGATGTTCTTAGTAGGGGTGACTAAAATATTCTTGGTTTTGACCCTTAGAAAGTTTCTTGGAAATTCATTCTCCGGACCCAATATGACTCATGGGTACGAGACATATGTTGGGGTATGGGTGGTATGGTCCTATTGTTTGCTGACCAGTGTTAGTTGATGGTATGGCTTTGGTCACTGGAATGGGTATGACTTAGAGGTGTAAGTCATATGTCCTTGTACGAGTCGGGTCAGGGACTTGTATGGTGGGTAGATTTTTTTCCTCCTGGTATTTTACTCTACCAGGGATACGGGTTATGGGTATGGATAGTATGTTTTGGTTACGACTTGGTTGGATGAGTCATATACTGGACAGTGTTTGATCCAAGGGTTGAGGATTGGATATGAATGGTGGATACCGATCATATAGGAGGGTATCACTCGTATGGGTTAGTCATATCCTTGTGATGGGTTTTTAATGAATTTAATTGGGGGTATTCTGGACATTTCCCTACTTACCCTAACTAGGACCCACAACTTATAATACACATAGGAGGTTATTTACCCTGTTATTGTATTCATTAACACTTAGAACCTATTCCAAAACACTCTATAATTCTCTAAGACTTTTGGGGCAAGAAGGCTAGGGTTTCACCTTACAGAATGCTTTAGGGATTGTCTTGGTGATTTCTTTCCATTAATTCATCAATATAAGGAATGATTCTCTTCCCTCATTGTAATTTCAACTAAATTCATGGTTTATATGATTTATTCCATGGTTTTACTATTTCATGATTATGTTTTTCAACTATTATTTGGGGTTTTTTATGTTAAATGCTTGGTAATGATTTCCTATGGTTTTAATTATGCTTTCATATACATTAATGGTGATTTGGATTATTGGATGGCATTGTAATAGTTTAATGGTCTTTAGAATTGCTTATGGTTATATTAAACCTCCAAGGTGTTTGATAAAATGCTTATAAAGATATGTTCATTGTAGTGACTTCTTTTAATGGAACTCTTGCATGTTTTAAAATGGATAAAGGATTTATTTATGGTTTAAATGGTTTGAAATGGCTAAAGGCTAAATGGTTATGCTTGTGGATAACATGAAAGTCTACCAAGTGGATTTAACATGGTATATGGAAGGGCACCTAATATCCCCTTAACCTAAATAGTTTGGCAATGAATATTACTTACAAGTAAGGGTTGGTATGATGATACCAATAATATTGGCTTTGCTTAATAAATGGTAAATATGATTGTTTATACATGGTTTTAATTGGTCATTAATGGCGGGGTATGTAGCTAAGCCATGAAAGGTGGCGGTCTCGGTAGGACCAAAACTGAAAACTCATATTTACCGATATGAGGGACTTGATGACCATGTGCATGTGTCACATTTTATATTAGAGTATATGTCATTCATCACATGGGCTATTCACTAGTTGTGAGGCTACACACATTGGAGCCCTTTCAGCAAGGGGAGCTGAACCTATATTACTAGTGGGTGGTTAGGACGACAAAGCTACACAGCGCAGGTAAAGGTTTTGAATTCATGCTAAACCCGATTCCTTTTCCTGGCACATATATATGTATGGTTATATGCATTATGGATGGTATCACTTGGTATTATAACTGACATTATTTTATCTTTATCCTAAGATTCATGCTAGAGGTCACTCGCTAACCCCATCTAGTGGTGGATGTATACCCTCGCTATACAGGAACCGACCATTTTACTCCTCCTGTTTAGCACGCACATTTGGTATCAGTATTTTAACTGAAGTGGTGAGCTTCGATCCTTTTGGGAGGCATCATTTTATGTTATGGATTTCTTTAGACACTTTTCTTTCTCTTTAGATATTGGTTTTGGCCAAGGTTAGGGGCATGTCCCAACTAGATTTGTTTATTTTTTTGGATAAAGGCTTTATGGTACTTCTGGGGGTTGGTATGGGAGATATCAGTATTAGTGTTGGCGTTGGCATTGGAATAAGCTAGTGGACTGACATCATTGGACAATATTGGTGGTTGTTCTATCCTATTACATTTTGGGATTGATTTTCATATTGTGTTTTGGTATTCCCTTTAGTTTATGGTCTATGGATTTGTTTGGTATGGGTGGGTTGTTGGTTGTAATGCCCTGAGAGTACACCCTGGGCACCACACGGTGCTTACAGTCCCGAGGGACCACAAGCTAACCTATGAGCTGGTACCTGCTATGAGCTCTGAGTAATAACTGATAACAAAAGGTGATCCAAGTGTTATGTTATCAAGACCCTTTACAAGGAGCCAAGTCAAGGAACTTCAACAACTTCAAGCCTTATTCATGCACTTGAAAGTTTCTGAAGGTGTTGTAGATTCGGCCAAGGGAGGGAATGCATTGATTTGTGAAGAAGGGACTTGAAAAGTCTATATTCTACAAGGGGCTAGAATGAACTTTTCACTTTATATGTCAACACTCAAGGGGCACCCCCTTCTCTTTAGCTCATTAAGGGTAGTTTTGTCAAATGGCATGTAATAGTATAAATAGACAATTTCCTCACTCTTTTCATTAGTTTTTGAATGACATTGAATATTACTCATAGCTTGTAGCTTTAGTTCTTTAGTTTTAGCTCTAAAAACGAAATTGGAAACCTTGAATGCATTTGAATTGGTTTTTTTCACTTGTATTAGGTTATTTGGCAAGAAAGATGAACTTGAGGAAGTGTGAGTCCTTTTGTCCACCTAAGAGGAAGGTTTGAGCTTCTATTGGTGAGGTGTGATTGATGGTTTGATACACAATCTTTTGTTAATCACTTGGTAGGAGTAAAGGTCTTTCTATCTATCTTTACTTTTTATGCAATCTTCTTCTTCATCTCTTTTCTAGTGTGTTGTTTTCTCTTTGTGTGGTTGCTGATTTTTTCCTTTAAGTGTCCATTTTCGTGTGTTTTCATTTAGTTCCTTATCATTTGGTATCAAAGCCTTGGTTAGGGTTGTTCCTACATCCCTAAATCTTGATTTTATTGTCCTTATTAAGAAAATATCAACAAAAAAGAGTCAAAAAATCTGAAAATCTCAAAAAAAATTGGTGTTGTCTTGTGTAGTGTTGTAGATCCGAACCTAAAAGATTATATCTACATGTTTTTACTTTGTCTTTGAAGTTTCTTGTACTAGATCCTTTCTCTCTAGTGCCTAGGGAGTCTAGATCAACTTTTAGAGTGAAGTTTGTTGAGTTTGAGATAAGATCCACCATGGCTATGGAGTTTTGAAGCCTTTTGAGCTAGATCCGTATTTGATATTGTGATTTAGGCGTGTTTTGTGGCTGATTTTTAGTTGGTTGAGTTTTTTTTAGCCTAAGGACCCTAGGTCTAAAAGAAATATTAACATTAGGGTTTATTTGCTTGTTGGTCAAACTTGGTCAACACTTGAATATTCATCTTGTTCATCTATCATCTTCATATCTTAGGGAAGAAGAATATTCAAGGGTGTTATTTGATCCAAAAGAGGGAAGAAGGAGAGTGAAAAAGTTGTTAGTCCAAAAGCATATTCCAAGAATATTCCTTTCTTCCAAAAGGAGGAGGGGACAAGGGAACAACAAAGTACACTTGCAAGTACAAGGGGGGGATCATTTCATTTTAATTTCAAATGGAGGCTTGAAAGAGCTCTAAATTGCTTCCTTACCCCCTCAAATCTGAAACTCTCCTTCCCAAAGGGTGATATTTGGCCGAAACAAGACTTGGGGAAATTTAAAATTGGAAAAGTGACAACCAACCTCGTAGTGCCACGTCATCACTTGTGATCAACCAAATTCATCTCTAAAATTAGATTTTCTTAGTTTCACCTATTTGATTCTAGTTTCTTTTAAGCTAATTCAAACACTAATTAGCAAGCTAGTAAGTTCCTACTAGATTGGTAATTAGTCTAGAGTTCATTTAATTCGTGTCTTCGGTTTTTGTGTGCTTTTCTAGTTTTAAAGCCGTAGTGTTTTGTTGGTTCAAGTTTGTACATCACTTTATTTGAGTTATTTCAAACAAAAATTGATTTCGAACCCAATCTTCTCACCACTCAAGTAACTTACCAAGTATTGCCAATTATCTAACACTTGTGAGGCCAAGTGTGAGGTGAGGTTGAGTGTGAGTGAAGTGAGACTTTTGAACTAACTTGTTTTCTCATTTTGTAGGTTTTCCTTTTCTCTTTTTGCTTTTTATTAGGTACATTTGTGATTTGACCATGGATACCGAGGGTTTTTCATCCCAACCTTTGGGAAATAATGCTATGGGAGTTTTGTTGGCTCGGTTTGATGCCTAATCTCGTGATTTGGCAAAGGTGAGTATGGATATGGGAGATATAAAAGGCGAATTGGGTTCTTTGAAGGGTGAGGTGACCACCATTAGTGGGAGACTCGATTGTGTTGAAAGTAGAAGGAACTCACTACCTTCTACTCCTAATCCCTACCATGCGTCTTCTAGTGTTCAAGCTAACAACTCATCCATGACTATTACCCCCGAGACCCTACACCAAATGCTATACCCTCCAACAGATCCAAAAAAACAGCCACTAAACCAAGTCCAAATCCCTCCTAACCGAACTCTACAAAGGCCACTACATTCCCGAATGGACCAAGTCCAACAAGAAGGACCTGGGACTCAAACTCCATCACCAAATCCGAACCTACAAGTGTCAAATCCATTTGACCAAAGACCAATTCCTCCACATAACCAAATACCTCCACAATATACTACTTACTAAATTCCAAATCTCGTGGACCAAATACCTTACTATCCACCACATCCAATGCCACAAGTTCAAGTACCAAACAATCAAAGACCATACCCACCTCCCCAAAGACCCCAAATATGAAACCCACCCATCCAAATTAAGACTATGGTAAAGGGGAGAAAGAAGGTTATGATGTTCCTGATGATGACTATTGGTTTGATGAGGGAGAGAGTGGAAGATATGGTTAAAGGGTACCTTATGGTCATAGATTCTGAGGGCATGAGGTAAGACAATGCCATGTTTATCATCAAAGAATCTGAGACATAGGCATTAATTCAATCAATGTTGGCATTCCAATTTTCAAAGGTGAGAGTGATCCGGAAGTTTAATTAGCTTGGGAATCCTCTTGTGAAAAGATTTTTCAAGTGAATGACCTTTCCAAAGAAAAGAAAAGTTTCTATGCTATTTCTCACTTTGAAGGATATGGAAACACTTGGTGGGATTATACCAAAAGATTTGGTGATGTGTTGATTGGTGGCCAACTACCTCCTCGGGAGATGTTGAAGAGATTTATAAGAGAAAGATATGTACCGGAGCATTATACACATGATATTATTGCCAAGATTTACAATCTAAAGCAAGGAAGAAAGAGTGTCATGGCCTATTATGATGAATTCCAACAACTTGTCTTGAAACTTTTCCATAGAGGTGAACAATTGCAACATGATATTATTCTCTTCCAGGTTGGGTTGAACAAGGACATATCCTCCTATTTGATTCTTCAAGGGTTTGAAACCGTGGTTGAAGTCTTCCAAGCGGCCATGGAGATTGAAAAAGAGAACAAAGAAAGGTCGGCTACAAGCTCAAAGTCGAACAAGGTTCGGGTTTGACAAAAAACAAAGAGGTAAGTCCTTTGACTTCGGGTTGGAACAAGAACAAACCTTCTTCATCTTCTCTTTCTTCTCAAATCTCAACCAAGCAAGTGTCATACGAACCTCCAAAGTTGGAGGTGAAGCCAAAATCCCTTCCTTCCTCCTCTAAGGGTTTTTAATATTTTAAGTGCCATGGTTGGGAGCATATAGCAAGTTAATGCCTAAATTGAAGAAATATGATTTTAAGAGAGAGGAAGATGTATTACTTAGGAGGGGAAGTGGTTATTGAATCCAAGAATAGTGATGAGGTTGAACATCAAGATGGAGAGTTACTAGTTGATGTTGAGAATGAAGAATGTGAAGAAGAAGAAGCTTGGCCACAATATAGAGAGTGTCAAATTCCTAACTATGTAGTGAGAAGGGCCATGGTGAGTAAGGCACTTAATGATCCGATCCAAAGAGAAAATTTATTTCACACTAAGTGTCTAATCAAGGGTGGTGTATGTACTATGGTAATTGATAATGGGAGTGGAACCAATGTAGCTAGTGACACTATGGTGGACTTCTTGAAACTCCCCACTACTCCACATCCTATCCCTTACAATTTTCAATGGATCAGTGAATGTGATGAATTGAAAGTGACTCCCCAATGCTTGATTCGGTTCCAAGTGGGAAATTACAAAGATAAAGTCTTGTGTGATGTCATTCCTATACAAGCATACCACTTATTACTTGGTAGACCTTGGTAATATGACAAGTCTACCAAGAATGATGGGAGGTCAAATAAGTATTCACTTGAGAATGATGGTAAAAGGTTCACACTTCAACCACTTTCACCATATCAAGTGAGTGAGTTGCACCAAATGTTAGGGGAATTGAAAAAAAAAAGGGAAGAAGGGAAAGGAATCTGAGAAGGTGCCTTGTGGTGAGGCCTTGGGTTCCACCAAATCACATGGTGAGGACTCGGATTCTAATGGTTCTAAGGCTAAAGGACCCATGGTTATGTTGGCTAGGAGGAAAGATTTGTTCAAGAATCAAGACATTAACACTCCTATGCTCCTCCTAGCCCATGCACTTAACACTAACCATTTTTCTTCTTTTTCTTCTTGTCTTCCCTCTTCTATTTCACTTTTTTTCAGGAGTTTGATGATGTATTCCCACAATAATTGCCACAAGGTTTGCCCCCAATACGGGAAATTGAGCACCAAATTGTTTTAGTGTCTGGTTCACAACTTCCAAACAAACCGACTTATAGGACCAATCACACGGACACTAAGGATCTTGAAAGACAAGTTGAGGATCTTCTCGATAAATTCTATATTAAAGAAAGCTTGAGTCTATGTGTTGTCCCGGTGCTTTTGGTACCAAAAAAATAAGGAACTTGGCGCATGTGCATTGATTGTAGAGCCATCAACAAAATCACTATAAGGTATCGTCATTCTATCCCTAGGCTAGATGATATGTTAGATGAGATCCATGGTGCTTGTGTGTTTTCTAAAGTTGATCTTAGGAGTGGATACCACCAGATTTGTATGCAACCTGGTGATGAGTGAAAGACCGCATTCAAGACCAAATTTGGTCTATATGAGTGGCTAGTCATGCCCTTTGGCCTTACAAATTCTCCTAGCACCTTTATGAGGCTAATGAATTATGTGATGAAGCCTTATATTAGGAAGTTTGTGGTGGTTTACTTTAATGATGTGTTGGTGTATAGTAAGTCCATTGATGAACATGTGAATCATTTGAGATGTGTGTTTGAAGTTCTCCGAAGGGAGAAGTTGAATTCCAACATGGAGATGTATTCTTTTGGAGTTGATAAAGTGGTCTTTTGGGGTTTTTTTGTGAGCTCAAGGGGTGTGGAAGTGGACTAACCCAAGATAGACTCTATACGAAGTTGGCCGACCCCTAAATATTGGGGAAATCCAAAGTTTTCATGGGTTGGCAAGATTTTATAGGATGTATTTCAAAGGTTTTAGGTCCATAGCAGCCCCTTGACCGAGGTTATTATAAAGGACCAAACCTTTAAGTGGGGTGATGAGCAATTAAGGCTTTTGAGGCGTTTAAAACTATGCTCATCTCAACATATTTGTTGCAATTACCCAATTTTGATAAGATGTTCAAAGTAGAGTGTGATGCTAGTAAGGTTGGCATTAGGGCTATTTTGATGCAAGAAGGCCAGCCCATTGCTTATTTTAGTGAAAATCTCAAAGGGGAAACTCTTAATTATTCTACTTATGATTTGGAGTTGTATGCCCTTGTTAGAGCCTTGGTTAATTGGCAATATTATTTATGGCGTAAGGAGTTTGTGATATAAATGGATCATGAATAGTTAAAACACCTTAAGAGCCAAGACAATTTGAATAGGCATCATGCTAAGTGGATTGAGTTCATCGACACTTTCCCTTACGTAAATCGTTATAAAAGGGGGAAGGAAAATATGGAAGCCAATGTGTTGTCCCAAAAGCATGTGCTTGTTGCTACTTTGTCTTCAATGTTTATAGGATTTAAGAGCTTGTGGATGTTGTATCCCGATGATCCTACCTTTGCTTCTATTTATAGGGAATGTGAAGAGTAGGGAAGGGACCGATGGCTCAAGGAGAATGGCAATGCCTCCTACTCTCAGTTTGATGGTTATTTGTTCAAAAGAAGAAGGTTGTGTGTTCCTTCAAGTTTGTGAAGGGAATTTTTTGGTAGAGAGGCACATGATGGTGGCCTCATGGGGCATTTTGGTATTGATAAGACTCTTAGCATCTTTGAGAAACTATTCTATTGGCCACGAATGCGTAAGGATGTTGCAAGAGTTTGTAGCCAATGTACGGATTGTAAGAGTGCATAATCCCACCTTCTTCCTCATGGGTTGTATACACCACTTCCCAATCCCGTTAGGACTTGGTTAGATATCTCTATGGACTTTGTTTTGGGGCTGACAAGGACTAGGAAGGGTCGGGATAGCATTTTTGTTGTCGTTGATAGATTCTCCAAAATGGCTCACTTCATTCCTTATGCCAAAACCAAGGATTCCCCTAGTGTAGCTTCTTTATTTGTTGAACATGTTGTAAAGATTCACGGGATCCCAAAGACTATAGTGAGTGATAGGGACTCAAAGTTCCTAAGTCTCTTTTAGAAGTCCATGTGGGGTAGGCTTGGTATGAAGTTACTTTTCTCAACCTCTTGCCACCCACAAACCGATGGCCAAATAAAAGTAGTAAATAGGACCTTGGGTTCCATGATATGTACTATGGTTAAGAATAAATTTGCTTCTTGGGAGGACCACCTACCTTTGGTGGAATTTGCATACAATAGGGTAGTACACTCAAGTACGGGAATGACTCCCTTTGAGTGTGCCTATGGTATGAACCCTCTTACCCCTTTGGATTCAACTCCTTTTCCTAGTGAACTTGTGATTAGATTTGATGGATCTAAAAGATACGAGGCAATTAAAATACTCCATGAGAAGGTGTGGATCACACTTGAAAAAAAAACTAAGAGGTTGCTCAAAGGGCAAATAAGGGAAGAAGAAGGTTGGTGCTTAAACCCGAAGATTGGGTGTGGGTACACCTAAGAAAGGATTGATTTCCAAATCAATGAAAGTCTAAACTCATGCCCCGGGTTGATGGACCATTCCAAGTGATCACATGGAGCAATGATAATGCGTACCAAGTTGATCTACTTTTGGATTACCAAGTCCATAATACCTTTAATGTTTGTGATATTTCCCCCATGGACTTGCTTGAGATGGATGAACCCGTAAATTTTAGGACAAACTCTCTTCAATATGGAGAGGATGCTACAAGTGGCATGCCATCAAGACCCTTTACAAGGATCCAAGTTAAGGAACTTCAACAACTTCAAGCCTTATTCATGCACTTAAAAGTTTGTGAAGGTGTTGTAGATTCGGCCAAGGGAGGGAATGCATTAATTTTTGAAGAAGGGACTTGAAGAGTCTAATTCTACAAGGGGCTAGAATGAACTTTTCACTTTATATTTTAACACTCAAGGGGCGCCCCCTTCTCTTTAGGTCATTAAGGGTAGTTTTGTCAATTGGCGTGTAATAGTATAAATAGACAATTTCTTCACTCTTTTCATTAGTTTTTGAATGACATTGAATATTACTCATAGCTTGCATCCTTAGTTCTCTAGTTGTATCTCTAAAAACGAAATTGGAAACCATTGATGCAATTGAATTGGTTTTTTTAACTTGTATTGGGTTATTTGGCAAGAAAAGTGAACTTGAGGAAGTGTGAGTCCTTTGGTCCACCTAAGAGGAAGGTTTGATCTTCTGTTGGTGAGGTGTGATTGATGATTTGATACACCTTCTTTAGTTAATCACTTGGTAGGAGTAAAGGTCTTTCTATCTATCTTTACTTTATATGCAATCTTCTTCTTCATCTCCTTTCTACTGTGTTGTCTTCTCTTTGTGTGGTTGCTGATTTTTGCCTTTAAGTGTCCATTTTCGTATGTTTTTAGTTAGTTCCTTATCATGCGGAATTTAACTAAGGAATTCCATAAGGTTTTAAGTCATAAATCTGATAAAATCTGTAAGGCATAACTGATAATACCGATAAAATATCTGACAATGACAACTGAAATCTGAGCAACTAACTAACTATCTGAAATAGTCTGAAAACCCTCTACTGACGGACTGAGGAGCTGATGGGACAAACCACTAACTAACTCCAATTGAATGGAAATGACTAAATCTGATAAAGTAATTTGATCTAAATAAATTATGTCCTCGAAATATGAGGATTCACCACTACTAAAGCTGATAGTCTGGAAAATCTATGTGTGATCCAGGAACTGGGCATCTGAACCTATGATATGCTAGATTATAGCGTAAGAAAAGAGTATACGATCAGAACTTTGAATGTACTGGTATGCTAAATGAGGTAGGATGATATGCATGGTTTCAAAAACATGAATACTAACTTTGTGAATGTATATATAGCATGAAGTACTGAATAAAGTGCATGAAATTAATAGATACTGAGGATATATGAAATCTGTAAGTACTGAGGATGCATAACCAAGCCTATAACATGTTCTGAATAAAATCTGTAAATATTAAACTACTAAAATCTGATAACTTAATAACTAATAAGTTGTGCAATTTCCCATTTGTCACTTTCCAGTGACATGGCAGGATAGTGGCGCGTCGCACCAAGGATGAAAATCGAAAAATTTTCTCATAAATTAAAGACGTTTCCTAGGGTTAAAAGGGTCAATTTCCCCACCATATATAAGCCTTATAATACGATATTTGTCCATAATTCAGCAACTTATACTCAATTACTCTCAAAAAAATTTCAAGAACAAGCCCTAGGGTTTTCATAGAAGGTTCAATTCCAAAGGAATTCATCGTCAAATTTCTAGAATCTCTCTGTCAATCTTCACAAAATCACGAACTACGGTATGCGTAGTGTTCATCCACGGATCCCTTTCATTCATGGAGTCCAAGAATCATGTTTTCAATAACCTATTATGATTTGCTTGTTGTGATTTGATCATGTTCATGTTGATAGGTGTTATTTATGTTTCAAGATAGTGTCTTGATGAATTTCCATGAAGTATGTGAGTTTGTTGATTGAAAACCTATGAGTTTGGGTAGTTTTAGATTCTTAAATTGATGATTTCACCTATGCTATAAAGTGTGCATATAAGATGTTTGATAAAATTCTTAGAATGATAGAATCATGTTCCTTATGACTCAATAGCATCTAAATGACAAGTCCATGCTAACCCTTATGATGCAACACAATTTCCATGCTCTTGTTGTGTATTGACTATTGTGTTATGCAACGTTCATGATATTGAAATCATGCAAGTATGTACATGTTATATGCATTCCCTTCCATGAACAAGACTATGATAACTATGTGAAGCATGAAATCCCTTATTTATGGAATTATGAATTATGAACTCTATTCCTATGATCAAGAAGTATTATGGATTGTTGATGTTGGTCATGTATTCAAGAATTTCATGCCTTGTCAGTTTCCTTCTATCGAGTCCTGGGGGTACTTGTACTCAAAAAATATAGTTGTGTTCCTAGAGCCATGTCATGTTTTCACGATACTCTCAATCAAGTCATGTTCCATAGAAGTCAGTCAGTCATGTGACTCAGGAAATCTCAGAATTCTCATGAACTCAGTACTCAGTAAGATCAGTAATCTCATGAACTCAGTCGGTTATCAGATATTAATAGTATTCCATCAGTCGACGGAATTCAGTAAACTTAGTCCATGTTTCAGTCGATTATGTTCAGTCTCTTCAGATGGGAGTAGAAATTAGCATCTAGTGAACCCAAGTGTGGGAACACACATTGTCATATGAGGGTGTGATTCTTAGTAGTTATCCTTGCATTCCAGAACTATGTAGCCAACATAAGTTGATACATCAACACTATCAGATGAAGGTTGATGAGGTCGATAAGCACTGTCATATGAGGGGCCCGCCGTTCTCTTTTGGGGACACTTTCAGATGAGGGTACCCACAGTTGTCCTTACCAGTGGTGCGGTATTGACACCCTTTCAATCAGGGCACAGATTGAACCCCAGATCAACTGTTCTAGCGCATTTGGGGCATGTTGGTTAAATAACTATTCCCACAGTTTCAGTATCAGTCTCAGTAAAAGAACTCAGATAGTTCTTCAGATTTCAGGACTGTCAGATACAGTCAACTCAATCACAGTGAGGAACTCAGATAGTTCCATCAGATTTAGCACTGTCAAACATAGTCACTCATGTTATCAGTTATTTTAGTTATCGGAACTCTAGTATCAGTCATGCTAGATATCAGTAAATTCATGTCATCAGTATATAGAATCATATGTGCACTCTCACGTTCATTTTAGTCATTCAGTTATTATCATTCATGTATGTAAGTCAGCCTACCTCACACGTATACTCAGTACATTCTTTTGTACTGACGTATTTGCGCTATGGTGTTTTCTTTTTATGTTACACCATAGGTTCAGAGACACGACTCCCAGATTAGCAGCAGCAGTAGCATTCCAGGGTTTAGAGTTTTAGCAGAGAGTCCTCATTCTCCAAGGAAGTGATCTTATTTTATCATATCAGTTCAGTTTTCAGTTGACAGAGTTAGTTGGGGACATATCTCATCAACTCCTAAGTCGGACAGTTAGAGGCTTTCAGACGACTACAGTATTCTTCATATTTTTTAGACTTCAGTATTTCAGTTTTGTTTTGGTATTAAGATACCACTCTATGTCAGATGTTATTTTCATTATTCAGTCATGTTCAGTATTGAACCTTACGACCTCTTAGTGCATGTTTCTGCATTTTCATGTCATATTATGCTGTGTAGAGTACAAATACCAGTCATGGGTTAACTTGTGGTCCTTCGGGGTCATGAGCACCATGTAGTGTTCCGGTTTAGATAAATAGGGTATTACAAATTTGGTATCAGAGCCAGGTTTAATAAAGTCCTAGGAAGTTTGAAAGCCGCATTTAGTAGAGTCCTGTACATGGATGTGTTGCGCGCCACATTTATGTGCAAGAGGCTATGAGATGTTTAGGAATAGTTTCCCTTCTTTCAGTATTCATGTCGTTCCTGTGAGCATAATCATAAGTCAATCTCTTAGTCTAATTCGTTTCTCCTCTTGATTTCACAACATGCCTCCAAAGAGAAGAAATTATTCATCTCCTTAGCCCGAAGATCCTTTGGGTGAGCATGTTTATCATGAGGAATTCAGAACCATATTTACCACTCTTTCTCAGTCAGTAGCTACCCATAATGAGCGGCCAGCAGTTATTCTAGCCAACTCAGTGGCCAACTCAGCCGCATCTAGGATTTGGGACTTCACCCGAATGAATCCTCCAACATTCCTCGGGTCTAAGGTAGATGAATACCCTTAAGAATTCATTGATCAGGTCCATAAGGTGATAGATATTATGGGGGTGACTATTGTTGAGAGTTCTGAGTTAGTCACATACCAATTGCAAGATGTGGCTCGTACTTGGTATAAGCAGTGAAAGTCCAAAAGGGTAGATGATGCAGGTCCTATAGAGTGGGAGAGTTTGTCACGGATTTCTTAGACAGATTCTTTCCCCAGGAGATGAGGGAGGCGAAGTTTCTAGAGTTCATCAACCTTAGGCAGGGTAATATGATGGTTAAAGAGTATTCTCTCAGGTTTACTCAATTAGCCAGATATGCCCCTCATGTGGTTGCAGACAACAGAGCTAAGATAAGCAAGTTTTCTTCAGGGGTAAATGATAGCGTGGTTAATGAGTACAGATCCGCCATGCAAAATAGTGACATAACTTCACTTTTTAAATTATTTTACTTTCTCCCTATTAATATACATAATATAGCCGACATATACATAGCATTCGGTGTATATGTGGGATTTTTGTAATATGTTTTGGGGAGTTTGGATTTTTTGTAATATTGAAAATATAAGTTGTGTATTTGTGTGATTTTTAGAAGTTTTATTACATCTTAACTTTTTGATGGTATTTACTAAGGATCTAAGTTTTGTTTACTTAATATGTATTGATGGTTAGCTGAGATGTTGTCTCAATTGTTGTGATCTTTGCCCATACCACTAAAACCCGTTACATAAGATAGGAAAGATGAGATTAGTTGAGATAATGTTTCTGTCGTTGTGATCTTAGATAATAAGATTAAAACCTCTGTGTATATCTATTCATAAAGATATAAGATTGGAGGAAATATAGAATCACAATTGCTTGAAATACATTGCATAGAGGCTAGCCAGGTATGTAATACATTTCCTAATCAAAGTTATTCATTCTACTATAATTCTGGGATCATTTCCATTATCAAGTTGTATGGAGCGGAGTGTTGGCCAATTAAGAACTCCCACATTCAAAAAATGAAGGTGGCGGAAATGCGGATGTTGCGTTGGATGTGTGGGCTGACTAGGGGGGATAGAGTTCAGAATGAGAATATCAGAGAGAAGGTTGGTGTGACTCCAGTGGAGAATAAGATGCGGGAATTCCGATTGAGATGGTTCGGAAACGTGATGAGGAGGGGCATGGATGCCCCGGTTCGTAGGTGTGAGAAGCTAGCTTTGAATAGTTTTAGGCGGGGTAGGGGTAGGCCGAAGAAGTAGTGGGTAGAGGTGATTAGGCGGGACATGGAACAGTTACAGCTCACTGAGGACATGACCCTAGATAGGAAGATCTGGAGGACACGAATTAGGGCAGAAGGTTGGGGTCAGTTTGGGTCGCTAGTGTAGGGCATTACTTGGTGGAGGTATTATTCTTGTTATGATACCTTGTTTTATGCTTTATTACGAATCTATTTATTTTTATCTGTTTACTATTACTTGTGGGTGTCGTATTTATGTTATGCCATCTTGTTCCATGCTTTACTATGAATTTGTTTATTATTCCGTGTCTCGAGCTGGGGGTCTATCGGAAACACCCTTTCTACTTATTTAGAGGTAGAGGTATGAACTGCGTACATCTTACCTTCCCCAGACCTCACTATGTCGGAATACACTGGGTTTGTTGTTGTTGTATTTCCATTATCAAGTTCTGTTGATGTTTTGTTAAGTAATCAGTCATCTAATCCATATTGCTAAATTGTTGGTAATGTTTACTCTTTCCTCTAAAATAGATCCAATCGTGTATTAAATTTGAATGTTCACCAAAATAATATAATTTTAGATCCAATCTTTTTTAATCCCTATAATTTGCTAAGTCCTTTAATTTTAAAATTCTTATGGTTTGCTATGTTGCTTTTGATATAACAATTCTGCTATTAAAACACTTGATTACAAATTCATATCACAATCAAATCATTAGGATTAACGAATATAATGTCACATAAATTAAAATTAAGTAGCAATTGATCGATTCAACAAATCAGTTAAAGTACACACAACACGAAGCCTAAGAAAGTGACATATTGATTCTTATTACCTTCTATCTCCATGACTCAATTTTATTTGCAACTTCAAGCATATGATGATTCGATGATAAAATATTGAGTTGATAAAATGTCTACACTTACGTAGAAAAAGATGATATTACATAGATGTGTTTTTCTACTCTACAACAAGAGTTTAAGAAACAATTAGAGAAATAAAGAGTTGCAGAAAATAGTCTAAACTATCCTAGGAGGATATTGCAATACAAAAATTAAGTTTTTAGAATCCATATCCCATAGAATCTTCATTCTTTTCTTGCTCATAATCTTTCTCATTTTCTGTCACGACCTGAACCAGGGCCTGGCCGTGACGAGCATTTCAATCCTTTGAGGCCCGAAAAACCCCTATCTGTCTGGTAATCATGCACCTAATTCATATGATCAAAGTAATGTGGAAGAAACACAATATAACGGAAACATGGTCAAGAATCATAAGAAAAGAATAATAGGGAATAATGTCCCACAATCTCAATCAACATATCGAAAATCGTCTACGAAATCTCTACTACATGACTGAAAACAAGTTACTATCTGAAAACTGGGACAAGGCCCCCAGTAGACCCAAAAACAGAATATAAGATAAAAGGACTGCAGGACTTAAGACCTTCCGAAACATAGAAGGCTCACCACTTGTCTCTACAGCTCTGTCTGAAAGTTCTACTGATTCTCTTGATCCCTAGACTGGGCCTCTGAACCTAAGAGGTTGGAGAGGGGAGGGGGACAGCACAAAAGTACTGGTACGCAGAGATATCAAAACAAAACATAATGTTTTTACAAAGTATAATTGAGAGCCATTATAAAGCAATTTCCAATCAAATCATTTGAAAGCACATGGGTGTAATGCAATAGTTTTCTCAACAATAGTGAAATGCAACTGAGAAAGGTGGAATACCCTACATAATTTACACCAACTGTCAAACCTCGGTTGCCACCGAGATTAGAGTATAAGTGAGGGAGAGACACTCAAGACCACACATCATGGTGTCTCGACCTAATGATAGTGCCCAAGATCACTTGGCTTGGGCTCCTACCTATAGTCCCAATTTGGGAATGACATGAAGTCAAGTACATAGATCGCTTAGTCTGGTACCAATATTTCATATCGGCAAACACGCTCTTCCAGCGATGAGCCGCTTGTGTCTCAAACGCCTTCTTCGGGCATCCACCTTTCTCATGTAAAATCAATGCATTCAAATTTCATCTTATTCAATCGTATATCGTATTGTGAAGGGTATCGTCATACCCGACTTGTAAGTCATCAATGTCTCATCCACATATGCATAATCATGTAAAAACCAAGGTGCTTCATCATTTACAAATGGTGAACAATATTTATTTCAAATTCATGCTCTCTTTTGTTGATCACAATATAATATGGAGTATTGAAACATTATCATGGGAATTTGAAAATAATTTATCATTCATATTTATCAACTTCCATGGAAAATCTCAAATCATATATGCATGGTTTCAACCATTGAAGTATATAGGCAAATAATTCCCATGACATAAAGAAAATGACATAGAAATCATATTGCAAGCAAGATATTAGCATTTGATTGAAAACCCCCATTTAAAAGCATGCATGTTCATAAAACTACACCCATGAGATTTTTGGATAACCCCACGTACCTCGATTACTATGAATATTAGGTGCTTCTTGAAGCCTACGTTGAGAGGATTCCAAATATGCAATTAGTTTCTAAAACCCATGGTTGAATCTTGAGTAGCTTGGGTTTTTATTTTGAAACCCTAAGGAGAATCTTGAGCACTTTTGATGAAAGAATAAGTATTTTGGGGTCCTTGGAAATAAATCTCGTGTTTTAGGGCTAAGTAAGGGTGGAAAAGGACCACTTTGTCCTCAACACGGAGTGTTTAAATCACTAGAATTTCTTACATAGGCGCCGCCCATCCCATAACCTATCTTCACATAGGCGCCGCTTAGGCTATCTCCCATGTTCACATAGGCGCCGCCTAGGCTATCTCCTATCTTTACATAGGCGCCACCTAGGCTATTGCCTATGCTTTCCAGTGGCCATGGGCGATTGGTTAGGCGTCGCTTATCACTTTGAAAGGTCATAACTTCTTGCTCGGGTGTCGGATTTTAGCCAAATTGGTATCGTTGGAAAGCTAACTCGAATACCTATCATTCGACACATAGTAGGTTCCCTGATTCGACATATATAGAGAGTTATGGTCGAAAGAATCTGACACACTTTACAACGTCCACTAAACTTAGTCGATCAAAATAGTTTCAACTCATCCTTGAGTTGAGGGACCTCTATGGTCTAAATTCAAGCTTGAGTGGATTTCAAATGCTACACGATAATTAACATGCCGTGTTGTCATAGGATTTTTATGGCTTTGGAATTAACAACGCATTGAAATCATGGTCTATATTGTAGCCCGAAATAAGGGGCGTTACATTATCCCCCCTTAGGATCATTCGTCCCCGAATGATGATTCGGGACACAGACAGATACGATAGGAAAAGTATCTTCTGTCTCCTCCTCTATCGAAGAAAACAAATTGGGATATCTAATTCTCACATCATCTTCTGACTCCCAAGTTGCTTCTTCGACTTTCTGATTCCTCTACAGTACCTTTACTGAGGCTATCTCTTTGCTCCTCAGCTTTCGAACTTGGCGATCTAAAATTGCAACGGGCTCTTCTTCGTAAGACAAAGAGTCTGTAACTTTGGTACCCTCTACTGGTAATACCATAGAATGATCTCCAATGCATTTCTTCAATATGGATACATGGAATACCGAATGAACGGAACCCAAACTTGCATGCAATTCTAACTCATATGCAACTATACCAACCCTTTTCAAAATCTGATACGGCCCTACATAACGAGGGCTCAATTTACCCCTTTTTCCAAACTGCCTAACTCTTTTCATAGGAGAAACCTTGAGAAACACCCAATAACCAATTTCAAACTCTAGTTCTCTTCTTCGAACATCGGCATAGGACTTCTGACGACTCTGAGCAGTCTTGAGTCGTTCTCTAATGATCTTCACTTTCTCTATCGCCTAATGAACAAGATTAGGCCCATACAACTGAGTCTCACCCACTTCATACCATCCTATCGGAGATCTACATCTCCTCACATACAAAGCCTCAAATGGGGCCATCTTGATGTTGACATGGTAACTATTATTGTAAGCAAATTCAACCAATGGCAGGTGATCTACCCAACTTCCTTTGAAATCAATGACGCATGCCCTCAACATATATTTGAGGGTCTGAGTGGTACGCTCAGCTTGACCATCCGTTTGAGGGTGGAAAGTTGTGCTCAAATTTACTTGTGTACCTAAACCCTTCTAAAAAGATCTCCAAAACTGAGATGAAAACTGCGTACCTCTATCGGATATAATGGACACTGGTGCCCCATACAATCGAACTATCTCCTCAATGTAAATCTTAGCATAAATCTCTCCTGAATAATTAGTCCTCACAGGCAAAAAGTGGGTTGACTTGGTCAACCGATCTACAATCAGCCATATACAATCATACTGGTTTCGGGATCTCGAAAGTCCTGTAATGAAGTCCATGTTTATCATCTCCCACTTCCATAAAGGCAGGGCTATCTCTTGGGAAGTACCACCTGGCCTCATGTGTTCTACCTTCACTTGTTGATAGTTCAAACACTTGGACACAAAATCAGCTACATCACGTTTCATGTTATTCCACCAATACAAGGTTTTCAGATCATGGTACATCTTAGTAGAGCCTGGGTGAATGACATACCTCAAAGTTTGCACCTCATTAAGGATTCTTTCCCATAGCCTATCTACATTCAGAACGCACAACCTACCCTAAAATCTCAGAATACTACCGCCACTAATTTCAAACGTCATAACCTTTTGTTGACCCATATCTTTCTTGATTTGCATCAAGATGGGATCTTCAACATGCTTCTCCTTAACTTCAGCACAAAGAGATGACTTAGCCAACTCATGAACAATCACACCTCCATCTTCGGAATCTAAGAGTCGTACTCCCAGATTTGCAAGGCGGTGAATATCCTTTACCATCTCCCTTTTTCTTTCTTCTACATGAGAAAGGCTACCCATAGATAACCTGCTAAGGGTGTCGGCTACAATATTTGCCTTACCCGGATGGTAATGCAGACTCATATCATAGTCTTTCAAAATCTCTATCCAACGCCTCTGCCTGAGGTTCAATTCTTTCTGTGAGAAAACATACTGTAAACTCTTATGGTCAGTATAAATATCAACATGCACTCCATAGAGATAGTGCCTCCAGATTCTAAGTGCAAACACCACGGCTGCTAACTCCAAGTCATGAGTGGGGTAATTGCGCTCACGCACCTTTAACTGCCTAGATGTATAAGCTATCACCTTACCACACTTCATCAATACACAACTAAGTCCCACACGAGACGCATCACAATAAACCACAAAATCACCTACACCCTCGGGAAGGGTCAAAACAGGAGCAGTGGTCAGCTTGTCCTTCAATTTCTCAAAACTGATTTCACACAAGTCAGACCACACAAACTTCATCTTTTTCTGAGTCAGTTTAGTAAGCGGAGCAACTATGGAAGAAAAATTCTCTATGAACCTTCTGTAATACCCCGCCAAACCCAAGAAGCTCCGAATATCAGTTGGAGTCATGGGCCTGGGCCATTTTCTCACTGCTTCAACTTTATGGGGATCCACTCTTATCCCGTCACTGGAAACAATATGCCCCAAGAAGGAAATAGCGTCTAACTAGAATTCACACTTAGAAAATTGGGCATACAGCTGATGATCCTTAAGGGTCTGAAGGATAATTTGGAGGTGATTGGCGTGATCCTCTTTACTCTTAGAATAGATCAGAATATCATCAATAAATACAATGATGAACAAGTCAAGAAACTAACGGAACACTCTATTCATAAGATCCATGAAGGCTGCAGGGGCGTTAGTCAACCCGAAAGACATGACTAGAAATTTGTAGTGACCATTCGGGTTCGGAAGGCTGTCTTGGGTATGTCTGACTCCCTAACTTTCAACTGATGATAACCCAAACAAAGGTATATTTTTGAAAAGCACTTGGCACCCTGAAGCTGGTCAAAAAGTTCATCAATCCTTGGAAGAGGATATTTATTTTTAATCGTGACCTTATTCAGTTGATGGTAGGCTATGCACATCCGAAGGGACCCATCCTTCTTTCGCACGAAAAGAACGGGTGCACCCCATGGGGAAACACTAGGACGAATAAAACCTTTGTCTAGGAGGTCTACAAGTTGTTCCTTTAACTCCTTTAGTTCCGCGGAAGCCATTCTATATGGCGAAATAGAAATAGGAAGAGTGTCTGGCAACACATCAATGCCAAAATTTATCTACCTATCAGGGGGTATCCCTGGGAGATCTTTGGGAAAGGCTTTTGGGAATTCATTCACTACAAGGATTGATTGCAGAGGAAGGTTTTCAACTTTTGAATCTTTTACTCGGATTAGATGATACATACAACCTTTGTAGATAAGTTTTCGGGCTCTAAGATAAGAGATAAAGTGACCTCTAGGTTCCATAGAACTCCCTGCCCAAACAACTGGTGTCTCATTCGGGAAAGAAAAAGTGACCTTTTGGGTTCTGCAATCAAGGGTGGCATAACACGAATGGAGCCAGTCCATCCCAAGGATGGCATCAAAGTCTATCATATCCAGTTCTATAAGGTCTGCCACAGTTTCCCTACCATGAATAGACACGACACAATTTCTATATACCCTTTTTGCAACAACAGAATCACCTACAGGAGTAGAAATAGAGAAGGGTTCTACAATAACTTCGGGCTCCAACCCAAAACCAATAGCCACATAAGGGGTCACATAGGATAAAGTAGACCCGGGATCAAGCAATACATAAACATCACGAGAAAATATTTGTAACATACCGGTGACAACATCTGGTGAAGCTTCCACCTCCTGATGGTTAGTCAAAGAATGTAACCGGTTGCGACCTCTTCCGACAGCTGAAGGGGCACCCTTAGGAAAAGGAGTTGTGGAGGTGGATTGGGACTTAGCCCCCCCCTCCCCCGGTATTTACTCCAGCAGAAGGATAATCTATTTGAAGGTGACCTACTTTGTCACAAGTATAGTAGTTTCTTTCCTCAAACCAGCACTTCCCTAGATGATTCCTTCCGCAAACCTCACACCACGGACGAGTACGACGCTGTTGGGCCACACTGCCATGAGACTGTGTACCTAGAGCTTTAGACCCATGAGGAGTCTGAAAACTTTGAGTTTGTTTGTCTGTCGTTGGTCTAGTTACTAGGGCGCTGGCTGCTGACTGTGCATTATTCCAAAACTTCTTCTTCTTCGACTAGTTATTACCCCAGTTACCACTCTGCGGTTGACTCTGATCCTGGTCCGCAGATCTAGCTCTCTTAGCCTGTCTGTCTTTCTCTCTAGATTTAGCAATTTTTTTCTTCTTCTCTTCCACTTGATGTATATGAACGGTCATTCAAGCAAAGTCTAACTCCTTATTCAACATAGCCCCCTGGCACTCAAGAACCAGGTCATCAGCAAGGCCAGATGCAAATTTCCTCATTCAGGCCCTCATATTACTAGTCAACTCCAGTGCATAGCGGGCTAGTTTATTAAACTTCAAAGTGTACTCCTGGACACTCATACTGCCCTGCTTCAGATTCATAAACTCTTCCGCTTTGGCCTACCTTAACTCCAGAGAAAAGAATCGATCAAGAAAGGCTTCCACAAATTCACCCCAAACTGTGGGCTCAGCACTTTCACCTTTTTTATCTTCCCAGTCGGCATACCACTGACTCGCAACGTCCTTGAGCTAATAGGTTTCTAACTCCACCTCTTCAACCTCATCCACATGCATCACCTTAAAGATCTTTTCCATCTCATCCACGAACTCCTGTGAATCTTCCTCCACCTTGGTGCCAGTGAACTTAGGTGGGTTCATCTTCATGAAATGTCCGACTCTAGTAGCCTCAGATGTAACAGATGCAAACCCAACATCTTTCGATCGTTGAGCTTGGTTGGCTACCAACGGCGTCAGCATATGAATAGACCGTCTGAATTCTACAATTGAAATATCTCCCTGAGCAGTTGGGGGACGGTTGACATTAGTCCGCGGAGCCCGAGGTGGACTGGTCGGGACTGGAGGGACTCCCGGAGTAGGGACAAATTCTGGAGTATGAGCCCTGTTATGGGTCCGCATCCCATGGGTGGGACGGACCTCATCTGCCTGAGCATTCTGATCGATGATACGACGTGGAGGCATAACTGTGTTTTTCTGAAACACAAGTGATCATTGATTAGGGAACAGTTCAGACTATGAAGCACGAACTAAATCACAAAGAAGGGAAAAAATTCCTAAACACCTAGTAGCCTCCTGCTTATAAGTGTGGCTCGCTATACACCCATAAAAAAGACCCTACCCGACGCGATTTCGTAGACACCCTGGGACCATGAACCGTGCTTTGATACCAAGCCTATCACGACCCAAACCAGGGCATGGCCGTGACGAGCATTTCGAACCTATGAGGCCCGAAACACCCCTATCTGTCTGGTAATCATGCACCTAATTCATATGATCAAAGTAATGCGGAAGAAACACAATATAACAGAAACATGGTCAAAAATCATATGAAAACAATAATGGGGAATAATGTCCCACAATCTCAATCAACATATCGAAAATCATTTACGAAATCTCTACTACATGAATGAAAAGAAGTAACTATCTGAAAACTGGGACAAGGCCCCCAATAGACCCAAAAACTGAATATAAGATAAAAGAACTGCAGGACTTAAGACCTTCCGAAACATAGAAGGCTCACCACTTGTCTCTACAGCTATGTCTGAAAGTTCTACTGATTCTCTTGACCCCTAGACTGGGCCTCTGAACCTGAGAGGTTGGAGAGGGGAGAGGGTCAGCACAAAAGTACTGGCACGCAGAGCTATCAAAACAAAACATAATATTTTTACAAAGTATAATTGAGAGCCATTATAAAGCAATTTCGTATCAAATCATTTGAAAGCACATAGGTGTAATGCAATAGTTTTCTCAAAAATAATGAAATGCAACTGAGCTAGGTGGAATACCCTACATAATTTACACCAACTGTCAAACCTCGGTTGCCGCCGAGATTAGAGTATAAGTGAGGGAAAGACACTCAAGACTGTCACGACCCAATGATAGTGCCCAAGATCACTTGGCTCGGGCTCCTACCTATAGTCCCAATTTGGGAATGACATGAAGTCAAGTACACAGATCGCTTAGTCTGGTACCAATATTCCGTGTCGGCAAACACGTTCTTCCAGCAATGAGCCTCTTGTGTCTCAAACGCCTTCTTCGGGCATCCACCTTTCTCATGTAAAATCAATTCATTCAAATTTCATCTTATTCAATCGCATATCGTATTTTGAAGGGTATCGTCATACCCGACTTGCAAGTCATCAATGTCTCATCCACATATGCATAATCATGTAAAAACCAAGGTGCTTCATCATTTATAAATGGTGAACAATATTTATTTCAAATTCATGCTCTCTTTTGTTGATCACAATATAATATGGAGTATTTAAACATTATCATGGGAATTTGAAAACAATTTATCATTCATATTTATCAACTTCCATGGAAAATCTCAAATCACATATGCATGGTTTCAACCATTGAAGTATATAGGCAAACAATTCCCATGACATAAAGAAAATGACTTAGAAATCATATTGAAAGCAAGATATTAGCATTTGATTGAAAACCCCCATTTAAAAGCATGCATGTTCATAAAACTACACCCATGAGATTTTTGGATAACCCCACGTTCCTCGATTATTATGAATATTAGGTGCTTCTTGAAGCCTATGTTGAGAGGATTCCAAATATGCAATTAGTTTCTAAAACCCATGGTTGAATCTTGAGTAGCTTGGGTTTTTATTTTGAAATCCTAAGGAGAATCTTGAGCACTTTTGATGAAAGAATAAGTATTTTGGGGTCCATGGAAATAAATCTCGTATTTTAGGGCTAAGTAAGGGTGGAAAAGGACCACTTTGTCCTCAACACGGAGTGTTTAAATCACTAGAATTTCTTACATAGGCGCTGCCCATCCCATCGCCTATCTTCACAGAAGCGCCGCCTAGGCTATCGCCTATGTTCATATAGGCGCCGCCTAGTCTATTGCCTATGTTTACATAGGCGCCGCCTAGGCTATTGCCTATGCTTTCCAGTGGCCATGGGCGATTGGTTAGGTGTCGCTTATCACTTTGAAAGGTCATAACTTCTTGCTCGGGTGTCGGATTTTAGCCAAATTGGTATCGTTGGAAAGCTAACTCGAATACCTATCATTTGACACATAGTAGCTTCCCTAATTCGACATATACAGAGAGTTATGGTCGAAGGAAGCTGACACACTTTACAACGTCCACTAAACTTAGTCGATCAAAATAGTTTCAACTCATCCTTGAGTTGAGGGACCTCTATGGTCTAAATTAAAGCTTGAGTAGATTTCACATGCTACACGATAATTAACATGCCGTGTTGGCATAGGATTTTTATGTCTTCAGAATTAACAACGCATCGAAATCATGGTCTATATTTTAGCCCGAAATGCGGGGCGTTACATTTTCACATGTCCTGAGCTTTTATTGATTTTCATTTGAGTCACCTGCAGTTAAATGAATCATTTGAGTCACTTGCAGTCAAATAAAAGCGGGTCCGAGACATATCACTAAAGATCAAGGAAAAGAAGATTTGGTAAAGAAAAATTCACTGAAAATTTTAATTTTCTATCAAAATTGTGAAGCTTCAAATTCCAACTCATTGTCCTGCCCTTTTCCCAACAGAATAGGAGTTTCACTACTGCAACAATATTATTATTGTTAGTATCAAGATCCCAGATGACATAAATATTGCATAAAAAGAGAATAATTTACAAAACCGAGGCTCAGAAAATTCAAAAAATGTATGAGACTTACCTAATGTCGTTCCCTTGCATTATTGTATTAGAGTGTACATTTTGAAAATCATTTAAACTTAACAAAAGAAGTATCTTCAAATTTGTCTTCAAAAATACCTCTAACTGCTTTCAAATCGTGTTTCCATAATTAAATACATTGAGATAGGACCATTCGCAACCAGACATTCGTAATTCTAATTTAGAATCGGGAAAAACGCGTTGAGATAGAACCAACCAAATCTAGTATAATGAAAAGTTTCTTGATACTCTTGTATTATCCAAATTAATCAACCGGTATAACAAAACATACACTAACTTCTTTATTCTAATCACCACACAAGAACTTACGACATACCCCTTACAATTGAATTGCAAATATGATTTAGAATTATAAATGAATTCAAATTAAAATTTTGGAGTTGTTATATAGGCACGTACCTCATTCGTGTTGAAGCATTTTTTCAAGGCAGTTGTCCAGAATTTTCTTATGGACTTAATTGAAGCAAAACTTTTCCATCCTTTTTCCTGTGCAAAACTCAAACAATCAATTTTCAAGTTATGATTTATCATACCAATAGTGAGAAGCAAAAAGGAAAAAAGAATTGAGAAAAGTTTAAAGAACAATCAAGGGATTAGGAATCAAGATTTTTCTTTCTTTATACCAATAAACTCATTCAAAGTGAAATTAAATTTAAATATAATTATCATGAAGTACACCAAAAAATTTAAATCTATTGACATTACCAAATTCAATATGTTCAGGATATTTTATTTTTTTTGAATTTTTGGCTTAATTTTCATAGGTTTACACTACTTAAGTAAAAAAAATTTGTACACAAAATAATACACATTACATGACTGAAAAATAAGTGAAAAATTTGAAAAAAAAACACTCATAAATAATTGAAAACCCTGCCACGATAAAAATAATCATATGATCTTCTAGAAAGGTTAAAGATATTAGTGTGAACCAACTCATACCTCCCTGCATCTTTCTTGATTTTCTTTAAGAAGCTCATTATATCTGATTTGTAGATTCGATAACTCAGCGTGTAGCTTTTCATATTCAGACAGTGATGGATTGTCTATGTAATACCCCGCAATTTACCAGTTCAGTTTAGTCTTCAGTACACAAGAATTCCTAAGTAGAATTTTTGTTCTAGGCAGAATTTCTCAGATTTAGACCCACCATATTGTAGGAAATTCAGTTAGCTTTCCAATGATATAAAATTCGCCTAAATCCAATAGTCGGGTAAGAAGTTATGGTTATTTTAAGTTTTAGTCGTTAAACACCATCATTTCAGTCAGTAGCGCGTCGCATCATAGGTCCAAATGACAATTGTCAATTTCCAGTGTGACTCCGCGATCTCACAGCATCGCAGAGAGCCTCCAATTCCCAATTGTCCAAATCCAGTAAGGGTCCACGATTACGCCGCGTCCACCGTCAGCCCAGTTCCCAGCTGTCAGTTTACAGTGACACGGTGCGATAGCGCCGCGTCACGCCAAGGCCCCAAATTGGAAATTTCGACGGAAAATTAAAGTTTCTTCCAAGGTTAAATTAGTCTTTTCCCGTGTATTTAAACCATCCAGATGTGAGATTTAATCCCTAAAAACATATTTAGGTCATTATTAACTCACTTTTCACCAATTTAAGACTCTCTCAACGATAGAAAACCCTAGCCTCCAAGTTTCAAGAGCAATCTCAAGAATCCCTCTGAGAGTCTTCAAGAACTTCAAGAACTTCACGAATTAAGATTCCCAGGTATGTTAGATGTGAACATTCATGAATCCTTACCTTTCATGGAGCCCAAGAATCCCCTTTTTTAAAATATAAGACTTTGGATTCCATGATTTCTATGTTTGAATTGAATTGAATTCATGTTTCATGTTACTGTTGGGTTTTCGTCCATGATTTAATTACAAGTTTTCATGGAATTAATCATTATATGTGTTGAATTGCATGATCTTCATGATAAACCCTACGATGTACAAGTTGATTGATGTAGCCATGATCACCATATGTGTTTACTATTATGTTACCTAAGCATGCTCCCCAAGTGTTTGTCTAAATGCCTAAGTGAATGAAATAGTGTCATTATACCATGATAGCATGTACTCCTCATTCATGTACTAGTCAATGCAACCCAAGTGTTTGTTTAAACGTCTTAATGAGTAATTTATGAACATGTAGCCATAGTTATATTTCCAAAACTTGTGCCATGATTTACTTTTAATGTTATCGAGTCCTGGGGGTACTCAATACCCGATAATCTATCTATTTATTTAGAGCCTTAGTAATTACAGAATAAACTTTGTAGTATCACGAATAGCAGAACTCAGTCAGTTACCGAACCCAACTAACTCAGTCCAGTCTAATCAGTCAGTGTTATTCAGTTGGGAGTAGAAACTAGAACCGAGAGAGTGTAGAGGTGACGACTTCTCCCGTTAGACAGGCAGAGTCGTTAGTAGCAGTCTCACACTACAAAACTATGTAGACAGCGTAGGATGTGAGGAGTCACCTATCAGATTAAGGCTTGGCTACCTCCCAGGGGTCACCCGTCAGATTAGGCTTGACTTTCTGTTCAGGGTCACCCATCAGATAGGCTTGGCCACAGCAATGTCTTTACCCGTGGAACGATACTGACACCCTTTCAATTGGGGTTACGGGTTGGACCCCACTCAGTTTACTCAGGGGCATGTCTGTTAAGTGAGAATTCCCACAATTTCAATTTCAGTTTCAGTCTTCAGAATAGAACTCAGTTCAGTTCTACAAAATCAGGACTATCAGATACAATCACTCAGTCATTAGTAATTCAGATTATCAGTATATTTGATTATCAGTTATCAAATTCAGTTCCAGTATACTCAGTTACAGTATGCTCAATATGTTCAGTAGTTATAGATCCTCCATGTATGCTAATCCAGGCTCTTGCATATCATTCAGTTAGTTATTGTTCATGCATATAAAACCATGCATTCAGCCTTACCCCATTTAGCATACCAATACATTCCCATGTACTAACCGCATACTCGTTTCTTGCGCTATGATATCTTATATCATAGGTTCGGACGCTCAGGTTCCTAATCGCACATAGCCAGTTCCAGTTATCAGTAACAGTTATAGTAGTGAGTCCTCATACTCCGAGGATGTTAGATTACTTTAGTACATTCAGTAGTTTATTATATCAGTAGTCGGAGTTAGCTAGGGACTTGTCCCATCAACTCCATGTTCAGACAGTTAGAGGCTTTTCAGACTAGAGTATTTCAGTTAGTTATTCATTATTTCAGTATTTTATTCAGTTTTGATTATAGTATTTGAACCTTATGGCATTTCAGTCCATTTTCTGCATTTAATTCAGTATTTTTATCCAGTGCTCACAGTAGATATCAGTCATGGGTTAGCTTGTGGCTCTTTGGGATCATAAGATCCGTGTAGCATCCGGGATACAGAATCAGGGTGTTACAAACTTGGTATTAGAGCCTAAGATTCAACAAAGTCCTAGGGAGTTTGAAAGCCGCATCAAGTAGAGTCTTGTGTATGGGTGTGTAGCGCGCCACACTTATGGACAGGAGGCTGTGAGATGTTTTAGGAACAGTTTCCATTCTTTCAGTATTCATATTGTGTGAGTGAGCATGAGCTCTAGTTAAAAACTCTCAGTCTAATTCTTTTCTTCCTTCCCGTTATAGAACCTTTCCTTTTGCTTACCTCAGTAGGTAAATCTATTCCAGCTAGACGAGTATACAAAAATTGCTCGATTTTAGTGTTCCAGAAAAATTCCTTCAGTGGAGTTCAGTAATAGAGTCATCCCATTTCAGTTTCTTGATGAACCAGTCCTTAAATGAACGGGTAATACCTTAGTTTTAGTTAATTTAAGTTTGAATCTTTTAAGATTGAGCTAGTAGAAAGAAAAGTTGAGAATTCTAAGTTAGTCAGTGTTGAGGTTGCTATATGATGATTGTTAGGGCAATAAAAAGCTAAGTATCATGTATCAGAAGGAAGTACTAGCAGTGGACCTTACATTATCAGGAGTAGTCCTTCAGAATGAGTTTAGTGTTTATGAGTATTGTTATATCTCAGACTCTAGAGTAAAGTGGTCTCAGCTTAATTTAGAGTTTATTCAGTGGTTCACAGACTTAGAATAATGACTTTAAGCTAAGGGGGAGATGGTCGAACAAGTAACCAAGTCAGACTTTTAGATTTTAGTAGTAATATCAATAATGTCAGTACTCATGCCTTACATGTCATCTCTATGATCCTAGCTCATATTTGGCCTTGTTATCGAAAATCAGGTATGCTTACAGTTCCTAGTATAAGGAGTTCCAGTTCACTCTGTAGTACGAATCAAGTTCCATAAGTTCAAAAATTCCAAACTCAGGTCATGCAGTTCATGACACACGTATTTATATTTCCCAGTATGCTCAGTTCCCATGACTCATGTTACACTCTTAATGGTCGGTGAAGTTTAGTTTATGTCATGTGTTCCTCAGGCCTCAGTAGTGTGACAAAGTCATTCAGTCGTTCTTCAGTTAGATAGTGTCTTGTACATCATCATAGTCTTTCTTAAACTTACTCAGTCCCATATTCAGTACCGTTACAAACTTTTTATCAGTTACCATCTCATATCATTCTCATGTCAGTCATATGTTTAATGAATCAATTTTATCCATGTAATCATGCATCAGATATGCATGTTCAGTATGTAAGTTCAGTCTATCAGACCAGTCATGTAATCATGCTTCAGTTGTACATCTCTAGTTCAGTATGTAAACTCAGTCAGTTAGTATTCTCTCAGCTTAACTAGCCACATTAAAGGAAGAATGTTCCCAAGGGGGAGATATTATAATACCCTGCAATTTCCCAGCTCAATGTAGTCTTCAATACACGAGAATCCCTAAGTAAAAATTTTGTTCTTGGTAGAATTTCCTAGATTTAGACCCTCCATCTTGTAGGAGATTTAGCTATCTTTCCAACGAAACAAAATTTTCCTAAATCCGATAGCCGGGTAAAAAGTTATGGCTATTTTATTTAGTCATTAAACACCATCATTTCAGTCAGTAGCACGTCGCGCCATAGGTCCAAATGACAATTGTCAATTTTTAATGTGACTCCGCGATCTCACCGCGTCGTGGAGGGACTCCAATTCCCAATTATCCAAATCCAGTAAGTGTCCGTGATTACGCCATCTCGCACCGTCAGCCCAGTTCCCAGCTGTCAGTTTCCAGTGACACGGAGTGATAGCACCGCGTCGTTCCAGAGCCCCAAATCAGAAATTTCGACAAAAAATGGAAGTTTTGTCCAAGGTTAAATTAGTATTTTCCCATGTATTTAATCACCCATATGTGGGATTTAATCCCTAAAAACGTATTTAGGTCATTATTACCTCACTTTTCCCTAATTTAAGACATTCTCTCTCAAAGCTAGAAAATCCTACCCTCTAAGTTTCAAGAGCAATCTCAAGAATCCCCCCGAAAGTCTTCAAGAACTTTAAGAATTAAGATTCCCAGGTATGCTAGATGTTCATTCATGGATCCTTACCTTACATGGAGCCCAAGAATCCCCTTTTTAAAATATAAGACATTGGATTCCATGCTTTGTTTGTTTGAATTGAATTGAATTCATGTTTTATGTTATTTTTGGGTTTTCTTCCATGATTTAATTACAAGTTTTCATGAAATTAATCATTATATGTGTTGAATTGCATGATCTTCATGATAAACCCTACGATGTACAAGTTGATTGATGTAGCCATGATCACTATGTGTATTTACTAATATGTAACCTAAGCATGCTCCCCAAGTATTTGTTTAAATGCCTAAGTGAATGAAATAGTGTCATTATATCATGATAGCATGTACTCCTCATTCATATACTAGTCAATGCATCCCAAGTGTTTGTTTAAACATCTTAATGAGTGATTTATGAACATGTAGCCATAGTCATGTTTCTAAAACTTGTGCCGTGATTTACTTTTAATATTATCGATTCCAGGGGGTACTCAATACCCGATAATCTAGTTTTTTATCTAGAGCCTTAGTAATTACAAAATAAACTCTGTGGTATCACGAAGAGCAGAACTCAGTCAGTTAACGAACCCAGCTAACTCAGTCCAGTCCAGTCCAGTCCAGTCTAATCAGCCAGTGTCATCCAGTTGGGAGTAGGAACTAACACCGAGAGAGTGTAGAGGTGACGACTTCTTCAGTCATGTAGGCAGATTCATTAGAAGAAGTCTCACACTACAGAACTACCTAGCTAGCATAGGATGTGAGGAGTCACCCTTCAGATTAAGGCTTGGCTACCTTCTATGAGCACCCGTCAGATTAAGCTTGACTTTCTATTCAGGGTCACCCATCAGATAGGCTTGACCACAACAGTGTCTATACCCGTGGCACGATACTGGCTCCCTTCCAACTGGGGTTACAGGTTGAACCCTACTCAGTTTACTCAGGGCATGTCGGTTAAGTGAGAATTTCCACAGTTTCAGTTTTAGTCTTAGTCTTCAGAATAGACCTAAGTTTAGTTCTACAGAATCAGGACTATCTGATACAGTCACTAAGTCATCAGTAATTCAGATTATTAGTAATCTCAGATTATCATTATATTCAGTTATCAGTTATCAGATTCAGTTCCAGTATACTGAGTTACAGTATGCACAATATATTTAGTAGTTACAGATCCTTTATGTATGCTAATCCAGCTCTTGCATATCATTCAGTTAGTTACTATTCATACATATAAATCCATGCATTCAGCCTTACCTCATTTAGCATACCAGTACATTCCCACGTACTGATAGCATACTCGTTTCTTGCGCTATGATGTCTCATATCATAAGTTCGGACGCTCAAGTTCCTGACCGCACATAGCCAGTTCCAGTTATCAGTAGCAGTTATAGTAATGAGTCCTCATACTCTGAAGATGTTAGATTACTTCAGTACATATAGTTCATTATTTTAGTAGTCGGAGTTAGTTAGGGACTTGTCCTATCAACTCCATATTCAGACAGTTAGAGGATTTTCAGACTAGAGTATTTCAGATAGTTGTTCATTATTTCAGTATTTTATTCAGTTTTGATTATAGTATTTTGAACCTTATGGCATTTTAGTCTATTTTTCGCATTTATTTCAATATTTTTATCCAGTGCTCACAGTAGATATCAGTCATGGGTTAGTTTGTGGTTCTTCGGGATCCTAAGCATCATGTAGCGTCCGGGGTATAGACTCGGGGTGTTACAACCTAATTTTTGTTGAACAAATACGAGAGATCAAAAATCAAACGTCAGCTCAATATAAGTTTTCTAACAAAGAAAGATCATAAAACAATAATAAACAAAACCATTAAATGAAAAGAACATATTCGGACAAAAGCTTTGCACCTATTAAAATGCACGTGTATGTTTTGAGATAAAATCAAGATGCGATCATTTTTCTAGCCAACTTCATTATTATAGTTATAAATTATGTTATTAATTATCTATAATACTTTTCTTTTAAAGATAAATTACACGTAGACACAGTCCAAATAAAAAACAACATTCACCTTGTATCATGAAATCTCTTTGTGATTTAGTTTGGTACTACTTTAATAATACTTACTCAAGAGTTGAAGTTGTTTTGTTATTCTGCTCGTATAATGCTACAATATCTATAATGACAAGACAAAACGTATAAAATGAGATCAACATTTTTCAAAATAAAAAGTGAGCATTCACACTAACTTAGGACACAAGAGATCACCTTTGGTTAAAGCATTCAGATCTCCACTAGCCTCCGGATGCTTCCTGAAACTTTCTTTTTTTACTTATTTTTCTTGTTCAAGGAACTAAATAAAGTGAATTCAACACAAAAAAGGAAGGCGTCTATATGATATCAAAGTAGATACGGTAACAAATAGCACGACAAGGTTAAATAATTGACGGGCTTTGTTATCATAAGCTCTTTGAATCACCATTATTTTAAATTGGTCATATCCTTTTGTATGCCATTATATGTGCATTTGGAAAAGTGGTGGGAGATAGAGTGTCAAATTTACAAAAATAGATAGAATAAGACGCTCTCCTTTTTTTAATTTTATATTATTATTTTTGTCTCATTAGATGAATCTGATAGCGAAAAGACCTTCAAATGAGAATAATGTGGAAGAAGAACAATCACAGTTGCAAGAAAAGAACACCAATATGTAGCCTAAACATTTCTTAAGGAGTAAAAGAGCAAAAAATCACAAAAAGTTATTAGAAAGCTTTAACTATTGAAATTTTTTTTAAGCAACAGTATTCTAAGTATATATATATTTTTAAGTGTAGCAATGTAAGAAATCAAGTTCTTTTTTTGGTCAATCCAACCTACGTATGGCCCATTTAGTGATTTATGTGTTTTACTTATTATATTATGAACGATTATAAAAATTCTAACGCTGCCACTACAAGAAACTGACTTATAACTCCCTTGAACATAACCCATTAAGTACAACACATGCACTTATATATAATAACTTAAGCAACACATATACATACATTTATTGTACATCAACAATGAAACCTGCAAAAAAGAAAGCATTTGAACCCATAACTTCAAAAATTTGGGAATGCTTTTAAGAATAATTTGCATCTACTTGACTTAAAGAGTAAGGTTGAGTCACTGATTTTGCACCCAAGATTCTCATCACACCCTCCACCAACCATTTCATATCAAATAGCTGCAGATATAATATGTCATTTTTCTTTTACTTGTAGAATCATCTAGCCATCATATTATCTTGACTATCCAGCATAATTTCACTTTACCAATTTCTCAAGTTGATTTTTTCCTCAATTTGTATGAGGAAGCATAATAACGAATACTTTGTGATCATATCTAAGTGTAAATACTTTCTTCTAAATTTCAGCAGTCAAAAACTAAAGCAATACAATTATAATGGTATTAAAAATGATAAAAAATAACTAACTTTGTTTGACATAATTGATGTACATTTAGACTTGTAATTTCTATCATCCTTACTTAGCCAAAAAAAAAAAAAAAAAAACTTTCAGTAAAATCTCAACTGTTTGTAATTAAAAATTAAAAATACTGTAATATTAAACTAATTATGAGAAGAAAAATATAGAAATTATTTAATTTGGATTGAGCATAAAGAAATAGGCAAATGCTAGCTTCATGAGGCGGATATTTATTCTTCACCAAGAACAACTTATCATTACTACATAACATCAAATTTAATCAGAAGTTAAAATATCTACTTTATAGAAATTTTTCTTTGCGATCCATAGAGTTGTAGATAAAGTGATCATATTTTTTCAATTCAAATAATTTTGTTTGTTATCAAATATTTTTCGTCAAGTATACCCACCTTATAAATCTAATCTAATGTGTCAAAACTAAAAAATTAAATTGGATCTTCAATTCCAAATAAGCAATCTAATCTAATTGAGTTTTCTTCTTTCATGAGAGTGAGAAAACCCCAAACGAAATTTCAAGTAAAAAAATTACATTTCTCTACTCTAAAAACAAAAAAGACCCAATTAAAGCCTAAAAAACATAAATCAGAAAGCAAGAAGCAATAATAAAAAACTGCAAGTTGTATAATAGAAAATAATTTGACATGAAAACATTCCCAAAATAAACAAAAAATAAAAATTAACACATATCATCAAAACACCGAAACAAAATACCCAAAAAATTATGATAAGAAGTAAAGAAAGAGAAGATGCAAATCAAATGAAATAGCCGAAATCAAATACCCACCAAATTATTAATTTTTTAGTATCATAAAAATTAAGAAAAATGTAATAAATTTTAGAAAAAAAACATATCCAACAGAGAGAGTAGACACCTTAGATTCCTTCTTATTTTGTTTATGGTTTGACACAAAAAAAAAGAATTTTTAACAGTGAAAAAAGAGTTGATATTTTTAATTAAAAAAACTTTCAGAAGAAAAGTTGGAAAGAGCTTAGAAGAAAGATGGAGATTGTGTGAGAAAGGATCACGTATTTTGTATAGTATTGTAATTGCTCCACGTATGTAATTTGAACAAGTGATTATCATCATTTGAGATAAAATGATCAAATTACCTTCAAATCTATTTTTCATGATATCAACCACACATGTAAAAATCCACTCTTCTAATATATAGATGAACTTCTAGAAAGCTTAAGGATATTACTGTGAACCAAGTCATACTTCCCTGCATCATTCTTCATGTTCTTTTAGAAGTTCATTATATCTGATTAATAGATCTGATAACTCAGCTTGTATTTTTTCATATTCAGACAGTGATGGGCTGCCTAATTTTTGTTGAACAAATGTGAGGGATCAGAAATCAAACGACATATTTGGACAAAATCTTTGCACCTATTAATATGCATGTGTAAGTTTTGAGATGAACCAAGATGTGATAGTTTTCTAGCCAATCTCATTATTATAATTACAAAGTATGTTATTAATCATCTACAATATTTTTCTTTGAAAGACAAATTACACAAAGACACAGTCCAAATCGAAAACAACAACAACAACAATAAATCCAATATGTTCTCACAAAGTGGGGTCTGTGGAGGGTAAGATGTACGCAGTTCATACCGCTACCTCCGAAGAAGTAGAGAGACTATTTTCGATAGACCCCCGACTCAAGATAACAACATGCACTTTATTTCATGGGATTTTTTTATGAATGAGTTTGGTACTTTTTTAAGAATACTTACTCAAGATTTGAAGATGGTTAGTCATTCTTCTCGTATAATGCAACAAGACTACAATAACAAGAAAAAACGTATAAAATGAGATTAAGTTATTTCAAAATAAAAAGTGAGCATTGATAACTCTCAATCTACAGCTCTCGTAGGAGTGTAAAGCGGTCGTTTGTCAAATATAGAACCCAACTGAGTTGGGTATCGATCCCACAGGGAATAGCTTGGTCAGAAAGTAAGCGAAGATTACTAGACTTTTAGTGAAAGTCTCGAAAAAGGGGGGAGTCTTGTTGTGAAAGTAATGTAACCAAATAGTAGAAAAAAATGGAAATAGCAAAATAAAAAGAAAGAATGTTTAGTAAGATGTAAACGATGAGAATTGAGAAGTTGGGGTTATGTCCACCTTATGAGTTGTACGTCTCTATTGGCTATGAGTTATGCCGAGTTCAGACATGCATGTGCTTATAGAGAATTGTATTCGATGGTAAATCCAAGCGTTTTTCGACCTGAACAAGGACTATTTCACGTTAACTCTTTCGAGCTTAAAACGTATCTAACGGTACAAATTCTCCAAGAGGTTAATCCAGTTACGGCACTAACTTTTTAATAGGGGATGGGACCCTATTACCTTGACATTATCTCTTTTCCAGATATATAACCTTTCTTTCGAACAAGTTAATGCTATACTGGCGTATTCTATGTGTTTGCAACCACAAAGAATTTAGATTAAGATGAAGAGAATAATGATATAAGCAATATACGTGTCACGAATTCACAAACTCATAGCAATAGATAGTATCTCATATGGCTTCTATAACCCCAACAGAGAAGTTTAGTTACCCATGAGGAAATCACAATAGACATTGTTATTATACCACAATAAATATTTCGTGTAGCAAAGTGCGGTAGGCGTTAGGCGTGAATTCCTTGCAAAGTAACGTTTCTCTTGTTGCGGAAATTAAGAATTAATTAGATGAATAGAAGAAGAATAAAAAGTAGAATTAATAGAAAAGGTCTTGCAGAAGTAGAATAAGAATTGAAAAGTAGAATTAGAATTGTAATTCGAAGTATTAAAATCTCTAGCAAAATAGGGTATTTATAATACCCATATCCTATTCTTACTAAGCTAATGAATTACTTAACCCATCCTACTAGGGTAAGGTATCATTATCCTAATCCTAATAAGTTACTGCTAGTCCCCAAAGTCTTCAGAATTGCTGTTTTTGCCCGGGATAGATTTTCCATGCGCCACTTTTGGTCCTTGGCGTCCAAGATTTGGTTTCCTCCTTTCGTGAAGCCTTCTTTGGCGTCAAGTTATCCATAAAATGCTGAATTCTGCATCATTTATACCTGAAAACTTGTTAATCATGTTCGTTAGCTCACTTACAGGAAAAAGGACTAAAAGTGCATGAATTATATAATTTGTCCTCAAAACATGGCTAAAATATGGGTAAAATATAGCACTATAGGCGTATAAATTCTCCTATCATCAACACCCCACACTTGAATCTTTGTTCATCCTCGAACAAAATATCATGTCCCTCTTAACATTTACTTAGGGTTTCACAGCAACAACACAAAATATTCGTCAAGACAAGCATAACAATTATCAACAAAGAGTAGTTTTCTGATCATTAGTAGAAACAATTCAGCCTCCAACATAGACTCGTGATGGTGGTCAACTCATATTTAAAAGTCAAGCCACAAAGAATCATACACGACTACCCAAAACTCATCAACCATGTGTGTCTCACATAAGATGTTACCCATAATCACTCATAAGTATTGCATTTTCATAATATGGGTATAAGATTATCCTTGCTCTTACTCTCACAAAGACTTCATATGTTGTAACTGATGACCATAGGCTTGCCCATAGTGTAATGCTCCACTAAATATCAGAATGCTAAGCTTAGGATCAAATAGGTCTTCTATAGGTTGTAATGTAGGCTAAGGGACGGGTAGGACTATTTTGGCCAGAAATAGTGACTATGTTCCTAAGCGCTTTAATACATCACATTATGCCATTAACACTTTCTTTTAATCAACCCTGCTACCTTTCTTTCATCTATCACCCCTTTTCACCTATTTTCCCATTCAAGCATAACTATCTTTTTATTTAATCATAAACACAATTTATATTTTTGTTTTCCTATTTCTTTTTCTTTTCTCTTTCTCTTTTTTTATAACACACCTCCATGATAGCCACTCTTTTTTCATAACAAATTCAAGTACCAATACACTCTAAGGCATCACTCTCACCCAATTTCCTCTTATTTTGTCACATGACTTTACAACTTAAAGCACTTAGAAATTTGGATCAAATTATGGTCTTGAAAAAAAATGGATTAGTCTTACATATGAGGCTGTCAAAGAAAATGGTTTAAAGGCTCAAAGGGGTTGACTAGGATAAAGTCCACGGGTAGGTAAAATGAAGGTAAACAAGTATCGGTTGCCAAAGAAATGCCTAAATCATCTCCTAAACTCACACTCTTTATTTCTCTTTACATACACACCAGGCAAGTTCTAGCATCAGTCACAAGCACAGAATATACTATCATCTCACACACACAAGGCACATGGTTAACTTTATTGGGAGCAGTATAGACTCTTGACCCAACAGATGAATGAATTAAACCACATAATTATCACACAGTGAGTCACACTTAGAGCCTAAGTGTCTCAATAGTAATGATTCTAGCACAAACTCTTGTCATAACACCATGCCGCCTATCAGAACAATTTCATGCATCAAAATAAAAAAATCTACGACTACTAACTAAATCAAACAACCAAACATAAATAACATAAATAATTGCAAATGCAGATAAAGAAGTATAGCATGCAAATACCAGCACCCCACACTTAGACGGGACACACTGCCCCCAGTGAAAAATAAATAAGAAAAACCTGAATAGTCAGACTCATCCTCTATGTATGGGGTCATACCCCCTGCATCGGAATCGTTATCAGAGTCGTCGTCATCAGAGTTCTCTTCCACGTCGGAGTCTGGCATTCGTCGATCATCATCAGTTGGCATGTCGTCATCAAGAGGTTCCTCAAAATATACACCTTCTCCACACATCGCCCTCGCATGCTCATTTATTGGGTAGTCATAATCCAACTGTTGGAGCTCTGCAGCAGTTGGAACACGACCCCCGCTCATCATGGTAAACTTCATCATGCCATATAAATGGCGGGACAAGCTTTCGTCGCGAGCATGCCTTTCTGAAGTGGTAAGGTTGACTCTATGAGTGGTTTCAGCATCTTTAACCTTCGTGAGGTCAACCTTCTTTGTGTTGTGTGGGAGTTTGTGATCAGCCGGTTCCTCTTCGAAGTCTTCTTTCCTTAGTATTGCAGTCAACAGGTTGCCAAAATTGAAGTGGGACCTCTTGTGTAGCCTAGCTTTCCGCATTGTGGAACGAATAATAGCCCCGACGTTGATAGGGACATTCATCATCAATGCTTATACCAAGCACACTCTATCTCTTGTTATCTTGGTGTACTGAGTCCCTGGAATTAGGCAAGAGTTGACTATACGCAACCATATCCTTGCTTCCCTATTCAAAGGAGCATATGGGAAGGTGTTGTGTCGACCAGTGTCCTTGTGTCTACTCCAGCGTGCCATGGATCTTGTTCCACAGACTGTGTGTCGAATAGCTCTATATGGAGGTCTCCTATACATCTCTTTGAATGGTGATGGATCGACTGAAGGCAAGCCAAGAAAGGAGTTGAAGAAATCCGCATTGAGTTGTAAAACTTGGCCCCGAATCTTGACCTCGCTTCCTGTGGTTTTCGGTGACCAGTTGGCATAGAATTCTCTTGTTAAATCGATATTGCATTCTCCCATGTCTCGGAAGATAAAATCCATATGTAATGCCATGATCTTGGCCAACATGCGCGGTTCTTTCTTTGCTAGGCTTTCCTTGTTTATCAAGTCCACATGAGCATATTTTCTTTCTTTGTTTTTCCTATACCATTCCTTTGCTTCCTCCTTGAGAACCCATTTTATTCCGAACATGCGGCGTGGTAATTGCATCGAGGATGATTCTCCTTGCTCTTTTCGGCCTCTTTTCTTGCCTTTTTGTGAAGTAGTAGCCTTATCTTTGCCTTGTCTTGCTTTGGGTGTCATTGTACCTGAGACTAGAATAATGTTCATGTTAGCATCATCTCGATGGATACAATCTATAAACGAGCAGTAGGGGCACCACCCCACACTTAGTTTGTTGGTACAGACTAGTGAAGTGAAAGTGGTCGACTAGTCAGACTTCATCGACATACGTTTTAGGTGCTATATTCCAACAATAAAATCAGAGCAGTCATACTTCTTGTAATCTTGGCAATAATTTCATGTTTGATATATCATGACTACTACATAGGGATTGAATCAAGGTATAGTATCTAAATAATCACAACCTCTTATGTCGGTAGGCAATTATAATTCTTATCCCGATGAACAAGTCATTCCAACATGTAAGTATTCAAGTGACAAGATTATGTAATTTTTGTGACCATATTAATTCCGCAAAAGTATGACAGTGCATCAAAATCAAATACAAGTTGGGAACAAGTTAAGATGATTCTTACGTATATGTTCACTCACTTGGTTGTATCACAACAATTCAATCACATTCAAATCACCAATACTACTTCAAGATTTAACAATTAATAATAGGAGTAGTAATGTATTACTTACGGAATGTAAATGAAGAACAAAGTAGTACTTACTTGATTGATGCCTTTGGATGATGTTCTAGTGAAGAAAAAGAGCAAATGGAAAATTTTTGAGAGGATTTGGAGACTATAGGCGGCGCCTAGGCTAGGTTTCCAATGTGTTTTTGGTTCAATACTAAGTCTCATATTTATAGGAGAAGGTTGGGTCGGGTTTTGACCCATTTAAAATTGGATTTGGAGACAAGAAGTGACCATAGGCGGCGCCTTTTGCTTTGCCTATGTTTGTATAGGCGGCGCCTTTTGCATAGCATTGTTGAGCATAGGCGGCTCCTATGCCATGGCATTCCTAGGCATAGGCGGCGCCTTTAGCATGGTATATGATATTCAGAGACAAAAGGCTTTAGCATAGGCGGCGCCTATGCTATGGCACACTAGATTCCGAGATCTTAGGCCATAGTATAGGCTTTGCCTTGTTCGTGGCCTAGTTTTACCTAGGCCTAGCCTTGTTTGATGCCTATATTTTCATGAGCAATGCTCAATCCATAACCTTTTGCTTTCTCATTCCTAACTTACCACCTTTAACATGCAACACGTCCAAATCGAGATTTGAAACCAATCTCCTCGTTTTATACCTCTTGCACCTACATTTGCTCAAAGATAATAAAAACGATTAGAACGATGGGTTGCCTCCCATCCAGGGCCTTAGTTTTGGTCGTGGCACGACTCTTATTTTTGGATTTTTATTTATCAAAAGCAAAACACGTACTAGAACGAAAGGAAAAATGAAAAACGATAACCGATGGGTTGTCTCCCATCTAGCGCTTGATTTATTATCGCGGCACGACATAGTTACCTCGAGTACTTAGACTTCATCGAGATAAGTGAGGGCCATATAATTTATCGAATCAAGAGGACCGATATAGGGTTTTATTCATTGGCCATTCACTTTGAAGACAACACCATTATTGTCTTTCAACTCTACTACTCCAGACGAGTAGATTTGGTTAACTTTGTATGGACCAAACCACTTGGATTTTAACTTACCTGGGAATAACTTCAGTCTGGAATTGAAAAGAAGGACCATATCATCCTTTTGAATGTTTCGTCGAACAATCCGCTGATCATGATACTTTTTCATCCGCTCCTTGTATAGGTCTGATCTTTCATAAGCATGGAGACGGAATTCGTCAGCCTCGTTCAGTTGCTCTAATCTCAGATTTATTGCATCATCCCAATTCAAATTCGATCACTTCAACGCCCACAATGCCTTATGCTCAAGCTCAATGGGTAAGTGACAAGCCTTCCCATAAACTAGTTGGTACGGGGACATGCCAATGGGTGTTTTGAATGCAGTCCTATACGCCCATAGTGCATCATCCAGCTTCCTAGACTAATCTTTCCTATTAGCATTCACCGTTTTAGAAAGGATTTGCTTGATCTCTCGGTTGGAAACCTCTACTTGGCCGCTAGTTTGTGGGTGATAAGGTGTGGCTACCTTATGTTGCTTGACACCATATTTTGCCAACACGGATTTGAATAGCTTGTTGCAAAAGTGGGATCCTCCATCGCTTATGATAGTACGTGGTACTCCAAAGCGAGAGAAGATATTTCTCTTCAAGAATGCAACAACACGCTTTCCCTCATTGTCGGCCAACGCTACTGCTTCAACCCATTTTGAGACAATCTACTGCAACTAGGATGTACTTCATTCCAAACGAATTTACGAATGGACCCATGAAATCAATACCCCATACGTCAAAGAGCTCTACTTCAAGGATTTCCGACATGGGCATCTCATGGTGTTTTGAAATAGCACCTTGTCGCTGACATTGGTCGCATCTTCTAACAAAGTCGTAGGCATCTCTAAATATCGAAGGCCAATAATATCCGCTTTCCAATACCTTTCTTGTTATCTGATTACCTGCGTGATGTCCCCCAACTTGGGAAGTGTGGCATGCTTCCAATATATTAGGCACCTCTGCATGGGATATACATCGTCGGATAACACCATCCGCGCATCGTCGAAACAAATATGGCTCATCCCAAAAGTAGTGTTTTACATCATGCATAAACTTCCTCTTTTGATAGTAAGATAAGTTTGCAGGTATCACATTACTTACCGCAAAATTTACAAAGTCGGCATACCATGGTAACTTTTCCATTATCGTTGCTAAGATCTCCTCATCAGGGAATGCATCATCAATCTCGATTTCAGGCTGCGCCATATGCTCATTTTCGAGTCTAGATAGATGATCAGCCACTTGGTTCTCGCAACCTCTTCTATCTTTAACTTCGAAATCGAATTCTTGCAGCATCAACACCCATCGAATTAGTCTTGGTTTCGCATCCTTCTTTGTCATTAGATATCTTAGAGCTGCATGGTCTGTATGAACGATCACTTTGGTCCCCAACAAATAAGCACGGAACTTCTCAAACGCGTACACAACCGCTAGGAGCTCTTGTTCTGTGATAGTGTAGTTCTTTTGGGCTTCGTTCAGGACCTTGCTAGCATAGTAGATAGGATGGAATAATTTCTCCTTCCTCTGGCCAAGTACAGTGCCCACGGCTACCTCGCTAGCATCACACATGACTTCGAACGGTAGAGACCAATCTGGTGCATCCATGATAGGGGCTTCAATTAGTTTTCCTTTGAGGCGTTCGAATGCCTTCAAACAATCTTCATTGAAGTCAAATTTTGCATCTTTCTCCAAGAGTTTGCACAATGGACTAGCAATTTTGAAGAAGTCTTTGATAAACCGCCGATAGAAACCTGCGTGACCGAGGAAACTACGAATTCCCTTTACGGAAATTGGTGGTGGTAGCTTCTCAATAACCTCAATTTTTGCTCGATCAACCTCAATCCCTCTTTCGGAGATTTTATGCCCCAGAACAATACCTTCTTTAACCATGAAGTGGCATTTTTCCCAATTAAGCACTAGGTTGAATTCTACACATCTTTGCAACGCCATACTTAGGTTTACCAAGCACGCTTCAAAAGACTCACCAACGACTGAAAAATCGTCCATGAATACCTCCAATGTATCTTCAACCATATCAGAAAAAATGGACATCATACAACGTTGAAAGGTGGCTGGTGCGTTACATAGCCCGAATGGCATACGTTTGAAGGAAAACGTGCCATATGGACATGTGAACGTTGTCTTCTCTTGGTCTTCGGGGGCAATACAAATCTGATTATAGCCTGAATAACCGTCTAAAAAACAAAACCATCCTTTCCCCGCTAATCGATCTAGCATTTGGTCCATAAATGGCATTGGAAAGTGATCTTTGAGTGTCCAAGAATTCAGCTTTCTGTAGTCCATGCATACTCTCCATCCGGTGATGGATCTGAGTGGAATAAGCTCATTCTTCTCATTTGCGACCACCGTCATACCTCCTTTCTTGGAAACACATTGTACCGGGCTTACCCATGTACTGTCGGAGATTGGATACACAACTCTTGCGTCTAACCACTTGATAATTTCTTTCTTCACCACTTCTTGCATAGGTGTATTGAGACGCCTTTGATGCTCAATGGTGGGTGTGCAATTTTCTTCAAGCTGAATCTTGTGTGTACAAATCCCAGGTGGAATACCAATAATATCAGCAACGGTCCAACCAATGGCTCTTATATACTTCCGTAGAATAGCAATGAGAGCTGCAACTTGTTGCTCACCCAAATCTGCTACCACAATGACTAGAAGTGTGTTTCCGATTCCTAAGAATACATACTTTAAATGACTAGGCAGCTCCTTCAATTCTAACTTGGGTGTCTCTTCAATGGATGGCTTGGCTGGTGGTGTGGGTTGATTTTTGAGATCGAGGTCCAGCTTCTTGGGAGTATGGCGATATGTCCCTAATCCTGATAGAGCACAAATAGCTTCTTCGCAATTTTCAGCATCCTTACTCTCTTCATTCATGAGCACAACCGCCACTGGGTCATCAATAATTTGCTCTTCTTCAAGTAGTTCTTTCTCATCATCAAAGTAAACATCAGCCACCGAGAATACGTTCAGCTCTTTGGGTTGCTTCATTGATTTGCACACATCAAAGCAAACTACTTCGTCATTTATTCGGAATGAAAGCTCATTAGCTCTCAAATCAATAAGCACGCTTCCTATAGCAAGGAAAGGGCGCCCTAAGATTATGGGAACTTCTGAGTCTACTTCACAATCCAAAATAACAAAGTCTGCCGGAAAGATGAATGAAGAAACCTTTACCAATACATCACATAGAATCCCAACAGGTCGTTTTACCGACCTATCCGCCATTACGAGCCTCATATTGGTTGGAGTAGGATCACCTAACCCCAACTTTTTATAGATAGATAATGGCATCAAATTGATGCTGGATCCTAAATCACATAATGCCTTGGCAAAATTCAAAGATCCAACAGTGCAAGGAATAGTGAAAGCTCCGGGGTCAGCCTTCTTCTGAACTAGTGATCGGGTAGCGATGGCGCTGCAGTGATGAACATTATCTTTCAACTCATAGCTTGCTGCCTGCTTTTTCGTCAAAAGATTTTTCATAAATTTTGCATACCCAGGCATTTGTTCAAGTGCCTCCACCAATGGAACATTAATAGTCAGCTACTTTAACATAGTCATGAATTTGCTGAACTTTGTATCGTCCACCACCTTCTTCAATCTTTGAGGAAAAGGTGGTGGTGGGTATGGAATTGTTCTCTCCACGGCTTTCTTCTCCTCTTGCCTTCATTTTTCAGCCTTTTCAGGCTGCAACATACTCGGTGTACCGTCATGGACGTCGTGGGTGGATTCTACGGCAGCTTCTCCTTTTGCCTTGTCATCAATGTCTGCTACATCGTCGACCACTTGTTTGACCTAAGATGAAGTTTCCAGCGCCTTACCACTTCTAGTAGTAATATCCATGCATGATCCCTCATTCCTTGGATTTTGCACAGTGTCGCTAGGTAAAGTGCCAGCCTTTCTTTGATTGAGTGCTGCTGAAAGTTGGCTCAATTGCTGCTCTATTTTCTTGATTGAAGTGGAATGTGAATTAACTAATTGCTTCATAGTGGACAAATCATATATTACCTCCGTTACTCCCGCGCTAGTTGCTTCCAGTCTTTTCAGTAGTTTAGCCATCATGTCTTCCATACTTCCAGAACTAGATGTGGTGGCGTCATGTCTTCCAGGGGGAACATACAAACCACTTTTGTCATTCTTGTTCTTCCAACTACCTTGGTCCTTGTTTCCATATTTATCATAATAGTTCCGACCTTGGTTTCCTTGGGTATTACCTCGGAAACCCCCCTGATTGTTTAAGTAGTTGGCTTCTTCTTCCGAATCAGATTCGTCTTTTACTTTTGACGCAATGGCTTTGACTTTTTCGGTCTTCCCTGATAATAGATGCTTTGTAAGAAGATCCACTTGTGTCTTCATGTGCGCCATATCTTGATCACGTTCTTCTTCTCTTCTCCTTTGGTCTGCAGTCATGCCTATAGATAAAGTAGGGTTTGCTACCTCAGAATCCCTGGTATGCCAAGCTCTACTTTGCTTCGTCATACGATCTAGCATATTGCTTGCCAGACCAAAGGTGAGATCCATAAATGATCCCCCAGCCGCATTATCCACAACTGGTTTAGTTATTGAATTCAAGGCTCTGTAAAGTATCTCCATTAGGTGAACATTAGTCATGTGATGGTTTGGGTACCTCATTAGCTTCGTCTTGAACCTCTCCCATGTTTCATGAAGGGCTTCAGTTGGAAGCTGACGAAAGTTGCTGATTTCATCTCTCATTTATGCTCTTTTGGATGGCGGAAAGAATCTTTCTAGGAAAGCATCTCTCAATTGCCTCCAATTTGTAATAGAATTAGGAGTCAGCCCATTCAACCATAGAGTTGCCTCCCCAGACAGAGACAATGGAAATAAACGTAACCGAATTGCATTCTGACCAACTCCAGGATTGTCAAACGACTTGCATGTAGAAATAAAGTTGATGAGATGCATATTCGGATCATCGCCTGCTAGTCCACCAAATAATCCCTTGAGTTGCAATAACTGAATCATGGTGCTCGTGATGTTGAACTTGGCTCCGGGTGCTAATGGTGGAGGAATAATGGCTCCTGTGGCTCCGGCTCCATCAAGATCATCATCATCATCGTCGAAAGCTGGCTGCATAGCTTGGCGTTCAGGCCTAAACCTAGCTTGATGATCTCTTCTGTTGGCAGGTGTTGCGATCTCAGCGGCATGCCTAGGGTTTAGTAGCTCGTCATCACCTAGATCTTCATCGTCAGGATTTGTTGCTCGCCCAGGGTTATCAATATTCTGTTGATGCACTTGAGCGGCAGCTAGCGCAGCTAGTCTCGCCTGTTCCTGATGAGCAACCATCCTTTCAATTGTGTGTTGTGCCTCCATACTACGAATACGTTGTAGTTCAGGATTGATAGGTAATAACGGTTGACCAGAACTTCGGGTATGGGGCATGCACTGAATAAAAACCTGCAGTAAACAAAAATAAAAACTAAAAGTAAAAGTACGAGAATCTTTGACCAAAGGGTATAGTAATTATTACGAACTTAATTGGCACTTGTATTCCCCGGCAACGGCGCTAATTTTTGATAACGCTCAATCTACAGCTCTCGTAGGAGTGTAAAACGGTCGTTTGTCAAATATAGAACCCAACTGGGTTGGGTATCGATCCCACAGGGAATAGCTTGGTCAGCAAGTAAGCGAAGATTACTAGACTTTTAGTGAAAGTCTCGAAAAAAGGGGGAGTCTTGTTGTGCAAGTAATGTAACCAAATAGTAGAAAAAAATGGAAATAGCAAAGTAAAAAGAAAGAATGTTTAGTAAGATGTAAACGATAAGAATTGAGAAGTTGGGGTTATGTCCACCTTATGAGTTGTACGTCTCTATTGGCTATGAGTTATGCCGAGTTCAGACATGCATGTGCTTATAGAGAATTGTATTCGATGGTAAATCCAAGCGTCTTTCGACCTGAACAAGGACTATTTCACTTTAACTCTTTTGAGCTTAAAGCGTATCTAACGGTACAAATTCTCCAAGAGGTTAATCCAGTTACGGCACTAACTTTTTAATAGGGGATGGGACCCTATTACCTTAACATTATCTCTTTTCCAGACATATAACCTTTCTTTCGAACAAGTTAATGCTATACTGGCGTATTCTATGCGTTTGCAACCACAAAGAATTTAGATTAAGATGAAGAGAATAATGATATAAGCAATATACGTGTCACGAATTCACAAACTCATAGCAATAGATAGTATCTCATATGGCTTCTATAACCCCAACAGAGAAGTTTAGTTACCTATGAGTGCGAAGGAAATCACAATAGACATTGTTATTATACCACAATAAATATTTCGTGTAGCAAAGTGTGGTAGGCGTTAGGCGTGAATTCCTTGCAAAGTAACGTTTCTCTTGTTGCGGAAATTAAGAATTAATTAGATGAATAGAAGAAGAATAAAAAGTAGAATTAATAGAAAAGGTCTTGCGGAAGTAGAATAAGAATTGAAAAGTAGAATTAGAATTGTAATTCGAAGTATTAAAATCTCTAGCAAAATAGGGTATTTATAATACCCATATCCTATTCCTACTAAGCTAATGAATTACTTAACCCATCCTACTAGGTTAAGGTATCATTATCCTAATCCTAATAAGTCACTGCTAGTCCCCAAAGTCTTCAGAATTATTGTTTTTGCCCGAGACAGATTTTCCATGCGCCACTTTTGGTCATTGGCGTCCAAGATTTGGTTTCCTCCTTTCGTGAAGCTTTCTTTGGCGTCAAGTTATCCATAAAATGCTGAATTCTGCATCATTTATACCTGAAAACTTGCTAATCATGTTCGTTAGCTCACTTACAGGAAAAAGGACTAAAAGTGCCTGAATTATATAATTTGTCCTCAAAAAATGGCTAAAATATGGGTAAAATATAGCACTATAGGCGTGTAAATTCGCCTATCATCAAGCATCCACACTAACTTAGGACATAAGAGATCACCTTTGGTTAGAGCATCAAGAATCACAAATACAATTATAATGGTACTAAAAATTGACAAAAAATAGCTAACTTTTATTTGGCATAATCGATGTGCGTTTAGCCTTGTTATTTATGTCGTCCAACTTAGCCGAATAAAAAAATATGAATTAAAAGCTTTCAGTAAAACCTCAAATGTTTGTAATTAAAAATTAAGAATACTATAACATTAAACTAATTATGAGAAGAAAATATAGCAGTTATTCGATTTGGAGTGATTATAAAGAAATAGATAAATTCTAACAGCCTGAAGCAGATATTTGTTCTTCACCAAGAACACCTTACCATCATTACATAACATCAAATTTAATCAGAAGCTGTAACATCTACATTATAGAAACTTTTCTTTACGATTCCAAGAGTCGTAGAGAAAGTGATCATATTTTTCAGATCCAAACAATTTTATTTGTTACCGCATGTTCTTCGTCAAGCATACCCATTTTATAAATCTAATCTAATATGTCAAACTGAAAAATCGAATTGGATCTTCATTTCCAAATAAGCAATCTAATCTAATTCGATTTTCTTCTTTCAAGAGAGTGAGAAAACTCCAGATGAAATTTCAAGTACAAAATTTTCCTTCCTCTACTATTAAAAAGAAAAAGCCCCTATTAAAATTCAAAAAACATAAATCAAAAAGCAAAGAAGAAATAATAAAACATTGGAAGTTATATAATACAAAACAATTTCACACGAAAACATATCCAAAATAAACTAACCAAAATAAAAATTAACACATATCATTAAAGCATTGGAGTAAAATACCCAAAAAAATTGTGGTAAGAAGTAAAGAAAGAGAAGATGCAAATATAATGAAATAGCCAAAATCAAATATCCAACAGATTATTGATTTTTCAATTTCTTAAAAATTAAGGACGGTGTATTATGTTTTAGAATAAAACAGACCCGACAGAGAGAGTAGACACCTTAAATTCTCTCTTATTTTGTTTATTGTTTAACTAAAAAAATTATTTTTGAATAGAAAAGAAAGAGTTGAGATTTTTAACAAAAAACAACCAGAAGAAAAGCAGGAAAGAGTTAAGAAGAAATATGGAGAATGTGTGAGAAAGTGCCACATATTTTGTATAACACTGTAATTACTTAATTTCAACAAGTGATTATCAACCTTTGAGATTAAATGACCAAATTACGATGCAATTTATTTTTCATGAATTCAACCACACATGTCAAAACCCTCTCTTCTGATACACACATATATATACATACATACATACATAAATACATACATATACATATACATATATACATATATAAATACATACATATACATATACATACATACATACATAAATACATACATATACATATACATACATATATATATATATATAAAAGCTATTTTTGACATTTATCCTAATAGTTTTCTATTCACATGACATATTACAAAGGTTAAAATTATTTCTTAGTTTAGAAATATCTTTTTCATCTTAAAAATTCAAAAGTCATTGTCAATAATTTAGTAATTTGGTAATCATTACTTCTGTAATTAGTATAGTACCCGTGCGATGCGTGGTCGATGTTAAATAAAATTAATTATAAAAAATTATTATCCTATTTATTTGATATGATAAAAATTTTATTCTATATCATTGACATATTTTAGACTAATAAGCTTATGCAATATTAAAATAACTATTGCTATATTGAACTTAATATCATTAATAACATAAAATATATCTTTTTGAAAGTTACTATCTGCGTGAAAAAATATAATTGTTTTAGCATATTAAATAATATTGTGATCTACATTGATCTACAATATGGAAAAAAAGTCAAATCATTACAAAAGAAAAAGTATATTTGACCTTCACTTACTTCTAAATGTGTTTAGGATAATAAAGAACTAATGAATGATACCGCTTTAAAGTTATATACATGAGGGTTATTAAATAAAATTTTAATTTTGAAATTGAATTCGTTATATTCAATATTTTAATTTACACGCTCCAGTAGGGGAAGAAACGAGTTCCCCCTTCTCTTTTATAGATTTTTAATTACAAAATATATTTTGTATTCCTTTACATGATCTTAGTCATAATACATTTTTAACGACCCGAGACTACCCCCTAGTTATTACATGGCACTTACGGCCCCGAGAGATCACAAGCTAACCCATGAGTTGGTACCTGCTGTGAGCACTGAATTACATGATCATAAATGCGGAAGAATACTGATATGCCATAAGGTTTTAGTAACTGAATTTAAAACTGAAATATGAGTCTATAGAAACAACTGACTGAATCTGATAAAATAAATAGAAACTGGATCACTAACTGTAATATCTGAATAATGAATAACTGTCTCTAATGTATGAAAAGTCTCTATAACTGACTGACTGAATATGAGTTGATGGGACAGGCCCCAACTAACTTGAACTAACTACTAACTGAGACATGAAATAAAGTAAGCCTATCCTCGAAGTATGAGGACTCACCACTGCTACTGTTGAGAATATGATAAGTCTACTCATGAGCCAGGAACTGAGCGTCAAAACCTATGATATAATACATCATAGCACAAAAAAAAGGTATACGATCAGTACTTTGAATGTACTGGTTTGTTAAATGAGGTAGGCTGATATGCATGGTTTCATGAACAGAACTAATGATTAACTAGATATGCATGTAAAATATGAAGTACTAAGTAGAGAACATAGAATCTATAGATACTGATAATGTATGGAAATCTGTAAATACTGAGGATGCATGACCAAGCATATAACAGAACTAATTAAAATCTGTAAACTGAAATATTGAGATAACTGAAATCTGTATGCTTTGGTCGAGCAATACTAAGACTGAACTGGGACTGTAACTGAGACCATATCTTAGACCGTGGGAGGTATCATCTAACCGACATTCCCCAATTGATCTAATCGGGGTCCAACCTATAACTCCAGCTGGAAGGGTGTTAATACTGTTCCACAGGTAATAACAATAGTTGTATGGATTCACTAAACTGATATAATGTCCAAAGGACTAAGGGTGTTAAGCCTGAACTGATGGGTGACTCCTATGAGATAGTCAAGCCTAATCTGATGGGTGACTACTCATATACTACGCTAGCTATATAGTTCTAGAGTATAGGGACTGCTACTAATGACTCTGCCAATTTGATGGAAAATCCTCTATCCCTACACTTGCTCGGTGCTAAATCCTACTCCCAATTGAAAGACACTGAGGTGGTAGACTGTTTTGAGTTGAATAACTAATATCGGACTATTCTGATAATGCTCATAATATAATCTGAAGACTATTCTATAATGTACCGAGGCTAGACTAAATAAATAGCTATGGTTTTTGTATATTCAATACCCCCAGGACTTAAAGCAACAACACTGAAAGGACACTAAATCTTAAAGGCCAAAACATGAAGGCTCTTATTAAATAAATCACTCTTGTAGGCATTTTATCAAACACTTGTACTTCATAGATTTAAAACAATCAAAGGAATGTCATGGAACTTGTAGAAATAACATTAATTCATCATAATAGCATAAAATCATGGTTTAATTCAGTAAATCATAATATTAAAAGATGGAAGATTGAATAATAACAATCATTTCATGGTAACATAGTATAGAATCATAGTTCGTGGAGATTCATGGATGAAATCATAATTTAAAACATGATAACGTGAAAAGATCATAATTTTATAATTTAAAAAGGTTTCTTAGACTCCATGGATGAAAGGGATTTATGGATGAACATCTAACATACCTGGGTTAATGAATTTGAAGAGATGAATGGAGAGTTCTTGAGAAATTACCTTGAATTTGAGAGCTAGGGTTTCTTGTTCTTGAAAGAAAGATTTTTTATTGTGAGAGGAACTAAAATAATGATGACTACTAAGGGTGTTTAGGGGTTAAATTTCGTGTTTTAGGTTAATTAGGGTCATGGAAAAAGACCCCAATACCCTTAAACAAATTTAAAAACGGAAGCTGAAAACTGACCATCACAATTTTTGGCCTTGGCACGACGTACCACTATCGCGCCAAGCCACTGGAAAAGGGATAATTAGGACCTGGACAGACGGCGCGATGCACCACCATCGTGGTAAGCCTGCGGATGCTATTTTGGCCACCTCTGAGACGTGCCATGATTGCAGAGGCCCACTGAAAATTGACAAACAGGAAATTGGCCTGCTCCGTGACACTCCATGATCGTGGAGTCACACTAGAAATAGACAATTGTCATTTGGAATGTCTACGCGATGCGATGAGTGTTAAAATAATGGTGTTTAACGATTGAAACTTAAAATCGCATAACTTCTTACCCGATTATCGAATTTAGGTAAATTTTATATCGTTGAAAAGCTAACTGAATTTCCTACGCAATGGCAGGCTATAAACTAAAAAATAATAAGTGTTTAAAAAAATTCATATAAGAATACTCATGTATTGGGACTTAGATTATGCTAGGGAAATATGGGGTGTTACAATATCTCTCCTTTGGCATTATTAGTCCCCGAATGAAACTGGTTAAGCTAAAGGAACTGATGGACTGAGCTTACACACTGAATCTTCATGTATGATGCATAGAATACATAATTGAACTGATTCATAAATGTACGACTGACATGAACATGATGTATGGTTGACACTGAGCATGACAGAGAAAAAAAAATCTTAAGAAGATTAGTACCTTATATTGAATCTGGATTCGCAAAGAAAAGATAAGGATAATTGGTCCATATATCTGCTTCTGCTTCCCAAGTGGCTCCCTCAACGGACTGATTCTACTAAAAAACTTTGACTAGTGGAACTTCTTTGTTCCTTAGTCTACGAACTTGATGATCAAGAGTTTCGACTGGAACTTTCTCAAAGGAAAGACTATTCTGAATATCTACACTGTCTTAGGGAACAACTACAGCTGGATCACCAATACACTTTTTCAACAATGATACCTGGAACACTAGGTGAACTGAGGCTAAATTTGAAGGCAACTCTCGCTCGTAAGCTACCTTTCCAAAATGACTGAGAATTCTGAAGGGATGACATATCGGGGACTAAGTTCCCTTTCTTGCCGAATCTCTTCACTCCCTTCATGAGAGAGATTTTCAAGTAAACGAAGTCACCAACCTCAAACTCGAAATCCTTTCTCATCACATCAGCATACAGTTTCTGTCGGCTCTGGGCAGCCTTAAGCCTTTTTTTTATCAACTAAACCTTTTCTAACATATCAAACACCAAGTCAGGCCCTACTACTGCAGCCTCACCTACTTCAAACCAACCAATTGGAGATCTACATCTCCTACCATAGAGAGCCTCAAATGGATCCATACAAATACCAAAATGATAGCTATTATTGTATGCAAATTCAATTAAAGGCAAATATTCATCCCAACTACCCTTGAAATTAATGACGCACGCTCTCGGCATATCCTCAAGAGTCAGAATGGTGCTTTCTGCTTGACCACCTATCTGAGGGTGGAAGGCTGTACTGAGGTGAACTTGGGTACCAAGACCCTTTTGGAATGCTTTCCAGAAATGAGAGGTAAACTGAGTACCTCTATATGAGATGTAGCTAAGAGAACACTGTGAAACCTAACCAACTCTCTGAGATAGATATTGGCATAGTCCTCAACTAAGTAAGAGGTATGGACTGGTAAAAACTGAACTGATTTGGTCATCCTATCTACGATAACCGAAATAGAGTCACGCTGACGATGGGTACGAGGTAAACCTGTCACAAAGTCTATGTTCACTTCCTTCTATTTCCACATGGGAATATTGAACTCCTGCATGGACCCACTAGGTTTTTGGTGCTCAACCTTAACTTGTTGACATATAGAGAACTTAGCTACAAACTCTGCAATATCTCTCTTCATCCCACTCCACCAATAGATCTCCCAAAAATTACGGTACATCTTAGTAGCCCCTGGATGAATAGAGTAACGTGTACCATACACTTCTACAAGAATTCATTGCCTCAACTCATCTACACAGGTACACACAATCTACCCTGACAACGTAAAACACCAGCTCCCCCTTGGGAGAAAACCTCTACTTTCTGATCTCTGACTGATTTTTTAAACTTAACTAGATTGGGATCTCTATCCTGTTTATCCTTTACCTCAGAAACTAGAGATGACTCTAAGTTACTCTGCACCCATACACTACCTTCTGTTGAATTGAGTAAACGGATACATAGTCAGGAAAGCTGATGAACTTCCTGAGCTAACTTCTTCTTACCATCCTCAACATGAGCTACACAACCCATAGACATTCTACTGAGAGAATCAGCCACTACATTGGCCTTGCCCGGATGATTCAGAACACTCATGTCATAATCCTTCCATAACTCTAACTATATTCTCTAATGCAAATTTAAGTCTTTCTAAGAGAACGCATACTGAAGGATTTTGTGATCTGTGAACACATCCACATGAACCCCATACAAGAAATGCCTCCAAATCTTTAAAGTAAACACTACAACTGCTAGCTCAAGATCATAAGTCGGATAATTTTTCTCATGAGGCTTAAGTTGTCTGGTGTCGTAGGCCATGACCTTACCTCTCTGCATGAGGACACAACCCACACCTACTTTAGATGCATCACAGTACATAATAAAACAATCTAAACCATCTGGTAGAGTCAAGAATGGGGCTGAGGTGATTCACGTTTTCAACTCCTGAAAACTCTTCTCGAATGAATATGACCACTGAAACTTAAATTTCTTCCGAGTCACTCTGGACATGGGGGATGCAATAGAAGAAAACCCTTCAACAACCGATGGTAATAGCCAGCTAAACCCAAGAAACTCTTGTTATCTGATAGAGAGATGGGTCTAGGCTAGCTTCTCACCACTTTGATCTTTTGAGGATCGACTATAATGCCATCACCAAAAATAATATGATCAAGGAATGCTACTAATCTTAGCCAAAATTCACATTTATTGAATTTAGCGAACAACTGATGGACTCTAAGAGTCTGAAGCACTATGCTGAGATGGTCTGCATGATAACTTTCGCTATGAGAATATACAAGAATGTCATCAATGAAGACTATAATGAACATGTACAAGTACTGCTTGAACACTCGGTTCATCAAGTCCATAAGGCTGTTGAGGCATTTTTAAGACCAAAGAACATGACTAGAAATTCAAAGTGACTATACGGAGTTCGGAAAGCTATTTTTGGAATGTCACATTCTCTTACTCTAAGCTGATGATGGCCTGATCTGAGGTCTATCTTGGAAAAGTAACTAGCACCCTGAAGTTGGTCGAACAAGTCATCGATTCTAAGAAGTAGATATTTATTCTTAACTGTGACCTTGTTCAATTGACGGTAGTCTATGTATATTCTAAGAGAACCGTCTTTCTTAAGCACGAATAAAATAGGTGCGCCACACGGGGGAGATGCTGGGTCTTATGAATCCCTTGTCTAAGAGATCCTTCAATTGTTCTTATAGTTTCTTGAGTTCAGCTGGATCCATTCTGTATGGTAGAATAGATATAGGCTGAGTATCTGGGAGAAGGTCTATTCCGAAGTCGATTTCCCCTTAGGGAGGAGCTTTGGGAAAATCTTTAGGAAACACATCTGAGAATTCATTTACTATTGGAACTGACTCAAGAGTAGGAGTTTCTGAATTAGAGTCTTTGACTCATACAAGATGGTAAATACACTCCTTCGATATCATCTTTCTGGCTCTAAGGTACAAAATTAACTAACCCCTAAGAGCTGTAGTACTACCCCTCCATTTAAGGAATGGTTCATTCGGAAACTAAAAATGAACTATACTTTTTCTACAATCAACTGAGGCATAGTATGAGTGGAGCTAATCCATGCCGAGAATGACGTCAAAAGCCATCATATCTAACTCTACGAGATCAACTGAATAAATTTTTTGAGCTATTGTGATCGAAAAGTTCTTGTAGACCTATCTGGATACAATGAAAATGCCTACTAGGGTAGACACTGAAAAAGGCTCTGCTAGATTTTCGAGATTGACTCCGAAATTGATGGCTATATATGGAGTTACAAAGGAAAGAGAAGCTCTAGGGTCTAGTAAAGAATAAACATATAAGTGAAATACCTGCAACATACCAGTAACTACATCAAGAGAATTTTCCTGATCTTGGCAGAGCATATAATCTATTTGGACGCTGACCACTGGTAGCACTGGAAGCGACACCCTACTGAGTTGGGCGATCGGATGGAACTGATGACTGATGGGACTGGCCCTATTGGCGCACATCCCTACCCTTCTGAAAAACTACCCGACACTCCCAAATCCAATGGCCTGGCTTGCCACACCTGAAGCAGACATCACTACCCACTCTACACTCACCCTAATAGTGTCTGCCATATTTTTATCATAGAGGATTTGTATGAGCACTGCTAACACTGACCTGGGCCTTAGATCCTGGTGCCCTATCCCTATTTTTATTTCTAAATTTAGGTAATGGGGCACTTGCTGAAGAAGATACTAGGGTTGAAGACCTCTGATAAAACTGAAGACAGTTACCACCTTCTGACTTTGGCTGATTGAGATTAAAACTACCCATCCTAGCTCTCTTGTTTCCTTTCCCTTTCTCCTTAATATTCTTCTCCTCTATCTGTTGAGCATGAACCATCAGCCTAGACAAGTCCATCTTACTAATCAGCATTGCGGTCCTACACTCCTTGACCATACTATCAGACACGCCAGACACAAACTTACTCATCTTGGACCTGCTGTCAGCCACCACATGAGGAGCATATCTAGCTAACTAAGTGAACTTGAGAGAATACTCCCTCACACTCATGCTGCCTTGCCTAAAATTAATGAACTCCAATACTTTGGCCTCTCTCAACTCCAATGGAAAGAATTTGTCCAAGAAAACCGTGGCAAACTCTTCCCATTCTATAGGCCTTGCATCAACACCTCTATCAACTTTTCACTTGTTAAACCAAGTATGGGATACACCCTGTAATTAATATACAGCCACCTCGGCACTCTGACTAAACGTCACCCCCATAGCATCCATGACCTTCTGAACCATATCTAAGAATTCCCAGGGATCCTCTTCAGACTTGGATCCTATGAAAGAAGAAGGATTCATCTAGGTGAAATCCCAAATTCTAGTTATAATAGTATTGGCCACTGGGTTGGCAGGAATAGTGGCTGGCCATTTATTCTGTGCTGCTATAGATTTTTCTAGAGTAGTGAATGCAACCCTGAATTTTGCATGAGAGATATGCTCTTCCAGAGGATCTTCCTGGACGGGCTGAGGGGTTGGCTGAGTTCCTATTCTTCTTTCGTTCTTCTTGGGAGGCATGTTTTGTAAATGGAAGGAAGAAACAAATTAGACTGAGAGATTAACTTGAGCTCATGCTCAATCGCATGACATGAATACTTGAAAGAAGGGAAATTTTTCCTAAATGCCTTGTATCCTCTCGTCCATAAGTATGGCGCGCTACACACCCATGCACAAGACTTTACCTGATGCAACTTTCAGACTTTCTAGGACACTTTAAAACCTTAGTCTTTGATACCATATTTGTAACGACCTGAGACTACCCCCTAGTCGTTACACGGTGATTACGGTCCCGAGAGACCACAAACTAACCCATGAGCTGTTACCTGCTGTGAGCACTGAATAACATAATCATAAATACGGAAGAATACTGACATGCCATAAGGTTTTAGTAACTAAATTTAAAACCGAAATATGAGTCTATAGAAACAACTGACTGAATCTGATAAAATAAATATAAACTGGATCACTAACTGTAATATATGAATAATGAATAACTGACTCTAATGTCTGAAAAGCCTCTATAACTGACTGACTGAATATGAGTTAATGGGACAAGCCCCAACTAACTTGAACTAACTACTAACTGAGACATGAAATAAAGTAAGCCTGTTCTCGAAGTATGAGGACTCACCACTGCTACTGCTGAGAATATGATAAGTTTACTCACGAGCCAGGAACTGAGCATCAGAACCTATGATATAATATATCATAGCGCAAAAGAACAGGTATGCGATTAGTACTTTGAATGTACCGGTATGCTAAATGAGGTAGGCTGATATGCATAGTTTCATAAACAAAACTAATGATTAACTGGATATGCATGTAAATCATGGAGTACTGAGTAGAGAACATGGAATTAGTAGATACTGATAATGCATGGAAATCTGTAAATACTGAGGATGCATGACCAAGCATATAACATAATTGAGTAAAATCTGTAAGCTGAAATACTGAGATAACTGAAATCTGTATGCTTTAGTCGAGCAACACTAAGACTGAATAACTAAACTGGGACTATAACGAAGACCATATCTGAGACTGTGAGAGGTATCATCTAACTGACATTCCCCAATTGAGCAAATTGGGGTCTTACCTATAACCCCAGATGGAAGGGTATTAATACAGTGCCACTGGTACTAACAATAGTTGTGTGGATCCGCTAAACTGATATAATGTCCAAAGGACTAAGGGTGTCAAGCCTAAACTAATGGGTGACCCCTGTGAGATAGTTAACCCTAATCTGACGGGTGACTACTCATATCCTACGCTGGCTACATTGTTCTGGAGTATAGGGATTGCTACTAATGACTCTTCCTATTTGATGGGGAATCCACCATCCCTACACTCGCTCGGTGCTAAATCCTACTCCCAACTGAAAGACACTGAGGTACTAGACTGTTCTGAGTTGAATAACTAATATTTGAATATTCTGATAATGCGCATAATATAATCTGAAGATTATTCTGTAATGTACTGAGGCTAGACTAAATAAACAACTATGGTTTTTGGGTATTCAATACCCCCAAGACTCAAAAAGACAATACTGAAAGGACACTAAGGCTTGAAGGCCAAAATATGAAGGCTCTTATTAAATAAATCACTTTTGTAGGCATTTCATCTGACACTTGTACTTCATAGATTTAAAACAATCATAGGAATGTCATAGAGCTTATAGAAATAGCATGAATTCATCATAATAGCATTAAATCATGGTTTAATTCAGTAAATCATGATATTAAAACATGGAAGATTGAATAATAATAATAATTTCATGGTAACATGGTATAGAGTCATTGTTCATGGAGATTCATGGATGAAATCATAATTTAAAACATGATAACTTGAAAAGATCACAATTTTATAATTTAAAAAGGTTGCTTGGACTCCATGAATGAATGCCTTGAATTTCAGAGCTAGGGTTTCTTGTTCTTGAAAGAGGGATTTTTTATTGTGAGAGGAATTGAAATAATGGTGACTACTTAGGGTGTTTAGGCGTTAAATTTCGTGTTTTAGGTTAATTAGGGCCGTGAAAAAAGACCCAAATACCCTTAAACAAATTTAAAAATGGAAGCTGAAAACTGACCATCCCGATTTTTGGCCTTGGCGCGATGCGCCACTATCTCGCCAAGCCACTAGAAAAGGGACAATTGGGACCTAGACAGACGGTGTGACGCGCCACCATCGTGGTAAGCCTGTGGATGCCATTTTGGCCACATCCGTGATGTGCCATGGTCGCGGAGGTCCACTGGCAATTGACAATTGTCATTTGGACTGTCTACGCGACGCGCTGATGGTTAAAATAACAGTGTTTAACAATTGAAACTTAAAGTCGCCATAACTTGTTACTTGATTATCGGATTTAGGAGAATTTTATATCGTTTGAAAGCTAACTGAATTTCCTACGCAATGGCAGGCTCTAAACTGAAAAATAATGATTTTTTTGAAAAATTTAATATACGAATACTCATGTATTGGGATTTAGATTATGCTAGGGAAATACGGGGTGTTATAATATTTTATATTGTAATTTAATATTCTTTACCTCAATGTCAATATTTTTATTAAAGTCCCAACAGTAGCGAAGTTCCTCTTTCTTATTTTTTTTAACCATTTTTTCAATAAATAACTTACAATATTATCTAAGTCCTTAACCTACTTGCATGATCTCACAATGTTCATTTATTCTCTAATGATAATGGACCAATAAATATTAATAAATTTCATTATATATTATTTTTTATCACTATTCAATTTCTTAGGTCATGATGACACCGACCATAACCTACCAGTAGGTAAGTCAACCTATAATTCAAAAAAATGAGTAATAGACTATCAAGAGAAAAGAAGAAAGAAGCGAAAAATGAATCCAATAAAGAGGCTAATATAGAAAAGTAACCTCAAAACCTAGTGAAGTCAATACAAGCTCTTCTAACATAATAAGAATGCAAGGGAAAATACAGAGTAAATATATACAAAGTTGTCCCGGAAATACAAATTAGTGATCAGTCCAACAAAAGAGAGAGGGAAGGAACAACTTCGATTGCTAGAAGCTTACCCTAAATCTAATCCATGGCAACTACCAAAGATGCATATGTTAGTGGTAAGAGCTCGTACTCTAGTTTGTAGGGTGCAAAAGTGTAGTATGAGTACCAAACACAAGCTACTCAGTCGGCATCGTCCAACTGAGCTCCAAAGATAATGCAAGTATAAATAGTATGAAAAGTAGGAATATATAAAACAATCAACTACCTAAGAAACGAAATATAATGACACAAATGAAATAATAAGGATAGACTATCCTATTCTTTGAGTAATTGGGGTCGAAAGGGTGATATGTTAAGCAACCTTTCTATACTCAATAATAGAATGAAGAAAAGGATATACAGTATACAATAGTAGTAGAAGAGAAGGAAATGATATACAAACAGTAGTTAGAAAAGAGTAGATATACAACCACACTATACAGATAACCAAATATAAAGATACTACCTTAGGAAGCTAGTCTAACATCATAAGGAACATAAAAAATAGGGGACTAACTCTAGCATAACCAAGGTCTCTTACCAAAATATGAATAATCATAAGACAGTCTAAAAATAATGAATCTTCCAAAATAAGGAGTAAGGAAATCAAAAGCTTACCTACAACTTTGAGTATCAATCCATAACCAACATTCCATGAACTATACAATAATAATCAAATAATAATCTAATTGACTATCCCATACAAACAATAAACTATCGAGCCTCTATAAGCCCGAAAGGTACAAACAAACACTCAACAAACAACATCCATAACTTGTAGCTATAAAGTCCCCATAACATCAAAACATGCATACGCCAAATGATTATACTGGTGATAGAAAATACATATAAACAATTGAAATAAATGTAGACAATACTACCATACTGACTGAGTGCCAAATCATACCAAGTACATACACCTTCTTCGGATCCCTATCTTGCAAGTGTGAAGACTCAAAAATCAAGTGTCATGATGGCTCTTATCGCGACAAGCCTTGAAAAGTAAGCCTATCACGTAAACTGATATTAATAAGAAATCAATACCAAAACTCAAAGCAAGACTTCTAGAATAAAGTCGAACCACACATTAGTAATAATGGCAAAAAGTAAATGACAATAATACCATCAATCATCCAAAAACCTAGTGTCAAAGTGTAAGAACTACTAAATACATCTCAAATGTCAAAGAATACAATAATGAACCCAAATTTCACAATTTGTATCTGAAATACAAAACAAGATATAAAATAGAATGGAAGAGGTAGTAGGTCAATTTCGAAAGCATAGATCGACTACTACCTCGAATACACTCCAAATATTACCTGAATCAGCTACCACGTGGCACACTCGTACCTAGATCTGCACTAAAATGGTGCAGTATAGTTGAGTATGGTCAACTTATACTCAGTAGGTATCATAGGCTGACTGAGCAAAGTAGAAAGTATAGCATATAAAATACACACTATGGGCACGTCACCTGCAGCTTGAAATGTCCCAAATGGTATTCCACACATTCTCTATTAATAGTTCTACAATATACACGTATACAACACAAGTACGAGAAAGGAACACAATGGATAGACATAAAATCAAACAAATCAAAGATGTATAAATGGATAGATATCACATTAAGAGTACAAATTCAACACAAAATGTACACAAGGTGTAAAATGCAATGAAGATGATGATGATGATAATGTGATTCATGATGTTATCGCACAACCTCCGTATACATCTACCAAGATGTGTTCCCAAGGTAGGACCCATTAGCGGTTCTTCAACCCATATACAATCCAATATCCTATACAATATCCATAACTTCCCTTTAACACATTCATCGACTGAGGATTTTTAAAGAAGTCATATTTCTATTCGGAAAAATCAGTGTTTCTATTATTTCCACAGTGCTATCAAATATTTCATGAATAAATATGATACGAGGATGTAATTCTCACAACAAAACAGAATGAGAATTTCCACAATTCAACTAATATACTAATCTACATGAGCTAAATCCACTCAATATGCCAACTATCCATGATCCAATATATTCCATATGCCAAAAGAGCAAAATATACACAATATGCCATTGGCACCACCTAAATTTTATTTTTAGGCTTTTTCACTAGAAAGATACAATATATATATATATTTGTATATACAAACATACATATATATATATATATGTGTGTATGTATATATATATGTATATATGTATGTATATATATAAATATAAATATATATATTATATATATATGTATATACACATATATAAGGCCAACAACATAATATAAGACCTCACATGGCCACACATAGCAAGTAATGCCTCTAAACCACCCAATAGCAACAATATAGGCCCCCATATGGGAACAAGACAATAATAAATCCATTCTATATTAGTTCCTGTAGGCGTAACATGATTTTATACCAAAATTAACTACCCAACCTAGTCTGAAGAAAGTTACGCCATAACATACCTCAAATGTCAAAAATTGGTCCCAAAATCCTTTACCATGGAGCTTTATCCTCACTAACGAACCCAAAATTAACTAAAATATACAAATACAGATTCTATGTGTTAAAAGAAAGCCAACGATACTCAAATTGTCCATTTTTGGTTAGGAGTCAAAACGGACCCCCAAAATAGATTTTCAAAAAAAGAAAGGTAAAACCAGGATTTTAGTCCCAAAATATATTACCCATGATAAAAGGAACCCATAGAAGAAAATTTAAGTGAAAACGGATTGAAATTGAGGTTTAGATTGAAGAATTACTCATTTAGGCCACTCGGGCCAAAATCTCAAAAATTCACTTTCAAAGTCTAGTTTTAACAAGAATTAAATAACAACAATCGAAGAAAAATAATTAAAATAGGGATTTGGAGCTTAACCAGGATTAAGAATAGAAGAAATTGCCCAAAAACTAAAAAACCCAAGCTCCGAATCTCAAAAATGGTGAAAAATTGCGAAAATGGAGAACTTAAGTCGCCCAGACAATGCTTAAGTGATTAGTGGGTCGCTTAAGCGGAAAAAGCATAAGTGATTAGGTGTCCCTTATGTGATAACCACCTAATACGTGAGTGTCACATAAGTGACCAGGCTATCTCTTTAGCAATAATCGCTTAAGAGAGCTTGTCGTCGCTTAGGTGACACTTTGGCTGTCACAGCAAGTCGCTTAAGCAAACAAAATGTCTCCTAAGTTGGTGCACCAGCTGAGTAGTGCACAAGTGAGAGACTTGGAGAATTCCAAGCCTCTGCAAACCCCTTGAATTTCATCCAAAATATCGAGAACATAAATAAACTATGAAACTATACTATATTTCATGCTCCAAACTCAATAGCGATATCTAATTTTAAAAAAAAATGCCATTTTCATAAAGTTGAACCCTGAAACCCAATTTCAAAACTTTCTGAACTGAGGGTTGAAATGAGATATATAAGCCATAAAACTACACCAATTATGTTACCAACCTAAAATCGATGTTTTGAATCTGCTACCGCAGTCTATTTTGCCATCCAACACATAGAACAATAAATATTGACCAAAGTCAACTAATAAGCCCTTTTTAACCACCAAAAATCATAAACTCACACAAATCACACTAAAAACCATTGGGAAGCCTGCCAATCCTCCCCACACCCTAAAAATACCACAAAGCAACTACGGGGAAGGATAAAATAGTCAAATTACATACAATTAAATAATTCAATAATATCACTAAAGATCAGATCATTATATCTTCCACCACTAAGAATAAAGTTCATCCTTGAACTAATGGCAAGAGAAACACCTGAATCAACAAAAATCTAGGGATAACTACCATGCATATCAGATTTGACCTCCCAAGTAGCCACATCTATAGGTCGGTGTCTCCGATAAATCTTAACCACTGGGATATCTCTATAATTCAACTGCCTAACATCTCTGGATAGAATGGAGACAGGCTTCTCAACAAAAGATAACCTTTCATCTAACTAGAGTGAATCCCTATGAATGACATGAGGCTTGTCGGGAATGTAATGTCGAAGCATGGAAACATGAAAAATTGGATGATGTGCTAATAAATCTAATGGTAATACTAACTCATAAGCTATATTCCCAAAAGTATGAAGAATCTTAAAAGGTCTAATATACTTGGGACTAAGCTTGCCCCTCTTCCCAAACCTTTCATACCCTTTATGGGCGATATGAAAGAAGACACAATCACCCACACTAAATCTTAAGGAAAGAAGGCTATGATACGACATAACACTTCTTCCTACTCTGAGCCACTCGAAGTCCTCAAACCTACCATACAAGGCCTCGAAAGAAGACATCAAATACTGGAATGGTATCTATTATTATACGCAAACTCTACCAAAGCTAGATGCTGCTCCCACTGACTTCCAAAGTCCATGACACAAGTGCGGAGCATATCCTCCAAAACCTGAATAGTCCACTCTACCTGACCATCAGTTTGGGGGTGAAAAGTTGTACTAAGCTCAACCCAGGTACCCAAATCCTCCCAAAAATCTTCCAAAAGTGAGATGTGAATACAGAACCTCTGTCTGAGATAATAGACATTGTCATGCCATGAAGATGAACTGTCTCAATATATATAAATACAGGCCAGCCTCTAAGAACTGAAAGAAACTTGAACCAGAATAAAATAAGCCGATATGGTAAATCAATCCATAATAACCCAAACAATTTTTGAACTTTGAGAAGACAAGGCAACCTTGTCATAAAGTCCATAGTGATCCATTACCATTTTCACTCAAGAATGGGTAACCTTTATAGGAAACCACCAGGTCTTAAATGCTTGTCCTTCACATACGGAGAACATAGGCAACGAGCTACAAATTCTGCTACATCGATCCTCATACCATCCCATTAGTAAAGCTATCTCAAATCATGATACATCTTAGTCACTCTCGAATAGATAAAATACCTAGAACAATGAGCCTCATCCAAAATCAATCTAATCTAGTCACCCACTCTCAATATGCAAACTCATCCTCCAATCCTTAAAATACCATCTGAATTAAGCGATTATTCTTTAGCCTCACAACTCAGCGCCTTAGCTTGAATCACTCCTAACCCAACATCATCAAACTGATGATCCCAAATATGCTCCATCATGGAAGACATAGCCTCACTAAATGTCAAAACACAGTCAGTTATCAAAATATCAAACCTAACCATTTGGTTAGACAAAGACTGAAACTCTAGGGATAAAGGTTCTCCTAGGTCATTAATCCTTAAGTAACTCACACTAATGAAGTTGCCTCATATTAAGATCTTATCGGGTGAAGAAATACTGAAGGGTATGATGATCCAAAAAAATCTCACAACGGGCTTCGTACAAGTAGTCCCTCTATAACTTCAAAGAAAATACAGTCGTGCACAACTCCAAATCATAGGTAGGGTAATTTCTCTCGTGGGGCTTTAACTGATGAGATCATACGCAATCACCTTACCCTCTTGCATTAATATAATACCTAACCCAACATATAAAGCATCACAAAAGATAGTAAAGCCCTACCCTCCTTGGGCATCGTCAAGATAGATGTCGAGGTTAACAAATCCTTAAGATTTTGGAAGCTCACCTCATAACCATCAGATCACTGAAAGAAAATCTTCTTTTGAGTTAAATTGGTCAACAGAGCCACAATACACAAAAAATCCTCAATAAAACATCGATAGTAACCTGCTAAACCAATAAAACTCTAAATCTCGATAGGAGAAGTAAGCCTAGCACAATCAAGAACCATTGTAATGTTGGACAAATCAGCCATAATACCATCCTTGGCCACCACATGACCCAAGAAAAAAATAGACTCTAACCATAACTCACACTTAGAGAACTTAACATATAACTTCTCATCCCTCAATCTTTGAAGTACAATCCGCAAATTCTCTAAGGGATCAACCTCAATCATGCAGTAAACAAAGATATCATCTATAAATACTATGAAAAAAAAGTCAAGATGTGATTGACATACCCAATTCATCAACTTTATGAATGCGGTTGGGGCATTGGTCAACCCAAAGAACATGACCAAGAACTCATAATGACTGTACTGAGTCTGAAAAGTGGTCTTTAGAATATTTGAAGCTCTAATCCTTAATTGTTGATACCCGAACCTCAAATCATTCTTCAAAAATACCAAAGTTCCCTAAAGTTGATCGAACAAATCATTAATATGAGAAAGAGGATACTTATTCGTAATCATTACCTTATTCAACTACTAATAATCAGTACACATATGCATAGATCCATTCCTTTTTATCACAAACAAGATAGACACAACCCAAGGTGAAAGGTCAGATAAATCCCTTACCCAGAAACTCCTACAACTGATACTTTAATTCCTTCAGCTCGATTGGGGATATCCTATAATGAGAAATGAAAATGGGCTTTGTCCCCGGCATAATATCAATAGCAAAGTCAATATCATGATCTAAAGAAATACCAGGAAAATCCATAGGGAGCACATCCATAAACCCATAAACAATACAAACAAAATCCAAAGAAAGTAGTGAGGCAACACTACTATCGCGAATATGAGAAAAATAATACAAATACCCTTTATAAACCAGAAGATGAGCCTAAAGAAATGATATAACTATCTTGGGACCGCAATGAAGCACACCCTTTTAAGCTATTCTTGGCACACCCGGAGAAGCTAAGGTCACAGTCTTAGCGTAATAGTCTAGGACAATATGATAACGAGCTAACCAATCCATACCCAAGATGATACTGAAATCTATCATATTTAAGATAATCAAACCTACCTAAGTCTCACGCCTAACTAAAGTCACGACATAAAATCAGTACACCTGATCCATCACTAAAGAGTCTCCTACAAGGGTAGATACATAAATAGGCATGGCAAGAGGCTCACTAACAGAATCAAAACCCAAACAAAAAATATATAGACATTTAGGAGAAAGTCAATCGGGGGTCAAACAACATAGATGTAGATTTGAAATAAATAAGGACGATACTTGTGATAACAGTGTTGAAAGACTCTCCCTTTGTTCTAGCGAGTATAGAATAGCATTGTACACGACCACCATTTGAATGAGTAGCCTCACGACCACCACCACAGGCACCACTACCTATACCTTGCACACTTCTAGTAGAACCTCTACCTTTCACTATCGATAAAAGAGTAGCTTTGAAAATATGACATAGATAGTCCTTAGCTAAATAGCGTGCTTTATCACACACAAATAAAACTCTATAGTATGACTCAATAAGAGGAGTTATGAGTGATCTAGAACGACCACCCAAAGATGTTGAACCAAAAGATCCACTACCTAAACCCTACAAGGCTGCCTAAACTGTTCTACCATGATACCCATGAAAATATCTAGAATCTCTACCTTAATGAGTGTGACCTTTAAACTCGCCCTAATGGTGCACCCTCTTGGTTCCTTCCTGAGATGCTCAAAGAATAGACTAGGTCATCTTAACATAGTACACTGTACTCTATAATTATTCCCTTAAAACTACTATCAAGGCAATAACAAATTGAAGTGAAACATCCAACCCCTTCACAAACCTATAAATCTTCTCAGACTCAGCGACAATACTGGTATAAGAATATCTTGACAAGGCATAGAAGCATACCTCATACTCCTCAACAGTTATGAAGCCCTGCCTCATTCAAAAATCAATCTAATCTAGTCACCAACTCTCAACATGCAAACTCAGCCTCTAATCCTTAAAACACCATCTGAATTAAGTGATAATTCCTTTACCTCACTACTCAATACCTTATCTCAAATCACTCTTAACCTAATATCATCAAACTGATAAGCTCAAATCTGCTCTATCAGGGAAGACCTAGCCTTAACAAATGCAATAACACAACCAAATGTGAAAATATCAAACCTAACCATCTGGTTAGATAAATACTAAACCTCTAGGGATAAAGGCCTCTCCTGGGTCAAAATATGTGCCAAAGTACCCATGCTAGTCGACTTATGGCTCAAGAAATCCGCAACCATATCTTTCCTAGATTATAGAGAATAGTCAAGTAACAATCCTTAAGAAACTCAAACCAATGAAGTTGCCGCATATTAAGATCTTATCGGGTGAAGAAATTCTGAAGGCTACGATGATCTAAGAAAATGTCACAACGGGCTCCATACAAGTAGTGCCTCCATAACTTCAAAGCAAATACAGCCATGCATAACTCATAATTATGGGTAGGGCAATTCCCCATATGGGGCTTTAAATTATGAGAGAATACACAATCAACTTTCCTTCTTGCATCAATATAGTACCTAACCTAACTCATAAAGCATCACAAAAGATAGTAAAGCCCACACCCTCATCGGGAAAAGTCAAGATAGGAGCTGAGGTTAACAAATCCTTGAGATTTTCAAAGCTCACCTCATAAACATCATATCATTGAAAGAAAATCTTCTTCTGAGTCAACTTGGTCAATGGAGCCACAATATATGAAAAATCCTTAATAAAACGCTGATAGTAACTTGCTAAACCAATAAAACTCCAAATCTCAGTAGTAGAAGTAGGCCTAGCCCTATCATAAACCATTGTAATATTGTCCAGATCAATCATTATACCATCCTTGGTCACCACATGACCTAAGAAAAAAATAGAATCTAACCAAAAGTCACACTTAGAGAACGTAGCTTACAACTTCTCATCTCTCTTTGAAGTACAATCTTCAAATGCTCCACAGGATTTGCCTCACTCATACAGTAAACAAGGATATCATCTATAAATACAATGAAAAAAGAGTCAAGATGTGATTGACATACCCGATTTATCAACTTCATGAATATGGCTAGGGCATTGATCAACCCAAAGAACATGAACAAGAACTCATAATAATTGTACTGAGTCTGAAAAGCAGTCTTCAGAATATGTGAAGCTCTAATCCTTAAAAAATGATACCTAGATCTTAAATCATTCTTCAAAAACACCAAAGCACCCTAAAGTTGATCGAACAAATCATCAATATGAGAAAGGGGATACTTATTGTTAATCGTCACCTCATTCAACTACCAATAATCAGTACACATATGCATAGATCCATTCTTTTTCTTCACAAATAAGATAGACACACCCCAAGGTGAAAGGTCGGATAAATCCCTTACCCAGAAACTCCTACAACTAATACTTCAATTTCTTTAGCTCGGTTGGGTTTATCCTATAAGAAGAAATGGAAATGGGCTTAGTCCCCAGCTCAATATCAATAGCAAAGTTAATATCACAATCTATAGGCATAGCAGGCAAATCCATAGGGAGCACATCTATAAACCCATAAACAATATAAATAAAATCCAAAGAAGGCAGTGAGGCAACACTACTATCAGGAATATGAACCAAATAATACAAATATCCTATGTAAACCAGGCGATGAGCCTAAAGAAATGATATAACTATCTTGAGACCACATTGAAGCACACCTTTTTAAGCTATTCTTGGCACACCCAGAGAAGGTAAGGTCATAGTCTTAGCACAATAGTCTAGGACAATATGATAACAAGCTAACCAATCCATACCTAAGATATTGTTGAAATCTATCGTATTTAAGATAATTAGACCTACTTAAGTCTCACGCCCAACTAAAGTCATGACACAAGATCAGTACACCTGATCCACCCCTAAAGAGTCTCCTACAGGGGTAGATACACAAATAGGCATGACAAGAGGAACACTACCAGAATAAAATCCCAAAGAAAAAATATGTACACATATAGAAGAAAGTCAATCTGGGTTCAAAAAACATAGATGTAGATTTACAATAAATAGGGACGATACTTATGATAATAGTGTCGAAAGCCTCTCCCTATGGTCTATCGAGTATAGCATAGCACTACCCATGACCATAATTTAAATGAGTAGACTCACGACCACCACCACGAGCACCATTACCTCTACCTTGCACACCTCTAGTAGAACCTCTATCACTTACTATTGATATAAGAGTTGCTTTGAAAACACAGCATAGATAGTCCTTAGCTGAATGACCTACCTCATCATACATAAATAAATCTCTATAGTCTAACTCAATAGGAGGAGGTATGATTGAGCTACAACGACCACCCAAAGCTGTTGAACCAAAATATCTACTACATAAACCCTTCAAGGCTGCCTAAATTGGTCTACCCTAATACCCATGAAAATCTCTAGAATCTCTACCTCAATGAGTGTGACCTTTAGACTCACCCTTATGGTACACCCTCTTAGAGCCTTCCTGAGATGCTCAAAGAATAGACTAAGTCATCTTAACATGGTACACTATACTATTAAATTATTCCTAGAAACTACTATCTAGATAATAACAAGTTGAAGTGAAACATCCAAGCCCTTCACAAACTTTTAAATCTTCTCAAACTCGGCGGCAATACTGGTATAAAAATATCTTGACAAGGCATAGAAGTGTGCCTTATACTCCGCAACAATTGTGGATCCCTTCTCTATGTGATCAAAATCATCACTTATCCAATACTTTAGACTAAAAGGCATAAATTGGTCCAAAAAAGCCTCAACAAACTGATACCAAGTAATCTCTAGAGATCCAGGAGTTTTGTAATTAACAAGTCACCTACACCAATTCCTAATGGGATCTCTCAACTAGTGAGTAGTGTATACCACCCCATGCAACTTGAGAGATCCAAGATTATTCAAATTCTCATGACAATCAATATAGAACTCATTGTATCCTCACCTAGAACACCACTGAACCAAGGAGGACCCAAATAAGTGAATCTTTCAATCCACTTTTAATACTCCAAAGACATAATTAATCTTGCCATAATAGGAGGTATAATGAATTGGGATAGTTGAGATCCCACCTGAGGACATAATATCAATGAAGATTGAATGCTTGATTTTGGAAATACCATACTCGGATACTGGCACAAATGGAGGAATAACACTCGGAGTCTATGGAGTACCATAAGATAATGTCGGTACCACTAGAAGATCCATACTCGAAACTAAAAGAACACTATAGGCTGACTCTTGAAAAGAAGGAGGTACAATACTCAGAGCTGGAGGAACACCTGGTGTAGTCAAAGGATCCTCCTCTAAACTAGTCAACAAAGGAATCAACAAGCCCTCCAAGACCAGGTTAGAAGAACTTTATGGAATCGTAGTCGGCCTTATATCTCCAACATGCTCAACCTGAGGCTCAGGGGAGATCCCCTTAGTACTACCTCAAGAAGGGGAAGATCCTTGTGCCCGTCCACTACCTCGGACCCATTCACGGCTCTAACTCACTTTCTAGGCTGGGCTCTCTCTTTGAATAATAGCTCTATATCTCTAACCTTGCGAGATCTAATCCTCACAATCTTTGTTAAAAAAAGTTAAATTTAGTTTAGAATATAGGTTATTGAAAAATTCACGTGATAGTAAACAATACAAGGAAAGTTTCCTAAAGATTTCTTATAGACTCTTGAAGATAGATACGAACGTCTATGTACTAATTTGCGGGAATCTACTAGACATCTTGTTCTTACAGTAATGGACCAATGAACTTGCCTCTGATACCAATTTGTCATGACCCAAAAACCAAGGGTCATAAATGGATCTTTTTTAGGAAAACCTTGATAAGTAAGCCTATCACCCAAACTGATATGAAATAAAAAATCAATGCCAAAACCCAATGCAAGTCTGCTAGATTAAAGTCAAACCACACATAAGTATAATGGCAAAAAGTAAATAACAAAAATACCTTCAATCTTCCAAAAAATTGATGTAACACTATAAAAACTACTAAATATATCTCAAATGTCAAGAGATACAATAATAGTCCAAAAGGATCATAATCTGTCTCTAAAATATAAAACAAGACATAAAATAGATAGGAAGAGGAAGTAGATCAATTTCAAAAGCATAGATCGACCTCTATTGGAATAAACTCTAGATATCGCCTAAATCTGCTTCCATGCGATGCACTCATACCTAGATCTGCACCAAAAAGGCACAGTAGGGGTGAGTATAGTTCACTTGCACTCAGTAGGTATCATAGGTGGACTGAGCAAAGTAGTAAACAAAGAATATAAAATACACACTATAGGTATGTCTGCAACTAGAAAATGTCCCAAACGGTAGCCCACACCATCTCCACCAATAGTTCTATAATATACACATATACCAACATAAGTATGAGAATGGAACACAATGGATAAAGATTAAATCAAACACATCAAAGAGGTAAAAATAGATAGATATAACATTAAGATCTTAATTACAACACAAAATTTACACAAGGTGTTAAATGCAATAAAGAAGAAGATGATGATAATGATAATGTGTGTCATGACCTAATTTACGAGTCATGATGACACCTACTCTTTCTCTCAAGTAGGTAAGCTAAACCATAGCTCAATGCTAGATGTAATGGTCTAACTTGGTAGAAATAGTCAAAAATCCAGCATTTAACAATTAGAGGCTAAAATAGCAATAAAGGTCTAAGCGATAGATAGAAAACCAACAATCACCCAAGTCTCTGTAATGTCGGTCCAGGAGCTACTACAAAGAACTATAAGTACTAAATAGTGAAATACAGTACGTCTTAAGGATAAAGACTAAATATATATAAATAGAAGGAAAAAGGGCAACTTCGACTATAAGATCTCACCTAATCTCCAAAATCAACTATACATAAATGTCAAATTAGTGATGGCAATAAGTACTCGGATCTGTACCAAAAAGGTACAAAAGAGTAGTATGAGTACCAAAACCATGGGTACTCAGTAGGCATCATCGGCCAACTGAGCTAAATTATGATATAAACATAATAAGACACAAGATAACCAAGCTAAGTAAGAAAAATAGGGCAAATCTAGAAATAAGCTCCGACACCACTATACATAGATAAATAAAAGCATATGAGATAATAACATAAAAATCATATCATTATAACTATAAGATTGGCCCCCATAAGCCAATGAGTATGAAAAAGTAAATATCCCAATGGAGGCTCCCATAAGCCTAGAGGGTACAATCAAGGAAACTAATAATTGAATAGCCGTAAATAACCAATTATCATTCCATAACCAAACATCCAACTGAACCGTACAATCTCATACAATATTTCCCGATGATAGACTTGAACCAGAACACATTAGTATCATCAATATTATCATTATTTGCGAAACTCAAACCGAAACCCATATTATCAAGATCACTATCAATTACTAGATTCTAACCAAAAAAATATTAGTAATTCAAATCAATAAACCATGTCACCAATCCATACCGATAAGCTAACTTAAAAGACTATGCCGATACCATGTCTAATAAGTTATGCCAATACCTATGTTAATAGGCTACTCCAATAGTAGAGTCATAAGTTATTTCAATGATCTCCTCTATAAGACACCGACCATTTATGTACGCCACATCTTATATATATAAGCCATAATAAATTTATAGGTCGTATCCTGTTTATAAGACATTTTACACTCATAATCCATATCATTTATGTAAGCCATTTCATATCATTTATGTAAGCCATTTCATATCCATAGGATATATCATGTATATAAGCCATATCATATCTATGCACCATTTCACATTTGTAGGTCATATCATACCTATACAAAATATCAAGTATATAAGCCATATCATATCTATACGCTATACGTTTTGATCACGTCGGTATCTATGTCATTAAGCATGTTAATAGGTCATATTATTAATCATATCTAGAAGCCATATCAATAACCATACCTATAAAATAAAAACTTATTCACACATACTAGAAATATCCTTAGTGATACTTGATGTGCTATAGAAATATAGCACTTTCGTTGCTTAAAATGAGGAAAAGATGAAAGTTTGTTAGATATGTTGATTTTTGGGTATGTTTTGTAGGAAATTATTTTTGGATGATAAATTCATGAAAAAGGTAAAAAAGGTGTTTTGGTTATTTTTTTGAGCAATTATAGATATTCGGGATGTTTTTCAACTTGTTCGTGATCAAATAATATTAAGAAATCAAAGAAGAGCTAAAAAGATGACTCCCAACACTTACCAAGTCAACATGTGGTTGCATGTAGCACCTACGGACTGCATATAGGCAAAGCGAGTACCAAAATTTAAAAATTTCAAGAGCTAAACTTGCAGGAATTTTTCATACGGTACCTGCATTTTGTACTTGTGCCCAATGTCAGGACTGTAAGTACTACCTGCGCCCAATGCCAGACTATGGGTAGAGACCACATCTGTCCACCGATCCAATTTTCTCCTATTTTGTTCGAACTTTGATTTTAGAGTTTTCTCTTTTACTATAAATACCCTTTATGTACTTTTTAGTAGGAGTTACACACTTTTGATATACACAAACATATTTTGATTCCAAGATCCGATTTTGATCTTGGGAGTATCTTGAATTGACTTTGGTTCATTAATTCAGTTATGGTTTTGGGTTTTATTACTTCTTATCATTATGATTTCATCTATGCTTTCAAATATTAATGTTATTTATTTCTTTACAAGCATGAATGTCTAAAACCTATAGCTAGGGTTGTGGAAACCCTGGTGAATTGACAAACTAGGGGAAGTGCTCTCGTTATTCTGAACCAATGCCCATGTGTGTATTGATTTGTATTTGTTATGATATTTTTCTTAATAGGTTAACACATTAGGATCCCTCCTTGATATTGCTTCTTACTCCAAAATAGGAGTAGTGACTAGGAAAAGATAAAGACAACAATAATTTGGAGTTTAACTGTCGATCCATATTTTTAGGTTCTATCTTAGTAAGATGGTTAGGTTTCATCTAATAACTATAGACTCAAAAGGTAATAGCTAACTTGGATCAAGATAAGGGTTAGTAAGGAGACATCCCGAGATTCAAAAATTAAAGGGTGAAATCCTTCTACTCATCCAAAAGACTACAAAAAGTACATAACTTATCGATTCTACATGCAAAGTATTGGGTTGGTTCAACAAAGCATGATAAGTCTATGGAGTTGAGAAGCCAGGGGGAATGCAATCCTAGTATTCACCTACAATGATTAAAGCCGAATTCAATACAGTTACCTACTTGAGAGTACTACACAAAAACCCCTCATTTACTTTTCTTATTCTGCCCGTTGACTACAACTATTGAGATCTGGAAATTTACGTGTTCCCTTAGGATTCAACCCTAACCTTTGTTGGGTTACTATATTTTAACAACGAACATATCATTATCTACTATGAGGCATGGTTTGGACTTAATCAAAATTTTATTGCCATTGTCGGGGAACACGGTGTTGATTTGTGATTTGAAGTTGTATTATCTTTCAATTTTACTTTTTGGTCTTAGTTGGGCATACACCAGTGTATTCCTAGAACATGGAGTAAAGGCAATCCCTTACTCCCACTGTATCCGAATATAGAGAGGATCTTACAAACATCTAGTAGGATGTCTGAGCATAAAAAAGATGAACCTCCTAAAGGGGTTCATGATATTGTACCTCCCTCTCTGTCTGAAAGGGTATAGGATATCATTGATCGACAGACCAGTGAGCGATTAGCTCAAGATAAGCCAAAAGGAGGGAAACTAAAAAATCTCAGTGGGTAGCTAGGGAGGCAGAGCTAGCTAAGTAGAGACAAGCAACAGACCACCAAGTAGCATTCGGTGGAAATTAGAATAGAGCAAGAAGTGCCTATGTTTAATTGATCCTAGTGTATCAGTATGTGCAACCATATATATATATGATGAAGAATACTTGGGATATGTTGAGACGGCTGAGACTAGAGCCATAATTCATCCCAAGTTTCCCCCAGGCATCAAGTTCGATATTAGGATCACAATGATCCAACTCTTAAATATGAAGGATGTGTTTGCATGTCTGCCTACCAAGGATACAAATTTGCACCTTGCCAATTTCCTCGGGATAGGCAATTCATATACAAATCCATGGTGAATCAAGAAACACTTAGACTGAGGATTTTCCCCTTCTCACTTATAAGAGAAATATCTTTATGGTTAGGGGAACTGCCAAGAGGCTCTATCACTACATGGAACAAGTTATGCAAGAAATTCTTGAACATGTTCTTTCCTCCATCCAGGTCGTTGTAGCTTAAAGATGAGATTTATAAATTCATGCAGCTATAGTCTGAGTCTACAATTCAAGTCTATGTACAAGGCCTGGTTCATGTTCAAAAAAAAGTTGAGTATGATGCCCAATTATTGATTATCAGAGATGAGCTTGTTTGAGATATTCTACAGAGCCTTTTATTATCAAATCCAGAGCCATGGCAGACACCATATCTGGAGGAGCATTTATGAGACCACGTGGGAGGAAATTTTGAAGATGTTACATCAGATCTCGCTCACTAACCAAGGGTGGAAAATTTAGGAAGTTGAGTGAGGATCTGAAACTTATGCTATTAGTACCTTCTGTGACTAGAAAGTAGCTGATGACACAGTAGAGTATGAAATTGCATTGATATGAACTAATCTTAGGGTACTAGCAAAGCATCTTGCAGTAGCAACTTCCAAGAAAGTGAATGCATTAGCAGTACAAGGGTTAGCTTCTAAAGCATACAAGTTAGAATTGGAAGAGAAAGTGAATTATCTGGATCATTAGATGGTGGGTTTCTGAGCCTAAGGGCAAAGAAACAAAGGTTGAAACTATTATGAAAGATACAGAGACTGTAGCATAGAGTAAGATGGTCACTGGAGAAATAAGGATGACTATAGAGAGAAGTAAGATAGATATATTCCATCAAGAATAAATGAGATGCTGGCTAAGCTGGCGAAGGGTCAGGAAAATCAAGAGATCAACATTAAGGAGATTAAGGTCAATATTTCAGGATTGCCCCAGATGATCGATTCACATGCCATTGCTATCAAACAGTTGGATCACTAGTTTGGGAAGATGTTAGCAACCCTAAGTCAAAGGCAGACAGGTACTCTTTCGAGCAACACAATGCAAAATTTTAAAAATGATGGTCATGCACTTGATATTACCATGAGAAGTGGTATCACTACTATAGATCCTTCATGACCTAATGTAGAAGCTATTGATTATGAGACACCAACATTGAGTTTAAGAAGGTAACTGATGATAATGGTAAAGCTGCTGAAGATAAAGTTAAGGGTCCAATCACTGACCCAGAAATCAGTCAAATTCTGAGACTCCCCCACCTTACCTTCAGAGATTGAGGCAAAAGAAAAAGAAAGGTAAGTTCAAGCAAGTCATTGACATTCTGAAAGAATTGAACTTGAACATATCTCTTCTAGAGGTTTTGGAGCAAATTCCTGGATACACCAGGTTCATGAAATAGTTGGTCACAAGGAGAGGATGTTGATGGTATGTACCACTGTAGTGCAATCATTACTATGTCTTTGGTGAATAAAAAGGGTGATCCTGGTGCATTCACTATACAATCTACTATTGGGTCATCCCGATTTGCCAGTGCCTTATATGATTTAGTGGCCATTATTAATTTCAGGCCACTGGCTGTATTCTAGTAGTTAGGTTTGAACCCTTCAAAACCTACTTCGATGCGGTTATTGATGGCAGACTGTATAGTGAAAAAAACTATGGGAATCACTTTTGATGTGATTGTGAGGGTGGATAACTTTATCTTTTTGGCTGACTTTGTTATCCTGGACTGCGAGGTTTACACCAAAATACATATCATCTTGAGAAGACCGTCTATGGCCATAGGTAGACCTACGATTGGCATGGAAAAAAATAAGATAAAATTCAGAGTCAACGGTGAGGAGGCCACATTCAACATCTAAAAGTTAATAAAGAAGCCAACTGACAGGAGGGTAGTATCGGTTGTTTATTGTATTGATAACCCTGGAGGATATTCCTATGGGTATCTTGATGAATTCTAAGTGGTAAAGATACCCGCATTGTGATGCTATGTTAAATCAAGTATTGCATGGGAGGCAACCCATGGGATGGTTGGTAAAGTCTAAGTAACCAACCTAGCCATGTTGTGCTGCAATGTTAAAGCACAGGAAACCCATTATCTTAGTGTTCACATTTTTGTTGTTTTTGTCTTTTTGTAGGTTTTTAACTTTTGAACTTACTAGAAGACGGTAAAAAAATTGCTACAATCATCAATTTCTAGGTAAGTGGTCTATGTGATCAACCTATCACGGTTATAATTCCCACACAGTAAGTTGAGTAATAAGCTAAAAAATTGAAATTTTAAGGATGAACAAAATATATAAGGTTGTGGACTTTGGCATCTATTTTTACTTTTGGGGACCTAAAACTTAGGTTGTGGGACCATAAGTATCTAAAAAAATATCAACACTCCAAGTCAGAGTTGTAGAAAAGTGGGCCAAATATTTTGGCCCGACACCTGTGCACAGTACCTGCTAGCCACAGGTGGTACTTACATCCAAAGCTAGACCACAGGTAGTGGCCACAGGTATAAGCTGCAGTTAGTGATTTTGGCCCTAATTTTTAATTAAAATTTTGGGCCCACCAACACTTAAATATGACCTAAAACAACCCCCACCTATATAAAAACATTCTTACCCTTATTATAACTCATTCAAATCCTCAAAATTTCACTTTTCTCTTTGAATTCAAACTTCCCACTTAAAACAAAAACAAACTCACACTTAAGTAAAGGCTAAATTTACACTTATTTCAGGTACCAACTTGTCCAGACACGCTAAAAACAAGTTTCAACTTTGGTTTGCTTGACTTCTTCATTATTCTATTTCAGTTCTTCATATAAAAGGTAACTTTCTTTTCTTTTAATGGTTATGTATTGATCTATCTATTATTTAAAAAAATTGATATGTGTATTCTATTTTAAAATATATAGAATTTATCATGTTTGTATGGAGCCATGAAGTAGCCTATAAACATAATTAGCGCCTTATTTTGAAGAAAAATTTAAAGTTTGGCCCCAATTGGAAAGTGAACTTGAATAAATAGAGTAATACCGCTAGTTGAACATGTTTGTTTTCTTTGAAATTCATGATTCTTGATTGGTGTGTGCACATTGTACTTATTGGGATTTCAAATAGGTCTTAGGGGTGTGAAAATTGAGGAAAAATTCAAACTTTTCGAATTTTAACTTTTTCTTCAATTTTTGCTATCCCTTACTTTTGTTGGAAACTAACAACTGGTTTTTCAGGTACATATGGCACCTAAAGTAGTGATAAAGTCAAAGGATGGTACTTCAATTAGACGGAAGAGTCTACTTATCCTACTAGTTCAGTAGAGAAGTACCCGAGGTAGCAATGTAGAGATGCTACAGTTGAGGTGACATACAGAGTCACGAGAGGTCAGACTCACTGGGCTACTCAGATAGCTGCAGCCCAGCCAAGGATGAAGTATGTACTGATATTACCTCCTACTTCTCTTCCTCAAAATTATGATGAGGAGACAGAGTCTGAGTCCATACCACAGATTACAACTCAGGACCTCAGTCTAAGGAGGGGTCTCAAGATTTATCCGATAAGGTTGAGCTTGAGAAACATCCGTGGTGCCCCAATCTGAAAAAGGTACCTCTAATCATGTACAATCGACTGAGGTAACCCAATTTTATGAGGGTATCGAGTATCTTTTCCATGATGCATTAGTACAGTAGATCCCCACACCTGTATATACCTAGAGGAACTTCCCGAGAAAGGACCTCCGAGGTGGTGTGTAGAAGGGATGCAGAATATATTTGAGCTTGAAAATCGTGTTTGGGATCTAGGAAATCCTATGAGGTATATTTATAACGAGCGTTAGATTAAATTATTAGGTATATATCGAGTACCTCAGTTACGGGAAACATTTTATAGATATCAGTTAGAGTGGATGACTAGGACACTCGGTTCTTATAGAAAGACTATGGTACATAAATTTTATGCATCCTACAGAGCTATCGTAGTACTTTTTATGCATAGATATCCAGGCCTGATCGGATTTTCGATGAAGCCATAACTTGATCATACACTGGTTAGAGGGTTCAGAGTTAATATTATAGAGGAAACTATCTGTAGAGTTATCTTAAGCCCAGATTACATCACTCCTACATCTATAACTGAGTACAACCACTGACTGAGGATCACATGTGATAGATATATCATGCGATAGGATGAGCACCATTGAGAGAGCGTTAAGATGTCTAGGTAGATAGCTAGTTATATTTCACCACTGGGTGATACGACCCCATGGATCGAGGGGAAAGATGTGATCAAGAAAGTCCTATTGACATTAGAGGCCAACTTTTAGTGGTTGCTAATTAGATATTGATTGATACCCACTGCTTTGGATAATACATTAATGTGGAAGGGAGTAGCACTGGTTGCCTATCTATATGGCTGGATATGATGTTGACTTTTCTGCTATTCTTTGCCTTGAGTTACATGACATATAATTTGGGGAGTTGAATAATATGCCCTTCCTTTGTATAATCCAAAGGTTATTCGATAAGGCCAGTATACTTGAGATACTAGGTATAGGTGAGAGGGTAGTTGCAATGAAGACTGAACAGACGAGGACTATAAAGGGTCTGGCATATCCATACACTTCTAAGAGATCGAGACAGTAAGTAGTAGTACCACGTGCCCAGTATAAGGGCCCAATAATTTCCACAGAGAATACTGAGGCACATCGAGAGAATATGTGTATTAGTATTAACATGGAGATAGGGGAGCAAATAAAGGCTACTAATTTTAGTATGTTGGGCGAGGGGACACAAGCTACTTCTTCTTCAGCCCCGGCACTGACCTTAGAGCCAGTTGGTGAATCTACAGAGACTACTCCCCCATCTACTATAGCTCTTGTGACAGGTACAATTACTATATTTAGTGAGTTTTTATAGAGCTTAGTGGATAGTTAGAGGGATAACGATGCTAGAGTGAGGGTCTTTTAGACTAAGATGACTACCCTTTATGAACAGATGAGATCATGTGTTAGGACTAGATTTGAGAAGGCACAGGCTCGATGGTATGCTGAATTGAGTACTGCATGTTCTGAGCTATATATTGACTTCCATACATGACTCGATGAGTTTAAAAGATAGGTTATATCCTATTTTATAGAGATAATTGCACAAATGAAGAAGGAGTTTGATGTGTTACGAGAAGAGGTATGCTCTCTTATAGAGAGCAATGTTGCATCCACTCCCTCATTTATACCTTGGTGGTCTAGATATCACCTTTGCATGAAATGAGTTAGTTTGATCTTCTCGCAGAGGGTGATGAGGAGGTCCCTACAGTTGGGGCCAATAGAAGTCTTATAAACGACTTGCAGGACCCTGATTTATCATATGACCATACTGTTAAAAAGGCCAGACATGCTTTGATGGAGTCTGCATTCGTCGATAGGCAGAGTCATGCATCTATAGAAGTGAGTTCATTATACAATAGTGCACCACCACCACCACCACCACCTCCTCCAGCTGATATGCACCCATTTGCAGATGCTCCTAATTTGGGCGCCTATTATATCCCAAGTATGTTCTCACTTTCCTCTGTTTTACTTTGTTTTAGCACATTAAGGACAATGCATAATTTTTAATTTTGGGTGGGCATACCATGCTTCCACGGGTTTTTTTTGCCGTGCTTTTTTTCCTGTCGACCATGGTATGGTTATAGAATTAACATGTCTAGGATAATCTTATGTCGTATTGTGTTTTTCTTTATATTATGTTGTTTTTGTGTAATAAGGAGATTTTTAAGTATTTAGGGTTATAGTCATGTTTTGATTGATTTTTGAAACCCCTCCAAATATTTTTGTTTTAGAACTGTGTGAATGTATATGTGTGAACTTTGTGGATCTTGTTATGGCATAAGGATTAGGGAGATGATAATAGCTTTCTAACAATTGAATGAACCAGATAGGTAGTAGTTGGGAATATTGACTTTGTGCTATGTGTGCGTGTTATACTACCTAGTTCCCTTTATGTATCAAATTTTGAACTTGTTTGGTTAGTCTTGCCTAGGTTGAAGGATAGTCGATTAGGAAAGGATTATAGGTCGTTTTTTATTTCGGTCCACTTTTTGCCTAAATGGCCTTCCATGTATAGATTATATCCCTTGATCCCTATTTTAAGACTTGTGGCCTATTTTTTCTTGTTTCACCATTCACCTTCCCACTTATAGTACAATGAACCTATTTTGTTCCTGGTTCTTCTTCGAAATTGTGCACGTCAATTTTTCCCGAGGAAATGCAAATGTTCTACGTTAAGGGTGCTGATGTGCTATAGAAATATAGCACTTTCGATGCTTAAAATGAGGAAAATATGCAAGTTTATGAGGTTATTTTGTTAGATATGATGCTCGTTGGGTATGCTTTGCAGGAAAACATATTTTCGATGATAAGTTCGTGAAAAAGGTGAAAAAATGTGTTTTTGGCTAATTTATCTAATTTATGGAGCACTTATGGATACCCGAGATGTTTTCCAATTTGTTCGTGATCAAAGCATGTTAGGGAATCGAAGAAGAGCTGAAAATATGACTCCCGACACTTACCAAGTCAATATGTGGCCACATGTAGGACCTATGGACCGCATGTAGGCAAAGAAAGTACCTAAAGCCCAAGATCCCGAGAGCTGAACTTGCAGGAATTTGTCATCTGGTACCTATGCCCAGTGTCAGGACCACAGGCACTACCTGTGCCCGGTGCCAGACCGTGGGTACAGATCACATGTGGCAACCGACCAGATTTTTTCCTATTTCATTCAGACTTTGGTTTTAGGGTTTTCTCTTGTACTATGAATACCCTTTATGTACTTTTTAGTAGGAGTTATGCACTTTTGATATTCACAAGTATATTTTGATTCCAAGATCCAATTTTGATATTGTCATTAATTCAGTTACAGTTATGGGTTTTATTAATTATTATCATTGTGATTTCATCTATGCTTTTGAATATGAATGTTATTGATTTCCTCACAAGCTAGAGTGGCTAAAATCATAGCTAGGGTTGTGGAAACCCTGGCAGATTGACGAAGTAGGGAAAGTGCTATCGTTGTTCTAAACCAATACCCATGCATGTATTTCTTTGTCTTCATTATGATAGTTTTTAGGATCCCGCCTAGATATTACAGCTTACTCCAAAAGAGCAGTAGTGACAAGGAAAAGATAAAGACAACATTAATTATGAGTTTAACTATCGATCCACACTTCTAGGTTCTATCTTAGTAAGATGGTTAGGTTTCATCTAATAACTAGAGACTCAAAAAGTAATAGTTAACTGAGAGTAAGATACTGGTTTGTAAGGCGACATCCAGAAATTCAAAAGGTAAAAGATGAAATCTTTCTGCTCTTCCAAAAGACTGCAGAAGGTACATAACTTATCGATTCTGCATGTAAAGTTTCGGGTTGGTTCAATAAAGCATAATAAGCCTACGGAGTTGAGAAGCTAGGGGGAACACAATCCTAGTATTCACCTATATTAATTACAATTGAATTCAATACAGTTACTTGCTCAAGATTACTACACAAAAACCCCCATTTAATTTTCTAGTTCTGCCCATTAACTACAACTGTTGAGATCTGTAAATCCACGTGTTCCCTTGGGATTTGACGCCAACCTTTGTTGGGTTACTTTATATTTATATCAAACGTATCATCACCTAATAAAAGATGTTATTTAGGTGTCATCAATACCTAGAATTAGCATCAATCTTTCAACATCAAACTACTGTATTTAATAAATATATTCAATCTCCCCACGTCTTAAACCAATCATCACTAAGAGTATATCATGCGCAACTAAGTCTACAAGGCTAATACAAGTTATGGCCAAAGGTGGGCCAGAGGGTCACACTTTAATCTCCAAAATCCATTTTAGGCAACCTTCACCCAGACTAGGCTAAAGTGTCTAAGTTCATTTCTAGATGTCAAATAAGCCATTAATTTCCCTAACATAGTAATCCTTCCCAAAAATGAGTAACTAAGGCAATTTCCAATAATTTAAGCAACTAAGGACAATTCCACCCTAAACATGATTGACTAACACAATTTCACCTAGCTTGAGTAATTAAGGTATTTCTATTCTAACCATATACCATGAAGCTCAATTCATCTAAGACATGAATAAATATGCTAACTACTCTAAGTCTACAGTTTCAAGATAGTGTAACAGCCCAACTAAACCAAACATTTTCAATCATACCTCCAACACCTATATCCCACCCCATATCTAGCATAATATTATATGCTTACTGTGAAATAGCTCAAGTTAAGAAGAAGGTAAACCAAGCCTACCTGGGCACTAAATAAAAGCCTAAACAATCCGCTACATCACTGATTTCCCTTTTAAAGAAGCTTCTGCAAGTGCCATATTATGAAAATCATAATCTACTCGTCAAAAGGAGAACAATGATATCCATATTACACTACTATGCTTGGGGTCAAAAATTATGTAAAAATCCCATGTAGGGCTCATTCGTGGGGATCACATTTTTGAAACCAACATAACATCCCTCTTTGCTCGAGGAACCTTTACCCTAAAAAAATAGGTGGATTTTGAGATATATTGGTGCTAGAGTTGAGTCACCAATATTTTAGGAATTTTAGAAAAGAAGGGAGAAAACAACCATGAAAATAATGGAAATCTTACCACAATTTTAATGGGAAATCGCGTGAATTAATGATGCTAAATCTCACAATCACCCATAACCTATTCTTCAAAGAACTCCCACTTTTTAGGTTTTAAGATTCTAGAGAATGGGTGAAAATGGTGAAAAATAGAGCTTAGTGGGTCTTTATACCCTTTCTAGGAACGCAGGTGCCGCTAAAGTGGATGCAGACACTTTGCCGCTTTAGCAGTCACCGCTAAAGCGTCTGGTACTGCTAAAGTGGTATCTGACCTCACAGCCAAGTCACTAAAGCAGACCATGCACTACTTTAGCACTAGGTGCTAAATAACCCAGGTGTCACTAAAGCGATATCTGTTGGCTGGGTAGGGCTACTTAAACGCCTAAAGGGCCGCTAAAGCTCCCAAAGGGCCGCTTTTGCAATCGCACCAGATATGAGCCACCAGTTGAAACTTGGAGAAATTGTCATTCTTCACCAACCCCTCAGGATTCATCCAGAATTCGATACGTGCAAATAAACTATGCTACCCCATCAAATTTGATGTTCTGGACTCTATAGCGTAGTCAAAATTTCTATCTATGGTCGTTTCGATGAAAAATGGGTCCCACAGTAACTTGCTATTTTCTTAACTTCTAACCAATAGCTTATAATGAGTCTGGGAGCTTTGACACCCAAACTAAGGGTCCACCTAACCTAAAATTAATGTTTTGGAGCTATTGGAACATCAAAATTGGCATACGAGATTGTTTAACTAGAGTTTTCACCCAGTAGCCAATTTGAACCAACAAAGGCTTTAAAATAGAGAATTGAACCTAAAAACCAAACGAACTACTCAGTAATCAAACTGTCAATTTCAGCAAGTCATAAAGGACTTGGGGCAGCAATAGGGTGGATTTAGAAGGAAAAATAAGCGGAAACACAAAAAATGACCTAAAGGGACATTACAATATCCATTACTAAAAAAATCTCATCCACAAAAGTAAAGGATTAGGATGTACCTGAAGCCTTGAACATGTGATGCTACTGGGTTCGCATCTAGCTCTCAATCTCCAAAGTAGCCTCCTCTACTAGTTGATGCCTCTACTAAACCTTAACTACTGGAATCCCTCTAGTGTTCAACTTCCAGACATCACTAGCCAAGTGAGCATAGGATCCTCCACGAAGTTCAAATGCTCATCCAACTGAACTGAGTCCCATCTAAGCACATGAAATAGGTCAAAAATATACCACCGCAACATAGAAACATGGTGGACTAAATCAAAATCCGGGGTAAGGGCTAACTCATAAGACACCTCACCAACTATGTGAAGAATCTCAAAGGGTCCATTATATCTAGGACTAATTTTGCCTTTCCTCCCGAACCTCATCACACCCTTCATGGGTGATACACGAAGGAATACCTAATTAGCAACTCTAAATTATAAGGTATGAAGTCTATGATCTACATAAGTATTCTTCCTACTATGAGATGCCATCAACCTATACTGAATTACCCTAACTCTATCCAATGACTCCTGAAGCAAGTCAGTACCATAGAGTCTAATCTCAAAAGTATCAAACCATCCAATCGGTGAACAACATCTCCTACCATATAAGGCCTCAAAAGGTTCCATATCAATACTCAAATGGTAACTATTACTATATGCAAACTTTTCCATGGCTAAGTTCTACTCTCACTGACCTCAAAAATCCCTAACACAGGCTTGGATCATATTATCAAGAACTTGAATAGTTTACTCCGACTGGACTGTGGATAAAAGGTTGTTATAAGATCCATCTGAGTACCCAACTCCTACTAAAAGCTCTCTAAAAGATAGAAGTGAACACCAAAACCAAGTTTGAAATGATAAATACCAGCATACCATGCAAATGAACTATCTCACTAACATAGATACTAGCTAACCTCTCTACACTGAAAGACATCTGGATAGAAATAAAGTGTGCCAACTTAGTCAATCGATCCAGAATGACCAAAATACCATTAGAACCATGAGAAGTGCAAGGCAACCCACTAATAAAGTCCATGGTAATCCGCTCCCATTTCCACTTAGGAATAGGCAATCTCTAAATCAAACCACGAGGTCACTGATGCTCGGTATTCACCTACTAACAACATACGCATTAAGCTACAAAGTCTGCCATATCTCTTTTCATACCACTCCGCTAATAATGTTGTCTTAAATCTCTATACATCTTAGCTCTACTCAAGTAAATAAAATATCTAGAGCTGTGAACCTCATGCAAAATTGACTGCCTTAAGTCATCAACCCTCAAAACACAAATGTGTCTATAAAACCTCAAGACACCCCCAAAATCTATGGTACCTTTCTTTGATTCACTACTTGACATCTGATCATGGATGATGCAAAGTCTGTTATCCTCAAACTGGCAATCCCAAATATGCTCAAATAGTGAGGACCTCACCTTCACACTAACAAAAATCCTCCTAGGGTATGAAATATCAAGTCATACCATCAAGTTGTCTAAGGACTAAATGTATTATGCTAATGGCCTCTAAGAAATGGATATATAAGAAAAGCTACCCATACTACTATTTTCTTGATCAAGGCATCCACTACACATGGATGATACAAGATAGAGATATCATAATCCTTAAGAAACTCCATCCATCTATGCTGCATAACATTAAGCTCTATTTGGGTAATAAGATACTAAAGCCTATGACGATCTGTGGAGATCTCATAATGCACACCATAATGATAGTGGCTCTAAATATTAAGTGCAAAAACTACTGCCGCCAACTCTAAATCATGAGTGGGGTAGTTACGCTATTGCACCTTTAGTTGCCTCAAATCATAAGCAATAACACAACCCTGCTACATCAACACACAACCTAAAACTAATGCCAGAAGCATCATAATACATGATAAATTCCTCACCCTCAATAGAAAGAGCCAAAATAGGAGCCAAAATAAGAAACTCATTGAGCTTTCAAATGCTTAACTCAAACTCTTTGGACCAAGGGAAAGGGATCTCTTTTTGAGACAATCCGGTCATAGGTGCTGAAATAATAGTAAAACCCTTAACGAATCATCTATAATAATCGACTAAGCTAATGGATCTATGAACCTCAATCAGAGGTATAGGCCTGAACCAATCATGAATGGCCTCAATCTTTGTCGAGTCCACCATAATCCTATCGTTAGACACCACATGACTAAGGAATGTCATTGACTGAAGCCAAAACTCACACTTAGAGAATTTGGCAAAAAGCATATGATCTCTCAAAGTCTGAAGCACAATCCTTAAATATTGTACATGCTCATGTCTACTCCTCAAATACAAAAGGATGACGTCAATGAACACAATCACAAAAGAATCCAAATAAGACTAGAACAGTTGTTTCATCAAATCTATGAACGTGGTTGGGGAATTAGTCAACCCAAAAGACATCACTAGGAACTCATAATGACCATAATGAGTCCAAAGTGTGTCTTTAGGATATCCTCGGCCCAAATCCTCAACTAATGGTAACTAAACCTCCAATAAATTTTAGAGAACACTGTTGCTCCCTAAAGCTGGTCAAACAAGTCAAAAATGTGAGGCATAGGATAATGATTCTTCACCGTCACCTTATTAAGCTGCCTATAATCAATCCATATACGCATAGAGCCATATTTTTTCTTACCAAGAAAATCTAATAGATCTAATAAAATCCTTACCAAGAAAATCTTAAAGTTGAGAATTTATGTCCTAAAGCTCAGTAGGATCCATATGGTAAGGTACCATTAAAATAGGTTAGGTGCCTAGATCAAGACCGATAACAAACTCAATACTATGCTTGGGAGGAAGGACAGGTAGATCAATAAGGAAAACATCAAGAAACTCACAAACTATAAGAATAGAGTCAAGCGACGGACTCTCCACACTAACATTAGAAATATAAGTTTTTTTGAGAACTACATAATATGTGAAGCCTATAATAAGTAATATTATTTAAATAAGAATATAAAGTATTCAACATATCTTATTCGGCCTCTAGGTAGAAAAGAGGCTCACCAATGAAAGAAGATAGAGATCCTAATGATGCACCTAGTCGAAGACTTAAGTATCAGAACCTACATCATAAAATGATGTAGCGCTAAAGATGGTCAATACGTGGAATGTATTGGTATGTAAAACCATTCCAGGAAAATAGTAAAGCAAAAGATTATCAATGTAAATAGAATTCAAACTTAAGTGAAGATAGGTTGGAAAATAAAGAGTATAGATTGAATTAATAGTTGATAAAGTAAGGTAAATTTAATTATTTTGGTTATTTTTGGGAGAAAGCAGTGAACCGTCATAAACCACTATGTGAGGACATGGATTTTCATCACGGCTCGATCAGCTAAGCCATCTTATACCTTGTCGAGCATAGGATATGACATGATATAATTTGCTAACACATATCCATGGTTAGCCTCTTTTAGGGACACATAAAAAAAAGAGTCATTACCTGCAGAATAATCTTTATCCTATGTTAGTAAAGATAGTTTCGGGCATTTATCATTTTAGCCTATCCCTTCACGGTCATTTAACTAACTTTCTTATGCTGATGAGGTTATCTTATTTATTTATTTATGTTCAAAGTGTTAGCCATATTAGGTTTATGCTCATGGTTTATCCTTTTTAGGCTCATGTCATAATTTAGACTTTTTGGGCTTATGCTCATAATTTAGCCCTTTTGGGCTCATTCTCATAATTTAGCCTATTTAGGCTCATGCTGAAAATATAACATTCCAGGTTCATTCATAATGGTTTATTACGAGAACCAAAGAGAGTTTGCATATTAGGATATCATAGTATGTTATTAGTCTTGAAACATATACTGTGAATGCCTTTATTATTTTTTAAACCACCATATTAGATATGTGATTGAAATCTAAATTAATACAACATTCTTGTTACACCCCAACTTAGGATAAAGAGTCCTACACTGACAAAATACAGGAACGATATTGGGTATATAAGTAATCAAGACTTACCCTATAGTGATGCATTTTAAAGTCGTGAGGCTCTACGCTCAGAGCAGATAATATCACCAGTGGGATGGGCTCAGGGGGTCTCACAGCTAGATGGTTCAAGATGCCTATCATGGACAGGGCCCTGGCTCGGGTCATGACAAGAATGGTATCAGAGTCGCTCTTGTGTTAGCCCTATCGATGTGGGCCAGATTTAAAACTAAGTTTAGACAAATCCTAGTAAGGTAGGGCAAATCTCAGTCCTAAGTCTACGTAAATCTTATTTAATGAGGAAAACCTCAGCAAGGATGTTGAGTCCATAAGGGCAGTGTATGTAACATCCCAACATAGGATAAGCTTTCCTATATTAGCAAAATATAGGAGCGATGATGGGTATATAAGTAAAAAAACCTTACCCCCTAGTGACACATTTTAAAGTGTGAGGGTCTAGGCCCAGAGAAGATAATATCAGTAGTGGGCTGGGCTCAGGGGTGTCTCAGGCCTTGATAGTTTGGGATGCCTGTCGCGGCTAGGGCCTCAGCTCAGGTCATGACTGTAATACCCCATATTATACTTATCTTAGTTCAGCTCTTAGTTGCATGCATAAGAAGCTTAAAGCCTAAAAATTTTACTAAGTATTAGAGACATAGTCTTATGTTTGACCTCTTAACTTGGAGGATTTTTAAATGAGTTTTCTCGACCCTGAGATATTGGTTTTTGAGTTAATTCATGTTCAGGGGTGTAAGGAGCATATCTTGAGGAATTTTTTAGATTTTTTTAAGAGGATTGGGTTATGTTTGGATTTCAATTCCAGAACCTCACCTCGATAGTGGCGTGTCATAGTGGGTATAGCGATAAGCCCTTCATCGCATAATGGTGTCCTTCCAATCTGCATTCCAGTTACAGATATAATTTCCTGAGGAAAAGTTACATATTTTCCCATTAACCCAATTCGTAAAAACATAAATTAAAATATCGGTTAGGGTATTATTTGCCTATATTTTTCAATTTCTTCTAAAAAACAATCCCTAATCATCCCCCAAGTCGATCAATTTAATTCCTTTCTCTCTAAGGAAACCAAGAATTCAAGTTTCCTAATCCAAGAACTTTCAAGAAAAGCATCAAGATTTTGTTTCTTTTCAAGATTAAGGGATTAAGGTATGTGTGATGTTCATCTATGGTCCCTTTCCACCCATGGAGTCCAAGAATCCATTTTTATGTTTTAAATAATGAAGTATACATGTTCCTGATGAATTATCTCCATGAAGCTCTTATGAATTTTGATTATATATTGTGTTTACAAGTGTTTTTGATGAAATGAGCCTTTACACATTTGAATGATGAAATTTTCATATTAAATCCCTAACTCATGGCTTTAGTATTGTAACTATGTTTTTAATCACATGATTTAACCATACCCATGCCTAAGTTCATGCTTTCCATGTGTTTGATGAAATGCCTAAGTGTTTGTTTTTTCAACAATGATCCCTTATTAAGGTTTTTAAAGCTATATATGTCCTTATTGATATTTCCATTCAGTGCTTGAGGGTTATGAACACCCGATACTTAGTTGTTTACATAATTTTAGTATCTTCAGAATGGTTTCAGACAAACCATGATCATTGCCATCCAATTAGTTATCATGATCATTTGTTTTCTCAGATAATCTTAGTTTATTCCAGTAATCAGTGTCATTCAATTGGGAGTAGGATTCAGCACCGAGCAAACCCAGGATAGGGGCATTTCTTCCAGTATAGGGTTTAACCCTTAGTAGTAATCCCTGACTTATAGAACTACATAGCCAACGTAGGTTGAGATATCTTCCTATTAGTTTAGTGTTGACACATATCTCATAAGTCTTCCTGTCATTTTAGGGTTGACAAGATGTCTTCCTGCCAGTTTAGGATTGACACAACCATTTTTAGTACCTGTGGCACGGTATAAACACCTTTTCAATTGGGGTTATAGGTTGGACCCCGATTAGCTCAGATTGAGGCATGTCGGTTAGATGATACCTGCCACAGTCTTAATTCAGTATTCAGTACAGAATTTAGTTTCGGTATGCTTGACCAAAGCCTACAGATTATTAGCTATTCAGCTACCAGATTTTAGTATTTTAGTTTTATAGATTATTTCAGGCATATTATATTCTTGGTCTTGAATTCGCAGTGTTTCAATTTTTATGCACTCATATTCAGTTATCTTATGCCATTCAATCAGTTATTTAGTCATGCATATGAACCCATGCATTTTAGTTTAACCTCATCTCATATACTAGTACATTTAAAGTACTAACCGCATAATTTTCTTCAAGTTATGAGGCCTTATATCATAGGTTTGGATGCACAATTTTTTAACTGTGCTTAAATAGTTTAGCTTATCAGCAGTAACATTCATGGTGAGTCCTCATCTATCAAGGACATATTTATTTCATTTTAGTTTATCTCAGTAGTTCAGTATTTCTATTTAGTCAAAATTAGTTGGGGGTTTGTCCTATGAACTCTGTAGTCAGTAAGTTAAAGGCTTTTCAGACATTTAGATAGTTAGTCATTTTATTAGTCTTTTCAGTATGTCTTCAGACATTTCAGATCTATAATTTAATCATGTTTCAGTATTTAAACCTTATGGAATTGACAATTGATTTATGCACATGTTTATTTTGTTGCTTTATTTAGTGTCACAATAGGTACCAACTCATGGGTTAGCTTGTGGTCACTTGTGACCGTAAGGACCATTGTCGTGACTAGGGGTAGCCTCAGGTCATGAAAAAACTTGGTATCAGAGCCTAAGGTTTTATAGTGTCCTAGGGAGTCTGAAAATCCACATTGAGTAGAGTCGTGTGCATGGGTGTGAAGCACGCAACACTTATTGACAAGAGGGTATAAGTCGTTTTAGAAAAAGTTTCCCTTCTTTCAGTATTCATACCATGTGAACAAGCATAAGCTCCATTTAAAACTCACTTTCTAAATTACTCTTTATTTCATTTATAGACAATGCCTCCCAAAAGAAACAACAGAAGATGGAACGAGAAGCATGCACATCCTCCTATTCAGGAAGATCCCCTAAATGAGCATTTCTCTCATGCCAAATTTAGAGATACTGTCACTACCTTAGCTTATGCAGTAGTTATTCAGAATGATAAGAAGGTTGTTGTCCTATCTAGGCTCAAGGTTCATGCTCAGCAGAGTGAGAAAAAGAAGCGTAGGGAAAGACAAAGAGAGAATAAGAGGGCCAGAATGGTAGCTTTAATTATTTTCAACCAAAGTCAGAGTGTGGTAACCATTCTCAATTTTGTTAGAAGTTTTTGGACTCTGCTCTTTCTTTACCTAGGGCGTCATTACCAAAGTATAGGAATGATAGTCAGGATAGTGTGCCAAGATCTAAGCCCCGGGGTAGTATGAACAGTGGTTGTACTAATCCGCTCTATGGGAAATATGGTAGGAATCATTAGGGTGAGTGTTAAACTGGTAGTAATGTAAGTTTTGGGAGTGGTAAGCCAAGACACTAGATCAAGGAATATCAAGTAGTTTCTCAAAGGGAAAAAGAGTTACGCCAACTGGGTTAGTCCAATCAATCATCACCTTCAGTAGGTCACCCGACTCAGAAGGGCACCATTTCCAGTGCCACCAGTGGTCAGCGCCAGAATAGATTGTATGCACTCCAGTCCCGATAAGATTAGAAAAGTTCTCCTAATGGGGTTACGGGTATGTTACAGGTCGTTCATCTTTATGTTTATGTTTTATTAGCTCCTGGAGCTTTTCTTTCTTTTGTGACTCCTTATATAGCTGTTAGTGTTGATGTCAATCCATAAATATTAGTAGAGTCTTTCTCAATATCAGCCCCAGTGGGTAAATCTATTAAAGCCAGACGGGTATACAGAAATTTCCCGATTACAGTATCTCAGAAAATCACTACAGTAGATCTTGTGGAGTTAGAAATGACTGATTGTGATGTCATTCTCATTATGGATTTGCTTCACTAATGTTATACCTCAGTTGATAGAAGAAATAGAGTTGTTCAGTTTTAGTTTCCCAATGAACCAGTCATCGAATGGAGGGGTAGTACCTCAGTGCTTAGGGGTCAGATATGTTTTCAGATTCCTTCTTAGAATCCTATGATAGCATATGATCTAGATTTAGAAGCATGAACCCAGAAGTTTAGCAGCAGTAAAGTGGGGATAGTGTTATCTGTATTTAGTAAATCTTGTATCCATGGAGTTAGTTGTATGATAGGTGAACTAGAAGGCTTGAAATAGTATATGCAAGAATTTATGTTTATTAATTTGAAATTAAGTATGATAATGTGGGCGTGCTATAGAAGTGTGATCTTAGTAGGCTATGAAGGAAGTTAGTGTTGTTCATTAAATTTTTGGGGATATTTATTTTAAGTGTTAGAATCTAAGTTTGAATCTTTGAAGATTGAGCTAATAGAAAGTAGTGTTAAAATTCTTGATAGTGTGAACTCATGGTATGGTGATACTTATGAAGATTCTAAGTTAGTTAGTGTTTAAGTCATTATGTGATGACTATTGGGACTATAAAAAGTTAAGAGTTGTATCTTAGAAGAGAGTATTAGCAGTGGGTTTTGCACTTTCAAGGGTAGTTTTTAGGTGAATTTGTTACTGATGAGTATTATCATATTCCAAATGTTAAAGTGGTTGCAGTCCAGTTTAGAGTTTATCAAAAGGGTCCCATAGACATAGAATAATGGATTATAACTAAGAGGGACATGATAGAATAAGTAACCAAGTCATTCTCTCAGATTCTAGTAGTGATGCCAGTATGTTGTAGAACATCAGCAGGGGAGAAAGATGCCCGAACCATTCTTTTATTAGTGCAAATTTTTTTACTTCAGTCCTCACGATATATACTCATGCCTTAGATGTCAATTCCATGATTATAGCTCAAATTCACGCACTTTTTATAAAATTATGTATGCTTCCAATTTCTTGCATGAGGAGTTCCAGTTCACTCAGAAGTATGAATCATAGTCCATGAATTTATTAATATCAAACACAGGTCATGCAACTCATGACTTATGTACTCATGCTTTACAGTATGTTCAACTCCAGGTACTCATGCTACCCATCTAATAATCAGTGAAATCCAGTTTATGCCCTCAGTTTAGATCTCTTTGATAAATCCATGATGTTGATACTCTATTCCTCAGGCCTCAGTTAAGCATTATGTTATGCATGGTATTATTTCATACTTCAGGTCCTCATGCTCTAACCTTTGAGTGGCCTCTCCTTATGAAATAGTAGTGGTGATGAACAATTGTTTAGATAGGAGAGGGTAAGTGTTTCAAGATAGGGAAAAATTTTTGTATGCTGTTTTGATCTAAGGTTATAAGTATGGAATAAAATTGAGGTCAAGTTTTTTATATATGTCATGGCTAGTTGAAATTTTATGTGTGATTTTCTTAAGAATAACGCATGGAAGTTGTTAATGATAGAAGTATTAGAGATTATGGAGAAGTTGCTTTAATGGGTTGTTTGACTAGAAGTTCATGTTTGGTTATGATGATAGGCTTGAACGTCTTGTTGGTGTATATATGTGGATGAGTGCATTGTGAATTAGTGCATTCCTAGTAAGAGGTTGAATTTAGTTATTGAAGTTGTAAGAAGAATTACTCTTGAGATGAGAAGTTATGAAAACACAGGGTGTATTGAATTCATGATTCTGACTAGTATTATCATGTTATGGGTGCACTTTGTAGATTCGAGTAGGCTTGAACATAGTGAGAGAATTTAGTTTAGCTCAGACTTTAATAGATAGAGTTATCCAGTGCCCATTTAAATATTTTTAGTAGCCTTAAGTGAAGTGTGATATTGAAGTGGAATGTATAGTTGAGGGAGTATTTGAGGAGTATGTCTAAGATTGAGAGTAGCAGTTGCATTGTTTAAGGCATAGCAATTCCAGTTTATGTTTCATAGGACTATGTTCCATGTTATAGAGTTATAGACATATTAAGAGTCCTTACTCATAAATCTTATTCAGATTATGCCGAAGTTCTTTGCTTTTTACTATTATTATAACTTCTTAGAAAGAATGTTGAATAAATACTCCAGTTAAGTGTAAGCTTTCAGTATAATTCAATCTGTATAGCCAGCAATTTAGTGTAGTTGTCAGAAAGATAAGTTCCTATGGGTTTTCCATCTTTCGATCTAGTCTTACTATCAGAAGTTTCAAGAATATTTCTATTCCAAGAGAGAGTTTATTTGTATCCATGTAAATTATGAATTCAGTTCAGTTCATGCATCATGATTCAGATTCAGACGTTCAGTCATGATTCAATTCATAAGTGCCTCATGCATTATCTCAGTCTTTCCTTAGTATTTTCATCCAAATCAGTATCATTTAGGGGATGAATAATCCCAAAGGGAGATGTTGTAATACTCAGAGTTTTCATGTCCTAAATCTCTCAACTTTTCTATATGAAACTAGATCCAGACTAAGGCAGTGGATACTCATAAGATGACTCTCTCATTTCTATCTCAGCCTTATAACCATTCTCATGGCATTGCATGTATTCAAGGAATTAGTTCAGTTCATGATATTTAGTTCACGTATCATGTTTCATACTTAGTCATGTAATCATGCTTTTAGCTATGCATGTTCAGTATATGATCTCAGTTTCTCCAGAACTCTCAGCCTAATCAGTCTTATTCAAGGATGAATGTTTCCAAGGGGAAGATACTGTAATAACCCATATTATAATTAGCTTAGTTGAACTCCTAGATACATGTATAATACTCTTAAAGCCTAAAAATTTCACTAAGTGATGGGGACTTAGTCTTATGTTTTGCCTCTTAACTTTGAGGATTTTTAAATGAGTCTTTCCGACCCCGAGATGTTGGTTTTTAAGTTAATTCATGTTCAGGGGTGTAAGGAGCATGTCTTAGGGAAGTTTTAGATTTTTTGGATGAGGATTGGGTCATGTTTGGATTTCGATTCCAGAACCTCACCGCGATAGTGGCGCGTCGCAGTGGGTATAGCAATAAGCCCTTTATCGCATCATGATGTCCTTCCAATCTACATTCCAGTTGCGGATTTAATTTCCTGAGGGGCAGTTACATCTTTTTCCATCGACCCAATTCGTTAAAACATGAATTAAAACATCAGTTAGGGCATTACTTGCCCACATTCTTCAATTCTCTCTTAAAATCAAACCCTAATCATCCCCCAAGTTCATCAATTTCACTCCTTTCTTTCCAAGAAAACCAAAAATTCAAGTTCCCTAATCCAAGAACTTTCAAGAAAAACATCAAGATTGTATTTCTTTTCAACCTTAAGGGTTTAAGGTATATGTGATGTTAATCCATGGGCCCTTTTCACCCATGGAGTCTAAGAATCCATTTTTATGTTTTAAATAATGAATTGTACATGTTTATGATGAATTATCTCCATGAAGATCTTATGAATTTCGATTAAATAGTGTGTTTATAGGTTTTTTTGACAAAATAAGCCTTTACACGTTTGAATGATGAAATTTTCATGTTAAATCCCTAACTCATGGCTTTAGTATTGTAACTATTTTTTAATCATATGTTTTACCTATACCCATGCCTAAGTTCATGCTTTCCATATGTTTGATGAAATGCCTGTGTTGGGATTTTGAATAATGATCCCTTATTATGGGTTTTTAAACCTATATATGTCCTTATTGATATTGCTATTCAGTTCTGGAGGGTTATGAACACCCGATACTTAGCTGTTTACATAATTTTAGTATCTTCAAAATGGTTTCAGACAAACCATGAGCATTGTTATCCAATTAGTTATCATGATCAGTTGTTTGCTTAGTTAAGCTTAGTTTAGTCAAGTAATCAGTATCATTCAGTTGGGAGTAGGATTCAGCACCGAGCGATCCCAGGGATGGGGGCATTCTTTCCTGTATAGGGTTTGACCCTTAGTAGCAATCCCTGAGTTATTGAACTATGTAGCCAGCATAGGTTGAGATGTCTTCCTACCAGCTTAGGGTTGATATATATCTCATGAGTCTTCTTGTTAGTTTAGGTTTGACAAGATGTTTTCCTGCCATTTTAGGGTTGACACAGTCATTGTTCGTACCCTTGGTACGGTACTAACACCCTTCCAACTGGGGTTATAGGTTGGACCCCGATTAGCTCAGATTGGGGCATGTCAGTTAGATAATACCTCCCATAGTTTCAGTTCAATATTCAATATAGAATTCAGTTTTGGTTTGCTTGACCAGCGAATACATATTATCATCTATTCAACTACCAGATTTCAGTATTTCAGTTTTACAAATTGTTTCAGACATATTATATGCTTTGTATTGCATTCGTAGTGTTTAGGTTTTCATGCACTCATATTCAGTTACCTCATGCCATTCAGTTAGTTATTAATTTATGCATATGAACCTATGCATTTCAGCCTAACCTCATCTCATATACTAGTACATTCAAAGTACTGACCGCATACTTTTCTTTCCACTATGATGTCTTATATCATAGGTTCGGATGCATAGTTTCCTGACCATTTTTAGACAGTTTATCTTATCAGCAGCAATAGTCGTGGTGAGTCCTCATCTATTGAGGACATAATTGTTTAATTTTGGTTTATCTCAGTAGTTCAGTATTTCCATTAAGTTAGAGTTAGTTGGGGATTTGTCCCATCAACTCCACAGTCAGTCAATTAGAGGTTTTTCATACATTCAGATAGTCGTTTTATCAGTCTTTTCCATGTCTTCAGACGTTTTAGATCTATGATTTAATCGTGTTTCAGTTTTTAAACCTTATGGCGTTGGTAGTTGATTTCCGCACGTGTATTTTGTTACTTTATTCAGTGCTCACAGCAAGAACCGGCTCATGGGTTAGCTTGTGGTCACTTGTGACCGTAAGCACCGTTGTCGCGACTAGGGGTAGCCTCAGGTCATAACAGTTCTTCATTATTCTTTTGAACATATGCATTCTATTAAGGGTTCTAAAAGTAGTAAATTCTTCTTTTCCGAAGTTGGAGCATGAGGGACATATATATTTCAAGAGGTTCACGCAATTCAAAAATAGGGTACTATGCTTCTATCTAAATTGTTATCATCGAACCTTTATCTTAGCAAGACAACTAAAAATTGGTATCCTTTGGTTGCACGAAAAATCACACAAAGACTACAAAACAAGCGGCCCATCAACTACCAAGTTCTCAAGTTGAACAAATTTTCATTAGAGTCAAATTCGGAATTATAAATCAATAACCACACAGTTTATGGATTCCAATAGTTTCATGATATATGCATAATTCACAAATTTTGCAACAAGTCATAGGATTTATTGTGTTTCGCAAAGGTTGAAGAGTATTCATGATCAAGAGTGCTTTGCCGGATTTTCCAGAAAACTTAACTTATGTAAAGAACGAATTTAATTGACAAAGATAAAGAAATTCCAAATTTCCCATAAAACTTATTTAAAACATATGGATGATTTAAAAAAAATATGTTAAAGATTTCTTTTTAAAATAGGGGTAGGGAAGGGGAATGGGGGAGGGGATTACAATGTGGGGAATCGAACCCTCACTAACAAGGTGGAAGTTTAGGTAACTAACCAACTAAGCTACTAATATTCCCCGTTAAGAGTAGCTTGAATTGATAAGAACAATAAAACTTACAAAATACATTGAGGGACGATTTAACATAGCTCTAAACATTGAAAAACGTGAGATCGAAAGAGGAGATATGAACTTGTTCTATGGAACCAATTCTTTTGAGATTATTGTAGCAACGTTTGAGAAGAGTTAAAGGTATATTAAGTGATGGAATAGTGTAAAAATGAGGGAGAATGAAACATATCTAACTCATGGAGAATGAGACGTGTGAGATGACGGAAAAAGAGAGGCTTGAAACTGATGGAGCAGGAGTTTTTAACGCGTTAAGAATATGGGAAAAAGAAGATTTTTAACATGTGAAACTGATGAAGGCAAAGAGTTTTAAAATATGATGGATGATTAAAAAAATGTATCTAACTGATAGGTAAAGAGTATTTTAATCATTTGGGATTAGGTAAAAAGAAAAGGACAAAACTACCATTGAAGGGGCTTCCTGGGCAGTATCTCACAGATTGTTGCTCTTCTTCCTTCCCTTACATTGATGTGATGATACAGTAGTAAAATCTTCATCCTCGGGATACGATTTACACACCCTATAACCCCCCAAAACATATACAAATCATTCCAATGGGATTTCCAACTAAATTTGAAGCACAACAAGCTCAATTATGCATCCATAACACCTCCAATTACAAGTATGACTTAAGTTTAAAATGCGAGGTGTAATAATATTTCTCCCTTGGGAACATTCATTCTCAAATGAAGTTTATAAGATCACGGCGAACTCTAAGCTCAAGAATTAGGGACAAAATAACTTTCACTAATGGACTTTTAAGTATTATAGGTAGCCCATACCTTTCAAGCTCCAAAACAGCCAATTATGAGAGGATATAAACTTTATTCCTACCATTCAAGGCACTAGACACAAACATGATCTAAGATGGGTTTTATTTGGAACATGATCTATATAACACATAGCTTGAAGTTAGGGAAGAAAGTTATATGTAAGTATTAGGATATTTACCTTCATCTCTCACTTTTTGAGGAGTGAATAAGTGAGGGTACCTTGTATGGGAATAGTACTACGTCTTGTCTTTCTTGAACTAATTCTTAATAACAGGAGGTTCATTAACCTGAAGAGATTTAACAAGCCTTGAAAAAAATTTATTGGCACAAGTCACGGGTGATATATTAGGTATATATAGCTTCAACATAGTCTGAGTGTCTTAGTCATCTGGCCTAGGTTCATAGAGAATGAATGACATGGAAAAGGCTTGGACATGAGCCTCATTTGATCTAAAGGTACATTACATGAAACATGAGTGTGTTGATCATAAAAATAGGAGTATTTTCACCTTAAATGATATGATTGATAGCCTTTAAAATAGAAACGCTTTTAAATTACATTCCGTCCTCTGAGTACTACACTTCATCATTTGCAACCAAAACTATATGAAAATCTTCCAAACCACTTCTAAAATACTTAGCTTTAAGAACCTCTACATGGAATCACACCACAAATCCTTTAACATAAGAAACATCTACTTTGTCACAATTAACCATTTCACAATTGCCTTCAACACTACTATCAGGTCATAAGGAAGACCACTTTAAGGGCTAAAGTATGATGATCAAGGATAATAGGTATATTGTCTAATTATTACTTATACTCATTGTGATTCTCGCACTAGAAGTGGGGCTTGTGAAGTAAGATTCAATAGGCACAAATATTTCATATATTCAATACGTAGATCACGAATGGAGAGTAATTTTGGGCATACAAAATGCCATAAAATTAGTTTGAAACATATTGGGCATACTGTGAAACACGTGTTCATAAATCAAGAGTTCTATAACATTATGTAGAAATTCATATATTCATGGAGTACGATAGAGATCATTGAGTGAAGCTATTACTTCTCATTCTAGGAACTAAGCATGAACAAGAATTAGTATGAAGTGCATCAACCTCGATCACAAGCATAACACTAGTATGCAAGACAAGAGTAGAGTGTTATCTTGTCTAAATTACAAGGAATAATTAAGATAGGAATGGATTGATATTTCATCCTAGCTTTTTATTTAGAACTTATAACTATCTGAAATTCAATATATCTCGTGGTTCAATACCTTACTATCTCTTCCTAAGTCAAAGATCATTGTCCTAGGTTTGTGGACCAATCCTCTAAACCGAACTATAAGCACAATAGTCTATATGGCCAGGATGTCATTATACATAATAATGCTTAAACAGTCCATATTAGACTATATTGCATATACAAAACTGTTGTTATGACTTCTTTCTGAGATACTCTTCATAACTTTCTCTTGCCTCGATAGTCAATACACTTTAACTCATGTTCCTATTGGAATACACAACCACTTCCTCTAACACTTAACAATTTGACCCCTTCTTATTAGTCTACTTAGATCATACTTCAAAATTCATGTTCACCCAAATCAATGGGATTAAAACTACACTATACTAAGAGACTCAATGTCGTCTACATATAATTCCCTCAAATCAACTCTGAAGAACACCATATAATACATAATTAGCCTTCTTCACCCTCAACAACTCAATAGTAATATCTAGGCACACATAGAACTTATAAACATATAATTTAATGTAACAAAATACTACCTAAGGTACACCTTTTTCTTAAAAAAATAAATTTAAGGCTCTTCTCTATCTAATAACCTATCCACAGTTTACTACTTCATCTTGGATTCACATATATATCATTCCTAAATCTTCACACTTTCTGCAATATCATGAATAATAAACCAGGAACACACCTCACTTAGGAGCTTAGAATATCATCTATGATATATATTCTTTTGGGAGCATACATCTTTCCTTATAATTTGTAAGATTTCCTATTTATCAAATGCTTAGCCTTCATTAATTTATTCATCTAGAGCAACATATATGGCACATACTTTCCTACTTATCACAAGTTAACAAGCTAATTTCTCGTATATGCTATGTCAAGCCCACTAGATCAAATCCTAACTAGCATTATCACTCACATACTGTCCTTCTTCTTACCATGACGATCATCAAATATCAAGCTTATGGTCTAGTACTAAATGTAGATGGGAACACTCGTCCAGTTATACTACTCAACATTATTTCTACCAAAGAAAAACAAGAAATACTAGTTCATTGAGGGCTCACGATAAAATAGTAAATTGTTCTAATCTCACAGCCAATCTAATTGCAATCTATATGCATATTCTCCTTTCAAATACTGCTACTACTTATCCAATGACCTACCTAAACTACATTCATAGCTCTACAAAAAAAGTGGGGGTACTCTCTTTAAAACATAAGGGGTTTCCCAAATCTATCAATTCCTGACCACTTTATCCTCATGTCCATAATCTATAATTAATATTTACTAACACCATGGCATGTCACCCTAACTTATTTCCTAGTTGAAGTGTACTTCTAAGTTATCGTATCCAAAAATGATTTCTCTTTCTTTAAACCATCAAATCTACACCAAACATATTACACTTTGGCCAGTACCTAAGTATATTTCACCTCATGACAATGATTACATGACTCCAGCTATATACTTCGACCAATTTACCATCTCTAATTTCTTTTTGTCCTCTACACTTATGACTACATATTTTTTACCTTGGGATTATTATTTCTACTTATGAATCACAATATTCTAAATCACAATATGTCTTACATGAAAACACTACACCAAGAATCTATATACATAATATCCCCCTTAATGATACCATCTGAAAATAAAATTTATGGAAGGAGTCCGAGAAAGCATCCTAGTTGGCTTGAACACACAATCAATACGAACAAGTGTGCATTATTTTGATTCTATGGACTCAAATGTAATAATGGGATCCTCATAAGCCTCATCCGGTCTCTTAAATTTTGGATGGCTTTCTCCGAGAGTACTATAATGCTATGAATCTGAACTTTAATTCTTCTACTACCTCAAATATAAAACGTGTTAGGAGAATTATGAGGAACACATGAATCTGGATAAGTTTCTTTTGGCATTAAACTATTGCACAATCTAGAGTATAAAAAAATGGAAACATCTCCGAAATGCCTTGTAGCCTTCCAATTATAAGTGTAGCGCGTTTCATACGCATAAAAGGACTCTAGTAGAAAAATTACAATGGAGGATCCTCAGAACTAAAATCTTTAACATGGACTAAATGGTATAGACACCCCTTGGAGATAAACCTCCAGGATCTAAGATACGAAATGAATCTTTCCTTAGGCACTAGGGAACTACCTTCCCACTCATCACTAGTTCATTCAAAAATTAGAAACTGACCCTTCGGGTTTCACAGTCAAGAGATGCATAGCACGAGTTCAACCAATCTATCCCTAAAATCACATCAAAGTCTAATATTTCCAACTCTATCATATCCACTAACGACTCTGATCATGCTTAATTTACTCCATAATGTATCGTTGTATAATATAATAACCCAACATGTATTAGGGTCGAATCTTTGAGGAGTGAATCTAGTATATAAATCCTATGGGTTTTGAAAGTATCTAAATATATACACGTAGTGTAAACGAAATTAAATACATAAATTAAAATGAGGGGTGATTTTGAAGGTTATTGTAGCAAAATCTCATAAAACTACCAATTAAAAGAAAAAATTATGGGTAATATTCCAATATGAGAATGGTCTTGGGATTATGTCTTCCTAGGGGCTAATAATGCATGGGTTTATGATAATAAAATGCAAAACCTAGTTAATGACTATATGGGTAGGCTAGTTTAGGGGTTTAGATTCTAGTTTTTCAACCAACCACCAAAAAATCCACCCATGGACCTTTTCAGATACCTCATAGGTGTGGCAAACAAATCCATCCAAAACCTCAATTTGGCATCCCTATTTCTAGGAAGATCCTAAGACATAGCAAATTCATAATCCATCCCTATTTCTAAGATAATGTAAAGGAATAAGCTAAATGTCTAATTATTGTTCACTAATACCTTGTCACCTATACCCCTCTTTCAAAGATGATATAGGATCCATAAGCATACCCACATCTCTCTTTAAAAGATGATGTGAGATTTTGGGAATTTGGGGTTTTCACCAAAAATTCCCACTAAACAAACAAGTATTAGTGAAACCCAACATCATTAACCAAGATTACACACTAATAATCAAAACCCACACACGTAATTGCACCTTATTTAAACATAATCCCAAGATAAATGTTTAGCTACTCATGTAGTGTAAGGAAAGAAATATGCCAAAAGGATCATTCAATGCTTCCATTCAAGATGCAATCAAGAATATTCTCCAACTTAACTTCAATTATAACAAAACTCAATTGGAAATTAAACATAATATTCTTGTCCAAATTAGTAGGGTGTTACAAAGCAAAAACTTCAAAAACTAGTTGGAGATGTCCAAAAAATAAAAGGGTTTTCATCCTATAGAGAATTGGATCCAGCTGTGGGAAATGAAAAATCTTTCCCTGGTCTATTTTTCGCTTAATCGCGATCGTCAGAGATTGATCGCGATCGCGGTTCCCATAATTACGAAGATCCCATCACGATCTCCATCTTGAATAATCTTGACTTGTCATGATCACGACCCTCAGACAATGATCGCGGTAACTGAGGATCAATTCCTACTTATGCTTTTCTTGGTTTTGCACCAACTCTCCCCTTTTTGACCTTTTTTTAGCTCATTTCACTTCTTTTCTTCCCATAACCTATATACCTACAAAACATGGGAATTAGTGCAATCAAATGATAAATTCATCTCATTACACCTTTAAATCATAGTAGTGTGCCCGAATTCAGTCATTAATGAGTGGTATATTTAACACTCATCAATACCCCAACTTAAACCTTTTCTTATCCTCAAGAAACATTACTTCATACTAAATAATACTATACAATTATAAGACCATTTAAACAACCAAATGATGACAATGACTTTGGAATTAATTAACACCAACATTTAGCTCTCAAGCATGGCCAAAGTAATTCGCACGACTACCCTAAAAAGGAAACATAATTTTTAAGGATGCAAAAGACTTAAAAGAAAAGTCAATGCAATAGTCTCCAACTCTTTAGAAGTTACTCCCTATCGATAGAAACTCAACTATACTCCTTTGTCTTATTTGTCGGAAGATGACAATTTCACCTACCTCAATTTGTGTACATGCCTCCTCACGTAAAGAAAATACCATACTCCAAATTATCTATTATGTAATAATGGATTTAAGTGCAAACACTCACTCTCACAAAGTCTCTCTTAATGCTAACAAGTATCATACCATATGCTTGCCCTAATGTTAACCGCCAGTACAATGAATACACTTGGTTGAAGATCTCAAAGGGCTTTTTTGATCTTGTAACGTAAGTTTGGGAATGGGTATGATATCATTTGATTACAAAGTGACTACGCCCTCCTTGAACATCTACATCACACTTTTTAACCAAACTTTTGACCATGGACCACATTCTTTGTTTCCAAAATTCACACATGACTACTTTTGTTACCTTGATTTACCCATCTCCTTGAGAGCATTTTCTTTTCAACTATTTCTTTTTCAATCCATGATAATCCTTCTTTTGATGATTCTTTTCTTTTTCACTTTCTCTCTTTGCTTAACTTTTTAGACATCCACTTACAATATTATGGCCCAAGGTCACTTCTACCAAAACTTACCACCCCTAACTTAGGCTTTTGGCCTCAAGGAGAATGGGGTTCAAAAGAGGGATAAATTTTAAATGGATCAAGGCCTGTAATGTGGTTGACAAAGAAAGGCTTCAAGGCTCAAAATGCGTAACTATGGATACTATTCTATGTACGAATAGTTTATTTAGGCTAAAGTGGGTTATTATGTTCACAAGGAAGGACAAAAATTATTTCACCAATGTAATACCCCGATCGTTCTTTAAGCCTAAATTCATCTTCTGAGTGAGTATGGGTGACTTCCAAAGTGATTGATGTTTAAAACATATGGTATTTCTCTAATTTTTACTTTTTGTCATGTGGAGAATTGAATAAGCCTTCTATCGATACCAAATTCACCCAAATCTGACACTCGGGTGAAGAGTTAGAGCCATTTTAGTGAGACAGTGTGCCAACTGGCACTTTAGTGCGTCGCGGAGCCAGCCAAAATGGTAATTGTCATTTTTATCTGATCCTCCGCAATTTCACCATGTTGTGCCAAGGCTCTATATCAGGATTATCAATTTCCAGTGCACCAACGCGATTTCTCCGCCACGCGATGCCCTTCCAGGTCATGACCAAGTGGCAAAAAAAACTTCACCGCGTCGCGCCACTGAACCATTTCCCAATTGTCAAAATCTAGTGAAAATCATCAATTGTGGCACGTCACGCCAGGACCAAAAATCGGGCTCCAATCTAGAATTTTCTAAAGGGTAATTTTGTATTTTCCACCCATTTTCCTCTCTCTATATATATTCTAGTAGAGGAGAGAAAATAAATTTTTTCTCTCCATTCCAAAAATAAAAAAAAGCTAGGGTTTCTTTCTCTCTTCCAATTCTAAATCTTCTTTAAAAAATTCAAGAAATCTTCCATATATTTCACTGAGTTGTTTAAGAATCGAGTTCTCCGAGTTAAAAGCATCAAGAAATTTAGCTCAAAGGTGCAAGAAAGAAGTTTGTATCAAGTTTCTTCCTCTCCAAAATTCTAATCAAGGTATGTGGGGTTTGAACAAGCACAATCTTTTTGTTCTTGTGCCTAAAGATTTAATTTCTATTATTGATTTACATGAATTTGCAAAGTGGGGTTGTATCCAAATTACTCTCTTAATGATTTATGAGATTTGAGTTGATATTATGATTTATTTACCATAATATTTCTTGAATTGAGGATTTATGCCATGAGTTAAATATTGTTATTATGTATTGATGATTTCTAAGTGATTTGAGACAAGTGTCATGATTTAAGAGTTTCTATTAGAAATTTGATTATTGATTATATATATATATATATATATTGATATTTGAGATTGAAAGTCAAGAATGAGTCTTTTGATATCTTTCCAAGGTTTTGACATTCGATATGATTTTATGAACAGGTACACTTGATGTTGAGAAAGATTGTTTTGATTTTGAGTCGAGTTAGGAATCCATAGTTGTATATGACTGGCAGATGAGATATATTTGTATTTTGGTCTTTATGATAGACCCATGAGATGATATTGATTAAGGTGGATTTCCTAATGCGTTCTGAGTTGTATCTGGGAGGAGTATTTATCACCAAGCGGGAAATGTGGTATTTTTCCAGAACTATGTGCCACCGTAGGATTGATATTGATAATATTGGGTCAGAGGCCGAGTATGAGATTGTGATCATGAATTTGAGGTTGTACTCCCTGGCAATAGTACAATGCTCCCATCAATGAGGGGTTTTCTACTTAGGAGGGGAAAACGTTGGACTCCATGCGGCTCACATAGTTTATGTCAGTTATAAGAAACTCCCAAGTCCATAACTATTTAAGTTTCTTGAGTTACCAAGTCACTCTAAGTCATGAGTTAAAGAGTTTGAGTTGAGTCAAATGATTTATGAGGTTTATGAAGCATGTGTTTTATTGATGATTTATGGAAGTAATGTTTCAGGTAATTCAAACGAAGAGAGTTATTACTATTAGCATGCATAATTTTCTTACACATTTATGATGTTATTTAAAATATTGCATGTACCCTCACATACTTAGTACATTCCCAAGTACTGACTCTCATACTCTTCTGTGATCTATATTTCCTCGTGATATTGATTCAAGTGCTCAGTCTCAGCAGCGATAGTGATTTTCGAGTACCTCCACTACTTCTCTGTAGTTGGTGAGTCCTCATGGTTTGAGAACCTTGTTTATATTTTGTAATGTTGTTCTGTTGTTATGGCTTTCAGTACTGTTGAGTCAGTTGGGGTTTGTCCCAATGGCTCCTTGAATTTTGATGTATTGAGTCTTTGTCAGAGTAGAGAGAGGGTATGTACAGACATTCAATATATATTTTGGTTGTACAGTTTAGTATATTGTAGTATCTCTCTTGAACCCGATGTGGTATATCTCTTTCTTATGCACGCTTGTTCTTGAATTGAGTTCCTTGAGGTGGTGTGACGTCTCGAGATAGGTTCTCGGGTCATTACAATCTTGGTATCAGAGCCTAAGGTTTTGAAGAGTCCTAGGGAGTCTGACAAGCCACGTTACGTAGAGTCTTAACCATCGGTGTGTAGCGCACCATATCTATGAGCAAGAGGCTACGGGACGTTTCAGGAAAAGTTGTTTCTTTCTTTCAAAAGTATATCATGCCTGACTATTTCTTTATACTATTAATTCGTGCCCTCTTATGACAGAAAATGCCTCCTCATAGAGCTCGCAGAAACGACGAACGACCTCAACCCATTGATTCTGAGGGTGAGATGGTGTCCCACGCTGAATTTCGGGCAGTTTTTCAAGCTCTAGCCCAGGTGGTCACCACCAATGCTTAGACCCATGTACAGGTCACAGTTCCACCTCCACAAGAGGGTAATTCAATAGCAACTCAGGTTCATGACTTTATGCGAATGAATCCTCCAAAGTTTAAGGGTCAAAGACAGGTGAGGACCCACAGATGTATCTTGATGAGGTAAAAAAGATCACCCAAATTATGTATGTAACGGGGGAAGAGAGTGTGGAGCTAGCTTCTTATCGCTTGAAAGATGTCGCTTATGATTGGGTGGAGATGTGGAGTAAAAGTAGAGGGGAGAATGATGCTCCTTTGACTTGGCAATCTTTCTAGGATGCCTTCTTAAACAAATTCTTTCCCCCGAAGCTGAGGAAAGCAAAATTAGAAGAATTTATGAACATAAGACAGTGCCCCATGACTGTTAAGGAGTATTGACATAAGTTCAACTAGTTATCTAAGTATGCTCCCGGTATGATGGCTGATTCTAGAACTAGTATGAGTAAGTTTTTGGTTGGTGTATCTGGTTATGTTGTGAAAGAGTGTAGATCTTTTATGCTTAATAGTGACATGGACCTTTCAAGACTAATGATTCATGCTCAGCAAATTAAAGTGGATAACGTGAAAAAGAGAGAAAGAGTAAGGGAAAATAAGAGGGTTAGATCAGACCAACAGGGGTATAGTCAGACTAGATCTTCTGGAGGGATTCTCCCTCAGTTTCAGAGTCGTTATTTTATGCCAGCACCTTCATCAGCTAGTGTTTCCGCATTCAGAATCAGGCAGGAGCAGGGTAATAGGCCTACTATGTCTAGGTCCCTGGACAGTGTAAGTAACAAACCTCGTCCTCACCTATGCCCGAAGTGAGGTAGAGACCATCTCAGTGAGGGTTTTGTCGATCGGAGGGGTTGTTTTGGTTATGGTAAGTTGGGCCACTAATTCAGGGATTTCCCATACGCTAGACAGGGGAGTCGTGATATTCGTCCCCAGAATCAGGCTATTAGTACTCCAGCCCCTTTAGTGCATCCTACTCCTTCTCAAGGTGCCTCATCTAGTACTGCAGGTGGTCAGCATTAGAATTGTTATTATGCTATACCACCCCTCCAGGAGCAGGAAGATTCACCAGATGTTATTACAGGTATGCTCTATGTATTTTATTTCGATGTGTATGTATTGATGGACCCTGGGTTAAGTCTTTCTTATGTGACTCCATTGGTGGCTGTGAATTTTGAAATCAGTGCTGAAAAGATTCCTGAGCCGTTTTTAGTTTCTACCCCAGTAGGTGAGTCTGTTGTTTCCAAGCAAGTGTATAAGAAGTGTCCTATCACTGTCCTTAATAGAGTCATATTTGCAAATTTATTTGAGCTAGATATTGTTGATTTTGACATTATTCTGGGTATGGATTGGCTTCACTCTTGTTATGCATCCATAGACTATCGTACCCGTGTAGTGAAGTTCCAGTTTCCTGGTGAGATAGTTTTTGAGTGGTTTGGAAATTCCGCATCCCCCAAGAGTCACTTCATATCTTACCTTAAAGCCAAGAAATTGATATCCAAGGGTTGTATCTATTATTTGGTTCGAGTTAAAGACAGTAAGTCCGAGACTCCGACTAGTCAGTCTATTAGTTTTGTCAATGAGTTTCTTGATGGTTTTCCGAAAGATCTCCTAGGGGTACCTCCCGATAGAGAGAAAGAATTCGGGATTGATCTTCTTCCCGATATGTAACCTATTTCTATTCCTCCGTATCGTATGGCCCCCGCAGAACTTAAGGAGTTGAAAAGAGCAACTCAAACATCTTCTTGATAAGGGTTTCATAAGGCCCATTGTATCTCTTTGGGGTGCACCCATTCTATTCGTGCGAAAGAAAGATGGTTCATTGCGTATGTGTGTTGACTATCGTCAGCTCAACAAGGTCACAGTTAAGAACAAGTACCCTCTTCCTAGAATTGATGATCTATTTGATCAGCTACAAGGTGCCAGTTATTTCTCCAAAATAGATTTGAGATTCGTTTATCACCAACTTAAAGTCAGGGAGTGTGATATTCCAAAGACAGCTTTCCACACCCCTTATGGTCATTTTGAGTTCCTGGTCATGTCCTTGGGGCTAACTAATGCCCCTTCAACCTTTATGGACCTTATGAATCAGGTGTTCAGACAATACCTGGATATGTTTGTTATTATTTTCATAGATGATATCCTTGTATACTCCCAAAACAAAAGCGACCATGCAGATCATCTTCGAATTGTCCTGCAAATCCTTAGAGATCATCAGTTGTTTGCCAAATTTAGCAAGTGTGAATTTTGGTTAAGGTCAGTTGCTTTTCTGGGTCATATTGTTTCTTCTGAAGGTATTCGAGTCAATCCTCAAAAGATAGAAGCGATGAAAAATTGGCCTAGACCTATTTCCCCGTCTGACATTAAGAGGTTCTTGGGTCTAGCTGGCTACTACCATTGTTTTGTTGACGATTTCTCTTCCATTGCTGCTCCTTTGAACCGGTTAACCCAGAAGAAAGTTAAATATTAGTGGTCAGATTCTTGCGAGAAGAGTTTTCAGGAATTGAAAACTTGACTCACTTCAGCCCCTGTGTTGACCCTGTCTAATGGTGTGGAAGATTTTGTGGTATATTGCGATGTTTCCAGAGGTTGTTTGTGTTGTGCGTTGATGAAGAAGGGTAAGGTTATAGCCTATGCTTCCCGATAGTTGAAACCTCATGAGAAGAATTACCTGACACATGATCTCGAGTTAGCTGTCGTCATTTTGCTTTTAAAATATGGAGACACTACTTGTACGGTGTTTATGTTGACGTCTTTACAGATCACAAGAGTTTATAGTATGTGTTCACCCAGAGAGAATTGAATCTTTGATAGAGGCGGTGGTTAGAATTACTGAAGGACTACGATATGAGTGTGTTATATCACCCGGGCAAGGCCAATGTAGTGGCGGATACTTTTAGTAGGTCGTCCATAGGTAGTGTAGCACATGCACATGTAAAGGGAAATAAGAAGGAGTTAGCCCGCGAAGTGCATCGTCTAGCTAGGCTGGGTGTTAGACTGCTTGATTCGGCTGAGGGTAATGTTTTTGTTCAAAGTAGTTCCGCATCTTCCTTAGTTTCGGAGGTGAAAGAGAAGCAGGATATGGATTATCGTTTGGTTGAACTTAAAGGGTCCGTCAAGGACCAAAAGGTGGAGGTTTTCTCCTAAAGAGGAGATGGTGTATTGAGATTTCAGAATAGATTATGTGTGTCTAATGTTGATGGTTTAAGGCAAAGAATTATGGCTAAATTTCATGGCACGCGATATTCTATTCATCCCGGTGCTACTAAGATGTACCGCAATTTATGGGAAATCTATTGGTGGAATGGCATAAAAAAGGATATAGCGAAGTTCGTAGAGAAGTGTGCAACTTACCAGCAAGTTAAGATAGAACATCAGAGACCCGGTGGTATGATGCAAGAATTTAGCATTCCTACTTGGAAGTGGGAGGAAGTGAATATGGATTTCCTGACCGGTTTACCCTTCTCTCATCATCATCATGATTCTATTTGGGTTGTTATAGATAGGTTGACTAAGTCAGCACATTTCCTACCGGTACATACATCTTTTACCACTAAGGACTATGCTAGGGTGTACATTCGAGAGTTAGTCAGGTTGCATGGAGTTCCATTGTCTATCATCTCCGATAGAGGTACTCAATTTACTTCTCAGTTTTGGAAAGCCTTTCAGAAAGGTCTTGGAATCCATGTTCATCTTAGCTCCGTTTTTCATCCGCAGATTGATGGTCAGGCTGAGAGGACCATCCAGACTTTGGAGGATATGTTGAGGTCATGTGTTCTTTATTTCAAAGGAAGTTAGGATGAACATTTTCCATTAATTGAATTTGCGTATAACAACAGTTTTTATGCTAGCATTAGAATGGATCAATTTGAGGCTTTGTATGAAAGGAGGTGTAGATCACCCATAGGCTGGTTCGAAGTGGGTAAGGCTATCGTAATTGGACCTGATGATGTGGTCGAGGATATAGAGAAAGTTAAGTTAATTTGGGAGAGGTTGAAGACAACCCAGAGTCGTCAGAAGTCATATACAGATGTGAGGATAAGAGCTCTTGAATTTGAAGTTGGTGATTTGGTGTACTTGAAAATTTCGCCCATGAAAGGGGTGAAAAGAATTGGAAAGAAAGGAAAGCTTAGTCCCCGATATGTTGGCCCTTATAGAGTTTTGAATAGTGTTGGGAAAATAACTTATGAGGTTGAGTTTCCTGCAGAGTTGTCAGCTATCCATCCTGTCTTTCACGTCTCTATGCTTAAGAAGCACATCAGTGACTCAATTGTTGTTGACCCGTCAGAGAGCTTCGATGTTCAGGATAGCCTTTTGTATGATGAAATTCCAGTTGAGATCCTAGATTATCAAGTCCGTAGACTAAGGAACAAGGAAGTTCCCTTGGTTAAAGTTCTGTGGCGAAATCAATCAGTCGAGGGTGTTACTTAGGAAGCAGAAGATGAAATGCGAATTAAGTACACTCATCTTTTCCCCGTGATTTCAAATCAAGACGAAGGTACTATTCTTCTCTAATTCATCTCCTTATTAATCCAGCGTATTCAATTGTATAAATATTTATTCTATGATTTGTGCATTCTTGGAAGTACTCGAAAATCTAGAGTGAAGGAATTCATTTGAATAGATTATTCTCATATAATATTTCTAATTTTCTCTTTGATCTTGGGCCTACCCAGCAACATTCGAGGACGAATGTTTCCAAGGGGGAGATATTGTAATACCCCGATCGTTTCTTAAGCCTAAATTGGTCTTTTGAGTGAGTATGGGTGACTTCCAAAGTGATTGATGTTTAAACCATGTGGTATTTCTCTAATTTCTACTTATTGTCATGTGGAGAATTGGATAACCTTTCCATCGATACCAAATTCACCCAAATCTGACACTCGGATGAAGAGTTAGAGCCATTTTAGCAAGATAGTGTGCCAATTGGCACTTCAGCGCGTCGCGGAGCCAGCCAAAATGGCAATTGTCATTTTTCAGTGATCCTCCTCGATTTCACAAATTTTAGCCAAGGCTCAATTTTAGGATTTTTAATTTCCAGTGCACTAATACGATTCCTCCGCGTCACGGTACCCTTCCAGGTCACAACCAAGTGGAAAAAATGACTTCACCGCGTCGAATCACTGAACCATTTCCCAATTGTCAAAATCCAGTGAAGATCCACGATTGTGGCGCGTCGCGCCAGCACTAAAAATGTGGCTCCATTATAGAATTTCCTCAAGTGTAATTTGGTATTTTCCGCCCATTTTGCTCTCTCTATATATATTCTAGTAGAGGAGAGAAAATACATTTTTTCTCTCCATTCCAAAAATCAAAAGGAAAGCTAGGGTTTCTTTCTCTCTTCCAATTCCAAATCTTCTTCAAGAAATTCAAGAAATCTTCCTTATATTTCACTGAGTTGTTTAAGAATCGAGTTCTCCGAGTCAAAAGCATCAAGAAATTCATCTCAAAGGTGCAAGAAAGAAGTTTATATCAAGTTTCTTCCTCTCCAAAATCCTAATCAAGGTATGTGGGGTTTGAACAAAAACACTCCTTTCGTTCTTGTGCCTAAAGATTTAATTTCTATTATTGATTTACATGAATTTATAAAGTGGGGTTGTATCCAAATTACTCTCTTAATGATTTATGAGATTTGAGTTGAATGAGTTGATATTATGATTTATTTACTATCATATTTCTTGAATTGAGGATTTATGCCATGAGTTAAATATTGTTATTATGTATTGATGATTTCTAAGTGATTTGAGACAAGTGTCATGATTTAAGAGTTTCTATGAGAAATTTGATTATTGAATATATATATATTGATATTTGAGATTGAAAGTCAAGAATGAGTCTTTTGATGTCTTTCCAAGGTTTTGACATTCGATATGATTTGATGAACAAGTACACTTGATGTTGAGAAAGATTGTTTTGATTTTGAGTCGAGTTAGGAATCCACAGTTGTATATGATTGGCAAATGAGATATATTTGTGTTTTGGCCTTTATGACAGACCCATGAGCTGATATTGATTAAGGTGGATTTCCTAATGCGTTCTGAGCTGTGTCTGGGAGGAGTATTTAGCACCGAACGGGAAATGTGGTATTTCTCCAGAACTACGTGCACCGTAGGATTGATATTGATAATTGTGGGCCAGAGGCAAAGTATAAGATTGTGATCACGAATTTGAGGTTGTACTCCCTGGCAAGAGTATGATGCTCCCGCCAATGTGGGGTTCTCTTCTTAGGAGGGAAAAACGTTGGACTCCATGCGGCTCACATAGTTTATGTCGGTTATAAGAAACTCCCAAGTCCATAACTCTTTAAGCTTCTTGAGTTACCGAGTCACTCTAAGTCATGAGTTAAAGAGTTTGAGTTGAGTCAAATGATTTATGAGATTTACGAAGAATGTGTTTTATTGATGATTTATGGAAGTAATGTTTCAGGTAATTCAAGCGAAGAGAGTTATTACTGTTAGCATGCATGATTTTCTTACACATTTATGATATTATTTAAAATGTTGCATGCACCCCTACATAATCAGTACATTCCCAAGTACTGACTCTCATTCTCTTTTCTGCTATATATTTCCTCGTGATATAGGTTCAGGTGCTCAGTCTCAGCAGCGACAGTGATTTTTAAGTACCTTCACTACATCTCTGCAGTTGGTGAGTCCTCATGGTTCGATGACCTTGTCTATATTTTGTGATGTTGTTCTGTTGTTATGGCTTTCAGTACTGTTGATTCAGTTGGGGTTTGTCCCAATGGCTCCTTGAATTTTGATGTATAGAGGCTTTGTCAGACTAGAGAAAGGGTATGTACAGACATTCAATATGTATTTTGGTTGTACAGTTTAGTATTTTGCAGTATCTCTCTTGAACCCAATATGGTATATCTCTTTCTTATGCACACTTGTTGTTGGATTGAGTTCCTTGAGGTGGTGTTAGGTTCCCAGGGTTAGCTTGGGGATACGTGTATCTCTAAGCACCGTGTGACATCTCGGGATAGGTTCTCGGGTCATTACAACCAACCAATCATAATCATAATTAGCCTTGAGAGACTAATAGGGAAAGTTCTAGATAATTCAATGATGTATGAGAGATACACATTTAAGATCACCGCACATGACAAGCAAACTTTTCAAGGTGGCTCAATTGCATTTCCTTCTAAAGACAAAAGGAAGTATTTACCATATACTACAAACTAATGACTTTGGAGTAACAAAAAGAGGTAAAGTATTGTTACAAAATTATTCATGTCCATGCCCTTGGTTTTTAACATTTTTTTGATAGAGAGGGGTGTTTGATTCACATTTACACAATGCAAAATTTGCAATTGATGGAACCAAACTAAGCCGTTGTCTCACATTTCGGCACTCAAGAGGGCACACCATATGGTTTCTCAGACATCACCATAGGTATAAGGGTGATCCCAAAACTCCAATGCTACAGGTACTTAGACTTCCCCTACATCTATGACATAAAACCCAATCATTATGCTTTTCCCTTACGAATGTCGTCACTTAATCTATCATAGGGAAAGGATCGCCAGACAACATAATAAGCAAGATAAATATAAAATAAAAATTTAAAAATAAAACAAGTAGCTAATCTATGAAATGTGGGCACCATCAGAGTGCCCAAATATTACAACCCAAATAAAAATAAAAATCATCCAAATTAATATAAAAATATCAATAAATATCTCAATAATACAAACCAAATAAATTAATATAGAGACGAACATCCCCAACTAAAAGCTTGCAGTGTCCTCACTGGATAATCAAAAAAGCATAAATAGAGTAAAAGAGTTCTCCTTGTAACCGCACCAAGCTCTGTTGCCGCCGTTGGTATTTGCATAAACTCTAACATCATTTGAGCCTGACCACTCAGCTGAGGCCTGATCATCAATATATTCTCTAGAATAAGGAAGTCTATCTATGGGTTTTAGGACCTTTCAAATGGCCTTCATCCCCTTCCATATCTTCATGAAAAACTTGTCTCTCTTTTAAACCTTTTTCTTCATTTTCTCATACGAGTCCCTAAGATTACTGTGAGAATATGATAGAAATGATTAGTCCCTTTCAATCCTAGCAATAGTGCCCCCTTCTTCTTCAGATCCTCCAGATATATCTCACAGTTGGACCGAGCAACTTAGGAGTCGTGGGTGCTGGAAGACTCTCCTATCCCCTGAAGGAGATTGGACACTAGCTCCTTGATTTCTCTCATCTCACCGGAGATCTCATCAAATAGACTTGCTATGGATGGCCTATATGAATCCACATAATCCTTCACTGACCTCCCCAAGTCAACCTTCCTCTTCTTGCTCTTCCTAAGAACTCTCTTTCCCCAAATCTTCAGTGGGTAAATAGGAGTCTTGAGAGAGACCCAAATATCTTTTGGGAACTCATCAACCTCGAATTGCCTAAATAGATCAATGATCAATGATGGAAATAAAAGCATAGGCCCTCCTTTGATCCTATAATGTCGAATCTCCATGAGCATAACCAGCCAACATTTAGATGAATGTTGTCTAAGAGGCAGGCCACCATATGAGTATGCATAGTTGGGACATTTGACTGGTTGGTAGAGGGGTAGACTCTTCTACAGATAATGTTCATCCAGATCCTTGCTCTGATTATGAAGTCACTCATTAAAATCCTCGTATTAGTGGTAGCCTATGGGACCTCCCTTCTCGGGTATAAATGTTCAGCCAGACAGCTTCCAGAAGCATAATCCTTTGCCTTGTAGCCACTCATGTCAAAATTATCCAAACCATAAACTTTGTTGATTCGCTTATCCCCAAGATGAACCTTTTTTCCCCTGATCATCACCACTGGGTTAGGGCTAGCGAGATATAGTATGCTAAGATTCACGTAGAAATACCTTACCTAGTTCTCATTTTCCCTGCATGGTTCTGGGGTAAATCAAATCCATCTTGTGGTCTCCAGCCTCTCATAGAAGGTTGGGAGTTTCTTGGTCACCTTCTCTAGTGAGATACCCTCTCGGTAAGGAGCTTCTTTCGCATGAGGTCCTCATAATATGCTGCCTCACATTTAGAGGCCATGAAATAGTGGTTATCATAGGCTTCCATTTGGTACTTGTGATTCACATAAGGCATTAGTTCATAATAATAACATAAGGAACATGTGCTATTTAACTTGATTGAACTGAGGGAGGGGCTTATGGGACATAGGTAAGATTAAAATTCAAAACTTGAGATTTGGACCATTCTATTAAACTAGTCTCGGTTATTGTGATCGCGTTCCGCTTGGACCGAAATTGCAATTCCTGAGATTGATCAGGATCATGCCCTCAGTTATTATGATCATAATGGCAAGCTTGCGATCGCGACCCTCAGACCGCGATCGCGGTAACTGAGGAAAGTTTGATCAAATTCTCAGACTCCTAAACTTTCAATTTCATTTCCCATTTATTTTCCACGTCAAAGATTTTACATTATAAATATTAAACCTAGTCCCTAGGTGTTCGATCATACCCTAGAAACATGTGAAAACAATTTAGGAATTCATTCGGGATTTAATAGAACACTTAGTGTGCACAATCTATTTCTATCATTTTGAATAATTTTGAGTACTCAAAATTTCCCCAAGTATGTGCACACCAAAACAAAAGATAACCATACCAAACAAGCAAAATTGCACAAGGATTTAGTATGTAAAGTTCAATTTTATACCAATCCTAAGACATGAGTTCTAAGACCTATACATATAAATAAAAAGACAATTTGAAGCACATACCAATTGAGAGATACAAAGAGAAATAAATGCACAGTTTCAATGCTCCAAATATGACAAAAAAGGGTGCAACTTGAGAGAAAATGTAATACCCGTGCTTATTCCTAGCTAGAAATCATCTCAAGGATGCTAGTACTTTCTTTGAAATACAAATCTATTTTTGTACCCGTGGTATTTTTGAGATTTCTACTTTCTATCACATTGGAAATTGAGTTAGCTTTCTAACGAAACCAATTTTGTCCAAATACGACACCAGACGAGAAGTTATGGATGTTTTACTCAGAACAGACAGAAATGCCTAGGTGCGACGTCCAAGTTGATGGACAGCCAAACAAGTGATGGACCGCCACTTTGACCATCACATCCAAGGTAGTAGGGCCAAGTTCTGGATAAGGATTGATGGACGAGTTGACGGACCATCAGATTTTAGACGGACCGTCATCCAGGCCGTCAACTCTTATCCAGTGAACCCCATTTCTGGTCCACGTATGACGATCGTTAAGTTTTTGATGGACCGTTAGTTGGGTCATCACACGCCACATTCAGTTTACTTCCAGGCCATTTTAACAGGGTTATTTTGGTTACTTACCACTCGCCTATATATACCCAGATGAGTCCGAATTCATCCATTTTGCTTATTATTATTTCAGAAACAAAAACTAGGGTTTCTCTCTAAATTTAATCTCCAAGAACAAGACTCGATCTTCTTCAAAAAAATCAAAGGATTTCAAATTCTTCAAGTTCAAAAACATCAAGAACCTTGAGTCAGGTATGCGTAGTGCTCATCTATGGATCCATTTCATTCATAGAGCTCAAGAACCATGTTTTAAATATTATTTTGCGATTGTCTTGTTGTGATATGAGCATGCACATGTTGATGATTGTTTTTTAAGTTTCAAGATGATATCTAAAGGTGTTTTCATGAAGTATATGTGTTTGTTAGTTGAAACCCATGATCGTTATGTGTCTTAATATGGTGAAATTCATGAACACACTTAATCTAAAAGAATGCATGCAAAGTGTTTGATAATATGCCTAGGATGATAGAATTCATGTCCCATGATTTAATGGTATTTAAATGACAAGTTCATGCTCTATGCTTTACGATTTCCCATAAATTCCATGTGAATGATATGCATGGTTGTTGTGATATGGATTGACCATGATATTGAAGTTATGCAAGTATATACATATTGTATGAATTTCCCTTCCATGTATAAGATGTTGAGAACTATGCTTAGTGTGAAATCCTCTACTTATGATATTTTAAATTGTCGACTCTACTCTTACGATGAAGTCAGTCATGTTTGTCGATTTCCTTCCATCGAGTCCTGGGGTACTTGTACCCAAAAAATATAGTTGTGTGCCTAGAGCCATGTCATGTTATCACGATAATCTCAGCCAAGACATGATCTATAGAACTCAGTCGGTCATGTGACTCAGGAAACCTCAAAAATCTCATAATCTCAGTTAATTCCCAGATAGTAGTACAATTCTGTCAGTCAACGAAAGTTAGTTACTCAGTCCATGTATCGTCAATTAAATCACGTTCAGTATATTTAAATGGGAGTAGAAGTTACCACCGAGTGAACCCAAGGATGGGAACTCACCTGCCAGTTTAGGGTGTGATTGTTAGTAATCATCCTTGTATTTCGGAACTACGTAGCCAGCGTAGGTGTAGATATCTTAACTTGTCAGATTAAGGTTAATGAGGTGTCTTAATCTGTCAGTTTAGGGTTCCCACCTTTCTCATTTTGAGTACCTTCTAGTTAAGAGTCACTAACAGCTTTCCTTACCAGTGGCGCGGTATTGACACCCTTCCTGTCTGGGCAGAGATTAGACCCCAATTTAGCTATATGCGTTGTTAGGGCATGTCGATTAAACAACTACCTCCCACAGTTTCAGTCCCAGTCTCAATAAAAGAACTCAGATAGTTCTTCAGATTTCACTATATCAGGATTGTCAGATACAATCAATTCAGTTATAGAATGGAACACAAATAGTTCCATTAGATTCAGAACTATCAGGCACAGTCATCTATGTTATCAGAATTTCAGTATTTCTCATGCTAGATATCAGTAGATCATGCATTAGTGTCTAGATATAGATATCATGTAATCACGATCTCAATTTCTACGTATGCATATTTGCACTCGCACGCTCATATCAGTTAGTCAGTAACATCGTTCAAACATGTAAACCCTTGCATTTAGCCTACCTCACTCATATACTCAGTACTCCTAGTTGTACTGAAGAAATTACGATATGGTGCTTTATTTCACGTTACACCATAGGTTCACAGATATGAGTTACAGATCAACAGTTGCAGTAGCATTCCAGTCACAAAGTTGCAGTGAGTCCTCATCCATTCGAGGACATCTTTTTTATTTCATTTATTAATTCAGTTCAGTTTTGCTAGATGGAGTTAGTTGGAGATATGTTCCTTCAACTCCTTATTCAGACAGTATCTAGAGGCTTCCAGATTTAGCTCGGAGTTGATTCAGATTTCAGTTGTTTTGGGTATTCATTACCCCATATGGATGTTATGATTTGTCAAATATTTTATTCAGTTGAACCTTATGGCCTATTGTTCATGTTTTCCGCATTATTACATCATATATTGTAGTATACAGGTACAGATATCAGTCATGGGTTAGCATGTGGTCCCTCGGGATTATGGGCATCGTGTAGCGATCCGGTTCAGAAAACCGAGGCGTTACAGAAAATTTGAAAAAGTTTGAAGGGGAAAATGGGAGGGGTTTGTGATTGTTCATCTCTTGAAATAATCAAGATCGTGATCATGGTTGGGGACTATGATTGTGAAACTCACGTTATCACAATTGCGAACCCCATCCCATCATAATTGCGATAACCGAGGCTATTATTTTGCTCCCCTATTTTCAACTACTCAGCCCATTACTCAAATGCACCACACTTTTCCTCTTTTTTTGTCAACCTCTTTCAAAATACCTCATAGTACCTCAATTTTATGGATTAATCACAAACAAAAATAAAACCTATTCTAACAATCAAAATTCAAAGTAAACTTCGTGGCATGTGATGGGTTACCTCCTATCCAATACCTAATTTATCATCACGTCAAGACGTTCTTCAACTTTCAAGATGTATCCTTGAGGGACCCATCATCTACATCCATGTCCACTACATCAATAAAGGATATCACTTTTAGTTCTATGGGTTGTTTCTTGGTCTTACATACTTGAAAGGACACTTCATTATTTTGGACTCGAAATTTCATTTCTCCTAACTCCATCTAAACAGTAGCTCTTTCAGTTGCAAGGAAAGGTTGGCCATGGATAATAGGTATCTCTTGGTCAATTTTGCAATCAAGCATAACAAAGTACACCAGAAGAATGAATCGATCCACCTTCACCTAAACATAAAAAAGACTCCAACCAGTCTCTTAATAGATCGGTCCACCATCAAAAGCCTCATTATGGTTGGAGTAGGAGTGCCTAAACCAAGTCTTAGATAGATTACATAAGCCATGATATTGATGCTTGCACCAAGGTCATAAATATCCTTTTCAAACTTGTGTGTCCCTATGTTGTATGGGATTGTAAAAGCCCCGAGATCCTCCTTCTTTTCCATTATAGCACTGGTCATGATAGAGCTACACCCATGGGTAACTTCAATGGTTTCTCCATCAATAAGACATTTATTTGATATCAACTTCTTCGTTATCTTAGCATATCACGAGATCTCTTGAATGACCTCTAGCAACGGGATATTAATTTAAAGATTGCAAAGCCTAGCAAGGAATGTCTTGAATTTTACATTATCTTACTTCTTTTTAAGCCTCTGAGGGAATAGAGGGGGAACCTTCATAGTAGGTAATGGATCACTTTGTGGTTCATCATTCTTAATTACAATAAGATCTCCCTCTTCATTAAGCATTACTTCAATTATCATTGTTTATTTTTCATCCAATTTTTGTGACTTTGGAGCCTCCTCATTTGAATCAACCACATGCTTCTTCTTCACATTTGTTTGTTCAACATTGGCATCTTTATCAACTTCAACCACACAATCACCGAGGGCTTTTCCACTCCTAGTAAATATTTCCAATACTTGGGCATCATTTTTTGTCTTCACAACGGTATGACTAGGAAGGCCCCCTTTTTGTCTAGCATTAAGTTGAGTGGAAATTTTGCCAATTTGAGTTTCCAATTGTTTGATTGAGGCAGATTGTGATACAACCATTTGGTTGATTTGTGAAAATTTACCTTCCAATTCTCGGAACATTTTGTCCATCCCCTTGACACAACCCAACCCCAGGCCTTATCGTAATGAGCATCCCAAGTCCAACCAGGACTGGGGATCGCCCCCTGTTACCCAACCCAACCATTTATATCCATCCTTAGATGAACTAAATTTCAAACATATAACAAGATAGCATTATTGTTCGCATTAAGACTCTGGGATAGTGTGACAACCATGACCGACCCAACCGAGTCCAACCGTACCGCATTAGCCACCCAACCATATCTATCATAACCATAGAACATAAACCAAAGGGAATACCAAAATATAATCTGAAAATCAATCCTACAATGTAATAAGATGGAACAACCAACAATATCGTCCAATGATGTCAGCCCACCGCTTATTCTAATGCCAAGGCCGACAATAATATCGATCTTGCCCGTACCAAAACCCAAAAGTACCACAAAGCCTCTATCCAAAAGAATAAACAAATCTAGTTGGGACATGCCCCCAACCCTGGCCAATACCAATATTCAAAGTGAAAGAAAAGTGTCTAAAGAAATCCGTAACATGAAATGATGCCTCCCTAAAGGATGGAAGCTCACCACTTCAGTCAAAATGTCGATACCAAATCCGTGTGCTAAATAGGAGGAGTAGAATGGCCGATACCTACTTAGTGTGGGTATACAACTGCCAGAAGATGGGGTTAGCGAGTGACCGCTAGCAAAAATCACAGGATGAGGACAAAATAATGCCAGTAATAAAACTAAGTAAAACCATCGATAATGCATAAAACCATACATATATAAGTGCCGAAAAGGGAATCGGATTTAGCATGCAATTAAAACTTTTACCTGGGCTGTGTAACTTTGCCATCCTAACCACCCCATATAGGTTCAACTTCCCTTGCTGAAAGGGACCTAGTACGTGTAGCAACACGACTAGGAAATATCCCATGTGATGACTAGTACATCCCCTAATATAAAATGCAAAACACGAACATGGTCATCAAGACCCCTCATAACGGCAAATATGAGTTTTCAGTTTTGGTACCCCCGGGACCGCCACCTTTCATAGCTTAGCTAGACACCCCGCCATTAATGCCCAAATAAAACCAAGTCTAAACAATTCATTTACCATTTATTAACCAAGGCCAATATTAGTGGTATCATCATACCACCCCTTATATGCAAGTACTATCCATAGCCAAACCATTTAGGTTAAGGGGACCTTAAGTGCCCTTCCATAGACCATATTAGATCAACTTAGGAGACTTTCATGTTATCCACAAGCATAACTATTTAGACTTTAGCCTTTTCAAACCATTTAAACCATGCATAAATCCTTTATTCAATTGAAAACATGCAAGAGTTCCATTAAAAGAAGTCAATGCAGTGAACATATCTTTATAAGCATTTTATCAAACACCTTGGGGGCAAAATATAACCATAACCAATTCCAAAGACCATTAAACTATTACCATGCAATCCAATTGTACAAACCACCATTAATGCATATAAAAGCATAATTAAAACCATAGGAAATTATAACAAGGCATTTAACATCAAAACTCCCAAATAAAGTTGAAAACCATAATCATGAAATAGTAAAACCATGTAATAAATCATATAAACCATGATTGTAGTTGAAATTACAATGAGGGAAGAGAATCATGCCTTATACCGAAGAATTAATGGAAAGAAATCACCAAGACAATCCCCAAACAAATCCGTAAGATGAAACCCTAGCCTTCTTGCCCCAAAAGCTCTTGAGAGAATTATGGAGTATTTTGGAATAGTTTCTAAGTGTTAATGAATAGAATAATAGGGTAAATAACCTCCTAAGTGTATTAGAAGTTGTGCGTCCTAGTTAGGATATGACTGACCCATATGAGTCGTACCCTCTTATACGATCGGTATCCACCACTAGTATCCAAGTCTCAAACCTTGGATCAAACACTGTCCAGTATATGACTCATCTAACTAAGTGTAACCACAACATACGATCCTTACCCATAACCCGTACCCCTGGCAGAATAAAATACTAGGAGGATCAAACACTGTCCACCACACGAGTACGTGATATGACTTTTACCAAGACATACGACTAACACCTCTAAGTCATACCCATTCCAGTGACCAAAACTATCCTACCAACTAACACTAGTCAGCATACGATAAGACCATACCACCCGTACCCCAACATACGACTTATACCCATGAGTCGTATTAGGGTCGGAGAAAGAGTTTCAAGGTTATTTTCTAAGGGACAAAATCCAAGATGATTCACTCTCCCCCACTAGGAACATCCATCCCCAAATGACGTACAAGGTAGGGGCAACCACACACAGAATCATTTGCATTATCAAACATCCCTTGAACAAAGTTTGAAAACAAGGAGGCAAAAATGTTAATCTTTTCTTTAACAAACTTAGAAAATAAAGATGTGTTCAAGACATATACCTTCCGCACGAATCCCAGGAGCAGAAAATAATTGTGGATACTTGGACTTCATGTGCTCTTCCGCAACCTTAGTAGCTTCTTCCACCTTATGGTTCCTCCATAGACCCTTAAATCAAGCCACATCCTTGGTGTGCAACTGAAGAACTTACCTATCTAATATCTTAACCTGGAGTTCTTCATAAGACAGAGAATCCGAATACCTAATACTTCGAAAGGAAAAATCGAAGAAGGATCGCCAAGACACTTTCTCTACATAGAAACATGAAAGACCGGATGAACAAAACTTAATCTAGATGGAACCTCCAACTCATAAGCAACATTGCCAACTCTCCGCAAAATAAAATAAGGACAAACATACTAAGGACTGATTTTCCCCTTTTACAAAACTGCACCACCTCCTTCATGGGAGTCACCTGAGGAACACCCTATCCCCAACTTCAAACTCCAAGTTTCTACACCTGATATCCGCATAGGACTTTACGCAACTTTGGGAAACTTTAAGCCTATCCCAAATCACCTTGACCTTCTCCATCGCCTGATAAACCAAATCCAGACCAAACATTTTCGCTTCTCCAAGATCAAACCATCCAATAAGAGATCTACACCTCCTACCATACAATGCCTCAAAATGAGCCATACCAATACTCGAATGATAGCTATTGTTGTAACCAAACTCCACCAAAGGTAGATGCTCAACCAAATTGCCACCATAGTCAATCACAAAGGCCCGAATCATATCTTCCAATATCTGAATAGTTCTCTCGACATGCCCATCCGACTGTGGATAAAAAGTAGTACTCAGACAAACGTTAGTCCCCAACCCTTTCTGAAAAGACTGTCAAAAATAAGATGTAAACTACATACCACGATTAGAGATAATAGAAATAGGTACCCCATACAGCTTCACAATCTACTAAAGATACAACCACGTATAATCCTTCATCGAAAAGGTAGTCTGCACAGGCAAGAAATACGCAGACTTGGTCATCTTATCCATAATGAACCAAATTGAATCATACTGATTTCGAGATTGAGGACAACTGGTAACGAAGTCCATATTGATCAATTACCACTTCCATTCGGTAAATCAATTTCTTGATACAATCCTCCTAGCCTAAGGTGCTCAACCTTAACATTTTGACACACCATGTACTTGGCCATATAATCAACCACATCACTCTTCATGCCATTCCACTAGTAGATCTCTTTAAGGTCATGATACATCATAGTCGAACCGAGATAAACAACATATCAAGACTCATGTGACACAGCTAAAACCCTTTGCCACGACCCATAGACATGAGGAACACACAACCTCCCTTGGTACCATAAAGTACCGTCACCACTGATCTCAAACAACACTATCGTTTGCCCACCAATGTCACTCTTGATTTTTATCAAGACAGGATCCAACATTTGTTTCTCTTTAATATCTGCACCAAGACACGACCAAACCACTTCTTGCACCATCACACCACCATCCTTAAAGTCCAAGAGTTGAACCCCAAGATTAGCCAAGCGATGAATATCCTTCACCAATTCCCGTTTTTCTTCCTCCACGTAAGCCAAACTCTCCATGAATAACCTGCTAAGAGCATCAACAAGCACATTATCCTTCCCTATGTGGTAGTGAAGACTCATATCATAATACTTGAGAAGCTCAAGCTACCTTCTCTTCCTAAGATTAAGCTCTTTCTGAGTGAACACGTACTGAAGACTCTTGTGATAAGAAAAGATATCCACGTGAAAACCATATAAATAATTTCTCCATATTTTTAAAGAAAATACAACTGCCAACAACTCCAAATCATGAGTAGGATAATTCCTCTCATGTACCTTCAACTGCCTGTAGTCAATGCACATTTGAAGGGAACCATTCTTTTTTAGAACAAATAACACTGGTGCACCCTATGGAGAAATACTACGATGAATAAACCCCTTATCTAGAAGATCCTTAAGTTGCTCCTTGAGTTCCCTCAACTCAGCTGGAGCCATTCTATACAGAGAAATAGAAATTGGATGAGTGTCCTAAAGTAAATCAATACCAAACTCTATTTCCCTATTCGGAGAAACACCAGGAAGATCATCCAGAAAGAACTTTGGAAACTCATTAATCATAGAGACCAAAGAAAAAAAAGGACCTTCTGAGTTAGAATCTTTAACCCGGACCAAGTGATAAAGACAACCCTTAGAGATTAATCTTCGGTCTCTAAGATAAGAAATAAATCTCCCTTTAAGAGATAAGGAACTACCTTCCTATTTTATAACCGATTCGCTAGGAAACTTAAACATAACCCTACGGGTCCGATAATCCACATACGCATAACAAGAATGTAACCAATCCATACCTAGAATTACATCAAAATCTACCAAATCCAACTTAAACAGATCCACTAAGGTTTGGTTGCTACCAAAAGATACCACACCCCCTATAGACTCTCTTAACAATAACCGAGTTACCTACTAGGGTAGAAACAAAAAAAAGATTTGAGAAAACTTCCAGATCAAAACCAAAAGACACAGCCACATATGGAGTCACATAAGAAAGAGTGGACCCCAGATCAAGAAAACAATATATGTCATGAGAGAAAAGCTATAACATACCAATAATGACATCAGGTAATGCCTCGGATTCCTGTCGGAATGCCAAATTATACAACCTATTTTGACCAATACTAGAACCAGGAGCAGTAACAGAAGTAAATGCCACCCCTCTAGGTGTAGGAGCAGAAGATGAAGCCATAAGAATCTTATTTGTCCCCAAAGAAACTTTATTGATAGGAGAATCCCTGAGCTGATGTCCTACCTAGCCACACTTGAAACACTTTACCCTTCCTTCCTCGCAATAAACCCGATGAGGACAACCATAGAATCAACAAGAAGGATATAAAAAAACTGACTGACCTCCTATCGCCTGAGATTGGGCAACCTGTGCCCAAGAATTATCACCACCTTGATGACGTCTGTATCCCCAATGATAAGGAGCATTAGTATAAAAGAAACTCAAACTCCCCCACTTTTTTCTGCCACTTGCCACCATCCCTATCACCCTGAGATTGAGCACCTCCCTAATCAGAAAACTTGTTCCTCTTTTCCTTCTTATCACCAAACTCTACCTAATTTCTCTTCTCATCCTCAACTTACTACATATGAATAGTAAACCTCAAGATGTCCATATCCTTAATCAGCATGGCAATCTTGGTCTCCAGAATCAAATCTCTATTCAACCTAGAAGGAAACTTCCTCATTCTCGTCCTCGTATCATCCACAAAATTAGGAGCATACCTTGATACATGATGGAACTTTAAAGCATATTCCTTTACTGACATCCCCCCTGCTTGAGGTTCACAAATCCTCAATCTTTACTTCCCTCAACTCTTGAGGAAAGAACCAATCCAAGAAGGCATTAGAAAAGGCCTCCCACAACCCTTTCTCTTCCATATCACCTTTATCCCTGTACCACTCCTCATACCACTGATAAGCAACATCCTTAAGCTAATAAGCTATAAAGTTAACCCTTATACATTAATAGTCTGCGTCAACCAAAAGATCTTTTCAGTCTTATCCAAGAAGCCCTGTGGATCCTTCTCCACCTTCACGCTAGTAAAAGTTGGAGGACCCATCTTCATGAGTTTACCAACCCTTGTGGCCTCAGCAGACAAAGCACCAGTTGTACCATACTCATCCTGAGCAACGACTAATTAGGCAATAACATGGATAGACTAACGAAATTCTATATTCATCACATTGCCTTAAGAGATCTGATGTCACGACTCGAGGCTACTCCCTAGTCTCAAAAATAGTGCTTGCAGTCACAAGTGATCACAAGCTAACCCATGAGATGGTACCTACTATGAGCATTGAGTAAATTTATATATAAAGACATAAGTGAAAATAACTGATAATGCCTCAAGGTTTTTAATATAGAAAATATAACTGAATCTATAAGTCTAAAAACATCTGCAAAAATACTAAAATGTAACTGATAACACTGATAAACTAACTGACTATCTAAATGTCTAAAAAGCCTCTAACTGACTGACTATGGAGTTGATGGGACAAGTCCCCAACTAACTCCGATTAAATGAATAATACTAAACTACTGAATAACTAAAATAAACCATCGTGTCCCTAAAAGATGAGGAATCACCAATACTACAACTGAGTAACACTAGGATGTCTAACTATGATTGGGGAACTAGGCGTCTAAACCTTTGATATAAGACATCATAATGCAAAGAAAATATGCAATTAATACTTTAAATATACTGGTATATGAGATAAGGTTAGGCTGAAATACATAGATTCATGTGCACAAAATAACGACTGACTGAATAGCATGAGATAACTAATGCATAAATGCGTGAAAGCTGTAAAATATGAGAATGCATGGCCAAGAATATAACATGATACTGAAATAATCTATAAATTAAAATACTGAAATCTGGTAACTGAATAACTGATGAACTTTATGCTATGGTCAAGCAAACCTAAACTGAATATATACTGAATACTGAACTGAAACTGTGGAAGGTATCATCAACCGACATGTCCTAATCTGAGCTAATCGGGGTCCAACCTGTATCCCTATTGAAAGGGTCTCAGTACCATGCCACGGGTACTAACACTAGCTGTGTGGATCCACTAAACTGGTATCCCTAAGGACTAAAGAGTTATTCCTAAACTGGTGGGTGACCCCTAAGAGAATGTTAGTCCTAAACTAGTGGGTGACTTCTCAGAGAATGTTAGTCCTAAACTAGTGGGTGACATCTCACAATCCTACATTGGCGATATAGTTCTGAAACTTAGGGACTACTTCTAATTACCCAGACCTAGCTGGCAGGTGAGCCCCCATCCCTAGGTTTGCTCGGTGCTAAATCCTACTCCCAACGGAACTAACACTGATTACTACACTGAACTAAGCCTAACTGAACAAACAACTAATCAAAATAACTGACTGAATGATAATGCTCATGGTATATATAAAATCATTCTGAAGATATTGAAATTATGTAAACAACTAGGTATCGGGTGTTCATAACCCACCAGCACTGAATGAAAAAATCAATAAGGACATGTAAAGCTTGAAAATCCATATTAAAGGATCATTGCTCAAAACCCAACATTTAGGAATTTCATCAAACACATGGGAGTCATGAATTTAAGCATGGGAATGGGTAAAGCATGTAATTGAAAACATACTTACAATACTAAAACCATGAATTAGGGACTCAAACGTGTAAAGGTCTCATCCCATCAAAAACACTTGTAAACATAACTTGTAATCAAAATTCAAAAGAGTTTCATGGAGAAAATTCATCATAAACATGTATAATTCATAATTTAAAACATAAAAATAGATTCTTGGACTACATATGTGGAAAGGACCCATGGATGAACATCACACATACCTTAAAGACCTTAAGCTTAAAAGAGAAACACAATCTCAATGCTTTCCTTAAAAAGTCTTGGATTAGGGAACTTGAATCCTTGGTTTTATTTAAGAGAAAGGAATGAAATTGATGAATGAGGGGGATGATTAGGGTTTGTTTTTGAGAGAAAAATTGGGGGAAAATAGGTATATAATGCTCCAACTAAAGCTTTAATTCATGTTTTTACGAATTGAAGTGAGGGGAAAAACTCAATTTCCCCTGAAAGAATTAAATTGCATATGGAACACTGACTTAAGGGACACCGCGATGCAATAAAGGCCTCATTTCTATACCCACCGAGATGGGACACTATCGCGGTAAAGTTCTTGAATCGACATCCAAACACGACCTTATCCTCTTCCAAAAAATTTTAAACTTCCCCGAGACATGCTCTCTATCTAAAACTTCCTCGAGACATGCTCCTTACACCCTTGATCATGGATTAACTCAAAAAACTTCATCTCGGGGTCGAGAAAACAGATTTAAAAATTCTCGAAGTTAATAGGGCAAAAATAAGACTAAGTCCCCAACACTTGGTTAAATTTTAAGACTTTAAGATTCTTATACAAGCAACTAGGATCTGAATAAGGCTAAGAAAATTATGGGGTATTACACTTGAGGAGAACTAGACAGAATAGGAGGAAATCCGGCGCCATCAAGAATAGGACCATAAGATCAAAGATGTACTCCAAACATAGGACGTACCCCTTCAGCATTATCCCCAGATATGACAAAAGAATTTCCTTGTGTTCCAGATCTAGGAGGCATGATCTGAAAGACGAACAAACAAGAATTAGTCGAGATTCCACGATTGAGAACTCAAGCTTGAAGATAGAACACCAAGAAACTGAAACATTCTTAAATGTCTTACAACCTCTTTCTTATGAGTGTGGCATACTTCACACCCCTAAAAGACACTCTAATCGAAACAACTTTGTGGACTTTCCATTTGACCATGAAACTAGGCTCTGATGCCAATTTGACATGACTAGACCCTAGGCTTTATCGTAATGGGCATCCCAAGTCCAATTGGGACAGGGGAACGACCCCTATTACCCAAGTCCAATTGGGATGGGCTAAATTTCGAATATATAACAAGATATCATTATTGTTCACATTAAAACTCTAGGATAGGGTCACAACCATGACCAACCCAACTGAGTCCAATCGTATCAAAATGTAATACCCTGAGAATTCAGACCAATATTTGGACAGTGTTTCAAGCTCATAAGAAATAAATTTATAGTGCTTTAGTAGTTTTATGAGTGAGTTTGATGTATATTAAGGCCTTAAGTAACTCTTAGCTAATAGATGAATCAAAATATTCCTTACCGATTTAGGTTTGAGAAGAATGTTGCTATAGTAAACTTCCAACAAGCATATCTTTTATTCTACTGTGAATTTTCTATATCCAGACCCACAAAATTGTAGAAAATTGAATTATATTTCAACTGATACCAATTTTACCTTAATCTAATACCCAGGTGAGAGTTTATGGCACTTTTAGTGAAAGTAGTAGATCAAAATGAGCAGCACCGCGTCGCGGAGAACCAAAAAATGGCACTCATCTTTTCCAGTGAGGCGATGCAATTTCATCGCATCATGGAGATGGGTAAAATTGGGCTCTTCAGTTTCTAGAGACGTAATGTGATAGTGCCGCATCACGAAGGAGTGCCATTTTAGGTTTATCCTTTTTTAATGGCCGGACGCGATTGTACCGCGTCACGTCAGGTGTCAAAATTGGGATTTCCAATTTTCCAGTTCCGATTTTAATTTCCCAAGGGCATTTAAATCCTTTTCCATTCATCCTATTCAATCAAAAATGGGATTAATCATTAGTTAAAGCATTATATTCAATATTTCCACAATTTCCTCTTCAAAAGAAACCCTAGCCACCACCAAAATTCATCAAGTTCAACCATTAATTCCTTAAAGAAGTTTTAGAATTCAAGCATCTCCACCCAAGAACTATCAAGAACTATAATTCTTTTGCAAGATTAAAACCCTAAGGTATGTTAGGTGTTCATCCATGGGCCTTTTTCACCCATGGAGTCCAAGATTCATCTTTTATGTTTTAAATCATAAAATTGCGTGTTTATAATGATTTATCTCCATGAAGCTTTAATGAATTTTGATCATACATGTTTTTTACTATATATTTTCATTTAAAGCAACCCTTATTACATATTTTATGAAATATGTCCATGAACTTACATGAATTTCAAATCTTTATCATGTTTCTATGAAATCATTGGTGATATTAAACCTTACATATTTGAATGGTGTTGTTTGTTGAATTTAAACCCTAAATGGTGATCTTAGAAGTGAAATCATGCTATAACTACAAGTTTTAAAACTATTCCTATGCTTAGTTTAAACCATGAATTTCAAGCGTTTGATGAAATGCCTAAATGATTGGGTCTTGAACAATGACTACTTATTACATGTTTACAAGTTTAGATTTTGGAATTTGTTTTCAAATGAAATGCATTATAGTATGTTTTAAATATTGTGATTTTCATAACATGTTCATGAGAATTTGGAATAAATCCTCATTTATATGATTTTGGTCATATGATCATGTTATCTCATTATATCTAGAAGTATCCTCATGTTAAAGTCTTGACCCCCATGTGTTTGATGAAATGCTTAAGTAAATAATTGTGAACAATGATCAATGATCTCCTTCCGTAGTTTCAAAGCTTTCATATGTCCTTATTGTTATTATTGTTATCGAGTCTTCGGGGTTATTGTAATGCCTTGATTATCTGAACTGGAACACTATATGATGCTCATGACCCCGAAGGACCACAAGCTAACCCATGACTGATATCTATACCTGTACACTACATAATATGATATAAAAATGCAGAAACATACACTGAGAGGCCGTAAGGTTCAATACTGAAAATGACTAAATAATGATAATAACGCCTAACATAAAGTGGTATCTTGATACCAAAATAAAACTGAAATACCAAAGTATGAAAAACGTGAAGAATATTGTAGTCGTCTGAAAGACTAACTATCTAACTAAGGAGTTGATGGGACATGTCCCCAGCTAACTTCGTCAACTGAAAACTAAAATGATATGATAAAATTAGATCACGTCCTCAAAGAATGAGGACTCACTGCTAAATCTCTAAACCCTGGAATGCTACTGCTCCAGCTAATCTGGGAGTTGTGTCTCTAAGTCTATGATGTAATATAAAAAGAAAACACCATAGTGCAAATGCGTCAGTACAAAAGAATGCACTGAGTATACATGTGACGTAGGCTGAATACATGGGGCTTACATGCATGAATGATAATAACTGACTGACTAATATGAACGTGAGTGTACACATGAATACATAGTAACTGAGATCGTGAGAACATGATAACTGAATCTATATACTGATGACATGAATTTACTGATATCTAGCATGACTGATACTGGAGTTTCGATAACTGAAATAACTGATAACATGAGTGACTATGTCTGACAGTCCTAAAGCTGATGGAACTATCTGAGTTCCGTACTGTGACTGAGTTGACTATATCTGACAGTCCTGAAATTTGAAGAACTATCTGAGTTTTTTTACTGAGACTGATACTGAAACTGTGGGAATAGTTATTTAACCGACATGCCCCAAATGCACTAGAATAGCTGAGCTGGACTGAATGCATAACTGAGTGCTCTGAGGAACTAAATTTTCTCACAATGAAAATGCATGTCTGATGTATAATTATATAACTGAGCTGGTACATGAATGCATGACCGAATATGCAATGGCACTTGATACCAAGTTTGTGATGACACATGAGCATGAAACTAAATACGAAGTTTTCACTGAATACTGAACGTGAAGCTGAATAAGATTAAGGAGAACTATTACCTTGAGCTTGATCTGTATTGGCAAAAAAGAGGTGAGGATACTTTGCATGCATGTCTACTTATGCTTCCTAAGGAGCTCCCTCAACGGATTGATTTCCCCAAGGAACTTTGACTAGAGGGACTTCTTTGTTCCTCAATCTACGAGTCTGATAGTCTAAGATTTCAACTGGAATCTCTTCATAAGAGAGGCTGTTCTTAACAACAATACTCTGAATAGGGACTACGACTGATGGGTCACCTACGCACTTCTTGAGCAAAGAGAAATGAAAAACTGGATGAATTGAGGCTAGATCTGAAGGCAAATAGAGCTCATAAGCTACCTTGCCGAAGCGACTAAGAATCTTAAAGGGGCCAACATATCGGGGACTTAGCTTTCCCTTCTTGCCGAACCTCTTCACTTCTTTCATGGGAGAGATATTGAGGTAGACATAATCACCAATCTCAAAATTGAGATCTTTTCTATGCACATCTATATAAGACTTCTGTTGGCTCTGAGCAGCCCGGAGTCTTTCTTTGATCAACTGTACTTTCTCTAAGGCATCAAACACTAAGTCAGGCCCTATGACTGAGGCCTCACTAACTTCGAACCAACCGATTGGAGATCTACATCTCCTACCATAGAGAGCTTCGAATGGAGCCATCTAAATACTGGAATAATAGTTATTATTATATGCAAACTCAATCAAAGGCACGTGGTCATCCCAACTACCCTTGAAATCAATTACATACGCCCTTAGCATATCTTCTAAAGTCTGAATGGTCCTTTCTGCTTGACCATCTGTCTGAGGATGAAAGGTTGTACTGAGATGAACTTGGGTACCAAAACCCTTTTGGAATGCTTTCAAGAAGTAAGAGGTGAACTGGGTACCTCTATCTGAGATGATAGCTAATGGAACACCGTGTAATCTGACCAACTCCCTCATTTAGAGTTTGACGTAATCCTCGACTGAATAAAAGGTAGGAACTGGAAAAAATAAGCTGACTTGGTCATTCGGTCTACTATGACCCAAACTGAATCATGTTGATGACGAGTTCAAGGCAAACCCGTCATGAAGTCCATGTTCACTTCTTCCCACTTCCAAGTAGGAATGGTGAACTCCTGCATGGAACCTCTAGTCTTCTGATGCTCTATCTTAACTTACTGACATGTAGAGCACTTAGCCACAAACTCTGCAACATCTCTCTTTATCCCACTTCACCAATACATCTCCCGCAAGTCGTGATACTATTAGTGGCCCCTAGATGAATAGAGTATCGCACACCATGTGTTTCTGCAAGAATTCGCTGCCTCAAGTCATCTACACCTGGAACACATAAATAACTCTGAAAACGAAGAACACCATCTCCCCCTTGGGAGAAAACCTCTACTTTCTGATTCTGAACTGACTCTTTTGTCTTAACAAGGCTAGGATCCCTGTCTTGCTTTTGTTTTACCTTGTAAACTAGAGATGATTCTGAACTACTCTGAACACATATACTTCCCTCTGAAGAATTGACTAAGAGAATGCCTAGTCCGGCAAGCTGATGAACTTCCTGAACTCACTCCTTCTTACTGTCCTCAGCATGAGAAATACTACCCATGGACAGTCTACTGAGAGCGTCGGCCACTACATTGGCTTTTCCCGGATGATAAAGAACGCTCATTTCATAATCTTTCATGAGATCTAACCACCTTCTTTGATGAAGATTGAGATCTTTCTGAGAAAAGACATACTGAAGACTCTTATGATTTGTGAAGACATCTACATGAACTCCGTAGAGATAATACCTCCAAATTTTCAAGAAAAATACTATGGCTGCTAACTCAAGATCATAAGTAGGATAATTCATCTCATGGGGATTCAACTATCTAGAGGCGTAGGCTATGACATTACCATGATACATGAGGACACAACCCAAACCTATCTAAACCATCTGGAAGAGCTAGAACTGAAGCTGAGGTGAGTCGAGTCTTCAACTCCTGAAAACTCTTTGATGATAGGCGAATTTACGCGCCTATATCAATATATTTTGCCCATATTTTAGCCTAGTTTTGAGAACAAATTATATATTTCATGCACTTTTAGTCCTTTTTCCTGTAAATGAGCTAACGAACATGATTAGTAAAGTTTCAGGTATAAATGATGCATAATTCAGCATTTTATGGCTTACTTGACGCTAAAGAAAGCTCACGAAGGAAGGGAAGGGAGTTTACACGCCTAAGGACCAAAACTGCTGCATGGAAAATCTGTCCCGGGCTAAAACAGCATTTCTGAAGACTTTGGGGGACCAAAACTGCTACATGGAAAATCTGTCCCGGGCTAAAACAGCAATTCTGAAGACTTTGGGGACTTACAGACACAAAGCTGGATTTTGACAATGATACATTAACCTAGTACAATTAGGTTATGTATTTCATTATTTTATGTGGATTATGATAATGTTACCTTAACCTAGTACATTTGGGTTAAGGATTTCATTAGTCTAGTAGGATTTGGTTATTTATTTCATTAGCTTAGTAGGATTAGGATATGGGTATTATAAATACCCTATCATGCTAGAGATTTTAGAGAAGAAGGAGGGAGGAAGGAGGGAGAACACAATACTTCCTTCCATCCCTCTCATCTTCTAACATCTTCTCAACATCTCATCTTACAATTCAATTCCATTTTTCTTCTTCTACTCTTCTATTCTTAAATTCCACAACAAGAGAATCGTTACTTTGCCTAGGAATTCACGCCTCACGCCTACCACCTAAGCTACACGAAATTACTCAATCTTGTGGTATAACAACAATGTCAACCGTGATCTCCTTCACATTCATGGGTAACTAAATTTCTCTGTTGGGGTTATGGAAGCCGAATGAGTTACTATCTATTGCTGTGAGTTTGTGAGTTCGAGGCACGTATATTGCTTATATCATTATTCTATTCATCTTAATCTACATTCTTTGCGGTTGCAAACACAAGAATACGCCGGTCTAACATTTAACTTGTTCGAGAGAAAAGTTATTTGTCTGGAAAAGAGATAATGTCAAGGTAGTAGGACACCCTTTCCTATTAAAAAGCTAGTGCCGTAACTGGACTAACCTCTTGGAGAATTCGTACCGTTAGACACGCTTTAAGCTCGAGAGAGTGAAAGTGAAATAGTCCTTGTTTAGGTCGAGAGACGCTTGGATTTACCATCGACTACAATCCTCTATAAGCAATTGCATGACAGAATTCTACACACTCATATCCAATAGAGACGTATACCTCAGAAGGTGGGCATAACCCCAACGCTTCAATTCTCATTGTTTACAACCAACGTAACAATCTCTCTCTTTTTACTTTATTATTTTCAGCTTTTGTTTACATTACTTGCAAGACAAGAATCCCCCCTTCTTACGAGACTTGCACCAAAAGTTTAGTAATTTTACTTACTTGTTGGCCAAGCTATTCCCTGTGGGATCGACACCCAACCCAGGTTGGGTTCTATATTTGCTAACGACCGTTTTACACTCCTACGAGAGCTGTAGATTGAGCGTTATCAAAAATTGGCGCCGTTGCCGGGGAATACAAGTGTCAATTAAGTTCGTAATAATTACTAGACCCTTTGGTCAAAGACTCTCGTACTTTTACTTTTAGTTTTCGTTTTTGTTTACTGCAGGTTTTTTGTTCAAGTGCATCAATGGATGCACAACGTGAAATACCATTCGATGATGATGATGATCTTGATGGAGCCGGAGCCACTGGAGCTATAATTCCACCACCATTAGCGCCCGGAGCCAAGTTCAACATCACAAGCACCATGATTTAGTTATTGCAACTCAAGGGATTATTTGGTGGACTAGCAGGCGATGATCCGAATATGCATCTCATCAACTTTATTTCTACATGCAAGTCTTTTGACAATCCTGGTGTTGGTCAGAATGCAATTCGATTACGTCTATTCCCATTGTCTCTGTCTGGGGAGGCATCACTATGGTTGAATGGGCTGACTCCTGATTCAATTACAAATTGGAGGCAATTGAGAGATGCTTTCCTAGAAAGATTCTTTCCGCCTTCCAAAAGGGCACAATTGAGAGATGAAATCAGCAACTTTCGTCAGCTTCCCACTGAAGCTCTTCATGAAACATGGGAGAGGTTCAAGACAAAGCTAGAGAGATGCCCAAACCATCACATGACTAATGTTCACCTCATGGAGATATTGTATAGAGCCTTGAATTTAATAACTAAGCCAGTGGTGGACAACGCAGCTGGAGGATCTTTTATGGATCTCACCTTTGGTCAAGCAAGCAATATGCTAGATCGCATGACGAAACAAAGTAGAGCTTGGCATACCAAGGATTCCGAGGTAGCAAGCCCCACTTTATCTATAGGCATGACTGCAGGCCAAAGAAGAAGACAAGAAGAACGTGATCAAGATATGGCGCACATGAAAACACAGATGGATCTTCTTACAAAGCATTTATTATCAGGGAAGACCGAAAAAGTGAAAGCTGTGGCGCTAAAAGGAAGAGACGAATCTGATTCGGAAGAAGAGGCCAACTACTTGAACAATCAGGGGGGTTTTCGAGGGAATACCCAAAGAAACCAAGGTCGGAACTATTATGGTAAATCTGGAAACATGGACCAAGGTAGTTGGAAGAACAAGAATGAAAAGAGTGGTTTGTACGTTCCCCCTGGTAGACGTGATACCACCACATCTAATTCTGGAAGTATGGAAGACATGATGGCTAAATTATTGAAAGGAGTGGAAGCAACAAGTGCGGGAGTTACTGAGGTAATTAATGATTTGTCCTCCATGAAACAACTAGTTGATTCTCATTCCACTTCAATCAAGCAAATAGAGCAGCAATTGAGCCAACTGTCAGCAGCACTCAATCAAAGAAAGGCTGGTACTCTACCTAGCGATACGGTGCAAAACCCAAGGAATGATGGGTCATGCATGGCCATCACTACCAGAAGCGGTAAGGTGCTGGAACCTTCAGCAAAAAGCAAGCAAGTGGCCAAAAATAAGGAAGATGATGACGCCATAGAAGCTGACCAAGACGTCCATGACGTCACCCCTAGTAGGTTGCAGCCTGAAACTACCAAAATTCGGAAGTAAGAGGAGAAGAAAGCCGTGGAGAAAAAAATTCCATATCCACCACCACCTTTTCCTCAAAGATTGAAGAAGCATGCGGATGATACAAGGTTCAGCAAATTCATGACGATGTTAAAGCAGCTGACTATTAATGTTCTGTTGGTCGAGGCACTGGAACAAATGCCTGGGTATGCTAAATTCATGAAGGACCTGTTAACAAAGAAGCGGGCAGTAAGCTATGAGCCGGCAGATAATATTCATCATTGCAGTGCAATTGCCACAAGGTCCTTGGTACAGAAGAAGGCAGACCCTGGTGCTTTCACTATTCCTTGCACGGTTGGATCTATGAATTTTGCTAAGGCATTGTGCGATCTGGGTGCTAGCATCAATTTGATGCCACTATCCGTCTACAAGAAGTTGGGGTTAGGCGATCCGACACCAACCAATATGAGGCTCGTGATGGCTGATAGGTCGGTAAAACGACCTGTGGGTATCTTGAATGATGTGTTGGTGAAGGTGTCTACCTTCAGTTTTCCTGCAGACTTTGTGATTTTGGATTGCGAGGTGGATTCTGAAGTTCCCATAATCTTGGGACGTCCTTTCCTTGCAACAGGAAGTGTGCTTATTGACATGAGAGATAATGAGCTTTTATTTCGAATAAATGACGAAGTGGTCCGCTTTGATATATGCAAAGCAATGAAGCAGCCCAGCGATATGAATGTGTTCTCTGTAGCTGATGTTCATCATGAGGATAAAAAAGCATTATCTGTAGAAAAACAGCTTACTGTTGAGCCATTGTCTGCTGCGCTGCTAAATGTTGAGCATGAGAACGATGAAGATTATGAAGAACTTATGGGTGCTCTAACAGAAATAGAGTCCTATTCCCATACTCCTAAGCAACCGGACCGTGATCTTAAGAATCAACCGTCACCAACAGCGAAGACTTCCAGTGAAGAGCCACCAATGCTAGAATCGAAAGAGCTCCCCGATTATCTAAGGTATGTGTTCTTGGAAAGTAGAAATATACTTCCGGAGAGTGCAAATGATTTAAGTAAACAGCACGTAGACGCTCTCATCTCTACTCTGAAGAGATACATGAGAGCTATGGGTTGGACTATTGATGATATAATTGGTACCCCTCCTACAAGTAAGCCTCATTGTCGTCTGAATCCATTCAGAAAACGATCCACCATCTATCCCGACAAAGTCTGAGTACTCGAGGTAACTATGTCGTTCCGCGATAATAAATAAGGCACTAGATGGGAGGCAACCCATCATTTTATCGTTTTATCGTTTCTTCTAGTACTTGTTTTGATTTTGATAAATGAAAAATCCAAAAATAAGAGTCGTGCCACGACCAAAACTAAGGCGCTTGGTGGGAGGCAACCCATCGTACTAATCGTTTTCATTTGTTTGAGTGAATATAGGTGCAAGAAGTAGTCAACGAGGAGATTGATTTCAATTGACGATTTGGACGCATTGTATGGTAAAGTTGGTAAGTTAGGAAGGGTGATGCATAAGGCTATGGATTGAGCCTTTCCCATGCCAAAATAGGCTTCGAGGAAGGCTAGGCCTTGGTAAAACTAGGCCACGAATGATGCACAACCTATCCTATAGCCTAAGGTCTCGTAATCTAGTGTGTTATACACTATGCACCGCCTATTCCTAGGTATGCTTTTGACTATGCGCCGTCTATGCTATGGCATTTGGTCTCAGTATCTCATATGCCATAGACTATGCGGCGCATATGTCTCATTATGCCATAGACAATGCGGCGCATATGTCTAATTATGCCATAGACTATGCGGCGCATATGTCCCATTATGCCATAGACAATGCGCCGCATATGTAGGATTTTTGTCTCCAAAACCGATTGTAAATGGGTCATAACCCGACCCATTCTCTTCCTATATAAAGGAGACTTAGTCTTGAAACACAAACACATTGAAAACTTGACCTAGGCGCCGCATATACTCTCCAAATCATCTCAAAACTTTTCTTTTTGCTCTCCCACTTCACAAGAACATCTCCAAAGGCTTCAATCACGTAAGTACTCTCTTGTTCTTTATCTATTTTTCATAAGTGCTACGTTGCTATGTCTATTATGAATTGCTACATCTTGAAGAAATATTGGTAATGTTAATGTGTTTGAATTGTTGATACAAAACCAAGTGAGTGAACATGAACGTTAGGATACTCTTAACTTGTTTCCAACTAGAAATTGATTTTGATGCATTGTTATACTACTTGCGGAATTGCTATAGTCATGAACATTGCATGCTCTTGTCACTTGAATACTTACATGCTGGGATGTCTCTCTCATCGGAATAAGACTTATAGTTGCCTACCGACATAGGAGATTGTGATTATTGATAGAAACTATACCATGATGTAATCCCTATGAAGAAGTCTTGATATACCTAACATGAAAGTATTGCAAAGATTGCAAGAAGTGTTACATATCTGAATTTCTTGTTGGAATATAGCCCCTAAAACGTATGTCGATGAAGTCTGAGTAATCGACGACTTTCACTTCACTAGTCTGTACCAACAAACTAAGTGTGGGGTGGTGCCACTACTGCTTGTTTATAGATTGTATCCATCGAGATGATGCTAACATGAACATTTTTTTAAGTCTCAGGTACAATGGCACCCAAAGCAAGACCACTTCACAAAAAGGCAAGAAAAGAGGCCGAAAAGAGCAAGGAGAACCCTCCTCGCTGCAAATACCTCGACTCACTCTTGGAATTAAGTGGTATACTTATGAGGAACTTCTGAGAATGACGACTCTGATGATGATTCCGATGCAAAGGGTATGACCCCCGACATTGAGGACGAGTCCGACTGACCAGGTTCTTCGTATTTATTCTCCACTGAGGACAGTGTCCCGACTAAGTGTGGGGTGGTGGTATTGCATGCTATACTTCTCTACTCGCATCTATGTTTGTTTGCTTTGTTGTTGTTTCATTTTTTTAGTAGTAAATTTTTTCTAGCTTCGCATGAAATTATTTTGATAGGCAGCATGAGATTATAACAAGAGTATGTGCTACAATTGTGACTATTGAGACGTTTAGGCTCTAGTTGTGACTCATTATGTGATATTGTGATTCAATTCCTTCACTTGTTGGGTCGAGAGTCTATACTACTCCCAATCAAGTCGACCATGTGCCTTGTGTGTGTGAGATAATAGTATATTCTATGTATGTGGCTGATGCTAGAACTTGCCTGGTATGTATGCAAAGCGAAAATAAGGAGTGTAAGTTTAGGATATGATTTAGGCATTTCTTTGGCAACCTATACATGTTTACCTTCAGTTTTACCTACCCATGGACATCATCCTAGTTAACCCTTTTGAGCCTTTAGCCTATTTCTTTGACGACCTTGTATGTAAGCCTAATCCATTTCTTTCAAGACCGTAATTTGATCCCAAAATCCCTAAGTGCTTTAAAGTGAAAAAGTCATGTGACAACATAAAAGGAAATTGGGTGAGTATAATGCTATAAATTGGAATGGTTCTTGAATGTGTTATGAAAAAGAAAAAAAAATGCTATCATAAGAGGTATGTTGTGAAAAGAAAAAGGAAAAGAAAGCTGAAAAGTGAGTTGCACTTAAAATTGAAAAAAGAGGAGAACAAGGGTGGTAGAAAAAAGAAAGAAGAAAGGTTGAAAGAAAAAAGTGTCAATGATACAAAGTGATGTATTAAAGCGCTTAGGAACCTAGTCACTATTCTTGGCCAAAATAGTCCTACCCGTCCCTTAGCCTACATTACAACCATCAAAAGACCTACTTGATCCTAATCTTAACATTCCAACATTTAGTAGAGTATTACATTAAGGGCAAGCCTATGGTCATCAGTCGCTACATATGAACTCTTTGTGAGAGTGAGAGCAAGGACATTTTGATACCCATGTTTGAAAAATATGCTATATTTGTGAGTGATTATGGGTACTATATTGTGAGACACACATGGTTGATGAGTTTTGGATAGTTGTATATGATTCCATGCACCTTAACGTTTGCATGCGAGTCGATCACCATCACGAGTCTATGCTAGAGGTTAAACTGTTTCTACTTATAATCGGAAAGCTACTCTTTGTTGATAATTGTTGTGCTTGTCTTGAAGAATGTTTTGTGTTGTTGCTGTAAAAACCCTAAGTTGATGTTTAGAAGGACATGATATGTTGTTCGAGGACGAACAAAGCTCTAAGTGTGGGGTGTTGATGATAGGCGAATTTACGCGCCTATATCAATATATTTTGCCCATATTTTAGCCTAGTTTTGAGAACAAATTATATATTTCATGCACTTTTAGTCCTTTTTCCTGTAAATGAGCTAACGAACATGATTAGTAAAGTTTCAGGTATAAATGATGCATAATTCAGCATTTTATGGCTTACTTGACGCTAAAGAAAGCTCACGAAGGAAGGGAAGGGAGTTTACACGCCTAAGTACCAAAACTGCTGCATGGAAAATCTGTCCCGGGCTAAAACAGCATTTCTGAAGACTTTGGGGGACCAAAACTGCTGCATGGAAAATCTGTCCCGGGCTAAAACAGCAATTCTGAAGACTTTGGGGACTTACAGACACAAAGCTGGATTTTGACAATGATACATTAACCTAGTACAATTAGGTTATGTATTTCATTATTTTATGTGGATTATGATAATGTTACCTTAACCTAGTACATTTGGGTTAAGGATTTCATTAGTCTAGTAGGATTTGGTTATTTATTTCATTAGCTTAGTAGGATTAGGATATGGGTATTATAAATACCCTATCATGCTAGAGATTTTAGAGAAGAAGGAGGGAGGAAGGAGGGAGAACACAATACTTCCTTCCATCCCTCTCATCTTCTAACATCTTCTCAACATCTCATCTTACAATTCAATTCCATTTTTCTTCTTCTACTTTTCTATTCTTAAATTCCACAACAAGAGAATCGTTACTTTGCCTAGGAATTCACGCCTCACGCCTACCACCTAAGCTACACGAAATTACTCAATCTTGTGGTATAACAACAATGTCAACCGTGATCTCCTTCGCATTCATGGGTAACTAAATTTCTCTGTTGGGGTTATGGAAGCCGAATGAGTTACTATCTATTGCTGTGAGTTTGTGAGTTCGAGGCACGTATATTGCTTATATCATTATTCTCTTCATCTTAATCTACATTCTTTGCGGTTGCAAACGCAAGAATACGCCGGTCTAACATTTAACTTGTTCGAGAGAAAAGTTATTTGTCTGGAAAAGAGATAATGTCAAGGTAGTAGGACACCCTTTCCTATTAAAAAGCTAGTGTCGTAACTGGACTAACCTCTTGGAGAATTCGTACCGTTAGACACGCTTTAAGCTCGAGAGAGTTAAAGTGAAATAGTCCTTGTTTAGGTCGAGAGACGCTTGGATTTACCATCGACTACAATCCTCTATAAGCAATTGCATGACAGAATTCTACACACTCATAGCCAATAGAGACGTATACCTCAGAAGGTGGACATAACCCCAACGCTTCAATTCTCATTGTTTACAACCAACGTAACAATCTCTCTCTTTTTACTTTATTATTTTCAGCTTTTGTTTACATTACTTGCAAGACAAGAATCCCCCCTTCTTACGAGACTTGCACCAAAAGTTTAGTAATTTTACTTACTTGTTGGCCAAGCTATTCCCTGTGGGATCGACACCCAACCCAGGTTGGGTTCTATATTTGCTAACGACCGTTTTACACTCCTACGAGAGCTGTAGATTGAGCGTTATCACTCTTCTCATAAGAATCCGACCACTGAAACTTGACCTTCTTCTGAGTCAATCTGGACATAGGGGATGCAATAGAATAAAATCCCTCAACAAACAATCTGTAATAGCTAACCAAGCCTAAGAAACTCCTAATATCTTATAGAGAGATAGGGCGAGGCCAGTTTTTTACCGCTTCGGTCTTCTGAGGATCTACTCTAATGCCATTACCGGAAACGATATGACCAAGGAACGCTACTAACCTTAGCCAAAATTCGCACTTACTGAATTTGGCCAATAGCTGATGATCTCTGAGAGTCTGAAGTACTGCTCTGATATGGTCTGCATGATCGCGCTCTATGCGGGAATTGACCAGAATATCATCTATAAAGACTATGACGAACATGTCCAAGTACTGCTTGATCACACGGTTCATCAAGTACATGAAAATTGCTGGGGTATTGGTAAGACCAAAGGACATGACTAGAAATTCAAAGTGACCATACCGAGTATGAAAAACTATCTTCGAAATGTCACATTCTCGAACTCTGAGCTAATGGTAGCCTGATCTGAGGTCTATCTTTAAGAAATAACTAGAACCCTAAAGTTGGTCAAACAATTCATCGATTCTGGGAAGATGATACTTTTTCTTAACCGTGACTTTATTGAGTTGACGGTAATCAATGCACATTATGAGGAAACCATCTTTCTTTCGCACGAATAAGACTGGTGCACCCTATGGGGAAACACTAGGTCTGATGAATCCCATATCTAAGAGATCCTTCAGCTGTTCTTTCAGTTTCTGGAGTTCTGCTGGTGCCATTCTGTATAGAAGAATAGAGATAGCTTGAGTACCTGGAAGAAGGTCTATGCCAAAGTCTATTTCCCTTTTGGGAGGAATGCTTAAAAGATCTTCGAGAAAGATATCTGAATATTCATTAACCACTGGGACTGATTTAATACTGGGAGATTCAGAACTAGAGTCCTTAATATGCACGAGATGATAAACATATCCCTTAGATATCATTTTCCTTGCCCAAAGGTAGGAAACAAGATAACTTCTGAACGCTGAAGTATTACCCTTCCACTCTAGGATGGGTTCATTTGGAAACTAAAACTGAACTATTCTGGTTCTACAGTCGACTGTGGCATAGAAGGATTGAAGAAAATCCATGGCAAGAATGACATCAAAAGCAGTCATCTCTAACACGACTAAATCTGCTGATGTGACTTTTTAAAATATCATAATCGGGCAGTTCCTGTATACCCGTCGGGCAATGATGGTTTTACCTACTGGGGTAAAGACTGAAAAGGGCTCTGCTAGAATTTCAGGACTGACTCTGAAATCGCCTTCTATATAAGGAGTAATAAAAGACAAGGATGCACCTAGATCTAGAAAAGCGTAAACGTGAACATGAAAGATCTGTAATGTATCAGTAACAACATCAGGAGAATTTTCCTGATCCTATCGGGTCTGAAGAGCATAGAGATGATTTGGGCGTTGCCCACTAGTAGCACTGGAAGTGACACCCTACTGGTTCGGGCGACTGGACTAAGTTGCGGAATGGTTCTGCTGACCCTGATAACCCGACCGGGGACAATCTCTAACTCTATGGCCTGGCTTGCCATAACCAAAACAAACATCGCTACCAGCTTTGCAAGCACCCTTGTGGCTTTTACCACAAGTCTGACATAAGGGATTAGTTTGGGTATTGCTGACTCTGCCCTGAGACTTAGAGCCTGGCGCTCTATCTTTGTTACCCTCTCGGAATTTAGGAACTGGAGCACTGGCTGTAGAAGGAGCTGGAACTGATGACTTAGGATGAAACTGGGAACGATTTTCTCCTTCTGATTTAGGCTGTCGAAAATTGAAGCTACCTGTCCTAGCTTTCTTATTCTGCTTTTCTCTCTTCTTAATTTTCTGCTCCTTTATCATCAGAGCATGAGTCATGAGTAGAATCAATCAAATTTTTATGAATTTTTAAATAATTTAAATTATTAATTATAATAATTTATAGTATTTAAATTTTAAAATTTTTTTAATATTATTTATTTTTCAAAAAATATATAATAAATAAAAGTAACTTAGTAATCTATATTTTACATTTGCTATTTTTCTTAACCGGCCTAAACTGACCTAAAACGACATTCATTTTGGAAAAATAAAGTACACCCCTTTGAAATTAGAAATGCATATATTTAATTTTGAATATAAACACGATCCATACAACACACCTAATTCACGTCAATAAAGACAATAAAATAATCACTTCAATTTTGTGGGAAATCAAGGAAAATTAACATTACAACTTTTGTTGTTTCTATATTTTACAGTAATGTCATTTTCTTCGTTTCAATATAGTTGTTATATTTTGCTTTTTATGAGTCATTTTAATTTTTAAAGTTAAATTAAATTAAATTTCAGATATATAAAAAATTATATAGAAATTACTATAAATTAAAAAATTTCATATTAATATGATAAAAAAAAATATCTTAAAATATTAATTAAATTTTATATTATTTGATTCGTAAAATAAAAATGATGATAAACATTTTAAAATGAAGGTAGTAATAGCAGTGTCTAATAAAGAGCTGAATGAGATCCATGTTCGAAAAAGTTGCGCAAAATATATAGGGGATTTTAGTTTGCAAATACAGTACTAATTACTACTATTATATACAAATTACAAATATTAATAAATGAAGAGAGTTGCCAATTGAAATACATTTTCCTTTTTGCAAGTTATCTTTTTAAAAAAATGAAGCCACGTGGCAGGGAAAAGTAAAAAGACTTGACAGCAAAGCTATATGACAATGACTCAGCAAGGGGACAATTTAGTCATTACAACAAAGAATTATACTAATGTCATACTAAACTTTCAGATTGACGAAAATTTTTATTATGGTTAGTCCAATCAATGTTGTGTTAAGAGGGGAAACTACAGAAATAACCTTAAAATAGGATGGCTTTTAATTTTTGAATCCAATAAAAAAACTTTATAAAAAGAGTTTTTAGCTATTAAGTGATATATTTTCGGATAAAATTATTCTTGTTCAATAGAGTAAATTACATAAATTATTCTCATAATGAATAATAATTCCATACTTATTCATCTTTCAATCTTTTTTTTCTCTTTTTTTAATTTTACTTTGATTTTTTTTTTCGATTTTTCTTCATCCTTACTTTTTTCCTCTGAACTTCTTTTTTTCTTTTCATTTTACTTTGATTTTTTTTTATTTCCTTTTTTTTTCTTGTTCTTTTTTTACTTTTCTCAACCCTTACTTTTTTTTTTCTTTTACTCCTTTCAACACCTACCTTTATATAAAAAAATTATTTTTATTTGATTTTTTTTCTTTTTAAATTTTTCTCGTCCTTTATTTTTATTTTATCTTTTTTTATTTTTATCAACCATTTTTTTTCGTTCTCTCTCAACTTCTATATTTTCTTTGATTTTTATCTTTTTAATATTTTTCTTCATTTTTTTCGCAATTTTTATTATTTTTGTTCTTTTCTTCGATTTCTTCCAATCAAGTAACATCTGATGAGCATGCGTTGATACTATCACATTATAAAGGCAGGATTTATGACTTTCAAACAAAAAGTTGTGTTTCATGGATAAAAGTTGACACTACCACATTGTAGAGGCAAGACTTATGTCTTTCAAACAACAAGTTATGTTTCATGTGAAAGAGTTGACACTACCACATTGTGTTTTGGTTTATAAGATGTTCTATAATTCTTACCTTAGAGGCAAGACTTAGCTCGAGGACTTTCAAACAACAAATTATGCCCCACGGGCAAGAGTTGCCTCTACCACGTTATGTTTTCATTTATGAGATGTTCTACAACTATTGCCTTAGAGTCAAGACTTAGCTCAAGGACTTTGAAACTACAAATTATTTTCCACCGGCAAGAGTTGACATTACCACGCTATATCTTCATTTATTAGATGTTCTACAACTCTTGCCTTAGAGGCAAAACTTACTCAAAGACTTTAAACTACAAATTATGCTCCGCGGGCAATAGTTAACACTATCACGTTATGTTTTTATTTATGAGATGTTCTACAACTCTTGCCTTAGACGCAAGACTTAGTTTAAGGACTTTCAAACAACAAATTATGCCCCACAGGAAAGAGTTAACACTACTGTAGACATTGAAATTTTGTGAACTCTACAAAAAGAGTTCAGTTTTTGTTAGAGTTTTTGGGGACTACCTTACCCTAAATCTAGCTTGGTGGCTACTCTACCTAAACCCTAAATTACGCCTATATAAAGGGGACAAATATCCCTTTAAAGAGGAATCTCCAAGATCTTCAAAGTCTCAATAAATTCATGGGATCAAAACTCTTTCTTCTTGATAATCAAATACATCAAGAAGATCCACAAAACCTTCTTCCATGGAGATCAAATCTAAATACTCCTACATTCGAGAAATACACCACTAACGGCCCTCGAATTACGGAGAAATCCATATCAAATTCTACATTCGAGAAATAGGCTATTGACAGTCCTCGAATTATGAAGAAAATCAAGAGAGAAGAATCAAGGGAGGAACAGATTTGTACTCACATTGTTTATCAATAAAATTGTTGTTTCTTCATATTTTTATTTATGGTTGAAGTTTATTTTCCATGAATTAAATTATGTTGGTAACAAACTGGCACTCCCAGTGGGACCAAATCTGCCAAATATGTAGCCGCACAGCGTAAAAATGAAAGCTCTATGGGTACTTCAAGAATCGTCTTTGAGTTTCATCAAGTCTACACGCCGAAAAGCCTTAAAGTAGGAGGCATTTGTAGACATTAAAAATTTGTAAACTTTACAAAAAGATTTCAATTTTTGTTAGAGTTCTTGAGGCTACTTTACCCTAAATCTAGCTTGGTGTCTACTCTACCTAAACCCTAATTTACGCCTATATAAAGGGGACAAATATCCCTTTAAAGAGGCATCTCCAATATCCCATAAATTCATGAGATCAAATATCTTAAAGGGATTAAAACCCTATCTTCTTGATTAATCAAATAAATCAAGAATATCGACAAATCCTCCTTTCATGGAGATCAAATCCAAATATTTATTCCTATGTTCGAGAAATACGCCACCAACGACCCTCGAATTACAGAGAAATTCATATTCAAATCTTCCTACATTCGAGAAATACGCTACGACCCTCGAATTAAGGAGAAAATCAAGAGAGAAGAATCAAGGGAGGAACAGATTTGTACCCATATCGTTTATCAATACAAATTGTTGTTTCTTCATATTTTTATTTGTGGTTGAAGTTTATTTTCCATGAATTAAATTATGTCGGAAAAAACTACCACATTATGTCTTTATTTATGAGATGTTCTATAACTCTCGTCTTAGATGCACGACTTATCCCAAGATTTTTCAAACAAGTTACATATATTGGGCAAGATTCAACTCTAACACATTGTGTTTTTACTTATGAAATGCTCTATAACTCTTGTCTTAGAGGTAAGACTCAGCATAAGGATCATCAAATAACAAGTTATGCCCTATGGGTAAGAGTTGACACCACCAAATTGTGTATTGATTTATGAGATATTTTATAACTCTTTCCTTAGAGGCAAGACTTACACCAAGGACTTTCAAGTAACAAGTTGTACCCCATAGGCAAAAGTTGACATTACCACATTGTGTTTTGATTTATGAGATATTCTATAACTCTTGCCTTAGAGACAAGACTTAACCCAAAAAATTTTAAATAACAAGTTACGCCCCATTGGTAAGAATTGACACTATCACATTATGTTTTGATTTATGATATGTTCTATAACTCTTGATTTAGAGGCAAGACTTAGCCCAAGGACCTTTAAACAACAAGTTACGCTTCACGGATAAGATTTGACACTACCACATTGTGACTTGATTTATGAGATGTTTTATAAATTAAGGACTTTTAAACAACAAGTTATGTCCCATGGGTAAAAGTTGACACTACCACATTATGTCTTGATTTATGAGTTGTTCTATAAATCTTGCTTTAGAGGCTCAAATTAGTCCAAGAACTTTCAAACAGCAAGTTACGTCTCATGAGCAAGAGTTGACACTACCACATCGTGTCTTGATTTATGAGATATTCTATAACTTTTGCCTTAGAGGCAAGACTTAGACGACAAGTTACGTCTCATGGATAAGAGTTGATACTATCATATTATGTCTTAATTTATGTGATGCTCTTTTAATTTTGCCTCTAAGAGAAAACTTAGCCCAAGAACCTCCCAAAAGAATATGTTACGCCCAATGAACAAGTGTTGATACTACTACATTATTTTTTTATTTATGAGATGTTCTATAACTCTTGCCTTAGAAGTAAGACTTAACTCAAGAATTTTCAAACAACAAGTTATGCTCCACAAGCAAGACATGACACTACTATATTGTGTCTTGATTTATGAGTTGTTCTATATTTTTTGTCTTAAATGCAAAACTTATCCCAAAAAACTTCCTAACAACAATTCATGCCCTTAAATTTTCTTTGATGTCAAAAAAAAAAAAATCTCTTTGTAGATTGTTCAATTTTTTATTTATAAGCAAAATATAATATAAGTTAAGGAAAAAAAATCAAACAAAATAGAGAAATAAAAACAGACAAGAAAAAAAATAAAGATTAAGAAAAGAACGAAGAATTAAAAAAATTGAGAAAAATAAAATTGAGAGAAAAAATAAAAATACAGTTTGAGAAAAATGAGGAAAAAAAAGAGAAATGATAAAAACAAAAAATTAAAGAAAAATAAAGGTTGAGATAAATGAATTAAAAAAGGGCAAAAAATGAAGAAATAGATAATGTTTGAGAAAAAAGAAAAAAATAAAGGTTGAGAAAAATGAATTAAAATACTAAAATAAAATTAAAGAAAAAATAAAAAAGTGAAAATAATAAAAATAAAAATAGAATTTAAGAGGCAAATGAATATAAAAAATTTAAAAATAATTGAAATATAGAGGGATAAAATTATACTTGTACTATACTTTAAAAAAAAAAAGTCTAATTTTTAAAAACTTTTATTATTGGGTCAAAAATTTAAAACTATCCACTATTGAAGCTATAGCATGTAATTTTCTAGTGTAAAGATTCATTCATTAATCAACCTGGTGAAGAGAAAAGAGTAGATATATGTCCAATACAAATATTAAATCAAATAAAATACAATTGAAAAGAAAGTTGACTGTGGGTCCACATCTATTCAATGTTATCTCTTGGAAAGGAAAATTTTGGAGATTTCATTTAGGCCAAGAACACTCAAGCACGCCTCCTCCTCCTTTCTTTTAACCATAACCAAAAACATTATTAAAACCAAAATACTTTATGTAGATTAAGCAATAAATTTTTCTTGAAAATTTGATGTTCCATTTTAGTTAGTATTGTTGTTGATTCAAAGGAAAGAGAAGATACTTGAAGCTGAAAAGAATCATAAAAATATGGGAAAAATCTCCTTCAACCTAATGCTAAAACGACTCAAGAATTGGACGAAAATCTCCATGGATCTTCTTCTGCTTATTTAATTATCTATGATTTCAGGTAAGAATCTTTGTTAAACTTTTTATGAGATTTTTATGCTCTACACATAATTAAATAAAAAAATATTATAAATACTTGATAAATTTAAATTTTCATAGATTTTCTTTGCATGTCAGTTCTAATATTAAAATGCAAAAATAGCATCTGTTTGCATGAATTTTGCTGTTAAATTAAAAATTTATTATACAAAAAATCAAGTCCACAATATAATTTGCTTCAAAGATTGTCACACCCCTCTTCCATTGAGGGTGGAAGAGTTTTTCCAATTAAAATGACGGTTTTGAATAAGGATTATTTTATTTACAGAGTCACCACTTGAAATTGAGTTATGGTGTTTCAAGTCACGTTATCAAATTCCTAGTCAATAGAAAATGACTCTTTATTGGTCTGAAAAAACAGAAGATTGGGTAAGAAATTCTATTAACCGAGGGAAAGGTATAAGGCACCCCTCGAGTCCCGTGGTTCTAGCACGGTCGCTTTAATGACTTAAGTCTGGCTTAAATTAATCTTTCGAATATAAAGAATTTGTTAGCCTAAAAGTTACTTACAACCCGATTTTATCTATTTTTTTAGATTTATTAAAACTGCTTATTATGTTAACATGTGGCTTACCAGTAGCAGTACTTTCCGAAATTATCACGAGTTTTGATATATTTCTCACGCCTTCGAGTTATTTATAGATCGCTCCCATTTTTCAAAACCTAAATAAACTTCTAACATGTTTAGAATCCACCCAACCCAACTAGACCGACTTCAAATGAAATGCTAATTTTATTATAACGAATGGTCGGTAGAAGAAATTTTCAACTTCATCGCTAACTCTCACTTGTATATTAAACTTTAATTTTTTAGAGATTAAAAACAAAAATCGTTCTTTTTTAAATTCTCTCCCTTACAAATGGATTTTTTCTCTTTTTTTTTTTGTATCATTTGTGACAGATCTCGAATAATTTCATAGCTCATTTTATTCAATCTCACACTAGTAAATAATTTGAGCCTTGACTATCGAGTAGGCTTATAAAGGTACTACAATAAAATAACCTGTTCAAAATGGTCGAGATGATCAAACAGAAGAGGCAACAATAATAAGTTTAACATTTGACGTAAAACTAATAATTATTAAAATACGGCTAGCAACGTTATACTGCCAAAAACATTTAGTCCCTATAATAATTCAATAAGTTCCTTCCATGAAAGCTAAAAAGTGCAGAACTTCATTAATTATTTTATATACAAATTTTAAGAAAAGAAAATGAATTGTGTGAAGGAAAAGGAAGAAAAAAATAAAAATAAAAATGGAATAAAAGTAAACAAATAAAATCAAACATAGTCCCTTATATAGTGTATAACTATCCAAAACTTTACAATCAATTATCCATATATAAATAAGAAAAGTTAGTTAACATCTAATTTTTTTTTTTTATAAAAAAAAAAAAAAAAAAAAAAATTATGAGATTTGTGTGCATAACTTTAAATACTATTAGTAGAATAATTCATCAACTTTTAAACTTCGGTGAACTTGATAAGTACCCTCATTAGTTTCTTTAACTTAAATAAATAAACAAAGAACATGGAAATCTAAGTTAAAAGAATGTATGTATGCATGTATGAATACTTGAAAGCCTCAAAAAGTTTTAACAATGACTAAAATACTACCCTTTTTTTCTTATTTGATTTTCCTGCACTACATGGGACATGAATATACTTAAATTAAGATAATTAATATAATACAACAAACTTTAAAGCAATTTACATGTGAAGCAGAAATTATAAAAAAAAAAAATTATTTATTACTACACTGTTTAGCCTATTTGACCAAAGCATCACTGGAACACTAAGAAAAACAAAAAAAATAAATGGATAATACGATTTCACCTATGACAATAAATGAAAACATGCACACATCTAGTTCACATAGACATAATTTTAACGAAACTATTTGAAGATGATCATTGATAAGAATAGTAATAAAAAGAAGACCTTAAGCTTCGTTTATAAATGAAATACTCAAAAGAAGAATGAGCAAAAACCTGTGTATGAATTAACTAAAAGACAAGTAAGAATTTCATCACCTAAAAACTCAAAACAAAGACCCGACCCAACTCTATAACCTTTTTTTTCGACTCTGTGTGCTTATTTTTCTTGTTACTTTGTTTCACTTTGTTTTTCTTCTTTGTTTGCTACTATTTTCTAACTTTTCTTTTTTCTCTGATTTGTGCGTGTATTCTCTTCTCTTAATGTTAATGTTCTCGTGTCTTTTCCTTTTTTTTGGTTCTGTCCATCCTTTTTTTGAGGTTGTTCCCTTTTTCTTCAAGTTTTTGGTTTGTCTCCTCCTCTCTAAGTGTCCGTGTGTTTTTTTTTATAGTGCATGTGTCTTTATTGTCTGTGTGTGGAAGGTGGGAACAGTGGGAGGATGTAGGAAAAAAATGGGGGGGGGGGGGGCGGGGAGGGAAGGGGGAGGTTGAGGGAAGTGGGGTGAAAATGGGGTGTGGGTAGTTTAGGATAATTATCCTTACCTTGTTTTTTTTTAAATAGATAATAATAATAATAATAATAATAATAATAATATTAACTAATTAATTTTTATATTTAATAAAATATAATAAAGTTTATAAATAGCCTAAAATTAAGATAATACTAAAACTATTAGCTTATTTATTAAAATTAAAAGAGAAATATATTTTTGAATTTTTTATATTATTTAAAAAAAATAACAAATAGAGATATCCAAAAATGTAACTTTATTTATTCATTTATTTTCATCTAAAACTTATTAAAAATTAAATAAGAGCTAAAATAAATATCAGACAAAATATAGATATTTAATATCGAAAAATAGGTTACAACTCAGGGAGGATAAAAATCACGTGTCTACATTATGCTCCTCTTTGTTTGAAATCTCGAAGAGTTTTCATACAAAGAAGTAGACGAAAAGATGAGTTTTGACCCTCCGATTATTTGAAAGGTGAGGGTAAAAATAAAATAAAAGAAAGGATGTGATCGAGTCCTGGTTTTGGACTTCCTACCTATCTCGGATTATAAGGAAATCAGGTCACGTATAGTTCAGAAAGGTAAAATGGTGAGACAATGAGTTAGAGGTCGAGTCAAGATCCGTCAAGTCTCCGATTCGTGACTTTTGCTTCTTACGTCTAAATAAATAACAAAATAAAAAATAAAGATACAAGTGAAAGATCCTATTTTATGTAGCTTTTCTAGAATCTTGACTTAAATCTTCATGACTCCTCAAATGGTGAGATAGTCATTATTTTGAATTGAACACGAAACACGAAATGTTCTTCTATGTTACCTCTTGGTGTTGGAGAGGAACTTGACAATTGACTTATTCTTCAGACTCTCTTCTACATTGGACTTGAAAATATTCACCCTATTATTCAAGCGGGCTCCTGAACTTGAAAATGATAATCTTCACTCTATTTTCTAGGCGAGCTCCTGACTTGTTATTTTCTTTACCCTATTTTTCAAGCGGACTCCAAACTTGCTATTTCTTCACTATGTTCTCTAGACGAACTCCTGACTTGCTATTTTTTTCAACTTGTTCATCAGGCGGGTTCCTGAACTCAGGGTAAATAGTGAAATAGAAAATAAAGTCCTATTATCCAGAGGGTCCTGAGCAGAAAGTAAAATCCTATTTTCCAAGAGAGTCTTGAACATAAAGTAAATTTTCATTTTTCAGGAGGGTCCTGAACATAAAGTAAATTCTCATTTTTCAGGAGGGTTCTGAGCATAAAATAAATTTTTATTTTCCAGGAGGGTCCTGAAAATAAAGTAAATTTCTATTTTTCAGGAGGGTCTTGAGCAGAAATAAATTCTCATTTTTCAGAGGGGTCCTGAGCATAAAATAAATTTCTATTTTTCAGGAGGGTCCTTAACATAAAGTAAATTCCCATTGTCCAGGAGGGTCTTGGGCAGAAAATAAAGTCTCATTTTCCAAGAGGGTCCTGAACATAAAGTAAATTTCCATTTTTCAAGAGGGTCCTGAGCAGAAATAAATTCTCATTTTTTAGGGAGTCCTGAGCATAAAATAAATTTTAATTATCCAGGAGGGTCCTGAGCATAAAGTAAAGTTTCATTATCCAGGAGGGTCCTGAGCATAAAGTAAAGTCCCATTGTCCAGAAGGGTCCTAAGCATAAAATAAATTCCCATTTTCAAGAAGGGTCCTGAATATAAAGTAAATTCCTATTTTCTAGGAGGAGCCTGAGAAGAAATAAATTCCTATTTTCTAGGGGGGTCATAAGCATAAAATAAATTCTCATTATCTGGGAGGGTCCTGGGCATAAAGTAAAGTCCCATTATCCAGGAGGATCCTGAACATAAAGTAAATTCTCATTTTTCAGGAGGGTCCTGAATAGAAGTAAATTTTCATTTTTCAAGAGGATCCTGAACATAAAGTAAATTCCCATTATCCAGGAGGGTCCTGAGCATAAAATAAATTCCCATTATCCAGGAGGGTTCTGAGCATGAAATAAATTCTCATTTTCCAGGAGGGTCCTGAGCATAAAGTAAATTTCCATTATCCAGGAGGGTCCTGAGCATAAAGTAAATTCTCATTATCTAGGAGGGTCCTAATCATAAAGTAAATTTCCATTATCTAGGAGGGTCCTGAGCATAAAGTATATTTCCATTATCCTAGAGGGTCCTGAGCATTAAGTAAATTTCATTAAATGCGAACAAAGTTTTTTATCCCCAGCTTATACTAGAAAATTTTGTGAGTGTCTCTAGATCATAACTTTTGAAACCTACAAAAAAGTGGGTGAATCAGGGCTCTGATAAAGAAATACGTCTCTTCAGAGTAAAACTGATGACCAAAATTAGGAAGTGCATCTCCTAAGAGTTAACGTAGAGGAATCTAACTAGAAAGTGTGTCTTCTAGGAATCAAGGCTCAAATTAGAATGTGTTCATCTGAAAATAAAACATGAATTACTAGATAAGGAAGTGCGTCTCCTAGAGGTTAAATGGAGTGAATCAACTAGATAGTGCGTCTTCTATGATTGAAGGTTCGAGTTAGGAAGTGTGTAACCTAACAAATAAAAACTTAAATCACTTAGACAAAGAAGTGTGTCTCCTGAGAGTTAAATGAAATGACTCGGCTAGAAAGTGCGTTTTCTAGGAGTAAAGGTTCAAGTCAGGAAATGTGTCACCTAACATATGAAAACTTAAATTACCCAGATAAGAAAGTGCGTCTTCTATGGGTTAAATGAACTAACTCGACTAGAAAGTGCATTTTCTAGGAGTAAAGGTTCAAGTTAGGAAGTGTGTCACCTAACATATGAATACTTAAATTATCCAAACAAGAAAATGCGTCTCCTAGAGATTAAATGAAATGGCTCGACTAGAAAGTGCATTTTATAGAAATGAAAGTTCAAGTTAGGAAGTGCATCACCTAACAAATAAAACTTGAATTATCCAGACTAGGAAGAACATCTCCTAGGAGTTAAATGAAAGAACTCGACTAGAAAGTGCGTATTTTAGGAGTGAAAGTTCAAGTTAGGAAGTTCTTCACGTATCAAATGAAACTTAAATTACCCAGACTAGGAAGTGCGTCTCCTAGGGGTTAAATAGAGGGAACTCGATTAGAAAGTGCGTCTTCTAGGAGTGAAGGTTCAAGTTAGGAAATGCTTTACCTAACAAATGAAACCTGAATTATTCAAACTAGGAAGAGCATCTCCTAAGGGTTAAGATGATGAGTTATAACCATGATTGTGATTACTAAACCTATATAGCAATATTGCCTTTTGCATTTTATAGAAGCGAGAAATTTCACTTTTTGATATTTAGGCTTTGAAGCCCTTGATTTGAAGGTAACATACATCTCTGTTTCAAACAAAGAAAAATTTTGAATTTTAAAATATGGTGTTTGGTGTGTGTCACTTGGCATTTGAGGTAGATGCTCTTACACTTGTCATGCTCATGTCTATTTCAGACCGTTGATAGGTATCGTTGACTTGTCATACTTTTGACCCCCCAAATTCTGGCTATTGAAAGTATTTGACTCAAACCACATTTTCTTTGCATGATGCCTCTGTATTTAACTCTCAGTGCAACTTTTATATTTCCATGAGTCCAAAAACTATCGGATGACAGGTATTCTTGAGTACCTTACTTTTTTTTGAAACATGTTATCTTTGTTTCTCAGCGCTTTGCCTTGCTTTTGTGCAATTGAAAGAGTTGGTAGCAAGATTTGAAATCCTTTTTAACTTGACTTAACACGAACTTGACTCAAAATACGTAAAATATGACAATAGTGATTTTTCATTTGATAACAAAGACATAAAAATCAAAAATCAAAATGTAGAAAGAAAATAGAAGGACAATAGAAATCTCTTTTTCAAAGATGTCAGAAAGAGAAACTTATCTGGGTGTGGTATCCATTTCCAGTGATTATGATATGCATATTGAATTAAACAACCTGATCTACCCATCACAATCATTTATCTACTTTTCCAACTTATTGAATTTAAAGCCGAGCTGTTTTTGAACTTATTGTCTCTAGATTACAAATATTCTTTGAATAGTGGAGGATCAATGGATTTTTACCAGCGAGCCTCTCTCATTTTTATTTTCCTCACGGCTCTCTATCGTCTTATAGTGCCCAGGAAAGTTTTCACCAATAAGATTCTCTTATTTTTATTTTTCTTACAACTCACCGTCGTCTTTTGGTGCCTAGGAAAGTTTTCACCAATAAGACTCTCTCATTTTTATTTTTATCACAACTCATTGTCGTCTTATGGTGTCCATAAGGGTTTTCACCAATAAGACTCTCTTTTTCATTTCACTCATCTCACTATAGCCTTACGGTGCCCGTGAGGATTTTCACTAATAAGACTCTCATTTTTATTTTCCTCACACCTCGCTATCATTTTATGGTGCCCAGGAAAGTTTTCATCAATAAGTCTCTCTCATTTTTGTTTTCTCATACTTATTGTCGCCTTATGGTGCCCAAGAGGGTTTCCACCAATAAGACTCTCTCATTTTTTATTTTTTATTTTTTTATTTTTTGAAGGAAAACGATGTCCAAAATATGAAACATCATGCACCCATAACATATTTAGCCTTGACATTGTCAAAGATTGATCTAAAGGTCTTTCTTTAGTTGTAACTTGGATTTTGGATAGGATTAGAAAGAAAGGGTGGTATGAGACTCAAAATTTTACATGACACTATGTGAGACTTACGACTTTTGGAATCGACTCTTAAGGAAAATAACTTTTGCCCTAGTTTTATTTCATACTAGGTAACTTAAATTTTTACTTGATTGGACCGAACCCCAGAGCAGGGCTGCCTACATATCTTATCATAGAAAGAATCAGGTCGAACATAGATCAGGCATCTTGTTTTTTGCTTCATTTTTTTTCTTTTTTTAACTCCTTTTTTTCTTTTCTCTTTATTAGACTTATCTTTTTTTTTGAGATTTTTTATTTCTGACTCTATTTCTCTTTCTTGACACTCTTTTTTTCTTTCTTTTTTCTTTGACTTTTTTTTAAACTCTATTTTGATTTCAAAAGGGCACAAAAGAAAATAAAACTAAAGCTCAAAAAGGGTAACAAAGGATGACACAATATTTGGATAGCAGATTGAAATGCCTTCGTCATATCAATCCTTAAAAATGTAAGTCCATGGCATGCAGTCTAAGAGTGAAGCATGAGATCATACACATCTTTTTTAATATTGACCTTGACTAAGCATATGCACATGTGTCACTTCTTTCATGCTGATGAAATGTACAGGTCAACTTGTGTTGTACTTTACTCATACGGATGACTCGTGCCTTTTTTAAGATAACTTCATTTTTCTTCCCCTGATAGTGGAGACTATATATACTCTAATTGATTCCATATTTTAATTGGACCTTCTAATTGATGATCAAGTCATTCTTTGATTTGCAAATTGATTCCCTTAATTCATTCAAGTGAATTCATTCAAGTGAGCTTTTAACTCAGTCACCAAACATCTCAACACTTTACTTATTTTCTTACATGTTTTTTTTCAATTTTTACTTCTTAGTTCAATGTTTCATGATTAGATTGAGTTCAAGACCTAGATAAAAATTCAACATGCATATCATATCAATAGAACAGGCATAAACTGTAATATGTAAAGAAAATAAATAAATAATATATATTAAAAAATAAAATAAAAAGGGACACTACATTTTGTTAAAAGAAAATATGACAGTGTTTCAACATAAATGACAAAGAAATAAGACAAGATAGACTCTAAACTATAATCCTAAAATGATTCGGATAATAGAAAGAAAAACAAAATAAACTACCACAAATCTTTCCTAGTAAGGGAATGAATGACTTCTCAATTATTGATCTTGTCATCATAGTCAATTTGCATATTAGCATGACTAGATCTTTCACCACTGTCAATGTCCTACACCGTAATCAATTTATCTTGAATTATCCTTTCTATTTCCCTTTTCAAAGCATGACAATCTTCAGTGTTGTGACCCTAAACATTAGAATGATATATACATCATATATTAGGATCAAAATTTCTTGAATGTGGGTCAGGGGTGTACCCAAGAAGTAGAGTGATCATGTCTTTTTGTCTTAATTTTTAGAATAAGCCAGTATATGATTCTCCAATTGGTCTGAAACTATCCCTTAGCTTCTTCCTCTTTTCATTATTTGTCTTGGAGCAGAAATTGATTTTAGAGGGGCTTAGGTATGTTTCTGGAGTTGGAGAAAGATTTTGAGGGTTGGTTCACGCCATTACGAGTAAAAAGGGGCTCGGGCATATGGCTGTGCATTATAAATAGGATACTTAGGGGATGGAATGAGATATAATAGATTTTAGAGAAGAACATAGTATCTTAGATGGTTATGTGGGTAGTGAATATAGATTTTGGATTGATAGTACGCGCATAGGTGACGCCGACCTCTCAAACTTTATCACGATCCTGACACAATAATAGCCACATCCTCCTTTCTTTTCTTTTACTTGAAACTTCCTAAACCATTTTGAACTGCCTGCGCAGTTTTTTTCAAAGTAGCTTGGCTTATAATTTTATTGGACTTAATTCCATTTTCTACTATTTTTCCAATCTTAATGACCTCAACAAACGTATTTCCAATAGTGGAATGTAAATGATAGAAGCAGTCAAGTTCCTGTGCCTGGAGAAAAATATCAATCATCTCAGACTCTTTTATTACTGGCTTAACTCTAGCATCTTGCTCTCTCCATCTAATAGCATATTCTCAAAAACTTTCAATGATCTTTTTTTTCATATTGGAAAGTGTAGTACGATCCGGAACTATATTAATATTATATTGAAATTGCTTAGAAAAATCTTATGCCATGTCATCCCAAATGTGCCAAAAAAATATATCTTGATCAATGAACCATTTTGAAGCTATCCCCGCCAGACTCTCACCAAAATAACCCATCAACAGTTCTTCTTTTCCCCCTGCTCCTTTTATTTGATTACAAAACCTTTTTAAATGAGCCAAAGGATTGTCGTGCCTCTCGTACTTGTCAACTTAGGAGTTTTGAACCCCAAAGGCAAATAGACATCGGGAAACATATATAAATCTTTGTATGAAATACTCTTCTATCCTCTCAATCCTTGCATATTTCTCATATTTTTCTCTAGACTTCTTACTTTCCTAACCATCTATTCTTGTTCCTCATTCTTAAAAGTTTTTTTAATCACAATAGGGGAACCGTGCTGATGAGCGGGATAATATGAATTTGGGGGTTTAAAAGTCAATTCAGGAGGGTATAATTCATCATAATTTGGCTTACCAACAATCTTCTGTATCGTCGATTAAGGGCTTGCATTAATTGACACTCCAGAAATAAAAAGTGGGTTATTTGTGAGAGATAGATTTGGAGGACGTATGGTAGAGGTGCCAGCGGCGCTAGACATTTTAGTATATGGTACGAATCCAGGTGGGTAAAGTGGATCGCTATTTTGGACTTGAGAGAGACTTGGATCATTCGTATTTGAAAGTCTAGGAGTTGAGGAAGGCAGTGCTTGCCCATTCATCCAAACTTTATGTATTTCCGCTATATATTGTTTCAATATTCCATTCTCCTCCATTGATGTAAATTCTTATGAAATTAACTGATTCTGATCTTTCTCGTTATCAGACTTTATACCCTCTTTGTGGGTCATCTTGCCTTTTTCATTGGACCTCTGCTGCATAGATAATATTCCATCTTAACCACAATCCAACCACCTTAATACTATTTTTACTTTAGTAATAATGAATTGGTCAGGGTTTAATATTTTTGAAACATTCTTAAGAATATCACCGAATACGATAAGGGTTGCTTACGTATCTCATTAAAATGAGAATCAGGTGTGTGTAGTTTGTGAAGACCATAAAACTTAAATATATATATATATATATATTATTTTCAAAAACATTTTAATTTTTAAAGAAATGATTATAAAAGTTGGAGAAAAAGATACTCTCTTCTATTTTACTGCACCTAAAGTCGTTCATCGTTCATCGTTCAAACGATCCTTTCAAATAAATGTCAAAGAGGACACATGATGAACATATTGGTCATATAAAGAGGGACACCCCTCTTATATAGATTCAACTCTTGTGCCGAGCCCCACTAAGTAAAAAATGCATGTGATATAGATAAAGCAGAACCTAATAGGGATAACCACATTTTAAGTTCTACTAAGTTTAATCTGGTGGGGATAGGTGTCTAGGCTGGCTGTAAAATAAGCGGACAACTCGATTCGAACAGGGACAGCTTACCGGTAGCAGTGCTTTCCGGCCTCACCGTTGGTCCTTCCCATCCTAAATCATGTGACTATAGAATCCTTTTCAGGAACGTTTCCGCATCTCTAGTATCTCAGGGCTCGAGAGCGTATACCGCATCTCTGAATATAAAGTATCTCAGAAGACCTAAATCGATGCTCAAGAGAAGACAATTTATATTGCAATTCAAACAATATCAAAGCGGTAAACAATTACACAAATAACACACTTAGGCCAACAAATACAATATCTCAAAATACATAAAGCCAAACAAGTCAATATAAAAGCTCCAATTCTGGTTAGTCCCCAGCAGAGTCGCAAGAGATGTCACACCCCCTTTTCGTTGAGGGTCGAAGGGTTTTTCCAATTAAAGTGACAATTCTGAATAGGAATTACTTTATATACAGAGTTGCCACTTGGAATTTAGTTATGTTGTTTCAAGTCACCTTATTGAATCCCTAGTAAAAAAATGACTCTTTATTGGTTTGTGAAACAGAAGATCGGGTAAGAAATTCTATTGACCGAGAAGAAGGTATGAAGGCACCCCTCGAGTCCCATAGTTCTAGCATGGTCGCTAAAAAGACTTATGTCTTTCTTAAATTAATCTTTCGGATATAAAGGATTTGTTAGCTTAAAAGTTACTTACAACTCGCTTTTATCTATTTTTTTAAATTTATGAAAACCATCTTATTATGTTAACGTGTGGCTTACCGGTAGCAGTACTTTCTTGATTTACCATGAGTTTTGATATATTTCCCGTGCCTTCAAGGAATTTATAGACCGCTCCCATTTTTCAAAGCCTAAATAAGCTTCTAAGATGATTAGAATCCACCGAACCCAATTAGGCCGGCTTCAAATGATATGTTAATTTTATTATAACGAATGATCGATAGAAGAACTTTCCAACTTCATCTCTAACTCTCACTTGTATATTAAATCTTAATTTTCTAGAGGTTAAAAACCTAAATAGTTCCTTTTCAAATTCGCTCCCTTACAAATAGATTTCTCCTTTTTTTTAATCATTTATGACAAGTCTCGAATAATTTTATAACTTATTTTATTCAATCTCACACTAATAAATAATTTGAGCCTTGACTATCAAGTAGGCTTATAAAGGTACTACAATAAGATAACTTGTTCAAAATGGTCAAGATTATCAAACAGAAGAGGCAACAATAAGAGAAGTTTAACATTTGACGTAAAACTAATAATTATTAAAATAAGGCTAAAACGTTAAACTGCCAAAAATATTTAGTCCCCTATAATAATTCAATAAGTTCCTTCCATGAAAACTGAAAAGTGCAGAATTTCATTAATTATTTTATATACACATTTTAAGAAAAGAAAATGAACTGTGCAAAGGAAAAGGAAGAAAACAAAGTAAAAGTAAAAAGGGAATAAAAGTAAAGAAATAAAGTCAAACACAGTCCCTTATATAGTGTATAATTATCCAAAAATTTACAATCAATTATCCCTATGTAAATAAGAAAAGTTAGTTAACATCTAATTTTTATTTTTTATAAAAAAAGTAACTATTATTTTTAATGAGATTTGTGTGCATAACTTTAAGTACTATTAGTAGAATAATTCATCAACTTTTAAACTTAAGTGAACTTGATAAGTACCCTCATTAGTTCCTTTAACTTGAACAAATAAACAAAGAACATGAAAACCTAAGTTGAAGGACTGTATGTATACATGTATGAATACTTGAAAGCCTCGAAAATTTTTAACAATGACTAAAATGTTACCTTTTTTTCTAATTTGATTTTCCTGCACTACATGGATCATGAATATACTTAAATTAAGATAATTAATATAATACAGTGAACTTTAAAGCAATTTACATGATGTGAAGTAGAGATTAAAAAAAGAATTATTTATTACTATACTATTTAGCCTATTTGTCTAAAGCATCTCTGGAACACTAAGAAAAACAGAAAAAATAAATGAATAATACGATTCCAACTATGACAGTAAATGAAAACATGCACACATCTAGTTCACATAGACATAATTTTAACGAAACTATTTGAAGATGATCATTGATAAGAATAGTAATAAAAAGAAGACCTTAAGCTTTATTTATAAATGAAATACTCAAAAGAAGAATGAGCAAAAACCTGTGTATGAATTAACTAAAAGACAAGTAAGAATGTCGTCATCAGAAAATTTGAAATGGAGATCCGACCAAACTCTATAACTTTTTTTTCCGGGTTCGTGTGCTTTTTCTTCTTGTTACTTTGTTTCACTTTGTTTTCCTTCTTCGTTTGCTACTATTTTCTCACTTTTTTTTTCTGATTTATGCATGTATTCTCTTATTTTAATGTTCTCGTGTCTTTCCTTTTTTTTTTGTTCTGTCTGTCCCTTTTTTTATGTTGTTCCCTTTTTCATTAAGATTTTGGTTTGTTTCCTCCTCTCCAAGTTTCCGTGTATTTTTTTATCGTGAATGTGTGTGCATGTATCTTGTGTTATCTGTGTGTGAAAGTTGGGGATAGTGGAAAGATGTGAGAGAAAAATGAAGGGGTGGGGGGGAGGTTGAGGGAAGTGGGGTGAAGATGGGGTGTGGGTAGTTTAGGATAATTATCCTTTCCCTTTTTTAAAAAAAAAAATTAAAATATATATATATAATAGATATTAATAATAATAATAATAATAACAAATTAATTTTTATATTTAAGATAATATAATAAAAGTTTATAAATAGCCCAAAATTAAGATAATACTAAAACTACTAGCTTATTAATTAAAATTAAAAGAGAAATATATTTTTGAATTTTTCATATTACTTTAAAAAAAAATAGAAATATACAAAAATGTGACTTTATTTATTTAGTTATTTATTTATTTTCATCTAAAACTTATTAAAAATTAAATAAAAGCTAAAATAAATATTAGAAAAAATATAGATATTTAATGCCGAAAAATAGGTTACAAGTCGTGGAGGGTCAAAAATCACATGTCTATGCAAGCTTCAGATTGCGAATTTAAATTTTGTTATAACCCTTGAGGGTTGCACCACACAGTAAGGGAACAGGTCTCTTAAGATCAATCACAGGCAAAATGCAGTAAAGCAACTAGAAAGTAAGAGATAGTGTAGAAAAGTAAAAATCACAAGAATTTTTACGTAAAAATCCAAGATGGGAAAAACCACGACTTTCCCTCACAAGCACCTCCAAATCCTCTATAATTAAACTCTTGATTACTTCCTTCAGTGAACCTAACTCTAGGTTCCTTTCGCTTGCAACAACTCTACTACAATCTCATCTTGATAACTCTACCAAGGACCCTCTATGCGGGTTAACTCTAACCAACAACAAACTTAGGCAAATCTACCTAAGAACTCTTTACTCAAAGAGGAAAAACTACTCTTATAAGATGAGTAGTTCCGTTATAAATCAGCACTCAAGAATACTCACTCACTCTTTAAGCATACTATCAAGATAAGAACATGAGTAATGCTTGAGTAGTCTTGAAATGAAGTTATTGCTTCCTCTCTTCACTCTTTAGAATTTGAAAAAACCCATTTGTAGAAGAGGTGTCTTTTTTTTTTATAGATGAGTGATGATTAAGGCTGTTATCACTGGATCAGTTGTCCAAGTCAGTTCAAAATAGAACATGTAAGTTTGTTACCCAAGAGGAAAAAGTTGTGCAGATACCGTGTGCTAGTTGTACTGTACTTTGCATGTCCAGGGACCTGGTCCCTTGCAGTTTAGCTCCTCCTCATCAAAACTGCATATAACAATTTTCTCTTTTTTGATGATGACAAACCAAACCATATAATTTGAGCATCAGTACACATTCATCACATTTAATCAGAGTGATTACCACCTGAAGATAAATATTCCCCTATCATCATGGTTCCTCTTTCATCAAGCAACACAGGGACCTGATCCCTTATTGTCATTTTGCAGTAAAAACTTCCCCCTGTATTATGCACCTTCATTTTATTTGGTGCATTTGCCATTTATTTCTTTTATTTCTTCCCTCTGTCATCACGCTCCTTCAATTAGTGTAGTTTGTACACTACACACTTTTCCCCTGTCAACATGACTCATAATTCTGCAATAACTCAACTTATCTAGCACTTGAACTCAGAATTTCTCCTTTTTGCATCATTGAAAATGATTAACAGTAAATTAAGAGTAAATATACTACACATTAGTTAACTCATGGCCACTGGGGCAACACCAACATATAGAACAGATTTAAAGAGAGAACAATGTAAGTCCACAAATCAGAATTCATTCATTGTTAAGCAGTTAAGTGTCATTTTAATTTATGAAAACAATAAATAAAAAATAATTGTCCTTAAAAGCCACATGATAACAGGAGTGGAACTAACATAGAGTTGAGTAAAAGACTCAAGGAGAGGAAGGCTTGGGGGAAAGAGTCTTAATCAACGATTTTATTCTAGCATTTTCAGCAGCATGGGCATCCCGCAACTGCTTAGTGAGTTGCTTAACTTTTGCATTAAGATGATTTACTTCACCAGTCAGTTTTTTCTCTTGGGACCAGGTCCCTCAAAAGTTTCCTTCCTTTTTACTACTAAATGTTTCTGCCTTATCTCAGCAGGATTGCCAGATTTTGAACAGGAGGACTTGAGTAATATGAATTTTTATCTTTCTTTTCTCAATTTCTTCAGCAATATCTGCAACAATATTTTTCTTTCTCCAACTTCAACTATACCTTTCTTGTCTCTTCTTCCCTTTTGTTTCTTCACATGCCATCTAAAAAATAGTTTATCCTCAACCACCTCATTCTTTTTACTTGGAACTGATAATACTCCATTTCCTTTATCCACTTAATTTATTTCTCCCGTTACTTTTCTTCTTCACTGACTGAGATGTCAAATGCAAGCAGAAGTATTTCTTATCCACCCAGTTTTGAGTTTTGGGATTCTACAGGAGGTTTTGGAGCTTCTAAAGGAGAATGAATTTTGGATTGAGATGATTTTGGGTCAATATGAGCGCCAAGATTTTTTACTTGAATTTTCTACCAAGAAAGGCTGACTATAGATTTCTGAACTAGAGGAGAATTCTGTGGGAGCTGACATATTTACAGGTTTAATATTTTCTAAGGAAAAAATAGTTATCTTAGGTTCTTACTGGTAGACGAAGATAACTAATTCAAACTATTCAGCTGGGATTGTGGAAATAAGAATGTCAGCCATCTAAATTTGCAAAAACTCGTAAGGGTAAAGGACATGCTTGGTTCCCTGTAGATGATCAATTTAGAACAATAAGATGAATCAGTTGAAGAAACATGTGAAAGAGTTTGATTTAGAAGATATCATTGTCATTAAAAAAATATTCCTTCTAAAATGCCATGTCTGATCTAGTAATTACGACTCTTCCCTTTTCATAGGAGTTGAAGGCTTACACATAAGGATGGGAAGACACATGGACTTTCAGATAATATTTTAAGATTGTTGAATAATCCTGAAATGGTACTAACCTGAGAGATAGGACCAGGTCCATTTTATTTTTTGAGTGAATTCTCAATTTATGGTTGCTTCAATTGTTTTCTCCTAAAGTTATTCCTTTGGGTGTAGACCTGTAAAGATATGGTACCGAGTTAGACTAATATGCACTTTCCTTATCAAGGATACCTATATCCTAATCATAGCCAACTTTGATTGGAAACACCGAATTACAAGATAGGTTCGGTTGATTTTATCAATCCATTTTTCCCTTTTGCCTTTGCACACCCTTTTTATTCCTCAGTCTGTTCTTAATGTGTGTCTGAGGATTAGGTCCCATACTTGACTTTATATAGGATGCTGAAGCTTCTTCTTGTGCGATGAATTTCCTAGAAACCCGATCCCTGAGAATCATAACTTATCTGTATCTTTCATTCTCTTGATCATCATTTTTACCTTCACCAAAGATCAATAATTTTCCTGACTATTCAAAAACTACATGCACTCCTTGGATTGACCCATAAAATTCCTTTTTAGTTCATTATCAGAGCATTTTTATTCATCAAATTTTAAGGTTTTCCTAGCGCTTTCTTTTGAACAAAAGATTCACACACCTCCTTATTGAATATCATTTTTTATAAGCCAAGGACTAGGTCCTTAAAATCAACTTTTCACAATAAGACAGCTTCACCTGAAGTGTCTTGAGAGAGAGAACACAGTCTGACCTTTCATTAGTAAGCTTTGAACTCTTCCAATCAACAAGCTATTCCTGACTGCAATCCCCTTCTCATGCCTAGAATCATGATTACTTGTCTTATTTGGAAACCCATTTGAGTCTGAGTTCCCAGTAAGAAGACAATGGAGTGATCAAATTCTTTTTTGTCCATCTAGGTAGAGACCTTTTCTTCATACTTTTCATGGACATAAAACTCTTTGGTTCTAGATGGATGTATGACATCTTGAACCACCTTGTCTTGTGACCTAGAAGATTGAGCTTTGTAGTGATACCCAAAACTCTGTCATCATAGACTCCCTGATTAGTGAAATTAGAGAGAATTTGAGAGGATAAAGTCCACTAAAGAGATTTTTTGAGTTCTTCCCTCAAATGGACCAGGTCCCTTTCTAACTCCTCATTTTTCTAGAGCATAGTCATGAGATGGTCTTGAGAATTCTTTAGCTCTTCTTCAAGATCAATTTGAAACCGTGACACCTCTTTTTTTCCTTTGCTATTAGAAGCATCTACTTTCTTTAATTGGCTTACTAAACTCGAATTGTTAAATTTTAACTTAGCATACTGTTCTTCTATTTCAGAAATATGGTGAGTTAAGGTAATAAATTCAAGCTTCTGATTCTCTATCTTTTCTTCTAGACTATTTTTCACAGTACTCAGCTTGCACACAGTATCAATCAATACATTTTCTAGCTTTTTTATCTTCCTGTCAGAATAATTTTCAAACATCTTCTTAATGTCAGATATAGTTACCTTATTTTCTTCTTCATTTTCAGTGTATGTTATGAAGTTAAACATGGAATCAAAGGTTACTTTCTCATCCTCCACTACTAGAATAGGAACATTTGCAGACTTCGTGGCTTCATCAGATTCAATGGAGGAATCACCCGAACCAGCTAAGGCTTGTTTTACTACAAAATTAGTTATAGTCTATCTTCATGATTTTACAGGGACCTGGTCCCTATTTCTTTATTTTCACCCACAGTGTTAAGGTAATCCTGGTAATCTATCTTTTGCATTGGACAATCTTTGATAAAATGCTCAAGAGTTCCACATTTGTGACACACCTTAATATTGTTTCCCTTGTAGCTGTCGTTTTTCTTCTTTGGAATTGACCACTCATTTTCATTGCTTTGACAATTCTACTTGCCAAATAGGCAACATCAGTCTCCTACTTAAGTCATTATTTGAAGCATTCAATGTCAGAGATTTTTCCTTTTTGAAATCTTTCTTCTTTAGCTCTTTTTGCTTCTTGAGCTCATGAGTTCTTAAATTTCTAATCAGCTCATCCATGGTGAGGGTCTTCAGGTGTTTTGCCTCAGTTATAACATCCACTTTATTTTTTCAGGACTTTTAAAGAACAAGGTTTTTTCTCACTTGCTTATATACTGGAGTCACTTCTCTTAAGCAGTGAAGCTCGTTTTTGATAGAAGTGAATCTTGTATGGATTCTTAGATAGTTTTTCCTTCTTTCATGGTGAAGGTTTCATATTGAATAGTTGACATATCTACTTTTGAATTCTTCACATCAGTAGTACCTTTATGAGCAGTCCTAAAGCAATCCCAAATTTCTTTTGCATTTTCATAGGCAAAAATCATGTTATACTCATCAGGCCCTATACAACAGACCAACAGTTTCTTGGCCTTATAGTTCTTTGTGATTTTCTTTTTATCTTCATCATTGAACTACCTTCTGCTTTTGACAACTATTTTTATCACATCCCCTTCATTGACTTCTTTTGCAGGAACATAAGGACCATGAAGGATTATGTCCATTAATTCAGTATCTTTATCCATAATGAAGTCGAACATCCTAGTTTTCCACCGCCCATAATACTGTCCATTGAATCTTGATTGTTTAGTTGTAGATTTCCCTTCCTCTAGGTTAGGTAGAACAACCATTCTAACCAAGACACTCTAGGCGTGAACCTTTTAGAGTGACCAAGCTCTAATACCAATTGTTATAACCCTTAGGGGTTGCACCACATAGTAAGAGACCAGGTCCCTCTAGATAAATTGCAGGCCAAATACAGTAAAGCAACCAGGAAGTAAGATACAGTGTAGAAAAAGTACAAGACATAAGGATTTTTACGTGAAAATCCAAGATGGGAAAAACCACAACTTGCCCTCTCAAACACCTCCAAATCCACTATAATCAAACTCTTGATTACAACATCCACTAAACTTAACTCTAGGTTCTTTTCGCTTGCAGAAACTCTACTATAAGCTCATCTTGGTAACTCTACCCAAAACTCTCTACACGGGTAAACTCTAACCAACAACAAACTTAGGCAACTCTACCTAAGCACTCTCTACTCAAAGAGAAAAACACTACTCTTATAATATGAGTAGTTCAGTCACAAATCAAACTTAAGAATACTTATTCACTCTTTAATCATACTACCAAGATAAGAACATGAGTAATGCTTGAACAGTCTTGAAATAGAGTTTTTGATGCCTCTCCCCACTCTTTAGAATTTGTAAAAACCATTTGTAGAAGAGGCATATCTTTTCTTTTATAGCTGGGTGATGATTATGGCTGAAATATCATTGGACCATCTATCCAAGTTAGTACCAAATAACACCTGCAAGTTTGTTACACAAAAGGGTAAAGCTGTCCAGAAACCGTGTGACAGCCGTACTATACTTTGCACGTCCAGGGACCTGGTCTCTTGCAGTTTAGTTGCTCATCATCAAAACTACATATAACAAATTTCGAGTAAAAATTTAGTGAAAGTGTTGGGTGAATCTCCATGTAACTACATATTTAATTTTTTTAAAAATAGATTAAGAGTCATAAAGAATAGATTAAAGTCATTGTAGTCATGCTTAAAAATGTATTAGAAAAGAAATAGAAGAGAAATCAAACTCAGAATTTAATTCCATGCACTCTTGTTGTATTTATTGCATTGACGTTAATTGTGTGCTAAAAGTCACTGTTGTATTTAAAGATTGATGGTTCTATGCTGGTACTGCTCTATTTTGAATGCCATATGAGATGTCTTTTTCTTTTTTTGCACCCCTTTTGGCTTCATTCTTCCATATCAATTTCTCTTTCCTTTTTTTTAATTGGATCCAAAACTCGATCTGTACACCCTGTTAAAGAATCAACAGAATTAAATTTGTGTTTATCTTTCCCACAATCTCCATTGTATATTTCACTTTGATGTTTACTTATCTCAACTCTCGCTTGAAACAAATATTTTTTAGCAATCTTCGGAGTCTTCATCATTTGCGTCTAAAGTCATAAAAAACGACTCTTTCATTAATCCATTTAAATGAATTATCATAAAAGATTTCACTGATTTCTCTTTTGTGGCAGTGTATTCCTCAAACCCATTCTCATGCTTAGCATTCTTAGACCATCTTTTTAAAATGTATTTCTCAGAAATATAAGAGAAATTTAAGTCAAAGAACAGAACTTTTAGTGCGTGACAACATAACCAATCCATGAACTCAAACATATGAACTACAAATAATTAAATTTTCAAGGGAATTAAACTGGACAACTTGAGTTTGTCCATTTTCACCCTTTAAAATTGTATATTTGGTAGTATTTCCATTAGTTTCAGTATTGAGTGTTCTTTTTGTTGCTCCTTGCAAAAATTCATATTGGAACCCTGTGAATATTCTTCTTGTGTACACACTGACAGCATGTTTTAACATCCCACAATTTTCTATGGATAGTTTAGGCTTTACTCAAGATTTATAATCCTCGTTTGCTTCAATATCTCGCATTTCAATTGTTCATTGCTCATAATTCTTTAAAAACTCAGTTATACTCATTGACTTGTATGACATTTCTATGAAGACTCTATTTGTGCTCTCACTTTTTGAGTTGATTTGATGTCTACCGATAAAATAGAGCGGTTAAATGTAGGACACCATTTTTTTTCAAATCATATAACTTTTGAAGCAAAGTATTACTTGCACAATCCTAATCGCTTATCATTTTTTTCCATACTAACTCAAATTCTGATTCCGAATTGCACCTCCACAAGAGAGTGTCAAAACAGTATTAAAATCCTGACTTAAAGTAAAGCTGACTTATATTTTTTTTTACATTTTTGTCAATATGTCATTCGCATAGTCAATGACACATGTCAGAAAAGACTTCTTAAAGGCCAATGCTATAGCAGGAGCTTGATCGGTAAAAATTATTTTTGATTCTTTTCCTCCCATTGTCTTCATAAATGCTTGAAATAGCCAAATAAATGAGCCACTGATTTCATTTCATAAGAACACACTATCAAAAATGATATTTTTCTAGTAGTTATTCACATCAACAAATGAAGCACAAATCATGTCATATCTATTTGTACGCTAAGTAATGTCAAAAATCATCACATCCCCAAAATACTCATAGTTTAATTTAGATATACTATCTCTCCAAAAAAAATTGCACAAGCTACCATCTTCATCAACTTGAAAAGAATAAAAGAAATTTGAATCCTCTGATTGCAAATGCATAAAATAATTTATCAAACTTTGAGCATCTTCACTATTAATCATACTTCTCTTATGTTCTTGAACAAAGTTATGAGCATCTTGTTCAATAAATCCTACATTCTCAATTTCATCCGCTTCATTTTGAAGATATCAAACAACTTTTTTTTGAATCAATACCGATATCAATCATAGAACCAAGAATATTTTTCGTAGCATTTGTGAGCCTACGATCAGAATGTATGAAATATTTCAAATTATCTTCTATCGTGGGATGACTATGCACATCATTGAATTCATATACTTTTCATATTTTATTTGAAATTTTGAATTTTATACGAACCATACAACCACATTTATATTCTAATATTTATCGTTTTATTTCTTGAAAAGAAAAAATTTATCTGATTGTCTTGCACAAGAATAAAGAAATAAACATCTTGTTGTCTTTCCTTTTACGTTATTAGTTTATCCTTCCTTTCAAACACCAAAATCTTTTGCCACGACACATAAATTATATGCATTGTATGATTCCTCTTCAGAATTAAATTTCATACCAATCTCAAAGACATTGTTCTTGCTAGTGATATAAATATTATGCTCGTTAACGTTGAAGTCTACATCAATAATTTTTAAATTGTAAGTGGATAAACTATAAATAATATTATTTAATAGAGACCTCGACATTTAAATTACCTTCTTGAAAAAATGAGTTGTTGCCTTTTTCAACATGTGCATCCTCTATTTTTCTATTTCAAGCACAATCTGCATAAGACAATTTATACCACTAAAAATATAATTTTTTCAAAAAATTATCTTAGACTTTAAAAATATTTTTGAATGTTATAAGGTTTCTAATAAAAATATAATTTTGAATATGTGATCAAACATTTTGAATATAGTGTTGAACTTATTACTTGAAATAAAATTGATATTATCAAGTTTCTAAGATATTTTTATTTTTATATTTAATAATAAATATTATTTTTTATGTTGATAGGATCCACTGGCCATGAAGAACATTCATGACTATAATAATAATGAAATAATACCCAAGACATGGACAAAATAAAGTTATTGAGAAGTGAACCATATATGTTAGCATTACACAATTTTATATAAAAAAAATTCATATTTTACTTTCGAGTTGTGTGTGTGTGTATATATATATATATATATATATATATATATGTGAACCATATATGTTAGCATTACACAATTCTATATAAAAAAAATTCATATTTTACTTTCGAGTTATGTGTGTGTGTGTGTATATATATATATATAAAAGGTGATTGTATATGTATAAATAACATTAAGAAAAAGGAATAAAAGAAATAAGGTAATAGATGTATATATTTAAAATAATTCTTGTGATTTTGCTAGAGTAAAATTTGTATCTTCTCCAGAAAATAGAGTGAGCAACAATGAATGTAAAATTACTTTGAAAATTTTGCTTTGGTTAGTTTAGATGTCATCTGCAAAGAAATTAATTAAGGAGGGAAAAAGGTACTATTTTCCTTCATTTTCATTGTACTATATATGTAGTCTTTTATCTTTATTTTTTATGTTTTATTTGATTCTTTTGTAAAGTACATGATTGGGGTCCACTTTTTAAGTGTCAATTAATTAAAGGATCCTCTCACAATTTTGATTGATTGGACCTCAGCCATAGTAAATGTTTTTCATATTGACCATTAGTATTCTTTTAATTAAAAATTACCAATATATCATTAAGATGACAGGTAGGCATGATGATCTCTTGTCTGTATCACCTAGTAAACTTGCTCTTATAAGATAATACTAGATAAAGATATCCGTGCTTTGTACAAATTTATTAATCTAAGGTTTATCAAAGTTTATTTGTCGCTGACGTATTAGTAGGTATTTGGTCATAGAATTTGAAGCTTTATTTCAATTTTTTTATTTTAAATTAGCGTATGTTTATTAAATTTATATAATTTTTTAGCTTCAATTTTAAATCTCAAACTATCCAAAAATGTAGAATCTTGAATTCAAATGGTCATTTCAACGTTTTACAAAATACAGAACATAACCTATAAATTTATATTCTATTAAAAAAGAGATTCATGATGTTAAATTTTGAAAAATAGACTCATGTTTAACACGAAGAGTTTGTTCATAGATATGTAAAGATTTTATCAAATAATATCTAGTTATTACAAGGATTAATTACTCAACTGATTAACTTCTAATGATTAAATAATATTTTTAGACATACTTTTTATTTATTATTATTCATATCAACTGTCTTATGTATTACAATTGAATTATCTATGCAATACAAATGTATTATAATTGTCTTAAAACATATTATGCTTGTTAGGTAAAAGATTTGGATGGTGTATTAAAGTGAAGTGTGAATGTAATATAAATGTATTATAATTGTTATATTTGAAAAAATTCTATTATTATAAATTGTAAATATTTTCTAAAGATAAGATATCTAGGCAAATATTTCCAATACTATAATTGTTAATTTATTAGATCAATGATTTTTTTTCGATGTAACTTATTAATTGACACCTTAGAGTATTTTAATTTCTTGTTTATTGACTATTATTTGCTCATTTGATAAGATTATATGAAATTGAATTTTTTTTTATAGTTTTTACAAATTACAGATTTATTAAATTTATAAGAAAAATATAACTTAAAAAAAAAACTAAATCAAAAGTATAGGAGATCTTTATACGAATTAATTGAAAATTTTAATCTAATACTAAAGCTGAATCTTTGTTCATGAAAAACTTCATTTGATTTTTACAAAAAAGTTACGAAAAAAAAAGCCCACATTAGCAAAATGTGGCAACTGCATATGCACTCACAAAGTGACGTGTTGGTATTTTTATGGTCCTACACTTTAAATAATGGACTCGGCCTTCAAAGGATTAATTTGTTTCCCCAACAACTAATAATAAAAAAGTTAATAATTGTAGCCAATCAAAAATATTGAAATACTTAAATTACAAAATAGCCCTACATAGTAAGCAGACATATTGACCTCATGTCTACTTAAGTTGGTTAACTACCTCTTATAATAGCCACTAAATACAAAAGATAAGTATTGAATAATGTTAACATATAAGTAGTCTCGAAAGAAAAGATTGTCCAAAAATAGCAGAAGGAAAGAAGATAAGCTCCGGCTCTAAAAGCTCACCCTATCTTTGAGTCTCGAAAGAAAGTTGGATGTATCGTCAATGACGATGATTTTTCGATATCAAATAGACCTCTCCATAAGGTAATTTTAATGTGGCTGATTTCTCCAGTACTCAAATTTTCTCTATAAAAAGATGCAAAAGTGTATTATGAGTACCAAACAATAAGTACTCAGTAGGAATTATGGAATGACTGAGCAAAATCATAAATAAAAGTATAATACAATGCGAGAATGTAAACTAAAGTTAGGTGTAAAGGGGGAAACCTAAAATACTACTCCGACTGAAAGATAAAAAATAATGAAGTAAAGAAAGTAGAAGGACTAAAAATAGGGCCTGGACACTCGATTCATCAAATATGGCTTAAACACTTTGTTCATTAAATTCATGAACGCAGCTGTGGTATTGGTTAATCCAAAAGACATCACCAGGAACTCATAATGTCCATAGCGAGTCTTAAAGGCTGTCTTAGGGATGTCCTCAGCCCGAATCCTCAGTTGATGTTAATTGAATCTCAAGTCAATTTTAGAGAACATTGTTGCTCCCTGAAGTTAGACAAACAAGTCATCAACACGAGGCATCGAACGAGATGAGTATATGACCCTCTAGGTAGTTTTCTATATTTTCACACTTTTTCACTGTTTAGAGCTTTCCTATAGCCGCCCAAGTCATTTATGACTTCCTAGAGCTGACAGTTCAGTTATCGGGCAGTTTGTTTATTTTTTAGAGACAATTACTTATTTCAAAGTCTTTATTGGTAAGAATTGGCTATCTGGCGTAAACTATAGGTTAACAACCACTTATGCCAATTCTCATAGTTTCATCAGCTTAGGGATATCGATTTTAGGCTAGGGGGACCTTTGGTCCGGGCTATTGAGCGGAATTTGGCCCTTGAGTGTAGGGCCCATATTTCATCAAAATAACTCAAGATGGAAATTTTGATAGCTCTATTGAGTCCAGAATATTGAATTATAAAGGGTAGCATAGTTTGCTTACATTCATGGGATTTCAAATAAATCCCGAGGAGTCGGTGGAAACTTGAAAAAATCCAAGTTCAGTTGGTGCATCCGCTTAAGTACAGGCCGCTTTAGCATCCAGGAATGGTCCTGCCTAGGGAACTTTAGAGAATTCCCAACCACTAAAGCGGATGTCGCTTAAGCGATATCTCGTCCGCTTTAGTGCAAGGACAACTTATGCCATGTTCCAGTTTAGCGGTACTATGTCGTTTTAGTGTTGACTGCTTAAGTGGTCAAGTAACCACTTAAGTGGTACCTGAGATGACATTTAAGTCAGACTTTCACCCATTTTTCCCCATTGTTCTCCAAGTCTCAATAACTATAAAGCCCTAGAAAGTGTAAAAAATTGGGAGACTTATCCTTGGGTGATTGTGAGGTGTTAGTGAGCTCGGAATAATCATATCCTCATTGTAATCCTTGTAAGTTTCCGTCTAATTCTTGAGTTAATTCTCCGATTTAGCTACAAATCCCTAGTTTCTTGATGGATTGATTTTGGTATTATTTGAACTTGGAATTTACTCATCCTTGAGGGTAAATGATTCTTGAGCATAGAGGAACGTGTTGACAATTTTGAAAGTGCGATTCCGCAAGTGGGTCCCTCATGGAATTTTGATTCAATTTTGGATCCGAAGTATAAAAGGCAATATTTATATCATTATTCTCGTATTAATGCATAAATGACTATTTTGGTAGTATGGCATCGTGTGAAAGCTTCTTGGAAGGGGAAATATACAGTTTAGCAGACTTTATCTGGCTTTCTTTGACGTCCAATTAGGCTAGGCTTACTCTCTCATTATATTGATATTTATTATAGTGTAGGTTGTATGGTATTTTTGGGTTGGAAATTATAACTTTGTTGGATATTTAGTGAATTTAGACTATTTAGTCGGCTAGTTAGCCGTGTTTAGGCGTATTTGACCTAACAACCCATTACTTAGGTAGAATTTCTATCATAGGGATTGATGAGAATTATGTAGCACTTTGTAGTAGGATTTGAACCTTAGCCTAGTATGAGGGTAGTAATTTCCCTAGAATGGACTTACAGGATTAGAGGTAGGCCACTTTGGCCCACTTTAGGCCATGACGATAATTAGCTCCTTGTAGTCTCTGTCTTAATAGGCCTTCTTATATTGTCTTATTTATATTCTTGAGCACAAGGAGGATTTAGGCTTATTATGACTTAGTCTAGAGGTTTGTACTTAGGAGATATTAAGATTGATTTAAGTCCGACAAATTATGACATTAAGACCGATTCAAGTCCAACATTTATGATGATATTACTTTCGGTTCAAGTCCGATATGTGAGATATTAGTTCTGATTTGAGTCTGGCATTGGGAGGCTACTTATGATGGTTATGAAACCAGTTCGAGTTCATAGTTTATGGTATAGAAGGATCCATCGTTACGATGTTAAGAATTGAATGGTTGAAATATTTACAATTATTACTTCTTCTTGATTGCATCCACCGTGCTTATGGGGGCTCACTTTGGATCATGTACTTCTTGTGTCTCCTAGGCTTATGGAGGCCCAGTTATATTTATAGCTACGTCCTCTCGATATTATTTATTTGGTTGTTTACTTTTGGTATTTTGAGCATTATTCTAGGTTTTCCCCTTTTCACCTAACTTAGCTTGTGATCTTGCATTTTATTGTATTTATACAATGATTTAGCTTAGTCGGTCGATGAGGCTTACTGATTATCCGTTGCTTTAGTACTCATACTACACTTTTGTATCATTTTCTGGTGCAGATTCGAGTACTAGCTGCCATCGTTGATGTTGTGTTTAGTATAGGTTAGAGTTTGGAGATAGGGTGAGATCTTGGAGCTAGAGTTGACTTTCTCTTTATCTTCTGTTTTGTTGGTCCTTCTATTTTGAGACTATTGTATATTTGACATTATAGTACTCTTATTCTTTTGCTAGAGGCTCTTGTACTGACTTTACTAGGTCGTGGGATGTTGTTACTCTTTTCCTTATTTCTCTTTAGTTATGTCATTATTCTTATACTTTATGCCTTGATATTTAATTACTTTTGTAATTCTGGCATTTATGCCATTTTCCACCAACTAGCCTATTACTTATCGTTACGAGCTATGATTTGGCTTACATACTAGTGGAATAAGGTAGGTTCTATTATGACTGGAAATCAGTTTTTGATAAATTGAAATCAAAGCCTAGGTTCAATGGTATTATTGGTACAAGAGTAAGAATCTAGTTGAGTCCCAAGTATTGGAAGAATGGAGATTGCTTCTTATCTTTGGGAGTAAATAGGAAATCTTCACTTCTTTCAATCATTTTGTGCTAATAGTATATGTTAATTTTTAAGATCCTTTTTGTTCCACTCTTTTAAAAATAGCTAGGACACAAGCTGCTACTATTGTAGGAAAGGTCCCCGAGTCTGTGACTAGGGATCATACCATAGGACTGAATGACTTAGAGGTCAGGGCAGAAGAGAGATCCAGCCCCGTCTAGAGATGCGGATAGGGAGCCTCAACTAGACCTTATTCCGTGTCCCACACTAGAGATTCCTTCAGCCCAGCCCGTTGTATGCTAGGGGCCAGCCCAGGTTTCACTAGGGTTTATTTCTTCATTATTTCTTAGAGACCCTTTACTCAAACTATTGGGTATGATTGGTGGTACACCATTTGATGGTCCTAAGTCTGCGGATTTTAGTGGTACTGAGGTAGGGGTGCATCATTTAGCTGCAACCCCCAGAGTTGAGATCCCTCTAGCGCTGGTAGTTGCTTAGTCGGTAGTCGCCCAGTCTACTATGTCTATTAAGGAGCAGAAGATGTTGGGTAGATTTTTCAGATTGACTCCACCTAGGTTTTCTGGGTAATCGGGTGAGGATGCATTTGAGTTCTTGACTGTTTGTAAGGATAGGCTTCATAATTTTTGCCTATTAGAGACTTTCGATGTCGAATACACTACCTTTTAGTTGGACCAATAGCTAGACATTTGTGTAGAGGTTATCTTTATTCCAGGATAGCTGGATCTCCCATGTTGACATGGACTTAGTTCTCTGAGGTTTTCTTAGAGAAGTATATGCCTTATAGCCTTAGAGAGTGTTTGAGAGATTAGTTCTCGAGATTGGAGTAGGGTTCTATGACCGTATTAGAGTATGATGCTCAATTTTATGAGTTCGCCAGGCATGTAACATCTATCTTGCTAACTGAGTATGAGCAAATTTGGTGTTTTCTTTGAGGACTAAGACTTTCTCTTTGCATGTCTGTATAGAGTTTGGTTGCTGCTAGAAGATCTTATATTGATGTTGCTGCTCATGCCAAGATCTTAGAGGATATACATTGTGAGGCCTAAAGGGGAAGTGAGAAGAGGCCGCATTACCAGGGTAGTTTCAATAGAAGCTGAAGTGGCTTATAATTCAGAGGTAGGGGTTATAACGATAGGTACCCTCCATGCTAGTCTTATCAGCATCAAGGTTATTTTAATAGGCCCATTCATGCCAATTTATCTTATTGATGGAGGACAACCCAACTATAATGATTATCTTGGTCAAAGTAGTAGTCAACCTTCAAAGGAGGCATATTCTGGGTTTTATAGTTGCGGTGGTTATTTTGGGTTAGCCAAATCTTTTTGATATAGTACTATGCTAGGGCATGTTATAAGTGTGGGCCTCTAGCCATTTCTTTAGAATGTGTCCCAGTATGGGGTAGTTGTACCTATAGTGTAAAGTATTCCAATAATTAGGGTAGTGATGCCACCAGCTATAGGTGGTATGCAGGGTCGTTGGGGTGGTCCCTAAGGTTCTAGAGGAGGTCCTCAGGTAAGTAGGACAGGTGATTGATTAGGCACCCAGCTAGGTCGCGAGCGAGATCATTTATATGTTATACCTGGTAGATTAGAGCTAGAGTTTTTGGATGTTGTTATTATAGTATGATAACGTTGTACCATCAATTGAATTTTTCTTTATTTGATTTCGGATTCACTTATTCATACGTGTCTGTTTATTATGCACCATGGTTAGAGTTGCCTTGGGATTACTTAATTGTTTCATTATGTGTACCTACTCCTGTCGGTGATTCTTTAGTAGTGGATTAAGTTTATAAATCATGTGTTATGATCATTCGAGAGTTTCATAGTCATATTGATCTTAATTGTAACGCCCTGAGTCTGTACCCTGGATGCTACACAGTGCTCATAATCCTGAAGGACCACAAGCTAACCCATGACTAGTATCTTCTGTAATAACTGTGTAATAAATACTTAAATGATTGCAGAAATAGGCGGAAACATATGCCATAAGGTTCAAATCTGTAAATAATTCTGAATGCGGTATCAAAATACCAAAACTAAATATAAGTACTGAAAACTAAAAAACAAAAAAACTGAACAACTGTCTAAAAATATTTTAGTCTGAAAAGCCTCTACCTATTTGAACTGTGGAGTTGATAGGACAAACCCTCAACTAACTCTATCTACAAAAATAAAACTGAAGTACTGTAAATAATAAGCATTTCCTCAAACTATGAGGACTCACCACTACTCTAAAAGCTGGGAATCTGAACTGTTAAGGGTACTCTAGAGCCCGTGCATCTGAACCTATGATATAAGACATCATAGCTCTAAGAAAAGCATGCGTCAGTACTTTGAATGTACTGGTATGCTCAGTGAGGTAGGCTGATATGCATGGGTTCATATGTATTCACAATAATAACTGAATAACATGAGTATGACTGAGTAAGAGTACATGCATGAATACATAGACTGTAACTGAGATCGTGCTAATACTGAGTACTGAATCAGAATACTGATAACCAATATCTGAGTTTACGAATACTGTATTACTAATTATCTGAATGACTATATCTGACAGTTCTGAATATTGTGGAACCATACTGATTTTCGTACTGAGTTAAGTGACTACATCTGATAGTCCTGGATCTGTAGAACCGAACTGAGTTCTATTCTGATACAAAGATTGGAACTGAGACTGTGGGAGGTAATCATCTAACTGTCATGCCCCTTCTCTAACCGATTTGGGGTGCAACCTGTAACCCCAGTTGGAAGGATGTTAATACCGTTCCATGGCTAAGGACAAAATGTGAGTTAACCCTCTCTGACAGGAAGCTCTTTCGTCAACCCTCACTAGCAGGATAACTCGGATGAGAAATATCAACCCTCATAATGTCTGGCAGGAAGATACCTCAACCTACGCTGGCTACGTAGTTTTGTAATATAGTGATTTCTGCTAAGGATCAAACCCTCTACTGACAGGAATGCCTCCATCCCTAGGTTAACTCGGTGCTGAATCTTACTCCCAACTGAATAGATGCTGAACTGATTTCTAGTTTGTACTAGGCTGGACTGAACGGTTATTGAGATTACTATTTAGCTTAACTGAACTGAGTTCACTGAGTTCCGTTGACTGATGAAATACTACTGAATTTTGTTAGCTGACTGAGTTTACTGAGGTCTGAACAGGATACTGAATTAGACTGGACTAATATGGATTCTACTGAGTTTTCCTGAGTTCTATAACTGACTGAGAGTACCACTAATTGTGTCGTGACTGATACTACTCTATGACTGACCATGGGTCTAGGTAATCAGCTAAATTTTTGGGTACAAGTACCCCCAGGACTCGATAGCATAAATTAAGAGACATAGCATAAGATGAAACGTGTAAACTATGAATTTGATCATCATTCATTCATTGGGGCATTTTGACAAACACTTGCATGATATAACTTGCACATAGGCTAACTTGACATGATTTCATTCTCTTAATAGTTCGTATGGGAAATTTATCAAATAGTTGGTGAGCATAGTATATGCACATAGTATTGAACAACAAGTGAGCATCATAATTCATCTCTAATTTCACAAGTCAAGGGTTTATCATGGATTTACATAAATCTAGACACATAATGATCAATTTCATATGAGATATATATATATATATAATCATGAATTAGAAACTTAATCCAAATAGAAATCATGGATACACTTTAATTCCAACCATGACAATCATAAAATCGATTACTTGAAGTTCAAAAGAGATTTTTGGACTCCAAGGGTGGAAGGAATCATTGGATGAACACTTCACATACCTTTGTTGAAGAATTTCTGAAAACTTATAGTTGAATCTTGAGTTCTTGATTTGAAATTGGATCTTCTAGGATTTTGTTCTTAAGCAAATTTGAGAAAGAATGACTATATTTTCTCTATAGGGAGTTTAATTTCGTGTTTTGGAGGCTGAGGATCGAGGGAAAAAGACCTAAATACCCCAAAGCGATAGCCAACGCATTGCGCTATGTTCGTTTTGATTCACTGGAAATGAATGATGGTAGATGGGGAAAATAGTAATCAATGTGATAGTCGACACGGCGCGCCAAAATTGCGTTGATTTACTGTTTTGGGATTCAAAAGAAGCTTCAAACAAAGTCCAAAAAATCCAAAACTTGTCTGGAAACACCTACAGACATTCCTGATCACGAATTAACCTTAACATCATCATTTAATGGACATAAAAGTCGCGAAATAAGATTGCCAACATTTGTAGGTTAAAAGGAAACTAAGTCTGAGTATTTAGCTAAAATATTCTAAGTCTGGGACCCCTTGACAAGCCTAAAGGACTGAATTAAGCTTAGAATTTTGCGGGATCTTACATTTTGTCCCCCTTGGGAACATTCGTCCTTGAATGAGATTGCTGAGACTGAAAATACTGAGAGACTGACTTACTTACTGGACATGAACATTTGGAACATGGCTATATGACTGATATTACTGGTATTCTGAATTATCATACTGAACATGCATATCTGATGCATGGATATAGCTGAACATGATTCATGAATGCATGACTGCGATTACTGATAAACTGAATCTATTTACTGAATATGCATATCTGATGCATAGATACATAACTGAACTGGCTCATGAACATATAACTAAACATGCAATGGTAACTGATACCAAGTTTGTAAATGTGATAACGCTCAACTTATACGTCAATTTAGTGCAAGGCGGTCGTCGTCAATATAATTACCCAACTTTGGAGTCGGGGCCGAATCCACGAGGAGCAATGTGAGTGGCGATTAAACTAATTTGAAACCATAGCTACAAGTTAAATTCAAACAAATGATACGAAAAGATAAAATGGGGTTTTTTAATGATTGAACAAAAGTTATTAACACTTCAATTCGCCTTAGAACTCAAAGCTTAAACTGCAATATTTCAAATCAATGATATAAAGAAACTAGAGTTGTGATCACAATGATTAGTAATGCTTCATTGAATAATAGTTGTAGTATTGGATTCTCATAACTTATGGGAAATACCAAATTATCAGTATCGACAGTTCAGCTAAGTGTTTCACAACCAACCTAGATGTTGAGTTCCCTAATTCTCTCAAACTTAGGCACCTTCTATTCACACTGATTTTATTTCGAGTTGATTAATCTTGTTACAACATTAATCATTAGATGGAAACTTAACCTTCCCAAATTCTCGTTGTAATTCACTACCTTTAGTTTATTTCTTAGTTCGAGAAAATCAACATAAGGCGAGATTTATTACTTGCAACCAACAAAAATAATTAATACAAAAGAATTATCAAGATGTTCCCACAATCACTCGAACCCTAACCAACTATTAAGACAATACAGGAGTAATCATAGATCCCACAACCCTAGTTATGGGTTTTAGTTCCACATGAAAGAGAAAGCGATAACAATAACTGAATTCATAATTCAAAGTGATTAAACTTACAAAAGATGTAGTAAGAAATTGATTCTCTTCCCAAATTCAAGAAGAATATCCCATAACTAAATCAAAGAATTGAAAATTGAAATCCAAGTTTAGAAACCAAAGAGAAGTAAAGTAGTCTCTGGAATAAGTTCCAGAGGTTAAGCCCTAAAACTAGAGAGAAAATGGATTAATGTCGTGAAGTTCAAGATGAATGTCCGCCTCCTATAAAACCTAAGAACTTTCCCTTAAATACCAGGAGCTAAATTAGGAATCAAATAATAGAATACAACTTTTTCTCGAACAACTGACGACGAAGTGTGACACCTTATCAGGAGTATGACGACTTATCAAACATTGTCGTCAACTTCTCCTCCAAGTTTGATCATTTCTGCCTTAGGCTGATGGCAACTCCTGATGGCTTATCAGGACTTTGACGACATATCAGACAATGTCGTCACTTCTTCACTTCAAATCTTATGTACTACCTTAGGCTGACGGCTTATCAGAATTGTGATGACTTATCAGAGATGTCATCACACATCTGCTCCAACTTTCTCACACTGTCTACAGCTGACGATGACTCTAATAACTTATAACAAATTTGATGACTTATCAGACAAGTCGTCAACAACACTTTCATGGCTACTTGTTCCAAATTCACCTTTTTTGCTCTTATTGACTTTGGTTTTCTTGCATCTTGACTTTCCTTCATTATCAAAGAGAAAACAATCAAAAACGACAAAAGTTTCTTAAGACTTTACAATTATTTCTAGTTAAAAGCCTCAAATGTGTTAGCATTAGCTCACACATCAACACCCTCAACTTAAAACAATTACTTGTCCTCAAGCAACTTAAACATAACTAAGAGGATACAAAGCACATTCAGCAGTCAATCATCCATTTTAGCTCAAAACGTATTTTCCATCTCCAAGGTGAATCATTTCAAACTCAACTGTGTATATTACTGAACAACAACAATGCAACACAAAGGAATAAAGCTATGGCATCAACTTAGCAACAACAACCATGAATGTACCAATATTACACTACCCAAACAAGTTAGCAACAAGCAACATAACCAGTGTGCCGTTACAACAAAGAAGTCCCTTCTCACTCATATAAGAAATAACATATGTAATTGTGGGGACAATCAATAGACACTCACTCTCAAATAGAAGTTCCTATCAATGTATGCCAAATACCATAAGCTTGCCCTTATTTTCATTACCAAGGTTTTCAGACAGGTAAGCTAGGATCACTATAGGTCTTTTTCTCCAGCTTATAGCGTAGGCTAAGGGTTGGTATGATACTCGATGATATTTAAGGTGACTAAGCCTCCTTGGCACTACACTAACATTTGGGGTCTCACTTGTTTACCTTTATCTAATTCTCTCCTTTCTTGATCACACATACTCCGAATGGGTGCGGTCTTTTTGACAATCATTTCTTTTTTTTCACAACTTTTCCTTTCTTATTCTTTTTCTACCGCACCCAGCTTTTTATTCTTTTCTTTTATTATACCTTTCTTCATACTTATTTTACATCACGCACCCCTATGGTAGCCACCCTCAACTTAGGCTATTTGCCTAAGTCAAAGTGCGCAATGTCCAAGGAGGACCAGGGCCAAAATAGGTTCATTATGATACAAATGGGAAGGTGATAGGTATAATAAAAAGAATAGGCATTTAGGCTTAAAATCGGGATCAAGGGATATTATTCACACATGGAAGGTCATTTAGGCTAAAAGTGGACTACTATCAACAACGACCTATGATCCTTTCCTAACCGCTATCCTAAAATCAAGGCAAGACCAACCGGGCAAGTTCTGGATTTAACACACAATAGAAACTAGGTAGTATCTCACACACACATGGCACAAAGGTACATCACAAGCTACTACCCATTCGGTTCATGCAATTGTTAGCAGTGATTATCATGTACCTAGTACTAATGCCATAAAAAGATTCACAGTAGTCACATATAGATGCACATCGCACAGTTACTAGATAGATAATTGGAGAGGTATTTATCATTCCAAAGAAAATCAACAAAAATATTTCAACTGTGCTAGATACTTATTTTCCCCCCAGTAAACCACAACACATCACAAAACAAACATAATATGCCTAAACATGCCGACTCTACTAGGAAAAAAACTCTAGGGAAAAGAGGCACGGCAACAAAAACCCAAGGAGTACATCAACACCCACAAGTATCCCCACCCTCAACTTAAAATCATGCAATGTCCCCAATGCGTCAAACCAAAACAAGAGAGACAAAAACATACCTATGGCACCATGGGTGCGAAGATCTGATGTCAATCACATAATACGAATACAAACAATAAAATACCTTGGGTGCCTCCCAAGAAGCGCCTAATTTAGTGTCGCGGCATAACCCAACTCAGTTTTTTCCTCCACCTTGAGGATATGAATTTCACCCCTAACTTAGAGTCCATCTTCTTGACTCGCTCGTAGAGGGTGGTACAAAAATTAAGAAGTCGAGTAATGGATTAAACGTGGTAAACCACTCGACCTTAAAGTGAGGTGTATTTTTATGTTGCTTGTCTAATGTAAAATCAAGAATATAGGATTCTTGTTCATCATCTTCACACTCTTCTACTATTTTAAATGATTCCACAGACAAGATATCATCGAAACATAATGTAGAAAAGTGCTTTGAAAGAGGCCCAATCAATCCTACTTCAAAATTTACACTATCTACTACACACTCACTTTTATTCACCTTCTCGACATCTTCACTTTGAATTAGGCTAGTGTCTTTATTAGAGATTTTCTTGGTTTCTTCCTTTGCTTCTAGAACCATGTCCTTAATCATGGTATCATCTCTCATGGTTGGTTTGGTTGGTTGGAAAATCACTGAGGGTTGCTCAACATCAAGCTCAACATCAATATAGGGTTCTTGCTCCTCATCTTCACACTCTTCCATTATTTTTAATGATTCCACAGATAAGATATCATCTAATCATAATATAAAAGAATGCTTTGAATGATTGACCTCTATATCCATTTCCTCATGAATGATTGGCTTCATGTCTTGATGCATATCACATATGATATTATATATTTCTTTCTGGAGATCCAACATTAGTTGAAACATAGCTTCAATGCCACTCTTTTAGGTGCTTCGTTCTTCCTTTTCTTGACCATAAGACCTATTAAACTCATAAGAAGAACTAGAATTTGGGTTAGCGCAATAGGGGAGGAGGAATTTGGGTAATCACTCCAATTTCCATCTTGACCACAGCATAAAGAACAATCATACTCCCGGTGGGATGGAGATGACGCACACATCTCTCTCCGAGGAGCATATCTATAATCTTTCCAAAAGTAAAGTCCATCACAATATGGACATGGATCATCAAGATAAGATTTTCAACCACCAAGCTTATGTTCATTCCACGATGTAATAGTAATGAGTAAACTAAAATAAAAATCTACCTAACACAAGAAATAGAAGAAAACTAAAAACAAATATTTACAAGTTTGAATTCAAGCAAGTAGGCTAAAATTCAAAACCAACTCAATAAGCCAGATTGTTTCCTGGCAATGGAGCCATTTTTGACAACGCTCAACTTACGTCAATTTAGTGCAAGGCAGTCATCGTCAATATAATTACCCAACTTTAGAGTCGGGGTCGAATCCACGAGGAACAATGTGAGTGGCGATTAAACTAATTTTAAACTATAGCTACAAGTTAAATTCAAACAAATGATACGAAAAGATAAAATGGGGTTTTTTATTGATTGAACAAAAGTTATTAATAATTCAATTCCCCTTAGAACTCAAAGCTTAAACTGCAATATTTTAAATCAATGATATAGAGAAACTAGAGTTGTGATCACTATGATTAGTAGTCCTCCATTGAATAATAGTTGTAGTATTGGATTCTCGTGACTTATGGGAAACACCAAATTATCAATATCGATAGTTTATCTAAGTGTTTCTCAACCTACCTAGATGTTGAGTTCCATAATTCTCTCAAACTTAGGAACCTTCTATTCACACTGATTTTATTTCAAATTGATTAATCTTGTGACACCATTAATCATTAGATGGGAACTTAACCTTCCCAAATCCTCATTGATAATTCACTAACTTTAGTTTATTTCTCAGTTCGAGAAAATCAACATAAGGCGAGATCTATTGTTTGCAACCAACAAAAAATAATTAATAAAAAAGAATTATCAAGATGTTTCCACAATCACTCGAATCCTAACCAACTATTAAGATAAATACAGGAGTAATCATAGATCCCACAACCCTAGTTGTGGATTTTAGTTCCACATGAAAGAGAAAGTGATAACAATAACTAAATTCATAATTCAAAGTGATTAAACTTACAAAAGATGTAGTCAAAAATTGATTCTTTTCCCAAATTTAAGAAGAATATCCCACAACTAAATCAAAGAATTGAAAAATAAATTCAAGTTTAGAGACCAAAGAGAATAAAGTAGTCTCTGGAATAAGTTCCAGAGGTTATGCCCTAAAACTAAAGAGAAAATGGATTAATGTCGTGAAGTTCAAGATGAATGTCCGCCTTCTATAAAACCTAAGAACTTTCCCTTCAATACCTATAGCTAAATTAGGAAACAAATCATAGAATATAACTTTTTCTCGTACAGCTGATGACGAAGTGTGATGCCTTATCAGGAGTCTGGCAACTTATCAGACATTGTCGTCATCTCCTCCTCCAAGTTTGATGATTTCTTCCTTAGGCTGATGGAAACTCCTGACAGCTTATCAGGACTTTGATGACATATCAGACAATGTCGTCACTTCTTCACTTCAAATATCATGTATTGCCTTAGGCTGACGGTGTTCTCGATGGCTTATCAGAATTATGACGACTTATCAGAGATGTCGTCACACTTTCACTCCAACTTCCTCACACTGTCTACAGCTGACGATGAATCTGATAACTTATCACAAATTTTATAACTTATCAGACAAGTCGTCAACTACACTTTCATGTCCACTTGTTCCAAATTCACCTCTTTTTCTCTTATTGTCTTTGGTTTTCTTACATTTCGACTTTCCTGCATTATCAAAGAGAAAATAATCAAAAACGACAAAAGTTGCTTAAGACTTTACAATTATTTCTAGTTAAAAGCCTCAAATGTGTTAGCATTAGCTCACACATCAAACTGAAATATGAACATGAAACTTATTAAGCTTAAGGAAATTATTACCTTGAGCAGAGTCTGGATTAGCGGAGAATAGATGAGGGTAATTGGTTCGCATATCTGCTTCTTCTTCCCAAGTAGCTCCCTCAACGGGCAGATTCCGCCAAAGAACTTTTACTAGAGGAACTTCTTTGTTCCTCAGTCTGCGAATCTGTTAGTCAAGGATTTCGACTGGAATCGCTTGATAAGAGAGGCTGTTTTGAATATCTATGCCCTCAATAGGGACTACGACTGCTGGATCACCTATGCATTTCTTTTGCAAGGAGACATGGTACACTGGATGAACTGAAGATAAATCTGAAGGTAACTTAAGATCATAAGCTACCTTTCTGAAATGATTGAGGATTCGGTAAGGATCGACAAATCGAGGACTGAGTTTTTCCTTCTTGCCAAAATATTTCACTCCTTTCATAGGAGAGATCATCAAGTACACATAGTCACTAATCTCGAACTTGAGATATTTTCTGCGCACATTTTCGTATGATTTCTGCCGGCTCTGAGCTGTCTTAAGCCTTTCCCTAATCAACTGGACCATTTCTAAGGTATCAAACACCAAGTCAGGTCCTACCACTGTGGCCTCACCCACTTAAAACTAACCAATGGGAGATCTACACCTCCTCTCATAAAGCACCTCAAACGGATCAGTTTGAATACTAGACTGATAGCTGTTATTATAGGCGAATTCAATCAAAGGTAAGTGGTCATCCCAACTACCTTTAAAAATCTATCGGATATTCTCGCAGCATATCCTCTAAGGTCTGAATGGTCCTTTCTACTTGACCATCTATCTGAGGATGAAAGGCTATACTGAGATGAACTCGGGTACCAAGACCCTTTTGGAATGCTTTCCAGAAATAAGAGGTGAACTGGGTACCTCTATCTGAGATAATGGATAACGGAACACCGTGCAATCTGACCAACTCCCTGATATAGAGTTTGGCATAATCCTTGACTGAATAGGTGGTATGAACTGGAAGGAAATGAGCTGATTTGGTCATCCTGTCTATAATGCCCCACACTGAATCATGTTGACGAAGAGTACGAGGCAAGCCCATCACAAAGTCCATGTTCACTTCTTCCCATTTCCAGGTAGGAATACTGAACTCCTGCATGGACCCACTAGGTTTTTGATGCTCAATCTTAACCTGCTGACATGTTGAGCACTTAGCCACAAATTCTGCAATGTCTCTTTTCATCCCACTCCACCAATAGATCTCCCACAAATTGCGATACATCTTTATGGCCCCTGGACGAATAGAGTAACTCACACCATGCGCTTCTTTGAGAATTTACTGCCTCAAGTCATCTATACCTGGCATACACAGATGACCCTGACAATACAAAACACCATCTCCCCCTTGGGATAAAACCTCTACTTTCTGATTTCTGACTTATTCCGTCAACTGGACTAGACTGGGATCCCTATCCTACTTTTTCTTTACTTCGGAAACTAGCGATGATTCTGAGCTCCTCTGCACCCATAAACTACCTTCTGCTAAATCAACTAAGCAAACACCTAGTTGGGCTAGCTGATGAACTTCCTGGGCTAACTTTTTCTTACTGTTCTCAACATGGGCAACACTAACCATAGACATTCTACTGAGAGCGTCAGCCACTACATTGGCCCTTCTCAAATGGTACAGAACACTCATGTCATAGTCTTTCAATAATTCCAACCACCTTCTCTGACAGAGGTTGAGGTTTTTTTGAGAGAACACATACTGCAGGCTCTTATGATCAGTGAACACATCAATGTTCACACCATACAAGTAATGCCTCCAAATCTTTATGGCAAAAATGACTGTTGGTAACTCACGATCATGAGTACGATAGTTCTTCTCATGGGGCTTAAGCTGTCTAAAGGTATAGCCTATGACCTTACCTCTATGCATCAAAACATAACCCAATCCGACTCAAAAAGTGTCACAGTACACAACAAAACCGTTAGAACCATCTGGTAGGGTCAACACTGGAGCTGTGGTGAGTCGAGTCTTCAACTCTTAAAAACACTTCTTACAAGAATCTGACCGCTAAAAGTTGACTTTCTTCTAAGTCAATCTGGACATAGGGGATGAAATAGATGAAAATCCCTCAATAAACCATCAGTAATAGCCATCCAAACCCAAGAAACTCCTGATATTTGATGGAGAAATGGGTCGGGGATAGTTTCTCACTACTTTGGTCTTTTGGGGATTAACTATAATGCCATCACAAGAAACTATATGGCCAAGGAATGCTACTGACCTTAGCCAAAATTCGTACTTACTAAATTTGGCGAATAACTGATGGTTTCTAAGAGTCTACAATACTATTCTGAGATGGTCTGCATGATCGTATTCACTACGGGAGTAAACAAGAATGTCAGCTATGAAGACTATGACAAACATGTCCAAGTATTGCTTGAAAACACGGTTCATCAAGTCCATGAAGGCTACTGGGGCATTGGTAAGACCAAAGGACATGACTAAAAATTCAAAGTAACCATACCGAGTTTGGAAAGATATTTTTGGGATGTCACTTTCCCTGACTCTGAGCTGATGATAGCTTAATCTGAGGCCTATCTTAGAGAAATAACAGGCACCTTGAAATTAGTCAAACAAGTCATCGATTCTGGGGAGTGGTTACTTGTTCTTGACCATAAATTTGTTTAACTAAAGGAAATCTATGCACATTCTGAGAGAACCGTTTTTCTTAAACATGAATAAAATTAGTGCGTCCCATGAGGACACACTGGGTCTGATGAATCCCTTATCTAAGAGATCCTTTAACTGTTCCTTTAGTTCTTTGAGTTCTGCTGGATACATCCTATATGGTGGGATAGATATGGGCTGAGTATCTGGGAGAAGATCAATTCAAAAATCAATTTTCCTTTTGGGAGAACTCTCGGAAGGTCTTCGAGAAAAACATATGGGAATTCACATGCTACTGATACTGATTCAAAAGTAGGGTTTCTGAACTAGAGTCCTGGACTCGAACGAGATGGTAGACACATCCCTTAGATATCATCTTTCTAGCCCAAAGGTAAGAAATAAGTTAACCCCTAAGTGCTGAAGTACTACCCTTCTACTCTATGACGGGTTCATTTGAAAACTAAAATTAGATAATTCTATTTCTGCAGTCGACTGAGGCATATCAGGAATGAAGCCAATCCATGACAATAATGACATTGAAATCAGTCATCTCTAATTCAATTAAATCTGTTGAAGTGATTTTCTGAGATATCATAATTGAACAGTTCCTGTATACCCACCGAGCTATGATAGATTTAAATACTGGAGTAGAAACTGAGAAGGGCTCTACTAGAATTTCAGGATTGACTTCGAAATCAACTGCTATATATAAAGTAACAAATAATAAAGAAGCTACTGGATCTAGCGAAGCATAAGCATACAAATAGAAAACTTGTAACGTACCAGTTACCACATCAGGAGAACTTTCCTGATCCTGTCAGGACTGAAGATCATAGAGCCTGTTTGGGTGCAACCAAATGGTGGCACTGGAAGAGGCACCCTGTTGATTCGGGTGACCAAACTGAGCTAGGGGACGGTTATGCTGGCTCTGCGAACCAACCTGAGGACACTGTCTGAACCTGTGGCCTGTCTTTCCACATACGAAACACACATTGCTTCTAGCTCTGTAGATACCCTGGTGGTTTCTACCGTACTTCTGGCAAAAAGGATTTGTTCGGGCACTGCTAATACTACCCTGGAGTTTAGGGCCTGATGCCTTATCTCGGTTGCCATCTCTGAATTTTAGCACTAGAGTATTGGCTGAGGAATGAGCTAGAACTGAGTATTATGGGTGGAACTGAGAACGATTCCTATATTTTGACTTAGGTTGAGTAAAATTCAAACTACCTATTCTCGCCCTCTTATTGTCTCTTTCCTTCTCTTTATTCTTGTCCTCCTCTATCTGCTGAGAATGGAACATGATCCTAGCTATGTCCATCTCCCTAATAAGCATTATGGTTCTACACTCCTTTACCGTTTCTAGACACTCCTGACACAAACTTACTTATCTTCGCTCTGTTATCTGATACAATATGCAAGACATATCTGGCTAACAGAGTAAACTTGAGAGAATACTCTTGCGCTGTCATATTGTCCTACTTCAGGTTTATAAATTCAAAAACCTTCGCTTCCTTCAACTCTAGCGGGAAGAACCTATCCAGAAAAGCAACTGCAAGCTCCTCCTATTCTATGGGCCCTACATCTACGGCCTTTTCTTCCTTCTAATATTTGAACCATGAGTGAGCCACATCCTATAATTGATATGCGGCCAACTCAGCGTTCTTAACAGCAGTCGTCCTCATGATATTGGTAACCTTCTGCACCTGATCAAGAAATTCATGAGGGTCCTCATCTGACTTAGACCTGGTAAACAATGGAGGGTTCATTCGGGTGAAGTCCCGAATCCTGGCAGCAGAAGTATTGGCCACTAGTTTAGTTGGAACCACAACTGGACGTTTATTCTGGGCTACCATAGAATGATCTATGGTGGTTAAGGCTGCTCTGAACTCCGTGTTGGAGACATGTTTACCTAAATGATCTGGACGGATGGGCTGAAGGGCTGACTGATCTCTCGTTCCTCTTCCCTGAGTCCTCTTTGGAGGCATATTCTGTAAATGAAAGAGAAGCTAGGATTAGAAAGGGAGTGTAACTGGAGCTCATACCTACTCGCACAACGTGAATACTCAAAGAAGGGAAACTTTTTATAAAACATCTCGTAGCCTGTTGTCCATAAGTGTGGCGCGCAACACACCCATGCACAAGACTCTACTAGATGCGGATTTCAAACTTCCTTGGACACTGCTGAACCTTAGGCTCTGATACCAAGTTTATAACGCCCTGAGTCTGTACCCTGTACATTACACGGAGCTTATAATCTCGAAGGACCACAAGCTAACCCATGGCTAGTACCTACTATAATAACTGTGTAATAAATACTGTAATGATTGCAGAAATAGGTGAAAATATATGCCATAAGGTTCAAATCTATAAATAAATCTAAATGCGGTATCAAAATCTACCAAAACTAAATATAAGTACTGAAAAACTAATCAACTATCTGAAAATACTCTAGTCTAAAAAGCCTCTAACTATCTGAATTGTGGAGTTGATGGGGCAAGCCCCCAACTAACTCCATCTACTGAAATAAAACTGAAGTACTATAAATAATAAGCATGTCCTTGATCTGTAAGGACTCACCACTACTCTGAAAGCTAAGAAAATAAACTGCTAAGGATACTCTGGAGCTCGTGCGTCTAAACCTATGATATAAAACATCTTAGCGTAAAGAAAAGCATGCATTAGTACATTGAATGTACCGGTATGCTCAGTGAGGTAGGCTAATATGCATGGATTCATATAAGTGCACAGTAATAACTGAATAACATGAGTATGACTGAGTAACAATACATGCATAAATACATAGATTGTAACTGATATCGTGCTAATACTGAGTACTGAATTAGAATACTGATAACCAATATCTGAGTTTACGAATACTATATTACTGATTATCTGAATGACTGTATCTGACAGTTCTAAATATTGTGAAACCATACTGAGTTCCGTACTGAGCTGAGTGACTACATTTGATAGTCCTGGATCTGTAGAACTGAACTGAGTTCTATTCTAAGACTGAGACTGGAACTGAGACTGTGGGAGATAATCATCTAACCGACATGCCCCTTCTCAAACTAATTTGGGGTCCAACCTGTAACCCTATATGGAAGGGTATCAATATCATGCCATGGGTAAGGACAAGCTATGAGTTAACCCTCTGTGACAAAAAACTCTTTCATCAACCCTCGCTGGAAGGATAACTTGGATGAGAAATATCAACCCTCATAATGTCTGGCAGGAGGATACCTCAACCTATATTAGATACGTAGTTTTGTAATGTAGGGATTTCCGCTAAGGTTCAAGCCCTCTGCTAATAGAAATACCCCCATCCCTGGGTTAACTCGGTACTCAATCCTACTCCCAACTGAATAGATGCTGAACTGATTTCTAGTCAGTACTAGGTTAGAATGAATGGTTACTGAGATTACTATTTAGCTGAGCTAAACTGAGTTCACTAAGTTTTGTTGACTGACAGAATACTACTGAATTCTGTTATCTGACTGAGTTTACTGATGTCTGAACTGGATATTGAATCAGGACTAATATGGATTCTACTGAATTTTCCTGAGTTCTGTAACTGACTGAGAGTACTACTAATCATGTCATGACTGATACTATTCTATGACTGACCATGTCTCTAGGTAATCAACTAAATTATCGGGTACAATTACCCTCAGGACTCGATAGCATAAATTAAGAGACATGGCATAAAATTAAACATGTAAACTATGAACTTGATCATCATTCAATTATTGGGGCATTTTGACAAACACTTGCATGATATAACTTGCACATAAGCTAACTTGACATAATTTCATTCTCTTAATAGTTCATATGGGCAATTTATCAAACACTTGGTGAGCATAGTATATGCACATAGTATAGAAAATAAGTGAGCATCATAATTCATCTCTAATTTCACAAGTCAAGGGTTTGTCATGGATTCACATGAATCTACACACATAATGATCAATTTCACATGAGATATATATAAATAATCATGAATTAGGAACTTAATCCAAATAGCAATCATGGATACACTTTAATTCCAACCATGGAAATCATAAAATCAATTACTTAAAGTTTAAAAGAGATTCTTGGACTCCAAGGCTGGAAGGAACCCTTGGATGAACACTTCACATACCTTCGTTGAAGAATTTCTGAAAGCTTATTGTTGAATCTTGAGTTCTTGATTTGAAATTGGATCTTCTAGGGTTTTGTTCTTGATCAAATTTGAGAAAGAATGAATATATTTTCTCTATAGAGAGTCTAATTTCGTATTTCGGGGGCTGAGGGTCGAGGGAAAAAAATCTAAATATCCCCAAGAACGTGGTCTTTTAATAACTAAAAACTAGGTTACCGACGCGCAGGTCAACGAGGCACGTTGATGGCATCGACGCGATAGCCAATGCATCACGCCATGTTCACGTCGATTTACTAGAATTGGACGTTGGTAGCTGGGGAAAATAGTAATCAATGCGATAGTCGATGCGGCGTGCCAAGATTGTGTTGATTTCCTATTTTGGAATTCCAAAGGAACTTCAAACTAAGTCCAAAAATTTCAAAACTTGTCCAGAAACACCTACGGACATTCCTAATCATGAATCAACCTAAACATCAACATTTAATGAATGTAAATGTCATGAAATAATATTACCAAACTTTGTAGGTTAAAATGACACTAAGTCTTAGTACATAGCTAAAATAATCTTAGTCTGGGACCCCTTGACAAGCCTAAAGAACTAAATTAAGCTTAGGATTTTGTGGGGTCTTATATTACTGTATTAGATATGGTGGACTTTGATGTGATTCTTTGCATGGAATGTCTATCTCCTATTATACGGTCTTAGATTTTTTGTCAGGACTGTTACCTTAGCTATGCCCAACATACCTCTAGTTGTGTGGCAAAGACATATTAGCCACACACCAATGGGGATTATTTCTTATGTTTGGGCTAGGAGACTTATAACTAGGGGTTGGGGGTGTTATATTGCTTATATTCGTGATGTTAATATAGAGAGTCCTTCGCATAACTCAATCCCTAAAGTCCGTGATTTTTTGGATGTCTTTCTTACCGATCTACCATGTCTTTTTTCTAAGTGTGATATTGAGTTTATTAATTATCTTGAGCCCTACACCCAACCTATTTCTTTTGCATCTTATTGTATGGCTCCTTGCAAGCTTAAGGAGCTGAATTCTCAACTTTAGGATCTTTTGGATAAGGCCGAGTGTGTCTTATTATGGAGAACATGTCTTTGTCATGATAAAAGAATAGTTCCTTACGTGGGTATATTGATTACAGTCATCTTCATAAGGTGACAGTGAAGAATAGATACCCTATTCCTCATATTGACAACTTGTTTGATCAACTTTAGGGTGCAGTGGTGTTTTCAAAGATTGACTTTAGATCGGGTTACCATCAATTGAGGATTCAAGTTGATGATATCCAGAAGACAACCTTCAGGACTCGTTATGGTCATTATGAGTTCCTGGAGATGTCTTTTGGGTTTACCAATGCCCCAATTGCTTTCATGGATTTGATGAACTACGTGTTCAGGCCTTAGTTGGACTTCTTCATAATTGTCTTTATCGATGATATTTTTGTGTATTAGTGTAATGCCCCGAGTCTGGTACCCTGGACTCTACACGGTGCTCATAATCTTGAAGGACCACAAGCTAACCCATAACTAGTACCAGCTACCATAACTGTATAATAACACTGAAATATGGGGAATAATGGGCTGAAGTGCCATTAGGTTCAAACTTAACAATACTAAATAAAATAATGTCTGAAAAAGGTATAATAGTACCCAAAACTAAAATAACTGTCTAAACATGCTATAGTCTGAAAAAAGCCTCTAAACTGTCTGAATAAAGAGTTGATGGGACATGTCCCTAATTAACTCCAACTACTGAAATAAACTAAGTACTGAAGTACAAAAATAATGAAATAATGGAATAATCAAATCCTCAAACTATGAGAACTCACCACTGACTCTGACTACTGAAACTTGAACTGCTAAGTGTAATCGTGAACCTGAGCGATCGAACCTATGGTATAAAATACCATAGCGTAAGAGAAAAGTGAGTGTCAGTACGTGAAAATATACTGGTATGCAAAGTGAGGTAGGCTGAGTGAAAGGGTTCATATGCATGAAATATAACTGACTGAACAACATGAACATGACTGTGTGAGAATACATGCATAAATATACAACAGTAACTGGAATCATTAGGATTCTGAGTACTGAGTTTACTGACAACATGGATTAATGATAACTGATATGATGTCTACTGAGTGACTGTGTCTGACAGTCCTGATTCGGATGGAACTAGCTGAGTTCCATACTAAGCTGAAAGACTGCATCTGACAGTCCTAAAATCTGTAGAACTATCTGAGTTCTTTACTAAAGACTGAGACTGAGACCATGGGAGGTAGTCATCTAACCGACATGCCCCAAATAAGATAATATAGATGAGTTGGGGTCCAATTTATAACCCTAATTGGAAGGGTATCAATACCGTACCACTACTAAGTACAAGTTGTGAGCGACTCTTATCTATCAAGTACTCAAATGAGAATGGTGGCACCTTCATCTACCATGTTAAGCCACCTCATCCACCCTCATCTAGAAGATTTGATGTCTAAACGTACGTTGGCTACGTGGTTCTAGAATGCAAGGATTGCTTCTAAGAATCACACCCTTTGCTAGCAGGTGAGTTCTTATCCTTGGGTTTATTCAGTGCTGAATCCTACTCCTATCTGAATAGACACTGAACTGATTATACTGAGTTGAACTGGATTGAGTTCGCTAAGTTCCGTTGACTGCTGGAATACTACTAAAGTCTGATAACTGACTGAGTTTACTAGGAATTCAACTAAATACTGAATGGGACTGGACTGACATTGAGATTATTGAGTTTTCCTAAGTTCTGTTACTTACTAAATTATATTGATCATGGCTTAACTGAGAGTATCTTGAAAACTGACACTGGCTCTAGGCACACAACTAAATTGTTGGGTATTAAATACCCCCAGGACTTGATAGCATAAAAATAATAAGACATGACCATTCTTGAACACGTGACCATAATCATCAATTCACAATACAATCTTCAAGGGATTTCACAAGCACTTAAAGGTCATAAACTAATACATAGGTAAGGAAAGCATGCAATATATCATAAATTCACAATTTCAATCTCATGAACATTTCCTCAGATGATTGCAAGACATAGATTTAAAATAGAAGTCATTTTGAACATGTGGGTACATCATGAGTTCATCACTTGGATCACAAATTGGCCATAATACACAATTCTTATTCACTTAGGCATTTTGACAAATACATGGAAGGCATAACCTTTTCTAGGGCCTGAATCAATAACTTATACATCATGGCTATATCAATCACTTCAAATTTAAGGATTTTAATCCACCCACTATCATAAAGTCATGAAAATTCAATAAAGATTAAATCATGGAAATCATAACACAACATTTACATTTGTACAATCAAACCCACTATATGGAATTCAAAACTCATATTTTGAAAAGGGTTTCTTGAGATCCAAGGGTGAAAGGGACCCTTGGATGAACACTTTACATCCCTTCGTTGAAGAGTTCTAGGAAGTTAATGGAGAAATCTTGAGTTCTTGATTTGAAATTAATCACCTAAGGTTTTTTTGTTCTTAAGCAATTGTGAAATAATGAGTATTTTTAGCCAAAAGAGGGAAAAATTTCATGTTATGAGGGATAAAGGTCAGGGGAAAATACCTAATTACCCTTAAAGATGTCGGTTTAAAAAAAAAAATGTGCCAGCGATCCTGCATTCGATGCGGCGTGACGAGGGTACTAACGTGATAATCGATGCGACGCACTAACATCACATCGGTTCACTAGAAATTGCTTTAAACTGAGAAATTGTAATTGGCAACGCGATGCGCCATCATCATGCCAACTCACTATTTTGGGATTTCAAACAAGGTCTAAACGAGGTCCAAAAAATTCAAAACTCGTCCGGAAAGCCCTATAGACATTTCTGATTATGAGTTAACTTAAATATCAACCTTTAATGAACGTGAAGGTCGCAAAATGATATTACCAACCTTGAAAGTCTAAAATAAAACTAATTCTGGATACTTAGCCAAAATATTCTAAGTCTGGGACCCCTTGAAAAGAATTAATGGACTGAATTAAGCTTAAATTTCTATGGGGTCTTACAACATCTGCCCATTGAGCATATTCATTCTCGAATAAGACTGACTAAGAGGGAAAAAGACTGAGAGTGAATACTGGAAATGGATATTTGATGCATGGTTTCATGGTCGAAGCTGTTGATAAACTGAATTTTTCATACTAGAGATGCATATCTGATGCATGAATAACTGACTTATGAATGCATAATTGGGATTACTGATAATCTAGGTTTTTTCATGATGATAATACATATCTGATGCATAAATAGATGACTGATCTGACCTATGAACATATGATTGAACATGAAATGGTATTTGATACCAAGTTTGTAACTGAAATCTGAACATGAAACTGAATAAGCTTAAGGAAAGTTATTACCTTTGGGATAAATCTGAGTTTGCAAAAAAGAGGTGAGGGAACTTGGTCCATATATTTGCTTCTTCTTCCCAAGTAACTCTCTCAATGTACTGATTCCGCCAAAGAACTTTGACTAGAGGGACTTCTTTGTTCCTCAGTCTACGAGTCTGATAGTCAAGGATTTCGATTGGAATCTCTTTGAAAGAGAGGTTGTTCTGAATGTCTATGCCCTCTATAGGGACTACAACTGTTGGGTCACCAATGCAATTCTTTATCAAGGAGACATGGCATACTATATGGAGTGAAGCTAGATCTGAAGGCAATTCGAGCTTATAAGCTACCTTACCGAAGAGACAGAGAATTTTGAAGAGACCAATATATTAGGGACTGAACTTCCTCTTCTTGCTGAACCTCTTCACTCCCTTCATAGGAGATATTTTCAAGTATGCATGGTTACTAATATCGAACTCGAGATCCTTTTTGTGCATATCTGCGTACGATTTATGTCGGCTCTGAGCTTTCTTGATCCTTTCTTTGATCAACTAAACTTTTTCTAAGGCATCGAATACCAAGTCAGGCCCTACAATTGCGGCCTCACCGACTTCGAACCAACCAATTGGAAATTTGCATCTCCTACCGTAGAGAGCTTCAAATGGAGCCATCTAAATACTGGAATGATAGTTGTTGTTGTATGCAAACTCGATCAAAGTCAAGTGATCATCCCAACTACCCTTGAAATCAATTACATACGCCCTTAGAATATCTTCCAAGGTCTGAATGGTCCTTTCTTCTTGACCATCCGTCTAAGGATGAAAGGTTGTACTGAGGTGGACTTAGTACCAAGATCCTTTTGGAATGCTTTCCAAAACTAAAAGGTAAACTGGGTACCTCTATCTGAGATAATGGGCAATGGAACACCGTATAATTTGATCAACTCTCTGACATAGATCTTGGCATAATCCTCGACTGAATAAGAGGTATGGACTAGAAGGAAATAATCTAATTTGGTCATTTTGTTTAGAATAACCCAAATTGAATTATGCTGGCGATAAGCACGAGGAAAACCCATCAAGAAGTTCATGTTCACTTTTTCCCACTTCCAAGTAGGAATACTGAACTCCTGCATGGACCCACTAGGCTTCTGATGCTCAATCTTAACCTACTGACATGTTGAGCTCTTAGCCATGAACTTTGCAATGTCTTTCTTCACCCTACTCCACTAATAGATCTCCCATAAGTTGTGGTACATCTTAGTGTCCCCTAGATGAATAGAGTAGCCCGCACCATGCGCTTTTACAAGAATTTGTTGCCTCAAGTCATATACACCTGGCACACATAGACGACCCTGATAATGCCACACACCATCTCCCCCATTGGGAGAAAACCTCTACCTTCTGATCTCTGATTGACTCTTTCAACTTGACTAGACTAGGATCTCTATCATGCTTTTCCCTCACCTCGAAAACTAGAGATGATTCTGAACTACTCTGTACCCATATACTACCTTTTGCTGAATCGACTAAGCGGACACCTAGTTGAGAAGGCTGATGGACTTCCTGAGCTAGCTTCTTCTTATTATCCTCAACATGAACAATACTACCCATAGACAATCTAGTAAGAGCATCGGCCACTACATTGGCCTTGCTCGGATGATAAAGAATACTCATGTCAAAATCTTTTAAGAGCTCTAACCACCTTCTTTGATGGAGGTTTAAGTCTTTCTGAGAGAATATGTACTGAAGGCTTTTGTGATCTGTGAACACATCTACATGCACCCCATAAAAGTAATGCTTCTAAATTTTCAAGGCAAACATTACTACCGCTAACTCAAGATCATGAGTCGGATAATTCTTCTCACGAGGCTTAAGCTGTCTGGAGGCGTAGGCTATGACCTTACCATGATGCATAAGAAACAACCCAAATCTACTATAGATGCATCACAGTACATGACAAACCCATCAAAACCATCTAGAAGAGTTAGAACTGGGGCTGAAGTGAGTCGAGTCTTCAACTTCTGAAAACTCTTCTCGCATAAATGTGACCACTGAAACTTGACTTTCTTCTGAGTCAATCTAGACATAGGGGATGCAATAGATGAAAACCCTTCAACAAACCATCTGTAATATCCAACAAAACCAAAGAAACTCCTGATATCTAATAGAGAGATGGGTCTGGGCCAGTTTTTTACTGCTTCAGTCTTTTGGGGATCAACTCTAATGCCATCACCGGAAACGATATGACCAAGGAACGATACTAACCTTAGACAAAATTAACACTTACTGAATTTAGAGAGAAACTGATGATTTCAAAGGGTCTACAATACTATTCTGAGATGGTCTACATGATCAGGTTCACTGCGGGAATAGACAAGGATGTCATCTATGAAGACTATGATGAACATATCCAAGTACTGCTTGAACACATGATTCATAAAGTCCATGAAAGTTGTTGGGGCATTGGTAAGACCAAAGGATATGAGTAAGAATTTGAAATGACCATATCGAGTTTTGAAGGCTATTTTTGGAATGTCACATTCTCCGTCTCCGATCTGATGATAGCCTGATCTGAGGTCTATCTTAGAGAAATAACTGGCACCCTGAAGTTGGTCAAATATGTCATCAATTCTGGGAAGTGGATACTTTCTCTTGATCGTGACTTTATTGAGGTGACGGTAGTCTATGCATATTCTGAGAGAGCTGTCTTTCTTACATACGAATAGAACTGGTACACCCCATGCAGAAATGTTGGGTCTAATGAATCCCTTATCTAGGATATTCTTCAACTATTATTTCAATTCTTTGAGTTCTTCTAGTGCTATTCTGTATGGCAGAATAGATATGGGCTGAGTATTTGAGAGAAGGACAATGTAAAAGTCTACTTCCCTTTCAGGAGGAATTCCGAGAAGATCTTCTGGAAAGACACCTGAGTATTCATTTACAACTGGGTCTAATTCAAGACTGGGATTTTCAAAACTAGAGTCCTTAACTCGAACAAGATGATAGGCACATCTCTTAGATATTATCTTTCTTGTCCTTAGATAGAAAACAAGCTGACCCCTAAATACTGAAGTACTACCCCTCCACTCTAGGATGAACTCATTCAAAAACTAAAACTGGACAACTCTATTTCTGCGATCGACTATGGCATAGCAATAATTAAGCCAATCCATGTCGAGAATGACATCAAAATCAGTCATTTCTAATTCGACTAAGTCTGCTAAAGTGACTTTCTAAGATACCATAACTAGACAGTTCCTGTATACCCGTCGGGCTATGATAGATTTACCCACTAGGGTAGATACTAAAAAAGGTTATGCTAGAATTTTAGGACTGACTTCGAAATCAACTGCTATATAAGGAGTAACAAAAGACAAAGACGCTCCTAGATCTAGTAAAGCATAAATATGCATATAAAAGATCTGTAACGTACCAGTGACCACATCCGGAGAATTTTTCTAATTTTTTTAGGACTGAAGACCATAAGTCTATTTAGGCGTTGCCCACTGGTGGCGCTGAAGGTCGCACCCTACTAATTCGAGCGACCAGACTGGGTTGAGGAACGATTATGCCGACCCTGAAAACCAGACTAAGGATAATCTCTAACCTTGTGGCCTGGCTTGCCACATCCTAAACAAACATCACTGGCAGCTCTACAAATTCCATGATGGTGCTTGCCATAAGTCTGACAAAGAGGATGGGTTCGGGCACTGCTGACACTACCCTTAGACTTAGAGCCTGGTGCCTTATCTTTGTTACCACTCCTGAACTTAAGAACTGGAGAACTGGTTGAGGAAGGAGATAGAACCGAAGACTTTGGCCTAAAGTGAGAATGATTACCACCTCTGACTTAGGCTGGGCAAATTTTAAACTACCTATCTTTTCTCTTTTATTCTATTTTTCTCTCTCCTTAATCCTCTGTTTCTTTATCTATTGAGGATGGACCATAAGCCTGGCTATGTCCATCTTACTAATCAGCATTGAAGTCTTGCACTCCTTAACCGTACTATAATTCACCCTAGAAACAAACTTACTCATCTTTGATCTGCTATCGGCTACTACGTGAGGAGTATATCTAGATAATTGAGTAAACTTGAGAGAATACTCTTTCACTGTCATGTTACCCTGCCTGAGGTTGATAAACTCCAACACCTTAGCTTCCCTTAGCTCTAGGGGAAAGAATCTATCTAAGAAGGCAGTGGAAAACTCCTCCCACTCAATAGACCCTGCATCTTCGCCCCTCTCTGTTTTTCACTTCTTGAACCATGTGTGAGCCACATCCTACAACTGATATGCAGCTCGCTCAGCACTCTCACTAGCAGTTACCCCATGATATTTGTAACCTTCTGCACTTGATCAAGGTATTCCTGAGATTCCTCATATGTCTTAGACTCGGTGAAAGAAGGAGGATTTATTCGGGTGAATTCCTGAATCCTGGATGCAGCAGAATTGACCACTTGGTTGGCCGGAATGGCAGCTGGTCATTTATTCTAAGCAGCAACTGAATTAGCAAGAGTAGTGAATGTATCTCTGAACTTTGCATGAGCAACGGATTCGTCCAGGGGATCTGCCTGAATGGGCTGAGGTATTGACTGATTCCCGTTTTTTCTTTCGTAGTCCTTTTGGGAGACATGTTCTATAAATGAAAGGGAGAAATGGATTAGACTGAGGGTTAAATTTGAGCTCATACTCACTCGCACGACATAGATACTAAGAAAAAGGAAAACTATTCCTAAAACATCTGATAGCCTCTTATATATAAATGTGGCGCGCAACACACCCATGCATGAGACTCTACTAGATGCGGATTTTCAGAATTCCTAGGGCACTGTTGAATCTTAGTCTCTGATACCAAGTATGTAACACCTCGAGTATGGTACCCCGGATGCTACACGGTGCTCATAATATCAAAGGACCACAAGCTAATCCATGACTGGTACCTACTGTAATAATTGTATAATAACACTGAAATATGCTGAATAATGGGCTGAAGTGCCATAAGGTTCAAACAAAACAATACTAAATAAAACAATGTCTGAATAAGGTATAACAGTACCCAAAACTAAAATAACTATCTGAACATGTTATAGTCTGAAAAAAACCCTCTAAACTCTCTGAATAAGGAGTTGATGGGACATATCCCCAACTAACTCCAATTGTTGAAATAAACCAAGTACTGAAGTACTAAAATAATCAAATAATGGAATAATCATGTCCTTGAACTATGAGGACTCACCACTGACATTGGCTGCTGAAACCTGAACTGCTAAGTGCGATCAGGAACCTGAGCGTCCGAACCTGTGGTATAAAACACCATAGCATAAGAGAAAAGTATGCATCAGTACATAAAAATATACTGGTATGCAAAGTGAAGTAGGCTGAGTGCAAGGGTTCAAATGAATGAACTATAACTGACTGAACAACATGAACATGACTGCGTGAGAATACATAAATAAATATACACTATAACTGGAATCATGAGGATTCTGAATACTGAGTTTACTAACAACATAGATTATTGATAACTGATATGTTGTCTACTGAGTGACTGTGTCTGACAATCCTGATTCTGATGGAACTAGTTGAGTTTCGTACTAAGCTGAGAGACTGCATCTAACAGTACTAAAATCTATAGAACAATCTGAGTTCTTTACTGAAGACTATGACTGAGACCGTGGGAGGTAGTTATCTAACCGACATGCCCCAAATTAGATAATATAGCTGAGTTGGGGTCCAATGTATAACCTCAATTGGAAGGGTGTCAATACCACGCCACTGGTAATAATAAGATATGAGTGACCCTCATCTATCTAGTACTCTAACGAGAATGGTGGGACCCTCATCTACTACGTTAAGCCACCTCACCAACCCTTATCTCGTAGATTTGATATCTTAGCATACACTAGCTGCGTAGTTCTGGAATGCAAGGATTGCTTCTAAGAATCACACCCTTTGCTAGCAGGTGAGTTCCCATCCTTGGGTTCACTCGGTGCTGAATCCTAACCCCATCTGAATAGACACTGAACTAGTTATACTGAGCTGAACTGGACTGAGTTCCATTGACTGATGGAATACTACTGAATTCTGATAACTGACTAAGTTTACTGAGGATTTAACTAAATACTGAATGTGACTAAACTGACATTGAGATTACTGAGTTTTTTTGAGTTCTGTAACTGACTGAATTATACTGATCATGGCTTGACTGAGAGTATCTTGAAAACTGACACTGGCTCTAGGCACACAGCTAAATTGTCGGGTATTAAATACCCCCAGGACTCTATAGCATAAAAATAATAACACATGACCATTCTTGAACACGTGACCATAGTCATCAATTCACAATACAATCATTGAGGGATTTCACAAGCACTTAAAGGTCATAAACTTGTACATGGATAGGGAAAGCATGCAATATATCATAAATTCCCAATTTCAATCTCATGAACATTTCATCAAATCATTGCAAGATATAGCTTTAGCATGGAAGTCATTTTGAACATGTGGGTACATCATGAGTTCATAACTTGGATCACAAATGGGTCATAATACACAATTCTTATTCACTTAGGCATTTTGACAAACACATGGAAGGCATAACCTTTTATAGGGCCTGAATCAACAACTAATACATCATAGCTATATCAAGCACTTAAAATTTAAGGATTTAATCCACCCACTATCATAGTGTCATGAAAATTCAATAAAGATTCAATCTTGGAAATCATAACACAACATTTACATATGTATAATCAAACCCACAACATGGAATTCAAAACTCATATTTTGAAAAGGGTTTCTTGATCTCCAAGGGTGGAAGGAACCCTTGGATGAACACTTTACATACCTTTGTTTAAAATTTCTAGGAAATTAGCGGAGAAATATTGAGTTCTTGATTTGAAATTAATCATCTAGGGTTTTCTTATTCTTGAGCAATTGTGTAATAATGAGTATCTTTAGCCAAAAGAGGGCCAAATTTTTTGTTATAAGGGCAGAAGGTCGGGGGAAAATACCTAATTACCCTTAAAGTTGTGGGTTTAAAAGACAAAAAAATATGCCCAGCGACGCTTCATCCGATGTAGTGCATCGAGGGTAAACAACGTGATAACCGATGTGATGCGTCGACATCGCGTCGGTTCACTAGAAATTACGTTAAACTGAGAAATATTTAATCTTTCAACGCGATTGGCAACACGACATGCCAACATCGCGCTGACTCACTATTTTAGGATTTCAAACATGGTTTAAACGAGGTCCAAAAAATTTGAAACTCATCCAAAAACCTCTATAGACATTTTTTATTATGAGTTAACTTAAATATCGACCTTTAACAAATGTGAAGTTTGAAAAATGAGATTTTCAACCTTCACAGGCTAAATTAAAACTTAGTTTGGATACTTATCCAAAATATTCTAAGTCTGGGACCTTTTGACAAACATTAATGGACTGAATTAAGCTTAGAATTTTATGGGGTCTTACAACTAGAGGAGTAGGAAGGAGCATATTCAACATTTTAGGATTGTGCTCCAGACTTTGAGAGACCATATTCTTTATGCCAAATTCTCAATGTGCGAGTTCTAGCTCAAGTCGATTATATTTCTAAGATATCTGGTGTATAAGTATGGTATTATGGTGGATCCAACAAATATTGAAGATATTTTTTATTGGGATATACCGATATCTCCATCTAAGGTTCATAGCCTTATTAGTTTGGCAAGTTACTAAAAGTGTTTCATTCAGGGTTTTCCTACTGTTGCAGCGCCAATAATCAAATTGACCCAAAATGAGGTTCTTTTCTAATAATTTGAGGAGTTTGAGTCTAGCTTTTAGAAGCTCAAGGGTTTTCTCACTTCAGATCCTATATTGTCTCTTCTTATTAAGAGAAAGGGATTTATCTTATATTGTGATGTTTTTTGTGTTGGTTTGGGTTATGTGTTGATGCAATAGGGCCGAGTTACTACTTATGCATTGAGAAAGTTGAAGGTGCATGAGTGCAACTACCCCACTCATGATTTAGAGTTGGTGGTGATAGTTTTCATACTTAAGCTATGGAGACATTATTTTTATGGAATTTATTGTGAGAACTAGATCGATCATCAAAGTCGTCACCACCTTCTGGGTTAAACAAAACTTAATCTTGGAAGCGTAGATGGGTTGAGTTGCTGAAGGATTATAACATCTTTATTCTATACCATCCAGACAAGGCAAATATTATAATTGATACCTTAAGCCAAAAGGCAATGAGTATGAGTATCTTGGCCTTTATTTTAGTTTTTGAGAGATAGTTGGTGTGGGACATCCAGTCTTTATCCAACATGATGGTGCGACATGATACTTTAGATTCTAGGAAGACGCTTGCTATTGTTAAGGTGAGGTCTAACTTATTTGAGCAAATTCAGAGTCATTAATTTGAGGATAGGGGACTTTTTGTCATTTAAGATCAGGTGTTTAGGGGTGAGTCCAGGAGGGCTTCCATGGTTCTGAGGATATTCTGGGATATGATGTCCGCATTTGTGTTCTTAGGGTTGGTGGCTTTATCAAGTCAATATTGCATAAGGTTCACAACTTCAGATATTTTATTCACCCTGGGACAACTAAGATGTATATGGATTTAAGGTAGCACTACTGGTGGAGTGGAATAAAGAGAGATATGGAAGACTTTTTAGATCTTTGCCTATATTGTCAGCAGGTAAAGGCTGAGCATCAAAGGCATAGTTAACTGATTTATAGATTGCCTAATTCTAAGTAGAACTGGTAGATTATCACTATGAATATTTTTAGCGGGTTGCCTGGCACCACCTGTGGTTTTGAAGATATTTGGGTCATCATAGATCGGTTGACCAAATCAGCATATTTCCATCCCATTCATATGTCCTTCAGTATCAACAGATTAGCCCGTATCTATATGTATAAGATAGTTCTCCTGCTTCGAGTGTCTATATCTATTATTTCAGACCGGAGCTTAGCATTCACTTCTAGCTTCTAAAGGGATTTTCAGGAGGAGTTGGGTACCTAGGTGTACCTTAGGATTTCTTTTCACCCTCAGACAGATGACAGTTACAGTGACAATTTAAATTCTTGAGGACATACTCGGAGCATGTGTTATGGATTTTGGAGTCTAGTGGGAGCAACAATTAGAATTGCCAGAGTTTGCATATAATAATAATTATCAATTGAGTATTAAGATGGAACTATTTAAGGCACTATATGGTGGATATTATTAATCTCCGATAGGATGGTTTGAGACATATGAGGTTAGGTTCTGTGGGACTGACTTGCATCTAGAGTCGTTGGATAGACTAAGGTTGATTTAGGATAGGCTGAGGGCAGCTTAGAGTAGGCAAAAGGCTTATTGAAATAGTAGGCTTCATGCCTTGATGTTTTGTGTTGATTACCAGGTATTTCTTCATGTATCTACTGTGAAGGGCATGATGAGGTTTGGGAGGAAAGGAAAGCTTAACCCCAAACATATTGGACCATTTGAGATACTTCACATAGTTGGAGAGGTGGATTATGAGTTGGCCTTACCCCTAAATTTTCTTGTTGTTTATCAAGTTTTTCATGTTTTTATGCTATGACTTACATCCCTCATGAGTCACATATGCTTCGGTGGGACTCGGTTCATTTGGATGAGAGATTGACCTTCGTGGAGGAACCTATTTTCATATTATCCATAGATGTTAGGTCGTTGCGCTCTAGGAATATTGCAGTAGTAAATATTTAGTGGATACACCACTAGTAGATAAGGCTACTTGAAAGATAGATAGCGAGACACAAATTCAATATCCCCACCTATTCGAGCCTTTGGGAACATCCTAATCCTTTATTTTCGCAGATGAAAGTCCTTTTAGTAAGGGATATTGCAATGACTCTCTATGTCATTTTCTATATTTCCTTACTTTTTTCTATTAACAGCTTTCCTATAACTGCCCCAAGTCATTTATGACTTGCTAGAGTTGACAGTTAAGTTATTGGGCAGTTCATTTGTGTTTTAGAGCAATTCTTGTTTTCAAAGTCTTCAATGGTAAGGATTTGTTATTGGGCAGGAACTTTAGGTTAACGACCTTATATGCCAATTCTCATAGTTCCATCTGCATTGAAACATTAATTTTAGGCTCGGGGGACCTTTGGTTTGGGTCCCAAGGCTTCCAGAATCATTTCTGGCTTGTGTTATTAGGCAAAATTTGCTAAAACTAGTCCTTTTGTGTGGAGCCCATATTTCATCGAAATGACTCTGGATGAAAATTTCAGCTTGTACATCCATTTAAGCAGACGCTTGGTTGCTCAAATGAAGGTCGCTTTAGCGGATAATTGGTACCTTTAGCGGCTAGGGCTAGATCACCCAGGCTTCTTAAGAAGAGGCCCAACTGCTAAAGTGGATGTCTCTTAAGTGATATTTTGCTTGCTTTAGCAAAAGGCCAACTCATTCTAGGGACTGCTTTTATGGTACTATGTCGCTCTAGCGGTGAGCACTTAAGCAGTGGCCACTTGAGTGGTAACTAACATCTTAAATGGCCCCTGGGAGGGCATTTAATTCAGCCCTTCACCTGTTCTCCCTATTTTCCTCCAAGTTTCAAGATCCATAAAGCCCTAGAGGGTGAAGAAAATTAGAAGACTTATCCTTGGGTATTCGTGGGGTGTTGGTGAGTTCGAAATAATCATTTTCTCTTCGTAATCCTTGTAAGTTTCCATTTAATTCTTGAGTTAATTCTCTAATTTGATCACATATCCCTAGTTTATTGATGGATTGCTTTTGGTATCATTTAAGCTCAGAATTTACTCATTTTTAGGGGAAATGATCTTTGAAAATAGAGGGACGTGTCGATGATTTTGAAAGTGCGATTCCATAAGCAATCCTCACATGGTATTTTGACTCGAAGCATAAAAATGCAATGCGAGTATCATTATTATTTTATTAATGCATAGATTACTATTTTGATAGCATGGCATCGTGTAGAAGCTTCTCGAAAAGGGAAATCTCCTGTTTAGCATAATTTATCAGCTTTCTTCTATGTCTAGGTAGGCTAGGCTTACTCTCCAATTAGATTGAGCTTTATTGTAGTATAGATATGATATTATGCTAGTTTTTAGGTTGGGAATTATAACTGTATTGGATAATAATTTAGACTATTTAGCAGGTTAGTTAGTTGTGTTTAGGCATATTTGACCTAGCCACTTATTCCTTAGGTAGAATTTCTAATTTAGGAATTGACAAGACTTATGTAGAACTTTGTAATAGGATTTGGAACCGTATCCTAGTTTGGGGGTAAAAATTGCCTTAGAATGGACTTTTAGGGTTAGAGGTGGCCCCTCCAACCCACCTTAGGTTGAGATGATAATTAGCTCTTTTAATCTTAATATGATCTCCTATGTTGTGTTATTTATATCCTTGAATGAAAAAAGGATTTAGGCATATTATGACTTACTCTAGGTTTGTACTTGGGAGATATTAAGATCGGTTGAAGTCTAACAAATTATGATATTAAGATCGATTCAAGTCCGACATCTATGATGATATTACTTCTAGTTCAAGTTTGGTATGCGAAGGTATTGATTTTCAAGAGACTTTTTCACCTGTTATGATGATGAAAATAGAGAGAACAATACTTACAATTACGGCTCAAAGACATTGGTTCATTCATCAAATAGATGTTTATAATGCATTCTTAAATGGTGATCTACATGAGGAGATTTATATGAACCTACCACAAGAATTCAAGATCCTGAGGGAGAAAAAACTAGTGTGAAGACTCTTTAAATCCCGGTATAGACTTAAACAGGCTCCTAGGCAATGAAATGCCAAGTTATCTGAAACTTTAATCGGGATGGGGTTAAAACAAAATTAACTTGATCATTTTTATACACAAAATAGACTAATGAAATTATTAATATTGTTTTGGTCTATGTGGATGACATGCTTATCATAGGTGACACACTAAGGATGATTGAGGATACTAAAGGAAAAATTCAGCAAGCTTTCAAGATAAAAGATCTTGGTGAGCTAAAAAATTTCATAGGAATTGAGTTTTCCAAGTCAAAGGAAGGTATTTTGATGTATCAAAGGAAATATGCATTAGAACTTATAGCTGAGATGGCATTGAGAGCAGCTAAACCAGATGCTACACCTATTTACACAAACATCAAGCTCACTACTAAAGAATATGATGATTATGTTTACAAAAAAGATTGTAAAGTTAATGATCCACCAACAAATATACAAGGTTATCAGAGACTCGTAGGGAAACTTTTGTATCTAACAATGATTAGACCTTATATTTATTATACAGACCAAACTCTCAATCAATTTCTACATCCAACAAAAAAGTCTCACATAGATGTTGCTATTATATTAGTCACACATAGCTAGAAGAAACCTAAACAAGGGGTGTTACTTTCAAGCCAACCAAAAATAGATGTCACAGCCTACTATGATGCAGATTGGGTATCATGTCCATTCTCAAGAAGATCTATAATTGGATACTTTGTAAAGTTAGGTGAGTCTATGGTCTCTTAGAAATCTAGGAAAAAACACTATCTCTAGAAGTTTAGCTGAAGAAGAATACAGAAGCATTATTACAACTGTTGCTAAACTTGTTGGGTTAGTGAGTTGGCTAAAAGTGATTGGAGTTGAAATAAAATAGCCAGCTAAGATTTACACTGATAGCAAGTTATCTATTCAAATTGCATTCAACCCAGTATATTATTAAAAGACCAAGCACATTGAGATAGATTGTTACTTCATAATGGAGAAACTCAATCAAGGACAATTGACTATCAACGACATTCCTACACGGGATAAACTAGCTAATGTATTAACTAAAGGACTCAATAGAGCTCAACATGAACATCTCATATCCAAGATAGGCATCCTAAACTATTTTGGATTACCTAGCTTGAGGGAGTGTTAAAAAAAGAGATTCAATGTACTTCTAATGAAATAGCGTTTAACTAGTTTTTGGAAGCTAGATAAATAACTAACTCTGTGAAGTGTTGTAATACTCCGGATTTTTTCCCCTAAAAATCTTTGATCTTTAAGCTTACTTCCTAAAATGATTCATGCTATGAGTTGTATGGTGTTTATACGGATCATAAGACCCTAATCATAGGGTGACAAGTGAAAATTCCCTTTATTTTTATCTTGGCAATGAGTTGTGCCTAATGAGTCTCATGGACTCTCTATGAGTCATAGTGTACCTTCCATAACAAAACCAGTATAATGGCTTACATTTTTGCTCAGGGTACGATTAGGTCCCTATGAGTCATATGGTCTGTACATGAGTCATAGTGTACGACTCATAAGGTAACTAGTGAAGGGTTCCTGAGCTATTGTCTTGACTATAACTCATGGTGACAATTCGTAATGTGTCCTCACGAGTCGTATTATGACCCGTGGTCACTAACAGACATTTCTTAGCTTTTAATTATGGGAATTTTGGATATTTCCCCTCTTCCCCAATTTGACCCATAACTTAAAAACCCTTTAAGGTATCATTATATCTCCAAGATAATTAAAATAACTTCTCAAACTCTCTCAAATCCCCAAGGTCAAGAACACTTAGGGTTTCTAAGAAGTTGGTCAATTAGGGCTCTCAAGGGTGATTTCTCTCCATAGTTGTGATATTTTCAAGCATGTTACTCTTTCCAAATCATATTTTATAAAAAACATGTCTTTAAAATGGTTTATTCTTATGGATTTGAATGTGGGTTTTTGAGATAGGTTGAGGGTTTTGGAATGATTGATTCTTGAATTATTTTTCCATGGTTTTCATGAGTTGTTCATGATTTGATTAATGGGTTACATGGGTGTGGGAATTGGAATGGGGGTCTAGGTATTCCTCCAAATTGACATTTTGAACTTGGAAATTGGTTTTGAATAATTGTGTTCCCTCAACCCACTTGTATAAATGGCTTTGTATCATGGAATTCTCATTTGGTTTGACATACTCACCTATACTATCGCATTACATAAATGGTTAAATAATGAACATGGATTTTGAAGGCCTTGTTGGCTATGTTTTGATTTAATGAACAAAGGGGGTCGAGGCATTCCCCCAAGTTAATAGAATTGTGATGGTATAATTATGAGCTTGCAAAATAAATGGTATGACGATACCTATGGTGTTCCTTAATGTATAATTCCTTATTAATGAATGGTTTATGTGAAATTTATTTTAATTGGTCTTAATGGAGGTTATGTAGCTAAGTCGTAAAGGTGTGAGTCCCAGTGAACTGATACTGGATACTTGAATTTGCCGATGTGAGGGTTGGTTTTTATGACCATGTTCATGGTTCACACTATTGATATATTTTTATCTAGGATTGACGTGGGTTTGGGGCATTTACTATTTTTTCTTGATACCTCTGGTTCATGTGGATAACATGCACTAGGCCCTTTCAGTAGGGGCAGGTGAACCCATATAGCCTGTTGGTGCCTGTTTATAATATTTGAGCTATATAGTCTAGGCTAATATTTTACTATCATGCTAAACCTAGTTCCCTACCCCTACATCTATTATATATAAGAATGCATGAATGTGAATATGTACACTGAGTTTGAAATTGAACTTTCGATTAGCATTACTTTATACTTATCCTGAGTTGCATACTAGTACTCATCCCACTAACCATCCCCACACGTTGTATCCCCACACATCATAGGATCCAAAGGCACTTCTATATTTTCTGCACAGTGATAAGTGATTCTCGAGTTGTTTGCGTGTTAGCTTAAAGTGGTGAGCCTCCTTATTTTGGAAGGACTGTTACTTCTTGGTTTAGTATATCATAGACTAATTCCTTTCTAGACTCATTTTGGCTATCGTCGGGGGCATGTCCCAACATAGGTTGATGATTGTTATTGTTTAGAGGCTTTATGGGTTACTATGGTTAGGTTGGTTGTTGATATTCTCAAATTCATTTAATCTTATACTTTTCTATCTTCTTATATGTTTGGAATTCATCTTCTTCTAGGTGTGTTTTGTTCTATTTAGCTAGGCAATGGGGGTGGTCGCTGGTCCATGGTGGACTTGAGATACTCATCACGACAAAGCCTCATTTGGTTCGTGACAAAGTTGGTATTAGAGCCTAGGTTTGGTGTCATTGGGTATAAAAAGTTGTGTCAGGTAGAGTCTCTTTAATGGGTATATATAATGCCACACTTATAGGCTACAAGTCATTTAGGAATGTTTCCCTTTTATGTGTTTTATTTTTGGGTGATGGAGTCTAGGATATTGAAATCTACTCTAATTCTATTTGTTTGCATATCAATCATGCCTCCCCAAAGATCTGATGCTTATGGAAATGCCTCTATCCCACCTGAGAAAAGCATGGGCAAAGCATGTCCTATTATGGGATACAGACTTGATCTAGGGTCCATGTTTCTGACTACCTCTGTGGAGTTCCACCAATCCGTACTAGTCCTTCTCAAGCTTTTCGGGCTGATGATGATTAGGCCCACCACCCTAAGGAGATATTTCTAATACTGACTTATGTCAATCTATTCATCTCTTACTCAATTGGTGACTTCTCAGTCTCATTAGCCTGATCATGTTAGTTTGGTTGCTCCATCTTCTGAGTTCACTAGAGTTGGATAGTTTATGAGGCTGAATCCTTTTACCTTTACTGGCTCTAAGGTGGAAGAGGATCCTTAGGGCTTTATGGATGATATAGAAAAGATATACAAGGTGATGCATGCTTCTGACTTTAAGGGTGTGGAATTTGTTGCATATCAGTTAAAGTATATGGCATATTAGTGGTATGAGGAGTGGGATCAGTCAAGGGGTGATGATGAGGAGTTTTCATTGTAGGATGTGTTTTCTAGTGCCTTTATGGATCATTTTTTCCTCAGAAGTTGTCATTGTATGCCCTAAAATTTCATTAGTTGTCCCATTATGCTCCTAAGATAGTGTCTAGCATAAAGGCTAAGATAAGGAAGTTTGCTTCGATCTTGTCTTGGGACTTGGTGTTAGAGTGAAAGACCACCTTGCTAAATTGTGAAATAAATATCTCTAGGTTTATGGTGAATATGCACTTGGTTGAAGATGAAAAGAAGAAATAAGTGGAAATAGGGGAGAGGTAAGGTAAGAGGTCTAAGTATTTTAAGCAGGGTGTAGGATAATAGAAAAGTTGTAGGGATGGTAGGCAATGGTTTAAGAAGAAGTGGGGAAATATTGGTTCTTATTTTGTAGCTGGTTCTCCATATCCTAAGTCATCTGGTGATTGCTGGTTTTAGAGAAACAATGGGTTTAAGGCACAAGGTGCCTAATCTCAGGCCAATTGGGCCCAGTCAGTTCTATTATATCCTCTCTGCAGATTTTTTGGATAGTCGCACCGTGGTTTTTATGATGAGGGAAGGAGCAAGTGTTTTAGATATGTCCATCCTAGACATATTCATAGGAACTATCCTTCAGGAAATTTATCCATTGGGGCTAATAAAGTCCCGATTACTACCTCTTCAGCTTATATACCAAAGGGTTCTACTTCTGGTACCTGCACTGGCCAGAATTATTTTTATGCTCTTGCCAACCATCATGAATCTGAGGTATCTCCTTATGTTGTTACTAGTATGCTAAAAATTTCTCTTGTAATGTATATTGTCTATTTAATTCTAGGTCTATCCTTTCTTAGGTGACCACTTATGTGGCTATTAATTTTAGTTTTAGTCCTGAGTTTATTTTTTATCCCTTTTCTGTGTCTACCCCAATGGGTGACTCTATTAGGCTAGAAGAGTCTATAGGGGTTGTGTGGTATCTATCTATGGTAGGGAGACATTAGTGGATTTGATAGAGTTGGAGATGTTAGATTTTGATTTTATCTTGGGGATGGATTGGCTCCATTCATGCTATTCGTGTCTTGATTATAGGACCCAAAGGGTTAGTTTCCAATTCTCAAATGAACTAGTGATTAAGTGGGAAGGGAGTTCCCAAGTACCTAAGGAAAGGTTCATTTCTCATCTAAGAGCCCAAAAATTGATTTTCAAAGGGTGTCTATGTCACTTGGTTTGGGTTAAAGATTCTAATTCTAAGGGTCCTTCTTTGTTATTTGTCCCTATAGTTAATGAGTTTCCCAAAATATTTCTTGATGATTTTCCTAGCATCACTCCTGATAGGGAAATTGATTTTGAGATTGATCTTCTCTGGTACACTTGTCCTATCTCTATCACTCCCTATAGAATGGCTCCGGCGGAGTTGAAACAACTCAAGGATCAATTGAAAGATCTTCTTGATATGGGTTTTATTCGCCCTAGTGTTTCTCCATGGGGTGTCCTGTGCTCTTTGTGCGTAAGAAGGATAGGTCCCTTCGGATGTGTATAGATTACCGTTGGTTGAATAAGGTGACAATAAAGAATAAGTATCCTCTTCCCAGAATATATGATCTATTTGACCATCATTAGTCTGCTAAGTACTTTTCTAGGATTGATCTTAGGTCGGATTACCACTAGTTGAATATTAGGGTGGTGGATATCTCTAAGACTGTTTATGTACCCGATATGGTCATTTTGAGTTTTGGTGATGTCCTTTGGTTTGAGTAACACCCCAGCGACATTTATGGATATTATGAATTCGGTATTTCGTCAGTTTCTAGATATATTCATGATTTTTTTTATTGATGACAACTTGATGTATTCAAAAAGAGAGGAGGATTATGCCAATCATCTCTGTATAGTGTTGCAGACCCTTAAGGATCATCATTTGTATGCTAAGTTTTCAAAGTGTGAGTTTTGGTTGTATATTATTACTTTTTAGAGTTATGTTATTTCTAGTGAGGGGATCATGGTCCACAAAAAATTGCAGTGGTTAAGAAGTAGCCTAGACCCACAACTCCAATAGATATTCGAATTTTCTTAGGTTTGGTTGGATATTATAGGAGTTTTGTAGAAAGTGTCACTTCAATTGCTGCTCCATTAACTAAATTGACACAGAAAAAGGTGAAGTTTCTATGGTTGGATACTTGTGAGGGTAGGTTTGATAAGTTGAAAGATAAGTTGACTTCAGCTCCTATTTTGACCCTGCCTTAGGGTACTGATAGTTTCATTGTTTATTGTTATACATCCCTTATGGGATTGGGTTATGTGTTGATGAAGTGGGGCAAGGTTGTGGCATATGCTTCTAGGAATTTGAAGGTGCATGAGAAGAACTATCCGACATATGTTTCTAGGCAGTTGAAGGTGCATGAGAAGAACTATCCAACTCATGATTTGGAGTTACTGGCTGTGGTTTTTGCTTTACATATTTGGCGCTATTACCGGTATGGGTTTCATGTTGACATTTTCTCAGACCATAAGAGTTTGCAGTATATGTTCACCTAGAAGGAGTTAAATCTCAGGCAAAGGATTGAGTTGCTCAAGGACAATGATATGAGTCTTCATTATCACCTAGGTAAAGCTAATATGGTTGTTGATACTCTTAGCAGGTTGTACATGGGGAGCTTGTCTCATGTTGATAAGGAGAAGTGAGGACTAGTGAAAGATATTCACTGGTTTAATAATCTTAGAGTTCATCTCCTGGACTCTGAGAATGGTGGTGTGATTGTTCAAGAGGTGGTAAAGTCATCTCTTGGTGTTGAGGTGATGGAAAAATAGGTTTTTGGATCCTATTCTGTGCAGGTCAAGGGTTATGTGGGTCAACAAAAGGTCATAGCTTTTGATATTGGTGGTGATGGTATCTTGAGGTACCAAGGAAGACTGTGTGTTCCCGGTATTAATGGGTTGCGGAAAGGATCTTGACTGAGGCTCATGATTCAAGGTAAACTTCTTATCCTAGTTCAACAAAGATGTACCATGACTTGAAGGAGATTTATTGGTGGAGTAACATGAAGAGGGATGTGGCAAAATATTATGGCCAAGTGTATGGTCTTTCAGCAAGTGAAGGTGGAGAACTTAAGGCCTAGTGGTTTGTCTCAAGAGATTGAGTTGCCCGGGTGGAAATGAGAAGTTATTGATATGGACTTCATTACTAGACATTCGTGGTCTCGCCATCAGTTTGATTCAATTAGGGTCATTATGGATAGAATGACCAAGTCTTCTCACTTTTTTTTAAGTAAAGACTAATATTCTACAGAGGATTATGCAAGGTCTTCATTCAAGAGGTCATCAAGTTGCATGGTGCGCCTGTCTCTATTATATCTAATTATGGAAAATAGATCACGTCTCACTTTTGGCTCTTATTTCTGAGTGATTTGGGGACTAAGGTGAAACTTAGCACTGCTTTTCATCCTTAAGTGGATTGTCAAGAAGAGAAAATGATTCAGACTTTGGAAGATATGTTATGGTCTTATGTACTTAATTTTGGTGGTAGTTGGGTTGATCATTTGCCTCTCATTGACTTTGTGTTTAATAATAGCTTTCACTCTAGTATTGGGATGGCTCCTATCGAGGCCCTTTATGGTAGGAGGTATAGGTCTCCCATTGGGTGGTTTGAGGTTGGTGAGAATAGGTTTCTAGTCCTGGCTTGGTTCACCATGCCATGAAAAATGTGAAGGTGATTTGGGATACACTTATGACTACCCAAAGTCGCCAAAAGTCCTATGAGGATGTGAAGCGAAGGGACTTAGAGTTTAATGTGGATGATTTGGTGTTTCTAAAGGTATCTTCCATGAAAAGAGTGATGAAATTTAGAAAGAAAGGGAATATCAGTCCTCATTATGTTGACCCAAATGGTATGTTTAGTCGAGTGGGTAATATGTCTTATAAATTGAATTTACATTCTAGTTTGGGTTCCATTCATCTGGTGTTTCATGTTTTGATATTAAAGAAGTGCATGGGTGTTTCAGATTCCTTATCTTATGAGGAAATCCCTAGTCCATCGTTTGAGGACTAAGGATGTGGCTTCGGTGAAGGTTCTATGGAGGAATCATAAGGTTGAAGAAACTACTTGGAAAGCTGAAGAGGACATGAAGTCCAAATATCCATTCTTGTTTCCTGCTTTGGATAATCGTACTTGAGGTATGTGTATACCTTAATATCTTTTTTTTCTATCTTTGTTAAAGTAAAGTGTAATTATGTCCTAGGTTAATTCATGCCAATGAATGTTGCTATATCTTGTTTTGATAATGAGCAGATGACTAAAAGGGACCAGGTCCTTGGATGTCCAAGGGTACAGTACAGCTGGCACGCGTCTGCACAATTTTGTCCTCTAGGGTAACAAACTGTGCAGGTGTTGCTTGTAATATTGAGGACACCTGGTCCAATTATATTTCAACCCTAATCATCAATCATCTATGAAAAGGAAAAAAATGTTTCTTCATCAACTAGTTTTGCAAAATCAATCGAGTGATGAAGAGAGAAAAGAGGGAAAAACCCAACTCTCAACATTGATCAAGTATTTCTCATCTTCTCATTTCTTGTATGAAAAAAGAGGTGAGTGTTCTTGCATGAGTTTTGAATTGTAATAGAATTACTCAAGTTATAAGAGTAATGATCTTTTCTTCTTATTTTTAGAGTGCCTTAAGTAGAATTTCTTAAGCTTGAAACTGGTTAGAGTTAACCAGTGCTGAAAGAGTCTTGGCAAAGTTGTCAAGTTAAAGTTGTAGTAGAGTTACTACAAGTAGGAGGAGCATAGAGTTAGGTTCAAGCTCGAGTCTGTAATTAAGAGGTTGATTATAGTGAACTTTTGAGTTTCTTGTGAGGGAAAGCCATGGTTTTTCCTCCCTTGAGCAAGGGGGTTTCCACGTTAAGTCTTGTGTTCTTTAAGTTTCCTAAACTGTATTGTGTTCCTAGTTAAATTACTATTGTATTGCCTGTGAATGATTTTGAGGGACCTGGTCCCTCACAGTGTAGTGCAACCCTCATGGTTTCAACAATTAGTATGAGAGCTAAGACACTCTAAAAGGTTCACACCTAGAGTGATTTGGTTAGCATGGCTTCTCCACCTAACCTTGAAGAAGGGCAATCTGCCACTAGACCACCTAGATTTTATGGGCAATATTATGGGTAGTGAAAACCAGGATATTTGACTTTAGTATGGCTAAAGACAGTGAACTTATGGACATAATTCTTGATGGTCCTTATGTTCCAGTTAAAAAAGTCAAAGAAGGGGAAATAACAAGAATGGTAGTAAAAAACAGAAGAGAGTTCAATGATGATGAAAGAAAGTTGAAAATAACTACAAGGCAAAGAAACTGCTAGTGTGTGGTATTGGACCTGATGAATATAACAGGATCTCAGCCTGTGAAAATTCCAAGGAGATCTGGGATTTCTTATGGACTGCTCCTAGAGGTACTACTGATGTGAAGGATTCTAAAGTAGATATTCTGACTACTCAGTATGAAACCTTCACCATGAAAGAAGGAGAAACAATCTAAGAAATGCATACAAGATTCACTTCTATTACAAATGAGTTTCACTGCTTTGGAGAAGGGATTCCTTTGTACAAGATGGTGAGAAAGATTCTTGGTGTTCTTCCTAAGTCTTGATAAAGAAAAATGGATGCTATAATCGAGGCAAGAAACCTGAAGACCCTTACTACGAATAAACTAATTAGAAATCTAAAAACCCATGAGCTCAAGAAGCAAAAAGTGTTGGAGAAGAATGAAGTAAAAAGGGAAAAATCCCTTGCACTAAAGGCTTCCAAACATGACTCAGCAGAAGCGGACACTGATGTTGCCTATTTTTCAAAATGGATTGTCAAAGCCATAAGGAAAAGTAGTCAGTTCCAAAGAAGAGAAAGTAGCAGCAAAGGAGGAAGCAATGTTGAAGTGTGTTATAAATATAGAAGTCATGAGCATTTCATAAAGGATTCTCCAATGCACAAATTGGATTATTAGAAGTATTTCAAGACTGGAGGTGACAAGGGAAAGAACAGAGACCAGGTCCTTGAAAATTCAAGAAGGAAGGTTGCAGTTGATTATGTAGTAAAGAAAGCTCTGGCAACATGGGGAGATTTATTCACTGAATGTGATGAGGATGAGAATCCTGGAGATGTGTCTATGTTAGCAGTATAAGATAGTCTAGTTATCTATAATTCCTTGTTTGCATTCATGGAAAACACAGAAAATGAAGAAGAAAAAGAGGTAACTCTTTCTAATATTAAGGAAAACCTAGATAACTACACTGCTATGAAGATAAAAAAAAGCTTGCAAGTGTGTTGATAGACTCTATGTGTGAATTAACTACTGAGAAAAATGTTTTAGAGGAGAAAGTAGAGAATTAAGAACTTGAATTAATTGCTCTAACACTCCAAATATTTGAAACTGAAGAAATGGTCACTAAACTAAAATTTGAAAAAACGAGTTGCATGAATCAGTTGGAGAAGTTAAATTCTTTGGATGGTAAAGGGAAGAAAGAAGCTTTAAGGCTTCAAATTCAACTGAAGAGAAACTGAAGGTCTCTCAAAGGCATTTTATGTCTGCACTCCACAAGAATGAAGAGTTGGAAAAGAACCTGGTCCTTTTAAGAGAAGAGCCTAATAAATCTCTTAAATGGACTACATCATCAAGAATCTTTTCTAACTTAACCAGTCAAGGTGTAAATAATAAAAAGGTCTTGGTTATTAATAAAAAGCTCTACCTACTGGTCTCATGGAAAAGCTGATCCTAATACTAGAAACAAGGTCTACAAGCCTCTAGGTAGTTATTGTGGAAGAGATGGGCACATGAAGGAAAATGGTCAAAGATGGCTTTGAGCTAAAATAAATGGTTCCAGACATGTTCAGCAAGGAAAATCACATCTTAAAGGGTTCAAGCCACTGGAAATTATGAATACGAAGCTATCACTACCTAAATGGGTTAATAAGGTTTTGATCACAAATTGTCCTCCTACTGGGAACTCATGCTCAAGTGGGTTCCTAAATCCAACAAGTGATCATGGTTTCAGCTGTCAGAAGGGGATTGCAGTCAGAAATGGTGGTTATTAATATGTGTTCTAAGCTTAATATTGGAAGATCTAATTGGATTCTCTCTCAAGACACTTCAAGGTGGAAGTATCTTATTTTGAAATAGTTGATTTCAAGGGACATGGTCCTAAAAGAATTCATCTTAAAAGAAGGATCTTGAGGCAGTATGAGTGAAATAAAGTTTAGTATATGGTCCACGGACCTGTTCCATAAAGCAAGTTGAGACTGATCTTGATCAAAATACCCTGACCTAATATTTGAGTCAGTGACACCCCTTAAAATTGGCTATGTTAATGAGGCAGGTATCCTTGGTAGAATAGGTGAATGTAAGTCTAAATTAGTACTATACCTTGCAGGTGTACACCCATGAGAACAGCTTAGGAAGTGGATAAATTTGACAAGCACAAATTTGAAGGTTCACTCAAAGGAGACCGACCTGGTCCCATCTCAAGTTAGTACCTTTACAAGATGCTTAAGTAATCATAAAATGATGTCTGAAAATCCATGTATTTTCCTTTCTCTTAAGTTGTCAATTCCTTTGCAAAATGAAGAGCCGCACTTATTAGGTTTAGATTTGTTAGTTCAAAAGGAACACCTTTTAATGACATCAGTTAACTCTCAAACTTGCTAAATCATTTTTTGTCTCACTTTTCAACTAATCCAATTTATCTTCCTAAATCAACAATATTCTCAAAATCAAACTGGTCCTAATTTATCTCTCGCTAACACACAAAATTAAATGAATGATATTACTACTTTCTCAAACCCATCTAAAAGCTCCGAAGTAGATAAAACTCTAAAAAATCAAACTGAACATACTCAAATAGAACGCCTTGATTCTTCAGAAATTAAAACCATGGAAAACATCACTTCGAGTCCCCAACAACAACTTGAATCAATTTTTCTAGCTGAATCTTCCTTAGAAAGTCAAAACCCATAATTGAATCAGTCTCTATTAAACTCTCCTTAACCTTAGAAATTTATGACTATCCAATCATGATAGAGAATCCAAACCAAAGGTTTAGGTCACCAATAGAGCAAGAAATTTCTCAACCTGAAACTCTCTTTACTCCAAGAAATTCAAAACTACCTAAAAATTTCCCATTCCCTGGGTTGTTTGAAGAACTAAAAAAAGCTGAAACATCTGAAAAACTTGCAAGAACCAGGCTCTCCTACACCCTCAGATTGAAACCCTATTTTTGCTAAGTAATTTGGTGAAGAAATTTAGGTAAAAAGGATTGATCTTTCCTGCAATGAAAACTGGGTGGCTGAAAATCTGCTTTTGCTTGCATATGACACCAAAGAAAGCTTATTTAATAAAGAAGAAAAGGAAGTAGGTGGTAAGGATAAAGTGAATAAGGGAAAAGATAATGAGGAAAACGAGGAGGGTGAGGATGAATTGCCTCTGAGATGGTCGGTAAAGAAACTAAGAGGAAGTATAGGAAAGGAGAAAGTGATAAACTCTGAGATAAAAGTAACTAGATCATATTCTACAAGAGGATCTAAAAATAAAATGTTGGAAGATTCCATGAAGGCTAACAAGAATTCAACCATAAAAAAAGAAGGCTCATGAAAACTGTTGCATTAAAGGAGAAAGAAAATATTGAAGCTGCAGAGGTTGAAGGAGGGGAGGACATAGATTTAGGAGTTTCTACTACTACCAAGGAAAAAATAAAGGAAGTTTATGTTGCTGTGAGGACCAGGTCCTTTAAGTCAAAGTCTGGTGGCCCTGCTAGAATGAGGCAGAAACACATAGCTGCCAAGAAAAGGAAAAACTCTGAGGGACCTAGTCCCAAGAAAAGAAAAGTTGAGATTGAAAAGAAAGAGGCAAGTAGTGAGACTAAGAGAATCGGAAAGGAGGAAGAGATAAAGGATGTGGCTAAAAATGAAGGAATAAAATACTGATGACATAAAAGATTCTATCAAGAAGAACTTTTGATCCCAAGATATTTAAAAAGCTTGGGATGGTAAAGTTGGTATAGTATGTCAGGCACCAAGGTTGGCTACACTTATTTGAGGAATAAACTCCTATAGTGTTTGAAAATGAGGTCAGAGAATTTTATTACACCATGGAATTCTCAAATGATGGGCTAAGTTTAAATTTCCAAGTGTAGGGAAATCCTATCCAACTGGATGAGAAAAAATTAGGTAGGATCTTAGACGTACCTGTTGTACGTATGAGAATTGTGGTAAAGCAATATCCTACAACTGAAATTATGATCAATTTCTTAAAGATGGGAGGGACCTCAACAACTACACTGGAAAAAAAGTTTTTAATTAGTGAGTTTCAACTAGTATTTCAGTTCATCAACAAGGTCATATTACCAAGGTCTGAGAAAAGAACCATAGCATTAGTTTTTGACCTATTTTTGATTGAATGCCTGAGTAAATTTGAATTGATTAGTCTGCCTTCTCTAAGTACAGAGCATATGTATAAGGTAATTCATGAAACGAAAGGAAATCATGGGATGACATATGGTTATTTCTTGAACAAAGTATTTAAGCATTTTGGTGTGGTTAGAACTAAGGGAACACCAGGCACAGTTAAGAAGATGTTTAGTTTGACAACTCTAGTGGAGAATAAATGTATTAAGGGCAAGGCTGGAATAGTATCTCAAGTGTCTGAATTATTGGTTGTTTAAGAAAAGCTAGGCAGAGAAATGGAGGATTTAAGAATCAAGTTAGCTACAAAAGATGCTAAAATAGTTCACGTGAAGCTACAGAATCAAGGTTCTCTTCTGAGGGACCAGGTGCCACTGATGAACTTGCAGCTAAAAATGCAAAACTCTAGACAAAAGTGGTAGAACTGACTGGTAAAGTTCAAGGATTGAATGTTCAAGAGAAGTTCCTCACCAAACAGTTGTTAGATACCCACAGTGCTGTAAATGCAAGCATGGAGATGTTGCTTAAGTTCCTTTCCCTAAAACCTCCCACAACATAAGCTATGTTATCCTTATTCCCAAATCAACCTTGTGTCAATTTCATATCCTGGTTCTCATAATGGCTTTTAAAGACGGTTGTTTTTGTGATTGATTATTTTAGCTTAATGTACCGATACTGACTTTCATGAATGAATGAATCTTGTTTTGTGTGTTACTTTTAATCCTTTATTTTAATCAAGAGGTTGATTATAGTAAACTTTTGAGTTTCTAGTAAGGGCAAGTCGTGGTTTTTCTTCCCTTGAGCAAGGGGGTTTTCACGTTACGTCTTGTGTTTTTTAAGTTTTCTCCATTGTGATGTGTTCCTCGTTAAATTATTATTTTATTTCCTATGACTGATTTTGAGGGACCTGGCCCCTCACAGTGTGTTGCAATCCCCAAGGTTTCAACAAATGCCACTACTCATCATTTAGGGACGAATGATCCTAAGAGGGGGGGATAGAACACCCCATATTTTTGTCCCTAAAATATTCTTGGTCTTTGAGATTACTGACTAAGCTACGACTTATTCTATGAGTCATATAGTGTCTATACGGGGCGTAAGACCCTAATCGTAGAGTGACTAGTGAAAAGTCCCTTTGTTTCTATCTTGGCTACGTGTTTTGCCTAACGAGTTGTATGGACTCTCTACTAGTCGTAGTGTTTCTTATGTAATGAAACTAGTGTGATGGTCCAATTTTTACTCAGGGTACGATTAGGTCCCTATGAGTCATATGATATGTACACGAGTCATAGTTACGACTCGTAAGGTAGACAGTAAAGGGTCCCTATGCTATTTTCTTGACTACGGCTCATGGTGATGAGTCGTAATATGTCCTAACGAGTCGTAGGGTGACCCATGGTCACTGCGACTATTTTCAACTTTTAATTATGGGCACTTTAGACATTTTCCCTCTTTCTCAATTGTGACCCATGACTTAAAACCCCTTTAGGGTATCATTATCACTCCAAAATAAATAAAAATATTTTCTCAAACTCTCTAAAATCCCCAAGGTCAAGAAAACTTAAGTTTTTCAAGAAGTTGGTCAATTAGGGCTCTCAATGGTGATTTCTCTTCATAGTTGTGATACTTTCAGGAATTTTAATCTTTCCCAAATCTTATCTTATGAAAACATTGTTTAAAATGGTTTATTTGTATGGATTTGAATGTGGGTTTTTAAGATAGGTTGAGGGTTTTTGAATGGTTGATCCTTGAATTATTTTTCCATGGTTTTTATGAGTTGTTCATGCTTTGAATTAAATATTTTGAACTAATGGGGTGCATGGGTGTGGGAATTTTAATGGGGGTCGAGGTATTCTCCCAAATTGGTGTTTTGAACTTGGAAATTAGTTTTGAATAATTGTGTTCCCTCAACCTACATGTGTAAATGGCTTTGAATCATGGAATGGTCATTTCATTTGACTTACTCACCAATACTATCACATCTCATAAATGGTTAAATAATGAACATGGATTTTGAAGGCCGTGTTGGCTATATTTTGATTTAATGAACAAAGGTGGTCGTGGCATTCTCCCAAGTTAATTTTATTGTGATGACATAATTATGAGCTTGCAAACTAAATAGTATGACGATATCTATGGTATGCCTTCATGTATAATTCCTTTGTTAATGAATGGTTTATGTAAAACTTATTTTAATTAGGCTTAATGGGGGTTATGTAGCTAAGTTGTGAAGGTATGTGTCCCAGAGAAATGATACTGTAAACTCACGTTTGCCAATGTGAGGGTTGGTCTTGATTACCATGTGCATAGTTCACACTATTGATATATTTGTATCTAGGATTAACGTGGGGTTGGGGCATTCCCTGGTATTCCTTGATACCTCCGGTTCATGCAGCTATCACGCATTGGGCTCTTTCAGTATGGGGAGCTGAACCCATATAGCCCGTGGGTGCCTGTTTTTGACGGTTGAGCTACATAGTCCAGGATAATATTTTACTATCATTCTAAACCTAGTTCCCTACCCCTAACATCTATTATATATTTTTATGCATGAATACAAACATGTACATTGGGTTTGAAATTGAACTTTTGATTTGCATTACTTTATCCTTATCCTGAGTTACATGTTTGTGCTCACCCAACTAACTATTCCTGAACGCTATATCCCCTCGCGATGCGGGGTCTGAAGGTACATCTACTTTTCCTGTGCAGTGATAGGTGATTCTAGAGTTGTTTGTGTATCAGCATGAAATGATGAGCCTCCTTCTTCCAGAAGGCCCATTACTTCTCAGTTTAGTATGTCATCAACTAATTCCTTTTTGTACTCATTTTGGCAATCGTCGGGGGTATTGTCCTGACTTAGGTTGATGGTTGGTATTGTTTAGAGGCTTTGTCGGTTACTATGGTTGGGTTGGTTTTTGATATTCTCAGATTTTTTTAGCTTATACTTTTCTATCTTGTTATATACTTGAAATTCATTCATTGCTAGGTGTGTTGTGTTCTGTTTGGCTGAGCAATGAAAGTGGTCTCTAGTCCGAGGTGGACTTGAGATACCCATCATGGGAAGGCCCTGGTTCGGTTCGTGACAAGTGTAGCTCAGTGAGTTAGTTAATTAGTTATGATCTAGAATATTCCAGACTATTATATATATATGCTATTTATTCCATGTAAACGAGTGAGTTTACAAGATTCAATCAATGAGAAATCCCTTCTTCACTCATCTTCTGGTTTCCTTCTTTCTTCTCTAATATGCATATAGCAGAGTTCAGAATGAAAGAACTCTGATTAAGTTCACATCTATATGCTACAACTGTTGATGAGATACTAGCAGTCAGCACCCTAACTTATTTTGGATTGAGACACAATAATTATTATTGTTGGAATATTTGTCGTTGTTGTGCCTTCATTCCCAAAAGCATCCATATATTGTCACTAAAATTGAAAGATTGGATTCACAAAATTTGGCTTCCTCAAGAAACTATTTGAGTTATTTTGGATGACTTTAATCTTTAAAGAATTTGTATTAATAGTCATGTATCGGTGTGACACTTCCCCATGATGAAATTTCTCCATGGCTTGAGGCACATTTCCATTAACATTGGCCATTAATGTATTTTGGTTTATACCATTATATGAATTGTCATCAAATAGTTGTGAAATTGACCCAAAATAATCCATTTCTTATAAATGGGATAGTGAACAAGTCCTTGGAAGTTTCAATGATTGTTGTTCGGTAGCAACAACCACAACTTCAACGGGATATATAGCAGTCATTATTTCAGGCTATTATATGTGTTCTTCAATTTTCATCATCTCTATAGCTCTTCCCAAATTCTTATTTTACAAATCCTACAAAGTACCCAATCATCCAACTAAAAAAATCCCAACATATTAGTCATGAAAAAGATGAATAGCAGAAAGTGTTTAACTTATATTCACTGCCAGGCTCCAGTGTCATAAATTTTTTACTGTAAGTACAACTTAACTCGTCATAGAAAGTTACGTGCCATATTTTTAAAAGTATAAATAATGACATGTTATTACTTTTAAAATGATTTGATTGGCATATAAAAGCTAAAGAACACACAATACTAAAAGAATAGGTAAACCAACCACATGTGGTTGGTTTTCCTGCTTTTACGACCACAAAACCGACCAAAATGCGTAGTCGGAGAAAGTGTGGTAGCTTTTTAAAAACCGCCCATATGTGGTCGGTTTTTTGAAAAAAATATATATATTTAAAATTCAATATTATATTTAAAAAAAAAATAAAAGCGATCACAAGTGGTCGCTTTTATAAATTTAATAAAAAAAAATCAAAATTAACCGACCACTAGTGGTCGGTTTTGAATTTAAATTAATTAATTAATTTTAATTAAAGCAACCACATGTGGTTACTATTGTTTAATTTAATTAATTAATTTATGAAAGAAACCGACCACTTATGGTCGGTTTTGTATATAAATTAATTAATTAATTTATACAATAGCGACCACATGTTGTCGCTTTTGTGAAAATTAATTAAATAATTTAAATTCAAAACCGATCACTAGTGGTTGGTTTTTTATTTAATAATTTATTTAAAAGAATAATTTTTAATTAGTTATAGTAAACCAATCACATGTGATCGATTTTCTGAAAATCTTTTTTGAAAACCGACCACATGTGATCGGTTTTTTGTAAATAATTTTGAATTTTTTTTATGAACCGACCACTTTGGTCAGTTTTTCTGATAATTTTGTAAAAAAAATAACAACATATAGGTATGCTACATTCCATCAACCAGCATAACAATACAAACATTAAAAATTAAGTTATTTACAAAATTTATCAAGGTTCCAAATCCAAACTACAAAACATACAAAAGACTAAAAACTACAACTCATCATCCTCATCCTCATCCTCAGCCTCACCCACAGGAGCTGATTCCTCATTTGTGGTGTATTAATCATCCAGTGGGCTTAGGCCTTTTGCAGCCCAAGCGGCATCACCAAGACAAGGAGGAAGAATTCCTCCAGATCGAATAAAAGAGTTGATCTACTCCTGCATCATTCTCATTTGTGATGTTGTTTGCTCCTCCTTCTACTTCGCCCTCTCAGTCTGTGCAGCAAGATGTTTAGTCAATTGAGAAACTGTATTTTTTAATAAATCAATGCTTTCTTTATCAACTGATGAGGGATAGGATGTATCGCCAGACGAAGACCTAATATTCTCGCTAAAGCATTTTCTGTGGTACATGTAGTATTGGCCCCTAAATGGAGAACCCACAGTTTGTTTTCAGAACTCCTCATCTACATCTTCAAGTATTGTTTCACACTAACTTTCAGGAGGCTGAGTACGACGATACTCATTAATGAACTGCATATATTTGTCCTATATTCAAAGTAAAGCTAAAATTAATAGTAAAAAAATATTAAACTACTCGTACTTGAATAATATAAACTTTGAGAAAAAGATTCATAAATAAAAGTTTTGATTCTTACATGGGTAGCTTTTGCACGAGGCTCAACCCAGACATCTTCATCAGTTGGATTCTTTTTCCTTCTTACGTGGGTGTCCTCGAATACCTCTTGTATTTGTATCTTCCTACCCAATTTTTTTTCGGCATATGATAAAATTATTAATCTTTAAATAATTAAAAATTTAAATAGAAACAAACAATTAAACCTGTAAAAGTTACATACCATTTTTTTCTCCACAATAATTCGACTAACTGCTCCCGCAGTATGTAGAGAGCCACTCTTGGATGATGCCTTGGCTTACTTTCTTTTTTCACTCAACACTTGGTATTCTTCGCTACTCCAATAGCAAAGATAATCTTGCCACATGGGTTTGAGTAAAAACTTGGTCGTACCCTTTTTGTTCTGGCATAACATAACAGACCATTCATTCTGAGTCTTGTTCTTCTATAAAAATTCTTCTGTATAGCAAAGTAATGTGTTGTATCCCACAGAAATATTTCTACGATAAAAACAAAAGTTTAATATTCAATTTTTTGTTCTAACAATGTGTTAAGTAGTCTATAAGTTTAATCTTTACCTGAAATTCTTTAAACATTTCATTTCTATCAAATTCTACAACCTTTTGCCAACTGGTCCAATAGCCTTTGAAGTGCCAACAAATGCATTTAGTCGTAATTTTTGCAATTCTATCATCGGAAAAAAACCTACAACACAAGATCAAACAATAATATTGTAGATCATAATAATATAGTAAATGAAAAATGAATAATATTGTTATATTTAGAAATTTTACCCTACTCCATATGGAATAATATACCACCTCCACTGAGCATATCTATCTCCGGGCTGCAAAATAAGTGTTGGTGGATGCACTAGCATGGGTGGATCTAAAGCACCGGATGGTATGCCTCCAAGATAAAGATATTTCAACATAATAGATCCAGCAGAATCATTGTTAGAACGAGGTTGACTACTAGTAGAGTGTACTGCAGACGATGGTAGATGACTGTATATACCAGTGGTTGTCTGATAGTATTGTGAAGGCGGTGGCATGGCGATGGGAGAAAAATGAGTCTATGTAGAGCCATAAAGTGGACCTATATATGTAGGAGTAGGAACTGAATGATGCGACAACTTAGAATAAGAGGGTCATATTGGTACGTCATCTAACCGACCCTCAGATACACGAATACCTGATGGTCATCTATAAGGCAGAGGTTGATTTTCCTTTTTTGTCTTTGCAGGATCAACTTTTTGATTACCTTTGTCACCTTTACCTCCCATCTAAATTATGTAAAGTTAACAAAGAGTTTGTCCTTACAAAATGAATATAAGAAAACGCCAGTGTTAAAACATTCCAAGTAACTAATTTTAATTTACTAATTCATATTTCAAATCACTAAATCAGTGTTAAAACACCAGTGAAATAGTTACATAACCATAGGAAGTCTAGGCTCTCTCAAACAACACGTGATAGACAAAAATATTTCTATTACTACATAAAAGATGGAAAAGTGACAACAATAATCTTACACAGTATATTACATATCAATCTTAAACAAGAAATATAAAGGTAAATAGTACAAATCATAATGACATCAATACATAACAAATACAACCTACACAAACTAATCCTCCTCTCCTGAAGATTCTCCACTAAACCATTCACTCTCTTCAGAAGTTTCCTTATCTCCTACCCATTCAACCTCTTCTTCTACAATATTAACTTCTTCAAATATATCTTTTGGGTGGTTCAAACTATCCACTAAATCAATGTCCACTAACTGGTGATCAATCTGCATTTTATTTTGATACGCAGTCTCCAACACATTCTCAACTTACACCCGTCCTATAGCCTTTATTTTTATTATAGCCCACCAATCAGACTTATCACTACGCAATGGATAAGGAGCATAATACACTTGTTTAGCATTTTGCACGAGAACAAAGGGATCATAAACAGGATACATCCTATTGTGCTTCACTTCAATGATGTTATGCTCCTTATATACTCTTATGCCTCTTGTGCTTGGATCAAACCACTTACATTAAAAGAGGATAATTTTTTTTATTGTTAAACCAGTATACTCCATTTCTAAGATCTCTTGTATGATGCCAAAATAATCAACATCATCATCACCCTTAACCCAAACACCACTATTGTTTGTTTTCCTTGTTCTGGAGTATTCTTCGGTGGAAAATTTTAATCCATTTATTGTGTAATGGGACATTGTACGAGCTTCAACTGGTCCCAAAGAAATATCTCTCAAGAACTGATCGTATGCGGATACATTTGGTGAATGGTTTACCTAAAAATATTATATATATATATATATATATATATATATATATTAGTTGAAGAATGTGTAAATATTTAAAATTTGTAGAAATCTTAGTACACTTACATACCTCATATGTAAACCATGTTGCAAAGGATGCATATACTTGATTTTTGTGGAATTGAGTCTTAAATAAGCTGAAGATCCAACATGTGAAAAACAATTAGTTTCCTTAAGGGAATGAGTAAATAAATATGATATGTTAATATTTAATATCCTTACTTCAGAGAGGGCTCAACTTACGGGCAATTCAGCAAGACATACAAAGTTACTAATTTGTGCTCCATGGTAGTGAGCCGACGAAATATGGTCTTTTTAGCCTTACGACTAGATTGATTAAAAATTGATATTGGTAGCAAATGAGTTTCATTCTCATCATCCTGATGTCAATTCGGTCTGTTTCTTAAACAAGCAACTTCATCAACAAAGTAGTATGAACAAAATTGAGACGTTTCTCTTGCAAGATATGCCTCAACTATAGAGCCTTCCACCCTGTATTTATTTTTAGGACCCCTTTTCAATTTTTCACTACAACCACACTTATATCGAGGGTGCTGACAAAACTTACAGGACTCTAGGTTAGCATTTTCCTTAAAGTATAACATGCAACCATTTTCACAATAATCAATTCCAACCGAGGAGAGACCTAACTTTGACACCATTCTTTTTACCTTATAGAAAGAATCAAGAACCTCTAAAGCGGGGTCAACTAACTCTTTAATAAGGTCTGTCATTGAATACATTCCTCCTTCAGCAATATTCCAATCAAATTTAAAATTAATAATCTAACAGAAACAAACAATCGAGAGTGCGAACCGTCAAATAAAGAATTACTAGCAGCATGCAATTGTTCATAAAAATAGTACGCTTCTCTATTGGGAACATCTTCGATATTTCCCCTAAATTCGCCTCGTGTTGCATCCCAAAAGCATCATGCACCATTCCTGTCATCCTAGTATCTTGATAGTTATTATGCCCTGTAGACCTACTACTTTCACAATAACAAAGTTATTTTGCTCAATATCACCATGACTTGTACGCAATCTTAAAAAGTCCTCACGAAACTCTTTTCTATAAAGATGCTCATTCACAACTTCTTCTTTTAGAATACTTGTACCATCACATTTAACACAAGGACAACGAATCACTCAAAAATATGACTAATCATCAAGTGTCTTGGCATGTTCAATAAATCTATTAACACTTTCAACAAATTCCACCCTAAGACCCATTCTATTATCATTATTTCATTGATATATCCAGCTATAATCAGGTTACATCTACACAATCAATCACATTCAAGTAATTAGTTAAAGTCATAAAAAGTTCACATTTCAAGTACCTACACTTAAACATTTTCAAGTCTCTAATTCACTTCACAAGTTACCAAACTAAACTAAATCAAAAACACAAGTTCACATTTCAAGTACCTACACATAAACAAATCGAAGTCACTAATTCATTTCTCAAGTGACCACACTTAACTAAAATCAAAACCAAACTTCACATTTCAAGTACCTACACTTAAATATTTTGAAGTCACTAATTCACTTCTAAAGTGATCACACTTTACCAAATTCAAAACAAAAGTTCACAATTTAAGTACCTACACTTACACATTTCAAGTCACTAATTCACTTCACAAGTTACTAATTCACCTTTCAAGTACCTACACTTACACATTTTTAAGTCACTAATTCACTCCTCAAGTGACCACACTTTAGTAAATTCAAAACAAAAGTTAACCTTTCAAGTACCTACACTTACACATTTTCAAGTCACTAATTCACTTATCAAGTGACCACACTTTACTAAATTCAAAACAAAAGTTCACATTTCAAGTACAAAAATTTTAAACACAAGTAACTATTACATAATTCAAGTACCTATACTTTAACATGTCAAGTCACTAATTTACTTCACAAGTTACCAAACTAAACTAAATTCAGAACACAAGTTCACATTTCAAGTACCTACACTTAAATACCTTCAAATCACTAATTCACTTATCAAGTTACCGTAATTTACTAAATTCAAAATAAAAGCTCACATTTCAAGTAACCACAGTTACACATTTTCATGTCACTAATTCACTTATCAACTGACCATACTTTAGTAAATTCAAAATAAAAGTTCACCTTTCAAGTACCTACGCTTACACATTTTCAAGTCGCTAATTCACTTATGAAGTGACCACACTTTAGTAAATTCAAAATAAAAGTTTACATTTCAAGTACCTAGATTCAAAACACAAGTAACTATTACATAATTCAAGTAACTACGCCTAAACATTTTCAAGTCACTAATCCACTTCACAAGTTACCAAATTAAACTAAATTCAAAACACAAGTTCATATTTCAAGTACCTACACTTAAACAAATTGAAGTCACTAATTCACTTCTCAAGTCACCACACTTAACTAAAATCAAAACCAAACTTTACATTTCAAGTAGCTACACTTAAATATTTTGAAGTCACTAATTCATTTCAAGTTACTAATTCACTTCTCAAGTGATCACACTTTAGCAAATTCAAAACAAAAGTTTACATTTCAAGTACCTACACTTACACATTTCAAGTCACTTATTCACTTCACAAGTTACTAATTCACCTTCAAGTACCTACACTTACACATTTTTAAGTCACTAATTCACTCCTCAAGTGACCACACTTTACTAAATTCAAAACAAAAGTTCACATTTCAAGTACCTAAAATAAAAGTTCACATTTCAAGTACCTAAATTCAAAACAAAAGTAACTATTACATAATTCAAGTACCTACACTTAAACATTTCAAGTCACTAATTCACTTCACAAGTTACCAAACTAAACTAAATTTAAAACACAAGTTCACAGTTCAAGTACCTACACTTAAACATTTTCAAGTCACTAATTTACTTATCAAGTGACCACACTTTACTAAATTCAAAACAAAAGTTCACATTTCAAGTACCCACACTTACACATTTTCAAGTCACTAATTCACTTATCAAGTGATCACACTTTAATAAATTCAAAATAATAGTTAACCTTTCAAGTACCTACGCTTACACATTTTCAAGTCGCTAATTCACTTATCAAGTGACCACACTTAACTAAATTCAAAACAAAAGTTCACATTTCAAGTACCTAAATTCAAAACACAAGTAACTATTACATAATTCGAGTAACTACACCTAAACATTTCAAGTCACTAATTCACTTCACAAGTTACCAAATTTAACTAAATTCAAAACACAAGTTCACATTTCAAGTACCTACACTTAAATATTTTCAAGTCACTAATTAACTTATCAAGTGACCACACTTTACTAAATTCAAAATAAAAGTTCACATTTTAAGTACCCACACTTACCCATTTTTAAGTCACTAATTCACTTATCAAGTGACCACACTTTAGTAAATTCAAAATAAAAGTTCACTTTTCAAGTACCTATTCTTGCACATTTTCAAGTCGCTAATTCACTTATCAAGTGACCGCACTTAACTAAATTCAAGTCACTAATTCGCATTTCAAGTGACAAAACTTACCTAAATTTAAAAAAGAAGTAGAGGTGTCGTGTGTCCCTCTCACGCCATATAATCATCACAAACCTATGACTTTTAAAGCCTTCTACAGCAAACAATCCCACCTTAAAACTATATTTAAAGACTTATATAAGAAAATAGAAAGAAATCAACTTACCTTTGCTTGGCCTAATGTAACACCCCGAGATTACCCTCTGGACGTCACACGGTGCTTAGGACCACAAGTGATCCCAATCTAACCTATGAACTGGTATACTGTCAAGCAACTAATTTAAATATATATAAAATAACTGAGTTTACAATGTGGAAACATAATCATGATGAACTCAGAGAATAAATACAATACTGATAAAATTTTACATTCTAATAAAACTAAAAAGAGGAACTGAAATTACATGACTAACTCCAACTTACGTCTATGAAGCCTCTACTATACTAACTAGAGATAACTGGGACGCGACTCCAACTACCACTAATCAATACATATGAGTAATAGAGTAAAGTACATGAATAACATCTAACTGAAGTCCCCGGAGTAGGAGGACTCATCATCTGCTGATTGAAATCTGCAACTATCTGATCATGGTAGATGGACTACAACTGAACTAGTAACTATATTATTAAATAATATAGCTCATAGACGTATATATGAATAAGTACTTTTGGAATATACTGAGCATGTGGGGGTGAATGCATAAGTAAAATAGTAACTTAATTATTCATATAGCTTGTAAAGAATGCATGCTAAGTGTAAATGACTCACATTGGCTTGAATAACTGAAAGTTGAAAATCATAAATCATGAATGATAAAGCATACTGCATAAATTTTGTGATTCATAACACTTAGTTCTAAAAATTGTACTTTTACTCATTCTGCTAGTGGAATAAATAAAACTGAAGTTAAGTCTGTTTTCAAATCATGCAGGATAAGTGTAAAAGGACTCACATTTGTATCTATAAACTAGAAACTGAAATATCATGCCTAATGACTTATGTAAAATAATATCTGAATAAAATCGTGAGTCTTTACACTTAGTTTCTAAAAATTGTTCTGTTATTCAGTTTTAGGACTTAGGGAGTTTCTTCTAAAAACTCTTCTGTTAGGGAGGTTCTTCTAACCTACATAAACAATGTGAGCTATCATTGAGTCCAACATCTTGTTATTCTAAGGAGAAAACCTCACATTGGGGAGAGGTGTCATACTCTTGCCAAGGAGTATAACCTGAGCTAAGTGATCACAATCTGTATCTGCATCTATATAAAGAGGAATAATCTGAATTTGTACCTACATTGACTTATAGTTCTGGGGCATGTGAACTAGGAAATATACCCAACTCAGTGCTAAATACTACTCCATTTAATTTGTATGCTCATTTTGTAGGAAATCCACCTTAACAATTAGCATAAGGGTTTATAATGAAAACCAGTTATGCATCTGTCTGTTTTCAACTGTAATCAAAACTAATCTACTTTTTGTAAACTGTAATAAAAATTATAATGTGGATTTTATATCTAAGTTGAGGATCAAAAGACCAAGTCTTTCTCAAAATCTGAATATAAGTTAGTCATAGGGTGCTTAAAAGCAAAATCTTCTTAAAATATCAATACTTAATCTAGGGCTTGAAAACCCATGCTTTAAACTCATATCAAATCATCACAAAGTTCATGCTCAATAATGATAATCTTGAAATTCTTTAACAATTTTAGTCAAGACAATGAAATTCAATTCTCAATCTGTAGAATCATGTCACGCGCATAAAGATGTGAAAGTAGACTAACAATTCAACATCTAAATCACTTGTAACATCAAAACCTTCGAATAATGCTAATTGAGTATGAACCCTAAACTACAAATCATGTAAATTCATGTAAATTCAACTTTAAAAACTAGTTTTAGGCACAAGGATGAAAGGAGTATCCTTGTTTATAACCCCACATACCTTAATAGTCTTGATTTGATGTAGAAAACTTAACTTTGAAACCCTTAGAGATGATATTGAAAGCTTTTACTGAGATTCTTGGATTACGGAACTCAATCTTGATTTTTCTTGAAGAGATTGTAATGGAGTCTTGATGTTCTTGAATGGAGATTAGGGTTTTGTTCTTGGAGAGGAATTTTGAATAAAGAAGGCAAATAATGCTCCTTGGGGCTTTAATTATCTGTTATGGATGAGTTAGGGTGAAGTAAAAGACCCTTTTTCCCTTAAAATGCAGAAATAGAGACTGAAAAATAGGTGCGGGCGTCGTGGGCTTATCGCGTGACCTCACTGCCTCTCTCATGAAAATGGCTATAACTTTTTGCTCGGGTATCGGATTAAGGTGAAATTAGTATCGTTGAAAAGCTAACTCAATTATCTACAATTTGGTGGGTCTTGAGCTAAAAATTTCTATGTATATAAGAAGTTATATATGTTCAAAGTAGACCTTTGTATAATTGAATACTAATTTTTAAACGAATCAAAGGCTCTTAGCTCCACTTTGTTATAAATGATTTCTATGAATATCTTTCACCTTGAAAGCACTTCACAACCTAGGTTAATGATCATAAAACTTATATTCACATGGGTATTATTTGGATTAGAGCATACACATATAGAAACGACGATTAAAATTCTAGCCTAAAAGTATGGGGTGTTACCTTATCTCCTCCTTAGAAATATTTATCCTCGAATGAGACTGATTAGACTGAGAGTACTGTACTAAGGTAACTAAGATCATATTCTAAACATGCATGACTGGGAACATAATTGCATAACTGAGTCTGAAACATAATACATGAACTGAATATCATGAACTGAACTAATTTCTTGAATACATACAATGACATGAGAATGTTCGTAAGGCTGAGACAGAAACGAGAGTGTCAACTTATGAGTAACCATATTTTTAGGCTGGATCTAGTTTCGTGAAAAAAAGTAGAGAGATTTACGACATAAAAATGCGAGGGTATCTCAATATAAAGTAGAGAGATTTTTAGGCTGGATAGTTCGTCCTCCGAACGATATTGACTTGGTTGAAATACTGAGGAAAGACTAAGATGATGTGCGGAGCACTTACGAGCTGAATCATGACTTAATATTTGAATCTGAAACTGATGCATGATGCATGAACTGAGCTAAATTCGTAATTTGCATGAATGCGAACATTTCAACATTTCACCTCATGAAATGACCTTACTTGGGAAACTTTGGGTAGTATGACTACATGGAAAGTTGGAAATCTATAGGAGCTTATCTGCTTGATTACTAAACTGGATCGCAAGCTATGGACTGGACCATACTGACTGCCCATACTCAAATAGAGTATTTCTCCAATACTTTTTTAAGAAATTCTAATAATATTATAGGGCAAAGAATTTTGGGCATGATCTGAACAAGACATCTGACTGAGGAATCACAACATTGGTACAACTCTATAGCTTGGAACATAGACATATAAATCATAAAATAGGATAGAATTACTAGGATTTAGGCAATGTAACTTCTTACTTTCAAGCTTAGTAAGACTTCTCAAATGCTCCCTTAACTATACTTTCCCCTTAAACACCATACTCATTTAATTCAACTTATAATTCTCGCATGGGCATTGATAAATCCATCTACTAAAGTATAAACTGAACCAAATTCTCTCACCACGATCAAGCCTAACTCAAAATCACAAGATACAACACGCTACACCATAATACTAGTCTAAACCACAGGATTCAATCTTTTGTGTCTCTTCTAGAGCTCACACCCAAAGCATAACATGCCTTACCACTTCAGCGACTATCTCTGAACTCTTACTATGGACTCACTAGAACATATTGTATTCCTCCGCTTACATCCCAACATGACATTTAATTCTATCATTATAACTACATATCAACTTTAAGAAAAACACCCATGCAGGCATACTTCTCATATCCTTTAAACCACTATCAATAACAACTTTCTTGCACTATTCTTAAGAAGACATACTCGGAATTCTCAACTAACTATGACATATACCAAAGATTTACCTCAATATTCCTTCATTCTTTAGCCTTAGATAGAAAAAAAGCATAAATAATCTTTCTTAATGAGGGTCATCAACTTGCTTTCATCTAAACCTTTTCTTATCCACTATCGTCACCACTATCTTAACATAGGAATAGGTCACTAAGGGTCTAACACATAAGGACCTAAAGCATGAAAGAATACTATATATAACTTTAACACTTAAATGAGGCCTGAGGAATAGAATGTCAAAGGCATGAATTTATTACAGATATCTAAATTGAGTACATACCTAATATAATGCAAATTTCACTAGTAGCATGAGTTCTGAGAACTGATCATACTCTGAAACACGAGTTCATACTTATCATAAGCTATTCAACATAAGACTGGAGTTCATTTATTTATAAGGGATGACTTGAATCACAAAGTGAAACTGTTACTTACTTACTGGAAGATAAGAATGAACTTGAATACGCCTAAAGTGTATCAGCATTGGCCCTTAAATATGTTGAAACAAGAGATAAAAAAAATAAGAGGGCACATAATGGGGGAGAGAGTGGCTACAGGCTATATCATGGGATCCCTTAGCGGTGGAATGGAGCGCGTGCCATGGGCATATCATGGGATGCTACTATTTTGGTGATCCAAACACACCTCTACGCTCGTCCAAAGATTTTAAAACTTGCCCGGGGTGTACTATCATCAACCCCGATCGTGAATCAACTTAAAAATTAATGTTCCGAGGTCAGGAAGGTTGAAAATAAAATCATCAAAGTCTAGGATCTTTAGAAATGGCTAATTCCCAGACTTAGTAAAAAAATTTAAGCCTTGGACCCCTTTAACTACAATAGGGAACTGAAATGAGCTAGGGTCTTACAATATCTCCCCCTTAGATTAAAGTCATCCTTCTAAACTTATGGATCTATTTCATATTCTCGAGACTAAGCCATAGTTTCTTCATTCTAATGACTACACAGAAATGCAAAACTCACAAGAATAAACTATATTTTGAACTTATTGACTTCATTCTTGGACAAGCCTTTTATAGATACCATCCTTAACTTTCTCGAGCTTCAATAATCATCGTCAAAGACTTACACTCTCCTTTGCAAACATAATTACCTCACTAAACACATAATCATAGCCTACCAAGATCACACTTCTATACTTTTATTTTTCTCAAACCATAAGAACCAAAATCATACTTAAAAGACTCAACATCATCTATCCATAACTCCTTATCTTAGATATTAAAAATACCATGTACTATATAACTAGCCTTTTTCCACTTATAAACTCAAGGGTACTACTAATCACACACAATACTGAATAACCTTCGAAAATAATTTGATCCCCATATCACATTGGGTGCACTTTTACACCATACTAAATTACGAATAAATAAACTAAAACTCTTGTATACATTGTTCAATCCTACTATATCACTTCTATACAACTAGCCACACTAACCAAGAAACTATTTGTAATACCCCAAACTTTCTTTAAAGTCTAATTTAGTCTCTAGAAGATTTAGAGATGACTTCCTAAGTGAGTAATGTTTAAATCAGATAGAATTTCCCTAATTTTGACTTTTTATCATGTAGAAAATTTAATTATCTTTCCAACGATACCAATTTTGTGAAAATCCAATATCGGGGTAAAATGTTATGAATGTTTTACATAAAGAGTCTAAACTACCCAGGTGCGACGGAGAGGTCCGACGGACCGTCGAGTTAGCGATGGACCGTCGTCCAGACCTTCATAGCTGAGTTAGTGAGTCCACTCTATAGCTAAGTGCGACGGAGAGGTCTGACGGAATGTAGAGCTAGCGATGGACCGTAGAGCTAGCGACAAACCATCACCCGAGCCATTGCAAACGAGACAGTGAACCCAATTTTGGCCCAGGTGTAATGGTCAGGACCGTTGGGCCCTCGACGGACCTTCGCACCCACCGTCACATATCCCATTCAGTAATTTTTTCGTCATTTTAGAAAAGGGATTTTTGGTCTTTTTCCACCCTTTTTAACACCTATTTATATCAGATCAAGGCTCATAACTTCATTCTTCATCTACAACATCAAATTAGGGTTTCTCTCAAAGATCAATCCCTAAGAACAAGATCCAAACCCTTCTTCAAGAAAACTAAAGAAACCAAGAATCTCTCTAAGAACCTTCAAGAAAGAGTCTCCTAAGGTATGTTAGATGTTGATTCTTGGGTTCCTTCCACCCAAGAAGTCCAAGAATCCTTTTCAAAATTAAAAAGTTTATGTATTTATGAGATTTCATAATTTATGTGTACTGAAGTTCATGATTATGTGTTGTTCAGTTGTAATTCATTCTTTTGAATACAAGTTGCAAGTCTTGATCTTGATATGGGTTGAATTGCATCATGTCCATGTTAAATCCCTAAATTTTGCAAGTTGGTTGGTGTAATCATGATACTTGGGTGTAGTATTTTCCGTATAACCAAAGCATGCCCCCCACATATTTGACAAAATGCTTATGTGAAGGAAATAGAGTCAATATAGCATGGTTAGCAAGAAAACCCCAATTATGAATAAGTTCATGTAAGCCAAGTGTTTGTTGAAAAGTCTTATTGAATGATTTATGATATGTTGTATGCATTCTCATTCACGAGTATTCCTTATTGAGTGAACTTTGAGATATTGGTATCCATTTCCTATACCTTTATATGTTTATGATATTCAAGTGATTGGCGAGATATTGCATTGATTATGTTGTGGATGATAGCCTATTTTCACGTCATGTACGAGTTGTCCTATTTTATGATATTTATGTTATCGAGTCCTGGGGGTATTTAATACCTGAAATTTAGCTACTTGTCTAGAGCTGGGTTAGTCTTAAGATAATCTCAGTCATGCTATGCTCAGTAGAATTCAGACAGTTATAGAACTTAAGGAAATTCAGTGATCTCAGTTTAAGTGCAATCCAGTCTCAGTATCAGTCTAATCTGACTTAGTATTCAGTTCTGACTTAATAGTATTCAGAAGTAATTAGTATTCAGTAGTACTTAGTAGTATTCAGTACTCAGCTCAAACTTCAGTGAGACTCAGTAGGCTAATAAGAATTCAGTTAGATATAATAGAATTCGAGCAGCATTCTATTAGATAACAGAACTAAGCAAACTTAGTCAGATCAGTCAAGAAATATGAACAGTAACAGATTCAGCTCAGTGTAAGTTTAGTTAAGAATCAGTTCAGAGTCTTTCGGTTGGGAGTAGGAACTAGCACCGAGCGAGTGCAGGGATGACAGCTTCTCCGCTAGAGAGGCAGAGTCGTTAGCAGCAATATCTGTACTCCAGAACTGCATAGCCAGCGCAGGATCAGGAGTCACCCACTAGATTAAGGCTTGACTACCTTCTAGGATTCACCCGTTTCCTTAGGCTTAATTTTCTGTTCACGGTCACCCGTTAGAGAGGCTTGACCATAGTAGTGTCTATACCCATGGCACGGTATTGACACCTTTCCAGTTGGGGTTATAGGTTAGACCCCACTAGATCATATTCGGGGTATGTTGGTTAAGTGAGAACTCCCACAGTTGCAGTTTCAGTATTAGTCTTCAGAGTAAAACTCAGAAATCAGGACTATCAGATACAGTCACCCATCTCAGTAAGGAACTTAGATAGTTCCATAGATTCATAGACCACCTGCTAGATAGGCCTGGTCTCACATAAAGTTAATCATTATCAGTACTAATAGATCCAGAGATCACCCGTTAGATAGGCCTGATCTCAAACTCAGTCCATCATTTCTATTATTAAAAGGTTCAGAGATCTTCCGCTAGATAGGTTTGATCTCAGATACAATCATTTTTTATCATTATTAGTAGATTTAAAGATCATCCATTAGAGAGGTTTGATCTCAGATTTAGTCAGTCAATAGTAGCAAGCTCAGAATTCAGTTATTGATATGAGTAGATTCAATTATTCAGTATTCCAAAGTTAGTAAACTCAGATATCAGTATTAGTAGACCCAGTCATCAGTAAGTCAGTATTCAGAAACCAGTATTCAGAGTTCGTATTCAGTGTTACTACGATTCCAGTTTTGGTTTGTGCGTTCATGCATATATCCCTATTCAGTATTCTCATGATATTCAGTTAAATAATGTTCATGCATAAGCCCTTGCATTCAGCCTTACCTCATCTAGCATACCAGTACATTCAAAGTACTGACGCATACTTTTCTCTTGCGCTATGGTGTCTTATACCATAGGTTCAGAAGAGCGAGAGCCAAGGCACCCTTAGCAGTCCAGACTCAGCCAAGAGCAGTTGACTTAGCAGTGAGTCCTCATCATTCGAGGATGATCCTTATTTTATTATGGCATTAGACTCGTTTTATTTTTAGTAGATGGAGTTAGTTGGGTACATGTCCCATCAACTCCACATTTCAGATAATTTAGAGGTTTTTCGAACAAATGTATCAGTATTTAGTTTTCAATTTTGAGTATTTTAGATGTTTTGAAACTTATAGCAAGATTCCGCCAGTTTTCTGCATTTATTTTAGTATATTATGCAGTGCTCAGGTACAGATATCATAAAAGGGTTAGCTTGTGGTCCTTCAGGATCATGAGCACCGTGTGGCATTTTGGTTTCAGAAAATCGAGGCGTTACATCATTATTTTCAGCTTGATGATCATCTACTGTTCAAACTTAGTGTTTAGTGCTAGGCATGATTACCAACCCAAATACTTTATGAATATCCTATATTTTTCTAACACAAGAAATATCATGAATAACTCCTTTCATACTTCAAGCAAACAATAATTCACCTTAACTAATAACTCCTTCTCTACCTTCCACTAAACTAACACACAAGGATATATCACCATAACACAACATCTACAGCATGTATAAGTTTGTCTCTATAAATTTTATCAATCGCCATCCCCACATTTCTTGTTACTACAATTCTAACCCACACTTCCAACTCTAAGAAGGTTCTACTACTTTTAAATCATAATACTTTAGGTTTCAATATCCCTCGAATGCAAACTCTATTTAACAATCTAGGTTCACACTATCTCCTCTCATGAGCACTATCTGTATTGAAGGGTTAATGAGGAATCAGGATAAATATCATACTCTGTCTTAACTGAATGAGTCATCAGGATAAGGAAATAACTTTCAACTTGAGGAACTTATAACACACTAGTGAGCTCTTCTCAAGCCCCTTGTGTGACTTCTGAAGTTACTGATAGTTAATTTGAGAGCATCATCTTAGGAGGAATTGGAACTTACTAATCAAGTTATCTCAAAAATAATAAACTGATGGAGAATTTTGGAGTAACACATAAATCGATAGAAGTTTTTGAGAGAATAACTTTACATCACGATCTAGAGTATGAAAGAAAGGAAAATTTTCTTAAATGTCATGTAGCCTCTCGAAGAAAAGTACAGACGTCTCTGTACCATTTCCCAAGACTCTACTAGACACGGCTTCATAGACATCCTAGGACACTTCAACCTTATGCTTTGATACCAAGTTTGTAACGTCCCGAGACTACCCCCTAGACGTCACACGGTGCTTAGGACCACAAGTGATCTCAAGCTAACCCATGAACTAGCATATTATCAAGCAACTGATTTAAATATGTATAAAATAAATGGGTTTACTGTGCGGAAACATAATCATAATGAACTCTGAGAAAAAAATACAATACTGATAAAATTTTACATTCTAATAAAACTAAAAAGAGGAACTGAAATTATATGACTGACTCTGACTGACGTATATGAAGCCTTTACTATACTGACTATAGATAGCTGGGATATGACTTCAACTACAACTAATCAATACATATGAGTAATAAATTAAAGTACATGAATAACATCTAAATGAAGTCCCCAACGTAGGAGGACTCATCACCTGTTGGCTGGGATCTGCAACTGTCTAATCATGGTATATGGACTACAACTGAATTGGTACCTACATTATTAAATAATGTAGCACATAGACGTATATGTGAATCAGTACTTTTGGAATGTACTTAGCATGTGAGGGTGAATGCATAAGTAAAACAATAACTCAATTGTTCATATAAATTGTAAAGAATGCATGCTAAGTGTAAATGACTCACATTGGCTTGAATAACTAAAAGCTGAAATTCATAAATCATGAATGATAAAGCATACTGTATAAATCTTATGAGTCATAGCACTTAGTTCTAAAAGTGTACTTTTACTCTTTCTGCTAGTGGGATAAGTAGAACTGAAGTTAAGTCTGTTTTCAAATCATGCAGGCTAAGTGTAAAAGGACTCACCTTTGTATCTATAAACTAGAAGCTGAAATCTCATAGCTAATGACTTATGTAAAATAATATCTGAATAAAATTATAAGTCTTTACACTTAGTTTCTAAAAGATGTTCTGTTATTATGTTTTAGGACTTAGGGAGTTTCTTCTAAAAAAATTTCTATTATTAGTTTTTGTTAGAGAGGTTCTTCTAACCGACATAAACAATGTGAGCTATATGAAGTCCAATGTCTAGTTCTCCTAAAGAAAAAACCTCATGTTGGAGAGAGGTGTCATATTATTGCCAAGGAGCATAACCTGATCTAAGTGATCACAATCTATATATGCATCTATATAAATAGGAATAATTTGAATTTGTACCTACGTTGACTCGTAGTTCTGGGGCATGTGAACTAGGAGACATACCCAACTCGGTGCTAAATACTACTTCCTTTAATTTGTATGCTCATTCTGTAGGAAATCCACCTTAATAACTAGAATAAGGGTTTATAATGAAAATCAGTTATACATCTGTCTGTTTTCAACTATAATCAAAACTAATCTACTTTTTGTAAACTGTAATAAAAATTATAATGTGGATTCCATATCTAAGTTGAGGATCAAAAGACCAAGTCTTTGTCAAAATCTGAATATAAGCTATTCATAGGGTGCTTAAAAGCAAAATCTTCTTAAAATATCAATACTTAATCTAGGGCTTGAAAACCCATGCTTTAAACTCATATCAAATCATCACAAAGTTCATGCTCAATAATGATAATCTTGAAATTCTTTAACAATTTTAGTCAAGATAATAAAATTCAATTCTCAATCTGTAAAATCATGTCACTTGCATAAAGATGTGAAAGTAGACTTACAATTCAACATTTAAATCACTTGTAACATCAAAACCTTCGAATAACGCTAATTGGGTATGAACCCTAAACTGTAAATCATGTAAATTCATGTAAATTCAACTTTAAAACTAGTTTTGGGCACAAGGATGAAAGGAGTATCCCTGTTCATAACCCCTCATACCTTAATAGGCTTGATTTGATGTAGAAAACTTGACATTGAAACCTTTGGAGATGATATCGAAAGCTTTTCTTGAGATTCTTGGATTAGGGAACTAATACTTGGTTTTTCTTGTGGAGATTGTAATGGAATCTTGATGTTCTTGAATGGAGATTAGGGTTATGTTCTTGGAGAGGAATTATGAATAAATAAGGCAAATAATGCTCTTTTGGGCTTTAATTACCTGTTATAGATGAGTTAGGGTAAAGGAAAAGAGCCTTTTGCCCTTAAAAACATAGAAACAAAAACTAGAAAATCGGTTCGGGCATCACGGGCTAACCGCGCGACCTCACTGCCTCTCTCATGAAAATGGCTATAACTTTTTGCTCGGGTATCGAATTAGGCAAAATTGGTATCGTTGGAAAGTTGACTCAGTTATATACAATTTGGTGTGTCTTGAGCTACAAAATTCTACGTATATAAGAATTTTTATACGTTCAAAGTAGAACCTAATAGAATCAAATACTAAACTTTGAACGAATCAAAGGCTCTTATCTCCACTTTGTTCTAAGTGATTTCTATGAAAAACTTTCACCTCAAAAGCACTTCACAACTATAACGCCTCGAAAATTGGTCTCAGGATATCACACGGTGCTTAGGGCTACAAGTAGCCCCAAGCTAACCCTTTGAGCCTATCACTCCTCATAATAACTCATTCAAGAAGGAATATACAAAACACTGGCATTGTCATATCAAATAAAAGGAAATACGAAGGTAATACTCGATCCAAACGACCACAATACTGGAAATCTCAACATAACCACAGTCTGATAACTAGTCTGACAAAGCCTCTACTTCTCCATGAACTAGAGATTCGTTGGGACAGGTCCCCAACTGACTCAAACTGAACTGAAAGTAATGACATAAACACTCAAGTATTAAAATATCTGAAGATAGGCCCTCGAACCATGAGGACTCATCACTGGAGAAATATAGACAAAAGGTACTCGGGAATCACTGATGAGGCTGGGACTGAGCACCTGAACCTACATTATAAGACAATGTAATACATAGACGTATATGTGGATCAGCACATGGGAATGTACTGAGTATATAGGGGTGCATGCATTTACATAAAACAATATCTATACTCTTTAATCAAATCATGCATGCAAATAGGAATGACTCACATGGCTTGAATAAGTCTAAAATGTAAAGCTCATAAATCATGTAGAATGAAGCATGTAACACAAATCTCGTGAGTCATTATACTTTGGCTATAAAATATGTACTCTTCTCTTATTCTCATTACTCATAGGCTGAAGAAAACATTAAATAATACTTTCAACTCATGCATATATCTCATGGAGAGTAAAACTTCTTTAATGCTCAAGAACCTATAACTCTTTTGAACTCAAACACTTGGAACTCGGAATCATATAACTTTGGTTTGAAAACTGGTGATCAACTCGTATTAGTAGAGAAAACTACTTCCTTCTTTGGAAAATACTCAAAGCAGTTCATTCATTTTAGAAAATATCTCATCCCAAAGCTTTAGGAAAAATATTCTATCTCAATGGAAAATACTTTAGTTTAGGGAGGTTCTCTTAACTGACTTAAACCATGCGAGCTACATGGAGTCCAACGTCTAGTCCTCTTAAGAAAGAAACCTCACGTTGGGAAGAGGCGTCATACTCTTGCCAAGGAGTATAACCTCAACTCAGTGATCATTATCTCGGCCTCGGGCCCAATCATCTCGGCCTCAGGCCCAAAATCTCAAACCCACGGTAAAACGTAGTTCTGGGGTAAGAAACCATAGTAACTTACCCAACTCGGTGCTAAATACTACTCCCTTTAGTTTATCTCGCTCATCTCATCAAAATCCACTTTCAAAATAATCTTATGGTTCATAAGAACCCAATAATCAAATCTGTAATCTCATGTGGTAGAGTGGATTTCAAAACTCTATGACCCTTAGGTCAAAACATTTCTCAATAATCTCAAAATACTCAAATCATGGGTGCTTATAGCACAATAGTTCATAAAATTGCAAGTCTCGAGTAGGGCTTAATGACCCATAATTCAATCTTAAGTTAAAACTCATCATAATGCATAATAGATAGCATATATATTCATAATTCATGTAGAAATCTAGAAGTTACAGTAATTTGTCTTAAAATATCAACATACTCATATACTTCAATATTTCAAATATTGCAACTATTAACTTCTCAAGGATTAAAATCATGGGGTATAAATCCAGCTTCAATTTCTCAAGAAAACATGTAAAAATCATGCCATTAGACTCTCAATTCATGGGTAACATCAAAAGCTTGCAACCAATAATAATGGGTGAAAACCCCAATTCAATTTCATGTAAAATCTCATAAATTGTAGAAAATTATAGTTTAAATAAGCCTTTGGGCACAAGGGTGAAAGGATTACCCTTGTTCAAAACCCCACATACCTTGAATTAGAAGCTTTGGATGAACTCTCGCTTTTGGGACTCTATTCGTACTCTTGAATGAGGGTTCTTAAATCCCTTGACTTGGGAACCTTGAATCTTGACTCAATTTAGAAAATCTATGGTGGATTCTTGAGATTCTTGGAAGATGTTTTGGATACTTAGGATTTTTGTTGAGAGAAAACTTGAGAAAAACTTCATAGAATGATTGTAAATGACTTTAATTAGGTGTTTGTACGGTTTAAGAGGCTTGGAAAAGGTCCAAAGTGCCCTTTTTAACTTCTGTACGAAACTGGAAAAATTGAACTGGGAACCCAATTTTATGGGCCACCGCGACGCGCTACTATCGCGATGGCTCACTGGAAATTGACAAATGGGAATCTGGGAGTCACCGCGATGCGGAGCCATTGCGTTGTCCCACTGGTTGGGGGCTGGAACTTCAGCGCGACGCGTCACAATCGCGCTAGGCCACTGAAAATTGACTATTAAAAAATTAGGGTCCTTCGCGACGCGCCACTATCGCGGAGTTCCACTGAAATTTGATAATTGTCAAATAGACCCTCTCTGCGATGCGCCAAGCACTGAAATGACGTTGTTTTACGACTAGGACTTAAATTAGCCATAACTTCTTACCCGGGCATTGGATTTGGGCGAATCTTATATCGATGGAAAGCTTATCAAATTTCTCATATGATAAAAATTAAAAATTAGGGAAATTCTATATGGTTAAAATGATACTCACTTAGGAAGTCACTCCTTAACCTTCTCGAGGAGAAATTAATCTTAGGAAAAATTTGGGGTACTACAACAACCTAGGTTAATGATCATGAAACTTATATTCGCATGAATTTCATTAGGATTAGAGCTTACACATGTAGGAACGATGGTTAAAATTCTAGTCCAAAAGTATGAGGTGTTACGCCTAAGTTGAAGAGAAAAAGATAAGCGGTCACCAAAAAATAGCAAAGTAATCATTTTCCCAAATTCAAGTTCGGTCAAAAATTTTGCAATATTGATAATATCTAAATAACTATTTGTAAAATCCAAGATAACACACATTGGTACAGAACAACTCAAAGGGCAAAGGAAGCAGATAAGAAACTCAACCTTAGAGGGGTGAACTTCAGTAGCTTTACCCCTCAATCAAGCATTTCAATTTCAATTTTTAAGTACTACAGTTAAATTACTTGATTTGATATAAATATCAAAATGAATTTAGATATTTATAAAGGAACAATATTATCTCAAAGAAGCATAGAATAATGGAACCAAAATAAAAACAATCAAGAATCAGTTGTACACAAAAACAAATACACAAAAACAACTGAAAATCGATTATACAAGTACACAAAAACAAATCTTTAAGATTATACTTCTGAACAAAGTTCTGACTAAGAATCAGTTGAAAAATCAAGTAAAATTCAAAACCCATCTAGCAAATCACCTCAAATAAAAAACCCAAAATCTAAAAATCAAAGAAAAATTTTACCTTGTTCCCAAATTCGATAGCTGGGTGACGGCGCTGTCGTCGCCGGTGAGATGATGTCGTCGTCGGTGAAGTAGTTGTGATGAATTAAGATACTAGGTTAATTACAAAGGAAAATGGTCAATTAAGAGGGTTGGGTCAGGTCAATTTACAAAATTGTTGAGAAAACTAATTATTAATGGTCAATTTATTATTAAAAAATATTACTATCGAAAAACTATCATTTGTGGTCGATTTTTATTAAAAAATTAAAATTTTAATAAATTATATAATATTTATAATAACATCCAAATAATTTAATGCAATGTATATATAAATCACATAATTAGTTATTTTATCATCACATTAACACGAGTAGTATATTTTCTCAATCGTATAATAATATCAATGCATTTCGTAAACTAGGATGAATTTTTGGTTAATTAGCTTTAAAATACGATATTATATAACTCGTAATATAGCATGTTAATCAGATAAATTATCAGTTAATTATCTTACGTTATTACATGAGATATATGGATATATACATATATTCGATTGGCTATCAGCTTCCAAATACGTACTATATACATCACATACACGATTTTGTTGCCCCATAATAATACAATTCATATATACTCAGATCAATTATCGGTTAATTTATCTTATGTTATTATACCTTCAACATTATACTATTACCTTGATCGATCGATCATATGATATCAGCATATTCAATATATGACTGGATACATTTAGTTAGCTTTAATTTTGACTACGTACTATGTACATCACTACACAAGAGATATACATGCATATATATATAAATGTAAGCTTCGAACTACGTACATCACTACATAATATATACTATATTTACCTATGGATACACGCACACACTCAATTGACTACCATGTTCTAAATACGTACTATATAGATCACATGCACGAATATATAACCCCGTAATCACTATAATAAAATGCATATATTTCTTCAGAATACATCGTAGCCAAATGTGAAAAGTTTTGTGGCTAAACACTTTAGCCACCAAATTTTTTTCGTAGCAAGAAGTGACGTAACTAAAAGTTAGCTACAGACTTTACATAATCCATGGCTAACTGCTAATACTTACAGCTACAAAAAAGTTGTGTTGTAGCTGTGATGATAAAAAAAATTCTGCTATGAAATATATACTTCTGGCAAATAATTTTACTTTTTTCTACGACAAATAAATTCTATAGTAACTTTTATATTATAGCCACAATGTCTTTTACTGTGACAAAAGATTGATTTATTTTCTATGATAATTTAAAATTTGTGGCAATTTTGTATATCAGACTCATGTCAACAATATTTAGCTACCAAATAAAAAATATATAGCTATACACTGAAGTATTTGCCACAAATATTTTTGTGACATAGCTAAAAATTTATTCTTTTAGCTACAAAATACATACCTTATAGCTCATTTGAATTAGCAATGGAAAGTGAAAATTAGTCAATTTTTGATAATTATATTAAGATTTACCCATAACTACAAATATTCATTACTACAGATAGAATATTTCCTTTCATAAGCATTATTAACCACAAGAAATCCTAAAATATAATTAAAACTAAAGAAATTTCAAAATAGATTTCAACAATTATATTACTATAATTTAAAGAATCTTTCACAAGCTTTGTTAATAATAAAAGTTATATATAATTGCATTTTACAACTCTTTTAAAACACCATCTTGCTTGAGTCCATGCTTCGCAGTCTCTCCTTCCACGGTCTTCAATCGCATCTCAGTTTGATCGACATCTGTCTTAGTTTGACATTTACTTGCTTTATTCCACTACTACACATGTTGATAATGATAAAGTATTTTAACACCAAGAAAATAAGGATCATTATATACAAGTGTGTGCATACATAGAATTCAAAGAGAAAAAATATATCTTAGATAATCTTTTACTAAAATTTAACATATAAAAATAAAAAAAAATGCAAAGCAATCAAATAAGTAAACAAACCTATAAGCTTCTTAAAATCTGTAAATATAAATCTCAAATTTCAGGATCAATTATAATACTCACATCAATTATAATACTCACACAAGTAGAAAACTACCTTTACATTAATTAAAGAAAAAAATTACACAATTCAATGCAATATTCATATAATAAAAACTTATCTCACTTACTTGGAGAATTTCATATTTAAAACCTACAAAAAAAAATTAATTAGGCAAACATCACACACAAAAACATTGAATCAAACTTAAAAATGAGAATATGAAAGGGTGAGGGGCGGAAGGGGTGTGGGGAGCAGGGAAAGAATGGAAAAGGAGAGAGAGATTAGGTTTGTTAAATGATAGGAGAGATTGGGTTAATTTATTGAGTTTTAACATTTTGGGAGGGAGTCTTTTAATTTTTGATATCTTTTTATTTTTTGGGGGGAAATTGAGATAGGGTGTGGCAGTAGTGGGGGGTTTAGGTTTCAAAAAGGTTTTATGTGATCACAATAAAAATTAAAGCAGTGTTTAAAAAAAATGAAGGAGATGAAGATAGAGATCTGCAAATAAAGAGAGAAAGAGAAGGGAAATATAAATATGTATCCTTCCTATTATGGTAGAAATTAATTAGAGTCCAGATTGTAATCTTATATTACTACTTTCTTATTTATATTTAAATATTAAAAGATTAATAGTTAAGAATCTTACCTATTAAAAAAAGTTCTATCAAATGAAAACAAATACTTAAAAGGAAGTTTTTCTTTTTAATTATTATACATGTTTCCAACTCTAAGTAAAATAACAATTAGTTTCTACATGATCAGAAACATACGGGTCAAATTCATAATTAAGTAGAAAATACAACAAATCCATACGTTGTATATTTCACATTTTTTCCATTTTATTGATATCTAACAATTTAGTCTAAAACTAATTTAATTTATTGTGATTAAATTTTATATAAGAAAAACATCAAAAGTAAGAATTTTATTAAGTGCTTCTAATAAGTAAATTGGCCTTTGCGTATTTTTTATTTTTTTATTATTGTTATATTGCTTTTTTTCCATGTACAAATGTCAATAGTACTATTTAATTAACGAATATAAAGAACAAAACTAACTAATGAAAATAGTAATAAAATATATAATAAAATTATGTATACTTTCTTTAAGTTAATGGAAAAAAGTCAAGTATTTATATGAAATAAACATTATTTTAAAAAATATATTCCTTTTTTAAAAAGTACAATTAACATTCAAAAACAACATGTTGCAATAAGAAAAAATATAACGTTGAATAAGTATATGAAGTTAGTTGATAAGTTTGAAATTATAAGTTGTTATATAAATTGTCTATGGTTGAAGATTGCCTTCTTTTTCAATATGTAATTTTGTTATTTTAAATATTGACACACATACACACACTATATGTCGAGGGCCCATGCCAGCACGGGCTCAATATATGCTATTTTTTATCTCAATTTATGTGACACAAATTTAATTTAGAAATTATTAACTGTCGTAAGTTATAATACTTTTATATAATTTTCAAATAATACATGTTACTCTCCTTGTTCAAACTTTTGTGGCATTGATAGTCAATTATATTTTCAAAACAATTTAAGTTTTAATTATTGAGATTTATAATATCTTTATATCATTTTAATTTAAGTGATACTGATATGATTTCGAGAGTCAACCAAATATTTTATATCTTTACAAAAATTTAGATTGTTAATTATTATGATTTATAGTATTTTTCTACGTATATTATTTTTTGAAATATATAGCATATTAAACTTTTTATTCTTAGATACTTTAAGTTGTTAACTTTTGTAATTTATAATACTTTTTATGTAATTTTCAAATAATACATATTACTCTTCTTATCTAAAATTTTGTGCAATTGATAGTCAATTATATTTTTAACTATTTCAATTTAAGCGGCACTGATAATTCCGAGAGTCACCCAATATTTTATATTTTAAGTTATTTAAATTTTTTTAAGTTATTAATTATCATGATCTATAGTATTATTTACGTATTTTTCTGGGATATATAACAGATTATTTTTAAAAAAATATTTAAAATTGTTAAATATTGTAATTCAATTTAAGTGCATTCATATAATTTTAACAATCAGAAAAATATTTTATATAATTAAAAAGATTTAAGTTATTAATTATTATGATTTATAGGATTTTTTTTAAATATATAACAAATTAAAAAAAATAAGACAAACAAATTAAAATGGATGAAAAAATGAAGGCAAGGGAAAAGACTAATGAAGTTGTGCCAAAGCAAGCAGATTGACCTTTAAATTTTTAAAGTTGTTAATAATTATGATTTATAATATCTTTTTACGTACTTTTTAAAAAATATATAACAAATTAAATTATTTTTAAGATATTTTAAACTGTTAATTATTGTCACACCCCTTTTTTAACTCCCAAAAGAATTAGATTTTAAGATTTGAACGAAAGAGATTTTATTATCAAAGTGACAAAAGATTAAAAATTTATTTCGAAAAGGACTTTTAACTATCAAAACTCAGAGTCGCCACTTGGCATAATCGGGTGTGCCAAGTCACCTTTGAAAATCCTTTTTCAAAACTATTTTTGACTTTAAAACTGGTTTGCGAATAGAGATTCTGGTTAAGGAATTCTGTTGACTGAGGGGAAGGTGTTAGGCACCCCTCGATCCCGTGGTTCGACCACAGTCACTTGGCGGAATATATCGGCTAATCTGACACTACGAATGTATAAACCACACAAAACACATAAAACAATCAACTAAACAAACAAAACAAACGAATCCCAACATATAGTATACAGTCCAATTATTACAACCCGAAATGAAAAAGGTAATGAAAAGTAAACCTACGCTAATCTACACTAATACCAAACTACGCTTCAATGCCTTACTCAATGCTTTGGGCCTTCATCACGAGCGTCCTCCGAGTACATGATACATCGGGGCATTCCCCGGTGAATAAATACAAATGTAACCTCGAGGCATTCCCCGGCGAATGAATACAATCGATCCAAATTCATAAAATAAAACCATTCAACAAACATTTTAAACATTCAACAATCCAAAAGTTCTAAATTTGCCTACCCGAACCTACTATTTGCCTATCCATTTCAACACATCATAATTCTATCATATTTCATATCGACAATAAATCAAAATTAATCCAAATCTACCCTGTTCGTCGATTTTTAATTTCCACTCCCCAACTTCCTTTTTATCAATAACGCTATCAAAATTATTCAAATTTATTTCAGATATGTCCAAAATAGCATTGTCAGGCACATAATCATAAGATCAATAAAATCCAACAATCATGAGAACAGGTTAAAGAAATGGACCTTCATAGAATATTTTCGTTGATAATAAAGAAGTTCGGAAACCGAAATACTCGAACGGAGAACCCCAACGATGAACAGACCAAATCAGTATCCCGAAATTATCATCCGAACAGATTTCAAACCAAGAAGAAAAGCATCAACACGAAACCCCCCTAAAAATTCAATAGAAAACTGACACCCGCACGATTCAAACTCCGGTGAGCTCAGATGGAGGCGAAAAATGACAGACCAAAACAGATTCTGGTAAAGCTCGCTGTTTCCGGCCAGATTCAGCTAAAAAAACAAACGGAAAACAGAGGATATTTTGGGGAATTTCAACACTTTGGTGGATTTTAAAATCTGTAATAATAGACTACATATATAATTATTAAATACATCTGGGTTATTCTGTAATTAGTTATTCTTCAGTTCTCTATATATACAGCTGTAACCCCTTCAATATTAATGAGATCAATTAATTCTTAAATCTGTATCATGGTATCAGAGCTAGGGTTTCTTCTTCCGCCCAAACCCTAATCTCTCCTCTTTTCCGACGTGTGTGCGCCGCCGCCACCGTCTACACCACGCCGCACGGCCTCCCTCCTCCGCCGTAGGTCGGCGCCATGGACAAGGTTATTGATCCTCTGTCAAAATTACCGTCTGGAGTAAAATTACTGCTCAGGAATCTCCACAATCTCATCCCCGAAAAATTATCTGACAACAACTACCCGGCCTGGGCACTTAACGTCCGCACCGCCCTCGCAGCCAACTTGCTGCTCGGATGGATTGACGGTGCGGAGAAGCCGCAGCCCGAGACAGCCGAGAATGACGGCGTCAAGCTCCCAAATCCCGACTACCTTCCGTGGATGATCGTAGACACTCAGATCCGAGCCTGTCTTCTCGCAGTTATTAGCCCCTCTGTGCACAAACACGCCCGGGGTTTTCTCACATCGGCTTCACTTTGGGACGCACTAGCCACAAGGTACAACTCTGTGTCCACGGCTCATATTTTTCAGTTGCGTGACAAATTGCATACTCTTCGGAAGGGAACGAAGACGATGACTCAATACCTTGATGATGTGGCCTCTATTCTGTCTGACCTAGATGCTGTGAACGAGATTATTCCTGAACGAGACGTGGTGAATGCCGTGATACGTGGTCTTCCGGCTGGCTATTCCTCTCTCAAACAGCATATTCGCCTCTCGCCTGTCGAAATCACTCTGAATCAACTGTCTGGATGGCTTAATGCAGAAGAATTGAATCTAGACATGGAACACAAATTACTGCTCGGAGAAGCCAGTTCCACCCCTGGCGTCACGGCTCTTTACTCGGCTGGCAGCGGAGGCTCGGCCAGGGGTCGCGGTGACGATCGCCGTAACCAAGGGCGAGGCAGCGGCGGCGGTGACCGTCGAAACACCGGGCAGCAAGGCAGAGGCGGGCCTCCACCGAGGGACGGCTTCCAGTCAGGCCGCGGACAGGGACGAGGAAACCAGCGGATGCCCACACGAGATCTTCCGACGTGCCAAATTTGTGCTAAACGGGGCCATTCTGCGGCTAATTGCTGGTATCGTTATGATGACTCGCAGAATGTAAATAGCCAGTCCGGAGGATCAAGGGCGATGCATGCGTCCGCAAACGCTCAATCTGGCGATTGGTATCTAGACACAGGTGCTAACACCCATGTGACGTCGGATTATTCACAACTTCAAGCTCCTCATCCGTATCATGGCTCAGAAACTATTACAGTAGGCAATGGTCAATCCCTTCCCATCACAAACACCGGCTCTGGGTATGTCTATACCCCAAATGGTAAATTTCATCTCTCAACCCTTCACCACGTCCCTTCCCTCACATCCAATCTTTTATCTGTTTATCGCTTTACTAAAGAAAATAACTGCACCCTCATTTTTAATGACACCAATTTCCAGATAGTGGACAATACCACGAACCGGGTGCGGTACACGGGCCGCTGTGAGCATGGGCTATACACTCTTCCATCCAGGTCTCCGTCTGTTGTGAGTCAAGCCATTCTCTCGTCAACCTGGCATCGCCGGCTTGGGCACCCATCATCCGCCATCACCAAATCCATTTTATCTTCCTTAGGTTTTAATTTTTCAGAAAAATTACATTGCGAGTCCTGTTCAGTGTCTAAATCTTGTCGTTTACCTTTTTCACTGTCTGAACACAAGGCCACTGCGCCATTTCAATTAATTCATTCTGATGTTTGGGGTCCAACCTCAGTTCCTTCTGTTCAAGGTTTTCGTTATTATATCTGTTTTGTTGATGATTACAGTAAATTCACTTGGCTTTATCCTCTGAAATTTAAATCCGAAGCTTATACTATTTTTGTAAACTTTGACCGAATGGTTCAAAATCAATTTAATGCCAAAATCAAAATTTTTCGAAGTGACAATGGCAAAGAATTTGTCAACAATGCATTTGGTGTTTTTCTTCAAAATCTAGGGGCTCTTCATCACACTTCATGTCCATATACCCCTGAACAAAATGGCGTTGCTGAGCGCAAACACCGTCACCTAATAGAAACAGTTGTTGCGCTCCTCCATGATTCCACCTTACCTGTTTCCTTTTGGGTTGATGCCCTTGCTACTGCCAACTACCTCATAAATCGCATGCCCACTCACACTCTCTCCAACTCCACTCCATATGCCCGTCTCTACAATCATCCACCCGACTATATCCATCTCCGCCCGTTTGGGTGTCTAGTTTATCCCTGGTTGCGTCCGCACACTCAACATAAACTTCAACCTCGGTCCACCCCTTGTGTCTTTCTAGGCTATCATCCCACTATCAAAGGTTACAAATGTTTCGATCCTGTATCTCAGAAAACATATGTTTCCCGTCATGTTCGTTTTGTGGAGGAACAATTTCCTTACACAAGTCTTTTCTCTACTCCATACTCCCCCAATCCACTTGGCGTTGTGCCATTATTTCCGTCCTTTTCTCACGCTCATGCTCCGGCTCACTCGGCACCTAACCCGGTACCCCACTACACCACTACCCACCCGAAACCCCAAACCTCCCACCCGAACACCCAGCCGACTGCCACACAACCCACCACTTCCCTACATCATACTCCTAACACACATACAGCCACCCCATCCACCGCTGCACATCCCAGCTCCCACGGCAGCCCCACCCAACCCCCGCCCACGCATCATACAACTCCACCACCCCTTCCTAATCACCCTCCACTCAACACTCATCCTATGACAACCCGAGCCAAGGCCGGTACCTTCAAACCCAAAGCCTACCACACTCAAATACCCTTTGATGCACATCCCACAACTGAGCCTACTACCTACAACCAAGCCTCCAAAAATAGTTTCTGGTGCCAAGCTATGGATGAGGAATTTCAGGCTCTGAATGAACAACGTACATGGGATTTGGTACCTCTGCCTAGTAACCGAAAGTCTATTGGGTGCAAATGGGTGTTTCGCATCAAACGAAATTCAGATGGATCTCTTTCTCGCTATAAAGCACGTCTGGTTGCAAAAGGGTATCATCAGGAGTATGGTGTGGATTATAAGGAGACCTTCAGCCCTGTTGTTAAGCAACAGACTATTCGTCTGGTCTTGTCTCTTGCTCTTCACTATGATTGGCCGCTTCATCAGCTAGACGTCAGCAATGCCTTTCTTCATGGTCATCTTGAGGAAGAAATCTATATGGTTCAGCCACCGGGATATGTTAATCCCAACCGTCCTCACTATGTTTGCAAGCTTCGCAAATCACTGTATGGCCTGAAACAGGCCCCTCGTGCCTGGTACACACGTCTCTCTACTTTTCTGCAGGGTTTTGGTTTTCGCACCTACCATCATGACAACAGCCTCTTCACCCTTCACTGTTCTCGAGGGACAGTCATCATTCTTATCTATGTGGATGATATTGTTATTACAGGCAGCTCGTCATCACTCATCACTGAAATTACTGAAGCTATGCATCGTGACTTCAAACTTAAGGACCTCGGTCCTCTGGAGTTCTTTCTTGGCCTCGAACTCATCCGCAAATCGGGAACCATATTGATGCATCAGACAAAATATACCCTTGAACTTCTAAATCGGGCTGGAATGACAGACTGCAAACCCGCGGTCACTCCCATGGCAGTCCGCCAATCCCCAGGGCCGAATACTTCCTTTGCCGATCCTACACTATATCGGAGCCTCGTCGGTGGACTTCATTATCTTGCTGTTACTCGTCCGGACATCCAATATGCAGTCAATCGAGTCTCCCAATCAATGCATGCTCCCACAGAACAACACTTTCAGGCCTTGAAACGCATTCTGCGCTATCTTCAAGGTACTCTTCACTGTGGAATTTTATTTCAAAAGGGCTCGTTTGATATATCTGTTTTTTCTGATTCGGATTGGGCTAACGACAAAGATGATCGAAAGTCCACTACTGGATATATTGTTATGATGGGACCGAATCTGATTTCCTGGTGCACCAAGAAGCAAACGCGAGTGTCCCGTTCCTCCACAGAAGCAGAATATCGTGCCATGGCTGCGGGTGTTGCTGAAGCCATGTGGTTACGATACCTTACGGATGCACTTGGCATTCCCCCGACGAAACCACAGATTTATTGTGACAATCAGTCCACTATTTGTGTTACCAAAAATCCAGTCCTTCATGATCGTATGAAGCATGTTGGGTCTGACTGTCACTTTGTTCGCGATGAGGTACTTGCAGGAGCGATGGCCACGCACTATGTCCCATCTACTGACCAGCTTGCTGATATTCTCACCAAGCCTCTTCCGTTACAGCCTTTTCAGTCTCTCTGCTCCAAGCTGCCCCTCGTTACCGCTGATCAGCTTGCGGGGGGATAATAGACTACATATATAATTATTAAATACATCTGGGTTATTCTGTAATTAGTTATTCTTCAGTTCTCTATATATACAGCTGTAACCCCTTCAATATTAATGAGATCAATTAATTCTTAAATCTGTATCATGTAATACCTGGAATAGACCAAAAAAAATAGTTCCGACGACCTTTAGCATGCCTCGACGTTTGCCGGCGATGCGGTTACCGGAGTAGTAATCAGACACAACCCTCCCCGCTCTCAATTTTTCAATCTCTATATCCCTCGTCTCGCTATCTCTCCCTCTCACTCGATTTCACTCTCTTTCTCGATGGAAATTATGTGTGTGTGTGCGTTCTTGGTGAGGTGAGTGTGTGCGGAGAAGAAGATGAATTTTTGTGTTCTCTAGTGTGGATATTTGTGTGTTTTTCGTGAATGGCAGTGTTTCTCTCTCTATGATTATGTGTGTATAGATATATGTATTGTCAATGAGAAGAAGAAGATGGTGGTATATGGCTGCTGTGATGATCTCTCCCCTTGGAGAAGATGGGTCCTTCCTTTTTTTATATCCCTTTTTTTCTATTTTTTGTATCCCAAAAGTCCAAAAGCAATTTCCGTGGGCCCCCTTTTTGTGTATTCATTCCCGTGAAAAGAAAAGAAAGTCTAAGGGAGGGGTGTACAGGGGTAAGGATAAAGAGGGTGGGGTAGGGTAGTTAGAATTGGATAAAATTTGTTATGGTTTGGTTGAGAATTGGTTATTATTTTTGTATTTTTGTGGGGTATAATCACATGGATGAGGGTGTGTGGTAAGGTGAGCTAAAATGAATAAAATTGGACATGGGAGGGACAAAATTAGGTGTCTACAGCATGCCCCCTTTGAATCTAAACATGAAGTATTTTCAGACAAAGAAGTAGACAACGAGACAAAATTTTGTCCCAATCATTATTCAAAAATAATGAAACAGAAGGAAGGAGGGAAACCAAGTCTTGACTTTGGACATCATACTCATCCCTAGTTATGAGGGAATCAAGTCACAGGTATCCCCAGGGACTGAAAGAAGAGGGAGTATACCGAGTTGGAGAGTCGAGCGAGGTTCTGTCGAGGTTCCGGTCTGTGGCTCTGTCATTACATCAAAAACAATAATTACAAGTTAAAACGTGAAATTACAAAAGTCCTATCTATGTGGCTTCTTTTGGACTCTTGACTTGAGTTTCATCACCCTATTCTTCAGGCGGGCTCCTGACTTGCCATTTCCTAAACTTGTTGCTTGGCTTTCAATTTCATCACCCTGTTCTTCAGGCGGGATCCTGACTTGCTATTTTTCAATCTGTTGACTCTCAATTTCTTCACTTTATTGCTTAGCTTTCAACTTCTTGACTTTGTTGCTTTGACTTTCCATTTATTCGCCCCTGTTCTTCAGGCGGGCTCCTGACTTGCAATTCCATCACCCTGTTCTTCAGGCAGGCTCCTGACTTTCAATTTCATCAGCCAGTTCTTTAAGCAGGCTCCTGACTTACCATTTTATCACCCTGTTCAACAGGCGGGCTCCTGACTTGCAATTTTATCACCCTGTTCTTCAGGCGGTCTCCTGAACATAAAGTAAATCCCCATTTTCCAGGAGAGTCCTGAACATAAAGTAAATTCTCATTTTTCAAGAGGGTCCTGAACCGAAAGTAAAATCCCATTTTTCAGGAGGGGCCTGAGCAGAAAGTACAGTCCCATTTTTCAGGAGGGTTCGGAACAGAAAGTAAAGTCCCATTTTTCAGGAGGGTCCTGAACAGAAAGTAAAATCCCCTTTTTCAGGAGGGTCCTGAGCATAAAGTAAAGTCCCATTTTTCAGGAAGGTCCTGAACAGAAAGTAAATTCTCATTTTTCAGGAGGGTCCTGAACAGAAAGTAAAGTCCCATTTTTCAGGAGGGTCATGAACAAAAAGTAAAATCTCATTTTTCAGGAGGGTCCTAAGCAAAAAGTAAAGTCCCATTTTTCGGAAGGGTCCTGAACAGAAAGTAAAGTCCCATTTTCCAGGAGGGTCCTGAACAGAAAGTAAAGTCTCATTTTTCAGGAGGGTCCTGAACAGAAAGTACAATCCCATTTTTCAGGAGGGTCCTGAGCAGAAAGTAAAATCTCATTTATTAGGAGGGTCCTGAACAGAAAGTAAAATCTCATTTTTCAAGAGGGTCCTAAACAGGAAGTAAAGTCCCATTTTTCAGGAGGGTCCTGAACAGAAAGTAAAATTCTATTTTTCAGGTGGGCTCCTGAACATAAAGTAAAGTCCCATTTTTCAGGAGGGTCCTGAACAGAAAGTAAAGTCCCATTTTTCAGGAGGGTCCTGAACAGAAAGTTAAGTCCCAATTTTCAGAAGGGTCCTAAACAGAAAGTAAAATTCTATTTTTTAGGAGGGTCCTGAGCAGAAAGTAAAATCCCATTTTTCAGGAGGGTCCTGAACAGAAAGTAAAGTCTTATTTTTTAGAAGGATCCTGAACAGAAAGTAATGTCCCATTTGTCAGGAGGGTCCTGAGCAGAAAGTAAAATCCCATTTTTCAGAAGGGTCCTGAGCATAAAGTAAAATCTCATTTTTCAGGAGGGTGTTGAACAGAAAGTAAAGTCTCATTTTTTGGGAGGGTCCTGAACAGAAAGTAAAATCCTATTTTTCAAGAGGGTCCTGAACAAAAAGTAAAGTCCTATTTTTCAGGAGGGTCCTGAACAGAAAGTAAAATTCCATTTTTCGGAAGGGTCCTGAACAGAAAGTAAAATCTCATTTTTTGGGAGAGTCCTGAACAGAATGTGAAATCCCATTTTTCAGGAGGGTCCTGAACAGAAAGTAAAGTCCTATTTTTCAGGATGGTCCTGAACAGAAAGTAACCCTTTGGATTTGGTGTGATGTGAAGGACCATCCAGAATGCCACAAACCAACCATCTTAAACTGACTCAACAAAAAACAACAAATGTGTTAAAGTTCAACACTTTTTCAAAACCTCTTTTTTCTTCTCTTTTTAAAAAAAAAAAAAAAAATCACCGAACTCAAGAAGGGCGCCTACGTATCTCACTCTCGAAAGAGGAGAATCAGGTGTGCGTAGTTCGTGAAGTCTTGCCAAAATGGCCAATTGAACTCTTTGTTTTCTTTTCTTTTTTTCTTGAAACTTTAAAAAGAAAAGGAAATAACAAATTGTCAACAGAATTGACGAAAATCTTTTTGCATTTTTTCAGCTTTAACATCCCTATACAAAATGAAATCTATGATTACCAAATAAAATCTTTTTGGATTTTCAGTTTTGAATTTCATACAAAAATGAAACTTGAAACAATTAAAGAAAAATCTTTTTTTGCAGTTTTCTTTTAAAGAAGTATATGACATCTACTCTAATAAAGAGTGAAAATTTTATTTTTTTTAGTTTTTCAAATAAGATCCCCGAACCAGCAATAGGTTGTCTACGTATCTCACTCCCGAGAGAGGAGAATCAGGGGTGCGTTGTTCGTCCAGATTGGACAATTAGGGATTAAAGAACAAACTAAAACTTGAGAGACACGACAACAAATAGACGAGGAAAATGACAATAAAAAATTTTAAAAATTTTTGAATTATGAATGCATGCTAAATAAGACAAAGTAAAATCTTTTGATGTTTTTGATTTTTAAAAAATGAGTGCAAAAGGTAAAAAAATCTTTTTGAATTTTGAATTGTGGAAAACAAAAGTCATAAAGAACTCTAAAAACTACAAAACTCTCTTTTTTTCTTTTTGACTCACTTTTTTTTTCAATTTTTTTTAACATTTCTTGCCTACGCACTTTACTTCTAACACATGCTTTCCCCAAATCAGTCCGTCAAATGACCACGTTACCCTCAAAGATGCAACATTTAGCACGCAGGGATGCTTTAGAGGTGAGTCTCCTACAAAGGGTCACGTGGATCCCGCTAGGTCTCAATATGATACAGATAAGCATGACCTAAAGACTGACCTACGTTGGGGTCCACTAACAAGGCTGTTCGGGGGAGCGTATGATCGATAGTGGATTGCTTTAGCTGTCCACCTACTCCATACAATCCAATGGGTCCCCCTCATAAAATAAAGGTGAATCAACTATAGGTCGTGTACACACGTGTACTACGGACTTGTTGCAGAAAAAATAACTCGAGTTATGCACATGATGCCAGATATAAAGCGGTAACACATAAAGTAAAAACTATAAACAAAGAGCACGCAAGCACTCAATAATGATAAACAATAACACAAAACAACACAAACAAAATATCTATACACCTATAGTGCCAAACTAAGCCGATACAACTCCAAAATAAGCTCGAATTCTAAAAAATTCCCAAAAGAGTCGTCAGAGCTGTCACACCCCTTTTTTAACTCCCAAAAGAATTAGATTTTAAGATTTGAACGAAAGGGATTTTACTATCAAAGTGACAAAAGATTGAAAATTTATTTCGAAAAAGACTTTTAACTATCAAAACTCAGAGTCGCCACTTGGCATAATCAAGTGTGCCAAGTCACCTTTGAAAATCCTTTTTCAAAACTATTTTTGACTCTTTAAAACTGGTTTGCGAACAGAGATTTCGGTTAAGAAATTCTGTTGACCGAGGGAAAGGTGTTAGGCACCCCTCGATCCCGTGGTTAGACCACAGTCGCTTGGCGGAATATATCGGCTAATTTGACACTACGAATGTATAAACCACACAAAACACAAAACAATAAATCAAACAAACAAAACAAATGAATCCCGAAATATAGTATACAGTCCAATTATTACAACCCAAAATGAAAAAGGTACTGAAACGTAAACCTATGCTAACCTACACTAATACCAAACTACGCTCCAATGCCTTACCCGATGCTTCGGGCCTTCATCACGGGCGTCCTCCGAGTACATGATACGTCGGGGCATTTCTCGATGAATAAATACAAAAGTGACCTCAGGGCATTCCCCGGCGAATGAATACAATTGATCCAAATTCATAAAATAAAACCATTCAACAAACATTTTAAACATTCAACTATCCAAAAGTTCTAAATTTGCCTACCTGAACCTACTATTTGCCTATCAATTTCAACACATCATAATTCTATCACGTTTCATATCGACAATAAATCAAAATTAATCCGAAGCTACCCTGTTCGTCGATTTTTAATTCCCACTCCCCAATTTCTTTTTTATTAATCACGCCATCAAAATTATTCAAATTTGTTTCAGATATAGCCAAAATAGCATCATCAAGCACATAATCATAAGATCAACAAAATCCAACAATCATGATTAACCTAAACATAATCACAGACAATTCAACAAAATCAAGATAAAATGAAAAGAACAGGTTAAAGAAATGGACCATCGTAGAATGTTTTCGTTGATAATAAAGAAGTTCGAAAACTGAAATCATCGAACGGAGAACCCCAATGACAAACAGACCAAATCAGTGTCCCGAAATTACCATCCGAACAGATTTCAAACCAAGAAGAAAAGCATCAATACGAAACCCCCTAAAAATCCAATAGAAAACTGACACCCGCACGATTCGAACTCCGGTGAGCTCAGACGGAGGCGAAAAACGACAGACCAAAATAGATTCCGGTGAAGCTCGCTATTTCCGGCCAGATTCAGCTAAAAAAACAACGAAAAACAAAGGATATTTTACGGAATTTCAACACTTTCGTGGATTTTTAAACCTGTAATACCAGGAATAGACCAAAACAACCAGTTCCGGCGACCTTTAGCATGTCTCGACATTTTTCGGCGATGCGGTTGCCGGAGTAGTAATTAGACACAACCCTCCCCACTCTCGATTTCTCAGTCTCTGTATCCCTCGTCTCGCTATCTCCCCCTCTCACTCGATTTCACTCTCTTTCTCGATGGAAATTATATGTGTGTGTGCGTTCTTAGTGAGGTGAGTGTGTACGAAGAAGAAGATGAATTTTTATGTTCTCTAGTGTGGATATCTGTGTGTTTTTCGTGAATGGCAGTGTTCCTCTCTCTGTGATTATGTGTGTATGGATATATGTATTGTCAATGAGAAAAAGAAGATGATGGTATATGGTTGCTGTGGTCCTCCTTTTTTTTATATCCCTTTTTTTTTATTTTTTGTATCCCAAAAGCTCAAAAGCAATTTCTGTGGCCCCCTTTTTGTGTATTCATTCCCCTGAAAAGAAAAGAAAGCCTAAGGAAGGGGTGTACACGGGTAAGGATAAAGAGGGTGGGGTAGGATAGTTAGAATTGGATAAAATTTGTTATGGTTTGGTTGAGAATTGGTTATTATTTTTGTATTTTTGTGGAGTATAATTACATGGATGAGGATGTGTGGTAAGGTGAGCTAAAATAAATAAAATTGAACTTAGAAGGGATAAAATTTGATGTCGACAACTATTGTAATTTATAATACTTTTTATGTAATTTTCAAATAATAATATATGTTACTCTCCTTGTTCAAAATTTTGTGACATTGATAGTCAATTATACTTTTTAAATAATTTTATTTTTAAATTTTATGATTTATAATATTTTTTCTTCTATTCCAATTTAAGTGGCACAATTGTTAGATGGCATAATAGTTAACTATACGTGATATAATAAAATCATAATTGAAGCAGCGAAACAGACATGTCTTAAATTATTCATTATAAATAATTAGAAGTGATATAGCAAAATTATTATACAAAAATATTTGTGAAAAAAAATAATTGGGCCTCATATAAGACTCCAAGTTAATTTAACAATAAATATTATTTATTTGTTAATACTTAGATGACTTAATAATAATTTATTATAAAATAATATTTGTGGAAAAAATGAAGTGGGCCTCATATAAGACATCAAGTTAATTTAACAATAAATAGTATTAATTTTTTCAAAACTTATATGACTTTATAATAATTTTTAATATTAATTTTTTAATACCTATATGACTTATAATAATTAATTAGGGGTGATATAGTAAAACTACGGTTAAAGCAGCTGAAGTAGACATGTCATAAATATTTATTTTACTTTTTTTATTAAATATTATTAATATTTTAATACTTAAATGACATATAATAATTATTTAGGGGTAATATAGTAAAATTACGAAGCAAGCAGTTGAACGGTCGACAAGCAACACGACCCTAAGCTGCTCTCCCATTCACTCTTATATTATATTATATATATATATATATATATATATATATATATATATATCACCTATTTATTTTAATTTAATTTTAAACTTATATGTAGGATCTTATAAAATTAAATTTGAATCGATTGGTAGAATGATAAACACCTCTAATTGTACTGAATTGATAAATATATAAACAATTAGTCAGGATGAAGTTTGAGTAAAATTTATAGAAGTTTAGCTAAAATTTGACATGATTAGTTAATCGAAATAAATATAATTAAGTATTTATTTAAATTATATTTAAGATTTACAAAATGTAGAATTGAATAAAATCGAACGACTAACACCTCTAATCATATTAGATTGATATATATATATATATATATATATATATATATATATATATAATATTTCTTTAGGCTTTAGTGAAACTTAGCAAAGTTATATTTAAGTTTAAAGTTATATTTAAGTTTAATATAATTAGGTAATCAAAATTAGTTAGATATAATCACATATTTATTGCAATTATATTTGAAATTTTCAAATAGACATGTAGTATTGAATCGAATCAAACGATTAACATTCAATTACTCTACATTAGTAATACTACAATAAATTTCAACTCGTAATAAAAAATAATTATCAGCTTCAAAATTTATTCACAACAATAAATTTGTGTCTTAATTATTTCGTCATGAAAAACAATTAGTTATTATTAAGTCAGCTATTGCTATGAATTTTAAGTACTCAAAGCAAAAATATTTATAACTTCAATAATTTATTTTAAATAACTTTTTTATGGCTAAAAGGTCGCTATTGCTACAACAAGATTCAGCACATGGTAAATATTAAATATTAGCTACAAAATTTTACCATAGCAAAAAATCTAGGCTATATAATTTAACTATTGGAACAATCATCGCTAACATGAAGCAAAAGAAAAAACATTAGCCATAAAATTATATTTTGAATAATTTATTGTGGCTAAAAGGTTATTATTACTACATAAGTTTTAACTTGTGGAAAAAATTAATAATTAGCTACAATTGTTTTAAAAGCAAAAAAAAAAATGTGGTTATATCATTTAACTACTGCCACAATTTTTATTAACTTGCAGCCAAAAAATAATTATATAGCTACAATATCTTGTTTCAAATAGTTATTATGGCTAAACGGTCACTATGGCTACAATAATTTTTATCGCGTGACAAAAACTTATGATCAGTTATCAAATTTCATTGTAGCAATAAAGTTGTAGCTATATAAGCAACTATTACCATGATTATTTGTAATTGTAGAAAAAAAAGAAATTAGCTTTGTCAGTTTAATTTTTGTGGCGAAGAAATTGTACGAATTTGTAAATAGCTACGGAATTTAAATTTTTGTGGCTATTACTTACAATTTTAAAATCTATAGCTTAGATTTCCTAGCAATAGATATATTGTGTTGTAGTGAATATACATCATATTTCACACATACTTTGATAAGTTATATACATCAAATACGTACTATATTCATCATATACACGATTTTATTATCCCATAATAATATACAAAGGGAAAAGGACAATTAAGATTGGGTTGGGCCGGGTCATTAACGAGTATTACCAAAAAAGCGATTGATTTTTTTAAAAAAAATTATCATTCAAAAAATGAACACTTGTGGTCGATTTTTATTAAAAAATTAAAATTTTAATAAATTGTATAATATTTATATCAATATCCAAATAATTTAATGCAATGCGTATATATATAAATGAGATAATTAGTTATTTTATCATCACATTAATACGAGTAGTATAAAATGAACACTTGTGGTCGCTTTTATAAAATATTTTAAATTTATTTTTGAAAATAAAACCGACCACAAGTGGTCGTTTTTTAAAAATACTTTTTAATTATATTTTTAAAATAAAATCGACCACAAGTGGTCGGTTTTCTAAATAATTTTCTTTCTTATTTTTTGTATTCCAAAACCAACCACTTGTGGTCTATAAAATATTTTAAATTTAATTTTGTAAATAAAACCGACCACATGTGGTCTCTTTTTAAAAATAGTTTTAATTTTATTTTTTAATTAAACTGATCACAAGTGATCGATTTTTTAAAATTATTTTCAGGCGCAATTTTTAAAAATCTAAAAGTGACCACAAGTGGTCGCTTTTTTATATTTTTTTTTAAATAAATAATAATTAATATAAAAATTATTGAAATGATTATCTTGAAATTTTAAAATATAAAAGCAACCACATGTGGACTTTTTTTAAAAAAAAATTATTTTAAAAAAAGAATAAAAATCGATCATATGTGGTCGGTTTTTTTGTGACCACAAATTGTGATCGATTTTTTATGGTCGAAAAAACTGTTTTTTTTTTAGTAGTGACACTATTAAAAAACAAATATGAGGGACGACAAATTCCAATATAGTTAAACAGCAAAAGTAGCAACAAATTATCATAAAATTCGATCAACTACGAGCAATTTAGGAATAGATCAGGGACAAAGTTGGTAGTTAATTGTACATTTTTTAGGGAGGGTAGAAAACAATTCCAAGAATTTAAGTCTTACCCTCATGGAGCCATTTGGCCTTGTTGGTTGAGACCTGGATTCACTCAATCGATATTCATGCATGATCCAATCAGTCTTGATGCCCTTAGGGCGCCTTCCTTTATAAAACACAAGAGCCTTTTTAATACCAACATATGTTGATCCACTATAGATGGCTTTATCTGTGCCTGTAGCCTTCCAATAACCTGATACAGCTGCTCTATTTGGCCTAACAACATTTGGGTATTTCCTATCACGAGGCGTGAAGAAGTACCCTTCCATTTCTCCAAATTCAGCTTTCTCTACATTTCATTACAACACACACATATATATATATATTTCAAGAAAATCAACTCCAGATTTTCAAACCAGGTAATTGCCAGGGATCAAACTTATAGACATCAAATTCGGGGATGATTGAAACAGGACAAGGCCTCGAGGTGGCTTGATTTGGAAGATAATACATGATTAATTCCTCATCAGTAGGATGAAATCTAAATCCAGGAGGAAGGTGCTCGGAGCTATTTTTTCTCACCATTTTTTAAATTTAGTTTCTTTCAAAGAAATGGTTAAGTAAAAAAAATAGAGAGAACAAATATTTATACTCCCTCCGTCCCATTTTACCCGTCCTAAATTGGAATGGCACAGCTATTAAGAAAATAATGATTGGTAATGTAACTTTATCATTTTGTCCCTCTTAATTGTGTCTTGTTGTTAGTTTCAATATTGATGGATGGCTAATACCAAAGCGTCATTTATATTCTTAAGGTGTACCCTTAATGGTACTCCTCTTTGCAACATTTTTCAAGAATGCTAATAATAAGGAGTAATCAATTACACTAAGGGTATAATGAGAAAAAAAAAATATTTTGTCTTGATAAGTAAAAAAGGATAACTAAAATGGGATAACAAATTAGGAAATTTGGAACGAATAAAATGGGACGGAGGGAGTATATTCTATGTATGATGTGTGGAATATAACAAAAGCCTTCACGAATTTTTTTTAGTAAGCTAAGAAAGGTATGGAAAAGTGGGGTTCATGTAGGGACGGGAGAGGGAATTTGATTCCATGCAAGAAGAAAATATTGAGAAGTGAGAGCAATTGAAATGTTTGAAGGGAGAAGGTTGGCCAATTTATCCTTGAGGTTTTTTGTCTTGTTGCTAATTTGATTACATCACATGGGGATCCATAATTCGTTGTTTTTGACTTAGCATTCCTCGTATTATTGAGCATCAATAACCATACTTGAAGGTTAGGCACACTCCCATTATTTCTTTATATTTGCTCTTTTGGGTATATTTATTTTTCTTTATAAATATTATTTTAATCTTTCAAGTATAATTTGATAATGTCTTCTGATTATATCTTTGTTTAAATTAACAAAATCATTAATTGAGAATTTCTTTTTTCAATGTATTTAATTATTAATTTAGAAAGAGGTATAAATTAATTAAGGATATATTGGTAATATTATTTTTATTTTTTAGGATTGAGGTGGTTTCTTATATTTATATTTTGATTTTTTGTATTTCTTACTTTTTTATTTTTTTCTCTCATTTTTTTTTGTTGTTATTGTATTTTATATTTATTTATATCATACTATATATTTTAAATAAATTTATTATTTATAGTTGAATAGTTTAACCGTGATTTATCATTTGTATACAAAAAAAGTATATGAATTAATTTTATTTGTTTGGATCTTAAATATATAAATATGCAATGTATTATTCAATGCAAATAATGTATCGTTAGTTTTTGTACTTCAAATGTATCATTTGTATTTGTATATAAACAAGTATCATTTTGTATGTGTATTGTTCAACTTGTTTGTATTTGTATAATTTATCATTTTATAAATATAAGTATTCGTAGAAAAAATAATTCTTTTACAATTGTTTAAAATATACAAATGATCTTGTCTACTACAAATTCAAATACAAATAAATTAAATAAATTAAATTACAAATAACAATACAATATGCGGTCAACTTACAGCTATAAATACAAAATAGTTCTTTAAAAATAAAAGTGTATCGATAAAAATAATACACAAATATAAATAAAATGAAACCACGAAATATAAATACAATGCCTAGTCAATTATAAAATACAAATACAAAATAATTCTTTAAAATACAAGTGTGAATTGTATAAAATATAAATAATGGTTCGAACTAGCAAACACAAATACAAGTGCGAACTATAAAATACAAATAAAAATGCAAACTATTGATACAGATTTAATAATTAATTGATCTCATTAATATTGAAGGGGTTACAGCTGTATATATAGAGAACTGAAGAATAACTAATTACAGAATAACCCAGATGTATTTAATAATTATATATGTAGTCTATTATCCCCCCGCAAGCTGATCAGCGGTAACGAGGGGCAGCTTGGAGCAGAGAGACTGAAAAGGCTGTAACGGAAGAGGCTTGGTGAGAATATCAGCAAGCTGGTCAGTAGATGGGACATAGTGCGTGGCCATCGCTCCTGCAAGTACCTCATCGCGAACAAAGTGACAGTCAGACCCAACATGCTTCATACGATCATGAAGGACTGGATTTTTGGTAACACAAATAGTGGACTGATTGTCACAATAAATCTGTGGTTTCGTCGGGGGAATGCCAAGTGCATCCGTAAGGTATCGTAACCACATGGCTTCAGCAACACCCGCAGCCATGGCACGATATTCTGCTTCTGTGGAGGAACGGGACACTCGCGTTTGCTTCTTGGTGCACCAGGAAATCAGATTCGGTCCCATCATAACAATATATCCAGTAGTGGACTTTCGATCATCTTTGTCGTTAGCCCAATCCGAATCAGAAAAAACAGATATATCAAACGAGCCCTTTTGAAATAAAATTCCACAGTGAAGAGTACCTTGAAGATAGCGCAGAATGCGTTTCAAGGCCTGAAAGTGTTGTTCTGTGGGAGCATGCATTGATTGGGAGACTCGATTGACTGCATATTGGATGTCCGGACGAGTAACAGCAAGATAATGAAGTCCACCGACGAGGCTCCGATATAGTGTAGGATCGGCAAAGGAAGTATTCGGCCCTGGGGATTGGCGGACTGCCATGGGAGTGACCGCGGGTTTGCAGTCTGTCATTCCAGCCCGATTTAGAAGTTCAAGGGTATATTTTGTCTGATGCATCAATATGGTTCCCGATTTGCGGATGAGTTCGAGGCCAAGAAAGAACTCCAGAGGACCGAGGTCCTTAAGTTTGAAGTCACGATGCATAGCTTCAGTAATTTCAGTGATGAGTGATGACGAGCTGCCTGTAATAACAATATCATCCACATAGATAAGAATGATGACTGTCCCTCGAGAACAGTGAAGGGTGAAGAGGCTGTTGTCATGATGGTAGGTGCGAAAACCAAAACCCTGCAGAAAAGTAGAGAGACGTGTGTACCAGGCACGAGGGGCCTGTTTCAGGCCATACAGTGATTTGCGAAGCTTGCAAACATAGTGAGGACGGTTGGGATTAACATATCCCGGTGGCTGAACCATATAGATTTCTTCCTCAAGATGACCATGAAGAAAGGCATTGCTGACGTCTAGCTGATGAAGCGGCCAATCATAGTGAAGAGCAAGAGACAAGACCAGACGAATAGTCTGTTGCTTAACAACAGGGCTGAAGGTCTCCTTATAATCCACACCATACTCCTGATGATACCCTTTTGCAACCAGACGTGCTTTATAGCGAGAAAGAGATCCATCTGAATTTCGTTTGATGCGAAACACCCATTTGCACCCAATAGACTTTCGGTTACTAGGCAGAGGTACCAAATCCCATGTACGTTGTTCATTCAGAGCCTGAAATTCCTCATCCATAGCTTGGCACCAGAAACTATTTTTGGAGGCTTGGTTGTAGGTAGTAGGCTCAGTTGTGGGATGTGCATCAAAGGGTATTTGAGTGTGGTAGGCTTTGGGTTTGAAGGTACCGGCCTTGGCTCGGGTTGTCATAGGATGAGTGTTGAGTGGAGGGTGATTAGGAAGGGGTGGTGGAGTTGTATGATGCGTGGGCGAGGGTTGGGTGGGGCTGCCGTGGGAGCTGGGATGTGCAGCGGTGGATGGGGTGGCTGTATGTGTGTTAGGAGTATGATGTAGGGAAGTGGTGGGTTGTGTGGCAGTCGGCTGGGTGTTCGGGTGGGAGGTTTGGGGTTTCGGGTGGGTAGTGGTGTAGTGGGGTACCGGGTTAGGTGCCGAGTGAGCCGGAGCATGAGCGTGAGAAAAGGACGGAAATAATGGCACAACGCCAAGTGGATTGGGGGAGTATGGAGTAGAGGAAAGACTTGTGTAAGGAAATTGTTCCTCCACAAAACGAACATGACGGGAAACATATGTTTTCTGAGATACAGGATCGAAACATTTGTAACCTTTGATAGTGGGATGATAGCCTAGAAAGACACAAGGGGTGGACCGAGGTTGAAGTTTATGTTGAGTGTGCGGACGCAACCAGGGATAAACTAGACACCCAAACGGGCGGAGATGGATATAGTCGGGTGGATGATTGTAGAGACGGGCATATGGAGTGGAGTTGGAGAGAGTGTGAGTGGGCATGCGATTTATGAGGTAGTTGGCAGTAGCAAGGGCATCAACCCAAAAGGAAACAGGTAAGGTGGAATCATGGAGGAGCGCAACAACTGTTTCTATTAGGTGACGGTGTTTGCGCTCAGCAACGCCATTTTGTTCAGGGGTATATGGACATGAAGTGTGATGAAGAGCCCCTAGATTTTGAAGAAAAACACCAAATGCATTGTTGACAAATTCTTTGCCATTGTCACTTCGAAAAATTTTGATTTTGGCATTAAATTGATTTTGAACCATTCGGTCAAAGTTTACAAAAATAGTATAAGCTTCGGATTTAAATTTCAGAGGATAAAGCCAAGTGAATTTACTGTAATCATCAACAAAACAGATATAATAACGAAAACCTTGAACAGAAGGAACTGAGGTTGGACCCCAAACATCAGAATGAATTAATTGAAATGGCGCAGTGGCCTTGTGTTCAGACAGTGAAAAAGGTAAACGACAAGATTTAGACACTGAACAGGACTCGCAATGTAATTTTTCTGAAAAATTAAAACCTAAGGAAGATAAAATGGATTTGGTGATGGCGGATGATGGGTGCCCAAGCCGGCGATGCCAGGTTGACGAGAGAATGGCTTGACTCACAACAGACGGAGACCTGGATGGAAGAGTGTATAGCCCATGCTCACAGCGGCCCGTGTACCGCACCCGGTTCGTGGTATTGTCCACTATCTGGAAATTGGTGTCATTAAAAATGAGGGTGCAGTTATTTTCTTTAGTAAAGCGATAAACAGATAAAAGATTGGATGTGAGGGAAGGGACGTGGTGAAGGGTTGAGAGATGAAATTTACCATTTGGGGTATAGACATACCCAGAGCCGGTGTTTGTGATGGGAAGGGATTGACCATTGCCTACTGTAATAGTTTCTGAGCCATGATACGGATGAGGAGCTTGAAGTTGTGAATAATCCGACGTCACATGGGTGTTAGCACCTGTGTCTAGATACCAATCGCCAGATTGAGCGTTTGCGGACGCATGCATCGCCCTTGATCCTCCGGACTGGCTATTTACATTCTGCGAGTCATCATAACGATACCAGCAATTAGCCGCAGAATGGCACCGTTTAGCACAAATTTGGCACGTCGGAAGATCTCGTGTGGGCATCCGCTGGTTTCCTCGTCCCTGTCCGCGGCCTGACTGGAAGCCGTCCCTCGGTGGAGGCCCGCCTCTGCCTTGCTGCCCGGTGTTTCGACGGTCACCGCCGCCGCTGCCTCGCCCTTGGTTACGGCGATCGTCACCGCGACCCCTGGCCGAGCCTCCGCTGCCAGCCGAGTAAAGAGCCGTGACGCCAGGGGTGGAACTGGCTTCTCCGAGCAGTAATTTGTGTTCCATGTCTAGATTCAATTCTTCTGCATTAAGCCATCCAGACAGTTGATTCAGAGTGATTTCGACAGGCGAGAGGCGAATATGCTGTTTGAGAGAGGAATAGCCAGCCGGAAGACCACGTATCACGGCATTCACCACGTCTCGTTCAGGAATAATCTCGTTCACAGCATCTAGGTCAGACAGAATAGAGGCCACATCATCAAGGTATTGAGTCATCGTCTTCGTTCCCTTCCGAAGAGTATGCAATTTGTCACGCAACTGAAAAATATGAGCCGTGGACACAGAGTTGTACCTTGTGGCTAGTGCGTCCCAAAGTGAAGCCGATGTGAGAAAACCCCGGGCGTGTTTGTGCACAGAGGGGCTAATAACTGCGAGAAGACAGGCTCGGATCTGAGTGTCTACGATCATCCACGGAAGGTAGTCGGGATTTGGGAGCTTGACGCCGTCCTTCTCGGCTGTCTCGGGTTGCGGCTTCTCCGCACCGTCAATCCATCCGAGCAGCAAGTTGGCTGCGAGGGCGGTGCGGACGTTAAGTGCCCAGGCCGGGTAGTTGTTGTCAGATAATTTTTCGGGGATGAGATTGTGGAGATTCCTGAGCAGTAATTTTACTCCAGACGGTAATTTTGACAGAGGATCAATAACCTTGTCCATGGCGCCGACCTACGGCGGAGGAGGGAGGCCGTGCGGCGTGGTGTAGATGGTGGCGGCGGCGCACACACGTCGGAAAAGAGGAGAGATTAGGGTTTGGGCGGAAGAAGAAACCCTAGCTTTGATACCATGATACAGATTTAATAATTAATTGATCTCATTAATATTGAAGGGGTTACAGCTGTATATATAGAGAACTGAAGAATAACTAATTACAGAATAACCCAGATGTATTTAATAATTATATATGTAGTCTATTAACTATAAAATATAAATAAAAATGTGAACTATAACATACAAATACAAGTGTGAACTACCAAATACAAATACAAGTGCGAACTATAACATACAAATACAAGTGCAAATTATAAAATACAAATACAAATGCGTACTATAACATACAAATATAAGTGTGAACTATAAAATACAAGTACAAATACAAATGCGAATTATAATATATTTATATATACAAAAATAAGCGCGAATTATAAAATACAAATACAAATATAATTGTATCAACAAATACAAAAATATAAATGATGATGTGAATACAAATATGATAAGCAATAATGATATTTTTGTTATTATTCGTGACTTGTACTCGAGTAGCCACATTTTCTGAAAATATAAAAAATATAAGATAGAAAAGAAAAAAAAAAGGTACAAAAAAGAAAACCAAAAAAATAAAAAGAATAAAAAAAGAAAGAAAAATAGAAGATAGAGATAGAAAAAAAGAAAAAGAAAGAAATAAAAAAAAAAGGAATAAAACAAAAATATATAACAAAAGAAGAAAAAAGACAAAAAAAAATATTTAAAAAAATGAAAGAAAAAATCGAAAAAGAAAAAAGGAAATAAAAAAAATAAAAATTTCAAAAAAATCAAAAAAGAGAAAAGAATAAAAATAAAAAAATGATGGTAAATATAAATACAATGCACGGTTATGATGTTTGTGTCATTATTCATGGCTTGTATTCGATGCAGTCGTATTTTTCAAAAGTACAAAAAATATAAAATATAAAATGTGATTAATGTAATTATATTTTTTATGAATGCAAACTATTGAGTAAAAGCGAATACAATGAGTGAATCGAATACATCGACTATAAATGATAATATTATAAAGTGTGGCTATGAAAGGTAATTTTGTGTCAAACAGTTGCTATTTTTAAAACTTCCCCTAAAATAAATAAGTTCTTGTAAGAAGTGAGAGTCATGATCTTATATCTAAAAATTACACAAATACACAACTTATGTTTTCAATATTACAAAAAATTCAACTCCCTAAACATATTACAAAAATCCCAACATATACACATAATACTATGTATATGTCGGCTATGTTATGTATATTAATAGGAAGAGAGAGTAAAGTAATTAAAAAAGTGAGAGAGAGTATAATTAATTCCAAAAGAGTTGGTATTTATGTTATTTATACATCTTATATTGAAGCGAAAATTATTCGAGAGTAAGGTTTCGTTCCCAATATGTAAAAACAAAAAAATGTCATGATTTTGAGTTGTGTCTAAAATTTAGTTTGGTGGACAAAATTATCCAATAATTATATCGTAGGAGATGATAGATATTCAATAAAATAATTGAATCTGTATGAAATGGTCCATGTTCCATTGTTAATGAAATAAATTATAGTCCATAATCATCAATTTAAAAGGTTGAAGATTCAAGTGTATGAGGATAATAATTTTAGATAACTTTAGACCTTTTTTTTAATGTTAGAGACTTTTGATAATTTTTCGCTATTAAAATCTTCTTGATAGATGAATGTACCGCGTCAGGTAATTGCTAAAGAGAATCTTTATTGAGTTGTTGGATGGCTAAATTAGAGCTCCACTGCATCTTTTTTCTTTTGTTCCTTTCTAGAAAGAGGGAAAAAAAGTAACTAGAACAAATCCAAGAGTTTTTTTAGCATTCCATGATGATCTGATGAAACTTATATGCACTTGGCGAACAGATATTCATTGTACATATTAAAGAAAGTGAGTTGAAACCAACATCCATACGTTATATGTGAGTACTAGTTGTTGTCGTGATGGAATCAAAATTTTCATCAAGAACATTTATAAAATCAAAAAAAGAGTATGACTACATCTTATGGAAATTCAACATCTATGGTATATGCATAAACTAGACAACTGATCTACACATCACGCGACAAAATATATCACTTGATAAATTTGAGTGAATGTATAATGAATAAAACATTAATTTACCAAAATAAATAATTTAAGACATACAATAAAAAAAAAAGAACTAAGATTAATATAAGAATTTCATTTGTAAAAAAATTGCAAATGGGTCTTGTGGTTTTAATTTGCAATTGAAAGCTCGCCAAGTATAAAGTCAAATAACAAACATTTTAATGTAGTAATTTTGGTAGAATTTAGAAACACCGGAGGCAAATTATTGATAAGTAAATGACTACTTTACATAATATTACAAGTTTATAAAATATGGACCTCCTATAACACTTGGGTCATTTGGTTGGGAATAAGTTATCCCGAATTATTAATTTCAAAATTAATTATTTTGAAATTAATTATTTCACTATATGTATGAAATAACTTATCTTATCACTAAGGAACAAATGGACGGATAAGTAATTCCTTGACTAACTTATCTCATTAATCAAACATGAAATAAAGTAATCCCACAGTTTATTTCAAAACTATTATAACTTATACCTCACACCAAACAACCATTTAAAGAGACAAACTAACCAATCGTGGTTGGTGTTGAATGTCTTATTTAAATCTTAGCCTCTTCGACATTTCTTCTTATACAAAAAGAAAATATAATTTTGTCCCGAGAACGCCTTTTTTTCGTGTCTTTTTACGTTAGTTTATTATGCTTAAAATTCTTTACATTGCCAAGAGGTAGTTACTGACAAAATTTTTATATTACCAAATCTATTCATCGAGTATTAATTAATTAACATTGCTGAAATAAAGAGAGAATGTTGAAATCTTGATGGACTTAAATATGATTTTAATCTAAAAATTAAGAAAATAAAAAGGTAAAAAATCCACTTTATCACCTGAAACTATAAAAATTAAAATATTTTATGTTGTACAACTTCATGTCCAAATAATTCAGAAGTAAATAATAGTAGCACATCAAACAATATTTTAATTTAAACATTACAAATCACTTAAATTTAAGCTACTACATGTCAGAGTTTTTGCCCTAATTTTCTTACCAAATTTAAGTTTTATTTTTGTTAGAAGAAAAATAAAAGTAATACCATAATTACTTTTACTTTTTCTGAAAGAAAAATATAAAACTTTTTCATATTTGACAAATCTCTTTTTAAGAGGAAAAATTTTGAAGCTCTATAAATAGAAGACCCTCTATTCTCATACCATAATACAATAACATCCACAATGTAGACATCAAAGAATTTTTTAGAGAGAAATTTCTCCTAATAGGTTTTAACCTTTTCTTTTTAATATTATTTTAATATGTAGATCGTTTGACCAAACCATATTAATATATATATATATGTTTATAGTATATTTTTCTTTGTCATCTGAATTACCGCCCTATGGTTTGCAAACTTTAAGCTTCCACATAACGCCCTCTCGATTTCGAACCCAACAAATGGTATTAGAGCTTACGGTTCAAAGGTCCAAAAGTTTGGTGATACAAGATTAAATAGGTTCAAACCAGTTTCAAATCAAGATGCAACTAGTTTGGCGATAATGACGATTTTATGTAACTACACGTGGAGACAATTGTCAATCATATTTCAATAATCCTGTTGTTACATATTTGAAAATAAAGCTCATTTTTAACCCTGTAAAGGGCTCATATTTTTTTAACTCGAAAGGGCTCATATATTTTTAACCCAAAAGCTTCGTTTTTAAGCATGCCAAGCAGCAGTGATGAAGAGTATATGAAGAACAAAGATCAAAGATGTGAAGAAGGCGGATCAAGTGAAAAAAATCAAGCCAAAAAGGGAAGATTTGTTAGAGTTCCCTGGTTTTTTTAACAAATTTAAGTTTTATTTTTGTTAGAAGGAAAATAAAAATAATACCATAATTACTTTTACCGAAAGTAAAATATAAAACTTTTTCATATTTGACAAACCTCTTTTTAAGAGGAAAGATTTTGAAACTCTATAAATAAAAGACATTCTATTCTCAGACCATAACACAATAGCATCCACAATATAGTTATCAAAGAGTCTTGTTTAGAGAGAGATTTCTTCTAATAGGTTTTAAGTTTTTTTTTTCAATATTATTTCAATATGTCCTCTCGATTTACTGTCCTATGATTTGCAAACTTTAATCTTCCGCATGACGCCCTCTCGATTTCGAACCCAACACTACAAGCTATATGTATAAAATATTCAAGCCGAATGAATATACTCTCAAAATGATATTCATGATCTGATTTCTTCCTTCAGCTTCTCTGTCAAGAATTAATAACTTATGCCAATGCTTCAAAGAATAGATCACTTTATGTTACATAATTCAATCACAATTTCACACAAAATAATTGAAAACAAATATAGGAAAATATATTTAAACAACTAATACTCTACCGTGAAAAAAAAAAAAAACTAATACTCTGTCACACAAAGAGATGGTAAAACCAACAAAAAAAATAATCAAAAATTACACTTTTAGGCATAAGATCAAAATTGTAAGACTGAAATATTGTAGCAACAATAAATGAAAAATTTGAGGAAATACAACTGCTATAGAAGAGGATAAAAGAACATGAACATTGATATACAGTAATTATTCATTTTAATTGGAGATTCCATAACTAACACATGAACCTAAAATAACATGGGGAAGGTAGAGTTTACTTACTCATCTTGGGAGGTAGAGAGTTTATTTTTGATAGATCTTCAAATCAAGAAAAAACACACCGAAAAAAGAAATTATGAAAGTAAAGATATCATGGTAAAACACTACAGAAAACATGATAACACATTTTAAATAATTTTTTTTAAATAGAAGAAACATGGGTATTCAAAAGTAATGAATAATCACTTTTTTGGCATGAAAAATAAATTACAAAGTCCAAAAAATTGAGAAAACAGAAAAATAATAATCCTGACCTCATTACGCGCCAATTCATCAGATTAATGTGTTTACAACATACATAACTTTTTAATAAAAGTTTAAACAAGTTCAACAAAAAAATGTTTTCATACATTTTCACCTAACACAAATAACTTTTTAGCATAGTTTTGTGAGAAGGAAAAAAAGGTAATAATAAATACCTGTAGATTTTTATTTGTTGGTGTTGTACTTCTTGAAATAGTCCCTACAATACTCACTACTAAAAAAGAGGGGAAAAATCGACCACAAGTGGTCGATTTTTTATTAAATTAATTAATTAATTTTAATATTAAACCGACCACAAGTGGTTGATTTTATAATAAATTAATTAATTAATTTAATAAAAACTGACCACTTGTGGTCGTTTTTTTTTTAAATTAATTAATTAATTTATAAAAAACAACCGAGCACGTGTGGTCGATTTTCATTAAATTAATTAATTAATCTATAATAAAAATGACCACTTGTGGTCGACTTTTTGTAAAAAAAAATCAGAAAGAACCGACCACATGTGGTCAATTTTTTTGATAATTTAAAAAATATATATTGAAAATTTCCAAAATACAAACATTAAAAATTAAATTATTTACAATACAGTCCAATAATCATCTACAAACATTAAAAATCAAATCAAATTATTTACAATACAACGCACCAATCATTTAATATACAATCAACCAAACACCATAAGAATACAAACATTAAAAATCAAATTATTCACAAAATTTATCAGAGGTTCCAAATCCAAACTATAAAACATACAAAAGACTAAAAACTACAACTCACCATCCGCATCTTCATTCTCAGCCTCACCCATTCTATTATCAATATTTCGTTGATATATCCAACTATAATCAGGTTTCATCTACACAATCAATCACATTCAAGTAATTAGTTAAAGTCACAAAGTTCACATTTCAAATACCTACACCTAAATATTTTCAAGTCACTAATTCACTTCACAAGTTACCAAACTAAACTTAATTCAAAATGAAAAGTTCACGTTTCAAGTACCTACACTTAAACATTTTGAAGTAACTAATTCACTTATCAAGTGACCACACTTAACTAAAATCAAAACGCAAGTTCACATTTCAAGTACCTAAATTCAAAACAAAAGTCACTAATCCATAATTCAAGTACCTAAACATTTCCAAGTTACCAACCTAAACTAAATTCAAAATGAAAAGTTCACATTTCAAGTACCTACACCTAAACATTTCAAGTCACTAATTCACTTCACAAGTTACCAAACTAAACTAAATTTAAAATGAAAAGTTCACATTTCAAGTACCTACACCTAAACATTTTCAAGTCACTTCACAAGTTACCAAACTAAACTAAATTCAAAATGAAAAGTTCACATTTCAAGTACCTACACCTAAACATTTTCAAGTCACTTCACAAGTTACCAAACTAAACTAAATTCAAAATGAAAAGTTCACATTTCAAGTACTTACACTTAAAACATTTTGAAGTCACTAATTCATTTCTCAAGTGACCACACTTAACTATATTCAAAACACAAGTCCACCTTTCAAGTAACTACACTTAAATATTTTCGACTCACTAGTGCACTTCTCAAGTGACCACACTTAACTAAATTCAAAACACAAATCCACTTTTCAAGTAACTACACTTAGACATTTTCGACTCACTAATGCACTTCTCAAGTGACCACACTTAACTAAATTCAAAACACAAGTTCACATTTCAAGTATCTACACTTAAATATTTTTAAGTCACTAACTCACTTCTCAAGTGACCACACATAACTATATTCAAAACACAAGTCCAACTTTCAAGTAACTACACTTAAACATATTCGACTCACTAATGCACTTCTCAAGTGATCACACTTAACTATATTCAAAACACAAGTACATATTTCAAATACCTACACTTAAACATTTTCGACTCACTAACTCATTTCTCAAGTGACTACACTTAACTAAATTCAAAACACAAATCCACATTTCAAGTACCTACACTTAAAACATTTTTGACTCACTAACTCACTTCTCTAGTGACCACACTTAACTATATTCAAAACACAAGTCCACATTTGAAGTACCTACACTTAAACATTTTCGACACAGTAACTCACTTCTCTAGTGACCGCACTTAACTATATTCAAAACACAAGTCCACCTTTCAAGTAACTACACTTAAATATTTTTGACTCACTAATTCACTTTAGTAAATTCAAAACACAAATTCACCTTTCAACTACCTAAGCTTAAACATTTTTGAGTCACTAATTCACTGCTTAAGTGACCACACTTTAGTAAATTCAATTGACAAATTCATATTTCAAGTACCTAAACTTAAAACATTTTCGAGTCACTAATTGAATACTCAAGTGACCACACTTTAGTAAATTCAATTGAGATGAGATGCACTAGAGGAAAAAGAAATATTCTAAGAAAATAAGATGTTTAACACCCTAATAATTTAACTCGGACTGAAACATAATTGCCACAAAGTTGATTGAACATAAAAACGGTAAATATAGCATTAACCTCACAACCAGCAGGCAGAGAACTTGTTCCTGAAAGGCCAAGTAAACTGAAATATGTCCACTTTCATTATCACGTGTGTTTCCATTAGGATAAATGATCATTTTCCTGTATCACGTCGATAAATACATTCAATATTATAATTCAGATCATTTAGGAAAAACTTTGTTTAAAATGATCCACTTTGTAGTGTCTTTACTTACACAAAAAATATCCATAATTCCTTAATTAAGATATATACAACAGGCCACAATTTAGTCCTATTTTAATAACATAATTTGACTGGCCAGGCAGATGACAAAAATAGTGTGAATGACATGATTCAAGAAAGGAGATTTAGTATATTGACTTTAATTTATGCACAGAATAACAAGACAAGAAAAGGTAAAGAGTAATCACTTTATTAAGCATACTTCAATAGAAAAATAATGCATTAGTGAGGATTGAGATATGTCTTACCATTTATAGCCACTAGGTGTGGGAGGCGCCGAAGGCGGCTGGCGAGAGGAGATTCGCCGGTCAGTGGTGGAGCGGAGGCTGGTTCGTCCGGTGGCGGAGGCTGGCGGCGCTGAAGACGAAGAGTCCTCGACGGGCAGCGGCGCGTGGACTGTTTGGTTGGTCGCTGTTTGGTGGTTGCATGGAGATGATGGTGGCGACGGCTGAGCAGCAGCGGCGCCGCCATTAATGGTGAAGAGGTCTTAGAGAGAGAGAAGTATAAAGAGAGGGAGGAGGCGGATGAAATAAGGAGATTAGGGTTAGGTTTGGGGAATTTTTTATTTAAAAGAAAAGAATAGGCTCCTTTGATCTCAGCCGTCAGATCAGTTTTTGATCGACGGTTGAGATCTAGAGGTTGAGAATTTAATTAGGATTTGACTCAAATTTAAAAATTGAATCACCAATTGACTATGGTTGTAATAAATTGGCTACAATTGTAATGAATTGAATAAAATAGACTAATATTGTAAGGACTTGAATAAAATTGGGTTAAAAGGTAAATAAATTGAGTCTAATTAGATACAATTTGGCTAGAATTGTAATAAATCGGGTAAACTTAATTTAAAATTGTTATGAATTGGCACAATTGAGTTACAAAATACACAAATTTAAAACATGCCCATTATTTCAATCATAATAGATAATGTATTTTGTATAATAATTGTGAATGTGCATGTTTACAAAAAATAATAAAATATTATATTTGAATTGATAAATAGTAAAAAATGGTAAATTATCGATCACATACATCATTTTACTACCCCATGATATACATCGGTTAGTTTATCTTATGTTATTATACCTTCAACAGTATATTATATATCACCTTGATCGATCGCATGATATCAGTATATTCAATATATAACTGGATATATTTCGTTAGCTTTAATTTTAACTACATATTACGTACATCACATCCACAAGTATATTACCTTATAATAGAACACATTCATTATATTCTGGTGAATTATCAGTTATATATTACATTATTATGACTGCAAATACGTACTATAAACATCAACTTTCAAATACGTACTATATAAACATCAGTTTTCAGATTTCAAATACGTACTATAAACATTATTTTTCAATTATCTATCCCAACGGTATGATATATATATACACATATTCATTAAACAAAGATTATGCATGTTTAACGTCATTTAACGTATATATAAAGGAAAATATTTCTTTTATATATTGAAACATAAGTAAAAGATAAAGATTACGTTTAACGTAACTTGTATATTATATTTGATATATTTTTTAGTGTCAGTTTTTTCACAAAATCTAAGATTTATTAATTTTTATTATTATTATATTGGTTATTGACTACGTGTAATCAATATAATTTTAAAAAATAATATATTAGATTATTTTTTAATAAAGTAAATATATTAGATTATATATATAATCTAATATATTATTTTTACTAATAATAATAATTAGATTACATAAAGTAAATATTAGATTATATAATTATTTTTAAAAAATAATTATTTCTTTTTTTCTTTTTTCAATTTCAAAACTGACCACAAGTGGTCGGTTTTTAAAATTTATTTTTATTTTAATTAAAAACCGACCCCATGTGGTCGGTTTTTAAAAATTACTTTCTTTTTATTTTATTTAAAAACCGACCATATGTGGTCGGTTTGTTAAAATTATTTTTTTTGGTTAAAAACCGACCACATGTGGTCGGTTTTTTAAAATATATATTTAAAAAAAAAAATTAAAAAATCGACTACAAGTGGTCGTTTTTTTTTTAAAACCGACCACATATGGTCGGTTTTTAAAAATATTTTTTAATTATAATTTTTTAAAGAAAACCGACCATAAGTGGTCGTTTTTTTTTAATTTTTATTTGTAAAGAAATAATAATTAATATAAAAATTATTGAAATGATTATTTTGATATTTTAAAATATAAAAGCGACCACATGTGGTCGCTTTTTACAAAAATATTTTTTTAAAAAAAATAATTAAAAAATCGACCACATGTGGTCGGTTTTTTTTATCACATTGAGTGATCGATTTTTTGTGGTCGATTTTTGCGATTTTTTTAGCAGTGATTATTGTCAAATGAGACGTACTAATAAACTTCAATAATACATCTCAAGAAAAAATAATTTTTTCTTACACTTTTTGCCACATTATTGTTATCGTAATGCCTCATAGTTAAATAGAACCAAGATATTACTTTAAAGAGAAAATGATTATCATAGCCAAAAAATTCTCAATTAGTAACTAGAGGAAAAAAGATTATATATAGCAGCCCACAGTTATCATCTCTTGTTAAACTTCCAGGAAAATCAACAGAGACATGAAGCCGCCTATGGTGTTGTATTTATTTTTGTAACACTCAGTATCCATAATATGCAATTCTGTCCAAATCAATATATATATAGATATATATATATAAAGGAGATCAATAGTGAATCCTATGTGTCATGTCAGAGGCCTCAAAAATTATTTATCTTTTTTGTGGTGTTTTTGAACATTAATGAAGTTTTCTTCTATTTTAAATATTTATGTGTATAAAGAAAACTAAACCTCTATCATTTATTCTATAAATGTTATCATTTATTTCTCTATTAAAAAGAAAATACATTTAAGAGTATTAAACCTTATTGAGGAATGCCAAAAATTTCTAACAATTCTAAATTGATTTCATGATATAAAATTTATGGAAGAAGTCTAAAAGTTTTTTCTCTTTGTTGGTAGTAATAAAAGAAATTTTCTTTCACAACTCATACATTTTATGTATTGTTACATTTATAATTTTTGTTAGTTTTTTATGTGTTTTTTTTTTCATCATTTATGTTTTCTTCTCATCAAACTAACATGATTTGCTTGCAAAAGAAGATTCATGAGAGCATTAGCAATAATTCGGTATGAAGAGTGTTACAACATCAAGTACAAGATTATTCTGATAGAAATTGAAAAAGGTATAGTTCTTCAGTTTTTCAATTTGTATGATATTTTTCATTTCTCGAGATTTAAGCTATGTAAACTTTAGTTAATATTGAGAAGAATTGCAACTTGTAATAGTTTTCATATAATTTTTTGTCTATCTTTCAATTTTATAATATTGAGTTACTTTAATCCGACTTAACTTTGCAAAATTAATTAATCTGACTCTCAATAAGTCAAAACATCACCTAATTTGGGATTAAAGGTGTCCCTTTTAATTCAACATGTTAAATTATAACATGGAAGGAATTTCACATAAGGGATATAAAAGTTTGATTATATATGTAGCTAAATTCCTTTTTGCGGCATTGCTTACATATTTTTTGCTTTTACGCATTGTTTTAATATATTTTTAAAATTTTAAAAATCAAAAAGCCATTGGTAAGTTACAAACAAATGTTAGTTGAGAAGTCTAAGAGTAAAAGTCTAATTATCAATAGCGGTAAGTTAGATTTATACATTTAGTTTTTTGTTTGAGATTCATCTTCTCCTTTTAAATTCACTCATTCTCTAATATTTTCACTCCTTTGTAATATAGGAGAAGTACATATTATTATTTTTGTTTATACTTTTTCACTTGATCAGTCTCTATGATATGTATGTTATATCTTTGACAAACACTAAAATTCAGATATTTTTATATTAGTTCTATTTCTATTGGACGAGATATATTCTATATGATTCGGAAAAAAATGATGAACAAATTCTACTACGATCTAAAAAAACCTCCCAAGTAATTTTTATTTCTACCGATCTATTTTCTTTTTTGGTACCTTGACATGTGATCAGTTTGCTTTTTGACTTGGAATCATTATCTAAAAAATATTGATATTTTATTACGTACTATATAATAGATGTAGTTATTGGATGTATCCAATCTTATAAATATTCCTTATTCACTGAGTTTTTGTGATTTCATTTCCTTTTTGTTTCAGGTTGAAGCGCTTAGAGAAAGATTCCCGGCTAACAAGATTCTAATCTATTCACGACTAACAAGATACTAATCTATTTTAATTTTTCTTCTCAAGTTCATGTATTCATATTTCATGAACATCATATTCAATACCAATGTATTAAAAAAATATAATGAGAACTATAAAACAAAAAAGGATGGCAAGCTTTAGACTAAATGTGGAGATTATTTATATTTTATTCATTTATTTCATACTTTTTATTTTTCTTTAGTGAAATCTAAATATGGAATACTATTTTTTTAATTTATTATATGTGTAAAAGAATTTCTTTATTCAGTTGCGCGAAGCGCACCAAATACACTAGTATATATATAAAAGAAATTAGAAGTTGAATAGTCATTAACAGATCACTTGATCTTCTCGCCCTAAAAACGAAAAGGAATCGATTGGATGCATGTCATTTTATGACTCTTCAGTGTGGTTATTTACTACTCCCGTCATCCCAAATTACCCGTTTCAAATTTTTTAATTTGATTTTCCATTTTACTTGTCTTTTTTCATTAATCAAGACAAGACAATTTTTTTTCCATGTTTTACCTACTTTTTCTTTAAATTAAATTGTAAACATAATTTAATAGGAATAGTATGGTAAACTAGACATATTATTAATTATTTTTTTTAATCAATATGCCATCTCAATTTGGGATGAAGGGATTATAATTCTTAATACCTTCGTAATTCTTCATTATCTCTTAATTGCCCGTTGTTATTCAATTTGCAGTTATTGGAGACAATAAACTTATTGTGATTAACCTCATGTATATCTTAAAATGTTTTGTAAAAAAAATTAAGATAAAAACTCATAAAAAGAAAAAGAAAAAAAGACAAATATGAATGGAGGTTCCATAGCGGTGCCACCCACATCATCTAGTCTATGTTTTTCCTATATATATACTCCCTCCATTTTAAAGTAACTAGTATACGTATCTACGCGATGAGCGGATGAAATGTTTGATATTGAATGCCTCGGTAAATCATATTTACCTTTAACATTCAATAACGATCTTATAAAAAAAATCAATTATCATATTATATCTCAATTATGAAATACCAAAAAAAAAATAAAAAAATCTAACCTCCCCAATACCCCGCCCCCTCCCTTTCATCCCCCCCCCCCCCACATCTAATCAAATCTATACGAAAAACAATCATATAATTATAAAAATAACTTTTATGTTTCATAATTTTCTAAGAATATTGTTCATAATTTAAAGATATACATTCTTAATTACCCTCCCCCCTCTCTCCAATTAAATCTTATATGAGCAGAAATAATATGTAATTGCAAAAAACTTTTATGTTTCATGTTTTGCTTTCTTATATTGTTTACTAGGGAATCGTGCCGCGCTTCGCGCTGTCATGAAAAATGTATTAATAACTGATTTTATAGTAATTATCTTTTTATTATAACGTACTTGTGAAATTATAAAAATTTCAATTTCATATGCAACATATATTATTATCTAAATTTTCATTCAAATTATATTTGATTAACCTTTTTAGAATATTTACATATTAAAAGATTAACCTCATTTCGTAAATGAGGTTATTGCAATTTCGAAAAGCGATATATGAGAAGCTTTTAAGAAAAAGAAGTAATATAAAATATATAACGAAAGAACATAAAACACTTGATATAAAAAAAAAATTGTTCTAACGATAAATTTTAATGTTCGTCAAATAAAAAATTTATGCTTAATAGATTTATCTAAGATAATATCTTTGGAAATCACCTCATTATATGATAGGAAGAACAACTTTAACTCTTCATTCTCTTCATTTTCAGTAATCTCATTCCCAAAAATCAATAAAATATTAAAATATGCAAACTATTATCTTAGACTGTATATTTGAAAATTGCCTCACGATATGATAGGAGGAACAATTTCAACTCTTCATTTTTAATATCATATTTTCAAAAACCAATGATATATATATAGCTAGTGCTAAAAAATTTGGGGTGACTCACAGAAATTTTATCTGTCAGTTTTTCTATTTAGATAAGCAAAGGTCATTATCATTAATTTAGTCATTTAATAATCACTAATTATTTATTATATAATAAAATAATATTTTATTTTTATTATTTTCTTCTTTTAGTTACTCCCACCATTTTTTCTTCTTTTGTTTAATAGTTCACACTTCAATTTAAATATTTATAAATTTATGTCGTATCTATTGATGTGATAGATTATGTAGAAAATTAAATATACTCATTTTTTACTACGAAATATTTATTTCTGTTTCTAGAATTTTTCCGTTTTGCCTTTTTTTCTTATTTTCCTCTTTTGTAAGTTTCATTTTTCTCATGCTCATTAGCATTATTTATTTCTTGTTTCTTAAAGTCCCTTTCTTTTCTATATTTAATTTTCTTTTATTTTCTCTTTCTAAGGTGCATTCTTGTCATATTTATTTATCTTTCTCCTGTTTTTCATTTCACTCAATCAAATTTAGTCGTGCTTTATATTTAAGTTTGATTTTTTCACTAATTAACATGAAGTAGCCTCATGCATGAATTACGTGGTCAAGGAAGATGTAAGATATAGAAGCAAAAGTAAATGCGGTGTTGCGATATTAGAAAGAGAGGTTGGTCATTAAAACTTAAGAGAGTTACAGTAACATTGCATTTATACTTTACATAATAAAACATGTACAAAAGAAAAAATAAAGAAAAACACAATGAATATGATAGGACAACACTCATTCATGACACATTGCAACTATTGAATTTTCATTTCGAAAGACGTAAAAAGGTAAAAATGAGAAAAAAACACATGTTATTACAACTGTTTTATTCAGTCATACCAGATTGTAATTGTAAAATTATTTTCGATACGATTTCATTCATTATGAATATTACATTTAATTTTTTTCTGAAAGAAAGCGTTCAAAGTAATTAAAAAGGTGAAGAAAAAAAGATAATGATATTTTTTGATCAAGAAAAGTGTCACAATTTTTTTTTTATTACTTCTATACTATGTTTCAAATATAGAGTTTGGACAAAAGAACAAAGAGTAAGAAATTATATATGAAAGAAAAAAAGAACAAACTAATAAAAATTAACGAAGTTCACTTAGCAAAATCATTTGCCTCTAACAAGTGAAAACCTCATAGGGGACAGATAAAATTCTATCTATTAAAGAATATATAAATAAATTATTAAAATACATTTAATAAATAAATATTAGGGAGGGAAAGCAAATGTTGGCAGATAGTTATGATTTTTATTACAATAATATAGCAATAAATTAAAAAGAAAAGAGAAAAATAAATATTATGCTTGATTAAGAAGATGTTCCAAGCCACATTGATAAGAGAGAAAAAATGAAAAAAATAATAAATATGATCCTTAATAATGAATATTCCTCATATTTTAAGAATCATAACTTACAAGAAACACATACAAAAGAAACAAAATAAAGAACTTTAAAGTTCTAACAATTGGATTATTACACTAAATTAAATTAAATCGAAGATGCTGGAAAAAAAGAGAGAGAAGGAAAACAACTTCTTGAGAGTGGAATCTATAACTTTCAATGTGTTGATTTGGAATATGATTTCTAGAATCAAAAGATATTTACAATGTTTCGGACATTGCAAAAAGCCTTCAATACGATGAATGAAACTTACAATTTTTTCTTGAAACTATATCTATTTTCTTGATGCTGAAAATGACTATATGAGCATATGTATGAAAAAGTGCATTTGCTTTCACCATTAATCTCAGCACAACAATTTTATTTCTTAAGATTTGAAGAAAATAAAAATGAGTATCCATCAAATTCATATTAGATTGTTATTTATAGAATGGTTAGACTATAAAAATTAAATAGAAGGGAGGTGAGAAGACATATTATTTAAGTAGGAAATGTAAAAGCTTGAAGGATTTTTGTAACCCATGAGATATAATTAGATGTGTTAAATATAATTATGACAGAATTTTACTATACTTATTTAAATTAATTAAATAATAAAAAAAGAGAAAAAAAATTAAAAAAGGAGAAAAAAATGGGAATGGAGGCCTCTAAGACATGCCACATAGGATTGTCTAAGAATCTCCTTTCTCTCTCTCTCTCTCTCTCTATATATATATATATAGAGAGAGAGAGAGAGAGAGAGATCAACTTCAATAACTAACTACACTTTTTTATAAAAAGATTTTGTCTTTCAATTTCGTTTCAGAAATAATTAATTGTGTCAATTACAGAACCTCTAATTTCAAAATTTAAATTTCACTACTCTCAATTTAATAAACAAAGCACATACAATTTATTATTTTTAAAAAATTTCAAACAAAGTTTAATTGTTCATAACTTTTTCATTGTTTGATTTTATCATTAGTATTTTAAAGTATTTTAGTTATATGTATGTTATATCTTCTAAATAAATTTGATTAAAATCACTCATACCACTCTCAAAATCATTCATCTCCCTCACCCCCAACCCCACTCTCAACCCATCTTTTTTTAATTTTAACTTTTAACTTTTTATTTCTTACCCTACCCAATCCCCTACCCCCAACTCACCCCCGCGGCTCCCCCAACAACTAAAAATTATTTTATTTTATTTTTTTAAAAAAAGAAAGTTTTTTTTAAACATCGCCCACCCACCCCGATAATTTTTTTTAAAATCTTTTTTCTAACCCCCAAAAAAGTTTAAACCCTTTATTTGATATTTCTTAAGAATTTTTTTTCTACCCCCATCCCAACTAAACCTACATTCACCCCCTATCCCTACCCCCCCCCCCCCCACACACACACAATACCCACTTAGACCACCCCCTTTATCCCCACCTATCTCAATTAACTCCGATCATATTCTTTTCTTTGTCACTATTAATTTTTATTTTTTAGTATTAGAATACATATATGCTTTTAGAAAAAAAAATTATTTGCGTCGTGAATAAAAAAAATAAGTAAGAAACAAAACAATTAGTTTTCTTAAAAAATATTTTTCATGAAAATTATATTTCTCCATACTGAACACACCCATAAAACCATTAATAAAAGATAAAAATAATGATACAAAAAATCTTAATTACATTTTTTTTGGTAAATAGGAAATATTATATATAAATGATAGTACTTTTGTGACAATAATATTTATCAAATCCCAAAAATTAAAAAATCAACAGTACTATTTTGTAAAACCAAAAACATGTTTGTTTTGTAACTTGAAATGATCAAGATCCATGAATTTAAAATGTATAAATAGTTAAAAGTACGATATACACTTATTATACAAAATATTATTTGTGTTGACACCATGATCACCCATACATTGTAATTTTCAGATAGCTTAATACACAATAAAACATATAATGCATGTATATACATTGTTCAAAAATAGCAAAAGATTGACTTTTACAAATTAAAAAAAAAACAGATGGATTAAAGTGGTGTACCTTGAACATCAATGGAGGAAGATGAAGATGAAGATGAAAATGACATATTCTTTCGGCATATGAAAAAAATGTTAAATAAAAAATAATTTTAAAAAAATGAAGAATTAAAATCTGCAGCAAATAAATTCATGAATAAAGCTAATGATATATAGAAGAGTATCTATAAGAGAGCCTAAAAAGCTAGAATCCCATTTCAATTTCAATTCAAATATTATCATATTAATTTGTTAAAAGAAAATTTATTTGTTATTCTTCCTCATCCTTCCTTTTTTTTCGAATGTAATACATAATTATCTTATCTGTACATTTGACTTAAGATAAATATTTGAAATCAATCAGATAATAGTAATAATTTTTAAAATTATTATTTTATGTTTAATAAATAAATAAATTTTATAGCATTTAAAAGGTATATATTTATGTATTTACAACTCTCTACTCATAATTTCCTAATTTTAAACTAATGAAAATATATTTTTTTTAATCTAAAAAACAAATATTTTTCACATTCAGATAATTTTTTTAAAATTATAATAATAATACTAATAATATTTTCTCTTCAATGACCTATTATTATTATTATTATTATTATTATTATTATTATTATTATTATTATTATTATTATTATTATTATTATTATTATTATTATCATAAAACTACTACTACTACAACAACACTTTTTTCTAACTTTACAAAGTAATATTACATGTCTTCTACTATTACTACTATAATTATTATTGTTTATTATTGTTATTACTATATTATTATATTTTATTTAATATTTAAATATATTTTATTATATTGAGAGGGATATGATTATGATAACGTGTTTATTGTTCAGATTAAAGAAATATTTTTTTGTTAAATATAATATCCTAAACGTAATATTATGAGTTCTATTATTATTTATTAATAGATTATTATTATTATTATGAAGTAGTTAGAGTTTATTTAGGACTATTCAACTATGGTTGCTAGATTTAAGCTAATAAAAATCTTTTATTTTTCTTTTAAAGTATTATTATTTTCAAATACACAAACTATTAATTTAGAACAGATTAACTCTGTAATATAAAATACACAAACTATTAACAAATTATAATCAAACAATCTAAAGTTAAGCTTTGAGTAGCAAAAATTTATGCACAAATATAAGAGTATAATTACGACCATCCATATATATTGTATAATCAATACACGAATATGATTCAAGAATTAAAGAATAAGTAAAGAATTTAGAGAACAAAATTAAAGTTTTGATTAGAAAATCAAATTATATAGGAAAGAATTATTTGAAATTCGGCTTTATCTAGTATAGAGTTAGTATTCAATTCAAATTGTAGAAGAGTCTGTAACTGACAATTCAAATTGTAGAAGAGTCTGTAACTGGCAATTCAAATTCGAAATTTAAAATTTAACATCATTCAAATAAGTAGTTTTTAGCTAACTTTATCTAAAAAGTAATTTTAAAAATAAACTTTCTCTTTAAAATTAAATTGTATCCACTTATAATTTCAATCTAGAACTATAGAAAAGTGTTTCAAACGAAATAATTTTTGATGGACTGTATTTTTATCTATAAACTAATAATAGCTTTATATTTTTATAACTACAATTTTTAACGTACAAATCGTAGAATGCTTCATTCTACAAAAATGCAACGTGTGTGATAGTGCTTGAGAAAAAATGAAAATGGAGAAATTACTTTTTTTTTTCTAATTTTATCATTTTTCTTTTTATTATTATTACTACTAAGTTTTTCTAAAAAATTAAGATTGCTACTACTACATGCAACAACAACAACAACTGTTGTTGCCGCTGCCGTCGTGCTGCTGCTTCTGCTTTTTAATATATATAGAAGATATTGATTTGATAAATAAGCAAATTAACTAAGTCTTTATCCTAATTTTTCATTCCGCATTTTTGCCTAACTTCTCATTTCTGTGCCCGTTGCCCACGTTCGCATTCTTATATCAATTAACTTTAAAACTAAGATTTAAAATCTAATAATGACTCAAATAATTTAAATAATTCAGTACTTTAAACTATGATAAATTATAAAATTTGTAAATAATTTTCTTCCTAATTCCTAGCCGTTAATTGACAAGGATGGATTAATGACTCTAATAAAATATTGTTAGTGCAATTATTTATCATTAAATGGTGTAACTTTCTAAACGTGAATGGTTGGATTTTAAATTATAAAAATATGAAGAAATTAAATAATAAGAATTAATTATTTGATGGAGTGATTTTAGCAGATTTAAAATAAAATATTTTCATAAAAATTATTAATATTTTATTATTTTAAAGTCTTAAATTGAACAAAATAACTAATTAGTAACTCAATTTGCTAATTGTCCTAAAAACTAGCACATGTAATAATCCCGTGATACCACTTGACAAGATCTTGACAAGACTTTTTTTCTATTTAATATATATAGAATACATATTATTAGTGTTGCTCTTTTTCTTCGTTCTTTTAGCTCCAATTCTTCTTCTTTTTCTTTTTCCTTCTCTTCCTCCTCTTCTTCATTCTCCTCTTCTTCTTCCTCCTCTTCCTCTTCCTCTTCTTCATTCTCCTCCTCCGCCTCCTCCTCCTCCGCCGCCGCCGCCACCTCCGCCGCCTCCTCCTCCCCCTCCCCCTCCCCCTCATCCTCTTCCTTAAAAGAGTTGCTTGTTTTTTTGTTTTTTTCCTTTTTAAAAAATTAAATATAATTATATAAAAACTGTATAATTAATGTGTAGATTTGCATCGGTATAAGAAATATATGAAAACTGTATAGAATAGATTTTTTTTAGTAAAAGAAGCTAAAAAATAGAAGTGAAGAAAATAAAAAAATAGGTAAATATTGGATAAAGAAAAAAAGCGACGGGAGGAGGGAGCTAGCAAATTGACTAAAAAGTGGGATATTGAATTTATCAGCAATTTTCATGAAATTTGTTTAGGCTGTAGTGTATTTTTTGTCCTTTTCAGTTTTTCCTATATGAGATTTAAGCTTAAAAAATCTCATATTTTAGGAGTTCTTATATTTTTTATTTTTCTTTATCATATTAAGACCTTTTCATATACACAAGAAAAAATAAATCTATCAATATTAATTTACCATATATTTGTTCTTATTATATATTTTGAAATTCTTTAATAATTAATTAATAACTGAAAGAAATAAGTGAAAAGATAATTTTATTTATTACAATATTTTCTAATGAATAATAAAAAATTTAAATTATTTTTTTTAATTTTTTTGATATACTTAAGAATTTTTTGCTAGCTAAATGGATGCAAATGAGAAAAAGAGGGATAAAGCCATTAAATGTTGCACATGAAGAGTCAAGAACAATGGAATGCAGTAGCTGTTGTTCCACCCCTTCCACAGCAAGGTGGTGCAAGATATAAATAGTAGAGTCGTCAATATGCGTCATTAAATTATTTCAATTAATGTGGAAGGAAAGTAGTAATAATAACTTTATAAATATACTAGTGAAGTAATCTGCGCTTCGCGCAGTAAACAAATTGATGAAATAATGTTTTGATAATTGATGAAATATTTTTTTGATAATTGATTGGATAAAATATATTTTCATGTTAATTACTCGGAATCATATAATTAATTAAATACATAAATTGCAAATAAAAAGAATTTCACTAGAATTATTTCTTGAATCTTTGAAGATGAAAGATTAAGAATTATAGCATTATACGTCCACCAACCACCGTGGTGATCATTGAATAACTGAGCATCGGCAAGGCATACAAATTACCTTAAGAGTTATGACCTGGACAACTAACATTTTAATCCAACACTACATTCTATTTTTTTGGGATCCAGTTGCAAGAACCCACTCAATATTTATGATATTCTAATTCCACATAATCTGATCAACAATAATTTCAGCTATACGTTTCTATTCATTTTCTTCACTCAATTAGATGTCACACAATATATTAATTTATGTAAAAATGCAGTCATTTTATATCACCACCACAAATACTTCCAGCCAGGCGCATGCAAATGTTCTCTCTATATATATATGACCATAGGTACATGTGTTGACACATAAATAAGATGGAGAAGTGTGAAAGTAAATTTAAATGTGATGTCAAAGGCATAATATACATAATTTCTTCACCAAATAAGTCACTGAAATCCTCCATATACTATCTAACAAATCATGTATAATTTTGTATACATCATGACTGTCATTAAGCAAAAATTTATGCAAAATAACGAAATCTGGTTCACAATTAATATTAAGCTAAGTAGTGAAAATCTGTTGGTGGATTTAAATCCATTTTAGAAAGGAATAGGCTATCATTATCTCCATGCAATTCAGATGACTCTAATATTATCTGTCATTATATATCTATATATATATGGTATAAAAAGGTTGAATTCATGTTAGCTGCTATGCTTAGAACTATAAAGAGACGAGCCTAGTTATTTAAAGAACAAATTTGAATATTTATATCGGAGTAAAATAATAAGAAATGACTAAGCAACAAAGCCAAGTAATGGATTGACTTGAAAGGAGTTTTGAGGAAATTACTGTCGAGGCTATTCAACTACCAAAATAACAATTACAACAATTACAACAATTACAACAAGGAGTTCTACTTCTAGTTCACATGTTGTTGATAGTGCAAGAATTTCTTTAAAAAAAAAATTATTTGTCAAGGATCCGTCAATATAAAATTCATTTCTGCAAGTGTCAATACTATAATCATCCTAAAATCTGCAACATGATGATTGTTATTTTTCATGAGACAATGAAATATGCATAAAGGAACACTCAAAATAAAAATAAATATATAGCAAGTATCATAGATACATAACATAAACACACAAAAGTTTATTTTCAACACTCAATTAATCGGGAAGTTACTTCAACTCTACATGGATAACACAGAGATTTGATCAAGGCGAAACTTTAAAAGAACTATCTACAACATGTAACTTCCAAATGGCACATACGATTAGGAGATGGCTAGTATTAATATGTTGATCAACTTCTCATCTTCTCATTTCCTTCTTATTTTTTGTTTGGCCAAGAGCTCTGCTGCAATCTGATAGTGAAACCATAGAAGCACTTCTATTATTCTTGCTACTTGTACTAATTCTTAATTTATTCTTCAAACGAATGGGTATAAAATAAGTAGATCATAAGTAATGTTGCCTAACAGGATCAATAATTCAGTGGAGACAAAGAGGGAAAAAAAGTTTAGCATTAGCGAGTAAGAACTTATGTGCCATGGTTAATCAATATTTTATTGTATAATCATTGTTCTGCAGTAGATCTATAGCAGATTAACGGAAATGACCAAAAAAATAAAAAAAATACTGCAAATCAATTTAATTTATATTATTAGACATTGAATCAACAACATACCTAGTACTGCCCACAAAGTAAGTTCTGGAGAGGATATGGTGTAAGCAGATCTTACCCCTACCTCAAGATAGAGAGATTATTTCTGATAGACTCATATATCTGGCCTCTTTGGAATTTCAAAGTACAATAAATAAATGATGTGATTTAGAGGCAGAAAGAAGGTTGTGGTATTTAGAGGCAGTGTGGTTGGGTATAGCAGGAAGAGATTTAAATATATTTTTGGTGCTAATCGCAGTTACAATCCAACCTCTAGTCAAATTATTAAATATCCAATCCAGATTTTCAACTAAGCTGAAGTAAAAAATGAATAGGTTAAATTGCCCGAATACAATCACACAGGTCGATCATATCAAAATAATACCTTAAGGTAAATAATGAAGAATAACTAAATCTGATAACCATTTTTTTGGATGATCAGAAAAACAAACCAAATGTCATATTGTACTTCAAAGAAAAAGAAGTAGTTTTCTTATATATGTGGAAGTTTTCATATGAGAAGTCCTTTTAGTTTAACTTTGCATTAGTATGTCTCTCTACAACCAATGGAAAGTAGAATATTATTGGCTTACTGAAAAAAGTTACAGTTACCAAAAAGGAAGAAAAATAATTCTTACGAAACAATATGAGTTTCCCAAGTATAACTTATGAATTCACATACCCAGTGTTGAAAAAGCACAAATATAAGAACTCCATGAGAACTTATTATCCTTTTAGATATCAACACATCTTGATCCCATCATGACTTACCTAAAAACTATCAAGTCACTACTACTTTGGAGTTTGGATCTCTTTAGTTTGTACTCTTTCTGCATTCAAGAAACCAACCAATATAGTTAACTATAACCGTCTTGTGGTTTGGCTATTATACAAGGAGACAGATTTATACAAAAGAAAATTATGCATGAATTATTCAATCCGATAACAACTTATAAGTAAAATGTTTCACCAAAATAGTTTAACAAATATAAAAGGGTCAATTGAAATTTGATTGCATGAATCTCTGAGATTAGCTTCACAATTGTTGAGGAGAGAATCAAGACTTGACAGTATAGAGAAACTGTTAAAACCTGAAAAGAAGAGTTCATCGCAAAAATAACCAATAATTGATTGGATTAAGCAAATAAATTAGATAAATTTGAACAAAAATAAAATTGCAATGAGAAATCTCATGAAAAATAAATTTGCCAATGCCCTTCCCCTTTTTTAAATCAGTTATGCCACCTAGAAATATGCTAGAACTAACATTGAATGAGAGAACTGATCTCTATAGTTTTTGAATTCTTATGTTGTGTAATCTCTGGCTCAGGAGTGGGAATAGGATCTAGTAAAGGCCCCTATCATGGCCCTTATCTGGAGACACATCTCATGGCTGTCAATGACCTCAGGGCCATCTAAGAACAAGAGAAGGATCCCTAGGCTCAGTCTCAGGGCTCTCATCTCGTGTAGCGATAGCGCGTGTCCTAGTCATCTGCAAAAGATTGAAGTTAAGGGAACGTTTCATAAACTAACTCAGACTCTTAGCACAAAATGTGTAAACGAAGTGAGGAACTCCTAAGAATGTCCTATAACCTCTTGAGGATAGAAAACAAACGTCATTATTCAGATTCACATGACTCTACTAGACACTTGGTCTTGTACCAACAATACCGGTGTAGCCTAGGCTCTGATACAAATTTGTCACGACTTGATTTATGAGTCATGATGGAACCTACTATATCTCACCAGTAGGTAGGCCAAATCATAACCTTAAGCTGAACACAATGGGTTAACTTAGTGGAAAAATGCTAACATAGGGAAAAATTGACAACACAACTTCAAAATAGATAGTATATTTGAAACAGATCAAAGATAGTTAATACATAAAAAACCATTCCATGACCTGGTAGAGCCAGTACAAGGTCATCTAGGTATAATACAACTTAAGTTAAAAAATAGTCAATAACATCTATCTTGAAACAAAAAATAGAATATCAAAGTTAGAAGGAAATAAGCGACTCCAACTCAAAGAGCTCACCATATCTTTGAAAATCAACACAACACAAACGATAATCAACGACAATGACTAGTACTCAAATTTTCTCCATAAGGTACAAAAGTATAGTATGAGTACCAAAACCACAGATACTCAGTAGGCATCATCGTCCGATTGAGTTAAATCATGATATAAATATGATAAAATAAGAGATAGCATAATCAAGTAAACGTAGAGACAAACCTGAATCAACTCCAATATCACTGTGCTTAATTAAGTATATAAACTGGAATAACAATATAACATAAGGATTCAACAAATTCAATCATAACCACAGAATTATCCCTTATATGTCAATTAGTGCTGAAAAGTAAATAACTCACTGCAAGCTCCCAGAAGCCTTAAAGGTACAAATAAGATGGAGTAACTGACCACCATCATTATCAGCTCTACTGATACAACTAGCATTCGTCCATGCCACACTAACCATCAATTGCCCATGGTCACCATTTATCAAAAGATCAACACCTATAACTAACAATCACATAACAACTAATCCTCATTTGTCAACTAATCATTATTTATCAACTAATCTTCAATTATCAATAAAATATCATTTATTAACTAATTGTTATTTATCAACTAAACATAGTACCACTAGAATCCATTCATATCACGCCATATTATAACACTAGAATCCATTCATATCACGCCATATTATAACCATTCCTCATTTTCATATTTAGCTAGAATTGCTAATATCAATCTCACACCCCGATATCATCATACCATAATTAGTATGCCATAGTGTAATAAGTATATTCAAACTCAAAACGGTATATATAATCGAGGAGATCATAATAAATATCATCCTCAAAATCATCACTAATATCATTAATATCATCATCAACACCATCAATACCATCATTAATATCATTATCAATATCATAGCCATCTTTCAGACTTATATCGGGTATCAGTAATCGATGTCATCATTATTATCCAGACTTGAACTGGGAAACATATCATTATTACAATGGCCAGTAACATAATCAATAGCATGATTGCCAATATAGTAAATTAATGTAATCATAGCACAATAGATAGAATAATTGCTAATATAATCAAGATAAATAGTCTATAGTATAAACAATAACATAATCGCTAATAAAAGTAATAAGCATGCTTTTTTTAAGATCAATAGCATAATCGCTAATATAACCGATAAACATCTTAATCGATAAAATAGTCAATAGGTATGATTGCTAACATAATTGATGTCCCCCAAAGCTGCACCCCTAAATATACAAAAATAGTCAATGCAAAATATAGTAACCCAACTCAGGTTGGGGTCGAACCCACATGGAGTACGTGAATTATCTCTATAGTTTGCTAAATCAATAGGAAGTACTGAAAAATAAATGGAGTTATTTATTGTAAACAGTAATCAAAGTCAAATGCTTTGGTTGTAAACAGTCAGAAACGAACACTAGGATTGTGTTCCTCCTGGCTTTTAACTCTGTAGGCTTCTCATGCTCAATCCAACTATAAAATTGTTGTACATGTAGAATCTGGTAGGCTTGGTATCACAACTCGCCTCTCAGCATACTTTGGTGAATTTTATTTATCTCTTCTCGGTCTCAGAGTGTTGCCTTACTAACCTTTGCCTTGGACTCCAGTTTTAACTATCTCCTCTGGATCTCAAGTTAATTTGATGCAAGTTCATTGTCTTAAGAAGATAATGTGGATTATCTTATTTCACCAATTAGCTCTAAATCACTGTTATGATCTTCTTTTACAAATCTCTACATCCCTTTCGTGTTCCTAGTGTATATAAGCTGGCTCCTAATGTTTGCAAGCATAAAGAAATCAATAGGTATAAAGAAAACCAAAATGCATACAACGACAATAGTCTAGAAGGATTGAACACTTTCCCTACTTCGTTATTCAGCCAGGGTTCCCACAACCCTAGCTAAGGGAATTAGCCACTCATCATTATGAAACAATCAATGGAATTCATATGTGAATGCATTAAATCAATTTCACAGTAATTAACAAATAAAACTCAAAGTCTCAAATGGAATAATCAACCAAAATCAAGAGCAAAACAATCCCAAGATTAAAATTAAATACTTGCATCAAATAAATGTATGTAAGTATCTAGAGTGGCCAATGTAATTAAAAAATGTCAAAAGGGTATATATAGAGTACAAGGAACCCCCTTGGAAATATCTCCTAAACAAAGAAGGAAAATGGAGGTTGGTGGCCATTTACTGGGCCACCTATGGGTCATAGGTGGCACCTATGGATTATAGGTGGTACCACATAAGTGCCAGGGCCAAATTTTTTTTTAATACTCCTTTAGACATTATCTTATGAGATAGGTTCTTTAATCTACAGACTCTAGGTGGCACCTACGGGATGTAGGTGCCCTCCGTAAGTAGCAGTGTCCAACTTTCAACTTCTTATTCTCTATTTCTTAGCTTTTGTGACACATTCTTGCACCTACGACTAATAGGTAGTAAATATTGGCCATAGGTGCCCACTTTAGTGGTCAAAAACTTTAATTTTCACTCATTTTCTTCAAAATAGTTCCAAAACCTAATTTCCTACAAAACACAACATATCTAAATAAAAGACCTAAGTAACTTCCATATTTTCATCATTTTAAGCATCGAATTGCTATGAAACCATAGAATATCAATAATCCATAATCATTATCAATAGCATAGGAAATAACTTCATCAATAGCGTAAACAATACCTTCTAATTAGCATAATAGATAGCTTATTATTAGTTTAGTCAATAGCTTATCCATAGCATAATCTATAGCTTATTCATAGCATAATCCATGGCATAATCGCTAATGTAGTTAATAATTATGATTCTGGCTTAATCAATAACACCATCATCAACGTAACCAACAAACATGGTCATTCACATAACTAATAACAAAATCACTAGTATTGTCATTAGACATGGTCATTATAGGTAATAGCATAATTACTATTATATTTGAGAGAATGATCGGTAACATATACTGTACATTACACTAACTTAGTCAACAACATTACCAATGGACTAATCAATAGACCAATGCTACACTTTTAAACAATGCTAAAATAGTTGATGAAAAATATGATAACCCAACTCAGGTTAGGGTCGAATCCATAGGGAATACGTGAATTATCTCTCTAGTTTGCTGAAGTTAACAGGCAGTACTGAAAAGTAAATATGGGGTTTGTTGTTGTAAACAGTAACTAAACTCAAATGATTTGGTTGTAAATAATCAGAAATGAACACTAGGCTTGTGTTCCCCCTGGCTTCTAACTCTGTAGGCTTCTCGTGCTCAATCCAACTATAAAACTGTTATGTATGTAGAATCTAGTAATTTAGGTATCACCAACCATCTCTCAGTATACATTGGTGAATATCACTTGATATCAGAGTGTCGCCTTACTAACCCTTACCTTGGACTCCATTTTCAACTATCTCCTCTCGATCTTAAGTTGATTAGATTCAAGTTAGTCATCTTAAGTAGATAATATGAATTAGCTTATTTTGATAATTAACTCCAAATCACTATTGTGATCACCTTTTCCCAATCTCACAAAAATCCCACTTGGGTCCCATTTATGGGAAATCACAGTTTTGAAGCCAATCCAACGTTCCCTCATGCTCAAGGAGTCATTACCCTCAATAATGGGTGAAATCCTAGCTAATTTGGGGCAAAAATAAAACCTGTAAGGTTTTAGAATTTTTGAAAAAGAAATGAAAAACTCTACCATGAAAAGGGTGAAGTCTTACCACAAATCGAAAGATGATCGTGTCAAAGAGTGTTAGCCAAGATCCTAAATCACCCCAAAGCCTCAATTTTAAGTTATCACACCATTTAAGGTTTTAGTCTTAATATAATTAATAAAGGAATGCCAAAAAGGGCTAAAATGGGATACTCATACCCTTTGCAGATTCACAGGTGTTGCTATCGCGACCTGAGACTCGTGATTGCGGTCGCGGCATTTCCCCATCATGATCGAAATACTGGCAAAGGGGGAAATAGCATATGGTGATAATGATTTACCATTCTCTATCAAGATCCGGGCCACTTGATTTATGTGTTTTTTGATATTTATCTTGACTTCAGTTTTTTTGGTTAGAATATTCTAGTACAGTGTCTTTTGGTTCTTGGGAACTTGTAAGAGATGGTTGTTTTATTCTGTAATTATGTTATTGATGATTTTTCAACATTATATCCCATAGTAATAATTAGTTAATTATTTATGTCTTAATAATAGATAAGTTATTAGGTTAGGTTTCGTTAAATAATTCTCCCACGAAGGGTTAGTGTGGGTGCACTCACGGTCATTTGAGGTCATGAGAAATAGTAAATGATTGTTGTATATAATAATTGAAAAAATATTCTTAAAATGACACAACCCAAACTAGGGACTATTCGTGATGGGTATCTCAAGTCCTCCAAGGATCGAAGACCGCCCCTTTTAACCTAGCCAACAAAAACATAATACAAATAGCAGCGGATGAGTATTAAAATATAATAAGATAGAGCTGCGTTCTAAACATATAGCAAGATAAAGCTGAGTTACGAACATATAACACGATAGATAAATCAATAATAAGAGGAATCTAAGAATCCACAACATAACCCACTGACACTTTATCCACAAAAGCCTCTAAATCAGTCAGAATATCAAACCAGGTCGGGACATGCCCCCGACTGTTATAGTGACAATGACAATAGCAATGTTAATGTGAACTTTTTAATTCTAAAATATGGAGGGTAATCGATTGAATGACAAAGATTTCTAGAGGATGGAAGTTCACCACTTCACCGCAAACCAAATGACGAGCCCGATCACCTAATACTGCACATGTCAACAAAGAACCCTACATTATGAAAGAATGTAGCTTTCAGGGATGATTAGTGGGGTGAGCACTAGCATGTAACTTGGGGTAGGGATAAAATAATGGCATTTCAAAACCAAATCTGAAACTAATATACATGTTTACATACATGCATACATACATACATATATATATAATACTGGGATAGGGAACCGAGTTTAGCATGAAGTTTAAAATCATTAACTTGAACTGTGTAGCTTCGTCTATCCTATAAACACCCACATGATATACAGGTTCAACTCCTCCATCGGAAGGGCCTCAGTGCGTGTTAGCCACACGAACTGGATATATCAAAGGAAGGCTAGGGAATGCCTCGTCCCCATGCTATTCCAGAATACATATATGTAAATATATCAAGTATGAACTGTGCACATTTTTAAAACCCATTGGGGTCTGCACCACACAGGAAGGGATCGGGTCCCTCAAGATCAACAACAGATAATCAAACAATAGAGTGTAGGAAAACTAAAGACAATATGAAAAGAGTAAATGCACAAGGATTTTTAAGTGGAAACCCGGGAAGAAAAAAACCATGGCTTTCCCTCACAAGCAACAAAGAAATTTACTATAATAAACATCCTAATTATAGTTTAGATTTCAGCCCAACTTTAGGCTCCTTGCGCTAGTAGCAACTCTACTATAAGCTCATCTTTGTAACTCTACCAAGGACTCTCTCTCTACACTGATTAACTCTAATTAGTCTTACACTTAGGAACCTCTACCTAAGAACCTTCACTTCAAACAAAAGCACTACTCTTATATGATGAGTAGTTCATTTACAATTCAACACTCAAGAGCACTCACTCACTCTTTAAGTATATTACAAAGATAAGAGCATGAGCTATGCTTGCGCAGTCTTGAAATAAAGTTTTTTGCCTCTTCTTTCACTTTTTAGATTTGTACAAAATACTTATTTGGTGAAGAGACATCTCTTCCCTTTTATAGTTGAGTGATGTTTAGGGATAAACGATTATTGGATTAGCTGTCCAAGTCAGTACAAAATAGAACCTGGAAGTTTGTTACACAAAAGGACAAAACTGTGCAGATGACGCGTACCAACTGTACAGTACCTTGCACATCCAGGGACCTAGTCCTTTGCAATTTAGCTGCTCGTCATCAAAACTACATATAAAAATTTCCCCCCTTTTTGATAATGACAAACCAAACCATACAATTTGAGCACCAGTTCACATTCATCATGTTTAATCAGTGTGATTACTACTTGAAAATGAATGTTCCCCCTATCATCATGCAACAGAGGGACCTGGTTCCTTATTGTCATTTGCAGCAAAAGATTTTGATTTATTCCCCCTGTCATTATGCACCTTTAATTAGTGCATTTGCTTACTGCACACTTTCCCTTGTCAATATGTGCCTTTAATCAGTGCATTTGTACACGACACACTTCCCCTTGTCAACATGACTCCCAATTTTTCTATTCAACACCTCACACACTTTCCCCTATCAATATGCTATTTACATTAACCCAGAACATACCATTTGGTACCTGGTCCCCTACTATATGTACTTAGTAGTGTATTGTATTCCCTCATTTGGCATCATTGAAATGTAAGAACAGTGAACAAAGAGTAAATTAAGCACAAATTAATTAACTTATGGCTACTGGAGAAACACTAACATGAAGAATGACTTTTCAATATAATGAGAACAAATGTAACACACAAAATAAATATTCATTTATAAGAAGGATAAGTATCATTGTGGTGCATAAATTAAATGTTCTTAGGGAAAAAGCCACAGGAGGTTCTGGGAATTTTTTTTGAGAAGTAGTAGTGTCAGGCTGTTGTTTAGATGCCTTATCGCTGCATTTGACCTAAGGACCTCATCAATTAAGATTGACACCCTCTTCTTCAGTTCAACATACTCGGTTCTAAGCATTTCTTGGTCACATGAGCTTTCTTTGGAAAGATGCTTAATTATCTCCTGAAGGTTGCTGATTTCTTTCTCCTTGGCAGTTAGGTTGAACTTCAGTTCCTCTATTTCTTTGTTGAGCTACATTTGATAAATGCTACCTGGTTTAACATATTCAGTCTTGACCAATGTTTTCATATCAAGCATTTCAACTGTAGATCCTTGGGTTCCAAAATCACATATAATGCTATAATGATTAAGTACTTTGTTTAATCAAAATCCATACAACATGCCATGCTTTTCATTCTTACTAAGAACCACTTTGTGAATGTGTTCTACCATCAATGCAGGGAGATTAATGAATTTAAAGCTGCTAAGGCATTCCATCATATATAAGTCAGTGGCTAAGGCAATTTTTCTCTTTTGTGACCTAGGAAGGATTACCTTGTTCAACAACAACAACAACAAACCCAGTGTATTCCCACATAGTGAGGTCTGGGGAGGGTAAGATGTACGCAGTCCATACCTCTACCTCTAAAGAAGTAGAAAAGCTGTTTCCGATAGATCCCCGGCTCGTGACATGAAATACTACACAAATACATAGTAAAGCATGGAACAAGATGGCATAACATAAATACGACACCCACAAGTAATAAGAAGTGATTGTCATGATCCTTCTCACTCTTAGAATATACCAAGATATCGTCAATAAACACGATCACTAAAAAAATCCAAAAACTATATGAATACCCAATTCATAAGATCCATAAAGGCAACCGAAACATTAGTCAACCCGAATGAATAGCTACAAACTAATAATGACCATATCAAGTTCAAAAAGCAATCTTAATGATATCTACCTCCCTAATCTTCAACTGATGATAACCCAACTGAAGATCAATCTTAGAAAAGTATCTAACACCCTGGAACTGGTCAAACAAATCATCAATCCTAGGAAATGGGTATTTATTCTTAATTGTCACCTTATTTAATTGTTGATAATCTATATACATCCAAAGAGAACCATCCTTCTTATGCACAAAAAGCATGAGAGCACTCCACGGAGACACACTAAGATAGATGAAACCCTTATTAAGAAGATCCTTTGACTGCTCCTTAAGTTTGTATCAACTTAGCCAGAGCTATTATATACGGAGGGATAGAGATAGGACGGGTATCCGATAGAAGGTCTATCTAAAAATCTATTTCCCTAATAGGAGGAATACTAGGAAGATTATCGGGAAATACTTCAGGAAATTTGTTAACCACCGGGACAAAAAATAAAGAGGGATCCTCAGTTCCAGAATTCTTAACTCAAACCAGATGATATAAACACCCTTTAGAAATCAACTTTCAAGCTCTAAGATAAGAAATGAACCTCCCCTTAGACACTAATGAACTTCCCCCCTCCCCCTATTATATTATCGATTCATTAGGGAATTGGAAACTGACCTTACGGGTCCGATAATCTAACAAAGCATAGTAAGAATAGAGAAAATCCAACCCCAAAATCACATCAAAATCCACCATATCCAACTCTATCAGGTCCACCAATATCTTCCTACCACATATAGACACCACACAACCCCTATAGACCTTTCTAGAAATAATAAAATCACCCACAAGAGTAGACACAGAAAAGGGATCGAAAATACTCATAAGACCAAAATCAAAATAAATAGCCACATAAGGGGTCACATAAGAAATGGTGGAACCCTGATCAAGCAGACAATATAGTTGAAACCCTAGGGGTTGCACCATACTATAAGGGGCTAGGTCCCTTAAAGTTAATCACATGCAAAAATATAGTTAAGAAACCAAGAACACAATACACTGCAGGAAGAGTAAAGTGCATAAGATTTAATGTGGAAACCCCCTTGCTCAAGGGAGAAAAAACCATGGCTTGACCTCATAAGTACCCAAATAGTCTACTATAATCAAACTGTTGATTACAAACTCGAATGAACGTAACTCTAGGTTAATCTTACTTGTAATAACTCTACTACAAGCTCAACTTGACAACTCAAATAAGACTCCTCAATACTTATTAAATCTAATCAGTGTCAAACTTAGGCAACACTACCTAAGCACACTCTAAGACAAGGAAATAAAAGAGCATTACTCTTATAAACTGAGTAATTCTATTATGAATTAAGCTTCACTCAAGAACACTTACTTTTTTAGCTTATAAAATAAATAAGAACATGAACAATACTTAAGCCATGTTGAAAATTAAGTTTTTTTCCTTTCTTCCCTCTTCAACACTCTTTTGAATTAGCAAAAACTACTCAATGAAGAAGCATCCTTTTCCTTTTATAGTGGAGTGATGAGTAGGGTTGAAATATAATTGGACCAGGTGTCCTAAGTAGTACAAGCAATACCTGCACAGTTTGTTACACAATAGGACAAAACTGTATAGATGCGTGCCAGCTGTACTGTACCCTTGCACATCTAAGGACTGGTCCCTTGTAATCATCTGCTCATCATTAAAATAAGATACAATAATTTCCCCTTTTTGATGATAACAAAAAACCATGGTGTTTTGAGCATCAATACTCATTCATCACATTTAATCAGTATGATTACCACTACTGAAGAAGAATGTTCACCCTATCATGCAACATCATGCTTCCACAACTTAGGGACATGATCCCTTATTGTCAATTGCTATCAAGCTTTAATTACTTTCCCCTTTTATTATGCACCATTAGTCATTTAGTGCATTTGCATGCTTCTCCCTATCACTATGCCTCCAGACTTAAACATATCTACTTGGATCCTTGTTCCTAACATAATCAGTACATTCTTTAAATATACACACACCTGGTCCCTTATATATGAAGTTAGTATTCTCTCTTTTGGCATTTTTGAAAAGGAAGGCAAGAGTAAAGATAAGCATAGGATAGTTAACTCATGGCCATTGGGGATAGACTAACCTGAAGAACAACTTTAAAACAAAGGAAACAAATATGGCACAAATAAAAAATTCATTGTTAGAACAATTACAATATACCAAGAAAACATCAAATAATTGTTTACAAAGGCCACTACAGAGACTGACACAGGAAATTAACTCACTAGGACTCAGGTGGAAGGGAGCTTAAGGGAGAGTGACTTTAGCAACATGTCTATTCTAGCAGTCTCAAAAGGTTAAGCATCCAACAACTATTTAGTGAGGGTTCTTACATCAGCATTCAACCCTTGAACCTCACCAGTTAATTCTACAAACTTACCCTTGAGCTTTGTATTTTTTGCTGCAAGTTCTTCAGTAGCACCAGGTCCCTTTGAGGACAACTTCTGATTTTGTAGTTTTAGGTGCACTATTTCAGTATTCGTTGCTGCTAACACAATACTAAACTTCTCTATTTCATTAGCTAAGCTTTCTTGAGCAGCCAAAAGTTCTGATACTTGGGATATAGTTCCCACTTTCTCTTCAATGCCTTTATTCTCCAAGGCTATCATGCTGAACTTTTGTTTGACTGTTCAAAGAGTTCCTTTTATACCAATTACTGCAACATGCTTAAGCACATTGTTTAGGATGTACCTATATGGCATTCCATGTTTCCCCTTTTTCTCATAAATTACTTTTCTCATGTTCTCAATCATAAGAGAAGGTAATCTTATCAATTTAAACTTACTCAAACATTCTTCTAAGAACAAGTCAACACCAGATGTAATGGTCCTCTTTTTTTACTAGGCAAAAAAACCTTGTTCACAAATTCAAATACCAACTGGAAATCACTTGTGTGAAATTTCTTTATAACCTCAGCTATCGAAGTCCCACCACTTTTGAGGCTTCAATCATGAACTCATTTATGGGTTTTTGCTTCACAACAGTCCTTATTCTTATAATAGGTACATTCAAAATTCCTCCCAAGGTTTCTTCATCTAGTCTTATTTCTTTTCTTGCACCTGTGCAAATAGACTCTATCCATCTTCTGAGTTATCTATTGAGTAATAGAATTCTCTAACATCATTTTCAAAAACCATTGATGCTACTTCCTCAAATAGATGTAACCATCATTGGTGCCGAACATACTCTTTCAACTCCACCATCCCAGGTTTCTCATAGATCTTAGGATCAAACACTCTCCAAGACAAGACCTTTTGTGTTTTTAGGCTTCCAATCTTTCTTTCTTTAGATATGTCTTTCTTTTCTTCCTCTTTTTGCATTCTTTCGGGTTCATTGCTTGGATTTTTGTTTTTATCTATTTTTCTCTTCTTGGGTACATGTCCATTAGAGACTTTCTTTCTTTTGACAACAATATGTGTCTTCTCCTTTCCCGCATGGCTATAGGACTTTGAACTGAAGGTCCTGGTCCTCTCATTAACAACAACAACTTCAAAATCAATGTCCTCCCCCCTTCAAGCTCTATAATATGAATAATTTCTTTCTCTTTTACTACAACAGTTTTATTAAGCCTTTTTCTTTATATGGTTGAAGACTTTTTTTTCCTTCATAGCATCTGTTAGAAATTTGATTTTAGACCCCTTAGCAGAATAGGATTGACATGAACTAAACCAGGGCCTAGTTATGTCAGGTATCTCAAGTCCAACCAAGACCGGAGACCACCCCCAATACCCAAACCATTAACCACCCCACACCCCATGTCGGAAGAATTTTGAGCATATAACCAAATAAGATAAAATTAAACTAAAGATATGACCATAAGTCTAAAATCAAAATTGAAAGCCACAGCCGTATAACCTTCCAATAACAATCCCAACGCCAATGCCAATACAAATGCTAGCACTAATACCGACACCGCTCGTGCTCATAGTAGTCCAACAAAGCCTCAAACCAAAATCAAAGGACATCCAGTCGGGACATACCCCCGACCATAGCTAAAACCAAAACCAAAGAAATAAAAATTATATAAAGAAGTCCATGGCATGAAATAGGGTCTTCCTGAGTATGGAGGCTCACCAATTTAGTTTGACTCAAAAGATATCTCTGAATCACCAAGTCACTGAGCAGGATGAGTGAAAGTGTGATCGGTTCCTGAATCGTGTGGGGATACAGTTTCTAAAGACAGTAAGCAGTGTGAATGCTAGCATTTAACTCAAGGATAAGGATAAAATAATGCCATTAATTTAAAACCAAATAAAATAACCATATGTAATGACATATATATCGTGCTGGGATAGGAAACAAGGTTTAACATGTATTTTAAAACCATAACCTGGACTGTATAGCTTTACCATCATAAATCCACCCATGGTCTATATAGGTCTACTGTTACCTCTTAAACATACCCCAGTGCATGTAGCTGCACGAATCGGAGATATCATAAATGGCTGGGGATTCCTATTTACCCTTTGCCTTCTATTATAAATATATAAAAATATAGACTTAGGGGATTTTCGTGTACCCCATAAGCATATGGTCACCAAGACCAACCCTCATGTTGGCAAACACGAGTTTCTAATGTTCGTCTTTCTGACTTACACCTTCACAGCTAGCTATCAAAATACCCATTATTCCCCAATTAAAATATTTAGCACACAAACAAACCACCAATTCCAGGAGTCAATTATTAAGGCAATATAAGTAGTATCATCATACTAACTATGGCTGGCAAACAATGTCATTAGCCAACACATACGGGATTTCCATGTACCCCGCAGACTCCATTATTAAAATCACTTGGGGGATTTCTGTGTACCTCTCAAGGTTTCAAAACCATCCATAACTATTTAACCATTTATACCATGCATTAGTTTCAAGAAATAAGTCAAACCAAACACTTTTGGGGATTCCATTGTACCCCTAATTTAAATTCCCACTTTTCTCAAATTTACTAACAAATTTTACAATACAGTTTTGAGGTCATAACCATATCAAAAGTCACAAGTTTAGAGAAATTTACCATTATCAAATTCCACCACCATACCCAGGCACCCACATATTCAAAACCATATTTAAAACATAGAAAACCATAATTAAACCATGGGAAAACATTATTCAACCATAAGCATTTAAAATCCCTAACCTTTATTTTAAAACCATAACAAAACCATGAAACCCATACATTAAAACATGTGCTTTAAGTGAAAAACAACGAGGGAGGAGTAACATGCCTGAAATACCAAGGAATTTTAAAGAAGTTGCACCCTTAGACTCATAGATGATGGTTTTTTTAAAACCCTAGCCTTAGCTTAAACAGAGAGTTTTAGAGAGAATTTGAGAGTGTTTTACTGGGAATAGTGTGTTAATAAAGTCTTAGAGGAGGTTTTAAGTCATGGTATCAAAGAGACTTAAAATAGAAAATGTCCAAAATGCCCCCAACTAAAAACTGTAAAAAGTCATCCTTGGTTACGAGTCGACACATTAACTCGTCATCACATCATACAACTCGTAGCCTTGAGTCGTATCCTAGAAAGTGAGTTAGAAACCCATACACTGTCCTCTTTACGACTCCATGATCCTACTCTTGACCTGACCATACGACTCACATGGTCCAGTCGTATCTAAGACAAAACTCAAGGGATTAGATACTGGACGATATATGACTCAACCCAACCACTTGTAACCTATCCTCATAGCTCTTAGTGAGGCACTCGTACTCAGAGTCAAGTCAAGCCACTAACTTACTAATTTGGTTGAGGTTTATCCTAATGACTCGCCACCACCCTTAATGACTCATCACCACCAAGTCATAACTAGGATAGAAAACCCAACAACTATCCACTAAAACCCTTACGACTAGGGTCACCTAACCTATAACCATACCATATGACTTCTTTGATGAGTCGTTACTAGGACAGTAAGCTCAGAGCTCAAGAATTTTCCAAGAACGAAAAATCTGAGGTGTTTTAATTCTCCCCAACTTAGATCATTCGTCCTCAAATAACGGGACAAAGCAGTGACTAGCATGATTAAACCCCCAAAAATATCTACTCTTACCTTTACGATAGAATACAAATTACCAAGGAATTCACAATCTATCTTTAAAAAAGACAGAAACAAGGATGTTAAGAACAACACATACCTTAAGCACAATTTTCCAATACGGGAAATAGGAATGATACTTGGACTTCATGTCCTTTTCAGATTCCCATGTAGCCTCCTCAACCTTATGGTTCCTCCATAGAACCTTTACCAAAGCTACGTTCTTGGTCCACAACCAACGAACCTGGCGATCCAAGATTTTAATTTAGACCTCCTCATAAGACAAAGAATCCAAAATACCAGTATCCTTAGAAGGCAAAATTTATGACGGATCACCCACAAACTTCCTCAACATAGATACGTGGAATACCGAGTGAATAGAGCTCAAACTACAGGGAAACTCTAATTCATATGAAACATTAGCAACCCTTTTCAAAACCAAATAAGAACTGACATACCGAGGACTGAGCTTTCTTTCCTCACAAAACTGCATTACCCCCTTTATAGGTGATACCTTTAAGAACACCCTATACCTAAACTCAAACTCTAACTTCCTATGCCTCACATTTGCATAGGATTTTTTGCAACTTTGGGAGATTTTTATCCTATCCTGAATCACCTTCACCTTCTCCATGGCTTGGTGAACAAAATTCGGGCCAAACAAATTCACCTCACCAATCTTGAACCACCTAATATGAGACCTACACCTTCTACCATACAAGGCCTCAAACTGAGCCATCCCAATGCTAGAGTGGTAGTTGTTACTATATTCAAACACTATAAGAGGCAAATGTTAAAACCAACTAACACCATAGTCAATCACACAAGCTCAACATATATCCTTCAATGTCAGAAGAGTTCTTTTCGCCTGCTCATCTAACCACAGGTGGAAACACATACTAAGACTCACTTTAGTCCCCAAACCACATTGAAATGACATCTATAAGTGCGATGAAAACTGAGCACCATGATCCAACTTAATAGAAAAATTTACCCCATGCAACTGCACAATCTCTTGGAGGTACAACCTTGCATAATCCTCTGCCGAAAAATTAGTCCTTACTAGTACGAAGTAAGAAGACTTAGTCATCCTATCCATAATAAGCCAAATCTAATCAAAATGATTCCAATACCGAGGAAGATCGGTAGAAAAATACATATTGATCACTTCCCACTTCCACACATGCAACTAAATTTCTTGATACAATTCTTCGGGCCTCAAGTGCTCAACTTTCTCTTGTTGACACACCATGGTTTAGACACAAAACTAGCCACATCTCACTTCATATTTTCCTACTAATATATAGCCTTAAGGTCATGATACATTTTCATAAAACTAGGGTGAATAGCATATCGCGACTGATGTGCCTTAGCTAAGATCCTCTCTCATAACCCATCCATGTTGGGAATGCACAATCTTCCTTGGTACCATAAGGTACCATCACCACTAACATCAAATACCATTACTTTCTACCCACCTATATCACCCTTGATGTGCATCAGGATAGGATCTAACACTGCCTTCTTTTTGACCTCAGTACCAAGAGATGACTTCGCCATCTATTAAACAAACACACCACTATCTTCAAAGTCCAAGAGATGAACTCTAAGGTTTAGTAAAATGGTGGATGTACTTCACTAATTCCTTCTTATCCTCATCCACATGTGTTAGAATCACCATGGATAACCTACTAAGAGCATCAACAACCACGTTAGCTTTTCCTAGATAGTAGTGAAGACTCATGTCATAATCCTTGAGTAGCTTAAGCCATCTACTTTGCCTGAAGTTTAGCTTTTTCTGAGTGAACACACACTGCAGGCTCTTATGGTCTAAAAAGATATCCATATTCACTCCATACAGATAGTGACGCCAGATTTTCAATGAGAATACCACGACCAATAACTCCAAGTCATGATTCAGATAATTCTTCTCATGTACCTTCAAATGTCTAGAGGAATAAGCTACCACCTTGCCATGCTGCATCAAAATGCAACCAAGACTCATACAGGATGTATCACAGTAAACCACAGATCCGTCAGAGCCTTCAGGTAAAGTCATTACTGGAGCTGACGTCAGCTTATTCTTCAGCTTTTCAAAGCTACCCTCACAGGCATCAGACCACAAGAACTTTACCTTTTTTTGAGTTAACTTAGTCAACAGGGCATCTATAGTCAAAAAACTTTCCATAAATCTTTGGTAGTAATCGGTTAAACCCAAGAAACTTAGAATATCAGTTGGAGTCATGGGTTTAGGTCATTTCTTAACCACTGCAACCTTCTGTGGATCTATCATATACTTTCACTAGATTTGACATAACCCAAAAAAGTGACAATGTTCAAAAATAACTCACATTTCGAAAATTTAGCATATAATTATTGCTCTTTCAGGGTCTGCAATACTATGCAGAGGCGATCAACATAATCCACCTCACTCTTAGAGTACACCTAATTATCATCTATGAACACAATGACATACAAATCTTGAAATTGATGAAAGACTCTATTCATCAAGTCCATGAATGTTGCCAGGGCATTAGTTATCCCAAAAGACACAACTAGGAACTCAAAATGCCCATATAGGGTATGGAAGGTAGTCTTAGGGATATCCACCTCCCTAATATTTAATTGATAAAACCCTAAACGAAGATCGATGTTGGAGAAAAACTTAGCACCCTGAAGCAGATCAAACAAATCATCTATCCTCAAAAGAGGATACTTATTCTTTATCGTCACCTTATTCAGTTGTCGATAATCAATATACATACGAAGGGAACCATCCTTCTTACACATGAACAATATCGGTGCTCCCCACGGAGATATACTAGGATGAATGAAATCCTTGTTTAAAAGATTCTTTAATTGCTTCTTAAGCTCCTTTTACTCAGCCGGAGAGATTCTATACGAGAGAATAGAGATAGGCTGAGTGTACAGAATAAGGTCAATCCCAAAATCAATCTCCCTATCAAAAGGGACACCATGAAGATTATTAGGGAAGATCTCAGGGAATTCATTCACCACTGGGATAGAATGTAAATAAGGACCCTCTGAGTTAAAATCTTTAACCAGGACCCTATGATAGAGATACCTCTCAAAGATTAATCTTCATACTCTAAGATACGATATGAACCTTTCCTTGGTTGCTAGAGAACTGCCCTCCCATTCAGTAGCTGGCTCATTGGAGAATTTAAAGATTACCTTATGGGTCTGACATCAAAATCAACCTTGTCTAATTTAAATAGATCCAAAAAAATTTCCCGACTACCCATAGATACCACATAACCCATATAGACTCGCCTGGAAACAACAGAGTCATCCATCACGGTCGAAACAATAAAGGGGTTTGAAATACACTTGGGAACAAAACCAAAATACGTATCCATTAATGAGGTCACATAGGAAAGAGTCGACCTCAGTCAAGTAAATAGTACAAATCATGGGAAAAGAGTTTCAACATACTAGTATCGATATCATGCAATGTCTCAGAATCTTGATGGATAGTGAGATCATAGGGTCGATTTTGACCAGTGCAGGAGCCAGATGGTGCACCCTTTGTGACAGAGCTAATAAAGATTCCGTCGGAACCTTGTTTGCCCCAGAAGCAACCTTAGCCACTGGATAATTTCTAAGCCTATGCCCTGGCTGCCCACAGTTGAAGCATTTGTCCTTTCCCTCATTACCGAAACCATAATGCAATCGACCATAAAGTCTGTAGGGAGGATATGATGGAGCTGATTGGGCCTCACTAGCCTAAGATTGGGCACCCTATGCGCTATAATTGTTGCCACCCTAAAATTATCTGTCATGTCTTTGGGTAGGGAGAACTAGCCAATGTGTAGGTCCCAAAATTTCCCCACTTCTTTTTGGATGACTTTCCACCCTCCTGCCCTTATGCTGTTGACCTTCTCCTTGCTCTGAGTGCTAAAATTTCTAGCTCTGCCTTTCCCTAATTTAAACCTATTTCCTTTTTTCTTTCTCCACTTATTGCATATATATAACCAACCTCCAAATATCTATGTCCTTGTTCAACAAGGCAACCTTACTCTCCAAAATCAAGTCTTGGGACAACCCTGAAGGGAACTTTCTCATTCTAGCCCTCATGCTAGAAACCAACTTTGGAGCATACCGAGATAATTGGTTAAGCTTCAAGACATACTCCTTGAATGATATCTTTCCTTTCTTCAGGTTAACAACCTCTTCCATCTTTACCTCTCACAGCTGTTGAGGAAAGAAACAGTCAAGAAAAGCTTTAGAAAAGTCCTCCCATATGGAAACCTCAACATCTACACCTCTGAGTTGCTCCCACTCTTTACACAAATGATGAGCTACATCTTTCAACTGGTAGGATATAAACTCCATACCTTTCACCTCAGTAACATGCATCACCCAAAAAAACTTTTCCATTTTATCAATAAAGTCCTGAAGATCTTCCTCAACTTTTGTACTGGTAAACACAAGAGGAATCAACCTCATAAATTTTCCAAATCTAGTGGCCTCAGAGGATGGACCAACATAATCCACAAGCTCAGTCTGAGAGGCTACCAACTGAGTGAGCAAATGTATCAATTGGAAAAACTCAATATTAGACACATCATCTTGAGGTATTCGAGGAGCGATAAGAGGAATCGATGGAGCTCCATTATGACCATCAGAGAAAGTGTCCATATACCTAGTTTAAACCCCTAGGGTAGGAAGGGCTCCATTTTCACTTTCCTCAATTAGGACAAAAGGGTTCCTACGAACATCAGATTTTCTTAGAGGCATGATTTGAAAGGTGAACAAATAGTAATTAGAGAGATCAAAGACCTTAGACTCTACAGCCTAAAAACATAACAAAATAATGAGAGATATTCCTAAATGCCATGTAGCCTCTCCTTTATGAGTGTGGAGTGCTACACATCTTTAAAAGAGACTCTACTTAATACGGTATTGTAGACTTTGATACCAATTTGATATGACCCAAACTAGGGCCTAGTTGTTTCGGGTATCACAAGTCCAACCAGGACCAGAGACCACCCCCAATACAAAAACCATTAAACATCCCACACCCTATGGCAGATAAATTCCGAGCATGTAACAAGTTAAGATAATATTAAATTAAGGACATGACCATAACTCTAAATTCAAAACCGAAGGCCATAATCGTTTAACCATCCAATACCAATCCCAATACAAATGCTAACACTAATACCAACATAACCCATAGTAGTCCAACAAAGCCTCTAACAATATTCAAAGGATATCTAGTTGGGACATGGCCCCGACTATAGCCAAAACAAAAACCAAAGAAATAAAAATGATATAAAGAAGTCCATGGCATGAAATAGGGTCTTTCTAAGTATAAAAGATCACTAATTCAGTCTGACTCAAAACCTATCCTTGAATCACCAAGTCTTTAAGCAGAAAGAGTAAAAGTATGGTCGATTCCTACATCGCATAGGGATACATCGCCTAAAGACGGTTAGTAGGGTAAACGCTAGCATGTAACTCAGGGATAAAGATAAAGTAATGACATTAATTCAAAATGCAATCAAATAACCATATGTAATGACATACATACATATATATATATCGTGCAAGGATAGGGAACAAGGTTTAGCATGTATTTTAAAACCTTAACCTGGATTATGTAGCTTTACCATAATAAATCTACCCACGAGCTAAATGGGCCCTAGTGCGTATAGCCGCATGAATAAGAGATATCAGAGATGGTCGGAGATTCCCGTGTACCCTTCGTACTCCATGATACATATATACTAACATTAACTTGGGGGATTCCCGTGTACCCCTCAGGCATATGGTCAATAAGACCAAACCACATGCCGACAACCATGAGTTTCTAGTGTCCGTTCCCCAGACTCACACCTTCACGGCTAGCTATCACAACCCCCATTATTCCTCAATTAAAACATTTAACAGACAAATAAACCACTAATTCTAGGAGTCAATTATTAAGTCATTATAAGTGGTATCGCCATATTGACTATAACTTGAAAACAATGTCATTAGACAATACTTAAGGGATTCCCATGTACCCCACAGACTTCATTATTAAAATCACTTAGGGGATTCCCATGTACCCCATAAGGATTTCAAAACCATCCATAATAATTTAACAATTAATACCATGCGTTAGTTTTAAGAACTAAGTCAAACCTAACACTTTGGGGATTCCATTGTATACCTAATTCAAATTCCTACCTTTGTCATAACTACTAACCAATTTTACAATACAGGGTTGGGGTCATAACCACTTCAAAAGTCACAAGTTTTGAGAAAGTTGCCATTATCAAATTCCACCACCATACCCATGTACCCACATGTTCAAAACCATATTTAAAACATAGAAAACCATAATTAAACTATGAGAAACATTATTCAACCATAAGAATTCAAAACCCCCAACCTTTATTTCAAAACCATAACAAAACCATGAAAGTCATAATTTAAAACATGAGTTTTAAGTGAAATAATAATGACGGAGGAGTAACATGCCTTAAATACTAAGGATTCTTGAAGAAGTTGCACCCTTATACCCTTAGATAACCGTGTTGTTTTAAACCCTAGACTTAACTTGAACAGAGAGTTTGAGAGAGAATTTAAGAGTGTTTTATTAGAAATGATGTGTTAATGAAGTCTCAGAGGAGGTTTTAAGTTATGGTTTCAAAGAGACTTAAAGTGGAAAATGTCAGAATGCCCACAACTTAAAACTTTAAAAAGTCATCCTTGGCTATGAGTTTACACATTGACTCATCACCACATCATACGACTCGATTCCTTGAGTAGTATCCTAGACATTGAGATGGAAACCCATAAATTGTCAACCTTATGGATCCATGATCCCACTCGTGACCTGACTATACAACTCGTATGGTCCAGTTATATCTAAGATAAAACCAAAGGGATTAGACACTGAACAACATATTACTCAACCCTACAACTCATAACCTATCCTTATGGCTCTTAGTGAGCCACTTGTACTTAAATCCAAGTCAAGACACTAAGTTACTAATTTGGTTAAGGTTTGTCCTAATGACTCATCACCACCCTTAATGAAAAATCACTACCAAGTCGTAACCATGATAGAAAACCAAACCACCATCTACTAGATTCCTTACTACTAGGGTCAGCTAACCCATAACCACACCATAAAACTTGTATGATAAGTCATTACTAGGAAAATGTGCTCACAACTCAAGAATTTTCCACGGGCCAATATCCGGGATATTTCCAAAGACCTTGTAACTTGTACACCAGTGTCAATCATTTTCCCTTTTCCATTACTATCCTTCAGTTTATTCATCTTCCAAATTATAGGTTATTCATCCTTATCCTTTTCATCTTCCTTATCTGGAGGAAATATAAATTCCCCGCCCTTTGTTAAATTATTCTTTTCTTCTACTGTTTGCTCCTCTGCACATACTAACTTTCATTGGGATCATTGTCAAGCAAAAGTAAATTCTCAGATATCTAATTAACGATGCAAACTGGATCAAATATCTTTACTGAAATCTCTTTATCACAAAGTTGGGCAAAGATAGGGTTTGACTCAGAATAATTTGGGGAACCAGGTATTGGTAATTTTTTTAAATTTTAGTACCTTGTAATTCTTCAGAGTGAATAGATATTTGTGCAACATTAGAGGATTTTGGCTCTTCTAAGGTAGGGGGAATTTATGATTTAGATGTTTCTTATTTAATTGGTGAGTCAGATCCTTGATTTAAGTCAACTTTCAAAGCTAACTCAGTAAGATCTTTGATGGATGCGAGATTTTTGACAGGAATAATTTTTCTTGGGATTTCTAGATTTTTAGGAGAAGGTGTGGTGGGTAAGACACTTTGTGACTCTTGAGGATGATCAGAGGATAATTTTTTCATGGGGTTTGAAGATGATGGAATTTTTGAGAAAGAAAAAGAAAGGACCAGTTTAGATTAAGGAAGAAAATAATTTAGAATTATGTTCTAAGTTAATTGAGAGGAGAATGAAATCAAAGGAATTGAATTTATAATTAAAGAGTTTACCATTTTCATTTAAGGGATACCCTTTTTGAATAGGTATATCTAATGACAATGCATGATCCTTCACATTTGAACTAAATTGATAGCTTTTGTTCATATAGGAGAATAAATGTGGCCTTTTAAAACAAAAATTTAATGAATTTTTAAGGCACGTTGTTTTGGTACTAACCTGAAAGATGGAACCAGGTCCCTCTCTTTTTGACTAAATTCTGTACTTATGTTTGCTTTAACTATTCTCCTCCTAAGCTGTTCCCATGGGTGTATACCTATAAAGGTATGGAACTGAGTTAGATTAACATTCCCCTACTTTATCATTAATACCTGTCTCCTTAACATAGCCAATTTTAAGTAGTGACACTAACTCAAATATTAGGTCAGGGTATTTTGAACAGGCTTAGTCTTAACTTGCTTTTAGAATAGTTTCGAGGACCATGTTTGAAACTTTACTTCACTCATACTGCCACAAGTTTCTTATTCTAGGATAAATTTTTGTAGGAACAGGTCCCTTAAAATCAACTATTTAAAAATGAGACAATTCCACCTTGAAGTGTCTTGAGAGTGAGAATCCAGTCAGATCTTCCAATATTCAGCTTAGAACACATATTATTAATAACCCATTCTGAACTGCAATCCCCTTTCTCATACCTAGAACCATGATCATTTGTTGGATTTAGGAACTCACTTTAGATTGAGTTCTCAGTAGGAGGACAATGGTATGATCAAATCCTTCTTGACCCATCTAGGTATAGATTTTCTTTTCACCCTTTTCAAGAGTTTATAACCATTAGGATGTGAATTCCCTTGCCGAATGTATTCAGTACTACTTATTTTAACTTTAAGCCAATACTGATATCTTTCTTTCAAGTGCCCATCTCTTCCATAGTGAGTACATAAAGTTTTATGAACCTTGTTTCTGGAACCATGAGCAACTATTCCTTTTGACCCAAGAGATTGTGATTCTCCTTGATAACTAAGCCCACTGCCATTATTTGCACCTTGACTGGTTAATTTAGAAAGGACCTGTGAAGACGCAATCTATTTAAGAGATTTGTTAAGCTCTTCTTTCAAATGGACCAGGTCCCTTTCTAACTCTTTATTTTTGAGAAGTGTAGACATAAGGCGCTTTGAGAGTCCTTCAACCTTTTCTCAAGATCAATTTAAAGACTTGAATTATCTTTCTTTCCTTTTCCATATTCCTTATTTACCTTCTTCAGATTACTCATCAAACTTGGATTTTAAGATTTTAACTCTGTGAACAATTCTTTAATTTCAGAAATTTGAAGAGTTAAAGCAATCAGTTCAAGCTCTTGATTTTCAATTTTTTCTTCCACAACTGTTTTATTAGTAGTCAGTTCATATACAGAGTCAATCAATACACTAGAAAGCTTTTTTATCTTCCTATTAGAGCAGTTATCTAGGTTATCATTAATGTCAAAAAGAGCTACCTCTTTTTTTTTCATCTTTTGTGTTGGCCATAAAGGAAAATAAGGAATCATAGATACCTGGACTATCTTCTACTGCTAACATAGACACATATCCAGGCTTCTCATCTCTATCATATTCATTAGAAATCCCCATGCTACCAGATCTTGCTTTACAACATAATCAACTGCAACCTTCTTTCTTGAGTTTGTAGGGACTTAGTCCCTTCTCTTTCCTTTATCACCTAAAGCCTTGAGGTATTCCTGGTAATCCAATTTTTACATTAGATAGCCCTTAATAAAATTCTTAGGATTTCCACATATATGACATACGTCAGGATTTCTCCCTTTTTTTCTACTAATTTCTTTTGTTTGGAACTGACCAGTCTTTTTCATGGCTCTAACAATCTTGTTTGCAAAGTAGGAAGCATCAGTATATTCTTCACCTGAATCATGTTTTAAAACCTTTAATGCTAGAGATTTTTCTCTTTTTATGTCATTCTTCTCCATCCCTTGCTGCTTCTTCAGCTTACGAGTTTTTAAATTTCTAATCAATTCATCCATAATAAAGGTCTTCAGGTTTCTTGCTTTAGTTATGCCATCCACATTTCTTTCCTAGGACTTAGAAAGAACACCAAGAATTTTTTTCACGTGCTTATACAGTGGAATTACCTCTCCCAAGTAGTGAAGCTTATTTATGATAACAGTGAATCTTGTATGAATTTTTTGGATTGTTTATCCTTCTTTCACGGTGAAGGTTTCATATTGAGTAGTCAACATGTCTACTTTTGAATACTTTACATCACTGGTACCTTCATGATTAGTCCTCAAGAAATCCTAGATCTCCTTGGCATTTTCACAACTGGATATCCTGTTATTCATCAGGTCTAATACCACACACTAACAGTTTCTTGGCCTTGTAATTTTTTTCAATTTTTTTTCTTTCTTCATCATTGAAATACCTGCTGCTTTAGAAAACCATTCTTTTCACTTCTCCTTGTTTGAATTCTCTAACAAGAACATCAGGACCATCAAGAATTATGTACATTAATTTACTATCCCCAACTTTAATGGAGTCAAATATCCTGGTTTTCCACCACTTATAGTACTACCCATTAAATCTAGGTGGCCTAGTGGTAGATTGCCTTTCTTCCAGGTTAGGTGGAGCAGCCATGCTATCCTAATCGCTCTAGGTGTGAAACTTTAGAGTGTTCTAGATTTGATACCAATTGTTGAAACCTTAGGGGTTGTACCACACTGTAAAGAACCAAGTCACTCAAAGTAAATCACATGCAAAAACAGATTTAAGAAACCAAGAACACAATACATTTTAGTAATAGTAAAGTACGCAAGATTAATGTGGAAATCCCCTTGCTCAAGGGAGGAAAAACCATGGCTTGCCTTTATAAGCACCCAAACAGTCAACTATAATTAAACTTTTGATTACAGAATCCAATGAAACCAAATCTAGGTTCCTCCTTCTTGTAATAACTCTATTACAATCATAACTTGACACCTCTTCAAAGACTCCCCAACACTGATTAACTCTAATCAGTATCAAACTCAGGCAACTCTACCTAAGCACACTCTAAGCAAATGAAACCAAAGAACAATACTCTTATAGACCCAATCATTCAACTACAAATAAAGGTTAACTCAAGAACACTCACTCTTTTAGCTTACAAAACGAATAAGAACAAGAGCAATACTTGAGCAATGTTGAAAATTGAGTTTTTTCCTTTTTCCTCTCTTTAACACTCTTTTGAATTTGGAAAAAAATACTTAATGAATAAGCATCCTTTTATTTTATAGTGGAGTGATGATTAGGGTTGAAACATAATTAGACCAGGTGGCCAAAGTAGTACAAGAAATACCTGCACAGTTTGTCACACAAGAGGAAAAAACTGAGCAGACGCATGCCAACTATATTGTACCCTTGCACATCCATGTACCTGGTATCTTGTTGTTATCTACTCACCATCAAATAAAGATACAACAATTATACATCAAGAGAGAAAAGTTTTAATGTACCAACGACAACATCAGGAGATGCCTTAGATTCCTGATGGGTTCAAAGAGCATAAAGACAATTCCGACTAGTGGCGGTATCAGAAGTAACACTTGTTGTGTAGGAGTTGATGAAGTGACAATCAAAACTTTATTAGTCCCAGTGGATACCTTAGATGAAGGATAGTTCCTATGAATATGACCAGGCTGGCCACCTTTAAAACACAAGTTCCTCCAATCATCATAATAACCATGATAAAGTTTATCACAATATCGATAAGGAAGGTAAGGTGGGGTTGACTGAGATCCACTAGCCTGAGATTGGGCAACCTGTGCCTTAAAAACACTGTCAGTGTAGAAGCAACAATCACAAGACGACATAGGATAAGAAGTACTAGCCGTCAAATATTAACAGAGTTTCCCCAAGTTTTCTTCTTGCTCTACTAACTACTATCCTTTCTACTATCTTGTTGACCGCCACCCTGCTCTGAATACCTGAACTTCTTACTCTTCTTTCCCCCAATCTATGTTTGTTTCATAATCTAAACCTCAACTTGCTGCATATAAACCAAAAGTCTAGAAATTTCCATGCCATTGTTCAATATTGTAGCCTTACACTCAAATATAAAGTCATGCAACAAACCTAAAGCAAACTTTCTCATCCTAGACCTCATGCTAGACACTAACTCCGAAGCATAATGAGACAACTAATGAAACTTCAAGGCATATTCCTTTACACTCATCCTTCCTTGGTTCAAGTTCAAAAACTCTTTAGCCTTAGCCCCCCTTAACTCCTGAGATATGAAACAATCAAGAAATATATCAAAAAACTCCTCCCACATAGCTAGCTCAACATCATTAATGAGTGGAAAATTTATCACTCATTGATAACCAAATCCTTGCATATTACTATTATTAAATTGTATAAATAAGACTAATTCTCCTTTGGAATATGTTAATTTCTAGTTTTTATGATCTTTCTGGTCCTATGAAGATAATAAATTGAAATCAAGTTGAAAGGAAAGAAAAATGGACAAAAAGGATCAGGAAGTGGAGATCAGGAAGCCCTTAGTTACCACAATCATTGTACAAGGATCGCGATCACAGTCGGTTAACAAGGTTCACCAATGGCTATCACAAACAGAGTCATGCGATCATGGAAGCACGATCATAATCCAAAATAGCACAATCACGATAGGACAGAAAAAGTTCATGGGAAGAATGTAATTTCACAGAGTTGAGTCCTAAATCATAAAGGGTTAAAACACTTTCAAAAGAGAATCTTTTATTCTATCTTTGATCTTCATTTTTTATCTTATCACATGGAGCTTGGAGGAAAATTTAATGCTAAGCTTTATCTAAGAAGACATTAAAGTAACTCCGATGAAAAGAATTGGCAAATTCCATTAAAGATTTATTGGAATTTAAAGTGTGGATTGTCATTCTCCTTATCTTTCATGAATCAATTTAATGGAGATTTTGGTATATTTTGTTTATTATCTTTATGAGTTGCTAGTTCTTTCTATTGGGGTTGTGCTTGGATAGGTTCTAATTTAAATGTGGGTATTTTTTATATATCTACCTAATTAGCTATTTGTTGTGGGTTTTGCTAGAACCCAAAGATTGAATTAGATTTGTGGGTGAAAACCCCAAATTAAATTGGATCCTACATCATCCTTGAAACAGGGATGTGGGTGATGAGTAATTGTAAACAACTATTCGATACTATTTATTTTCTTAGCAATATCTTAGAAATAAGGATGTTATATGATTTAGCTAGCTTGATGGGCATCATCCTAGAAATAGGGATGCTAAGTTGAGGTTCTGGATTGGTAAGTTTAATATGCTCGTGAGGTATTCGAAAGAATTAATAAGTGCAATTAAGTATTTTGTTGAAAGACTAATGCTAATTTATTAAATCTAGCGTACCCAAGATTACTAGCTAAATTTGGATAAATTCTCAATTACTCATGTATGATTTCACACCTATAATTTCATAACCCCAATATCCATTCCTCATTGATCATACTCCAATTATTCTTATCATCGAGTTAGTTTTCTAGAAGCCCAAAATTGTGATATTTTTAAAAGATTTCAAAACCCCCAAATATTTGTATCCTAGATTTAAATTTAGTAAGTAACTTTTATCTTGAACTTACTCGATCACCATTCACATTGTTCCTCGTGGATTAGAACCCGACTTAAAGTCGGGTATTATATTGGCAACGATCTCCTTGAACTTATATCGATGTGTAAGTTGAGAGTTATAAAAAATGGCACCGTTGTTGGGGAATAATTTGGTGTATTGAGTTAGTTTGAAATTTTAGTATACTTGCTTGGATTCAAATTTATAAATATTTATTTGTGGTTTTCTTTTGTTTCTTGTGGTAGGTAGATTTTTGTTGTTGTTTCCTTGTCACTATGGCATCTTGGAATGAATATGAGTTCGGTGGTTGCAAATCTTATCTTGATAATCTATATCAATATTGTGATAGACCTCACTTTTGGTAAAATTATAAATATGATCCTCAGAAAGAGGTGTGTGATCCATCTCGATCCTATTGGGAGTATGATTATTGTTTATGTAGTGGTCAAGATGGACATTGTAGTGATTGTCTAAATACCCCCCTCCCAGTTATGCTAAAAAAAATTCTAGTTCTTCTTATGAGTTTGATAGGTCTCATGATGTCATAAATGAAGAACAACGTGATGGATACAATGGTGTTAAAGTAATGCTTCTAAAGATCTTGAATCAGGTGACTACAACGGGTGATAATATGAATCGCTTGCATCAATCCATGACATCATTTGGAAAGAAAAGAAAAAATAAAGAAGATGTGGGTGAGGAGTCCGATATTTCAAGTACCATGGATATGACCAATCATCAAAAAGAGCTTAATGTTTAAGAACTCTTGGTGATTTTCCTACCAACTGAACCAAAAATAATAAAGGATGCGAATAATGAAGAAATGGTACTAGAGTTGAATGAAAATGCCAAGAAAAATCCTTTGTGAAGACTGTAGTTCATTTTGGGGTGAGAAGTCAAGAAGAATACGACTCCAGAATTGGGAAGAAAACCTCATTCCAATCACTATTCCATATTATGCTCTGTAGATGTGATGAATGTCGAACTACCCAAGTAAATGATAAATTTTTGAGATAAAGTATAGGATCTTTATATTTTGGAGTTCGTCATTCCAAAAGGGCAAATGACGTCCCTCACTTGAAAGCCAATAAGTGCAAAATCCCATGTTTTACTAGTGGTTTAGTGATGTTCTCACCAATAACCAATGAACCTACTTGAAAGTTTAATGTGAAGTTGGGTAAGAGGTTCAAATCTTTAAAGTGGCGAGATAGAAGTAGTATCATTGTGCCCCCACCTTTGCCCCAAGTTCCTCAAAGACGTATTGATCGAAAGGAGGAGGTCAATAAAAAAGAGATGTTAATTAATCAAAGGTCCAACTGATCACATGGGTCAATGATTTAAATCTTCTATGTGGAGGAATAAATGATAGTGAAAAGATGTCATGCCGTGACTTTAAATCAGGCCCTTGATGGGAGGCAACCCATCATTTTTATGTTTGCGTAATTTCTTTGTGATTAATTCACATAATTTTGATGCTTTGCTAGTGTTTTAGATAGATTGAAAGACAAAAATAGGGGAAAATTAAGTTTAAAAGTCTGGTAACCATGCAGTAAAACCAAGCAAAATAGGAGAGAAAAAGGCCTCAGGTACTGCGATCTCTATCAAAGAAGCACGATTACAGTACCACGATCACACTGATGATGTCACGATTGCAACTGTATATCCTGCTTTCACTTTGGATCTCGATGTGGTTGCAAGGAATCCCTTTGACCCTTTTTATGCTTTTGGGTTATGTAGTGAGGAAACTATAAGTCGTTAAGTTGCTGGTGCGACCCTTGTGTGTATGCGCATTGCTTAGAAATAGTTAAAGTTTGGTTTACAATACTTGCATTTAGTTCACGCTGAGCATGGAGATTTTGTGAATTAATTATTTTATTATTAGCTTTTTATTTCTCGTTTGATTTGTTATTGGATGAACCTTTCCCTATTATAGATTGAGTGACAACATTCTTAAGGGAAAATTATCGTGTTTGGGTTTGGAGCCATAGATGTAGGGGAAGTCTAAGTACCCATAGCATTAGAGTTTTGGGATATCTCATACACCTATGGTAAGTCTGAGTAGCCATATGGTTTGCCCTTAGGAGACCTGAAATGTGAGATGACGGCTTGGTTTGGTATAATCAATAGTAAATTTTATGTTGTGTAAATGCAAAGCAACCCCCCCTCCCCCCGTAAAACTTTTTAAAAACCAATGTCATGAACGTTAATAATTTTATAATGATGCTTTCCCTCTTTTTGTGACTCTGGAGTCCTTAGTTGGTAGTATATGGTAAATACCCACTTTGGTCCCTAGTAGGAAATTCAATTGAGCCTCGATGAAAAGTTTGAGTGTCATGTGCAGTGAGTGTAGTTTTTTAACTCTCATTCTTATTTATATCATCTAGAACATGCCCCGTTAGTCTCTCAAGTCAAATTATGATTATGCTAGGTTGGTGAAATGATATTACGATTTCTATGTGATCATATGAACCTACTTTAGCCTAAATATCCTACTCGTACATAGAATTGAATCCTTAGTCACCCATTTTGTTCCTTCAAGCCATTCTTTGACAACCATATTACAAGCCTTGAACCACTTGATTTTTATCCTTGTTTTGAACCCAACCCTCCTTGAACTTGAAAATACAACTTGAGACCAAAAGCCAAAGTTGGGGGCAGTATGTCTTAGAAGAGGTGACCTTGGGCCATGGTATTGTAAGTGGATGCCTAAAAAATAAGCAATGAGAGCAAGTGAAAAAGTAAAAAATAAAGGAATCATCAAAAGAAGGAAAGACATTGATTGCAAAAAAGAATTAAGTGAGAAGAAAATGCTTTCAAAGAAAGGGGTAAATCAAGGTAGTGAAAGTAGGCATGCGTGAAGTTGGAAACAAATGAAGTCTCCCATGGTCAAAACTTTTATGGAATAGTTTGATGTAGATGTTCATGGAGGGTGTAGTCACTTTGTTCCCAAATGATATCATACCTTTCCCCGAGCCTACATTACAAGCTTGAAAAAGTCCTTCGAGATCTACAACCAAATATATTCAAAGTAGTGGCATATTGAAAATAAAGGTAAGCATATGGTATGATACTTGTTCACATTGAGAGACTCTTTGTGAGGATGAGTGCTTGCATTGTAATCCCTTGTTGCATGATCAATATTTTGATGTGTGGGATTTTATTTTGTGAGAAGGCATGTAGACTAATTGAGACGATTAAAATTGTCATCTTTCAAAAATTAGGCAAAGGAGTATAGTTGAGTTGCCATCGATGAAGAGTCACTTCTAGAGAGTTACTGATTGTTGCATTGCTATTCCTTAAAGTCTTTTACATCCTTGATATTGTACTTTATGTTGAAGGGAGTTGTGAGAATAGCTTCATACATGCTTTAGAGATAATTGGTGGTGCTAATTGAGTTTGAAATAATTGTGATTATTTGGTCGAATAAATGGGCTTATAAGTAAGTAGTCTCATTAAAAGATAAGTAGTGTTTCTTGGGGACAAGAAAAGATTTCAGTTGGGGGTGTTGATGAGTGAAAATTTTACCACTAATTGATACCCAAATCCTTGCACATTACTATGATTAAATTGTATAAATGAGGATAATTCTCCATTGGAATGCTTTAATTTCCATTTTTTGTGATCTTGCAGGTCCTATGTTGAAAATGAGTTGAATCAAGCTGAAAGAAAAGGAAAATGGACAAAAAGGAGAAATAATTGGAGATCAGGCATATTAGGTAGCCCTTAGTTACCGCAATCGTGGTCCAAGGATCTCAATTACGGTCGCTCAACTAGGGTAACCAATGGAGTTCGCGACCAGAGTCATACGATCGTGGAAGCATGATCGCGATCCAAAATAGCACCATTGCAAAAGGGCGAAAAAAGTTCAGGGTCAAGAATGTAATTTCATAGAGTTGACTCCCAAATATTAAGGGTTAAAACCCTTTCACAAGAGAATCTTATATCCTATCTTTCATCTTCACTTTTTAGCTTATCACTTGGAGCTTGGAGCAAAATTTTGTACTAATCTTGAGCTAAGAAGACATTAGAGTAAATCTGAAGTGAAGAATTGCCAAATCCTATTGAAGATTTATTGGAATTTAAAGTGTGGATTGACATTTTCCTTAACTTCATGAATCATTTTTATGGAGATTTTGGTATATTTTTGTTTATTATCTTTATGAGTTGCTAGTTCTTCCTCTTAAGGTTATGCTTGGAAAGGTTGTGATTTATGCATGGGTGTTGTTTATGTATCTACATAATTAGATATTTGTTGTGGATTTTTCTATTACCCCAAATTGAATTAGATTTGTAGGTGAAAACCCCAAATAGACTTGGATCCCACTTTATCCTTGAAAAAGGGATGCGGGTGATGAATAATTGTGAACAACTATTTGATACTAGTTATTTCCTTAGAATTATCTTAGAAATAAGAATTTTATGTGATTTATCTAGCATGATGGGCATCATCCTAGGAATAGGGATGCTAAGTTGAGGTTTTGGATTGGTAAGTTTGGCATGCTCATGAGGTATTCAAAAGAACGCACGAGTGTAATTTAGTGTTTTGTTGAAAGACTAATGCTAATACTTTAAATCTAGCCTACCCACGACTCCTAGCTAAATTTGGATAGACTCTCAATTACTCATAAATGACTTCACACCTAGAATGGCATAACCCCAACAATCGATCCTAATTGATTAAACACTAATTATTCTTGGTCTCGAGTTAGTTTTTTAGAAGCCCAAAATGGGGATATTTTAAAAAACGTTCAAAATCCCCAAATATTTGTATCCTAGGTTTGAATTTATCTAGTACCTTTTATCTCGAACTTACTTGATCACCATTCACATTGTTCCTAATGGATTTGACCACGACGCAAAGTTGCGTATTATATTGACAATGATTGCCTTACACTTATATCGATGTGTAAGTTGAGCATTATCAATCATCATCCCTCGGCTGTTCCCACTCCTCATAGAACTGATATGCCACATCTTGCAACTGATATGTGACAAACTCCACACCCTCCATATCAGTAGCATGCATCACCTTTAATGTCCTCTCCATTTCATCAATAAACCCATGGGAATCCTTCTCAACCTTAGAGTCTATAAAGGTTGGAGGATTCAACCTCATGAACTATCTAACTCTAGTGACATCAGAAGAAGGAGCAACAGAACCAACACGCTCAGACCAGAGTGACTGTGAAATCACTAACTGAGTCAGTAGATGAATATATCGACAAAAGTTGACATTAGAAATGTCTCCTTGGGGTGACTGGGCTTTAAATTCATCATCCCAAGAAACTAAAGGAGGACTGATAGGGACTAGTGGTAGCCCATGAGGGGCAATACAGCCAGGAGCAGGGGTGCTATACCAGGTCTGAACTCCATAAATAAGGCGGGTTCCATCCACATTATCCTAAAGTGGGATAAAGGAGTTTCCATGAGCATCAAATCTTTGAGGAGGTATGATCTAAAATGCGAACAAATGAAAGTTAGAGAGTTCTCAGGACCTTAGACTCTATTGCCCAAAAATTGATCATAATAAAGGAAAATATTACTAAATGCCTCGTATCCTCTCCCTTATAAGTGTGGTATGCTACACACCTTTAAAAGAGACTCTACATGATGTGGCTTTATGGATAACCAATGACTATGAACCTAGGCTCTGATACCAATATTGATACAAACGGAACCAGGCCTAGTCATGATGGGTATCTCAAGTCCGCCAAGGACCGGAGACCACCCCTATTAACCTAGCCAACAAGAACACAATACAACTAGCAGTGAAAGAGTATCAAAATATAATAAGATAGAGCTACGTTCCAAACATATAATAAGATAGAGATGAGTTTCGAACATATAACAAGATAGATAAATAAACAACAAGTGAAATCTAAGAATCCATAACACAACCCACCAACACTTTGTCCACAAAACCCTTTAAACAAATCTGAATATCAAACCAGGTTGGGACATGCCCCCGACCATGATAGTGATAATGAAAATGACAATATTAATGTGAACTATTCAATTCTAAAATATGGAAAGTAACCATTGGAATTACTAAGCTTTTTGGAGTATGGAAGCTCACCACTTTACTGCAAACCAAATAAAGAGACTGATCACCTAACATTGTATAAGTCCACAAAAAACCCTTAGGACCCTACATTATGAAATGATGTAGCATCCGGGGACGGTTATTAGGGTGAGAAATAACATGTAACTCAAGGTAGGAATAAAATAATGCCATTTCAAAACCAAATTCCAAACCTATATACATGTTCATATACATGCCTATATATATAATAATACTGGTATAGGGAACCAGATTTAGCATGAAGTTTAAAATCGTTAACTTAGACTGTGTATCTCCTTTCGTCCTATAAAAATCCACATGCATATGGGTCTAGCTACCCCACCAGAAGGGCCCAGATCGTGTTAGCCGCACTTACCGAAGATATCCAAGGAAGGCCAGGGAATGCCCCAACCCCATTCCATCTAGTATACATGTATGTATATATATCAATTGTGAACTATACACATATTCATCATGACCCCCACATCGACAAATATGGTTTCCAGTATTGGTCCCCCCGAGACCTCCACCTTTACGGCGAGCTACACAATCCCCTTTAAGACTAATTAAAATATTTGCACACATAACCCATCAATTAGACTAAAGAATCATCCATCAAGACATATTTCATTGGTATCATAATACCATATCATAATACCAACTCTACTTTCAAGTTTATTTAGTTAGGCCATCTCAATTATCAATAAACCCCGGGGGAATGCTACGACCCCCATTCCAATTTTAAACTAAAACATGGATATCAAGGCCTTTTAAAACCATTTATTTCCCATTAACCAATTATGCCATGCAATAATTTAGAAAAGTAGGCAAAACAATATTATAAAGTTAAGCAAGTGGGTTGAGGTTAATACCAATCCAAATCAAATTCTTATAAAATTAAGGGAATGCATCGACCCTCTTCCAAATCCAATTATATAAAATTGGGGGAATGCCATGACCCCATCCAAATTTTCATACCCATGCACATATTTAGTTCAAAACCATGAAATAAAAAATGAACAACCTTTCCAAACCATGGGAAAATCAACTAAGTAACATTCACTCAGAACCCTCAACCCTTTATTAAAACTCCCAATTTAAATCCACATGAATCAAAATAGACTCATGCATTTTACATAAATGGTGTTAGGAAAGGGAGATATGCCTGAGACACCAAGAATTATGAAGATAAACCACCAATTCAAGCCCTAGATAATTAATTCTTTAAACCCTAGTTGTTCTTTCTTGGAGAATTAGAGAAAGTTTAAGAGTAGTTTATGATTGTCTATGTGATGAAAATAACCTCCTTTAGATATTTTGTGGATGTGGGTTATGATTGAGAAAAGATGGAAACGACCAAAGTACCCTCAATTAAAGGAGCAGGAAATAGATCGTCAGTCATTACGGGTTACTTCAAGACTCATGACAATTGAGTAAGAATCGTTGCCTAGACTCATAGTCTGGGCTGTTACTCAAGGTGGGATTCACTCATTTGATCACAAGTCACACCCTACGACTTGGGACCAGACCTACAGGGTCCTAGTCGTACTCAGGATAGAAATATTAACTACTCCACTAGCTTGGTCACAATTTCCTCCCTACAACTTATGACCACACCTTATGACTCATGAGGTGCCAGTCGTAGCTTGGGCAGTGAGCTCAAAACTCAGAAATTTTAGAGGTAAATCTGGGGTGTTATATAAACATTAAAGATCGAATCTTAATCTATATTTAGCTACTAATTTTTTTTATTGTAGTGTAACTAGGGTGATACGAAGCAAGTTGTGTTCCAAGATTCTAATACTAAGCTCAGGTTGGCATGTCAGCTCGCAAAGAAGAAGACTACAATGTTTGAAGTTTATAACTTTGTGGTTGCTATGAATATTACTTTGATTTGGAGAAAAAGAAATAACATTAGATATCTAGAGGCAAGATTGGAAATAGACAATATGCTAAAGGAGATTGCTATGCATATTCACATTAGACACAGAATAAAAGTGAAATGGAAAGTGCTGCTGTAATTTAATATTTATACTTAGCCATTTTAGTTCATGGTAACATTGATATGTAATAGTTATTAGTGCTTTCTTGATGATTGTAGTTTTGGGTTCTAATAATGTAGGATAGCAGATAATCCAAATTTGCTACTAAATTGTATTTTTCCCATTTGGTTGATGTAATACAACAATCTTTCTGCCAAAATAAAACTATTACCTAACCTCAATATATAGAACCCTATTCATATTCGAAAGGTAGCATTACATTTTTATTTTGTGTTTCCATATAATATTTTCTTTATAGTAGATGAAAACTAACATCTACTAAGAATTAATTATCAACGTTGTTGTAGAATATAATAATTGGTAATGTTTTCTGTAATAATCATCATCAACTATTTATCTTATATAAAGAAAAAATATATTCTCAATGGTAGAACAAAGATCTATTAAAAAAAAATTCACATGTCAAATTATATGGTGAACATATCCAAAGGTATAAAAATGAAATTGTTTTTCATATCATCACATATTATAACAAATTAGTTGTTTGTTTCATTGTTGATCTTGTCAATAATGCTCATCACGTTAACTTTTTGTTCGATAAGTCTAGTTCCTCGACATCTCATGACTTAGGGACATCAAGTGGTCTTGCCTACATTGATGCCTCATCTTGAGCAAGTGGATTGGAGATGTCATCACTATAATATTAAAATCTTGTCACACCTTGGGCATCAAGTTCATCTAGGACATTATTTGTCTTTACTTCAGCTGGCTCCTCATCTTCACTGGAAACTTGATCAAGGACCACATCAACAAGAGTTGTTGTTCTTTCCTCATCTAAATCCTCTTTTTGAGAAGCTTCTTCACTAGGGACGTTATCCACCTTTGACTCAGTCAACTCCTCATTTTTATCAAAAACTTGATTTGAGACCAAATCACTTACATCTGATTTAAGTCCTTATTTTAAAATCAATAATCTACCGTAGGTCTATTAATCGACCATAAGTTTAGAAATCATGAATAAAAATGCATATAGTAAACATGATAATATTATCGCTGATAAACTACTAAAGATGTTAAAACATTAGTGACTATTATGGTGCATTGAGTCTTATGATGAATCCACATGTCATCTTTAAAGAATTGATGTCTTTTTTATTAGCTTGGCATTGTACATGAATAATCCAACTTGCCTAGTACTGGGTCAATATATTGAGCTACCAGTTAGTCAAGTGTGATGTCATATGCAATGCTACCTTTGTGAAATTTAGAGCCAAGAAACTAAAATATAACACAAATATATCATAATATGAGCACAAAATAATCTTTGAAACCTGATGAAATTATCAAAATTCCATTATAATCTTATCATTACCAAGTATTTACTTTGGTCAAACTTTTCAACTTTTAAGCTTGTCAAAATGAAAAACTCAACCAGAATTCATCGAACCACCTTGGAAACTATGTTATGCTCAAAAGTTAGGAATATTTGTGTCCCATATCCTTCTAAATCTTTCAAATAACCTTCTCCATCGAATGATGTTACACAAAACTTTCATGGAATCTATATCCTTGGACCTCAATCTTTGAATCCTCCTATTCGAAATTGCCACAAGCTCCTTCTCAAAAGCCTAATTATGATCCTAATTTACCATGATCCATCGAATAATATGAACATATTATTACTTTTTCAACCAATACATATGAAAAATGTGATTCGTGTTCTATCCAAATGCAGACACAAATGTATGCAGTCATACAAGTAATATATGATTTTAGTCCATATGTCGTACCTTAAAAATTTAGTTAATTGATGTTCTAGTTTGAACTTTTTATTCATGCTATTAAATAGGTAATAGGCCAAAAAATTTTTGAAAATCAGATTAGACAGAGAATCTAGGATCATAGTATTTTCACAATCCAATTGAGTTATTAAATCATACATTTATTTAATTTCTTGAGTTACTAGTTTCTGATTCTTTTTAGCTATATTGAGATTTTTGACAATAACACTAAGCCTACCCAACTAAGGCTGATATTTCTAGGGTCATTGGTTGATAGTAAAAAATATGTGATATTGCTTCCAATTAAAATTTAGGATAACGGGTATATATTACTCCACATTATCTAATCGTTCCCCTTTCCCTATAATGTTCACAACAAGCCCTATCTTCCTTCTTTATATAAATAAATTTCCTATTCCTAGACCATGACACAACACAGAGAGTGTTAATAGGTGATTAAGTTACAAAATAATTAAGATCAAGCAATAATAAGTTACTCAATAATAAATATATGAATTAAACAAGATGATTAACAAACATAAACTTTTATGTCTTAACCACAACCCTGAATACTATAAGTTTAGCTACTTATGAATTGATTACCAGCAATCCAATTCATGTCTAACTAGCATTTCACTGATTAAAAAATAGAAAAGTTATGTAAAACCTTACAAACTTGTGTTCATCCTTTGACCTGAGAGTTTGTTGACTTGAATCTTTAATATAAACGACCTAATGGAGATATATATAGAGTTTGAAAAGGCCTCAAATTGATATACCCTCGTAAAATAAAACCATGCAAAACCTTAACACAAAATTTGCTTGAGGTGATGGCCTAAGTCTTTCAAGAAATGTGTTCACTAAGTCAATTGCAAGCAACTTCTTGCACAAGGGTGAAGCCCTAAGCGGTACCCTAGCACATTTATTACATCATTGCCTCGTTTTAGTCCCGTTAATCCCCCATCTTAGTTCTAAACCTTTGCATTTTCTCCAGATCAACATCTTTAGCTTCTAGTTATACTTGAAATCTCAAATATGCTCCATTTATGCCCAAACCCAGATAGCCAATATAAGCGTAATTCATTTTTTTAAGCTCAAGATGATACTAAAAATATATCAAACATGAGGAAAATGATACAAAAATAATATGACTTTTAGCCTCACATCAACACCTCCCCACTTAAGCTATTGATAATCCTTGAGTAAGATATACACTCATGACTTAGACTCTAACTTCAAACTACACCACATTGAATAGGTTAACTTATGCTAAGACTACAACAACCACATCTAATAAATGACTAGTTCTTTTTACACATGCTTCTTTTTATTCAACTTAATTAAAGCTCATGAAAATTACTTTAAGACCTCCTAGAACTGACTCTATGATATTGACAAGGACTCATGAGTCACCTTATCAAAAGATCATATAGTTGACCTATCATCGTCTATAATATACCCTCATAACAAGATAGTTAACCATATTCACTAGAAACTATACACAATATATTAGATACATCGGTATAAGAACTACATTACTTTTATTTGCACAAAGAATTTGAAATACAACACATGCTGAACCATATGCTTGTGCTTAGTGTAATTACTCAACTAATATAAGCAAATCACAGTCATAATAAAGTAGGGTTTTCAGGATAGTAATGTAAGATATGGGACAATTAGGAATTATTTTAGCTAAAATGGTAAAAATCTTCCCTAAGCACTTTGATACACCATAGTTTTTTCTTTCTTCTTCAAACTCTTCAATCAACTTCTTCTTCCATTCTTCTTATGCATAGATTTTTTCTTCTTTCATCCCATTACGCCATTTAACACACTATTAATATGAAGAAATCAATCATATATTTTAGGAAAAATGACCTTCTGGACCACTGTACTATGTCGGTTTTGTAAGTTGGACACTTCTACTTACATGTTTGTCATTTGGACCCCTGAACCCACTAAAAAGCAATATTTTAAACCCTTTTTTGGTGAGTGTAACACACTCTCCCCCACATCAACTGCCATGTCAGCTGCCACACCTGCCATGCCTGACACGTCTGCCACGTCATTTAAAAAAATACAAAAAATACAAAAATATTACATTAAATTCCAAGTCATTTTTAAAATGCTACATAACAAATTAAATATTAAAATTAATTTAATTAAATAAGAAAAAATTATAAATTGTAGAAAAATTTGAATAATCATGTTTTTATTTTTTCTCACAAATTAAACATCAAATCCATTCCAAATAGTTAAAATTCTTCTCCAACTAATTTAAATTTTTAACTACAAATTCATATATACAAACGTAATAAATTTTTGATTTTTAAATTTGAATATTTTTAACAAATTCACAAAAAGTTTAATTTTTTTCAAGTGAAATTCACTATTTTTTTCAATATTCACTATCACTCACTTTCAATTTAAATTTAAATTTTAATCCCCCCCAAAATAAAAATATTTCAAATTTAAATTTTAATTAAAAAAATGAAAAAAATTGAATTGAGAGGGAAAATTAAAATAAAAAATAAAAAGTGAACGTGTGTGGGGAGAAGGGGGGGCTAGAAGAGTGTTTGGGTGGGGTGTGGGGGCTGGAAGGGGTTGGGGTGGGGTGAGGATGGGGCTGGGAGGTGTATGGGGGCTGGGGGTGGGGTGGGAAGGGGATGGACGGGGCTAGTGAGATGTGAGGGGGTGGGGTCGAGGCTGGGTAGGGTGGAGAGGCTGGAGATGGGGTGGGATGAGGCTGGGTAGGGTGTGAGGGGATGAGGACGGGCTGGGGTGGGGGTGGAGAAGGGCTGGGCGGGTGTCAGGGTACGGTGGAGAGGCTGGATGTGGGGTGGGATGGGTCTGGGTGGGGTGCGGGGGTGGGGACGGGCTGGGGTGAGGATGAAAAAATATATTTTTATTTTTTTAAAATTTTTAAAAATATTTTTAAATTTCTTTTAAATTTTTAAAAATATTTTTAAATTAAAAAAGATGGAGGAAAAAAAAGGACCCTTTTTATTTTTTTAAAAATATTTCAAAAATATTTTTAAATTTTTAAAAATATTTTTAAATTTAAAAAGATGGAGGAAAAAAATGACCTTTTTTTTTTTTTTTTTAAATTTTAATATTTTTTAAATTATTTTAATGTAAAATTGGCCAAAAATTGACCCCCACTCGCAACCCCCAGGTGAGTGGCTACACTCTCTTTGTCCTAGTCACCATGACCTTGCCACATAGGCAAGGTCAGCGGTCAAAGTGTGCAAAATGTTGCTTTTTGATGGGTTCAAGGGTCCAGATGACAAACATGTAAGTAGAAGTATCCAACTTACAAAACTGACATAGTACAGGGGTTCAGAAGGTCATTTTGCCTATATTTTATCTTTATTTTTTGCCCTTTTCACTCCCTACTAATAGCATATGAATTTTGAAGGCTTCCAATATTAACTATTTTTATTTTTTATTCTTAATAGTTTTAACTCTTATTATTCAATTCAAAAACATAGGGGCATTGGATAAAATTAAAGGTCAATTGAAATTAAAGCTATCACGACCCAACCCATTATTTGTACAGGCACCAACCTAACACCTATCTCAGATAGGAGAATCATTACTACCCAATAATTTTTTTAGTGAATAAATTTAAACAATTTGTTTTTCAACAACATAATTTAATCGACTCATACATAATAACTCTAGTTTAACATATCTGGTAGGAAAAATTACTATGGAGTATAGTCAAAAGGTAATCCCTATAAACTAGACTAATTTTGCATAAGAGCACTAGACAAGAAAAAAGAGAGTCCATGACATAAATCCATGTAGAATAGAGAGGGAAAGAAGCTGCTACTGAGTAATCACCTTCACTGCTATAGAAACCCCATGACACGACCCAAAATCGGGCCTTGTCGTATGCACCTCAAGCCCAATAAGGACCGGAGATCGCTCCGATAACCCAACCTAACTATTGCAGACATCCACAAGTATCGGATAAACTCTGGATATAAAAGAAGATAGCGGAAATAAGAATACAACCATAGCTTAAGAAGCATCTAATCAATTCATTAGCATCAACAACTAACCAACATACCCAAGTTCACAGTCATCCATAAAGCCTCTACAAAAATAATTTCTATAATATGCCAGGACATGCACCCGACACTAGCTAGAACCCAGTCTAAAACAAGTCTATGACGTAAGATAAAATACTATAAAATATATGCCTTTCGAAGAATCGAAGCTGACTATTTCAATATCTGGACATGATCCGCTCGAACACCTAGTCACTGCACAGGAGGAGAGGAAGAAGCTCCGGCCCCTATGTCGCATGGGGACATAGTGTCTGGAGATGGTAGAGGTTTGAACACTAGCATATAACTCAAAGATAAGGATAAAATAGTGCAGTTATTCAAAGCCAAGTCAAACCATCGTATGCAACCACATTTATATATACATTGGCATATATGAAGATACACATATATATAGGTACATAACATACCAAAACAAGGAACAAGTCATAACATGCATTCTTGAGGCACTCATTCATAAGACATGGAGTGAAGGACTCAAACCTTCCATCCATAAATCATAGAACATTGAACTTCTCCATTACCTTAGGTAGGAGGACCCTAACCTCAAGCCGTCTTATCTTATATAGCAAGTGGACCCTAACCACAAGCCGTCATGTATAAAATATAGAAAATGGACACTAATCGTAAACTATCTTATATGGAAAGTGGACCATAACCATAAACCATCTTATATGTAAAGTGGACCTTAACCACAAACCATCTTATATGGAAAGTGGACCTTAACCATAATCCATCTTATAAGGCAAGTGGACATTAACCATAAACCGTCAAATATATATAAATAACAAGTGGACACTAACCACAAGCCATTATGACCATTACTAGTTGACAATTTGGACTCTAACCCCTTTATCCATACATTAACACCCATTCAATACAACACATAAGGAATCTAACCTATTTTGACAATTCAAGCCACCAAGGCTACAATTCGACATTACATATGTGACCACATGGTCTTTACAAAACCATTTAACAACTTATCATTTAAATAGGACAATGCCTAGGTTCTTACCACAATGCAAATCCATTTATGGTCATCAAGAACCATGCAAACAATTCATTCTTCATTAGCATTCTTTTACCAAACTTTAGTTCAAAACATAATTCAATTCTATACTCAGGGACTCCAACCATTTTACCGACCATAGCACCAAAGTTACCAAATTAACTCATTACATGGCTATTAAGGCCTTCACATAGCCATTTACAAAGCATTCATATTCATTAGGTTATTGTCATATTTCATTCATATTCATTAGACCCATATCATAGTTCAATACACCTTTAACAAGTGACTAGTTATTTCTCTTAGATATTTTCACAAACACCTTAAGGGCATACTTTTATCAAGACCAAAGCCAAAGTAAGAATCATAAAATTTAGGGTTACTCATGACCCATTTGTTTAACCATATTCAACAAGCACCCACATGTGTAAACCATCACCCAAAAACATGTATAAACTCAAGTTAAGGCTAGAGTAAACAACACCCAACACCATGCTTCAAACCCTCAGCATTTGATCTCAAAATCACTATTTACAACTCAAAATCATTTTTTATTACACATGATAATTTGAAATAACAATTAGGGAAGAGTCACATGTCTTTTACATGAAAATTCGCGGAAGAACTTGACCCCTCTTAACCTTTGGAAGAACACCTCTTCAAACCCTAGCCTCCAATCTTTGTTGATGAAGTATAGAGCGTGTATTTGGAATGTTTGATCAACCAAATTAGTATTAAGTGAGGCTACAATATGTTTTATAGTTAAGGGAGTTAAGGGTTTTGGGGTGGGAAATATCCATAAAGCCCTTTGCTTAAAATATGGAAGCTAACTCGTAGGAGGGAATGACTCCCACACAAAATCGTATCCTAGGGTATGTCTTGTACCATATCTTGTACCCCAAGCCTCACCAAGGACTCCTAAACTATCTAGGATACGACTATACATACATGGCTCATACCTAAAGGTACGACTGGTACCAAGTAACCCATACCCAAGCCAGTGTCCATTAGATCAAGACAAACACTTCATAAGACTAGGTAGTTTATGAATCGTACCCTAACATACAACTTAGGAGTGGCTAAACTGTATATTGGAAAGTATGTAACTCATAATTCACTAGCTAACATACGAGAGAAGGGGATTTCAAGTTGTATTCTAGGGTACGACTAGTACCGTTAAGTCGTACCCTTGAAAGAATGTCTAACACCCAAGAATTTTTTAGCAAGGGCAAAGGTTTACGATGTTTCATTCTCCCCCACTTAAGATCATTAATCCTTGAATTATGGGTAGGGAAAGAGACATCACAAGATTAAACATCATTTCTCATCAAGCTAACCTTAATCCACGTTAGAAAAGCAAGGAAATGCAACAAGAACAAGACACAAACCAAGGTCATTATTGACCAACCATTCGTATCACAGACTTTGGGACTCAAACCCATTGTCCATCAAATACACTTTTTCATTCCAAAGTCTAAGGATTTGAACCCATTGCCTAACAAGGACATAAATCAAGTTAAGAATACCCCTACAGACATCTCAAGCATGCGTTTTCATAACGGAGGGAAAATACGAATAATTGGACTTCATGTCTTCTTCCGCCTCCTAAATAGGCTTTCTCAGACTTTTTGGTTCCTCCTTGCAACCTCCACTAAAGCCACCTCCTCCATTTGAAACTGACGAACTCGCCAACCCAAGATTCTTATTAGCACCTTCTCATAGGACAAAGAGTCCAAAATACTAACATTCTCTAAGAGAACAACCAATGAAGGATCACCTATACACCTTTTCAACATAGAGAGATGGAAAACTGGATGAATGGGACTTATGCTAGAGGGAAAGTCCAATAAAACTTATATTTTCCAAGGAAAGCCATCCCTCTTATGTATGCAAGAGCAAAAACACTTCACCTAAACCAGTCTAGAAAGAAGAAATACAAATTTGGACAAGTGTCCGAGACAAGACCAACCCACAACTTAATCTCCCCATCGGGATACTAGGAAGATCACCAAGGAGAAACTCAGGACTTTCATTAACCATGGGAATAGATTCTAGAGAAGGACCTCCCAAGTTAGAGTGTTTAACCTGGACCAAATGATACAAACACTTTTTGGAGATCGACTCTTGGGCTCTAAGGTAAGAGAAAAACCTTACCTTAGGCACTAAGGAATTCCCCTTCCCATACAATGACCATTTCATTAGGGAATTTAAACATGACCTTGTGGATTCGACAATCTACGCAAGCGTAACACGAATGCAATCAATCCATCCCTAGAATAAAATCAAAATCAACCATATCCAACTCTATCAAATAAATAAGAGTTTTTTCAATACCAACAGCTCCCACACACCCTTTATAGACTCCTTACAACCATAGAGTCACCTACCGAGGTAGAAATAGAAAAAAAGTCCAAAATAATATTGGAATCAAACCAAAATACATAATCATGGGGTCACATAAGAGAGAGGGGAACTCGTACCAAGTAAAGCATACACATCATGGTAAAAAGAGTTTCAACGTACCCATAATAATAACTGGGGATGCCTCAGAATCTTGGCGAGAGTAGAAGTGCATGTAACTAATTTTGGCCAGTGTCGGTACTTGAAACATAAGTAGAAGCAAAACAACACCCTTCAGTGCAGGAGTAGACAAAGTAGCAATAAAGGTCCTATTGGACCAAGAAGCTACTAGAGAAGGGCACTCTCGCTGCATGTGCCTAATCTGACTATATCTAAAACACCTGTTCCTCCTCTTCTCACACTCACCATGATGATACTGACAACATAATCTACAAGGGGGTAGGTTATCAATCATTGGGCCCTACTGGCTTGAGAATCACCACTCACCCAATTATTCCTTAAACCCAACAAGGATCGAAAATCACCCCATTAACCCAACCTAACCATTGCAACCATTAAGAAGTACCAGATGAACTATGGTGATAAAATAAGATAGAGAAAATGAGACTACAATCATAGCTTAAGAAACATCTTATCGATTCATTAATATTAATAACTAACCAACATACCCAAGTCCACAATCATCCACAAATCCTCTATAAAATTGATGTCTACAATATGTCGGGACATGCCCCCGACACTAGCCAGAAACCATTCTAAAACAAGTCTATGACATAATTTAAAAGACTATGAAATGTATGCCTTCCAAAGAATAGAAGATCACCACTTAAATATCAGTACACGATCTATTCAAACACATCGTCACTGCATAAAAAAAGAAGAAAAAGTTCCAAACCTTATGTCGCGTAGGGACATAACAGCCAGAGAGGGTTAGCAGTTAGAGCTCTAGTAAGTAACTCAAGGATAAGGATAAAATAGTGCAGTTTTTCAAAGCCAAATCAAACCATCGTATACAACTATATTTATATCTTCATAGGTTTATATGAATATACACACACATATATATAGGTACATAACATGAAAAAATAAGGAGCAAGTCATAATATGCATTGTTGAAGAACTTATTCATTATACGTGGAGTGGAGGACTCAAATATTCCACCCCTAAAGTTTAGAACATTGAAATTCTCTATTATCTTAGGAGAGAGTACCCTAAAATCAATTCGTCTTATCATATATAGCAAGTGGAGTCTAACCATAAGTTGCCACGTATAAATATAGCAAGTGGACACTAACCACAAGCCTTCTCAAATGGATAGTGAACCTTAACCACAAACCATCTTATATGGCAAGTGGACCTTAACCATAAACCATCTTTTATGGCAAGTGGATCTTAACCATAAACCGTCTTATATGGCAAGTGGACCTTAACCACAAACTGTCACATAAATATAAATAATAAGTGGACACTATCCAAAAGCTGTTATGACCATTACTAGTAAAAAATTTGCACTCTAACCCCTTTATCAATGCATTAACTCCCATTCAATTTAACATATAATGAATCTAACCTATTTAGGAAATTTAAGCCACCAAGGCTACAATTCAACATTACATATATGACCACATGGTCTTTACAAAACCATTTAACAACTAATTATTTAAATAGGACAATGCTTAGGTTATTACCATAATGCAAATCCATTTATGGTCATCAAGACCCTTACAATACATTCATTCTACATTAGAATTCTTATCATACCAAACTTTAGTTCAAAACACAATTCAATTCCATACATAGGGACTCCAACCCTTTTACCCACCATACCACAAAAGTTACCCAATTAACTCATTACATGGCCATCAAGGCCTTCACATAGATATTTACCAAGAATTCATATTCTTTAGGTTATTTTCATACTTCATTCATATTAATTAGACCCATATCATAGTTCAATACAATATTAACAAGTGACTAGTTATTTTCCTTAGACATTTTCACAAACTCCTTGAGGGCATGCTTTTATCAAGACCAAGGACAAGGTAAGAATCATTAAATTTGGGGTTACTCATGAACCATTTGTTAAACCATATTCAAAAGTCACCCACACATGTAAACCATCAAAAAAATATTTATAAACATAAGTTAAAGCTAGAGTAAACAACACCTAACACCATGCTTCAAACCCTCAACATTTTATCTTAAAACCACTATTTACAAGTCAAAATCATTTTTTAAAACACACAATAATTTGAATTAACAATGAGGGAAGAATCACATGCCTTTTACATATAAATTCATGGAAGAAATTGATCCCTTCTAGCCTTTAGAAGAGCACCTCTTCAAACCTTAGCCTCCAATGTTTGTTCAGGCAGTTTAGAAAGTGTATTTAGAATGTTTAATCCACCAAATGAGTGTTAAGAGAGGCTATAACATGTTATATAGTTAGGGGACTTAAGTATTTTGGGTGGGAAATTTCCATAAAGCCCTTAGCTTAAAAGATGGAAACTAACCCATAGGAGGGTATGACTCTCACACCAAATTGTACCCTAGGGTACGAGTGGTACCCTAACTCATACCATAGGCCTTACCAAGTATCCCTAAATTGTCTATGAGATGACTATACATACATGACTCATACCTAAAGGTACGATTGGTACCAAGTAACCCATACCCAAGTCAGTGCCAACTAGATCAAGACCAACACATCATACTAGGTAATATATGACTCGTACCCTAACATACAACTTGGGAGAGGCTAAACCATATCTTGGACAATATGTAACTCACACTTCACTAGATAACATACGAGAGAGGGGTCCAAGTTGTATTCTAGGGTATGAATAGTACCTTTGAGTTGTATCCTGGATAGAATGTCCAACACCCAAGATTTTTTTACAAGGGCCAAGGTTTAGGGTGTTTTACCCTAATTGACCCGCACTATATCTATATCCCTGATTGGATATATAGTAAGAGTAGCATTATTATAGCCACACATAATAGTAGGCATCATCGACCGATCAAGGTTAGAAATAAATAATATTTATAATAATTAGGGAGAGACCATAACATCGAGTAAAGTTCCAAATATTTATCCCAAGATATGAATTCATTAACACCACATGTTTAGTATATCTGAGTCTTACCTGGAATTTAATATTTTTTTATATCTTTGTCCTTTGATCATCAACTCTAACCTAAATCATTCACCATTCACTAACTTATTATTATGGTTACCACAACTCCTAATCACTCTATACTAAGCCTTCTCAGTAATTCACTATTATAATAACTAAAAAATTTACCATCACCAATGCTTAGAATTCTAACAAATATGTGGGGAGGGATAATACCATATTATAATCTCCCATCACTACACACTTAGAGAAATTACATTAAACTTGAATTAGGAAGTACCTTGGATCCACGGTGTGCCACTATATTCTATCTACACTACTAGCAAACCAATCCACTTAATAAATCAACACCAATATACAAAATATATTAAAATATCAAGAAATATGAATGAATTGATGTATGTAAGATGTGTGCACCATCACTTTCTCTCCTCAATCTTGTCACATCATTATCTATGACATGATCAATAACAATATCATCATCATCGACTCATCAATAAACACATCATGAACATCGCGATTGCAGTAAAATTACCACTATCATCATGGCAACATCCTCATCATCTTCCTTTAATGGTCGAAAAGTAAATAAATATGCAATGTAATCAATACTACAAGTATTGCCCAAAATCAAATACAATCACTTTTTCACACATGTGATAATAAAGATATTAGTCTTAGTTCCATACATATCCTTAGGTATATGCATTGTTATCATCATTATGCTACACCTCCCATAAGACCACATTATTTTCACCTAGGTTCCATTACTAATCTTGGCTATCCAAAAATCTCATTCATATTTCTAACATAACCATCAATTTTTTCCTAAAAACTTGTACCAGAATACTCATACTCGACCTTAATAACCTTGCATTTGTCATTCTATGACTTTTATCAACTACCTACCATCCCATGTTCTATCATTATGTTTTATTTGAAGCTTTCCTACCCCTTTATTTATGCTTGTTGGTCACCTAAAACTCTCTTAAATTACTTTTAACCCCTACATCACATTTACATTTTGTTACCCTTTCTTAATGCAAGATGTAACTATCAATTTTCTAAGATCACCCTCTATCATAACTTAGATTAATACCACTCCCCCTTTTTTCCATACTTAACTCATACCATGTTTATAAACCACAATATTAACTTAGTTATTCAAGATCCCCATAAGCTTTATCCCCTTCCTGACCATGAATATCAAATAAATGGGGTCACAATAATAGTTAATCATACTATTACAACCTAGTATAATTTTTATCATTTTTATTCTTCCAAACACCATGTCCAAAGGCCTAATGCCTAAGAACTCCTAACTATACTATCAATGTTATATTTATCTATCCCATGTCTTAATACTATAATAAATTAATAATAACACATCTTGTAAATGAAAAATAATGCCATTTAGTGGAGAGAGTTGACCTGAAAATATTATTAGGTTCCCACTGGGTGTGTCTCAAAATTTCCCTTAGGAAGGTAGGACTTCAAAACATCATGACTAGGAATGTGGGGTTTCTTGGGTATATTTTTAAGGAAAGGGAGACCGGGAAGAGTCAAATCAAAAAGGGATATTTAAAATATCTTGGGATGGTTACTGTTAGGTTTTGTTGCAATGGTTATTTTATCACTATAGTGGTAGGCCGCAAACAAGCCCAATTATATTATGAACCTTCTAGCCAAAATCACTTTGCGCCACATTTTTGTCAATGAATTAGTTTTTCTAGGTCAGTTTAGAGCATTTTAATTGTCGCAATTTTTTTTGAGGTATTTCACACATAACAACATTTTGGATTATTACATTAGGTACCAATTTATACATAATTAGTCCTCAAAAGTCTATGAGTAAGGATTAAAAAGTCTTTTGTTCAACTATACAAGGAAATTTGGTGTATGATTCTTTAAAAAGGAAGATGAGCTTAATTATTCACTCGATTGTATTAGCCTACCTTTGTTTCATTTAATAATGGAACCATATACTAACCACCCTATAATTTTAGCAGACCTTTACACCAGCTTACTTTTATTTAACCAGCTCACAATAACAATGGAAAGAATTACAAAAATATTCACATACCAAGTGTTTTATATATGTTCGAAGGTCGCACAATACCATAATGCATAAAAAGTTAGAGCAAAATGGACACCTAAAAGTTTTTCCCTATAGTGGTCGATCACTGCAACAGTAGTAAATTAATGTAAGACCCTGTAAAACTTCTGAGCTTAATTCATTCCCTTAACCTTGTCAAGGGGTTCCAGACTTAGAAAAATCTAGCCAAGTTCCCAGACTTAGCCTATTTTGGCCTTGGAAAGTTGGCAATCTCATCTTGCCATCTTAATGTCCTTTAATGGCCCGTATTTTCATTAATTCATGATCAAAAAGGTCAATAGGTATTTCCATATAAGTTTTAGATTTTTTGGAACATGTTTAGATCATGTTCGGAGTCCCAAAAAAGTGGACCAACGCAATCTTGGTGCACCGCATCGCCAATCGCGTTGGTTAACATTTGTGTAGGCTGCCAGAGACAAAACTTCTAAGGCTCGATGCGATCATGGCATGACACATAGAGTATTGCATCACAACCATCAATGTTCCGCGTCACTTGTAGCGTCGACACCCATTTTTAGTTATTAAATGACCGCATCCTCTAGGGCAAAAGGGTCAATTTCCAACCCCTATATAAGTCACAAACATATAATTAGCCTTATTCACCCAAATTAGTGGTTTCTCTCTTAAATCCATAGACAACAAGCTTAGGGTTTCCAATTGAGGATCCCATTTCAAGAATTTCACCATTTGTTTTCAAGAATCTTCCATCCAAGGTATGCATAGTGTTGATTTTTGGATTCCTTTCATCCATAAAGCTTAAGAACCCTATTTAAAATTATAAATCATGATGTTTATGTTGTTGGTTGTTTAGTAACCATGTTTATATTATTGTACGATTCCCAAGTTGGAATCTTTACATGTTTTTCATGAAACTAAGTTAGCATGCCAGTTGAAATCCATGAATGAAGTTGTTCATAATTGTAATTTAATGATTACGTCCATGACCTAAGTTGTGCATGTAAGGTGTTTGATAAAATGCCTAAAAGTATAGAAATTATGTATTATATCTCAATTGTAATCCATATGATAAATGCATGTCTTACCCTTATGTTCAAATGACTCCCATGCTATTGATGTGCGATGTAGATGTTTGTTGGAATGATCATGATGTTAGGGTATAAAATTATGATACTTATTATATGCATTCCTACCACGTATAAGTTTATGATAACCATGTGTGTCATGAAATCTCCAACTTATTATATTATGGATTATTGATAGTAGTCATGTATTCAAGCACGTCATGCCTTGTCAATTACCATATATCGAGTCCTGGGGGTACTTGTAATCGACAACTTAGCTGTGTACCTAGAGCCAGTATTATATTTTCATGATACTCTCACTCAAGCCATAGTCAATAGAACTCAGTCATTCATGTGACTTAGGAAAGCTTAGTAATTTAGTAATCTCAGCAGTAATTTGTCAGTCAATGGAACTCAGTTAACTCAGTCCAGTTCAACTCAGTTAATCATGTTCAGTGTCTATTCAGATGGAAGTAGGATTTAGCATCGAGTGAACCCAAGGATGGGAACTCACCTGCCAGTAGAGGGTGTGATTCTTAGAAGTAATCCTTGCATTCCAGGACAACATAGCCAGCGTAGGTTGAGATATCTAACCTTCCTGTTGAGGGTTGATGAGGTGGATTACCTATCATCTGAGGGTTCCTACTATTCTTATTTGAGTACCTGCCAATTGAATGTCACTCATAGCTTGACCTAACATGTGGCACGGTATTGACACCCTTCTAATTAGGGTTACAAATTGGAATCTATCTAAGATATATTACTTTATTTGGGGCATTTAGGTTAGATGGCTACTTCCCACAGTTACAGTTTCATTCTCAGTCTTAGTAATAGAAATCAGATAGTTCTACAAAATTCAGGACTGTTAGATACAGTCAACTCAGAACAGTACGAAACTCAATTAGTTCTATCAAAACCTAGACTGTCAGATACAGTCTCTCAATATTAGTTATTAGTAACTCATGTTATTAGTATTCAGACTCAGTAGTCAATATCATCACGAATTTTTTTACAGTTATTTATTCATATATGTATTCTCACGTTCATGTTATATAGTTAGTTAGCATTGTTCATGCATTTGAACCCTCTGCATTCTTCCTACCTCATATACATACCCGTACATTTAATTGTACTGACGTATTTTTGCTATGGTGTTTTATACCATAGGTCCAAAAGCACAAGTTCCACAGTATTAGTAGCATTCTAAATTTCAGCAGCCAGATTTTGCAGTGAGTCCTCATCATTCGAGGATGATATTATTATTTATTTCATTATTTTGGTTTAGCTTTCAGTAGATGGAGTTAGTTGGGGACATGTACCATACACTCCTTATTCAGATAGTTCAGTCAGTTAGAGGCTTTTCATACAATAGTATATTCAGACAGTTTATTTCTATTCTTGTTTTGGTATTGAAATACCATACTCTCAGATATTATCTTTTATCTATTTTAAACCTTATGGAAAGTTCCAGTCTATTATTTCCGCATTTTACATAATGTTATACAATATTCAGGTACAGACATCGATCATGGGTTAGCTTATGGTCTTTCAGGGCAATGAGCATCGTGTAGTATTTTGGGTACTAGATTTGGGGCGTTACAAACTTGGTATCAGATCCTAAGGTTCAATAGTGTCCTATGAAGTCTGAAATCTACATCTAGTAGAGTCTTATACATAGGTGTGTTGCACGCCATGCTTATGTGCAGGAGGATATAAGATGTTTAGGAACAGTTTCCTATTTTTCAGTATTCATGTCTTACCAGTGAGCATAATCTCAAGTTAATCTCTTAGTTTAATCCCTTTCTCTTCTATTTATAGAACATGCCTCCTAAGAAGAGAACTGGGAATCAGTCAGCCCCTCAGCCTAAAGATCCTTTGGGCGAGCATATCTTTCATACAGAGTTCAGAGTTGTATTAACTACTCTTGTTCTGTCAGTTGCTACTCAGAATGAATGTCCAACTGTCGTTCCGACCAACTCAGTGGCTAATTTAGCTATAGCTAGGATTCGGGACTTCACTCGAATGAATATTCCATCCTTTTTTGGGTCTAAGTCAGAAGAGGATCCTCAGGAATTCCTTGACCAGGTTCAGAAGGTTACAGACATCATGGGGGTGTCAGTTATTGAGAGTGCTGAGCTAGCTGCATATCAGTTGCAGGATGTTGCTCATACTTGGTTCAAGCAGTGGAAGTCATAGAGGTCAGCTTATACAGGATCCATAGAATGGGAGGAGTTTGTCACCATATTCTTATATAGATTCTTTCCCCTAGAGCTAAGAGAACCTAGGGTGTTAGAATTTATCAACCTCAGGCAGGGCAACATGATTGTGAAAAAGTATTTTATTAAGTTTACTCAATTAGCCAGATATACTTTTTTTGTGGTTACAGATAATAGGGCTAAGATGAGTAAGTTTGTTTCTAGGATGAATGATAGCATGTTAAATGAGTGTAGGTATGTGATATTGAATGGGGACATGAACATAGCCAGGCTTATGACTCATGCTCAGCAGATAGAAGAGAAAAAGTTTAAGATAAAGGAGAAGCAAAATAAGAGAGCAAGGACAGGTAGTTTCAACTTTACTCAACTAAGTCAGAGAGAGGAAATCATTCTCAGTTTCATCCTAAGTCATTATTTCCAGCTCTTTCTCCTGCCAGTGCTTCAGCTCCTAAATTCAGGGATGATAATAAAGATAGGGAACCAGGCTCTAAGTCTCAGGGCAACGTTAGCAATGCCCGAACTAATCCTCTTTGTTGGACTTATGGCAAACACCATCAAGGTATTTGTAGAGCTAGCAGCGATGTTTGTTTCAGATATGGCAAGCCAGGCCACAGAGTTAGAGATTGTCCTCAGATAGGTTCCCAGATTCTGTAGAATTATTCCTCAGCTCAATTCGGTCACCCAAATCAGCATGGTGCCACTTCTAGTGCTACTAGTGGGCAATGCCCAAACAAACTTTATGCTCTCCAGTCCCGATAAGATTAGGAAAATTCTCCTGATGTGGTTACTGGTATGTTATTGATTTTTCACTTGCATATTTACGCTTTGTTAGATCCAGGAGCTTTCTTGTCTTTCGTTACTCCTTATATAGTAGTTGATTTTGGTGTTAGTCTTGATATTTTAGCAGAGCCCTTCTCAGTCTCTACCCTAGTGGGTAAAACCATCATAGCCCGATGGGTATACAGGAACTATTCGGTTATGATATTTCAAAAAGTCACCTCAGTAGATTTAGTTGAATTAGAGATGACTGATTTTGATGTCATTCTCGGCATGGATTAGATTGATTCCTGCTATGCCGCAGTCAACTATAGAAACACAATTGTCCAGTCTCAGTTTCTGAATAAACCAATACTGGAGTGGAGGGGTAATACTTTATCTTTTAGAGGCCAACTTGTTTCCTATCTTTGGGCACGAAAAATGATATCTAAGGGACATGTCTATAACCCTTGTTCATGTTAAGGAATTTAGTTCCAAAACTCCCAACCTTGAATCAGTCCCAGTCATGAATGAATATTTAGATATCTTTCCTGAAGATCTTCCTAGAATTCCTCCCGAAAGGGAAATAGACTTCGGCATTGATCTTCTTCCAGATACTCAGCCTATATCTATTCTGCCATACAGAATGGCACCAGCAGAACTCTGAGAATTGAAAGAATAGTTAAATGACCTCTTAGATAAGGGATTCATCAGACCCAATATTTCCTCGTAGGGTGCACTAATCTTATTCATGTAGAAAAAAGATGATTCTCTTAGAATGTGCATTGATTACTATCAGCTCAATAAAGTCACGGTCATGAACAAGTATCCACTTCCCAGAATCGATGACTTGTTTGACCAACTTAAGGGTTCTAGCTATTTCTCTAAGATAGACCTCAGAGCAGGCTATCATCAGCTCAAAGTCAAAGAATATGATATTTTAAAAATTACCTTTCATACTCGGTATGTTCACTTCGAATTCCTAGTCATGTTCTTTGGTCTTACCAATGATCCAACAACTTTCATGGACTTGATGAACCGTGTGTTTAAGCAGTACTTGGACATGATCATCATAGTCTTCATAGATGATATCCTTGTCTATTCCCATAGTGAATGTGATCATGCAGATATTTCAGAATCGTTCTTCAGATTATCAGAGATCATCAATTATTCGCCAAATTTAGTAAGTGTGAATTTTGGCTAAGGTCAGTAGCATTCCTTAGTCATATCATTTCTGGTGATGGTATTAGGCTTGATCCTCAAAAGACTAAAGCAGTAAAAAACTAGCCTAGACCTGTCTCTCCATTAGATATCAAGAGTTTCTTGGGTTTGGCTGGCTATTACAGATGGTTTGTTGAGGGATTCTCTTATATTGCATCCCCTATGTCTAGATTTACTCAGTAAAAAGTTAAGTTTTAGTAGTCAGATCTTTGCGAGAAGAGTTTTCAGGAGTTGAAAACTCGACTTACCACAACTCCAGTCTTAGCTCTTCTAGATAGTTTAGATGGTTTTGTGGTGTACTGTGATGCCTCCAGAGTAGGTTTGGGTTATGTCCTTATGTAGTATGGTAAGTTCATAGAATATACCTCCAAATAACTTAAACCCTATGAGAAGAATTATCCGACTCATGATCCTGAGTTAGTAGTCGTAGTATTTGCCTTAAAGATTTGGAGGAATTACTTTTATGGGGTTCATGTAGATATGTTCATAGATCATAAGAGCCTTTAGTATGTCTTTTCTCAAAAAGATCTCAATCTTTGTCAGAGAAGATGGTTAGAGCTCTTGAAAGATTATGACATGAGTGTCCTTTATCATCCGAACAAGGCAAATATAGTGGCCGACGCTCTCAGTAGAATGTCTATGGGTAGTGATTCTCATGTTGAGAGAAGTATGAAGAAGTTAGATCAGGAAGTTCATCAGCTTTCCTGACTAGGTGTCCACTTAGTTGATTCAGCAGAGGGTAATATATGGGTTCAGAGTAGTTCAAAATCATCTCTAGTTTCTGAGCTAAAAGAAAATTAGGATAAAGATTCTAGTCTTGTCAAGTTGAAAGAGTCAGTCAAGGATCAGAAAGTAGAGGTTTTCTCCCAAGGTGGAGATGGTGTTTTGCATTGTTAGGGTCATCTCTGTGTTCCAGGTGTAGATGACTTGAGGCAACGAATTCTTGCAGAAGCTTATGGTGCACGGTACTCTATTCATCCAGGGTCCACTAAGAAGTACCGCGACTTGCGGGAGATCTATTGGTGGAGTAGGATGAAGAGGATATTGTAGAGTTTGTGGCTAAGTGCTCTACATGTCAGTAGGTTAAGATAGATCATCAAAAACCTAGTGGGTCCATGCAGGAGTTCAATATTCCTACTTGAAAGTGCGAAGAAGTGAACATGGACTTCATGATGGGTTTGCCTCGTACTCGTCATCGACATGATTCAGTTTGGGTCATTGTAGACAGAATTACTAAATCAACTCATTTTCTTCCAGTCCATACCTCTTATTCTGCAGAGGATTATGCCAAAGTCTACATCAAAGAGTTGGTAAGATTGCATGATGTTCCGTTATCTAGTATCTCAGATAGAGGTACCCATTTCACCTCTTATTTCTGTAAAGCATTCCAAAAGGGTCTTGGTACCTTAGTTAATCTCAGTAAAACCTTCCATCCTCAGACAGATGGTCAAGCAAAAAGGACCATTAAAACTTTAGAAGATATACTAAAGGCGTGTGTAATTGATTTCAAGGGTAGTTGGGATGGCCATTTGCCTTTGATTGAGTTTGCATACAACAACAACTATCATTCCAGTATTCGAATGGCTCCATTCAAAGTTCTCCATGGTAGGAGATGTAGATCTCTAATAGGTTAGTTCAAAGTAAGTGAGGACGCTATCATAGGGCCTGACTTAGTATTCGATGCCTTAGAAAAAGTCTAGTTGATCAGAGAAAAACTTTGAGCTACCCAGAGACGATAGAAGTTTTATGCAGATGTGTGTAGAAAGGATCTCAAGTTCAAGATTAGTGATTATTTTTATCTAAATATATCTCCCATGAAGGGAGTAAATTAGTTCGGCAAGAAGGGAAAGCTCAATACCCGATATGTCAGTCCCTTCAAAAGTCTCAGTCGCTTCGGCAAGGTAGCTTATGAGCTCGAATTGCCTTCAGATCTAGCCTCAGTTCATCCAATCTTCCATGTATCTTTTCTCAATAAGTGCATAGGTTACCCAACAGTTGTAGTCCCTATTCAGAGCATAGATGTTCAGAACGACCTCTTTTATGAAGAGATTCCAATCAAAATTCTTGACTATCAGAATCGTAGACTGAGGTACAAAGAAGTCCCTCTAGTCAAAGTTCTTTGGAAAAATTAGTCCATTGAGGGAGCTACTTAGGAAGCAGAAGCAGACATACGAACCAAGTACCCTCACCTCTTCTCCAGTAACTTAGATCTAGATCAAGGTAATAATTCTCCTTAAGGTTTTAAGTTTTATGTTCAGATTCCAATTACAACTTGGTATCCAGTTCATGTTCAAAATTCCATCATAAACTTGGTATTAAATACCATTACATATTCAGTCATGCATTCATGTATCAGTTCAGTCATATAATCATGCATCAGATATGCATTCTCATTGTGAGAAACTCAGTTCATCAGAACACTCAGTCATGTATTCATCAATCAGTTACACATGCATCAGATATGCATGCTCAGTATAGTGTATTCAGTTATTAGTCATGTCAGTCACGGAATCATGTTTCAGTTGCTCATGTTCAGTATGTACATCAGTTTATCTCTTCTCCCATCTCAGTCAGTCTCATTCTAGGAAAAATGTTCTTAAGGGGGAGATATTGTAAGACCTTGAGAAACTTCTGAACTTAATTTAGTCCTTTAAGCTTGTCAAGGGGTCCCAAACTTAGAAAATTCTAACCAAGTTCCCAAACTTAGCCTATTTTGGCCTTTGAAAGTTGCCAATCTTATCTCGCCATCTTAATGTCCTTTAATGGACTATATTTTTAGTAATTCATGATCAAGAAGGTCAATAGGTGTTCCCAAATAGGTTTTGGATCTTTTGAAACATGTTTAGATCATGTTCGAAGTCCCAAAATAGCGGACCAAATCTTGGCGCACTATGTTGCCAATTATGTTGGTCAACATTTGTGCAGTCTACCAGAGTCAAAACTTCTGAGGCTTGATGCAATCATGGTGCGATGCATTAAGTATCGCATCACAACCATCAATGCACCACATCGCTTATAGCGTCGATACCTAGTTTTTAGTCATTAAATGACCGCGTCCTCAAGGGTAAAAGGGTCAATTTTCCACCCCTATATAAGTTACTAACACGTAATTCAGCCTTATTTCACAAAAATTATAGTGGTTTCTCTCTCAAATCCATCAAGAACAAGCTTAGGGTTTCCAATTGAGGATCTAATTTTATGAATTTCACCATATGTTTTTAAGAATCTTCCATCCAAGGCACGCATAGTGTTGATTTATGGATTTGTTTCATCCATAAAGCTCAAGAACCCTATTTCAAATTATAAATCATGATATTTATATTGTGGGTCATTTTGTAACTATGTTTATCTTGTTGTACAATTCCCAACTTGGAATCTTTACGTGTTTTTCATGAAACTGAGTTAGCATGCAAGTTGAAATTCATGAATGGAGTTGATAATAATGTGTAATTTGATAATTACATCCATGCCCTAAGTTGTGCATGTAAGGTGTTTGATAAAATGCCTAAGAGGATAGAAATTTTGTATTATAGCTCAATTGTAACCCATATGATAAATACATGTCTTACCCTTATGTTCAAATGACTCCTATGCTATTGATGTGCAATGTAGATGTTTGTTGGAATTCTTATGATGTTAGGGGTATGAAATTATGATACTTATTATATGGATTCCTACCATGTACAAGTTTATGATAACCATGTGCTTCATGAAATCCCCAACTTATTATATTGTGGATTATTGATGTCGGTCATGTATTCAAGAACGTTATGCCTTGTCAGTTTCCCTCTATCGAGTCCTGAGGGTACTTGTACTTAACAACTTAGCTGTGTGCCTAGAGACAGTGTCATATTTTTACGATACTCTCACTCAATCCATAGTCAATAGAACTTAGTCAGTCATGTGACTCAGGAAAGCTCAGTAATTTAGTAATCTCAGTAGTATTTTGTCAGCCAATAGAACTCAGTTAACTCAGTCCAGTTCAGCTCAGTTAATCATGTTCAGTGTCTATTCATATGGGAGTAGTATTTAGCACTAAGTAAAACCAAGGATGGGAACTTACCTACCAGTAGAGGGTATGATTCTTAGAAGTAATCCTTGCATTTTAGAACTACGTAACAAGCATAGGTTGAGACATCTAACCTTCCAGTTGAGGGTTGATGAGGTGTCTTACCTACCAGTTGAGGGTTCCCACCATTCTCATTTGAGTACCTACCAGCTGAGGGTCACTCACAACTTGTTCTTACCGGTGGTGCGGTATTGACACCCTTCTAATTGGGGTTACAAATTAGACCCTAACTCAGCTATATTGCTTTATTTTGGGCATGTCGGTTAGATGAATACTTCCCACAATTATAGTTTCAGTCTCAGTCTTAGTAATAGAACTCAGATAGTTCTACAGAATTCAGGATTATCAGATACAGTCAACTCAGAATAGTATGGAACTCAGCTAGTTCCATCAGAACCAAGACTATCAGATATAGTCTCCCAGTATTTGTTATTAGTAACTTATGCTATCAGTATTCAGACTTAGTAGTCAATATCATCACGAATTCAGTTACAATTATTTATTCATGCATGTATTCTCACGTTCATGTTATATAGTCAGTTATCATTGTTCATGTATTTGAACCTTCTGCATTCAGCCTACCTCATATACATACCAATACATTCAATCGTACTGACGTATTTATTCTATGGTGTTTTATACCATAGGTCCAGAAGCACGAGTTCCAGAGCATCAGTAGCACTTTAAATTTCAGTAGCCAAATTTAGTAGTGAGTCCTTATCATTCGAGGAAGATATTATTATTTATTTCATTATTTTCGTTTAGCTTTTAGTAGATGGAGTTAGTTGGGGACATGTCCCATCAACTCTTTATTCAGACAGTTCAGTCAGTTAGAGGCTTTTCAGACTACAGTATATTCAGATAGTTTATTTCAGTGCATGTTTTGGTATTGATATACCATACTCTTAGATATTATATTTTATCCATTTTGAACCTTATAGCATGTTCTAGTCTATTATTTCTGCATTTTACATGATGTAATACAGTATTCAGGTACAGACATCAGTCATGGGTTAGCTTGTGGTCCTTTGAGATCATGAGCACCATGTAGCATTTCGGGTACCAGATTTGTGGCATTACAATTAACTACAAATATAGTTCATGATATTTCATAGAGGGAAAATGTTTTATTTTCCCCATTTTCACTCTCACTTCAAACCCCCTCCACACAATCTCACCACCGCTTTAATTTTATGGCAATATCTTCTTTTCTACTACATTATTAACATACTAATCGTTGTAGAATCTTGAAAATTCATTAGAACAGATAAATTTGGGTTTGTTTTGATTCACCTCTTAGGACTTGACTTTTGATAGTGTTTTTAATGAAAAAAGGAGCATGTTAGGTTCTCATACATCTGCAGTGCTCATGGAGTATCTCAAGTGTGAGATTCAGGTAGTTCATTTCGGCCATGGGAGGGGTAAATGGTTAAAGATTATCTTACATAAAAAATTTAGGAGTGAAATCGAGTGTTATACAATACCATTTTATAGTAAACAGGTTCATTTGAGCTTTACTAAGCCTGATCTATCCTAAATTCTTAAAATTATTATGAAAAGTCAAAAATCCGCCATAGGAAAGGAAGTTGTGTAATGACTCTCTAGGTTATTTCCTTAATTTTCATGCATTTCCAATGTTTTAAACCTTTCCACAGTGGCTACAGGTCACTTATAACTTGTTGTAGCTGTCGGTTTGGTTATCAGGCAGTTTTTTTGGGTTTTAGGCTTATCTTTTTTTTGGAGCTATTATTTTTAAGACATTGGTCCAGACTAAAAATCTTTGTAAAAAACCTTGGATGATAATTTTTACAGTGCCATTGGCTCTACAATGTTGATTTTAGTCTAGGGGAACTCTTAGCTTAGGTCCTGAGGCTTTTTGACTCGATTTGGGCTATTGGGTAGAGTTTAGTTATAATGGAACTATGGGTGTGTTGCCTATATTTAGTCCAAATTATATCTAGTGTAAGTTTTTATAATTCCATTGAGATTGGAATGTCAATTTTTGTATGGTAGCATATTTTATTTACACGCACATGGTTTAAAGTGATTCCCAAGCACCCGGCCAGAGCCCATATGGACTTAGCAAAATATGGTGTCAGCATCACTTGTTGCAACCACTAAAGAAACTAGAGGATAACTTTAGAAATCATTCTTGGTTCCACATAGTTGCATAATTGATTGCCTCATCACCTATGCTAAGGTTTCTTAAGCAACACTCGACCGCTTAAGCAAAGATCAAATTTTATTGGAGGATCACATAAGTGATCATTTGAATGCTTAAGCAAATGTTTGGTCTCTTTAGTGTCAACTGGTGTGTATAAATCCCCTTCTTCACCCATTTTCTCCCTTATTCACTCTTTTCCTCTATTTCTAAGAGCATGGGACATGTGAAAGTGTGTGGAATTATCCATTAAAGCTAAGGTACGTTATATCAACACTCTTCAGTCATTTCTCATTATTTATACCATCAAATTCCATCCTTTACCATTATAAATTTTTAGAATTCAGGTCTTGAAAACCTCAAGCTTTAGGGGTCAATTTGGGCCCTAATTTATGCTCACTTTTGAGCACACATGTAATAACCCTCTAGGTTATTTCCTTAATTTGCGAACATTTCTGATGTTTCGAGCCTTTCTACAGTGGTTACAGGTCATTTATGACTGTTGGAACTGTCAGTTTGGTTATCAGACATTTTCTTTGGATTTTAGGCTCATTTCTCTATTTTGAAGGTTTTGTTGTTTAGGATCTGATCTTAGACCAAAAAATCCTAGTAGATGACCATGAATAGGAATTCCGACAACACCTTTAGCTTCAGAACATTGATTTTAGGCTTGTGGGACCCTTGATTTAGGTCCCATGGCTTCTAGACTCATTTTGGGCTTTTTGAAGGATTACATAAAAAATGGAACTATAGGTCTCGACCCCACGCATAGTCAAAATAATCTTAGATGAAAGTTTTGATGGTTACATTGAGTCTAAAATATTGAATTTCCTATGGTACCATAGTTCATTTGTGTGCATGGGGTTCTGAACAAATCCCTAGCAACCTGTTGAAGTCTATTTTTAGACTTATAAAAATTTGGTATCTGGTACTTGATGTGGCAACTTGAGTGCTTAAAGAGCCATTTTAGCGGCGTGAACTTTAGTTCCCCATGAGCCACTTAAGCGACCTTTGGCATTTAAGTAGTCCTACTATAGCGACAAGGGGATTACTTAGGTGAACTCTGCTTTAGTGACATTGGGTCCGCTTCAGCGATAACCACACCAAGCTACCAGACCTCTTTAGCAATTGAGATACTCACATAGCGGTAGACGCTTTAGCACCAAGTTGTCCGCTTTATTGCCACCTGGGGGATTTTTAATCCCTTTTCTCCACCCGATTCTCCATCATTTGTTTTCACCATTTCGCACCAATTATAGAGCTTAAAGAGAGGAAAAAGTGGGGAATTATTCAATGAAGCTAAGATAAGCTAGACTAACACTCCTTGATCATTTTCCATTAGTTTTCATCCTATTTCATGCTAAATTCTTTAAAATTAGATATTTAAATTCCAACACTATAGGGGATTATTTGGGCCCCGATTCTTGAACCCTTTATGTTCAACTTTTGAGTATACATTCCTTGTCCTGTGAGTTGACATATTCAATTTTGGATTCTATTCGTGGACCTCGCAAACTTGTTCTTGACAAAAATTTTGACCCAAACTTTTATATTGCAATATAGATCTCGTTTTACTCCTAATGATGGGTAGATTATTACTTTAATAGCGTGGCGGTATTCTGGGATCGTGGAGCATAGTGGATGATTTGTGGACAATTCAAATATTTGTGGTTCGGCAGTGAGGTAGGCCTCTGTATACTCTTTTTCACAAGATAGTGTATTATATATGTTGCATGCTATATAGGGATGTTAAGATGTGATAATGGATAGATTTCCATGACTTAGCCTAAATTATGACTTTGGGGAATAGAAGGGTGAGTAGACCCTTGAGTTGAAATATCTGTCATTCTTATAGAATTCTATTACCCTAGGATTCTAGCATGTTAGGAATAGTTGAGGCTAATAAAACTTCATTATAAGGCTTACTACATATCTCGATGGATTATCATAGTTCCTCAGATTACGGTATTATTGTTATGATATAAATATATATATATATATATAAATATATATGAAATAGGGCCCGAGGACGTGAGTATGATATTAGTTGGATCCCTGGTGAGTGATTTATCCTTGTAAAGGTCGTGGTTTAGTCTATTAACATTTAAATGCTTATAATTATATTATTTCGATACTGCTGATAGCATTGCATAGATTTAGTTCTTCAATGCTCACTAAATTGTACGATTCCAACTAAAACACTACTATTTTCCTAAAAAGGGAATTATTATCACTTTTCACTTTTTAAGCGAACTCTTTCATAATAGGAATCATACCAGCTTTATAAATGATTTATGAGCTTTTTAGATTAAACATGATATTTTATAGATTTGACCAAGATAGATTACGATCCACAATTTTATTACTACTATTTACTTCGGCTGAAAGAGATTCCCATTCTTTCTATTGCTTGGTATTGATTTAGTTCCGGAGTTAATCTAACACAATAGATTTATAGACTTACACTCTTTATTCATGGTTTGAGTCCATAATTTACTATATATAAATCTCTCAAGTTCTGTACAGAGTATCTTGATTATGATGATAAATAGAAATTTTGAATTCAGACCTGGTCGGTGTAAATAGTTCCTTCAATAACCCTCAGGGGCCATTTCATTTGGGAGTCATCGTTCTAGATAAGAGAGGTCACCATAGGTCCCAATGTTGCGAGTCATTGAGATGGAGGAAGTGTATACACTAGGTTACTTTATGACTCTTTGATGGGTTATGGTATAATGGGTTTGATTTGCATTCTTTCTTGCATGTACGTCGCCTATCACCAATATGATGTTTGATTCCTCAATCAACCAGCTTTATGGGGATTGCATTGGTAAGGGTTATTAGTGTTGTTTGTTGTGTGATGAATGATCTTTCCAAGTTATGAGGCCTAGTTTAGGTATTGTTTGTCTGGAATAGTCGGTTACTTTCTTGTTATTATTATGGTTAGTTTATGATAGGTTGGTTATAATCCAATATAGATACTCCAGGACTAATTTTGATTCCTTTCTCTCATAGTTATTTTTTATGGACAATTATCGTATGTTTGGATTTTTAGATAAGGGGCTCTAATTATGTCATGAACCAAACCAGGGCCTGACCATAACGGGTATCTCAAATCCCATGTGTACCGAAGATCACCCCTCTTTTACCTAACCTAACCAACTTATCAACCACAAGTGTCGGATGAGTTTCGAACATGTAGAAACATAACGGAAAGTAAGTCTAATAATAACTCATATAGTATCTAAGTCAATCAACCAAACAACATTCTAAGCCATTACACCCAAGTCCACAGTAATATACAAAGCCTCTACAAAACCGAAGTCAATTACATGTCGGGGCATGCCCCCAACATTAGCCAAAAACAATGTCTAAACTAAGTCTTAGACAAAGAATAAAAGACCATGAAATGAATGCCTTCCAAAGTATGGAAGCTAACCACTTCAATGTCGATCTCACGAACCACTGGATCACCTGGTCACTACATAGGGGAAGAAAAAACTCCGGTCCCTATATCATGTGGGGATACAGTGCTCGAAGATGGTTAGCGGTTGGAGCACTAGCATGTAACTCAGGGATACAGAAATAAAATAACGCCATTGTGTAAAATAAAGTCAAACCATCATATGCAATCACATGTATACATACACACATATATATATATATATCATGAAGGTATAAGGAAAAAGCTTAGCATGAACTTTTAAAACATTAACCTAGGCTTTGTAGCATAATCATCATAATACAAGGCACCTACAGGCTATATAGGCCAAGCTCTCCCCTATCTGGAAGGGTCCAGTGCGTGTAGCCGCACGAAACAGAGAATATTCATATCTGTATATGCCAGTATGGGGGACTCAAAACTCCCATCATAATCAAGGTGAATTAGAACCAATGTATACAATATGGGGGACTCGAACCCCCATTCAATATCCATTTGGGAGACTCAAACCTTCCAATTCTGTAGACACTCGCACCGACTAGCGTGGTTTCTGATTTTGGTCCCTTGGACTCCACTTTCATGGACCGACTACACATCCCTCTTAAAAGTCTAATTTAAAACATTTTTACACATGCACAGAACCATCAGTCCAATTACATACCAAAGACATCCCATTGGTATTGTCATACCAACCACACTTGAAAGCGTATAACATGCCATAACCATTATCATTCGACTTTGGGTCTCGAACCCATTGTATATACAAAGTCATCTATTTATGTCAACATTTAGGAACTCAAACCCATTTACATATTTAAACTGCAAAGATTACAATTCAAATATTGACACGACCCGAACCAGGGCCTTGTCATAATGGACATCCCAAGTCCAACCAAGACCAAGGACCGCCCCCGTTACCCAACCTAACCAACCAAATACATACCTTTATTTGTATGAATTCTGACCATACAACAAGATAGCATATTATTGAAATCTGAGACTCTAGGATAGGTCCATAACCGTGACCAACCCAAACAAGTCCAACCGTCCAATACCCAATCGATAACCAAAACCATAAATCAATCTATACATCCCATACCATAGTATACCCATAGTATTTCCAAATTTGGTTCCCTCTAGGATTGACAAGTTTTCTCTGATCTTTGTACCTATACCCATAGTATTTCCAACTTTGGTTCCCTTTCCTACAGTTCCAATTGTCTTAAGAAAAAAAAATTGGCCCTTGGCTTAAAAACCCGCCAATCCTCTATCTAGATATTTTTCCTCTTTATCCAAATCTAAATCATATGATCAAGAGGCCCTACCTTGCGTACCCACTTCGTTCATCTTCTTAGAATTCATCATCACAAATTGCTTTGTTAGTAACCCAACCTCCATACTTAACTGAGAAACCTCTTGCACCACTGTGTCATTTGCAAATCTATGATTTCTTGAAGGCCCAATTGCATAAGTGACAGTGCCTCTCTCTACCTCCTGAGTATGCCACCCTCAGTTGGTGAGAGATATCTAATCTAATATCTTCGATGCTACTTCCCAATACAGGCGCATGAATACTCTGCCAGTAATAGTATCCGCTATTGCTTTACAACTGGTGTTAAGGGATCAACATAATATTTCAAGTAATCTACTTCTCGCCATTCTATGATTAGGCACCATCATTAACTTTTTCTTACATCAAAACTATGCCTCATACATTGATTCAAAATAAAACTGCCAGAAATTATAACATTTTTGATAAAGGAAAGAAATGGTCTAAAAACTACCTATAGAACTTATTCCAAGTAGTAAAGGACTCATAAGAAAGTTCCCCTAACTACAATATTGCTTTACCAGTTAGAGAGAAAGGGAACAACTTGAGTCATAAAGCTTCCTGATCTACCTCAGATATAGGGCTTAAAGTGCAAATTCTATTAAAATTAATGAGGTGCATATTTGTGTCATCCATCAGCTAAACCACAACCATACATTTCATATTCAACAACTAGATCATAACACTAGTAATGTTGAACTTTACATTTTGTGGCAATCCAGGAGGAATGATAGCCTCTATCTCGGCCTTAACATATCCCAAGTCCTTTTTCAGCTCATCATCTAGTGACATGTACTGATAGGTTAGGAGTACTTGAGCTCTATTATTTCTACCTCTATCTCAGTTTTCATCAAGTTTTTCTTGATGATCAGCTCATTTTCTCTACCTAGCTAACTCTGCCTCCTGATCTATACGACATGCATCGACATTGCTCCTTATATTAGAAGAATTTAGTTCTTATAATAATTGATTAGTGGTTTGATAAATTATCTCCTGAATTTCTCTAGGAGGAGAGGAAAGAAAGTTAGTTGGATTATTTCGAAGCCCCTCAAGATGACCTTTATATTCGTGTTTTGACATTATACGATTCAATTATAGAATTCTCTCTAGCTCAAAATCAGGTTGGAGTAAGGGATTTTCTTGAATCCTAGTGCTAGGCATACAACAACTTATTCCCCAAGAAGAACAACAAAATGAAACCCAAAAACCTCAACAATTTCAAATAATAACTCCGTAACCATATTTCCTGACAACGATGCCAAAATTTGATGTCACTCAAACTATACCCTCTAAAAAGATACAATGTGGTCTCTATCAGATTATTGTAAACCAATTAGGTTGGGGTATATCCCACATGGAATCGGTTGAACTCATATCTCAAACTTGCTGAAATAGCTGAGAGTGCAAGAAAGTAAATTGAGTTTTGTAGTAATTAGTAAAAGTAACAAGATTTAAATTCTTTTGGTTGTAAACAATCTAAAATGAACACTAGGCTTGTGTTCCCTTGGCTTCTAACTCCATAGGTTTATTATTCTCAATCAGACTATCTTAATGTCACATATGCATAATATAATAAGCTATGTATTACCAACTATCTTGTTAATGCCTTTGGTGAATCTTACACTTTACCTTATGATTCTCAAGGTTTTTCCTTACTAACACTTTTCTTTCATCCAAGTTTAACATTCACCTTGTGGGTATCAAGTTATTAGATGAGGGTTTATAGCCTTGAATCACTGTTGTAACCTTCTTTTCCTAATTTTGACCTCTCTTGTGAAGTTGATCACAAATACAGGTAAGTCCTTAGCTTTTGCAGTATCAAAGAAAGCAAAGAATACAACAAAGATCACAATACATGCAACAATAATGATTTAGATGAATCTCACATTTCCCCTACTTTTTTAACCTACCTGAGTTTCCTCAACCCTACCTAAGGGAATTAGCCACTCATATTTGTAAAAGATTCCATTGAATTCAATAAAGAAAGCATAGAATTAATCCTACAATAATGAAAAAGAAACCCAAAGTCTCAAATAAATTATGTAACTAAAAACCAAGAACAAAAGGATTCCAAGATCAAAAGTAATCTTGAAATTAATATTTATTTGTATCAATATAAAGTGTGTAAGCTAATACAAAAAAATAAAAAAAGGTATTTATAGACTACACAGAAACCCTAGGAATCCTTTCAAAACATAAAATGAAAATTTAGTCGGTGGCCACTTACACTGCCACTTGTGGGATGTAGGTGGCACCTATGCCCCATAGGTGGACCCACAAAGGTGACGTGCACTCTACACTTCTGTAGATTCTCTGAACATGATCTTCTGGCACTTGTACTAGCACTTCCGACATCATAGGAGACACTTACAGGCCATGGGTTGCCATTTATATATAGTAATACCAAATTCTTAACCACTGATTCTCTAAACATTTATATTCTGATGCCTCCACTGTTACCTACTCTATGTAGGTGCCATCTTAGGTGGTCCCAAATCTAGATTTCAACTTCTTTTCTTCTGCTTAGCTACCAAAACCTGGTTATCTTAAAAAAAGATACAAAACACATAATATCTCCTAAATTAAGCCTATGTACTTGCATATTTCTCGGTTTTAAGCATCGAAAGTGCCATGAAACCATGGAACATCATTTATTCTACATATATATATATATGTTATTAGGCTCATAGTCATGATTATGATATTAGTTGGATTTTAGATAAGCGATTTATCCTTGTAGAGGACTTACAATTTGTCCTTATGATATTAGTAAATACATCAATTTATTCTTGATAGCATTACATATATTCGGTACTTCCATACTCACTAAATGTTATGATTCCAACTAAAATATAGTTTTATTACTATTTTCCTTAAAAAAGGAATTATTCCCAATATTCACTTATAAAAGAGATTCTTTCGTAACGGAAATTGTACCATCTTAATTAATGATTCATAAGCTTTTATTAGTAAACATAATGTTTTAGAGATTTTAATGAGATAGATTCCCGTCCATGGTTTTACTACTACTAATTATTTTGGTCGAGGGAGATTTTGTCCCTTTATACTCTTTGATACTGATTTAGTCCAAAAGTTGATCTCGTGCGATAGATTTATAGACTTATACTTATTTAGACATAGTTCAAGTCCATGCATTTATTATATATACATCTCTCTATTACTAGACAAAGTAGATTGATGAGGCTAAAGATGATAATTGTAAATCCTTAATTGGGACAATGTCGGTTGATATGGGTACTCTTAAATCCCTATAGCCCCTGTGTCTGTGATCCATCGTGCAAGAGAAGATAGGTCATCGTAGTTCCTGCCTTTGTGAGCAATTGAGCTCGAGGAGGTGTATACACTAGGTTACTTTATGGATCTTGGATAGATTATGGTATGATGGGTTTACTTTGAATACAATTTTTCTTTTCTATTTCCTATCACTAGTATACTATTTAATTCTTATATCTATCAGTCTTATAGGGGGGGTTGCATAGGTATGGGTTATGAGTATTGTTTGCTATATGTTGTATGCTGATTGAGCCTTTTAGGTTATGAGGCTTGGTTTAGGTATTATTTGGCCGGACTAGCATGTTACTTTATTGTTATTATTAAGGTTAGTTCATCTCAAGTTGGTTATGAACCAATATAAAAATTTGAGGCATGATTCTCATTCCTTTAACTTACAGTTATTTTATCATAGAAAATTATTTCATGTTTGAACATTCGGATTAGGGAGCCTGATTATGTCAGCACTAGTTCCTACTATGATTAGGAGGCCTTAAAGATTTTAGTATGACTATCTTAGGTTGTACCTTTCATTTAGTATCATATATATAAATATATCTAGCAATAGTATTACCGTATATCCATCTCCTTCTTCGTTTATTCATGTTGTATATACATTTTATGGCCTTGTATACTACTATATATCCTTCTCCTATAATTTATTTTTATAATGTCTAGATATATATGGTGTAGTGCTTTAGTGCCTGAGTACAACTAGAATAAGATAGTCCATCCTCATTGCCTCCCTAGTTTTATTATGATAGCTTCCTAGATATTTGGCTATAGTTACTATTCTTGCTTACATGTTATCGTTATTTGCACTATATTTGGATCTCAGTTGGTAGTTTCCTACTAAGTACCATGCGTTTGGTACTCATACAACATGTCAATAGTATGTAGATGATAGTACGGGTTCTTGTCGTGGTTGTTTGCATCATGCGGGGCAGCTTTGGATCGGAGGTTTGGGGTGAGATCCTAATGTTTGGAGTTTTTCTATTTTCCCTCTTATATATTAGAGTGATCTCAATATTATAACCAGAGATGTGTTATACCTATATATTTATTTTGTACTTTGTTTTGTATTCTTAATATATTAGAAACTCTTAAATTGATTCCACTATATTTTGGGATTGTCTTATACATATATTAATCTTTTACAATAATTATTTTGCTATCTTTATTTATTTTTATTGATAGTCCGTTACTAGCAGTTATGGACAATGGATTAGCTTACCTACTGGTGGGTTATAGTAGGTGCCATTATGACCTGAGAAATCATATTGTGACAACACATTCATATCCATCGAGGGACCTCATGATGTATTCAATTTTGGGTTTTATTTGAGGGCTTCACAGGCTCATTCTTGACCCAAAATATGACATGAATATTTTTATAGTAATATGGGTCTCATTTCACTCCTAATTACATATAGATTTTTATTTTAATAGCATGGCATTATTTCGAGATTAAGGAGCAAAAATGAGTAATTTATGGATGGTTCAAGAATTATGTTTTAGCATCGAGGTAGGCTTTGATACACTTTTCTCCATGAGACAATGTGTAGTATAGATTAAATGTTAGGTAAGGATAATAGGACATGTTTATGACCTGTGTATCATGACTTAGCCAAATTAAGGAGTTTGGGATACCTATTATGGCTATAGAAACATATCACCTTGGATTATAAGCATGTTTACTATAGTTCAATATAAAGGTTACTTTAGTATAAGTTCTACTATTTGAGTTAGTTACTTGGACTGTAATTTCCCAAATTATGGTATTTATTTATGCTAATTATATACTATAGGCTCGAGATCATTCTTACAATACCAGTTGAACTCTAGGTGAGTATTCTACCCTTAGATCTGGTGTTATTCTAGTTTATGGATGCATAGGTGCATAGTGTTGTATTGTTTGGATATCGGTGGAGGCATGCATACTTTTAGGTTTATTCATCCTCTTTAGTGGCACGATTATAACCAAAACCATAATTTTACTATTGTTTTTTTTAACAAGGGATTTATTCCCACTTTTACTTTTAAAATTAATCATACCACCTTATTAAATGATTTATGAGCTTTCAAAACTAAAGATGATTTCTACAAAATTAGACCATCAATGATTGCGGTCCATGGTTTATCCACTCTTTTACAACTACTATTTACTTAGGACAAGAGAGATTAAGACCATTTCTATGCTATTAATTTAATTTATTCCCCAAGTTAATCTCAAGCAATGTATTCATAGATTTGAACTCTTTTAATCACAGTTTGTGTCTTTGCACATATTATATATACATCTCTCTGGTATTTGATAGAGTAGATTGATGACGATGATTATTCGAAGTTTTGGATTAGGGCCAAGTAGTGTAAAAGGAAATTCCTGAATCCCCTAGGGGCCTCTTCATCCGTGAGCCACAATGTCAGATAATGGTAGTTACCGTATGTACTGCCTTTGCAAATTACTAAGCAGGAGGAAGTGTATACACTTAGTACATTATGAGACTCAGATTGGTTATTATTTACTATTAGTTTATGCTATATTTATTCATATGCATTGGCTACCACACGTATAATTGTTTGGTTCTTATATCTATCAGCCTTATGGGGGGGGGGTTGTATAGGTATAAGCTATAATTATTGTTTGTTAAGTGTTGATGGCACCTTCTGGGATTATGGGAGTCCACTTAGGTATTGTTTATCCGGACTAAACAATTATCTTATTGTTGTTATTGTGGTTAGTTTATGGCAGGTATATTATGGACTAGTACTCAGGGTTGTTGGTATGATTCTGATCTATTTTCTTTTTATGGTAAAGTACATTATTAATAGTTATCTCATAAATATGCATTAGGATTAGGGATCCACATTATGCTAGTCTTACTGTACCTATCTGATCATGAGCATCAAATATTAGGTTAGTTTCCTCAGGCTACTACCTTGAGTTAACACTATTTATATACATGTATATGTATGGTATTGTCGTATGTCCCTCTCTTTCTTGCCTATTTATGTTGTATGTATATATATATACTTGGCCTCGTATACTATTATACTACTTTATTTCACTTCTCCTTTGTATAATGACTAGATATTTATGGTATTGCACTTTAGATCCTGATTACTATTATAATAGGATAGTTTATCCTTATTGCTCCACTAGCTTGATTATATCTAGCTTCTGAATTGAAGGCTATACTTTATATTCCTGCTTTATATGTTATTTAGGCTTGCATTATGTTTGGATCTTAGTCAACTGATGTATATTGAGTACCACGTGTTTGGTACTCATACTGCACTTTTGTAGCCTATAGATCATAGTATGAGTTCTCACCATTAGCGTGTCCATCATGTAGAGCAACTATGGATCAAAGATTTAGGGTGAGCTTCTGACATTTAGAGTATTACTTCTCTCTCTTATTGATTAGACTGATCTCTATATTGTATTTATAGGTGTCTTGTACTTATATTTTCTCTGTATTTCACTTTATACTCTTATTTTATTAGCTCTTGTACTCACTTAACCAGGTCTTAGGGTTACATTCTATTGTAGTCTTTTAATTAAATTCACTTTCTCTATTTTCTTTCACTTTTCTTGATAGTCTGTTACTAGCTATTTTTGATTATGGATTAACTAGATGCGGGTCATAATAGGTACCATCATGATTTGAGAAATTAGGTCATGATAAATTTATTATTGAGCCTTGGTTTATCTGTGTGTTAGAACAGGGCTAAGCATCTTGTAGAGTCCTACAGATCAATACGTAGATGTCTATATCCTATCTTCAAGATGCCACATAGCATTCCTTAGCAAATTGTATTCTTGATTCTCTATCATGTAACCATATTTCTGTGAACACCTAATACTTTTTTTGACTCTATTTTTTTCTAGATGGATGACACAAGGTTATAGATAGGTGCAGATGAGACGTTCCTACATTTTTCTAGATCTTCAGATCACTATTAGGCTACGATTTCAAAGATTAATACCAAAGATCTTTAGTGCCAGGGGCCTACCTATGCTCTGGTAGAGTCTGTGTCTACTTGAGCCTTTCAAATTTAGCATTGGGGATTCCAATCCTTGTTATAGATACCTTATAACTAGAGTTAATAGCTGATACATTGAGTAGTCTCAGACCAAAATTGGGTTTGTTGGTGTTTAGTAGGATGCCTTATTGGTTTTATAATATGAAATTAGGTTTCTTGAGTGGGCTAGATATACCCCTATGCTTTATCCTTTAGAGTATAAGATGTTTTATGGATTTTAGGGGATTATCTTTTCTATTTCCTTTGGAATTAGAGCATTTGATATCAACCGAGTCTTTTTTCTTCAAGTTATTGATCACACAATGACCACAGGGTAAGCATGTATTAGGATATATGGAGCTAAAAGATTAATAGTCCCATCAGGTTACATATCATCCATATCAACCTCATAGAGATGTGGCACCTTAGTTAAAGGTAGTGCACTTAGTGTCTTAGTTATTTGTTATGATGCTCAATCTGAGTTTGGACCCACTTAGATTCATACTCCTTCAATAATATCAGGTTTATGACTTTGAATTTCTGCTATGATAGGTGCAAGTAATTTCCTATTTTTAACATTTTATTTGAATTGATTTGTGGTTTTCATACCCATTGATGACTATATGTCTTGGTATTTTTTATTTGTTATTTTATACCTCGGTGTATATTTCATACATATGTGACTACTCTCGTTGATGATTTATTTTAGTAGTAGATTGAGTGGATTAGTGTGGTATTTCCCTTGGGGTGTACCATTCGGCTAAAGTCCCTTTCACTTGGCATTATGACCTTGTTATGACCTTGGAGTGGTATTTGGCTACATTTTCCATTTTGGTGCCTCCTGCGGCTTTTTGTTGTTTCTATTGCTATTATTTTGGTTGTTGTTGATTCATTATTGATATATGGCTAGATCAGAGTTATCTATTTAGAGTTTCTTTCCTTGCCATTCTATTTGTTAGCCTAGACAACTAACTTTATTGGTTGATTCTCTCCCTTCTATTGAGGGTAGACAAGTTTCTGAGTGGTTTGTAAAAGTGAAGGTAGGTTTGGCATTCCATGATTTGTTGTGGTTCTAGACTTTGCAATTCAATTCTAAAGGCCTATTTTTGAGGTTGATTTTTTTAGGCTTGCCTTTTTAGGTGTTGGGTTAATTTTTTGATGAAAACTTTATTCTAGGTATTTGTGTAGAGTTGGATACTCCATTCTCTCCATGATATGGTTCTTGATCCTGTTGAATCAAGAGTGGTTAAAAATGGGTGATCCTTTTCTATAGTCGCTTCTTAAGTTGGCTAATTAGGAATTCTTTATGTTGATTTTCTTGGTTCATTATCCGGTAGTGGTATTGACATTGGCATTGATGTTGATACTTATATATTCTTTTCTGATGTGATTCATGGTATAATTTTGTTAAGGTTGTTTTAAATAGGTGGATTCATAAATTTCTGTTTTTTGTACTTGTTCATCCTAATGTGACTTTGTGGAGTTCTTTTCCTTAGTGATATGTGCCTATGGGTATTCATTATCATATATCTAATATTTGACTTGCCAAATTCAGGCTAAGGTTGTATTCCTTAGAGTTGCTCAAGTTTTGGCTACTATTTATATTCTTTATAGCCTCAAGTATTATTTATTATGCCTTCATTCATTATGCCATTAAGCAGATATTAAGTTGATGGCTTGTGTTTTCTGTCAGTGGTCTCCCCCAATTATGGTTTTATGCTTTAGTTATATTGACAATTATGGGAACTAGTAGGGATATGCCTTACTTTTGGTAATGAGGTTGATTTGGGTGTTCGGCCTTGGTTTAGATTGTTTACTCCAAGTTTGGGATTTTTACTCTTTTAATTGGCAGCTTAAGAGTTATAATAGGCTTTGGCATTGGATGCATAGTCATCAACAAGATGGACTGGGTAGTTGAGATCGATTAGTTCAGTTTCAGTGCTGTAGCAAAAACTATGGGTTACGTAGCTTAGGCATAGCCTCCATATCAAGATTTCTATAAGTTAAGCATTTGTTTATAGGATGGATAATTCTAGTATTTACCTATATATTCAGTCTTCTTTAGTTCATAGAGATTGTGGTTGATAAATGCTTGGATGATAGCTCATTGGCTCTAGGTAATGGTTTTTCCTGCTTTTGACCTTGGTTTTCAGTTTTTGCTAGAAATTTCAAATTTGACTAAGCGGAAGAAATGTTCTTAACTTGAGCTAATCATGGTTTCATCCCATAATTGGTAGGGCATCCTAGAGCAGATTATTCAGTTTCATGAGTTTTATTTCATATTCCTTCCTATCAGTTTCAAGGGTCATTCAAACTAGTTGTAGCCATGGCAGGAGATTGAAGGCTTTGACCAACTCCATCTGTGTGTCCAGGTAGCACTTTATGGGCTTATTCTTATGCTTTCCATTACAGATCTTTAGTGGATCGAGTCCAGCCTTTCGAGTATAATGTGATGTATGTATGCGGGTAGGACTTAGATGACATTTTGATGGTTCAAAGTAGATAGTAGATTTTGAAAGAAAAAAGAAGTTTGTTTTTGGATTTGTAGTTGGTTTCCATATTCAAGACTTGGATTGCCTTTAGCTTGGTTGAGTTTTTGCTGGGTGGTGCTTGTATCAGTGTTATTGTTTGTATTTGCGTGCATCAGCCATTCTATGTCCGATTATAGGCCACTGGGTCATTGAGGTTGAGTCTTGGCTATTTGGAAAGTGAAGTAAAGAAGTTGGTTGAAAAAGGGATGACCATGGAAAAATCTCTTGGAAGTGTTGTCTCTCCATAGAGGCTATCTGAGGACTCATGCTTGGGCATGAGGGTCCAATACCTCATTATTTTGATATTTCAGGCTCTTTCTATCCATTGAGTTTCACAAACAAAAGTCCTTTTAGTAGTGGATATTGTAATGACCCACCTGGCCATTTCCTTAATTTTTGCATATTTCTAGCATTTTAAGCCTTCCCACAGCGCCATAAGTCACTTATGACTTACCCAAATTGTCGGTTTAGTTATCGAGCAGTTTGTTTGGATTTTAGTCTCATTTTCATATTTTGGAGCTATCAATGTTAATGAATTTATCTTGGACTAATACTCCTAATAAACAAGCTCAAATGAGAATTCTAATAGCGCCATCAGCTCCGAACATTTATTTTAGGCTAGGCCTACCCTTGGTGTAGGTCTCGAGGCTTACAGACTTATTTTGGGCTATTGGATAAAATTTAGTAAAAGTGGAACTATGTGTGTAGGACCCATATTTAGTTTAAACAATCCCGAATGAAATTTTCATTTATGCACATGAGATTCCATACGAATCTCAAGCACCCTATTGGTGTTCATTTTGATTTAAAAAAATCTCTGCCTGCTATCTGTTAGTGCAATCAATTTAGTGGACCTTTGGTCACTTAAGCGGTGGTAACTTAAGACTTCAGAGGATCACCTTATCAATCAACTATGGTACCACATAGTCATGTAAGCGATGGCTACATCGCGTAACTAGTGGTCGCTTAAGCAACACATGACCGCTTAAGCGAAGACCAAATTTTTTTGAGGATTTCTTAAGAAATCATTTGACCGATTAAGCGATCATTTTTTCACTTTGGCGGTAACTGCTAGGAATAAATCCCCTTTTTCACCCATTTTCTCACTCATTCTTAATCCCTTTCCTCTATTTTTGTGACAACGGGTTATAGGAAATTGTAGGGAATCATCCATTGAAGCTAAGGTAAGTAAGCCCAACACTCCTTGGTAATTTCCCATTATTTTTCCTATCAAATTCCATCCTTTTTCATTGTAAATTCATAGAATTCTGGTCTTAAAATCCATAGACTTTAGGGGTCGATTTGGGCGCTGATTTATGATCTATTTGTGCTTACTTTTGAGCAAACATTTCTTGTCCTTTGAGGAACCTTGTGACAAATTTAACTTCAAATTTATTTGCGGGCCCTGCAGGCTCAATCTTTACCCTCATTTTGACCCTAATATTTATATATCAATATGAGTCTCATTTCACTCCTATTGACTTGTATATTGTTATTGGGATAGTGTGGCGTTGTTTTTGGATTGTGGAGCTATAACGAGTGATTTGCCCATGATTCAAGAATTGTAGTTTGGCAGTAAGGTAGACTTTGGTCTACTTTTCTCCATGAGATGATGAATAGTATTAGATTACATGCTAGGTAAGGATGATAGGACATATTTATGACTAGTGTATCATAACTTAGCCTGATTAGGGAGTTTGGGGATATGGATGTGACCCGACCCTTAGTATGAAATACTGGTTATGGCTATAGAATTCTATCACCCTAAATTATAATCACGTTAATAATAGTTTCCTGGATTATGGTATTTAATTATGCTTGTTATATACTAGTGGCCCCGAGGTCGAGGTGACAATACCAATTGGACTCAAGGTGAGTATTCATCCCTTAGAGAAGGCGTGATTCTTGTTTATAGACCCTTAGGTGTGTAGTGTTGTATAGTTGTGATACCGGTGTAGGAATGCATACTATTAAGTACATGTATGCTCAATTAGTGGTACTATTCCATCCAAAACAATGATTTTACTATTGTTTTCTATGAAGGAATTTTTTCCCACTTTTCACTTTTAAAACATATTCTTTTAGAATGAGAATCGTACCACTTTACTTAATGATTTATGAGCTTTTAGAACTGAAGATGATATTTTTTAATTTAGATTGAGATTGATTCATGTCCATGGTTTTTTCCCTCTTTCACCATAACTATGTACTTTGATCAAGAGCAATTATGACCCTTTCTATGGTATTATGTTGATTTAACCCCAGAGTTGATCTTGGTCAATGAGTTCATAGATTTATTCTCTTTTAGTTATGGTTTGAGTCTTTTTTCTTATTATATATACGTCTCTTTGGTACTGGACACAGTAGATTGTCCATTATGATTACTAGAAGTTCTTGATCATGACTAGGAAACATATATCAATATTCTCGAATCCTCTAGGGGTCCCTTTGTTCCAAAGCCACAGTACCAGAGAAGAGTCATCGCTGTAGATCCCACCTTTATGAGTTACTGAGCAGGCGAAGGTTTACACACTTGATAAATTATTGCACTCAGATTGGTTATGGTTTACTATTAGTTTATGCTGCATTCATCATATGCATTGCCCACCACCTGTATAGTTATTTGGTGCTTATATTTATCATCCTAATAAGGAGATGTATATGAATAAGCTATGATTGTTGTTTTTCGAGTGTTGATTTTCCTTCCAATATTATATGGTCCTGATTAGGTATTGTTTGTACGGACTAGATGGTTGCTTTATAGTTTTTTATTATGGTTAGTTTGTGGCAGATTGATTATGGACTGGTACTCGAGGTTTTAGGTATGATTCTGATCCTTTTCTTTCTTATGGTAAATTATATTATTGATTGTTAACCCATAGTTAGGCATTAGGATTAGGGACTTTCATGATGATAATCTTAGCTCACCTATCTGGTCATGACCCTTGAGATAAGCCAATGTTGGATCTCTCAAGCAACAGCCTTGAGTTAGCCCTATATATATACACACATATGTATATATACACACACATATAGGTATATTAATGTTATATATCCTCTTTTCCTTGCCTTTTCATGTCATATATGTACATATATTCTTATCCTTTTGTACTATTATATAACTTTCTTTCACTATTTCCTTGTATATTAACTAGTGATATACAGTATTGCACTTTAGACCCTGATGACTATTATAATGGGATAGTTTATCCTTATTTGCCCACTAGTATTATTATGTTTAACTTCCTGGATAATTTTCTATAGTTTCTATCCTTACGTTACATGTTATTTATGTTTGCATTATCTTTGGAGCTCCGTCGGCTGATACCTATTATGTACCACGTGTTTGGTACTCAAACTACACTTTTCCAGCCTGCAAAACATAGTGCGAGTTCTTGCCATTGATATATGAATCGTGTGGAGTAGCTATTGATTAGAGATGTAGGGAGATTATCTAACATTTGCAGTATTAATACTCTTCATCTTATTGATTAGATTGATCTATTTATTGTGTTTAGATATGAGTTGTACTTATATTTACCCTATATTTCACTTTATACTCTTATTGTAATAGAAGCTCTTATACTCACTTCACCAGATCTTGGGGTTTCATTCTATACTAGTCTTTTATTTAAATTCACTTCTTCTATTTTCTTTCACTTCTCTTGATAGTCCATTACTAGCTATTTTGGATTAGGGTTAGCTTACCTACTAGTGGGTCAAAATAGGTTCCATCATTAACTGAGAAATTGGGTTGTGATAGGTTGGTAGGATGGGGATGATCGACCACTGCAACGGTAACTTCTCTGAAACAATAATACCATTGAGTGGTAGGTTACCATCATGGCATACTACTACAACAGCTAACTAACCACTCCGGCGGTACCTGGCAGAAGCCTCCCTAGATTTTATTTTGTTATAGTTTTTCAAATTTTCTTTCCTCCCATGCTTCCCATTATGATTTCTAAATGCAAACTTGTGATGTTTACAGAATTATCATGGAACGACAATAATGCTACCAAATATTTACTGAAACTACTAGTTAAAATTGTTAAGAGAAACAGTTAAGTACTAGGGACTTTCTCAATGAGTGGGGCTTTAAGATAAAGGATTTAGAGGATGAGTCAGAAAAGTTTTACAACCAACTGAGGGTATTCGGATGGGTTATACTAACTGAATCCATCCCTAGATATAACCTGGAGCTGATTCGAGATTCTTATGCTATCCTCCTAACTGTTGATTGGTCTGTTCCCCTCCCCTCATACGCATTCAATGATAGAAGGTTCTAACGAATGCTACCAATATCAATTATTCCTTAGGGGTCCTGAGCCCCTCCAATGCTAATTTTGAGGCTAAAGTCTTAGTGTCAAACTTTAATTAGGTAGGTAGGATATTAGTGCTGGAGGGCCAGGAGAGGAAGGTAAAGCGGTTTGGTCTCAACGGGACTAAAAGTACCTATTTCTCGATGGAGACTAAAGTGTGTTTGCAACTGGTATCCTGAGTATTTATCCTTCTAGAAATATGAAAAATATGGTTTTTACTATGGTGGCTTGTTCTCTCATGGGGATAGAATTGAATGTGGGGAACACATAGTGGATGAGTAGCAATACTTCTATTCTAGGGAAAGTCTGTAAGGGATCTTTTCTTACTTTCCTTGATCATCGAGTTGTTCCATAGGGTGGATGTTACCTTAGAGGATCATGATACCTAGGAGGAGTGCATTATTCTATGTAAACCTCTGAGGGCCAGGGGTATAAAGCGAGGAAGTAAGAATAAAAAAAATGTAGGAGAGAAATGTAAGGGTAGTCGGGATGGTGAGGTGAGGTATTTAGCACCACTCTTACTTAGGTTCCCACCACTCTTAGGGTTTTGGAGGATGACTGAGCTGATGTTTTAGGCTGCCTAGAGAGGACTCATCAACATCCACCTGAGTTGGCTCCTTCGAGCTTTACTACATCACTGGAACCATCCTAAGCTTATGCTGATAAAAGAATCTAGCTATGGATAAGATAAAGTGCCTCTATTGGGACCGTATGTTAGTGAGGATGTGGAATGTAGTGCAGGATGATGTTCAAATGTGACTCCCCTACCAAGAAACTCATAAAGGTAACAAAGATGGAAGATGAGGAGTTCTTCTTCCTCATTGGGATGAAGAAAGAGGGTTTGGATGCCTCAGGCCTTGGAGATAGTTCCACAAGCTAGATGCCCCCATTTATACTTATTATTTCTAGATTTGGGTTGCCCTGGATTGGGCCATGTAATAAATAATTACTTTTCTTTATTTTTGTATTTTAAGAGATCTTTTGTTTCCATATTCTTAATAACAATCACTTTTAACTTATATTGTGTATTGAAATTGATTTTTATATTTAACAATCACAAATATAGGGTTTCTTTAGAAAAATTACAAAATCACAAAATAGGGGAACTCCTGAAAGGTCACTACTTGGAGCCGCTGCAGTGGATAGTCTTATTGCAGTAAATGTACCTGCTATAGTGGTAACCCTAGTGGTTCTACTTTTCCCTTTTTTACTAACTATTACCAGGTATTCTCACACTACGCCATCCACTTAAAATTATTATAGTTTCTAACTCTCATGTACCATAGTTCTCAAGGTATAGAGTGATTATACTGCGATCGAACTATCATAATTGCAACTAATTTCTCAACTCAATTGATTCTAATACATTCTTACCTTCCTTTCCTCTCAATAACAACATCCTATACTTCTTTCTTACATAACAACAAGACACCTGGGTTGTTTATCAAGATTTGATAGAAACCAAGGATACTCCAAATCATGGGGAGATCAAGCATGCCTCAAGTCACAAAAATAAAGATACATATAAAGATGGCACTGATCCTCATGATTGCTAGTCCCTTGGCAACATAATATATAAACCAACAAACATAATAAACCTTTTGTAATGACCCTCATGGTCATTTTCTTTGTTTTGATATACTTTTAGGGTCTAGAGTTTTTTTATAACTGTCCTAAGTTATTTGTGACTGATAGTTCCATTTTTGGGTGGTTCGTTTGAGAATTTTAGTAATACCAAATATATTGTGAAATACTTAATTTAAATTAGCATTTGGCAGAAATATAATTTATTACCCTTCTAAAATATTTTTGATATTGATAAAATTCCTTAAGTTATGCTATATTTATATTACTTATTAATAACTTTTATAGTCTGTTAATAGTAAATCTAAAAATATTAAAATATTATTATTATTATATAATAGAGGTTTTATTAGAAATAATTTTCTATTAATTATAGTATATTCAAAATACTATAATTATTTTATCCCGGACCTATGCAATACCTGAGTATATATTTAATGGATAAAATTTTAGAGGTTGGGTGTTTCCACCTCCACCCCTACAAGTAAAAATAGTGCTTGTTATGGTGGGAATTCTGCCACCTAATAGATTTCCCTAATTTTTCTATAATGGGTAATGAATATAGATATGTTTCTAAGTAATTATAGGTATAGGATATTTAATTGTTGGCAAACATTTTTTACTTATATATATTTTGTATTCATATATTATATTAAGGATCTAGAAGAAAATTTATTGAGAAATATATTTCAAAATCAAAATATTTTATTTTGGGAATGAAAATCAATTATCCACATCAAGTTATTCAAGCTCGGGTTCTAGTAGAGCATTATTTACAGGCTTCTCGGAGAGGATATTAACTTTGGCATCCAGGTAGGCTAAGCTTATCCTACCTTTAGATTGAGCTTATTTATGGTAATTGTGTAATATTATGCTAGTTTTTGACAAGTACTTGTAATTTGCATACCATCCAATATATATATATATATATATATCATGCCTTATTTATCCAATTAGGACCCCATTCTAGTAGATGTTGATAACTTATCTTTCAGTATAATATAGCATCTATCACTTTAGAATGTGGAATTAAGTTGCAAAACTTTACATTCACCCCCTTTCAAATTAGGATATGTGAATGGTTTTTTAAATGAATTTTAGTTTCGGCTTAGGTGCAGCATACACTTCATTTCTGTCATTAATTGTGAGTATTTTCACTACTTTGTTATTGGTTATGATATGGTTTGGATTTTAATTTTATGATTGGGTATGGTTACTATGAGTTTTGATTCTAGCCCGACATTTGATTATGATGATTTGGGAGTTCTGGTACTGATTACTGCTATTCTGGGAGTGGCGGTTCCTCTGAGTTTTGAATGGAGTCTGACATCTGGTTATGAGTTCTTTTTAACATTATACATATGACCTCTCGTTATTATCCACTATTTTTGTTTAGAATCTGATTTAGGATCTCTTGTTAATATCCATCATTACCGGTTTGAGCCCAGCGTCAGGCCTCTCATTACTACCCCTTAGTGTTGGTTAAAGCCTGGTGCACATTTGGATGACAACTATGATTTTTGGGATTGTTTCAGTTATGGATTATTTATGTTTATTTCTTCTATTACTTCTTATGTGTCCCACATACTTATGTGGGCACAATTGGATTAATTGACTTCTTTAGTGTGCCTAGCGGCCTATGGGACCCAGTTAGGTTATGCCTGATTTGCCTTTTATTACTGCATTATTTATCTATATGTATTACTTATACTTGTTTCTTTTATCATGTTTGTGAAGCTCGATGGTTCTTTGCCTTTGTATCCCTGTTTACCATTGACTTAGATTATACCCTCATATTTTTAGTTCTACTTTTCATATATTAAGCTCAGTTGACCGATTATGCCTACTTAATATTCATTGTTTTGGTACTCATGCTACACTTCTGCATCTTTTTCCTAATGCAGATCTGAGTATTAGCAGTCGGTGTTGACGTGGTTCCTACCTTTTAGTATTGATTCAGAGTGGAGTGAACTTACTTCCATGCGAGGTTAATCCTCCTCTATCTATTATAGTTTAGTCTTTTGTACTTGAAAGTGCTTGTATAAGTTGTGTATATTTTAGATTATGTCTAGTACTCTTAGTATCTTTTAGTAATGGGTCTAGTACTGATCTTACCAGGTCTTGGGAGGGATTCGTTTCTATATTTGGTCCTTTTTCATTCTTTTATTTGGATATATAATATATGTTTCCATTCTAGTTATCACTAATTATTACTATTGCTATCATTATAGGCGATCTTTATTGGTTTCTAGTTGTTAGCTCGTTACTTATTATTCTGCACTGTGGCTTATCTTGCCTACAGGTGGGCTAAGGTAAGCACCATCATAACTCGAGAATGAGGTCATGACAACTTAGTATCATTTCTAGATTTTAGTGCTATTATTGGTACAAGTGCCGATGTTTAGTAGAGTCTCGCGGATCGGTACAAAGACATCTGTATCCTATCTTTGAGAGGCTACAGAGAAATTTTTGGAAAAATTTCATTTTCTTAATCCATTTCCATGCATTTGGTTTGAGTTGTTTTTTTTATTTTTATTAGTTTACTCTTTCTGCAGATGGATAAGATGCGAGGTTTGGGAGCCAGGGATTAGGACCCCAAGCCCGCAGCTAGAGTTTTAGTTAGAGGTAGAGTTTTACCCAGAGGGCAAGAGTAGGATAGAGAAGCAACGTAATTTAAGATCAATCTAGGGATTTATCACCTAATCCTATCAAGCTCCTGAGAATAAGAAAGCTCTACGTATTTCTCAATAATAGTAGATAGGATAAAGGTAGCCTAGGATCTACCTAATTTTATATCTTCTTCAGTTCTTTGGGATGTATTGGTATAATTACTGGGGTTAGTGGGCGGTCTACCGAATGAGGGAGCTCAGCCAGCAACACAGGTTGGTGTCTATTTAGGAGCACAACCTATGACAGCTACACCTAGGGTAGAGGTTCTGCTTGTACCAGTAGTCCCACATCTGGTAGTAGCCAGCTAGTTATGCCTTTAGAGGAGTAGAAGATGCTGGGTCAAATTATGTGATTGACTCCTCCTAAGATTTTCGATACCCTGGAAGAGGATGCATAAAATTTTCTATCCATTTTGGAGGAGTGGTTATGAAATTTAGGGTTGGTTGACTGATGAGGTGTGGAATTTGTTGCTTATATCTAGACACCACAACGAGGATGTAGTGGAGAGGTTATCTCAATTCTCAATCAGTTAGATCAATACCGATGACTTGGAATTAGTTCTTTAAGGCTTTCTAAGGAAAGTATATGTATCACAGTATGTGCGAGCATCTTCGGGATGAGTTTTCTTCTTTGAGATAAGGTTCTATGTCTTTGGTTGAGCATGAGACGAGATTCCATGAGTTATCCAAAAATACCACTATGATTCTACCAATGGAGTATGATCATATTTAATTCTTTGCCAATAGATTGAGATTATCGTTTTGTAGGGCTACACAAAGTTTAGTGACTTTAGGAAAGTCTTTTTCTGAGTTTGCTGAGCATGTTTATTCTATTGAAGAAATGGATCATAAGGCCCAAGGTGAAGCGATAAGAGACCACATTAATAGGGCAGATATAATAGTTCACAATCCATAGATGGAGGGTTTTATGGTAGGTACCCCCTAGTAGCAGCCTTATCAGCATTAGGGTCAACCCAGTCGGCTAGTTTAGGCATCACTTTAAATATACAATATGGATCAACCCGGTTATAGTGGTTCATGTCATCAAAGTAGTATTCATCCACAGTGGGGTATTCAGTTAGGATCATCGAGTGGGGTGGTCATTTTGGATTAGGCGGACCTTATAGGAAGATTAGAATGTCTGGGGCATGTTATGACTGTGGGGTTATTGGTCACTTCGCCCATGAGTCTCCCTAACTAAGAATAATTGAGCCTTCAATTAATACTGAACAACCATTCATATCAGTGTTGTCAGCAGTCAAGGGATGCACAGGGTCATAGGGTCATCCCCAGGGTTTTAGAGGTGGTCTAGAGGGAGGTAGAATTTATGGTCAGGCAAGAACCTAGTACAAGAATGGATAGGGTCACTTGTATGCTATACAAGGTATAAAAAAGACTGAATCTTCGGATGCTATCATCACAAGTATGATTTTCGTATTCCATCTGCCAACCTTTTCTTTATTTGATCCCAATTCCATATTTTCATATATTTGTACTTAATTTGCATCGCTGCTGGGTTTATGTTTGGAGTCCTTATCTATGATATTTTGTATATCTACCCCGTGGGTGATTCTTTAGTAATGGATTAGGTATATAAATCTTATTTGCTAACTGTGTGGGGATTTGATACTCAAATTGTCTCATTGTCCTAGATTTGGTAGATTTTGATATGATTCTTGGCATAGATTGGCTATCTCCCTGCCATGCGGTCTTGGATTGTTTTGCTTATACCATCACCTTAGCCTTGATTGGAATACTCTCATTTGGGTGGTAGGGTTCTATTAGCCATTTTCCGACGGTGATTATTTCTTACATTTAGGCTAATAGACTGATGTTGAGGGGTTATGAGTCATTTCTTGCATATGTTCGGGATGTTAGTGTTGAGAGTCCATCACTTGACTCCGTCCCTAGTGTTCACAAGTTTCCATATGTATTTTTTGACCAACCTACCTTGTCTTCTTTCTATGCATGATATAGAGTTACCTCAGGCCAGGCACCTGACCTACTCTGTTGCTCAATATCGTATGGCTCCTGCTGATCTAAAAGAGTTGAATAGTCATCTTTAGGATCTTTTGGGTATAATTTTTTTCAAACTTAGTATCTCCTTGGGGTGATCCAGTTCTTTTGGTGAAGAAAAAATGACTCTATGCGTATGTGTATTGACTATAAACAATTGAATAAGGTTACTGAGAAGAATAAGTATCCTATTACTTGTATCAATGATTTGATTGACCAATTTTAGGGTGCAGTAGTGTTTTCTAAGATAGATTTGAGGTCTGGTTACCATCAATTGGGTTGATGAATGCCCCAGTAGCTCTTATGGATCTGAGGAACCATGTGTTCAGGTCGTATTTGAACTTCTTCATGATAGTATTTGTTGATGACATTTTTTTATATTCGAGGAGTAGGGAGAATCACGAGCAGCATTTAAGGATTATGCTGAATATTTTGAGAGATCATTGGCTTTATTCCAAGTTCTCAAAGTGTGAGTTCTATCTTGAGTCTGTAGCTTTCTTGGTACACGTAGTGTCTAAGAATGGTATTATGATAGACCAGGCTAAGATTGAGGCTATTCATAGTAGGGATAAATCTACATTACCCACTGAGGTTTGCAATTTTATTAGGTTGGCAGGTTACTATAGCTATTTTATTGAGGGGTTTTCTTCTATTGCATATTCTACGAGAAGACTGACAAGGAAGAAGGTTCCATTTCAGTGGTCTGGGAGTTGTGAGGGGATATTTCTGAAGCTCAAGGATTTTCTTACTTCAACTCCTGTTCTAAATTTTCATGTTAAGGGTAAGGGTTTTACTTTCTACTGTGATGCATCTAGTATTGGTATCGAGAGTGTTCTAAAGGTGTAAGAGCGCAACTACCTCACTCATGAATTTGAATTGGCAGCTGAAGGTGTAAAAACGCAACTACCTCACTCATGAATTTGAGTTGGCAATTGTAGTGTTTGCATTTAGGATTTGGAGGCATATTGACATGGGTTCGCTGTAAGATATTAATGACCACCGCAGTCTTTCGTATATTATGACCTAGAAGGAGATTAATTTAAGGCAACATAGATGGATTGAGTTGCTGAAGGATTATGATTCTCTATTATTTTCTATCCAAGCATGGCAAATATGGTAGTTAACGCCTTGAGCTGAAATTCAGTGAGTATTGGTAGCTTAGTCTTCATTTTAACTTCTTAACAATTGTTGGGTTTGGAAATCCAATGCTTAGCTAACTTGATGGTTCGTCAAGATATATCTGATCATCGAAGGATTATTGCTAGTGTTGAGGCTAGATTTACCTTGTTTGAGAAAATTCAGGATCATCAGTTTGAGGATTGTAGGCTTCATAGAATTTGAGGATAGGTGTTGAGGGGTGAATCTAGTAGGGATACCTTAGATTCTTAGGGTATCCTACAGTTTGATGGTCGTATTTTTGAATCAAAGGTTGGAGATTTGATTTTGTTGATTCTTCTCAAGGCTCATATCTCCATATAGTCTTTCACACTGGGATATATAAGATATAAAGAGATTCAATGTATCGTTACTGGTGGAGTGGTATTTGAAGAGATAAAGCAAGTTTGTGGAACGATGCCTATGTTGTCAGCAGATAAAGGCTGAGCAACAAAGACCTAGTAGTCTACTTCAGCAGCTACCCATTCTTGAGTGAAAGTTGGAGCGATCTATGATGGATTTCATAGGTGAATTGTCTTGCACTTCCCATGGTTTTGATATGATTTGGGTTATTTTAGATCCATTGACCAAGTCTGCATATTTTATCCCCGATTAAGTTTTAAATAGGGCCAAGAGGTTAGCTTGTGTTTATATTCAGTAGGTTGTTTGCCTACATGGGGTCCCTGTGTCCATTATTTTAGATCGAGACTCTCAGTTCACTTCTAGTTTCTTGAGGACATTATAAGAGGAGTTAGGCACTAGGTTTATCTTAGCACACATCTTAACCCCAGACTCATAGGCAGTCATAGCAGACTATTCAGGTTTTGGAGGACATGCTCCACACTTGTGTGTTTTATTTTAGGAGGTAGTAGGACCAATTTCTACCTCTGGCGGAGTTTCCATATAATAAAAACTTTTATTCGAGTATTCAGAGGCCCTATTTGAGTTATTATATGGTAGACAATGTCGATCTCATGTTGGTTGGCTTAAGACCTCAGAGGCTAGGCCTCATGGCATAAATTTGCTTCGTGAGTTGTTGGACCAAGTCTAGTGATTCAGGATAGGCTACGAGTAGCTCAAAGTAGAAAAGAGAGTTATGTTGACTATAAACATCATCCATTGAGGTTTAGAGGTGGTGATAGGGTCTTTCTTGGAGTATCGCACATGAAGGGCGTAATGAGGTTTGGGAGAAGGGGCATGCTTAACCCCAGGTATATTAGACCCTATGAGATTCTACAGACAATTAGGGAAGTGGCTTATATGCTGGCATTGCCTCCTACCTTCTAAGCGATTCATCTGGTGTTCCATGTATGTATGTTACAATAGTATATTCCAGATGAGTTGTACATGCTTCAGTGGGACTCAATTCAGTTTGATGAGTGTAATACATCATACTTATCCTAGCTCGATTCAACTCTTAGTTGCATGCTTAAGGGGCTTATGGCTTGAAATTTTCCCTAAGTGTTGGGGACTTAGTCATTTTCCAGACCCCTAAACTTTGAGGATTTTCAATTTGGTCTTCCCGACCTCGAGATGTTAGTTTTTGAGTTAATTCATATTCAGGGATGTAAGAAGTACGTCTCCGGGGAGTTTCATAGTTTTTGGACAAAGTTTGGGGCATGTTTGGATCACGAATCCAGCAAGTCACCGTGATAGGGCCGTGTCGCGGTGACATTATATTTGGCATGTACATCGTATTACGGTGAAGGTATTTTTGTCCAGTTCTTGATTTATAGTTGAATGCATGTGTCATGATCTTTATCCTAGTGTATGCAATGCTTATGAGGTGAAGAATCTTCATAGGAATCACTTAGAACAAAGTTGATCTAAGAGCCTTTAATTCATCCAATGTTAGGTATTCGATTCTACAAAGGTAATCTTTGAACATGTACAACTTTTTATATAAGTGGAATTTTTTAGTTCAAGACCAACCAAATTGTATAAAATTGAATTATATTTCCAACGATACCAATTTTGCCTTAATTCAAAACCCGAGCGAAAAGTTATGATTATTTTTGTTAGAACCAGTAAGCTACCATGATAGGATCGCGTCATAGTAACCCTATAAACTGCATCCCAGTTGCAAATTTATTTGACTAATGGGTAATTTTGTCTTTTCCCCTCAACCCTACCGCCTATAACACAATTTGGAGTATATTTTCAGTCGTATATGGCCTTCTTCTCCAACTCTCCTCTCAAAGAAACCCCAATCATCTCCCAAGAACATCAATTTCATTACTTTCTCTCCAAGAAAACTAAAAATTCAAGTTTCCTAAGTTCAAGAACCTTCAATAAAGCTTCAAGAATGGTGATTCCTTCCCAAGATTAAGGGTTAAAGGTATGTGGGAGTTCATCCATGGGTCTCTTTTCACCCATGGGGCCCTAAAAGCTTTTCTTTAATTAAAGATATGAACTTTCCCTTTTATTTATGAAGTATCATGTATTCAAGATGAATTTAAATCATGATTTCATTAGTAATTTGACTAAATTCATGTCCAAAGATGTTTTCATGAAAATTTAGGTTATCTCATGATTTATGTTTCTATTCCCTTGACGTATCCAATTGAATATCATGTTATAATATCAAATTATGAACCTTGCTATGTCTACATGGGTTTTCAAGTGATTTAAGCCATTCATTCTTTGAGTTGTAAGTTTCCGTGTTCTACTCCATTGATTCCATGTTAAATCCCCAACTTATTAATTTAGTCATGCACTCATATTGTTTTCACATGTATACCATATTCCCATATTCAATTGCATGACTCTTATGTGTTTGACGAAATGTCTAAATGTTGGGTTTTGAGTCATGATCCCCTACTATGATTTTTAAATCTTGATATGTCATCATTGTCATTTTTATTTAGTGCTGGTATGTTATGAACACCCAATACCTAGTTGTTTACATAATTTTAGTATCTTCAAAATAATTTCAGATAAACCTAAGCATTTTCATTCATTCAGCTATTATAATTTATTGTTTATTCAGTTAAGCTTAGTTCAGTCCAGTAATAAGTGTCTTCCAGTTAGGAGTAAAACTTATCACTGAGTGAATGTAAGGATGGCATCTTCCCCATTAGTTAGGCATGAGGCACTTATCTGCTATGTCAGTTAGACAAGAAGCACTTGTCTCCCCTGTTAGTTAGGCATGACACATCAGTAGCAGTCCCTAAGTTCCAAACCTACAACGCCATCATAGTCTTTAAGAGGTCCCTCATCATTTAATCATGACACCCTAGTCCTTTGGGACATTAGATTATTGGATCCATATAGCCAGTGTTAGTACCCATGGCACGGTACTGATACCCTTCTAACTAGGGTTATAGGTTGGACCCCAACAATAGATTTGGGGCATGTCAGTTATAACTAGCTCCTACAGTCTCAGTTAAATATTTAGTACATAATTCAGTTTAGGTTTTCTTGACCATAGTGTAGTTCATCAGTTATTCAGTTACTAGATTTTAGTATTATAGTTTGCAGACTATTTTAGAATCATGTTACATGCTTGGTCAAGCATTTTAGATTTTACAGTTTTCAGTCTTTCAGATTTCATATTTATCTCAATGACATAACATGTATACACTTAGTCTTGCATTCTCAGATATCACAGTTTTCATGCATTCATGTTTAGTATATTTGTGTGTTAAGATCCTTGATTTATGTCAATTTCCACTCCATTGTTTCAGACCCAATATCCATACATTACCCATGTTTTACTGTCTTCCATCTTCAGTTCTATTTATATATTAATATAATGTATTAAGAAACTAAGTGTAGTGATTCACCAGCTTGTCAGATTATGTTTGTTACTCATGTTTTAAGATATTTGATCTTTCAGTCTATTTTAGTCTCTTTGGCGAGTCTACTTACACTTAGCATGCATGCTTTAAGATTATATATAAAATTAGTTTTTCTTATTGCATTCACCCCCACTTACTCAGTACATTCCAGAAGTACTAATCCACATATACGTTTGTGTGGCTATATTGTTTCAAAATGTAGGTACCAGTTGTATCCTACATATCATGACCAGTCAGTTGCAGTTTTCAACCAACAGGTGATGAGTTCTCCTATTTTGGGGACTCCAGTCAGATGTTGTTCATGTACTTTATTTTTTTATTCATATGTATTGATTAGTGCTAGTTGGAGACATGTCCCAACTATCTATAGTCAATATAGTATAGGCTTCATAGATGTCAGTCAGAGTCAGTCATGTAATTTCAGTTCTCTCTTCAGTTTTATCAAATTGTAAATTGTATGAGTATTATAATTCTTCCCAGATTTTGTCATGATTATATTTACTCACAATAGAATAAGTTATTTAATATATTACAAATTAGTTGCTTAACACTATGCTAGTTCATAGGTTAGCTTGGTATCACTTGTGATTCCAAGCACCATGTTAAGACTAGGGGGTAGTCTCGGGCTGTGACAAACTTAGTATTAGAGCATAGTGTTCAAGGGTCCTAGGGTGTTTATGAAGCCTTGTCTTGTAGAGTCTTGTAGAATGGTACGGAGATGTTTGTACTTTTCTTTGAGAGGCTACAGGGCATTTAGAAAATATTTTCCTTCTTTCATGTCTCCGATCGTACAGTAGAGATATTCCCTCAAGAACTTATGCAGACTCTTACATTAATACATTCATGCCAACTCTGCCTTATTCTTAGGCAATAAAAATTATCAATCTCAAATCCTTACCGATAAAGCATTCTCAGGCAGTCCCTATAGACAGTTATAGGATTGCACGCAGGCTTAAAAGTATCCCACCAGTGCCTTTATGTTCCAAAGTATGAAATATTTTATTCAGGTTTATGAAAAATTATGCATTGACACGAAGTCAAATATGCTTTCTGATCCCTTCCCAAAATTCTATGATAGATATGACTTAGAGTTAGAAGTATGAACCCAGAAGTTTAGCTACAGTAAAGTGAGATAGTGTTTATCTGGTTTCAGCAGATTATGTATTCATGGAGCTAGTTGTATGAAGGGTGAACCAGTAGGCTTAAAATAGTGTATGCAAGAATTTAAGTTTGTTGATTTTAAGATTATATATTGTTGATGTTGGGTATGTTGGTGTAATGGTAATTCTCATGATTTAGATGTGATTTTAGTAGTCTATGAAGGAAGTTAGTATGGTTCATTAATGGTTTGGGAATATCTATGTTAAGTGTTAGAATCTAAGTTTTAATTGTGGATGGTTGAGCTAATATAAAGAAGAGTTAAAATTCTAGATGGTATGAACTCATGGTATGGTGATACTCATGAAGATTCTAAGTTAGTAAGTGTTTAAGTTGTTATATGATAATTATGGGGCTATAGAAAGATAAGAGTTGTATCTCAGAAACAAGTATTAGCAGTGGGTTTTACACTTTCAGGTGTAGTCTTTCAGGGTGAAATTTTCTATGTGTATTGCTATATCTCAGACTCTAGACTAATATAGTTTCAGTTCAGTTTAGAGATATTAAGAGGTTCACAAACTTAGAATGATAGCTTAAAGCTAAAGGGGAGATGATAGAACAAGTATCCAAGTTAGGCTCTCAGATTCTAGTAGTGGTGCCAATGTGTGTAGAAAAGCAGTAAGGGAGGATGATGCCCAACCCATTCTCATCTCAATGCAAAGTTTTTCAGTCATCATGATATCTACTCATGCCTGACATGTCAGTTCCATGATCATAGCTCATATTCACGCACGTTCCATAGAATCATGTATGCTTTCAGTTCCTCGTATGAGGAGTTCCATTTCACTCAGCAACACGCATCATATTCCATAAAATTTATGAACTCCAAACTTAGGTCATGCAAATCATGACTCATGTACTCATGATTTACAGTAAGTTTAGTTCCAGGTACTGATGCTACACTCTTAATAATCAGTGAAATTCAGATTATGTCATATATGTCCTCAGTTTATCTCTCTTGGATGAATTCATGCTTTTGATACTCTATTCCTCAGGCCTCAATTTAGTGTCCATGTTATGCTTAGTATTTTTTCATGCTTCAAGTCCTTATGTTCTAACCTTCCAGTGACCTTTTCTTAGGTCAAGATAGTGATGATGAACAATTGTTTAGATGGGAGAGAGTAAATATTTCTTGTTGATGAAAGATTGTTGTATGCTTGTTTTTAGTTAAGGCTGTAAGTGTGAAGTAAGATTGAGGCCAAGTTTTTGATACAAGTCATGGTTAGTAGAAATTTTCTCTGTGTTTTCTTTAAGTAGTGCATGGAAGTAATTAGTGATAGAGGTTTGGAGGATATGAGAAAGATGCTTTTATGGGTAATTGTTTCGAAGTGCATATGTGGTTATGAAGATATGCTTGAATGTCGTGTTTGTATATATGTAGATGAATGCATTGCACATTATTAAATTCCTAGTAAGAGGTTGATGTAGTTGTTGAAGTGGTAATAAGAATTATTCTTGAGATGAGGAGTTGTGAAAATGCAGGATGTATTGAATTCATGATTCAGACTAGTATTACAGTGCTATGTGTGCACTTTGTGCTTATAATGGCAGGTTGTGATAGCTAATCGTGAAGGTGTAACTTCAAAGGACAGACACTGGAAACTCATGTTTGCCGACATGAGAGTTGGACATGGTGACCATAAACTTGTGGGTACACGGTAATCACCTAAGTTATACTTGTATATATGTATCATGATGGGTGAAGCGTACATGGTAATCCCCGACCCCTATGATATCTCTGGTTCATGCGACTACACGCACTAGGTCCTATTTAGGGGTAACGTGGGACACATATAGCCTCTGAGTGTTTTTAGGATGGTTAAGCTTCACAAACCTAGGTTAAAGTCTTAAATTCATGATAAACCCGGTTCCCTTTCCCGGCATAGTCAATATATATGTGATTGTACATGTAGATTTACTTGGTTTCAAATATTGGCATTGTTTTCTCCATACTCCTAAGAATATGCTACCATTAACTCCAAAACCTATCTTCGGACGTTGTATCCCCTGCGATGCAGAAACTGGCCAAACTACTCCTCCTGCTTAGTGATTGGATTCGGGGATAATTTAGTGTTTGATTGAAGTGGTGAGCTTTTATACTTCGAAAGGCTTAATTTCTTGTTATGGTCTTCTCTACATACTTTTGTTATTTCTTACACATTGTTTTTTTCGATGGTCGTGGGAATGTCCCGACCAAATGTTGTTTTTACTTTGGTTATAAGCTTTGTGAGACTACTTTGGGTTGGTATGGGCGGTGTTGGTATTGGTGCCAGCCTTGACATTGGTGTTGGTATTTGGGATGACACCATTTGACTGTATTTGATATATTATTGTTCCATTTTAATATGTTATATAAAAGCATAATTTACTCGATACTTGGTGTAGGGAACTTACGGCTGGGTAGTGGGGGTGGTCTTCGGTCCCGGTTAGGCTTGAGACACTCGACCCAAAAAATGTGCATTCGAGCTTAGGCGGAGGCCTTAAAACAGTAGGGCTACATTACTTAGCCTACTCTTTCTTCAAGATACGAAACGAGCATCCAAAAATGACTGTCCCTATTTTGGTTGTCCCAACTCGAACTAGGCCCTGGTTCGAGTCGTGTCACAAACCCCTCGAAGGCTAACCACTACCCTATCTAGGGTGATCACTGTAACTAGCCTAGCCTCCACTGGTGATATGAAGTGTGGCATAAATGGGCTTACTAGTTTAATCCTGTTGATATGGATGACATAGAGGGTACCTACCCTGAGAACCACAGTCTTTGAACCGTCAACTTCTATGGCTCCCATTGAATCTACCATAGTACCATGGCTTCTTATAACTACCCTCTTAGGACTCACAATGCATATCATCCATAACCTGAGAATGATAAAAAACCTTAGCAAAATACCTACCCGTAGTCACTAAAATCTATATAGGCATGCAAAGAGGAAGTCTAAAACCCTCAACAATGCAATGAAACCTCTCATGCACAGTAGTCAAAATAGAAGTAACATGCCTAGAAAACTCATAAAATCGATCCTCATACTCCAAAACATTCATTTATCCCTGCTCCAACCTCTCTAACTGATCTCTCAAACCATCCCTAAGATTGTGAGGCATATACATCTCCTAAAATATATAGGAGAACTTAGTCCATGTCAACTGGGGAGTGTAGCTGGCCTAGAATAAAGATGACCTCTCCACCAATGTCTAGCTACCAAGTCCTAAAATCAGTTTAATCCAAACCATGAGTCTTAACTAGTTCGAAATTACAAAGCCTATCCTCACAAACAATCAAGAAATTGTACGCGACCTGGCTTGGTGTACCAGAAAACCTAGGAAGACCTAATCTCAAGAATCTACCCAATATTTTTTGCTACAAAACAGACATCACAGGTTAGGCAATTACCGACTAAGAAACCCCCGGTATAGGAAGGACCTTAACACTACTAGTTGTAGTGACAGGTTGCGCCCATGTTTCAATACGAATTTGATTCATACACTATGCACCATTAGATGGTGCACCACCAGCTTATCCCAAAATATTAACTAATGAATCCCTAGGAATTCAAGAAGAAATAAGCCCTGGATGAGCCTGGGCTAGTCCCTTGTCAATCACTGGCTTGGGCAAAGAATATCTGGCCGAGAGCAAAATAGGGTCTGGTGAAGGCCCTCTATCCTATCCCTTAGTGAAGAAAATATCTCTAGGCTGTTCAGGACCTCTAGGTCATCAATGAACATCGGAAGGATCCCTAGTCACGGCATCAGGATCATCATCTCGTATAGCGATCGCACGTGTCCTAGCCATTTGAGAAAGAGTGAAACCAAGGGAATTATTTAGAAATCAACTAATAATAATAGAACAAGATGAGTGAAAGAAGTGAAGAACTCCTAATAATGTCCTATATCCTTGATAATGCTCAAATCACTACCATATTTAAGGGGTGAGACGTTCGTTGTCAATAACCCAACTACAGTTTGGGTCGAATCCACAAGGAGCAAATTATAAATTTCGAGTCTTATTGATGCTCTAATCATAAGAAGGGAAACTGGAGTGTCAATAAAAATGACATGTAAGATAAAATTGGGGGATTTAATTTGAGGTAGGTTTGAAACAAGTTTGGACTACAATACACCAAAGTAATACTATTGATTTGAAATCAAGATTTGAAGAGATCTTGGGATTATGTCTACCTAATAGTAAAACATGTGTGTTGTTGATGGTTTAACATGAAACTTAGTTGTTAAGTAAAGGATAGGCTAGGTCTATTGTTGTTATGGAAAATCTTCCAATAAAATCACAATAATTTCACCAACTGACTATTTCGAGCACCTAACAAGTGTAAAAGTTATAATCACCTAAAACCTTAATCAAGAATCCTTATTTCTAGGATGATGCTCTTGACATGTATTACATTCCAGTCACACTTATTTCTAAGATTGTAAAATGTAGTAAACAGAAGAATTAATTTTCCACCATTACCTTGTCCCCCTATAACCCTCTTTCAAGGATGTTATGGGTTACCATATATTCACCTTTATCCCTCTTTCAAGGATGATGAAAGGTTTCTAGAGTTTGAGGTTTTCTCCCATCAAACCCATTTAAAGAATTGAGGTTCTCACCCATCAAATTCTAACTCACTAACCCAAGAAATGGTGGATTCCATACTCAACAACTAAAAAGCATGCAAACACAACAACAACCACACACAATTACACATTAGTTCAACATAATCCCAAGACTAAAAAAGTTAGCTACTCATGAGATAGGAGAAAAGACTTTTACCAGATATTTAATCCGTGGTACTCTTGATAATAGAGGGTAAAATAATCTTCAATTCCACACTATAATTTCACTAATTTCCCCTTTGAATAATAATTACAATAACTATGAACAATTAATTTTTCACTACTCCTTTCTAGGGTTTTTCTCTCCCTCCTTTAAAGTTTTTTGAATCCTCAATTTAAGTCTTTGATTCAGCTGTATAGATTAACTACAATGCCCTTTACCCATTTATCCCATTGTGCCGCAGTCGCGGAGCTTCTACTGTGATCGCACAACCAAGGTCGCGGCTATGATTGAGTGATCACGGTATGTTGGCAGATTTGACAGATAGCGATCACATTACTCTAATTGCAATCATGTTACACGAGGCAAGATATACCCCCTGATTATTTGGCTGTGATTACAGTGTTCAGACTGCGACTGCGATAACTGAGGCCACTTCTGCTCTGAGTCATTAACAATATTTTCTTGATTCCTTTTATCATTTCCAGCCCTAATCCATATCTTCTCATCTCCTTAACTCTATGCTTGCAAGGAGTGGAAATTTAGTGCAAATAATCACAGTTATGTCTCGTAGATTTTTCAAAACAAGATAAAGTATACACATAATAAGTGAGAATAAGTGGTAAAAGCACCACTCATCAACACCCACAATTTTTTTTTCTTGTCCTCAGGCAACACTACCTTGAATCATGAGATAATAAACATTACTGCCCAAACTTCTACCTTAAAGCTCACAATGGCTCTGAACATGGTCATCACCACAAGTTACATCATTGCACATGTGCTTAGCTATTTTCACTACACCGCTCATCATAGAAAAATTACAATATATAAGGATGCATAAAATTTTAAAGAGCAACCAGACAACAAAAATCAATATTCCAGAAATGGCTTTCTTTTGACTACAATTAAGCTACACTCCACTAGCCTCTATGCTTGGGAGGAGACAAAATCAGCTACCTCAACTTGTTTCACATGCCAATCCTTACAAAAAAGAAAATTTCACACACCAAGCTACGGAATAAACAACAAGAAAATTTAAGTGTAAGAACTCTCACTCATAAAAGAGATCTCTATGCATCAAGTTTCATACCATAGGCTTGACCCTATTTTCAATTGCCACTATAAAGAGTGTAAGTGGTTGGAAAACTCAAAGGGATTTCTAAGATTGTAACGTAGGATTGGGTAAGGGTAGGATGTCATTTGGGATCAACATGGCTATTCCGTTCCTTGAACGCTTACATCACACTATTCATTTTCCTTTTTTGACTTGGGACCACTATTTCCTCTTTTCTCTTTTCTTATCATGCCCACTTTTTGCTTCCTTTGTTCACACGTTTTCCTTTATATTTCTTTTTCTTGAAATTTTATGCAATTCCTGCCTTTATTTGATCCTTTTTTTTCTATTACTTTATTTTCAACACTTAGGCACATTCAATATTTTACTAATACTTTATGGCTCCAAACTTCCTTCCATCAACTTTCACCACCCCCAACTTAGGATTTTTAGCCTCAAGTTGCATTTCAAGTTCAAGTAGGGTGTGGTTCAAAATAGGGATAAAAGAATAGGGTCACGACTTGTATAGTTTTTGCCAAATAAAGGTCTAGAGGCTCAAAGTGTGTAACTAGGGATTACAATCATGCACGGGTAGGATTTAGGCTAGAGTGGGTTCTAAAGTCAGAAAGGTGGCCTAAGATCATTTCTCCAACTACATACAAAAAAATTTATCTTTAAAAGACTAACATGGCGAGTTCTAGATAACACAAGTATACAAGAGATGAATGCACATAGCTCATCACACATGGCATGAAAAATTCGTCAAGAGGGATTGAATGCCCCTCCCATTTGAGACAATTTGGAGTATCTATTTCTATTCACAAGTCACAAATTAATAAAGCCACAAATAGAGAATGATATTTGTTAAAACGTTGCTCACGTTCATGCCCTTATTTCTTAAAATTATGGATGGAGAGAATTGATCATTTTAAATTAGCGCCACGCGGAACTTGCAAAACTATGGCTATAACCAAAGCCTTAGTCTAACATATCAGCCTAAAACAGGCAAACCAAACATTTTGTTACTCAAACTTTGCTAATAGTGCATAACTTGACCCTAATTTAACAAAATACAATGCCATAGGTAGTCAGACTTCCCTTGCATTCTTGATATTTATGCTACGGATACTAAGAATTCCCCTACACCTATGTCTCACTACACCCCCAACTCAAATAGTAGAAGTGTCTTTACTGAAGTAAATTTAAGAAGTAAAAAGGATTAAAAAGGCTTTCTGATACAACAAACGGTGTAGGAATTTGATGCTACGATCTCTTCAACATATCCTTGATCGCGTTGAGGATATCACGGTCTGCAGACCACGATCGAGGTAACTGAGACTGAATTCCTTTATTTTTTCTCTATTTTTGATTTCTTGCATAGCTGCTAGTTTTCCAGCTCCATTTTCCCCTATTTTTCTGGGCACACTACCTATGCTAAAAGACCTACAAAACATCAAAATAAATACAAGATAAGTTAAAAAATGGGTTGCCTCCCATTAAGAGCCTAATTTAACATCGCGAAACATAACATCTTTGAATTTAATATACTCCACCTTGGATGCCATGGGTTTTCTCTCATTGTAAAGCTTCACCCTTTGATCGTTTACTATGGATTTTTTTCTTCATTATCTTCCAATTCAATGGAACCACTGGGGTAGACTTTAGAAATCACAAATGGTCTTGACCACTTTGATCGAATCTTTCCCATGAAGAGTTTCAAATGGGAATTAAAGAGGATTGCATTCTCTCAAACATGGAATTCTCGCCGTAATATCCGAGCATCATGATATTTTTTTATTTTCTCCTTATACAATGCCAAACTCTCATACGCTTTTGAGAGGAATTCTTTCATCTCATGGACTTGCATCACCCGAGCCAGAGATGCTTCTCCCCAATTTATATTTAACTTCTTCAATGCCTACAAGCGCGACGGGTAAATGTTATGCTTTTCTAAATACCTACTGATAGAGAGACATTCCTATTGGGGTTTTGTAGGCCGTTCTATAGGCCCAAAGCACTTCATTAAGTTTCCTTGCCAAATTTGTGCGGCCTATATTTACCAAAATTTGAGTATAGCCTTAATTTCTCGATTCAAAACCTCTACTTGTTCGCTCATTTGGGGATGGTATAGAGTGAAAACCTTGAGTTTAACCACATACTTGTCAAGTGGAGCACCAAATACCCTATTCAAAAACTGTGAGCCGCTATCACAATGATGGCCTGAGGGGTGTCGAACCTTGTGAAAATGTGATTTTTTAGAAATAAGGTGACACACTTGCTTTCATTAGTCATGAGTGTGATAGCTTCCACCCATTTGGAGACATAATAGACTTCCACCAAAATGTATTTATTCCCGAATGAACTCACAAAAAGACCCATGAAATAAATTACTCATACATCAAAGAGTTCCACCTTAAGGTTAGGATTGGAGGGCATCTCGTGCCATCTTGAAATCCCCCCGTGCATTTGACATTTGTGACAATATTTAATCGATTCAATGTCATCTATATGTATTAAAGGCCAATAAAACCCACATTGTAGAATCTTTGTGGTGGTTTGGATCCCTCCATGGTGACCGCCATAAGGCAAAGAGTGACAAGCTTCCAAGATATCATTTATTTCAATATCCACAACACATAGCCTAATAACTCCATCGTCATATTCCCAAAATAAAAATAGTTCATCCCAAAAATATCGCTTAGTGTCAAACAAAAACTGTTTCTTTTGATAGTAACTCAATCCTTCGGGGAGTACTCCACTCGCTACATAGTTTGAAAAGTCAGAATACTATGGTGCCTTATTTCCCATGATGAACATGATCAATTTGTCGGGGAAAGCATCATCAATTTCTATTTTCCACTACTTTTCATTATTTCCTTCAAGTTGAGAGAGATGATCCACCACTTGATTTTCACACCCTTTTCGGTCTTTCACCTCATACTTAAACTCTTGTAATAGAAAAATTCACCTAATTAAATGCGGTTTTCTACTTTATTGTCCATGAGATACATAAAAGGGGAGCGATCTATGTGTACCACTACTCTCATGCCTAACAAATAGGCCCAAAACTTTTTGAAGGCATATACTACTGCTAATAATTCTTTCTTGGTAACGTTGTAGTTGCGTTGGGCGTTATTCAAGGTTTTGCTTACATAGTAGATAGGATGAATTAGCTTGTCCTTGCATTGCCCTAGCACCACTCCCAATGCAATACTACTTGTGTCGCATATTATCTCAAATGATAATGACCAATTCGAGGATACAATAATGGGGGCTGAAATGAGAAATTCTTAAGATGTTTGAAAGCTTTCAAACATGCCTCATAAATTTTGATTTTATATTCCTTCTCAAGAAGTTTACACATGGGGTGAACTATCTTGAAAAAATCCTTGATGAACCGTCTATAGAACATGACATGGCAAAGAAAACTTCAAACACATTTTAAAGAAATGGGAGGTGGTATCATAACAATTACCTCAACCTTGGCTTGATAGACTTGAATGCCCTTTCCTGATATCTTGTGGCCTAGTACGATCCTTTCTTTGACCATAAAGTGGCACTTCTTCTAATTCAGCACAAGTTTCATTTCCATGTACCTTTCAAGAACTTTGTTAAAATATTGAAGACATAACTCAAAAGATTTCCCCACTACCAAGAAGTCGTCCATAAACAGTTCCATAGAGTCCTCAACCATATCTAAAAATATTAAAAACATGCAATGCTGAAAGGTTGTCAGGTCATTACATAACCCAAAGGGCATTTGCTTGAATGCAAACATACCATATGGGTAGGTAAAAGTTGTCTTTTCTTGGTCCTCTAGTGCGATAAAAATTTTACTGTACCCAGTGTACCCATCCAAGAAACAATACCATCCTCTCCCCATAAGCCTATCTAGTATCTGATCCATGAAGGGCATTAGAAAAAGGTCATTCTCAGTCCATGAATTCATTTTTCAGTAGTCCATATACACATGCCATTCGGTGACCGATCGGATGGAGATGAGACATTTTTTTTATTTTCGACTACTGTGATACCATCCTTCTTTGGAACACATTGTACCAGGCTCACCCATATGCTATTGGATATAGGATATATCACTCCCGCATTGAGCCACTTTATAATTTCTTTGTTTACTACCTCTTGAATGGGTTGGTTTAATCTCCTTTGGTGCTCCATACTAGGTATACGATAATTTTTGAGAGCAAATCTCAGGGGCTATTTTGATGATATCTGCTATCATGCAACTAATGGCCTGAATAGAGTTTATCACCACTAACTTCAATGCTTCTACTTGAGATAAGTTTAGGTCACTAGTAATAATGATTCACAAGGTGTAATCCTCCCCCAAGAATATATACTTGAGATAAGGTGGCAAGAGCTTCAATTCGATTTTGGTAGGTTCAAGGATGGTTTTACGGGTGGAATTTCTCAGTTTTTTAGATTAAGATCTAATTTAATTGGGTTCTTGGTTTGAAACTCAAGCTCGGTTAAAGATGCTACCACCTCATCATACTCCTCCACTTTATCTCTTTCACAATTCCATAGCACTCCAACTAAAAAGATCATTAAACAAGCCCACATCAACATGGTTTGACACTTCTCCATTAATAATATCAATCACTGAGATGACTTAAAGGTCCATTGGTTATTTCATGGACTTGAATACATTGAAGGATTCCTCCTTATCATTCAATCTAAACTTCATTTACTCAGACTCCACATCTACCAACACCTTACCAGTAGATAAAAATAGCCTCCCAAGGATAATAGGAATTTTGACGTCCATTGCACAATCCAAAATAACAAAGTCGACCAGGTTGATGAACAGGTTCAATTTTAATACAACATCATAGAGAACTCCCATGGAATTTTTGATGGATCAATCGGCCATGAGAAACTTTATTTTTGTGGGATTTGTCTTACCCAACCCAAGTTTTTGAAATATAGCATAAGGCATAAGGTTCGCACTTGCTCCAAGATCACATAATGCCTTAGCAAAAGTGAATGTGCCAATGGTGCATGAGATTGTAAAAGCATTGGGTTCATTCTTCTTTTGAACAAATGCGTTAGTCATAATAGCACTACAATGGTGACTCACATCTATGGTTTTATCCTCCATCAACTTTTTTTTAGATACCAAATCTTTCATAAATTTACCATACACCGACATGTCTTGTCACGCCTCGATAAGATGAATATTAATAAAAACGGTACTAAATTTTACAAAAAATATTTTTAGCTTATCATACTCTCCCTTTCTCAAGGGCCATTTATGGAAAGGAGGATAAATGGGATTTGATGGCATAGAGACAATTTGATGATCGTTTACTAGTGGTGTTCCTATCAATATCTCACTTATCTTTGCTTCTTCATCGTTAGATCTTTTTCTCTTCGCCTTTGTCTCCTCCCTAGTTTGCATTTCTTCACATTGCTTTTCCATAAGATACCTTGATATTTGGCTTATTTTTTCCTCTAGTTGTTAGATGGTGGTGAAGTGAGATGTAACCATTTTGTGGAGTATGGAAAATTCACTTCGCATCACATTCACTATTTCTCCGGTTCTCTCAACAATACTCAAAGTTCATACCAAAATATATCTATTAATTTTCTCTTTCCTTTCACAATGTGCCAAGCTCAGATATTCCCAGTTCTGACCTTGATTTCCTCTTTTCCTTTTAGGGGCAAGATGGAAACCCTCCGATCTTCTAGGAATCACACCTAAATTGTCACCAATCACCTCCCCCTTCACGTCTTTACATGGTTCAACTTCTATTGCACTTATCACACTTATGCTTTCCATTTGGTCACCTAACATATGCTCAAGTAGATGTTTGAGTCATGACATTACTTCGTCACCTAACAAAAGACGATGAGGGAACCCCCATGGCCACCTCGGCAACTTTTATGTCCCAACCCTTACACCAAATTACCACTTGGTCCAAGACTTTTGATCACTCCCATATGATGAGTTGATGAATGATCCACCAAATACATTGTACAATACATCCTTATTTTGTTGGTACAATGCTCTATAAATGATTTGGAGAAGCATCTTCTCTGGCACCTCATGGGTGGGGCATTTCAAAAGTGTTTTCTTGAATTTTCTCCAAGCATCATACCATGTTTCTTCATGATATTGGTGGAAATAAACAATATCATCCCTCAACTTAAAATTTCTAGATTGTGGGAAGTATTGACATAAGAAATCCTCCATTAGACTTGTCCATAAAGTAAAAGATTCGGTAGGCAAAGATCATAGCCATAACAGTGCTTTTCCCATGAGAGATAATGGAAAAAGACGTAACCAAATGGAATATTGGGATACATGTGAAACTTTTAATGAAGCAAAGTGTGATGCCCCAAAGTTTTGGGGCCTATCACCCGCCAGGATTGTGCGTGCCAACTAGGCGCAACATTGTCAGCTATGCAGACGACATGTGCTGAGAGAATATGCTGAAGTAGAAGATGAGGAAAAGGGGAATAACATGAGGCAAAAAGAATATATATATGTTTCATGACATGTCCTAAGAGTGCCAAGGTGATTTGTAGAGGGATTGGTGTGAGCCCAAGGGGGCGGAGGCATGGTGAGGATTGTGTGCGGTGTTCGATGACAGCGCCGTGCCATTTTGAGATACAAGTGGAATATAAGGATTTAGGTTTAGAGTGTTGATATTAAGGGTACCTTATGTATGCTTACCAAATTTGGGGTCATTTGGAGTCTGTTTGGATAGGGGCTTGACTTGGCCAAAGTCTAGTGGCATTGTCATAATTTGCTGATTGGTCCGAAGGACATAACTCGTTCCATGTGTATCATGGAGGTGTGAATAAAGTCAAGATAAAGGAGTAGGAACAAACGGAACCCAGTTTGGAGGTCGGATGGATAGTCTAAGCCCCAGTATGATTCTCGGGCAGAATGATGTCTAGTGCCAGGCATTGGGATTATTTATTTTAAGCATATATAAGGGGGGTATACCTGGTGAAAACCTACCAGCCTCCCCTGTGTGTGTCGATAGATGGCCACCCCAAGTGTGCTTCCTTGAGGGACAACCTCAAGGTCCTGCCTTGGCATGTCAAAGGAATGCGCAAGGTAATCATAGGGCTCAGAAACCCTATGAACAATACAGGGTTGGGTGGACTAGCGTTGGGTGCCCGACAAGGCTAGAAGTTGTCTGTATGAACCGACAAGTCCCGCGGTCTGTCTAAATGATGGAAGGATGCCTCCAAGATGATAGAGCAATCAAGATACTCTCCCTAAGAGACTCGTGAGCTAACTTGTGAGCTTGGTCAAGGTTCAGCCAAGCGAGCAAGGGTCCGTTGTCCTATACACGCAGTTCTGGGGTGACACTGTGCTATGGAAGTTGGATGCAAGTTGCGTGGTCTATGTTTGGATAAGGAAGACGCTTGAGACAAAGGCCAAGGATTGAAGGTTGCCCTACTCAGGCAAAGAAAAGGCCAAGTGCATATGCACAAGGCGATGTCAAGCTTGAAGATAGGACTGTGCACAAGATGACTAAGAAGAAAGCAATGTTTTTATGGTCGAAAGTTTGTGAGGGGAGTTTTGAGAAGCTGAATAATAAGCTAACTTCAGCTCCAGTTTTAACATTTCCTGAAGGTAATGCAGGGTTTGTGGTTTATTATGATGCATTCATGGTGGGGCTTGCTTCTTTTTGATGCAACATGGGAAGGTGATTGCCTATGCTTCTAGACAGTTGAAGGTTCCTGAGGATAATTATCCTACTCATGATTTGGAGCTTTTAGAGGTTATCTTTTCTTTGAAAATCTGGCGACATTATTTATATGGAGTGCACGTGGACATCTTTTCTGAGAATATGAGACTACAATATATGTTAACTCAGAAGGAGTTAAATCTCAGGCAGGGGAGATGGTTGGATCTTCTCAAGGACTATGATGCGAGTCTTCACTACCACCCAGTTAAACCTAACGTGGTTGCTGATGCTCTTAGCAGGTTATCCATGCGGAGTTTGTCTCAAGTGTAAAAGGAGAAGTGGGAATTGGTGAAAATTATTCATCGTTTAGCTAATAATGGATTTTATCTCTTGGACTCCAATGATGTTGATGATATGGTACAGGAAGTGGTTTGGACGTCTCTTGGAACAGAGATTAAGGAGAACAAAATGATAGATCTTATCATGGCAAAAATCAAAAGTGATATAGGTAGGCAAAGAGTGATGGTGTTTGAGATCAGTGGTGATGGTAACTTGAGGTACCATGGGCGATTTTATGTTCCTGATGTTGATGGTTTACGACAAAGGGTTTTGGATGAGGCACATGAATTGCGCTATGTTGTTCATCTTGGTTTGACAAAAATGTACCATAATCTCAAGTAGTTTTATTAGTGGAGTGGTATGAAGAAAGATGTGGCTGATTTTTTGGCCAAATGCATGGTGTGCCAACTAGTCAAAGTTTAGCACATGAGAACTGGTGGGTTATACCAGGAGATCTATTTTCCTGATGGAAATTAGAGGTAATCAATTTGGATTTCATTACTGATCTTTCTCGATCTCAAAACCAATTTAATTGATTTGGGTCATCGTTGATAGAATGAAAAAGTCTACCCACTTCTTACCGGTGCGGACAAACCTTTTAGCTAAGGACTATGCTAGGTTGTATCTTCATGAGGTTGTAAAGCTGCATGGGGTACATATTTCGATTATCTCTAATTGTGGTATGCAATTTTCATCTCACTTCTAGCAGTCTTTTAAGAAGGGATGGGTATTAAGGTTAGTTTGAGTACTACTTTCCATCTGCAGATGGATAGGCAAGATGAAAGGTCTATTCAGACATTGGAGGACATGTTTCAGGCATGTGTGATTGATTATGGAGGCAATTGGGTTGAACATCTACCTTTGGTAGAGTTTTCTTACAACAATAGCTATCGTTATAGCATTAGGATGGACCCTTATGAGGCATTGTATGGTAGGAGGTGTAGATCTCCTATTGGGTGGTTTGATCTTGGACAGACGGATATGTTTGGTCCAAATTTTGTTATTCAGGCAATTGAAAAGGTAAATGTGATTCGAGATAGGCTTCAGGCTGCCCAAATTTGCCAAAAGTCCTATACGGATGTAAGGCGTAGAGACTTAGAGTTTGAGGTTGGAGATAAGGTGTTCCTCAAGGTATCTCCCATAAAGGGAGTGATGAGATTCAGTAAAAGGGGAAGATCATTCCTCGGTGTATTGTCCCATATATAGTTTTGTAGAGGTTTGGTAATATGGCATATGAATTGGAGTTGCCTTCTAGTTTGAGCTCTACTCATTCGGGTTTTCACGTCTCTATGTTTAGAAAGGTCTTGGTGATCCTTCTTTGGTGGTTCCATCGGAAGGATTGGGTATCTCAGATTCTCTTTCTTATGAGAAGATCCTGGTTGAGATATTAGATCGACAGGTTCGTTGTTTACAGACCAAGGATGTGGCCTTGGTTAAGTTTCTATGGCGGAACCACAAGGTGGAAGAGGCTACGTGGGATGCGAAAGTGGACATGAAGTCCAAATATCTGCATTTGTTTTCTTTCTTGGATATTCATGCAAAAGGTATGTTTTCTTGATCACATCTTTTTTTTCTAACTTAGTTAAGGGTCATAATAGATCCTTGCATCTTTATTTTATAACTTGGTTAAAGGTTGGATTGATATTTGATAATGCAAGTGACTCTTCTTTATTCCCTTGCATCTTTGTTAAGGGTAAGAGTGAAGGCATCTAAGGTGTGTAAATCATGCTTGTACCTACCTTTACGTCATTCGGGGATGAATGATCCTAGTGGGGGAGACTAAAACACCCTGGGTTTGGGACCCTTAGAATATTTTCCAAACTTTTGGGTTCTGGTCAAGGTACGATTTGGAAATGAGTTGTTGCATCGATCATGAAGGTTATACTGAGGTAACTTATTCAACATATTTTTGCATCCCATTTCTTTTAAAAATTTATACATGACCAATTTTTTATGATTGATGGATTGGTATAAAATACAAGTTCCTCATCCTTGATTATTAAACTATGCTCTTGGGTTACTCATACTTCACCATGAATATGAATTTAGTTTAATTCTACTATAGGTTACACATCAAAACACATAGAAACAATTAATTTCTCACAATATTATTATCATCCACAAATTTGAAGATTGATCAAGTGTTGAATTCACTCGGATCCGATTTTCTTTTCAAACAAAATTTTCTAAGGTTATGTAAATTCACAATAATGATAGCAAACCCATAGATAAATATCAAAACAAACAAACAAAACAATTTAAATAAATTTAACTTCAATTTTGATTTGATGTTTGAATAAGAAAAACACTTGAAAATCGGTGAACTTGCACCAGATACGTAAAGAGAATTGATGGATGAAAATTTTTAGTTAACCTGACTCTAGTGAAGGATGAATGAATGAAGAAAATAGAGATGTTCTTTTTAGTGTGAGGGGATTTATATAATTTCAAATTAAATGGAAAAAGGTGAATCAAGTTATATACTAGGGCTTAAATTGATAAATTTGGTTAAAATATGATAGATCATTTATGTTTTTGATAGTCAGACAATTGCGCTAATATTTGATAATCATGGGTGACTATTCTTTACCAACTCCCATTTAGTATACGTGAATAATGCTTACTTATAATATAACCACTTCTTATGAGAGATGTGATGACTCATTATAAAAAGGAAAGAGTCCTTCTAAATGGTAATAAGACTCATAGGTTGAAGACGTGGAAGCAGACTAACCCATTTCCAGAACTTACAACTAGTCATGATGAGTCATCATGGGCCCCAAAAACTTATTTTACTCATTTTAAGAGTGGTGAGGTAGAGTTACTGCAATATTACAATTTTAATTGTTCCAACTGCAATGGTGACAAGTGACCTCAAAGTTATTTTCGATGATAATGACTCATTATGAGACTTGTTATGTTTATTTCCAAGATTTTTCTTCATGTTCTCAACTTCAATCCATAACTACCTACACACTACTACACTCATTAGGTTACACTATTAAATAAAACCTAATAAAAAACAAAAATACAAAATTCTTGTGTTTCCTCCCAAAAAGCTCTTAATTTAATATTGTGACATAATATGGCTGATTTGGCTACTTAAACTTCAATGAACTAACCCATAGGTAGCCTTCTATGCAATGCTTGATTTAATATTAAAATATATCATGGATAATTTGGTTACTCAGACTTCACCAAAATAACCTATGGGTTGACTCCCATACAAAGCCTAATTTAACATCATGACTCGGGTAACTTGATTGATCAGACTACATTAAGATATGCCTTATGCACTACCTTGAACTCTTTAAAATTTTGAAACATCTTAGGTTTTGGCCCTTGGAAATTTCTGGTATAATAAGCTTGTTGTCCTTGTAATGACTCACCATACGAGTCGTATGTAGTGGGTACAGGTCTGAGGACCCTAGTCATTAGGAGACCAGTGAAGGGTGGTTAGGTTTCTATTGTGGTTACAATTTGGTTGGTAGGGGTCGTTAGAGGTAGTGACAGTTCATTAGGTCAATTTCTTAATCCAATTAGTAACTTGGTAACTTGACTTGTCTTTGAGTACTAGTGGCTCATTAATTCTCTTAAGGATAGGGTACGAGTGCTAAACTTGAGTCGTATGTTGTCTATTGTCCAATTCCCTTGGGTTTATCTTGGGTACGACTGGACCATACCAGTCGTATGGTCTAGTGATGAGTTAGGCAAGGGAGTCATATATTGGTCAGAATGTGGTGTCCAACTTTCTGTTCTACTGACGACTTGGTGATACCAGTTCTGTGATGTGGTGACGAGTTGGAGGGTTAACTCGTACCCACCAGCGAGTTTTCTATAGTTTTACATTGGGGGCATTCTGAACATTTACCCTTTGTAACTCCCTTTTATACGATGACATAAAACACCTTTGAGGCTTTATAATAATATTGTTGCAATTTGAACTAATGGTTGGGGTTTTTGGATGTTTGTGGTTGAATAATATTTCTCATGGTCTAATCATGTCTCTTTCATGCTTATAATATGATTTTGACATTGTGGAATGCATGGTTACGGTAAATGGATGTAGTTGTACTTTGGATTGCCCCAAATTACTTGGTTATGATTTTGAAACATATGTGCCCTCAACTTGTTTGTTAAAATGCCAATGAGAATGGTTTTATCACATAGTTTGACTATTATTGAAATCTTTGCATTTCTTAAGAGGTAATGGAACATAAATTGGTTTGGTTGGTTTTAAATGGTTTGGAAAGGCCTTGATGGCCATGTTTTTGGTTCAACTGGAAACTTGGTTTAATGGTTTTGGCATAGCATAAAAGGATAGACTTGCAAGCTCTAATTTTGGTATGATGATACCAATGGTTAATTCCTAAACAAAAGACTCCTTTGTAATTGGTCTGAACACGTAATTGGTTTTAATATGGGATTAAAGAGGGTTGCATTAGCAAATCCATTGAAGGTGGAGGTCCCGGGGGGACCAATACTGGAAACTCATGTTTGCCGATGTGAGGTTTTGTGATAGTGACAGTGTACCTGATGTCACACTTATATTTTGGGAGATGTACTAGTCATCTCAGATTTTATTCTCCAGTCCATGTGGCTAACACGCACCAAGGCCCTTTCACTAAGGGGAGATGAAACCATATAACCTATAGGTGGTTTTAGGACGACAAAGCTACATATCCAGGTTAAGATTTTAAATGTATGCTAAGCTTGGTTCCGTTTCCCAACATGCTATATGTATATGTATCTATGTGAATGCATATGGTTATTTACTTTGGTTTTGAATAATGGAATTATTTTATATTTATCCCTAAGTACATGCTTGCTTTCACTCCGCTAACCATCTTCGAGCGCTATATCCCTACATGATGTAAGAACCGCCATACTACCATTTCTTCTACTAGTGACTTGGATTTGGGGACAACATTGAGTCAAACTGAAGTGTTGAGCTTTCATAGTTTGGAAGGCTCCATTTCATGTAGTGGACTTCTTTTATTTTTGTTATTTCTTTGGTTTGATTTTGGCTATGGTCGGGGGCATGTCCTGACTGGATGTTATTAATTCTAGATAGAGGCTTTGTCAGACTACTATGGGCATAGACTGTCACAACCCGAACGAGAACCTGGCCATGACGGACATCCCGAACCATGAAGTCCCGAAACACCCTTCTCTATCTGGTAATCATGCACAACATTCATATAATAAAAGAAGATGCAGAAAAATAATCTACGACGGATACATGGTCTATTCTGAATTCAACATAAGTATGGAAATTGTAAATCAACTACATCTAAATCACATCAGACTCAGTCTGCAAAATCTCTACTACACGAAAATCTGACAGCTGTTTGAAACTGGGACAAGGCCCCCCAGTAGACCAAAACTGAAATAAGTGACATAATCTGAAAAGACAGGCCTTCTGGAATAAACAAGGCTCACCACTGCACAATCTGATTAGCTGTCTGAATTATCTACTGCTTATCTGGACCCCTAGACTGAGTCTCAGAACTTAAGAGATAGGGGGAAAGGGATCAATACAGATGTACTGGTACGCAGAGCATATAAAAAATAATCATTTGTTATTCAACATATATGAGAGAAATTTAAAATAGTTCATAAGTATATCATATAGTAAGAATTCACATGGATATTTTAAAGACTCTATAAAAATCATCTCAACTATGAGAAATCTGTGTTACTTCTGCGCTAGATGGTATACCCTACAACTCTGAAAAATTCCCTGGGCTATATGGAAACTTCCATTAAATCGGCAGTGAAGCCCCCAACCCAAGTGTGCCGCAAGGGTCGGAGTCTCTGAATCTACTATGCCACACGGTCGTCGTTAGCGTACAATAATAATCTACCCGTATAGGCAAATACGGTTTTAGGAAAAGAGTTTCTTCAAATTGCTCCTTTTTTGACTAACCACCTAACCCTCTTTAAGCCCCTTTTTTAAACTCTATCAAAATATACAGTCTCTGAAAACATACTCTGAAAACATGCTCTGAAAACTTAATATGTTATGGCATAAATACATATGGTATCGTCATACCATTGACTTCCAAGTCACATCTCTGAGCCATTATTAGTCTATCGTAAATCTCTATATTCAAAACACAAGTTTTGGGACCACCATTTCAATAATTCAGTTCAAAGAAACTCTTTCTGAAACCTCATGTAAACACATGCAAGGAACTCATCTTTGTCAAGCATTTCTCTTAAACACAAGAACACATTTATATCAAGAAACACCCTCTCAACAATTTCAAATCATGCTCAAATGCTATAATATTGTGAAAACATCTTTCAAATCACACAACCATAATCTTTAATTTAATACAAGAGAGGGAGTTCATAATTTATGTTCTCAACGATATTAAATCTCAAATTCCATACATATACATGTTAATCAATTTAGGGGATAGGACTATAAGGTCGAAACAATAGTAACATTAAAACATTCGGAGTATGTAATTTAGAACATTGATTCCAAAACCCCTTTGAAATTCATGCATAAAAATCTAAACATCATGCTCTAATGGTTTTAAGACCATGTAGTTCTTTTTAGGATAAACCTCACGTACCTTTATCTAGAAATTTAAAGGATGCTTCTTGTTTCCCACGGCTTGGGGATTCCAAATATTCAATTTATTTTGAAAACCCACAGTTGAATCTTGATTCATTTGGATTATCACTATGGAACCCTAGAGAGTGTTCTTGAATATTTTTGGTGAATGTATGAGTAATATGCTCAATTGGGGGCTGAAATCTTGTGTTTGGACTGATAAGAGTGTGGGAAAATACCCAATATACCCTTAATGAGACAGGTATTAAAATATAACTAGGAGCCCGATTTCATGGGCCACTACAACGCGCCACTATCGTGGTGGCTCACGGGAAATTGATGAATGGAAATTTGACCCACTCCGCGATGCTCCACCATTGCGAAGTCCCACTGAAAATTGACCATCGTCATTTACACCCTCTCCGTGACGCACCAAGGACAGAAATAACGGTGTTTTACAACTAGGACTTAAATTAACCATAACTCCTTCACCGAGTGTCTGTTTTGGACGCATCTTATGTTGACGAAAATCTAAGGGATTCCACCGGGAAAAAGTATAAATCATAATAGAAGCCAATGCTTGATATTTTAGGAACAAATATTAGCTAAGAAAAACTTTGGGGCATTACAATATCCCCCCCTTGGGAACATTCGTCCCTGAATATTGACGCGGGATACTTACAAGTATAATTTAAAGCATACTAAGGCATAGAAGGAATAAGGCAAGGATTGTACCTTCCATTTCGTGATCCATTGGATCAAAAAGGTTTGGTTGTCTAACTCTCATGTCAACTTCTGATTCCTAAGTCGCTTCTTTAATTTTCTGATTTCTCCACCACACTTTAACTGAGGCTATCTCTTTGTTCCTCAATCTTCTAACTTGGCGATCCAAAATCTCTACAGGCTCTTTTTCATAGGATAATGAGTCTGTCACTTTGATTTCTTCGACAGGTAATACTAAAGAATGGTCTCCAATACACTTCTTCAACATAGATATATGAAATACCGGATGAACCGAACCCAAACTAGATGGCAATTCTAACTCATACATAACTCCACCTATTCTTCTCATAATCTGATATGGTCCTATATAGAGAGGACTCACCTTACCTTTCTTCCCGAATCGCATGACTCCCTTCATGGGAGAAACCTTGAGAAACACTCAATCTCCAACCTTAAACTCTAGATCTCTTCTCTTAACATTGGCGTAGGACTTCTGATGACTCTAACCTATCTTAAGTCGTTCTCTAATGACTTTCACATCCTCTATTTCCTGATGAATAGGATCAAGCCCAAATATCTGCGTCTCACCTACTTCATACCATCCTATTGGGGACCTACATCTTCTCCCATACAATGCCTTAAAAGGTCCCATCTTAATATTGGAATACAAACTATTATTATATGCGAACTCTATCAATGGCAAGTGCTCTACCCAACTACCTTTAAAATCAATCACGTAGGCCTTCAACATATCCTCAAGGGTCAGTATGGTGCGCTCAGCTTGCCCATCTGTTCGAGGGTGGAAAGCCATGCTCAAATTCACTTGGGTACCTAAACCCTTTTGAAACGATCTCCAAAATTATGAAGAAAACTATGTACCTCTATCAGATATGATGGAAACAGGTGCCCCATGAAAATGAACTATTTCTGCAATGAACATCTTGGCATAATCCTCTCCCGAATAATTTTTCCTGACAGGTAGAAAGTGAGCTGACTTGGTCAACCTATCTACAATAACCTAAATAGAATCATACTAGTTTCGGGACCTCGAAAGTCCTGTAATGAAGTCCATATTAATTATCTGCCACTTCCACAAAGGCAAAGCTATCTCTTGAGAAGAACCACCTGGCCTCAAATGTTCCACTTTAACTTGTTGACAATTCAAACACTTGGGAACATAGTTAGCCACATCACGCTTTATATTATTCCACCAATAAATGGTTTCCAAATCCTGATACATCTTAGTAGAGCCAGGGTGAACAACATATGTTGATGTTTGAGCTTTTTCAAGGATTTTCTTTCTCAGACCATTTACATCTGACACGCACAATCTAACCTGGTATCTCAAAACACCATCACTACCAATTTCAAAAGACAATACCCTTTGTTGACCCATATATTTTTTTATCTGCATTAAGATGAGATCTTCAACCTGCTTCTCTTTGACTTCTGCACAAAAGGAAGATTTAGTTATCTCATGAGCAACCACAGCTCCATCCTCGGAATCCAAAATTCGCATTCCTAGATTTGCAAGTCGGTGAATATCCTTCACCATCTTTCTATTTTCATTCCCCACATGAGAAAGATTTCCCATAGATAACCTGCTGAGGGCGTCGGCTACCATATTTGCCTTGCCCGAATAATAGTGCATGATCATGTCATTGTCTTTTAAAAGTTCCAACTACCACCTCTTCCTGAGATTTAATTCTTTCTACGAGAAAACATACTGTAAACTCTCGTGGTCAGTAAATATATTAACATGTACCCCATATAAATAGTGCCGCCAGATCTTAAGTTTAAAAACCATAGCCTCTAACTACAAGTCATGAGTAGGGTAGTTCTGCTCATGTACCTTCAACTGCCTAGATGCATAAGCCACTACCTTACCGTGCTGCATAAGAATACACCCAAGTCCCACTCGTGACGCATCACAGCATACAACAAAAGAGTCAGAAAAGAAGCTGTAGTCAACTTGTCTTTCAACTTCTCAAAACTATTCTCATAAGAGTCAGACCACAAAAACTTCACCTTTTTCTGAGTCAACTTAGTAAGTGGTGCAGCTATGGATGAAAAACTCTTGACGAATCTTTTGTAATAACCCGCCAAACCCAAGAAGCTCTGAATGTCGGTTGGAGTTGTGGGTCTGGGCCATTTTCTCATTGCCTCAATCTTTTGGGGATCAACCTTAATTCCCTCACGAGACAAAATATTCCCCAAGAACGCAATAGCATTCAACCTGAATTCACACTTGGAAAATTTTACATACAAGTTATGATCTTTAAGGGTCTGAAAGATAATTCGGAGGTGATTGTCATGGTCCTCCTCACTCTTAGAATATACCAAAATGTCATCAATGAATACAATGACAAACAGATCCAAAAACTAATGGAAAACCCTATTCATTAGATCCATGAAAACTGCAGGGGCGTTAGTCAACCCGAAGAACACGATTAAGAATTCATAATGGCCGTATCTGGTTCGGAAATCTGTGTTGGGAATATCTGACTCTCTAACTTTCAACTGGTGATATCCCAAATGAAGGTCTATCTTTGAAAAATATTTAGCCCCTTGAAGTTGATCAAAAAGATCATCAATCCTAGGAAGGGGATATTTATTTTTAATCGTGACCTTGTTCAACTGGTGGTAATCTATGCACATACGGAGGAAATCGTCTTTCTTTCGCACGAAAAGTACAGGTGCACCCCAGGGAGACACACTGGGGCGGATAAAACCTTTATCTAGAATATCTGCTAGCTATTCTTTGAACTCTTTTAGATCTACAGGAGCCATCCTATATGGCGGAATAGAAATAGGATGGGTATCTGGCAATAAATCAATACAAAAATCTATCTCCCTATCAGGTGGTATTCCTGGGAGATTATTTGGAAAGACTTCTGGGAATTTATTCACTATAGGGACAGACTGAAGAGGGGGACTTTCGACACTAGAATCTTTAACCTGAATAAGATGATACAAGCAACCTTTGGAAATAAGTTTACGGGCCCTGAGATAAGATATGAAGTGCCCTCTAGGCGCTAGAGAATGACCCTCCCATTCTATCACAGACTCATTCAAAAAAGAAAAGGTGACTCTTCAGGTCCTACAATTCAAGGTGGCATAGCACGAATGAAGCCAGTCCATCCCTAAGATGTCCTCAAAATTAACTATATCAAGTTCTATGAGATCTGCCTCAGTATCCCTACTAAAAATAGACATAACACAATTTCTATACACCCTCCTAGCTGCAAAAGAATATCCCACCTGGGTGAAAATTGAAAAAGGCTCAGCAATCACATCAAGCTCAAACCCAAACCAACAGCCACGTATGGGGTCATATAAGACAAGGTAGACCCGAGATTAAGTAATACATACACATCACGAGAAATAATTTGCAATGTATCGATAACTATATCTAGTGAGGACTCTACCTCCTGGCGGTTAGTCAAAGTATATAACCGGTTCTGACCATTTTTAGCGGCTCAAGCGACACCTTTCTGAGGTGGTGGTACAGATGAATTTGCCTGCGACTTGGCTCCTCCAACATTACTCCTTATTGTCGGACAGTCTCTATGGATATGTCCTGACTGGCCGCATAAATAACACACCAAAGCACTAAACTGACATCTCCCTGGATGATTTCTCCCGCATCTCCCACAACGTGGATAGTACCGAGAGGTCTGGGCTACACTTCCCGGCGACTGTGTACCCTACATTCTCATCCCCTGAATAGACTACAAATTATGGATACTCTACTCAGCTATGGGCCTGGACACTGGAGCACTAGCTGCCGACTGTGTATTACCCTAATTGTTTTTCTTTTTCCATTTTCTACCCTAATTACCACTCTGCTGATGACTATGACTCTGGTCTGTCGCTTTGGATCTCTTTGCCTGCCTGTCCTTTTCCCTAGATTCAGCTATCTACTTCTTCTTCTCCTGAACTTGCTACATGTAGACTAACAGTCTAGCAAAGTCCATATCCCTGTTCAGCATAGCTCCTTGACACTCAAGCACCAGATCATCTGAAAGGCCAGAATCAAACTTCCTTATTCGGTCCCTCATACTACTCGTTATCTCAGGAGTATAATAGGCCAGCTGTTTAAACTTTAAAGTATACTCCTGCACACTCATCTTACCCTACTTAAGGTTCATGAACTCCTCTTCTTTAGCTTCCCTCAGCTCCACAGGAAAGAATCGATGAAGAAAAGCTTCCACGAACTCATCCCAAACTGTAGGATCAGTACTGTCACCCTTCACATCTTCCCACTCGCTGTACCATTAGTTTGCTACATCCTTTAGCCGGTATGATGCTAGATCAATGCTCTCCACCTGATCAACATGCATTACTTTGAAAATCTTCTCTATTTTGTTTACGAACTCCTACGGGTACTCTACTACCTTAGCGCCAGAGAACTTGGGCGGGTTCATTCTCATGAACTGGCCCACTCTAGTAACTTCAGAAGTAACAGACGCAGACCCAGTAAACTCCAACCTCTGAGTATGTAAGGCTACCAACTGTGCTAGCATATGAATAGGCTGCCTGAATTCTGCTTTAGAAACCTTTCCTTCATGAGGCTGAGTGCGATTGGCCCCCATTCGGGGAGCTCTAAGAGGACTGGTCGGTATAGGAGGTACTCTCGGAGTAGGAATAGGTTCTGGGGTATGATATCTGTTATGGGTCCACATCCCATGGGTAGGACAAACTTCATCATCCTGACTATTAACGTTGGTGCGATGGGGAGGCATCGCTGGTTTTCTTAAAAGCAAGAGGTCATTGATTAGGGAACAGATTAGACTCTGAAGCACGAACTAAATCACAAAGAAGAGAAACATTCTTAAGCACCTAGTAGCCTTCTGCTAGTATGGCACGCTACACACCCATAAATAAAACTCTACCCGACGCGATTTCACAGACACCCTGGGACCATGAACCGTGTTCTGATACCAAGTTTGTCATGACCCAAACGAGGGCCTAGCCGTGATGGACATACCAAACCATGAAGTCCTGGAATTCCCTTCTCTATCAGGTAATCATGCATAATATTTATATAATAAAAGAAGATGCGGAAACGTAATCTTCTACGGAAACATGGTCCATTCTGAATTCAACATAAGTATGGAAACTGTAAATCAACTACATCTAAATCACATCTGACTCATTTTGCAAAATATCTACTACATGAAAATCTAACAACTGTCTGAAACTGGGACAAGGCCCCCCAGTAGACCAAAACTAAAATAAGTGACATAATTTGAAAAGACAGGCCTTCTGAAATAAAGAAGGCTCACTACTTCACGATCTGATCAACTATCTGAATTATGTACTGCTTATCTGGACCCCTAGACTGAGTCTCAAAAACTGTGAGGTAGGGGGGAGGAGGGATCAATACAGATGTACTAGTACGCAGAACATATCCAAACTAATTATTTATTATTCAACATATATGAGAGAAATTTAAAATAGTTCATAAGTATATCATATAGTAAGAACTCACATGGGTATTTTAAAGTCTCTGTAAAAATCATCTCAACTCTGAGAAATATGTGTTACTTCTGCGCTAGGTGGTATAACCTACAACTCTGAAAAATTCCATGGGCTATACGGAAACTGCCATTAACTCGGCAGCGAATCCCCCAACCCAAGTATGCCGCAAGGGTTGGAGTCTCTGAATCTACTATGCCACATGACCGTTGCCAGCGTACAATAATAATCTACCCATATCAACAAATACAGTTTCAGGCAAAGAGTTGCTTGAACTCGCGCCTTCTTCAGTTAACCCACCTAACCCTCTTTAATCCCTTTTTTAAAACTCTATCAAAACATACAGTCTCTGAAAACATACTCTAAAAACATTCTCTGAAAACATAATCTGTTGTGGCATAAATACATATGGTACCGCCAACCATTGACTTTCAAGTCACATCTCTGAGCCATTATTAGTCTATCGTAAATCTCTATTTTCAAAACACAAGTTTTGGGACCACCATTTCAATAATTAATTCAAAGAAAATCTTTCTTAAACCTCATGTAAACACATGCAAGGAACTCATCTTTGTCAAGCATCTCAGTAGTACAGTACAAGGTGGTCATGTCAAAGTTCTCAATTCACATGCAATTCTTTCTCTTAAACATAAGAACACATTTATATCAAGAAACACCCTCTCAATAATTTCAAACCATGCTCAAATGCTATAATATTACGAAAACATCTTTCAAATCACACAACCATAATATTTAATTCAATACACGAGAGAGAGTTCATAATTTATTCTCTCAACGATTTTAAATCTCAAATTCCATACATATACATATACATGTAAATAATTTTATGGGATAGGACCACAAGGTTAAAACAATAGTAACATTAAAACATTCGGAGTACGTAATTTAGAACATAGATTCCAAAACCCCTTTGAAATTCATGCATAAAAATCTTAAAATCATGGTCTAATGGTTTTAAGCCCATGTAGTTTTTTTTAGGATAAATCCTACGTACCTCTATCTAGAAATTTAAAGGATGCTTCTTGGTGCCCATGGTTTGGGGATTCCAAATCTTCAATTTGTTTTGAAAACCCACGGTTGAATCTTGATTTATTTGAATTATCAATATGGAAGCCTAGACAGTGTTCTTGAATATTTTTGGTGAATGTATGAGTAATATGCTCAATTGGGGGCTAAAATCTCGTGTTTGGACTAATAAGGGTGTAGGAAAATACCCAATATACCCTTACTAAGACCAGTATTAAAATATAACTGGGAGCCCAATTTCATGGGCCACTGTGATGCGCCACTATCTCGGTGGCTCACTGGAAATTAACGAATGGGAATTTGGCCAACTTCGCCATGTGCCACCATCACGGAGTCCCACTGGAAATTGACCATCGTTATTTACACCCTCTCCACGATGTGCCAAGGACAGGAATGAAGGTGTTTTATTATTAGGACTTAAATTAACCATAGTTCTTTCACTGAGTGTCTGTTTTGGACGCATCTTATGTCGACGGAAAACATATTCAATCATCTATGAAATGAAATGTTGAAATCTAAGGGATTCTACCGGGAAAAAGTATAAATCATTCTAGAAGCCAATGCTTGATATTTTAGGGTCAAAATTTAGCTAAGAAAAACTTTGGGGCATTACATGGACGGTGTTGGTATTTGCGTCGGCCTTAGTATTGGTATTGACATTAGGGTTGGAACCGGTTGGATATTTGATTGAGGTTGTTGTATTATGATTATAGACTTTATTTAATGTCTTTAAATTATTCTTGATTTATCTTATTATATGTGTAATATCCCATATATTTTATAGTCTCTAGACGACATACGACTCAGCCCATGAGTCATAAGCCAGCACGCGAGTTGTAATCCAGCATGCGATTCATATATTGAACTCATACCTAAGTCAGTGTAGCATGGTGAACATTTTGTTACTAGTATGACTTGACCCCTATGATTCATCATGTGGGGTATAAATCGTATAGATCTAATTGTAAGGACCTTAGTTTAAATCCCTTGAGGTTCTTTTCAGGATTCTAAAGGATGGGTACCATTTGTAGTCTAGGGTATCAGTCATTAGTTCCATTTGTATGATGACTAGTGTATACCATTTCGATTCTGCCCAGCTTACGAGTCAAGCAGTCTAGTCGTACCCTAGCATACAAGTCGTATGGTCGACTCATACCAACTAGAAATTTAGTTTTCTACATATTTTCTAGGGGATTTTATGTCTCTCCCCACTCCATTAAAATCCAAACCCATGATTTATTGGATTCATAAGGGGTGGTATAATAGGGACCAAATCCCTAATTGAAAACATTAAACACCAATTCATCAAAAATAACTCTAAGATGCGGTTTCTTCCTCTCCCCCAAGAAATTAGGGTTTGCTCAAGAACAAGAACAACTTCAAGATATTTTCCCAAGGCTTCTACTTCAAGTATGTGGGGTATTCATTAATGCATCCCTTTAACCAATTGATCCCCAAAAGAATATTGTATTAATTTAAGAGTATAAATCTTATCCTATTTTATGAAGTTATCCATGAATATCATGAAATTAATCCTTGAATTTCTTACTAAATTTCTTACAAGCCATGTCTACTAGTGTTTCCAAGTGAATTAAGATATTTCAGGTTTTGGGTTGTAAATTTCCATGTCATATTCCATTGATTTCATGTTAAATTCCCAAATTATGAATTTAGCCATGTAATCATGTTGTTTTCTCATGTTTATCACATTACTATGATCAAGTTCATGCTTCTCACTTATTTTGTGAAATATTGGTATTTTGGGTCTTTGAACCATGATTCCATATTACAGTTCTAAGATTTGATATCGTATTCTATGATCATTAAGTGATGGCGGGTTATGAACACCCGATACCTATATGTTTTACTTGATTTCATACATTCAAATAATAAGTCAATTAAGCCATGAATCTTTTCAATATACTTAGTTATCCATGATGATGTTGAGTACTATCAGAAATAATGTTCAGTAGAACTTAGTTTAGTTCATAATTAGTGTCCGTTCAGTTGGGAGTAGGACTTAGCACCGAGTGAACCAAGAGATGAGGCCTCCCCTGCTAGTAGAGGGTGTGATCATTAGTAGCAATGACTGAGTTCCAAAACTATGTTTCCAGCATAGGTTTGAGATATTTTCCTTCCAGTTGAGGGTTGACATATATCTTATAAGAGCACCTGCCAGTAGAGGGTGACTCCCTAGTCCTTCGGGACACCAGTTTTGTAGATCCACATAGCCAATGTTAGTACCCATATCAAGGTACTGTCATCTTTCTAACTAGGGTTACAGGTTGGAAATCGATTAGCTCATATTGGGGAATGTCAGTTACTTGATACCTCCCACAGTTTTAGTCAGTATTTAGTGTATCTCATCTCAGGTTTGTTTGACCAAGCCTACAAATTTTTAGTTATTCTGTTATACAGGTCTCAGTCTTTCATATTATAGATTATCTCAGAAATATGTTTATGCTTTGTCTTGCATTTTCAGACTTTACATATTCATGCATTCATGTTCAGTTATCTTATGCATTTCAATTAGTCCATATCTCACATACTATGACATTCAAAGAACTGATCGCATACATTTCTTTGTGCTATGTTATCTTATAACATAGGTTCGGACACTTAGTTTCCCGACCGTTCTTAGACTGCTCAAAGTTACCTAGCAGAAGTAGTGGTGAGGCCTCATCCATCGAGGACATGATATTTTTTCTTAATTATTTCAATATTTCCTTATGTTTAGTTAGCTGGAGTTAGTTGGGGTTTTCTCCAATCAACTCCTCATGATGTTTATAGGCTTTTACAGTTAGACAGTCAGCCAGTTCTTTCAATTTTATCAGTTCTTTTAGATAGATGATTTAGTTTCTAGTATTTATCAAATATTTTAGACATGTCATTGCTACACATTTAAGTATTAAGATTTTCAGTATCTTACCAGCTTATCTCCTTGACATAGCTCAAACTATGGCCTTGTCGTAATGGGCATCCTAAGTCTAACTAGTACCGGGGAATGCCCCCTTAACCCAACCCAACCATCGTATATATCCTTGGACGAGATGAATTTTGAGCATATAACATGATTGCGTAATGCTCTTATGAAGACTCTGGGATAGGGTCACAATCATTACCGACCCAACTAAGTCTAACCATACCAAACCAACCATCCATACCAAACCCTATAAAAAATATGAAACATAATATAATAATCAAACTCGAAATGTAATACGATGGAACAGTGAGAAATTATGTCCGATGATGCCAGCCTACCAGCTTATTCCAATGCCAATGCCGAAACCAAAACCGATCCTGCCCATACCAACCCCTAGAAGTACCACAAAGCCTCTAGTAATAGCCCGAGATATTCCTTGCTTAAATTAATCCCTAGAATGTTAAGGGATAGATTCTAAAATGAATACTATTTATTTCGAATGGAATTTTTCATATTAACACCTTCCATTGTGTGGGAAATTCAATAAGCTTTCTAACGATATAAAATTTGCCTAAATCCAATAACCGAGTAAGAAGTTATGACTATTTTAAGTTCCAGTAGTAAAATACAGTGATTTAGGCCCTTAGCGTGTCGCGGAGAAGAGTAAAATCACAATTGTCAATTTTCAGTGAGACTTCGTGATTTTGGCAAATCGGGGAGAGGACCAATTTCCTATTTTTCCAATTCCAGTAAGTGTCCGCGATATTGGCTCATCGCTCTAAGTTTCCAGGTCCCATCCAAGGTAGAAACGCGATACCACCGCATCGCGCCACCGTGCATATTACTAGTGGCTTGGCGCGATAGAGGCGCACCGCGCCAAGGCCAAAAATGGGGATTTTGGTCATTTTCCCAGTTCCGTTTATGAGTTTAAGAGGGACATTTTGGTAATTCTCCTAGCTCCTAATCCGTCTTAAACAATGAATTAAACCCCTCCAAAGCACTATACATCCACTTTTCATCAAATCTCTCTCAAGAAAAATCCTAGTTCATCAAACTTTCTCCCCAAGAAATTCAAATTCCTCCATTAGTTCTCCAAATAAATTCAAGATTTAAGATTTCCAATGCAAGAACTCTAAGAATTTATCTCCAAAGCATCAATAGGAAATCCAAGATTCAAGTTTTTCATCAAAGATCATCAATAGAGGTATGTGGGGTATGGACAAGGAAAATCCTTTAATCCTTGTTCCCAAAATTTATTTTATAGTCAAATTTTACTAAAATTTATATGATTTTCCATGAAACTCAAGTTAGATTTTATACCCATTATTGTTATTTACAAGATTATGAGATTCCCAATCATTTAGAAGTTAAATTCCATGGTTACGTTCATATTTTCATGCATATAGCTGAAATTCCAGATTTTGAGTTGATTTATCTATATTTACATTATCAAGCATGAGCATTTTGATGTTTTAATATGAGTTTGATGCATGGGTCTTTAAGCCCTAGTTCTAGATTGTTGTTTGAAGATTGTTTATGCTATGAGTATCCTAAGATAAGACTATTCTTAGTTTTTTTTTATAAAAAATTGACCTTTTAGTCCTAAGCTAAGATAAAGAATCCACTTTGTTCATGTGACTTAAGATTTAAAGAAAGAAAAGCATAATTGGTTTTCTTGTAAACCCTTGTGCTAATTTGAAGCGTATTTTCTTAAGATTTTGAGCATAAGAATGGGAGTAGTATTTAGCATCAAGATGGGTATGTTACTTCAGTTTCATACCCCAGAACTATGTGCCACTGTAGGATTAAGATTATCCCCACTTTTGCATGGATCACTAAGATTGTGATGACATAAGGTGTGAAGTTCTATTCTGATGGCAAGAGTAGAACAACCCTACCCAATGGGGGCAAGACATGGGACTCCGTGGATGCTCACATGATGTATGTCAGTTAGAAGAACCTCCTAATAAGATGTTCCCTACTCTTAAAATAGTCTATTGGTGCAAAGACTTAAGAAAAAAACATATATTTTGAAAGATATGGTTTTAAGATTCTTGAAGTCTTGAGATGAAGTATTCCCCTTACAAATTGATAAGATAATGTAGTAGATTTCAGAAAGAATAGATTTTAGACTATATGTAATGGCTCACAAGATTTATATTATATGCTTTGTTGTTCATGATTTATGATCTTCAGATTTCATATTTACTCAAGCCCGTATGAGTCATTTACATTTAGTATGCATAATTTTCGTAAATAAATTGTGATGATATTTTTTACTTATTGCATCTATCCTTATATACTCAGTTCATCATCAAAGTACTGATCCGCATATACGTCTATGTGCTACATTGTCTCATAATGTAGGTTCAGTTGCTCAGTCTCAACAACATGAGTGATCTTTGAGCATCTCATCTACCTCCCAGAAGTTGGTGAGTCCTCATAGTTCGGGGAATTATCTATTCATATTTTTAGTTTATCAATAAATGTTTCCGTATTCATTTCAGACATCTTGAGTTAGCTGGGGGCCTGTCCCAGTGACTCTCTAGATTTAGTTAGTAGAGGCTTGTCGGGCTTCGAGATTCAGTTTTAGACATTTTTATTTAGTATTCATATATTTAGTATTACTTTATCAGGACTTATGATATTAGTAGGTTTCAGATAAGATTTCCACATTTAATGTGTCTTTATATTCATATTCTCCTATTTTGAGATTCAGACTTAGTAGAAAGTAGCCAGGGTTAGCTCAAGACTACTTGAAGTTTGGAGCACTGTGTGGCATCTCGGGAGCTCAAATTTTTGGGCGTTACAAATTTGGTATTAGAGCCTAAGGTTTAGAGAGTCCTAGGGAGTTAGACAAGTCGCGTTTTGTAGAGTCTTGATCATCATTGTGAAGTGCACCACATCTATAAGCAAGAGGCTGTGGAGAATTTTAGGAAATCATCTCTTCTTTCATGATCTATCATGCATTCAGTATCTCTATCTGCGTCTAACTCATGCTTTCACATGACTAAAAATGCCTCCTCGTTGAGCTAACGCACATACAAATGATAACCAACCATCTCAACCCGCAGATCCTTTGAATAAGAATGTGTCACATGTAGAGTTTCGAGCTGCCTTTCAGGAGCAAGCCCAAGCTGTGACAGTTAACGTTTAGCGCAATCGTCAGGCTATTTACCTACCTTAGCAAGATGGGGACTTATCCATAGATAGACTTTGAGATTTTATAAGGATGAATCCGCCGGAGTTCGTTGGGTCGAAGGCAGGTAAGAACCCACAACTCTATCTAGATGAGGTGAAGAAGATTATCCGAATTATGCATGTTTCTAAAGAGGAGATTGTAGAATTGGAATCCTATAGGCTGAAAGATGTTGCTTATGATTGGGTAGTTATATGGAAGAAGAGTAGAGGGGATAATGCAGCTCCCTTGACTTGGCAAATTTTTCAGGATGTGATCCTAGACAAGTTCTTCCTACGTGAGATGAGGGAAGCTAAGATAGAAGAGTTCTTGAACCTGAGGCAAGGCCCAATTATAGTGAAGGAGTGTTGTCTCAAGTTTAACAAGTTGTCTAAGTAAGCCCCTGATCAGATGGATGACCCTAGGTTAAGCATGAGTAAATTTGTGACTGGTGTGTCTGGGTTGGTAGTTAAGGAGTATAGGACTGCTATGCTCATTGGGGATATGGATCTTCCCAGATTAATGATGCATGCTCAGTAAATTGATCCATAGATGATAAAGAAAAGAGAGCGAGAGTAAATAAGAGGGCTAGAACAGGGAAGTTTGATCATGGTCAGGATAGGTCTTGATGAGGAAATCGTTCCCAGTTATAAAATCGTTCATCTATTCCTGTACCTTCTTCAGCCAGTGCTCCTACACCCAAAAATAGGTAAGAACAGTTGGGTAAGTCTTTTATATCTAGATCTCAGAATAGTGTGAGTGAGAGGCCCAATTATCCACCATGTGCTAAGTGTGGTAAGACCCATTAAGGCGAGTGTTTGTAGGGTCGGAAAGGTTGTTACAAATGTGGCCAACTGGGTCACAAAATTAAAGAGTGCCCACATGCTAGATAGGGAAATAGATATATTCGCCCCTAAACTCAGGTCAATCGTACACAAGCTTCTCTAGGTCTCCCAGATCCTTCTTAGGGTGCATCATCCAGTACTGGTAGTGGTCAGCGCCAGAATCGGTTTTTTCCTTTACCATCCTGTCAGGAGCAGAAGAATTCACCCGATGTTGTGACTGGTGTGTTTGGGTCTTTTATTTTGATACTTATGTGTTGATAGACCCTGGGTCGAGTTCTCTTATATGATCCCATTAGTTGCAGTAAATTTTTAGATAAATTCAAAAAAGATCCCTGAGCCTTTCTTGGTTTCTACTCCAATAGGTGAGTCAGTTGTTGCTAAGCAAATCTATAAGAAGTGTCCTATCACTTACCTTCATAAAGTCATATTAGCAGACTTGATAGAGTTAGATATTGTAATGCCCCAAAATTTCTATCCTGAGATGTCACACGATGCTTAGGGATACACGTAGACCTAAGCTAACCCTCAGAGAAAGACACTACCTCAAGGAACTCAATTCAACAATAGTCATGCATAATAAAGAGATATATCACATCGGATTCAAGACAGATACTCTAGAATACTAAACTGTACAACCATAGTATATATTGAATTTCTGTACGTACAGTCCTTCTAGTTTGACAAAGCCTCTATACATTAAAATCAAGGAGCCTTTGGGACAAACCCCCAACTGACTCAATAGTACTGAAAGCTATAACAATAAAATGATATCACAAAAATATAGATACGGTGCTCAAACCATGAGTACTCATCACTGAGAAAACGTAGTGAGTCACCCAAATACCACTAACGCGGCTGCGGCTGAGTACCTGAACCTACATTACGAGAAAATATAGTCGATAAAAAAATATGTGGGTCAGCACTTTGGAATTTACTGAGTATGTGGGGGTGCATGAAACAATGTAAATATCATCATCAATTTCATGAAAATATGCATATGTAAAATGGTGGCTCACTTGGCTTGAGTTAGATTGAAACATACTTTTCATGATCTCATTGTAAATGAATCATATGATAAAAACCTCATAAATCATCATAAACAACTCAACTCTTCAACTCAAGACTTGGAGTGACTCGGTAATTCAAGACACTCAACTCTTATGGACATGGGAGGTTCTTATAACCGACATAAACCATGTGAGCTACATGGAGTCCAATGTTTTGCACTCCTAAGTATAGAACCACACATTGGAGGGAGCGTCGTACTCTTGCCAGGGAGTACAACCTCAATTTACTGATCGCAATCTCATACTCGGCCTCTGGCCCACAAATATCAATACCAATCCTACGGTGGCACGTATTTTTAGGGGAAATACCATATTTCCCGCTCGGTGATAAATACTACTCCCAGACACAAGCTCAGAACGCGTTAGGAAATCAATCAAAAACATCACAAGGGTCTATCATGAAGACCAAATCAAATCTCTTTCTCATTTATCAAATCATAATCAATTTGTCGATTCCTAACTCGACTCAAATCAAATCAATCTGTCTCAATATCAAAATGTATCAATTCATTAAATCATGGCAACATCAATAACTTTGAGAAAATATCAAGACTCATTGTAACAACTCAATCTCATGAATCAATATACTCAATAATCCAATTTATCATAAGGAAGCTTAAAGCTTGACACATATCTTGAAAGCACATGAAATGTCAACACATGGTAGAAATATGAAATTCACAATATTAAATATCAAGTCATAACTTGGGAATAGTAAAATAATCATGTATAACAAAGATTGAACAATTTATATTCTCATAGTCCCATGATGAAGTAATTAGGGTATAAACCCCCTTGCAAAATCATGTAAATCCATAAAAGAAATCAAAGCTTTGGGCTCATGAATGAAAGGATTGCTCTTGTTCAAAACCCCACATACCTTAATCTTTGAAATTGGATGAATTCTAGTGCTTGAGGCTCTATCCGTACTTGTAATAAATGATTCTCGAAGCCCACACTATGAGGAACTTGGTTCTTGAAGAAATATTAAAGATTTATGGATGATTTTTGGAAGATTAATGTTCTTGAATGAAACCCTATATATATTTTCTTAAGAGAATTGGAAGAGAATATGAAGAAATTAGGGTTTGGATGGGGATTCTCATATATATAGGGGCCTCCAAAAGATGGGAAAAGTCCAAAATACCCTTGCAAAAATGCCCTTTAATTGCTGAAAAAAATAGATGATGACATTTGCGACATGTTGCTAGACTTGTGACAAGTCGTCACGAAATGTTGTCACAAAAGGGTGGAATTTATGACTTTCAGCTTAAGGTTGATGATATTTTTTGTCAAGCCGTCAGACTGGTGACAAGTCGTCACAAAATGTTGGAATTTTTGACTTTTTGCTTAAGATGACGACATTTTGTGACAAGCCGTCAGGCTGGTGACAAGTCATCACAAAATGTCGTCACATAGTTTACAGGCTGACAAGCTGGAGTAAAATAGGTATAACTTTTTTCTCCGATACCGGATTTGGGTAAAATTGATGCCGTTGGAAAGATAATTCAATTATATATCTGTTGGTGGGTTGTGAGCTCAAAATTTCTTAGTGTAACAAGAGATATTCTCATTTGAAGTTGACTATACCAAAATCCTTCTCCTAAATTCAATCGGTAAGGGATGTTTTGATTCATCTAATCGCTAGGACATATTTGACGCCTTAATACGCATCACCCTTGATCAGAAAACAACCAAAGAACTATAATTTATTTCTTATGAGCTTGAGTCATGGTTGCACTATTGGTTAGAGTTCTCGGGGTATTACAATATCTCCCCCATGGAAATATTCGTCCCCGAATGTTGCCAGATAGGCCAAAAATAAAAAAAAAGAGGACGTATAGCTGGAATGACTCACTCAAAGGACTTACTTTACTCTATACCTTTGAATACTATAAAAAATGCACGAATTCGTGATGGAAGTAGACACACAGCTGAATCCTTAATAAGAATTGGACGGAATTTAGAAAGAATGGTACCTTTTGCTCGCTTCGAACTCACAGAAAAGAGGTGAGGGTACTTAGCTCATATATCAGATTCGGCTTTCCAAGTAGCACCCTCAATAAATTGATTTCGTCAAAGCACTTTAACCAAAGGAACTTCTTTGTTCCTTAGCCTACTAATCTGAAAATCCAAAATCTCAACCGAAATCTCCTCGAATGAAAGGCTATCCTGAATATCTAAACTTTCAGAAGAATCAACCATGACAGAATCACCAATACACTTCTTAATCATAGAAACATGGAATACCGGATGAATGCTAGACAACTCCGTGGGTAACTCCACCTCATATGCTACTTTCCTAACACGACTTAGAATCCTGTATGGACCAACATAACAGTGACTAAGCTTTCCCTTCTTCCCAAATATCTTCACCCCTTTCATGGGTGAAACCCTTAGGTACTCCAAATCATTAACATTAAATTCAAGATCTTTTCTTCTCATATCCGCATACGACTTCTGACGACTTTGAGCGGTCTTTAATGTTTCTCGAATCAACTTAACTTTTTCCATAGCCTCGAACACAGCATCCGGCCAAATCATAGCTACTTCTCCTACTTCAAACCAAACTATAGGTGATCTATATCTTCTCCCATACAAAGCTTCGAACGGGGCCATCTGAATACTAACATGGAAACTAATGTTATATGAAAATTTGATCAATGATAAGTGCTCATCCCAACTACCTTTGAAATCAAGGGCACATGCCCTCAACATGTCCTCCAAATTCTGAAGAGTCCTCTCAGCCTGGCCATCAGTCTGCAGATGAAAAGTGGAACTCAAATGAACTTAGGTACCAAGACCCTTCTAAAAGGCTCTCCAAAACTGTAAAGTAAACCGAGTACCCCTATCTGAGATGATAGACAAAAGAACTCCATGGAATCTGACTAACTCACAAATATACAATCTAGCACAATCCTCAGCTGTATAAGACGAATGCACTAGCAAGAAATGAGCTGATTTAGTCAACCGGTCTATAATAACCCAAATTGAATCATGATGACGACGAGAAGGAGGCAAACCAATTACGAAATCCATATTTACTTCTTCCCACTTCCAAGTAGGAATGCTAAAATATTGCATTACACTACTTGGCCTTTGGTGCTCTACCTTAACCTGTTGACAAGTAGAACACTTTGCCACAAATCGTGCTATGTCTTTCTTCATTCCGTTCCACCAATAGATTTCTTATAAATCGCGGTACATCTTGGTAGTACCGGGATGAATAGAATATCGCGCGCTATGCTCTTCAACCATAATTCTCTACCTTAGATCATCCACATCGGGAACACATAATCTACCCTGCAATCTCAACACACCATTTCCCCCTTGGGAGAAAACCTCTACCTTTTAGTCCTTAACTGACTCCTTCAGTCTGGCCAAACTAAGATCTCTGTCTTGCTTCTCCTTTACCTCCGAGACCAAAGAGGACTTGGAACTACTCTGAACTGACATACTCCCTTCAGCGGAATCAAGCAATCTAACACCTAAACTAGACAAATGATGCACATCATGAGCCAATTATTTATTATCATTCTCTACATGAGCTTCACTACCCATAGACAACCTGCTAAGAGTATCTCCCACAACATTGGCCTTGCTCGGGTGATACAACACACTCATATCATAGTCTTTTAGCAACTCTTACCATCTTCTTCGCCTAAGATTCAACTCCCTCTGAGTAAACACATACTGCAGGCTTTTGTGATCAGTAAACACATCAACATGAACACCATACAAATAATGTCTCTAGATTTTCAAAGGAAAAACTACAGCTGCAAATTCAAGATCATGGGTTGGGTAATTCTTCTCATGAGGCTTCAACTGTCTAGAGGTATAAGCTAAAACTTTACCCCTCTGCATCAACACACAAGCCAAACCAACTCTAGAAGCATCAAAATACACCATAAAACCATCAGTACCATTGGGTAAAGCTAACACTGGGGATGAAGTAAGTCGAGTGTTCAACTCCTAAAAACTCTTCTCATAGGCATCTGTCCACTGGAACTTAACTTTCTTTTGGGTCAACCGTGTCATGGGAGATGCAATAGAAGAGAAGCCCTAAAAAAATGACGGTAGTAATCAGCTAGACCTAAGAAACTCCTAATATTAGATGGAGAGGTAGGTCTAGGCTAATTCTTTACAGCTTCTGTCTTTTGGGGATCAACTCGAATGCCTTCGGCGGAAATAATGTGACCCAGAAAAGCAACTGACCTTAGCCAAAATTCACACTTGCTAAATTTAGCTAATAATTGATGATCTCTAAGAGTTTGCAAGACAATTTTAAGATGGTCGGCATGATCATTGTCTCTTTGAGAATACACAAAAATATCGTCTATGAATATAATGACAAACATATCAAGATATTGCTTGAACACTCGATTCATAAGGCCTATGAAGGCTGCTGGAGTATTGGTTAACCAAAAGGACATGACAAGAAACTCAAAGTGACCATAACGGGTTTGGAAGAATGTCTTTGGAATATCACACTCTCTCACTTTAAGATGATGACAGTCGGATCTAAGGTCTATCTTTTAGAAATAACTTGCACCCTGTAGATGATCAAATAAATTATTGATTCTAGGAAGAGGGTACTTGTTCTTGATAGTTACCTTGTTGAGTTAATGGTAGTCAATGCAGATACGTAATGTACCATCTTTCTTACGCTTAAATCGAACAGGTACACCGTACGGGGAAATACTGGGTCTAATAAAGCCTTTGTTTTAGAGATCTTTGAGTTGCTCCTTCAACTCTTTAAGTTCTGTGGGAGACATACGGTACAGAGGAATGGAAATAGGATAAGTTCCGGGAAGGAGATCAATCCCGAATTCTATTTCTCTATCAGGTGGGACCCCTCGGAGATCTTCTGGGAAAACATCGGGAAACTCATTAAAAATGCTAACTAACTGAATAGTCAGAGTCTTGGATTTAAGGTCTTTAACTCGAACTAGGTGATAGATGCAACCCTTAGAAATCAACTTCCTAGATTTGAGGTAGGATATGAAATGGCTCTTCGGAGTTACAAAACTCCCAGACCACTCAAAAATGGGCTCATCAGGAAACTGAAACTTGACCACTCGGGTACGACAATCTATAGACGCATAGCATGAGTGCAACCAAACTATACCCAGAATAACGTCTAAATCAACCATATATAGCTCAATCAAATCAACACATATGACCCGATGAAGGACAGTGACAAAACACTTCTTATACACTCTTTTAGAAATAACAGATTCTCCTATCAGGGTAGAAACCAAAATACGCTCAGGAATCTGTTCAGGGTCTATCTAATAATTTACAGCAACTAGAGGTATCACATAAGAGAAACTCGAACCAGGGTCCATCAATACATACACATTGAAATTAAAGACACAGAGCATACCAGTGGTAATATCTGTAGAGTCCTTCTGCTCCTAGAGAGGTGGTAAAGCGTAGAAGAGATTCTGGCGCAAACCACCAACAATATTAGAAGAGGTTCCTTGAGGAAGAACTAGGCAAACTACGGGAGCGGGGGCACTGGTATCCTGGCTCTGGGGACGAGCATTTTGACTCCTCTGTATAGTCTATGGACAATCTCTAAGTCGGTGGCCCAACTTGCCACAACCAAAGCAACCCCTCTGATCAACAAAACACTCGCCAAAATGATCTCTATCACACTTGGCACATAAGGGAGGACGAGGTCTGTTACTTATACTTTTTTGAGACCTGGACGGTATAGGCTTGTTCCCCTACTCCTAACTATTTCTAGGTGCGGAAGCACTAACTGAGGAAGGTGTGGGCATAAACAGACGTCTCTAGAACTTAGGGTGGTTCCCTCCATGGAATTTAGACTGACCGAATTCCTGCTACTCTGATCTAGCTCTTTTATTCCCTCTTACTCTCTCCCTCTCTTTCACCTTATCAGCTTTAATCTGTTAGGTATGTATAATCAATTGAGAAAGGTCTATCTCCCTATTAAGCATACCAAATCTACACTCTTTCAAAACGTAGCTCAATACGCCAGTCACGAACTTGCTCATGATGGTCCTGGAGTCAGCCATCATACTAGGAGCATATTTGGATAATTGATTGAATCTAAGATAATACTCATTAACAGTCATGGAGCCTTGTCTCAAATTCATAAATTCCTCTATCTTTGCTTCCCTCATCTTAAGAGGAAAGAATCTGTCCAAAAACATATCCTAGAATAAATGCCAAGTCATGGGAGCGGCATCCTACCCTCTACTCTTCCTCCACATCTCCACCCAATCATATGCAACATCTTTCATTCGATAGGAAGCCAATTCAACACTCTTCTCCTCAGTCACGTGCACAATCTGGGTGATCTTTCCCACTTCATCCAAGTACATCTGTGGGTCTTCACCTACCTTCGACCCATAGAACTCAGGCGGATTCATCCACATAAAGTCATGAACTCGAGCTGCAGTAGAATTATTCTCTTGTAGAGGTGGAATAGTAGCCTAGGCATTAGCTTGAGCATTGGTAGTAATTGCCTGGACTAGCGCCTGAAAAGCTTCCCAAAATTCCGCATGAGACACATGCTCTTTCAAGGGATAAACGGGTTGAGGTTGCTCGTTGTTTTTATGATCTCAACGAGCAGGCATTTTCTGTTATAAGAGAGCATGAGTTAATCATAGATAAAGAGATAGTTGTAGGCATGATAAACTTTAGAAAGAAAGAAATGACTTTTCCTAAAACGTCCCGTAGCCTCTTGCTAATAGATGCTGCGTGCTACACACCGATGATCAAGACTCTAAGTAACGTGGATTGTCAGACTCCCTAGGACCTAGGACTCCTTAAACCTTAGGCTCTAATACCAAGAGTTTTAACACCCCGAAATTTCCATCCCAAAATATCACACGATGCTTAGGGCTACACGTAGCCCCAAGCTAACCCTCAGAGCCAGACACTACCTCAAGATACTCAATTCAATAATTTTCATGCATAATAAAGAGATATATCACATCGGGTTTAAGAGAGATACTGGAGAATACTAAACTGTACAACCAAAGTATATATTGAATGTCTGTACATACCATCCCTCTAGTCTGACTAAGCTTCTATACATCAAAATCAAGGAGCATTTAGGACAAAACCCTAACTGACTCAACAGTACTAAAAGCCATAACGACAAAATGATATCACAAAAATATAGACACGGTCCTCGAACCATGAGGACTCACCACTGAGAAAATGTAGTTAGGCACCCGAATATCGGTAACACGGCTGCGGCTCAGTACCTGAACCTACATCACGAGAAAATATAGCCTATAGAAAAATATGTGGGTCAGCACTTTAGAATGTACTGAGTATGTGGAGGTGCATGCAACAATGTAAATATCATAATCAATTTCATGAAAATATTTATATGTCCAATGATGGAATACGTGGCTTGAGTTAGATTCAAACATACTTTTCATGATATCATAGTAAATCAATCATATAATAAAAACCTCATAAATTATCATAAACCACTCAACTCTTCAACTCAAGACTCGGAGTGACTCGGTAATTAAAGAAACTCAACTCTTATGGAAATAGGAGGTTCTTATAACCGACATAAATCATGTGAGCTACATGGAGTCCAACATTTTTTCCTCCTAAGGAAAAAACCCCACATTGGCGGGAGCATCGTACTCTTTCCAGGGAGTACAACCTCAATTTACTGATCACAATCTCATACTCGGCCTTTGGCCCACAAATATCACTACCAATCTTACAGGGTGACGTAGTTTCGGGGGAAATACCATATTTCCCGCTTGGTGCTAAATACTACTCCCAGACACAAGCTCAGAACGCGTTAACAAATCCACCACAAATATCACAAGAGTCTATCATGAAGACCAAATCAAATCTCTTTCTTATTTATCAAATCATAATCAATTTGTGGATTCCTAACTCGACTCAAATCAAATCAATCTTTCTCAATATCAAAATGTATCAATTCATTAAATCATGGAAACATCAATAAATTTTAGGAAATATCAAGACTCATTGTAACAACTCAATCTCATGAATCAATATCCTCAATAATCCAATTTGTCATAAGGAAGCTTAAAGCTTGACGCATATCTTGAAAGCACTTGAAATATCAACTCATGGTAGAAATATGAAATTCACAATAATAAATATCAAGTCATAACTTGATAATAGTAAAATAATCATGTATAACAAATCTTGAACAATTTATATTCTCATAGTCTCATGATGAAGTAATTTGGGTATAAACCCACTTACAAAATCATATAAATCCATAATAGATATCAAAGATTTGGGCACAAGAATGAAAGGATTGATCTTGTTCAAAACCCCACGTACCTTAATCATTGAAATTGGATGAATTCTAGTGCTTGAGACTCTATCTACACTTGTAATAAATGATTCTCGAAGCCCACACTATGAGGAACTTAGTTATTGAACAAATCGTGGAGATTTATGTATGATTTTTGGAAGATTAATGTTCTTGAATGAAACCCTAGATATATTTTCTTAAGAGAATATGAAGAAATTAGAGTTTGGATAGGGATTCTCATATATATAGGGGCCTCCAAAAGATGGGAAAAGACCAAAATACCCTTGCAAAAATGCCCTTTAATTGCTGAATAAAATAGATGATGACATTTGTGATAAGTCATCAGACTTGTGACAAGTCGTCATGAAATATAGTCACAAAAGGGTGGAATTTATGACTTTCAGCTTAGGGTTGATGACATTTTGTGACAAGCCGTCAGACTGGTGATAAGTCATCACAAAATATCATCACAAAATGTCGTCACACAGTTTCCAGGCTGACACGCTAAAGTCAAATAGGCATAACTTTTCGCTCCGATACCAGATTTGTGTGAAATTGGTACCGTTGGAAATCTAATTCAATTATATATCTGTTGGTGTGTCTTGATCTCATAATTTCTTAGTATAACAAGAGATATTCTCATTTAAACTTGACTATGCCAAAATCCTTCTCAAGAATTCAATCGGTAAGGGATGTTTTGATTTACCTTATCGCTCGGACATCTTTGAGGCCTTAATGCACATCGCCCTTGATAAGAAAAAAACCAAAGAACTATAATTTATTCCTCATGATCTTGAGTCATGGTTGTACTATTGGTTAGAGTTATCATGGTATTACAGAAATAATTATTTTTGATCTTATCCTGGGTATAGAATGGATCCATTCCTGTTATACCTCTATAGATTGTCGCTCCCATTGGGTGAAGTTTTAGTTTCCCGATGAGCCAGTCTTTGTGTGGCAAGGTAATTCAGTATCTCCCAAGCGTCATTTCATATCTTATCTCAAAGCCAGAAAGTTGATATCTAAAGATTTTATTTATCATATAGTTTGGGTTAAAGACAAAAAGCCTGAGACTCCAGCCTTTCAGTCTGTTCGAGTGGTCAATGAATTTCCTAATTTTTTTCCGAAAGATCTCCCAGGGTTATCTCCCGATAGGGAAATAGAATTTGATATTGACCTTCTTCCTAATACTCAGCCTATTTCTATCCCACCATATCATATGGCTCCCACAGAGCTTAAGGAGTTGAAAGAGCAACTCAAAGATCTTCTAGATAAAGGTTTCATAAGGCCTAGTGGTTCTCCATGGGTCGCTCCCATCCTATTCGTGTGAAAGAAAGATGGTTCTTTGCGAATGTGCATTGACTATCGTCATTTAAATAAGGTCACAATCAAGAACAAATATCCTCTTCCTAGAATTGATGACCTATTTGATCAACTCCAAGGTGTAAGTTATTTCTCAAAGATAGACCTTAGATCCGTCTATCATCATCTTAAAGTAAGGGAATGTGATATTCCAAAGACATCCTTCAAAACCTATTATGGTCATTTTGGGTTTCTAGTCATGTTTTTTGGGCTAACCAATTCCCCATCCACCTTTATAGACTTGATGAACAGAGTTTTCAAATAGTATCTAGAAATGTTTGTCATAGTCTTTATAGATGATATCCTTGTCTACTCTCGTAGTAAGGATAATCATGCAGACCATCTTAGGATTGTGTTGCAAACTATTAGAGGTCACCAGTTGTTCGCCAAGTTTAAAAAGTGCAAATTTTTGCTAAGGTCAGTAGCTTTCCTTGGTCATATTGTTTTCATTGAGGGTATTAGAGTTGATCTCCAAAAGATAGAAGCCTTAAGAAATTGGCCTAGACCTATGTCTTTGTCAGACATTAGAAGTTTCTTCGGTCTAGATGGTTATTACAGACATTTTGTTGAGCGTTTTTAATTTATTACATCCCCTATGTCTAGATTGACCCAAAATAAATTTAAGTTTCTGTGGTTAGATTCCTATGAGAAGAGTTTTCAGGAGTTGAAGACCTAACTCACTTCAGCCTCAGTCTTAGCATTACCCAATGGTACGGATGGTATTGTGGTGTATTGTGATACCTCTAGAGTTGGTTTAGGTTGTGTGTTGATGCAGATAGGTAAGGTCCTAGCCTATGCCTCTAGATAGTTTAAGCCTTATGAAAAGAATTACCTAACCCATGATCTTGAATTAGCTGCTATGGTGTTTGCATTGAAAATTTAGAGACACTATCTGTATGGTGTATATGTTGATATGTTCACAGACCATAAAATCTTGTAGATGTTTTTACTCAGTAGAAGTTGAATCTCCGGCAGACAAGGTGGTTAGAATTGTTGAATGATTATGATATGAGTACGTTCTATCATCTGGGAAAGGCCAATATAGTAGCAAATACCCTTAGTAGATTGTCTATGGGCAGTATTTCTCATGTGGAGAATGATATGAAAGAGTTGGCTCAATAAGTTCATCGTTTGTCTAGATTGGGTGTTACGTAGGTTTACTCAACTGAAGGGAATGTTTGGGTTTAGAGTAGTTCCAAATCTTCCCAAGTTTCAGAAGTGAAGGAGAAGTAAGACCTGGATTCTAGTTTTGTCAGACTGAAGGAGTCAGTCAAAAAACAAATGGTAGAGATTTTCTCCCAGGGGGAGATGGCGTGTTGAGATACCAAAGTATATTGTGTGTGCCATGTGTTGATGAGTTGAGACAGCAGATAATGGCCAAACCGCATAACGCGTGCTATTATATTCATCCAGGTGCTACCAAGATGTACTGTGACTTGTGAGAAATCTATTGGTAGAGTGGTATGAATAGAGATATAGTGGAGTTTGTAGCTAAGTGTGCGACTTATCAATAGGTTAAGGTAGAGAACCAAAGTCCTGGTGGTATGTTGTAAGAGTTTTTCATCCCCACTTGGAAGTGGGAAGAGGTTAATATTGTCTTTGTGACTGGTTTACCCTATTCACATCGTCATGATGATTCAGTTTGGGTTATCGTAGACAGATTAACTAAGTCAACGCATTTCTTGCCAGTTCATACATCCCATACAACTGAGGATTATGCTAAGTTGTATATTTGAGAGTTAGTTAGATTACATGGAGTTCCCTTGTCTATCATCTCAAATAGGGGTACTTAGTTCATTTCCCAGTTTTGGAGAGCCTTTTAGAAGGGTCTTGGTACCCAGTTCCATTTTAGTTCATCTATTCACTATCAGATAGATAGTCAAGTAGAGAGGGCCATCCAAATTCTAGAGGATATGTTGAGGTCATGTGCTCTTAATTTTAAAGGTAGTTGGTATAAGCATTTGCCATTGATCGAGTTCACGTATAATAACAGTTATTATTCTAGCATTCAAATGGACCCATTTAAAGCTTTTTATGGGAGGAGAAGTAGATCACCCATAGATTGGTTTGAGGTGGATGAGGCCATTTTGCTTGGGCCTGATGCAGTGTTTGAATCTATGGAGAAAGTTTTATTGATTAGAGAAAGATTGAAAATAGCCAGAGTCATCAAAAATCCTATGCAGATGTGAGAAGAAGGGACCTTGAGTTTGAGGTTGATGATTCAGTGTATATGAAGATTTCACCTATGAAAGGGGTGAAGAGATTTGGCAAGAAGGAAAAACTTAGACCCCGGTATGTTGGCCCTTATAGAATTCTGAGTCATGTTGGGAAAGTAGCTTATGATCTTGATTTGCCTGTAGACTTGTCAGCCGTTCATCCTATATTCCACGTCTCTATGCTTAAGAAGAGTATCAGTGACTCCACTGTTGTAGTTCCTTTATAATGCTCAGATATTCAGAACAACCTTTCATACGAAGAAATCCCAGTTGAGATTAGATCATCAGACCCATACACTAAAGAACGAAGAAGTTTCCTTGGTCAAAGTTCTTTGGTGAAATGATTCGGTTGAGGGTTCCACTTGGGAAGCAGAAGCATCTATACGAGCCAAGTACCCTCACCTCTTCTTTGCAAACGCAGATATAGCGAAAGTAATACTCTTTCTTGATTCAATTCTTTTCTAATCATATATTCAGCTTTATAGTTGTCCTCATGTAAGTTCATACACTCAAAGAATTACTCAAAATCTTGGAATGATTTAGATTTGGTTGATCAGTTTATTTTAGTTGTGCGTGATAGCTAATAACTTTAGATTTCCTCAGTATTCTTAGTTTAACTAGCAATATTCGAGGATGAATGTTTCAAAGGGGGAGATATTGTAATACCCTGAGATTTTCATATCTTAAATTTGTCCCTAGAATGTTAAGGGATAGCTTCCAAAATTAAAACTATTTATTTCGTGTGGAATTCTTCAGATTCAGACCTTCCATTGTGTGGGAAATTGAATAAGCTTTTCAACGATATAAAATTTTCCTAAATCCAATAACCAAGTAAGAAGTTATGACTATTTTAAGTTCCAGTTGTAAAACACCGTGATTTAGGCCCTTAGCGTGTCGCGGAGAAGCGTAAAATCACAATTGTCAATTTTCAGTGAGATTTTGCGATTTCGGCACGTTGCGGAGAGGCCCAAATTCCCGTTTGTCCAATTCCAGTGAGGGTTCGTGATATTGACGTGTCGCGCCAAGTTTCTAGGTCCCAAGCAAGGTTGCAATTCGAAACCACCACATCGTGCCACCGTGCATATTTCCAGTTGGCAATATCCAGTGGCTTGGCGCGATAGAGGCGCATCGCACAAAGGCCAAAAATTCGAATTTTGGTCTTTTTTCTAGTTCTATTTATGAGTTTTAGAGGGAAATTTTGGTAAATCTCCCATCCCTTAATCCGTCTTAAACAATGAATTAAACCCCTCCAAAGAACTTTACATTCACTTTTCATCAAATCTCTCTCAACCAAAACCTTAGTTCATCAAACCTTCTCCCCAAGAAACTCAAATTCCTCCATTAGTTCTCCAAAGAAATTTAATATTTAAAATTCCCACTACAAGAACTCTAAGAATTCATCTCCACATCATCAATAGGCAATCCAAGATCTATTTTTTCATTAAAGATCATCAATTGAGGAATGTGAGGTATGAACAAGGATAATCCTTTCATCTTTGTGCTCAAAACTTATTTAAATTAAAATTTTACTGAAATTTATATGATTTTCCATGAAATTCAAGTTAGGGTTTATACCTATTATTGTTATTTACAAACTTATGAGATTCCCAATTATTTAGAAGTTAAATTCCATGGTTATCTTCATATTTTCATGTATATTGCTGAAATTTTCAGATTTTGAGTTGATTTATCAATATTTAAATTATCAAGCATGAGCATTTTGGTGTTTTAACATGAGTTTGATGCATGGGTCTTTAAGCCCTAGTTAAAGATTGTTGTTTCAAGATTTTTTATGCTATGAGTATCCTAAGATAAAACTATTCTCAGGTTTTTGATAAAGATTTGATCTTTGGTCCTAAGCTAAGATAATGAATCCACTTTGTTTATGTGACTTGAGACTTAAAGAAAGAAAAGCTTAATTAGTTTTCTTGTAAACCCTTGGGCTAATTTGAAGTTGATTTTATTAATATTTTGAGCTTAAGAATGGGAGTAGTATTTATCACCAAGATGGGTATGTTACTATGGTTTCATATCCCAGAACTACATACCACCATAGGATTAAGATTATCCCCACTTGTATGTGGATGACTAAGATTGTGATCACATAACATAATAAGTACTATTTCGATGACAAAGGTAGAATAGCCCTACCTAATGAGGGCAAGAAGTGGGACTCCATGGATGCTCACATAGTGTATGTCGGTTAGAAGAACCTCCCAATAAGATGTTCCCTACTCCTAAAACAGTCTATTGGCATAAAGCCTTAAGATAAAGCATATGATTTGAAAGCTATGGTTTTAAGATTCTTAAAGCCTTGAGATGAAGTATTCCCCTTATAAATTGATAAGATAATGTAGTAGCTTTCAGAAAGAACAGATGTTAGAACTGAATGTAATGGCTCATAAGATTTATATTATATGCTTTGTTATTCATGATTTATGATCTTCAGATTTCATATTTACTCAAGCCTATGTGTGTCATTTACATTTAGTATGCATGATTTTCTTTAATAAATTGTGATGATATTGTTTACTTATTGCATTTACCACCATATACTCAATACATCATCAAAGTACTGATTCATATATACGTCTATGTGCTACATTGTCTCATAATGTAGGTTCAGGTGCTCAGTCTCAGCAACGTGAGTGATCTTTGAGCATCTCATCTACCTCCCTACAGTTGATGAGTCCTCATAGTTTGGGGACTTAACTATTCATATTTTTAGTTTATCAATAAATATTTCTGTATTTATTTTAGACATCTTGAGTCAGTTGGGGCCTATCCTAGTGACTCTCTAGATTTAGTTAGTAGAGGCTTATCGGACTACGAGATTCAGTTTTAGACATTTTGATTTAGTATTCAGATTTTCAGTATTGTTTTACCAAGACTTATGAGATTAGTAGGTTTTAGATAAGATTTTCGTATTTAATGTGTCTTTATATTCATATTCCCCTATTTTGAGTTTTAGACTTAGTAGAAAGCAACTGGGGTTAGCTCAAGACTACTTGTAGTTCGTAGAACTGTGTGGCATCCTAGGAGCTCAAATTTCGGGGTGTTACACCTCTATCCAAAAGAATATAAATATCCAATTGGGACATTCCCCCAACCATGGACAAAACAAATATCTGGAAAGAAAGTAAAATGTCTAAGAATGTCCAACATGAAATAATGCCTTTTGAAAGGATGAAAGCTCACCACTTCAATCCAATAAGTTGTCCCCAAATTAAGTTCTACGAAGGAGAAGTCGAACGGTCATTTCCTGCATAGCAAGGGTATATAGACACTAGTAGAAGGGTTTGTGGGTGAACACTAGCATAAAGCTCAGGATAAGGATAATGTAATGCCAATTATCAAAACAATGTGAAAACTATCCAATTGAAATAACCATACATATATATATAAGTGCTGGGAAAAGGGATCGGGTTTAGCATGCCATTAAAACCTTTACCTAGGTTTTGTAGCTTAGCCGTCCTACCACCCACAAGCCATATAGGTTCAGCTTCTCCTGCTGAAAGAGTCCTAGTGCATGTAGCCGCACAATAAGGAAATATCCCTGGGATGAATAGTACATCCCTCTAATATAAATGTGACGCTCGCACGTGGACATCAAAACCCCCTTATATCGGTAAATATACATTTCTGGTTTTGATCCCGCTGGGACCGCCACCTTCCACGGCTTAGCTTACACTTCTTTCCATTAATGCCCAATTAAAACCAAGTCTAAACAATACAATTATCCTTTTATTAGCAAGGGCTATTCAATAAACTAGTTATATCGTCATACCACATACTTGCAAGTATTATACATAGACACATTATTTAGATTAAGGGGACATTCAAGTGCCCAATCATTAGCCATATTAAACCTCTTGAGAGACTACCATGTTCTTCATAGGAATTAGCAATTAGCCTTAAGCCTTTGTAAACCACTGAAAAACATTTAAGGTTTCATATATAAGATGAAAACAAATAGGAGTTCCATTAAAATAAGTCAATGAAATGAACATATCTTTATAAGCATTTAATCAAACACCACGGGGGCATAATATAACCAAAACCAAATTTCATTACCATTAAATCATTACCATGAAATTCAACTGTCCAAAACCACTGTTAATGCATAGAAAAACATAATTAAAATCAAAGGAAATCATAACCAAACATTTAACATCAAAGCCCCAAAATCAAGAGTTGAAAGCCATAATCATGTTAGAGAAAAACAATGAAATCAACCATGTAACCATGCATTTAATAGAAATTACAATTAAGGAAGAGAATCATGCCTTAAACAAAAAATATTGATGGAAATAATTCTTCAAGACAAGCCCAAAAGTAATCCCTTAGTTGAAACCTCTTTGCCCCAAAAGCTTTTGAGAGAAATATGATAAGTTTAGGAAGAGTTTTCTAGTGTTTAAGAGTAAAATAATAGGGTAAATAACCTGCTAAGTGTAGTAGAAGTCGTGGGTCCTTAGTAGGGTAAGTAGGAAAATGTCCAAAATACCCTCACTTAAATCACATAAAAACTGTCACCGGTCATGACTGACCCCTCATGAGTCATAACCTCCCTTATGATTGCTACCCAACCGATTGTAACCAAGACTCAACCATGGATAAGACATAGTACAGTATATGATTCATCTACCCAAGTTGTAACCTCAACATACGATTTGTACCCATGATTCGTATCCCTGGCAAAATGTAACACCAGGAGGATCAAACACTATTTATCTCACGAGTCACCTATGCGAATCGTACCCAACCATACAAAACTCACCCCTAAGTCATTTCCATTCCATTAATTTAAACCATCTCACCAAGTAACACTGGTCAGCTTACGACTGGACTTCACTACTCATACCCCAGCATACGGCTTTTACTATGAGTCATATTAAGTCCAAAGAATGGGATTTTGGGAAATTTTATAAGAGTCCAAACTTGGGATGCTTCACTTATGCACATGTTCTGTATTACTATTTTACTTAGTAATTATAGTAGGTTCCAGTTCATGGGTTATCTTGTGGCCACTTATAGCTGTAAGAACTGTTGTCTCAACTCGGGGGTAGCCTTGGGTCGTGACAAAACTTCGTATCAGAGCCTAAGGTTTTAAAGTGTCCTAGGGTGTCTTAAAGACACGGTGAGTAGAATATTTATCATGGGTGTGAAGAACGTGACACTTAGGGATAAGAGGCTACGACACGTTTTAGGAAAGTTTTCTTTCTTTCAATATGCATGTCGTGCGAAAAAGCATGAGCTCTATTTAATTCCTCTTTATAACTTATCCTCCACTCTATTTATAGATAATGCCTCCTATAATAAATAATTGAAGAAGAAACGAGGATCAGCCTGCACCCCTACCTATTGAGAAAGAACCCCTGAATAAGCATGTCTCTTATGTTGAATTCAGGGTCACTTTAACTACCTTATCCTATTCTATAGCTACTCAGAAAAACCAGTAGGTTATTTCCCCAGCCAATCCAGTGGTAAATACAAATGCAGTTAGGAATTGGGATTTCACTCGGATGAATCCCCCTCTGTTTTTTAGAACCATGTTTGGGGAGGAGTCACAAGTTTTTCTAGACATGGTTCAAAAAGTGACAGATATTATGGGCATCACTTCAAATAGGAGTGCAGTGTTTGTTGCATATTAGTTATAGGGTGTATCTTACACTTAGGTTAAGCAGTGGGAAGAGGACCGAGGTGTTGATGCAAGGTCTGTAGAGTGGGAGGAGTTTTCCATAACTTTCTTAGATAGGTTATTTCCTATAGAGTTGAGGAAAGCTAAGGTTCAAGAGTTCATCAAGTTGAAGCAGAGTAATATGAGCATGAAGGATTACTCGCTCAGATTTACTCGATTGGTGAGGTATGCTCCTATTATGGTTACAGATAATAGGTTTAGAATAAGTAAGTTTGTATCTAGTATAGCTAATAGTGTGGTTAAGGATTTTAGGACTTCCATGTTGATTAAGGATATGGACCTATCTATACTCATGGTTCATTCTTAGAAGACTAAGAAGGAGAAGTGTAAGGAGAAGGAGAGAGAGAATAAGAGGGCTAGAATAGATAGTTTTAACTTTTCTCAGCCAAGGTTAGAAGGAAATAATCATTCTCAGTTTCATCAAATTTTTTTAGCCCCAGCTCCATATTCAGCTAGTGCGTCAGTGCCTAAGTTCAGACAAGATAGTCGGGATAGGGCACCAGGCTCTAAGTCCTATGATAGTGTAAATAGTGGTCGTACTAATCCAATTTATTAGAAATATGGTAGGAATCATTAGGGTGAGTGTAAGGATGCTAGTGATGCGTGTTTTGGATGTGGCAATCCAGGCCACAGGGTCAGGGATTGCCTAGGGTCTAGTTAGCAGGGTCTGTCTAATCGTTCTTTAGATTTAGATGATCACCTGACTCTGCAGGGTGCAACTTCTAGTGTAACCAGTGGGCAGCGCTAGAAGAGATTATTTGCTCTACAGACTCGGCATGATCAGGAAAGTTCTCCTAATATGGTTACTGGTAGAATATTTGTCTTTTCTCTTAATGTTTATGTTTTATTAGACACAGAGCTTTACTTTCTTTTGTGACTCCTTATAAAGCCTCCAACTTTGGTGTCAGTCCCTAAACGTTAGCAGAGCCTTTGTCGGTATCTACCCTAGTAGGTAAATCTTTTAGAGCTTGACGGGTATACAAAAATTGCTCGATCACAGTATCTCAGAAAATAACTTTAGTTGATCTTGTGGAGTTAGATATAATTGATTTTGGTGTCATTCTCAACATGGATTTTCTCTACTCATGTTATGCCTAAGCTGACTATAGAAATAAAGTCATTTGGTTCTAGTTTTCTTATGATTTAATTATTGGATGGAGAGGCAGTTCTTTAGTACCTAAAGGTCTATTTATTTCCTATCTTAGAGAATTAAAGATGATATCCAAGGGGTATACTTACCATCTCATATGAAGCAAGTATTCCAGTCCTAAACTCTAAGTTTTGAGTTAGTTTTAGTAGTAAATGAATTTCCAGATGTGTTTCCTAAAGTTCTCCCCAGAGTTTTTCTCGAGAGGGAAATCGACTTCAAAATAGATCTCCTTCAAGACACCTAGCCTATTTCAGTTCCACGCTATAGAATGGCTCCAATTGTGCTTAAGAAATTAAAGGAATAGTTAAAAGATCTCTTAGTTAAGGGTTTTATCAGGCCTAGTATGTCTCCATGGGGTGCCCCAGTCCTGTTCATGCATAGGAAAGATGGTTCTCTCAGAATGTGCATTGACTATCATTAGTTAAATAAAGTCACAACCAAGAATAAGTATCCACTCCCCAAGATTGATGACTTCTTCGACCAAATTTAGGTGCCAGTTATTTCTCTATGATAGACCTCAAATCCGAATATCATCAACTTAGAGTCAGAGAATATGACATTTCGAATACAACTTTCAGAACTCAATATGGTCACTTCAAATTCCAAGTTTTGTGTTTTGGACTAAAAAATGCCCTGCAACTTTTATAGACTTAATAAACAGGGTGTTCAAGCAGTAGCTGGACATGTTCTCCATAGACTTTACTGAAGACATCCTTGTCTATTCCCATAGTAAGAATGTTCATGCAAATCATTTAAGAGTTGTGTTGCAGATCCTTAAAGATCATCAGTTATTTGCTTAGTTCAGTAAGTGCAAAATTTGGCTAAGATGAGTAGCTTTCCTTGTCCATATAATTTTTGGTGATGGCATCTGAGTTGACCTTCAAGAGACTGAAGTAGTGAGAAACTAGCCTAGAACTATCTCTCCATCAGACATCAGGAATTTCTTAGGTTTGGCGGGCAATTACAAATGGTTTATTAAAGGTTTTTCTTCCATTTCTGCCCATATATATCGATTGACTCAGAAGAAGTTCAAATTTTAGTGGTCAAATTCATGCAAGAGGCATTCTCAAGAGTTGAAGACTCATCTCACTTTCGCCCCAGTCTTGACTTTGCTAGATGGTTAATATAGATTTTTAGTTTACTGTAATACTTCTAGAGTTGGTTTGGTTATGTATTAATGCTGAGAGGTAACGTCATGGCCTATGCCTCTAGGAAACTTAAATCCTATGAGAAGAATTATCCAATCTATGTTCTTGAGTTGGCAGCTATTGTCTTCGCCTTAAAGATTTTGAGAAATTATCTTTATAGGGTTCATGTTGATGTGTTCACGGATCATAAGAGTTTATAGTACGTATTCATGTAGAAAGATCTAAATCATCGTGAAAGAAGATGGCTTGAGTTGCTAAAATATTATGATATAAGTGTGTTGTATCATCTAGGAAAGGCCAATGTAATGGCAGATGCCCTTAGTATATTTTCTATGGGTAGTGTTTCTCATGTTGAGGGAGATAGGAAGAAGTTAGTCTGTGAGGTTCATCAGCTTGCTAGATTAAGTGTTCAGTTGGTTGATTCAGTTGGAAGTAGTATATGGGTTTATAATGGTTCAAAATTTTCATTAGTTGCCGAAGGGAAAGAAAAACAATATAGGGATCGAAGTTTGATTAAGTTGAATGAAGAGGTTGGAGATAAAAAAGTAGAGATTTTCTCCCAAGGGAGAGATAGTGTGCTTCATTTTTTGGGAAAGCTATGTGGGCCATGGGTTGATGATTTGAGGCAACAAATTTTTGAAGAAGTGCATGGTGCGTGGTAATTTATTCACCATAAAACCTCTAAGATATATCATGATTTGTCAGAAATCTATTGGTGGAATGGTAAGAATAAGGATATTGAAGTGTTTATAGCTATGTGTTTGAATTGTCAGTAGGTTAAGGTCGAGCACCAAAGTCCTAGTGGTGTATTACAGGAGTTTAACATCCACACTAGGAAGTGGAAAGTGGTGACCATGGATTTTGTGATAGGGTTGCCTCATACGCATTGTCAGTATGATTTGATTTGGGTCATTGTTGATAGAATGACCAAATCAGCTGCCATTTCATACTTCATATTCAACTGAGGATTATGCAACACTCTATTTAAGAGAGTTAGTTAAGTTGCATGGGATTCCATTGTCTATCATTTTAGATAGAGGTACTCAGATTACCTATCACTTTTGGAAATCTTTTCAGAAGTGTCTTGGTACCCAAGTTCATTTGAGTACAACTTTTTATCCTTAGATAGATGGTCAGGTAGAATGGATCATTCAAACCTTAGAAGATATGTTGAGGTCTTGTGTGATTGACTTTAAGGGTAGTTAGGATGACCATTTACCTTTTATTGAGTTTGCCTATAACAACAACTATCACTCTAGTATTCAGATGGCTTCATTTGAGTTACTCGATGAGACAAGATGTAGATCTCCTATTAGTTGGTTTGAAGTAGGTGAGGTGGCATTGATATAGAAAAATTCAGTGTTAGAAGAAATAGAGAAGGTTTAGTTGGTTTGAGAAAGGCTGAAGATAGGACCGAGTCATCAGAAATCATATGTAGATATGAGAGGAAGAGATCTTGAGTTTGGTGTTGGTGACTTCATTTACTTGAGAATTTTACCTATGAAAGTGGTGAAGAGGTTTGGTAAGAAAGGGACGTTAAGTCCCCATTATGTTGGTCCATATATAATTTTTAGCCATTGTAGGAAGGTTGTTTATAAGTTAGAGCTACCTGCAGATTAATCATTGGTACACCCAGTGTTTCATGCCTCCTTGCTAAAGAAATGTATTGGCGACCCATCTTCGGTTTTTACCTTTGACAGAGTGGATGTGGGAGATAGTCTATCTTATGAAGAAGTTTCTATTGAGGTCCTTGACTGTCAGTTTCATAGGTTGAGGAATAAGGAAGTACTCTTCGTTACAATTCTAGGGAAAAATTAGTCTATTGAGGGAGCTACTTGGGAAGCAGAAGAAACAGATATGCAAGCCAAGTACCCTAATTTTTTCTTTGCAAATTCAGAATCAGCTTGAGGGAACAATCTTCCTTAGATTGACACTTTTACATTCTCTACTTCAGCTATGTAACTATTCTTATGTCATTGCATATGTTTATGAAATCAGTTCAGTTCATGTATCATGCATCAAACTCAGTTATTTAATTATGTTCCAAGTCATGCATGTTCAGTAAATGATATTAGTTGCCTTAGTATTCTCAGTCTAACCTGTCTCATTCGAGGATGAATAGTCCTAAGGGGAGATATTGTAATACCCCATATCTTTTCTAGTCTCTAGATGACATACTCACTCAACCTATGACTCATAAGACAGCATACGAGTCATATGTTGAATTCTTACCTAAATTAGTATAGCATGGGGAATATTCTTTTACAAGTATGACTTGAACGCTCTGAGTCTTCAAGAGTAGTATGAGTCGCATAAATGATCAGTGATGATTTTAACACTCATTATCACTAATCATTTGTGCACATTAACTTATATTGAATGAGTGAATAAGACATATTGGTGATAAAATACACTAATATCCGCTCTTTCCAGGCATAGAGTTTAGGAGATCAAAAGATGTGGATTAGAGCATAATTTAATCAAAAGAGAGCAAAAAAAGTGTAGCTGAAGGCTTGGAGAAGAAAGGCCTCAGGTACCGTGGTCACGGTCTGCTGACCGTGATTGCAGTAGTCATGAAAATTTCATTTAACCACAATTGTAGAAGTTAACTGCATTCGCATTAATGCTGTCGTAGCTTGACCCATGCGATTGTGGCTTAGCGGAAGAAATTAGCCCAAGGGAAAAACTGGAATTGCACGTTTCCAATCCCAGTTTTGACAAAAAGACTCAAACTCTAGTATCATGGATAATATTCCATATTCCCTAATTTTTTGGTTTAGCTCTTGAATTCATAGCCTCTATTTTTGGATAAGAAAATATTGTATAATTTTTGGGTGAAGAATACATTGGAGACTTTCTAAGTGGAAGATTATCTCACTTTCATTGTTGATTTGTAGGAGTGCCAAGTTTGAAGTAACATTCAATTAAGCTTCAATAAATCACTTCAATGGAAATTATTGGTATTTCTATGCTTATTTATCTTATGTGTAGCTAGATCTCCCTCTTGGGGTTATGTGTGAATAAGGGTTAAAGTGTGTGCGGGTTTTTATTGATTAGCTTCTATTTAGTAGTTCATGTTTATGGGTTTTATCATTACTATGTTAACTTGGTTAGGGTATAATGGGTGAAATCCCCAAATACCTACATAGGTATGATAGAGAAAACTCCATGCTCTAGAAAACCCAAAGCCATCTTCGAAAGAATGGTTTGGGTGAAGTTTAGGAATCCGTATAATCCTATAAAGAACTAAAGCAATTATAGAAAATTGTGTGTGTAGTTTGCTAAATTTTCACTATCTTAGACATAAGGGTGAATGTGATGTTGACTATACCATGGGTATCATCCTAGAATTAGGGATGCCTAGATTTAGGTTGTGGTTACCAATTGTTGAAAACACCTATTAGGTTTTCGAAAGAATCAATGTGTGAAAGTTGGGTATTTTTTTTGAAAGACTAGCATCAAAATCTATTACCAAACCTACCTATATTTGACTTACTAAATTGATGTTGATTGATAATACCGGCATATCACTCCCTTAGTGGTGCATAATCCCAAGATTTGTGCATACTTGTTAAAACTCTATATATTCGTAGCCCCAAATTTATACTAGAAAAACACTAAATGAAACATTAGTGTACATACCTATCTCCCCAATTTTTACCTTCTTCTAATATTGGTTTGGATTTAACTTGTATCAATTATTTTGAAGTAACTTGATTGCCACTCACATTGTTCCTCGTGGATTCAACCCAGACTCCAAAGTTGGATAAATATATTGACGGCGATCGCCTTGCACTCAAATTGACTTATAAATTAAACGTTATAAAAAATGGCACTGTTGACGAGGAACAATTTGGCGTATTAAGTTAGTTTGAAATTTTAGTTACTTTCTTGAATTCAAGCTTATAGATATTTGTTTATGATTTTTCTTTGTAGGTAGACTTTATTTTATTTTTAGTTCTCTCTATGACATCTCCTAATAAATATGATATTGGTAGTTGGGAATCCTATTATGATGACCCATGTCCAATCTATGATGGACCATACTTCAGGAGAGATTGTAACTATACTCCTCGGAAAGAGATGAACCCACCGTCTAAATCCTATAGGGATTATAGGTGCTCATTATGTAATGTCTAGAAAGACATTAGGATGATTTTCCAAATGTCCCTCCCCCTATTATACCAACCGAATTTCTAGTTCTTCTTATGAGATTGATAGGTCTTATGATGAGGAGAAGGAGGAGTAACAAACCGGACCCGTAGGTCTTGGAGCAACGCTTCAAACCATTTTGGATTAAGTAACTATAATCAACGAGAATGTGCAAGACTTGCATCAATCCTATAGGGTCTTCAAAAGGGCAAATGTCAAGGCAAAGGAATTGGGCAAGGATTAAATTCTTGCAAATCTCATAGCCATGCCCATTTCCCAAGAGAAGGTCCATCAAGAAGAGAAACCAAGATATGATGATGATCTTGGTAGAAAAACTCCTCGGTAACGTCCCAATCCACCGAGTCATATGAGAAAGAAGGATACACATTAAAGGAAATGGTACTAGAGCCGAATGAAGAATTGAGGCAAATATCTTATGATGACTCTAGTTCATTTCGGGGTGAAGATGCTTTGGAGGAAGGTAACCCGAAATTAAGGGTTGGACCTCGTTCGAACCATTTTTCAACATTATGCTTAGAGGATGTCATGGGGAGCCATGGCTCTGAAAAAATTGTGGATTATGGGGAGGAGTCCAACTCTTATATTTTGGAATTTGATATTCCAAAGGAGCATATAGAACCCCACCCATCAATAGCCAAGGAACTCATTTTTCGATGTACAAGGAATGGACTATTGATATGCTAACTTTTACCCAAGGTGCCAAACCAAAAGTTTGACGTAAAGTTGGATAAAAAGTTCATGTCTTCAAAATGGAAAAAACAAAGCCTGCTCGCTATGTCCTCACATCTTCCAAGTTTCATCTTGGAAGATTTGAATCTTCTATCCCTCTGCTTCTCATTGCATATTGAACGAAAGTTGGCATAGAGATTCAAATCCTCTAAGTGGAAACATAAATGAAAGTTGTGAAGGCATCATGCTATGACGTTAAAATAAGCGCTAGATGGGAGACAACCTACCATGCTCCAAAAAATGGCCAGTATCCTTTTGATTTATGTAGGTTACAATAAATTTCATTTTTTTTGTGTTTTGTTGAATGCACAATTCATAAAATGTTTGTGGTAAGAGGAATTTTGATTGAATTTGAAAAAAGAACATATGAAATTGGCAATTTGGATTGAACAAGAAGTGCAGGAGACCCAATTGTTTGGTCTAAATTACCGTGACCATGGTCCGTGCCACCACAATCGCGGAGGCCGCATGTCTGCGATCACGGTAAAAAAAAATTAAAAGACCATCCGAATGCCTTTTTCCACATGCCATTTTTTCAAATTTACTCAAATTAACTCCAAATTTTTTTCTTTGTGAGGATTATCTATGAGTCAATTCATTCCTTGCATCATCTAATTCGGTAAGTTGTATAAATCTCCTTTCTTTTGAAATAATTGCATGCCTAGAACTTGTAGTGTATAGAAAGGCCTGAAATAATATTTTCATTGCTAAATACATGCGAAGTAGTGATTATTGTTGTGGTTAGCTATCGTAGTTTGTTAACACGCTAATAGGGAAGTCTTGAGTACCCAAATTTAAGGTTTAAACTGTTAAAGTGAGCGTGTACACCACGTGTTCATTCAATGCCCCTATGAATTCCATGCTAAATTCTTTGAGTTTGAGGGTATAATCATGATAACATGGCTTAGATCCCTTAGTCTTAATCCTTACGTGCCTAGTAGAATTGGAATGTGGAATAAAATTATGTGTTCTGACTAAAGTGCAGAACTGCAAACTACGGTTTCAGTTACCACGATAACGGTAATTGACCTGCAATTTCCATACCTGAGGGCAGTGTCTACAAGAACCAAAGAAAATTTTGTACCTCCATTTCTTCCCCAAATCCTTCTATAACACTTCCACATACATTTATTTGTTTGATCGAGCATGTTCTAAGTATGATAATGGTAATGTTGGTCTAGAATGTATTATTTACATGTACTAAGCTACCTCAGCAATGGAAGAATTTGATAACACCAGATTAATGACCCCATAATGCCAAAACTACTACAGTGCAGACTTGCACAGAATAAAGTTTCTCCATGAAAGGGGTATCAACTTACATAAAATGGAGGAAAAGTTCATAAGTTTTCATGCAAGACTTGAGCAGACTAGGTGTATATGTTTTTCCCCAGACACCTGTGTTGCTAATGAACACTGGGTACGTGAATTCTACTCTAACCTAAGTGTAGCTTCTTTCATAAACCCGGTAATGACTATTAAGGAAAAGAAAGTGAACTTTGGAATAGAGTAGATCAAAGAAGTATATGGGCTCCTTGATGCTGACATATAGTAGTTTAATGAAATATCATGTGCGCCAGGGACCTGGATGATGTATAGTTTATGTGCTGGCAAAGAGGTTTCTTGGGCCACCACCAAGAGAGACATTTAGATGAATGATTTCATAGCTGAGGCTAGGCTTTAGCTGAATATCATCTGTAGATGAGTATCATCATGCATTCACATGACCATTGTCATAGAAATGCCAACTCAGATTATTTTTTCTCTGGTATCGCCCTGAATGTGGGTGAGATTGTGCATTCATAGTGGAGGTACTTCATAAATTATGGAGGTACAGATCTTCTCCCTCCTTCAGAGCTATGCAGGAGAGCATAGGTGGAGGAGTATGCTATAAAACCATAGGTTTCCCCAGGCCCCTGCATCTTTCTACTCAAATTTAGGGGTGAGTGTTCCCCAGGGCCAAGCATAAAGAGAAATATGGACTCGAGAAAATCAATCCAAGAGGATACATACTCTTTTAGACCCTCATCAGCCACAACCTTCCGTGATATCTCTGGACAGATGCACATGGTGAGAGAACTACTATCCAGACTTTCTCAGGGACCGGTGGAGTTATCCAATACTCGCCATTCATATGTAGCTCAGTCATACTTTGTGAAATTCATGGAGGAGCACAAGAAGTAGGGTGCTACTTTATCCATCTGGAGATAGCTTATTCAGCCTTAGTGGTATCACACAGTAACCTCAGGGATTTATGTGAGAAAATGGTTAAGAGAAAGAAGAAGTGAGATAAATTCTTCAAGAAGCTGTGGAAGGGGGTGAAGGGCATATTCAAGGTGATCAAGACAACCACTTACTACCTTTACCTAGGATGGGTAGTGAGGATGAGGACCTTTCTAATTAGTCTATTAATGATGCTAAGGGTGATGGTGCAGAGTCAGTGGGAGAGGATAGCTCTTGATGCATATTCAGGAAGACCCCTTTAACTTTTGATTTCTTTCACATGCAGTGAGGACACTGCATTATTTTAGTTGGGGATACCCCCACATTTGTACTATTTTGGTGTTGTGTGCCGATTATTTCTGTTTATGATGTTTTGGGATTATATTTTGGGTACTATTTTTATTTTGTTTTGAAATGCTACATTTTGGGTACCCGATTGGTGCCGACATTTTATGGATTGGCATGTTTTTCTTCCAATATTAGTTTTTCTCTTTTCACTTTATCTTTTCCCTATGATGCATTGAGTGACAACATTTTTCATAGTAAAGCATCGTGTTTGGGTTTTGAGGCATAGGTGCAGGGGAAGTCTGAGTACCCGTAGCATAAATGTCAAAAATATAAGGGATGTCTGAGTACCTATGTAATTATATGTTGTAAAGTTGAGGTCACTTGTACACCATTGGCGATGTCTGAGTAGCCATATGGCTAGTTTATCGGTTTTGAGCCTAAATATGAGACTAAGGCTTTGGATGTAACTATAGTTTAGCAAATTATGTGAAAGTCTAATACAAAATAAACAACCCCCTCCATCCAAAAATTTTTAAAAATCAAGGGCATGGATGTGAGCAATGTTGTAATAATTTTTTTTCTCTTTTTGTGGCTTCATAAATATTGACTTATAAATAGAAATAGATACTCCCATTTTGTCTCTCACGGGAGGGACATTTGAGCCCCCTTGATGAATTTTGCATTCCATGTGTGGTGATAATTTGGTATTCATCTCTTGTACACTTGTGTTATCTAGAACTTGCCCCGATAGTCTTTCAAAACTAATTTTGATTGTATGTGATTGGAGAAATGATTTTAGGACACCTTTGTGATTTTGGAACCCACTTTAGCCTAAAAGGCCTACCCATGCATAATTATAATCCCTAGTACCCACTTTGAGCCTTTGGACCTTTCTTTGGAAAACTCATTACAACTCGTAATCTATTCTTTTTATCCCTTTTTTGAACTAAACCCTCCTTAAACTTTAAAATGTAGCTTGAGGTTAAAATCCTAAGGTGGGGGTGGTAAAGGTTAATGGAAAAAAGTGTGAGGCCACAAAATTCTTAGTGAAATGCCTTATGAGCCTAAGTGTTAAAAATAAAGGAATAGAAAAACAAAGGATCCAACAAAAGGATTGAATTGCACAAAAGTTGCAAGAAAAAAAGATGAAAGAATTTGTAAGCAAAGGAAGCAAAAAGTAGGCATGATAAAAGAGAGAAAACAAAGAAGAGTGGCCCATAGTAAAAAAAAAAGATTGAAAATTGTTGTGTAGATGCTCAAAGAATGGTGTAGCCATGTTTTTCCTGAATGATATCCTACCTTAACCCAAACCTACATTACAAGCTTAGGAAGTCCTTTGAGATCTCTAACCACTTACTTTCTTTGTAGTGGCGATTGAAAATAAGGGCCATCTTATGGTATGACACTTGTTGCATAGAGATTTCTTTTATGAGAGAGAGATTTCTTGTACTTAAAACTCCTTATTGCATTTTTGGTATCTTGGTGTGTATAATTTTATTTCTTGTGAGAATTGTCATGTGAAACAAGTTGGGGTGGGTGATTTATCACCTTCTGAAGAATAAGGCAAATGGGAAATAGCTAAGTTGTGGTCAAGAGGAAGCCACCTCTAGAGCATTGGTTATTGTTTCTTGGGTGCTCTTTAAATCCCTCTATGTCCTTGAATATTGCATCTTATGATGAAGGGGGTAGTGGAAATTAGCTTAACCCATATGAAATGAGATACTTGTGGTTTTTACTAAAGATGAAGTCATTGTGAGCTTTAAGGTATAAAGTTTGGGCATAGAGAATTGTTGTCTCATGGTAAGAAGTAGTGTTTCTTGAGGACAAGAAAATTCTTTAAGTTGGGGTATTGATGAATGATGATTTTACCACTCATTCTCTCTCAACATTTATTTACATTACCTTCTTTTGAATGAATGAAAGAGACATATTTGTGATAAAATGCACTAATATAATCTCTTTGCAGGCATAGAGTTGAGGAGATCAAAAGATGTGGATTAAAGCATAAACTGATCAAAAGGAAGCAATAAAAGTGCAGCTGAAGACTTGGAGCAGAAAGACCTCAGGTACCACAGTTGCGGTCTACTGACCGCGATCGCAACAGTTAAGCAAAGGTCATTCAACCGATATCAAAGAAGTTAACTGCAATTGTGTAATTGTGGTCACAGCCAGACCCATGCGATTTCGGCTTAGAGAAAGAAAACAACCCAAGGTCAAAACTAAAATTGCACGTGGCTGATCCCAATTTTGACTAAAAGACTCAAACTCTAGCATCATGGATGATATTCTATCTTCTCCAATTGTTAGGTTTAGCTCTTGAATTCATTTCCTCCATTTTTGTAGAAGAAAATATTGTATAATTTTTGGGTGAAGATTACATTGGAGACTTTCTATGTGGAAGATTAGTTCACTTCCATTGTTGGTTTGTGGGAGTGACGAGTTTAAAGTAACATTCACTCAAGCTTCAATAAACTACTTCAATGGATATTATAGGTATATTTATGCTTATTTATCTTATGTGTAGCTAGATCTCCATCTTGGGTTATGTATGAATAGGGGTAAAGTGCGTGCGGGTTGTTATTGATTAGATTCTATTTAGTAGTTCATGTTTATGGGTTTTATCATTACTATGTTAACTTTGTTGGGGTTTGATGGGTGAAAGCCCCAAATACCCATATGGGTATGATTAGTGAAAGCTCCATGCTCTAGAAAACTTGAAGACATCTTTGATAGAAGGGTTTTGGGTGAAGTTTTGGAATCCATATCATCCTTTAAAGAGGGATGTGGAGACCAAAGCAATGATAGACAATTGTGTGTTTAGTTTGCTAAATTGTCACTATCTTAGATATAAGGGTGAATATGAGGTTAACTATACCATGGGTATCATCCTAGAAATAGGGATGCCTAGATTGAGGTTGTGGTTACCAATTTTTGAACACACCTATTAGGTATTCGAAAGAATCAATGGCTGAAAGTTTGGTGTTTTGTTGAAAGACTAACATCAAAATCTATAACGAAACCTACCCATATTTGATTTACTAAATTGATGTTAATTGCTAACACCCGCTTATCACTCCCTTAGTAGTGTATAATCCTAAGATCTGTGCATATCTATTAAAACTCTAATTATTCATAGCGCCAAATTTATACTAGAAAAACCCATAAGGACACATTAGTGTAGATACCTATCTCCCCTTTTTTTACTTTCTTGTAACTTTAGTTTGGATTTAACTTGTATCTATTATTTTGAAGTAACTTGATTGCTACTCACATTGTTCTTCATGGATTTGATCCCGACTCTAAAGTTGGGTAAATATATTGACGACGACCGCCTTGCACTCAAATTGACGTGTAAATTGAGCATTATAAAAAATGGCACTATTGTGGAGGAACAATTTGGCGTATTAAGTTAGTTTGAAATATTAGTTACTTTCTTGAATTCAAGCTTGTACATATTTTTTTGTGATTTTTCTTTGTAGGTAGACTTTATTTTATTCTTATATCTCCTAAAAAATATGATATTGGTAGTTGGGAATCCTATCGTGATGACCTATGTCCAGTCAATGATGGATGACACTTCAGGAGAGATTGTAACTATACTCCCTTAAAAGAGATGGATCCACCGTCTAAATCCTATAGGGAGTATAGGTGCTCGTTATGTAGTGGTCGCGATGGACATTGGGATAATTGTCCAAATGATCCCTCCTCTAATTATACTAACTGAATTACTAGTTCTTCTCATGAGATTGATAGGTCTTATGATGATGGGAAGAAGGAGCAACAAGCCAAACCCACTGGTCTTGGAGCAATTCTTCAAACCATTTTGGATCGGGTAACTATAACCGGGGAGAATGCACAAGACTTGCATTAATCTTATGGGGGAGTTCTAAAGGGAAAATGACAAGGCAAAAGAATTGGGAAAGGAATAATTTTTGCAAACCTCACAACCATGCCCATTTTCTAAGAGGAGGTCTATCAAGAAGAGAAACCAAGATATGATGATGAGTTTGGTAATAGAGACTCCTTGGTAACTTCCCAATCCACCGAGCCATATGAGGAAGAAGAATCCACAATAAAAGAAATGGTACTAGAGTCAAACAAAGAATTGAGGAAAATCTCTTATGATAACTCTAGTTCATTTTAGGGTGAAGACGCTTTGGAGGAAGCTAACCTGAAATTAAGGGTTGGACCTCATTCAAACAACTTTTCAACATTATACGTAGAGGACGTGATGAGGATCCATGCCTCCAAACAAATGGTGGATTATGGGGTGAAGGAGTCCGACTCTTATATTTTGGAATTTGACATTCCAAAGGAGCATATAGAACCTCCACACATCAATAGCCAAGGAACTCAATTTCTGATGTACAAGGAATGGCCTACTGATGTGCTCACTTTTACCCAAGGATCTAAACCGGAAGTTCGATGTAAAGTTGGGTAAAAGGTACAAGTCTTCAAAATGGTGAGATTGAAGCTTGCTTGCCATGTCCTCACATCTTTCAAGTTTCATCTTGGAATATTTGAATCTTCTATCCCTCTGCCGCTCATTTCATATTGAATGAAAGTTCGAACGGAGATTCAAATCCTCTAAGTGGAAATATAAAAGGAAGTGGTAAAGGTGTCGTGCTATGATGTTAAAGTAAGCTCTAGATGGTAGAAAACCCACCACACCACAAAAAGTGGCCAGTATCCTTTTTATTCATGTAGGTTACAGTAGATTTCATTTTTTATTGTGTTTTGTTGCATGCACAATCCATGAAATATTGGTGGTAAGAGGAATTTTGATTGAATTTTAAAAAGGAACATGTGAAATTGGTAATTTGGACTGAAAAAAAGTATAGGAGACCCATTTGTTTGGTCTCAATTACAACAACCGTGGTCCATGCCACCACGATTGCGGAGGCCGCATGTCTGCGATCATGGTGAAAATAGATTAAAAGACCATTTGAATGCCTTTTTTCACATGCCTTTTTTTTTTTTCAAATTTACTCAAATTCTCTCCAAGTATTTTCTTTGTGTGGAGTATCCAAGAGTCTATTCATTCCTTGCATCATTTAATTCAGTAAGTTGTCTAAATTTCTTTAGTTTTGATATAATTGCATGCTTAGAACTTGTAGTGTAGAGAAAGGCCTGAAATAATGTTTTTATTGTTAAATACATTCTTAGTAGTGATTATTTTTGTGGTTAGTTGTTGTAGTTTCTGTACACGCTAATGGAGAAGTCTTGAGTACCCAAATTTAAGCTTTAAAGTATCAAAGTGAGTGTGTGCACCATGTGTTCAATTCAAAGCCCCTATGAATTCCATGTTAAATTCCTTGAGTTTGAGGTTATAATCATGATAACTAGGCTTAGGTCCCTTAGTCTTAATGCTTACGTGCCTAGTGGAATAGAAATGTGGGGTTAAAATTGTGTGTTATGACTGAAGTGCAGAACTGCAGACTATCATCTTAGTTACCACAATCGTGGTACCAATGACCGCGATGGAGGTACCGCGATCGTGGTCACTGACTCACAATCGCCATACCTGAGGGCAGTGTCTGCAGGAACTAAAAAAATTTCTGCACCTCCATTTCTGCCTAAAGCCTTCTATAACACTGTCGCGTGCATTTATTTGTTTGATTTATCATATTTTTTGTATGATAATGATAATAATGGTCTAATGTATTGTTTAGAGGTACTAAGACACCTTAGAAATGGAAGAATTTTATATCACCAGACTCATGACCCTACAATGCCAGAACTACTATAGTGCGGACTTGCACAAAACAAAGTTTCTTCCTGAAAGGGGTATCACATTACATAAAGTGGAGGAAAAGTTCCCAAGTTTTCATGCCAGACTTGAGCAGACCGGGTGGATATGTTTTTCCCCGAACCCCTGTGTTGCTAATGAGCACCGGGTACGTGAATTCTATGCTAGCCTAAGCGTAGATTCTTTCAGGATATCAGTGTAGATCCCTTGAGGTTCTTCTTAGGATATGAAGAATGGATACCATTTGTATTCTAGGGTATGAGTTGTAAGTTCCACTCGTATGATGACTAGTGTATACCTTTTTGATTCTACTCATCTTATAAATTAAGCAGTACAGTCGTACCCTAGCATACGAGTCATACGGTCGACTCGTACTGAATGGAATGAATTTTTCTGTACATTTTCCTAGGACTTTTATGTCTTTCTGCACTTTCTTAAAAGTGAAACCCATGACGTTTTGGCTTCACAAGGGGCGGTATAAAAGGGACCAAATCCCTAATTCACAACATTAAACATCAATTCAGCAAAAATAAATCAAAAGGGCATTTTCTTTCTCTCCCCCAAGCAATTAGGGTTTACTCAAGATCAAGAACAACTTTAAGAAATTTCACCAAGGCTTCTACTTTAGGTATGTGGGGTATTCATCAATGAGTCCCTTTCACCCATTGAGCCAAAAAAAAACTTATAATAATTTAAGATTTTGAATCTTATTCTATTTAATAAAATTATCCATGAATCTTGTGAAGTTAATCCATGAATTTCTTACTAAATTACTTACAAGCCAAGTCTACAAGTGTTTCCAAGTGACTTAAGATCTTTCATATTTTGTGTTGAAATTTCTATGTCATATTCCATTGATTTCCTGACAAATTTCCAAATTTTGAATTTAGCTATGTAATTATGCCATTTTCCCGTGTTTATCACATTCCTATGATCAAGTTCATGCTCCTCATTTATTTGGTGAAATGTTTATGTTTTGGGTCATTGAACCATGATTCAATATTACAGTTCTAAGCTTTGCTATCATATTTTATGATCATTTAGTGATGGTGGGTTATGAACACCTGATACCTATGTGTTTTAAATGATTTCAGACTATCAAGTAATAAGTTAGTTAAGCAATAAATCTTCTCAATATACTTAGTTATCCATGATCTTGTTGAGCACTATCAGAAATAATGTTCAATAGAACTTAGTTCAGTTAAGTATTAGTGTCAGTTCAGTTAGAAGTCGGAGTTTACACCGAGTTAACCAAGGGATGGGGGCTTACCTACCATTAGAGGTTGTGATCCTTAGTAGCAATCCCTGAGTTAAAGAACTACATACCAGCATAGGTTTAAGATGTCTTTCTTCCAGTTACGGGTTGGCATATATCTCTTAATAGCACCTGCCAGTAGAGGGTGACTCCCAAGTCCTTTAGGATACTAGTTTAGATGATCCACACAGCCAGTATTGGTACCTGTGGCAACGCACTAACATTGTTCCAATTGGGTTTATAGGTTTGACCCCGATTATCTTAGATTGGGGCATATAGGTTATATGATACCTCCCTCAGTTTCAGTCAGTATTCAAAGTATCTCAGCTCAGATTTGCTTGACAAAGCATATAGATTTTCAATTAGTCTGTTATACAGGTCTCAGTCTTTCAGATTACATATTATCTCAGAAATATATTTATGCTTGATATTGCATTTTCAGACTTTACATATTTATGCATTAATGTTTAGTTATCTTATGCATTTTAGTTAGTCCTTATCTCACGTACCAGTACATTCAAAGTACTAATAACATACTTTTCTTTGCGCTATGTTGTCTTACAACATAGTTTCGGACGCTCAGTTTCCCAACCATTCTTAGACATCTCAGCATTACCCAACAACAGTAGTAGTGAGTCCTCATCCATCAAGGACATGATATGTTTTTCTCTGTTATTTCAGTATTTTCTAATGTTCAGTCAGTTGGATTTATTTGGGGGTTAGTTCCATCAACTCCTCATGATGTACAAATTCTTTCAGACAATAAGTTAGATTGTAAGTTAGTTCTTTCAGTTTTATCAGTGATGATTCAGCTTCCAGTATTTTTATTAGATATTTTAGGCATGTCATTGCTATGTATTATAGTATTTAGATTTTCAATATCTTTCATGCTTATCTTTCGCACATGTGTTGTATTACTATTTTACTAAGTGCTTACAACAGGTACCGGTTCATAGGTTATCTTGCGGTCACTTATGGTCGTAAGCACCTTTGTCTCAGTTAGAGAGTAGCCTCGGGTCATGATAAAATATTTGAAATTCATCTGACATTGGGCGTTGAGCAGGTATGGTTGGGTATCTAGGGTGGTCTTCGATACTTGTTAGCTTTGAGATGCCTGACACGACTAGGCCCTAGTTCGAGTCATGTCATATTTCCAAGGAATTATTTTATCCTTTTTCCATTCACTTTAAACCTCTTTCCATCATGATTTTCAAGATCAATGGACCCATTAGAAAACACATTTACCAAATGATATAGTCCCATTCTTCTTGATTTAAACTTTCCAGAGAACAAGAAAATTATAGAATTGAACAATAAAACCATATCAACAATAATCAACTCTCTCTTTTCGCAATTATGGTAACACTTCATATTTTCCTTGTAAAAAGTTTAACTCCTAGATGCTCTAAGCTTGAATTCATTTATCTTATTTAATGGCTCAGGTCTCAGCATAGAAGTATCATTATTCCATCTTTAACCTATTAACTTCCTATAACACCTTGTGCTTATGTTTGACAGCCAAGTGGTATGCTTTTTCCAAACATAATCTCATACGGAGAAGCACTAATAGGAAATTTAAATGTTGTCTGATAAGCCCATAATGCATTCTCCAAATATCTAGACAAATCCAATCTATTTAAATTTATCATATTCTAAAGGGTGTTGTTAGTTTCTCGAATGGAGTCCTATACTTGACTGCTTAATAATCTTAGAAGTATTTATACACCTGAGTGTCATTATCTATGTGCGTTTAGCTTAGTTTTGAGGATAACTTGATGTGATTCATGAAGTATAAAGTGTTTATTTGTGTAATTTTTTGCTAAAGTTAAATTTTATGAGTGTTTAATGTGCATTAGAAATAATTCAAGAGTCAATAAAATCAAATAGAATTTAGACAAGACAACTAGTTTGGATAGACTACGTGTATTAGACCACTGGATAAGATATGGAAGATAAATTAAGCATACAAACATTCCATAAATATTGGGGAAACAAGAAAAAAAGAGATGAGAATACGAGATTAAAGATTGGCCGAAATCTCCCCTAGTGGGGGATGCCATAAGCTGCACCCCCCCACCCATAGCATAGGAGAGGTCTATGATACACACTTCCTAGGGTAAGGGTACACTTACTGGAACCTACTATGGGTATATCCACACTATCTTTTCCATTCTATAGGCAATGCAACACCCCCAACCACCCACCCCAACCCCAAAAAGGTCTAAACAGTATCTTTTGCGTAGTTTAAGTTGGCGTCAAAGTGGTCAACGCTAAAGATTTATTTGGGTAGTCTTATGGAAGACATAAGGGACTATGTATTTATTACTTATAAAAAATAAAATTCATGTTAGGAACAATACACGTTTGGAGAGAGGAGAGAGAATCAAGGGCTCTACGTTAGGGTTTTTCTTCCTTTTACTTTTTGTTTTCTTGTATATTACTTATTAATTCATTAATGGCGTTTATTTCCATGACTATGAGTTTTTGAAAAACCTCTTTATAGGGTTGAGTCTATGAAAATGATTGCGCATAACATTCAAGTTCTTGAATATTAATTAGCATAGTTGGTTGTTCTTATGTTTTTTTCATTTACTATTCTATTGATTCGAGACCTTTAAAATAAAACTATATATTTTGTTAGCCTGGAATGACTAACATTATATTAGAATATTAAAGATACGGAATGGGTTCTTGTCTTTCAGTTGAGTTAAAGACTAGATTCGTGGTTAAGATAGGAATATTGCTAATTTGTCATGTTTTCCTCAAATACACAATGAAATACAAATGAGTTTGAATTAATTTCCATATTCCCACTCAACGATGCAATTAAGAGTCTAATTTAAAAAGATGATTAAAGTGTCTAAACAACATAATAATTACATTAACCCCGTGAATCAACAACTAAGGTTGATAACTTAACAAACGTGGTTGTATAAATTTGAAGAATTGTTCAATGTGCTTTGACGCTGGAACTCTCTTAATTATTGTTTACAACATTTTCATTTTCTATTGTTGTCCGTTGTTAATTTTAGAACTATATAACTCAAATTCTTGTTGGTTACAAATAACTGTCATTTAAATTTTATAGTAATAGTTGAATTGGATTGTCTAGTAAACACCAAGTCCCTATGGGACCGATATTCTACTCGAAAGAGGCACTTTATTACTTGCACGACCATATACACTGTGTGGTTGGACGTAGTACAAGTTTTTGGCACCATTTTTGGGGACTAGAAGAATAAGAAACATTCTAATTTTAGTTTGAATATCGTGTTCCATAAGTGCTAACAACATGGTCTTAGCTATTAAATTAGTAGGTACATATTTAAATCTTCAATAAGCTAGCAAGGGAAGGGATTTGGATGAACCATATCCCAAACCTGAGGTAGCTTGCACCAATAGAGGAGAGAAGCAACACTTCTTTATCCAATCCTATAATTTTAGTAGAAAAAGACTACACCCATAACAATGGGCGATGAACAACTGACCAGAAGGATAGATCATGAAGTGGAAATACCACTCACAACCTATGTGACGTACAATGTCCAAAGAAAGACACAAGAGGCAGATTTGAGCTTAAATAGAACATGATGCAATTGATTCACCTGAGCAGATAATTCATAGGCCTTCCACATGAGTATCCCCAGGTTTATATTTATCATTTTTTTGAGATTAGTGCCACATTTATTCCTACGAAAGTCTCTACAAATTATGTGAGGCTCATAATTTTCCTATTCTCACTATTTGGAGAAGAGAAGAATAATAGAAGAAAGAGCCATCAAACTCATTCAAAACTTGGGAAGATTTGAAAAAAAAGTTCCTAATTTGATTCGTTCCATCTAGAAAAACTACAAGGTTGAGAAACTAGATCTTAGTATCAAGCAGAATCCAGAATAAAATTTCTATTATTGACAGGAAAGATTCAAGTCTATTTTTAGAGATTGCCTACAACAACAAAAGCCAAATGAGATAGTAGATAATTTTTTATTTAAAGATCTTGACCATAACATAATTTTTTTTCTAGATTTAGTAGAAGTGATCAGTCTTTTGAGAAAACCTATGATGAACTATATACTTTCCTCAACAATATTGCACAAGGTAATCTAGAATTGTAGGGAGATTTATCTAAAATTATGGTAAAAAAGCCTGTAGCTATGATCGAGGTAGATTGTATCACCACATTGGTTGCACAGTTGGCCACTTTTAAAAACTAAAAGATGACTCAGTTCAACAAATTGAATATAGCTTAACCTCAGGTCTAGGTTAATGCAGTTTAGTAGGCTCGGCTTGGTGTAAAATTTTTGGTGGCAGTGGTCACTCTGCAGACTTATATGGAGAAAATTTGGTATTTGGGAATTTTATGGGTAATGCACAAAAAGGGAACCAAATCTATTGTAATTCCTACAATCATAACGGATAGGGTCAACTCAACTACTCATAGGGAAATAATTAGGTTCAACCACAACAGTTTTAGCAACATGAAGGTATTCAAGCCAGAAATATAGAAAAGACTTTGAAAATGATTCTGGCAAATCAAGAAAAAATGGCTGGAGAGATAAAAAATCAGCAATTGGCTCAGAAGAATTTAGATCTAGATGGGTCAGTTAGCTCAGGATCTTTTATATGACACTTGAGTGATTTTGGCTTAAATTTTAATTCTTGTGATTTCGTGGTTGAGAGTCTATAGGAACCCTTCTTGAATTGAACATGTTCCATGTGTTTTGAGGTTTTTGTTATATTCCATGTTTGCATATTTACGTCAAGAACTTAGACGATGTGTTTGGAAAGTGAAATCAACAACATTGAGTTTAGAAGATAATATAAGAATTTTCTTGATAGTCATTTTTGTACCTGCTTTATCTACCCTTTCTACATAACCTTATTTATCCCCATTGAGCCTTAGCCTATTCTTTTATATCCTCACATATAGCTTATTTCTTTTCTTTCAATTGACCAAAATTTGGTCAAAAACTCATACGTGCTTTTTTTGAAAAAATTAAGATGTTAAAGAATGTAATATTAAAGAAGGAGAAAGTGAATTTGAAGCCCCAAAGTTATAACAATGGATGTGTTTAAATAGTTTGTGTTGTTGGTGGGAAGTAGTGTAATGAAAAGAAATTTAATCAAAAGAAGTAAATCACGTGTTGATAGCAGATACTCCCTGCTAAATATATGTAAGCTATCTCAAAAAGAGGAGGAAATAAAAGAGAGGTGGGCAGAAAAAGTGGTGAAAAATAGGTTGGTTGGAGATGCGTTTATTGTAAATTGTAGTGTAGTGTATTAAATCTCTTAGTAAAGATAGTCACTATTACTTTCTAAAATAGTTCCTACCCATCCCTTAGCCAATATTGCAACAATAGTCGTACTTGATCTTGACATTTCTTAAATAGATATTAGTGTAGTGATACACTAAGGGAAGGCTTATGTTTGATCATTTATGACATGTGAATTCTTTGTGAGAGTGAGCGAAAGTTGATTTTTACACCCATTCTTGTGTTAAATTGAACATTTGTGAGTGAATATGGGTGACTTTCTTCTAGTGAGTGTTCATATTTAATGAGGGATAGGAGACTTACATGATTTTTTGGGTAATGTGCATGAGTTTTCCAAGTTGGTAGATTCAATTCTTGAGGATACAATGAATTGAAGTATTATTTATGTCTTTTTTCAATTGTAATATGATATGACTAATTAGAACTTGCTATTTATGGAATTGTTGTAGTTCTAGATTTGGAGTATTAGCGAAAGTAGTGAAGTAGAGTTTTCCTTGATTATGATTAGTGTAAGGAAGTTTCTGAGAACAAACAGAGATTTAACTGGGGTGGTGATCTTTGGCGTATTTATAAATCCAAGTGTTGTTATCTATGCACATTAAGCTTAGTTTTGAAGACAAATACAAATGCACTTTAACATAACAGTGACTACATCAAGAGAACCTTTATGATCCTATCGAGTCTTAAGAGAGTAAATTTTTTCCTAATGATACCCCCAACAACACTAGATAGAGTTGATAAAGAGGTAAGCTGAGTGTGCCCATTGATATTATCTCTCTTGGTAGATGAACATCCTTGATGTTTCTGACATAGCTTTCCATAACCAAAAAACCCATCCTTACCTATAAAGCATTCTCCAGAATGATTCTTACCATAATATCTACAAGTTGGGAATGTACAGTAACTGTATGCACTAAAACTAGACTTAAAGCCAAGCGTGCTCTACCTTTATAATCCTTCTTGGGACTGGGGATGGAACACAGATAGGTGGAAATGCTAGGGCTGAAGTTCTCTATTGAAATTGAGAGAAATTTCCACTTCCTGACTTCTATTGAGAATAATCAAAGTTCCCTATTTTATCTCTTTTGTTCATATTCTACCTTTTATTTTGTTATTTCCTCCTTAATATATTGGGAATGAACAATTAACTTGGAGATTTCCATATCTTTGAACATCATGGTTCTTCATTCTTTAAACATATCCTCAAAAATACCTATCATGAACTTACCATATGGGCCCTTGAATCAGTAACCATAGCCATAACATACATAGAAAGTTGTGTACACTTGAGAGAATAATCTTTCACACTCATGTTTCCCCTTTTTAGATTAATAAGCTAATGATCTTTGTCTTTACTTAACTAAATTGGGAATAACCTATCCAAAAAGGCATCCATAAGCTAATCCTATTTTGCCGAACCTACATCTATACCTCTATCATTTTTCCTCTACTTACACCAAGTGTGAGCTACTCTTTTAAACTGATAAGTATCCAAATTAGCATTTTTAACTGAAGTGACAACCATGATATCAATAACTTTTAGAATATCATCCAGAAATTCTAGAAAATATTCCACTATCTTAGAACAATAAATCTCATGAGGATTTATCAAAGTGAAGTCTCGGATTCTAATTGTTGTTGTGGTACTAATGAGATAGACTGGAGTACTAGCTTGTTGATTAGCTTGAGTGTTTAAGGCTTGAGATAGCACCATGAAAGCTTCCCTCAACTAAAAATAAGAGACATGTTTATTCAAATTGATTCATTCAAATTGATTGTTGAAGCGGTGGTGCTTGCTGATTCATTCAAATTGATTGAGGGTTTTAGTAGAGTTCACACTATATTTCACAACATGAATATGTAAGAACGAAACCTTTTCCCAAAATATTTAATAGCCTCTTACTCATAAGTATGGTGCACTTCACACCAATGAACAAAACTTTACTTAACGTAGCTTTTACAAATCCTAGGACACCTTAAAATTGATGCTTTATTACCAAGTTTTTCATGACCTAAGACTACCCCCTAGACGTAAAGTAGTGCTTAGAGTCAGAAGTGCCCCCAAGCTAACCCATGTCCTGACATGATACTAAGAAATACAATATAAAACTAATAACATTGTGCAGATGCTAAAGTCTGAATGATCTATAAATAATCAAAACCAAATTTCAATTCTCCAAACAAAGTAGAAATCACTTAACATAACATAAAACTGAACATCTACTCTCTACCGAAAATCTTCTACTAAGAATAGTTTTCTTGATAAGCTCCTAAATAACTCAAATTAGTTGAAATTAAAATAGAGATAAAATAAAATATCGATAACTAGTCCTCGAATGATGAGGACTCATCATACAGTTTTGTTTGAGTTATACTAAATCAAGCTAACCACAATCTAGATATAAAAAAATTAACCTATATTAGAAGACAATATATTACAAAGGAAAGTATGTGGTCAGTACTTTGAATGTAATAAGCAATAGAGATATGAACTACACTTTGTTATAAGACCATGCTAAAAGTGACATGATAAATAGAATATAGGATTAGAGACATTAACCTGTTGCAATAATCAAGTAAAACATATAATACTAAATTATTCTTAATAAATTTAATACAAGATCAAACGAGGTCTAATACTAAATTATGAGAGGTTTCCTAACTTACATAGACCATGTGTGTGATATGGAATCCAACCTATAACCCAAGATGGATGGGTGTCTATACCTTGAAAAGGGTATGAAAAATGATTCGTGTGAGTTCAATCATGAGCACATTAAGGGAAAAGGAGACACTACCCTTTTAACCTAGGGTGGCACATTATTGGTGACTTGAGTTATGTCACGACCCAATTTTTGAGTCATGATGGCACCTACGATAACTCACTAGTTGGTAAGTAAACACCGTAATCCAGAGCTAATGCAATGGGTTACCTTGGTTGGAATGTCCAACATGGATCCTATAAGGGAACATAATATAACGACATTCCACAAATAAATAACTAAAATTTGAATTCCAATCCCATGACCTTATAGTATTAGTACAAGAGCATCTCTATATTTGATACTAGAAATTACAACTCAACGTCTAATAGTCTTAAATAGTCTTATACATTCATCTCGAATATGAAATACAGAATAAGGATAGAAGGTAAAAAGGGTAACTCAACTCCAAGAGCTCACCCTATCTCCTAATGATCAACACCGCATGATCTAAACTTAACAGCGGCAACTAAAACTTGAGTCTGCACCAAAAAGGTACAGAAGGGTAGTACGAGTACAAAAACATGGGTACTCAGTAGGGATAACTGGATGAATGAGCTAAATTATGATATAAGGATGATATAGAGTAATATAATAACTTAAAGTCAAGGTACAAAATCAAACCTAAATCTTTTTAATATCATTTTCTAATTACCTAATAAACTATAACAATAGTATGCCATTCTATATCCACATACACCACAACTTTCATTCAACATGAGTTATCATTTTGGAAGAGTAAAGCCACATGTATATGATAACAATCATGTAATTACCATAATCAACACAACCACCATCATTAAAGTCTAAAGAAAATAAACTTACCATGACGTCCCATAACGCTGGGAAGTACATTCAAGGAAAACAAAAAAAGAACTCATCATGACATCCCATACCACCAGAGAGTACACCAAAAGATCAATCCATCAACATATCAAGGCACAATAACACAAGAAACTCACCCAAGCTTTGGGTTATACATTCCCACCATGGCCCCTGACCGAGGTCTACAATTATCATCACTATCGTAATTTGACACAATAAAGCTGATATCACCATAACATGGTTATATAGTTATTTAAGATCTAACTTATTAATAAGACAAGAAATAACATAAACATATGTTAAATTTACAAGACTTTCCAAGGCTACCATATCATGACAACAAGATAATCAATCAAGTATACAAATTATTCAACTTTTGACCATATGTATATTTGACCACCGATTTTAACCATTATAATCTCAGTAACGTAACTTAGACGTTCCTCAAGTATCTAGGTCACTTAGAAATTACATAGTTCAAGCTTAAGGCGGGTCAAGTCCCACTCCTAAATCCTAATACTACCAAAGTTCACTTCTACAAGACTAACATCTACTCAAAATTAGGCAAGGCTATCTAAATCACACAATAAGGACTTATCAATCCTTACTAGGCCTATAAGGGAAAATCTTCTTCAAATATCCTTTCTAAGTCAACAAAAATACTAAGGCCAATTGATAACTAGTCATATCTAGGTCAACAAACTCTTAAAGTTCATCAACAACATCATTCTCCTCTACTAGAGCAACTAAATTATTCTCATACTATTCATGAGAATACAAGTAGAACTATCCAAGGTTCTAGGATATTGTCAAGCATATATTTTACAAGTTTGATAGCCTGCGAGGATCAACTATTCCCAAGTATCGTCATTCACCCATTTATCATCTAAGACCACGTCCAATCTTACAAGATATCATAATTATACTACAATTAAGCTCAATCTAACTATAAGTAAGCCTAACCCACCTTGAGTTCAAATTTCTCACGAACTAACGAGCTCTTTCCTTTTCTTGAAACTTCTTCAATGAGCCAAGATATCAAGATAAAATATAAGAATTAATACAAGAATGATAATACCCATTATGGTACCATTGTGTCATTGGTCCAAAATGACACCAAATCCGTAAGTTGGTCCTACCTTTAAAAAAATGAGTTTTTGAGACCAACCCATTGCTTAACTATTATTAGGTAGATATAACCCTCAAGAAATTTGAGTAAATAAATCACATTTCTAGCTACACTTGAGCGTTAAACCATTAGGGTTTTGAGTCTAGAAATCAAGAAATTAACAACAAACTAGAAGAAATCTTGCCTTAGATTTGTAGCAAAAATGGATTACACAAGTTATTCCAGATCCTAATCAACCCACAAGACTCAGTTGAAGATTTTACACTGTATTATGGTTTAGGGCTCAAGAGAAAGGAACAAGATGGCCAAAATTTCAGGCAAGTCATCCATTAAATAGTCTTTTTCTTGGCCTCGGGTAGTGTGGTTGTAGACCTCTCTTGACCATGATTGTGGCCCGACATTATCTTATTTAGTAATGTGGTCATGGTATCTCCCTCTATGCCAAGCTATGGATGAAGCGTGGAACTTGGTTTTGGGCTTCGACCAATGCCTCAAGATGCATCCAGATTCTGTTTCGAACAAATGAGATATGTAACCATATAGATTTTGACATTTTTGATGTGTTGGCAAAGTCAGATTTCAAATTTAAGGTAGTTTACTAATTTTTTTTCTCTGTGGTCAATTAGAACCAACAAAGACTTCAAATTGGGAAAGTGGTTCTAAAATACAAACGAACCGCGAGGTAATTGAACTATCGATTCAAGCAAGTCACTAAAGACTTGGGGAATCTATAGAGAAGCTCTATCTGTAAAAATAAGAAAGGACGCTGACAATGACCTGAAGGGTCATTACAACATTCAAACCTTATCTAGACTCTTTGGTTATTATGTTCATTGATGATATTCTTGTGTACTCAAGGAGTAGTGAGGATCATGTGCAATATTTGAGGATTGTGCTCCAGGTATTGCAAGAGCATTTTATTTTTTCCATGTTCTCTAAGTGTGAGTTTTTTCTTGATTCGGTGTTATTTCTTGGACACGTGGTGTCAAAGACAGGTATTACGATATACCCGACTAAGATTTTAGTTACTCGTGATTGGGCTAGGCCTATATCTCTGACTGAGGTTCATAGTTTTATTGGTTTGGATGGTTATTATAGGCACTTTTTTGAGAGGTATGGTGAGATTTGGGAGGAAGGGTAAGCTTAGACCTCTTTATGTTGGTCCTTTAAGATTCTCCGTGTATTGGGAGAGGTGGCCTATGAGTTAGCTTTACCTCTAGACTTTGTCATTATTCATCCAGTTTTTCATGTCTGTATGTTGCGGAAATATATTTTGGATCCTTATCATGTGCTTATATTTTACTCGGTCTTTTTAGGAGAGTAATTGACTTTTGTGCAGAAGATCGTGCTTATTTTGGCTAGTTATGTGAGGCGACTACATTCTAGAGAGATTCCATATTCAAGGTTCAATGGAGGCACTGCCCAGTAGAGGAGGATACCTAGGAGATGGACAGTGAGATATGGGCCCAGTATTATCATTTGTTCAAGAGTTTAGGTATTGACACGACCCGAACCAGGGCTTTGTCCTAATAGGCAATCCCAAGTCCAACTAGGATCAAGAACCTCCCTCGTTACCCAACCCAACCACCAAATGCATACCTTGAGTTGGCTGAAGTCCAAATATATCACAAGATAGAGTATCCAACCATGTGGTGACTCTGGGATAAGTCTATAATCGAGACCAAACCAACCAAGTCAAACCACCAAATGTCCAACCAAAACAAGGCGAAAGCTAGAAATCAATACCGCAATAATAAGACAATATAAATATACATATGTTTAACATAAATAACCCAATCTATACCTATGTCCACAGTTGTCCATATAAATCCTCTAGACCAACCAAAGACTACCTAGTAGGGAAATTCCCTTGACCATAGCTAAAAACCATAGTCTATAAAAGACGAGCGACATGAGAAATAAACCACAACATGAAATAGATGCCTTCCGAACTATGGAAGCTCACCACTTTAATCCAACATTGACTGTACCTGAATTCGATCACTAAGCAAGAGGAGTAAAATGGTTGGTTCCTGCATTGCATGGGACGAGCTTAAACAGGTACTAGCTCACACTTTTGTTGAGGCAATTGATCACAATACGAATATTTTTCTATATTTAGCTCTAGATGGTTAAGCATTAGAATTGACGTATGATGAGCTATACACCTTGTTGAATCAGATTGCATAAGGGGATCTTGAGTGGCATGCTAACTTAAGAAGTGATCAAAAGAAGGTTGTAGGTGTGTTGGAGGTGGACCAATTACTGGTATATTAGCTCAAATTTCTATACAACAGAATCAGTTAACTACTTAACTAAGAAATATAAAATTAGGGGTTACACATCCTGCAACAACAACTAATACATTTTATCAGATAAATACTTGGTGTGAGGTTTGTGGAAATAGTGGTCATTCTATAGCCATTTATGGTGCAAATCCCGAGTTAGTGATGTATTTTGGCAATCCTTAAAGGTCAAATTATGGGAACACCTACAATCAAAAGTGGCAGACTCAGTCACCTATTTTATCATGCAACTACCAATAATAGCAGTTTCAGCAGCAGGTTCAAGGAAATCATGCCACAACTCAAACTAGCAATATGGAAGAGATGATAAAACAACTTATAGCTTCTCAATCATAGTTGGAAACATATATAAAAAGTTAGTAGATTATTATAAGGAACTTAGAGATGCAAATAAGTCATATGGCATGAATAAAAAATAACAGGCCTCAAGGTGGTTTGCCAAGTGATACTAGATATCTTAAACAAGTAATGGCAATAACTTTAAGGAATAGTAAAGATATGAATGAATAACCTCCAAATAAAACTAAGGAGGTAGATACGAAGTTGGTTCCTCAACAGGTAGATAACAAAGTTCCTAAAAATTCGAGGAAGTCTAAATACTTAAAAACCAAAGTTATTGAATAGGTGAAGGAGAAACCACCACCACCTTTCCCACAAAGGCTTAGAAAATCAAAGGAGAATGCGTGCTTAAATATGATCTTTGACACATTCAGATAGCTTCGCATAAATCTTCCACTTTTAGATGTTTTGCAGGGAGTTCCCAAGTATGCAAAGTACTTGACGAACGTGGTCACTAACAAAGTTAAGTTGCAGGATGTTGAGACAGTAGCACTCATTGAGGATTGTATCTCAGTGGTGATTCAGAAGATTCTAAAAAAGATCAAATACCCTAGAAGTCTTACTCTGTCCATTCAAATTGGCAATAATGAGGTGGTCTATGCAGTTAGTGATTTGGGGGAAAACATAAATTTGATGCCCCTCTCTTTGTTCAACACTTTAGGCTTGGGTAAGCCTAGACCATGCTATGTGATACTTCAATTGACACACCGAGCCATAGCCCATCTTGAACAAAAATGAATGATTCAAAGATTGGGTCATTCCACGATACTAAATAAGGTATTGCTTCGGAGGCAACCCAAGTTAAGGTATGTTTCATTTTTAGTATTTTAGCTTTTACTTCACTAGTTTTAATTTTGGTTTAGTCATAGGTTGATGGGAAGTTTGAGTACTAAAAAAACTATGTTAAGGAGAATGGCAAAAATTGTGGGGTTCTTAGACTCCCTTGATGTATAATGATTCTACTAGCTAGGCCTAGAGCTTCAGGAAGTATTTCTATCTCTACTTTTAAGTATACTTTGGGTACAAAGTATATTTTTGAGTGTGGGGGTGGGAAATTCCTATTTTTAGGAGTAATTTTAAAATTTTTTGTATTAGGAATAAGTGGGATGTTTTTGTTAGCGCTATATTTAATTGTATTATGCAAGTGTTATGGTTGTAAGAGAATGGTGATTGTGTGAATTGCTACTTTTGAGATTCCTAGGCTCATGTTTATGACTCTCATACTTGTTGGCTTAATGTCGAATTCATGTGATTATTTTGTTGAGAGTCTATAATGATCCAACTTGAGTTAAACATGTGCCATGTGTGTGTGAGGAGTTTGAATATTCCTTATTGAATTTGATACTAGAACTTGCTTAATCTGTGTACAAAGCAAAATAATGATTGTGGGTTTAGGATATGATATAGGCATTTCTTTGATAGCCATGTTTATACCCATTTTCTGACCTACCCTGGTGCATAATCCTAGTTAACCCCATTTATACTTTAGCTTATTTTCTTTTGTAGCCTCATATGTAGCCTGTATCCCTTTATTTGATAGGCCTTAATTTGATCCAACGCTCCTAAGCACTTTAGTAAAAAAATAATTTAGTTAAGTATTTTGTAATTCAAGTAGGAGAATGGTGAAAGTGATGCCCCAATTTAATAGTTATTGGTGTTTGCAATTGATATGGCATTGTCTTCCCTCCTCTGATTAGTAGCTTCTGCTAAAAGCACCTCCATCTGTTGTCTATGATGTCCACAATCTTTCAGGAGGAGGGGGAGGCACCTTGTGTCTAACATCATGAACCCCTTTAGTAATATTATCTCTTTTGGGCTCTGTCATCCTACTCGGTGTTTGAAGGATCCACTCTAGATTTGGATTTTGAGAGAGTAAAGAATTGCCTTTACTCTGTGTTCTAGGATTACACCGATGTATACCCAACTAAGAACAATAACTCAGATACCCATAAACTACAACAACCTCGATTCACAACTTAACACTGTATTCCCAACAATGGTGCCAAAATTTTGATAATGCCCAAGCTATGCCTGGAATTTAAATATAATACATTCATTAATAAATATACTAACCCATAAAAGATTCGGGTCAAAGCCCAAAGAAATATATGGAATTGTGGCTCTTAACTATTGTAATCAACAGACAGAACTGGAAAAGTAAATGGGGGAAATGTAGTGGCAATTTTGAACAAGTAACAAATATCAACTCTGGTTGTAATCTATCGTAGATGACACTATGATTATGTTCCCCCTGGATTCTCAATTCAGTAGGCTTATTGTTCTTTATTGAACCAACCTAATACCTTATATGCAGAATCTAATAAGTTATGTAACATTAATTGTCTTTTGGACTAGTTGATGGATTTCACCTTTTACCTTTTGAGCCTCCGGATATCGGCTTACTAATCCATATCATTGCTCCCAGTTAAATATTACCTTTTGTGTCTCTATTTATTAGATGATAGTTAAAGATCTTACATAGATAATACCTAATAGCATGGATCAATGCTTAATCTTCAAATCACTATTGTAATTACCTGTTCCTAGTCACTACTCTTTTAGAGTAAGTAGCAATAATTTAGGAGGGATCATAACATTTTCAACCACTAAGACATCTAGTAAATTGATGATAATACAATACATGCATAGGTATTGATTCAGAACAACATAACACTTTCCCCTATATCATCAATTCGCCAAGGTTCCCATAACCCTATCCCAGGGTTTTAGCCGCTCATGCTTGTGAAATAATCAACAACATTCATAATTGAAAGCATACGATGAAATAAAAATAATCACAACTAAAAACCCAAAACTTCAACTGACTTAACAACCAAAATTAATACAAAATAATTCCAAGATCAAATTCAGATATCAGAATCACAATATATGTTTGTAAGTATAAAGAGTGTGTAACCTCTACTTAAAAACACATAAAGGGTATTTATAGTGCATGAGGAAACCCTAAAAGTCAAATCCCATACAAAAAAGGACAAACTGAGTTTGTGGCCACTTACTTGGGCAACATGCGACCTATATATACCACATATGGTCCGTATGTAGACCTAGGTAAGTGTGAGAAAATTTTTCTGCACTATTCACTCTCTGGATTTTGGACTTCTGGCAATTACCTTAACCACATGTGGTTCGCAAGTACCACATGCAGTCCGCAAGTAGGCACAGGTAAGTACCAAAAAAGTTTCTTTAGCTTTTTCACTCTCAAGATCATTAAATCTGGCACTTACCTTAGCCACAAACGGACCACGAGTGCTACATACGATTCTCAAGTGGACATAAGTAGGTGTCAGGTCTTCAAATTCATTTAACAAAGCTTTTGGAATTCAATTTCTAGTATATGCTTTTGTCATAGACGCCTAGTAAATGCCTAAAAATGTTCATGTAAATAGCCAAGAATTCAATTTTTCACTTTTTCTTGAACTTAGAATTCAACACCTATTTTCCTACAAAACATACCCAAAACACAATATCTAAAAAAATAACCTAAGAAACTTGAATATCTTTATTATTTAAAGCCTCAAAAGTGTTATATTTCTATCGCATAGCAGGTTTGTTCTTCTGATTTGATAATTCCATCACCCGATAGTGATATTGGTAATGACATTGAGGGGTTTTTGATTCCCCCTTTAGGTTTATTGGGTTCACCTCGTGGTGGAAGCTTTGGTCTTAGAATTGGTGTGGAGTTGGTTACTCCATTCTTGCAATAATGTGGTTCTTATTCTAGTGAAGTTTAAATTGTTAGAGATAGGTAATATTTCTTATGACCACTTCTTAAGTCAGCAAACTGAGAGTCCATTATTGAGATAAGAGTATGTAATTGACCAGTTTCTATTTCAGTTTGTAATTCTCCTATTCGCTAGAGTTTTGGCTATTACCTGTACGATTACAGTCGAGGTGAGTTCTTGGGTATACTTTGGTTGTTCATGTCTTCCAATAGATATGGAGTTTAATTCATATAATTCCATCAAGTTATTTATCCTTTTTTGATTTTTTTCATCAGCTAATTTTTTGTTTTGGCTTCGGCATGATCTAGTAAGGGTATGTCTAATTTAGATAATAATTTTGATTGGCTATTTAGTATTATATCAGATTCATTAGCTCAATTATAGATTTGAAACCATGGAATTATGATTTAGAGATTATGGTGGGTTTGGAGTCTAGAAGATTACCTACTGATAGGTTTTGATTGGATAGTTAAGATCCAACAGTTTATCCTTGGTGTCAAGATTTTATCTTGGAGTTGTAGATCTTGGGTGCAACCTTCTCTTTTGGATTTGTCTCAATTGGTGTTTTATCTATAGGCTGGCAAAGCCTACTCCTTGTCTACCTATTTGGTCTTCTTCTCTTTAGATGGAATGTGGTTTATAGGCGTTCAGATAGTAGTCCATTGGCATGATGTTGGATCTTGTAGCCATGACCCCAGTTTTCAGTCATCTCTGGGATTTTGGATAATCTACTCAATAGGAGTAGTATGCTTAAGTTGGATTCATCATGGCTTCATCGTTGGTTGGTGGCACATCTATGAACAAATCATTTAGTGGTGAGTTTTTATACTTTGAACTCTTGGATTTTAGTTTTGAGGCTTATTAAGACCAGTTGTAGTAGTGGTATAGATTGCAGTCATTGGTCATCTCCACATGTGTGCCTACGTAGCACCTTATGAGCATATTCTCATGCTTTCCACTATGGATTTTTGGTGGATGAACTTCAGTTCTTGGAGGTTAGTGTGGTAGTGTTGCAAAAAATAGACTTAAGAGACCTTTTGCTTGGTGTGGAGTTAATAACAGGTTTTGAAAGGCAAGAAACGGTTATATTTGGATGTTAGAGTTAGTTGCATGGTTCATGCCTTGGATTTCCTTTGGCTTTGATGAGTATTTGCTTGGTTGTGCTGGTGTCTGAGTGGTATAAGTGTCGTGGTTTGAATATGCATACATCAACCTTTCTCAGTTTAGTTGGAGGCTAGTTAGTGGATTAGGTTAAGTTTTGGTTGTTTGAGAAGGGATGAAAGGAAGTTGGTGGAAAAAGGAATACCTATGGAAAAATCTGTTTGAAGTGTTCACTTTTGGAGGTTATTTAAGAAGTCTTTCTTAGAGGATGTAGGCCCAGTACCTCATCCATTCAAGCTTTCGTGATCTTCCTACCCATTGAATTTCACAAATGAAATTCCATTTAGTAATGGATATTGTAATGATACTCCAAGTCATATCCTCAAGCTCTATTCATTTTTGGTATTTTGAGCCTTCCCACAGTATCCCACGACAACTACAAGTTATTTATGAGTTGCTAAAACTATCGATTCCATTATCAGATGGTTCATTAAGGTTTTAGAATCATTTCCATATTTGGAGCTTTCATTGTTTAGGATTTGATCTTGGACCAAAAATCCTAGTTAATGACCTTAGATGAGAATTTCGATAGTCCCATCATCTGTGGAACATTGATTTTAGTCTAGAGGGAACCTTGTTTCAGGTCTAGAGGTTTTCAAACTCATTTTCGGCTATTAGGTGAATTATATGAAAACTAGAACAATAGGTGTGGGCACTATATTTAGTCCAAACAATATATGATGAAAGTTTTAATGGTTCCATTGAGTCCGAAATGTCAAATTTGGAATGGTAGCATAGTTTGTTTGCTCTTATGGGGTTTCAAACAAATATTGAGCACCCGATCGAAGTCCATTTTTAGACTTAGTAAAAATCTAGTACCTTGTACCTGATAGGATTTCATTAGCGCTCATTAGGCCTCTTTAGCACTCAGAACTTTAGTGCCCATGAGCCGCTTTAGCGGCCCTGTCCTATTGGTTGGGTTCTGCTTTAGTGGTCAATGGCTGCTCGCTATTGGGGTCTCTTTAGCAGTACCTACCAGGATGCCAAAATCATTTGAGAGTTGTGATGTCTCTTTAGCAGTAGGCACTTTAGTGCTCAGGTGTCCGCTTTAGCATTACCTGGGAGCTTTTTATCCCATTTTCTTCACCCTTTCCACACCAAATCGAGATCTCAAAGAGAGAAAAAAGTGGGGAATCGTCTATTGAAGCTAAGGTAAGATAGCCTAAAACTCCTTGGTCATTTTACTTTAATTTTCCCTTAAATTTCCATCATATTTTATGGAAAATACTTAGATTTAGTCTTAAAATTCCCAAATTTTAATGGTTGATTTGAGACCCAATTTGTGCTCCGTTTGTGCTTAAATTTTGAGCACACATTCCTTGTCTTTCGAGGGACCTCATGATGGATTTAGTATTGAATTTCATTTGCAGGCCTCATGGGCCTATTCTAGACCTAAATTTCAACCCAACCATTAATATAGCAATACGAGTCTCATTTTACTCCTAAAATATGTAGATTACTATTTTTATAGCATAGTGGTGTTTTGGGATCCTAGAGCAAAGGCGAAAAATTTATGGGTGATACAAGGATTTGTGGTTTTGCATCGAGGTAGTCTTATGTCTACTCCCCTTCACGAGATAGTGTATTACACATATTGCATGTTAGATAAATGTTAGGATGTGATATTAGGTAGAACAATGTGACTTAGCCTAAATTATGAGTTTGGATATTAGAAGGGTGAATCGATCCTTAAGGTGAAATTCTCATTATACTTTTAGGATCCAATTACCCTAGGTTGCTAGCATGTTAGACATAGTGGAGGCTAATAACCCTTTAGGATAAGGTTTGCTACTATACTCTATGGATATATGATGGTTTCTCGGGTTATTATATGGTTATGCTGGTTATATATAATTGGGCCCAAAGCCGTGATTATAATACTAGTTGGATTTTGGGTGACTAATTTATCCTTATAAAGGACATGGTTTCGTCTATTGACTACTGGACACTTCTAGCTATATCTTTTCGATACTAGTAATGGTATTCATAGATTCAATACATCCAATCGCAATTAATTGTATGATTTTAATTAGAAATATGGTTATACCATTATTTTCCTATAAAGGTATTTATTCTCACTTTTCACTTTCAAACGGGTTGTTTCATAATGGGAATCGTACCGTGTTAATGAATTATTTAAGAGCTTTTGTGACTAAAATTGATATTTTAGAGATTTGATTAAGATGGATTCCGGTCCATGGTTTTACTACTACTATTTACTTTGGTCAAGAGATACTCCGGTCTTTTCTACACTTTTATGATGATTTAGTCCTGGAGGTTACCTCGGCCAATGGATTTATGGGCTTACATCTTTTAGCCACAGTTTGAGTATGTCCATATGTATATATACATACATACATACATACATATATATATGTATGTATATATATATATGTACATACATATATAAATATACATACATACATTTATATATATATATATATAGATAGATAGATAGATATATACATATATTTATATTGTTAGGTTAGTACCATATATACCTCCTTTCCTTCATTTATTCATGTCGTATATCCATTCCTTGGCTTTGTATACTACTATATATCCTTCTTCTTCTCTTTATTTGTGTATTGACCAGTGATATATGTTATAGTTCTTATGTCCTTGAGTATGGCTAGAATAGGTTAGTTTATACTTATTTCCTTTTAGTTTTACTATGCTAGTTTCTTGAATATTTAGGTGTGGTTTACATTCAACTTGCATTTTATTTATATTTCCATTATATTTGGAGCTAGATCGGCAGTTGCCAACTGAGTACCACGTGTTTATACTCATTCTACCCTTATACCAACTGTAGATTGTAGTATGGGTTCTCATCATTGTTGTGTGCATCATATTGTGAAGCTATGGTTTAGAGACTTAGGGTTAGCTCCTAGTGTTCAGAGAATTATTATTCTTCCTCTTATGTACTAGACAAATCTCCATGTTGTATTCAGAGATAGGTTGTACCTTTATATTCATTTTGTACTTCATTTTTAAATCTTATTATTACATTCGAATCTCTTGTAATGATTCCACCAGGTCCTGGGAATATTTTATATATATTAATCTTTTATTATATTTATTCTACATTCTTCATTTCTGATGGTACTCTATTACTATTAGTTTCAAACAACGGGTTGGCTTAAAAACTGGTGGGTTACAGTAGGTTCAATCATGAATGTCACGAGCTGAGCCAAGGTCCTGGCTGCAATAAGCATCTCAAGCCATGAAGGCTAGAGAGCCCCTTCTAACTTGCAATCATATTCTCAATTATATACTATAAGGAAATGCGAAAAAAAAACATAACAAGAAAGAAACATGGTCGTTCTCTTACATCAACTATTCAATAAGAATATGAATTCATGAACATTTAGAAACCTCTAACACCAGTCTGCAAAATCTCTAATAATACGAAAACAACATTTATCTGAAATCTAGGACAAGGCCCCTAATCAGACCAAGAACTAAACCAAATAACAATATTCCATAAACAAGGCCTTCCAAAATAAGGGAGGCTCACCAGCTGCAAACTTCTGACAATAATCTACTAGTTAGTAGGACCACTAGACTGGGCCTCAGAATGTGAAATATAGGGCGTCAATACATAATTTATTTGTATGTGAAACAACCCAAAATAGTATGTTTTTATACAAAATAGGTGAGAGCATTTCATAATAACAATGAACATAATATAAGTAAAAATACATGGGCATATTTAATAAACTTCAAATCAATTCTTAATAACCTTGACTCACTCTTTGTTATTCCTATGAGCTACTCGGTACCATACAAATATGTAATTTCATAGGCTACATGGAATACGGCCTTGACTCAACGGCCAAGTCCCCAACCCAAGTTTGCCGGAAGGGTTGGAGTATCGGCATGGGAGACACGCCCTACCACAAAGCAGGGTGCCAAAACACCCAATCATAATAATATGGCATGGTAAGGTACAAGAACACAAAGCATGGATCCTATCCATAGTCCCAATTTTGGATGACATAAATCAAGGCACATAAGAACACACAACATGGTGCCAAAATACTGAGTTGGCGAACCACAATTTCCAGTATGAGCCCTTACACTCAAACGCCTTCTTCGGGTAACCAACTAGATCTCTTAAGCCCAACTTTTACTTCTTCAAAATCACGCTTCATACTTTCAAAACAATCAATACTTATTTTTTTAAGGGCATGTCATCACCGGGTATCATCATACCCTGAATTAAAACTCATTCATATCACACCATAACATATCTGTATCCCCTTTTCACTTGTCTTCATGTTAATGACCACCCATATTTTTTAAAGATCAAGTGAAATAGAGTCATGCAATAGATTTTCAATTGAGTTTACATAAAAACATTCTACTCTTAATAGTAAAATCATAAGGGGTCCATATCATCTTTGCATTACTCAAAACCCTTGAAAGTTGTTAATTTTTACACAATGAACGTGCACTTTACGAAAACACCCTCTAAACATGTCATAAACCATATCATTCTATGATTATTAAAAAAGATTTCACCCTCTAGTTTTCCTTAAATAAAATTCATGTCTTTAAACAACCTATGACACTTGAAATTGACAATCATCATAATGGGAGAGGGAGTTTTTATCATTCATTCTCTCAATCAAACTTTTCATTACAAACGAAAACATATATACATAGTTACATTAAAATTTCATGAAAAATAATTCATGGAAAACATATGCTTTCATCAAAACGATTCCATTATACATACTTTTTGAATCAATATCAAAACCCTTCTTTACAAACATAATTAGGGATCATTAAAATTGATAAAACAGTAAAACTTATGCCCAAGGAGTTTAGAGTAGTCCCACATACCTTAGTTATGATAAAATCGCGAAGAAATTTGACTCTTTAAGCTTAAATGCCCAAACCCTAAGTTGCTTCTCTCTACTTATTTTTAAGGAAGATAAACTATGGATTGTAGAGTGTTTAAATTTATTTAGGGACTTTTATTTTATGTAAGTATGTTTAGGGATGGTTATTGGGTGCAAAAATACTTTATTTCACTTGAATTAACTCAAAAAATGGAGTTTCTACACCGAAAAAACATAGGGTAGGTGGTGCCTACCCATGGCAAACCTTAAAGTTTGTGGCGCTTAACCCATGGAAAACCTTAAAGTTTATGGTGCCTAACCCATTGCAAACCTTAACGTTTGCGGTGCCAACTCCATTGCCAAACCTTTCCAGTGAAGGTAGACGATTCCTAGCCATCGCCTAAGCTCTATTTTGTGACACCTACTTAGTTTAGAGGTCCTTAAATACTCCCAACACCTCCCACAACGTCAATATATGATCTACCATCACTACGGTGATCCTAAAGATCAATCTAGAAGCATCAAAAGAGTGTTACGACTATGGGGTGTTGTATTATCTCCCCCTTGAGATCATTCATCCCCGAATGATGGGTAGGGACTTGTTGAAGCTATAAAAGTATGGAATAAGGAACGTAACCCCGCATTGAATGCTTTTCTTAAATGAAATATGCAAAGGTATTGATCGAGCTTCGTGATAACCCCAAGTGAAATGTATAAGCATAAAATATGAAATAATAAGAATTGACATAGAGATGATCTTGCACATGAGTTCTAGGATCATAATTATCACATCATATGGTATGAGTTTATTTGGCGATCATATGCCTGATTTACATTAGTATTTATCATGAAATAAAATTTCACGAAAGATAGGAACAAAAGTATTCTCCAACTTGCTAGATACAATGAATAGACCTTACACTTAGAAACACCACTCATCTATGCCCAAACAATATATACATAATTCATTATTTCCAACTTACAATTTTTCCACACAACACATTTCTATAAGATACGGAACCTATCTATACATTGCTTCCATATATAAGCCTAACTCGGTGTTAAAAGTGCCAACTTAATCTATGAGACCTTGTACTCTACATCCCATTAAGAAGATTTCTTCACCTTATCGCTACCATCAAATACACTTAAGTTTTTAAATCAGGGAGTACTAACCACATAGCACATTGGTTTATGTTTTCATTAATCACAACATTCAAGCCTATCATTACTACACCCATTCCATGGATCTCCCTACTAAGACTCTCATAAAGATTTTCACCACATATCTCTTTCCTAACTATTTTAGGTGATGAAAGTTAATCTCCTTCTACCCCCTTCACCTATAAGATTAGCTAAAAAATTACATCAAAGTTTTAACCTTCAAGAATATCTATTCTCCTACCTAATACATTACTACACTTCCATAACCACCATCATACTAATATATGAAGGGTCATTAAGGGACCCGAGAACAAGAATCATGAATGGAAGAAACACTATTCAATCATAACCCATATCTATTGATCTACTCAAGGTGGGACATGAGGTGAAGATACGATACAATAGATAGAAAGTGCTTCATATATCAAGTGACTAGATCATAAGTAGAGAGTCATTTGGAATAAACACAACACAACATGAGTGCTTCAACTAGACCATAGTGAGAAAAATGAGCATTGATGATAGGCGAATTTACACGCCTATAGCACTATATTTTGCCCATATTTTAGCCTAGTTTTGAGAACAAATTATATATTTCATGCACTTTTAGTCCTTTTTCCTGTAAGTGAGCTAACGAACATGATTAGCAAAGTTTCAGGTATAAATGATGCAGAATTCAGCATTTTATGGATAACTTGACGCCAAAGAAAGCTTCACAAAAGGAGAAAAGCCAATCTTGGACGCCAAGGACTAAAGATGGCGCATGGAAATTCTGTCCCGGGCTAAAACAACATTTCTGAAGACTTTGGGGACTAGCAGTAGCTTATTAGGATTAGGATAATGATACATTAACCTAGTACAATTGGGTTAAGTATTTCATTAGCTTATTAGGATTAGGATAATGATATATTAACCTAGTACAATTGGGTTAAGTATTTCATTAGCTTAGTAGGATTTGGTTAAGCATTTCATTAGCTTAGTAGGAATAGGATATGGGTGTTATAAATACCCTATTCTACTAGAGATTTTCATACATTCACCATTCCACAAACACACTCTAACATTCTCCATTCTTAGAATTAATTCTACTTTTTATTCTTCTTCTATTCATCTAATCAATTCTTAATTTCCGCAATAAGAGAAACGTTACTTTGCAAGGAATTCACGCCTAACAACTACCACACTTTGCTACACGAAATATTTATTGTGGTATAATAACAATGTCTATTGTGATTTCCTTCGCACTCATGGGTAACTAAACTTCTCTGTTGGGGTTATGGAAGCCATATGAGATACTATCTATTGCTATGAGTTTGTGAATTCGTGACACGTATATTGCTTATATCATTATTCTCTTCATCTTAATCTAAATTCTTTGTGGTTGCAAACGCAAGAATACGCCAGTATAACATTTAACTTGTTCGAAAGAAAGGTTATCTGTCTGGAAAAGAGATAATGTCAAGGTAGTAGGGTCCCATCCCCTATTAAAAAGTTAGTGCCGTAACTGGATTAACCTCTTGGAGAATTCGTACCGTTAGACACGCTTTAAGCTCGAAAGAGTTAAAGTGAAATAATCCTCGAATAGGTCGAAAGACGCCTGGATTTACCATCGAATACAATTCTCTATAAGCACATGCATGTCTGAATTCAACACACTCATAGTCAATAGAGACGTATAACTCAGAAGGTGGACATAACCCCAACTCCTCAATTCTTATTGTTTCACAACCTACTAAATATTCTTTCTCTTTTTACTTTACTATTGCCGTTTTTAGCTACTATTTGGTTACATTACTTGCACAACAAGAATCCCCCCTTCTTACGAGACTTGCACTAAAAATCTAGTAATTGTTGCTTACTTGTTGACCAAGCTATTCCCTGTGGGATCGATACCCAACCCAGGTTGGGTTCTATATTTGCTAACGACCGCTTTACACTCCTACGAGAGCTGTAGACTGAGCGTTATCAAGCATTTGTATCACGAGTCCTATGGCATAATTTTGGAATTCATAAAGATAATGATAGAGACAAGGACTTTTACTCGAAGATATTGCTTCTTATTTTCAGAGCCGAAATAGTCATGAGTTCGCATAACTTTATCATTTTGGCTAATCATGATATAAAATAAATTAGTAACATATTAAAATATAGTTCCTTATAACCAATAATGATTTGGGACATATATTTATGGATCATGAACATCATAACATAGAGCTTGAATTCATGAAAAATTAGATTTACTAGAACATCATTGCTTCTAGTTTGAAGGTTGGAACATGACATGATTTATATGGAGAACTTAGAACATAAACATAAGTAGGACTTTAATACATAAGATATAAGACCGTGCAAAATCCTAAGCTTAATTCAGCCCATTATTGCTTGTCAAGGGGTCCCAGACTTAGAAATTCTAGCTAAGTTTTCAGACTTAGATTATTTTTAGCCTTCAAAAGTTGGCAATCTTATTTTGAAACCTTAAAGTCCTTTAAATTTCTATATCTTAGTTAATTCATGATCAAGGATAGCAATAGGGATTTTCGAATGAGTTTTGGATTTTCGGAGCTCATTTAGACGACATTTGGTGTTCCAAAATAACTGACCAACGCGATCTTAGCATGACACATCACCTATCGCGTTGGTCAATATTGTTCCAGGATTTCCAGTTAAAAGTACTGAGGCTTGGCGTGATCAGGGCGCGACGTGTCGAGTATCGCATCAATGCCATCGACGCACCGCATCGAATAGTGCCTCAATACCTAGTTTTTAGTCATTAAAATAGACGTGACCCCAGGTTTATTTCATTCTTTTTCCCACCTTTGTATAACCCTAAAACACGAGTTTCAACCATTATTCACCAAAGTACACTTGTTTTCTCTCAAATTCTCTCAAGAAAAAGCATTAGGGTTCTTATTTCAAGACTCGAAACTTAAGCATTTCACCATCAATCTTCTTAAAGTCAAGTATTAAGGTATGTTAGATGTTGATTCATGGGTCCCTTCCTCCCATGAAGTTCAAGAATCTTTTTTTCAAATTCAAAGATTATATATTTATGAGTTTTCATGAATTATGTGAATTGATATTCATGTTTATGTTATTGTTGGGTGTTGATTCATGTCTTAGATTACAAGTTTCATGATTTGATCCTAGTATGTGATAACTTACATAATTTAAATGATAAACCCTTAAATTTGAAAGTGAGTTGATGTAAAAATGATGATTTAGATGTATTGATTGTTGTATGACCAAAGCATGATCCCCATATGTTTGATAAAAGGAAAATGTGAATGTGATAGAGTCATTATAGCACGTTGACAAGAAATATCCAATTATGTATAAATTAATGCATGCCAAGTATTTGATGAAAGACCTTATTGAATGAATCATGAGATATTAATATGCTTCTCTGTACATTTACAAGTTTATGACTTTCAAGTGCTTGATGAAATGCCTCACTGATTGTATTGTGAATAATACACCATTGTCATGTTATTCAAGAATCATCAAGCTTTATATTATCCATTCTATCGATACCTGAGGGTATTTAATACCCGATAATTTAGTTGTGTGCCTAGAGCCATTGTCAATTTCAAGACAATCTTAGTTGTGCCACAATCAGTCATATTCAGTCAGTTAACATAATTCAGTAGTATTCTATCAGTTAATGGAACTCAATAACTCAGCTCAGTTCAGTTAAATAGTATGATTAGTAATGGCTAAGTCAGGCCTCTATGTACTAGGAAATCAGTTCAGTGTCTTTTAGTTGGGAGTAGGATTCAGCACTGAGCAAGCCTAGGGATGGTGGCATACTCATTAGTGAGAACTGAGTCCCTAGAAGAAATCCCCAAGTTCCAAAACTACATAGCCAGTGTAGGTATGAGATGTCACTCGTTAGATAAGACTGGCTCAGAGATCACCCGCTAGTTTAGGACTTATTTTAGGGGTCACCCGTTAGATTTGGACTAACTCCATAGAAGTTCCCACTACCCGTGGCACGGTACTGGCACCCTTCCATCTGGGGTTATAGGTTGGACCGCAATTATTTTAGAAAGGGGCATGTCGGTTAGATGACTACCTCCCACAGTTTTAGTCTCAGTCTTCAGAATAGAACTCAGATCAGTATTATGGAAATCTGGACTGTTAGATACAGTCACTCAGCTCAGTAAAGAACTTAGATAGCTATATAGATTCATAGATCACCCACCTAATAGTCTTGATCTCAGCTTTAGTCAATAAGATATTGGTATCAGTAGACTCAGTTATTAGAAATCCAGTTATTAGAATTTAGTATTCAGTGATACTACGATTTCAGTTATAGTTTAGACACTCATGCCTGTATTCTTACTCAGTCATGTCCATATTACGTTGTCAGTTACAGTTCATGCATATGAATCCTTTCATTTTTCCTTACCTCATCTAGCATACCAGTAGATTCTCACGTACTGACGCATACTTTTCTCTTCCGCTATGGTATCTTATACCATAGTTTCAGAAGCATGGGATCTCGAGCACCCTTAGGAGTTCATATTCATCCAGCAGAAGTAGACTTAGTAGCGTGTCCTTATCATGCGAGGATGTTTCTTATTTTATTATTGCATTAGATTTAGCATTTTAGTAGATACATTTAGTTGGGGGATTTTCCCATCAACTCCTTATTCAGTCAGTTTAGAGGCTTTTTTAGACTAAAGTACTTTCAGATAGTTATTTTAGTTTTGGTATTATTATAATATATTTCATTTTATTTCAGTATCAAACCTTATGGCAATTTTTCCGCCAGTTTTTTGCATTTTACAGTATATTATTCAATACTCAGTTACAGATATCAGTCATGGGTTAGCTTGTGGTACTTCGGGATCATAAGCACCGTGTAGCATTCGGATTTCAGAATTTAGGGCGTTACAAACTTGGTATCATAGCCTAAGGTTTAACAGTGTCCTAGGAAGTCTGAAAAGTCGCATCTAGTAGAGTCTTGTGCATGGGTCTGTTGCGCGCCACATTTATGTATAAGAGGCTATGAGATGTTTTATGAATAGTTTCCCTTATTTCAGTATTCATGTCGTGCGAGTGAGAATGAGCTCCAGTAAAACCCTCAGTATAATATGTTTTTTCCCCTGATCAGATGACTGACCCTAGAGCAAACACGAGTAAGTTTGTGATCGGTGTATCTGGGTTAGTGGCTAAAGAGTGTAGGACTTCTATGCTCAATAGAGGCATGGATCTTTAAAGATTGATGATGCATGCTCAAAAAATTTAGGCAGAGAAAGCCAAGGAAAGAGAAAGAGTAAATAAGAGAGCCAGAACAGGAAGTTTTAGTTTTTCTCAGCCAGGGTCACAGGGTGGTAACTGTTCTCTGCATAGTTAGAAGTTTTCAGTCCCAGCTCCATCTTCAGCAAGTACACTAGTACCAAAGTTTAGGAATGAAAGTCATGATGGGGCACCAGGCTCCAAAACCCAGGGTAGTGTGAGAAGTGATCGTACCTATCCGCTTTGTGAAGAGTGTAGTAGAAATCACCTAGGTACAGGTAGAGCAGGTTGCGAGGTATGTTTTGGATGTGGTAAGCCAAACCACAGGCTGTAGGAGAGTAGATTTTTGTCTTAAAGGGGTAAAGATTTACGTTAGCAGGGCGCCACTTCCAGTACCACTAGTGGTCAGCGTCAGAATAAATTTTATGCACTTCAGGCTCGCCATGATCAGGAAAGTTCCCCTAACATAGATTTAGGTACGTTATGAGTCTTTCATCTTCTTGATATGATTTGTTAGATCCTTTTCTCCCAGTCAAGCTTAATTTTTTAGCATGAGTCAGTTAGTAAATCCGCAATTCAGTTTAGCAGTCAAACGGTCAAATTAGTACGGTTTGTTCTTTCCAGCTTTCCATCTAGTCATATTATTAGAAATCTCAAGAATGTAACTATTTCCAAATCGAACATCCTAGTAGTTGTAAGTTCAGCTCAGTTTATGAATCATGCATAGTTTCAGATCCTCGATATTCAGTCACGGTTCAGTTCGTAGGTGCCCTGTGCATCTCCCCAGTATCTCACTGAAGTAAGCATTCTTAGAGGGACATAGTGTCCCAAGGCAGAAATACCCTATTATTTCCCCGATGCTTTCATATCCTTAAACCCATCTAGTTTTACGCTCAGATTTTCCTTACAAACTCTATATCAGGCACCATTGCATATTCAGTCATGTATTCATGAGTCAGGTATCCTTGTATTATATATGCATGTCCAGTATGAAATTTTAGTAAATTAGTAATGTCGGTCATAAAGTCATGCTTTAGATGTTCATATCCAGTAAGTAAGTTCAGTCTACCAGAAATCTCAACTTAGTCAGTCTCATTCGAGGATGAATGTTCCTAAGGGGGAGATATTTTAAGACCCCACAAAATCCTAAGCTTTAGTTAGTCCATTAATATTTGCCAAGGGGTCCCAGACTTATAAAATTCTAGCTAAATTTTCAGATATAGATTATTTTTACCCTTCAAAAGTTGGAAATCTCATTTTATGCCCCTAAATTCCTTTAAATGTCTATATCTTAGTTAATTCATGATAAAAAATGTCAATAGGGATTTTCGGATGAGTTTTGGATTTTTTGAACCTCGTTTAGACCTCGTTTGGTGTCCCAAAATAAGGGACTAACGCGATCTTAGTGCGCCGCATTGCCTATCGCATTGGTCAATATTGTTCCAGGATTTTCAGTCAAAAGTACTGAGGCTTGGTGCGTTCATGGCACGACACGTCAAGTATCGCATCAATGCCATCGACGCGCCGCACTGACCAGCACGTCAGTACCTAGTTTTCAATTATTAAAATAGTCGCGACCCCAGGGTTATTTCAGTCTTTTTCCCACCCCTATGTATCCCTAAAACATGAGATTCAACCATTATTCACCAAAGTACACTTGTTTTCTCTCAAATTCTCTCAAGAGCAAGCATTAGGGTTCTTAGTTCAAGAATCAAAACTCAAGAATTTCACCGTCAATCTTCTTAAAGTCAAGTATTAAGGTATGTTAGATGTTTATTCATGGGTTCCTTCCACCCATAAATTTCAAGAATCTTTTTTCTATATTCAAAGATTATATATTTATGAGTTTTCATGAATTATGTGAATTCATATTCATGTTCATATTTTTATTGGGTGTTGTTCATGTCTTAGATTACAAGTTTCAAGATTTGATCCTAGTATGTGATGACTTACATATTGTTCATGATAGACCCTTAAATTTACAAGTGAGTTGATGTAACCTTGATGATTTAGATGTATTAATTATTGTATGACCAAAGAATGCTCCCCATATGTTTGATAAAAGGCCTATGCGAATGAGATAGAGTCATTATAACACGTTGACAAGAAATCCCCTATTATGTATAAGTTAATGCATGCCAAGTATTTGATGAAAGACCTTATTGAATGAATCATGAGACATTAATATGCTTTTCTATACACTTACAAGTTTATGACTTTCAAGTGCTAGATGAAATGCCTCATTGATTGTATTGTGAATGATAGACCATTGTCATGTTATTAAAGAATTGTCATGCTTTATATTATCCATGATATTGTGTCCTAGGGGTATTTAATACCTGATATTTTAGGTGTGTACCTAGAGCCAATGTCAGTTTCAAGAAAATCTCAGTCATGCCACAATCAGTAGCATTCAATCAGTTAACAGAATTTAGTAGTATTCCATCAGTCAATAGAACTCAGTAACTAAGTTTAATTCAGTTATACAGTACAATCAGTAACAACTCAGTAAAGCATAGTATGAACTAGGAAATTAGTTCAGTATCTTTCAGTTGGGAGTAGAATTCAGCACCAAGCGATCCTAGGGATGGGGGCACACCCGTTAGAAAGGATTGGGTCCCTAGAAGAAATTCCCAAGTTCCAGAACTACGTATCCAGTATAGGTATGAGATGTTACCCGTTAGATAGGATTGACATACTCAGGGATCACCCGCTAGTTTAGGACTGATCTCAGGGGTCACCCATTAGACTAGGATTGACTCTATAGTAGTTGTCTTTACCCATGGAACGATACTGACACCCTTCTAGCTGGGGTTACAGGTTGGACCCCAATTAGTTCAGAAAAGGGAATGTCGGTTAGTTGACTACATCCCACAATTTTAGTCTCAGTCTTCAGAATAAAACTCAGATCAATATTACAAAAATCAGGACTGTTAGATACAGTCACTCAGCTCAGTAAAGAACTTAGATAGTTCTATAGATTCAGAGATCACCCGCTAGATAGGCTTGATATCAGGTTCAGTCAATGAGATATCAGTATCAGTAGACTCAGTTATCAGAAATGCAATTATTAGAATTCAGTATTCAGTTATACTATAATTTTAGTTAAAGCTTTGACACTTATGCCTGCATTATCACTCAATCATGTTAACGTTACATAGTCAGTTACAGTTCATGCATATGCAACCTTGCATTTATCCTTACCAAATCTTGCATACCAGTACATTCTCACGTACCGACACATACTTTTCTCTTGCGCTATGGTGTCTTATACCATAGGTTTAGAAGCATAGGATCCCGAGCACCCTTAGCAGTTCAGATTCAACCACCAACAATAGACTTAGCAGTGAGTCCTCATCATGCAAGGATGTTACTTATTTTATTATTACATTAGATTTAGCATTTCAGTAGATGGAGTTAGTTGGGGGATTGTCCCATCAACTCCTTATTCAGACAGTTTATAGGCTTTTTCAGACTAGAGTAATTTCAAACAATTGTTTTAGTTTTGGTATTGTTATACTTTATTCAGTTTTATTTAAGTATTGAACCTTATGGCAAGTTTTCTGCCAGTTTTCTACATTTTACAGTATATTATTCAGTGCTCAGTTACAGATATCAGTCATGGGTTAGCTTGTGGTCCTTCGGGGTCATAAGCACCGTGTAGTATCTGGGGTTCAGAATCTGGGGCGTTACATAAGACATTGGTAGATGTCCATTCAAATTGAAGTAGGAGGAGCTTGCTTGAATAAGAATTGATTTATTATGATTCTCACTTGAAACTTAACACCACAAGAAAATTCGGGAACTACTTTTATTCACCATCTCCCCGTTAGATCAAAATCACAATCCTAAACTTAAGGACATATCTTATCATTATATCTAAAAGAACAGGACTCAACACAATGGGGTATCACCATACACATAAAAGATAAACTTCCCCTAATAAACTATACTTTGAAGGCATTTATTTTTGGGAATTCTACTCTCAGCTTTAGCTAGCCTCTATAACCATCACCCTATAACTCACCCTCTCATGAACATCCACATCTATACTCCTTATCACATAATGATCCGTTCTCCACTACTCAACATTAAAACATTAGACCTCTAACCACATAACTTACAACTTAACAAAGTTTGCAAAACTACACCAAAAGCACATACTGCCTTTCTATATTTAGTCAATTCATCTCTAAAGGACATCACACACTAACTCCTTAGTCTTTCCCATACTACACAATTCGAGAATTAGATCTAGGTACACGGGACACTCATGCATATCAAACCTTATCTAACAACATGATACCTCGGGGTTTAACTTATTCTAATATACCTAACATCTTTATCCTCTTAATGACTCAACCACACTTCATCGCCTCACCCTAGTCCTCATGCACATATATAACAATTATCCACTCTTTCTCTCAAAAATTGCCAACTTAGGACATTTCACATCTCAAATCAAGCCCACTACTTTATTCCCACAAAACATGCCTCACTAACCTTAAGCTACTATTCTTACTACCATACCCCATATCTAAAGTTCAAGCCTATAGTCTAGCATTGATCATGTACCACCTAATTGGGAAAATAAGCCGAATACCTCTTTTTACTTAACTACTACCTATAATTACATCCTTTCCATAGAATCACTACTACACCTCAAAATCCATTACATACCTTCTCACATAAAGTACTAGCTTACAACTACTAAGGAAAAGACAATCAAGGGGGAAAAGTAACATAATAGGGATAGTTGATCTTAATCATATAATATAACCCATTATAATCTTATCAACATGTTCTACTTTCTCATATCTTATTTACTTACACAAGCATACATCCCTACTACCTTCGAATTTTATTTACAGCCTACAAATGATTTCTTCAACCACCATAATTATCCACTCTAATCTCCTTTCCTATTTTGAATAATTAACAATCATAACCAATCACTTCCTTCACAGACTACCATGGAATCTACAAATATTGCTACCACACTAGTCTATTACTATAAAATGGAAACCCATCCCTTAATCTATTGTTATATAACTAAACTAGCTCATTTACGCAAAAGTCACCCTCATCCTGACTTTTAAGCTTGTAACCTCATATCACTAAATTTTGGACTATCTTACAGCTTATAGGTCATGACACGTTATCACATACTACTACTAAGGTAGAAATATTATTCCATCACTATGCTATATCTCACTACCCTTAAGCATGACATCTGCAATGAGGATTTTATAAAAGTGACTGAATACACTTCATACCTCAGGCTAAAAAGAACGATTTCATCAGGATAAAGTATAAACTCAAATCAATACACCTTGAAAAACTAAGGGACTCTTCTCAAGTACTTGTACTATTTCATAATCTTTTATGACTCAATTAGAAAGGACTCTATCATTTAGACTCTAAGCTTTGGCACTTAAATTAACTCGACAATGAGAAATATCTAATAAAATCAGAGTAAATGAGGAATTTGGATAACCTCTAAATGGACAACACAATGGCACGATCTAGAACATGAAGAAAAGTTAAACATTTCTAAACGCTTAGTAGCTTCCTAAGTGTGGTGCGCTACTCACCAATTAAAATAACTCTACCTGATGTGACTTTGTAGACACCCTGGGACCATGAACCATGCTCTAATACCAAGTTTTTCAATACCCGAGCAGAGGCCCTGGACGCAATGAGCATGCCAAGCCATGAAGGCCCAAGAGCCCCTTCTAAGTAGCAATCATATGCTCAATTCATATACTATAAGAAAATATGAAAAAAAAATAACAAGATGGAAACATAGTTGTTCTCTTACTTCAACTATTCAATAAGAATATGAATTCATGAATATTCATAAACCTCGAACACCAATCTATGAAATCTCTATTAATATGAAAACAACATTTTTCTGAAATCTAGGACAAGGCCCCTAGTCGGACCATGAACTAAAACCAAATAACAATATTCCATAAACAAGGCCCTAAAAATAATGAAGGATCACCAACTGCAAACTTCTGACAACAATCTACTATTTTGCAGGACTGCTAGACTGGGCCTCAGAAACTAAAATATAGGAGGTCAATACAAAATATACTAACATGTGAAACAACCCAATATAGCCTATTTTTATACAAAATAGGTGAGAGAATTTCATAATAACAATGAACATAATATCAGTAAAAATACATGGGCATATTTAATAAACTTCAAATCAATTCTTGAAAACCTTCACTCACTCTTTGTTATTCATTTGAGCTAGTCGGTACACCCTACAAATTTGTAATTCCACAGGTTATGTGGAATCTTTCCTTGACTAAGAGGCCAAGATCCCAAGCCAAGTTTGCTGCAAAGATTAGAGTATTGGTATAGGAGACAAGCCAGACCATAAAGCCGGGTGCCTAAATTCCCAATCATAATAATATGACATGGTAGGGAACAGTACCATAATGCATGCCTCCTAACAATAGTCCCAAGTAGGGATGACATAAATCATGGAACATAAGACCGCACAACATGGAGCCAAAATCCTGGGTCGGCAAACCACAGTTTCCAGCATAAGCCATTACACTCAAACGCCTTCTTCGGGTAACCAACTAGCTCTCTTAAGACCAACTTTTGGTTCTATAAAATAATTCATCTTACTTTCAAAACATTTAATACTAATTCTGTTAAGGGCATGTCATCATCGGGTATCATCATACCCTAACTTGCAAGTTATTCATATCACACATAATATATCTGTAGCCCTTTTTCACTTATCTTTATATTAATCATCACCCATAGTTTTTACACATTAAGTGAGAGAGAGTCATGCAATATATTTTCAATTTTCAATTTACTTTACATCAAAACACTCTACTCTTAATAGTATAATCATACGGTGGCCATATCATCTTTGCATTACTCAAAACCCTTAGAAGTTATTAATTTTGACACAATGAACGTGCATCATATGAAAACACCCTCTCAACATGTCATAAACCATATCATTCTATGATCATAAGAAAAATATTTACCCTCTAGTTTTTTGTTAGGAAAATTCATCCCTTTGAACAATCAATAACACTTGAAATTGAAAATCATCATAATGAGAGAGGGAGTTTTTATCATTCAGTCTCTCAATCAAACTTTTTATTACAAACAAAAACATATGTACATAGTTACATTTAAATTTTATGAAAAATAGTTCAAGACAAACATATGCTTTCATTAAAACTATTCCATCATACATGCTTTACGAATCAATATCAAAACCCTTATTTACAAACATGATTAGGGATCTTTAAAATTTATAAAATAGGAAAACTTATTTCCATGGAGTATAGAGTAGTCCTACATACCTTAGTTACGAAGAAATTGCAAAGAAATTTTACTTTTTAAGCTTGAACCTCCAAACAATAAGCTGCATCTCTCTTCTTACGTTTAAGAAGGATAAACTCGGTATTTGAGAGTGTTTAAATGCATTTAGGGACTTTGATTTCCTGTAAGTATGTTTAGGGACGGTTATTGGGTGTAAAAAGACTTTGGTGCCCTTGAATTAACTTAAAAACTGAGTTCCTACACAACAAAAACATAGGGTAAGAGGTGCCTAATCCATGGAAAACCTTAAAGTTTTTGATGCCTAACCCATGGAAAACCTTAAAGTTTGTGGTGCCTAACCTATGAAAAACCTTAAGGTTTGCGGTGCCAACTCCATTATCAAACCTTTGCAGTGAAGATTGGCAATGCTTAGCCATCGTCTAAGCTCTATTTTATGATGCGTACTTTGTTTTGAGGTCCTTCAACACTCCCAACACCTCCCAAAATATCAATACATGATCTAACATCACTACAGGGATCCTAAAGATCATTCTAGAAGCATAAAAAAGTGTTACGACTATGGGGTGTTACATTGATCTTAGAAAAGAGGTCGTGATAGGGTTTAACTTGGCTATGATCTAGGAGTTACTTTTGGCATTAATACATCTCTAAATCACATCCCACACTACCACAACATAATGCTGGATTTCACGTATAATTGAAGAATGGTACTAATCTTAGCTTATATCTTTTAGTATTACACTACTATAGAGAAGTCATCCATGAAGGCCTCAATGTTTTCCTCCACCACGTAAAAAATTGACATCATACATTGATAATAAATGGTGGATACATTGCACAACTAGAATGGTATCTTCTTTATTATAAAATTCCTATAACGACAAGTGAAGTTCATATTATCTTAGTCTTCTAGGGTAATAGAGTAATGGCCCTCCTGGTTATTTTCTATACTTCTATTTTTTTCATTTAGAGCTTCCCTATAGTTTTCCTAAGTCATTTATGACATATTGGAACTAACAGTTCATTTGTTTTTTAGAACCAATTTTATACTTTAAAGCCTTCATCGGTTCAAATTAGCTACTAAGAAAAAACATCAATCAAGAGACCTTGTATGCCAATTCTGACAGGTCCAACAGCTTTGAAACATTTATTTTTAGCCAAATGGGCCCTTGGTTTGGGTTCTGAGGCTCCCTAACTCATTTTGGGTTGTTGGCCAAAAGTTAAGAGAAATGAAAAGTAGGTGTGGGACAAACTTTTCATCAAAATGACCTTGGATGGAAATTTTGACCATGCCATTAAGTCTAAAACATCTAATTTGATCGGTTAGCATAACTCATTGTTGCATATAGGATTTCAAATAAATTCCAAGGGGCTGGTGAGACTCGAAAAAATTCAAAGTCTCCAGTTAGTGCTTGATATCTAGTGTGACCACTAAAGTATCCCATCAGGTTCTTTAGCAGAGGGAGTTTTGGCAGACTATTAGACGTTTTAGTGGCCCTGATTTAGTTAATAGGTACTGCTTTAGCAACACTCGATTCTTTAAGGGCTAGCGCTAAAGAGGCCATGGTCTGCTTTAGGGACCTAGCTTGTGGAGATGGGTACCGCATTAGCGAGAACCAAGCCCTTTATCAGTGATTTCTAAAGTGGTTCAGTTTTATCTTTAGCACAATCGGTATACCTTTGAAGGGTATAAATACCCTACTTAGCCTGATTTTTACCATTCTTCTACTATTCTTATGTAACGCCCTGAAAATGGGTCCCGGAGCGTTACACGGTGCTTGAGGCTAGAGTAGCCCCAAGCTAACCCTTTGATCCATTTTCATTCAGTTCAACACAAATCAACGGGGTTTTCATAAATAACCCTACAATATTAATAGAGTAATCATCATCCAAGAATAAAAGAATTTCAGAAAGATAACAAAATACGACTTATTAGTCAACTCCCAATATCTATACTAGTCTGACAAGCCTCTAAGAAAATCAATAAAAGTAGCGAGCCATTGAGACATGCCCCAACTGACTCATACGCAGTTATCAAATGTAAATAATTTCGTGAAACCAACATCAGAAATCATGTCCTCGGAACATGAGGACTCACCACAACAGAGGATGTAGAACAACGTGCCCGAAGAATCACTGTCAAACCTGGAACTGAGCACCTGAACCTACATTTCGAGAAAATGCAGCCCACATCTGAAGATGTGGGTCAGTACCATAGAAAAGAGCTGAGTATATGGGGGTGTATGCAGTTGTATAAACATCATCATCATAAATATTTATAAGAAATATGCAGGATGTATGAAAGACTCACATAGCCCGAAGAAAATCATCATAATCATTAGAGGATAAAAAAAGTATAATAACACTTGTGAGTCAACATATAATTTGTCAATCACTTTCAGTTCATCAAGAATATCAATTCTCATAATGTAAATATCATTTAAATCTTTCGAAAGAATAACTTTCACAATTGCACTTTCAAATCACTTCACCGTTCACCATAGACACAAGGAAACACACACACACTGGGAGAACCTATAACTTACATAAACCATGTGAGCCACATGGAGTCCAACGCCCAACCCACATTGGGGAGAGCTTTCCTATCCTTGCCATTGGAGTAGGACTTCCAATATCAAACTAAAAACACAACTGATCACTATATAAATCAGCTTCAGGCTCACGTCCTATGGGGGCACATAGTTCTAGGGAAGTAAGGTCACTTTATACCTCCCACTCAGTGCTAAAGAGTACTCTCGGACTTAGCTCAGATCATTTCAAAGATAATCCGCAACAAAACAACTTTCATCAATATATAAGTATACATCGGGAGCCATCTTGCTACCCATTTATCATAATCAAACACGTTGTGGATTTCTTTTACATTCGAGTTCAAAGCGACTCCATTAAGACCAAAAGGTAAAATCATTCAACACATCTCAAATATTCAACATCAACGTGCTAATAGAACACATTTTCTCAAAGACACAATTTAAAATGGGGTTCAAGACCCAAATATCAAAATCATGATAAATATCATTCAAGATCATGCTTTATATCACCACACATGTAAATCCATCTTTCAAAATCATAGACATCAAAATTTCATAATAATCATCATAGAATATGAGTTCATGCTTCAAAATCATAATAATCAAGTAAAAGTCATGTCTTCGTAAAGAAAATTACTTTTGGGCACAAGAACGAAAGTGTTCTCTTGTTAAAAAACCCCACATACCTTGAAATTGACATCTTGATTATGGAATCCTGTTCACACAAATAAGGGGTGCTCCTCAAAGGTCTCGAGATGATGATTTCGATTATCGGATCAAATTTGAATTTCTACGGTGAAATTGGAAGATATTTGGAGTTCAAAATGGACCTAGGGTTTAGTTCTCTCAATGTTTTTGATGAAAGAACATAAGTTTTATGGCTCAATATAGGTATAAATAGACAATTTTCGTCCATGAAGTGAAGGAATAATGACCAAAATGCCCTTAAAAATCAACTAATTCTCGAATCTATCCTTTGGTGGACTGTTTTGATAGTCTGAAGTAGATCAACCATAACGTTTTACTCCGATATCCAAATTGGATGAAACCCATTTCATTAGAAAGAGGACTTTCATATATTTCCGTTGATATATAGTATCTCACTCAGGTCATTGTGTACAAGGAGTTATGATCATTTGAAGTTGACCCAAAAATTCACTTTTGATAGGCTGAAGTAGATCGACCATAACTTTTTGCTCCGATAGACAAATTGGATGAAACCAATTTCATTGAAAATAGGACTCACAGATATTTCCGTTGATATATAGTTAATCACCCAGATCATTATGTACAAGTAGGTATGATCATTTAAAGTTGGAGCAAAAATACGCCAGGCCTAAGTACTTTTTCCTGCACGTTTTACTGCTCACTTCTATTCACGGTTCGATCAGAATGTTCATAACTCGTCGCTTGGGTGTCTGTTTTGGATGATCCACATATCGTTGGAAAGATTATTTGATAATCTATGCAATGGTTGGTCATAATCTAAAGACATTTTGCACGAAAAATTTATAATTCATTCTAGAAAATAGAACCCAACATGTTTACGCACAAAATTTCAATGAAAAATTTCCCGGGGTATTACATCATCCCCCCTTGGAAACATTCGTCCTTGAATGATGCTAGACATTCTAAGATTAGATAGGGAATAGAGCATACAGCTGAAACCATTATTTATACTCATCACCACATCGTTTCTCACTCCGAATGCAACATAGAATGCATAAATTCAAGAAACTATAGCTGAACACATAATAAATGACAGCTGAACTGCTGCAACTTTTATCAAAAGTGCATGATTTAGGAAATAACGGTACCTTCGGCTTGATCGGATTTCGCGGAAAATAGGTGCGGGTACTTGGATTGCATATCCGCCTCAGCTTCCCAAGTCGCACCCTCAACAGATTGGTTTCGCCACAACACCTTGACCAAGGGAACTTCTTTGTTCCTTAGTCTTCGGACACTGAAATCAAGAATCTCAACAAGAATCTCATCAAAAGAAAGATTTTCATGAATGTCAGCACTCACAGAGGAATCCACTACCACAACATCGCTAATATGTTTTCTAAGCATGGAGACATGGAATATTGGATGAACAGAGGACAACTCGGAAGGCAACTCGACCTCATAAGCTACCTTACCAACATGGCTAAGAATTTTGAAAGGACCAACATAATGGGGACTAAGCGTCCCCTTCTTTCCGAATCTCTTCACCCCCCTTATGGGTGAAATTTTTAGATACACTAGGTCACCAACTTCAAACTCGAGGTCTCTCCTTCTAACATCTGCATATGAGTTCTGACTACTCTGCGCAGTTTTCAACCTTTCCCTAATCAACTTAACTTTTTCAATAGCCTCAAATACCGAATCAGGACCACTCACAGCCGCTTCACCCACCTCGAACAAACCTATAGGTGATCTACACTTCCTCCCATATAAGGCTTCAAATGGATCCATGCCAATACTAGAGTGGAAACTGTTATTGTAAGCAAATCTATCAACGATAAGTGATCATCCCAACTTCCCTTAAAGTCAAGTGCACAAGCTCTAAACATATTCTCTAAGGTCTGGATAGTACGCTCAGCCTGACCATCGGTCTGTGGATGAAAAGAAGAACTCAAAAGCATTTGGGTACCAACACCCTTCTGAAAAGCTTTCCAAAATTACAAAGTGAACTGAGTACCCCTATCTGAAATGATAGACAAGGGAATTCCATGCAGTCTGACTAGCTCTTGGATATACAATCTAGCGTAATCCTCAGTAGTATATAAAGTATGAACAAGCAAGAAATGAGCAGACTTAGTCAATCTATCAACCATAACCCAAATAGAATCATGATGGCGTCGGGAAGGAGGTAAACCAATCACGAAGTCCATATTTATCTCTTCCCACTTCCAGGTGGGAATACTAAACTTTTGCATCATACCATCAGGTCTTTGGCGTTCAACCTTAACCTGCTGGCATGTTGCACACTTAGCTACAAACTCTGCTATATCTTTCTTCATGCCACTCCACCAATACATTTCCCGCAAGTCTCTGTACATCTTGGTGGCACCAGGATGAATAGAATATCGCGCCCCGTGCGCTTCATCCATAATCCTCTGTCTCAGATCATCAACATTCGAGACACACAATCTACCCTGCAATCTCAACACACCATCTCCCCCTTGGGAGAAAACCTCTACTTTTTGGTCCTTGACTGACTCCTTCAGTCTGACCAAACTAGCATCTAAGTATTGCTTTTCCTTCACTTCCGAAACCAAGAAGGATTCAGAACTATTCTGAACCCCTATACTACCTTCAGTAGAGTCAAACAACCTAACCCCCAATCTAGCAAAATGTTGTACATCATGAGCCAACTCTTTCTTATCTTCTACCACATGCGAAACACTACCCATGGACACTCTACTTAGGGCATCCGCCACAACATTGGCCTTGCCCGGATGGTACAACACACTTATATCATAGTCCTTTAATAATTCTAACCATCATATCTGTCTAAGATTCAATTCTCTCTAGGTAAACACATACTGCAGACTCTTATGATCAGTGAAAACATCAATATGGACACCATACAAATAGTGTCTCCATATTTTCAAAGCAAACACAACAGCAGCCAACTCAAGGTCATGGGTGGGGTAATTTTTCTCATGGGGTTTCAACTGTCTAGAAGCATAAGCTATCACCTATCCCTTCTGCATCAATATACAACCTAACCCAACTCTCGAAGCATCACAGTATACCATAAAACCATCAACACCATCAGGGAAAGTCAAAACAGGGGCTGAAGTGAGTCGAGTCTTCAACTCCTAAAATCTCTTCTCACAAGATTCGGACTACAAGAACTTCACTTTCTTTTGGGTCAACCGAGTCATAGGAGATACTATAGAGGAGAAAAACTCAACAAAACAGCGGTAATAGCCAGCTAAACCCAAGAAACTTCGGATATAAGTCAGAGAAATAGGTCTAGGCCAATTTCTAACAGCTTCGATCTTTTGGGGATAAACTCTAATACCCTCGAAAGAAATGATATGACCCAGAAAAGCAACTGACCTTAGCCAAAACTCACACTTACTGAACTTGGCAAACAACTTGTGATCTCTAAGGGTTTGCAAGATAGTTTGAAGATGATCACAATGTTCATCCTCACTACGGGAGTACACCAATATATCATCGATGAACACTATGACAAACATATCCAGATATGGTCTGAACACTTGATTCATGAAGTCCATGAAAGCTGCTGGGGCATTAGTTAACCCAAAAGACATAACAAGAAACTCAAAATGGCCATAACTAGTTCGGAAAACGGTTTTCGGGATGTCACACTCCCTAACTTTGAGTTGATGATAGCCGAAACGAAGGTCTATCTTTGAGAAATAACTTGCACCTTGCAATTGGTGAAAGAAATCATCTGTTCTCGGAAGGGGGTACTTATTTTTTACGGTGATTTTATTCAGTTGGCGGTAATCAATGCACATAAGCAAAGAGCCATCTTTCTTTCTCACAAACAACACAGGAGCACCCCAAGGAGAAACACTGAGTATTATGAAACCCTTATCTAGTAGATCTTTGAGTTGCTCTTTCAACTCCTTAAGTTTTGCAGGGGCCATATGGTAAGGAGGAATAGAAATGGACTGAGTATCGGGAAGAAGATTAATCCCGAACTCTATCTCTCTATCAGGAGGTATTCCTGGGAGATCATCCGAAAAGACATCAAAAAACTCATTGACGTCTTTAACAGACTGGAGAGTTGGAGTCTCAGACTTAGTGTCTTTGACTCTAACCAAATGGTAAATATACCCCTTGGAAATAAGCTTTCTAGCTTTGAGGTAAGAGATAAAATGACTCTTGGGTGACACAGAATTCCCAGACCACTCAAACACGGATGCACCCAAAAACTGAAACTTGACCATTCGGGTCCGACAATCAATAGAGGCATAAGAAAAATACAACCAGTCCATACCCATAAATCACATCAAAGTCTACCATGTCTAACTCAATCAGATCAGCCAACAAGACTCTATGAAGAACGGTAACAGGACACTTTTTATACACTTTCTGGGAAACAATCGAATCACCCACTGGGGTAAAAACTAGGATAGGCTCAGGAATAATCCCCGGAATCATTTCAAAATTCACAGCAATCAAAGGTGTAACATATGAGAAACTGGATCCAGGATCCAACAAAGCATACACATCAAACTGAAATATACGAAGCATACCAGTAACAACATCGGGAGAGTCCTCCTGTTCCTGGTGGGACGGTAAAGCATAGAATCTATTCTGGCGCTACCCACCAGCATTGCTAGAAGAGGCGCCCTGAGCTGGGGCTGGGCGAGTCGCTGGAACTAGAGCACTAGCAGTCTGAGTCTGGGTCTGAGGACGATAGTCACGACTCCCTTGTCAAACCTGTGGACAATCTCTAACTCTGTGACCCATGTCACCACACCGGAAACAACCCCTCTTCTCACCCCAACACTCACCCGAATGAGCCCTACCACACTTAGGACACAAGGGACGATTTGGCTTACTGCCAACACTGTACTGTGACCTGGATGCATATGACCTGCTACCTTGCTCCTTCCTACCTCTAGGAACGGGAGAACTGGCAGATGACGGTGCTGGCATAGACGAACAATCCTGATACTGATAGCTACTCCCTCCCTGCAATCTAGTCTGACCCTGTCCGTGCTGCTCGGACCTAGCTTTCTTATTCTCTCTCATTCTATCTCTCTCCTTAATCTTGTCTGCCTCAATATATTGGGAATGAGTCATCAGCCTAGAAAGATTCATCTCACTATTCAGCATAGCAGACCTACACTCTTTAACCACATAACTAGACACTCCAGTCACAAACTTACTCATACTAGCCTGATTATCATCCACTAAGACAGGAGCATACTTGGCCAACTGATTAAACTTTAGAAAGTACTCCCTAACAGTCATAAAGCCTTGTCGCAGGTTCATAAACTCTTCCACCTTCGCCTCCCTCATCTCCAAAGGGAAAAATTTATCCAGGAATGCATCCTGGAACTCTTGCCAAGTCGTAGGGACAACTCCCTCACCTCTACCTTTCCTCCAAGCAACAACCCATTCATAAGCAAGGTCTTTCAACCTATACGCAGCCAACTCCACACTATGTTTTTCAGATATATGCATCACCTGAGTAATCTTCCGCACCTCCTCTAAAAACAACCGTGGATCCTTATCAGACTTGGACCCATGGAATTCCGGTGGATTCAGCCGCATGAAGTCATAGATCCTGGAAGCAGCTGAATCACCTCCCTACTGCTGTGGAGCCGAGGCCGGGTTGGCCTAAATATTTATAGTAACAGCTTGGGCTAGCGCCTGAAAGACTGCCCAAAATTCAGCATGAGACACGTTTTCATTCAATGGGTCAACGGGTTGAGGTTACTGACCATCATTATTTCTTCTCGCTCGACGTGGAGGCATATTTCTGAAAGAGGAGAGCACGAATCAATAGTAGAGAGAGACACTTTAAGCACGATAGACTTCTGAAAGAAAGAATCATACTTTTTCCTAAAACGTCTTGTAGCCTCTTGCTCATAGATGTGGCGTGCTACACATCGATGATCAAGACTCTACTTAAAGCGGGTTGTCAGACTCCCTAGGACACCTTAAAACCTTAGGCTCTGATACCAAGTTTGTAACGCCCCGAAAATGGGTCCCAGAGCATCACACGATGCTTGAGGCCCCAAGCTAACCCTTTGAGCCATTTTCATTCAGTTCAACAAAAATCAACCGGGTTTCCATAAATAACCCTCAAATATCAATAGAGTAATCATCATCCAAGAATAAAAGAATTTCAGAAAGATAACAAAATATGACTTATTAGTCAACTCCCAACATCTATACTAGTCTGACAAGCCTCTAAGAAAATCAATAAAACCAGCGAGCCATTAAGATATGCCTCAACTGACTCATACTCAGTTATCAAATGTAAATAATTCCATGAAACCACCATCAGACATCACATCCTCGGAACATGAGGACTCATCATAACAGAAGATGTAGAACAGCGTGCCCGAAGAATCACTGTCGAACTTGGAACTGAGCACCTGAACCTACATTCCGAGAAAATGCAGCCCACATCCGAAGATGTGGGTCAGTACCATGGAAAGGAACCGAGTATATGGGGGTGTATGCAGTTGTATAAACATCATCATCATAAATATTTATAAGAAATATGCAGGATGTATGAAAAACTCACATAGCCCGAAGAAAATCATCATAATCATGAGAGGATAAAATAAGTATAATAACACATGTGAGTCATCATATAATTTGTCAATCACTTTCAGTTCATCAAGAATATCAATTCTCATAATGTAAATATCATTTAAATCTTTCGAAAGAATAACTTTCACAATTCCACTTTCAAATCACTTCACCGTTCACCATAAACACAAAGAAACACACACACACTGGGAGATCCTATAACCGACATAAACCATGTGAGCCACATGGAGTCCAACATCCAACCCACATTGGGGAGAGCCGTCCTATCCTTGCCATCGGAGTAGGACTTCTAATATAAATCCAAAAACACTAGTGATCACTATATAAATCAGCCTCAGGCTCACGTCCTACGGGGACACATAGTTCTAGGGAAGTAAGGTCACTTTATACCTCCCACTCGGTTCTAAAGAGTACTCCCGAACTTATCTCAGATTATTTCAAAGACAATCCACAACAAAGTAACTTTCATCAATATATAAGTATACATCGGGAGCCATCATGCTACCCATTTATCATAATCAAACACGTTGTGGATTTCTTTCACATTCGAGTTCAAAGCGACTCCATTAAGACCAAAAGGTCAAATCATTCAACACATATCAAATATTCAACATCAACGTGCTTATAGCACACATTTTCTCAAAGACACAATTTAAAATGGGGTTCAAGACCCAAATATCAAAATCATGATAAATATCGTTCAAGATTCATGCTTTATATCACCACACATGTAAATCCATATTTCAAAATCATAGACATTAAAATTTCATAATAATCATCATAGAATATGAGTTCATTCTTCAAAATCATAATAATCAAGTAAAAATCATGTCTTCGTAAAGAAAATTACTTTTGGGCACAAGAACGAAAGAGTGCTCTTGTTGAAAACCCCCACATACATTGAAATCGACCTCTTGTTTATGGAATCCTGTTCACACAAATAAGGGGTGCTCCTCGAAGGTATCGATTTGATGAGTTTAATTATCGGATCAAATTTGAATTTCTACGGTGAAATTGGAAGATATTTAGAGTTCAAAATGGACCTAGGGTTTAGTTCTCTCAATGTTTTTGATGGAAGAACATGAATTTTATGGCTCAATATAGGTATAAATGGATAATTTTCATCCATGAAGTGAAGGAATAATGACCAAAATGCCCTTAAAAATCAACTAATTCTCGAATCTGTCCTTTGATGGACTGTTTTGATATTCTGAAGTAGATCAACCATAACGTTTTACTACAGTATCCAAATTGGATGAAACCAATTTCATTAGAAAGAGGACTCTCATATATTTCTATTTATATATAGTATCTTACCCATATCATTGTGCATGAGGAGTTATGATCGTTTGAAGTTGACCCAAAATTTCAATTGTTATAGGCTGAAGTATATCGACCATAACTTTTTGCTCCGATAGAAAAATTAGATGAAACCAATTTCACTGGAAAGAGGACTCACAGAGTTTCCCGTTGATATATAGTAGATCACCCATATCATTATTTAAAAGGAGTTATGATCGTTTAAAGTTGGAGCAAAAATACGCCAAGCCTCAGTACTTTTTCCTGCACGTTTTACTGTTCACTACTATTTGTGGTTCGATCGAAAAGTTCATAACTCGTCGTTCGGGTGTCCGTTTTGGATGATCCACATATCGTTGGAAAGATTATTCGATAATATATGCAATGGTGGGTAATAATCTAAGATATTTCACATGAAAAATTTATAATTTATTCTAGAATATAGAACCCAACACATTTACGCACAAAATTTCAACGAAAAATTTCTCAGGGTATTACATCTTAAGAGAGTATAACCCCAAATACTGTGGAACTTGGGATAAACATTTGTACGGTGATTTTGAAGCTTTAGTAAAGTTTATTTATGCATTTTCCTTCAAATTTGTTGGTAGCTTCCATTATTTTTCATGTATTAATTCTCCATTCTTATCTAAAATCCCTAAAATCTTAGTGGCTTGATTTTAGCACCATTATAGATCATAATTAACCCTTTTGGAAGGATAAAGGTTCCTTGAGAATAGAGGGATGTTGTGTAGGTTTTGAAAATGCAATTTTCATAGGCAGACCCTATATGGGACATTTTCATAATTTTTAACCCAAAGCACAATAGTGCAATATGGTTATCATTATTCTCTTTTGATGAGTAGATTCTGATTTTTATAGTGTCTCACCTTTCGAAAGCTTCTCGGAAAGGAAATTGGTGATTTTGCTATTTGTTTGAGGTTTTCTTTAGCATCCAAGTAGGCTAGGTTTACTTTTTTCATATATTGAGATATCTCATAGTAAAATTATGATATTATGCTTGATTTGGGGTGGTATTTAGGTGTTGGAAGTATGAATGAGAATATTTTGATTAGTTGAACCATTTAGGATATCTTAAAACCATAAATTAGGAGTAATTATCTTAGTTACACATTTCATAGGTGAATTTGGCTTCATGGCTGATTTTTAGAATGGAAATGCCTTGGTTTCTTAAGCTAGGTTAAATTTCCTTAGTCACTCATGTTAGGGTGGCATTGGTCTTAATTGCTTAAGTTAAGGGAAATTGACTTATTTGTTATTATTTTAGGAGAGGATTGACTTAGTTGTTCATGTTTAGGAAGGATTACTATCTAAGGACTATTTATGGCTTATTAAGTATCTATAAATAAACTTAGATACCTTAGCCTATTACAGGGTACAATTTTCTTAAAATGGATTTCATGGGTTGGAAGTGGGACCCTCCGGCCTATCTTTTGACAAGACTTGTGTTAACCTTATAGACTTGTTTATGCATGATATACCTTTATTATTATTTGGTACAAGACTTGTGGAGATTACATTTATATATAATGAGTATGTGGTTTGATATTGAAAGAATGATGCTAATTTTGGGTATTGTTAATGATATGGCTTATTTAAATATGATTATTAATATGTCTTCTAGATATTATTAATGATATGATATATAGATATGACTAATGATATGGTTTTTATATATAATTATTGATTTGGCTTTCGGATATGAATAATGATATGATTTATAAATATGAAAAATAATATGGCTTATATATATATATGATTATTGATATGGTTTTCGAGCATGATTAATGATATGATTTATATATATGAATAATGATATGGATCATATATATTATTATTGATATGGCTTCTGGGTATGATTAATGATATGATTTAAAGATATGACTAATGATATGGCTCATATATATGATTATTGTTATGGTATTTGGGTGTGATTGATGATATGATTTAAAGATATGACAACTAATATTGCTTATATATATATATATGGGTTCAAGATATGATTTATATATATGACTAATGATATGGCTCATATATATGATTATTTATATGGCTTTAGGGTATGATTAAAGATTTGATTTATAGATATGACTAATTATGTGGCTAATATATATGATTATTAATATGTCTTTCGGTTATGATTAGTGATGTGATTTATATATATATATAACTAATGATATGGATTAGATATAGATGATTATTTATATGATTTTCAAGTATGACTAATGATATGATTTATAGATATGACTAATGATGTGGCTTATATATATATAATTATTGATATGACTTTCATATATAATTAATAATATGATTTATGAATATTACTAATGATTTTGCTTATAAATACATGATTATTAATATGGCTTTCAGATATGATTAATCATATGGCCTATCGACATGCTCAATGATATAGTTAAATGTGTGATTAATGATATAACTTATAAATATGATTAGAGCTTTATTGGTATAATCATTGGTATAATTTATGGATATGACTATTGGCATGACCTATGGGAATGATTTTTGGCATCACTTAATAGATGCAGTTTTGGTATGGTTCATGGGTATAGGTATCGATATGACTTAAGGTTGTGATTCTTTGTTTGGTATATAGATATGAGTAAAAGGTACAATCCTTAGTTATAGTTCATTGGTATAGTCTAGTGAGTTAGTTTATATCTATGGATTATTGATATGATTCGTTGATATGATTTATATATAAGAGTTTTCGTTCTAGTCCAACGATGAATAGTAATGATGATGCAATTAATAATGTGATTTATGGTTTGAGTTCGGATGATGATGATAATAATTATGATGCTATTGAGTTTTGTATCAAGTTTGGCATTAGGAGTTATTATGATAAGACACAGTTTGTATGGAATCATTGTTATGACATGATAATTGGTAACTTATGCCTATTTGGTTGGTTAGTTTACTTAATTGTACACTCTAGGCCTATGGGGGCCTGCATTGGGTTATTTATGTTTTTTCACTCATTGTCTTATGGGGTCCAATATTGAAGTTGAAGTTGTATGATCTTAATGCTACCATTCGTATGTATTTTATTATTTACATACAGTGGTGTTGGAATTTATTTTTGGGTTTTCCTGTTATACTTTGACTTAGCTTATTTTATCTGGTATCTTATTGTATCAATATAATGATTTAGCTCAGTTGGTCAATCATGCTTATAGGGTACCCATGGTTCTTGTACTCATACTTAACTTTATACTTTTTTGATGAAGATTTCAGTATTAGTTGTCGCCACTAATTCGACACTCATGCAGAGTTGACCTTCGAGATTGGGTGAGCTTTAGAAGCCAGAGTTACCCCTTTTCCTTCAATTTATCTATGTCTATTCTTTCATCTTCAAGATGGATTGTATTTGACTATCGAGCACTCATAATTCATTGTAGTATCTCTTGTACCGATAATACTTAGTCTTAGGATGGTTGTCGATTTTTTATCTATCTATTTGACCATTATAACTGTATTATTTCTATTTAAGTCTTTAATTGTTAATTTTCTACTTTCAGGCCATTTTTCACAATGTTAGCCCATTATAACTAGATTCAGGACGTGGTTCGACCTACCTACTACCAATATAGAGTAAGTTCCATAATGACTCACAAATTGGGCCATGAAAAATTGGTATCATAGCCTTGGTTTCACTGTTATTTTTGGTACAAGAGCAAGTGTCTAGTAGAGTCTTGCAAATTGGAATGATGAGGTTTGTTTCTTATCTTTTGGAGGCTATAGGGCACTCTTAGGAGTCCTTCGCTTCATTTACTTATTTTGTGCTAAGAGTATGAGTTGAGTTCTAAAGTATTCCTTTGGTTTTACTCTTTCATTGATGGGTACAACACGTGCTACCTCTACATGAGACAAGGGTCCTAAGACTGAGCCTAGAGATCCAATTAATGTTTGTGGATGACCTAGAAGTTGTGGGTGGTCCAGGGATGTGTCCTTATTAAAGGTCTAGGATAGGGGGCCTTGCTAGACCCTATTCCCTCTCTCAAGCTAGAGATTCTTTTGCCCCAGCCAATGGTGAGCTAAGTACCACCCAAGGCTCCACCAGCATTTATTTCTTCTTCTTTGCTCAAAGATGCTTTGGTTTAACTTTTCAGATTGGTTGGTGGTGCACCATCTTATGGTGCACAGTCTATGGATCAGAGTGGACTATGGAGGGGGCATAGCCTCTTGCTGTGACTCTCAAAGTTGAGGTCCCTCCTGTGCCTATAGTTGCTCAGCAAGTAGTTTTCCAGACTTCCATGTCTTTTAAAAAGAAGAAGATAGTGTAAAATATTGATATTGGCTCTGCCTAGGTTTTCTGGATCGCTGAGCGATGATGAATATGAGTTATTGATTGTTTGTGAGGATAAGATTCATAATTTGGGCCTTGTTAAGACTCTTGTTGTAGATTACACTAATTTTTACTTGTACTTGGTAGATCAACATTATTGGAGATGTCATTTTGATTCCAAGGCAGTTGGACCTCCCCTTTTAACATGGAAGCAGTTCTCTAAGATCTTCTAAGAGAAGTACGTGCCTTGTAGTCTTAGAGACCATTGGGGAGATTAATTTTTGAGGTTGTAGTGAGGTTCCATAACTGTTTTGTTGTATGAAGCTTGATTATATGAGTTGGCTAGGCATGTTACGTCTATTCAAATTATTGAGTATGACAGAGTTCATTGTTTTGTTCGAGGATTGAGACTTCCTTAATATATGTCTACTTAGCATTTTATTGTTGTAGGTATGTCATTTTCTAAGGTTTCTGATCATGCTCAACTTATGAAGAAGATGCATTATGAGGCTCGAGGGGACAAAAATAAAAGTCATAATACCAGTGTAGGTTCAGTGAAAGCCATAGTAGCATACAGTTCAGAGGTAGTGGTTCTTAAGGTAGGTACCCTCTGCGTCAGCCGTATCATCATCACGGTTAGTCTTGTAAACCCATTCAAGGGTTCTGAAGGGTTCGTCGTCTATGAATTCTATTTGTGGTGGTTCTTTTAGGTAAGCTAGATTTTCTAGTTTTGGCTCAGTGACTGGGGCATATTATGATTATGGAGATTTTTGTGATTTCTCAAGAGAGTGCCCCAGTCGTGGAGCAATGGTTCCTTCAGAGTAGAGTGACCACCTATCAAGGTAGTTCATCCCCCAGCTAGAGGTTGTATGAATGGTCATAGGGGTAGTCCTTATGGTTCTCTCAAAGATTATTAGGTAGGTAAGACAGGAGGTCAGTCAGGAGCCCAACCATATTATGGCCATGGTCAGTTGTAGGTCATACCTACTAGACCTTAGGCTGAGTCTTCAAATGTTGTTATTATAGGTATGCTCTTAATGTACCGTTAGTTGGCTTTTTCTTTATTTGATTTCGGATCCACTTACTCCTTTTTTCTTACTTATTATGTACTATAGTTAGAGTTATTTTGGGATTATCTACTCCAGTGGGTGATTATTTATTAGAGGATCAACTTTAAAGATCATGTGTTGTGACTCTTTGAGAGTTTGATACTTTGGTTGATATTATTGTGTTAGATATAGTGGATTTTGATGTGATTCTAGGCATGAACTGGTTATCTTACTATCATCGATCCTAGATTATTTACCAAGATCTTTACCTTAACCATGCCTTACGTACCACCGATTGTGTGACAGGGAGCTATTAATTTAGAGTCGATAGGTACTATTTTGTATATTCATTCTAGGAGGCTTATTTTAAGGTTTTGTGAGACTTATCTCTCTTATCTTCATGATGTTAGTGTAGAGAGTCTGTCGCTTGACTCTGTTTCTTTAGTTTGTAAGTTTCCTAATGTTTTCCATTCGGATCTACCTGGCCTTTCTTCTAAGTGTAGTATTGAGTTTGTTATTGATCTTGAGCTGGACACCCAACCTATTTCTATGCCACCATACTGTATGGCTCCTACTAATCTTAAAGAGCTGAATTCTCAACTTTAGGATCTTTTTAGTAAGGTTTTCATTAGACTGAGTGTGTCTCCTAGGTTAGATCTATTTTATGTATCAAGAAGAAAGATGACTCCTGATATATGTGTGATGATTATGGGTTTCATAATAAGGTGACGGCGAAGGACCATTATCCTATGCCTCACATTGATGATTTATTTTACTAGCTTCAGGGAGAAGCACTATTCTCTAAGATTCATTTGAGGTTCATATACCATCAGTTGAGGTTTTGGGCCGAAGATATCCTAAAGACAGCCTTTAGGACCCATTATAGTCATTATGAGTTCCTAGTGATGTCTTTTCAATTGACTAACTGATGTTGGGCGTATTTATACATCTAAGCACCATAACTTACCCATGTTTTAGCTAAGTTTTGAGGATAAAATACATAATTCTTGCACTTTTAGTCTATTTTTAGTTAAGTGAGATGACCTATGTGATTAGCATGCTTTTCAGGTACTAATGAGGAAGATTACAACACTTTGGGGACCTGTGGACAGCAAAGAAAACTTCACATAAAAAGGAAAGCAACTTTTGGACTGAATGTGAGGTATGGGAACTTTTTCCCGGGCAAACACAATATTTTTAAATAGTTAAGGATGCAGTAGCAATTTATTAGAGAAGGATGTTATTAAAAGCCTTATTGCTGAATTTTTAGGGATGATTCACATTCTGTATTATTTTGAAAACAAGAGAAAGCGGCTTAGCTTGAAGACGGAGAGAGAGAAACACTTTTCTGTCTTATTTTCGCTATTCATCTTTATAACCAAGATCGTTCTAAGTTTTGGTATGATGAATATTTCTATTTTGATTTCCGTTTTATTCATGAGTAGCTAAGTTTATTTGTTAGGGTTATGAAAACCTTGTAGTATACTCTCTATTGCTATGGGTTCGTGAATTTATGATATGTAATCCACTTATATCATTACTCTCTTCATTTTGATTGAATTCTCGTGGTTGCAAACATAGGGAATATGCCATTATTGCAATAACTTGTTCGATAGAAAAGTTACTGTTTGGAAAAAGGAATGTGACAAGAAATTAGGGTTTCCAACCTCTAGTTTACACGTTAATGCCCTAGAAGGATTAATGTCTTGGAGAGTTCGTATAATTTGTTGTACACTTTGGGTTCGAGAGAACTAAGGTGAATAAATCCTTGATGGTTGAAAAACACTTGGATTAGAATTAGAATACGCCTCTCTATAAGTGCATGCATGTATAAATTCCGTATTACCCATAGTTAATAGAGAAGTAGAAGCTACAAGGTGGTCATAACCCTAACTTGTCATTCTCTGTGATCAAATATAATTACACATATCATCTCATTGTTACACTGATAATTTACTGTGCACTTAAACCAAACCCCCCTTATCTTGGAACCTTCGACCAACAGTCTAATAATAATCGCAATACTTAGTGATCATAGTATTCCCTGTGGGATTCGACATCCAACCCAGTTGGGTTCTATATTTGACAGCGACCACTTACACTTTCTAACGAGAGTTGTAATTTGGGCGTATCACTAACGCCCCATTCATATTTTTGGATTTGATAAAATGTATGTTTAGGCCTTATTTAAATTCCTTTGTGATTGTGTTCATCGTTTTCATCCTTGTATATTCAAGGAGTAGAGAGGATCATATGCCGAATTTGAGGGTTATTCTTTAGACTTTGAGAGATCATATGCTTTTTGCCAAATTCTCTAAGTTTGAGTTTTTACTTGAGTCCATTACATTCCTTGTGCATGTGGTGTCTAGGGATGGGATTAAGGTAGACCCAAAAAAGATCGAGTCCATTTGTGATTGGAATAGGCCTATATCTCTGACTGAGGTTCTTTGCTTCATTAGTTTAGGTAGATATTATAGATGATTGGTTGAGAGTTTTGCTACTATTGCAACCAATGACCAAATTGACTCAAAATGAGGATCCTTTTCAATAGTCCGAGAAGTGTGAGTAGAGCTTAGGAAAGGTGAAATACCCCATAAAAGTCTTAGCATATTTCATCTCTCAATTTCATTCATAAGGGTTCTAAAGCTTAGAAATTTTCCTAAGTGTTGGGACTTAGTCATTTCCAAGGCCCCTAAACCTCAATGATTTTATTTTTAACCTTCCCGACCTCAAAATATTGATTTTTGAGTTGATTCATGATTGGGGATGTTAAAAGTAAATCTCGAGTGAGTTTTGGAATCTTTAGACGAGCTCATGGGAGTGTTTGGGAATCCAAAACAGTAGCAGCACCGGGATAAGCCCACACTGCGCCCTCTAGTGCACCGCTCCAGAGCCCGCGCTGCCCCCTTCTTTGCCTGTCCATCTTTTATTCCTCATCATTTAAGGGCATTTGGGTTATTTCCCCTTCATCCAAACTTGTCCATAACACTAAATTTTGGTCCCCATGGAGCTTTATTTTCCCTATTACTCATAAAATCTCTCAAGAAAACTATCTTCTACATCAAGAACAAACCCTAACCCTTACTCGAGAAATTATGAAATTCAAGTTTCAAATCTCAAGAAATTCTCAAGAATATTCACGAATTAATCTAGTGAGGTATGTGTGATATTCATCCTTGGGATCCTTTCACCCATGGAGTCCATAAAGCTCTTTTTGGTTTTAAATTATGATTTTTTTCATATTTAAGTTGAAATATCTCCATGAATCTCTAGTTAATTCAATTACAAGCTATGTTTATAAGTGTTTTCAAGTGGGATGAGCCATTACATGTTTTAAATATTGTAATCTTCACATTAAACCCCTAAGTTATGATTTTAGTCTTCTAATCATGTTATTCTTGCATGCTTTACCCATTTCCATACGTAAGTTCATGACTCTCATGAGTTTGATAAAATGCTTAAGTGTTGGGTTTTGAAAAATGATCCCCTGGTATGGTAATAAATCTTTCATATGGCGTTATGTTTAATTCCATCAGTGCTGTTGGGTTATGAACACCCAATATCTATGTGATCTACATAAATTCATCTTTTCAAGTATACATATAGTTAATCCATGAATCTTATCAGTATACTTAGATATTCATATTCATGATGAGCACTATCAGTTATATAATAACATTCAGTCCAGTACTAGTGTCAGTTTAGTTGGGAGTATGATTTAACACAAATCGAACCTAAGAATGGGAGCTCACCCGCCAGTTAGGACTGGGTCTTTAGTAGCAGTCCCTAAGTTCTAGAACTACGTAGCCAACATAGGATTATGAGATGTCACCCACCTGTTTAGGATTGACACTCTCTTAGGGGTCACCCGCCAGTTTAGGATTGACTCCCTAGTCTTTTGGCATACCAGATTAGTGGATCCACATGCCAGTGTTAGTATCAGTGGAACGATACTATCACCCTTCAAACTGGGGTTACAAGTTGGACCCTAATTAGCTCAGATTGGGGCATATCGGTTAGATGATACCTCCCACAGTCTCAATATAGTATTTCAGTATATTCTCAGCTCAGGTTTACTTGAACAAGTGTAAAGACATTCAATTATTTAGTTTTATTGTTTACCATCTTACAGATTTCAAACATATTTCAGATTACAAATTTATGCTTGGTTTTGCATTCTTAGATGTCATGGTTTTTATGCATTCATGTTCAGTTATCTCATGCTATTCATTTAAGCCTTATTTCATATGCATAGTACCCCATGTATATAAGCCTAACCTCATCTCATATACCAGTATATTCATAGTACTGACCGCGTACTCTTCTTTGTTCTATGATGTCTTATATCATAGATTCGAACACACAGTTTCCTGACCACAGTTAGACAGCTCAACATAATCTAGTAGTTGTAGTGTTGAGTCCTCATCCATAGAGGGCATGCTATGATTGTTCTGTTATTTCAGTATTTCATTTTATTTAGTCAGTCGGAGTTATATGGGGGTCTGTCCCATTAACTCCTCAGCCAGTCGGAGTGGCTGAGGAGTTTAGGGTATATCCCATCAACTCCTCAGTTAGTTTAGACTTTCAGACATTCAAACAAAAGAGTTCGACAGTCAGTTAGTTACTTTTATTTCTTATCAGTTGTTTTAGACATTTAATATTTCATATTTTAGTATTCATATATACATTACATGTTCAATTTATCTTTCGAACATGAGTTATGTTCATATTTTATTCACTGCTCACAGTAGGTACCATCTCATAGGTTAGCTTGTGATCACTTGTGACCGTAAGAAACATTGTTCCAACTAAGGGGTAGCCCCGGGTCATGACAAAACTTGATATCAGAGCCCAGAGATTTAAAGTGACCTAGGAAGTCCGAAAATCATGTTAAGTAGAATCTTATTCATGGGTGTGAAGCGCGCGACACATATGGGAAAGATGCTATAAGGCATTTTATGAAAAGTTGCCCTTCTTTCAGTATTTATGTCGTGAGAAAGATCATGATATATACTTAAATACTCTTTCTAATTCATCCTTCATTCCATTTACAGACAATGCCTCCCAAAAAAACAACGAAAGAAGGAACGGGAATCATCCTGCACCACCTACTATTTAGGAAGATCCCCTGAATAAACATTTCTCTTATGCCAAGTTCAGAGCTACTTTTACTACCTTATCTTATTTAGTAGCTACTCAAAATAATCAACGAGTTACTACCCTAGCCAATCCAGTGTCAAATGCAGTTGCGGTCAGGATTAAAGATTTCATGCGAATGAATCCCCCTTTATTTTCAGGATCCAAGTCTTAGGAGGATCCATAGGAGTTTATTGATATGGTTCAGAAAGTGATAGATATTATGGGGGCCATGTCGAGTGAGAGTGCAAAGTTGGCTGAGGAAAGGCATGTAGAGTGGGAGGAGTTTTCCATTACTTTTCTAGACAAGTTCTTCCTATTAGAGTTGAGGAAAGCTAAATTGCAAGAGTTTATAAACTTGAAGCAGTTTAGTATGAGTGTAAAGGAATACTAAATTAAGTTCAATCAGTTAGTTAGGAATGCTCCTTCGATGGTGGATGATAATAGGTCTAGAATGGATAAGTTTGTATATGATATATCTGATAGTATGGTCAAAGATTGTAAGACCACAGTGTTGATTAAGAAGATGGATTTATATAGACTTATGACTCATGGTCAACAGATTGAAGAAGAGAAGATTAAGGAGAAAAAATAAGAGAACAAATGGGCCAGGGCATGTATTTTTAACTTTTCTCAGCCGAGGTCAGATGGTGGTAAGAGTTCTCAGTTTTGTCAAAAATTCTCATCTCCAGCTCTATCTTCAACTAGTGTGCCAGTGCCAAAGTTCAGGAATGACAGTCGGGATAGAGCATCGGGCTATAAGTCAGAGGGTAGCATGAATAGTGTTTGTACCAATCCACTTTGTGGAAAATGTGGCAGGAATCATCGGGGTATATGTATGGCTAGTAGTGATATGTATTTTGGGTGAGGCAATCCAAGCCTCAGGGTAAGAGAGTATCCAGTAATTTCTCAAAGGGGAAAGGATTTGTGCCAACAAGGCTAGTTCAATCTATCATCCACTCCAGCAGATCACTAGACTCAGTAGGACTCCACTTGTAGTGCCACCAGTGGTCAGCACCCGAACAGATTATATGCACTCTAGTCTCAACAAGTTCAGGAAATTTCTCCTGACATAGTTATGGGTACGTTACAGGTCTTTCATATTCATTTTCATAATTTATTAGACACCGAAGCTTCACGTTTTTATGTGACTCCTTATATAGACAGAAACTTTAGCTTCAGTCCTGAAACATTAGTAGAATCCTTCTTAGTGTCTACTCCAGTAGGTGTCTCTATTGTTGCCAGACAAGTATACTGGAATTTCCCGATCACAGTATCCTACAAAGTCACCTCAGTTGACCTTGTAGAGTTAGATATGACTGATTTTGACATCATTTTTGGCATGGAATTTCTAGACTCATTTTATGCCTCAGTTGCTTGCAGAAATAGAGTCGTTCAGTTTGATTTTCCCATTGAACTAGTCATGGAATGGAGGGGTAGTACTTTAGTGCTTAGGGGTCATATTATTTAATATCTTAGAGAGAAAAATATGATATCTAAGGGGTGTTTTATGTAACGCCCCGAAATCTCATCCTACGACGTCACACGGTGCAAAAGGCTACAAGTAGCCCTAAGCTACCCTTTTGAGCCTGTTACTACTTTTAACACCTTCTTTAGGATAAATAAGCTAACCAATGATGTCTTACTGTGCCAACTATAATCCAAATAACTAGAAATAATGTATGGATAGAAAAAATACTGATAGTCTAGAACATAACTTCAACTGACAATCTAGTCTGACATAGCCTCTACTACTCAACTGGAGAGCCATTAGGACAGACCCCCAACTGACTCACAATGATATAAAATTTAAACTCAAAACACTATGAAAATGGGAAAGTTGCAAATATAGGTCCGCGAACCATGAGGACTCACCAACTATGAAATGTAAGCAAAGGCACTCGAAAATCACGGTCATTGCTAAGACTGAGCACCAGAACCTACATTATAAGATAATGTAGCACATAGACGTATATGTGATCAGCACTTTAGGAATGTACTGAGTATACGGGGGTGTATTCATTTACATAAAACAATATCAATACTCTTTAATAAGATCATGCATGCAAATAGGAATGACTCACATAGCTTGAATAAGTCTAAAATGTAAAACTCATGAATCATGAACAGTGAAGAATGTAACACAAATCTCGTGAGTCATTCTACTTACCTTTAAAATTATACTCTCCTCTTATTCTCAGTACTTGAAGGCTAAGGGAAGCTTTAAACAATACTTTAAAACTCATGCTTTTATCTCATGGAGAGTAAAACTTCTTTAAAACTTAAGGACTCAGAACTTTTAAGAACTTTTAACACTTGGGAACTCTAGAACTCCTTTAGACTCAGGATACTTGGAACTCGGGAGTTTCTTCTAACCGACATAAACCATGTAAGCTACATGGAGTCAAACATCTTTCGTACGTTGGGGAGAGCTGTCCTATCCTTGCCATCAGAGTTGAACTTTATCTTTAGTGATCACTATCTCGGCCTTGGTCCCATAAATCTCAAAACTACGATGGCACGTAGTTCTGGGGTACGAGACCTTGGATTCATACCCAACCCGGTGCTAAATACTACTCCCATACTCAGCTTAGAATGCTTAGGAAATCCACCTCAAAATAACTCAAGGGTATATAATGAAGAACAAGACATATTTCTATTTGCTTTAAATCATACTCAATGCGGATTTCAACTCTATTATGACCGAAATTCCAAATCTTTCTCAATAATATCAACATACTCAATTCATGGGTGCTTATAGCACAAAAGTTCATAAAATTACAAATCTCAAGTAGGGCTTAATGACCCATAACCAAATCTCAAGTTAAGACTCATCAAAGTGCATACTATATGTTATAAATCATATATAAAATCTGGAACTTTCAAAATTTGCCTTAAAATCTCAACATACTCATGTACTTCAATTTCTACAACATTGGAACTATTAAAATCTCAAGGATTAACAATATAGGGTATAATCCCATACTTTAATTTCATAAGAAAACATAGAAAATAATATATTCTCATAATTAAAACAACTTTCGGGCAAAAGGTCAAAAGAAGTGTCCTTGTTCAAACCCCACATATTTTAGATCATGACTTGGATGAACAAATTTGTTTCAGGCTCTTCTTCTTAATCTTGAGAGAGGTTTCTTGAAGCCTTTGACTTGGGAATATTGAATCTTAACTCAATTTGTAAAATCTATGGTGGGATCTTGTAGTTCTTGGAGAAGGAATTTGTTCTTGTTCTTATTCTTGAGGGTGAAACCCTAGCTTTGGGATGTTTGGATGAATAATGAAGCCCTCAGCTTCGTTCTGGATATATTTGAGCGTTAAAAAGGTGGGAAAAAAACAAAAAGTCCTTTTTAAAGACGACTTAAAATCACTAGACGGGATATGTGACGGTAGGGTACGATGATCCATCGCTGGGTCAACGGTCCATCGGTCCTGACCGTCGCACCTGGGCCAGATTTGGACTTTTTGCCTTGCCTGCGACGGTTGGGTCTATGGTCCATCGCTAGATCCATGGTCCATCGAATTTACCGTCGCGCCTAACCAGAATGAGGTCTCACTGCCTCCTCTACTATGGTTTTGGTAATGGTCTTTCGCAAGCTCGATGGTCCGTCGACCCTCTCCGTTGCACCTGAGTGATTTTACTGCTTTCTGTAAAATGGCTATATCTTTCTCTTCTGATGTTAGATTTTGATGAAATGGGTATCATTGGTAAGATAATTCAATTTCCCACATGATTAAAAGTCATTTTTAGGAAAATTCAATAAGGTTAAAAAACTTTATCACTTTGGAAGTCACTCCTTAATCTTTTAGGGCCGAAATTACACTTCACTTGACATGCTCTAAAGGCTTAGACTACGAGGGAACTTTGTGGGATCTTACAACATCTCCCCCTTGGAAAAATTCATCCTCGAATATCTCTAGTTGGCTAAGAACACAGAGAAAACTAAGTACACATAGCTGAAGCAATTTGCTAAGCGGGATCCATATCTTTCTAAACTCTTGAATACTTCAAAAATTGCAAGAACTCATGTAAGAATAGATACATAGCTGAACTTTAGATTAGAAGGGCTGAATTAAGAAAGAGTAATACCTTCGTCTTGATCTAAACTCATGGAGAAGAGGTGCGGGTACTTGGCTCACATGTCTACTTCTGCCTCCCAAGTAGTGCCCTCAACTGACTGGTTCCGCCACAAAACTTTGACCAAGGGAACCTCTTTGTTCCTTAGTCTATGGATCTGGAAATTTAGGATCTCAACGGAAATCGTATCAAATAAAAGACTGTTCTGAATATCAACACTCTCTGAAGGATCCACTACAACGGAGTCACCAATATACTTCTTAAGCATGGAAACATGGAAAATAGGACGGATAGCTGACAATTCTGTGGGCAACTCAATCATATAGTCTATTTTCCCAACATGACTCAAAACTTTATAAGGGACAACATAACGGGGACTTAGCTTTCTTTTTCTGCCAAACCTCTTCACCCCTTTCATGGGAAAAATCTTTAAGTACACCAAATCACCCACCTCAAAATCAAGATCCCTTCTCCTCACATCGGCGTATGACTTTTGACGACTTTGAGCTATTTTCATCCTTTCTTTAATAAACTTCACCTTCTCCATAGCCTCAAATATTACATCAGGTCCAATCAAAGTAGCTTCACCTACTTCAAACAAACCTATAGGCGATCTACATCTAACTTGTATCCTTAACTGACGACTCAAATACTGCATCTACCTTTTGGTCCTTAACTGACTCCTTCAGTTAGACCAAACTAGAATCCCTGTCTTGTTTCTCCTTTACTTCCAAAATTAAAGAGGATTCAGAACTACTCTGAACAAAAATATTCCCCTCAGCGGAATCGAGCAACCTAACACCTAGTCTATCCAAACGATGCACATCACAAGCTAACTCTTTCTTACCTTCCTCTACATGAGTAACACTACCCATAGAAAACCTGCAAAGGGCATCTGCCAGTACATTGGCCTTGCTTAGGTGATACAACATACTCATATCATAGTCCTTTAGAAACTCTAACCACCTTCTCTATATAAGATTCAAATCCCTCTAAGTAAACACATACTGTAGGCTCTTATGATCAGTAAGCATATCAACATGAAAACCATACAGATAGTGTCTGCATATTTTTAAAGCAAAGACCACAACAGCTAACTTAAGATCATGGGTTGGGTAATTCTTTTCATGCGGCTTCAACTGTCTATGTATAGGCTATAACATTACCTCTCTTCATCAACACACAACCCAAACCAACCCTATAGGCATTCCAATATACCATAAAACTATCTGTACCATCAGACAAAGCCAACACAGGGGCTGAAGTAAGTCGAGTCTTCAACTCTTGAAAACTCTTCTCATAGGAATCTGACCAAAGGAACTTAACTTTCTTTTGGGTTAACCGAGTCATGGGGGACGCCATAGAAGCAAAACCTTTAACAAAACGGTGGTAATAGCTAGCTAAACCTAAGAAACTCCTAATTCCATACGGAGAGATAGGTCTTGGCCAATTTCTTACAACTTCTGTCTTCTGGGGATAAACTCTAATGCCTTAGGCTGAAATAATATAACCCAGAAAGGCTGCTGACCTTAGCCAAAATTCACACTTGCTGAATTTGGCAAACAACTGATGATCTCTAGGAGTTTGCAGGATGATTCTAAGATGATCCACATGGTCATTCTCAGTATGGGAGTACACAAAGATATCATCTATGAACACAATGACAAATATAGCAAGATACTGTCTGAACACTGGATTCATGAGGTCCATGAAAGCTGCATACATGACTAGAAACTCAAAGTGACCATAACGGATTCAGAAGGCTGTCTTTGGGATATTACACTCCCTTACTTTAAGTTGATGATAGCAGGATGTAAGATCTATCTTGGAGAAATAACTTGCACCTTGCAACTGATCAAATAGGTCATTAATTCTCGAAAGAGGGTACTTATTCTTAACTGTGACCTTGTTAAGCTGATGATATTCAATGCACATATGCAAAGAAACATCTTTCTTTCGTATGAACAGGAGAGGTGCGCCCCAAGGAGAGACACTAGGCCTTATGAAACCTTTATCTAAAAGATATTTGAGTTTCTCTTTCAACTCCTTACATTCTACAGGTGTCATATGGTAGGGAGGAATAGAAATAGGCTGAGTGTTGGGAAGAAGCTCAATCCCGAATTCTATTTTTCTATCAGGAGGTACCCCTGGTTGATCTTCCAGAAAAACATCAGGAAACTCATTAACAATGCTGACTGACTGAATAGTTAGACCCTCAGACTTAGTGTCTTTAACTCTAACTAGGTGATAGAAGCAACCTTTGGATATTATATTTTTTGCTTAGATATAGGAGATAAAATAACTCTTGGGAGATACCGTACTCTCGGACCACTAAAAAATTGGTTCATCAGGAAACTAAAACTTAACCATACGGGTATGACAGTCTATAGATGCATAACAAGAGTAAAGCCAATCCATACCCAGAATAATGTCAAAATCCTCCATGTCCAACTCTATCAAAGCAGCGAGCATGACTCTATGAAGAACAGTAATAGGACAATTCCAATACACTTTCTTAGCAACAACTGACTCCCCTACTGGAGTAAAAACTAGGAAAGGCTCAGGAATCTTTTTAGGAATCATTTCAAAATTCATAGCAACAAATAGGGTCACATAAGAAAAACTTGACCCGGGGTCCAACAACACATAAACATCAAAGTGGAATACACGGAGCATACCAGTGACAACATAGAGAGAGTCCTTCTGCTTCTGATGGGATGGTAGAACATAGAATGTATTCTAGCACTGACCGCCAGCAGTTCTGGATGAAGCGCCCTGAGCAGGGATAGGACGCCCTATAGGAGCTGGTGCACTAGTAGTATGTGTCTGAGGTCGGGCGTCTCTGTTTCCTTGCCTAGTATGCGGATACTCTCTATGTCTGTGGCATAACTTTCCATAATAAAAACAACCTCTATGGTATGCTAAGAACTCACCGGGATGGTCCCTACCACACTTGGTACATGGAGGATAGCGAGGTCTATTTCTTACACTGTTCAGGGACCGAGACATAGAAGACTTGTTCCCTTGCTCCTGCCTGCCTCTAGGCACAGAAGCACTAGCTGATGAAGGCACTGGCATAGACAAATGGTTCTGGAACTATAGGTAGTTCCCTCTATGGGACCTAGCCTGACTATACTCATGCTGCTTGAATCTAGCCCTCTTGTTACCCTTCCTCTATCTCTCTCCTTTATTTTGTCTACCTCTATCTGCTGTGCATATATCATTAATCTGGATAGATCCATATCCCTATTAAGCATAGAAGTCCTACATTCTTTCAATAACAACCCAGATACCCCAATCACAAACTTACTCATACTAGTTCGGGTATCAGCAATCAGATCAGGAGCATACATGGCCAACTGATTGAACTTAAGGAAGTATTCCTTAACAGTCATGGAACCCTATCTCAAGTTTATAAACTCCTCAATCTTTGCTTCCCTTATCTCAAGCGGGAAGAACTTGTCCAAGAATGCATCTTGGAACACCTGCCATGTAACAGGGGCAACATCTTTCCCTCTATTCTTCCTCCATGCAATAACCCAGTCATAAGAAATGTCTTTCAGATGATAAGATGCCAACTCTACACTCTTTTCCTCAAAAATATGAATAACCTGGCTGATATTTCTCACCTCCTCAAGATATAACTGCGGGTCCTCACCAGCCTTAGACCCATAGAACTCTGGTCGATTCATCCGCATAAAATCATGGATCCTAGTAACAGCCAAGTCACCTCCCTGCTGATGAGGAATTGTATCCTAGTTATTGGCCTGTACATTTGTGGTGACTGCTTGGGCTAACGCCAGAAAGGCCACCTGAAACTCAATAAAATACACAGTCTCAGCCAAGGGATCAACAGGCTGAGGTTTCTCGTTATTGTTTTTATGGGCATTTGCTCTTTGGGGATATTGTCTGAAATAACAAAGCTCGAATTAATAGCTGAGAGAAACAACTGTAAGCACGATAGATTTTGAATAAAAGAGATGACTTTTTCCTAAAACGTCTAGTAGCCTCTTTCTCATTGATATGGCACGCTACACACCGATGATCAAGACTCTACTTAACGCAGATTTTTAGACTCCCTAGGACTCCTTAAACCCTAGGCTCAGATACCAAGTTTGGAACACCCCAAAATCTCATCCCAAGACATCACACGGTCCTTAAGGCAACAAATAGCCCTAAGCTAACCCTTTGAGCCTGTTACTACTTCTGACACCTGCTTTAGGATAAATAAGCTAAAAAATGATTCTTACTATGCCAACAATAATCCAAAATAACTGGAAATGATGTCTGGATAGCAAAAATAATGATAGTCTAGAACGCACCTTCAACTGACAATCTAGTCTGACAAAGCCTCTACTACTCAACTAGAGAGCCATTGGGACAGACCCTCAACTGACTCACAATTATATAAAAGTAAAACTCAAAACACTATGAAAATGGAAAAGCTACAAATATAGATCCTTGAACCATGAGGACTCACCAACTGTTGAATGTAGGCAAAGACACTTGGAAATCACGGTCACTGCTAAGACTGAGCACCTGAACCTATATTATAAGATAATGTAGCACACAGATGTACATGTGGATCAGCCCTTTGGGAATATACTGAGTATATGGAGGTGTATACTTTACATAAAACAATATTAATACTCTTTAATAAGATCATGCATGCAAATAGGAATGACTTACATAGCTTGAGTAAGTCTAAAATATAAAACTCATGAATCATGAACAGTGAAGCATGTAATACAAATCTCGTGAGTCATTATACTTAACTTTAAAATCTATACTCTATTCTTATTATCAGTACTTGAAGGCTAAATGAAGCTTTAAACAATACTTTCAAACTAATGCTTTTATCTTATGGAGAGTAAAACTTCTTTAAAACTTAAGGACTCAAAACTTTTAAGAACTTTTAACACTTGGGAACTCTAAAACTCCTTTAGACTCGAGACACTTGGAACTTGGCAGTTTCTTCTAACCGACATAAACCATGTGAGATACATGGAGTTTAATGTCTTGCCCACATTGGGGAGAGATGTATTATCCTTGCCATCAGAGTAGAACCACATCTTTAGTGATCACTATCTCGGCCTTGGGCCCATAAATCTCAAACCTACAGTGGCATGCAGTTCTAGGGTACGAGACTTTAGAATCATACCCAACTCGATGTTAAATACTACTCCCATACTCATCTCAGAATGCTTAGGAAATCCACCTCAAAATAACTCAAGGGTATATAATGAAGACCTAGGCATATTTCTATTTGCTTTAAATCATACTCAATGTGGATTTCAACTCTATTACGACCGAAAGGCCAAATCTTTCTCAATAATATCTATGTACTCAATTCATGGGTACTTATAGCACAAAGTTCATAAAATTGCAAATCTCAATTAGGTCTTAATGACCCATAATCAAATCTTAAGTTAAGACTCATCAAAGTGCATACTAGATGTTATAAAGATTCATAAATCATATAAAAAATCTAGAACTTTCAATATTTACCTTAAAATCTCAACATAATGATGTACTTCAATTTCTAAAACATTGGAAATATTAAAATCTCAAGGAGTAACAACATAGGGTATAATCCAATACTTCAATTTCATAAGAAAACATAGAAAATCAAATATTCTTATAATTAAAACAACTTTTGGGCACAAGGACGAAAGAAGTGTCCTTGTTCAAACCCCACATACCTTAGATCATGAATTAGATGAACAAACTTATTTGAGACTCTTCTTCTTACTCTTGAGAGAGGGTTCTTGAAGCCTTTGACTTGGGAACCTTGAATCTTAACTCAAATTGTAAAATCTATGGTGGGATCTTGTAGTTCTTGGAGAAGGAATTTGTTCTTGTTCTTGAGGGAGAAACCCTAGCTTTAAGATGTTTGGATGAATAATGAAGCCCTTAGCTTCATTCTAGATATATCTGAGTGTTAAAAGGGTGGGAAAAGACCAAAAAGTCCTTTTTAAATATGACTTAAAATCACTGGACAGGATATATGATGGTGGGGTTTGATGGTCCATCACTGGGACGACGGTCCGTCTGTCCTGACCATCGCACCTAGGCAAGATTTAGACTTTCTACCTTGCCTGTGATGGCTGGGTCGACGGTCCATCACTGGATCGATGGTCCGTTGGCCTTACCATTATGCTTAAATAGAATGAGGTCTCACTGCCTCCTATGCGATGGTTTAGGAGACAGTCCGTCGGCCCTCTCCATCACACCAGGGTGATTTTACTGCTTTCTATAAAATGTCCATATCTTTCTCTTCCGATGTCAGATTTTGATGAACTGTGTATCATTGTAAAGATAATTCAATTTCCCACACGATAAAAAGTCATTTTTAGGAAAATTCAACAAGGTTAAAACACTTAATCACTTTGGAAGTCACTTTTTAATCTTTTAGGGCCTGAATTACACTTCACTTGACATGTTCTAAAGGCTCAGAATACGAGGAAACTTTGTGGGGTCTTACAGCTTACCATCTTGTCTAAATCAAGGACTCTAGTTCTAAGACTCCTAGTCTCTATTTAGTTTCAGTAGTTAGGGAATTTGTAGATGTGTTCCCTGAAGCCCTTCCCGGAGTTCCTCCCAAAAGGGAAATTGATTTTGCAATATATCTCTTTCTAGATACCTAGCCTATCTTTATTCCACCCTTTAGAATGGCTCCATCCAAGATTAAGGAGTTGAAAGAACAGTTGAATGATATCTTAGATAAGAGTTTAATTAGGCCCAGTGTTTCCCTATGGTGCGCTCATGTCCTATTCATGTGTAAGAAAGATAGTTCTCTTAAAATATGCATCGATTACCATTGTTGAACAAAGTCACAATCTAGAATAAGTATCGACTTCCCAGAATTGATGACTTATTCAATCAACTTCAGGGTGACAATTATTTCTATAAGATAGATCTCAGATTAGGGTATCATCAGCTTAGAGTCAGAGAATGTCACATTCTAAAGACAACCTTTAGAACATGGTATGGTCACTTCAAATTTCTAGTAATGCCTTTGGACTAATGAACACCTGATAACTTTCATGGACTTGAAGAACAGGGTGTTTAAGTGGTACTTAGACATATTCATTATAGTCTTCACTGATGATATTCTTATCTATTCCCATAGTGAGAATGATCATACAGACCATCTGAGAATTGTGTTACAAACCCTAAGAACTCATCAGTTGTTTGCCAAATTCAGTAAGTGTGAATTCTGGCTAAGATCAGTAGCTTTTCTTATCCATATAATTTCCAATTATGGCATTAGAGTTGACCCTTAAAAAACCAAAGCAGTGGGGAACTAGCCCTGACCCATCTCTCTATAAGATATTAAAAGTTTCATGGGCTTGGCTAGCTATTAGAGATGGTTTGTTAAGGGGTTTTCTTCTATTGCATACCCCATGTATCGATTGACACATAAGAAAGTCAAGTTTCAGTGGTCATATTCTTATGAGAAGAGTTTTCATGAGTTAAAGACTTGACTTACTTCAGCCCCAGTTTTTACTTTGCCAGATGGTTCAGATGGATTTGTGGTTTACTGTGATGCTTTAAGAGTTGGTGTTGGTTGTGTGTTGATGCAGAGAGGTAAGGTCATAGCCTATGCCTCTAGAAAACTTAAGCCCCATGAAAAGAATTATCCTACCTATGATCTTGAGTTAGCAGCTATTGTGTTTTCTTTTAAGATATGGAGACATTACCTTTATGGTGTTTATGTGGATGTGTTCACTGACCATAAGAGTTTGTAGTAAGTTTTCTTAGAGAAAGATCTGAATCTTCATCATAGAAGGTGGATGGAGTTGTTGAAAGATTACGATATGAGTGTGTTGTATCATCCGGTCAAGGCCAATGTAGAGGTAGATTCCCTTAGTAGGTTGTTTATGGGTAGTGTTGCTCATATTGAGGTGGATAAGAAGAAGTTAGTTAGTGAGTTCATCATCTTGCTAGATTAGATTTCCGGTTGGTTGACTCAGTAGAATGTATTTTATGGGTTCAAAAACGTTCGGAATCATCCTTGGTTGCTGATATAATAAAAACCATGTAACTCGCGAAATTATCTCAAAATAGTCAACAAATGAAAGAGAATTCGAGAGCACAAAGAGACCAAATCTCGGCTTCAACTACAACACCACAAACACAAGATATTAAAGGTGGAAACACACCAAAACAGAAACAAAATGACAAGATGGACAACAATAACAAGATAAGAACAACACATAGTTTTACTAACACGAGAGCAAACAATTACAAGAACACAAACTACTACAAGATTACAAGAAAAGTAAAGGGATAGATAGATAGACCAATGGTTAGTATAATCTTAAGAACCCAAGAGCTTATTCCACTCTTGGACCTTTAACACCACACACAACAAATACCTATATCTTACATGTCAAAATATCGGATTCCACCTCTGAAGCATCGACGTTTCAAAGAAAAACACAATCACTAGAGATTCCACACTAGTTATTAACCTAGTTTCAATTTGGTGCCTCAAAGGAGAGAGGAATTGTGTTCTTTTGTTTCTTATGACTTACAAAATTCTCAAAAACAAACTAAAGAAACCCTACAATGTTCCTTATATAGTACATTACATAATAGAAACTAAAATAACCAAAAGGCCCCTCCACTAAGGCACCCTTCAAGTGTAGGTCAAGTGTAGTGTTTGGACAATTTTAGTGTTCATTTTGGGCCTCTTTTACACTTCAATTGCACACACTAAGGCTCGTGTCCAACACGCACTCTCATAAATCCATATCTGTGATTATTCTCATAGAATCCTCTCCATCTTGAGAGTAATTTGTCCACAAATTCACGACTTCACCTCGTTCAATTGGCTACTTCAAAAAAATTCACTCAAACAACCTGCAATACATGAGATAGCACAAAAACATTCATAAAAAACATGAGGAACCCGAGATCTCCTTAACACAAGTCTTGTCCAATATCTTCATTTTGAACCTCGGTTTATCTCCATATTGAGCCATGTCTTCAATCTCATTCGGAACACATCCCACCTCTTTTCTTTATGGAAGGTTACTAGTGGATCTCTACGCCTTCCCTTAAACTTCTCTTCTATCATATAAGAATCACTGTAGATTCCATTTCTTTCATGTTCCTTTCTACCAAACTCCTCTAAATAGATATATAGGTTTTGGTGAAGTGGAGTTTTGGTTGAGAGGAATGATTTGGTAAGCTGGATCTTTAGTTGTGGAACTTGGAAGGAAGAATATTGGCTTCCAAGTCCTTCTTGTTGGTCTTGATCGAATTAAGGGGGAAATGACTTATTTAGGTCTCGAGTTTAAGGACATTTGGTGGCTTGGCTTATGTCTATGTCTTTTGGTGGTGGTCTTGGAGGATTGATCATTTGAGGTAAAGTTTTAGGAGTAGAGACACGAGAGTTCCTTTGACTCTCTACTCGATCCAACCTCTCATATCTAGTAGACATATCCAAGCTTAATTTTTCAAGACCCGCATTAGCCCTAGCCATGTGTCGGGAAATAGCATCAAGGAGGGACAAAATGGTTTACATTATGGCCAAGAAGTTGCCTACAAAGAAAAAAATACGTTAGTTGTACAAGAATATCCTCACTATCTCTTTATTTTTTGTCTCTCAGATCTCTCACACTCAATCGCACAAGTGTTGTAAGCTTGATTTTACTCTGATAAGTGTTGAGAGGTGAATCCAATGTTTACAATGACTCCAAAGAGTAAGAAAAACACAAGGACATATTACAATGACTAAAAAAAATTAAGACACACAAATGAAAGATAACACGAAGAACGGTTTCAAAACTAACTTACAATTTAATACTAGCTTGTAAGTTAGTAATGGAATCAACAAACGAGACTAAAGAACAAAAAATTGAAACTAAAAGATCAAAATTTGATCCATAATTATTCTGTGACCAGTACATATGGTGATGTGGCAGTCCCCTAGTGGTTCGGTTCTTGACAAATTTTAATTCACAATTCACAATTTGGACTTTGGTGGAATTTATTCAATGGAGGAAAATACAAACTAGTCTTTGGATCTCCTTTCACAATTCAAATATCAATACTCAAAAGTCTTTGACTAAACTTGTACTTCTCCTTAAAACATGGACCTATTTTTATGGAAAGTGGTTGATATGTGATGTAAAGTCCTTTGGTGGTTGGGGGCCTGTCAAGACTTAACAAGTTCTACACCTTGTCTCTCACCTTTTGAAGATCTAAGTTCACTTTAATATTAACAAGGTAAATAATATGATGAAGAACTTCAATAACACAATAAACACAACAAGAAAAACCAACAACAACCTCCAAGAACAACAATAATTCCACAACAACAAGGTCAACTACAAACCTCCAACAAACCGCCAAGTCCTTTTAGCGTGGTATTTTGGTTTTATCAAGGTATGAAGGTTGTGATGAACAACAAGAACACAACAATAACCTTTCAAGATCTACAAAAATGCCAACCAACGTTAAATAAAGTCACAACAGAGGTAACATATGGCCAAGAACACCAACATCAACTTACGGCCACTTTTTGTTCACAACAACAACATTAGCAACATAAGTTCAAGTTTAGATTGACTCAAAGTGTTAGTGAAGAGAAAAACTAACACTACAAACACACAAGACAAGTAAAAGACTCCTAGAACTAGACTCAAGAACAAATCTCGGCCAAGAACACCACAAGAACACAATTTCGGCCAAGACAATAACAATGGACAGATTGTTATTTTCTGGAATTTTCAGTTTTCAACAATTTTTTTTTTTTTGGATTTTAAAGTTTACGAGCCCAAGATTGATCTTTTGAGAACAAGATCAAGCCATTCTCTAATACCAAAAGATATGATAAAAACCACGTAACTCACAAAATTGTCTCAAAATAGTCCACAAATGAAAGAGAATCTGAGAGCACATAGAGACCAAATCTCGGCTTCAACAACAACAACACAAACATAAGATATTAAAGGTGGAAACACACCCAAACAACAACAAAATGACAAGATGGACAACAATAGAAAGATAATAACAACACATGGTTTTACTAACACGACAGAAAACGATTACAAGAACACAAACTACTACAAGATTACAAGACAAGTAAAGGGATAGATAGATAGACCAATGGTTGGTATAATCTTAAGAACCCAAGATCTTATTCCACTCTTGGACCCTTAATGCCACATACAACAAAGACCTATCTATTACATGACACAAAATTAGATTCCACCTCTTAAGAAATGGCGTTTCCTAGAAAAACACAATCACTAGTGAATTGACACTAGTTCTTGACCTAGTTTCGGTTTGGTGCCTCAAAGAAGAGAGGACTTGTGTACTCTTGTGTTTTATGACTTAAAACATACTAAAAACCAACTAAATAAACCATACAATGTTACTTATATAGTACATTACATAATAGAAACTAAAATGACCAAAAGGCACCTCCACTAAGGGCGGCCATCAAATGTAGGTTAAGTGTAGTTTTTGGACGGTTTTCGTATGCATTTTGGGCATCTTTTACACTACAATTGCACACACCAAGGCTCGGGTCCAACACGCACTCTCATAAATCCATATCCATGATTATTCTTGTATAAGTAAAGAATATGATAAAAAATCCTGAACTCACAAAATGGTCTCAAAACAGTCCATAAATGAAGGAGGATCCGAGAGCACAAAGAGGCCAAGTCTCGGCTTCAACAACAACACCATAAACACAAGATATTCAAGGTGGAAACACACCAAAACAGCAATAATATGAAAAGATGGACAACAATAACAAGATAAGAAGAACACACAGTTTTACTAACAAAAGAACAAATAATTACAAGAACACAAACTACTACAAGATTACAAAAAAAATAAAGGGATAGATAGATAGACCAATGGTTGGTATAATCTTAAGAACCCAAGAGCTTATTCCACTCTTGATCCCTTAACACCATACACAACAAAAATCTATCTCTTACATGACACAAGATCAAATTCCACCTCTCAAGAATTGACGTTTCCAAGAAAAACACAATCACTAGTGATTCCACACTAGTTCTTGACCTAGTTTTGGTTTGGTGCCTCAAAGGAGAGAGGACTTGTGTTTTTTTGTGTCTTATGACTTACAATATTCTCAAAAACAGAATAAAGAAATCCTACAATATTCCTTATATAGTACATTAAATAATAGAAACTAAAATAACGAAAAGGCCCCTCCAATCAGGGCGCTCATCAAGTGTAGGTTAAGTGTAGTGTTTGGACGGTTTTAGTGTGCATTTTGGGCATCTTTTACACTTCAATTGCCCATACCAAGGCTCGGGTCCAACATACACTCTCATAAATCCATATCCATGATTATTCTTGTATAATTAAATGATATGATAAAAACCACAGAACTCACAAAATGGTCTCAAAACAGTCCACAATTGAAGAAGGATCCGAGAGCACAAAGACACCAAGTCTCGACTTCAAAAACAACAACAAAAACAAAAGATATTCAAGTTGGAAACACACCAAAATAGAAACAATTTGACAATATGGACAACAATAACAAGATAAGAACAACACACGATTTTACTAACACAAGAACAAATGATTACAAGAACACAAACTACTACAAGATTACAAGAAAAGTAAAGGGATAGATAGATAGGCTAATGGTTGGTATAATATTAAGAACCCAATAGCTTATTCAACTCTTAGACCCTTAACACCATACACAAAAAATACCTATCTCTTACGTGACACAAGTTACGATTCCACCTCTCAAATATCGACGTTTCTATGAAAAACATAATCGCTAGTGATTCCGCACTAGTTCTTGACCTAGTTTTGGTTTGGTGTCTCAAAGGAGAGAGGACTTGTGTTATTTTGTGTCTTATGACTTACAACATTTTCAAAAATCAACTAAACAAACCCTAAAATATTCCTTATATAGTACATTACCTAATAAAAACTAAAATGATCAAAAGTCCCCTCCAATAAGTGCACACATCAAGTGTAAGTTAAGTGTAGTGTTTGGATGATTTTAGTGTGCATTTTGGGCCTCTTTTTGTAATACCCCGATCGTTTCTTAAGCCTAAATCCATCTTTTGAGTGACTATGGATGAATTACAAATTGATTGTTATTTATATCATGTTGTATTTCACTAAATTATACTCTTGATCATGTGGAGAATTTGATAAGATTTCCATCAACATAAGATTCACACGAATCGGACACTCCGTGAAGAAGTTAGAGCCATTTTGTAATTCCCCGAGACTCTAACCAATAGTGCAACCATGAATCAAGATCTTGAGAAATAAATTATAGTGATTTGGTTGTTTTATAATCAAGTATGATGTGTATTAAGTCCTTAAAGATGTCCTAACGATTGGGCGAATGAAAACATTCCTTACCGATTGAGTTCTTGGAAAGGATATTGGTATAGTCAACTTCAAACGAGCATATATATATTTATACTTGGAGTTTTTTAGATCATGACATATCAACAGATATATAATTGAATTATCTTTCCAAATATACCAATTTCACCAAAATCCGATATCGGAGCAAAGAGTTATGCCCATTTTACTCCAACATGGTCAAGCTGGAAAATGGTGACGACGGTTCTGATGGGCTGTCACATTTCTGACGCCATTTCTAATGACGTCATCACTTTTTGACGACATTTCTAACGACGTCATCAGACTTAGGCAGAAAATAAAAAATTCGACGCTTTTGTGATGACATTTCGTGATGGCCTATCACGGGTCTGATAGCCTATCACGGATGTCTTCAAGCAGTTTTTTTCAGCAATTAAGGGGCATTTTTTAAAGGGTAATTTGGTATTTTACACCCATTTTGACCCTCTATATATATCCAAGTAAAGAATAAAACTTCATTCTTCTTTAATTTCATGAAGAATACTAGGGTTTCTCTCTCAAAAATCCAATCCAAATTTCCCATGAACATCAAGAATCCAACCATAGATTTTATAAATTGGTTCAAGATTCTAGGTACCCAAGTCAAAAGAATCAAGAAACCTAACTCAAGAAGTAGAAAAAGAGTCTATAACAAGTTTCTTCATTCAAATCCATAATCATGGTGTGTGGAGTTTGAACAAGAACACTTCTTTCGTTCTTGTGCCCAAAGATTTAATTTCTACTATTGAAATCCATGACTTTGCAAAGTGGGTTTACACCCAAATTACTTTATTAATGCTTTATGATATTTGAGCTATTAAAGATCGATACGCATGACTATTTCATCACTTTATTTCTTAAATTGAGAACTTATGCCATGAGTTGAATATTATTATTATGAGTTGATAATTTCCGAATGATTTGAGATAAGAGTCATGATTTAAGACTTTCTATGAGAATTTTTATTCTTGAAAATATATATATTGATATTTGATCTTGAGAGTCAACAATGAGTTCTATGATGTTTTCTTGAAGTTTTTGATACATGATTATTTTACAACATCCAAATTATGACTTGATATTTAATATTGTGAATTTCATGTTCTACCATGAGTTGGTATTTCAAGTTCTTTCAATACATGTGTCAAGATTTAAGCTTCCTTATGATAAATTAGATTATTGAGTATATTGATTCATAAGTTTGAGTTGTTATAATGAGTCTTGATATTTCCTCAAAGTTATTGATAATGCCATGACTAAATGAATTGATACATCTTCATGTTGAGAAAGATTGTTTGATTTTGAGTCGAGTTAGGAATCCACAGTTGTATATGATATACCGATGAGATATATATTTATGTTTTGGTCTTTATAATGGACCCAAAAATTAATATTGATTAAGGTGGATTTCCTAATGCGATCTGAGCTGAGTCTGGGAGAAGTATTTAGCACCTAGCGGGAAATATGGTATATCTTCAAAACTACATGCCACCGTACGATTGATATTGATGATTGTGGGCCAGTGGACGAGTATGGGATTGTGATTGAGAAATTGCTGTTGTACTCCTTTGCAAGAGTACGACACCCCCGCCAATGTGGGGTTCTCTCCCAAGGAGGGAAAAATGTTGGACTCCATGCGACTCACATGGTGTAGTTATGTCGGTTATAAGAAACTCCCAAGTCCATAAGAGTTCAAGTTTCATGAGTTACCGAGTCACTCTAAGTCATGATTTAAAGAGTTTGAGTTAAGTATGATGATTTATGAGATTTATAATGCTTGTATTACTATTGATGATTTACAAGGAATATATTTCAGTTAATTCAAGCGAAGAAAGTTGGTATCTTCAGCATGCATGATTTTCATAATCATTTATGATATTAATTATAATGTTGCATTGTACCCCCACATACTCAGTACATTCCTTACAGTACTGAACCCCATATATTACTATATGCTATAGTGCCGGATAATGTAGGTACAAGTTATAGCGCAAATACCTCATTCAATCAATTCGCAGCTTCCAGTCAGCAGGTGATGAATCCTTTTAATTTGAGGGCATGAGTCAGTTATATAGTTCGAGAAGTGTTGTATTTTTCTTACTTTAGTCATATTGAGATTGGGTAGTTGGGAGTCATGACCCATCTATCTGAAGTCAGTTCCAGTAGAGGCTTCATAGACAGTCAGTAGAAGTTGATGTATTCAGTTTTAGTTTCATTTGTAAAAGCAGAGTTATAATCTTGTAAAGTTCATGTTTATATTGATCAAGTTCAGAGAAGTTCTATTTTTTCACTAACTTTATATAGATTTAAGAATTTTATCTAGTTGTTTATGAGTTATGCCAGTAGGAGGGTTAGCTTGGGGTTACTTGCGCCCCTAACCACCGTGTGATGTCCCGGGACCTAAATTTTGGGACGTTAAAAACTTAGTATCAGAGAACAGAGTTCAAGTGTTCTAGGGTGTCTATGAAGCCGTGTCTAGTAGAGTCTTGCAGAACGATACAGAGATGTCTGTAATTTTCTTTGAGAGGCTACAAGATACTTAGGAAAGGTCTCCATTTTTTCAAGTTTTAGATTGTGCTATAGAATAGTTCGTTGAGAAACTTATATAGATTCTTATCTTACCCTATTAGTGCCTTATCATTCTTTTCTTATAAATTGTGCAATAAGCCCAAGTTAGTTGCGCTTCCAAATTTCCTTCTCAGAATCCATATTGATAATCTATAATTCCTTATCTATGTACTATTCCTGAGGTAATATGATCAGCGAGTTCCAATTTTCTTCCTCTGATAATGCTTTCAGACTTATAAGAGAGAAATTTCAGAAGTCTTACAAAGCGGCCTAAGAAGAGCTTAACAATGTGTTATAAGTTTCCTAAGTTCAATGTTATGCCCTCTCCCTTATGATTCTTTCTATTAATATTGAGTAAGATGTGTATTCTTAGATTATCAAATATTGTATGGCGAGTTTCTAACTCTTGTAACCTTGTTATCTTCATCATATTGGAACTAAAAGTCTAGTGAAGTCGTGTGGGGCACTTTTGATTCACTAGAAATATTTTTTTGTTATCCATCTCAAATTCTTTTTCAAAATGCAAATCAATGACATGTGCAGCTCGGTGAGGCCTATTTTGATTCACTAGCGACTCCTTGTGTATCTTGTTTCATCGTGCTAGTTAGAACTGGTTTAGAGGTGTTGTGGAAAGAAAGGGTGGAAAGTGTGATTTATTGAAAGTATATATAGCTGAGCCTTTTACATGTGATCGAGTGAGTGATGAAGTGATATTGTTCTTGTGTGTCAGCTCATGGAAGAAAGAGAAGGAGTTATTGGTGGAGGTAAATAATGGTTTGCTTAAGGTATGCAAAGAGTTGTTGATGGTGTGTTACATAAGATAAGTATAAGTTATGGATGATGATACTTAGTAGATGAGTGTTGTTAACTTAGATGCTCCTGAGATTGCAAGGGAAAGTTAAGTTGAGTCTTAGAGAGTTATAAACTAAGTTAAGTTGTGTATGGAGGATAGATAGTAATGATGGGTAGAAGAAGGGTGTGTTGATGGATTATAAATGAGAGAGGCCATATGATTATGACCAATTATTGTTATTAGGGGGTTTAAGTGGACTAGTGTTTATTGATATTTTATTTTACAATTTCTAAGTGAGAATGGTGTGAGTGAGGTGGAGTTGTAAGTTATGCTGAGCGCTAGGCATTAAGCTTGGATTAATGGTGGCTATGAAGGCGGATGTGATGATTTCTTAGTTAATGGTGCTAGTTACAGGGAAGTAATCTAATAGGCTTGTTCAGTGTATGTGAGATCTTGAGTTTGATCAACTTATAATTAAGTTTGATTTTGTGTTCTTGGTGAGAAATCTTGCCCAAGGTTCTGTAGGGTTGCTTAATTTTTTCTAGGGTCATTGTATGTGGCGTAATTAGTAAGTGTCGTGGAGTTTCTAGGTGGAGGAAGACTAGTTAGGCAATGAACGATGTTCCTAATAATTGAGTCAAGAAGTGTGATGGCTTTAGTCTAAGGGGGAGATAGTAGAACAAGTGACCAGGTTTGTTTGTCAGGTTCTAGTGGGTATGCCAATAAGTTGTGGAATAACTGTGAGAAGGGATACTGCTCGACGCATTTTTATTTCAGTATTTTCAGTCATTCCTATATTTATTTATGTTTTGCGTTTTGATTCCATGATCATGATTCATGTCCAAGCATGCAAAAAAAATCCCGTCCTCACTTAGTTACCGAAATGCGGAGTCTCAGACCTTTCACCTGTTGGAATCACAATTTATAGTTACGAATTCCCAATTTAGGTCATGCAATGCATGACTTATGTACTCAAGCTTTGTGATATGTAACGTTCCAATGTTCAAGCGCTACTTTTAATGATCAGCAAGAAAGGAATTCAGATTCATATCGTCCATGTCCCCTGGCCATATTTCTTTGATGGGTTTATGATGTTAAATCCTCTATTCCTCAAGCCTCAGTTGAGTGTCAAGTTATTCATAGTATCTATTCATGTGTCAAATCCTCTTGCTCTAATATTTTAGTTATCTTTCCTTACCCAAGATAGTGGTGGTGAATAGTTATTTAGTTGGGAGAGAAGAGATATTTCCTTATCAACGATAGACGGTGCCATGCCTACTTTGGCTTGGCGGTAATGTGAATTAAGATTGAGGCTAAGGCTTTGATACATATTATGGTTAGTTGAAGTTTAATGTGTTATGATTGGGAAGATTGTGGTGTGTTCATTTTGTGTAATTGCGTGAGTTGTAATTTCATGAGTTGGAAGAAATATTGGAGTGAAGCATTTATGTAGAACTCAATTAGCAAGGAGTATGTCAGGTGTGCTTGAGGTGAGTGCATGGAAATTTTCTTGATAAGAGGTGTGTAGGGTGTGAATAAGAGGTTTTATAAGTGTTTGATTAGGAATGCACATATGGTTATGAAGATAGGCTTGAATGTTGTGTTTGTGTGCATGCGGTTGGGTGCCTTGCACATTATTAAATGGCTAGTGCTAGTTGGATTGGAGGGTTTGAAGTGGTAATAAGAATTACTCTTGAAGTGAGCAGTTGTAAGAATGTAGATGTGTGGGAGCTCATAATTTAGAATGGGGTTATGGGAAAAATCTTGTGGTTTTTAATTTACACATGAAAACGATGAGCGGGTTTGGTTCAAGGGGATATAAGTAGATGGAAGTATCGGTGTCATGTGAGGATTGTAAGTCAAATCGATCAAATATAGTATCAGAAGGGTATAGTATAGCCGAGAGAGTGTTTGAGAAGTGTGGTTGAGTTGAGAGTAAGGAGTTGCCTTGCTTGAAGCTTAGTACTTTTATCCTGACTAATGATTCATAGGTTTAGGCTTCAAGTTATGGGACTATGGTAATTTTATGATCTCCGATTCAAATGTCTTGTTTAGATCTTGCCTAAAACTCTTTGCTCCTTCAGACCATGAGAATTCATTGGGAGGGTGTTGAAGAAATCCTCTACTCAAGTATGAGTATCTAGTATGATTCAGTTTTCATAGATAACAACCTAGTTTTTAAAATTTGGCAGATAGATTTCTATGGTCTTCCATTTTTTTTTGAACTAGTATGGTCTTACCACTCGAAATTTCATAGGTATGAGCAATTCGATAAGTAGTTGCTCGCGCCCAAAATCTACGAATTCAGTTCAGTATGTGTATCAAACATCAGTTTCAGATTTGGATATATATTTGTGATTCAGTCTATAAGCATTCATTGAACAATCTTTGATTTCCAATTATTCTAGTCCAGACAATGTAATATCCATTGTGTAGTCTTATCCTTGTTTCTCATAACCTATGCCTGCAGAAATGATCTCTTCGCCGTCTATGGGTATGATTTCACCCTTATCACAGCAAGTAAATTCTAAACTCTTAGTATGAGCCTACTCTTTAATATAGGAAGAAGGAAAATCAGATCAGATTCAATCGAGAATTACAGTTATCCTCTATATATTTTTTTCCAGTCTGGTATCCTACTATATAGCTATTCTCATCATGAGCTTATAAATTCAACGAAGTACTTTAAAGTTTAGAAAGATATAGATTTAGATTTGCAAGTTGTTTCAGCTGTGTGTCTTTAGTTTTCTCTATATTCTAGGCCAAAAAGCAACATTCGAGGACGAATGCTTCCAATGGGGAGATATTGTAATACTCCAATCATTTCTTAGGACTAAATCCATCTTTTGAGTGAATATAGATGACTTGCAAATTGATTGTTTTTTATCTCATGTTGTATTTCCCTAAATTTTACTCCCGATCATGTGGATAATTGGATAAGCTTTCCATGGACATAAGATTCACCCGAATCGGATACCCGGTGAGGAAGTTAGACCCTTTTGTAATTCCCCGAGACTCTAACCAATAGTGCAACCATGAATCAAGCTCTTGAGAAATAAATTATAGTGATTTTATTGTTTACTAATAAAGGATGGTGTGTATTAAGGCCTTAAAGATGTCCTAACGATTGGGCGAATGAAAACATTCCTTACCGATTGAGTTCTTGGGAAGGATATTGGTATAGTCAATTTCAAATGATCATATCTCTCATTTTAGTTTGAATGTTTGAGCTCATGACCTATGAAAAGATTTATAATTGAATTAGATTTCCAACGATACCAATTTCGCCAAAATCCGATATCGGAGCAAAGAGTTATGCCCATTTTACTCCAACATGGTCAAGCTGGAAAACCGTGACGACGGTTCTGACGGGCTGTCACATTTCTGATGCCATTTCTTATGATGTCGTCACTTTCTGACGACATTTCTGATGATGTTGTCAGCCTTAGGAAGAAAATCAAAAATTCGACCCTTTTGTGACGACATTTTGTGACGGTCTATCACGGGTCTGGCGGACTATCACGGATGTCGTCATCCATTTTTTTCAGCAATTAAGGAGCATTTTTAAAAGGGTATTTTGGTCGTTTCCACCCATTTTGACCCTCTATATATATCCAAGTAAAGATGCAAACTTCATTCTTCTTCCATTTCATCAAGAATACTTGGGTTTCTCTCCCAAAAATCCAATCTAAATTTCCCAAGAACATCAACAATCCAACCAAAGATTTTATATATTGGTTCAAGATTCTAGGTACCCAAGTCAAAAGCATCAAGAATCCTAACTCAAGAAGTGGAGAAGAAATCTATAACAAATTTCTTCATTAAAATGCATAATCAAGGTATGTGGGGTTTGAACAAGAACATTTCTTTCGTTCTTGTGCACAAAGATTTAATTTCTACTATTGAAATTCATGATTTTGCAAAGTGGGTTTACACCCAAATTACTTTATTAATGATTTATGACATTTTAGCTACTCCAGATCGATACACATGACTATTTCATCATTTTATTTATTAAATTGAGAACTTATGCCATGAGTCTAATAATATTATTATGAGTTGATGATTTCCGAATGATTAGAGATAAGAGTCATAATTTAAGCTTTTCAATGAGAATTTTTATTATTTAATATATATATATTGATATTTGAGATTGAGAGTCAAGAATGAGTTTTATGATGTTTTCTTGAAGTTTTTGATACATGATTATTTTACAACTTCCAAATTATGACTTGATATTTAATATTGTGAATTTCATGTTCTACCATGAGTTGGTATTTCAATTGCTTTCAAGACATGTGTCAAGCTTTAAACTTCCTTATGAAAAATAGGATTATTGAGTATATTGATTCATAAGATTGAGTTGTTATAATGTGTATTGATATTTCCTCAAAGTTATTGATGTTGCCATGACTAAATGAATTGATACATTTTGATGTTGAGAAAGATTGTTTAATTTTGAGTCGAGTTAGGAATCCACAGTTGTATATGATTTACCGATGAGATAAATATTTATGTTTTAGTCTTTATAATGGACCCACGAATTGATATTGATTAAGGTGTATTTCCTAATGCGTTCTGAGCTGAGTCTGGGAGGAGTATTTAGCACCGAATGGGAAATATGGTATTTCCCCAAAACTACTTGCCACCGTAGGATTAATAGTGATGATTGTGGGCCAGAGGCCGAGTATGGGATTGTGATTGAGAAATTGAGGTTGTACTCCCTGGCAAGAGTATGACACCCCCGCTAATGTGGGATTCTCTCCTTAGGAGGGCAAAACTTTGGACTCCATGCGGCTCACATAGTGTAGTTATGTCAGTAATAAGAAACTCCCAAGTCCATAAGAGTTTAAGTTTCATGAGTTACCGAGTCACTCTAAGTCATGATTTAAAGAGTTTGAATTAAGTATAATGATTTATGAGATTTATAATGCTTGTATTACTATTGATGAATTCCAAGCAATATATTTTAGTTAATTCAAGGGAAGAAAGTTGTTATCGTCAGCATACATGATTTTCATAATCATTTACGATATTTTTTATAATGTTGAATTGCACCCCCACATACTCAGTACATTCCTTAAAGTACTGACCCCCATATATTTCTATATGCTACAGTGCCTTATAATGTTGGTACAAGTTATAGCGCAGATACCGCATTCAGTCAGTTCACAGCTTCCAGTCAGCAGGTGATGAGTCCTTTTGATTCCAGGGCATGAGTCAGTTATACAGTTTGAGAAGTGTTGTATTTTTCTTACTCTAGTCGTATTGATATTGGGTAGTTGGGATTCATGACCCATCTATCTGAAGTCAATACCAGTAGAGGCTTCATAGATAGTCAGTAGAAGTTGATGTATTCAGTTTCAGTTTCATTTATAAAAGTAGAGTTATAATCTTGCAAAGTTCATGTTTATATTGATCAAGTTCAGAGAAGTTCTATATTTTCGCTATCTTTATATAGATGTAAGCATTTTATCAATTTTTTTATGAGTTATGCCAGTAGCAGGGTTAGCTTGGGGTCACTTGCGCCCCTAAGCACCGCGTGACATCTCGGGACCCAAATTTTAGGGCGTTACAAACTTGGTATCAGAGCACAGAGTTCAAGTGTCCTAGGGTGTATATGAATCCGTGTTTAGTAGAGTCTTGCAGAACGGTACGGAGACGTCTATACTTTTCTTTGAGAGGCTACAAGACATTTAGGAAAGGTCTCAATTCTTTCAAGTCTTAGATCGTGCTATAGAAATGTTCGTTGAGAAGCTTATACAAATTCTCATCTTAACCTATTCGGGGGATCCCCGCCTTATTTTCAAGGTATTAGAGACAGTCAAACTCAAATCTTTATAGATAGTACTTTCTTAAACTGTCCCCACAGATAGTTATGAAGTTGTAAATGATCTAAAAAGTAACCTATTAGTGTCTTATCATGCTTTGCTTATAAGTTATGCAATAATCCCAAGTCAGTTGCACTTCCAGATTTCCTTCTCAGAATCCATATTCATAATCTATACTTCCTTATCTATGTACTGTTCCTGAGGTAACATGATCAATGAGTTCTAATTTTCTCCCTATGATAATGCTTTCAGACTTATAAGAGAGAAATTTCAAAAGTCTCACAAAACGGCCTGAGAAGAGAACAACGTGTTATAAGTTTCCTAAGTTCAATGTTATTCCCTCTCCCTTATGATTCTTTCAGTTTAGACAGAGTAAGATGGGTATTCTTAGATTATCAAATATTGTATGGCAAGTTTCTATCTCTTGTAACCTTGTTATCTTCATGATATTGGAACTGAAAGTCTAGTGAAGCCGTGTGGGGCTCTTTCGATTCACTAGCATAATTTCTTTGTTATCAATCTCAAATTCTTTTTCAAAATGCAAATCAAAGACTAGTGAAGATGGGTGAGGCCTATTTTGAGTCACTAGTGACTCCGTGTGTATCTTGTTTCCTCGTGCTAGTTAGAACTGGTTTAGAGGTATTGTGGCAAGAAAAGGTGGAAAGTATGATTTATTGAATGTATGTATAGCTGAGCCTTTTGCATGTGATCGAGTTACTGATGAAGTGATATTATTCTTGTGTGTCAGCTCATGGAAAAAGAGAAGGAGTTATTGGTGGAGGTAAATAATGGCTTTCTTAAGGTATGAAAAGAGTTTTTGATAGTGTGTTGCACAAAATAAGTATAAGTTATGGATGATGATACTTAGTAGATGAGTGTTGTTAACTTAGATGCTCCTGAGATTGCAAGGGAAAGTTAAGTTGAGGCTTAGAGAGTTATGAACTAAGTTAAGTTGTGTATGAAGAATAGATAGTAATGATGAGTAGAAGAAGGGTATGTTGATGGATTATAAATGAGAGAGGCCATCTGATTATGACCAATTACTATTATTAGGGGGTTTAAGTGGACTAGTGTTTATTGACGTTTTGTTTTATAGTTTCCAAGTGAGAATGGTGTGTGTGAGGTGAAGTTGTAAATTATGCTGAGCACTAGGCATTATGCTTGGATGAATGGTGGATATGAAGGTTGATGTGATGATTTCTTGGTTAATGGTGCTAGTTACAGGGAAGTGATCTAATTTGCTTGGACAGTGTATGCGAGAGCTTGAGTTTGATCAACTTGTAATTAAGTTTAATTTTGTTCTCTTGGTGAGAAATCTTGCCCAAGGTTCTGTAGGGCTGCTTTATTTTTTTCTAGGGTCATTGTATGTGGCATAATTAGTAAGTGTCGTGGAGTTGCTAGGTGGAGGAAGACTAGTTAGGCAATGAACGATGTTCCTAATAATTGAGTCAAGAAGTATGATAGCTTTAGTATGAGGGGGAGATAGTAGAACAAGTGACCAGGTTAGTTTGTCAGGTTCTAGTGGGTATGCCAATAAGTTATGGAATAGCTGTGAGAAAGGATACTGCTCGACCCATTTTTATTATAATATTTTCAGTCATTCCTGTATTTATTCATGCTTTGCATTTTGATTCCAATGTTCAAGTGCTACTTTTAATGATCAGCAAGAAAGGAATTCAGATTCATATCGTGCATTTCCCTTGGCCGTATTTCTTTGATGGGTTTATGATGTTAAATCCTCTATTCCTTAAGCCTCAGTTGAGTGTCGCGTTATTTATAGTATCTATTCATGTGTCAGATCCTTATGCTCTAATCTCTTAGTTATCTTTCCTTACCCAAGATAGTGGTGGTGAATAGTCATTTAGTCAGGAGAGAAAAGATATTTCCTTATCAACGATAGAGGCTGCCATGCCTACTTTGGCTTGGCGGTAATATGAAATAAGATTGAGGCTAAGTATTTCATACATGTAATGGTTAGCTGAAGTTTAATGTGTTATGATTGGGAAGATTGTGGTGTGTTCATTTTGTGTAATTCCATGAGTTGTAATTCCATGAGTTTGAAGGAATATTGGAGTGAAGCATTTATGTAGGACTCGATTAGCAAGGAGTATGTGAGGTGTGCTTGAGGTGAGTGCATGGAAATTTTCTTGATAAAAGGTGTGTAAGGTATGAAGAAGAGGCTTTATAAGTGTTTGATTAGGAATGCGCATGTGGTTATGAAGATAGGCTTAAATGTCGTGTTTGTGTACATACGGATGGGTACCTTGCACATTAGTAAATGGCTAGTGCTAGGTGGATTGGAGTTGTCGAAGTGGCAATGAGAATTACTCTAGAAGTGAGAGGTTGTAAGAATGTAGATGTGTAGGAGCTCATGATTCAGAATGGGGTTATGTGGCTAATCTTGTGGTTCTAGGTTACGCATGAAAATGATGAGGGGGTTTGGTTCAAGGGGATATGAGTAGATGGAAGTATAAGTGTCATGTGAGGATTGTAAGTTGAATCGATCAAATATAGTATCAGAAGGGTTGCCTTTCTTGATGTTTAGTACTTTAATCCTGACTTATGATTCATAGGTTTAGGTTTCATGTTATGGGATTATGGTAATTTTATGTTCTCTGATTCAGATGTCTTGTTTAGATCTTGCCTATAGTTCTTTGCTCCTTCACACCATTAGAATTCCTTGGGAGGGTGTTGAAGAAATCCTCTACTTAAGTATGAGTATCTAGTATGACTCAGTTTGCATAGATAACAACCCAGTTTTTAAAATTTAGATGATAGATTTCTATGGTCTTCCATTTTTTTTTTTAACTAGTCTGGTCTTACCACTCGAAATTTCATAGGTATGAGCAATTCGATAAGTAGTTGCTCGCGCCCAAAATCTACGAATTCAGTTCAGTATGTGTATCAGGCATCAGTTTCAGATTCAGATATATAATTGTGATTCAGTCTGTGAGCATTCATTGAACAATCTTTGTTTTCCAAGTATTCTAGTCCAGACAATGTAATACCCATTGTGTAGTCTTATCCTTGTTTCTTATGACCTATGCCTGCAGAAATTATCTCATCGCCATCTATGAGTACGATTGCACCCTTATCACATCAAGTGAATTCTAAACTCTCAGTATGACCTCACTCTTTAATATAGGAAGAAGGCAAATCATCTCAGATTGAATCGAGAATTACAGTTGTCCTCTATCTATTTTTTTCCAGTCTCGAATCCAGCTATATAGCTATTCTCACCATGAGTTTATACATTCAACGATGCGCTTCAAAGTTTAGAAAGATATAGATTTAGATTTACAAGTTGTTTCAGCTGTGTGTCTTTAGTTTTCTCTATATTCTTGGCCAACAAGCAAAATTCGAGGATAAATGTTTCCAAGGGGGAGATATTGTAATACCCCGATCGTTTCTTAAGCCTAAATCCATCTTTTGAGTGAATATGGATGACTTCCAAATTGATTTTTATTTATCTCATGTTGTATTTCCCTAAATTCTACTCTCGATCATGTGGAGAATTGGATAAGCTTTCCATCGACATAAGATTTACCCGAATCGGACACCCCATTAAGGAGTTAGAGACATTTTGTAATTCCCCGAGACTCTAACCAATGGTGGTACCATGAATCAAGATCTTGAGAAATAAATTATAGTGCTTTGGTTGTTTTCTAATAAAGGATGGTGTGTATTAAGGCCTTAAATATGTTCTAATGATTGGGTGAATGAAAACATTGCTTACTGATTGAGTTCTTGGGAAGGATATTGGTATAGTCAATTTCAAAAGATCATATATCTCATTATAGTTTGAATTTTTGAGCTCATGACCTATGAACAAATATATAATAGAATTAGATTTCCAACGATACCAATTTCGCCAAAATCCGATATCGGAGCAAAGAGTTATGCCCATTTTACTCTAACATGGTCAAGCTAGAAAATAGTGACGACGGTTCTGACGGGCTGTCACGTTTTTGACGCCATTTATGAAGATGTCGTCCCTTTCTGATGACATTTCTGACGATGTCGTCAGCCTTAGGAAGAAAATAAAAAATTCTACCCTTTTGTGATGACATTTCGTGACGGCCTATCACAGGTCTGACAGACTAACACGGATGTCGTCAGCCATTTTTTTCAGCAATTAAGAGGCATTTTTAAAAGGGTATTTTTGTCCTTTTCACCCATTTTGACCCTCTATATATATCCAAGTAAATAATAAAACTTCATTCTTCTTCCATTTCATAAGAATACTAGGGTTTCTCTCCCAAAAATCCAATCTAAATTTCCCAAGAACATCAAGAATCCAACCATAGATTTTATATATTGGTTCAAGATTCAATGTACCCAAGTCAAAAGCATCAAGAACCCTAACTCAAGAAGTGGAAAAGGAGTCTATAACAAGTTTCTTCATTCAAATACATAATCAAGGTATGCGGGGTTTGAACAAGAACACTTCTTTCGTTCTTGTGCCCAAAGATTTAATTTCTACTATTGAAATCCATGATTTTGCAAAGTGGGTTTACACCCAAATTACTTTATTAATGATTTATGATATTTGAACTATTCAAGATCGATACACATGACTATTTCATCATTCTATTTCTTATATTGAGAACTTATGCCATGAGTTGAATATTATTATTATGAGTTGATGATTTTCGAATGATTAGAGATAAGAGTCATGATTTAAGCTTTTCTATGAGAATTTTTATTATTGAATATATATGTATTGATATTTGAGCTTGAGAGTCAAGAATGAGTTCTATGATGTTTTCTTGAAGTTTATGACACATGATTATTTTACAACTTCCAAATTATGACTTGATATTTAATATTGTGAATTTCATGTTCTACCATGAGTTGGTATTTCAAGTGCTTCCAAGACATTTGTCAAGCTTTAAGCTTCCTTATGACAAATTGGATTATTGAGTATATTGATTCATAAGATTGAGTTTTTATAATGAGTCTTGATATTTCCTCAAAGTTATTGATGTTGCCATGAATAAATGAATTGTGTCATCTTGATGTTGAGAAAGATTGTTTGATTTTGAGTCGAGTTAGGAATCTACAGTTGTTTATGATTTACCGTTGAGATATATATATTTATGTTTTGGTTTTTATAATGGACCCACGAATTGATATTGATTAAGGTGTTTTTCCTAATGCATTCTGAGCTAAGTCTGGGAGGAGTATTTAGCACCGAGCGGGAAATGTGGTATTTCCCCAAAACTACATTCCACCGTAGGATTGATATTGATGATTGTGGGCCATAGGCCGAGTATGGGATTGTGATTGAGAAATTGAGGTTGTACTCCTTGGCAAGAGTAAGACACCCCCACCAATGTGGGGTTATCTCCTTAGGAGGGCAAAATATTAGACTCCATGATGCTCACATAGTGTAGTTATGTCGGTTATAAAAAACTCCTATGTCTATAAGAGTTCAAGTTTCATGAGTCACCGAGTCAATCTAAGTCATCATTTAAAGAGTTTGAGTTAAGTATAATGATTTATGAGATTTATAATGCTTGTATTACTATTGATGATTTACAAGGAATATATTTTAGTTTATTCAAGCGAAGAAAGTTGTTATCATCAGTATGCATGATTTTCATAATCATTTATGATATTATTTATAATGTTGCATTGCACCCCCACATACTTAGTACATTCCTTAAAGTACTAACCCTCATATATTTCTATATGCTACAATGCCTTATAATGTAGGTACAAGTTATAGCACAAATACCGCATTCAGTCAGTTCGCAGCTTCAAGTCAGCAGGTGATGAGTCCTTTTGATTCGAGGGCATGAGTCAGTTATACAGTTCGAGAAGTGTTATAATTTTCGTACTTTAGTCGTATTGAGATTGGGTAGTTGGGAGTCATGACCCATCTATCTGAAGTCAGTACTAGTAGAGACTTCATAGACAGTCAGTAGAAATTGATGTATTCAGTTTCAGTTTCATTTGTAAAAGTAGAGATGTAATCTTTTAAAGTTCATGTTTATATTGATCAAGTTCATAGAAGTTCTATATTTTTGCTAACTTTATATATTTTAAGAATTTTATCCACTTGTTTATGTGTTATGCCAGTAGGAGGGTTAGCTTGGGGTCACTTGCGTCCCTAAGCACTGTGTGACGTTCCGTGACCCAAATTTTGGGGCGTTACACTTTTACACTTCAATTGCACACACAAAGGCTCGGGTAAAACACAAACTCTCATAAATATGTATCCGTTATTATTCTAATATCAGTTGGAAAAGTAAAAGAAAAGCAAGACAAAGACCCTAGTTATGTTAAGTTAAAAGGGGCGGTTAGAGATCAAATGATGGAGGTTTTCTCCTAATAGGAAGATTATGTACTTTATTATCAGGGTAGATTATTTGTTTCATATGTTAATGACTTGAGATAGAAAATACTTACAGAAGCGCATGGTGTATGATACTCTATCCATCCAGAAGCCACTAAGATATGCCGTGACTTACATGAAATCTATTGGTGGATTAGTATGAAAAGGGATATTGCAGAGTTTATAGGTAAGTGTTCTAATTGTTATTCGGTTAAGGTTTAACACCAAAGGCCTAGTGGCACATTACAGGAATTCAATATCTTCACTTGGAAGTGTGATGTGGTGAACATGGATTTTGTGACATAGTTTCCTCGCACGCGTCGTCTGCATGATTTGATATGGGTTATTGTTGATAGAATGGCCAAATCAGCTCATTTCATGCCAGTTCATACTTTTTACTCAGCTAAGGATTATGCCAAGCTCTATCTTAGGGAGTTAGTTAGGTTGCATGGTATTCCATTATCTATCATATCAGATAGAGGTACTTAGTTTACCTCTCACTTTTGAAAGACTTTTAAGAAGGGTCTTGATACCCAAGTTCATCTTAGTACAACTTTTCATCCTTGGACAAATGGTCTGGCAGAGAGGACCATTCAGAACTTAGAAAAAATCTTGAGAGCATGTGTTATTAATTTAGAGGTTGTTGGGATGATTAATTACCTTTGATTTAGTTTGCCTATAACAACAGTTATCACTCCAGTATTCAAGTGACTCTATTTGAGGCTCTTTATAGAAGGAGATGTAGATCTCCTATTGGTTAGTTTGAGGTAGGTGAAAATTCTTTGATAGGGCCAGATACAGTGTTTGGTGCGATGGAGAAAGTTTAGTTGATTTAGGAAAGGCTGAAGACAACCCAAAGCCATTAGAAATCCTATACAGATGTGAGGAGAAGTGGTCTTGAATTTGAAGTTGGTGATTTGGTTTATTTTAAAATCTCACCCATAAAATGAGTAAAGAGATTTGGTAAGAAAGGGATTCTTAGTCCCCATTATGTTGGCCCATATAAGATCTTGAGTGGTTTTGCAAAGGTAGCTTATGAGCTAGATTTTCCTGCAGAATTGGTGTCAATGGATCTAGTGTTCCATCTTTCCCTGTTAAAGAAGTGTATTTGTGATTCTGCTTTAGTTATTCCGTTAGGAAGTATGGATGTTTAGGATAGCCTTTCCTATGAATAAATCACAGTTGAGATCCTTGATCATCCGATTCGAAGACTAAGGAACAAAAAAGTTCTCTTTGTCAAGGTTCTTTGGCAGAATCAGTACGTTGAGGGAGCCACTTGGGAAGAAAAAGAATATATGCCAACCAAGTACCCTCATCTTTTCTCCGCAAACTCAATTTCAGCTTAAGGTAATGATTTTTCTCAGATTGACTCTTTTTTGTTCTCAGTTTCAGCTATGTAATCCATCCAATGTCATTGCATATATTAAGTTCAGTTTATGTATCATGTTTTAGACTTAGTTATGCAATCTTATTTTTAGTCATGCATATTCAGTTTATGATCTCAGTTTCCCCAGTGTTCTTAGATAACCAGTCTTATTCGAGGACGAATGTTCCCAAGGCAGAGATATTATAATACCCCATAAAAGTTTTAGCTATTTCAGCTCTCAATTGAATGCATAAGGGGTCGAAAGCTTAGAAATTAGCCTAAGTGTTGGTACTTAGTCATTTCCAAGGCCCCTAAACTTCAATGATTTTATTTTTGACCTTCCTGAGCTAAGAATGTAAATTTTTGAGTTGATTCATGATCAAGGATGTTAAAAGTACATCTCGAGTGAGTTTCAGAATTTTCAGACGAGCGTAAGGGTGTGTTTGGGAATCCAAAAGATTAGAAACACTGGTATAAACCCACAGTGTTCCCTCCAATGCACCACTCTAGATCCTGCGTTGCGTCGTCCAGAGCACCGCTCTAGATCCTGTGCCGCGCCCTTTAGTGCACCTTTTTAGAGGCTGCACCGCCCCTGTTTTTGCACGTCCAGCTTTTGTTCTTCATTTAAGGGCATTTGGGTCATTTCTCCTTCACCTAAACTCATCCATAACATGATATTTAGGTCCCCAAGGAGCATTATTTGCCCTATTACTCATAAAATCTCTCAAGAAAACTATCTTCTACATCAAGAACAAACCCTAACCCTTAATCAAGTAATCAAGAAATTCAAGCTTCAAATCTCAATAAATTATCAATAACCTTCATGCATTCATCTAGTGAGGTATGTGTGATGTTCATCCATGGGTTCCTTTCATCGATGGAGTCCAAGAAGCCCTTTTTTGGTTTAAAATTATGAGTTTTTCATGTTTAAGTTGAAATATCTCCATGAATATCTTGTTAATTCAATAACAAGTTATGTTTATAATTGTTTTATAGAGGTATGAGCCATTACATGTTTTAAATATTGTAATTTACACATTAAATCTCTAAGTTTTGATTTTAGTTTTGTAATCATCTTATTCTCGTAGGCTTTACCCATTCCCATGCTTAAGTTCATGACTCTCATGTGTTTGATGAAATGACTTAGTGTTGGGTTTTGAACAATGATCCCTTACTAGTATTATTGTTAATTTCATTTAGTGCTGGTGGGTTATGAACACCTGATACCTATGTGATCTATATAAATTCAGCTTTTCATGTATATAGATAGTTAATCCATGAATATTAACAGTATACTTAGATATTCCTATTCATGATGAGCACTATTAGTTATATATTAATATTTAGTGGACTTTAGTTCAGTCCAATACCAATGTCAATTTAGGGGGAGTAGGATTTATCACCGAGTGAACCTAGGGATAAAGGCTCACCCGCTAGTTAGGACTGGGTCCTTAGTAGTATTTCCTAAGTTGAATAACTATGTATCCATCATAGGATTATGAGATATCACCCATCAGTTTAGGACTGACACTCTCTTAGGGGTCACCCACTATTTTAGGACTGACTCCCTAGTCCTTTCGAACGCCAAATTAGTGGATCCACACAACCAATGTTAATACCAGTGGCACGGTACTAACACCCTTCCAACTTGGTTATATGTAGGACACTAATTAGCTCAAATTGGGGCATGTTAGTTAGATGATACCTCCCACAGTCTCAGTACAGTATTTCCATGTATTTTCAGTCCAGGTTTTCTTGACCAAGTTTACATACTTTCAGTTTTTCAGTTATAAAGTTTACAGTCTTGCAGATTTCAGACTTATTTCAAATTACATATTTATGCTTGGTCTTGTATTATCAGATGTCATAGTTTACATGAATTTATGTTTAATTATCTTATGCTATTCAGTTAGTCCTTATTTCGTATTTATAGTACCCTATGTATACTAGCCTAACCTCATCTCATATACTAGTACATTCAAAGTACTAACCACATACTCTTCTTTGTGCTATGGTGTCTTATTTCATAGGTTCGGATGCATAGTTTCCCGACTATAATTAGATATCTTAGTGTAATCTAGCTTTCGTAGTGGTGAGTCCTCATCTATCGAGGTCATGTTATGATTATTCAATTATTTTAGTATTTTATTTTATTAAATCAGTCAGAGTTTTTTGGGTGTCTGCCCATCAACTCCTCAATTAGTTTATAGGCTTTCAGATATTTAGATAAAATAGTTAGATAATCATTTAGTTACTTTTAGCTCTTATCAGTTGTTTCAGACATTTATTATTTCATCTTTCAGTATTCAGATATACATTACATTCTCATTTTCTCTTTCGCACATGTGTTATGTTCACATTTTATTTAGTGCTCACTGTAGGTACCATTTTATGGGTTATCTTGTGATCACTTATGACCATAAGAACTATTATTTTGACTATGGGGTAGCCTCGGGTCGTGAAAAAAGGTCTAGGGATTTCTCACTTAAGCTCCTGTTTTACCACTTTCTATTAAGGGTAAGGCATTAACCATGTATTGTGATGCTTCTAATATTGGTTTTGGTTGTTTATTGATACATCAGGGTCATGTTATTTCTTATGCATTGAGATAGTTGAAGGTGTATGAGCACAACTACTTCACATATGATTTGGAGTTAGCGGTTGTAGTTTTTGCGATTAAGATTTAGAGGCATTATATTTATCTTGTGCATTGTAAGATCTTCACAAATAATCATAATCTTCAGGATCTTATGACCCAAATAGAGCTTAACGCAAGGCAGTGTATGAATGAAGTTTCCATGGATTATGATATCTCTATATGGTATCATCCGAGCAAGGCGAATGTAGTCGCGAATACGATGAACTGAAAGGTAGTGACTATAGGTAGCTTGGATTATCTTTTAGTTTCTTAGAGGCCATTGATATGGGATATTCAGTCCTTAGCCAACTTAATGGTATGAATTGATATTTTAGACCCTAGGAGAATTCTTTCTAGTGTTGAGATAAGGTCCTCACTATTTAAGCAGATTTGAGATTTGATAGCTATATTTGTGTTTTGAGAGTTGATGAATTAATTTAGTCAATTTTACATAAGGCTCACAGCTCCAAGTAATATATTCACCTGGGTACATCTAAGATGTATAGATATTTGAGATAGCATTATTGGTGGAGTGGTATGAAGAAAAACATGGTGGACATTGCAGTTTATTACCTATGTTGTCAAAAGGTAAAGGCCAACCGTCAACAACCTTTGGAGGTTTGATTTAAAGGTTTCTCATTCTCAAGTGGAAATTAGAGCGGATTACCATGGACTATGTTTGTGTTTACCTCATACTTCCCATTGTTTTTATGTTATTTGAGTCATTATGGATTAATTGACCAAGTTGCCACACTTCATTCCTAATTAGATGTCCTTCAGTGCTGAGCGGTTATGTTGTATCTATGTTAGTGAGATAGTTCGTTTGCATTGTATGCTAATATCTATCATTTCAGATAAGAGTTCAGTGTTCACATCTAGATTTTGGATAGCATTTTAGAAGGACTTGGGTACTTAAGTAGATCTTAGTACAACCCATATCCAAGACTGATGGATAGTTAGAAGGGATAATTTAGGTCCTTGAGGATATGCTACGAGCCAATGTTATGGATTTTAAGGTCAATGGGATCAGAACTTAGCCTTGGAAAAATTTGCATATAATAATAGATACCATTTGAATATTGAGATGGCACTTTCTAAGTCTTTATGTATTAGGAGATGTCGTTCCTTGATTGGATGGTTTAAGACTTCTGAGATTAGGTATTGTAGTACTGACTTGGTTTAGGAGTTATTGGATTAAGCTAGGGTGGTTTTGGATAGGTTGAGGGCAACTTATAGTATGCACAAATCTTATGGAGATATATTTTTCGTGCATTGAGATTTGGAGTTGCAGATTGGTTATTCAATGATGTATCGCTCATGAAGGGTGTGATGCAGTTTGGGAGGAAAGTCAAGCTCGGCCCCAGATATATTGGACCCTTTAAGATTCTTTGCATAGTTTATGAGGTGGATTATAATTTAGTCTTACCCCCATATTTTGCTACTGTCCAACTGGTTTTCCATGTTTCTATGTTATAGTGATACATACCTGACCCATCTCATATGCTTAGATGGGACTCAATTTAGTTGGATGAACAGTTGACCTTTGTGGGGGAGCCTGTACTCATTTTGTCTAATGATGTCAAGTGGTTGCGCACTAGAGAGATTCTCGTAGTTAAGGTTTAATATAGAAACCTCCTACTACTTAGAAAATCAAGAGTGAGATGTTGACCCAGTATCCTTACATATTGGGGAATTCAAGTACATCCTAATCCTTTATTTTTGCAAAAAAAAAGTTCTTTTAATGATGGTAATGACCCTCTAGGTTATTTTCTTTATTTCTACTTATTTTTATTGTTTAGAGCTTTCCTAAATAATTTATGACTTGCTGGAACTGATAGTTCGGTTGCCGAATAGTTCATTTAGTTTATAGAGATAATTCCCAACATTAAATCATTTGTTGGTTGAAATTGCCTACCGAGTAAAAACTTTAGTTAAACGACCTCATATGCCAATTCTTATAATTTCAAAAGCTCCTCAACATTGATTTTAGGTCAAATGGACCCTTGGTTTGGGTTCTGAGGATCTCAGACTCATTTTGAGCTATTGGCCTAAAGTTAAGAGAAATGGCAATTGGGTGTGGGACCTATTTTTCATCAAAACAATCTATGATGGAAATTTTAACTATGTCATTAAGTCCGAAATGTCAAATTTTGTAGGGTATCATAGCTCATTAGCGCATACGGGATTTCTAATAAATCCAGAGAGGTTGCGGAGATTTGAAAAAATTCCACATCTCCAGCTGGTGCCTGATATCTGTTGTGACCGCAAAACTGGCCCTTAGGATTCTTTAGAAGAGGGCGCTTTAGCAGCCCTAGCTCAGCCAATAGTTACAGCTTTAGTGGCACTTGAGTGCTTTAGTGTTAGGATGGCTTTAGTGGCACTTGAGTGCTTTAGTGTTAGAGCTTTGGTAAAGTTTATTTATGCATTTCTCCTTCAATTTTGTTGTGAGCATCCATTTTTTTCATTATTCAATCATCCATTCGTATCTATAATCCCTAAAAGATTGGTGACTTAATTTTAGCACCATTATAGCTCGAAATTCACCCATTTTTAGGGTAAAGGCTCCTTGAGCATAGAGGGACGCTATGTTTCTTTCAATAATATGATTGTTGCAAGCAGGCCCCACATAGAATTTTTATGTAATTTCAAAACCAAATTAAATAGTGCAATATGGTTATAATTGTTCTCATTTTGACGCGTAGATTGTGATTTTGATAGTTGGCACCTTGCAAAAGCTTTTTCAAAAATAAAATAGGTGGTTTAGAAAATTCTTTGGCTTGTCTTTGGCATACAGGTAAGCTAGGTTTACCTTCTTTATAGATTGAGCTATCTCGTAGTATGATTATAATATTACGCTAGTAAGGGGTTGGGTGTAGGTGTTGGAAGTATGAATTAGAACATTTGGATTAGTTGGACCACTTATGCTATCTTGAAACCATAAATTATGAATAATTATTTTAGTTACTCATGTATTAGGTGAATTTTTCTTAGTGCTTTATATTTAGAATGGAAATGTCACGGTTGCTTAAGCTAGGTGAAATTACCTTTGTCACTCATTTTAGGTTGGCATTGGTCTTAGCTGCTTAAGTTAAGAGAAATTGCCTTAGTTTCTATTATTTTAGCTGGGATTGACTTAGTTGTTCATGTTTGGAAGGAATTACTATCTTAGAGCTATTTCTGGCTTATTAAGCATCTATAAATAGACATAGATACCTTAACCTAGTTCGGGATAAATTTTGCCTTAAATGGATTTTGGGGATTAAAAGTGGGCCCGTCCAGCCCATAATAAGTCAAGACTTGTGTTATCCTTGTAGAATTAATTACACATTATATACCCTCTTAATTTTTTTATTTGGGACTTGAGGAGATTGAACATATATATTTAATGAGTATGTGGTTGGATATTAAAAGATTGATGCTAATTACGGTTATTGTAAATGATGTGACATATATATATATGATTATTGATATGTCTTCCAGATATGATTAGTGATATGATTTATAGATATGACTGATGATATGGCTTATATATGTGATTATTAATATAGCTTCCAGGTATGATTAATGATATGATTTATAGATATGCATATTGATGTGGCTTTTATAAATATATTTATGTATATATATATATATAATATTTTTGATATGGCTTTCGGACATGATTATTGATATGATTTATAGATATGACTAATGATATGGATCATATATATGATTATTGATATGATTTCTAGGTATGATAAATGATATGATTTAATTATGTAACTAATATGGATCATATAAATGATTATTGATATGTTTTCTGAGTATGATTAATATATGATTTACAGATATAACTAATGATGTGTCTTATATATGATTACTTATATGGCTTCCGTATATGATTAATGATAAAATTTATAGATATGAATAATGATATGGCTCATATATATGATTGTTGATATGCCTTATGCGTATGATTTATAGATATGACTAATGATATGGCTCACATATATGATTATTGATATGGCTTTTAGGTGGTTAATGATATGATTTATAGATATGACTAATGATATAGCTCATATATATGATTATTCATATGGCTTTCGAGTAAAATTAATGATATGATTTACATATATAACTAATGATATGGCTCATATATATGATTATTGATATGATTTTCAGGTATGATTAATGATATGATTTATAGATATGACGATCGATATGACTTATATACATATGATTATTTATATGGCTTGCGGATATGATTAATGTTATGCTTTATAGATATGACTAATGACATGGCTCATATATATAATTATTGATATGGCTTCTGGGTATGATTAATGAAATAATTTATAGGTATGACTAATGATATGGCTAACATATATTTGATTATTAATATGGCTTCCTGACATGATTAATGAAATAATTTATTGATATGACTTGTGATATGACTCATATATATAATTATTCATATGACTTTTGGGTATGATTAATGATATGATTTACAGATATGACTAATAATATTTCTCATATATATGATTATTTATATGTCTTTCGGATATGATTAATTATATAATTTACAGATATAACAAATGATGTGGCTTTTATATATATGTATATATATGATTATTGATACAGCCTGCGGATACGATTAATGATATGAATTCTAGATATGACAAATAATATGGCACATATATATGATTGAGTATATAGGTTGCGGAGATGATTTATGATATGATTTATAGATATGACTAATTAAATGGTTAATATATATGATTATGGGTATGTCTTTCGGGCATGATTAATGATATGATTTATGGATATGACTAATGATGTGGCTTATATATAATTATTGATATGATTATGGACATGATTAATGATATGATTAATAGATATGACAAGTGATATGGTGTAATACCCCATATTTTTGTGCTAGTCTTTAAACCGTTCTTCTTACGTGTATAAGCTATAATTCAAATGATTCCATGTTAATATAAGTTTCATGATCATTATCATAGTCTATGAAGTGGTTTAGAGGTGAAAAGTATTCATAGCAATGACTTAGAACAAAGTTGAGCTAAAATCATTTCATTCGTCCAACATTTGATGTTTGATTCTACAACGGTCTGCTTTCAACGTGTATAACTACTTATATACATGGACTTTTCAATCTCAAATACCTACCAAATTGTAGATAATTGAATTAGATTTCCAACGATACCAATATCGCAAAATTCCGACAATCGAGTAAAATGTTATGCCATTTTTCGTGTGAGGCAGCAAGCCTACGCGATCTTGGTGCATCGCGTCGACTTCACCTCGATACGAAAAACTGACACGGATCCAAGACTATTTTACATGATAATTCTACTCCAGAAGGTCCTAGGGTAACTTTAGTCAATTTCCCTCACCCAAATCCGTCCAAAACACATAATTTCACCCCCAAAGAAGCAAAGATACCTCATTATTCATCTTTTCATCTCTAGAAGAAAAACCCTAAGCTCATACTTTCTCTCCAAAAATCCAAAATTCCTCCATTAATTCTCTAAGATAACTCAAGATTAAGGTTTCCCAATACAAGAACTCATCTTCAAAATCATCATAGGGAGTCCAAGATTCAACCTTTTATATTCAATCCATTAAAAATCATCAATTAAGGTATGTGGGGTTTGAACAAAAATACTTCTTTCATTCTTGTTTCCAAAGCTTTAATTTTTATCAAATTATTTCGTGATTTTGTAAGTGGGTTGTACCAAATTTACTTTAATTTGAATTTATGAAGTTATAAAGTACTTAAGTCTTGAATTTTATGATATTTCACCTATTTCATGTCTTGAATTGAGAATTAATGCTATAAATTGCATGTTATCAACATGAATTGATGTTTTCAAGTGTTTCCAAGATTCATGTCATGATTTATGCTTCATTATGAAATTCAAATTATTTGAACATGAGTATAAGCTTTAAACCAAGTATGAGTTGTGGTGTTTTCTTGAAAATTATGTCATTTATCATAATTCAATAAGCAAGTGCTTTGACTTTAAAGAAAAATTTGTTTTGAGCCTGAGTTAAGAAGGAATCAACATTCATTATGATTTAAAGCAAAGATAAATATGATTTGGTATTCATTATAGACCCTTGAGTTATTTTGAGGTGGATTTCCTAAAAGTTCTGAGCTGAGTATGGGAGAAGTATTCAGCACCGAGTTGGATATGTTACTACAGTTTCATACCCCAGAACTACATGCCACCGTAGGTTGAGATACTTATTCCCACTATATGTGGATAACCGATAGAGTGATCACTAAAGTTGAGGTTCTATTCCGATGACAAAGGTAGAATAGCTCTCCCCAACGTGGGCGAGAGGTTGGACTCCATGTAGCTCACATGGTTTATGTTGGTTAGAAGAAACTTCCCAAAAGATGTCCCTACTCTTAAAACAGTTTTAGTTCTTTAGAGTCTTGAGATAAAGTTTTTTTCACATAGAATAAGCTTTAAGATTTCTAAAGCCTAAGACAGAGTACTTTCCAGATTTTAGAAACTAAGTGTAAAAGCTCACAATTTATTCAAATATTATTTTACTTAAGATTTCAGTTACAGAATTACAGTTACAGTTTAAAAAATAAAGGTGACTCCTTTTTCCACTTAGCCAATAAGATTTGAGAATAAGGAATGAATATAGATTTTAGAACTAAGTGTAATGACTCACGAGATTTATACTACATGCTTTACTTTCTATGATTTATTAGTTTTAGATTACAGATTACTCAAGCTATGTGAGTCATTTACATTTAGCATGCATGATTTTATAAATGAGGATAACGAGATATTATTTTACTTATTGCATGCACCCTCATATACTCAGTACATCCTTAAAGTGTTGATATACATATATGTCTATGTGCTACATTGTCTCATAATATAGGTACAAGATTTAGTATGCACATTCAGATTCAGATAGTTGCAGATTCCAGCCAGCAAGATAATGAGTCCTTCTACTTCGGAGACTCCAGTTATATTTATTTATGTCGTTTATTCTCTTACTCATATGTATTGATTAGCGATAGTTGGAGTAGCTTCCCAACTATCTATAGTCAGTATTAGTAGAGACTTCATAGACAGACAGTAGAGTTAATGTATTTTTTTTAGTTTTTCTTGTAAAAGCAGAGTTGTAATCATGTGAATTCAGTTTTGTATTAATCAGATTCCGAAAGAGTTATCTTCCACTTATTTTGCACAGATTTATGCATTTTATTCAGTTGCTTATGAGTTAAGCCATTAGAAGGGTTAGCTTGGGTCACTTATGATCCTAAGCACCGTGTGACATCTCGGGACCAATTTTTAGGGCGTTACAAACTTGGTATCAAAGCATAAGGTTCAAGTGTCCTAGGGTGTCTGTGAAGTCATGTCTAGTAGAGTCTTGAGGAATGGTACAGAGACGTCTGTACTTTTCTTCGAGAGGCTACGAGGAATTTAAGAAAAGTTTCCTTTTTTTCCTACTCGAAATCATGCAGTTAAGTTGTTCTTTTAGAATCTCCATTCTATTCGTGTGTACCCCAAAATTCCTCTATCTATGTATTGTTCTTGAGGTAATATGATCAACGAGTTCTAATTCGTCCCCAGATAATGCTCTTAAATTTACTAGCAGAGATTTCAGAAGTCACACAAAGAGCTAAGAGGAGCTCCTTAGTGTGTTAAGTTCCTTGAGTTGAAAGTCTATGTCCTCATTCTTATGAGTCATTCAGTTAAGATAGAGTAAGATGTGTATTCTTAGATCATTGAAGACTGTGTTTCAAGTTTCTATCTGTTGTAATCTTATTATCATTGTGTTTTTGAAACTAAAGTCTAGTGAAGTCGTATGGGGCTCTTTCAATTCACTAGCATAGTTGCTTTGTTATTCATCTCATTTTGTTGTTCAAAATACAAAATCAAAGTCTAGTGAAGCCGTGTGAGGCCTATTTCGATTCACTAGAAAATTATTGTTTATCTTATTGTTGTTGTGTTGGTTGGAACTGGGGGTTTAGAGGTGTAGTGACAATAAAAGTGGTAATGGCGATTTATTGAATATATATATAGACAAATCTTTTTGCATAAGATTGTGTTAGTAATGAAGTGATACGTCCTGGAGTGATAGTTTAGTAGAAGGTAGGGAAGGAATTATTAGTTAAGGTGAATTGTTGTTTGCTTGAGGTGTGAAAAAGGATTGTTGATAGTATTTGTTGTATTAGAAAAGTATAGGTTATTGATTAAGTACTTGGTGGTTTAGTATTGTTAATTTAGGCTTTCCTTGAGGTTGCAAAAGCAGGTTAGTTGAAACTTGTAGAACTATAAGAAAAGTTTAGGCATATAGATGGATGGATAGTAGTGATGTGTAGAGGGAGGATATGCTAATTAATTATAATAAGAAAGGCCATACTTTTGTGATTATAAAGGTGAGAATAATTATGGTTTGATTATTGATGCTAATTATATGGAGGTGGTGTATAAGGCTTGAACAGTGTATGCAAGAGTGTAAGTTCATGTATTCATAATTAAGTATGATATAGAGGTGTGCCCAAGGTAATATGGGGAAGCATTTTTCTTGAAGTTTACTAGAACCCTTAAGTTTCTAAGTTAAGTGGAAGGAGGCTAGTGACATAGTATATGGTGTTCTTAGTAGCTAAGTTATAGAGTATGATTGATAATGTATAGCCTTTGGATATAATCTTGATTATCAAGGCTTAAAAATATAAGTATAGAAGTGTGATCTTGGTAGGCTATGATTATGTGTGTAGAGATGTATGTATGTTTACAAATAAGGGTGTAAGTTAGTGATGATGATTATTGAAGCTAGAAAGTTAAGGATGGTATATGAAAGGGTTGTTCAAGAATGAAGTCAGTAAGTTCGAACTATAGTTTATTCTTGTGAGTTTGGCATTTATGTGTAGACACTTGAATGATGAAATTATGGCTTAGTCTCAAGGATATAGAGTAGACCATAAGCTTAGAATATCAGATTTGACTTAAGAGGGAGATGGTAGAGTGATGAACCAAATCAAGTTTTGAGAATTAGATTGTAATACATGTCAATAAGAGTCATGATAAGATAGTTATCCCTTCTTACTATAGAGTATTCCTTGGATTTTAGTCATTATAACACCAAATCCATGTCTTTCATGATAGATCCATGCCTCATGCCAATGCTTACACACATCATGCATTCTCAAGTCCATTCTCAGTTTCTTGCAAATAAGTAACAGCTTTACTCTGTAATTCAAATTATCCCTCATGAATCTATGAACTCAAGTCTTATGTTGAATAGCTCATGATAAGTATGAACTAATATTTCAAAGTGTGTTCACTTTTCAAAAAACTCATGATCCTAGTGCAATCTAGTTTATATCATGTATGTCCTCAATTCAGATCTCTTGGTGAATCCATGATCTTGATATTCTATTCCTCAGGCCTCAGTAAAGTGTCAAAGATATCCTTCCAAGTTTTAGGTCCTTATGCTTTTACCTTTTAGTGAACTTTCCTTGAATAATAGTAGTGGTGATGAGTAATTGTGTGGTAATATTGAGGCCAAGTATTTGATACATGTTGTGGATAGTTGAAACTTGTGTGTGTGTGTTCTTGGGGTAGTGCATTGGAGTTGTTGTGATAGATGTTTAGAGAATATGAGGAGTGTGTTATTAAGGGTGTTTGTTTTGACGTTTATATGTGATTGTAACAATAGGGTTTAATGACATGTTGGTGTATAAGTAGATGAATGTGGTGTGCATTAGTTTCCAAACTTCCCAACCATACAATATAAATCCTTAAGTGAATTCATGATCGAGGTTGTCAATAGCACATCTCGTGTAAGTTTCAGATTTTTCGAGCGAAGTTTGATGGTAAAAACAATGAGGCAATGTAATATCGCTGTGGCGAGTCGATATTTCTTTGGTAGAGAGAAACGCAGTGCATCATATATCACGTCGGTAGTCATGTTAAGTCATGGTGTTATATGCAGTACCCCATGATTTTGAGTTAGGCTGGACCATGGTGAGAGGACTTAGTTTAGTTTAGACCTTAGTAAGATAGGTTTATCAATGACCATGTGATAATTAGAAGTTGAATCAAGTGAGTATGGTATTTAATGGGAATAGTATAGTGAGGGAGTATCCGAGAAGAGTTCCTAAGCTTGAAAGTAAGAAGTTGCATTGCCTAAGGCCTAGAAATTCTAACCTAGCTTATAATATATATATCTAGGTTCTAAGTTATAGAGTTGTATCAATGTTGTGATTCCCTAGTCGGATGTCTTGTTCTGATCATGCCCAAAATTCTTTGATCCCTAATATCATTAGAAATTTCTTGGGAAGAGTGTTGAAGAAATACCCTATTTGGGTGTGAGCGTTTAGTATGAATAGGCCCGTGTAGCCAGTAGTCCAATTTAACAGTCAGACAGACAAATTTCTATAGTTTTCCATTTTTTGATTTAGTCTAGTCTTACTACCTGAAGTTTCCTGAGTATGTCCATTCCAAGAGGTAATGGGTTTGCATCCATGTAAATTATAAATTTAGTTCAGCACTCATATCATGAATAAGTTTTAGTTTTAGATATTAAAGTCATGATTTAGTTCATGAGTATCCTATGTATCATCTCAATCTTTTCCTAGTATTTCAACTAAATCTGTATTATTCAGGGACGAACAATCTCAAGTGGGTGATATTGCAATACCCTGAGTTTTCATGTTATAAACCTATCATATTTTTCTCGCGAAAGTAGATCCAACCTAAAGTAATGGTTACTCATAAGTTGACACTCTCGTTTCTATCTCATCTATATAGCTATTTTTCATAAGAATTCATGCACTCGCAGATCAGTTTAGTAGCTCATTATGTTCAAGATTCATTGATTTATTTTATTTCATTTGTGCATGATAGCGTATAGCTTCAGATTCCTCGGTGTATTCAGCTTAACTAACCACATTCGAGGAGGAATATTCCCAAGGGGGAAATAATGTAATACCCTATATTTTGGTGCTAGTCTATAAACTGTCATTCTTACGTGTATAAGCTATAATATAAATGATTCCATGTGAAAATAAGTTTCATGATCATTATCATAGTCTATGAAGTGGTTTAGAGGTGAAAAATGTTCATAGCAATGACTTAGAACAAAGTTGAGCTAAAATCATTTCATTCGTCTAACATTTGGTGTTTGATTCTACAAGATTCTACTTTAAATATATATATAACTACTTATATAAATGGAATTTTCCATCTAAAATACCCACCAAATTGAAGGTAATAGAATTAACTTTTCAACGATACCAATTCTGCAAAAATCCGACAACCGAATAAAAAGTTATGCCATTTTCCGTGTGAGGCAGTAAGCCGATGCGATCTTGGCGTGTCGCGTCGACTTCACCTTAATACAAAAAAATGACGTGGATCCAAGACTATTTTACATGATAATTCCATTCAAAAAGGACCTAGGGTCACTTTAGTCAATTCCCCTCACCCAAATCCGTCCAAAACATATAATTTCACCCCCAAAGAAGCAAAGATACCTCATTATTCATCTTTTCATCTCAAGAAGCAAAACCCTAAGCTCATAGTTTCTCTTCAAGAAACCCAAAATTCTTTCATTAATTCTCCAAGATAACTCAAGATTAAGGTTTTCCAATACAAGAACTCCAAGTACTCATCTTTTAAAGCATCATAGGGAGTCCAAGATTCAAGCTTTTACATTCAATTCATCAAAAAACATCAATTAAGGGATGCGGGATTTGAACAAGAACACTCCTTTCTTTCTTATTCCCAAAGCTTTAATTTTTATCAAATTATTTTGTATTTTTGCAAGTGGGTTGTACCCAATTTATTTTAATTTGAAGTTATGAAGTTATAAAGTGCTCAACTCTTGAATTGTATGATATTTCACCAATTTCATGTTTTGAATTGAGAATTAATGCTATAAATTTCATATTACCACCATGAATTGATGTTTTCAAGTGTTTCCAAGATTTATGTCATGATTTATGCTTCATTATGAAATTAAAATTATTTGAGCATGCGTATAATCTTTAAACCAAATATGAGTTTTGGTATTTTCTTGAAAATTATGACATTTAGCATGATTCAATAAGCAAATGCTTTGACTTTATAGAAAGATTTGTTTTGATCCTGAGTTAAGAAAAGAATTCACATTAATTATAATTTAAAGCAAAGAGAAACATGATTTGGTCTTCATTTTAGACCCTTGAGTTATTTTAAGGTGGATTTCCTAAATGTTCTGAGCTGAGTATGGGAGTAGTATTTAACACCGAGTTGGGTAAGTTACTACGATTTCATACCCCAGAACTACGTTCCACCGTAGGTTGAGATACTTATTCCCACTATATATGGATGACCGAGATAGTGATCACTAAAGTTGAGGTTCTATTCCGATGGCAAGGGTAAAATAGCTCTCCCTAACATGGGCGAGACATTAGACTCCATGTACCTCACATGGTTTATGTCGATTAGAAGAACCTCCCAAAAGATTTCCCCATTCTTAAAACAGTTTTAGTTATTTAGAATCTTGAGATAAAGTGTTTTCCACACAGAATAAGCTTTAAGATTTCTAAATCCTAAGACAGAGTACTTTCCAGATTGCAGCAACTAAGTGTAAAATCTCACAATTTATTCAGATATTATTTTACTAAAGATTTCAGTTACAAAATTATAGTTATAGCTTTCAGAAATAAAGGTGAGCCTTTTTCCACTTAGCCTATATGATTTGAGAATAAGGAAAGAATACAAATTTTAGAACAAAGTGCAATGAGTCACGAGATTTAAACTACATGCTTTACTATCCATGATTTATGAGTTTCAGATTTCAAATTACTCAGGCTATGCGAGTCATTTACATTTAACATGCATAATTTTACAAATGAAGATATTGAAATATTATTTTACTTATTGCATGCACCCCCATATACTCAGTACATCCTTAAAGTGCTGATCCACATATATGTCTATGTGCTACATTGTCTCATAAGGTAGGTACAAGATTTAGTATGCACATTTTGATTCAGATAGTTGCAGATTCCAGCCTACAAGATGATGAGTCCTCCTGCTTCAGGGACTCCAGTTATATTCATTTATGTCATTTATTTGCTTACTCATATCAATTGATTAGCGATAGTTAGAGTAGCTTCCCAACTATCAATAGTCTGTATTAGTAGAGGCTTTATAGATAGACAGTAGAGTTAATGTATTTAGTTTTAGTTTTTCTTGTAAAAAAAGAGTTGTAATCATGTGAATTTAGTTTTGTATTAATCAATTCCGAAGAGAGTTATCTTTCACTGATTTTGCGTAGATTTATGCATTTTATTTAGTTGTTTATGAGTTATACCAGTAAAAGGGTTAGGTTGGAGTCACTTGTGATCCTAAGCACCTTGTGATGTCTCGGGACTCATTTTTAGGGCGTTACATATGGCTCATGTATAATATTTTTTATATGGCTTTCGAGTTTGATTTGATATAATTTACATATATGTCTAATGATATAGCTCATATATATGATTATTGATTTAGCTTGCAGGTATGATTATTGATACAATTTATAGATATGACAAATTATGTGGTCAGCGATAGGACCCTAAACTTGTTTCAAAATTTTACTTGGACCCCTCAACTCAGACTTGTACGTATCAGTCCCCTAACCCCCACGAAATTTGATCCACCTAGGACTTTTTTTCCCACATGGAACATCGCGTGGTATAAAGTCTTTGTGGGCGCATGAAAGTGATTTTTACTGAATTTTCTTTTTTTTGGGTCTTTTTCAACCTCCATTATAATTTTTTTCTCCTATGTTTTCCACCATTGCCTGTCACTTTCTTCCTTCTTCGAAAGAATGGAGACCACCATTAAAACATTTAAATCTCATAATTTTTCTACATTTATCTCTGTCTCCCTACTCTTCCTCTTTCGCCGCCTCTTTCTCATCTAACATATTGATAATTAAAAAAGAATCACACCCAAAAAACATTGCAACAAAAATGTTTAAATCTAAAGTGTGGATGAGAAAGAAAATGTAAAAACAAAAAAAAAAGACCATTATAATATTGAGTTTATAGCAATTTGAACAAACTAAACAAATCCAAACTCCTACATTAACAACTGAAAATATGGAAAAACATCAACTAAAATAAATTTTTTTGAGTTTTTTTTATTTATTCTCTATTTCAATTAAACGTTTTACAAATTTGATTTTCGACTCAATTCTCAATTTCAATGGTTCTATTTTTTTAGTTGTCAAAAAAAATCAATCCTTACTCATTGCATTTCCTTCCAGCCCATGAAAATTTTGATTGCACCGGTTTTGTTTCTTAAGTTTGTTCTTCATTAAAAAGAAACTAGGGATGAGAAGAAAGGCATACAGTATATTGCATGGTCTATGAGAAAACATTCATGAAGATATAATTAGAAAATCAGAAGTTGGAAAATATTACTAAAGAGGGAAAGGGAAAATGATGAATTTAATCACCCAAGCATCCAAATACATGAGATATCATGTTGGATTTAACCACCTCAGGAGAGTCTATTGATGAGGTTGAAATTTTTGGCAGGCGTTAATGAAAATAGTAACAACCACTATGTCATTAATAGAGGGAGAGGGAGCGGGGGGTAGGCGTGGGGCTGGTTAGATTAGTATCAATCTTTAAATATAATTTTTTAACTTATAGTTATTTTTTTAAACTTATTTTCCATATATTTTTTTAATTGGTCATTTTTGCCACGTCACGCGAGTATATTGCACACATTCTATACCTTTTTTTGATTGTCCAAAAAAGGCCTAAGTGGATTAAATTTTGGGTGGGTTAAGGGCCTGATAGGTACAAGTATGAGTTGAGGGATCCAAGTTTAACTTTGAAACAAGTTTAAGGGCTTATTGATGACTTAAGACTTATTAATATGGCTTGTGGATATGATTAATGATATGATTCATAGATATGAATGATGATATGGCTTGTAGATATGATTAATGATATTATTCATAGATATGACTTATGATATGGATCATATATATGATTGTTCATATGACTTACCAATATGATTAATGATATAATTCATAGATATGACTAATAATATGGATCTTATATATGATTATTGATATGGGTTTTGGGTATGATTAATGATATGATTTATAGATATGACTAATGATATGACTTACATATATATGATTATTGATATGTTTTTTTGGGTAAAATTAAAGATATGATTTATAGATATGACTAATGATGTAGCACACACACACACATATATATAATCTTTGATATGGCTTTCCAATATAATTAATGATATGATTTATAGATATGACTAATTATGTGGCTTATATATACATAGTTATTGATAGGGATTTTGGATATGTTTAATGATATGTCCTATCAACATGCTTAATGATATAGTTATAAGTGTGATTAATGATATATCTTATAAATATGATTAGCGGTTTACAGATACAATTATTGATATAATTTATGGATATGACTAGTGACATGGCCTATGGATATGGTTATTGACATGACTTAATAAATGCGGTCTTGTTATAGTTCATGGGTGTGGGTATCGATATGACTTATGCTTGTGATTCTTTATCCGATGTATAGATACAAGTAAAAGGGATGGTCTTTCGTTATAGTTCATTGGTATAGTCTAGTGAGTTATTTTATCGATATATCTTCTTGATATGTTTTATATATGTGTGTTCTGGCTCTAGTCCATCAATTGATGACAATGATGATGATATTTATATTGTGAGTTCCTATTCATGTTTGACTGTTGATGATAATGATGATGATGCTATTGAGTTCGGTTCAAGTCCAACATTGGGAATTATGATGAAAGATATGGTTTGGATAGATTCTTTGCTATGGCATGAGAATTAGTAACTTATAGATATTTGATGTCTTAGTATCCTTGATTGTACCTTCTAAGCTTATGGAGTCCTGCATAGTTTTATTTACTTTTCGTACTTATTGGATTTTGGGGGCCAATCTTAGAGTTATAGTTGTAGGATCTTTATGCCACTATTTCATATGTATTTAATTATTTATGTACAGAGTTGGAGCTTATTTATTGGTTTTCCCCAATTACTGACTTAGCTTATTTTATTTGGTATCTTATCATATCTATATCATGATCTATCTTTATCGATCGATGGTACCTACTAAGTACTCATGGTTTTGGTTCTCATACTACACTTTTGTAATATTTTTAAGTAGATCTGAGTACTAGTTGTCACCACTGATTTGACGCTCGTGTAGGGTTGATTTTAGAGATTGGATAAGCTCTTCGGGTTAGGGTTACCCTTTTTCCTTCTAATTATCTATGTCTAGTTTATTATCTTTTATACAGATTGTATTTTACTATTCAGTACTCGTAGTTTATTTGTAATAGCTCTTGTACCGATATTATTGAGTCTTGGGATGGTTGTTGATTTTCTATCTATCTATTAGACCATTATGACTGTATTATTGCTATTTAAGTCTTTAATCGTTAATTTCCATCTTTTAGGTCATTTTCTACCAAGTTAGACCATTACATATAGCTTCAGGCTATGGTTTGGCTTACTTAATGGCGGGATAAAGTAGGTGCCATAATGTATTATAAGTCGGGTCATAACAAATAGATTTATAATTGTATCCCGAATAGCCATAAAAAATCATTACCAACCTTTGCCTACAAGATGTCAAATATTTGATCCATGAATGGCATAGAAAAGTGGTCCTTTTGTGTCCAATCATTTATCTTTCTATAATCCATTCAAACTTGTTTTCCCATGTCTTGCCTTAATGGATTCAACTCATTCTTGTAATACCCCGATTGTTCCTTGAGTCTAAATCCATCTTCTGAGTATATGGAAATGACTTCCAAAGTGAATAATGATAGAACTGTGTATAATTTCTCTAATTTCTACATTTTATCATGTAGATCATTGAATAAACTTTTGATTGATGCCAATTTCATCAAAATCTGACATCGGACGGGGGAGTTATGGCCATTTTACTAAATAATATCGGAATCGCCCATGCCTGACGGTGGACCTGACGGACCGCCAAGTCCTTGGTGAACCGTCAGGTGTCCCTTCAAGCCAAGGAGGTGACCCCTCTTTTTGGTCATCGTGTGACGGACAAAGTGGTGGACCATCAAAAAGTTGACGGACCATCAAGGAGTCCGTCAGGTCGAAGCAGAATGATTCATTTTTGGCCCCCGAGTGACGGACGATCTGGTGGACCATCAGATTCCTGAAGTACCGTCACTTCGACTGTCACTCCGAGGCAGAACATCCCAGTTTTGGATCTCGAGTGACGGATGACTTAGTGGACCATCAGTCCCTCTGACGGATCGTCAGGTCGGCCGTCACAGGACGATCCATCACAGGCCCCGATCAATGAATTTTAGCTTTTTCAAAAGGGCATTTTGGTATTTTCCTCCCATTTTGGTATTATAAATATATCCAAGTAGTAAAGGGAAGATCATTTTCTCTTATTTTTCTCCAATCTCTCCAAGAATTCTCTAGAAGCTAGGATTTTCTTCCAAGACCCAAAAAAAAATCCAATCTTCTTCCAAGAAATTCAAGAATCTCCCATAGATTTCTCTAAGTGGTTCAAGAATCAATCTTTCCTAGTCAAAGTCATCAAGAATCTTAGCCTAAAAGTGTGAGAAAGAAGTTCCAATCAAGTCTCTTATTCCCAAATTTATAATTCAAGGTACGTGGGGTTTGAACAAGAACACTTCTTTCATTCTTGTGCCCAAAGATTTAATTTCTATTATTGAAATCCATGATTTTGCAAAGTGGGTTTACACCCAAATTACTTTAATAATGATTTATGATATTTGAGCAAATCAAGATTGATACACATGACTATTTCATCATTTTATTCCTTAAATTGAGAACTTATACCATGAGTTGAATATTGTTATTATGAGTTGATAATTTCCGAATGATTTGAGATAAGAGTCATGATTTAAGCTTTTCAACGAGAAGTTTGATTATTGAATATATATATATATATATATTAATATTTGAGCTTGAGAGTCAAGAATAAGTTCTATGATGTTTTCGTGAAGTTTTTGATACATGAGTATTTTTCAACTTCCAAATTATGACTTGATATTTAATATTGTGAATTTCATGTTTCTACCATAAGTTGGTATTTCAAGTGCTTTCAAGACATGTGTCAAGATTTAAGCCTCCTTATGAGAAATTGGATTATCGAGTATATTGATTCATGAGATTGAGTTGTTATAATGAGTCTTGATATTTCCTCAAAGTTATTGATGTTACCATGACTTAATGAATTGATACATCTTAATGTTGATAAAGATTGTTTGATTTGAGTCGAGTTAAGAATCCACAGTTGTATATGATTTACCGATGAGATATATATATTTATGTTTTGGTCTTTAAAATACACCCATGAGTTGATATTGATTAAGGTGGATTTCCTAACACGTTCTAAGCTGAGTCTGGGAGGAGTATTTAGCACCGAGCGGGAAATATGGTATTTCCCCGAAACTACGTGCCACCATAGGATTGATGTTGATAATTGTGGGCCATAAGTTGAGTATGGGATTATGATAATGAGATTGAGGTTGTACTCCCTGGAAAGAGTACAACACCCCCCGTCAATGTGGGGTTATCTCCTTAGGAGGAAAAAATGTTGGACTCTAGGTGGCTCATATGGTGTAGTCATGTCGGTTATAAGAAAATCCCAAGTCCATAAGAGTTCAAGTTTCATGAGTTACCGAGTCACTCTAAGTCATAATTTAATTAGTTTGAGTTGAGTATAATGATTTATGAGATATATAATTCTTGTATTACTAATGATGAGTTTCAAGGAATATATTTCAATTAATTCAAGTAAAGAGAGTCGTTATCATCAGCATGCATGATTTTTTGTAATCATTTATGATATTATTTATAATATTGCATTGCACCCCCACATACTCAGTACATTCTTTAAAGTACTGACCCCCATATATTTCTATATGCTACAGTGCCTTATAATGTAGGTACAAGTTATAGCGCATATACCGCATTCAGTTAGTTTGCAGCTTCCAGTCAGCAGGTGATGAGTCCTTTTGATTCAAGGGCTTGAGTCAGTTATACAGTTCGAGGAGTATCATATTTTCTTAATCTAGTAGTATTGTGATTGGGTAGTTGGGAGTCATGACCCATCTATCTGAAGTCAGTACCAGTAGAGGCTTCATATACAGTCAATAGAAGTTGATGTATTAAGTTTTACTTTCAATTGTACAAGTAGAGTTGTAACCTTGTAACGTTCATAATTGTGTTGATCAAGTTTAGATAAGTTCTATGTTTTTGCTGATCTCATGTATACTTGAGCATTTTATTCAGTTGCTTATGAGTTATGCTAGTAGAAGGGTTAGCTTAGAGTCACTTATGCCCCTAAGCACCATGTGACGTCTCGGGACTCAATTTTGGGGCGTTATAATTCTTCTCAAATAATGCTACAATAAACACACCCTTCTTTCGTACATATTGAATTGGACTCACCTATTTGCTATTATCTATTGGATAAATAACACTAGAATTTGAGCGTTTTATAATCTCTATCTTCCCCACCTCTTGCATATGTGGATTCATCCTAGAGTAGTTCTTAATAATAGTGATGTAGTTCTTCTTAAGTTGAATTTTGTGCATTCATATGATGAGAAATATAACAATGATGTTGACAATTGTCCAACAAATTTCATGTTTGAAGCTTCTCTAAACTAACATGACAGCCTCAACTTTTGTAATGACCCTCTAGGTCATTTTCTATATTTTTTATTATTTTTACCATTTAGAGATTTCCTATATCTTTTCCAAGTCAGTTATGACTTGCTAAAACTGACAGTTTGGTTACCAGGTAGTTCATTTGGTTTTTAGAGATAATTTCTTATTTTAAAGTCTTTGTTGGTTCAAATTGTCTACTGAGCAAAAACTTTATTCAAACAGCCTTGTATGCCAATTCTGACTATTCCAACATCTCTATAACATTTATTTATGCTAGATGGACACTTGGTTTGGATCTCAAGGCTTCCAGACTCATTTTGGGCTAATGATCAAAAGTTAAGAAATATGGTATGGTGTGTGAGACTGACTTTTCATTGAAACGACCTCGGATGGAAATTTTTACTATTCCATTGTGTCTGCAACATTAAATTTGATAGGGTAGCATAATTCTTTTACATATACGGAATTCCAAATGAATCCTAAGGGGTTGGCAAAGATTACGAAAAATTTTAAGTCCTAACTAGTGCTGGTGTATTACTTAAGTGCCCATAAGGCCAGTTAAGAGAATGCTGCTAAAGTGGACTAGATGTTGCTTAAGTGATGGTTCCTTAAGCGGTATCTAGGCTAACACCAGTGTCGCTAAATTGACACTGCGGCCTAGTGTCCTCTTCAGCTAGGAAGGGTATAAATACCTCACATAGCCTGATTTTCCCCATTTTCCCTCCATTCTTAAGAATATTGCACCCTAAAAAGAGGGAAAACATGGTAGAATCATTTGTGGGTGATTTTAGATATTGGGAAAAGTTAATTTATACATTTCTTCTTCAAATTTATGGTAAGTTTCTATTAATTTCTTGATAGAATCCTTTATCTTTTCTAAAATCCCTAAAATCCTAGTGGCGTGATTGCAGCACCATTAGAGCTTAAAATTTATCCATTTTTTAGGATAGAGGGACTTTGTGTTGGTTTCGAAAGTGCAATATCATAAATGAGCCCCTCTTAGCATTTTTATGTAATTTTGGACCCAAAGTACTATAGTAAAATATGAGTATCATTGTTCTTATTTTGATGAGTAGATTATGATTTTGAAAGCATGGCATATAGTGGAAGCTTCTCAAAAGGAGAAATCATTGGTTTAGTGGATTCTTTAGGTTTTTTTTCGATATTCAGGTAGGCTAGGTTTATCTTCATCATAAATTGAGTTGTTTCATAGTATTATTATGATATTATGCTAGATATGAGGCATTATATAGGTGTTGGAGGTATGATTAAAGTATTTGGGTTAGTTGGACTATTTAAGATATCTCAAAACCATAATTTAGGCTGGTGTAGTTCACTTAATTGCTCGTGTTTTAGGATAAATTGGTATCTTAGGAATTATTAGGGCTTATTTCACATATGGAAATGAATTTAGAAACCTTATCCTATTCTGGGGTAGAATTTGCTTAAACATGGATTTCGGGGACTAAAGGTGGGGCCCTCCAGCCAATCTAAGGCCAAGACTTGTGTTAGCTTTTGTAGACCTATTTATGAATGTTGTACCCTTATTAATGATTCTTTGGTTATGTGTATGAGATTGAATTCTTAATGAGTATGCTAGTTTGGTATTAGGAGTTGATGTTAACTCCGAGTAAAATTTGGTGGTTTATTGGTATAGTTTACTTATATAGATTATTAGTATGGTATATGGTTATGGTATGTTTATATGAGTTCTGGTTTAAGTCTAATAATTGATTGTGATATTGATATATAATTTTTGGTCAAATCTGGCAGATGATGTTATAATGTTGATTCTATTGAGGATGATATAATAATGACACGAGTTCCAATTCAAGTCTGGATTTGGGAGTTGGGAATGATATGAATTGGAATGGATATTTTGATGGTTATAGCTGATATTTGGTAGATTTATGAATCTTCTGTTGTTTATTTCTCTTTGTTTGTACCCTTCAGGGTTATGTGGGTCTGCATTGGGGTTTTTTACTTTTCGATACTTATTAGTTAAAGGGGCCAATTTAGAATTTATAGTTGTGTGATTTTTATGTTACTTTTCCTTATTTATTTATTGAGCTATGCATAATAGTGTTAGAGTATATTTCTAGGTTTGCCCCTTTTTCCCTGACTTAACTTACTTTATTTTGTATCTTAGCATATTTATATCACGATTTACCTCAGTCGGCTGATGATGCCTACTGAACACCCATGGTTTTGGTACTCATACTACACTTTTGTACCTATTTGGTACAGATCCAAGTACTAGTTATTCCCATTGATGTGACACTCGTGCAAGGTTGATTTTCGAGATTAGGTGAGCTCTTGGAGTCGGAGTTCCCCTTTTTCCTTTTATTTATCTAGGTCTAGACTTTCTTTTCAATACAAATTATATTTGACTATTCAGTACTTATAGTTGATTTGTAGTAGCTCTTTTATCAACATTACTGAGACTTAGGATGGTTGTTAATTTTTTATCTATCAATTAGACTATTATGACTGCTTTATTATTGTTTTAACTCTTTAAATGTTAATTTCCGAGTTTTAGGACATATTCCACTAAGTTAGGCCATTGCTTATAGCTCTAGGCTAAGGGTTTTCTTACCTACTGGTAGGATAAAGTAGGTTCCATCATGATTCATAAATCAGGTCTTGAAAAATTGGTATTAGATCCTAGGTTTCACTAGAATTGTAGACATAAGAGAAATTGTCTAGTAGAGTATCACGAATAAGAATGATGATGCATGTTTCTTATATATAAGAGGCCAAAGGACATTCTTAGTAGTTCTTCACTATTTTCACTCATTAATTGATAAGAGACAAAGTTAGTTTCTAAAGAATTCCTTTGGTTTCACTCTTTCACAAATGGCTAGGACATGTGCTACCGCTACACGAGACAAGGGTCCTAAGACCATACCCAAGGATCGGATCGCTATTTATGGATAACGTATAGGTTGTAAAAATCCTAGAGATCTGTCCCCATCTAGGTTCCAGGATATTGGGACTTCAGCAAACTGTATTCCTGCTACCAAGGTATAGGTTCTTCTTCTCCAGCCAGCGGAGGGCCAGGGAGCAGCCCAGGCACCACCGAGGTTTGTTTCTTCTTCAATAATCAGGTATTGTTTGATTTATCTTTTTGAATTTGTTGGTGGTAATTCATCTAATGATGCATGATCTATGGATCAGACTAGTATTGTGGTAGAGGTGCAACTTATAGTTGCGGCTCCTAGAGATGAGGTCCCTCCTGCATTGATGTTGTCTAACTAATAGTTGCATAGCCGGTAGTTTCTTATCCGGTGGTTCCCAGCCTGCTATGTTTGTTGAAGAGTACAATATTTTGGGTAGGTTCTTGAGATTGTCTTTACCTAGGTTTTCTAGTGCATCATCGAGCAAGGATGTGCATGATTTCTTAATTTCTTGTAAGGATAAGCTCCATAATTTAGGCCTAGTTGAAACTCGGTGTGGATTACACTATTATTTAGTTGGACTTAGAATGTTGACATTGGTAGAGAGGTCATCTTAAATCTTGTCCAGTTGAATCTTCCCTACTGACATAGACTAAATTCTCTGAGATCTATTCAGAGAAGTACATGCTTTATAATCTTAGGGATTGTTTGGGAAATCAGTTCTTGAAGTTGGAGTAGAGCTTCATGACTGTTGTAGATTATGAGGCTTAATTTAATAAGTCATCTAGGCATACTACTTCTATTCTAACTACCAGGTATGAGAGGGTTCATTACTTGTTCGAGGATTGAGACTTTCTGTACAAATGTCTACACAAAATTTGGTTCTTGTGGGTTGGACTTTTGCTGAGGTTTTAGAACATGCTCAGGATATGGAGGATATATTTTACGAGGACCAATGGGGTAGTAATGAAAGGTTGCATTATCAGGGTAATTTAGTAGGAGACTTAGTAGCTCATAATTCAAAGGTAGTGGTTCTAAGGATAGGTACCCTCTGTGTTAGCTGTATCATCATGAAGGTCTATCTAGTAGACTCCTTTAGGCTGCTCTTCAGATTATTAATTAAGGCTAGTCTTGTTTTAGTGATCATCCTGGATAGGGTAGTGGTCTATTCTTGAGAGGTTTGTTTTTAGGTTATTCTAGTTGTGGTGGTTATTCTTGGTTAGCCAGATCTTCTAGTTTTAATACCCCGCCTGGGTCATAAGCTTATTGTCATTTTTTTAGAGAGTGCCCAAGCCCCTAGAGTAATGGTTCATTTAATTCAGAGTGTTCCACCAATTCAGGAAGTTCTGTCCCTATCTAGAGGTGGTGTGCATGGTCTTAGAGGTGGTCCCCAGGCTACTCTAAGAGATTCTGATATAGGTAGGATAGGATATTGGTCAAGATCCCATCTCGATGGCTAGTATGGTTAATAGTATAAAGTACCTGCTAAACCCAAGGCTGAGTCTTTGGATGTTATTATTACATGTATGATCTTGTTGTGCCACCAGTTGGCTTTTGTTTTATTTAATTTGAGATCTATTTATTCTTATATGTTTTCTTATATGCTTTGTGGTTAACGTTATCTTGGGATTCATTATCCATGCCATTATGTGTATCTACTCCCTTTGGTGATTTTTTTGTAATAGATCGAGTTTTCAGATCATGTCTCAGGAATTTTTGAGTGGTTGATAATTATGTTGATCTTATTATACTAGACATAGTAGATTTTGATGTCATTTTAGGCATCGATAGGTTATCCCACTATCATGTGATCCTGGATTGTTTTGCAAAGACTGTTACCTTAGTTATGCCTAACATACACCTAATTGTATGGAAGAGAGTGGTTAGCTGCGGGCCAATAGGTATTATTTCTTATATTCATGTTAGGATACTTATTTCAAGCCTTTTCAAGCCTTATCTCACATATAGTTATGATATTAGTAAGGAGAGTTTGTTGTGTGACTTTTTTTCTATAGTTCATGAGTTTCCTGATGTTTTCCTTGCCTATCTACCTGGTCTTCTTCTTTATCATGATAATGAGTTTGTTATTGATTTTCAGCTGGGCACCAGACCTATTTCTATGAACATTACTGTATAGCTACTATCGATCTTAAGGAACTAAATTCTCAGCTTCAGGATCTTCTTAGAAAGGGTTTTATTAGATTGAATATGTCTTTTTGGGGAGCTCCTGTGTTGTTTGTGAAGAAGAAGGACAGTTTCTTACATATGTGTATTTATTATAGGAATCTTAATAAGGTGACCATGAAGAATAGATATCATATGCCTTGCATTGATGATATTTTTGTCTAGCATTAGAGAGCAATAATTTTTCTAAGATTGATTTGAGGTGCAGTTACCATCAGTTGAGGATTTGGGACGAGGATCCAAAGATAGCCTTTAGGACCTCTTATGATCATTAGGAGTTCCTAGTGATGTTTTTCGGGTTGACTAACACCCCAGCCTTATTTATGTATTTGATGAACCGTGTGTTCTGGCCTTATATGGATTCTTTTGTGATTGTGTTCATCAACGACATCCTTGGGTATTCTAGAATTAGAGAGGAGCATATGTAGCATTTGAGTATTGTGCTACGAACTTTGAGAGATCATATGCCTTTTGTCAAATTCTCTAAGTGTGTGTTTTGGCTTGAGTCGATGACGTTCCTTGGGCATGTGGTGTCCAAGAATAGGATTATAGTAGACCCAACAATGATCGAGGCTATTAGTAATTGGGATAGGACTATATTTTCATTTAAGGTTCGTAGCTTCATTGGTTTGGCCAGTTACTATAGATGATTTGTTAAGAGCTTTTCTACCATTGCATCACTGATGACCATATTGACTTAGATAAAGGTTCCTCTATGATGGTTCAAGGAGTGTAAGTCGGGCTTTGGAAAACCTAAGGGTTTTTTACCTCAACTACTATTTTTGCTCTCCCTATTGAGGGTGAGGGATTCATCGTGTATTGTGATGTTTCTTGAGTCGATTTGGGTTATGTGTTGATGCAGTTGGGTCATGTTATTTCTTATGAGCCAAGGAAGTTGAATGTGCACAAAGGCAACTACTCTACTCATGATTTGGAGTTGGCGGTGGTAGTTTTCACGCTTAAGATTTAGAGGAATTATCTTTATGGCGTGCATTGTTACATTACATAAACCATCATAATCTTTAGCATCTTCTGACCTATAGAGAGCTTAATTTCTAGTCATCGTTGATGGATGGAGTTTCTTAAGTATTATGACATATCTATCTTGTATCATCTGGGCAAGACAAATATGTTAGTGAATGCCATGCATCAGAAGGCGGTAAGTATTGGTTGCTTGGATTGTATTTCAATTTCTTAGAGGTCGTTCGCATAAGACACTTAGTTATTAGTATACTTGATGGTTCGAATTGATATTTTAGACCCTAGGATGATTCTTTCTAGTGTTAAGGTGAGGTCTTCTCTATTTGAGTAGATTTGAAGTCGTCAGTTTGAGGATAAGAAACTTTGCATAATCTGTGATCAGGAGTTGAATAGTGAGTCCAAGAGGGTTACCATAGATTCATAAGGTGTCTTTAGTTTTGATAGTCACATTTATGTTTTGAGGGTTGATGACTCTATTCAATCAAGTTTGCATAAGGCTCACAACTCTAGATATTCAATTCACCTGGGTACAACTAATATGTATAGAGATTTGAGGAAATATTATTAGTGGAGTTGTATGAAGAGAGATGTGGTGGACATTGTAGCTCGTTGCCTATGTTGTCAGCAGGTGAAGGTCTAGCATCAGAGACCTGGTGTCTTGATTCAGAGGTTGTGCATCCCCAAGTAGAAATAGGAATAGATCACCTTAGTGGTTTGCCTCACATTTCTCGTGGTTCCGATGGTATTTGGGTCCTTATGGATCGTTTGATCACGTCGACACATTTCATTCCTATTCAGATGTCCTTCAGTGCCAACAGGTTAGCCCGTACCTATGTTAGTAAGAAAGTCTTTCTATATGGTGTGCCTATATCTATCATTTCAAACTATGTTCGGTGTTTACTTGTATTATTTGGAGAGCTTTTCAGGGGGAGTTGATTACTCAGATGGATCTTAGTACAGCCTTTCATCCCCAGATTGACGAGCAACCAAAGCGGACTAAGCAGGTTCTCAAGGATATTCGAAGCCTGGGTTATAGATTTTGGATGTCAATAGGAGCAAGACTTAGCTTTGGCAGAGTTCACGTAGACTAATTGCTACCATTCGAGTATTGAGATGGTGCCTTTTGAGGCTTTATCTGGTAGGAGATATTTTTCTACAATTAGATGGTACGAGACTTCTGAGATTAGGCCCCGTGGAATTGACTTGCTTTAGGAGTAATTGGATACATTCAATGTGAATCAATACAAGTTAATGGAAACTTAGACTAGGCAGAAGGCTTATGTAAATCGTAGACTTCGTGCCTTGATATCTGGAGTTTGTGATCGAGTATTCTTTGTGTATCTCCCATGAAAGGTGTGATGAGGTTAGGGAGGAAAGGCAAGCTTAGCCCTTGATACATTAGACCCTTTGAAATTCTTTGCTTAGTTATTGAAGTTGCTTATGCATTAGTCTTACCCCATAGAGTTTTTTGTTGTCTATCTAGTTTTCCATGTTTCTATGTTGCAGCAAAACATTCCTGATACGTCTCATGTGGTTAGATAGGACTAAGTTCAGTCGGATGAGCGTTTGACCTTCGTGGAGGAATCGGTGCTCATATTGGCTAGTGATGTCAAACGGTTGTGCACTAGACAGATTCCAGTACTTAGGATTTGGTGAAGGCATTTCACAGTAGAATAGGCTACTTGGGAGATCAAGAGCGAAATGTAGACCCAATATCCTTACATGTTCGAGGCTTCAAGTATATTCTAATCCTTTTACTTTCCCCAGATTAAAGTTCTTTTAGCATTGGATATTGTAATGATCCTTCAGGTCATTTTCTATATTCCAGCTCTTTTTCGCCATTTAGAGCTTCCCTATAGCTTCCCAAGTCATTTTTGACTTGATGGAATTTGCAGTTTGGTTATCGGGCAGTTTGTTTGGTTTTTAGAGACAATTCCTTATTTTGAGGTTTATGCGAGTTCAAATTATCTACTAGGAAAAAACATTAATCAAATGACCTTGTATGCTAATTTTGACTTTTCCAACAGCTCTGTAACATCAAGTATAGGCTAGGTAGACCTTTTTATTGGGTGTTGAGGCTCCCATACTCATTTTAGGCTATTCGGCAAAAGTTAAGAAAATGGTAAGTGGGTGTGGGACCCATTTTTTGTTAAAATGACCTCAGATGGAAATTTTGACTGAGCCATTAAGTTTGGAATATCAAGTTTGATAGGGTAGTATAGTTCATTTATGTATACTAGATTTCGGATAAATCCTGAGGGGATGGCAGAGATTTGTAAAGGTTCCAAGTCTCAGTTGGTGTTGGTGCATCGCTTAAGTGCCCATAAGGTCTCTTAAGTGAATACCACTAACATGCCCTTAAGTTTTCTTAAACAAATGCCTCTAAAGCAGCCTGGCATCGCTAGCATGTATTGCTTAAGCGATACCTTTGCTTCTTAAGCGACCAAAGGTCGCTTAAGTGGTACCTGGCTGACACTAGATGTCACTAAAGTAACACTTTGTCACTTAAAAGACCAGTGTTCACTTAAGATACACCTGTTGACTTTGATGTTCGGGATACTTTCTCGATTGTTCGTGACCAAGTCATATGCGAGAATTAAAGAAAAGCTGAAAAAATAACTTCTGCCACATGCTAACTTAACATGCAAACTACATGAATCACATGTGGACCTCATGCGGGAGAAGCATGTGTTAGAAGTCCAAAATCCAGAGAGCTAACCTGCAAGAAATTTTTGTTTAGGCACATGTGGTCACTACATGCATCCAGCCTGTAGGCTGGATATACCATATGTGCCCAAGGTCAGGCCACATGTGGTGACCACATGTAGCCACCGGTCCTTTTTTCTCCTATATCATTCGGGGTTTGGTTTTAGGGTTTCCTCACATACTATCAATACCCCTTATGTGTTTTTTATTACAAGTTACGCACTCTTGATACTAACAAACATATTTTGATTCCAATATTCAATTTTAGTCTTGGAATTCTCTTGTATTAATTTTGGTTAATTATTTAAGTTATGGTTTTGGTTTTGGTTTTTTACTTGTGATTATTGTGATTTCATTGTATGCTTTCAATTATGATTGTTGTTGATTACATCACAAGAATGAGTAGGTAAAAATCCTTAGCTAGGGTTGTGAAAATCCTAGCAGATTGACAACTAAGGGAACTTCTATTGTTGTTTTAAACTGATACTTATGCGTGCATTATATTATCTTCACTTTAATAGTTATCTTACCAGTTGCAATTGTTAGGATCTCTCCTAGATTATTTCTACTTACTCCAAAAGAGGAGTAGTGAGTAGGAAAAGTAATGACAACAGTAATTTGGAGTTTAACTGTCGATCCACGCTACTAGGTTTTTTTCGATGTAAGATGGTTAGATTTTATCTAATAACTAGAGACTCAAAAGGTAATAATTAACAGGAATTAAGATAAGGGTTAGTAAGGTGACATCCTAAGACTCAAAAGGTAAAGGGTGAAATCCTTTTGCTCATCCAAAAGACTGTAGAAGGTACATAACTTATCGATTCTATATGAAAGGTATCGGGTTGGTTCAACAAAGAACGATAAGCCTATGGAGTTAAGAAGCCATGGGTAACACAATCCTAGTGTTCACTCATGAATGATTACAACCAAAGTTGATAGTTTTTACAAGTTCGATATTGAGACTCAAAACCCCCTATTTACTTTTCCAGTTCTACCCATTGATTACAACAGCTGAGAGCCACAATTCCACATATTGCCTTGGGATTTGACCCCAACCCTTGTTGGGTTACTATATTTGGCAGAGACAGTATCATATTCAGAATGGTGGTGTTGCTGGGATATCTCTAAATTTTGGCACCGTTGCTGGGACTACGGTGTTGATTTGTTAATTGAAGTTGTTACATTTTTGGGTTTTTATTTTTGTTTTTGTGCTTAGTTGGGTTGACGCCGGCGTATGCCTAAAACACGTAGTAGAGGAAATCACTAATTCCCAGTGAATCCGAATCAAGAGAGGATCCTATAAACACCTAGCAGGATAGTAGAAAAGAAAAGATATTATATTTCTTAAGGGGTTCGTGATGTTCTATCTCTCCCTCCTACCGAAGGAGTTCAAGATATTGCTGATCGACAAAATAATGAGATTTTATCTCTAGATAAAAATAAGAGAAGAGAAGCAGAAGAAGCTCGGGGGATAGCTAAAGAGGCAGAGCTAGCTGAGAAAAGACAAAAAATAGATAGCCAAGTATCACTCGATGGAAATCAGAACAGAGCGAGAGGTGGTTGTTTTCAATTTATCCAAGAATATAAGTATATCCAGCCATATATAGATGATGAAGATGATTTGGGATATGTTGAATAGGTAGATATTGGAGCCATTATCCCTCATGTCTTACCCTCTGATGTCAAGTTTAATATCTCTAGTTCTATGATCCAACTCTTTTACTTGAAGGGTGTGTTTGCGGGGTTGCGTATGGACAATGAAAACATGTATCTGGAAAATTTTACGGGGATCTACACTTTATATACCATACCTGGGGTACTCAGGAGACACTTAGACTGAGGTTGTTCCCCTTTTCGCTTACTGAAGAAGCATTTGTATGTCTAGGGGGACTGCCAAAAGAATCTATTACTACATGGAATGAGTTACGAAGATAATTCTTGAATAGGTTCTTTCATCTATCTAGAGTATTGCATCTTAAGGACAAGATTTATAATTTTAAACAACTGATGTTAAAATCTATGTATGAGGCATAGTTCATGTTCAAGAAGAAGCTTAGCATGGTTCCCAACCACTGAATTTCAGGGACAAGCTTGTTGTAGATATTCTATAGAGCCATGACTATTAGTTATAGAGCAATGGTAGACACAATCTCAAGAGGAGCCTTTATGAGATTACGATGGAAGATAGTGTCTAATATTATGGATCATATCGCATTAACTAACCGAGGGTGGAAAACTTAGGAGGTTGACAGAGGTTGTAACACTCATTGTATTGGAGCTTTTAGTGAGCCGAAAGTGACTGAGGATATTGTAGCTCAGGAAATTTCACTATTAAGGACTGATATTAGTGAGTTCATCAAATAATTTGCAATAATAAATTCTATAAAGGTTGATGTAGTAGGAGCAGAGGGTGCAGCCTTTTGGATACATAAGTCTGGGTTAGAGGAGAGGAAAAAGTATGTAGATTTTTGGTTGGAGGGTTTGCAAGACCAAGGGAAAGGTAATAAAGGTCGAACTATTCTGATGATAAAGTCAAATACATTCTACGTAGCAGACAAGATGCAAAATCAAGAATATAAAAAATGTTGACTAAACTTATGAAGGGTTAAGAGAGCCAAGAAATTTTCCTTAAAGAACTCAAGGATGATATTTCAGGATGGTCCCAGTGGAGTCACATTCAACTACTATAAAGCAGTTAGAGCAGCAGTATAGGCAAATCTCTGCCACTTTAGCCCAATGATAAATAGGTGCACTTCCTTCTAACATTGTGCAAAATCCTCTGACACCTGTTTATTATCTTGCTATTAATATTAGAAGTGACTCCTCACTAGATGAGAATTTTTTGCCTACTACTAATGAGATAGAGAAGGATAATACTGTTGAAGCATCCCAGGATTGGACCCTTAGAAAATTTCCTGGAATCTCATTTTTCGAACCCAATACGACTCATGGCATGAGCTGTATGGTGGGGTACGATTGGTGAAGTCCTATTATAAGCTGACCAGTGTTAGTTGGTGAGATGGTTTTGGTCATTAGAATGGTTACGACTTGGGTGTAAGTGTTGTATGGTTGGGTACGAGTCATATAGGTAACTCATAAGGTGGACAATATTTGATCCTCCTAGTGTTACATTTTACGAGGGATAAGGATCATGGGTATGAATTGTATGTTGAGGTTACAACTTAGGTTAATGAGTCGCATACTAGATAGTGTCTGATCTATGGTGGAGGCTTGGTTACGATTGGGTAGGTATCAACTGTGAGGGAGGTTACAACTCGTAAGGAGGTCAGTCGTAACCCTATGTCGAGTTTTTATGGGATTTAAGTGGGGGTATTCTAGACATTTCCCTACTTACTCTAATAAGGACCCATGACTTCTAATACTTTTAAAAGGTTATTTACCCTATTATTTTACTCTTAAACACTTAGAAACTCTTCCTAAACATATTATAATTCTCTCAAGAGCTTCTGGGGAAAAAAGCTAGGGTTTCAACTAAGGGATTACTTTGGGGCTTGTCTTGGTGAATCCTTTCCATCAATCTTCTTGGTTTAGGGCATAATTCTCTTCCCTAATTGTAATTTCAATTAAAGGCATGATTACATGGTTAATTTCATGGTTTTTCTCTTACATGATTATGGCTTTCAACAATATATTTAGGGGTTTTGATGTTAAATTCTTAGTTAAGATTTCCTATGGTTTTAATTATGTTTTTTATCCATTAACGGTGGTATTGTACAATTGAATTGCATTGTAATAGTTTAATGGTAATGGAATTTGGTTTTGTTTATATTATGCCCCCAAGTTGTTTGATAAAATGCTTATAAAGATATGTTCATCACGTTGGCTTATTTTAATGGAACTCTTGCTTGTTTTCTGCTTATATATAAAACCTTAAATGTTTTTCAATGGTCTACAAAGGTTAATGGATAATTGGTAATTCTTGTGGAGAACATGGTAGTCTCCCAAGAGGTTTAATATGGTCAATGATAGGGCACTTAAATATCCCCTTAATATAAATGGTTTGGCTATGGATAATGCTTGTAAGTATGGTGGTATGATGATACCACTGGTTTATTGAATAGCCATGTTTAATAAATGGATAATTGGATTATTTGTTAATGGTTTTAATTAGGCATTAATGGCGGAAAGTATAAACTAAGTTGTGGAAGGTAGTGGTCCCGAGATGATAAAATCGGAAACTCTTATTTGCCGATATGATGGGTCTTCGATGGCCACGTATGAGTATCACATTTATATTGGAAGGATGTACTATTCATCCTAGGGATATTTCCTGTTCGTGTGGCTACACACATTGGGACCCTATTAGCAAGGGGAATGAACCCATATGGCCCGTGGGTGGTAGGACAGCTAAGATACACAACCCAGGTAAAGGTTTCAAATGGCATGCTAAGCCCGGTCCCTTTTCCCAGCACTTATATATATATATGTATAATTGGTTACATTGGATGATTTTTACTTGGTTTTGATAACTGGCATTACTTTATCTTTACCCCAAGTTTTATGCTAGTGTTCACCCACTAACCCATTTACTAGCGGCTATATACCCATGCTATGTAGTAACTGGCCGTTTGACTCCGTATTCTTAATACTTGATTTGGGGATAGATTATTGGACTTAAGTGGTGAGCTTTCATCCTTTCAAAAGGCATTATTTCTTGTTTGACATTCTTAGACATTTTTACTTTCTTTCTGGATATTGGTCTTGGCCATGGTTGGGGGCATTTCCTAATCGAATGTTAGTATTCTTTTGGATAGAGACTTTATGGTACTTCTGGGGGTTGGTATGGGTGGGATCGGTATTGGTGTTGTCCTTGGCATTGTAATAAGCCAGGAGTCTGTCATCATCAGACATAATTTCTAACTAGTTTATTGTATTACATTTGGGTTTGATTATCATATCAGGTTTGATACTTTCTAAATGGCTTGGTATGGAATGGATGGTTGATTTGGTATGGTTAGACTCAGTTGGGTCGATCATGGTTGTGACCATATCCTATAGTCTTCATGAGAGCATTATGCTATCTTTTTATATGCTCAAAATTTAGTTTATCCAAGGTTGTATAAGGTGGTTGGGTAGGGTTAAGGGGACAGTCCCCAGTCCTGATGGGAATTGGGATGCCCATTATGACAAGGCCCTAGTTTGGGCTGCATCAAGTTGGTATCAGAGCCTAGGTTCATGGACAATTGGGAGTTTACAAAGCCGTATCAAGTAGAGTCTCTTTTAGGCGTGTGTAGTGTGCCACACTCATAAGGGAGAGGTTGCAAGATATTTAGGAATGTTTCACTTTCTTGATATTCTTTCTTCAAGCTTGACTTCTCAGTCCTGGAATCTTCTCTAATCCTTGTTTGTTCATCTTTCAAATCACGCCTCCAAGATCTGGAACATAAGGAAATTTTTTTGCCCCATCTGTAAGCGATATTGAGGAAGCACATTTTACTCAAGAGGTTCATCTTTGATATCATGGTCCTATTCCTGATTATACTAGACTTCCTTGTATTCCTCCTACTACTCCTCAAGTCCCTCAGGGAAAAAGTGACAAATGTGGAGTTTCGCCAGTCTATGCATATTATTTTCCAATTAGTTATTGCTAAAGTTGAGCGGCGTATGGCTAGCATTGTGTCTATTGAGGCCACTAAGCTTGGACAGTTTATGAAGATGTGTCCTCCAATTTTTGCAGTATTAAAGGTAGAGGAAGACCCACAGGGCTTTCTTGATGAGATGGAGAAGATTTTTTAGGTAATAAGGGCTACTAATCTAGAAGGAGTAAACTTTGTAACTTATCATCTCAAAGAGGTTGCTTATCTGTGGTATAAAGACAGGGACAAAGATAAGGGCGATATAGAAGAGGATGGTTTATCGGAGGCCTTTTCGTATGCCTTTATGGATCGGTTCTTTCTTCAAGAGTTGAGTAAAGATAAGATGGAGGATTTTATGAACCTCAGGCAAGGGAGAATGTGTATAAATAAGTATGCTTTGAAGTCCCATTAGTTGTCGAAGTATGCTCCTGATTTGGTAGTTGATACGAGATCGAGAATGAGAAAGTTTGCTTTTGGGTTGAACAGAGATATGATTCTGGAGAGCAAGACTATTTTACTTATGAAAGATATAGATATGTCGAGGTTGAGTGTTTATATGCAGTAGGTTGAGGATAGAAGATAAGGTGGGATGAATATAAATATAGGTAGGGTAAGCGGAGCAGGCTTTCTAATCAGGGAATTGACTAGTCTTAGGTTGGTTAAGATAGTGGGAAGTGGCAGAAAGAGAGTGGGGGAGTTTTGGTTCCTTCTCTTCTACCAGTGCTCCTTACCCCCAATAGCTGGGTGATAGGCGTCATCATAATGGAGATAATTCTTGGGCAAAGGGATCCCAGTCTTAGGCAAGCAGAGGTCAGTTTGTTTTTTTATGTCCTCCTTTTCAATTTTGCGGTCGTCCTCATTGTGGATTTTATGAGGAAGTAAGGGATAAGTGCTTCAAGTCTGGCCAAGTAGGCCATTTTCTCAGGGATTCTCCGTCTAACAAGGTTGCTACGAGGGTGAATAAGACTCTGGTGGCTTCATCTTCTGTTCCTACACCCGGTGGTGTGGCATCTGATTTTTTTATTGCTCCTGGTTCCAGTGCTGGTCGAAACAGATTGTATGCTTTGGCTTCCCATTAGGAATCTGAGGCATCACCTAATGTTTTTACTCGTATGTTACAGTTTTTCTCCCGTGATGTATATTTTTTGCTTGATCTGGGTTCTACACTTTCCTATATGACTTTTTATATAACTGTGCCTTTTAGTTTCGATCTAGAAATTATTTTGGGTCTAGTTTCTATTTCTACCCCAATAGGAGATTCAGTCATTGCTGAATGGGTCTATTGGGGGTGTGTGGTATCTGTGAGTGGTAGAAAAACTTCAATGGATCTGTTTGAGTTGAGTATGGTAGATTTTGATGTAATCTTGGGTATGGATTGGTTGCATTCTTGTTATGCAAATCTGTATTGTCAAACCTGTAGGGTCATCTTTAGGTTCCCTGGTGAGCCAAAAATAGAATGGGAAGGTTGTTCCCTAGCACCAAAGGAGAAGTTTATTTCTTATCTTAGAGCTCTGAGGTTAATCTCTAAGGGGTCTCTTTATTACTTGGTTCGGGTTAAAGATTCTAACTCGGAAGGTCCTTCGTTGTAGTTAGTTTCGGTAGTTAATAAGTTTCAAAAGGTCTTTTCGGATGATCTTCCAGGTGTTCCTCCTGATAGGGAAATAGTGTTTGGTATTGATTTGCTTTCAAACACTCGTCCAATTTCTATTCCTCCATATAAAATAGCTCTGGTTGAGTTAAGGGAGCTCAAGGATCAAATTAAGGAACTTCTAGACAAAGGGTTTATTCATCCTAGCGTTTCTCCATGGGGTGCACCGGTGTTTTTCGTGCTCAAGAAGGATGGTTTTGTTGATATGTGCATCAACTAAAGGCAGTTGAATAAGGTAACGGTCAAGAAAAAAATATCCTCTTCCTCGAATAGATGATCTGTTTTACCAGTTTCAAGGTGCCAAGTTCTTATCTATGATAGATCTTTGATATAGGTACCATCAGTTGAAGATTAGAGAGGTGGATATCTCTAAGATAGCTTTAGGTACTTGGTATGGGCATTATGCATTTTTGGTGATGTTATTTGACTTGACGAATGCCTCAACAACTTTTATGGATTTGATAAATAAGGCATTTTTGTAGTATTTGGACCTTTTTCATCATTTTCTTTATTAATGACATTTTGGTGTATTCAAAGAGTGAGGTGGATCATGTTAATCACCACCGTGTAGTATTGTAAACCTTAAAGGAACAACGGTTGTTTGCTAGGTTCTCTATGTGCAAGTATTTATTGAATAATATGACTTTCTTGGGTCATATCATTTCTAGTAAAGGGATTATGTGGATCCGCAAAAGCTGGTTGTAGTGAAAAAATGGCCTAAACCTTCCACTTCATCAGATATTCGAAGCTTCTTTGGTTTAGTTGGGTATTATAGGTGGTTTGTGGAGAGTTTTTCATCGATAGTTGCTCCTCTGACTAAGTTAACTCAGAAAAAAGTTAAATTTTCTTGGTCGGATACATGTGAGGGGAGTTTTGAGAAGTTGAAGGATAAGTTGTCTTCGACTCCAGTTTTGACTTTGCCAGAGGACATTGATAGGTTCGTAGTTTATTTTGTTGCATCTCTGGTTGGTCTTGGTTGTGTATTAATGCAGCATGGGAAGGTGATAGCCTATGCTTCTAGACAGTTGAAGGTGCATTGGAGGAACTATCTTACTCATGATTTGGAGCTGTTGGCCATTGTGTTTGCTTTGAAGATATGGAAGCACTATTTATATGGTCTTCATGTGGATATCTTTTCTGATCATAAGAGTTTGTAGTATGTGTTCTTGTAGAAAGAGCTTAATCTCAGGTAGAGGAGATGTCCTGAGCTTCTCAAAGACTATGATTTGAGTCTTCACTACCACCCAAGTAAAGCTAACATAGTTGTTGATGCTCTTAGTATATTGTCCATGGGTAGTTTGTCTCGTGTGGAAGAAGGGAAGTGAGAATTGGTGAAGGATTTTCACCATTTGGAAAATCTTGGGGTTCGTCTCTTGGACTCCAAGGATGGTATTGTGATGGTTCAAGAAGTGGTTTGATCGTCTCTCGGTATGGAGATTAAGGAGAAACAAGTGTTGGATTCTGCCTTGATGAAAATCAAGGGCATTGCTGGTGAGAAAAAAAGTGGTGGATTTTAAGATTAGTGGCGATGGTAATTTGCGATACCAAGAGAGGTTTTGTGTTCCTAATGTAGACGGTTTGTGGCAAAGGATCTTGGTTGAGGAACACAAGTCACACTATGTTTTCCATCCTAGTTCTACTAAGATGTACCATGATCTCAAGGCGATCTATTGGTGAAGTGGCATAAAGCAGGACATGGTTAATTTTATGTCCAAGTTCATGGTGTGTCAACAAGTTAAGGTTGAGCATATAAGCGCTGGTGGGTTGTATCAAGAAATTGAGTTGCCTAAATGAAAGTAGGAGAAGATCAATATAAATTTCATTACTAGTCTTCCTCGATCTCGGAACCAATTTGATTCGATTTGGGTCATCGTGGATAGGATGAAAAAGTTTGCACATTTCTTGCCTGTGCGGACTAACATCTCAGCAGAGGATTATATAAAGCTTTATTTCTAGAGATTGTAAAACTGCATGGGGTGCCTGTTTTGATTATTTCCAATCGCGGTATGTAGTTTACGTCCCACTTCTAGCGGTCTTTCTAGAAAAGGTTGAGGACTAAGGTGAGCCATCTGTAATCAGATGGGCAGGCAGAGAAAACTATTTAGACATTCGAAGATATACTTCGAGCCTGTGTGATTGATTATGGTGGAGCATCTACCTTTGGTAGAGTTTTCTTACAATAATATCTATCATAAGAGTATTGGTATGGCTCCTTTTGAGGTGTTGCATGGTAGGAGGTGTAGATATCCTATTGGTTGGTTTGAGTTTTGCGAGGCTAATTTGTTTGGCATGAATTTGGTTCATCAAACTATGGATAAGGTGAATGTGATTCAAGATAGGCTCAAGGCTTCCCAGAGTCGTCAAAACTCCTATGCGGGTGTTAAGCGTAGAGACTTGGAGTTTGCAGTTGGAGATAAGGTTTTCCTTAAGGTGTCTCCTGTGAAGGGAGTATTGTGGTTTGGTAACAAGAGAAATCTCATTCCTTGGTACATTGGTCCTTATGAGATTTTGCGGAGAGCGGGCATTATTGCGTATGAATTGGAGTTTTCATCTAGCTTGAGTTTGGTTCATTCAGTATTTCATATTTTTATTTTCAGGAAGTGTGTTGGTGATCCGTCTTCGATTGTTCTTTTAGAGGTGTTGGACATCTCAAATTTTCTGCCTTATGAAGAAGTGTCGGTTGAGATATTGGATAGGCGAGTTCATCGGTTGCAGACCAAGGATGTGGCTTTGGTTGAGGTTCTATGGAGAAACAACAAGGTGGAAGAGGCCATGTGGGAAGCGGAGAAGGACATGAAGTCCGAGTAACTGCTCTTGTTTTCTACTCCTGATATTCGTGCAAAAGGTATGTGTTCTTGAACACATCTTTATTTTCTGAGTTTGTTAAAGGAAATATTAACATCCTTACCTATTTGTTTTCAAACTTCATTAAAGGTATGTTTGATAATGTAAATGACTCTGTGTGTAGTTACCCCTACCTCATCCATCATTCGGGGACTAATGTTCCTAGTAGGGGAGACTGAAGCATCCCAAGTTTGGTCCCTTAGAAAACTTCCTAGAATCTCATTCTTTGAAACCAATATGACTCACGGTAAGAGTCGTATATTGGGGTACAAGTGGTGAATTCTTATCATAAGCTGACCTGTGTTAGGTTGTGGGATGGTTTTGGTCACTGGAATGGATACGACATAGAAGTGAGTATCATATAGTTGGGTATGAGTCATATAGATGACTCCTAAGGTGGACAGTCTTTGTTTCTCCTAGCGTAACATTTTACCTGGTATACAGATCATGAGTATGGATTGTATGCTGAGGTTACAACTTAGGTGAGTGATTCGTATACAAGATAGTTTCTGATCTATGGTTGAGGATTGGTTACGATCAGGTGGGTATAAATCGTAAAAAAGGTTAAGACTCATAAGGAGGTCAGTCGTGACCTTGTGTCTAGTTTTATGGGATTTAAGTAGAGGTATTCTAGGCATTTCCCTACTTACCCTAGTAAGGACCCACGAATTCTATTACATTTATAAGGTTATTTACCCTATTAATTTACTCTTACACACTTCGAAATTCCACTTAAACATATCATAATTCTCTTTAGAGCTTTGTAGAAAAAGAGCTAGGGTTTCAATAGAAGGGTTACTTTGGGACTTGTCTTGGTGAATTCTTTCCATCAACAGTCTTAGTTTAAGGTATGATTCTCTTCCCTAATTGTAATTTCAATTAAAGGCATGGTTACATGGTTGATTTCATGATTTTTCTCTTGCATAATTATGGCTTTCAACTATTGATTTGTGGGTTTTGATGTTAAATGCTTGGTTATGATTTCCTATGGTTTGAATTATGTTTTCTATACATTAACGATGGTTTTGGACCATTGAATTGCATGTTAATGGCAATGGAATTTGGTTTTGGTTATATTATCTCCCCAAGATGTTTGATGAAATACTTATAAAGATATGTCCATTGCATTGGCTTAAGTTAATGGATTCTTTCTTGTTTTCATCTTATATATGTAACCTTAAATGTTTTTCAATGGTTTACAAAGGTGAATGGCTAATTGGTAGTGCTTGTAGAGAACATGGTAGTCTCTCAAGAGGTTTAATATGGCTAATGATAGGTCACTTGAATGTCCCCTTAATTTAAATGGTTTGGCTATGGATAATGCTTGCAAGTATGGTGGAATGATGATACCACTGGTTTATTGAATAGCCTTGGTTAATAATTGAATAATTGGATTATTTGTTAATGGTTTTAATTGGGCATTAATGGTGGAAAGTGTAAGCTAAGCCGTGGAAGGTGGCTGTCCTGGGGGAGATCAAAATCAGAAACTCATATTTGCCGATATGAGGGGTCTTCGATGGCAACATGCTAGTGTCACGTTAATATTGGAGGGATGTACGAGTCATCCCAGGGATATTTCCTGGTCGTGTGACTACACACACTGGAAATCTTTCAGCAGGGGGAGCTGAACCCATATGGCCCGTGGGCGATAGGACGGCTAAGTTACACAACCTAGGTAAAGTTTTCAAATGGCATGATAATCCCAGTCCCTTTTACTAGAACTTATATATATATGTATGGTTGGTTTCATTGGATTGTTTTCACTTGGTTTTGATAACTGGCATTACGCTATCTTTACCCTGAGCTTCATGCTAGTTTTCACCCGCTAACCCATCTATTGGTTATTGTATACCCACGCTATGCAGAAACCGGCTGTTTGACTCATCCTTCATAGTACTTGATTTGTTGACAACCTATTAGACTTAAGTGGTGAGCTTTCATCCTTTCAGAAGGCATCAATTCATGTTGGACATTCTCAAACTTTTTTACTTTCTTTTCGGATATTGGTCTTGGCCATGGTTGGGGGCATGTCCCAACTAGATGTTTGCATTCTTTTGGATAGAGGTTTTGTGGTACTTTAGGGGGTTGGTATGGGAGGGATCGATATTAGTGTTGGCCTTGGCATTGGAATAAGATGGGAGGCTGGCATCATAGGACATAGTTTCTTACTGTTCTACCATATTATATTTTGGGTTTCATTATCATTTATGTTAGATACTTTCTAATTGGTTTGGTATGGAATGGTTGATTTAGTATGGTTAGACTAGGTTGGGTCGGTCATGGTTGTGACCCTATCCTAGAGTCTTCATGAGATCATTACGCTATTGTGTTATATACTCAAAATTCAGCTCATACAAGGTTGTATAAGGTGGTTGAGTTGGGTTGAGTTAAGGGTGCGTTCCCCAGTCCTGGTTGGACTTAGGATGCCCATTACGACAATGTCCCAGTTTAGGCTGCATCAATTATTGCAGATGAGCTACCTAAAGCTGAGTTTGAGAATCTTCCTTATAGTTATGACAATTTTGAGAGTGATTACGATGACGAATGGGTTGCAGAAGAGCTCCAAAATATAGTGCTGCAGTTTATCACGAATTCTCATGCACCATCAGTAGAAAAGAAAGGGGACTCAGGTGTAGTCACCACTCTATGTTCTATTAGGACTTACGATCTTAATCGGGCTCTATGTTATTCAGGAGTAGAAATAAATGTAATGTCGCTAGTGATATAAAAGGTGTTAGGTTTAGGAGAACTCAAGCCTACATATACAAGGCTTTTACTGGTTGATTTATCTATAAAGGAGCAAGTGGGTATTTTGTGTAATGTAGAAGTAAGGGTGGCATTATTCACCTATATGGCATATTTTATGATTTTAAATAGGAAGTAGATGCCCAAGCTCCGATTATCTTGGGTAGACCCTTCTTGTCCATCGATCGGGTGTTTATTGATATAGACCAAGAAGAGATTTAGCAGCCAGAACATATAAGAGTGGTGATAGTGATAGATGTTATGGATGATGTTGTAGATGTAGTGGATGTACCTATTAAGGAAATACAAGGGGTAGAAGCATTAGCAACAATGATTATGAACTGTGAGAGTGATGGGATAGATGAATATGAGTTGGTTAATGCACTATATGGCATAGGTTCCTAGAAATATTTTCCTAAGAAGATGGATCTTGACTTTAATAACAGAACCACACCTCCTGCAAAACCATCTATTGAGGAGCCACTGATATTAGAATTGAAGGCCTTCCCCTCTCAACTGCAGTATACATTTTTGTGGGAAAATAAGACCTTATGGATGATCATTGTAGAAGATTTGGAAATAGCACAGGTAGAGTCTTTGACATCAGTATTGCATAAATTCACTGGAGCTATTAGGCGGACCATTACAGACAACATGGGGATTCTACCAGGTATATGCACATAGAAAATATAGCTTGATCCGGACAACATTCCCAGTATTAACAACCAAAGAATACTAAATCCTCCTATATAAGAGGTGGTGAAAAAGGATATAATCAAGTAATTAAATGTTGGGGTGGTCTTTCCCATTGCAAACAGAAAGTGGGTTAGCCCAGTTCAATGCATGCCAAAGAAAGGGGGAATCATAGTGGTTCCAAATAAAAGGAATGAATTAGTACCCATGAATCCAATGACTAGTTGGATAGTCTACATGGATTACAGAAAGTTGAACATGTGGACACAAAAGAACCATTTCCCTATGTCGTTCATGGATCATATGCTGGACAGACTAGAAGGCAGGGATTGGTATTGTTTTCTTAACGGGCACTCGGGTTACAATCAAATCATGATTGCTCCTTAAGACCAAGAAAAGACTACTTTCACTTGTCCCTATGGTACTTTTGCATTCAAGAGGATGTCGTTCGGATTATGTAATTCCCTTGAAACTTTTCAAAGATACATGATGTCCATATTCTCTGATATGGTGGAAGACATAACCTAAGTATTCATGGATGACTTTTCAGTGGTTGGGGACTCATTCGATGACGATTTGGACCATTTGGCTAGTGCACTACAAAGATGTGAAGAGTGCAATTTGGTGCTAAACTAGGAAAAATGCCACTTCATGGTGAAAGAAGGTATTTTTCTAAGGCACAATATCTCTAATCATGATATTGAGGTAGACAAAGCAAAGATTGTGGTAATTTAGAAATTGTCACTGCTAGTGTCAATTAGAGGGATACGGAGCTTTTTGGGTCATGCAGGTTTTTATAAGAGATTCATCAAGGACTTCTTTAAAATTAGAAATCCTCTATGCAATCTTTTAGACAAAAAGGAGAAATTTATATTTGATGATGTTTGTCTCAAGGCTTTCAAATGCCTGAAAGAGCATTTGATTTTGGCACCCATCATTGTGTCTCCTGATACAAGTCAAAGGGCATCAACACTTTTGATCACACAACTTGAGGCCAACATAAGGAGGTTTAAGCCTTGATCACCCTATGTATCCAAGAATGTGATTGAAGGCCCTTCTTTGAGCTCCTAATCAAGTAATGTCACGTTTGGAAGATGGCTTAGAGCTGAGGAAATCCATGGCGCAAGGAATAAAGAGAGCCCTTGTGGGTTATTTCCAAAATAGCAAATTTTGGACTATTTTTTTAATAGGCTAGTTGTGCAAAGGCAACTACTATAAATAGGTGCCTTAGAAATTTCACTAGTTAGTTTTGTTTAATGATGATGATGAACTCATGAAAACTCTATTGGGAGTGTTGAGTGCTTGGAAAAGCCAATGTTTAACCTTGTTTAGAAATATTGGTTGTAATGGAGATATGATCCCTCATTCGTTCATAGTAAGATCTAGGTGATCGTAGGTAATCAATAATGGAGGTCTTTGGGTTTGATATACCCTTTGGTTGCCCTTTTGTTATCTTCTTTTGTTTATCTTTCTATCATCTATCCTTTATCCTTTTATCCTTTTATTTTTTGTTTGTCAATTTGTTTTTTCTTTAGTGTTTGGGCTCATTTCTCATCATCTTAGATTACTCTTGTATCATTTGGAATCAAAGCCAAGCTTGATTTTGTTCCTACGAAGTCAATCTTTGGTTTGTTATCTTGAAAATCCACAAATATAGAAGTGTCAAATAAAAAATCCCAAAAGAAAAGTTACAATTGACATTTTTATACCTAGTACAAAATTTGAGTTTCTTACTTTATGGTTTACTTGTGTTTCTAGTATTAGATTTGTGTTCTCTAATACTATACGAGTCTATAAATCAAATTTGAGCCAAATCGGAGCTTATTTGAGTGTTCTATCCTTGTTGGAAGTTTGAATTGAAGATTTTGAAGTTGGTTGCAAAATCTGAATATTTTAGTGAATAATTTGGTCAAATTAAAGATTGGAATTATTTTATAAGGATAAGAAGTGCCTGCGTTCAAGATTTTAACTCATTCTGAGCTAAGGAGAAAAAGTTGGAAAAGTTAGCGTTCTTCGGGAGATTGTTATCTTCATCATGAAATTTCATCAAAAAGAGGGTGTTTGATACAAAATAAGGTATAAAAAGAGTTAAAAGTGTTTGTATTTGAGCATCTAAAAGTATTCTAAGGATATCCCAGGAAGAGAGAGCACAAGGGACTACTAGAAGGGCAAAATCACCCATTCAACAAGTGAGGTCAGCCAGCTTTTGCCCCATCTGTGGTTGGGGTTCTTTGTAGCTGCGCCTGAGATTCTGAAGCATCTCAAGGCAGTATCTAAGTTACTCACTTGCACCCAACATGTTCTAGACCTGTTCCCAAGGTGTTCCATCATTTCAAGACGGCCCTCTCATGCGCTAGACAAGCCTCTGAGGTGCGCCCAAGGTATGTAACTCATCTCCAACATATCTCAATCCTTCACAATGTCCAATTCAAGTTTGAAATGTATTCTATCACTTCTAAACTCCAATCTGCTAAGGTTTTATTACATAGTTTCATTCTTTGATTCCTAAATTTAACTCTTGATTCATAAAACTATCAACAACTACTAATTCTTCCACTAAGTTGTATGATGAGTTCTTGAGTCCTATTTCTTTCAACGTTTCTTTTCTTTCAAGATTTTATAATTTTTATTTTTTCATAGCATCTTGAATCAAGTACGAATATTTTTTCTTTGAGTTATTTCAAACAAGAATCCACTCCAGCGGCAAAGTAGAGATTGACACCTTATCTTCCAATGGAGTATAAGAAACTTTCAACATTCAGTACTCCAATTATGACTATGACTTAGGATATCATTACGAGTGTTGGTGAAGAGCTTTACTACTTATCTTGTTTGTTCATTTTGTAGATATAAGGTGATATAAGGGGAAATTGTCTTCGATAGCCTCGAATAATTTTGACTACGACACAGGAGACTATGATTATAGTGAAGAATGTTATGGCAATGAAGATGATTGAGAATATTAGGGATATGAATATAGCCATGATCAAGATATGGATGAGAATGAGGGCAACTGTTCCAAAGGAGAATATGAGATAAATTATGACCCAAATTATTATACTGAATATGGAAATGATAATGAAGAGCCTTTTGATGGATCTTATGAAGATTATAGAGCAAGTGAGGAGTCTTATACTACCCACTCTAAATATCAAGGCAATGTAATGTATAACCATCTCTCTTATGAACCTTCTATGAGTTATGATGAGAGTGGACATGTGGAGTTTGAAGATTTATATTCCTCACCTTGTAGAATTTCTTATCAAAGTCAAACTGGTGTGAATGGTTATACTAGCTATAGTAGAGGTTGCTCCATGCGACCAAAAGAATGTGCATCTTCAAAGCCTGGAGGTACCACATCTTGTTCTTCTTACTCTAGTGCCCAAACATGTGTAAGTGGAACCTAGGTATAAATGGAGGGTATAGTAAGAGTTCTTATATTCCTACTCTATCTATCCTTAAAAAAGAATGGGATCCCAAAGTCTACCTTGATTGGGAATGGCAATGTAAAAGGACCTCTGAGGATTATGTTATGAGTGGAGCCAAACAAGTTACATATTCCCTTAAGTATATTCAAGGTCCGACCATACAATGGTGTACACTTGCAAGGATTCCCACTCAAACATGGAGTACCTTGAAATAGTTGTTGAGGTCAATCTATGTACAGAGGGGTTACACAAAACGTTATAATAGTGATCTAAGGAGAAAAATTTATTCAAGATGGGTAGAGATCTATGGATTTCCGAGAAGTGTTCTTATCCTTTATGATTGGTGTCATGAAAACTACATCACTGCTTTTTTGGTTGACTATCTAGGGATACCTTAAAAATTCTGATCCTTCCCATATTACTTGGATGGCTATAGGGTTTTCGAGAGAGTAAAAGTTTCCTTTACTTGAGATCGATACAATGAAGTGGTTTGGTGTGACATCTTCCCATTGGAATATAGATATTTATGCATAGGTGCCAAGTGTTTTGCAAGGCATAGAGTTCCAATTGTGCAAAATTGGCCTAAGATTATATTGGACCAATGGGGAAACCATCTCTTTCCACTTACCCATTCCAAATCTCAAGGAAAGATGCCCATTTACTCCAAGCCTTATAAAAATAAGAGACAAAAGATTTATAGAAGTAATGGAGTGCAAGGTGGCAACCTAAAAGAGGATAAAGAGAGGTAGTGAGGAGTGAATTGAGGGGGTTTCCACAAACTGAAGCTAACATTCTTTGTCCTTCTTTTAATAAGGACATTTGTGTAGGTACCAACATGGCAAGCGGAGGAAAACAAGTGTCAAAAGAAAAGATTCCCTTTGAAGATTTGATGAGGGTAATATTAGATTCTTCCAAATCTTGTAGAGGACCTTCACACCAAGGTGAAGAATAATATGCTCAAGAACTTCAAGGTAAAATAGCTAAATCATATACTTTTGTGCATAAGAATGATGATTGTGTGGCTAGTAGCCCATTGAGTGTGATTAGTATCTTACCTATATGTAAATGTAATGATTTTTTACCTCTTGACAATGATGTACCTATTATGAGTGTGGATACACTAGTTGATCCTACTGATGACCGAATCGACTCTTCTTGTAAGATTAATTTTTGTCAACCTAGTGTTGAAGACATTTTGTTGAATGATAATACATCATACTGTAAAACTAATATTGATCAACTTATTTACAAGACTTACCCACCACTTGAGGATGTGTGTTATGTGATTAATGAACCTCAAGTGAGTGATGATGTTGAAATTATTTGTCAAGTGAATAGGAGTGACCCTTTGAGCATGTCCTCTAGTGAAGATCTTAATATTAGTTTGGTTCATGGGGATAATCATGTGTTTGAAACATCTTTGATGCTTGATAATTGTATTTTAGAGAGTGAACTTGCATGGTCTACATCCTCTTCATGGATAAACCCTTCTCACTTTAAGAATAACATCTTGTTTGAAGATGATGTAATCACTCCTAATGAATTACCTAGTGGTGTGGATATCATTGATGATGTAGCTCATCTTGAGCATTATATCTTATATGAAAACCCTCTATGGTGTTAAAACATTCCTTCTAAAGATAAAAATCTCTTCTTGAAAGATAAGAGTACTCTTAAGGGAAAGAAATTTGAAGTCTTAGAGAGGAATAATCAATTGGGTGATGATAACTTTGATTTTCTTGAATATTTCAGAAACCCAATTAATGATTGTTCCTATGAAATTGCTTGAGGTTATGATCCTTTGTATGATACCCCACCTTTGTTTGATAATTATGAGGATGAAGTGTGTGTTTCTCGTGAATTTGAGGATTCTTCCATTAAAGGAGAAAGTATCAATTATTTAGAAATCACTTCTCCGTCTACTTTGTATGCTCCTATTGTTAAGAATACTCATGGCGATGATTTTGAATCTAATAGTGAGTACATACATGAGGACACCTTAGTTGAAGTTGACTTGAGTGATACCTTTCTCTACTCTCCCTTTGGTTTTTATGACACTTATGCTAATGTAGAGAGTATATCCTTTAGTTTAGGTGAAGTCAATGGGGAAAAAGAGTTATGTTTAGACCCGTGTCTATAGACACTCTATCCATTTAACCCCGGTGCCAAATTTGGATATGGTGATTTGGCATACCCAACTAGTTGATTGATCTTTGTCACCAGCAAAATTTGAGTGAGGATGTTGGTATCCTTCCCTATGGTGGAAAGTATTTCTTAGGGATTTATGATCCACTTTATGGCCCTAAATTGTGTAAGGAAAAGATCTCTAACAAAGATGAGGGATTTTAAAAAAAGAGGATTAGTGAAAACCTCTGAGAGAGTTCACCATTGTGTGTTTCCACTCTTGACCAAGGTTCTTCTACTTGTATGTCAAGAAGAGAGTCTTCTCATGAAACTACTTTGGATGAATTCCATTCTTGTGATACCATTCTTCAATACTTGTGTTGAATTGATGACCTCCTTCTCAAAGGTGGTATAATATTTGAGAACCCGAGGGTAAATATGTCATTGTCTCTTTTGGGTATTGATTATAAACTTGCATCCTTGCTTGACACACTTGTGCTTAAATTGTGTAACTCCCAACTTATGGATTCCAAGTTAATTATTTTCTTAAAAGGAAGAAGCCTTATGGGCTTAAGTGTCTTATATTCATCCTTGTGTGCAGCATGTACTAAATATTTTGAGAAAAATGGCATTCTCATAGATAATAGAACCTTGGATGATGTTTCTACACTTGATTACTTTATATACTACCTATTTGCCTATGATGATATCCATGCTAGTCTTGGATGTGTTTTATGTAGAGGTAGGAAAATTTTTGGTTTGTCCACTTGTTTGAGTGACAATGCTATATGGATCTTGTGGAATTTAGAACCAATTGAGGCACCACTCTTGGTGTAGTCACTTGAAGAGATAATGAATCAATTATGTCTTATGGCTCATAAGGTAAAGGTAGTTCTACCTTTTAGATTATTTGATGCCAATAGGACCTTTTTAGTTTCCTTATTTCTTTATGATTTCCCTAACCAAATCCTTTTTTTCATTTTTCAATGAGTTTCTAATGTTTGACATGAAGTATCCCTAGTTATATGTTAAGTATGTGCAACCTTAGCAAGATGCTATGATTGATTTTGCTAACTCTAACCCTCATGCCATGAGTATATCATGTTTTTTTTGTCCTTCTTTTAGTTTTACAAGGTTTGGATTTGAGTTCTAATCCTTTTCAAGAAGGAGAGGATGATACAAGTCAAATGGGCATCATCATTTTTTATCACACAACTTGAGGCCAACATAAGGAGGTTTAATCCTTGATCGCCCTAAGGATCCAAGAATGTGTTTGTAGGCCCTTCTTTGAGTTCCTAATAAAGCAATGTTGTGTTTGGAAGATATCTTGGAGCCAAGGAAAGCCATGGCGCAAGGAATAAAGTGAGATCTTGTGGGTTATTTCCGAAATAGCCACTTTTGGACTATTTTTTTAATAGGCTAGTTGAGCAAAGGCAACTATTATAAATAGGTTCCTTAGACATTTCACTAGTTAGTTTTCTTTAATGATGATAATTAATTCATGAAAACTCCATTGGGAGTGTTGAATGCTTGGAAAATCCAATGTTGAACCTTGTTTAGAAATAGTGGTTGCAAGGGAGATATGATCCCCTTTTCAGTCAACATAAGGGTTAAGTTCTCATAGGTAATCAATAAGGGAGGTCCTTGGGTTTGATACACCATTTGGTTGCCCTTTTGTTATCTTCTTATGTCTATCTTTCTATCATCTATCCTTTTTTCCTTTTACTTTCCATTTTTCAATTTTGTTATTTTTATAGTGTTTGTGTTTGTTTCTCGACATTGTAGATTACTCTCGTATCATCTTTCGATTGGTCTGCACCTTTAGAGGTAATTTGTGAGGCAAGTGAAGTGAACTTGGCTGTTATCCTAGGCCAACGGAGATAAAGATCTTACATCCCATCTACTATGCCAATAAAGCTTTAAACCCTACACATAAAAATTATACATTTACAAAGCAAGAGCTACTTGTAGTGGTTTATGCTTTCGAAAAAATTTGGTGTTATTTGATTGGGACTAAGGTCACAGTGCATACTGACCATGCAGCCTTGAGATACTTGATGTTGAAGAAAAATGCCAAACCAAGATTGGATTCACTTGATGCAAGAGTTTGATTTTGAAGAAAAGGACCGAAAAGAGAAAGAAAATTATGTTGTAGACTATTTGTCTAGACTTGAGGATTAGGTCATACAGAAACTATGGGACGATCTTGAGATATCTGATACTTTTCCAGATAAGCGGGTGTTGGTGGCATCTCAAGATTTGATTCCCTAGTTTTCCGATTTTGCCAACTATTTGGCAAGAAATCTTGTCCCAGAAGACCTTTCCTTATAGCAACAAAGAAGATTTATACATGAGGTAAGGAAGTTATTTTTGGATGAGTCGTATCTGTTGTGATTCGTAGATGCATCCTAGAGGTGGAGATGATGAGCATTTTGGAAGCTTATCATTCATCACTATTTTGGGGTCACTATAGTGGCACATGCACTACCCATAAAATTATACAGTGTGGTTTTACTGGCCTTCAATTTATAAGGATGCTCATGATTTTGCAAAAGCCTCTAACCAATGTCAGTGTCAAGGTAATATTTCACAGCTTCATGAACTCTCCATGAAACCTATTCTAGAGTTGGAGTTGATTGATATATTTGGAACGATTTCATGGGCCTGTTTGCGATCTTCTATAGAATAAGATACATTCTGGTAGTTGTTGACTATGTATCAAAATGGGTGGGGCAGTTTCTTTTCCAGATAATGAGGGTGGAAGGGTCATCGCCTTTTTAAAGAAAAATATCTTTTCTTCATTTGGCATTCCACGTGCAATTATCAGTGATGGTGGTTCTTATTTCTGGAACTGCTTGTTCAAAGCTCTATTTGATAGATATGGTGTAAGTCATAAGGTGGTGAAACCTTACCATCCTCAAACAAGTGGTTAAGTGGAAATCTCTAATAGAAGGATAATGTCAATCTTGGCACAGACTGTGAATGCTAACAAGACTGACTGGTCTAGAATTGCACATAATGCATTGTGGGATTATTAGATAGCCTATAATACCCCCCATAGGTGCCTCTCCATATTATCTTGTATACGGTAAGGCATGCCATTTACCAGTTGAGCTTTAGCGTAAGGCACTATGGGCATTGAAAAGACTAAATTTTAAGTGGTGTGATGCATCAAACTTAAGGTTGAGCAAGATGAATGAGTTAGATTAATTTTGACCCCATGCATGTGAGAGCTCGGCCGTATATAAAGAAAGAATCAAGTTGTATCATGACAGGAAAATCAAGAAAAGAATATTTAAATTGGTTGATTTGGTCTTGTTTTATAATTCAAGACCACGCTTGTTTCTTGGCAAGCTAAAATCTAAGTAGACTGGACCATTCATTGTGGTTAAGGTATTCCCTCATGGTGCTACAGAAATAAACCGTGATAGTGATATCCCATTCAAGGTAAACAGGTAGTGAATGAAGCACTATATGGGAAACATGGAGAAAGTTAGTGTCTGTGTTGACATGGACCTTGGTAAAGTCTGAGTAGCCAAGGAAACTGTGTTGTGTCGCGGTGTTAAATCAGGCACTACTTGAGAGGCAACCCAAGGTACACGGATGCTTAGTGCATCCCAGGTATATTCTCACTTCCCTTTGTTTTGTATTATTTTTGTGCATTAAGGAAAGTGCACAGTTTTTTATTGGGTAGGGGTATACCATTACCACCGTGTATTTTTGTTGTCGTGCTTCTTTTCCTATCGTTCATGGTATGGATGTAGAACCGGCATCTCTAGGTTAATTTGTGTCCTATTGCATTTTGTTTCATATTGTGTTGTGTTTTGTTTAATTAGGAGATTTTTAAGTATTTAGGGCAGTAGTCATGTTTTGATTGATTTTTGATATCTCTCCAAAAATTGTATTTTTGAACTGCGCAAATGTACATATGTGTGAACAATGTGGATCTTGTTATGGCATTAGGATTAGGGACATAATAATCACTTGCTAACTATTTCATGAATTGGATATGTAGTAGTTTGTAATAATTGACTCTATGCCATGTGTGTGTGAGATGATACTTAGTTCCCTTTGTGTGTTAAATTAAAAACATGCCTGGCTAGTCTTGCCTAGGTTTAAGGATAGTCGGTTAGGAAAGGATCATAGGTTATTTTTTATCTTAGTCCACTTTTATCCTAAATGGCCTTCCCTATGTGATATAGTATCTCTTGATCCCTGTTTTGAGCCTTATAGCCTATTTTTTCTTGTTACACCTTTCACCTTCCTATTTGTGTTACAATAAACCTGTTATTGGCCCTAGTCCTTCTTCGACATTATTCACCTCAACTCAGGCAAAACGCCTAATTTACGGGTGGCTATCATAGGGGTGCATAGTGTAAAGTGGGTATGTAGAAGGGTAAAATATGAGAAAAAGTTAGTAGGGTTGGGTGTGGTAGCAAAAGAAAAGAAAAAAAAGAAAAGGAAAAGAAAAATTGTGAAAAAGTGAAAAAGAAAGAATAAAAGTCAACATCCAACCTAAATGTGCAATAAAGAATAAAGAGGGAAATAAGGGTGGAGTAAAAAAAATTCGTTATTAAGTGAGATCCCTAGGTTACTATAGTGCCAAGGAGGCTTAGTCACTTTATATGACCATACGTACTATACCAGCCCCCAAGCTTACATTATAAGACGAGAAAAGTCCTATAATGATCCTAACTTGACTGTTGAATTCTAAGATAAAGAAATTAGTGTCAAGCCTATGGTATTTGATGCACATTGATTGGAACTTATCTTCTGAGTGTGAGTGTCTCTTGATTGTCCCTGCATTGAAATGCATAATTTCATATAAGTGAATGGGACATCTTTGTTGTGAGGACACATGAGTCATATTTCTAGCTTCTTTGTTTTGGGTAGTGTAACTCGTACATATTCATGGTTGTCTGTTGCAAATATAATTCCATACCTTGATTTCATTGTGTCACATTGTTATGCTTCATATTTATACCTAGTTGGTTTTGAAAAGTGAGATAGGAGGGGGTGTTGTGTTTTGAGCTTAAATTGTTGACAGACTGCATTGAATAGCTTAGATTCTCCTAATTAAGTGTCGTGTTTAGTTTTGTTTAGTTTTTTTGTGTTTTGTTGCCTAAGTACATTCAAACATTCTAAGTTGAGGGTGTTGATATGCTATAGAAATATAGCACTTTCGATGCTAAAAAATATGAAAATATGCAAGATTCTGAGGTAGTTATATTAGATACGATGCATTTTGGGTATGTTTTCTAGAAAATCATGTTTTGGATGCTAAGTTTGTGAAAAGGATGAAAAAAGGTGTTTTTTGCTACTTCTGGGAGAAATTATGGACGTTCAGAACACTTTCCGCATTGTTCGTGACTAAAACATATGCAGGAATTGAAGAAGAGCTGGAAAAAACAACTTTTGCCACATGCGGACCGCATGTATCACATATGAACCACATATGGGAAAAGCATGTGTTAAAAGTCAAAAATCTAGAGAGCTAACGTGCAGGAAATTTTGGTTTGGGCACATGCGTTCACTACATGCGCCCATCCTGCAGGGCGCATGTACCACATGCACCCAAGGCCAGGTCGCATGTGGTGACCACATGTATCTACCAACCCTTACTTCTCCTATATCATTCGGACTTTGGTTTTAGGGTTTACTCATGTACCATAAATACCCCTTAGTGTTTTTAGTAGAAGTTACACACTTTTTATACTTACAAACATATTTTGATTTCGAGATTTAGTTTTTGTCTTGCAATTCTCTTGTATTAATTTTGGTTGATTATTTCATTTACTGTTTTTGGATTTTACTTGTGATTATTGCAATTTCATCTTATGATTTCAATCATGAATATTGTTGATTACTTTAAAAGCATAAGCGGCTAAAAACCCTTAGCTAGGGTTGTGGAAACCCTGGCGGATTGAAAAAGTAGGGGAAGTGCTATTGTTATTCTGAACTGATAACCATGCATGAATTGTATTATCTTCACTTTAATAGTCATATTAGAGGTTGCAAATGCTAGGATCTCGCCTATATTATTGCTACTTACTACAAAAGAGAAGTAGTGACTAGGAAAAGATAATGACAATAGTAATTTAGAGTTTAACTATCGATCAACGCTACTAGGTTTTGTCTAAGTAATATGGTTAGATTTCATCTAATAACTAGAGACTTAAAAGGTAATAGTTAACTGGGATCAAGATAAGAGTTAGTAAGGTGACATCCTGAGACTCAAAAGGTAAAGGGTGAAATCCTTCTGCTCGTCCAAAAGACTTTAGAAGGTATATAACTTATCAATTCTGCATCTAAGGTATCGGTTTGGTTCAACAAAGAATGATAAGCCTACGGAGTTGAGAAACCAGGAAAAACACAATCCTAGTGTTCACTCATAACTAATACAACCGAAGTTGATAGTTGCTACTATTTCGATATTGTGACTCAAATCCACCCATTTAATTTCCCAATTTTTCCCATTGATTAAAATGGATAAGAGCCACAATTACACGTATTCCCTTGGTATTCAACCCTAACCTTTATTGGTTTACTATATTTGGCAGCGACCACATCCTATTCAGAGTAAAGGTGTAGCTTGGATGTCACCAGAAGGGGAAATCATTGGTTTAGTGGATTCTTCGGGCTTTTCTTCAATGTCCATGTAGGATAGGTTTACCCTCTTCATATATTGATCTATTTCATAGTATTCTTATGATATTAGGCTAGATATGGAGTGGGATTTAGGTGTTGGAGGTATTATTGAAATATTTGGGTTAATTGGACTATTTAGGCTATCTTGAAACCACAATTTAGGTGTAATTTAATTAACTGCTCATGCTTTGGATAAATTGCTATATTAGATCTAATTAGGTCTCAGTAAACATCTGGAAATGAATTCAGAAACCTTAGATTAGTTTGGGGTAGAATTTTCTTAAAATGGATTTTAGGGACTAGAAGTGGGCCCCCTCGGCCCACCTCAGGCCAAGACTTGTGTTAGCTTTTGTAGACCTATTTACGCATGTTGTACCCTTATTAATTATTCTTTTGGGACATTAATGATATTGAATACTTAATGAGTATGCTAGTTCTTTATTGGGGGTTGATGCTAATTCTGGGTAAAATCCGGTGATTTATTGGAATAGTTTACTTATATGGCTTATTTGTATGAAATATTTTCATGACCCAGATGAGGGATTGGCTGTGACGGGTATCTTAAGTCCACCGAAGATTGGATACCACCCTTTTTTTGCCTAGCCAATGGAAACATAATACACTTAACAACGACTGAATTTCGAACATAAAACAAGATAAAATAGATGAAGGTCAAATTCTATGAAATGTAAACCAACAATACCCAACCAAAACAATATCCATATAGACTCTAACAAAATCGAAAGCCAATCTAAGTCAAGACATTCCCCCAACCCTAACAATGACAATGACAATGTTAATGATAATGATAATGTGAACTCTTCAATTATAGTCTATAAAAGGGAAATTGAAGAAATGACCAAGTCTTCCATAGAATGAAATCTCACCACTTCACCATCGATGATAGACGAACCAAGCCAATCCACCTAACTCTACATAGAAAAAGTAGAAGTATCTCTGATTTCTGGATTGCATGGGGATATAGTATTTGGAAACGATTAGTGGGTTGAGCACCAGCATGCAACTCATTGATAAGGGATAAAATAGTGCCATGAGTAATCATTTAAAATCAGCCAATCCAATGTACATCATCAAATGGAAATAAATAAATATATATATATATATATCGTACGTCGGGATAGGGAACAAGGATTAGCATAAACATTTAAAATCTTAACCTAGATTGTGTAGCATAATCATCATAATGAAGGAACCCGCGGTCTATATGGGCCCAACTGTCCTCCAGCTAGAAAGGCCCCAGTGCATATATCCACACGAACCAAAGGATAATCATATGTCATATCACCAATTGGGGAATTGAACCTCCCGACATAAATCAAAGGTGACTTAAGCACAAATTTATATAACATAGGGGACTCAAAGCTCCCAATCATATAATAATAATAGAGGGGACTCGAATCTCCTGGTCATTTAGACCCCAACGTCGATTAGTGTGGTTTTAGGTGTTGGTCCCTTGGGACCTCTACTTTCACAACACATCTGCGCAACCCTCTTTTAAGCCCCATTAAAACCTTTATCTTACATTCCCATTCTTTGAACCATAATACACATTTAGTGATAAACTGTTGGTATCGTCTGACCAACTGCACTTGCAAGGTAACTTCAATATGCCAAACCAACTATCATCACTTGAGGGAATTAACAACCCCCTTGCTTCAATTATATAATAGCTTAGGGAATTACAAAACCCCATAAGGTTCAATTCAAAATATGCAATAGTTCAAGAGTAGTTCAATGTGCATACTTTTCATATTCAAAATCAATTTTACAATATGAGGTTGAGGTCATTACCACTTTAAGGATCATTATTGAAAAATTGTGGAAAATCACAGTCCCCTAGTTTATTTTTCATACTAGTGCAACCCACAATTTCAAATAAAAAATAAGGCATGAACAATCATATGTAAACTATGGGAAAACATTGTTCAAAAATAAACATTTAAAACCCTTAACCCATGTTATAAATCCAATATCAATACCTTATAAATAACTATTTCAAACACACACTCTTACAAATAATAAATGGTGAAGAGTAACATGCCTGAAGTATTCTCAATTATGGAGAAGAACATTGAATTGACCCCTAGATGCTCAACCTTGAGGAAACCCTAGCTTGTTTTGCTTGAAATAATTTGAGAGAGTAGAGAGGGTTTTTGATTTGTTAAAGTGTTAAAATAATTCCCCAAAAGTGTTTTATAAACGTGTGGTCTAAGTGGGTAAAGAGGGAAATTTCCAAAGTGCCCTCAACTTGAAATCTATAAAATTATCGCCAGCCATTACGAGTCTCATGATGACTCATTGACACACCTTATGACTCGTACCATAATTTGTAACCAAAATAGTGACATAGGGAACATATATTGTTGACCCTAAAACTTACACCAAACAACTCATATCGTGACCCTACGACTCATAGGGTCCAAGTCGTATCCAAGATAGGACTATTTGGGCCTCACATAGGTCACCCTATGATTTATACTAGAAATATCCCCATATATCTTCTTCAAGTTATCATTAGTAGACTATACTAATCTCATACATTGTCCATTATATTCTTTAGATTCAAAATGGTGACTCTGCATCTTGGCCCCTAGGAGCAACATATCTATCATTTTATACCCATATTTCTTCCTCTATCACATTTTCTACTCCTATCGATGTACCTACACTAATTTTACTTATCTTTATAATAGTTTTGACCGTGATTCCTTTGACCTTGGCTCCAACAGTCTTGATTAGAACGTTCAGTTTTGGCTCAAAAACCCTTCACCTATCTGTCTAAAATGCTTGCTTCTTCTTAGTATCTAAACTATCAATACTTAGCATCTTTCTTTGGGAACCAACTGTACATACCTTTTCTAATCTAACTCCCATAAATTTCTTGGCAAGCATATTCGTGGTGGTCTTCATGTGAATAATATCTTGATATTGCTCGTCCTTCTTTATATATGGTTGCTCACTCTTCCCAATGACATTAGTGTTGGCTTTTACATCCACTTATCTTGTGTGCCATACCCTATTTATCCTGGTCACTTAATCAGATATCAAGGTTGTATTATCCTAAGTATGGCTCATAAAATATCTTCTTGTTGTCTTCTTTGAAACTACCTTTGTGTTGGCATTTAAGGATCTGTATAATATCTCTAACAAAGTATCATTTGAGATCCTGTGATTCAGATAATACTATAGCTTCTTCTTAAACTGCAACCCTATCTCATATAGTGTTTCCATCTTAAGTTGTCTAAAGATGTAAATCTTATCCTTAAGTTGTAATATTTAAGATAGAGCATAGTGGTAAGAACCTTTCCAAAAATGCTTTCTTTAATTTCCTCCAATTAGTGATGTATTTATATAGAAGCTCAATCAACCATTAGGTAGTTTCACAGGCCAAAGAGATGGAAATAATCGCAATGCAATAGCATCCTTATTTATGCCTTGAAACTTATAAGTCTTGAAGATATCAACAATATTCATAAAGTGCAAGTTTTCATCATTATTTTAATTACCCCTAAATACTCTTTTCATGTTTAGAAATTATATCATGGTGCTAGCAATTTAAATTTTATCCCATTGGTTAGTGTGGGAGGAACTATAGCACCCGTTGTACCCACATCATTAACATCAACATCATCACTATTGTCATCAAAATAAGGAGCATATCTATAATACTGATACTGCTTATGGCCTATGTTTATCATTTTTCTAACAACATCAACTCCATGATTTGGATATGTAAATCTTATACTACTTGCCTGTCTATTTAATATTGCCTAGCCTTTTTTTCATCTACTACTTGTTTCTCTATGAATTGTGCCTCATAGTGTAGCTTCATAATCTTTCTCTTTTAACCACTAAACTAGTTACTTTCGATTTAGGGGTTTCCTGATCACCTTGTTTATTCATTTTCCTTAGACTTCAGTTAAGCTTAGAATTTATATGAATTATAGGGTTTCCTTGAATTTAAGTATAGATAATAAATTACTTGTAGACATAGGCAAAAAATATAAATAATAGAAAGAGTAAAATTAGGAAATGAGGATTAAAGGTGAAATAATTACAATGATGTAATCCTAATCTATTTTCCCAGAAACAACACTAAAATTTTATGTCACCCAAATTATATCTCCAAAAAATTATAATGTGGGCACAGTCAAATATAGAACCCAACTAAGGTTGGGGTCGATCCCAAGAAGAATATGATTAAGACTTAGGTCAAATGAAGTATTTGCACCTTTGAATCAACATTTTATAGGTAGGATTTTTTTGATGTAATAACAAAACTATTTAATAGTAGCAATTATAAAATTATTTGGGTTTAGATCTATAAGAGTGAGACACTAGGACTATGTTGACCATGATTTCATAACTCTGTAGTTCTCCGTACTAGTGATCCATCTCGATTCTTAGCATTCAGAATTGATAAGTTAAGTTCACCTAGTTAGTTGTTTCACCCCTATTAGATTACTATCCCAATTTCCATAAAAGGTCTCATGAGTTTTACAATCTAACCCTTATCTTTGATTCAAAATTATATTTAAGACACAACTCAAGTTGTTAAGTAAAGGTTGATAGCCCTATGCCTCAATTATGGATTCTTTTTTCCTAATCTCTACCTCTCTAGGTTCAAGTAAGTATAGAATATAGTTGTGATGTAACATCATATGTCGTTAGAAAGAAATAAAATAAAAAGAAATAATAATGCTTGAACTCATAACTATTTAGAATCACAATGCCTTTAAACCCTTCTTTATTATTCTATCATGGTTCCCACAACCCTAGTTGTGGGATTTAGATATGCATAATTGTAGTATCACAATAATAATTTAGAGAAGAGATCATAACCACGCATTTGCAAGAAGATAGAATAAACCAAAACTCTCAACTATGAATAATTTCCAAAATGAATATGTTTAACAATCTTTAAAAAGGCATATTCAAAATCACAATAAGTAGTATTACGTTTACATTGAATAAAACTTAAGGAATATTGATAGATATTAATTAAATTTTATCCTAAACTAAGTTTCAAAGTAGGACCGGAAGTTTTCATGAGTCATTGTACCTAGAAAGTACTCATGATGTGTGTTAAAGGCTTGTTTGGTTTCTAGTCAGACTAGTGATGCCTTAGGTGATGACCTATCAGGTGGTTGTAAGGAGCTGTTGTATGATTTGTTTACACTAGAACCTAATTTGTTAACTTTTAAGAACATTTTTGATGGCTTCTCAGCACATATGTAAAGGACTCATCATGTATTATGACAACTCTTAAAGTGGACTCCTCGCCCCTGTATTTCCCTTATCATCCTTCAGCTACTTTGCCTTTTGGCTACTCAAGACGAGCCACCAGGATTCGTCAAATCTAATGACTAATCATTAGGAAGGATCATTACAATTGACTTTTAGTACTATATCTATGGGACCTTAACCTTTCTTCTCCAAATCGATCATGGAATGACTAGTTGGGAGATTAGATGAGTCATGACCAGACACTTTGCTCCTTACGCAGACAAATTTAGATTTTTTTCCTTCACTAACAAAGCCTATTTTCCTATAAAAAAAAACTTAATAAACATAACATATCCACTAATACACACCTATGTTCTTGCATATTTTCATTGTTTAAGCATCAAAAGTATGTAAAAATTAGCCTAGTAGCATAATTAGATTATTTATATAGGGTATGAATAAATCTCAAGTATTCAATAAAAAATATTTATTATCCAAGATCATTGATGGTGCAGTTTTTTGGGATAACATCAAAGGACTTCATCATGATTGCATGAACGCATCTCGAAAAGTTTGCAGCTTGATCAGCTTACTCGTTGCAATAGCAAAGAGTTACTTAGTGTATCGATTTGATTACTAAACACGATCACGAGTCCCAACCTCACGATCGTGACAACTAATTTAATATTATTTTAATGTTGAACCTTACAATCACATAGAGGGTGTTGTAATAGTGGGGTAATATTCATAGAACAGTATAAATACCTCATGTTTATAATCCCTAGTCTATTTTCCACTTTAGCATTAATACCTAAGGATAAGTGATTTTGAAAAGACTTTTTCATTATACTTGTTTGAGTGAACTTCTAAAACTAATTTCAATCATTACCCATTGACTTTAATTCAAAATCAACTTCAATAATTATTTTTTAAACCTGTGATTTTAGGGTTTCACCCGTTAAAGTGAGAAAATGGTTTCTCTAATGATTTTAAGCTCTATTTTAACTTATTGTTGGATGAATTTTCATATTTAGAACCCATATAAGTCATTTGATATGAGGTTTTGGTATAATATTCTGCGATCAAATCAAAAATTATTTTATCCTATGTTTGGTTGGAGGTATTATTTAGTCTCGAGATTATTTATCCCAATTTATACCATTGTGATGGGATAAGTTATCCAATATATATGGTCGAATAAATAATCTTGGGATAGCTAGTTTTGATATCAATTATCCCAGGATAACTTTTTTTTTCGCAAAAGACCGCTTAAAGTATAGAACCTTGATTTTTTAATAAAAGTTCCAGTTCTACCCTTTTTAATTTGTGGTTTATTTTCAAAGTATTTTTACAACTGGAATGAAAGTGGATAATATGGGTAATGTTAGACTCCTATTGACATGTAGATTACATTTTTATAGACTAGATTCATTTTGAGGACACACAAAAATTAAAGGCTTCTTGTTGAGGGGTCTAGGCTAATTCAACGGTCAAGGTAGGTTAAGGCTTAACTTTCATTAGATTAGGTTGAGGTGTTAACCATTCTTTTGAAACCTTAGGGTTTGTACCACATAGTGAGGGACCAGGTCCCTCAAAGTCAATCACAAGAAATTAAATAGTAAACTAACCTGGAACACAAACCAGTGCAAGTAACTTAAAAGACACAAGATTTAACGTTGAAACCCCTTTACTCTGGGAAGGAAAAATCATGGCTTTCCCTTACAATCTACTATAATCAAACTCTGGATTAAATACTCGACTTGAACATAACTTTAGGTTTCTCCTACTTGTAATAACTCTACTACAAGCCTAGCTTGACAACTCTGTCAAGACTCTCTCAATACTGATTAACTCGAACCAGTATTAAGCTTAGGCAACTCTACCTAAGCACTCTCAAAATAAAAAAAAATCATTACTCTTATATACTGAGTAATTCATTTAAAGACTCAAACTGGATTATGAATATTTGGTATTTTAGCACACAAAGACTCAGAACTTAAGCTAAAATTGAGTTTTTACCTTATTCTCTCTTCACCCTTTACAATCTGTGTAAACCACTTAACAGAAAAGCATACTTTTCTTTTTATAGATTACTAATGATTATGGTTGAAATATCATTGGACTAGGTTTCCAAAATTGTACATACTTCACCTACACAGTTTCTTACTCTAGAGGACAAAACTGTGTAGACTCGTGCCAACTGTACTGTAGCTTTGAACATCCAGGGACTTGGTCCCTTGAAGTCAATTGCTCATCATCAAAATAAAATACAACAATTTTCCCTATTTTTTATGATGATAAAGAAACCACAGAGTTTTGAGCATCAATACTCATTCATCACATTTAATCAGTGTGATTACCACTACTAAAGATGAATGTTCACCCTATCATACAACACTATGCTTCCATCATAATGCAACATAGGGACCTAGTCCCTTGTTGTCATTTGTTATCAAAAACACAACTCATTTACTTCCCCCTGACACTGAGCCTTATCATACTTCCCTTATCAATATGCACCATCATTTCTTCCCTTTATTAATATGTCATACTCATCTGGTACCTAGTCCCTACCACATGAAATCATTATTCCCCCTTTTGACCTCATTGAAAAGTTAAAGCACTATAAAAAAAATAGATCAAATTGCGGGGGTTAATTTTATGGTTTGCGAGGGTTTAAAACCCCTGCAAAATGTATTTCGGCAGTTCCCAAAAACCCCACAATATGAGCCATCACAAATAATTTGCGGCGGTTTTTTCTTTACCCCCATAATTAAGTTGCGGCGGTTATTTTGCTGCAGTTGCGACCCCCGTAATTAATTTACGGCGGTTATTGACCCCCGTTATTCTAAATTTATTTATTTTTATAATAATTTATTTATTTAAAAATTGTGGGGGTTAAAACCTCCGCAATTATTATTTTTTTTAATTTAGTAGGGCCCATTAATTTTCAATAACTAATTATAGATTATAATTTTAGCTCAAATTTAATTATTATTTAGGCATAACCTAGAATCCAATATTTGTTCAATTCATATATTATTAATACAACAAAGTAATTAAACATTGTAATTGACAAGCATATCAAAAATACATTAAACATTAAACTTCAAAATTAAATTTTCAACATTAACATCTTCAAATGCAAAATATTTAACATTAACTAGTATCTTCAAAGTACAAAATCAAATTTAAACACAAAACCTTCAATATTCTAAGATTCACTCCAACCACACAATTACATCATCATAATTGAATATACAAAACAAATGCAATGAAATCAAGGAATGTCATTAAGACCATTATCATCGCGTGATCTCCTTGCATCCATAGGTGAAATGGGTCCACTAGCCGCATCACTTGGCTACATAAAAATGCAAAAGTATAAGAATCAATTGATAAACTTTCAGTCCTTATAACTCAAGTACAAATATTTTGTTAATGTCATTCCGAGATTTTGATACATAAGCATTTGGAAAAATATGCACCTCAAAGAAAGGTGAAGCACAGAGGAAAATAAGAAAATTAAACGACCAATCCCTATTCTTTTACATAAAATGAAATTCATATTTGAACGCAACTTCAATTTTCAAATACTATTTTTTTTCCAACTTCAACCATAATATCATCCAAACACCTAGTCCAATCAAGACTCAAATTGAAAAATCATGTCAAAACAATTCTTTTCAATATGCATGATATTATAACATCATGTCTAATAAGATTATCCTTACAATAAGGTAACTCCAACATTACTGAATTAAACGTTTTTACCTGTCATGGTTGAGACTGGGGCCCAAACTTCCACCATGCACAGTAACAGGATGCAAACCCAAATAGATTCCAATGAATTGTTACCACTTTTGCATCTCATATAACTCTGAAAAGTTGCAATTCCCACAAGCAAAAATTTCTCATTTTCACAAAGACTACATACCAATCTCCCAATTTCCATAATCATATGCTCCACAGAACAATAATAGCTAATAATTCTCCTTTCACAATAATTAACTCTATAATCAGCAACCCATTTAAGATCACCTAAGTATAAAACAACTCCATTTTTCAGTAAACTCTTAATAAGAGAAGTCAACTCTCCTATTCTTTGGTCAACTTCTTCTCTTTGAATATTACCAAAACTCAAAAGTGCTAAACTTATGAACTTAATTTTCTTCAAATCATCAGGCACATCTTTATTCTCAACTTTATTCATCACCCCTTTAATCAAACCTTCTAAATTATCAATACTTTCTCTAACCAAAACAATATTTCTCCTATTTTTATTCATCAAACTTTCCACTACACTCATAACATCCTTTTTTTAACCCAAACAGGACTAACTTTTTTGTGGGGTCCTTTGTTATGGTCAATTTCTTTAGAATTTTGAGAGCAAAGCTCTAAAGAAACATCATTATTTTTAACTTGAGTACTATCAAAACCAGTTTCCCTCATGACTCTACTAACACTAGGACATCTAAGATAGAAATAATAAGTTGTTCAAGTTCTATTTTTATAGCTAAAAGAGGTTGTTGCAGACGGGAATGTATTCCTAGCTCCTCCAGTAATGTCCTAGATCTTTTGATAGAAGCATCTAGATGTCCTAGTTCTTTTTTTCAATGTATGGGTCATTTGTCTTTATATACACGGCAGAGAAGTTTAAACAATTAAACGACTATTGAAGTTGTTAAAAATTACTATTCAAGCGGGACATAACAATTCCACAACAACAGAGATAACTCTAAATTACTATTCCCACATTAATCTTTCTTTGGAGTCCCACAATAACAACAATTTTCAGAAATAGGTTGTCACTTTTATATATTACAAAACTAGTTAACTCTTACATTTTTATTTTGACACTGACACAACTTTTTGAAAGTTAAATCTTAAGTTATAGCCATGGGAGAATGGAAAAATTGTGGAGATGGGAAAATTAGAGAAAATCTTCACAACCGATTCAATTGAAAAAAAAAAGTAAAGAGAACTTTACTTACCGTTGTGGAAGAAACCATTAAAGGAGAATCAATGAGCCCCACAAATTGTTCCGATATCGCTTCTTCATTATCATATATGCCTTCAAAGAACTCATTATCTGATTGTGAGAATTCATCATTTGAGCAAAGTTTTCTCAACATTGGAACGAACAAGAACCTCCACTACTTGGAGCACTTGTACCACCAAAATGAGGCCTATCTTGTTTGAAAACTCTACCAGGAATAGCTTCTAATCACAAGAATTTCACCCCTCTAGAGTGCTTTGGCCCTAGAACCTTACCAATGGCATCATTTGGCAAAACTTGAGACTCATCTATGGCGCTTCGGCTCAAAGCTGACTCAATTTTTTCCTACATATAGAAAATTTGTTGTCAAAATAAATTAAAAATAGAAATTTATTTGGCATACCATGGTTGATTACTAGAAAAAAGTCTATGGCACATAATTATAACTCACATATATTTCTTTTGCCGCTTTATTAACATATACTCTATCTTGATTCTTATGAGTAGCAATGTACATTTGTACTCGTCCAAGCCATTGTCCAGTCTCGACCATCTATAAATTAAAAAACATAATCAAAATAATTTACTAGTTAAGAATAATTAAATTCGAGGTTAATTCACTCACCATTTGAGCCCTTCTTGTAGCATTGGCTTTGGATCCACCGGTGTGTGGAATTGTCTGTTTCTTTCGATTTTCATAGTTCCTTTGACGCATTTTCTTACAAAAATATATTTATACCTCAATTAGAAAATAATAATTATACAACTATAAAGAAATTCATATACATAAATACCTTTGTTGGTTCTTTAAAATTGTATTCAATAAAAGAAATCCATTGATCTGGTGGGATCCCATCCGACACCTTATCCATAATCTGAGCTTTAATTTTAAGTGGATCATCAACTTTATTCCACATGTTAATCTTATTAGTAGCGAACTTTTTTCCAATAGATAAAGAAACATGTCGTCGAGCAATTGATTCGGCTATGTCAAAGAAGAATTTCGGCTTTAAAATAAAAATATTGGTTAGCTTTTCTACTATATGTAAATATAAAATTCAAAGACAAAATTAATCAGTTGTATAGTCATCAGAATTTAGAGCGTATACCTTTATAATATGTTCGAAGACGCGGTTGAAGTATGTCGTAGGTAAACTCGACCATTTCTCAAAGTTGATTGGAAATAAAGAGCAATCATATGCTAATATTTCACAAAAGCGCAAAAGTAGGCTGCGTGCTTCCCCAAATGGTTCATCATAAACATCAAACTTAACCACGATACGTTCTTCACCTATTAAATTCAGTGTTTTCTTAGCTTTCACTTTGATTTTCTTGACATTATTTGTTGAATCTGTTATAAGAAAAGAGATTGGTGAAACTATGAGAGACATTACATTGGCTTAGAAAGATCTATTGAATGTGTATTGATAGTCTGAAGTATTTACCTATTACGTCTATGACCCAATGCGTATTCAATTCACATCTAGAACGTTTTTGGGGTGCAGCCTCATCTGTTAGAGTTGGCTGTAATGAGTCCTGATTTGTTAGAGACGAATGTGATGTAGAATGAACTGATCGAGATGACTGTGATGAGTCCTGATTTGTCATACCCAGATGTGATGTAGAGTGAACTGATCGAGATGGTTTTGATGAGTCTGGACCAACCGGAGATGGTTGTGATGAGTCCCGACAAATAGGACATGGTTGTGATGAGTCCCGACTAACAAGAGATGGCTCTGATGAGTTCCGGCCAATAAGCCATGGTTGTAATGAGTCCCGACCAACAAGAGATGGATGTAGTAAGTCCCGACCAATAGGAGATGGCTCTGATGAGTTCCGACCAACAAGACATGGCTGTAATAAGTCCCGACAAACAAAAGATGGATGTAATAAGTCCCGACAAACAGGAAATGGATGTGATGAGTCCCGATCAACCAGAGATGGATATGAAGTGAAGTGATCTGTTGGAGATGGTTGTGATTCAGGGAAAACTGTCGGACCCAGATATGGACTTTCCAGATATATAGGAGTTGGATAGGATGCTGAATAAATTGGTCGAGATGGTTGTGGTGCATGCTGAATTGGCGAAGACAGATTTGTTTTGTCCAAAAAAGAAGGTGTTGATTTAGTACCTTGTGATGTAGATACCGACGGACCTAGTTTTTGTTTTTTCTGCATCTTCTTGAACCTTGGCATAGCTACAGTAAACAATGTATTGTTTATTAAGATGACATCTGGAAAGTTACACCTCATAGTAGTAACAATACAACCCAACTACAGTACACTTCACTAAAACACATTAATCAAATAATTATAAGCAACAATAGAGTTCAAAGTGCAAATATAACTATCTATGATCAACCTGACTCAGCTATTTTACTGTATCTTCTCAGTTTCAGATACTCTTTTACTAACTACATTCAATGTGACAGCAATGCAATTACTTTTAAGTCAACTATCTTCACAACCTAGAGAAACAAACCACTGTAATGGAGAATCTTTTTTCTTCTTTTCACAGCCATTGATAAGACAAAGCAATAAAAACAATAGAGTAGAAATATTGTACTTAATAGTAATGCATTAAAAAAGATAACAATGCATTTGACTAAATGAGAAAGGGATAATGAAATCTCAAATTTAACAGAGGTAAGAAACCATGTACCATGTGAGAAAATTAGATCTTGGTAGCCTTATTGTATGTACCTTTTAGGGATGAGATCACGACTTAGACTGGATTTACATGTGAAGTTTCATCTAAACATGTAGATATCCACCAGGTAAATACACTAAAGGCTTTACATGCATTGTTTAGATTCAGAGAAACTACTTTCATTGACTTTTTCCTTAAGATAGGATGTGATTATAGTAAGCAGCTTAGAGTATAAACGTATTTCTTCAGAATATACTCAAAGGTAAGATATAACATAATTCTGAGGTTAATTTTGAGAAGACTATTCTTCCAACAAACTGATTTTACTTGACTTATACACAACTGGAACTTTGAATGATTACTCTTTCTTAAATAATGACCTATCACAAATGAACCGCTAGTAATCTTGCTCCATCCACCAACTTTATACATAGCCACTAATTCATTATATTTAGTAACTGCATTATAATTAACAATCTCTACTTTGAGAGCACAAGTCCAAAGAAAATTTACATACTTAACTAAGAAAAGTGTGAAGTATCTAGGATTTCATACTAACTTAATTTTGCACCCATGAAAGCATACAAATATTTTCTTTTAGTTGGGACTACTCTTAGCAGTAGAATAATCATTATGGAAGTAATACACTGAAGAGTCATCTATATTAAAGGACTCGTGAATTAGGGAAGCCAAACAAACTTAATAACTTCAGTGGTTGACAAATCTTTCACCGCTCAGATGTAAACCATAATGAAGTAGCTAGAATTACAAAAATCATCAAATGAACATTATCAATGAGGTCCAGAAAAGGCATCACCTTAGACAAAAACCAACTGCATTTAGAGTTCATGATATTCAGCTATAAATGTATCAGTAGCAAAACCCATCTTAACAAGTATAAAGTTTCAATCATTCCCACAAAAAAAACTATAGACCCTGATATCTAACACCAACAAACTACATAAGGGCATAAGAACATGGAAAGATCACCGGATCGGCTAATCATAGCTAGTATAAAATTCAAAGCATTAAGGAGTTGAACTCAAGACTCCATTAACCAACTGCATTTAGAATTAATGGCATTCAGCTATAAATGTATCAGTAGCAAAACCCAGCTTAACAAGTATAAAGTTTCAATCGTTCCCACAAAAAAGCTAGAGACCCTAATATCTAACACCAACAAACTACATAAGAGCATAAGAACATGGAAAGAGCACATACTAGAAGATCCTGACATTCGACTATAAATGTATGAGTAGCAAAACAGCTTAACAAGTATAAAGTTTCATGGGTTAATGAAAGGATATTTGAATTGGGTTTCTTTAAAATCACTTATAACTTAAGCTAAAAGTCATAGTTGAGTGTAAAAGTATGTACCTCAGGAACAAAGATCTAAGTGTAAACAATCTTTCCAATATTGCACATACCAGAAGATCATTTCATGATTTAACACTAAGAATGGAGAAACAAAACAAAAATATTTGCCTAATCAAAACGAGAAAACCACTCTGTTACCTGGATCCCAAAGAAGTTTCTGTCAAGACCCCAATTAGTTCCTGTCCTCCAGTTTTTTGCCCTGAGATAAGAAACCACATAACACTCCAGAAGATCCTTTTATAATTAAGCACAAAGAATGGAGAAACAAAACAAATGTATCTGCCTAATCAAAATGAGAAAACCACTCCGTTACCTTGATCCCAAAGAAGTTTCTGCGAAAATAGTACAATCAACACCCCCAATCAGTTCCTGTCCTCCAGTTTTTTGCCCTGAGATAAGAAACCACATAACATACCAGAAGATCCTTTCATGATTAAACACTAAGAATGGAGAAACAAAAAATATGTATCAAGAATTATATAAAGAACAAAGATAACTTTCTTATCCAAAAATAGAAAGTTTTGAAAAAAAAAACCACTAATCAATCAGGAAAAACAAAGTGCGAAAGGAAACTAAAAAATAATGATATATCTATTCAGTCATATGCTCCTCTATTATAATTTGGATATTCTCGTAATCAATATCAAAAAATTGTTCAAATTCTTGTTGTTGATATGGCTCATTCTCATATATTTCCTCTTCATCAACCTCTCCCATGTCAAACAAATCTCTTGGTTTTAGATGTACAGCCATACTCCATTCTTTATCATTTTCATCATCAACATAGTAGACCATATTTTCTTGTGATGCTTCAATACATGGATCATCATCCACACGATCACCGGCATGAATCAATTTGGAAAAGTTGACACAATTAAACTTCCAAGCATCTATTTTGAACCCTCTATTCCGAGTAGTGTCAGCCCACTGGCATTTAAAAAGAACAACCCTAAATTGACCATAATAATTAAGCTCAATAATATCTTCCAACTACCCATAATATGGTAGGTCTGCTTGTGTTGCATGTCTATCTGCACTAGATGCGACACAAGAATGTTAGAGATAAGAAAAACTCCACAATTTTGAGTTTTTAATCCTTGTTCCCTAGACAAAGTTCAAAATTTGAATCCATTAATGTCATAAGCATTGAATCTTCTTGCATCTCGGGCTGGACCTTGTGCTAAGAACTTTATCTCATCAGAGATAATATATGCTATATCCGAATTCATAATCTAAATATGTAAAACACTTGTATCAGAAATTATAAATTGATATAAGAAAGTTATAGTAAAAAAAATTATAATATCATTCACTCACTCGCTTAGGAAACCAATCAGGGAACTCTTTACTAACTCTTTTCTCTATGTCTGTTGCTGAAACTCTTTGGCCTCTTGTACTGCTTTTGATGTAATCTCTAAATTCACTATAAAGGTAGTATAATTAGCAATTTTAATCCAATTTATCAAAACATATCTTACAAATCAAATCAATGTATATTTCTTACTCAATAAATGGCTTCACGTCCGCATAATTAAGTAACACATATCAATGAGCTTATGTTTTCTCCAAATGAGTCAGTGATTCTGTTATGAAGCCTCCAACATGCTTACCTTGTTGAGGGAACATACTTGACTTTTCAGAAGCCTCATTTTGGCTTGGTTCATCATTTACACGTTTAGGTCAATTTAACCTTGACTCAATTTCCTCAAAATAATGAGAATAAAGAGTAAGAGCTTCTTCTACTATGTAACCTTCAACTATGGAACCTTCTGCTTGTGATTTGTTCCCTACAAGGGACGTAAAATGGCCCAATAATCTATACCCAAAAATATTAATGTGTAATATGAAACATTTACGTTGAAATACTATTGCAAAATCAACGAAAATGATTTTGAATAACGAATATCTTACCTTTCAATAGAATACATCCAGCAATAATGTACCGGGCCACCTTTTTTTACCTCATCAACTAGATAAATAGTTAGATGAATCATTACGGTAAAAAATGATGGAGGAAATAAAATCTCTAAATGGCAAAGAGTTTCCACAATTCGATTTTGTAGCTTGTTTAAGTCTGCAAGACTTAAACTTTTCAAACAAAGCTGCCTGAAAAAGGAAGAAAACTCAACCAAAGTTGCAAGAACCTATCTTGGAAGCACATTGTGAATTATTATGGGTAACAACGATTGCATAAGAATGTGACAATCATGGCTTTTTAATCCAAAAAATTCTTTTGATCCAAATCAATACGATGAGATATATTACTGGAATAACTATCCGGCACTGAGATATTCTTTAAAGTTTTGAGGAAGGCCACTTTTTTGTTCTTTGGAATAGCAAATGCAGCAAGTTTACACTCATCATTCTCATCGACCCAAAGATCACACCTTATGCCCATATCTTTTAGATCTCTTCGAGCCTTAACATGATCCTTTGACTTTTCTTTATCATTTAACAAAGTATATATAACATTGTAAAACACATTCTTTTCAATATGCATCGGATCTAAATTATGGGGAAATGGATTAAACTCCCAATATAGAAGATCAAAGAATATGCTTTTCTTCTTCCATTGTTGAGTTGTATCTTCCCCAACATTCTTTTTCCTTTTTCTTTTCTGCAACTCTGATTGTCTTCCAAATGTGACATTGATATCTTTCACCTACTGCAAAATTTTTGACCCAGATAACTTTTTTGGAGGGGCCCTCTCTTTAACATTTCCATCAAAACGATGCCTCATTAGTCTAAATTTATGATTTCTTGCCAAGAATAGACGGTGGCCAATAAAACACCACTTTCTACTATGACAAAGTCAACAAGGCTCCGCATCAAAATTACAAGAAGGACATGCAAGACCAGTATGTGTGTTCTAACCAGATAAGATATCAAGTCCAAGAAAATCGCTAACTGTCCACATAAGTGTTGTTCGTATTTTGAACATTTCATTCTTTGATGAATCAAAAGTTTTCACACCTTCATTCCACAACTCATTCAACTCCTTAATAAGTGGTTGTAGATATACATCTATGTTATTCCCTACTGTACGTGGACCTGGAATGATCATTGAGAGGATAAAATTTGACTGCTTCATACACAACTAAGGAGAAAGATTGTATGTAAACAAAACCACTGGCCAGATGTTGTAGTTAGTACTCATCGATCCAAGAGGATTGAAACCATCACTAGTTTGTCCTAATCGAATATTTCGAGGATCAGAAGCAAATTCAAGATAATTTATATCAAGCTTTTTCCATGCTTCACCATCTCAAGGGTGCCTTAAGATTCCATCTTTGTTATCATCCTCTGCATTCCATCTCATATGCTCTGCAATTTTAGAGCACATAAATAATCTTTGTAATCTTGGCTTTAATGGAAAGTATCGCAAAATTTTTGCAGGGTTTTTTTGCTTCTTCTTTTGGTTCTTACTTGTACTAGGAGCATGATCAAGATTACTATCCTTCTCCGGTTCCATCTAGAAGTGTGACAATACTTACATGATTTTGCATTAACATTATCTTCCCAGTACAACATACAATCATTTGGGCAAGCATCTAGCTTGATATAATCCAGACACAACTTGTTGATGATTTTCTTAGCCTCATAAAAAGATACAGGGATATTTGCAAATTTAAATGCTTTCCTAAGTAGATCTAGCAGCATAGTCATTCCCTTATCACTTAACCCAGACAAACACTTTATGTGATAAAGATTTTATAAAAATTCCAGCTTTGAGTACTTGGATCCTTCATACAAATCTTCACTTCCATATTTAAACAATTCAAAATAATCTTTGTTATTTGAACTAGACAAATCAGGTAAAGTTTCTTCTTCTCCTGCTACTTGTGACGAACCTACATTAACAGCCTCATGCCTTAAACCCCTGAATGCTTCATTAATCAATAATTCAATAGGATTTTCAAAAGGTGGTGCATCTTGAGCGACCTCTATGTTTCTGGAATTAGGAAAAATATTCATTTCCCCATGCATAACCCAAGTGACGTAATGTTGAGGGGAATCCTTGTCCATCAAATGGTGAAACACTACTTTTTTTGTTTTCCACTTTGTAAAACCACATACAGGACATGGGCACTTTATTTTATCTCCTACAACTCCATTGGTAAATGCAAAATCTAGAAACTGATTCAAACCAAGAAAATACTCTGGGGCATTTCTTGGCATTCCAGTCCAAGATTTATCCACTGAAGAATTTAATGAATATGCAAAATATCACCTATAAGATTTCATCAAGAAGAAATTCGTAAATGATATCCTAAAATATCACTGACTATCATTCACAAGACACGATATAAAAAAGAATGACTGGAAAATATAACAAAATTATACCAGAGCCTTGATTTTCAATAAATTTCATAGTCAACTAGTATGCTTGAATATAACAAAAATTTGTAGCAGGGAAAACAGGTGAGCAGAAACCATCCACTTATAGTATAAAACTACAAATGATAGTATCCTACGCCCTTTCAGGGTATGATATTATATCTCACTTTTGAATGCATAAAATACCAACAATACTATCTTTTGAATAAAAATATCAGCATGGGAGCTAGTGGGTGATTTACCATATGTAGTTTGCAACAGTTCCAACTCTCAACTGGTAGTCTGGAAGAAAAATCTTCAATATTCTCAAACTCCTCCCTACATGATAAACAAATGTAAATACATATTACAAATAAAATACTATTACACGCGAGATAATCAACAAGTGATAATCTTACAATCTATACCCTAAATCACATTAAAATCTGCCATATCTATGATGATAAGATCTATCCCAGTATCATACCCTAATATATTCTGACTACTAGATCAATACACTTAATCTACTAGTAAATAAATACTTAAAGTAGTAGATACATACATAGGTTCATCATAAGTTTAACACAACAAATTCAACCTGTGATATTTTTGAATAGGTAGGTCTGAGATCAAATAGGTAGACAATTTACCCAGTGAAATCCTACAAAGTGGAGTATGGAGAGGGTAGAGCGTATGCAGACTTTATGTATACCACATAGAGGTACAGAGGCCATTTTCAAAATTTGTGAAAATTGCTTTTATGCCAGCTCATGATCAATACGATATTGTCACCTAAAATATACATTTAGAATGTTAATAACATCAATTGTATAGGTTTTGGTCCATGTTTTTCTTTTTATTCTCACTACTCACTAATTAAAAAAGGAAGGATAGAAAAAACTTAAGACTACCACATATTTTTCTTATTATATTTTAGGAAGTAGTAAAGCCAAGTTTATAGTTTAAGAATTTTTGTTGTTGGATATTCAAATATTCAAGCATTAAGAAACTGTGATTACTTATGAAACTGCTTATGAAAACTATCGTCGGATATTTGTTCCTAAAGGAACTCCTCTAAGGCCACAACCTAATGAACCTCTGAAGGTCAATGTTTTGTTCCATCATATAAAGAAGATGTTTTCAACAGATAATGTTGTGATTGCTAAGACAGGGGATTCTTGGTTCAATTGCCAGAAGCTTCAGTTCCCAGAAGGATGTGGGTATGTGACTAATAACAGCTTAAAAACCTGTTATCCATTATATTTTCATACATTAGACAAAAAAAGTTCGTGTTGCAGGTATCAATTCCAGATACAATATGGCTCTATTGGTTGGTATGTTAGTGGTACCTGGGGTTATGCATAATCTGTACCTGAAAAACGTGTAATATCTGGCATCGGTGATGGAAGTTTTCAGGTAATTCTTCTTCACTATGACTTTTGGCATACCAAACACTAATACTTAGTGTGGAGAGCTAATGTTAAGTGGTATTTTGTATCATAGGTAACTGCACAAGACGTATCAATAATGATTGGTTGTGACCAAAAGAGTATTATTTTCTTGATTAATAATGGTGGCTACACCATTGAGGTTTAAATACATGATGGACTATACAATGTAATTAAGAACTGGAACTATGCTGGCTTAGTGGATTCTATTCACAATGGTGAAGGCAATTGTTGGACCCAGAAGGTGAATGTTAGTACATAGAAGTGCTTTTCCATACTTTGATGAAAAACATCTTTGTTTTCAAATTGTTTTATATCTGGATTTCAGGTAAAGACTGAAGAGAAACTCATAGAAGCAATTGCAACTGCTACTATTTGGAAACCATTGTTATCCTAGTTAATTCATGATAATCCTAATCAAGTTTCATGTCGTTAGTCACTCAAGTGATATGCTATCCTGTAGGACTCAGACCAAGGAAAGGATGGTGATTATTCTGAGTAACTTATGACTTATTTCTGGCCTTTAGCAATCCAAAAAGTTGTTATGACTAGAAGTTCAAAGGCTACATGATTATCTAGAATCATTGAAGGGTTCTGGTGAACTTGTGTTCTTGTATACACTGCACAAGAGCTGAGATGGTTGTATTTGCAGATCATATGGCAGATAAACTTTAGATTTGGTCCCTTCTTGTTATATATTAGGATCTTTCAGTACATTTGACTAGATTGAGGACACAAAATGTTAGTTTTGAAGAGTTTTGCCATATCTGATTCCTTTTTTATAGAAGATTTTGAGAGAAAATGGAAGGAAAAGAGAAGTCACGTGATAAAGAGAGAAGTTCCATCAATATAGACGACTATATTGACAGAGGAATGTGTTTGATCAATTTAGTTGAATTTGAAGGATGTTTAGGTTAAGTAGGATATTATAAGGATGAAATAAGAGATAAGGTAAAACATAAGGGATGATTTTAGTAAAATCTCAAAAGAATGCACCAATGCTCAACAGTGCTATCTCAAGCTCGCTAAGCTGACCAAGGAAAAGTTTGGTCCAATTGATCCCTATTTCCATAATTTTGTTGATGCTATGGTTACCTAGATTGAGGCCTGGGAAGAATTCAATCCATCAGGAAATGACAAGACTAAATCTTCTTAGTCACCAAGTTCAATTCGTCTCTTGATGAATCTTGAGACTTTATTTTTATCGCTTTCATTCTAGAAAATTGAGTTACCTAGTCTACGGCAGCAGGTTAGTTGTTGTTGTATCTATTTTATTGTTCTGTTTACTTTAGAAAAATAGAAGCAGGTTAGTTTTTGATGTATCTATTTACTTCTTCAGTTTGCTTAACGTCCTGGCATTGTTATAGTAGCATTATTTCCTTTTTATGTCCTGGCATTGTTATAGTAGCATTATTTCATAACGTCTTGCGTCTACTAACTAAACAAATTGAAATGCCACAGACTTTTTCCAAACCATTACTTGAATCTAATTAGAAACATAAAAGATCCCAACAACAAAATCTGTAAGTTTAACAAGTCAAAAATTGAAACCAATCAGAATATTAAATTGTTGTCTCTTATGTTTTGCCCACCTTATTTAAATGCTAGGGTCCCATACAGAGAGTGGGATTAGTAGGATGATCTTAGAGCATAGTATTTTGAGCTGATGCCGATTCCTTCTTATATCAAACTAAAGATGAACAAATAAAGAGACAACCTAAAAGAGTGTTATTACCTTTGGTATGACAAGTTTTTTCAAGACTTCAATTAGAGAGTTAAGGTCCTTCGTTTATGATGACAGTAGTCTTAATTTCTTCTACTGGAGACTGGAATCAATCTGCACAAGACACCTACTGTTACACGAGAATTATATGGATTTTAAAGAATTGATTGCATATTCAAATCGACTGATGTTTAAATCAACGAAATCAGTCTGTTTGTCGAAGTTTTAGGCCACTTATGTTGCCTCAGTGAAATCTAATGCAAGAACCCTAATACCCTAGAACTACCTCTAGACGATAATAATCGATCCTATACCAGCTAATCCTACTGCCAATCCTACCTAATCATGGATTAATATCAAAAAATAAGATCAAAATATAAAGTCTGACCTGAGCTCTAAAAGATCAACAATGCTAAATATGATGACCTCAATTGCAATGGCCAGTTGGAGTAGCGACGGTCGGCCGAAGGAATCAATTTGTGTGGGGAGAGGAGACGAGAGAGAGGGGAATTTGGGGGAAATAAGTTAGAGAGAGGGGAATTTAGGGGAATGAGTTAGAGAGAGGGAGATTTGGGGGGAATATTGAAAGTTGTGAATTTAAAAATGAGGGAAAATTTTGGCCAATTAAAAAAAGAGAGAATTTTTTTTTAATGATATAAGCGTTATTTTTTCTAATGATAGAGGGGGTTTAAAACCCCCGTAATTTATAGAGGGGGTTCAAACCCCCACAAATTTATAAATTTTAGCAGCAAAATTTTAACCCCCGCATTTCATATAACTTTACAGAGGTTAAATAAACCCTCACAATTTAACACGTTTTTTGTAGTGAAGCAGTAAACCAAGAGTAGTAGTAAGCATAGGTTAGTTAACTCGTGGCCAATGGGGCAACACTAACGTAAAGAAAAACTTTAGAAATAAAGTAGATCCAGTTAAAGAGATCAAAAACAAAAAGTCATTCATATTTAACAGTTTAGGTATCATTTCAGTGCAAGATTTACATTTTGTGTTCCATAGAAAAAGCCATAGAAGTTGGAGGAATTAAAAAGGTTGAGGATTTGGGGAAAAGGTTTGGAGAAGATAAGGCCATCTTAATACAGTGTAACAACTCTGTAGTTAGCATCCTGATATCTGTATTCAATCTCAGAACCTCATCAGTTAGGATTGTAACCTTCTTGTTGAGTTCATCATTCTCACACCTAAGTTCTGTAAATACCCTGGGACCCTCCTTTGAAAATTGCTGAATTTGTACCTGTAATCTCCCAATTTCTGCATCTTTAGCAATTGTCTTTTGTTTTTATTCTTTTATAAGCCCTACTAGGTTCATCATTAGTCATTCTCTTCTTCTTGGGACCAAATCCCTCAGAAGTCTGGTGCTTTTTAGTAGAATTTCCAGATTTCACTTTGGAGATATTTGTTTTTAGGCTGTCATGTGTTTCTTAGGACCATCCAAACTTTCTTTTGAGTTATGTGACAGCAAAATGAGATTCTCAGCAACCCAAGTATCACAGGTCATCACACTATTAGAGGGGTAGTGTGTTTTTAGGAATAAATCTTCATCCGAAAAGTAAGTGGATAAAGGGTTTGGCGTTGAATGGTTCGGATAGCTCAGTTGGGCAGGGTCCATGGAGTTAATGCAAAGATGAGTTTGATTTCTATTTCGGATAAGACAAACTATCTGACAAGGAGAGAGAAGATGTGGCCTATTCTAACAAAACAAAAAACATGCACACCCATGATACTAACTTGGGAGATGGGACTAGGTCCCTCTCTTTCTTTGAGTGAATTATTAAGTTTGTGAATACTTCATCTATATTCTTCCAAAGTTGTTTCCATGGGTGTATACCTACAAAGGTATGGTACTTAGTTAGACTAACAAATACATACTTTACCAAGGATACCTGTCTCTTGATCATAGCTAATTTTTGTGGAGAAACACTGATTCTATGATAGGACAGGTCATTTGGATCAGACCTAGTGACATGACCCGAGCTAGGGCCTAGTTGTGTCAGGTGCCTTAAGCCCAACAGGGATCAAAGACCATCCACCGCCATAAATACCATATCAGATAAGTTCCAAATATATATATATAATCCAAAACAAAATAGAACAATCATAAGTTAAATACAGTCAACCGGTATCATCCCCAATACCAATACAAATGCCAAGGCTAACACCAGTACCGACACTACCCATACCAACCCATAGTAGTCCCACAAAGACTCTATCTAAAATTAAAACAAAATCTGATCGGGACATGCCTCTGATAATTGCAAAAACCAAAGTCTATGAAATGACCAAAATGTGAAAAAAAGTTCATGACATGAAATGGAGCCTTCTAGAGTATGGAAGATCACCACTTAAATCCAACACAAGCTGATCCTGAATTTGATCATTGAGAAGGAAGAGTAGAACGGTTGGTTTCTTTATTGAGTGAGGATACAGCCACTCGAAGACGGGATAGTGGGTGAATGCTAGCAAGTACTAAAGATAAGAATAAAATAATTCCAACCTTTAAAACCAAGTAAACAACCATATGCATTCACAACCATACTAATAAATATATATATAGATTCCATGTTGGGAAAAGGAACCGAGTTTAGCATATCTTTAAAACCATTAACCTGGGTATGTGTAGCTTAACCATCCTAGAATGATCCATGGGCTTTATGGGTCCAGTGTTACCCCCTGAACGGTCCTGATGCGTGTAGCAACATGAACCCGAGATACCATAGGAGTAGGGCTTTTCATGTACCCTTCACTCTCCATGATACATATATACAAGTGTAACATGGGGGATTCTTATGTACCCTATAAGTATAGTATGTGGTCGCTATGACCAATCTTTATGTTGGAAAATATGAGTTTCCAGTGTCCATCCATTAGACTCAAACCTTCATGGTAAGCTATCACAATCCGCCATTATTTCCCAATTAATCCCATTGTCATACAACTAAACCACCGATTCCATTTATTATTAACCAAGGCTATAAAGAGTGGTGTCTTCTTACCGACTATAGCTTATAAGTAATGTCCTTCTCCAACCTTTTTAAAGATGGGATTCCCATGTACCCGGGGACTCCATTATCATTTACTTTACTTGGGGGATTCCCATGTACCCCACAAGTAGTTCATTATTATATTTTCTTGGGGGCTTCCCATGTACCCTGCAAGGCTTTCAATTAACCATAACCATAACCACCAAGACCTTACCATTTAACTATTAAAATCATTTAAAACCATCCAAACCAATTTAGGGTTCCATTACTACTTTATATCATGCAAAGTTTTCAATAGAAGTTCAAGAATGTAACAAAAGCATTCTCATAGGCATTTTATCAAACATGTTGGGGGCATACAATCTCCAAAACCAAAACCAAGTACCAATTAACCATTCCTATGAAACCAAACATTCAAACCACCACTAAAGCATGAAAAACCATAATTAAGACATGGGAAACCATAACCAACCATTTATAACCAAAACCCCCAATTTATAATTCAAAACCTGAAACCATTCCACAATTATGCCATGAAAACCATACAGTAAATCATTCCTTTAGTTGAACTAACAATGAGGGAGGAGTAACTTACCTTAGATTACAAAGAAAATGGAGAGAAACCACCTTTGTAAGCCCCAAATTGACCACCTTGAAGGAAACCCTAACCTTCTTTAACCCAAGAGCCTTGATAGAATTTGAGAGTCTTTAAGAGAGTTTGATTAATTGAAAATAGGTTAAATGATGTCCTAAAAGTATTTTAAGTTGTGGGTCCTTAAGAGTATAAGAGGGGAAATATCCAGAATACCCCCAACTTAAATGTACAAAATTCTCTTAGGAGGGTACGACCACCCCCCAAAATGCACCATACCATATGAGTGGTACCCATCACTTGTACCTTAGGCATCCCTTAGACCCCAACACTGTCCAATATACGACCACCAAGGCCAACTCGTACCCAAACGTACGACAAGCACCCTAGATTCGTACCTTAGGCAGAATAGACTCCTCTAGGTTAGACTTAGGGTATTATACAATTTGGAATCATACAACTAGTACCCTAACATACGACTAGTATTATCCATAAATACCATGGACAGAAACAAAACCAAACCGCATTGATTAACATATGACCAAGACCCCCTAGATCATTGTAACGCCCCGAATCTAGTACCTGGAATGCTACACAGTGCTCATGACCCAAAAGGACCACAAGCTAACCCATGACTCATATTTGTACTTGTATACTGCATAAAATACTAAATAATGCGGAAACATGAACTGAAAGTCCATAAGTTTTACATAACTGAAGTAAAATATAACATCTAAATGGGGTATGAAATACCCAAAAAAAAACTGAAAATACTAAAGTCTAAAACATGATAGTCTAGAAAGCCTCTAACTGACTGAACTCTCTGAGTAAGGAGTTGATGGGACATGTCCCCAACTAACTCCAACTAATAAACTAATTAATGAGATGATAGAGAAATAATCATATCCTCGAATGATGAGGAAAAACTTCTAACTCTGACTGCTGAAACTGGAATCTACTGTTGATCTGGAGATTGTGCCTCTAAACCTATGGTATAAGACACCATAGCGCAAATACGTCAGTACTTTGAATATACTGGTATGCATATGGGGTAGGATGAATGCATGGGGTTCATATGCATGAACAATACTGGCTAACTGACTGCCATGAATGTGAGAATACATGCACGCATACATAGTAACTATATCTGGAATCGTGATAACATGAGTACTGAATCTGAATACCGATAACATGACATACTGATAACTGATATAACTGATAACATGAGTGACTATATCTGATAGTCCTAAATCTGGTGGAACAATCTGAGTTCCATTCTGTAATTGAGTTGACTGTATCTGACAGTCCCGAATTCTGAAGAACTATCTAAGTTCTTTTACTGAGACTGATACTGATACTGTGAGAGATAGTCATCTAACCGACATGCCCCAAATAATGCATTATAGCTGAATTCAGGTCCAATCTATGCCCTAATTAGAAGGGTGTCAATACCGTTCCACTGGTAAGGACAATATGTGAATGACCCTAATATAATAGGTAACTCTAGTGAGAACGGTGGGAACTCTCATATAGCAGAATAAGACACCTCATCTTCCCTCATATAGTAGGTTATGATGTCTCAACCTATGCTGGCTACATAGTTCTGGAATTCAAGGATCACTTCTGAGAATCACACCCTCATATAACAGGTGAGTTCCCATCCTTGGGTTTGCTCAGTGCTAATTTATACTCCCATCAGAATAGACTCTGAACATGATTTACTGAATTGAACATGGACCAGTTACTAAATTCCGTTGACTGATGGAATATTACTGATATCTGACAACTGACTGAGTTCATGAGATCATGGAGATTTCCTGAGTCATAAGGTTGTTTGAAGTCTAAGGATTCATAGCTTGAATGAGAGTATCGTGGAAACATGACATGGCTCTAGGAACGCAGCTAATATTTTGGGTACAAGTACCCCCAGGACTCGATGGAAGGAAACTGACCAAGCATAACTTACTTGAACATATAACTAACATCATAATCCATAATACATTTATAGAAGCATTCCATCAAAACATGTGATAGGCATAACTTTTACATACATAGGGATTTTATGATATCCTACTAGTTGGGCATTGTTCCTTCATCTAGGCATTTAATCAAACACATGGTAGGCATAGCACATGTAGACAACATTATACAACAATTAATCATCATGATTCATCTCTAATTTCATCATCCTAGGGTTTATTCATAGGTTCACATGAATATACATCTATACAAATCAATTCCACATAAAATTGATCACCCAACATGGATTTGAATTCAATTGATCATTCTCAATATAAAAAAAACTAACCCAACATGAAATTCATAAAGAATCTATAAACTTACACTTAGAAAACAGATTCTTAGACTTCATGGATGAAAGGAGTCCATGAATGAACACTATGCATAACTTAGTTCATGATTTCGTGAAGATTGACGGAGAAACTTTCTTGGAATTGGATCTTCTATGAAAACCCTAGCTTGTTCTTGAGAGATTTTTGAGAGAAGAGAGTGTATTTTGGGTGAAGAGTGGCTGAATCACATGTTAAATGTCTTAAATAGGGGTGGAAAGTTGACATTTTTAACCCTGGACGTGTCATTTAATTTCAATAAAATTTTCCCAAACTGAACCCCTGGAGCGATGCGGTACTATCGCACCGTGTCACTAGAATTTGACAATTGGGAAACTGAGGGATGGCGCGATGTGGATCCATCGTGTTGCCCCTTCTTTTATGACCTGGAACTTTGGCGCGACGCGGAGGAAATCATGCTAAGATACTGGAAAAGGATAATTCTAAATTTGGTCCCTAGTGCGACGCGCCATAATCGCGGACCCATACTGGAATTTGCCAAATGCCATTTCCTCTTGTGGGAACGACGCGCCACTGACTAATATGGCATTGTTTTACGACGGGAACTTAAAATAGTCGCAACTTCTGACTCAGTTATTAGATTTGGGGAATCTTTTATCGATGGAAATCTTATTGAATTTTCCACATGGCAAAAAGTGAAAATCTTAATAATTCCTCATGGAATAACCATCATTCAATTTAGAAGCTAATACTAAACATTCTTGAGATGAAATTTTCTAGGAAAAGTATGGGGTATAACAATCGTACCCTATCATAAGACAAATAACCCTAGTTGTATGATGTCTAGATGCTCAAAACCAATAAATTTTCTAAGGACCAAAACCCAGGGTGTTTCAATTCTCCCCCAGTTGGATCATTCATCCCCAAATGATGGACAAGGCAATATAAGAAGGATTTACATTCCAACATCCCCATTCCGACCTTTAACCAAGTTAGAAAACAAAATGCAATGAAATCAACCTTCCCTTTAATCAAAATCTAGAAGGCAAGGATGTTATGTAGAACACTTACCTTAAGCACGAATATCTGGATTGGGAAATAAATGCGGATACTTGGACTTCATGTCCTCTTCCGCTTCCCAACTAGCCTCTTCCACCTTATGGTTCCTTCATAGAACCTTTACTGAGGCCACATCCTTTGTCAGGAACTAACAAACTTGATAATCCAAGATCTCAATCGGTATCTCCCTATAGGATAGAGAATCTGGAATACCAATAGCATTGATAGGCACTACTTGAGATGGATCACCAATACACTTCCTCAACATAGATACATGGAAGACTGGATGAAAAGAGCTTAAACTAGAAGGCAAATCCAATTCATACACAATGTTACCAACCATTCTCAAAATCACATAAGGAACAACATATCGGAGACTGAGCTTCCCTTTCTTCCCAAACCGTATCACTCCCTTCATGGAAGACACCTTTAGGAACACCTAATCCCTAACCTTAAACTCCAAGTCCTTATGCCTTACATCCACATAGGACTTTGGACAACTTTGGTTAGCCTTAATCCAATCCCAAATCACCTTCACTCTTTCCATAGCTCAATAGACCAAGTCCAAACTAAACATATCTATGTCACCAAGCTCGAACCACCCAGTAGGAAATCTACACCTCCTACCATACAATGCCTCAAAAGGAGCCATACCAATACTATAATGGTGACTATTATCATAAGCAAACTCTACAAGAGGTAGATGCTCAACCCAATTAGCACCATAGTCAATCACACACGCGCGAAGCATGTCCTCCAATGTCAAAATAGTCCTCTCTGCTTTCCCATCCGTCTGCGGATGAAAAGTAGTACTTAACCTAACCTTAGTCCCTAACCCTTTCTAAAACGACTACCAAAAGTGAGATAAAAACTGCATACCATGATCAGAGATGATAGAAATAGACACCCCATGCATCTTGACAATCTCACAAAATCCTCAGCTGAAAAGTTATTCCTCACTGGCAAGAAGTGAGCCAACTTTGTCATCCTATCCACTATAACCCAAATCGAATCAAATTGATTCCAAGATCGAGGAAGACCAGTAATGAAATCCATGATCACCTCCTACTTCTATTCAAGAAACTCAATTTCTTGGTACAACCCTTCGGGCCTCATGTGCTCAACTTTCACTTGCTGACACACCATCTATTTGGCCACAAAATTAGCCACATTCTTTTTCATACCATTCCACAAATATATTTCCTTGAGGTCATGATACATTTTGATAGAATTGAGATGAACAATATAGCGCAATTCATGCTTCTCTTCTAAGATCCTTTTTTGCAAACCATCGATGTCGGGAACTCATAACCTCCTTTGGTACCGCAAGGTGCCATCACCACTAATCTCAAATATCATCACCTTTTCCCACCTACATCACCCTTGATTTTTATTAAGATTGGATCTAACATTTACTTCTCCTGGATCTCCGCACCAAGAGATAACCACACCACTTCCTATACCAAGACACCACCATTCTCGGAGTCTAAGAGACGAACTCCAAGGTTAGTAAAGTGGTGAATATCCTTCACCAACTCCCTCTTCTCCTTTTCCATATGAGCAAAACTCCCCATAGACAACCTGCTAAGAGCATCAAAAATCATGTTAGCTTTACCTAGGTGTCAGTGAAGACTTATGTCATAGTCCTTGAGAACGTCAGGCCATATCTTTTGCCTAAGATTAAGCTCCCTCTGAGTGAGCACATACAAAGAACTTTAGAGAACTTTCATCATTGTAGACCGCAAACCCTTTAGTACCTTCCGATGAAGTCAAAATTAGAGCCGAAGTTACCTTATCCTTTAGCTTCTCTAAACTACCCTCACAAGTATCTCACTAAGAGAACTTTACCTTCTTCTGAGTAATATAGTCAACGGGGCCGTTGTAGTTGAAACACTCTCCATAAACCATCTATAGTAGCCAGCCAAACCCAAGAAACTCTGAATGTCAGTTGGAGTCATGGGTCTAGGCCACTTCTTAACTACTGCAACCTTTTTTGGATCCATCATGATCCCATCACTAGAAATAATATAACCCAAAAAGAAACATCGTTCAACTAGAATTCATATTTTGAGAATTTAGCATGGAACTGTTTCTCTTTTATGATCTGCAACACAATACGGAGGTGATTGGCATGATCCACCTTACTCTTAGAATACACCAGGATATAATCTATGAACACAATGACAAACAAATTTAGAATCTGACGGAAGACCCTACTCATCAAATCCATAAATACCGCCAAGAGTTGGTCAATCCATATGACATCACCAAGAATTCAAAATGCCCATACTGAGTATGGAAGGCAGTCTTAGGGATATATACCTCCCTAATCATAAGCTGATGATACCCGAATCGAAGATTTATCTTAGAAAAGAATTTGGCACCTTGCAACTGATTAAACATATCATCTATTCTTTGAAGAGGATACTTGTTCTTAACCATCACCTTATTCAATTGTTGATAGTCAATACACATCCAAAGGGAACCATCTTTATTATGCATGAATAACACCGATCCACCCCACATGGACACACTTGGATGGATGAAACCCTTAACCAAAAGATCCTTGAGTTTCTTCTTAAGCTCCTTTAATTTAATCGGAGTAATTCTATAAGGGGGAATAGAAATTGGATGAGTGTTTGGAACCAGATCAATTCTAAACTCAATCTCCCTATTAGGAGGAACAATCGGAAAATCATCAGGAAAGACCTCAGGAAATTCATTCACCACCAGAACCAAACGCAAGGAAACACCATTCGAGTTAGAATATTTAACTCAAACTAGATGATAGAGACACTCCTTGGTGATCAATCTCCAAGCTCTAAGATATGATATAAACTTACCCTTGGGAGCTAGGGAACCACCCACTCATTTAATAACCGTCTAACTAAGAAACCTAAAGATAACCTTACGGGTCAAACAATCTAAGGACATGAAGCACGAGTGCAATCAATAATACCCAGAATAATATCAATATCAACCATATCTAATTCATACAAATCCACCAAAGTCTCCTTACTACCAACACATACCACACACACCCTATTGATTCATGTAGAAATCACAGAGTCACCTACCAGGGTAGAAACAGAAAAAGAATCCAAAATAACCTCGTGACCAAACCAAAAATACACAATCACAAATAGGGTCAAATAAGACAGAGAAGACCCTAGATTAAGTAAATAATACACATCACAAGAAAAGATTTTCAATGTACCAGTCATGACGTCAGGCGATCCCTTGGACTCTTATCGGGTAGTGAGTGCATAAAGATGGTTCTAACCTATGTCAGAACTAAATGGTGCACCCTTTGGTACTAGAGCTAATGATGAAGCAACTGGAACCTTATTCTCCCCCAAAGAAACCTTACCAACCAAATAGTTTCTAAGCATATAGCCTGGCTGACCATATTTGAAGCACCTGTCCCTTCCCTCATTACAAAAACCCTAATGCAACCGACCACAGAATCTACAAGGAGGACATAATGAAGATAACTGAGCCCCACTTGCCTAAGATTAGGCACCCTGTACTTGGAATTATTTCCATCCTACTGACACATGTCACCCGATGAATTTGGGTAAGAAGCACTAGCTTTTGAGAAAGAACTAAAACTCCCTCACATCTTCTTTAGCCATTTACCACCATCCCCACCACTTTACTATTGCCCACCACCCTTCTCGGAGAACCTAAACTTCTTACCCTACCTTTTCACTATGTCAGCCTAATTTTTCTTTGCCTCCTGCACTTATTGCATATGAACAACCAACCTAAAGATGTCCATGTCCTTGATCAGCAAGGCAGTCTTACTTTCAAGGATGAACTCATGAGACAGTCCTAAGGCAAAGTTTCTCATCTTAGCCCTGATATCCAATACCATCTCCAAAGTATATCGAGGCAACTAGTGAAACTTCAAGGCATACTCCTTGACTATTATCTTCCCCTATTTTAGATTCGTAAACTCTTCTGTCTTATCCTCCCTCAACTTCTAAGGAAAGAAATGGTCCAGAAATGTATTAGAGAAAGTCTCCCATAAAGATGATTCCTCAACATCACACCCTGACCTATTATATTCCTCGTACCATCGGTATGCCACATCCTTCAACTAATAGACAGCAAACTCCTCCCCTTCCAGATTCATGGCATGCATAACCCTAAAAATCTTTTCCATCCCATCCAAAAAACCTTGAGGATCCTCCTCCGCCTTAACACCAGTGAAAGTTGGAAGACTCAACCTCATGAACTGGCCAACCTTTATACGCTCAGAAGCTAAAATAACAGATGCACTATGCTCAGCCTAAGAAGCTACCAACTGAGAAATCATATAAATCGACTGACAAAACTCAGCATCCATTACATCAGCCTGAGGAAGACTAGAGGGAATTAGTAGAACTCCCAAGAAATTAGGAACTGGATCACTAGACCGAGTATGGATCCCATGAGTAGAGTGTGTCCCTTTAACATCGTCCCTAATTAGGATAGAGGAGTTTTCATGAACTTCAGATCGTCGAGGCATGATCTGAAAATCAAACGAAAATTAGAGAAAATTCTAGGACTCAGACTCTAAATCTTGAAAATAGAACACAAGAAAAATAAACATTTCCTAAATGATTTGTAGCCTCTCCCTTAAGAATGTGGTGTGGTACACACCCTTAAAAGAGACTCTACTCGACATGACTTTGTGGAATCCCAATTGACCATGAACCTAGGTCTCTGATACCAATATGAAATGACCCGAACTAGGGGCTACTTATGTTGGGTGCCTCAAGCCCAATTGGGATCAGAGACTACCACCAATACCCCACCATAACCGCCCTACATACCATATCAGATGATTTCTAAATATATACATATTCCAAAACAAAATGGAACAATCATAAGTCAAATATAGACAATCAGTCTTATCCTCAATGTCAATACCGATGCCAAGGCTAATACCGATACTGACGCCACCCATACCAACCCATAATATTCCCACAAAGACTATCCAAAAGTAAAAAATATCTGGTCGGGACATGCCCCCGACCACAGCCAAAACAAAAGTTTATGAAATGACCAAAATGTACAAAGGATTCCATAACTTGAAATGGATCCTTACAAAGTATGGAAACTCACCACTTTAATCCAACATAAGTGGATCCTGAATTGATCACTGAGAAGGCAGACTAAAAAGTTTGGTTCCTGCATCGCGTGGGGATACAACCACCCAAAGATAGGTTAATGGGTGAATTCTAGCAAGTACTCAGGATAAGGATAAATAATGCCAATCTTTAAAACCAAGTAGGAACCCGTATACATTCACAACCATACATATATATATATATATATATATATAATACTTGAAAGGAAAGGGAACCAGGTTTAGCATGCCTTTAAAACTATAAACCTAGGTATATGTAGTCTAATCGTCCTAGAACCATCCATGGGCTATACGGGTCCAGTGTTACCCCCTGAATAGGCCTCGATGCGTGTAGCCTCATGAACCAGAGATACCATAGAAGTAGGGGATTCTCGTGTACCCTTCACTCTCCAAGGTACATATATATAAATTTAACTTGGGGAATTCCTGTGTACCACAATAGTATAGTATATGGTCATGATGACCAATCCTCAGGTCGGCTAACATAAGTTTCCAGTGTCCGTCCATAGGATACACACCTTCACGGTTAGCTATCATAACCCATCATTATTACTTAATTAAAACCATTGTCACACAACCAAACCACCAATTCTATATATTATTACCAAGGCTATAAAGAGTGATATTGTTATACCAACTAAAGCTTGCAAGCAATGTCCTTAGTCAACCTTTTTAAATATAGAATTCTCATGTATCTGAGGACTCCATTATCATTTAGTTTACTTGGGGGATTCCCATGTACCCAGCAAGGCTTTTAATTAACCATGACCATGACCACCAACACCTTACCATTTAACTATTAAAATATATAAAACCATCCAAACCAATTTAGGGTTACATTACCATTTTATACCATGCAAAGTTTTCAATAGAAGTTCAACAATGGAACAAAACATTCTCATAGGTATTTTATCAAACATATTGGGGGCATATAGTTTCCAAAACTAAAACCAAGTACCAATTAACCATTCCCATGAAAAAACATAATTAAGACATGGGAAAACCATAACCAACCATTTATAACCAAAACCCCCAATTTATTATTCAAAACCCAAAACCATACCACAATTATGCTATGAAAACCATAAACTAAATCATGCCTTTACTTTAACTAACAACGAAGGAGGAGTAACTTGCCTTAGATTATGTAGGAGCCAGAGATACCACCCTTGTAATCCCCAAATTGACCACCTTGAAGAAAACCCTAGGCTTCTTTGATCTAAGAGCCATGAGAGAATTTGAAAGTGTTTAAGAGAGTTTGATTGATTGCAAATAGGTTAAATGATGTACCAAGAGTGTTTTAAATTATGGGGCCTTAGGAGATAAAAGGGGAAATTCTCAAAATACCTCCAACTTAAAATGTATAAATTTCCTACTAGAGGGTACAACCACTCCCCCAAACTGTACCATACCATACGAATGGTACCCACCACTCGTACGCTAAGCATCCCTTAGACCCCAAAACTATCCAACATAAGACCACCAAGGACAACTCGTACCCAAATGTACGATAAGTACCCTAGATAGACTCATCTAGGTTAGACTTAGGGCATCATACGGTTTGGCATCATACCACTGCCACCCTAACATACGACTAGTATGATCCATTCGTACCTTTGATAGAAACCAACCAAATCATCCCGATTAACATACGACCAAGACCCCCTAGATTGTACCCTATCAAACGACAAGTACCCCTAGTTGTATGATATCCAAAAGCTTAAAATTGATAAATTTTCTATGGACCAAAACCCAGGGTATTTCACCTAGCTTCAACCTATTCTTTACAAATTGTTTCTTGTGAAGTTCCTTAGTAAATATATTTGTTATCTGAGCCTCACTCTTGCAAAACTTCACACAAACAGACCATTTTTTAATATTGTCTCCCAGGAAGTGATGTCTTACATCAACATTCTTAGTCCCCTTGTGTTGAACTGGTTTCTGGCCATGTTTAGAGAACTTGTATTTTCACACATCAAAGGGATTGTGTTTGTGACAATGCCAAAATCTTTCAATTGTTACTTGATCAAAAGAAATTGAGCACAATAAATAGCTATAGCCATATATTCAGCTTCAGTAGAAGATAGAGCAATTGAGTTTTGCTTCTTAGATCCCAAGGAAATTAAGGATGAGCTAGTAAAATATTCCATTCCTAAAGTACTTTATCTATCTACCAAATATCCAACATAGTTGCATCAGCATATCCCACCAAGTCAAAACTGTCTACTAATGGATAATATAGGACTAGGTCCCTTGTTCCCAACAGATACCTAAGAAGTTTTTTTGCATCTTTAAAATGAAACTCTTTTGGGTAGCCTTGAAATTTGGCACACATTCCTACACTATATACAATGTCTAGCCTGCTTACAGTGAGGTACAGTAACGATCCAATAATCCCTCAACATTGTCTCATTTACTGAAGGACCTAGTTCATCACTATCCATTTTTAGCAGGTTCTAATTAGATTATCAATTGGCTTGGCATCTCCCATATTATATTTCTTGAGTATCTCCTTGGTGTACTTCTCTTGACAAATCATTATCCCTTGAGAAGATTTTTAAATCCACAACCCTAGGAAGAACCTTAACTCACCTATCACACTCATTTCAAATTCACTCCCTATTAGCTTTACAAACTCTTCACATAGGGATTCAAAAGTAGCTCCAGAGATTATGTCATCAACATATATCTGAAAAATTAGTAAGTTGCTAACTCTGGTCTTTAAGAATAGAGTATTATCTATTTTCCCTCTTTTGAAGACATTTTCCAGGAAAAACTTTGAGAGTCTCTCATACCATGCCCTTGGTGCTTTCTTTAAACCATAAAGAGCTTAGTCATATTTAAGCACATCATAAGGAAAATATGTATCGTCAAAATCTGGTGGTTGTTTGACATAGAATTATTTCTTTAGGTTTTCATTCAGAAAGGCACTTTTGACATCTATTTGAAATAGTTTGGATCCCATATATGCAGCAAATGCAACATTAATTCAAATTGCCTCTATTCTTGATACAGGGGAAAAAATCTCATCATAGTCAATCCTTTATTCCTGATTATAACTTTGAACAACTAGTCTTGCTTTATTTCTATTAACAGTTCCATTCTCATCCTGATTATTTCTATACACCCATTTGGTACTAAAATTATTCTATCAACAGGCCTGTGGACCAGATGCCAGACTTTGCTTTTTTCAAATTGCAAGATTTCTTCCTATATTGCATTGATCCAATCAGCATCTTTCAGAGCTTTTTTCACATTCTTAGGCTCAATTTAGGATAAAACGGCTAAAAATGCCAAAACATTTCTAGCTTGACCTCTTGCTTGGACTCTTGTTTCCAAAGGTGTAGTCAGATTCTCAAGGGGATGAGAGGATTCATGCCTCCAGTTTTGCTTCTGAGATTGATTCCACTAGGACTAGGTCTCTACGAATTCTGACTAGTTTCTTCAAATTATTCTTCTGCTGGAGCTAGGATCTATGACTGAGTCTTGGATCACCATCACTCTCATCATTCTTATCTATATTATTTATCCCTTGATCATCATCTTCAGTAATATAATCTCTTTGAATAGGAATGAGTTCTTTAACTTCTAAATCTTCACCATCTCCTAAGTTTATTTGATTTCCTAACTCATCAAAGATCACATGAATACCTTCTTTAATACACAAAGTTATTTTATTGAAAACTCTGTAAACCTTATTTGTTGAGGAATAGCCTACAAACACTGTTTTATCACTTTAAGGGTCAAATTTTCCCAATTCTTTCTTGTCATTGTTTAGCACAAAACACTTGCACTCAAATGGTTTGAAGTAGTCTAACTTAGGCTTTCTATTTAATACCATATCATATAGAGTCTTATTCAAAAGTGATCTAATCAAGAACTTATTAGTCACATAAAAAGCAGTGTTTACTTCTTCATCCCAAAAACTCTTTGGAAGATCACTATCAATTAGCAAGGTTTTAGCAATCTCTTTAAGAGTTTTATTCTTCCTTTCAACAACTCCATTCTGTTGTGGAGTTCGAGGTGTATAGAAGTTGTGACTTATTCCATGCTCAGCATAAAATTCTGCAACTTGAGAGCTCTTAAATTTAGCTTCATGATCAAATCTGAATTCAACAATTTTGCAATTTAGCTTCATTTTAATTGGCTTGGCAAAAGCTACCAAAACCTCATATATTTCATCCTTGGTTCTTATAAACATTGACCAGGTGAACCTAGAAGAGTCATCTACAATAACCAATACATATTTCTTCTCTCCTTTACTTTAGACTTTAATGGGTCTAATAAATCCATATACAGCATCTCAAGGGGGATGGAAGAGCTCACCTAATTCTTTAATTTAAAGGAATGTTTATTCTTTTTACCTTTAATACAGGCATCACAAACTTTGTTGCCAGCAAATTTCAGCTTTGGCATTACACAGACCAAGTCCTCTAAAATTAACTTATTTAGTAAGGATGAGCTTACATATCCCAGTCTTATGTGCCATAAGTCAGCATCTTTACTTTGTACACTTAATCAAGTTAATGCCCCATCAACCACAGACTCCAAATCAGGTATATACATATTATTGACCCTTTCAGCTTTGAGAATAATTCTTCTAGATTTCATGCTTGATACAGTACATCTATCAGATGAGAATTTTACCTCATTTCTTTTGTCACAAATTTGAGATACACTTATAAGACTGTACTTTAGGCCATTCAAATAATACATTTCTTCTATTTCATGATGAGGTAATTTTCCAATCCTTCCAATACCTTGGATATACCTCTTTTTACTATTTCTAAAAGACACACCTCACCTTAAAGTGTCTTAAGGGAGAGAAAACAATCAATCCTTCCAGTCATGTGTCTTGAACAACCACTGTCCATAAACCAATTTTAGTTGCGATCCCCTTTTTCTACCTCATTTTCTTCTTTATCTTCAGTAATTGCCATAAAGGAAAATAAGGAACCAGAGGTGATTTTCTTATAATAATTTTTTAGCATGAGACCATCTCCATACTCGTTATATTTCTTAGATTTACTGGAGGATTCTTCCCATGCAGCCAATACCTTCTTCACTATATAGCTAGCCGAATCCTTTCTTCTTAACTTTATAGGATTCTAATCCTTCTTTTGCATTTAACAACCCCTAATGAAATCTTCAAAACTAAACTTTTTAGAAAAACTTTAAATTTGCCATCCCCTTTTCTATTTTGACCACTTTTCTTCACTTCTCTAACAATCCATGTTTTCATAAAAGTAATATCAGTGTTGAAACCTGAGGGTTTTTACCACACAGTGAAGGACCAGGTTCCTTAAAGTCAATCACAGGTAATAAAATAGTAAACTAACCAGGAACACAAACCAATGTAGGAAACTTAAGAAATACAAGATTTAACATGGAAACCCCCTTACTCCCAGAAGGAAATACCACGGCGCAAGTTCTCTAAAATCCACTATAATCAAACTCTTGATTATAAACTTGACTTGAACATAACTCTAGGTTCCTCCCGCTTCTAACAACTTTACTACAAGTCTATCCTGACAACTTTGTTAAGACTCTCTCAACACTGATTAACTCTAACCAGTATCAAGCTTAGGAAACTTCACCTAAGCACTCTCAATATAAGAAGAAAATATAATTACACTTATATACTGATTAATTCATTTATATACTTAAACTGGACTCAAGAACATTTGTTATTTTAGCATACAAAGACTCAGAACTTAAGCTAAAATTTAGTTTTTGCCTTTTTCTTTTTTCACTCTTTTGAATTTGCAAAAACTACTTGATGGAAAAGCATCCTTTTCCTTTTATAGATGAGTGATGATTAGGATTTAAATTCCATTGGAACAAGTGTTCTAAATAGTTCATGCTTCACCTGCACAGTTTGTTACTCTTGAGGAAAAAACTATGCAGATGTGTGACAGTCGTACTGTAGCTTTGAACATTCAAGAACCTGGTCCCTTGAAGTCAGCTACTCATATATATAGTATTCCATGGGTTAGATATTTTATATAATATTATTTACCTTTTGAGAACTTTTTTTATCATATTACCCAATTAAGGGCTTATATGTATCTTATTATTGACTTGAGAGGTTAATATCAATGAGATGCTCATGTGGATGGTGGTCTTATTCTTGTTTGAGAATTATTTCTTCTTAATCACTATTATGATTCTCATGTGGGGGATTGGATTGATATTAGTGTTGTTATACATGATCTTTTACTACTGTGACTCCATTAGAAAACTTGTATCATGATCTATTAAAATTTGAGTTGATTTTTAGGTGAATTAGGTTCCTTTATACCATTGACATGTTAAATTTTTACATGTTGTTGAGCTTCTTATAGCGTGTACAACCATTTATTTTATCCATATTCATAGAACTGGTATAATTGAGAAATATTGATCTTTAAAGAAAATGAGACATTTTATAAAATGCCTTAATTGATAGATATGACAGTAAGATTAATTCATGAGATTATTGTAGTATATGTGTTGCAATCCTCAAATGTGTCCTCTCTCAAAATCTTATGCTTAAAGGGTGTATACGAGGTGATATTAGGACATTGCATTCTTATTATTTCTTTATTGCGTCACTTGTATCTCTCTTATGTGATTGACATCATGTAATGTAACCTTCTTTGTTTGTATATCTGTGGTGTAGTTATTTCAATACTATTATTGTAGTTATTTTATTTATATTGTTAAGAGCTATACAATTTGAGTTATTATTGAGAAATTTTTTGCATACTGGTGGAGGCATTGCTCATAGTTGCCTTTATATGCTTAGTTATTTACTTTACTTGGTTGTCCTATGATGCCTAATGAGTACAGGCTGACCATACTCATTCTTAATTTATATACTCTTTAGGTATAGATCCTAGTTTGAATGTAACTTGGGAATAATGAGTTCGTGCAATTTAATCATGTGGAAGTTCGGGTGAGCTCCATGTTTTGGAGTTTGTTCTTATATTCCTCTAGTTTTTGGTCTTTATTTTACATTCATAGATAGATTTTATGTATAATGTTTACTATGTTGGTTTTAGAGTGCTCCTTACTCATGACACTAGATTTTGGAATTGGAGATGTATCTATTTTACATTTTTGAGTTATTTTGTATTATTGTCCCAAATTTATCCTATTTTCTGATATTAGTTTAGTGTTTATATTTTTTTATATTTTCTATATCTTTTGGAGTTAGGCTTACCTACTAAGGTTGGGTTTGGGTAGGTTCCATCAAAATCAGATTCTAGGTCGTGACTAATTATTATTATTAGAGCCCTATGTTCACCGATTTCATGAGTAAAGATCGATATGTATAGTAAATTAGTATAGATCGATATATTGACATCTATATAACTTTAAAAGGTTTTGAGATATTTGTAGGAAAACATCTCTACTTTTACTCTTTATCGTGTGTATTGTTCATGACGTGTATTATAGGGGACGAGCACGAGGAACTTTATCTAACAATTATGACAACTTGATTAGGAATTGTTGAGTATGTTAAAACATCACTCATTATAGGAGTGCCAATTAGGTATAAGGTAGGGGTCACAACTTACTCCAAGGTAGACGGTGAGCACGAGGAGTGACTTTGGATAGACTGAGAGCTACAGTGTCCTATCCAAATAAATTTGTGAGAACTCAATTAGGAGTTGTGTAGGATGTTGAGACAACACTCAATATAGCAGTCCCAGTCAAGGGATGAGGTAGGGGTCACGACTGAAATTGAGGTACAAGGTAAGGATGAGGAGAGACTTTAGCTAAACAATGAGCTAGGGTGGCCTATCCCAAGCCAAAGACTGATCATGTTGAGGAAGTTTATCAGTACAGGGATATGGTAATAGCTCAGGACCTTTATGATTTTGTTTCTACTCCATTGTTATATGATATTCTGATTTAGCTTTTGAGCCATTTTAATGGCATCTCTCAAATAGGAATCTTACTAGGTACACATGATGGTTAGAAGATGAAGAGGGTGTTCAACCACCAGGATAAATTATTATTCACAATTTTGAGACTCTTGGCGCACAACTAGCTATTGTTGTGGCCCCATATTTTGAGGTGTTTCCTGCCATACTTATTAATCTAATTGTAGTTCTTAGTCTAGTAATGTCTTCTGATGAGATGAATATGTTTGAGAGATTCTTGAGTTATGTCCCTCTAAAATTTAGTGGTGCTAGTAGTGATGACATTTATCAGTTCTTAGTCAATTTTCCAGGACAGGTTGCATAATATTGGTTCTCTTGATTCCTATAGTGTTGCATTATATTCTAGATCACTTATATGTCTAAGCAGAGATGGAGATCTTTTGTCAGTTGTAGACCAGCCTATTTCCCTCCTTTGACTTGGACCCAATTTTTTAAAGATTTTCCTTCAGAAGTTTGTGCTCTATTTCTTAAGGGACAAGCTGTTGGACTAGTATGATGATTTAGAGTAGGTCTTTATGACTATTTCTAAGTATGAGGCTTATTTCTAGTCCTTGTCAAAGTCAAACATAACTAGTATTTCCATAAAGTCTAAGATGATTAGGATGTTTGTTAAGGGTTTGATATCTTCTTATAAGTTAGTGATGACTCAGTTAGAGATTTCAAGAGGTACATTTTAGAGTATTGTAGATCATGGTAGGATGATGATGTTATTTTCTGGTGTACTCAGAATAGTGGTGGTAAAAGGTGACATAATAGGGCGGTATTAGTGGTCATTTATCATGAGGTTGTGATTTCTTAAATAGAGTGTCACGACCCAATTTACAAGTCATGATGGCACCTATTTTATCTTGCTAGTAGGTAAGACAAACCATAGCTCGGAGTTACAGGAAATGGGCTAATTTTGTGGAAAATGGCCAAAAAGATGGAAATCAACATTTATAGAGTTAAAACAATAATAAAGCCATAACAGTCTAATAGATAGATAAAAGAGCAACAAATATCCCAAGACTCAGTAATGTCGGTAAAGATCTACTACAAATTAACCATAAGTACTAAATAGTCAAATACCATCTAACTCTAAAATGAAAAACTGGACATAGATAAGTAGAAGGTAAAAGGGTAACTCCGACTACAAGAGCTTACCCAATCTCTGAAATTGAACCTGCACGAGCATCACGCCAATGGTGGAAACTAGTACGTGATTCTAAATCAAAAAGGTATAGAATTATAGTATGAGTACCAAAACCACGAGTAATCGGTAGGCATTATTGGACAACTAGCTAAGTTATGATACAAGTATGATAAGATACAAGATAAAATAGGTCAAGTCAAGGTAAAAGGGGCAAGCCTGGAAATACGCTCCAACACTATTATGCATAAGTAAATAGATAAATAAAGGAAGGTAACGTAATTATCACACAGTTATAACAACTAAACTGGCCCCCATAAGACAATGAGTTTAGAAAAGTAACAGAACGCAAGCCCCTATAAACTAGATTGGGTACAATCAAAGAGAAAATACCAATAAAGATCCATAACTCTACCGAATATCAGCTATAACCATCAAACAATCCATGCGGAATCATATCATTCCAAACTCCCAATTCCAGACTCGAACAGTAACTCATATCATCATCATAAAATAGTTAATAGTATTAACATTATAACACCATTTTCCAAACATGAATCAGAGCTCATAGTATCCAAATCATCCTCAATTATTGGACTTGAATTAGAACTCATATTATAAACATCACCATTAATTACCAGACTTGAACCGAAACTCATACAAATATACCATAACCATATGTCATACCAATAAACCATATAAGTAAGCTATACCAAATAAACATCAGATTTTACCTGAAATTAGCATAAAATACTAGTACCAAACTAGCATACTCATTAAATATGCAATCTCATAAAAGTACCAAAATAATCTCTAATAAGGTTAGAACATGCGTAAATAGGTATACAAAAGCTAACAAAAGTCTTGGCCTAAGGTGGGCCCACTTCTAGTCCCTGAAATCCATTTTTAGGAAAATTATATCCTAGACTAGGATATGGTATTTAAATTCATTTCTAGATGTTAAATTAACCCTAATATAGCAATCCTCTATTAAACATGAGAAACTAATTTAATTATGCCTAAGTTACAGTTCTAAGATAGCCTAAACAATCCAACTAACCCAAATATTATCAATCATGCCTACATCACCTATATCCAATCCTATGTCTATAATATTATCATAATCATACCACAAAACTGCTAAATAGATGAATATCTAGACATGGATGCCAAAGAGAAGCCCAAAAAATTTGCTAAACCGCTATTTTCCTTTACAAGAAGCTATCGCAAGATGTTGTGCTATCAAAATCACAATCTACTTGTAAAAATGAGAACAATAATACCCATATTGTAATATTGTTCTTTGGGTCCAAAAAAATGTAAATGTCCTCTATAGGTCCCATTTACAGAATCATGCCATCAAAACCAATACAACGTCCCTCTATGCTTAAGGAATGTTTACCCTCAAATGGGTGAATTTCAAGCACTAATGGTGTTATAATCAAGCCACCAAGATTCTACAGATTTTAGAAAATATTGAAGGATTCTATCCAAAAAATTAATGGAAGCTTACAACAAATTCAAAAAAGAAATCCGAAAATTAACTATACCAAAGCTCCACAATTACCCACAATTGATTCTCCCAAGAATTTCCCCTTTTTAGCGCTTAATATTATAGAGAATGATTGATGAATGGTGAAATTAGGGTTAAGTGGGGTACTTATACCCTTCCTAGGACCACAAGTGTTGCTTAAGAGAACATCAGGTCTCTTAAATAAGCATCACTAAAGTGGACATTGGGTCACTTAAGCAGAAATCTGGTCGCTTAAGCGAGCATCACTTAAGTAACCAAAATGTCTCGTACGTGACCCTTGTTGTCTTACCACATGTCGTGTAAGCAACCCTAGTATCACTTAAGGGACATTGGCTTACATGAAATGTTCCTCGATTATGCGATACAAGTGGGATAAGCCATTTTTCTTAATTGATCGGCTGGAGGCGTACGCGATGTACCTGCACCAGCTAAGACTTGGAATTTTTCCAAGTCTCTACTAGGCCCTCGAGATTTATCTTGAATCTCATATATGAAAAAAAAAAACTATGCCACTCTATCAAATTCAACATTTCAGACTCAATGTAGTCAAAATTTCCATCCGATGTTGTTTTGATGAAAAGTGGGTCCCACACCAACTTGACATTTTTCTTAATTTTCGGTCAATAGCTCAAAATGAGTTTGGGAGACTTGGTACCCAAACCAAAGGTCCACCTAGCCTAAAATCAATATTTCGGAGCTGCTGGAACATTCAAAACTAGCCAAAAAGGGTATTTGACTAATGTTTTTGCCCTATTCCAATTTCAACCACCAAAGGCTTCAAAAAAAGAAATTGGCACTAAAAACCAAATGAACTGTTGGTAATCAAACTGTTAGTTTCATCAAGTCATAAATAACTTGGGGCAGCTATAGAAAATCTCTAAATGGTGAAAATGAGCATAAATATAGAAAATGACCTGGTAAGTCATTACAATATCCACTACTAAAAGAATTTTCATCCACAAAACTAAAGGATTAGGATGTAGCTGATGCCTCGAAAAGGTGAGGATACTGGGACCACATCTCACTCTCGGTCTCCTGGGTAGCTTCCTTTACTAGGAAGATACTCCACTAAACTTTAACTACTAGAATTTCTCTAGAGTACAACCGCCTAGCATCATAAGCCAATACGAGCATAGGCTCCTCTACAATGGTCAACCGCTCATCCAACTGAACTGTCACGACTCGAGATGACCCCCTAGTTGTAACACAGTTCTTAGAACCACAAGTGATCCCAAGCTAACCCATGTACAAGCATGATGCATGAGAAACTAATTTAAAATATATATAAAATCTAAATTTATTAAGCAGAAGCATAATCATGACATAATCTGAATAAATATGATATTGTAAAAGTTTACAACACGATAAATCTGAAAAAAGAACTTGAATTACATATAATGACTTTGATTGACTATCTATGAAGCCTCTACTAATACTGAATATATGTATTTGGGACATAAACCTGGTGTGTGGGATACATCGGGTACCTACAAGAAGCAATGTAGCCAGAAATGCATATATGTGGCCAGTACGTTGGAATATGTTGACTATGTGAGACATGCACTAAATCATGAAAATACTTAAATCATTGCTTTAAAAATGAAGACATAATCTATTTGATGAAATATACATTTAAATCATGGTTTTACGTAAAATTCAAAAGACGTAGTGAAATTTCTAAATCATGAGTTGAAAATATTTTTGTAAACTGGAAAGCAGTAGAAACGTGAGTACCATATGTAAGCCTCAAGTTAAAGCTGAATAGGTTGTAAAGCCATATTAAGGATCATGTATAAATACTGAGCATGATTGCATGAATATGTAAATTAAATGTAAGACCAAGCATAAATATGTACTGAAATTATCTGAATAGCTAAATAACTGATATGTGAGCATTTGGTTTTGCAAACCTGAATTGGTAAAATCAGAGTACTAAACTAAAACTCTGGGAGCTAACATTTAACTGACATGTCCTAATCTGAGCTAATTGAGGTCCAACCTGTAACCCCAGTTGGAAGGGTGTCGGTACCTTACCAAGGATACCAATACTGGCCGTGTGGATCCCCTAATCTGATGTCCCAAAGGACTAGGGTGTTAGTCCTTTACTAGCGGGTGACCCAAAAGAGAGTGTCATTTCTCTACTGGTAGGTGACCTCTCATAACCTATGTTGGTTACGTAGTTCTAGAACTTAGGGACTTCTACTAAAGGTAGCAGTCCTCAACTGTCCTTTATCCCTAGATTCGCTCGATGCTAAGTTGTACTCCCAACTAAACTGACACTGGTACTTATAAAATTTTAATCATGTTTTAAACTGACAAGTGCTCAACATAATGATAATCTAAATATAATAATAATAATAATAATAATAAACATGATTTGAATGACTTGTAATTTGAAATTTATAACATGCATGACTATCTAGGTATCGGTTGTTCATAACCCACCAGCACTGAAGATTCATTAAACATGAAATTATCAAAATTATGACATAATAAGGAAATTTCATAACTTGACCTCGTGAATGCTGCAATTTGGTCAATATAGAGAGTTATCATGGTTGGAATACTAAAGAATGATTAAACTTATGGAGGAATACATATTCATGGTAGAATTCAAGAGTTAAATCGAAACTTTAGAATTCATGATTTTCATGGAACCCTAAATCAAAATAGAATTAAACTTGAGAATTTGGGGAAACTTTGGGACTCAATGGGTGAAAGCAGCCCATTAATGAATATCCCACATACCTAGATTTCTTGAATTCTTGAAGGAAAGCATTAATTTGGATCCTTGGAAGTTGAATTTTTGAAGAAGACCCCTTATTTGGTGTTCTTGGGGATTTAGGAGAAGGAGGGTTGTGTATTTTATGTATTTGGGGTTATGGGACGATGAAATCATTTTTGTATAAAGTATAGAATGGTTAAGGATGTAAATGAATAGTTTACCCTCAAAAAACTGAAGAGAAATGCGGGTTTTAGCATTTCTAAAAATAAGGCCATGCTATGTCAAAATCGCGGAGCATAGAGGGCGTGTCATGCCGAAATCGCGCGCCCTTACTGGTTCCTCACAAAAATGCTCATAACTCTTTGCTCGGGTTTCAGATTAAGGAAAAATCAGATGCGTTTGAAAGAGGACACAGTTATCTTTAATTTAGAAGGTCTTGAGATCCAAAATTCCATATATTCCAGAATCTATACACATTCAAAGTTAACCCTTGTTGGATCAAACACCAAAATTTGGTCGAATAAAAATCTCTTAGCTCAACTTTGCTCTAACTATTCCCTATGAACATTTTTCACCTCGATATCACTTTACTCACTAGGAAAATTATCATAACTCTTAAATTAATACTCAAATCATTGTATTAGAGTTTATACATGTAGGAATGATGGTTTGAATTCTAGTCCAAAAATGCGGGATGTTACATTATCTCCCCTTGAAATCATTCATTCTCGAATGATGAGTAGGAACTTATTGAAGCTTTGGAATAATGGAATAAATTATGTAACTCCACATTAGGAGTTCTCCCTCAACAAAACACTTTTAGGAATCAAAAGAAAAAGGCTTCAAGGCATCACTGAGTAAATTATATAAGCATGAATCATGAGACAACAAGATTATGGTCATACAAGGGGTAAAAAGTAACCCCAATACCCTTCATCCCAAGTGAATAAAACAAGACAACACAATTTTGAAAAAGCAGCTTGGCACAGCCTTATCGTAAAGACTATCCTTCAAGCCATGCTGCATATCATGAAGACTATCCTATCCTCCGTGACACGACATATCACAGAGGCTCACTGCCTCGGAATCCAAAAATAGCCCCAAACCTTAGCTGAAAATTCAAAAATTCTTCTGAGATACCCTATTAACATACCTGACCACATTTTAAGTCCAAAATTGATATTTCGAACACGGAAAGGACAAAAATAAAATGATCAAAATTTTGAGGTTGTCATATTAACTCCCCCTCTTTTGGATCATTCTCCCTCAAATAAAGACTGATATTTTCCAAGAAGAATGTAGTTACTATCTTGAAATTGAATTTCTAAAACTTATCATGCCTCATAACTAGAATCATTTCTTGATAGGGTACTGACTCAACTTATATATATGGAACATGAACACATACTTAAGAATCGTATGGAATACTATAGACATGATGTGTCTTCTAATGAAGAATATAGCTGAGCTAAAATGATAAAACTTCTATCATGAAACTAATTTTTGCGCTAACTTAATTGACTATAAGGAGCTGATTCATGCTGAGAGTTTAGAATTCACTTGAAACATTTATGACACGATCATACATATAGGACTGCAGAGTGATAGCTAACGCAATAAAAATTCCAAGAGTTACTAAGAATGGAATATAATTTTCCTTAAACACTCCTTATCATAACTTCTAATAACAATCGAAGGACATGGAATTAGAGTAAGGAATTGCAACATTGATACAACTCTGTAACATCAGATATAGGCATATAGAATAGAAGCTAGAATAGGATTAGTATGTCTTAGGCAATGCAAGTGTTAACTTTCAAGATTAGCCACACTTCTCAAATGCTCTCTCAACTATACTCATCCTCTTATATACTATACTCATTTGATGAAACTTATAATTCTCACATGGTTATATATAAGTACTCCAACCAAAGTTTGCATTTAACTACATACTCTCACCATGTTCAAGCCTAACTCAAAATCACAAGGTACTACATATAACACCATCATACTAGTCTAAACCATCGGTTTAAATATCCTATGTCTTTTCAGAGCTCTCATCCTAAATACAACACACCTTACCACTTCAATGGTTAACTCTAAACTCTTACTATAAATTTACTAGTGCACAATACATTCATCCACTTTATACAAATATGACATTCAAGTTTATCATTATAACCACATATGAACTTCTAAGAAACCAACCCACATCGGAATTTTCCCATATTCTCTAATACCTCTATCAATAACAACTTTCTTTCACTATTACCAAGAAGACGCCCGTAGAATTTTCAACTAACTATGACATATACCAAAGATTTGCCTCAATCTTCCTTCACACTTGTAGCCTTAGATAAAAAAAATAATACAACAATCCTTCCCTTATAAGGATCATTTGCTCTCTCCTATCTAAACCATTGTTAATCCATTTCCATTACCACTATCTTTAATTAAGAAGAGGTCACTAAAAGGATAGAACATGAGGACCTGAAGCATGAAAGGATACTATACATAATTTTTACACTTAACTGAGGCCTGGGGAATTGAGTATCAAAGGCATGGATTCATTAAAGAGATCTAAATTGAGGTCATACATGCCTTAATGCAAATTTTCACTGGCCATCAAAGGTGTACCATGAGTTTGGGGAACTGAGCATACTATAAAACATAAGTACATGAGTCATGAGTTGCATGACTGGATTCGGAGCTCATAAAATCATGGTATGTGAGTCATACTTCTGAGTGAACTGGCACTCTTTATACAAGGAACTAGGAGCGTACATGATTTTATATAAAGTGCATGAATATGAGCTATGATCATAGAGGTGACTTGTAAGGCATGAGTAGATATCGTAATGAATAAAGTATAAAATAAATTATACCAAGATAAGAAGTAGTCGGGTACCTTCCTCCCCTACTGTTATTCTAGAACTCACTAGCTTGACTTGGTTCCTTGCTCTATCATCTCCCCTCTTAGATTTTAGCCATCATTCTAAATCTGCGGGCCCATTAAATAAACTTTTACTAAACTGCAACCACTCTACTCTAGAGTTCGAGATATAAGAATCCACATAAATAATAAACTCACCCTAAAAGACTATATCTTGAAGTATAAAACCCACTACTATTAAACCCACTACTGTTACTTCTTTCTGAGATAGAACTCTTAACTTTCTATAGCCCCAACAGTCATCATTTAATAACTTAAGCACTTACTAACTTAGAATCTTCAGGAGTATCACCATACCCTGAGTTCACACCATCTAGAATTTCAACCTCTTCTTTCTAATAGCTTGATCATCCACAATTCAAACTTAGATTCTAAGAATTAACATGGATATCCCAAAACTTTTGATGAACTATACTAACTTAGTACTACTGGACAGGAATCATGAAATACTAATCCACTCGAAATTGTATGAACATACCCAACCTTAATAAGCTTAATTATCTTGCTTTTTGGCCAATGCCTAATCTCTATCCTAACTAAAGCATTAACATACTCTAAGTTTGTAAATCTCTCTCAAAGTGCTATTAAACAATATACACAACACCTTTCTAGCTCCATCGATACATAATATACTAAATCCAGATAAACATTATTCCCACTTTACTACTGCTAAACTTCTAGGCTCATGCTTCTAACTCTAGGTTATGAAACCATAGGATTCTAAGAAGGGATATGAGAGCACAACTGGTGTTGGCTTAATTCATGATTTTTATGAACATGAATGAAATTTTTCAATGATTAAAACTTACAGTCACTAATAGGATCCTTTCTAGCTCGCATGCAATCTCATATCTATCTACGGGGACTGTTTAAGGAAACTTTATTGGTAGAAATTTAAGCTTGGCTATTTTTGTTACTCAAAAATAAGGAAGAGTTGGCATGACTAGAGTGATTATGCTCATCTATACAATAGTTAGGATATAAGATGATTTTTTTCAATAAAGCTCAACTCACGTGAAGATCAAATCCTCGCGGAGTGAGTCTAGTCCTAAAAACCAATAGGTGTTTATAGAGACTAAGTGTATGGATGTAGGGTAAATAAATTAAAATACATAAATTGAAATGGGTTGATTGCTTTAAGAAGTTCTTCGATCAAAATCAAATCAAACAACCAACTTAGAGAGACTATTTTGGTTGATATTTCAATATAGGATAAGTTTTGGGGTTATGTCTTCCTAGGGGAAAATGATGCATAGGTCGTGATAATTGAATGCAAATTTTAGTCACCAACTATGTGGGTAGGCTAGGTTTAGAGTTCTTGAGGCTAATCTTTCAATCCACTCTCAAGATTGTCATTCATGGATCCTTTTAGATGCCTCATGGATATAGCAAGAATAACCACCTAATACCTCAATTGGGCATCCCTGTTTCTAGGAAGATGCCCAAAAATATAGCTAGTCCTTAATCCACCCACATTTCTGAGATAGTGAAAAGAGAACAAACTACATCTATTATTGTTCACTATTACCTTGTCTCCCATATTCCTCTTTGAAAGATGATATAGGATATGAAAAGTTAACTCATATTCCTCTTTCAAGGATGATGTGAGCTTTTGAGAATTTGGAGTTTTTGCCTACAAACACATTTTGGTAATTTGGGGTTTTCACCTACAAATACCAACTAAGTCAAGAAAGAAATAGTGAAACCCATAATCAATGACCAAGAACATACACTAATAAATCACAACCCATACATATTTGCATCCTTGTTCAACATAATCCCAAGATAAATTACTTAGCTACTTATGTTGTTAGGGAAAAGGAACATACAAAATTGGTTGTTCAATTTTTCCATTAAAACTTGTAATAAAGAGTAATCCAATATCCAACTTCAATTGCAACCAAAACTAATTCAAAAATTAACAACACTAAGTTTCCCCAATTTTGTAGGGCTTTCAAAGTCTCTAATTGCAATTTCAATTTTCAATAATTTCAAATGGGAAAGGGTTTGTGCCTTATAATGGAATTAAGGTCGGCTATATCGAACTATAGAATTGCCTCTAGGAATAAACCCGTGTTGCTACAATTATGAAAGCTTGCCCACGATAGCTGGCTTTGACCAAAATTGACTGGTCACGATAGAGGTAACTAAGACCATCTCCTGTGTAGGGTTTTTCAGCTCTTGCACTTCTCTTCTCTTTTTGATCCATTTTAAGCTCAATTCCACTTCTTTTCTTCTCATTACATGTATTCTTGCAAAATGTGCAAATCAGAGCATTCAACTAATAAAGATGTCTCTTTCATACCTTCAAATCATATGAGTGTGCACTAACATTGGATGTAAATGAGTGGTAAATTCACCACTCATTAATACCACCAACTTACATTTGGATATAAGATTATTGTTATCAATAAAGTTCAACTCATGTTGAGGTCGAATCCTCGAGGAGTGAGTCTAGTCCTTAAAACCAATAGGTGTTGACAACGACTAAGTGTATGCCCATAGTGAAAATAAAGTAAAATGCATGAATTGAAATGGGGGGATTGGTTTTGGAAGTTTTTTGGTCAAAATCAAATCAAACTACCAACTTAGATCGGCTATTGTGGTTGATATTTAAATATAGGATAAGTCTTGGGGTTAGGTCTTCCTAGGAACAAATAATGCAAGGGGCATTATAATTGAATGCAAATTCTAGTCATTAACTATGTGGGTAGGCTAGGTTAAGAGTTCTTGAGGCTAATCTTTCAATCAACCCTTAAGATTATCATTCATGGATCCTTTCGGATACCTCATGGATATGGTAAGCATAACCACCTAATACCTCGACTGGGCATCCTTATTTCTAGGAAGATGCCCAAAAATATAGCTAGTCCTTAATCCACCATTATTTCTAAGGTAGAGAAAAGAGAACAAACTATATCTATTATTGTTCACTATTGCCTTGTCTCTCATATACCTCTTTCAAGGATGATATAGGATACCAAAAGTTCACTCATATCCCTCTTTCAAGGTTGATGTGAGCTTTTGAGAATTTGCGGTTTTCACCCACAAAACAATTTTATGAATTTCATGTTTTCACCCACAAATCCCGACTAAATCAAGAAAGCAATAGTGAAATCCACAATCAATGACCAAGAACCTACAATAATAAATCACAACCCACACATATTTGCACCCTATTTCAACATACACAAGATAAATTACTTAGATACACATGAAGTTAGGAAAAATAAATATACCAAATTGGTTTTACAATGCTTCCATTAAAACTTGCAATAAAGGTTAATCCAATATCCAAATTCAATTGCAATCAAACCTAATTGAAAAATTAACCACACTAAGTTTCCCCAATTTTGTAGGGTTTTCAAAGTCTCTTATTGCAATTTCAAAGTTCAATAATCTCAAATGGGAAAGGGTTTTTTCCATATAAGAGAATTGGGGTTGGCTATTTCAAATTACAAAATTGCCCCTGGGCGTAAACCCGTGTTGCCGCAATCATGATAGCTTGCCCAAAATCGCGGGAATCGCGATCGCCTTTAGCTCATCACAATTGTTGTCTTTGTCCTAACTTGACTTGCCATAATTGTGGCCCTCACACCGTGATCGCAGTAACTGAGACCATCTCCTGTGTAGGGTCTTCCAGCTCTTGCATATCTCTTCTTATTTTGATATTTTTTAAGCTCATTCCACTTTTTTCCTTCTCGTTACATGTATTCTTGAAAAATATGTAAATTATTACATTCAACTAACAAAGTTGTTTCTTTCATACCTTCAAATCATAGTAGTGTGCATAAAATTTGGATGTAAATAAGTGGTAAATTCACCTCTCATCAACACCCCAAACTTAAACCTTTGCCTGTCCTCAAGCAACACTATTTCTTACTCAATGAGATAATACAAATTTAATCCTATTTATACAACCAAATAATCACAATTACTTTAAACTATATTAACACCACAAGTAGCTCTCAACATAGGCAAAGTTGTTCTCACTACTCCCCTCAATATGAAACATAATATCAAATATGCAAAGAAATTTAAGGAATAATAGTGCAACACTCACCAACTCTTTATAGGTGACTCCCTATCGCTAGCAACTCAACTATACTTTTTTGCCTCTTTTTTTAGAAAAATGACAATTTTAGCCACCACAATTCATTTACATGCCGCCTTACAAGAAGGAAAATCCCACACACCAAATTATCAATTATGCAATAAGGGAGTTAGTTCAAAACACTCTCTCTTAAAAAGACACTTTCAATGCTAACAATTACCATACCATAGGCTTTCCCTTATTTTCAACTACCACTACAATGACCATACTTGGTTGAAGATCTTGAAGGACTTTCTAAGCTTGTAATGTAGGTTTGAGGAAATGGTATGATATTGTTTAGGAGCAAAGTGACTACACCCTCCTTGAACATATACATTACACTATTTAACATGATTTTTTACCATGGACCACTTTATTTATTTCCACCACTCATACATGCCTATCTTCGCTACCTTGATTTACCCAATTCTTTTAAGGCATTTTTTTTCAACTAATTCTTTTGCTATCTCATGTTATTCCTTATTTTGATAATTCCTTTATTTTTCACTTTTTCTCTTTTTTTCTTTGCTAAGCAACATAGACATACACTTACATTGTCATGGCCCAAGGTCATCTCTTCCAAACTTGTCAACCCCAACTTAGATATTTTGCCTCAATTTTCATGTTCCAAGTTCAAGGAGGGTAGGGTTCAAAAGAGAGAACAACTTTGAATGGTTCAAGACTTGTGAGGTGGTTCCCAAAGTAACGCTTGAAGGATCAAAATGGTAACTAAGGATTCTATTCTATGCATGGAGATCATTTCAGCGACCAAGTATAGTCACAATTAGCCTAGAGAGACTAACGGGGAAAAATCTAAATGGTACAAGTATGCATGAGAGTTAGACAATTTTTCTCACCGCACATGACATGAACACTCCTCGAGAAGGCTCAATTGCACATCCTAGTGGAGACAAAAAGGAGTATTTACCAATTTCTACAAGCTAAAGACTTCGGAGTTACAAAAAGAGGTAAAGTATTGTTATAAAATTTTTCACGTCCATGCTATTAGTTTTCAAAATATTTTAGACGAAAGGGGGTGTTTGCTTCTCATTTGCACCATGCTCAATTTGCTATTTATGGCACCAAAACAAGTCATCATCTCACATTTTAGCTTTCATAAGGGAAAACCATATGGCTACACAGACTTTACCATAGGTATAAGTACGATCCCAATTCCAAAATGCCGCAGGTACTTCGATTTCCCTTACATTTATAGATCTTACACTACGGGTACTATGATTTCCCTTTGCATTTATAGATCTGATGCTACGGGTACTAAACTTTCCCTACATCTCTAGCTCAAAATCCAGTCATGATAATTTTCCCTTAAGAATGTAGTCACTTAATCTATCATAGGGAAATACCCATCTGAATTCACCATAAACAAGATAAAGATAAATAAAAATCTAAAAATGAAACAAAAGACTAATCTATGAAATTTGGGCACCATCAAAGTGCCCGAATATTACAACCCTAAAAAATGAAAATCATTCAAAATAACATAAAAACACCTAGAAATATCTCAATAATACAAGATAATGAATAAGTACAAAGATAGGCTCCCCCAACTAAAAAGCTTGCAGTGACTTTGTTGCATAAACAATAAAGCATAAGAAGAGAAAAAGGGTGCTCCTTGTTACCGCATCAAGAGCTTCTCTCGCCCTCAGATTCTGCATCATCTCCAGTATCATCAGAACTTGACCACTCACCTAGAGCCTCATAATCACTAGCAACTCTATAAGAAGAAATTCTATTTCATGGTTTTAGGACCTTTCAAAGGCCCTTCACCCCCTTCCACATCTTGCTGAAGAACTTGTCCCTTTTCTTCATCTTCTCATATGAGTCCTAAGCTCCCTATGAGACTCGACCTAAAATAGTAGGCCCTATCAAGCCTGGCAATGGTGGATTCCTGCATCTTCTGATCCTCCAAGTACCTCTCATAATTATACCAGGCAACATAAGAATGGCGAGTAGTGGAAGGCTCTCTCAATCCCTAAGGCAACCCTGCTATAAGCTCTTTAATCGCTCTCATCTCTACTAAGATCTCATCAAAGGGCTAAGATTTGGATGGAATGCAAGACTCTGTATCCTTACATGTCGACTTACCCATGTTGATTTTTCTCTTCTTTCTCTTGTTGGGTGCTTTCTCACCTCGAATCTTGAGAGGATAAATAAAGGTGATTGGGCGCACCCAAGTGTCTCTGGGGTATACCTCAACCCTTGCTCTCTTACATAGCTCAGTAATTATAGAAGGGAATAAGAGATGTGTACCCACCATGATTATTAAAGAACTTCATATCTAAGATTACAAGCTGACCAACATTCAAAGGAATGTTGTTTAGTATACAGGAAATCATTCAGGCTCTCATGTCGAGAATGGTGGTCATATGTATGCATGGAGAAACCCAGCTACAAATGATGTGCATCTATATCCTTGCCTCTTTTATGAAATCATTCATGGATATCTCTTTCTTGGTGACCACCCATGAAAGCTCCCTATCAGGACACAACTTCTCTGCCATCTAGCTCTCCAATTCACATCTTTTTTCTTCAAATTGAGCAATATCTGCATTTGGAAGCCTATATAGGTCATTTATCTATTCTGATCTAAAGTGTACCTCCTTCTCTTAGATTTTGATGGCTGGGTCGGAGAGAGATATTATGCTAAGGTTAGCATAGAACTTTTGAACCCTCTACTCATTTGCTCGACAAGGATCCGGGGCAGAACATTTTCTCCCAATGTATATGATTCTATCATGGAATACCAAAAGTTTTTTTGGAACCTTTTCAAAACATATGCCACTCTCCAGAAGAAGCTTTGTCTTTTAGAGATCACCATAGTATTGGTTGTGGCATTTAGGGGCCATGAACCAAAATTGGTCATAATATTCCATGATGTAAGCCTAGGAAACATAATGACAATAATACAACACTAATCATGAACATGTTCATGCAAAAACTATGTTATGTTACCCAATTAATCTAATGGGATGGTTACTTGGTGGTTTTTGGACAAGAATTGGAAGTGCAAGATTTTTTACCTAGGCTGGAAATCAGCCTAAGATATGGAGATCGCGGGTAAGACGAAATCGTGGTGCCGTGATTGCAATCCAATGGCCGCTATCATGGTATTTTGGAAAAATTGGGCCAAATTTTCAAAAATTCAAAAGTCCATTTTCAAGGCCAAATCATGTTCCAAAATAAGATTTATCAATAAAAGCATTGAACATGGTTCCTAAGTACTCTATCATGCCCTTAGAATGTGAAAATATTAGCTATGAATTCGTTTAGGCATTTGATCAAGAACTTGGTGTGCACAACCTATATATTTCATATTAAACACAATTTGGGTACTCAAGACTTCCCCAAACGTTTGCACGCCACTTTTAACAGCGAACCATACCTCACAAGTACATATAAGAAATGATTTAGCAATGATAAGACCAATTTTAGGCCATCCCTTTATCATGCATTCTACGGCCTATACAAGCAATTACAAAGAGAATTATAGACACTTACCATACTTAGGATGCAAGGAGGATGTTAAAATACTTTTGGATTCCCAAAAAATGACAAAGAATGAGTGTAATTTGAGAAAGAATTTGGATAGGGAGTGTGAGCAAATGGGCAGTCAGTTGGTTTTCTTTAAACCATTCTTGATCGTGATCGAAGTCTATGTTCCACGATCGTGGGCACGCGGCTACCATAATCGCAGGCATAAGTGTCGTGATCACGGTAATCGAGGCTATTTTTGGTCCTCTATTTTTACCCTGTTCAGTTCACTGCATAAAAATTTCACACTTTCCTTTGTTCAGCCTGATTCAAACACCCTATATCACCACAAATGCATGTATTAATCAATAACAAAATTAAAATCTACTCTACTAAATCAAATATAAAGGATACGAGCCATTTTTGTGTAATTTTTGGGTTGCCTCCACCGTAGCACCTTAATTATCATCGTGGCACACCATTCTTCATTATCTTTAAGTTGGATCCTCAATAGACCGATCATTCAACCCTGTGTCCTTAATATCAATGACGGATACTATTTTCTACTACATTGGTTGTTTCTTGATTTTTCAAACTCGGAAGGACACTTCATTATTATTAACCCAAAATCTCATTTCTCCTAGATCCATATCTATAATAGCTCTTATGGTGGAAAGGAAATGTTGGTCAAGTATAATAGGGACCTCTTGGTTGAATTCACAATCAAGCACCACAAAATCTGTCGGAAGGATGAAGTGGTCCACCTTTACTAGTACATTAAACAAAATCCCAGCCAGCCTTTTGATAGACTGGTCTGCCATCAAAAATCGCATTGTTATTGGAGTAGGAGTGTCTAACCCAAGTTTCTGATAGATTGCATAAGGCATAAGATAGATGGTTGCACCAAGGTCACACAAGGCTTTTTTAAACTTGTATGTCTCTATGGTGTAAGGGATTGTAAAGGCCCCGGGATCCTTTTTTTTCTCTTCTATAGTACTCGTCATGATAGAGCCACACCCATGAGTAATTTCTATGGTGTCACCATCAACAAGCCTCTTTTTCATCATTAACTTTTTCATAAGCTTAGCGTATCTCGGGATCTCTTGAATTACCTCTAGCAACGGGATATTAATTGATGGATTGCAAAGCTTAGCAAGGAATGTTTTGAATTTAGCATTGTCCTTCTTCATTTTTAGCCTTTGAAGGAATGGAGAGGGAACCTTCATGGTAGGCATCGGGTCACTTTGCACTTTATCATTCACAACTACCTTCGTTTCTTCGTCTTCATCATCCTTTTCTTTATTTAACATCGATTTGTTTTCATTCCCTTCTTGAGACGTTAGAGCATCCTCATTCGAATCATTCTCAGGAGGCTAGGAAACAGACCCCAAACTTTCCAACATGAAAGGAGATTTCATGACCATATAGGCAGCACGCCATACGAAATCAAAGATTCCATCAACACCACAGACACAGAGCCTAAACTTTCCAATATGACAGGTAATTCACGACTATGCAGGTGGCATGCCATATGAAATCAAAGCTTTAAATCGATACATCATAGCTTTCCTATGACTGAGCTACATATTTACATAGACGATTTTCTTTTTAGCTACAAATCCTTCGCAACCCTCAAAGGGATGGCATGACTTTGAAATTGTAAGCTACATATCAAGGATGGTTTGCCTCGGTAACAAAGCCTCCGCAGCCCAAAGATGGGATGGCTTGACTTTGCCAGTCTTAGAACACATGAAATTCTTTGTCTCCTTAGTATAAGACTATTCTTTATATGCCTAAAGCAGTTCTTATAGAAGCTCTTCCTGGTCTTTTTCCCCCAAATAGCCACTGAAAAATAGGTGTACTAAGGTAGATCTCAGATCTTCATGTTCTTTCTCAGATATTGAATCAATTCAGAAAGTTATGGCATAGAATAAGCCAATTTCATTTCATATACATGGAAAGAACTTAGACATCTACGTCATGTGGACAAAGCCAACTTTTTTTAGAGCCATCCCTACTCTCAAAGGTCAGGAGGAAGTAGGATTTTGCATCCACCTCTGTTGATTACAAACACGTGAGCTAACTTTACATTTTTATTTTTTTTTGTTTCTACTCTGTCTTAGCTACTGCTGTTATATTCGTCCTTAGTTTTTTCTTCAAAGTTTTACTACGCACTTCCTGTACATAGCAGATTCGTAGTTCCATTTTACTTATCATAGTCAGTGTTTTCCAATTTTCATTTTCTGTGTCTTGTACATAATCAAGTCGTAGTTACTTTCCTTAGATTTTAGAACAAATATTAGTTGTGTCCTATCCTTAGTTTTTTAGCACAAATATAAAGAGTCATTCCACAAAATACAAAAAGATTTTCCATTTTAATGAGTCTTGTCCATAGAACCTTAGAACAAATACATCGAGTCTTTATAGTCCAATAAATATAAAAATATGTCTTTCTCTACAGTTTCTTTTACTTTGTTCGATCCGTACTGGTTCCTTACTCAGCTAGCCATGTTTCCAACCCCTCACAAGAATTTGTTATGCAAATATGACAATCTCTTTGAAGTAGAGGTGCTACACTCTGAACAAGACATATACTCCACAGATATACCTCTACCTAACCCTTACTCTGCCTTTGTCAAGAAAGCGTGTAATCCTTGGATGCAGATTGATTCCCTACATCAAAAGAGGTCAGAAGGAGTTAAGGAATACTTCGCTTCCACAACCCTTAAACAACATGTCCTTACGACTCTATATGACCATTTCATCACTCTTCAAATTCCAAAAAACTTCCCATATGAGTGGAGAAGCCATGGATATACCCATATCCATTTTGGTGCTATTCGTGTTGCATTAACGCATCATGGAAGAAAAGGACAGCTACTAAAGGCATCCCTTTCTCTCCTTGAGATGAGATTTTGCAAATACCAACATGCAAATCTAGGTACTCTATATGTTATCCTGGATGCTGGGACACTTGTTATAACTCTATTTCCAAATCTTATCATGTCCCTATCTGATCCAAACTTAACCAAGTTGCTAAAATTCAAGTCCAAATCTGTGACATACCAGATGCTACCTTATACCCAACCATACACTACCAAGTAGCTTGGGAAGTGCAAAACCATGAAGACACTTTTTTCATGCCAGGCGACCAGACATTCTTATCCTTAGTCATATATACGGACCAACAAACCACTCTTGGTGTAAAAATATCAAATCAATTATCTAGGTAGGAACTACTCAAAATCACTCCAGAGATATGTGTTAACTATTATAAGAAGTTGAGATTCTATTCTCAGTGTCTTCGAACCTTATCTGAAGTGACCCCTCACCAGATAATTTTAGCTATTCACATGATTATCCCCATTGATACATATCTAAAGAAGGAAATCTCAGACCCGGTATATATCTCACGCTCATTCTAAAGACTCATGAGAGATAATAATTGGGTCCAACAATTTAATCACAAGGAATACAATATACACTGGTTCAAATATTTTTTCACGAGACATTATCCGTGGGTCGGCAATTATAGCTGTGCAGATTACAACACGACCAGGACAAATGGTGATGATAATAAATACTGGTATTCAAGCCACGCTGCACTCATAGAAGTACTAGAAGAAAGAACACAGGCTATCCAGTCTACCACATGTCCTATAGATACCTTGATACTATTCTTCATTGATCATCTAAGAAGAGAGATGGCATTAATCAAAGAACAAATTACTCTGTTGAGGTACGGTAGCACAAATCCACAAAATATCCCAACATATGCCGCACTTCCCATATCACTACAAAGTATACACCAGCCCTTTTCCGCAACTCCATTAAGCTCATCCACCTCGGAGCTCCTCAGTCCAACTCAAGAAGATGAGCAAAGATCTGATCTTCCCGTATGCTCATGGAAAATAAAGGAGGCCATGTTAGACTGTCGTCAAGCTGAAGGACAAGTCAAAAGGATGAAGGCCCCATTTTCTACTTGTATGATAAACTCAATGGCTATCGCTCTCCCGCAGGATAACATCTTTGTGAAGTTAGATGCTATAGTCCCAGATGGTGACCTATAGATCCCAACTGAGGTAACACAAGATGAGGATTAGGATTCCATCAATCATAGCCTCTCTAATGGAAACCATGCATGTCCAAAGTTCTTATGGACTGATAATCCCCTTATGCAAGAACAGGCCACCTCAAAGTTTAATCCAGCAAAAATAAGAATTTATACTCCTCAGCCCTTCCAGTATAACCCTATTGTGGAATATTTAAATGCCCCTGAGGCTATTAAAGATGTTGACCTATAGGTCGCATAAGAGAAACGACAGCCCCAGTCAGCCAATCCGGCCAACATGATAATTTTGAACTATAATCCAAATTTGGAACCTATTCTTCGTGTAGAAATTGATGAAGCTACTAGCGTGATTCTTACTAATCAAGATACTAAGACAAGCAGGTATCCCTATATCTTAAAACATCAGGCAAGGCATAAAAGGTACATGCAGTACAGGTGGGCCAAAAGGAAGAAATCGCTGGATAAGGAGCAGATGTCTGGCGATAATGGAAAGACCCTAGAAAGAAGGATCTAGGAAAGCATAAGTTCTTTATCTTCCATAATAAAGGACACTTGGAAAATACGTGTCCTAAGTCGAAGAAGACAAAAAGGGAGGCTCAATCCATAGAAGAAATAATGGTGGCTGACAAGTACCCAATCGAAGATGAATTTATTCATGACAATCCCCAGAGTATTCCTAAATCTATTGATAACATAGATACAGGAGTGTCCGAGGACTATCCATCCTTCTTCATTGACGGCCAACCTCAACCCCTTATTATTGATGACTACATAGAGAAGTTATCATCGCCCATCAGCAAAGGGGAATTCAATCAGTTAACAAAACTGATGGAGGAGATCAACATGCTCACGGAAGAAATCAACATGATCTTCGATCTTGAAATATCCCATGTCAAACTCAAGATATATCCACCAAATTGGGACAAGCCCCTTCAAGTCATCTCCTTCATGGACATTAGTGCGGCTTCCTCAATACTAAATCCTAATATCATCCTCATTGATCATTGGGTTCCTTACTCCAGAATATTTGGCACAGTATCAAAAAGAGGAGTCCTTACAACCAAGCTGATCATGAGGCAGCCAGTCATGATCAAATTCTTCCTAGGAGTACTCTACAGAACAAAGCTCTTTGGCTCCAATATACTGGGAAAGAATTTGATCATTGGTTTTGACACCTACAGGCAACTGAAAAACCGTCTCCTTATTGTGACGAAAGGTATAACCTTCATGGGCTGATTTAGGAAGTAATCCACCATACCGAGGCTATTCCAGATTGTTGACGAAGATCCAGTAAAGATGGAGAACCAACTGATAGAAGAATCTTGTGTTGAATCCCACAGAGAGTTCCTCAAGAAGACTAAACATCCTTTGTGTCTCAATCAAGAATTCTTCATCAAACTCCTATTTAAGAAGAGTGAACAAGTCAACCCCACAAAGGCAAGTTTGTCTGGTATGAATCCCAAACATCTTCAGCTCTCAAAGAAGGAATATTCTAAGCTTTTCAATTTTGGGCTCATTAACATATTAGATTCCTAGTGGGCTTGTGAAGAATTCTATGTCAACAAGCGTGCTAAAAAGATAAGGGAAAAACTTTGTCTAGTCATAAATTACCGACCCCTAAACTACTTTCTTCTCGATAATAAATTCCCCATTCCAAATAAGCTGACCCCATTCTCGCACCTAGTAAGATACACCCACTTTTACAAATTCAACCTTAAATTTGAATTCTGGCAGCTAGGCATACACAGTGAATACAGGGCCAAAATGGCCTTCTACATACCCGATCACCACTACCCATGCAAAGTTATGTTTTTTGGGCTCAAACCTTCCCCTTCACTCTTCTAAAAAGCCATGATTTGAATATTTCATTCCATCCTCCATACATCATTAGTCTATATTGATGACATACTTCTCTTCAGCAAAACTTTAGAGGAACACCTGGACCTCCTCCATCAGTTCCATAACCTGGTGAAGCAACATGGAGTTGTTCTCTCAGCAAAGAAGATGTCCCTAGTAAAAACTGATATTGATTTCTTAGGGATGCACTTTACCCACAGGTCTTACACTCCAGTACCGCATATATGCCAAGAATTGCTTTAAGTTTCTAGATACCAAATTCTCAGTGAAGCAGCTCCAGCAATCCCTTGGTGTGATCAATTATGTGAGAGACTTCATCCCTAATGTCTCTACATACTTCTCCCTGCTCATAAATATGCTCAATAAAAATGCTCCAGCTTGGGGAAAAGAGCAGGATAATGGGGTTCAAAAAATAAAAGAAATATCCAGCAATGTCAAGACACTCTATATTCCATCAGAAGGACAAATAATACTATAGACCGATGCCAGTAATGACTATTGGAGTGCAGTTCTCATAGAAAAAAAAATGTCCAAAAAAGATATATGGACATTCAAATGGAAAGTTCAAAAAGGCAGAACAACATTATCATTCTACATTCAAGGAAATTCTTGTTGTGAAGAATGGAATCAATAAGTTTAACTTCTTCCTTATTCACACTGAATTTTAGATTGAGATGGATATGTCGTCTTTTCCTAGAATGGTCCAGCTGAATCATAAGATCATCCGAAATTAATAAATTCTCTAATGGTCTCAATGGTTTTCTCTCTATAGATTTTGACTGAAACACATCAAGGGAAAGAAAAACATTTTGGCAGACTTCCTATAAAGGCCGGAGGAATTCTCTTCCAAACACTGCTTGGAGAAATAAAAAAATGAGACAATGTCGTACATTAGACTCATGCACCCTCTCATCAAGCATGGCGTAGATTGGTGGATGGAAGAAGGATATGCGAGATCATCGCCACCGACATAATCCAACACTGCTGCCTGAGAGATGATGTCATATGACATGTGAAAGAAGTTACCCTCTCTGGTGGGTTACCCTTTCCAGTGGGTTACCCTCTCCAGTGGGTTACCCTTTCCAGTGGGTTAGCCTTCTCTCCAAGAAAACCCTATCAAATAAGTTATCCTCGCCAGTGGGTTACTCTTTCCAATGGGTTACCCTCATCTCCAAGAAAACCCTCCTCAGTGTGTTACCCGTTTAGATAGATTTTGAAGCTGTTGACTTAGCTACTTTAAAGACAAGGAGCTTATCCACCTGCTTACAAGATTCCTGTAAAGATGTTGATGCACCTGCTTGAAAGCTACTGACTCACCTGCTTGCACATGTTGTCACATGCTAACAACATAGTTTGTTTTGTTTTTATTTAACCCCCTATATGTTAGTATGACCCAGTGTGAATAAAGATAAGGCTTAACCAGTCATAACAGATAAAGTTTTTCCCTTCCAAAAGGATAAGACTTATCTAGTCATAATAGATAATTCCTAAATCCTAGCTGTTAGGATAGGATTGTAATATTTTATTTCATGTTTATCCGTTTTATAGCTTAGCTTGTAAGCTTTCTTCTCCTATAAAAAGAAGCCTAGGCCTTTAGGGAGAGATCATCATTCTCTCTACCTAAAAACCTCTTGTAAAGTTTCTCTATTTTCAATAAAGATGTTTGTTAGCGAAACTCTCTTTCTCTTGCTTTATTTCTTTCAAAGGTATGGGTACTTTGAAACTTTAGGTCGGAGTAGGGGGTAAGAAAATACTCTGGTGTGGTACTTGTTGCGACTGAAACATGGAAATCCAAAGGTACCTTCCATGTATATGAAATAAAGTTGGCTTTTTCCACACGACCTAGATGCCTAAGTGCTTTCCATGTATATGAAATGAAATTATCTTAGTCAATGTCATAGCTTTCTGAATTTATTCAATATCTGAGAAAGAACATGTAGATCTGAGGTCTACCTTCGTACATCTTTTGTTCTGCGTCTGTTTGAGGGCAACAGGATAGGGAGAGCTGTCGTAAGAACCGTTTTAGGCATATACGGAATAGTCTTGTACTAAGGACACAAAGGATTTCATGTGTTCTAAGACTGGCAAAGTCATGACATCCCATCTTTGGGTTACAAAGGCTTTGTTGCCAAGGCAAACCTTCCTTGATGTGTAGCTTGCAATTTCAAAGTCATGCCATCCTATTGAGGGTTGCGAAGTCTTTGTAGCTAAAAAGAAAATCGTCTATACAGATGTGTAGCTCAGTCGTAGAAAAGTTGTGGTGTGTTGATTAAAAGCTTTGATTTCGTATGGTATGTTGCCTATATAGTTGTGAATTCCCTATTATGTTGGAAAGGTTAGGCTCTGTGTCTGTGGTGTAGACAAAAGCTTTGATTTTATATGGTGCGCCGCCTACTTGGTCATGAAACCACCTTTCATGTTGGAAAGTTTAGGGTCTATTTCCTAGCTGCCTGGCTACTCTCGCCGTCAGTCGTCCATGCCTCACCAGACCCTGAACTTTACAACATAAAAGGCAGTTTTATGACCATGTAGGTGGCATTCCATACGAAATCAAAGCTTTCATCAACACCACAGACACTGAGTCTAACCTTTCCAACATAACAGACAATTCACAACCATATAGGCAGCATACCATACAAAATCAAAGCTTTTAATCGACACACCACAACTTTCCTACTACTAAGTTACACTTTCTTATAGATGGTTTGTTTTTAGATACAAAGACTTCACAGCCCACAACGGGATGGCATGACTTTAAAACTATAAGCTACTTATCAAGGATGGTTTGCCTCGGTAATAAAGCCTTCACAACCCAAAGATAGGATGGCTTGACTTTGCAGTCTTAGAACACATGAAATTCTTTGTCTCCTTAGTACAAAATTGTTTCGTATATGCCTAAAATTGGTCTTATGGTGGCTCTCCCTGGCCTTTTTCCCTCAAACGGCCACAAAACAATAGGTGTACTAAGGAAGACCTCAAATCTGTGTGTTCTTTCTCAGAATCGAATCAATTTGGAATGCTATGGCATGGGCTAAGCTAATTTTATTTCATATACACAGAAAGGACTTAGGCGTCTATGTCACGTTGATGAAGCCGACATTATTTTATATACATGGAAAGTACCTTCGGAGTTCCATATTATAGTCACAAAAAGTACCTCGCCGTAGTATTTCCTTACCCCCTACTCCGACTAAAGGATTTAAGATCCCATCCCTTTAGAAGAGAGAAAGCAAGAGAAAGAGAGTTTAGCCAACAAACATCTTTATTGAAAATAGAGAAACTTTATTAGAGGTTTTTAGGTAGAGAGAATGATGATCTCTCCCTAAAGTCCTAGGTTTCTTTTTATAGGAGAAGGAAGCTTACTAGTTAAGCTAGACTATGGATAAGCATGAAATAAAATATTACAATTCTATTCTAACAGCTAAGGGATAGGCATTATCCATTATGACTGGAAAAGTTTTATCTTTTTGGAAGGGATAAGCTTTATGTGTTATGACTAGATAAGCCTTATCTTTATTCACACTTGTCCCTACTAATATGTGGGGGCCAAATAAAAACAAAACAAACTATGTTGTTGGCATGTGACAGCATGTGCAAGCAGGTGAGCAGCTTGAAAATAGGTACGTCATCAGCTTCACAGGCATCTTGCAAGTAGGTGGATAAGCTCTTTGTCATCGAAGTAGTTGAGTTAGAAGCTATAAAACTAATATAAAAGGGTAACCCACTAATGAGGGTTTCCTTGGAGATGAGGGTAATGTACTGGAAAGGGTAACCTACTGTGAGGGTAACTGATCTCATAGGGTATTCTTAGAGAGAAGGGTAACCCACTGGGAAGGGTAACTTCTTGCACATGTCATCTGATGTCATCTCTCAGGTAGTGTTGGATGGTGTCGGTGGCGATGAGCTTGTGTATCCTTCTTCCTTCCACTAATCTACTTCGTGTTTTTGCTTGAGGCGTTCTTAGCCTTCCAAGCTTCTCTTTATCGATCTGGTGAAGTAACTCTTTCTCTTGGATAAATCTTTATATTCCTGCTTAGGAGAATTTATCTGTATACTTGTGGCTTCATCAGCTTTAAACTCATATGTTGGTTGATATTCTGTTGTTATTCATCGGACTTCATCATTGGTGTAGTCCTTTTCTTTGGAATACATTTGGTTTGCTGGAGAGTGAAGCATTGTTCTTCACAGCATTCATCTTCAAGAGAGAGAATTTAATTCAGAAATTTCCTGAGTAGTGAAATCTTCGACTGATCTTGGACTCTATCATCTATGAATACTACAAGATGATACAACACAAAGTCCGTTGCATCATAGCAAGCTTTGAAGCATCGAATCCAGTATAATGGTTGCATGAACCACAGCATGAATCTTTTTGAAGCTTGTTGGATTCGATCATAATGTCGAAAGGCATAAAACTTGAACCCCATGATGATATAATATTGATGACAAATATCGCAAACAGCCATAGGAGTTCTTGTTGGGGGTCATCGGCTAGTATGATGAACACATATCACAAAAGATATCTTGAATGTTCTCTGAATGTCTTTGGGATGAATTTGGTGCACTTTTTGAATACCTAAATTTTGTTGAAAGTTTGACTTTCTCAGAGGATAGATGGATCTGAAGGATCCATATATTTATTGAACAGATCAAGAGAACAATCGGTTATTCCGGAAGATAATATCCTTGATGTGTTTGGCATAATAGACTGATTTTTGATTGTCTTCTCTGGTGATGTATATCAGGTAGAGATCAGCAGCATCAATATCTCTTAATTCTTCATAAATGTCTATGGAGAAGATGGTGTTCTCCTTCGGTTCTTCTTCTAGAAAGAAAACTGATTTAAGGTAGTCCACTTTGTTGAGATAGATTCCAACATGATCAGCTATTTCTTCAAAGAGGTAGACAGAGTCTTTCGTCTTCTTGGGTTGAGGACAATTTCTTGAAAAGTAACCAGGCTTTCTGCAGGTGAAGAAACTATCAATATTCTTCTGGTAGTCTTTCTTCATCTGAGATACTTAGTTTTCTTGACTACCTTAGTCTCATTATCTAGAGGCCTAGGTAGTTTGAATCTTCTAATTAACAGCTTTCACTGGGATCCCGCCTGACGGCTTGAACAGGGGTAATCATACTTCATAACAAGATTGGTCCTGTTGTAATAAGGATCAAGAACTTGGTAGTTCTTAATAATCTGCGTCAATACAAATCTCTTCTTGCATAGACTGTTCAAGGCCTAGAAGATAGCCTTCCTAGTTTAGCTCGTGTCTTTGAAGAAGTCTTGCAGCAGAATTCTAGTGTTAAAAAAAGTCTTGGTATATGAGATAATTGGTTTATCCACAATCCCAAGTATATTCCACTAGTACATGAGGATTTCAGAAAATCTAGATGTGTAGTCTGACAATATCATGACTTGTCCTTTTTTCAGCCAGATTCTTTATCGTTATGAAAGTTCTGAAGTCATGAGGTAGGGATAGAGTTGAAGCAATGGTTACCTCCACCTCTGTCGTTGGTTCTTTCCTCCTTTCTGGGACTGGATCATTAGCCAACTTGTATTGCTTGGAAACTGATTGAGAGACCGTTGGTTTTCTAGAGTGTTTCTCTAACACAGATGGACATTTCTCCTTAGGCAATTGGATTGATTGCTGCAAAGCATCTTCATTACTATTGATACATTCACTAGTATAGAGGTCATCATTAGCATCAGATGACTGTCTACTAATGAAGGGTTGTGGATGGCAACTAATGAAGGGTTGTGGATGGACACTAATGAAGATGTCCTCGGATATCCCCTGCTCTAGGCTGAAAGCAGATTTGGGAATGTCTTCTGCAGCTGGATGAGGATCATCAAGATCTTCAGGAAAAGACATGGTTTTCTCTGAAACTTGTGCTTCCCTCTTAGCCTTTCTATACTTGGGACATCCTTTTTCCAAAATGTCCTTTTTCATGGCAGATGAAGCATTTGTGCTTGCTTAGATCTTTCTTCATGGAGGATTCGGCATCTTTACTAATTAGCAGTTCTTTGTTCGACGGTTTCTTCTTTCTGGCCCATTTGAACTGCATTTATCTCTTATGCCTTGCCTAATGCCTCGATAACTGGGGAGACCTTTCTAGATTAAGAGTTAGGTCGTCATGCATATCATCAGAGTGGATAGATTAGGAAAATTCATCTGACATGAAGTTGCCAAATAAAGTTTCCTTATGCTTCTCTGAAGGATGGGAGCTCGTGTGATGTGATGACTCCTTTTGCATAATCCCATGATACTTTGGAATAACAACACTCAAGTTAACTTGATTGAGGTTAATCGAGTCAACAACCTTGTCATTTTTCTTGAGAAGACACTACTTCAGAGAGACCTGTTCACCATTATGGGATTCCTCATCTGGGATCTACAAGAGATCATCTGAAGTGGTGGAATCTCATTCATAGGTTGTGATCATCATATATGCCGGATCAACTTTTTTTTCTTGTAACTATTCTTCAGGATCACAGTCTGGTGCAGCTCTCTAGATAGGAGGAACCTCTGGTGGTTCTTCATATTGGGTGTCCGTTCTTTGGATCTCAAGATCATTAGTTGGGACTACAAGAGATGGATTGCTGAAGATAGGTGTATGTATGGAAACCATCTTATAAGCATCATAGGGTACCTGGTTAGAACACCTTATCTTGTCATCCCTTTATGTCATGGCATCCCTTCTTTTCTATTCAACTTTTAAAGCTGAAATGAATTGCATAAATGAACGAGGTGGATAAGGTTTTCTAAACCCCTGTGGGGAATATCCATGTGGAAATACGACAGATACTTTGGCCTATTTACGGTCGTATTCCCTTTGAAGTAAAGCACAATCATATTTTACATTCTAGATTTCTTCTTCAAGAGAGGTTATCTTCTTATGTTGTTGGACAAGAAAAGGTAGGAATGGAGTTCCTAGAAGGCATTGTTTAGACCTGATGGTCTGAAACTTATCTTCTAGTTCTCTGATAAGTATGGCATGTTGGGGGGCAGCTAAAGCACTTTCCGATTTGATCACATATGGAAACTTTGGAGCTTGAGTTAGGTTATCCTTTGAAGATTGATGTTCTGGTGGGTAAGCATTTGAGTGACTGTATTTAGGAATGGTTATCACAAGAATCTGTAGGTTAATATCAGATTGGGTAGCCGATGCGTCCCTTCTTTTGCAGATTCCACAGTCACAGTCAGTCTTCCATGGGTTATGTCCTGAGAAATGTAATTTATTCCATATTAGACTACGACCCTCATAATTGAAATTCTTTATCCAATCATGTGGTCTGATAAAGCCAGTGAGGAACTTAAAGATGGCACTTAGGTCCTTTACATTCGGAATATCATCATTTGGGTTGTACATGGAGATGTAAAAGGTGGTTTTGGGTGGTCTTTTGAGATAGTGGTGGTCTGAATCACCAGTGGTCTTGAGAGGTTGAGGATAGGCTGTCAACTCCTCATATTTTATGACCTATAAAGCTGGGATAATGCTAACCAGTTCATCCTTAGGTATGTTTCTCGGGATCTTGGTACACTCTGTGGTTTTATTAGTTGTATCAATGTTCATGAACAGAAGGCTCTTGTCACTTGGAGGAAATAGGATCACGTTATGGTTTTGAACTCTCTAGGCTATCTGACAGTGAAGAGTTGCCTGACCGGCATCTCTTCCCTACGGAGCATTGAAAATCTGTACCTGAATCTTCAACGTCTTCATTATATGTGGATCAGCTAATGGTATGTTGAGGTTTGGAAACATAGTAACAAAGACTGTACCATCATCCAGAGTAATATTTGATGTACCCAAAGTCGCAGTCGGTACTTATTGAATCTGGTATCAAGAAGTGAAAGATGTTCCACAACTGGACGGCCTTTTCTCCCTTGATATGTCATCCCAATTCGCACAGCACCAATATGGATATGAGCAAATCGTATACTTTCCCGTTGTTTTGGAAAGTCCTCTGGCATTTGCAGTGATATGAATTGTTCCTGTGGAGTTACCAGAATAGGTTGCTGAATAAGTGGTTTAGCAGCAACGTATTCTTTAGCTCCTTTTATCTTTTCTTGGACAATAGAGTGGATCTTCATCCAAGGATTGCATACCTTCTTAGCAACAACTAAATAGAGACTTTGTAGAAGTGTCTATGAAGTAGATAGTTGGTGTTTTGTGAACAACACATGTATTACATATAGGGAGTCAGTTTTACATGACAACACATCTTTGAGATTAGTTGACATGTAGTTGTCGCCTATAGACTTGGATGGACTAGATGAATATTTAAACATATTTTTGATATTTTTTGGACTATAAAGACTCGATGTATTTGTTCTAAGGTTCTATGGACATGAATCAATGAAAATCTTTTTATGATTTTATGGACCGACTCTATATATTTGTGCTAAAGATCTAAGGACGGGACACAAGTAGTAATTGTTCTAAAATTTAAGAAAGTAACTACGACTCAATTATGTACAAGACGCAGAATACGATAACTGGAAAAAAATGACTCTGATAATGAAATTAAAACTATGACTCTAATATGTACATGAATTTCGTGATAAAACTGGGAAGTGAAAACTGAGGACGGATCTAAGGATAATAGCTAAGACAGACAAAAGTAAAAACAAAAGAAAATAAAAATGTAAAGCTGGCTCACGTGTTTGCAATCAGCAGGGGTGGATGCAAACTCCAACTTCCTCCCAACCTCTGGGAGTGGGGATGGATCTGATACCAAATAGACAGGGAGGAAAAAGGGCACGAACGACTGCCGGCTAGAGCTGCCAGGAAGCTAGGAAATAGACCTTAAACTTTCCAACATGAAAGGAAGTTTCACGACCATGTAGGTGGCACGACATATGAAATAAAATCTTTCATCAACACCACAGACAGAGAGCCTAACCTTTCCAACATGATAGGAAATACACGACTATATAGGCGCCATGTCATACGAAATCAAAGCTTTTAATCGACACACTACAGCTTTCCTATGACTGAGCTACACATCCGTATAGATGGTTTTATTTTTAGCTACAAAGGCTTTCATCCCTCAACAGGATGGCATGACTTTGAAACTGCAAGCTACACATCAAGGTTGATTTATCTCGGCAACAAAACCTTCACAACCCAAAGATGGGATGGCTTGACTTTACCAGTCTTAGAACACATGAAATCCTTTGTCTCCTTAGTACAAGACTATTCCGTATATGCCTAAAACGGGTCTTACAGCGGATCTCCCTGGCCTATTTCTCTCAAATGATCGTAGAACAAAAGGTGTACTAAGGCAGACCTCAGATGTGCATGTTCTTTCTGAGATATCGAATCAATTCGGAAAGCAATGGCATGGACTAAGCCAATTTTGTTTCATAGACATGGAAAGGACTTAGGCGTCTACGTCACATGGATGAAGCCGACATTATTTCATAAACATGGAAAATACCTTCGAAATTCCATGTTGCACTCATAACAAGTACCTCGCCAAAGTATTTCCTAGTGACAATAGCTAACACTCGGGCATCATTTTTTGGATTTACAATAGTGTCACTAGGAATACATCCTTTTCATTTAGCATTAAGTTGAGTGGAGATTTTCTCGATTTGAGTCTCCAATTACTTGATCGAGGCGGAGTCTGATACCACAGTTTGATTGATTTATAAAAAATTACCTTTTAATTCACGGACCATTTTGTCTGTTCCCTCCACCCTCATCAAAATCCATGCTAACACATCTTCGATCTTTTTTGGGATCAACAGAGTTGGATTCTTTACCCTTTGCTCGGTAATGGGGAGGCACATATCAATCATTTTCTCTTTCCTTGCCTCTCTAATCATGATTTCTATCATGATTATGCCAATCTCGCTCTCTTTCACAATCCATCCCACCTTGCCTTTGATAAGCCGGGCGGGAACCCACCTAACAGTTAGCCAAATACCTAATCTCTTTATTAATCCTCTTGGCCTCTTCTTCATCACATCCCTTAGATGCCACGACATTCACCATTTTTGTAGGCGCACCCATACATGTTTTGTTAGCAACTCTAATTGCATCATCATTTTTGCCATGTTCTTCTTCTTTTCTTCATTTCTTTTCCTTTGCTCTTTATCAATATAGGAGGTAGTAGGAGACCATTTAGCAACCTATATGTCTCGGGTATGCCATCCTCGATTTTGCTTTATGAATTCAGCAAGAAAGTTTGTAACCACATTATAAGACAATTTCACAAGCGAACCCCTAGCTACATTATCTACCATAATTTTGTTTAGTTGATTAAAAGCCTAGTAAAATATTTGGAGAAGCATTCTCTTCGGGACCTTATGGTTGGGAAATTGTAGGAACTTCTCATTAAATCTCTCCCATATGTCGTATAGAGGTTCTCCATTCAATTAATGAAAGTTAATGATTTCATCACGTAATTGTAGCATCTTGGGTGGTGGGAAGTATCAGTCTAGGAAGGCAACGGTTAGTTCATCCCATGATGTGATTGATCCAGCCAGAAGAAATCGAAGCCATAATACCACCTCTCCCCTTATAGAAAATGGGAAGAGATGCGACCTTATCAATTCTTGTGTGATGTGTGCAATATCAAAGGGGGCACAAACTTCTACAAAGTTTTTCAAATACAAATTGGGGTCCTCATGGGCTTGCCCCCCAAAGAGGCCCTTCATTTGAAGCATATGTAACATAATGCTCATAATGTGGAATACCCTACTCCTTGGATTAGGTAGGATAAGGATGGCACTCACACTTTTGACGTCATGGAGTTACTACTCGTCATCTAGGGGACCGTCAAAAGTCCTGGCAAAACTTGTGTGGTCACTCATAGTGTCGTGGACACTATTGAATTCACCTACAAAACCATAAAAACAACATTCAAATTAAATTAAAATCACCACAGGTATAACCCAAGCTACAACCAACACCATACAAGTGAAAACTAAATCTCACTCCTCGGTGATGGGGCCATTTTGATTATGCTCATCTATACCAAATTTTAGATATAGGGCAATCATTGTCAATAAATCTAAACTCATGTTAAGTTCGTATCCTCAAGGAATGAGTCTAGTCCTCAAAACCAATAGGTGTTGATAAGGACTAAGTGTATGTCTGTAGTGTAAATAAAGTAAAATGCATGGAGGGATTGGTTTAGGAAGTTTTTCGGTCAAAATCAAATCAAACTACCAACTTACAGCGACTATTTTGGTTGAGATTTAAATATCAAATAAGTCTTGGGATTATGTCTTCCTATGGGAAAATAATGCATGGTTTATGATAATTGAATGCAAATTCTAGTCATCAACTATGTGAGTAGGCTAGGTTGAGAGTTCTTGCGGCTAATATTTCAAGCCATCCTCAAGATAATTATTCCTAGATCCTTTTGGATACCTCATAGATGTGGCAAGAATAACCACCTAATACCTCAATTGGGCATCCCTATTTCTAGGAATATGCCTAAAAATATAGCTAGTCCTTAATCCACCCTTATTTCTAAGATGGTGAAAAAAGAACAAACTACATCTACTATTATTCACTATTGCCTTGGCTCCCATATACCTCTTTCAAGGAAGATATAGGATCCCAAAAGTTCAATAACATCACTATTTCAAGGATTATATGAGCTTTTATGAATTTGGCGTTTTCACCCACAAACCCATTTTGGGTATTTGGGGTTTTCACCCAAAAATCCCAACTAAATCAAGCAAGCAATAGTGAAACCCGCAATTAGTGACCAAGAACCTACACTAATAAATCACAACCCTTACATATTTGCACCCTAGTTCAACATAATCCCATGATAAATTACTTAGCTACTCATGAGTTAGGGAAAAGGAATATACCAAATTAGTTTTTCAATGCTCCACTAAAATATGTAATAAGGAGTAATCCAATATCCAACTTCAATTGCAGCCAAAACTAATTGAAATATTAACCAAAATAAGTTTCCCTAATTTTGTTGTGTTTTCAAAGTCTCCAATTGCAATTTCAAAGTTCAATAATCTCAAATGGGAAAGGGTTTGTGCCTTATAAGAGAATTGGGGTTGGTTATGTCAAATTATAGAATTTGCCCTGGGCATAAATCTGTGTTGCTGCAATTTCGGCTGTTTGCCCGTAATCACGAGTACCACAATCGCCTTCATCTTATCGCGACCACTGGATTTTACCTATCTTAACTAGTAATGATTGCGGACCTCAGACCGTGATTATGGTAATTAAGACCATCTCTTATGCAAGGTATTCTAGCTCTTGCATTTCTCTTCTATTTTTGATCCCTTTTAAGCTAAATTCCACTTATTTCCTTCTGGTCACCTGTATTCCTACAAAATGGGGAAATTAGTGCATTCAACTAACAAAGTTATCTCTTTCATACCTTTAAATCATAGTAGTGTGCACAAACTTTAGACGTAAATGTGTGGTAAATTCACCAATCATCATAGAGCAATGTAAGAATTGGTATAAGTTTCTTAGGGAACATCGCAACTGCATACTCTGGGATATGAAAGAAGAAAAACATTTCTTAAATTCTCTATAGCCTCTCAAATAAAAGTACAGATATCTGTGTACCGTTCTACAAGACTTTACTAAACACGACTTCATATCCACCCTAGGACACTTGAACTGTGTGCTCTGCTACCAAGTTTATCACGATCCGAGACTAACCCCTAGTCGTACCACGGTTCTTAGAACCACAAGTGATCTCAAGCTAACCCATGTACTGGGATGAAGCTTGATCAACTGATTTAAAATATATATAAACGTTAAAATTGCTGAGCAAAATCATAATCACGACATAATAATAAAAAATATGATACTGTAATAGTTTACAACATGATAAATCTGAAAAGGAACTTGAATTACATAAAATGACTTTGATTGACTATCCATGAAGCCTCTACTAGTACTAACTATCGGTAGCTAGGAAAGGACCCCAAATATCTCTAATCAATACATAAGAATAAGAAAATAAAACATAGGAATTGCAACTGACTTGAGTCCTTGAAATAAGAGAACTCATCACCTGTTGGTTAAAAGTTGTGAACATCTGACCCTGGGGTGTGGGTTACATTGAATATCTACATCAAGAAGTAATGTAGCCACAAACGGATATATGTGGCTGGTATGTTGGAATAAACTGAGTATGTGAGGCATACAATAAATCATGAAAATACTAAAATCATTACTTTCAAATGAGGACTTAAGATATTTGTTGAAATATACATTTAAATCATGGATGTTTATAAAAGCCAAAAGACGTAGTGAAATTTCTAAATCATAAGCTGAAAACATTTTTGTAAGCTGGGAAGCTGTAGAAAGAGGAGTACCATATGTAAACCTCAAGTTAAAGTTGAATAGGATGTAAAACTGTACTGAGGATCATGTATGGATGTTGATCATGAATGCATGAATATGTAAATCAAATGCAAGACTAAGCATAAACATGTACTAAAATAATTTGAATAACTAAATAACTTATATATAGACACTTGGTCATGCAAACCCGAACTGGTAAAATTTAAATACTGAAATGAAATTGTGGGATCTTATATTTAATCGACATGCCCCAATCTGAGATAATCGGGGTCCAACCTTTAACACCCAATTGAAAGGGTGTCAGTACCTTGCCAAGGGTACTGACACTGGCTATGCGGATCTACTAATCTGATGTCCTAAAGGACTACGGTGTCAGTCCTCTACTGGTAGGTGACCCCTACGAAAGTGTTAGTCCTATACTGGCGAGTGAACTCTCATAACCTATGCTAGCTACGTAGTTCTGGAACTTAGGGACTTCTGTTAAAGGTCTCAGTGCTCAACTAGTGGGTGAGCCTTCATCCTAAGTGTGCTTGGTGCTATGTTCTACTCCCAACTGAAGTGACATTGGTACTGATAAAAGGTTAAACATGTTTTAAACTGACGAGTACTCAACATGATGATAATCTGAATATAATAATAATAAACATGATCTGAATGACTTGTAACTTAAAATTCGTAACATGCATGACTATCTAGGTATCGGGTGTACATAACCCACCAGCACAGAAGATTCATTAAATAAAGAATTATCAAAATTATGACACGATAAGGAAATTTCATAACTTGAACTCATGAATGTTGTAATTTTGTCAATATCGAGAGATGTTATGGTTGGAATATTGAAGCATGTTTAAACTTATGGAGGAATACATATTCATTGTAGAATTCAAGAGTTGAATCAAAACTTTAGAAGTTCATGATTTTCATGGAACCCTAAATCAAAATAGAATTAAACTTGACAATTTATGAAAACTTTGGGACTCAATGGGTGAAAGTAGCCCATTGATGAATATTCCACATACCTGAATTTCTTGACTTCTTGAAAGAAAATATAAATTTGGATCCTTGGAAGTTGAATTTTGAAGAAGAACTCTTATTTGGTGTTCTTGAGGATTTGGGAGAAGAGGGATTGTGTATTCGGTGTTTTTAGAGTTATGGGATGATGAAATTACGTCTATATCAGGTATAGGATGTTTTAGGACAAAAATGACCAATTTACCCTTGAAAATTGAAGAGAAATGCGGGTTTTAGCTTTTCTAAAAATTGGGGCATGCCACGACAAAATCGTGGAGAAAAAAGGATGTGCCACACCGAAATCGTGCACTCTTACTGGTTCCTCACAAAAATGCTCAGAATATTTTTCTCGGATATCGGATTAAGGAGAAATAGGATGCCTTTGAAAGAGGACATAATTATCTATAATTTAGTGGTCTTGAGCTCCAAAATTCCAAATATTCCAGAAGTTATACACGTTCAAAGTTGACCCTTGTAGGATCGAAAATCAAAATTTGGTCGAATCAAAAGCTCTTCACTCAACTTTTCTCTAAATGTTTCCTATGAACATTTTTCACCTCGATAGAACTTTTCACACTAGGAAAATTAACATGACACTTATATTCATACTGATATTGTTGGATGAGATTTTATAGACGTATGAACGATGGTTTGAATTCTAGCCCAAAAATGTGGGGCGTTACATGAACTGAGTCCTATCTAAGAACATGAGAAGGGTCAACAATGTATTACCGCAACATAGAAACATAGAAAACTGGATGGACAGCAACAAAAGTTGGGGGTAAGGATAACTCATAAGCTACCTCACCAACTGTATGAAGAATCTCAAAGGGTCTAATATATTTGGGGTTGAGCTTGTCTTTCCTCTCGGACCTCATCACACCCTTCATGGGCGATACATAGAGGAATACCCAATCACCAACTTCAAATCTCAAGGCATAAAGTCTATGATCTGCATAAGCCTTTTTCCTACTCTAAGTTGACCTCAACCTATCCTAAATTACGTAGACTCTATCCAATGAACTTTAAAGTAGGTCAGTACTGCAGGGTCTAGTCTCAGAATTCTCAAACCATCCAATTGAATAACGACATCCTCTATCATACAAATCCTCAAAAGCACTATCTCAATACTCGAGTGATAGCTATTGTGATAAGCGAACCCGACCAAAGCTAAGTGTTGCTCCCACTGACCTCCAAAATTCATAACATAGGCTAAGAGCATATCCTCTAGAACTTGAATAATCCACTCTGATTGCCCATCGGTTTAGGGGTGAAAGGTTATACTAAGATCCACCTGTATGCCCAACTCCTCCTAGAAAGCTCTCTAAAATTTAGAAATGGACACTGAACCCTGGTCAAAAATGATAGATATAAGCATACCATGCAAATGGACTATCATACTTACGTAGATATGAGCCAACATCTTGGAACTAAAGGACATCTGAATTGGAATAAAATATGCTGACTTGGTCAAACGATCCACAATGACCCAAATACCATCAGAACCAAGGGAATTACGAGGAAAACCATTAACAAAGCCCATGGTAATTTGTTACCACTTCCACTTGTGAATGGGCAACCTCTGAATTAAGATACTAGGTCTCTAATGCTTGGCCTTCATCTGTTGACAACATAGGCAACAAGCTACAACGTCTTCCATAACTCTCTTCATACCACTCTACTAATAATGTTGCCTCAAATCTCTATACATCAGGTGAATAAAATATTTGGAACTTTGAGCCTCAGGCAAAATCAGTTGAACCAAGTCATCAACCCTCGAAACAAAAATACGGCTATCAAATTCCAAGACACCCTTAAAATCTATGGTAGCCCTCTTAGACTTACCACTCAACACCTGATCATAATTGATTCAAAACCACTATCCTCATACTGACAACTTTGAATTTGCTCAAATAGCGAAAACCTCAACTCAACACTAACAAGAATACTCTTAGGATCTGAAATACAAAGTCACACCATCAAGTTGGCTAAGGAATAAATGTATCATGCCAATGGACTTTGAGAAACTAAAATACAAGCTAAGCTACCCATACTTACTTTCTTCTGGATCAAGGTGTACGCTACCATGCTCGCCTTACCCGGATGGTACAAGATAGAGATGTCATAATGCCTAAGCAACTCTATCTATTGATACTTTCTAGGATTAATATCTCTCTAGGTCATCAGATGTTGAACACTACGATTATCTATGAAGATCTCACAATTGCACACCATAAAGATAATGCCTCAAAATTTTAAGCGGAAAAACTACTGCGACCAACTCTAAATCATAAGTGGGGTAGTTGGACTTATACACCTTTAACCATCTTGAGCATAAGAAATAACACGATCCTGTTGCATCAACACATAACCTAAATTAACAATAAAAGCATTACAATGCATGGTAAATCCCTCATCCTCAATAAGAAGATCCAAGATAAAAGCTGAAGTAAGAAATCCCTTGAGATTTCCAAAGCTCAACTCATACTTCTTGGACCATTGAAAAGGAACCTCCTTCCAAGTCAATCTGGTCATTAACATTGTAATAGTGGCAAAACTCTCAATAAATCATCTTTAGTAACTGGCCAAACCAATAAAGCTACGAACCTCAGTCAAAAATATAGGTCTGGCCTGATAATGAATAGCCTCAATCTTTGTTGGGTCTACCATAACCTCATCCTTAGACACCACATGCCCAAGGAATGTCACCGACTCAAGAAAAAACTCACACTTAGATAATCTCTCAAAAAATATGTGATCTCTCAAAGTTTGGAGCACAATCTCTAAATATTGTATATGCTCCTCTCTACTCCTCAAATACATAACTATGTCATCCATATACACAATCACAAAAGAATGCAAACAAGGCTTGAACACACATTTCAGCAAATCCATAATATGGTTGGGGCATTAGTCAACCTAAAAGACATCACTAGGAACTCAGAATGACCATAACGGGGCCGAAAGGCTATCTTTGGAATATCCTCATCCCGAATCCTCCATTGATAGTAACCAGACCTCAGATCAATCCTAGAGAACAATGTTGCTTATTGAATATGGTCAAACAAATCATCAATGTAAGGCATAGGATACCAATTTTTCACCATCATCTTATTAATATAACTATAATTGATACATATATTCATGCAACCATCCTTCTTCTTCACAAATAACAAAGGATCTCCTCAGGGAGACACACTCGGCCAAATGAAACCCTTACCTAGAAGATACTGAAGCTGAAAATTTAGCTCCTTAAACTCGGTAGGATCCATACAGTAGGGTTCCATAGAAATAGGTCGGGTACTCAGTTCAAGATAAAAAAAAACTTAATATCACTCTCAGGAGAAAGAACAGGTAGATAGGTAGGCAAAAAATCATGGACTCTCCACACTAACATCACAGATATAGGTGAGATAAGACTCATAATCCCTCAAAATAAGACTTCTAGCACGAATATAAAAATAATCCCCATCGGCTTACAGCAAATCGCTCCCTACCATACTATGAGGGTACGTCTGGCATGGTGAAAGTAACGGTCTCAGCAAAATAATCCAGGACTACATAATAGTGGGATAACCAATCCATGCCTAGAATCACATCAAAATTCACCATATCTAATATAATAAATCAACATAAGTACTAAGCTCTCGAACAGTCATAACACATGATCTGAAAATCTGATCCACTACTAGAAAGTTACCCATGGGAGTCGATACACATCATGGAATAGATAATGAATCTCAAGATAACCCTAATTATGCGGCATAATAAGCAGACATATAAGAATAAGTCGATCCCAAATCAAATAAAAAAAAGTTGACTGATGGCACACCAAGATCATACCTATGATAACAGCATCCGAAGACTTATCCTCGAATCTAGAAGGTACTACATACTCCTTACCACACATGCCACCTGGTTGGGATCTTGACCGATCTCCTATTCTACCTACTTAAGAACCTCCATGATCCCCTAGGAACTACTCCTATAACTATGCATACAATGTCTAGATAGGGGTAGAACTGCTCAAATTAGTGGAACACTTGAAACTGAAGTAACCATCCCTCTACGACTGAGGCACTCTCTTGAGAAATAATCAAAATCTCCATAAGAGTAACATGCACTACGCGCAGTGCTGAAACTAGGTGATTCAGTTAACCAGAATAAATACCATGACTAGAATAACTAGAAGACGATCCTCTCAAGGACTAATCACTTCCTTGGCTGGGATGATTACTAAAACTAGATTGGCCTCTATTAGTAATCTGAAGTGCGGCCTGAACTAGCCTACTAGGCTAACCATGATATTGATACGACTGATGTGGAGGGTACCTACCCTAAGAACTAGTGCTTCTAAACCATGAGCCTCTACAGCTCCACTAAAACTACCCTGATAACATGGCCTCTTATTGTTTCCCCTTGGGCCTCGTAATGCATCTCCTTCATAACTTGAGCATGATCAAAAACCATAACTACAACAACCAAACTTTGTGTAGACATACGTAGAGAAAGTCTCAATCCCCAAATAAAGCAACGAACCCTCTCATACTCAGTACTCAGAATATAAGTAGCATGCTTAGCCAACTTATAAAATTAAGTGTCATAATCCACAACTGTCATGGAGACCTACTTAAACCTCAAGAACTGATCTCTCAAATGATCCTTAAGACTGTGAGGCATATACTTCTCTAAAAGGATCTTAGAGAACTAAGTCCATGTCAATGGGGAAGATCCATCTGGCTTGGAATTAAGATGATCTCTCCACCAATGTCTAGTGGCCAAGTCCAGCTGAAAAATAGTGTAATACATACCACAGTTCTCAAATAAGTCCAAATTATAGAGCCTATCCTCACAAGCAATCAAGAACTCATACGCATCCTCCGTCACTATACTAGAAAACCTATATCGAGCGAATCTTAAGAATCTACCTAACATTTTTTACTCAGTAGACATAGAAGGTTAGGCCACAACTGGATGAGTATCCATCGGCTGGGCAACTACCGACATAGGAAAAACCTCAACTTTGGGAGCGGCAGCTACAAGCATTTACTTTATCCCGCTAGTAGGTATGTCAAACCATAGCTCGAGGCTATATAAAATGGGCTAATTTGGTGGAAAATGGCATAAAATCCCAAAATTAACATTTAAAGAGTTAAAACATTAGTAAAGTAGTCGTAATAATCTAATATATAGATAAAAGAGCAGCAACCATACCCACACTCAATAACATCGGTACAAGAACTACTACAAATGAACTATAAATATTGAATAGTCAAATATAATTTATCCAAAGATAAAAGACTATGCATCGATAAGTAGAAGGAAAAATGGTAACTCTATGTAATACCCCGCATGTTTCTAAGCTAGGAAGTGAATAAGTATTCCTACGTATGAAATCTCCTATCCTGTGATTCATACTTGAGTACATGACTTATAATGAATATCCTAGTGATAGGATAGCTTATGATGCATTAAGCATGTTCACATGAGTCACTTAAGGTAATACAAGCTAAGAGTTTTTGAATTCATCAAGTTTTAGTGTTCGATTTTGCAAGAGTCATATTTGAACGAGTATAACTCGATCTTAATGTGATATTTTAGCTTATTTAGACCCACCAAATTTTAGAGAATCGAATTAGCTTTCTAACGATACCAATTTTGCCTTAATCCAATACTCGAGCGAGAAGTTATGCCCATTTTCGTGAGAGACAGTAAGGATAGGCGATTGGTCAGGCGCCGCCCAACCAAACATAGGTGATTGGTTAGGCACCACCCAACCCATATTGGAAAATTACTTGGGCGACGCCTAAGTCAGTTCCAGGTGCCTAAAACACTCCATTTTAAGTTATTTTAAGGATAATTAAGTCTTTTAACACTCCTTACATGTCCCTAAACTTAACCCTACGAAATATATAGCTTCTAAACATATTACAACCCTATTATCATCTCAAATCTCATCATACAAGAGAACTAAAAGAGAAAAACAACTAGGGTTGCATAACTAAGCTTGAAGATCCGATTTCAAGGAAATTCCTCCATCAATCATCAAGAATCTTCCTTCTAAGGTATGCGTGAGTTGATTCATGGACTCCTTTCGTCCATGAAGCTTAAGAACCATCTTCTAAATTATGTATTATGATGTTTATGTTTTTGGTGGTTGATGTTCATGTGGTTGGAGTTTGATGATGCCTAAGATGGGATCTTTGTATGTTTTGTGTGAGGATATGGTGGTATTTAACGTATAAACATGTGAAATTGGTGGTTGAATGTTTGAAATCTTGATGAATCCACCTATGCCTAAGATGTGCATGTAAGGTGTTTGTGAAAATACCTAAGGGAATAGAAATCATGCTTTTATGGCATAATAAGTCCTAAATGATTATTCCATGTTCTAAGTTTATATTCAACGTGATCCCCATGCTATTGTCTTGAATTGACGATGTTGTATGAGATACTCATGATATTGTTTTTATATGGAATAACCATGTTATTTAAGCCATGCAAGTATATAAAGGTTGTGTGCATTCCCGATCATATGATAGTTTGTTGAGAATAATTCTTAATATGAAATCCTTACTTATGATATTGTGAGTTGTGGACTCAAATCTTGTGATCAAGTCATGTCATGTGTGTCAGTTTCCTCCTATCGAGTCCTGGGGGTACTTGTACCCAAAAACTATAGTTGTGATCCTAGAGCTATGTCATGTTTCACGATATCTGAACTCAAGCTATGATTCTATAGACTTCAGTCAGTCATGTGACTCAGGAAAACCTCATGATCTTAGTCAGTTGTCAGATATCAGTAACATTCTGCCAGTCAACAGAATTCAGTAAGATTAAGTCATGTACAGTCAGTTATTCATGTCCAGTCCTTCCATATGGGAGTAGAGGTTAGCACCGAGTGAACCCAAGGATGGGAACTCACCCGCCAGTTCAGGGTGTGATTCTTAGTAGTCATCCTTGTGTTCCAGAACTACGTAGCCAGCATAGGTTGAGACATCTTAACCCGTCAGATTAGGGTTGATGAGGTGTTTTAACTCATCAGTTTAGGGTTCCCACCTTTCTCATTGAGTACCCGCTAGATAAGGGTCACTCACAGGCTGTCCTTACCAGTGGCACAGTATTGACACCCCTCCAGTCGGGGCAGAGATTGGACCCCAGCTTATCCATAACAGGCATACATGGGGCATGTCAGTTAAACACTACCTCCCAGAGTTTCAGTATCAGTCTCAGTAAAAAGAACTCAGGGCGTTCTTCAGATCTCAGTATATATAGGACTGTCAGATATAGTCGTCCATGTTATCAGCTTGCAGTATTAGTCATGACAATTATCAGTAAACCATGTATTAGCTTACAGGTCATGCTATCACGTATTCACGGTCCCAGTTTCTATATATGTGTGTTTGCACTCCCACATTCATATTAGTCAGTCAGTGTTGTTCATGCATGAAACCCTTTATGTTCAGCCTACCTTCCTCGTATACTCAGTACTCCAGTTGTAATGACGCATTTTCACTATGGTGATTTCTTTTCATGTTACACCATAGGTTTCGAGACACGAGCTCCAGTCCAGTAGTAGCGGTAGCATTCCAGTCGTAGAGACATAGTGAGTCCTCATTGATTTCGAGGAAAATATGATTTGATACATTTATTTATTTCTTCAGTTTAGTTTTACGGAGTTAGTTGGAGACATGTTCCTTCAACTCCTTATTCAGATAGTTTAGAGGCTTTTAAATTTATGTTCAGATTTACGTTCAGACTTAGCTTTCAGATTGAGTTGTTTTAGATATTTTCACCCACATGGTTTTATTCAGTTGAACCTTATGGCCTTACAGTTCTATGTATTCCGCATTATTATATCATGATTTTTAGTATACAGGTACAGATATCAGTCATGGGTTAGCTTGTTGTCCCTCGGGGTCATAAGCACCGTGTAGCATTTCGGTTTAGCGAATCGGGGTGTTACAAACTTGGTATCAGAGCCTAAGGTTCAATAGAGTCCTAGGAAGTCTGAAAGTCGCATCTAGTAGAGTCTATCTAGTATGATTTTCAAGTTGGGGGTAAGGGTGTACCACAACTGAGGGTTCTATTGTTATATTTCTTTTTTGTCAGTTGCACTATCACAATTAAAACCAACATGTTTAGGTATTTCAGTGTTTTGTTGTTGATTTGTTTTTTTTGTGTGTTGTGTAACTTAGAGTAAGTTAAGAAAGTTGGGTGCAGTTAATTTTAAGAAAGCATGAGAACCTGTCTTATAATATGTTTAAAATGATACCCCTCCTAAATTTTTGAGATGAAGTGTTTGATTGTGTGTGTTATAATCAATGTTAGAACCTAGACATGGCATTAGAATTAATAATAGGATAAGCTTCTAGACCTGGCATAAACTGAATAAGGTAGTTATTTAGATAAAAGCCCTAAGCCATGAGTGAGTAAGGTTTGTGCTTAGTCGGTGTGTGTGTGCAATCTATAACTTTCCCATTTCATCTAACTAAAAGTTATAGGATAGGAGGTTAGGAAAGGATCGTAGCAATTTTTGAAAAAGAGATCATTTATCCCTTGAACCTAAATTTTGAGCCTAAAGAGGCATTTTCTTTGAACTACCTTATTCACCTTACCAACTCTTTACAATGAACCTTCTTTGGCCCTGGTCCCTCCTTGGACACTATGTACCTCAACATAGAAAAATCACCTAAGTTAAAGGTTGTTACTATGTAGGGGTGTGTAGAAAATGGGTATGATGAATTTGTAATAAAAGGAAACGAAATTAGGGTGCAGAAAGAAAAAGAAAGAAGAGAAAAAAGAAAAAAAAGGTGTTGTGAAAATAGAAATGCACACAAGGTCCAAAAGGAAATAAAATGTGTGAAAAAGAGAGAAAAAGTAGGAAAGTGGAGCCAAATGTATTATAGTACCAAAGAGGATTAAGAAAATGTGACCAAATGTATCATACACATCCTCAAGCCTATATTACAAGCTAAAGAAAGACCTATAGTGATCCTAACTTGACTTTTTGAAAGCTTAAGCATAGAAAATAAACACAAGTCTCTGGAATCAAAATACACACAACATGACTTCTTTGTGAGAGTGAGAGATTTGATTCAGTTCCAGTACTAGATTCCATTGTATGTACTTAGTGATCGGGTACTCTTTTTATGTGAAGTCATAGGGGTTGGAGTTTAGTTATTGCTTTATTTGGGTATGTATTGGTCAATAGGTTGGGTTGACTATTCATAATGTAATTCCATGTCCTTATTCCATTGTGTTAGAAGTAATTATCTTGCTAGAAGTACATGTCTTGCATATACACTGCATTGGTGGTTTGCGATTAGAATGGAGGGTGTTGAATATACTTATGTGGGATACATGTGTGATATTTGTAAAAATGAATTCCACAGTGATCTTGATTATGCTCTGAGTTAAGCATCTTGTTGATTTTAATGTTTTTTTGCCTGAGGACATGTAAACATTTTAAGTTGAGGGTGTTGATGTGTTGTGAACTTATGACAATTAAGACACTTAAAACAAGGAATATTTGTAAGTATAAGGGCATGTTTTATAGATTTGATGTGTTTTCTGGTGTTTGCAGGACTTGGGGAATTATTAAAAAAAATTGTTAAAGAATGGACAAAAAGGGGCATCATACGAAAGGAATAACGATCGTGGGATCAGACCACCATTGTACCAAGGCAATCATGCCTTAAATCAAAGAGTGTCCCCAAGAGTTGATTAGACAAAAGCTTTCCATGACCGTACCTTGCTATTGTGAGAAAAAGGCTTGAGAAAAAGGCACATGACCTAAGTGTGAGGTGATTAGATGAGTAAGCCACAACAGTACTTTGATGTGATGATCGTACCACGAGGTTATTGAATGAAAGCCAAGATATGATGGTTGTGGAAGTTTAAGCTAAAGGTGATCAGACAACAGTATTCCACAGTCGTACATTTATACCACGGAGTTATACTAAGCATTATACCTTCAAAGTCTTAAAAGTTGACATGTCCAAGTAAAAACCACGAAAGCCAAAGAACAATTGTGGGTTCTAACTATGATCGTACCTTCTTCTTGTTTGAGGGAGCCAACATTATTTTCCTATGCTATTTAGGATAGGATTTTTTTTATCAATAATACTCTTGTGGGGTCATTTTTATGTGTTACACAACATTTTGAGTTGAGAAGATTATTTTTTGAAGTTCCAAGGGATATTCTTGGAATTTTACGAACATCATTCTTAGGGTTTTTATTGAAGTCGAGATTTTGGAGTTTATTTCTGATTGTAAGTTCATAACAATTCTTTCATAAATGAATTATTCTTGTGTTCTTGCAATTATGAGTTGCTAAACACCACCACTAGGGTTGTGGGAACCATGATGAATTAACAAAGTAGGTGAAGTGTGAGGAAAATCTAGACTAGTGTGCTTGCATATATTAATATTCCCTTCATTATAATTGTCCTTCTAATAGATGCATACATTATAAGAAGTATAGCAAGTCAAAATATATGTATAAGAAAAGAAAAAGATATAAGAAATATAAGAAGTATAGAAAGTCAAAATATAAGTATAAGAAACCAAGAAAAAGATATTATGTAAAAAAATTTAAATATAAAAGACCATATAGGAAAAAAATCTATAAAAGAATGTACTTGTTATAATTGTGGAAAACTAGGACATTTAGCTAGAGATTGTAAAATGCCTAAAGACCTAAAAAAGAAACAAATATCAGAAATAAAGATAGAAAATGCAGAATATATGCAAATAGATTATATAGATTACGAATTAGAAAGTGACGATAGTATATATGAAATTTTGGAAAATGAAACAGATAATGAATAGATAGTAAATCAGATGAATCAAATGACTGAAGAAGATATAATAATAATAACAAAGGAAGAATATTTAAATAAAGAAGGAACAGATCAGAAAATAATATCTGATAATAATATATTTGATGAAATAAAAGAAAAAAATTAGATCTAAGTGTAGAAAAAATATTTAAAATACCAACAATAAAAAATATATTTAGTAGACGAAAAGAAGAATACTATGTAGTAAGCCAAAAAGAACATGTAATAGACTATAGATATGCAAAAGGTAGAGCTAGTATACCACTAGTAACAAAAAGAATAATTAATAAAGAAATAAACGATATAAAAAGTAAAGACGCAATAAAATACGTACACCTTGGAGGAACAGAAATATTAATAAAAGCATGTTTTAGAGAAGGAATAGATACATCAATAGAATTATATTTAGCAGATGATAGAATTATAAAAGTTATAGAAAAAAGTATAATATCTGCTATAAGAGGAAATTTAATATACCAAAAATTTAAATTTATAATAAGTGTGAATTATTCAGTAGCAATAACAGATAAAAACATAGATAAATCATTAGTATTATATAGGAAAATATCAGGAATAGAACTAACCCCAGGAAGTAAAATATTTACAGCAAGATGTAAAAATCTATATGTATTAACAACAAAATATAAAATAATGAAAAAAAATAAAATTAATAAAATACAAATAGAAAGTCCTTTTGAACAATTTGTAAAAATAATTTATAACAATGATTATAGCTACAAAAACATAGATATAGAAGAAGATTTAGAAATAATAAATAATAAAATAAGTACAACAAAAAGGATAGCTTTTGAAGAACTAGAATCATCAAGATCATCGAAAAGAACAAATTACGAAATAACTTCAATAGTTAATTTAACTCAATATTATATAACGGGAATAATAAATAAAAAAGAATATTTAATACTCCTAAACACAGGACAAGAAGAAAAACATATAGAAAAATACCTAGTGAAAAATGAAGAAATAAAATCTAATAGTAATATATGCCAAGATCTACCAAGAAGTTTAATAATTATTAAAGATACAACTGAAAAAGAAATAATAATAGGAATTAGAAAAATAAAAATATAATTTGAAATAAAGGAAGATGTGCAAAAAGCAGACATAATATTAGGAATAAAATGGTTAGAACAAGTAAAACCCTACAATATAGAACATACACAATTAACCATAACCTACAATAAGGAAAGAGTATTAATAAAAAGAGCTTTAACATCAAAATATATGTACTTATGAAGATAATAGTAGAAGGGTATTATAATAGATATTATACACCTATGATAGATACAGGAGCAGAAGTCAACTTATGTAGATATAATTGTTTATCAGAAGACAAATGGGAGAAGCTAAAAACACCAATAGTAGTCAAAGAATTTAATAATGAAGGAAGATTAATTACCTATAAAGCTAGAAATATAAAAATACAAGTATGGGATAAGATATTAACAATAGAAGAGATCTATTATTATGAACTAACATCAAAAGATATGCTTTTAGGAATGCCGTTTTTAGATAAACTATACCCACATATAATAACTAAAACACACTGGTGGTTTACAATACCATGTAAACAAAAGGTAAGAGCAAAAAGAGTTATTAATAAAATAAGAAAGAAAACTGATTGGATAAAAGGAAGTGAAAAAATCACATAAAAATTAAAAAATATAAAAAATACTGAAGACACAATAGAACTAGTTATATTTTCAATAAATAAAGAAGAAATAACTATATTTTCATTAGATAAGGTAGAAATAATAAAGAAAAAATTAAGACAACTATATAGTGAAGATCCATTAAAAGGATGGGAAAAATATAAGACTTTCTACACGGAAAGCAAGCCTTCTTGTACACAAAAAATATTCTCTCATATAATCAATAAAGATATTCAGTTTTACACTAATCTATGGATGAGCAAAGCACAGATTTATCAAATCTATCAGAACAGGTATTTTCATTTATAATTATGAATAGCTAAATTCATAAATTCCTAACAATCATGATATAATAAAATAAGCTCATATTAGTTACTTTATAGTAGAATTATTCGAAGAATAGCATGTTAAGAAGTTTATTAGCAAAGTGGAAAAGGAGAAAAATTTCCAAGAACTATGCCATCCTAAAGGTGAAATCGGTGAGGCAAAAAAGCCGTGATAGAGGAGTAACCAGAGTAGAGGCGCTGTTTAGGGAAAAACTATACAGATTACCATGCTAATAGTGACCGAAGAACATGTTATTTAAGAATAATCTAGTATATAGTGATCTAAGATGATCATATTTTGTTATGTATATGATTGGAGGGGATATTTTAAAAAATAGCATCATATGAAAAATGAATATTTACGTACATACTGAAATGATAGATGAATTTAAGATACTTATTTTATATGTACTTAAGGATATAGAGATAGATATAAAGAAATTATATGGCAAAAGGTATTTGATATTGAAGATGAAAATTGGATAGAAGATGAATTAGAACGAATACACTTAAATGATGATGATAGATACTATTCATACCTAGATAATTATTATTCAGATGGATATTATACAGATTAAAAATGTTAGAATATATTAAAAGAGTTGGAGAAAAACAAAGTTGGCTATATGAAGAAATTAATTACAGGAATCAGCTTAAAAGAGAAAAAAGATAATTAGAAGAAAAATTACTTAGAATAAAATTAACCTTAGAAAAAGGAGATACAAATGATAGTTTATATAATACTATACATGAACAACAAATGTTAATGAATCACATAGATAACATAGAATTACATATCAAATATAGTATGATTAGAATAAGTTATTACACAAAAAATTGTAAAATCACAACTACTATAGGATAAAATGATAAACTACGAATACTTATAATATTGGAGAAAAGTTATGGAGCAAATAAGATTAATAGAAATAGTAAGTTATCCGCACTATCCGAACCCCCTACAATAACTTACTATTTCTATTAATCTTATTTGCTCCATAGTGCGGATAACTTACTATTTCTATCAATCTTATTTGCTCCATATCTTTTCTCCAATATTCTAAGTATTCGTAGTTTATCATTTTATCCTATAGTAGTTGTGATTTTATAAATTTCTGTGTAATAACTTATTCTAATCGTACGATATTTGATATGTAATTCTATGTTATCTATGTGATTCATTAATAGTTGTTGTTCATGTATAGTATTAAATAAACTATCATTTGTATCTTCTTTTTCTAAGGTTAATTTTATTCTAAGTAATTTTTCTTCTAATTGTATTTTTTCTCTTTTAAGCTGATTCCTGTAATTAATTTCTTCATATAGCCAACTTTATTTTTCTCCAACTCTTTTAATAGATTCTTACATTTTTAATCTGTATAATATCCATCTGAATAATAATTATCTAGGTATGAATAGTAGCTATCGTCGTCATTTAAGTGTATTCGTTCTAATTCATCTTCTATCCAATTTTCATCTCCAATATCAAATACATTTTTCCATATAGTTTTCTTTATATCTATATTTATATCCTTAAGCACATATAAAATAAGTATCTTAAATTCATCTATCATTTCAGTATGTAAGTAAATGTTCATTTTTCATATGATGCTACTTTTCAAAATATTCCCTCCAATCATATACATAACAAAATATGATCATCTTAGATCACTATATACTAGATTATTCTTAAATAACATGTTCTTCGGTCACTATTAACATGGTAATCTAGATACTTTTTTCCTAAACAGTGCCTCTACTCTGGTTACTCCCCTAAATAAATATCATAGGTTCATGTGGATAGTTTATCTAGAGGAAGAATAGTATCATGCATACTTTATCTCAATGAAGTTTCGCTCCCTCCCCCCTTCCCTCTCCCCAAACCTCAAGCTCTAACTTAATCTATATAAGTAAGAATAATGATGTAATTAAAATAAACCTTTTATCTTTCAGATTTTTCTTAATTATACAACTCACAATTTAAAGATATTAGATTGTTAATATTCCTCTCTCAACTCCCCCCCCCCCCCTACACCTACACCTCTAATTAAATTTATTGTAAGTAAAAAATAATCACGTAATTGTGAAAAAACTTTATGTTTCATATTTTTTTTGTTATATTCTTTATAATTTAAATATATTAGAATGTTAAAATAGATTTTTTGTTATTTTAAAATTTTTATTTTGTTGTTCACTTCTCTTCAGTTTAAAATTTATGAATAGTGAGTGCTTCATTATTTCTCAAATTAGTTCAGAATCCCCCACCTCCACTCCCTCTTGGTATACATTATTTTACTACTGTATTTTAATTATTTTATTTTTCTCTAATTTAACTTTGAATTATTTTATTTTCTTTTGTTATACACAAACAGTTGAGTTTTCTTCTCTATTATCTCACAATAGAAATTAGATTAGAAGAAAACTCTAAAATAAACTAATATATTGAAAATTCTTATGATTTAAATTGAAGTCAAACACTTTCACCTCTATAAAAATATAATTTTATTTCATATTCAACATTAAAATTTTATTTTTAAAACTAAATTTTAAAAATTATTAACTTGTCCTAAGAATTTTAAAAAATTACAATGCATGTAAATTTCTGGAATATGAATTTTAAAGAAAATAAAATCATGAGTTCATTATATGAAAAAGAATTTCAATGTGTAACTACATACATTATATTTAATTATGACATAAGCTACATCATTGAAAATTTACTATCTTAGTTTGTGATTAAATATTTTCCTTTCTTAATTAAAAAATTAAGCTATAAAATTACCAACATGAGAAACTATTGATATGAAAGTTTGAGTTGTTGCTTGAGTTTTAGTCATCACCACTTTTCTTATTTTTACTTTATTTTTTAAAATATTAACTGTTGTATGCAATATTATCCATAGATTCACCTTTCTTATCAAATTTCAAGGATTCTCATTTCATATTCAAATAAAAATAGATAAGCTGTCATAACTTAGATTTTATATAGTATTTAAAAATAATTAAATTTGATTTGCATATTTAGATATAAAAAATCATTGAAGATAAATTGTTTTAAAAAAATTAATTAGAGAATAATCATGTATCTTTGGAACACAATGTTCAGAAAATGACAGAGAAAAAAAATATTTTCTAGTTTGCTTGTCTATATTATATCTATTACCTGTTATATTGCAAGTAATATATACTAAATTGTCATTCGACTTATATTATTGTCTATTACTTACTTAATATTCCCTATGTTCTAATTTAATATGACACATTTCAAATTTATAAGGCTTTCTTTGACCATAAATTTTATCATATATTTGTAAGTATCTTGTATTATCAATTATCAATTATTATGACTTGTAGTAGTTTTTTTTTTACACAGTTTTTAAGTATATACAAATTTTATTTCATAAAATATAAAGATTCTATTTTTGAATTTTTGATCAAAATTAAATTATTTGATTTTCTAAATCTGAACCATATCATATAATTAGGATGGAGGAATTAATAACATACAAATAAATAGAGATGGCAAGCTAAGAAAACTTAATTGTAATTATAAATTCTTCAACCATGTTACAACTAAAGAAAACTAAGTAATGAAAATTAGAGGTGGCAAGATAAGAAAAGAGACATACTCTTCAAAAATAATACTCACAAATGTAATATAAATGAGATAAACCGACCTATCATTAATTTATGATAATCAATTCAATTTTAATTTTTTATTGATTAAAAAACAATATGTCAGTTTAACTTTAATTATAATATTTGAGAAGTGACTTTTACATAATTTTTAAGAAAATATATTTTACGGTGGTTAATAAATACGATAACTTTTTCTACCTCAAGTATATTTGAATTTGAATGCACCGGTGTTGCGATATTATAATACAATAATTACAATGTAAAGTTGTAAATAATTTAAATTTGTTAAAAAGAAATAGATTTCAAAATATGCTTTGAATTTTAAAAAGATTTTCTATTCCAGAAAGTATACAAAGTTAAGATATCAATAAATAGCTTAACGTACATTTCAAGATAAGATTACATCTTTTTTATAGAATATTTAAATAATAGATCTACAAAATTCTATTTAAATTTAAAAAAGAATTTATCTAGCAATTCAAATTAGAATTAATAAAATAATTTTTTTTGTATTCATAAATTATTGAATTGTCATAAGTCTTGTTTGGATTTTAATAAATAATCATTATCTTGAGAAAGAGAAGATGAAAAATAAGATAGAAAAAAGGTTAAACATGCCATTAAATTTTAAAATAGTAAAATATCAAAATATTTTAAAATTAAAAAATCAAACTCTCACTCTTAAATCTTCAATTTCTAATACGTTAATAAGATACTACTATCTTTTCTTTTTCTTTAATAAGCAAGTTAATAAATAAATAAATAAGAAAAGAGTTAAGAAATTTTAATTTTTTTAATAGTTTATATCCATGTGTGTATAAGTTTAAAGATATGCATATACAAATATAAATGTTTCTCTTTATTATTTTAATCAAGTAATATGTATATTTCTTTTATAATTTTACTTTTACAAAATCAAAACGAAAAATATCACTTACTTGAATTCAAGTCTGAATATAATACAAAGAAGAAATTATCTTGTTAAATGGTCACCATCTGCTTATAAAAATGAAAATGTTAAATAAAAATAAATTGATAAAAAAATAAATATGAAGAGTGTCAAAAATTAATTAGCACATCACTATAAGAAAAAATTGTTGTAGCAATATATATATAAGAGAGATTAAGAAGGTAGAATTTCATTTCATTTCAAGTTTCATTCAAATTCAAATAGTATATCAATTTGTTGAAAGTAGATAAGTTCTTCATTATCTTTATTTTTTAAAATATAATACATATTTATTTTTCTAATGTTATATTTGAATTGAAAGTTTTGTTTGAAATCAAACCACACTAATTACCACTTTTAATGTTGTTGTTTTTACCGTAGGTGCCACGATAATAGAAGTTCATTCCTATGTACTACTATTGCTATTTATTTATTTATTTATTTTTAAATTATTATTATCATCATCATCATCCGGCTTCTACATACTATATGTGTGTGCTATTACTACTATTGCTAACACTACTACAACTAATTATTATTATTATTTTAATAATATTTTTATTTTTTTCTTAATATGTAAATAAATTATATTTTATAATATTTAGCCGGGGGTCTATTGAAAACAGTCTCTCTACTTCTTTAGAGGTAGTGGTATGGACTGCGTACATTCTACCCTCCCCAAACCCCACTAGGTGGGAATATACTGGGTTTATTGTTGTTGTTGTTGATATTTTATAATATTTAATTTTTTAAAAAGATAAGTTTGAAATAGTAATGTCTATTAGAATTCTTTAATTATGGGTTCCTATTTTTAAGATACTGATAATCTTTTCTTAAAGGCTAAATACATATACAGGCCCCTTAACTATTCGACTTTTTCCGTATAGGCACCTCAATTAGGTCAGGTGCCTATTGAATCCTTTACTCCTTCACAAAACGTTTCAATTGAGCACAATTGTTGACATGGCGCTGACATGGTGTAGCATGTGTAATATACTCTATTAGGAGAGTGAGAGACCATAATTAATAAAAAAAAAAAAAACATAAAAAACCCAACCAATTAAAAAAGCTATATTAAAGAAATAAAAAGAAAAAAAAAACATCATCTTCTTCTCCATAACTCACCATTTTCCATTTTTTTTACATACAAAAAATAGCATCATCTTCTTCTCCATAACTCACCAAAAATATCATATACAACATCTAATTCACTTGCAACAACCACTCTTTTTAACTCCATCCCAACTGTTTTAAGAAAAATTAAAATATAAAGCTCCATATCGTGTCACTAATGTACTCGAATTAGAATTGTCAACAATCCTACCAGTTTACTTGCTCAAAATATGAATCCCCATTGTCTACGATGGATCTATCAAACAAAAAAAGAATATGAAGTTGGAACATCAAATTCAATTCTCAGATGTCAATTCTCAGAGCAGATCTCAATTCCTAGTGTATAATGTGAAGTAGGAACATCGAATTCAAAACTCACATGTATACTACGCTAATAAACAGAAGGGACACATATTTTGTTCTTCCCCTACCAAACACTCCATGACTCAGCTGTGCCATCTATGATTTTCGATCCAACCCCAAAGGGTCAACTCAACTCTCATTTCCCCTAGACACAAAAAAGAACCAAAATCAAACAGAAGAAGAGAAAGAAACGACAAGGTCACATGAAATACTACATGTTTCACCAATCATGATTTTACTTTCATAAGATATTTTGTACTTCTTGAAGCTCAAACTACTGCATACACCTTTGTGGTGCCATAAGTACTACAAATGGAACAGAAACTGAGAAAACAAGCAATTGTACTTCAATAATTTGTCAAGAATGTTTCAATTTTGCCAGTCTTGACAACAGTACCACGAGCAATTAAAAAAAACACCATCTATTTCAAGTTTAGCGGTTTCAAATTCACATAATATAAGAACGAGAATAGTCAACTTGGAAATCCATCAGCAATAGGCGAAATATTCATCAAGGATCAAATAATGAATAAATACAACAGTCGGAAATAAAGATTCCACATTTTCACAGAAAATCACAATGAAAAAAAGCTTTTTAAAATTTTTTAGGAGATAAGTGAAGAAGAAGATTCAATTTTTTTTTTACTTTTGTATTCTAAACAATGGAGAAAGGGGTGTTTGGAAGGGAAGAGAGGGGGGGAGGGAGGAAGATTGGGTAGGCAGCTGCAGGGTAGGTGCTTCATTTTTTATTTTTTATTGCTTTTGTGTGTTCAACAATGAGAAAATATTATTTGGAAGGGAAGAAAGGGGGGATTGGGTAGGTAGCTGGGGGGGATATATATATATATATATATATTTTAAATTAGATTTAATTATATTAGAAAAATATTTTTATAATTATTTAAATTAGAATGACACGTGTCTTTATTTAATTCGTCACTTTGCCACATCATCAGCGTGTGTATTACACGCATTTTACATTTTTTGTCGTGTTAGAAAATTGGGCTCAATTGAAACCATTTGTGAAGGAGTAAAGGGTTCAATAGGTACCTGACTTAATTGAGGTGCCTATACGGAAAAAGTGAAATAGTTCAGGGGCTTGTATATGTATTTCATCTTTTTAAAAGGATAATGTACTTCAGATTCAAATGAATTAAAAAGTAGCATTTCATTCCATTTCAACTTTCATTCAAATTCAAATAATATATCAATTTATTGAAAGAAGATAAATTTTTTTTCTTCATTATCTTTATTTTTTAAATACAATGCATATTTATCTTTTAATATTATATTTGAATTGAAAGAATTATTTGAAATCAAATCACACTATTTACCACTTCTACTATTGTTTTTTTTTCTATCATAGGTGCCACAATAATAGAAGCTCATTTGTTTGTACCACTATTGCTATTATTATTATTATTATTATTAATAATAATAATAATAATAATAATAATAATAATAATAATAATAATAATAATAATAATAATAATATCCTACTTCTTTCGACATAGTATGTACGTACTTATTACTACTATTGCTAACACTACTATATTATTGCAGTTATTATTATTATTATTATTATTATTATTATTATTATTATTATTATTATTATTATTATTATTATTATTATTATTATTATTATTATTATAATATCCTACTTCTATTATCCTACTTCTTTTTAAATTCTATGTACATACTATTACTACTATTGCTAACACTATCACGACTAATTATTATTATTATTTTAAAATAATTTCATATTTTCCTAATATGAAAAAAAATATATTGAATATTTATAGCATTTAAATTCAAAAAAAAAAAGATAACTTTGAAATAGTAAATGTCTATTAAAATTCTTTAATCATGAATTTTTATTTTTAAGATAATGATTATTTTTAAAGGATAAAGTACTTTATATTCAAATACTTAATATTTCAATTCAAAAATTTTATTACAATAATTTTTAACTTTGTCTTAAAACAGCCACGTGGCTTCTCAATAGCTTGCCACTTGGCTTCTTCTGGTGCTTTTAATTTTGCTTTATATATATATATATATATATATATATATATATATAGAGAGAGAGAGAGAGAGAGAGAGAGAGAGAGAGAGATTGAATAATACGAATAATAAATTATACAAATATAAATTTTAAACAACTTGACGTAACGACCCTCCCGATCGTGTGTGAAATTTCTCATTTTTCCTACTTTAGCTCTCTTCGTAGTTGGTGTACGTGAATTATGACTCACGGGATGAGTAGTACCAATTTTTTAGGTGTTAGGAGAAGTAATATAAGTCATTAGTTGGATTAATGTGTTTTAGTAAATTTAAACTTGATCACGATCAACCTTTGATCAAGACGACCTCGATTTGGTATGTTAATGTTTCCAATGGGCCCAAAACGTACTTTTTAGTCAATTTACATAGTTGATTTATTTCTATGGAACTCTAAATAAATTTTGAGAAATTATTAAAAGTTTTGAATAGTAAATAATTAATTTAATTAGAAGTAGTGGGTCAAAACTACAACTAGTTTCTTCTCACATAACCCACGCCATTGAAGTAAGTAGGTTACCTTTAAACTTTAGCAGAAGTTGAAACAAAGGACGGCTTACGGTGATTGAGTTGGGAAAAGGAGGTTCTCGATAATTTGAGGTTAGAGTAGATTCAATTTGTTGATACACAGTAGTACAATATAATGTTACACTAATTATTTGAACAATTCTTTTGCTTTCTGTACTTGGAGACATATGAATTGGAATGAATATCATATATGCTCCACTGTAATGAATATAAGTAATAATTACTTATTAAACAATTCAATTGGATAAGCGAATCATTTGCTAAAAAATGGTGGTAGGCAATTGTGGGCATTGTGAATGCTATTAGAGTTACGGGATTCGTTCCTGCTTAGATCTAGATCCCAGGTTTTTCTTGGTAAATTATTGATTACGTACGAGTTGTATTTTCTTTACAAATAAGGTTTTAGGCTTAGATTTTATTTTTAGTGTACGAATTTATAAAATGGGTGTTATTAGATTCGTACTTTTATGAGGGTTATATATATTTAAACAGATTTTGAATGTTTCGAATTTGTGAGGAAGGACAAGGCACTTGTGGGCTAGTGACACTTGGATTTATGGGTTGAGATAGGTTATGATTTAATTAGAGTTTAGACTTGATTTAATTGTGTGTATACTCCTAAATCAGATACTTGTTGATTGGTATTCAGACATTCTTGAAATTGATGATGTTTGGATTATTGAGGCGTGTATAAATAATTATTGAAAATTTACTTGATGGAGTTGTCTTATGACTTTAGGTATACTTTTAAACTTGATACATCATATTGTATACTGTGAGGTAGTGTAAATTTGATATTGATATTACTTCTTTATGATGGATTGGGTACCACGCTGGTACGGATATATATATTGATGTTACTTGTTTATAGTGGATCTGGTACCACGCCGGCATGAATATGTATTTTTCTATTACTTGTTTATGGAGGATTGGGTACCATGCCGGTACAAATATGTATATTGATATTACTTATTTATGGAGGATCGGGTATCACGCCGGTACAGATATGTATATTGATATTACTTGTTTATGGAGGATCGGGTACCGTACCAGTAAGAATATGATATTGATATTACTTGTTGTTAAGGATCAGGTATCACGCAGTACGGTACATGAACATAGATTGTTCCCTGCAGGTCATAACTATTTGGGCAAAAATAAGTCCTATAGCATGTGTGTATATATTTGTGTTGATTCTGTGGATATTTACAGTATGGTTGATACTCTTGATGGTCATGTTGCTTGTTTGTAAGAACTGTTTGACTTGTTATTAATGTATTGCTAATTCATTAAGTATTTATTATGTGATGATGTTTGTCTACTTGTTATTTGATTTATGTCGTGTACATGTTATTAAATTGAGCTGGCGTATGATACCTACCAGTACATAGCGGTTTGTACTGATACTACCTTATACTCTACTTTTGTTGAGTGCAGAAAGTGTTCCAGAGGCTCAGACACGACCTCACCTGTAAAGTTTGACAGCAGATCTTGATCCAAGGGTGAACACTCCGTCTCCAGGCTGTCATGGCTCATCCTATTTATTCTTGTCCATATTTCGGGCAATGAAACATTCTTTATTTACTTTATTTTTGGATATCTTTTTTAGTCATGATATTTGTAGGAGTTCTTGTACGATGACTTTTGGGTCTTGCGGATTTCAGTGAGTAGTTTGTTGATTTTTGCATTGATAATAATTAGCCCTAGATTGTTGTTATTAAGTTGATTTTATGATAATATTATTTTAATCTTGACTAAATGACTGGGTAATGGTTTGGTTTAGATGGTTCTCCTACAAGAAGATTAGTGTGGGGGCCACTCATGTCCTTTTGGGTCATGAAAAAGTTGGTATCAGAGACCTAGGTTCATTGATCTCGTCATACAAGAACATGTCTAGTAGAGTCTTGTGGAATGGTACGAAGACGCCTGTACTTTTCTTCGAGAGGCTACAGGGCAATAGAAAAATTCAAATTCTTCTTTCTTACATGCTATTACTTGATTTCAATTGGTATCTGGCGATTCCAATTGATATCTGACTTTTTTCACTCTTTTCTCACAGATAAAAGGAATACGAAAGAATGAGGCAAGAGTTGAGTTTCCTGAATCGGCTGTTGAGGCTTGAGTTCGGGGTAGAGTCCAGGTAAGAGGAGGATGAGGTAAAGGAAGAAGAGCAACGCTTGTTAGGGGAAGAGCTCAGGCCACGAGCCCTACTAGGGAGAGAATAGTATCTCCTCCCCTATATGAGGATTTTCCTGAGGTAGCAGAGAATGGAGCTATGCCAGTACGAAATGAATGAGTGCCAGTTCATAATGGGGTTGTACCAGTTCAGAGAGGTGCAACTCTGATTCAGATGTTTTTCACTGTGATTCAGTAGGTTCTAAGTTTTCTGAGTGGTTTGGCAAGAGCAGGGACTATGTCTGCAGCACCCATAATCCATCTTTTGGGGCTACAACATGCTGCTATTGTAGCTCTTTGGATGGAAGAAGTGTCAGGTCGGATGTTTTTCCAAGATAGGTAGTAGGTCCGGCGATGGTCGGAGATGAGCATGAGTTGTTCTGTAAGTTTATCAAGATGAAGCCTCCTATTTTTCATGTAATCGAGTCTACGGATGCCTACGAGTTTATTATTGATTGTCATGAGAGGCTTCATAATATGGGTGTAGTTGAGAGGTATGGCGTAGAACTAGTTAATTTTTAGTTTCAGGGGGATGCTAAGATGTGGTGAAGAGCTTATGTAGAGTGTAGGGATGTAGGTTTGCTTTCCTTGACTTGGACTCAGTTTTACTCAATTTTTCTAGAAAAGTACATACTTCCTATAGAAAAAGGGATGAGTTTACTAATCTTAGGTAGGGAAATATGTCAGTTGCAGCCTATAAGGCCAAATTCCATTCATTATCTCTATATGCATCTCATTTGCTGAAAACTGAGGAGGAGAGAATCCGTCTTTTCAGAAGGGTTTGAATACAAGTCTTAAGATTTTTTTCCCTTTAGATGACATATTTAAGTAGGTATTTTCAGGAGATGGTTGATTTTGTCAAGAAAGTAGTGGGCGTAAGGCAAGAAGGTTATGCCAAGGAAGCAAAAAAGAAGGCTCGCAGAGGAGGCAATTTCAGTGGTTCTTATTCTAAAGGTCAGAGTTCACAGGGATTCCCCGCCCGCCCCATTTAGTCAGCGATGCAGGTGTCTGTTGGCGGTCCTTTAAGAGCTAGCCAACCATTTTCTGACTTTGGTGGTTACCTCATTTTATCTTCATCATCTCAGCGGCCTACCTTGGATCTGTCATGTTATAAGTGCGGCTGAGTTGGTCACATTAGGAGGTTTTGTCCTAATATGAGGCAGTTTGGTCAGTCTAGCTATCAGCAGGCTTCTAGAGCTCTAGCTCCAGCAGGTAGAAATGGTAGTGGTAATGGTATAGGTCATCCACATGATGGTCTTGGTGGCCATCAGGCAGGTGGGGTAGTAATTATCCCCATCGAGGTGGTTCTCAGCTTGGCATGGGTTACGTTTAGACTTGTGGTAGGGCCCATATCTATACCTTTCTAGGAAGGCCTGAGGCAGAGGCATTAGACGTTGTTATTACAGGTGTTATTCTTGTCTATGACGGATGGACACTGTATTATTTGATCATGGCTCTATTTTTTCATATGTATCTGCTACAGTTGTTGTGGGATTGGACATGGTGTGTGATTTTCTTGACTTTCCAATTCACGTGCCTACTCATGTTGGTGACTCTGTTGTCATTGATAGAGTTTATCGTTCTTGTTCTATTATGTTTATGGGGTATCAAACTTGGGCAGATTTAGTGATTCTAAACATGGTAGATTTTGACATAATTTTGGGTATGAGTTGGTTGTCTCCCTATCATGCTATATTAGATTGTCATGCTAAGACAGTGACTGTAGTTGTGCCGAGAATGGATAAACTTGAGTGGGAGGGTAATTATAGTCCTTCTCCAATGAAACTTATTTCCTTTCTATATGCAAAGAGGTTAACTGAGATAGGTTGTTTGGCCTTCCTAAAATATCTTCGGGACACTTTTGTAGAGGTCTCATCTATTGAGTTAGTTCCTGTGGTGTGTGAGTTCCAGGAGATTTTTCCTGCAGATTTGTCTAGTATGCCACCAGACTGTGACATTGATTTTTGTATTGATCTAGAGCCAGGTACTCATCCTATTTCTATTCCTCCTTATACGATGACTCCGGCTGAGTTGAGGGAACTAAAGGATCAGTTGTAGGATTTGTTAAGTAAGGGTTTTATCCGTTCGAGTGCCTCTTCATAGGGTGCTCCTGTTTTGTTTGTAAAGAAGAAGGATAGTAGTCTTCGTATATGTATAGACTATAGGAAGTTGAGAAAAGTTACAATTTGTAATAAGTATCCTTTTCCCTGTATCGATGATTTATTTGACCAGCTGCAGGATGAATCCATATTTTCTAAGATTGATTTGAGGTTTGGGTATCATCAGCTTAAGATTCGGCCTAACGATATTCCTAAGACTGTTTTTCGAACCAGGTATGGGCACTATGAGTTTCTTGTGATGTCTTTTGGGCTGACTAATGCTCCAGCTGCTTTTTGTGAGATTAATGAATGGAATATTTAAACCCTACTTGGATTCTTTTATGATTGCCTTTATTGATGATATTCTAGTTTATTCTAAGAGTAAAGAGGAGTATGAGAATCACGTAAGGATTGTCTTGGGTTTGTTAAAAGAGAAAAACTTTTATGCAAAGTTTTCTAAGTGTGGTTTTGGTTGGCTTCTGTATCCTTTTTGGGGCATGTGGTTTTGAAGAAAGGGGTGATGGTAGAGCCGCAAAAGATTAAAGAGGTTAAGAATTGGGATAGGCCTACTTCAGTGATGGAGGTTCATAGCTTTGTTGGATTTGCAAGTTATTACTATAGGTTCGTGAAGGAGTTTACTTCTATTACTACTCATATGATGCAGTGGACTCAGAAGGATGTACTTTTTATTTAGTCTGATAAGTGTGAGGAGAGCTTTCAAAAGCTCATGACCTTGTTGGCTAATGCTCCTATTCTTGCCTTACCGGTGACGCTAAGGATTTTATTATTTATTGCGATGTTTCATGTTCTAGTTTAGGTGTTGTGTTGATATAAGAAAGGAATGTTATTGCTTATGCTTCAAGGCAATTGAAGCCCAATGAGAAGAATTATCCCACTAATGATTTAAAGTTAGCTGCTGTGGTTTTTGCTCTTAAGATATGGAGGCATTACTTGTATGGAGTTCATTGTAAAGTGTTCACTAATCATCATAGTTTACAGTATGTATTTACGCAGAGAGATTTGAATTTGAGATAGCGTAGATGGGTGGAGTTGCTTAAAGATTATGATATCAGCATTCTCTACCATCCGAGGAAGGCTAATATGGTCGCTAATTCATTGAACAAAAAGTCAGCAAGTATGGGTAGTTTGGATTATTTGAATGCTAACAGGCATCTATTGGCTAGAGAGTTTTAGACTTTAGCTAACAAGTTTATTTGACTTGACGTGACTGAGAGGGGAGGAATTCTAGCCAGCATTGAGGCAAGGTGCAGATTTCTTGATCAAATCAAGGCTAACAATTTGAGGATGCTAAGTTGAGCAAGATTCATGATAAGGTTTTGCAGGGTGAGGCCAAAGAGGACATTCATGATGGTGACGGTGTGTTGCAGATTAATGGGCGAGTTTGTGTACCTCGTGTTGATGATTTGATTCCTATTATTCTAGATGAGGCTCATTGTTCAAAGTATTTTAGACATCCTGGAGCGACTAAGATGTATAGTGATTTGCGGTAGCATTACTAGTGGGGATGGATGAAGCATAACATAGTTTATTTTATTACTAAATGCCAGAGTTACCAGCAGATAAAGTATAAGCATTAGAAGCCTGATGGTACTCTTTAGAGGATGCCCATTCCTGAATGGAAATGGGAGAGGATAGCTATGGATTTTGTTGTTAGTCTTCCCAAGACTTTGGGAAAGTATGATTCTCTATGGGTTATTATCGATAGGTTGACTAAGTCTGCACATTTCATTCCAGTTCAAGTGACTTATAATGCAAAAAAGTTGGCTAAGATTTATCTTAAGGAGATTGTTTGGTTGCATGGGGTCTTAATTTCTATTATCTCGAATAGGGTACTCAATTTACCTCTATCTTTTGGAAGAAGTTGCATGAGGAGTTGGGTACTAGGCTGGACCTTAGTATAACTTTTCACTCTCAGATCGATGGGCAGTCTGACAGAATGATTCAGGTATTGAAGGATATGTTTCATGCGTGTGTGATGGATTTTGGAGGTCATTGGGATTAGTTTCTACCTGTGCTTGAGTTTGCATAGAATAACAATTATCATTCGAGTATCGATATGACACCGTTTGAGGCTTTGTATGGGAGGAGGTGTAGATCTCTCATTAGGTGGTTTGATACTTTTGAGGCGAAACCGTGGGGTACTGATCTGTTGAGAGACTGTTAGAGAAGGTCAGGTTCATTTAGGAGAAACTTATAGCGGCTCAAAGTAGACAAAAAGAGTATGCGGATCGAAAAGTTAGAGATATACACTTTATGGGGGTAAGCAAGTGTTGCTCAAGGTATCCCATATGAAGGGTCTCATGCATTTTGGGAAGCGAGGTAAGCTTAGTTCTAGATATATTGGACCATTTGAGATTTTTCAGCATATGGGGCTGGTGGCCTATAGATTGGCATTGCCTTTGAGTTTGTCGAGAGTTCACCCTTTGTTTCATGTATCTATGTTAAAGAATTTTCATGGCGATGGTAACTACATAATTCATTGGGATTCGATCTTGTTAGATGAAAACCTTTCTTATGAAGAGGAACCTGTTGCTATTCTTGATAGAGATGTCCGTAAGTTGAGGACTAAGGAGATTGCGTCCGTGAAGGTCCAGTGGAAGAATTGTCCTATTGAGGAGGCCACTTGGTAGACCGAAGTAGATATGTGTAGAAAATATCCACATCTTTTTGCTGATTTAGGTAATTCTTTTTTCCCCTTCTTTTCTTGTGTTTGCCCGTTCGGAGACAAACAGTTGTTTTAATTGGTATCTGATGTAACAACCCTCCCGATCGTTTATGAAATTTCTTATTTTTCTATTTTAGCTCTCTCCGTAGGTACGTAAATTATGACTCACGGGATGCGTAGTACCAATTTTGGAGGTGTTCGGAGAAGTAATATAAGTCATTAGTTGGATTAATGAGTTTTAATAAATTTAAACTTGATCACGATCAACCTTTGATCAAAACGATTTTGATTTGGTATGTTAATATTTCCAATTGGACCATAATATACTTTTTAGTCAATTTACATAGTTGATTTATATCTATGAAACTCTGAATAAATTTTAAGAAATTATTAAAAGTTTTAAATATTAAATAATTAATTTAATTAGAAGTAGTGGGTCAAAACTACAACTAGTTTATCCTCACATAACCCACATTATTGAAGTAAGTAGGTTATCTTTAAACTTTTGCAGAAGTTGAAACAAAGGACGGCTTACGGTGATTGAGTTGGGAAAAGGAGGTTCTCGACAATTTGAGGTTAGAGAAGATTCAATTTGTTGATAGACAGTAGTACAATAGAATGTTACACTAATTATTTGAACAATTCTTTGCTTTCTGTACTTGGAAACATATGAATTGGAATGAAAATCACATATGCTCCACTGTAATGATTATAAGTAATAATTACTTATTAAACAATTCAATTGGAAAAGCAAATCATTTGCTAAAGAAACGGTGGTAGGAAATTGAGGGCATTGTGAATGCTATTAGAGTTACGGGATTCGTTCGTGCTTAGATCCAGATCCCAGGGTTTTCTTTGGGAAATTATCGATTGCGTACGAGTTGTATTTTGTTTACAAATTAGGTTTTAGGCTTAGTTTTTTTTAGTGTATGAATTTATAAAATTGGTGTCATTAGATTTGTACTTTTATGAGGGTTATATATATTTGAACAAATTTGAACGTATTGAATTTGTGAGGAAGGACAAGGCACTTGTGGACTAGTGACACTCAGATTTATTGGTTAAGGTAGGTTATGATTTAATTAGAATTTAGACTCAATTTAATTGTGTGTATGCTCCTAAATTGGATACTTGTTGGTTGGTATTCAGATATGCTTGAAATTGATGATGTTTGGATTGTTGAGGCATGCATAAATAATTATTGAAAATTTACTTGATGGAATTGTCTTATGACTTTAAGTGTACTTTTAAACTTGGTACATCATATGGTATGCTATGAGGTAGTGTAAATTTGATATTGATATTACTTGTTTATGATGGATCGGGTACCACGTTGGTATGTATATGTATATTGATATTACTTATTTATGGTGGATCAGTTACCACGCCGGTACGGATATGTATATTGATAGTAATTATTCATGGTGGATCGAGTACCACGCCGGTACGGATATGTTTATTGTTATTACTTATTTATGGAGGATCGACTATCACGCCGGTACGGATATGTATATTGATATTACCTGTTTATGGAGGACCGAGTATCACGTCGGTACGAATATGTATATTGATATTACTTATTTATAGAGGATCAGGTACCATACCGGTATGGATATGATATTGATATTACTTGTTATTGAGGATCGGGAAACACGCCGGTACGATACATGAACATAGATTGTTCCTTGCTGGTCATGACTATTTGGGCAAAAATAAGTCTCATAGAATGTGTGTACATATTTGTGTTGATTCTGTGGATGTTTATAGTATGGTTAATACTCCTAATGGTTATGTGGCTTATTTGTGAGCACTGTTTGACCTGTTATTGTCGTATTGTTGATTCATTGAGTATTTGTAATGTGATGATGCCTGACTACTTGTTATTTGATTTATGTTATGTACATGTTATTAAATTGAGGTGGCCTATGATACCTACCAGTACAAAGTGGTTACTCTTCTTTTATTGAATGCAGAAAATATTTTAGAGGCTTAGACACGACCTCAGCTCTAGAGTTTGATAGCAAATCTTTATCCAAGGGTGAGCACTCCGTCTCCAGACTGCCATAGGTCATCCTATTTTTTCTTATCCATCTTTCGGGCGATGAATCATTCTTTATTTACTTTATTTGGGATATCTATTTTATACATGATCTTTGTTAGGAGTTCTTGTACGATGACTTTCAGGTCTTGGGGATCTCAGTGAGTAGTTTGTTAACTTTTGCATTGATAATGATTAGCTCTAAATTATTATTATTAAGTTGATTTTATGCTAATATCGTTTTGATCTTGACTAAGTGATTGGGTAATGGTTCGATTGAGATGGTTTTTCCACAAGAATATTAGTATGGGTGCCACTCATGGCCTTTTAGGTCAGGACACTTGAACCATACGTTTGTAGCAAATGATAAATGTTAACATTTGTATCAAATAATACACATTTCTATAACTTGAACCATATGCATACAAATTATAGTTGTTTATATACAAATATCAAAAATAAATTTGACATAAAAATACTAACGGTACATTTTTATTGAATGACACATTGCATAATTGTATATTTTATGCTCAAATAAATACAATTAATCCATATACTTGTTTGTATATAAATACAAATGATAAATTGTGCATATTCATGACTAAACTATTCAAATATAAATAAGAAATTTATTTTAAATATATATTTTGACACAAATAAATATATACTATTAAAACATATAAATATAAAATACAACCAGAAAAATGAAAGAAAAAGAGGAAATATAAAAAAAATGAGAAAAAGAAATTTACAAAAAAGGGAAAAAATAAGGAATAAAAGACCAAAAAAAGAGAAAATGAAACAAAAATGACAAAAGAAAATACAAAAAAAAGATTGAAAAAAAAAACAAAAACGATAAAAGAAAAAAAAATTAAAAAGGGGAAAAGAAGAAAATAGAGGGGAAAAAAGAAAGTATAGAAAAGAGGACAAAATGATAAGAAAAAATTAAGATATAAATAAAAGCAGAAAGAAAAAATATAAATACAAAGAGGATGATAAATGTGAAAATATAAAATATAAATGGACAAAAAAAGAAAGAGAGAGAGAGTAGTGAAATATAAAATACAATGACAGAGAGATATAAAAATATAAAATAAAGTAATTAATCTGCAATTTGTGGAAGATACGAATTAGGTTAGAGGGCTAGTGCGGGTAGATGGGGTGTAACTAGTAGATAAGAGTGCTTTGGTGTAGACTTGCTAGTAGTCGTAGGAGGGTTGGGGTGAGGGGTGTGTGCCTGGTTTGATAGTGTAGAGTACTACTTTGTGGGTGTTATTTTCTATTATTCCATCTTGTTTCATGTTTTATTTTGATTTAGTTTACTGTCTTGGGTCCTGAGCCAGGGGTCTATCGGAAACAACCTCTCTACTTCTTCGAAGGTATTGGTATGAACTACGTACATTCTACCTCCCCACACCACACTATGTGGGAATACACCAGGTGTGTTGTTATTGTTGTTGTAATTGGGTGGACATGATTTAGAACCCGTTTAGAACTGTTGTTAAGAAAAGCTGCTTATTTGAGAAGTACATATGTAAAAATGTCTTTCTAGAAAAGTTCTTTCGAAAAAAATAATAATTTGTGAATGGTAAATTCATTTGAAAAGTATTTTTGATAAACAAAGTGCGTTTGGATAATCTTTTTCAAGAAATGTTTCTGACAGACCAATGACGAAAAAGGACATGTATTAATAGACTTTTACTACTAAAATCATTGTATAGAGAAAATTTATTTTAAACATCTATCATAATATTTTTAGTTAAAATTTTTATTTTTATTTAGTTAAAAATTACGTATTATAAAATTTTCAACCAATATTTATTTACATAGATAAGTTAAAAAAATATCAAACAATGATATAATATTATTATAATTATTTAAATATTACTTAGATTATTTACAAATGTTGGCAAAATACCATTTGATCTTGCAACGTAATTCTTCTGTCATTTATTGTCACTAATAATTAAAAAATGAAGAGTTATATTTTTTTCGATGATCTCCATTAATGATATTCTATTTTATTTAAAGAAAAGAAGTGAAGAATAAAATAATAATATATAAATCATAAAATAAAATAAATAACTATGATGTGAATATGAAGTATAAAATTTTAAAATCAAACACTAATCAAACTTAAAAGATGTGTTAATTAATTAATAAGGGATATGTTGGTATGTGCGGGTGTGCTAGGGATATTTTTGTCATGAAAAAAATAATTTTTTGCTTCTGCTTCTTCCCAGAAGTAGAAAAAATGTTTTTTCTTCTTCTTTTTGAAAACACTTTTGCAAATTTACCAAACATCATATTTTTTTTAAAAGAAGTATTTTTTTGAGAAAAAAATAATCCAAATAGGCACTTAAGGAAGATGAAATTCTTTTTCCTTTTTAAACTCAAACTATTATCTAAAAATATGATTATTAACTGAACTTGTATATGTATTTGATGTGTGTATTTGATGTTGTCTTGCACATTAAATACATCTACATGTTGTTATTTTAATTAATTTAATAAATTGTTATCAAATTCTCAATTAATTGGCCTAATTTGTTGTTTCTGAACTTTTCCCATTCATAAAACCACTAGAATCGTTTGATTGGGAAAGAGTTATAGCAGGAAAATTAATTTTGAAAATAGCTATCTCAAAATTATTTATCCCACCATATATATGGAATAACTTGTTCCATCATTCTGATATAAATAATCTTGAAATTAAGTTATAACTCCAACCAAATATAAAATCAAATAATCATATATTTTATCTTGAAATTATTATATCGCATACATCACACCAAGCGAACCTTTATATGTACATCTCTCATTAACTGCCAAAAGTATAAACGAGTCTCCCTGCTTTAGAAATTGACAAGTATCTCTCCAAAAGTGGTTATTAAAGATAGCACTAGAACTTAAAAAATATGTACATGAATTAGCTTGTGGTTATTATCGTAGCCACCTTATTAATGGATAGATAGAACCCGTTAATTTTAACATCGATCCATTTTAAAACAATAGCCATGGTTTTTTTTTTTTGGGGGGGGGGAGGGAATTTCACAAGTAGCAAATCTATGCCCATAATTAGGACTTTCATAACAACTGTTTCATCATTACATGAAATAGCAAATCATTACATGAAATAGCAAGTTGTATTTTGTATTTCAGGCAAAGTTTTCTAGATAAATACATACATAAACGAAATTACAACCCCTTTTTAACTCAAATCAGTTGAGTTAAATAAGGAATAATCAAGTCCTTAAATCATGTCGTGTATTTAATTCTGAGGATTCCTTTTCTATAAATGAATCTTAATAACCTTTGCCATTAATTTCAACTATTGAAATCAAAATTCAAATGCGATTTTACTGAACAAAATTTAGCAACTCAAATCAATCTCAAAATCAGATTGAACAAAATTCAGCAACTCAAATCAATCTCATTGATGAGCTTCTAAATTTTAAAAAATAAAACATCACTACTATTATAGGTATTGAATAACAAAATTTAGTATGTATATGAATTTCAACAAATTAAGTAGAGTTCATCTTTTTGTGCAAAATCGTTTTTGCAACACAAAATTTTTTCTTCTTGGTATGTATTGTAAAAATTTGATCAGAATCTATTATTTGTCTAATATCGACATTATTCATCTTAGTTATTATTTGAGAAAAAATTAGTTTTGCTACATAGGCATTTAGTAGTCTTAATTTTTTTGAATGTATTTGAATATTCTGCAAAGTGTAATTGTATTTTCTTTTCTATATTGATAAGTCTGAGTTAATTTGAATATATTAATTTGATTTGTTTATTTTGATTGTGTTTGTATAGTTGGAGTGTCATTCGTATGTGTTGATTATAATTGTATACTCTGAATGGTGAGTTTAGTTGTATAATTTTATTTTATTTGCATCGTTGATGATAATAAAAATGTGTAATTATTGGTAATGCTTGAAAGATATATGTATAGTTCTGTAAAAGTTGTATTTGCTACTACATTTAAAAAATACATGTACAGACCTGCAAATATATTTTTGAATGTGAATTAAAATACATCATATTTGACATAGAAGAATACTAATGTCGATCTGAATTTGACCTTTTTAATTATTTTTCTTAAAAAAATACCAGGTTGTACTAGCCACAAAGTATGTCTATACAGTACATGACAAAGAAAGGCATTCTATTATTTGCCTCAAGAAAAAAATATTCTTATCACGCATTTCAATTGAACGAGATACAATGTGTACATGCTTGTGCAACCTTGGATAGCAAGAATTTTACAAAAGGAGCATATTGCTCTGATTTATAAAAGTCAAAATAGTATTGAGAACATATGATGTTCCAATTTATCCTTTACCACACAAAGACAATTGGGTAATACCACATAGCATATTGGTTGAGGTAGTATTGCCCCCAAAAGTACAAGCAGCCTCCGGGTAGAACTTCAAAGAAAGATCATGAAAAATCAGGAAGGAATATGATCGAAAAGAAAATCATCAATTCTTTTAGTTCTTGTGGATTTAAGGGCCACAATAGATGTTCATGTAGGAAATATCGTAAATGATACACTTGTTGTTGCATTCAATCAAAAAAAATAAATCTCGCATTCCAGAAAGTTGAACTCATTTGCAAAATATGTGAATAATTCATTAACAATTATTTTTCATGTATTGGGATATGTTACAGTTACATTTTTTGTACTTGCAACTTTTTTTAAAAAAATTATGAATAAGTGAATGTGATTGGTTATATATGTATTTAATGAATGTGAAAAGATACTATAAAATAAGAGCATTTTTAAAGTTAGACATTTTATTCTAGATAGTACATATTCACATTTAAATACATATCCTGGTACATTTACAATCACAAACATACATATAAATAACAATACATATTTGGGTACATATAGAATCACAAAAATAGATATAATTATATTACAGATAACTAATACATGTTCAGTTACATATATGTATTTGCTATTGATTCTTTAAATACATATAAATACAAATATATATCTGTTCAACTAAGTAGTATATATGTAAGATCCAAACATAAAAATGTATAATCACCTATTAATACATAGGTAATTACAAATTCAACCATTAGAAAGGGGAAATTAAATATAAAACTATAATTGAAAACCATTCAATTCAATTTCATTGAGCATCAATAGTCAAAATATAACTGTCAAGTTCTAAATAACTTTCTCCATTCAACCTGAAAGTAAGATATGAAACTTAACAACTATTCAACTACGTCATTATAAACCTACAGTTAAATATTGTCAGTTACGAAATACAAAACAACATCAAACTTCAAGAACTTCAGTATATTCTATTATCCTGATTTACCTAACATGCATCATTGGTGCTTCATCGTCACTTTGTGCATCACCTTCTTATTTTCTCAAACCATAATCCCATCTAATTGAAGTATATCTTGTGCGAAGCAAGTTAGGCTTGAAATCAACTGTCACGACCCAAAAACGAGGGTCATGATGACACTTGTCGCGGCGTACCTTGACAAGTAAGCCTATCACCCAACCTGATACAAAAAGAAGAAAAGATAGAAATATCCTACGATAAGGCTTCTAGAATGAAGCCAAACCATATAAGTAATCATAACAATGCAGAAAGAACTTATCAAAAATGCCAATCATGCCTAAAACCTGGTGTCAATAGTGAAAGAACTACTAATATAATCCAAGAGTCAAATACATTGAAAAAATAACCACAAAGGAATAATAAATGTCTCCAAATACTAATAAAGACATACCAACTATAGAAAGACAGAGGTGAACTTTGGATGCATGAATGTCCAACCGCTACCTTGGAAGCTCCAACAATCGCCCGAGTCAATCACGTTGAGGCGCACTCGAGCTAAGACCTGCATCGAAAGGGCGCAGTAGGCATGTGTACGGTCCACTTATACTCAATAGATATCATAGGCCAACCAAGCAAAGTAGTAAGTAACGCATACAAAATATACACTAAGGGCACGTCACCTGCAATCACAATGTTCCACAACGGTAGCCCACACCGCTTGCACTAGCAGTTCTAATATATCTCACATATATTATAACAACACACCAAGGTATTGAATACAAGTATACATTATGTCACATATAAATAGAACAAGAGAGAACATGTAGATACAAGATCATCAAATACAAGTAAAGGAAGGTAAGACAAATACATAGATGACAAGTCAATAAGGCAATACAACACAACATAAACACAATAAAGTAATTACAATATATATGATGATGATGATGATGATGCACGAGGTCGTCGCACAATCTCTGAAATCATCGCACAATCCCCGTATACAGCTATGGAGCTAAAGTTTCCCGACATAGGACCCATGGGGGGTTCATCAACCCGTATACAATCCACATATCTTATATCTCCTTTTAGGCATATCCCTCGAAAAGGGTTTTATATAGTGTTACAATATTTTTTTAAAAAGGTGTTGCCAGTGTTTCTCAGATATTGCCACGGAGGTACCAATATTTCATGAATGAGTATGATATGAAGATGTAATACTCACAATCAATCACAATGAGTATTTCCATAACCAATCACATGATATATTTCCACAACCAACCACAATGATACATTTCCACCACCATATGAGCCAATATCACTTATTATTTTCATCTCATCCATGAATTTCCACATGTCTCATATGCCAATAAAGTCTAAATATAATCACAATACACCAATGGTACCACATTAAACAAAAAAATATAATTATTCACATGTATTCAAGGCTATCAATATCACATAGGACCCCACACTGTCAAACATATCACATAATATCTCAATTTCGATAATTACATCACATATATGCCCCCACACGGGCACAACACATAGATAGCCATTTTTTATGATTAGTTCCCACCCTTAACGTGCATTTTGTATCATCATTTACTACCTAGCTCAGTCTAAAAGAGTTAAGCCATAACCTATCTCGAAAGCCGAAATCGGTCCGCTATACTCGAACCTACGATCTTACTTTTCACGAACAATTCCGAACTCCACTAAAAATATCAAATATGAAATCTACGCATCAAGATAAAACTAACGACACCCATATTGACTACTCTTGATTCGGGGTCAAAACGGACCCCCAAAATGTATTTCCGAAAAAGAAGGGAAAAATTAAAACTTTATTTCAAATATATGTCCCCCATATTTTTAGGAACCTACAGCAGAAAATCCAAGTTAAATCGAGTAAAAAATGAAGTTCAAATCGAAGAAAAACTTTTGAGCTTTACCGGGTAAAATCTTTGAAATCCGGATTAAAATCAAGAATCGGAGTTATTTTGAATGTTAAATTGATGAAAAACTAGTAGTTATAAGATAAAAATATTATTCAAGTGAAAAGGAGTGAAATTTGGGTTTAAAATCATGCCCTAAGATTTTGGAGAATTTATTAAGAAATTACTAACAAAAGAGTGAATTCTTACCTTTAATCCGTAATAAAACCAAGAAAAAAGTGTTAATCTAGCTTCCCAAGATCCCACAAGCTTCACTTTTAAGCTCCCAAACTATTTAAGGTTTAACTCTCAAGAGGCAAGATGGAAAATGAGCAAAATAGGTCAAAAAAGGTTATTTATCAATGCAGATTTTTCTGCACTGCTGTCAAAAGAAGAAACTGTTTTTTTTAAACTCATTCTGGACTTCAATGAGGTGCCCGGGAATTGTTCGGAGTCCGATACATGCAAAACGAACTATGCAACCATACTAAATTCGACGTTCCGGACGCGTTGGCGATATCAAATTTTTTAAAAAATATCGTTTTCACAAAGTTGACCCCCGAAATCCAAAATTTTAATTTTTCAAATCGAGGGTCGAAATGAGATTTAAAATCCGTAAAATCATATCAAATATGCTAACACCCTAAAATCGATATTCCGGATCTTCTGGCAAAGTTAAATTTTCCATTCGAGATCGTTTTGATCAAATGTGGGTCCCATATTCATATTTCAAATTTTCCAACTTTTCGATCAATAGGTCGAAATGAGCTTGGGTGCACCGGGACTCGAACCAAAGGTCTACCCAGCCTAAAATTGATATTTTGGAGCTGCTGGCGCAGTCCGTTCGGTCATTCATCGTACGGATCAAAATATATCCACATTAGTCCAAAATAAGGCTCTCGAAGCCGTCAAAAATCACAATATAGCATAAATGATATCAAAATGCATCAAAAATCATGTCAACCACTCCCACACCCCAGAAATACCATAATGCAACTACGAGGAGGGGTAAAATAGTCAAATCACATAAAATCACAAATTTCACATATTTTCAGGTCGTTACATCATCCACTATTAAAAATCTAGTTCATCCTCGAACTAAGGCTAAAGAAATACCTGAATCAACAAAGAGCTGGGGATAAGGACTAGGCATATCAGACTTGACCTCTCAAGTAGCTTCATGTACAGGTCGATGTCTCCACTGGACCTTAACCACAGGGATCACTCTAGAGTGCAACCGCCTAACATCCCTAGTAAAAAATGGAAACTGGTTCCTCAACAAAGAACAACCACTCATTTAACTGAACTGACTCCCAACAAATAACATGAGACTCATCAAGAATATAGCAATGAAGCATAGAAACATGAAAAACTGGATGAATAGCTGATAGATCAGGGGGTAAAGCCAACTCATAAGCCACATCACCAACAGTCCAAAGAATATCTGGAACAATGGGCCTTCTCCAAGATCAACCTAATCCAGTCACCCACTATTGGCACACAAACTCGGCCTCCAATATGCAAAACTCCATCTAAATCAAGTGAGGCTTCCTTAGTCTCTCCACTCAATACCTTGTCTCGAATAGACCAAGCTGATAAGCTCGAATCTGCTCCATCAAAGAAGATCTAGCCTCCACAAATGACAAAACATACCCCGGTGTCGAAATATCAAGCCCAACCATCTGGTTAGCTAAAATCTGAATCTATAAGGCCAAAAGCATCTCTTAGGTCAAAAGATACGCCAAGCTACCCATGCTAGTCTATTTTTGGCTCAATGCATCCGCAACCATATTAGCCTTTCCCGGATAATAGAGAATAGTCAAGTCATAATCCTTAAGCAACTCAAACCAACGGTGCTGTCTCATATGAAGATCTCACTAGTAAAGAAGTACTGAAGGCTACGATGATCTGAGAAAATCTCACATCGGACTCCATACAAGCAGTGTCTCCACAACTTCAAGGCAAACACAACTGAGAACAACTCCAAATCATGGGTAGGATAAATCCTCTCATGAGGCTTCAATCTTGACGAGACGCATACACAATTACCTTGTCATCCTGCATCAACACAGCACCTAACCCAACACCTGAAGTATCACAAAAGACAATAAACCCCACGCCCTCCTTGGGCAAAGCCAATATAGGAGTTGAAGTTAACAAATCCTTGAGCTTTTGAAAGCTCGCCTCACAACATCATACCACTGAAAAGAAATCTTCTTCTGGGTCAACTTAGTCAATGGAGCTGCAATGGATAAAAAACCCTCAACAAAACGTCGATAATATTCGGCCAAGCCAATAAAACTCCGAATCTCCGTGGGTTAAGTAGGTTTAGCCAAGTCACGAACCGCTGCAACCTTGGCTGAATCAACCATAATACCTTTCTTAGTCATCACATTACCCAAGAAAGAAACATACTCCAACCAAAACTTGCACTTAGAGAACTTAGCATACTACTTCTTATCTCTCAATCTCTAAAGCATAATCCACAAATGCTCCTCATGCTCAACCTCACTCTTAGTATAAACCAAGATATCATCTATAAATACAATAACAAAGGAGTCAAAACATGGTCGAAACATCTGATTCATCAATTCCATGAACGAGGCAGGGGAATTGGTCAACCCAAAAGACATAACCAAGAACTCATAATGACCATATCGAGTCTGAAAAGCTATTTTTGGAATATCCAGAGCTCTAATCCTCAACTGGTGATAATCAAACCGCAAATCAATCTTCAAAAACACAATAACATCCTGAAGCTGATCAAACACATCATCAATGCGAGGAAGACGATACTTATTCTTAACCATCACCTTATTCAACAACTGATAATCAATACACATCCGCATAGGCCCATCATTTCTCTTTATAAACAAAATAGACGCACCCCAAGGTGAAATACTAGGTCGAATAAATCTCTCATCCAATGACTTCTGCAACTGATCCTTCAGTTTCTTCAGCTCTGCTGGGGCCATCCTATAAGGAGGAATAAAAATGGGCTTGGTTCCCGACTCAACATCAATAATAAAACTAATATCTCGATCCGAAGGCATACTAGGCGAGTCCGTAGGGAACACTTCTATAAACTCACGGACGACACAGACAGAATCCAAGAAAAGAAGCGAAATAATACTAGTGTCATGAATATGGGCCAAGTAAGATAAACATCCCCTCTTAACCAATTTATGAGCCTGAACATAAGATATAACACTCTTAGGACCCAAATTAGGTGTACTCTTCCAAGGTATCCTTGTCACACCAGCCAAAGCAAAAGTCATAGTCTTAGCAAAATAATCTAAGACAACATAATAAGAAGCCAACCAATCCATACCCAAAATAACACCAAAATCGACCATATCTAACACAAGCAAGTCTACCAAAGTCTTACGCCCAGCAAAACTAACAACATAAGATTGGTACGCTTGATCCACCACTAATGAATCACCTATCAGAGTAGATACATGAATAGGTATGGAAGGAGGTTCACTAACAGAATCAAAGCCCAAAGAAAACTATACAGATACATAGGAGAAAGTCCATCTGTGATCAAATAATACAAATAATACAAATGCAGGTTTGAAATAAAAGAGGAAAGTACCTGTAATCACAACATCAGAAGCCTCCACCTCAGATCTGACTGGTATAGCAAAACACTATCCATGACTACTAACTGGTCGTAGCCCTACGACCACCAATACAGGCTCTACTATCCTTACCTCTTGCACCATTGGTAGAATACCTACCTCTCACAACTAAAATAGGAATAGCTCTAAACAAACAACGAGAATAGTCTTTGGCCACATGGCCAATCTCATCACACACATAGCAACCTCTACGACCAATCTCAATAAGATAAAGTACAACTGAGCCCGAACGGCTACCCTGAACTACTGAACTAAAAGATCTACCAGCTAAACTCTATAAAATCACCTGTACTGACCTACCATGGTGTCTACGAGATCCTCTAAAATTTCTACCTCGAGAGGTATGACTCCTGAACTCACCAAAATGTCGCGCCTTCTTGGTGCCTCCCTGAGATGCACTAATAATACCCTCTATCATCCTACCGTGATCCACAATACTCTAAAGAGGAGATCCAAGAATAATCATCTGAGATGTAGCCAGCTAAAGAGAAATATCCAAACCCTTTACGAACTTTCTAACCTTTCTAAACTCAATGGAAAAGCTATCATAGGAATATCTAGACAAGGCATGAAAGCATGATTTATACTCAAAACTGTCATACAGTCCTACTCCAAATGATCAAACTCGCCCCACATAAGATATCTCAACTGAAAGGCACAAATCTAACCAGAAAGGCATTAACAAACTGAGCCCATGACAACTCAGGAGCATCAATAAGCCTACAACCGAAAAATAATATATACAAATTTCTCACAGCATCTCTCAACTGATATATGTTAAGCCACACCATCCACATAGAAAGAGTGAAACACAACTCAGAACACAAGATATGAAAAAAATCACTAGATAAGGAATAAAATGAGGGAAGTTTCCTAAAGACATCCTATAGACTCTCAAAGATAGATACGAACGTCTACGTACCGATCTGTGAGACTCTATTAGACATCTCATTCTTAACCATTGAGACCAATGAAACCTAGATGCTCTGATACTAATTTGTTATGACAAAAAAATGAGGGTCATGATGACACTTGTCGCGGCATACCTTGAAAAGTAAGCCTATCACCCAAACTGATACAAAAAGAAGAAAACATAGAAATATCCCACGGTAAGGCTTCTAGAATAAATCTAAACCATATAAGTAATCATAACAATGCAGAAAGAACTTATCCAAAATACCAATCATGCCCAAAACTAGGTGTCAATAGTGTAAGAACTACTAATACAACCCAAGAGTCAAATGCATCAGAAAAATAACCACAAAGGAATAATAACTGTCTCCGAATACTAATAAAGACATAACAACTATAGAAAGATCGAGGTGAACATTGGATGCATGAATGTCCAACTGCTACCTTGGAAGTTCCAATAATAGCCCGAGTCAATCACGTTGAGGCGCCCTCGAGATAATAACATCACCAAAAGGGCGCCGTTGTAATACCCCGAGAAATTTTTTCATTAAAATTTTGTGCGTAAACGTGTTGGGTTCTATCTTCTAGAATGAATTATAAATTTTCCGTGTGGAATGTCTTAGATTATGACCCACCATTGCGTAGAGTATCAAATAAGCTTTCTAATGATCTGTGGAACATCCAAAATGGACACCCTAGCGACGAGTTATGAATATTCCAATCGAACCGTGAATAGTAGTGAACAGTAAAACGTGCAGGAAAAAAAGTACTGAGGCCTGGCGTATTTTTTCTCCAACTTTAAATGATCATAACTCCTTGTACATAATGATCTAGGTGATATACTATATATCAACAGAAAGATCTACGAGTCCTCTTTCCGATAAAATTGGTTTCATCCAATTTTTATATCGAAGAAAAAAGTTATGGTCGATCTACTTCAGCATATCAAAAGTGAATTTTTGGGTCAACTTCAAACTATCATAACTCCTCGTACACAATGATATGGGTGATATACTATATATTGAATGAAAGATATGAGAGTCTTCTTTCTAATGAAATTGGTTTCATCCAATTTGGATATCGGAGTAAAACGTTATGGTTGATCTACTTCAGACTATCAAAATAGTCCACCAAAGGACAGATTCGAGAATTATTTGACTTTTTAGGGGCGTTTTGGTCATTCCCCCTCACCCAAAATCCATCCAAATCCTATATTAAAGCCTATTAGAAGCATTATATGTTATATTTCATCAAATTCCCTCAAAAAGAAAATCCTAAGCTCCTACATCCAACTTCAAGAACCTCCAAAGTTCACCATTAATTCTATAAATTTATTCAAGATTCCAAGTTCCAAGTTCAAGAACTTCAAGAACTTCCAAAGTTCACCATTAATTCTGTAAATTTATTCAAGATTCCAAGTTCCTAGTTTAAGAACTCCAAGAACCATCATTCAAAGGCACGATTAACATCTCAAAAATGAGTATCGATCTAAAGTTCATCATTCAAGGTATGCGGGGGTTTTCAACAAGAACTCTCTTTCGTTCTTGTGCCCAAATTAATTTTTCTTTTATGAATATACATGATTTTACATGTTTTGATAGGAATTTGAAGCATGAATTTATACCCTATATGATTTTACAAGAGATTATGATACTCTCTATGTTTTGAAAGTTGAATTGAATGAGAATGATGACATTTTTGTACATAAAGCTGAATTTTCCAGATTTTAAAGTAAGTTATATATATTTATGATGAAAAGCATGAATCTTGAGAAAATTTAATATGATTTTGATGTATGAGACCTTGAGTCCTAATTGGAATTGTACTTTGAGAAATTATGTGCTATAAGCACAAGGAGATTTGAATCCCAAAGCTAATTTTCTTTACCAAGATGTATGATTATAAAGCTGAAATTTTAAGTTTTAAGTGATTATTTTTGTGCTTATGTCATAAAGTATGAAACTTTGGAAGGTTTTATGGTGATATTGATGTATGGGTTTTTGGAACCCTATTTGAGATTATTATTTTGAGAAAATCATATGTTATAAACACCTTGAGTTTAAATAATTTGAGATGTTTTGAATAATTTGACCTTTTGGTCATGAATGAGTTATTTTGAACTCGACTGTGAAAGAAATCCACGTTTTTATTGATTATGATAAAGGGGTAGCAAATTGGCTCCCGATGAAAATTGTTGAAGTTTTTATTGTGGATTTTCTTTAATGTGAGCCTGAGGCTGGTTTAAATTTTTGAGCTAAGTCCGGGAGTAATCTTTAGCACCGAGTGGGAGGTATAAAGTGACCTTACTTCCCTAGAACTACGTGCCCCCGTAGGATGTGAGCCTGAGGCTGATTTATATAGTGATCACTAGTGTTTTTGAATTGATACTGGAAGTCCTACTCCGATGGCAAGGATAGGACGGCTCTCCCCAACGTGGGTTGGACATTGGACTCCATGTGGCTCACATGGTTTATGTAGGTTATAGGATCTCCCAGTGTGTGTGTGTTTCCTTGTGTCTATGGTAAATGGTGAAGTGATTTGAAATTGGAATTGTGAAAGTTATTCTTTCGAAAGATTTAAATGATATTTACATTATGATAATTGATAGTCTTGATGAACTGAAAGTGATTGACAAATTATATGATGACTCACATGTGTTATTTTACTTATTTCATCCTCTCATGATTATGATGATTTTCTTCGGTCTATGTGAGCCTTTCATGCATCCTGCATATTTCTTATAAATATTTATGATGATGATGTTTATACAATTGCATACACCCCTATATACTCGGTTCCTTTCCATGGTACTGATCCACATCTTTGGATGTGGGCTACATTTTCTCGGAATATAGGTACAAGGTATAGTTGCTCCTTCGGATCCAGTCAGTTCATTATATCCAGTCAGCAGGTGATAAGTCCTTTTGATTCAAGGGTTTGGGTTAGTTATTCAGAGTTTTAGTATTGTATTTTCTTTATTTAGTCGTATTGAGTTGGGGTAGTCGGGAGTCATGATATGACTACCTACAGTCAGTACTAGTAGAGGCTTCATTGACAGTCAGTAGAAGTTGATGTATTTTGTTTCAATTTTGGTTGTAAAGGCAGAATTGTAATCCTATAAAATTTCATTTTTGTATCAATCAGATTCAGAAAAGAGTTAATTTCTGTTGATTTGTATGGATTTGTATTTTTATTCAGTTGCTTATGAGTTATACCAGTAGAAGGGTTAGTTTGGGGTCACTTATGACCCTAAGCACCGTGTGACGTCTCGGGACCCGATTTCGGGGCGTTACAAACTTGGTATCAGAGCACAGAGTTCAAGTATTCTAGGGTGTCTATGAAGTCGTGTCTAGTAGATTCTTGCGGAATGGTATGGAGACGTCTGTACTTTTCTTCGAGAGGCTACAGGGCATTTAGGAAATATTTCCCTTCTTTCAAGTCTAATATCGTGCTATAAAAAGGTTCTCCAAGAAGCTTATATAGATTCTCATCTTACTCTATTCTGGCCAACTCTGCCTCATTTTTAAGGTATTAGAAACAGTTAAGCTTAATTCCCCGTAGATTGTTATGGGATTGTAAGAGAGCTAGAAAGTATCCTGTCAGTGCTTTTGAGTTCCAAAGATTGAAGTACTTTATTCATGTTCATAAAAGTCGTGAACTAAGCCTAGGTTAGATGTGCTTTCAGATTCCTCCTAAGAATCTACAATGTTAATCTATACTTCTCCCTCTATGTATTATTTTTGAGATAACATGATTCGCAAGCTCCAGTTCTTCCCCAGGTAATGCTTCTATATTTTCTAGAAGAAATTTTAAAAGTTACATAAAGGGCTTGAGAGGACTCTCTAGTGTGTTAAGTTCCTTAAGTTGAAAGTTATGCCCTCATTCTTATGAGTTATTTAATTAAGACAGAGTAAGGTGTATTCTTAGATCGTTGAATGTTGTGTGTCAAGTTTCTATCTCTTGTATTATGTAATCTTGTTATCATTATGTTTGTGAAAAATCAAAGTCTAATGAAGCCGTGTGGGGCTCTTTTGATTCACTAGCACAACTTCTTTGTTATTCATCTCATTTTCTTGTTCAAAATACAAACCAAAGTCTAGTGAAGGCATGTGGGGCCTATTTCGATTCACTAGCATAGTTACTTTGTTATTCATATAACTTTCTTGATCAAAATAAAAAATCAAAGTCTAGTAAAGCCGTGTGAGGACTATTTCGATCCACTAGCAACTTGTAGTTCATCTTGTTCCGTGTGCTGGCTGAAAATGTGGGATGTAGAGGTGTAGTAGTAAGAAGGATGGTAAGTGTGATTTGTTGAGCATAAGTATAGTGAAATCCCTTTTTGCATGCAATTGGGTTAATGGGAAGTGATATAGTTTGTTCGAGGTATGAAATGGGTGTTGATGGTATTTGTAAGACAGAAAGTATAGGCTAGTGATGGAAGTACTCGGTGGGTAAGTGTTGTTAATCTAGGCGCTCTCCAGATTGCAAGAGAAAGTTAAGTTAAGACGTAGAGAGCTATGAACTATGTTAAGTTGTGTATGCAGGATAGATAGTAGTGATGGGTGAAAGAAGGATGTGTTAATGGATTGTGAATAAGATAGGCTATATGATTAAGACCAATTATTATTGTTATGAAGTTTAAGTGGGCTAGTGTTCATGGATGTGTTATTTTATAATCTTCACGTGGGATTTATGCGTGAGATGGAGTTGTAAATTATGTGAAGTGTGAGACCTTAAGTTTGAACGATTGGTGATCATGAAGCCAAATATGACGGTTTCCGGATTAATTATATTAGTTGCCGGAAGTGACCTAATAGGCTTGAACAATGTACACAAGAGTTTAAGTGTAATTAAGTTTAATATTATATTATGATGAGAAAGTTCACCCAAGATATTATGGGACTGCTTTAATTTCGAGGATTAGTATATGTGGTGTAGTAAGTCGTGCCATGGGATTGTTAGATGGATAAATACTAGTTAGACGATGGATGATGTTTTGATGGCTAAGTTAAGGCGAGGCGTATGATTGGAAATGTTGAACCTCTTAAGTGTGATTTTAATTCTTATGGGTTAGAAACATAAGTTCATAGGCATGGTATTAGAGGGAGAAAACAGAAGTAGCATGGTCTATCAAAAGGTTAGAAAGTATTCAAGTTGAGCTAATAGAAATAAGAGTTGAAGCACTAGATGGTTTACATTCCGGCGATAGAGATGTTTGTGGAGATTCAAAATTAGTAAGCATTCGAGAATTTGAGTGGTGGCTTAAAGCTAAGGGGGAGATGATAGAACAAGTAGTCAAGTTAAGTTTTTACATTTTAGTAGAAGTACCAGTAAGTTGTAAATTTGCTGTGAGAAAGATCGGTGCTTGACCCAATGTTATTTCAGTATTTTCAGCTATCCCAAAACCTACTCATGCTTTACATCTCAGTTCCATGATCTTAATTCATGTTCATACACGTGATGGAGAATTACATACTCTTCTAGTTTCCAAAAATGAGAAATTCCAGTTCTTCTAGAAGTTGGAATCACATTCCATAAGTTATGAGCTCAAAATTCAAGGCATGCCGCCCATGACTCATATACTCAAGTTTTACAGTATGTTCAATTCCGGTACTCAGGCAATACTCTTATTGATCAGTGAGATTCAGTTTCCGTTATGGGTGTCTTCAGTTTTGATACCTTAATGAACCCATTGTTTTTGATATTTTATTCCTAAGGCCTCAATAGAGAGAGTCAAGTTATTTACATTATCCCTTCATATTTCAGGTCTTCATGATTTAAAATTTTGTGACCATTTCATTAAGTCAAGCTAATGGTGTTGAGCAGTTGTCTAGAAGGGATAGAATATACATCCTTATCTATGATAGAAGGTGGTGTGATCACGGCGGTAAAGTGAAGTTAGATTGAGGCTAAGTCCTCGATACATGCCGTGGTTAGTTGAAGTTTTAAATATTTATTTGGAAAGATTGTTGTGCGTTGGTTTTATGCACTTCTATGAGGTTGTAGGAATAGTAATACAGAGTTTTTGTGTATAGTTCAATTGGTTGAGAAAATGTTATGTGTTCCGTTTAAAGAATTGACTAGTATGTGTGAATGATGTAGTTGATGGAATATTAGAGAAAGCGAGGAAGATGCTTTATGAGTGTTCGTTTAGAGGTGCATGTGCGAAGTGCGTATGTGGTTATGAGTATAGGCTTGAATGTTATGGTTGTATATCTAAAAGAATGCACCGCAAGTTAGCGGATCCCTAGTATAAGATTGTATGTGGTTGTTGGAGTAGCAATAAGAGTTATGTTTGAAATGAGGAGTTGTGAGGCTCAGTGTGTATTGAGGTTCATGATATAGATTAATAATATAGTGTTATGTGGCGTATCTCATGAGTACTTAGAGTTAGTCTTGAACATAGTTGAGGGAGTAGTTGGGAATTGTTGCTAAGTTTGGAAGCAAGGAATTATGTTTCCCAAGACCTAGAAATTCCTATCTTAATTTATGCCATATGGGTCCTTGTTCCCATACGATAGGATTGTATCAAATTATGGTTCATTTTCTCCCCGAAAAATTTCATTTGAATCTTTTGGAGGGAGTGTTGAGGGACGTTTCATTTGGGTGCAAGTGATCCTTCTTTTGATGAGATCCCCTTCGAGACCTTTGATTCTCAGTCTCTGAATAAACCAAAGATATCGATTCCTTAAAATCAGTCTCTTTTGTTTAAGATCCAACTATGTGACCATTCTCATTATGAATCGTATGTTCTATGAAGTATTCGAAAGTTTGGAGTGAAGTAAGTGGATTGACTTCGTTATCCCAGCCTTTTGTCCTTATTTCCATGGTATTATGTACTTATTCGTCGACATTTGAGGATGAATGTTTCCAAGGGGGAGATGATGTAATACCCTGGGAAATTTTTCATTGAAATTTTGTGCGTAAACGTGTTGGGTTCTATCTTCTAGAATGAATTATAAATTTTCCATGTGGAATGTATTAGATTATGACCCACCATTGCGTAGAGTATCAAATAAGCTTTCCAATGATATGTGGATCATCCAAAATGGACACCCTAGCGACGAGTTATGAATATTCCAATCGAACCGTGAATAGTAGTGAACAGTAAAACGTGCAGGAAAAAAAGTACTGAGGCCTGACGTATTTTTTCTCCAACTTTAAACGATCATAACTCCTTGTACATAATGATCTGGATAATATACTATATATCAACGGAAATCTCTGCGAGTCCTCTTTCCGATGATATTGGTTTCATCCAATTTGTCTATCGAAGAAAAAAGTTATGGTCGATCTACTTCAGTCTATCAAAAGTGAATTTTTAGGTCAACTTCAAACAATCATAACTCCTCGTACACAATGATATGGGTGATATACTATATATCAACGAAAAGATATGAGAGTCCTATTTCTAATGAAATTGGTTTCATCCAATTTGGATATCGGAGTAAAACGTTATGGTTGATCTACTTCAGACTATCAGAATAGTCCACCAAAGGATAGATTCGAGAATTATTTAATTTTTTAGGGGAGTTTTGGTCATTCCCCCTCACCCAAAATCTGTCCAAACTCTATATTAAAGCCTATTAGAAGCATTATATGTTATACTTCATCAAATTCCCTCAAAAAGAAAACCCTAAGCTCCTACAACCAACTTCAAGAACCTCCAAAGTTCACCATTAATTCTGTAAATTTATTCAAGATTCCAAGTTCCTAGTTCAAGAACTTCAAGAACCTCCAAAATTCACCATTAATTCTGTAAATTTATTCAAGATTCCAAGTTCCTAGTTCAAGAACTCCAAGAACCATCATTCAAAGGCACGATTAACATCTTAAAAACGAGTATCGATCTAAAGTTCATCATTCAAGGTATGTGGGGGTTTTCAACAAGAACACTCTTTCGTTCTTGTACCCAAATTAATTTTTCTTTTATGAATATACATGATTTTACATGTTTTGATAGGAATTTGAAGCATGAATTTATACCCTATATGATTTTACATGAGATTATGATACTCTCTATGTTTTGAAAGTTGAATTGAATGAGAATGATAACATTTTTGTACATAAAGCTGAATTTTCCAGATTTTAAAGTAAGTTATATATATATTTATGATGAAAATCATGAATCTTGAGAAAATTTAATATGATTTTGATGTATGAGACCTTGAGTCCTAATTGGAATTGTACTTTGAGAAATTATGTGCTATAAGCACAATGAGATTTGAATCCCAAAGCTAATTTTCTTTACCAAGATGTATGATTATAAAGCTGAAATTTTAAGTTTTAAGTGATTATTTTTGTGCTTATGTCATAAAGTATGAAACTTTGGAAGGTTTTATGGTGATATTGATGTATGGGTTTTTGGAATCCTATTTGAGATTATTATTTTGAGAAAATCATATGTTATAAACACCTTGAGTTTAAATAATTTGAGATGTTTTGAATGAATTGACGTTTTGGTTGTGAATGAGTTATTTTGAACTCGACTGTGAAAGAAATCCACGTTTTTATTGATTATGATAAAGGGGTAGCAAATTGGCTCCCGATGAAAATTGTTGAAGTTTTTATTGTGGATTTTCTTTAATGTGAGCCTGAGGCGGATTTAAATTTTTGAGCTAAGTCCGGGAGTAATCTTTAGCACCGAGTGGGAGGTATAAAGTGACCTTACTTCCCTAGAACTATGTGCCCCCATAGGATGTGAGCCTGAGGCTGATTTATATAGTGATCACTTGTGTTTTTGAATTGATACTGGGAGTCCTACTCCGATGGAAAGTATAGGAAGGCTCTCCCCAACGTGGGTTGGACGTTGGACTCCATGTGGCTCACATGGTTTATGTCGGTTATAGGATCTCCCAGTGTGTGTGTGTTTCCTTGTGTCTATGGTGAATGGTGAAGTGATTTGAAAGTGGAATTGTGAAATTTATTCTTTCAAAAGATTTAAATGATATTTACATTATGAGAATTGATATTCTTGATGAACTGAAAGTGATTGATAAATTATATGATGACTCACATGTGTTATTATACTTATTTCATCCTCTCATGATTATGATGATTTTCTTCGGGCTATGTGAGTCTTTCATACATCCTGCATATTTCTTATAAATATTTATGATGATGATGTTTATACAATTGCATACACCCCCATATACTCGGTTCCTTTCCATGGTACTGACCCACATCTTTTGATGTGGGCTACATTTTCTCGGAATATAGGTACAAGGTATAGTTGCACCTTCGGATCCAGTCAGTTCGTGGTATCCAGTAAGCAGGTGATGAGTCCTTTTGATTCAAGGGCTTGGGTTAGTTATGCAGAGTTTTAGTGTTGTATTTTCTTTATTCAGTTGTATTGAGTTGGGGTAGTCGGGAGTCATGATCCGACTACCTACAGTCAGTACTAGTAGAGGCTTCATAGACAGTCAGTAGAAGTTGATGTATTTTGTTTCAATTTTGGTTGTAAAGGCAGAATTGTAATCCTGTAAAATTCTATTTTTGTATCTATCATATTCAGAAAAGAGTTAATTTCTGTTGATTTGTATGGATTTGTATTTTTATTCAGTTGCTTATGAGTTATGTCAGTAGAAGGGTTAGCTTGGGGTCACTTGTGACCCTAAGCACCGTGTGACGTCTCGGGTCCCGATTTCGGGGCGTTACAGCCGTAGGAATGAGTACAGTCCACTTGTACTCAGTAGGTATCATAGGCCGACCAAGCAAAGTAATAAATAAAGAATACAAAATATACACTAAGGGAACGTCACCTACAATCAGAAAATATCCCACAAAAGTAGCCCAGACCGCTTGCACTAACAGTTCTAATATATCTCATATATATTACAACAACACACCAAGGTATTGAATACAAGTATATATTATGTCACATATAAATAGAACAAGAGAGAACATGTAGATACAAGATCATCAAATACAAGTAAACGAAGGTAAGATAAATACATAGATGACAAGTCAATAAGGCAATACAACACAACATAAACACAATAAAGTAAGTGCAATTTGTATGATTATGATGATGCACGAGGTCGTTGCACAACCCCCGGGATCATCGCACAATCCTCATATACACCTACGGAGCTAAAACTTCCCGACGTAGGACCCATAGGGGTTCGTCAACCCGTATACAATCCACATATCTCACATCTCCTTTTTGGCATATCCCTCGGAAAGAGTTTTAAAGGTGTTACAATATTTTTTTAAAAAGGTGTTGCTAGTGTTTCTCAGATGTTGCCACAGTGGTACCAATATTTCATGAATAAGTATGATATGAAGATGTAATTCTCACAACCAATCAAAATGAGTATTTCCACAACCAATCACATGATATATTTCCACAACCAACCATCATAATACATTCCCATAACCATATGAGCCAATATCACTATTATTTTCGTTTCATACATGAATTTTCATGTCTCATATGTCAATAAAGTCTGAATATAATTACAATATACCGATGTTACCACATTAAATAATACAATATAATTATTCACATGTATTCAAGGCTATCAATATCACATAGGATCCCACACGGTAAAACATATCACATAATATCTAAATTTTGACAATTACATCACATATATGCCCCCATACGGGCACAACACATAGATAGTCATTTTTCATGATTAGTTCTTACCCTTAACGTGCATTTTGTATCATTATTTACTACCCAATTCAGTCTGAAAGAGTTAAGCCATAACCTACCTCGAAAGTCGAAACTGGTCCGCTACATTTGAACCAATGATCTTACTTTTTATGAATAACTCCAAACTCTACTAAAAATATCAAATATAAAATCTACGCATCAAAACAAAACTAACGACACTCATATTGACTACTTTTGATTTAGAGTAAAAAAGGACCCCCAAAATAGGTTTTCGAAAAAGAAAGGCAAAATCGAAACTTTATTTCAAAAACATGTTTTCATATTTTTAGGAACCTACATATGAAAACCCAAGTTAAATAGAGTAAAAAATGGAGTTCAAATCGAAGAAAAACTATTTTTGAGATTTACCGGGTAAAATCTTTAAAATTCGGGTTAAAATCAAGAATCAGAGTTGTTTTGAAAGTTAAATTGATGAAAAACTAATAGTTATAAGATAAAAAATATTATTCAAGTAAAAAAGAGTGAAATTTGGATTTAGAATCATGCCCTAAGATTTTGGGGAATTTATTAAGAAATTACTAAGAAAAGGGTGAATTCTTATCTTTAATCTGTAATAAAACCATGAAAAAGGTGTTAATCTAGCTTCCCAAGATCCCTCAAGCTTCACTTTTAAGCTCCCAAACTATTTAGGGTTTAACTCTCAAGAGGCAAGATGAAAAATGAGCAAAATAGGTCAAAACAGATTATTTATCAGTGCAGATTTTCTGCACTGCTGTCAAAAGAAAAAACTATTTTTTTTAAACTCAATCCGGACTTCAACGAGGTGCCCGAGATTCGTTCCGAGTCTGACACATGCAAACGAACTATGCAATCATACTAAATTTGACGTTCCGGATGCGTTGGCGATATCAAATTTTTAAAAGAACGTCGTTTTTACAAAGTTGGCCTCCGAAATTCAAAATTATAATTTTTCAAACCGAGGATCGAAATGAGATTTAAAAGCCGTAAAATCATACTAAACATGCTAACACCCTAAAATCGATATTTTGGATCTGCTAGCAAAGTCGAATTTTCCATTCGAGGTCGTTTCGATCAAATGTGGGTCCCACACCCATATTTCCAATTTTCCAACTTTTCAATCAATAGGTCAAAATGAGATCGGGTACACCGGGACTCGAACCAAAGGTCTATCTAGACTAAAATCGATATTCTGGAGCTGCTGGCGTAGTTTGTTTGGGCATCCTTCGCATGGATCAAAATATATCCACATTAGTCCAAAATAAGGCTCTCGAAGTCGTTAAAAACCACAATATTACATAAATGATATCAAAATGCATAAAAAATCATGTCAACTAGTCCCACAACCCAGAAATACCATAATGCAACTATGGGGAGGGGTAAAATAGTCAAATGACACAAAATTATAAATTTCACATATTTCATCAAATTTTGAGGTCGTTACATCAACTAAAGAAATGTCTTCACCATATGTAAGACACTCAACATATGTCACTATTACAATCCACAGTCTCTACAAATACATTAAGTAATAAATTAGTATGCATTCTAAATATACATACAAATATATACTTGTTATATGTATATTACAATACTTACAAGCTGTCAGCCTGTCACTTGGTTGTCAGCCTGTCAACAATGTGTAAAAATATATAAGCGTAAGAATATGTATATGAAAAATAAAAATATATGCAAATGACCCATATTCTAATAAAATATGAATATAAATACCTCTTCGACTTTATCTTCTTACAAATCATATTCAGAAGAATTTTGATCAACTAGACTTGAAATTTTACTTGATTTCCTCATTTTCTTTGACTTCATTTTTTCTCAGATCTTTGCATTTTTTTTAAGGAGGGGGGGGGGGGGGGGGGTGTTAGAGATGATGGTTTTCTCAATCCTTTTTGTTTCATAATTTTCACAATCTTCTCTGGATCATTACGATATTTCAACCTCACCTCTTCTATGCTCACTGATTTCTTTGACTAATAGGTGTAGTAACTAATTTAAGATCTTCATCTTGTGTTATTCCAAGACTAAATGATGGTGTATTATCAGAAACTAAATTAACAAGTGCTATACCTCTATTTGAATTTCTATAAGATGTGTGTTCTGTCATTAAAGCAGACCAACACAATCTTTGATAGTAAACTACAGAGCAAAACAGTATGCACCTTGGTAAATTACTCAGCGGATGAAATTGATTTTTCTATCAAAAGGATCTACCCCAAGTCTGCTTTGAATCTCTTGGAAACAAAGGCTTGAATCACAAACTAAATGCCTTCTTTTTGGTGATTTTGTTAATGTAATTCATGGATTATTTTTGGTTTTATGTTTCTGACCCAATATTCTCTATGCTCTTCTTGTCAGAAAAAAGAAAAGAACATATAGGGGATTTTGGGGTGGGAACAGTTATTGCGTAATCGTTTTCCCATTTTCTTTTGAAATAAGATTATGCGTTAATCTTATTTTTCTGACTAAGAAATGGGTCGGTTCTAGTCGAGTCGGTCCACATGGGTGACCCATGCCCCGTAATCTAACATATCCCACTTCACACATGGTGGACAAGACCCGAGCCATTACGACATCAACAAATCACCAATTCATATGGTAAGTAGTTCGTGCGACCTGTGAGCATCATAACTTTACCTATAAGGTTTTACAAGCTATATTTAGGAATCTAATCACATGTGGAAAGAATTCTCTATTAATACGAGGATTCTAATACTCACAATACCCCAGACATCATTCCATACTATAGTAGCTACTTATCCAATCCCTCATCCTCTTAAAGAGGTGAACTAGAGTTCATGTTTAACTTTATATACACAATTACACTCAACACCTATATGGCTAGTGTAACATACGGCTTGTGTAGACAAGTTAAAATATTTATTTTAGTCGTCTTTTCTTTCTACTCAAATCTATCTGTTCCAATCAACTGCTTTCCTAGACATGCACCACATTGCCGAATCTCTCATGTCTATTAGTAATATTCTAAAGTATCAACACCGATCGAAACTTCAAGAAACAGTTAAATGTCTAAGGGTATTTCAATGAAAAGTTAAAAAAAAATTGAAGGTCTCACACAATGAAGAAACATGGATTCATTTTTCTATTAACCCATTGGTCGCTAAGCACACGTGGTATGAAACATGTGTTACGATGTTCTTACCTTATATTAGTGCGCGTGTCTCATTCCTTTATCCATTCAACATCGTACATATCTAGGTCTAGACACCTCTAAATGTCCAACCTGAGTTTCTTTCTTTAATAATCCTCAAATCCATATTCTTAAAGAAACTCATATCTGGCTTTACAAAATAAGTCATTATCTTATAGTGGGACTTATCTCTTCACGTTCCTCAATGTAAGAGGCGATTACTCATGTGAGAGAGCCAATCTCGCAACTTGTTCGACACACTATATCAATAAAACACATTTACATGCATATGGGATTGGACATAAATTAAAGATTCTTATATTAATAATAATTACAATCAAGTCATCTACAATACAGAAATATAATCATATCCTACGTAATTCTAGAGCCATAACATGTTTCTCAAATAAGTATCTACATATCACCTTAGTAAAGGGATCAACTATCATTTCTCATGTAGAAATGTATTGTAAATTTATTTCTCCACTTGCTACTATGTCTGTTACAAAGTTATACTTAATATGAATGTGCTTGATCTTGCTGTGATATTTAGGATCCTTCGTATATGCGATAGCCGCTTGACTGTAAAAATATAAAATCACGGGATCCTTAGAATTCTTTGCGATGTTCAAATACTCAAAGAATCTCTTCAACTAAACAACTTCTTGTACTACAGATGCATAAGCCACAAATTCGAATTCCATAGTTGACAGGCTGTTCAAGTTTATTTCTTACTTTTCCATGAAATTGCACCACCATTTAGTAATAAGGCTTAACTGGAGGTTGATTTTCTATCATACTGGTCACCAGCCCAATCAACATCTGTATAACCTCTTATGGATAAATCAGATCCATTATAACATAGTGAATAATCAGTAGTTCCCTTCAGGTATCGAAAATTTTTCTTTACTACTTTCCAATGATCTCTTCTAGGATTGGATTGATTCCTTAACCAGACCTATGGCATAATAATTGTCTGGGCGAGTACACATCATAGCATACATCAAACTTCCAACTGCACTAGAATATGGTACTCGAGACATATTTTTTTTCCCTTAGTCTTTGGACACATTTCAAGGCTTAAAGTTTCACCTTCTTCTGTAGGAGTATCCATGGATTTGCAACTATTCATTCGAAAGCGTTCCAGAATTTTCTGTATGTATGTTTCTTGAGAAGACTCAAAATTTCCCTGGAACGATCTCTTTGGATTATAACACCCAATATATAGTATGCTTCACCCATATCTTTCATGTCAAATAACTTTGAAAGCCATGACTTAACAATTTTTACATACTATAAATTATTTCTAGCTAATAAAATATCATCCACGTAAAGTGAAATAATCACAAACATTTCATTATACTTTTTTCACATAGATGTAATGATCTTCATCGATCATGGTGAAATCAAATGAAATCACTTCCTTATGAAATCTTAGGTACCATTGCCTTGAAGACTTCTTAAGGCCACATACTGACTTGTTTAATTTATAAACTTTCTTTTCTTGGCCTATAACAATAAAACCTACAGGTTGTTCTATGTAGATTTTATCGTTTAGTTCTCCATTGAGAAAAAAAGTCTTCACGTTTATTTGGTGTAATTCTAAATCTAAACGTGCAACTATATCCAAAAGCAAACGAATTGAGGTAAATTTCACAACTGGTGAAAAAGTTTCCTCATAATCTATTCCAGCTTCTTGAGTAAAACCTTTTGCCACCAATCGTACTTTGGGCCTTTCTATTGCCCCATTTGATTTGTGCTTAACTTTGAGAATCCATTTGTTCCCAATAGGTTTTACACTCGGAAGGAAGGTTAACTAGATCCCAGACTTTATTGATTTTATTGACTCTAATTCTTCTTTCATCACTTTTATCCATTCATCTTTTCAGGACTCGATAAAGCCTCAGTCATAGAATTAGGTTCATCTAATTTTGTGGGATATATCAATAAAACATAATCCTCAATCTCATAAGATCATTTAGGCACACCTTTTCTGGTACTCTTACGTAATTGAAGTTCAAATTCCTCAATAGGATTTTGGGATTCATAACTCCCACTTGAAACAAGAATCAATTCTTAATTTATTGAATTATCAAGCATATCCGACGACATTATTTGATCATCTGAATTTAATATTTCGTAAAAAGGCTCATTTTCCTTTATTTCACCCCTTTTGAAAAAATTATTTTCAAGGAATGTGACATTTCATGATTCAATATCAGTAGTACTTCCATATTCTAATTCATCAATGAACATATACCCTTTGGAGTGTTCTGAGTATCTTACAAAGATACATTTCTTTCCTTTTGGACTTAGTTTTCCAAACTTACCAAAATGATCTTTAATATATGCAGCTCAACCTCAAGGTCATAGATCATTAAAGTTTGATTTATTACCAGTCTATAGTTCATAAGAAGTAGAAGATACTGATTTAGAAGACACTTTGTTCAATATGTAGGCCACAGTTAATAATACATCTCCCAAGAAAGAGATTGGTAAATTTTCCTGCGTCATCATGGACCTTGTCATATCCAACAATGTTCTATTCCTTCTTTTGGCTATAGAATTTTGTTGAGATGTAAAAGTGTAGTTAATTGTCTGATAATGATCTTTTTAATACATAGTTCTTCAAACTATTTTGACAAATATTCACGACCTCTATTGATTCTTAATGCCTTTATACTTTTGTCTAATTGATCCTTAACTTCATTCATATATCTTTTGAAGTAATCAAGTGCTTTGGATTTATGAGATATCAAATAGACATAACCAAAGCACGTGAGATCGTCAATAAATGAAATTAAATATGAAGCACCAGTATTTTCCCTCATATTCATTGGATCACAGATATCAGAATGGATTTATTGTAATGGAAAATTGGCTTTTTTAGCCATCTTAAATGGTTTATGTGTAATCTTTCTGGCAAGAAAATTTTCACAAGTTGATATTTCAATTTTGGAGAAATAATTTAGATGTCCTTCTTTTGCCAATCTATTCATTTAATCTTGCCCTATATGACCCAATATAGCATCACATGTAAGTATATCAACATCATTATTACTAGAATAACATGACATTATACAACTGTCAACATAATAGTAAAAAATTTAAGGATTACAATCTAAAATAATAAAGCGATCATAAAGATGTCCAAAACTATAAAAACATTATTTAGAATAATTCTTATACAATTACAACTAAAAAACAAATGAAAACTAATATCTAAAAGAACAGACACAGACACTAAGTTTCATCGAATTTCTGGTGCTTATAGGACGTCATGAAACATTAAAGACCAGCCTCCACGCAAATCTACCTTGTAAGTGACAATAACTTTGACTTCAACTCTTGTATTATTTACTATATAAATACACTTTGATCCAGGTGAAACTCGATGAAACTCTACAAATTCTTCTTGATCTCGACTTACATGGTCGGTGGTTCCTGAGTCTACAATCCACATAGGATAAGATTTAGTTAATAAAATAGTGCTATAAATATATGTAGCACTTAGATATGCATTTAGAAATTCTACCTTTTTCTGATCAGGACATTCACAAGCAAAATTCCCCAGAACTTGTCAATTGTAGCACTTCATCTTGCTCTTGTCTTTCTTCTTGAAAAACTTTTTTTTCTTTGTAGAATTTGGCTTGTTCTTTCTGTCAGAGGGTCCTTCTTCGATCTTTTTACCCATCCCATTAATTTTACTCTTCTTCTTATGCTTGAATACCGAAGACTTATTACCACTTGATTCTACCATAAAGTCATTAGAAGTAGCTTTAGCAGCACCAAACCACTCATCTTCAAGTTTAACATGACAGACAATATCAAAAAAGTTTTTGATGCTGTTGTTATATGTTAAGTTGACCTTCAAGTGTTCCTAACTACTAGAAAGATATAGGATCACTTCCTAAACCTGCTACTCATCCTAGAGAACTTGACCATCATTTTTGAGTTGAGCTATCATATTCGACATCACCCTAAGGTGTTGTTTGATGTTCTGATCATGAAGTTTTTTGTAAGTGTCAAAATTGATAGTCGGCTGTCTGAGGTAGGTGATAAAAGTACCCCCATATATTCCTCGCAAGTGTGTTCAGATGACATTAGAAGTAGGAAATTTCTTACACTCATGTATGAGGTCATCAACCACAAAACTTACAATGATTTCGCGTGTAATGGAATCAACCTTTTTTCAAGCCTTATAATCTTCAAGGTCTCTTCTGTGTTGTGCGGTGTTACCCTCTTCTGGTAGACATAATACATGGTTAATACCTTCAAGACTATTTTGCTTTTCCAGTACATACCATATTTTACGACTCCAAATATCGTAGTTATCTCCATTTAGTTTTTTCTCCTTTGTTCAAGTCAGCAATTATGCTTTTTGATGCCATGTCTGTTATTAAGACACAATTCAAACAAATATTTTATCAATTATGCATGCAAATAACATATTTAAGTAAATTATTTCTTTTAAAAATTTCATGTTTAGTGTATAATCAAAAGGACACTTAAGAATCCAATCATCATTTACTAACTAAGCATTTGATCAAAATTAGAAATTAATTTCTTAATGTGTATTAGGATGATAGCTTTCAATTAAGTCTTTGTAAACTCAAAGAAATGAATGAAATTCATATAGAAGGAGAGGAACAACTTAATATATTTATAATATAAATTTAATAAAGAACTTCAAGTTACAAATCAATCTAAAGATAAACGTCATCCCACAAATATTCGAAACGACTTATATACATCAAAAAAGGCTCGCTAGGCCAAATCCCGTGGTAAACATTAATTAATATCTCGCTCCAAGGATCACAAACAGAATTTTCTAAAATAGCTAATGCTTCCCAATCCGAGATTTCGACATAATTTTCCAGTTCTACACGTTTCAATTCAAACAAATGTATAAAACTAGCAACAGTAATGTTTGGGGTCATCTTAAAAGACATGAATTCTTTCAGTTTTTTCTCTCTTTTCCTTCGCATAACTCTTTCATTTTGTAAAAAATTTTGTGTCGCTCTGGGAACACTATTTCATATGATCTCACGACATAAAAAATATGTCCTTCCAGGATGCGTTCTTCTACTTTTTTTCTTTGCTCGACATCCTGAACTCCCACTTGGAATGATTCGAGTTTGTCCCCGTTCAGCCATGTCTGAAATAGGAACCAAGAAACAATAAGAATGGTTATGCCATTCAATGCAACAAATTATGTCACAATTTAAGGCAAAAGACAAAATCTAAGTATGAAAAATTTAAGGACTAATTAAGACAAGAATAATATCAAGTCTAATTTGAAATACTTTTATTGTATTGGAACAAAAATTCATGTGGATTATATTATTCATTTTTGAAAAAGAAAAATCAAAAACTAGTATGCTGATTTTAAAATAGTGCACATGTACTTTTTCCTTTAAAAGATAAAAGTAACAACTTTACCACTATCTCTTTTTATTAATAGCTTCTAATGGTAAGCAGTACACTTAGAGATTTTTTTTAAAGTAGTACATGTACTACATATGTACCAATTACCCTTATCTTTCTTTATTAAGAAAATTAGAAGCAGTATGATATTTTTCTCTATTCTTTCATCTTCTCCAAAAAGAAAAATTGCACACAACTCGTTCTGTTGAACCCTGAACCACTTCTGGATTAGAAGTTGCTCCATGTTGGGGTAAGTTCTCCGGTGTTTATCCCCATGGATTAAGAAAAATTGATTATCTCAAACAAACTCTTTTTTTTAAAGGCCGGTTCCATAAAAAACTTTGATGCGTCTGACTGGATCACCGGTGCATCTGATCGGACTAGCGGTGATGCGCTGAACGGATCAATAATACATCTTACCGACAGTCAACAATTTTTCTTGCATGTGTGTGGTAGTTCAATTTTCTATTTCTACACTTAAAATCGAGATATTGCATGCAAAATTAGGGCAATAAACCTGGCTCTGATACCATTGATAGTAAATTATGGAGCAAAACAATATGTACCTTGGTAAATTTCACAGCGGATGAAATTGATTTTGCTACTGAAAGTATCTGCCCCAAGTTTGCTTTGAATCTCTTGAAAATAAAACCTTGAATCACAAACTAAATGCCTTCTTTTTGGTGATTTTGTTAATGTAATTCATGGATTATTTTTGGTCTTATGTTTCTGACCCAATCTTCTCTCTGCTCTTCTTGTCAGAAAAAGAGAAAAGAACATATAGGGAATTTTGGGGCAGGAACAGTTATTGTGTAACCGTTCCTCCCTTTTCTTTTGAAATAAGATTATGTGTTAATCTCATTTTTCTGACTAAGAAATGGGTCGGATCGGGCCGGTCTATATAGGTGACCCATGACCCGTAATCTAATAATCTTACAACAAAAAATTTACAAAACCCCCAAAAAATGCAAGAACAAAAGATATTGGTTTGAAATAGGAATGAAATCCACAAAATAGGCGCAATTTGAAAAAAAAGATACGCTAAGATTGGAGAGGTAAAGTATTGAAGTGAAAATAAGAGAGGTTACCAAGAAACACGCATGTGTGGAGTTTATGAGAAAAATGCTATTTTTTCTATAAAATGTAATTTTGTGAAAGTGTTGCTATTTATTATAATTATTGTTTTGAGTTTGTCACTTCCTGTAGTTTTTCTTTTTTTTTTTAACAAATTTTAGGCTTATTATTTCTTAATGAAAAAATCACGCAAGACATAGGCCAAGCAACCTAAGAAAATAACAAAACAAAACAAAAAAAAACTCCTAACCCAAAAGCCGACCCGAATGAGGCCCCCAAAAAACCCCTACACCTTATTACATTTATAATATATCCGAAAATGAGAGTTTTCTATATTCACTCTCACCTACACCTTTCCCTTCCCCTCAACACCTGAGAACTGATGCTGCCGCCGCTCTTCAACAACAATTTTCTCCGTCTCTTCTTTGGATTATCAATGATTTTTTTGGAAGCTTGTGTCTTTTAGATATCAGCTTTCAAGAGTAAGTAATCCACTCCTTGTTCCATTTTGTTTACTGGTTATTCCTCCTTTCTTAGCTGTGTTCTCCGATTGATGGATATGCTCTTTCTTTTTTGATAAAGGTTCCATCTTTGAAGGATGTTCTATTCTGCTGGATATGTCACAAGCTTTCTCTTTGTACATTTTTGTTAAATGAATCTGATTCTTCTCCCTTTGTAGGTGGATCCGTGATTGAGTGCATGGGAAGCTTGATACATCCGCCCCATAGTGGACACAACAACTTTCAGGTTTATTGTTTCTGAATTGATGATGAAACCTTTTCTTTTTGTCGAGTCTTTTTTGATGGCTGAAGTAGTGTAGACTAGAATTTCATTTGTTTTTGAAGACTTCATGGATATGTAAATATTGTTTAAGTGAAAATGCTTATGTTGTAGCCTTCTCTGTCCCATTATACCTTAATAGGCTATACTCTTAAATATGGGCAATTTAGCTTGTCACTGTTGATGATTTGCTTAACTATTGTTTCCATGCTGTTAAAATGGACAAAACTGCAGTCCCCTTTCTCTATTTCTAGATTGGCTAGGTAATCTTCAAGTTTATTTCCTTCTCTCATGATATGCTGGAATTTTATATGCTTCTCCGCAAGATTAAGCTTTATCTATAAAATCATGTTTGTGATGCTCCATAGACATGCTCACTCACCTTCTAGGATCCTTTTAAGCAACAATGAATCTGTTTGTGTGATGATTTTATTATACTGTGTTAACTTGCATGTTTACTGGCTGCCACGATATTTGTTGCTTCTGCAACACTATCCCTGTTCAATGTGCAATATCTTGTCGAAAAGGATTAAGATTAAAAAACTTTACTCCATTTGTTTGAGGTGGCAGGTTGAATTGTGCTAATATTATATATATAAAAAATTTCTGCTCATATTATATAATTAAAAGTATCCTTAAAATGATTCCATACCATATTTTCAGAGTTTCGTATATATAAATCTCGCTATAATATAATTTAAGTTTTGACTATTTTAAACATAGTATTAAATTATGCATTTTACATCTTTAGGACGAAAAAAATCAATAAATCTTTATCTAACTATAATTTAAAATATTACTTCTTCATTAATAAGTATAAAACTATTTTCAAATAGAAAATATTAAAAATTTAATAATTTTGAAAAATAAAAAATTAAAACCTGAAGACCAAATTTTATCTATATATTTCGAGAATAAATATTCAAATGATATATTCATTCTTAGCATGTTCTCAATTAGTCAATGTGCAATATCATGATTCGTTTTTTCAGTTGCTCTAAATCTTTATATTTCAATAAATGAGCAAATCTTTTGTTATTTATTTGTTAAAGAATTTTGAAGGTCAATAGTTTTAATTTTAAAATTTGATAAATGATTTGCGTAAGAAACTATTGAATGAGCTCCGAACAATGAACGTGTTAGGCGTTCTTAAGTCACACAATTGGCAGCTTAGGATGTAATCCTCATAAGATTATGTCTCAGTCGCAAGCTTTAGGGCATTTTAAAAGTGGCGAATTCTGGATGAGTCTCAAACAAAGCCTTCTAAGCCACTGATTACATCAAACGAATCCTCATTAAGTTTATGGATTTCTATATATAGTGTATTAATCATTTCATATTAGCATACAACAATAATTTAATACATTATTAAATAATTAATGGCTTCTAAATACACACATAAAATTTATTAAATTCATGTAAACTCGTATGCATAGTATTCCCACCCACGTGATCGCAAAAAAAGACCACGCAATCGTGATGCACTGATTGAGCACCCTTTGCAATCACATTCCCACCTACGTATTCTCGTTGCATAGCCACAAACCCTTCACTATCATGGCTAGAAACCTCATGATCGCGATGAACAATTCAGCGGCACAAGGTAATAGCTGAACCAACATACCAATCTCACTCAAAAATTTCTGATCAGACTCTCAAATTTTTGTCAGACTTATGAACACAAACCAACTGTGCTACGAGACTAAAAACAACATTCTGGACTAAATAGAATCGTCAGATCATCGAGCAAAGATCATTATCCATGCATGTTAATCGAAGTCAATGTTATGTCTTAAACTTTCAACTTTCCAACCCATTACTCAAAATCCATCCAAACGTCTTGAAACCCAAACAAAAGGTCCTACTAAGCAAAAAATCACATTATGGAGCTAACAGAACTACATATAACCTTGTTTTCACCGGATGCTGATGATAACGCTCAAACTACAGCTCTCGTAAGAGTGTAAGCGGTCGTTGTCAAATATAGAACCCAACTGGGTTGGGTGTCGAATCCTACAGGGAATACTTGGTCACTAAGTAAGCGACGATTATTAGAATTTTGATGAAAGTTCTGCGGATAAAGGGGGGATTTTGTGCGTGCAAATAATGTAAACAAAATAGTAGAGTAAAAACGGAATACTTGGTAGGTTTTAATCAATGAGAATTGAGAGTTAGGGTTATGTCCACCTTATGAGTTCTACGTATCTATTGTCTATGAGTTATGCAGAATTCAGACATGCATGCGCTTATAGAGATTCGTATTCTATGGTAAATCCTAGCGTCTTTCGACCATCAAGGATTATATCACTTTAAATCTTTCGAGCTTAAAGCGTATACTAATGGTACGAATTCTCCAAGAGGTTAATCCAGTTACGGCACTAACTTTTAAACAGGGTTTAGTAGACCTATTTCCTTGTCATTCTCTTTTTTCCAGACATGTAACTTTTCTTTCGAACAAGTTAATGCTATACTAGCGTATTCTAAATGTTTGCAACCACAAGAATTCAATTAAGATGAAGAGAGTAATGATATAAGCAACATACGTATCAAGAATTCACAAACTCATAGCAACCGATAGTATCTCATAAGGCTTCCATAACCCTAACAGAGAATTTTAGCTACTCATGAGCGCAACGGAAATCACAATAGATATAATCATCATGCCACCACTTAGGATAGTCTTGGCGATGGAAGTGATAAACGTCAACTAGGGTTGGACATTTTTGCTCCTTCCGTTCTTCTCAAGAGAGTCGTGTTTCTCTGTTAAAACTTACAGAATATTGTAACGTGAAGTAGTAGCAAAAGTCGAATGGAAAATACTTGAATTAATTAATGAGTGAGTTGAATGAATTATTCGAATGGAGAGAGATATTCCTAAAAACTTCTGCAACATAGGGTATTTATAACACCCATATCCTATTCCTACTAGGCTACTGCGTACTTATCCTAATCCTACTAGGTTACTGCATCCTTATCCTAATCCTACTATGTTACTGCTGATCCCCAAAGTCTTTAGAAATGTTGTTTTTGCCCGGGACAAGTTATCCATGCATCACTTTCAGTCCATAGGCGTCCAAACGCTGTTTTTCTTCTTTCGTGAAGCTTCCTTGGGCGTCAAGTTATCCATAAAATGCTGGAATCTTCATCGTTTATACCTGAAAACTTGCTAATCACGTTTGTTAGCTCACTTACAGGAAAAAGGACTAAAAGTGCATGAATTATATATTTTGTTCTCAAAACTTAGCTGAAATATGGGTAAATTAAGGTGCTTTAGGCGTGTAAATACGCCTATCATCAACACCCCACACTTAAAGCTTTGTTCGTCCTCGAACAATATATCATGTACATATAAACATCTACTTAGGGTTTCACAGTAACAACACAAAATATTCATCAAGACAGGCACAACAATTATTAACAAAGAGTAGTTTTCTAATCACTTCTAGAAAAAATTCAACCTCTAATATAGACTCGTGATGATGGTTAATTCGTATCCACAAGTTAAGCCACAAAGAATCATACAAGACTACCCAAAACTCATCAACCATGTGTGTCTCACATAAGATATTACCCATAATCACTCTCAAATATTGCATTTTTTAGAACATGGGTATAAGATTATCCTTGCTCTCACTCTCACAAAGAATTCATATGTTGCAACTGATGACCATAGGCTTGACCTTAGTGTAATGCTCTACTAATATCAGAATGTTAAGCTTAGGATCAAATAGGTCTTTACAGGTTGTAATGTAGGCTAAGGGACGGGTAGGACTATTTTGGCCAGAAATAGTGACTATGTTCCTAAGCGCTTTAATACATCACATTATGCCATTAACACTCTCTTTTAATCAACCCTGCTACCTTTCTTTCATCTATCACCCCTTTTCACCTATTTTGCCATTCAAGCATAACTATCTTTTTATTTAATCATAAACACAATTTATCATTTTGTTTTTCTATTTTTTTTTATAACACACCTCTATGATAGCCACTTTTTTTCATAACAAATTCAAGTACCAATACACTCTAAGGCATCACTCTCACCCAATTTCCTCTTATTTTGTCACATGAATTCACAACTTAAAGCACTTAGGAATTTGGATCACATTATGGTCTTGAAAAAAATGGATTAGGCTTACATATGAGGCTGTCAAAGAAAATGGCTTAAAGGCTCAAAGGGGTTGACTAGGATAATGTCCACGGGTAGGTAAAACGAAGGTAAACAAGTATCGGTTGCCAAAGAAATGCCTAAATCATCTCCTAAACTCACACTCTTTATTTCGCTTTACACACACACCAGGCAAGTTCTAGCATCAGTCACAAACACAGAATATACTATCATCTCACACACACAAGGCACATGGTCAACTTTATTGGGAGTATTATAGACTCTTGAACCTAACAGATGAATGAATTAAACCACACAATTATCCCACAGTGAGTCACACTTAGAGCCTAAATGTCTCAATAGTAATGATTCTAGCACAAACTCTTGTCATAACACCATGCCACATATCAGAACAATTTAATGCATCAAAATCTAAAAAAAATCTACGACTACTAACCAAATCAAACAACCAAACATAAATAAATGCAAATGCAGATAAAGAAGTATAGCATGCAAATATCAGCACCCCACACTTAGACGGGACACACTTCCCTCAGTGGAAAATAAATAAGAAGAACCTGATTAGTCGGACTCCTCTTCTATGTCTGGGGTCATACCCCCTGCGTTGGAATCATCATCAAAAGTGCATTGAGGTATTTGTAGCGAGGAGGATTCAGCTTGCTCTTTTCTTCCGCTTTCCTAACCTTTCTGTGAGGTGGATACTTTTTGTTTTTCTTGTCTTCCTTTTGAGGCCATTCTACCTGAGATCCTAATAGAGTCATGTTAGCTTCATCTCAGAAGATCCAATTGATAAACAAATAGTAATGGCACCACCCCACACTTAAGTTGTTGGCACAGACTAATTAAGTGAGTGATGTCGACTACTCAGACTTCATCATCATACATTTGGGCGATATGTTCCAACAATATGTTCAGCACAATCATACTTTCATGTCGTCTTAACTATCCTTTCCAACTCTATTTCATGTCATCTTGATCATACTCTCATGTTTGGATTAATGCACTTTTTTGAACAAGACTACTGCATAGAGATTGTATCAAGTTATGGTATAGAAATAATCAGAACATCTCATGCTTGTATTCAATCATGATCTTTATCTCGATGAACGAGTCATTCAAACATTCAAGCATTCAATTTTGAAGATTATACACTTACTTTCACCATGTCGACTCCGCAAAAGTATGACAGTGTATAACAATCAAATACAAGTCGGAACCAAATCAAGAGCATCATTACATATTCTTTCACTCACTTAGTTGTATCACAACAAATCAACCATATTCAAATCACCAATACTACTTCAAGATTTAACAATTTATTATAGGCGTAGTAGTGTAGTACTTACGGAATATAAAAGAAGAACAAAGAAGTACTTACTTGGTTGATGGCCTCGAAAGATGTTCTTGCAAAGTAAAAGAGCAAAAGGAAATTTTTTGAGATATTTTGGAGAGGTAGGCGGCGCCTAGGTTGAAGTTGCAATGCATTTTTGTTCTAAGACTAAGGTTCTATTTATAGGACAAGCTTGGGTCGGGTTTTGACCCATTTGGAATCGGATTTGGAGACCAAAAGTGACCATAGGCGGCGCCTAATGCTTTGCCTATGCTTGGCATAGGCGGCGCCTATGCTATGGCATTGTTAAGCATAGGCGGCGCCTATTCTATGGCATACTAGATTCAGAGACAAAATTCCTTTGCATAGGCGGCGCCTATGCTATGGCATTGTTAAGCATAGGCGGCGCCTATGCTATGGCACTCTAGAATCCGAGAGCTTAGGCCATAGCATAGGCCTTGCCTTGTTGGTGGCCTAGATTTACATAGGCCTTGCCTTGTTCTTTGCCTATATTTTCATAGGCAATGCCTAACCCATAGCCTTTTGCTTCTTCATTCCTAACTTACCACCTTCAACATACAATACTTCCAAATCAAAATTTGAAACCAATCTCCTCCTTTACACCTCTTGCACCTACATTTACTCAAAAACAACAAAAACGATTAGAACGATGGGTTGCCTCCCGTCAAGCGCCTTAGTTTTGGTCGTAGCTCGACAAAATCTTAAGAAAACAAAACAATTAAAAATGATGGGTTGCCTCCCACCAAGCGCTTGATTTATTGTCGCGGCACGACATAGCTATCTCGATTACTTAGACTTCATCGAGATAGATGGGGCATTATTTTCTGAATGGATTCAGACGACGCTGATGCTTACTTGTAGGCATGCAATCTTCTTCGATATGACTCTTGTGCATACAGATCCCAGGAGGGATACCAATTATATCATCAATAGTCCAACCCATAACTCTCTTGTATCTCTTCAGAGCAGAGATGAGAGCCTCTGCATGCTGTTCACTTAAATCATCTGTCACACTCACCGGAAGTGTATTTCTACTTACCAAGCATGCATACCTTAGATAATTAGGGAGCTCTTTCGATTCTAGCACTGGGGGCTCTTCAATGGAAGTCTACGCTATTGGTGACGGTTGATTCATAAGATCAAGGTCCGGCTGCTTAGGAGTATGAGAATAGGACCCTATTTCTGTTAGAGCACACATAGTTTCTTTATAATCTTCATCATCCTCATGCTCAACATTCAACAGCGTAGCAGACAATGGCTCAACAGTAAGCTGTTTCTCTACAGATAATGCTTTCTTATCCTTATAATGAACATCAGCTACGGAGAACACATTCATATCGCTGGGCTGCTTCATTGCTTTGCATCTATCAAAGCGAACCACTTCTTCATTCAACCAAAATAAAAGCTCATTAGCTCTCATGTCAATAAGCATACTTTCTGTTGCAAGGAAAGGACGTCCTAAGATTATGGGAACTTCAGAATCCACCTCGCAATCCAAAATCACAAAGTCTGCAGGAAAAATGAAGGTAGACACCTTCACCAACACATCATTCAAGATACCCACAGGTCGTTTTACCGACCTATCTGCCATCACGAGCCGCATATTGGTTGGTGTAGGGTCGCCCAACCCCAACTTTCTGTAGAAGGATAGTGGCATCAAATTGATGCTAGCTCCCAAATCGCACAATGCCTTAGCAAAATTCATAGATCCAACCGTGCAAGGAATAGTGAAAGCACCAGGGTCTGCCTTCTTCTGTACTAAGGACCTTGTGGCAATTGCACTGCAATGATGAATATTATCTACCGGCTCATAGCTTACTGCCTGCTTCTTTGTTAAATGATCCTTCATAAATTTTGCGTACCCAGGCATTTGCTCTAGCGCCTCTACCAAAGGAACATTAATGGTCAGCTGCTTTAACATAGTCATAAACTTATTGAACCTGGTATCATCAGCTTTCTTCTTCAATCTCTGAGGAAAAGGTGGTGGTGGAAGGGGAATAGTTTTCTCCACGACTTTCGTTTCCTCTTGCTTCAGATTGGCGATTTTTTTAGGCTGTGGACGTTGAGGGGTGACGTCACTAACGTCCTCTGTAGCTTCATTGGCATCTTCAGGTTCTGCATTGCTCACTTGCTTGCCTTTGGATGAGGTTTTCAGCACATTACCACTCCTGGTAGTAATAGCCATGCATGATCCGTCGTTCCTTGGATTTTGCAGAGTGTCGCTAGGTAGGGTGCCGGCTTTTCTTTGATTAAATGCCGCTGAAAGTTAACTCAATTGCTGCTCTAGTTGTCTTATTGCAGTAGAATGCAAGTCAACTAATTGATTTATTGAAGACAAATCGTTCTTCACCTCATTCACTCCCGTATTAGTTGCCTCAACTCCTTTCAGCAGCTTTGACATCATATCTTCCATAGACATCTTCCCAGAGCCAGACGCCACAGCCTCACGGTTTCCAGGAGGTACATACAAACCACTCCTGTCAGTCTTATTCTTCCAACCACCTTGATCGCGGTCCTTGTATCCAGATTTATCATAATAGTTCCGACCTTGTTTTCCTTGGGCATTGCCTCGGAAACCCCCCTGATTATTCAAGTAGTTGGCTTCTTCCTCTGAATCGGATTCGTCTCTTCCTTTTGACGCAACTGCTTTGACTTTTTTCGGTCTTCCCTGATAATAGATGCTTTGTAAGAAGATCCATCTGTGTTTTCATGTGCGCCATATCTTGGACATGTTCCTCTTGTCTACGCCTCTGCTCTGCAGTCAAGCCAATAAATACGGTAGAGCTTGCTACCTCAGAATCCCTGGTATGACAAACTCTACTCTGCTTTGTCATACGATCTAGCATATTACTTGCCTCAAGAAAAGTAAGGTCCATGAATGACCCACCTGCAGCATTATCGACCACTGGCTTTGTCACTGAATTCAAAGACCTATATAATATTTCCATCAAGTGGATATTCGTCATCTGATGGTTTGGGCACCGCATAAGCTTCTTCTTGAACCTCTCCCATGTTTCGTGGAGAGCTTCAGTTGGAAGCTGTCAAAAATTACTGATCTCATCTCTCAACTGTGCTCTCTTGGATGGCAGAAAGAATCTTTCTAGGAAAGCGTCTTTCAGTTGCCTCCAATTAGTAATAGAATCAGGAGTCAGCCCATTCAACCATAGAGTTGCCTCCCCAGATAGAGACAATGGAAATAAGCGCAGCCGAATTGCATTCTGTCCAACGCCTGGATTGTCGAATGACTTGCATGTTGAGATGAAGTTGATCAGATGCATATTCGGATCATCGCCTGCAAGTCCACCAAATAATCCCTTGAGCTGCAATAGTTGAATCATGGTGCTGGTGATATTGAACTTTGCTCCAGGTTCCAAGGGCGGAGGAATAATAGCTCCTGTAGCACCAGCTCCATCCAGATCGTCCTCATCATCATCAAAAGGTGCCCGCACAGCTCGGCGGTCAGGTCTCATTCTAGCTTGACGATCTCTCCTATGCATAGGTGCCGCTACTTCATCAGTACGCCTAGGATTTAGTAGCTCCTCATCACCCAGGTCCTCATCATCAGGATTTGTTGCACGACCTGGGTTATCAATATTCTGTTGATGCACTTGAGCAGCTACCAGTGCAGCTAGTCTAGCCTGCTCCTGTTGAGCCGCCCTTCTGTCAATGTCACGTTGTGCATCCATCCTGCCAATAGAACCTGAATAGAACAAAAACAACAGGTAAAACTAAAATTTGAGAACTTTTGACCAAAGGGTCTAGTAACTATCACAAACTTAGTTGACAACCGTATTCCCCGACAACGGTGCCAATTTTTGATAACGCTCGAACTACAGCTCTCGTAAGAGTGTAAGCGGTCGTTGTCAAATATAGAACCCAACTGGGTTGGGTGTCGAATCCCACAGGGAATACTTGGTCACTAAGTAAGCGACGATTATTAGATTTTTGATGAAAGTTCTGCGGATAAAGGGGGGATTTTGTGCATGCAAATAATGTAAACAAAATAGTAGAGTAAAAACGGAATACTTGGTAGGTTTTAATCAATGAGAATTGAGAGTTAGGGTTATGTCCACCTTATGAGTTCTACGTATCTATTGGCTATGAGTTATGCAGAATTCAGACATGCATGTGCTTATAGAGATTCGTATTCTATGGTAAATCCTAGCGTCTTTCGACCATCAAGGATTATATCACTTTAACTCTTTCGAGCTTAAAGCGTATACTAATGGTACGAATTCTCCAAGAGGTTAATCCAGTTACGGCACTAACTTTTAAACAGGGTTTAGTAGACCTATTTCCTTGTCATTCTCTCTTTTCCAGACATGTAACTTTTCTTTCGAACAAGTTAATGCTATACTGGCTTATTCTAAATGTTTGCAACCACAAGAATTCAATTAAGATGAAGAGAGTAATGATATAAGCAGCATACGTATCAAGAATTCACAAACTCATAGCAACCGATAGTATCTCATAAGGCTTCCATAACCCTAACAGAGAAGTTTAGCTACTCATGAGCACAACGGAAATAACAATAGATATAATCATCATACCACCACTTAGGATAGTCTTGGCGATGGAAATGATAAACGTCAACTAGGTTTGGACATTTTTGCTCCTTCCGTTCTTCTTAAGAGAGTCGTGTTTCTCTGTTAAAACTTACAGAATATTGTAACGTGAAGTAGTAGCAAAAGTCGAATGGAAAATACTTGAATTAATTAATGAGTGAGTTGAATGAATTATTCGAATGGAGAGAGATATTCCTAAAAACTTCAGCAACATAGGGTATTTATAACACCTATATCCTATTCCTACTAGGCTACTGCGTACTTATCCTAATCCTACTAGGTTACTGCATCCTTATCCTAATCCTACTAAGTTACTGCTGATCCCCAAAGTCTTTAGAAATGTTGTTTTTGCCCGGGACAAGTTATCCATGCATCACTTTCAGTCCATAAGCGTCCAAACGCTGCTTTCCTTCTTTCGTGAAGCTTCCTTGGGCGTCAAGTTATCCATAAAGTGCTGGAATCTTCATCGTTTATACCTGAAAACTTGCTAATCACGTTTGTTAGCTCACTTACAGGAAAAAGGACTAAAAGTGCATGAATTATATATTTTGTTCTCAAAACTTAACTAAAATATGGGTAAATTAAGGTGCTTTAGGCGTGTAAATACGCCTATCATCAGCTGACGTAAGTCAACTATACCAACTTTTGAACATTCTAAAATAAATAAATCACATAATTTTTAGCCAACTACCTCATGAACCTCCCACACCTGCAAAAAAAAATATCATAAAGCGACTAATTGGAGGGGTAAATTGGCAAATACACCAAAATCACAAATCACTATGAGGGTTGCTACATTATCCACCTGTAAAACACACATTCATCCTCAAACATAAGGAAAAGGAAGGTACCTGAGCTGTCAAATAATTAGGGATGTCTACTCTTTGTGTCCATCTTGATTTCCCAAGTGACCTCCTTAACCAGATGATGCTTTCACTATACTTTCATAGAAACTATCTCCTTAGTCCTTAACTACTGAATCTTTCTATCCAAAATGTCCACGAGCTCTTTCTCATATGTATAATTTTGATCTACATATATCAAATCCCACTAAACCACATGAAAACCATAGGAATGATACTTCTTCAACATTAAGACATGGAATACTAGATGCATAGCTGAAAGACTCATAGGTAAATCCAACTCCTAGGTTACCTCCCCATTACACAACAAGATCAAAAAAGAATTAATAAATCTTGGGATAAGATTATCGTTCTTTACAAACCTCGTCACATCCTTCATGGGTGATACCTTTAACAAAACTCGCTCACCAACCTTAAACTCCAAGTCATGAAACCTCCAACCCGCATAAATCTTCTACCTACTCTAGGCTATATCAACTTTACCCTATCCATGAAATCTCTCAACAAATCTGTACTCCATGACCTAACATCAAAAGAATCAAACCAACTAACTAGAGATGTATTCATCCTCTAATAAAAAGCCTCAAATTGTGCCATATGAATGTTGAAATAATAACTATTATTGTATGCAAATTTTTTCAAAGGTATCCTTGACACCAAAGTCAATCACACATATATCCTCTAAAAATTGATTTGTCTATTCTGAGTGACCATTTATATATGGATGAATTTGTTGTGAACATCTTTAACTATGTGCTCGACTTACTATATAGAACCCCAGAAATATGATATCAACTAAGTACCTTGATTTGTAATGATGAAAATGGGTACACTATGCAGCTGAACTATCTCCTTGATGTAGATCATATCTAATGTCTCTACTTAATAGTTAGTGTCAAACCCCTCTTTTTACCTACCCCGATAGGACATGATTTTAAAAGAAGATTTTTCCAATTAGCGATGTTTTAAAAGAGGATTATATTATTTAAAGATTCTTTACTTGAAATTGAGTTCGTGCATTCAGATGAATATTCTCCTTTTACTAATTACTATAGGTTTTGAATAAATTCATACTTCATGCACTCAGACCCCATGAGGATTCTTACTAGTGTTGATGCTAGATCTACCTTGAATGAGTAGATTTGGGATCATTACTATAAGGATTGTAGACTTTGTGGAATTCATGATCAGGTGCTGAGAGGTAAGCCTGGTTGGGCTACTACATTGGATTTTAACGGTATTCTGAGGTTTGATGGGTGTATTTATATTTTGAGGGTTGAAGACTTAATTAAGTTTCCATTTCAAGAGGATCAGAGTTCTCGATATTCCATTCACCATTGAATGGCTAAGATGTATCGATATTTAAGGCAACATAATTGGTGAGCGGTATGAAGAAGGATGTAGTAGACTTTGTGTCACAACCCAAATCAGGACTTGGCCGTGAGGGGTATCTCAAGTCCATTAAGGACTGGAGATCACCTCCGTTGCCTAGTCAAACCAAACACAATGCCCAACAGAGGCTAAATTCTGAATATATAACAAGATAAGATATAAAATATCAAAGGAATCCAAGATAACTAAATATCCAACAACTGATAACCAAACCACCCAAGTCCACAACAATATCCACAAAGCCTATAATAAAATTGAAAACCAATATAAGTCGGTACATGCCCCCGACTTCAACAATGACAATGATAATGATATTGATAATGTTACTGATAATGTAAATTTTTCAATTCTAGTCTATGGAAGGAAACTGATGAAAGGACCAAGCCTTTTGAAGAATGGATGCTCACCACTTCACCACCAATAATCGACGAATCAAGCTGATCTATCTAACACTATGTAGGAAAAGTAGAGGTATCTACGGTGCCTGCATCGTGTGGGGATACATCATTTGAAGACAGTTATTGTGTTGAGCACTAACATGTAACTTAGGGATAGGGTATAAAATAATGCCAAGTCAAATCCAATTCAAAACCATGTGGAAAACATCATATACATACATAAATAATATGTCAGGATAGGGATCAAGGCTTAGAATGAAGTATAACATTATCCTGGCTATATAGCTCAACTATAATAATAGGCACCCACAGGCTATACGGGTTCAGCTCCTCCTGCTAAAAAGGTCCTAGTGCGTGTTTGCCATATGGACTGGAGTTATCAAGAAAGACCGGGAAATTCCTTGACTCCACGTTAATACAAGATAAAAATATATCAATAGTGTGAAATATGCAAATAAGTCATCAAGACCAGCCCTCATGTCTGCAAACATGAGTTTCCAATACAAGTCATCTGAGACCCACACCTTCACGGCTTCGCTACATAACCCACATTAAGCCTAATTTAAAACAAGTTTCACATAAATTAATTATTAACCAATGAATCAACCGTTAAGGCACACCATGGGTATCGTCATACCCTTATATTTGCAAGCTTACCGTTATGCCATAATAATCATATTAACTTGGGGGAATGCCTCGACCCCCTTTGTTCATTAAATAAAGTCATCACCAACAATGATTTCAAAATCCATGTTCATTGTTTAATCCTTTACTCAATGCAATAACATGGGTGAGTAAGTTAAACCAAGTGACAATTTTATAGTTCAAAGCCATTAGCACAAGTGGGTTGAGGAAACACAATTTTTCATAACCAATTCTAATTTCAAAACTTCAATCCAGGGAAAACCATAGACCCTAAGTTTATTAACCATTCCTATGCACCCCAAGTTAAAAACCATTAATAAAGCATAAACAATGGATAATAAAAATGGAATAATAATTTACAAATCAACCATGTCCAAACTCTCAACCGCATAAAATCCCACATTCAAAACCATCCAATTAAACCATTTAAATACATGTTTTTCATAAAGTAATAATTAGGGAAGAGAAACATTCTCGAAATACCAAAATTTATCGAGAGAATTCAACCCTTGAGCCCTTAGAGGACCAAATTCATAAAAACCCTAAGTATATTGATCTTGGAAAGTTTTTAGAGAAGAGAGTGTGTATTGATTGTGTTATGAATGAGAAATAACTCCCTTGAGTGATTTATGGATATGGGATATAAGTAAGAAAATGGGGAATTTACCAAAATACCCTTAATGAAAAGACTAAAAATTAACCGCTCAGTCGGTACGAGTGACCTTGCGACTTATAGGGTCACTTTATGACTCGTAAGGTCCTACTCGTAGTACTTACAATGTTCATAATCACCAACACTGACTTAGATACGAGTTGTTCCATATGAATCGTACTCAGTTATTACGACTTGCATGGTCCATTCATTATCAAAGCAGAAATAATTAGGCATCACAATGGTTAGGCTACAAAAAATACCATATGACTCATTTTAAGTCTTTATGAATTGAATCCCCCAGTCATAGACACAGTAGAAACTCTAGGTCAACATACTAGCTAGGCTATGATTGTGTCTTTAAGACCTGCTAAGACTCCCTATGACTCGCAAGGTGAGCTGTAGTGACAGAAAGGATAAAATTTCAAAAAATTTTAAGGATAAAAAATCTGGGGTGTTTCACTTTGTATCTTGTTGCCTTTATTTTCAGTAGGTAAATATGAAACATCAGATACCTTGTGACCTAATCTAGAGATTACCCATTCCTGAGTGGAAGTGGAAGTGAAACACTATGGACATCGTGAGTGGTTTGCCTCACACTTCTCGTGATTTTGATGGCATTTCGGTCATAATAGATTGATTGATCAAATTAGCCTATTTTCTCTCTATTTAAATATCTTTTAGTGTCATAGAGTTTTACCCATATCTATGTTCATGAGATAGTTTGCCTTCATGGAGTACCCATGTCCATTTTTTAGATAGAGGCTCAGTGTTCACCTTTACCTTCCGGAGGACTTTCCAAGAGGAGTTGGGTAATCAGGTTGACCTCAACATCACTTTTAACCCTCAAACCAATGGGCAATAATAATAGACTTCTTAGGTTTTAGAAGATATTCTCCACATGTGTTTTATGGACTTCGGAGGTCAATAGGAGCAACACTCGGCCTTAGCAGAGTTTGCTTATAATAATAGCTACCATTTGAGTATTGATATAATACCATTTGAGGCATTATATAGTAGACATTGTTGATATCTAATAGGTTGGTTTGACACTTTAGGGGTTAGTCCCCATGGTACTAACTTACTTTGTGAGTCATTGGATAGGATTTGTGTGATGCAAGATAAGATGAGGGCAACTCAGAGTACGTAAAAGAGTTATGTTGATTGTAGACTTCGTGCCTTGAAGTTTGGAGTTGGAGACAGGGTTTTTCTTTGAGTATCACCCATGAAATGAGTGATGAGGTTTGGGAAGAGGGACAAGCTCAATCCCAGGTGTACTGGACCATTAGTGATACTTTGGATGATTGGAGAGGTAATATATGAGTTGGCCTTGTCCCCTTCCCCTAAATTTTTCAGTTGTTCATCTAGATTTCCAGTCTCTATGTTGCAACATTATATTCCTGATAAGTAACATGTACTTCAGTGGAACTCGGTTCAGTTAGATAAAGGTTGACCTATATGGAGTAGTCAATTTCTATTTTGGCCAGAGATGTCAGACGGTTGCGCTCTATAGATATTTTGGTGGTTAAGGTTCAATGAAGGAATCATTCAGTTTAGAAGGATACCTAGGAGATCTAGAGTGATATGCGGTCCAAGTATCCTCACCAGTTCGAGCCTTCAGGTACACCCCGATCCTTTACTTTTACGAATGAAAGTCCTTTGAGTAGTGGATATTTTAATGACCCTCTAAGTCATGATCTACATTTCTACACTATTACGATATTTATATCTTTCACATAGATTTACCAAGTTATTTATGACTTGCTTGAGAAGACAGTTAATTCCAAATAATTTATTTATTTTTAGAGATAATTATCTATTTTGAAGTATTTTCTATGCAGAGTTGGGTATCCGGCCTAAATTACATGTAAATGGACTCGTATGCTAATTCTAATAGTTCCATTAGATCCATAACATTGATTTTGGTCTTAGGGGACCCATAGTTTTGGTCTCAAGGATTTCAGACTCGTTTTGGGCTATCGGGTGGATTTTGGTTAAAACAATCTTTAGATATGAGACCCATATTTCACTGAAATGACCTCGAATAGAAATTATGATAGCTCCATGAGTTTGGAATATCAAAATTAGTTGGGTAACATAGTTTGTTCGTATTCAGGATTTTGAACAATCTTGAAGGTTTGATTGAAGATTTAGCACTTTCAAAACTACTGGTGCAGGCCAAAAACAGCCTTTACAATCGGCCATTGTGTTCATGAGCTTACCTTTGAATTTGCAAATAGTCTCTTCTAAGCTATACCAAACCTCCTACTTTATGATCGCGGTGTACCCACTGCATTCATGAAGGGTAAGTTGGGTATTGGTCCACATTCATGAAGGGTAAGCTGGGTATTGGTCCCCGTGTTCACAAAGAAGGGACCCTAGACAATATTTAATATTGGAATCTAATTTATCTTCTATTTTTCTAAGTCCCCACTTCATAAATAACCCTAGATAGCTTAGAAAAAGCCGAGATTGATCATTGGGTCTCGGGGGTACGTTGGAGACCTCTCTATAGTCACTTCCCTTTCATTTATTTGGTAAATTCCCTTTAATTTATAAGTTGATCCTCCGATTTAAATTCCAATTCATAGTTAAATTTATGGATTGATTTAGAGTTTGTTTGTGGTCAGATTTTACCTATTTTTAAAGGGTAAATGATCCATGATCCTAGAGAACCATTTTCATAATTTCAAATTTGTGATCTCACAAGCGGGCCCTATATGGGATTTTTAGCTTGATTTTTGACACAGAGCATGTAATATAATTTGGGTATTATTATCCTTGTTTTAATGTGAAGATTATAATCTTGATAGTGTGGAATCATGTGGAGGCTTCTCAGGAGGGAAAAACTCTGATTTAGTGGACTTTCTTGAGCTTCATGGGCATCGAGGTAGGCTAGGCTTACTTTCCTCATAGATAGAGCTTTATTATGGTATTAGTATAACAATATTCTAGATTTGTATTGAATTTATTGCTTGGTTTCATGTTTAGTGAATCATGGATTATTTTGCCTTAGAGAGTCATTTTAGGTAGAATTGACCTATTCCTCTTCTCTTTGAGTTAAATTGTTGTCGTACAACTATTTTGGACCTATTAAACACCTTATAATGGAACTTTGAAGCCTTAGTATGGTTCTAGGGAGAGATTTATCTTAGTATGGACATTTAGGGTCAGTAGCGAGCCCCACAACCCTATTTAAGGTCAAATATCCTAGTTAACTCCTTGTAGAACTAGAAAGCCTTATTTCATCATCTTTTATACAACCTTTGAGATATTTATGCATGTACTAATAACTCACGTGAATTATGCCTGATTTTTACCTATGGATGGACCGAGTTGCCTAATGTGTTCTAATAAAAGCAATAAAAGACAATAAATATTAAACACGATAGTTTTACGTAAAAAACACCCATGTCATAAAAAATGTAAAAAAACACGACTTGTATCTCTATAGGATTTAAGCCCAACTTCACTAACACAATGAGTCTCTCAAAAAAAGATTACAGATATTGTTATCTAAGGAATTATAAACTCCAATTCCTAATGTTCAACAATCTCTCAGACCGTTGAAACCTACTTCAAGTTCCCCCACTTTAAAAATAGATTACAAAACTATAGAAACCCTAGGAACTAACTTTCATTCCTAAAAACACACAAACCTCTTGATAATGCTCAACTCACTCCTATATTTGAGGAATGAGGCGATCGTTATCAAGTAACCCAATATAAATTGGGGTCGAATCTCAAGGAGTGAATGCTATAGACTTCCAAGCTATGGGTGCTCAAGTTACTATAAGGTTACCCGGAATGCTAATGGAAACAACATATATAAGTAAATGGGGGGAATTTGTCAAAAAAATTTCAGACAAACTTTACTAGTACGGAGTGAATGCTATCTTTGGTCTAACTTCAAGGTTTGGAGGAATCTTGGGATTATGTTTCCTTAGAGGTAATATATGTGGGATAATGTTGGTTTATCAAGGGATTTAGTTGTTAAGTAATGGATACGCTAGGTCAAATGTCATTGAGGTAAATCTTTCGATAAAACCACACCGATTTCACCCATTAGCTCTTTCGATCATCTAATAACTGTGGAGTTTATGTAACCACTCAAAACCTCAACCAAGCATCCCTATTTCTAGGATGATGCTCTTGACATGATTTACACTTCCTAAACACTTATTTCTAAAATTACAAAGAGTAGTAAACCATAGACTTAGTTGTTCACCATTGCCTTGTCCCCCGATAACCCTCTTTTGAGGATGTTATGGGTTACCTAATATTCACCTAAGTCCTTTTTTTGAGGATGAAAAAGGGTTTCTAGAGCTTGGAGCTTTAACACATCAAACCCATTTGGAAATTTGGAGTTTTCACCCATCAAATCCTAACTCATAAGATTAAGCAATGGCAAAATCCATACTCCACAACTAAAATCGATGCAAACACAATAATACCCACACACAATTACACACTAATTCAACATAATCCCAAGACTAAATTACTTAGCTACTCATGAAGAAAGTAAAGAGAGATATACCATGTGGTTCAACCAAAACATTCATTCTTCAATAAGAAACTAAGAAATATGAGTCTCCAAAGTTGATTACACACTTGCCCAATTAGGGTTTTAAGCTTAGAATTCACAATTCTATTGTGAGACAAGTAATACCCAAACAAGAAAGGTTTTTTGGCTTATATATGATTTGGGATTCGTCTATGACATTTTACAATTTTTCCCTTGGGCCAGTTCCCTCTGATTCATGATCGCGTGTATTTGACTACGACCGTGCCTACGCGACCGCAGTTAGATTCTGCGACCGCATTGCTCTAACTATCTTGACTGACCGCGATCACAGCTAGAGGACCGCGGTCGCAGTAACTGGGGTTGATGCAACCCAAGTCTTCAGCTGCACTCTTTAATGCTTTCTCTTATCATTTTCAGCTCCAATCCACATCTTTTGACCTCCTTAGATTTTTTACCTTCATTTAGTGGATATTAGTGCATCTAACCACAAGTTTGTCTCATTTATGCATTCAAATCAAGGTATTGTGCACAAATAATCAGTAAGAATGAGTGGTAAAAAAACCACTTAGCAACTCCCCAACTTACGACTTTGCTTGTCCTCGAGAAACACTAACCCTATATTATGATGCAATGTATGCCCTCATTCTATCAATTAATGATCATGATGACTTAACTTGAGTGTCACCACTAAAAGCATTTCATACATGGACAAATAAGTTTCTAACCACTCCAATTATTATAAAGTTCAATAGACTTTGGTGAGCAACCATGTAACAACTATTAACACTCTAAAAATGACTTGCATGCTATACCCTTATTTACCTCATTGCGCAGGAGATGACAAAATCACCCACCTCAACTAGCTCGCATGCCTCCTCACAAGAAAGAAAAATTTAACACACCTAATTAATAATCATTCAATAATGAACTTTAAGTGAAATCCCCCACTCTCTCAAGAAGTTCTCCATGTTAGTAAAAACCATACCATAATCTTGCCCCAATTTTCAATCGCCACTACAAAGAAGGTAAACGGTTGGAGATCTCGAAGAAATTTCTAAGTTTTTAACGTAGGGTGGGAGTAGGGTAGGATATCATTTTGGAAACAACATGGAGACACCCTTACTTAAACTTCTACATCATATTTTTCAAAGCTCTTTCTTTTCCTCTATAACTATGGGCCACTCTCCTTGCTTTTTTGTTTTTACCATGCCAACTTTTTGCTTCCTTTTCTCACCCAACTTATTTTATCTCATTTTCTTGCAATGTTAAATCTATCATTTTTTTTTGGGTCCTTTCTTCTTCTATTCACTTATTTTCAAAACATAGGCACATTAGGCATGTACTAACTCTTTGTGGCACCAAACTTTCTTCCTTCAATCTTTTCCACCCCGAACTTAGGATTTTTGTATCAAATTACATTCTCAAGTTCAAGAAGGTTATGGTTCAAAAGAGGGATAAAAAGAATGGTTCATGGATTGTAATTTGTTTGCCAAAGAAAGGTCCAAAGGCTCGAAGTGGGTACAAGGGATTACACTTATTCAAGGGTAGGATTTTTAGGCTTAAAGTGGGTACCAAAATCACAAATATGGCCTAAGATCATTTCTCCAACCAAGTACAATCTAAATTATCTATGAAATAGTATAGGGGAAAGTTCTAGATAGCATAAGTACACAAGAGATGAAGAAAATCAACCTTACACACATGGCATATGAGTACCGCCAAGAGGGTTCAATTGTTCTACTGCTCGAGATAAAGATGGGGTATTTATTAACTTTCCAATGTCAACTCTCATAGTCATAAAAAGAAGGAAAATATTGTTACAAAGTTTCTCACATCCATTCCTTTGGATTTTGTAAAATTTTTCGGACGGAAAGGGTTGTTTTTCTTTATATCTGCACCACTCATAATTTGCTAATTATGGAAATAATTCAAGCCATAGTCTCACATTGTGAATCATAAGGCAAGCTAACTACCCATATGGTTACTTAGACTTTACTAACGGATATGGATGTGATCCTAAATTATCAATGCTACAGGTACTCAGACTTCCCTTGCAGTTTATAACTTCAATACCACGGGTACTCAGACTTCCCCTGTACCTACTGATAGAAACCCAATCAATATGGCAAGACTCATCTAGTGTAATTCAAACTAAAATGTCCAACTAACAAAAATAAATAACTAGTCCACTCAAATGTGGGCACCATCAGAGTGCTTGAATATTACAACTCAAATAAAAAGAGAGGTAAGGATTATCCAAAAGAGCAGAGAAGTATGCTAAAATATTAATAATACAGGCCCAAATGTCATGAATAAGGAAAAACCCCCAACTAATAAGGTAGCAGTTTCCCCACTACATAAATTATCAAGGGTAGAAGAAATAAGGGTGCTCCCTAAAACCGCATCAAGGGATGCTATCACTTGTAGACCCTGCATCATCACCATCCTTCTCAAGATCTACCCACTCGTCCGGGGACTCATCATCACTGTCCACCCAAGAAGTAGGAAGCCTGCTACGGGGCTTCAAAACCTTCCATAGACCCTTCACCGCTTTCCATATCTTAGTAAAGAACTTGTCCCTCTTTTTCTCACTAGTGATAATCTTTTTATGTGCGCTCTGAAGATCCCTATGTGATGCCGCCAAAGAGAAGTAGGCTTCCTCAATACAATCAATAGTAGCTTTTTTCTTCTTTTGGTACTTCTTATACTCATCATAATCGACATGTAACACATATGAGTGATGGGTGGTGGAGGTCTCTCTTGGACCTTGAGGCAAACTAGCCACAAGCTCTTTAACAGTTATAATATTAACTCCAATCTCTTCAAGAGGTCCCATGGTGGTTGTCCTATGAGGCTCAAGTTCGCTACATATTAGCTCTTCCAAGTTGATCTTTCTTTTCTTGCCTTTGCCCAATGTGCCCTCTTCTCGAATCCTCAATGGGTAAATGGGGGAACTAGGATGTACACATGTATCACTAACATATTCTTCAACCCCTGCTCTCTTGCACAACTCAGCAATCAAACAAGGGTAAATGAGATTTTTACCATCATGGTTTTTGAAATAATCTATTTCATTGACCACAATTTGTCCAACATCCAAAGAGATGCCGTCTAGAATACAAGAAACCACCATAGCATACAATTTAGAGACTGCCGTCATGTGGGTGAAAGGAGAAACTCAGTTACAAATGATGTGCAACCATATTCGATCCTCATAAGTAAAGTAATTCATGGATCTGTTGCTTTTAGTTTTGGTCCAAGAGACTTACTTTCTGGGACATAGCTATTGTGCCAACCAATTCCCCGATTTACACCCCTTCGCCTTGAAGTCACCCATTTCTGCTTGCCTGAGCCCATAAATATCATTGATTTGCTTATCCCCAACTTTGTCCGATTTCCCCCACATCTTAACAATTACATTGAGTGGGTCTGAGAAAGATACTTCACTGATATTGGCATAAAATTCACGGACCCATTGCTCATTTTCAAGGCATGGATCCGGGGCAAAGCACCTCCACCCTGTGGCTTCAAGTTTGTCATGAAAAATTGGTAGCTTCTACGGTACATTCTCCAAACAAATTCCTTTTTCCAACAACTTTGTCTTTGAAAGATCATAGTAGTAGTGAGTGTGGCATTTGGGTTCCATGAATCTGATGTGATCAAACTTATCCATGAGGTTTCCCTAAAAGCACTAAACACACATTATATCTTTCAACGTCAATCAAATCATATAAGCTGTGTTAGATTGATCATTAAAGTTTATTGAACTCGGTGCTTGGGGTTTCCTGGCTAAAAATTGGGAGTATAAGATTTTTGACATGATAGGAACCTTCCCTCAGTTACCGCGATTACAGAATAAGAGCCGCGTATACATGACCGCGATCGCGGTCACTGGTTTGATGTTATTTCTGCATTTTCAACTTCTTCCCAATTCTAGACTGACTACCAGCATGTTCCACAATATGGATGCAAATGAAGGTCATGTGAACAATGATACTGGTGTGTGTAAATGTGCCCGTCAAAAGTAAATAGCACTATTAAAAGTTCATTCGAGCAATTTATCAAGCACAAGGGGTGCATATCATATTTGTCTACTGTACACACTATTGGTTACTCAGGGTTTCCCCACTTGTGTGCACACCTCAATCAAGCAACCAACACCACAACAATAATAAGTATGACAACATGTAAAGCATAAAAATTAAAACTATTGGCCCTTTATTAATCATGCACTGAATGGCCTATTTTACAAAATTAAAGCAAGGGTTTATGCCACCTACAGGAGTTGTGATATAAGAGGGATGTGCACAGAGGTTGATCGAGAGCTTACAACTTGTCCAAAAATGTAACTTAGATTTGAGAGTGAAATCTTGAAAATGGAGTGTAATGAAAATGAAAGAGACTAGGGGTTAAATGACTGAAATGACCGCAACCACGGGAAGGGGCCACGACCGCAGGCAGTTGTGTAGCTGCGATAGTGCACGGTGGCCGCGATCGTGGTAACTGAGAGCAGTTTTTGCTCCCCTATTTTCCCCTGTTCAGTATTTTACTCAATTATCATAGAATTTTCTAGCTCGAATTTTCAAAGTAAACTTTCACACTTTACCCTTTTCAAAGCTCATTCAATGCAATCCAAAGTTCCATAAATTCATGGGTTATTCAAATACAAAAGACAACATCTACACTATAAGAACATAACAAAAAAGGATACGAGCCACTCTCGTGGCATATGTAGGTTGCCTCTCACCTAGCGCCTTAGTTATCATCGTGGAACAACGTCCTTCTTCTTTCACTCCCACGGCGGGTCCTGAAACCCCTCATTTTTCACTGTCTTATTTTCAACATCCACTACAAATACTACTTGGAGCTCCGCGGTTTGCTTCTTTGACTTGAAAATTTGGAATGATACCTTATCTTCTTGTACCTAAAATTTTATTTCCCCCAACTCAAGATCAATAATGGCTCTCCCAGTGGAAAATAAAGGATGACCAAGAATGATAGGCACCTCTTGGTCCATCTCACAATCTAATACAAAAAAATCCTCCAGGAGAATAAATTTATCCATCTTCACGAGGACATCAAACAGTATACCTACTGACCTTTTTATGGACAGTCCGCCATCAAAAGTCGCATTGAGGTTGGTGTAGGAGTGTCCAAACCAAGTTTCTTATAGATGACATACGACATTAGGTTGATGCTTGCACAAAGGTTACAAAGAGATTTTGCAAACTTATGACTACCAATGGTGCAAGGGATAATGAAGGCTCCGGGTTCGTTTTTCCTTTTCGCAACTTTTGTATCCATGATAGCACTATATCCATGAGTAATTTCGATGGTATCACCCTCAACGAGCTTCTTCTTGGACATTAACTTTTTTATTAACTTAGTGTATCCGGTATCTCTTGAATCGCCTCAAGTAATGGGATATTTATGGAAAGACTGCTAAGTTTTGCCATAATTTTTCTCAATTTGTCACTCATTTTTTATTCAACTATTGAAGGAACAGAGGAGGAACATGGATGGTTGGATTTCTTTTCCTTGCGGCTTTTCAACTTCGACCACTTCCTTATCGCTTCCATCTAGATCTTTCTCATCATTTGCTTTTCTTCTTTGAAGTTTCACCTCCTTTGCTTTGGCCTTGGGTATATTTTCACTCACCTCTCCTCTAAGGGGTTCTTCAAGTTCTTTCCCACTTCTAGTGACTATTGCTAGGCCTTGTGCTTCATTCTTTGGGTTAGCAATTATGTCACTCGGAAGTCCTCCTCTATCCCTTGTATTTAGTTGTATGGAGATTTTCCCGACTTAGGTCTCCAATTATTTGATGGAGGTGGAGTGAGACACCACTGTTTGGGAGAGTACGGAGAAGTCACCCTTCAACTCATGGACTATTTTGTCTGTACCTTCAACTCTACTCAAGATTCGTGCCAAAACATCTTCAGTCTTGAACTTTTCACGGTCCATGACATTTGACTCCTTAGCCTTAGCCCTATCATGAGGAGGAACGTAGCGGTCGTAGTCACGTTTTCTATCTCTCCAATCTATATCTTGGTCTTGATCCATCAAACCTTGATTCCCTCCTAGCCTTTGATATGTTGGGCGGGACCCCTCGAGTAGTTTGTCAAGTACCGAATTTCTTCATCCAACTTCTTTGCCTCACCATCATCTTTATAAGGCTTTGATGTTACGGCATTTACCACTTTTGTGGGTACTCCCATAACATGTTTCGCTAGAAGCTCAAGCTAGGTCATCATCTTGGTCATGTTCTCCTCCTACTCTTCTTCTTATTTTCTTTTCTCATTGGTCACCCTAGAGGTTGTAGAAGGGGTTTTAGGAGCATCGTTATCATGGGTGTGCCACCCCTGGTTTTGTTTGGATACTTCACCTATCAATTGGAAAGCTGCAAGATGATGCAATTTGATAATAGATCCATCCGCCGCATTATCCACAACCATTTTATTCAATGGGTGAAGAGCTCTATAGAAAATCTCAAGGATCATCTTATCCGGGACCTCATGATTTGGGCATTTCGCTAGGTTTCCGTTAAACCTCTTCCACACTTCAAATAATAGTTCTCCATTCAATTGCCAAAATTTTACAATCTCATCCTACTTTTGAAGCATTTTTGATGGTAGGAAGTATCTATCAAGGAATACCATGGTGAGATTCTCCTAAGAGGTGATTGAGCCGGGGGGAAGTGAGCGGAGCCATAAAACCGCCTCACCCGTTAGTGAAACAAGAAGAGTCGAAGCCAGATGGATTTTTGTGTAATATGCACTATGTTAAATGGCGCACAAACCTCCACAAAGTTTTTCAAATGAACATTTGGGTCCTCATATGCTTGACCCCCATATAATCCTTTCATTTGTAACATATGAAACATAATGCTTGTCACATAAAACACACCATTTTTATTGGTTGGTGGGATGCTGATAGCACTTGTTTGCCCCGCTTCATTTAATTGGCCCTCATCGTCTAGTGGAGCATCAAAGGGGCCAAAATTACTTGCATTATCGCTCATCACTCCGTTCACACTTTGATCACCTATAAAATAGTTAAAAACAACAAATAAAGTAAATTACCCCACTTTGAGTATTCCCAAGTAAGAATAGCCCTACATAAATGAAATCTATATTTCACTCCCCGATAACGACACCATTTTGATAACACTCAACTCACTCCTATATTTGAGGGATAAGGTGGTCATTGTCAAGTAACCCAATGTAAATTGGGGTCAAATCTCAAGGAGTGAATGCTATAGACTTCCAACCTATGGGTTCTCAAGTTACTATAAGGTTACCAGAATGCTAATAGAAACAACATGTATAAGTAAATGAGGGGGAGAGGGGGGGGGGAATTTGTAGAAAATTCTTCACACAAAATTTACTAGTATGGAGTGAATGCTATCTTTGGTCTAAATTCAAGGTTTGGAGGAATCTTGGCATTATGTATCCTTAGAGGTAACATATGTGGGATAATGTTTGTTTATCAAGGGATTTAATTGTTAAATAATATATAGGCTAGGTCGAATGTCATTGAGGTCTATCTTTTGATAAAACCACAATAATTTCACCCATTGGCTCTTTCGAGAACATAATAAGTGTGGAGTTTATGTAACCACCAAAAACCTCAACCAAGCATCCCTATTTCTAGGATGATGCTCTTGACATGATTTACACTTCCTAAACACTTATTTCTAAGATTGCATAGAGTAGTAAACCATAGACTTAGTTTTTCACCATTGCCTTGTCCCTCGATAACCCTTTTTCAAGGATGTTATGGATTACCTAATATTAACCTAAGTCCATCTTTCGAGGATGATAAAGGGTTTCTAGATCTTGGGGCTTTCACCCATCAAACCCATTAGGAAATTAGAGTTTTCACCCATCAAATCCCAACTCATAAGATTAAGCAATGGTGAAATTCATACTCTACAACTAAAATCCATTCAAACACAACAATACCCACACACAATTATACACTAATTCAATATAATCCCAAGACTAAATTACTTAGCTACTCATGAAGAAAGTAAAGAGAGATATACCATGTTGGAAAACAAAACATTCATTCCTCAATATGAAACTAAGAAATTTAAGTCTCCAAAGTTGATTACACGATTTCCCAATTAGGGTTTCAAGCTTAGAATTCAAAATTATATTGTTAAACAAGAAATACCCAAAGAAGAATGGTTTTTTTCTTATATATGATTTGGGATTTATCCATGACATTTAAAATTTTTTCCCTTGGGCCATTTCCCGCTGATCCAAAATTGTGTGTATTTGACTGCAACCACACCGATGCCATCACAGTTAGATTCTGCAACTACATTGCTGTTATACCCTGTATACTTCTAAGCTAGAAAATGAACCATTGTTCCTACGTGTGAAACTTCTAATCTTATAATTCATATTTAAGTACATGAATTATAATGATTATCCTAGTGAGAATAAAGCTTATGAGGTTTAAAACATATTCATAAGAGTCACTTAGAGTGATGCAAACAAAGAGCTTTTGAATCCATCCAGTTTTAGAGTTTGATTTCTCAAGGGTCATATTTGAATGAGTTTAAATTGATGTACATGTGGTATTTGGAAGATTTAGACCCACCAAGTTGTAGATAATGAAATTAACTTTCCAACAATACCAATTTTTCCTTAATCCGATAATCGAGTGAAAAGTTATGACCTTGCAAAGTGGAGTGCGTTGGCCTAGCAATCGCCTAAGGATACTGGAATTGTTTTTCCATGGGCAATGCATTGCCCAACCTATTTTAGGTGATGGGAAATGTGATACCCAACCTATTTTAGGCGATGTACAATGCGCTACACAACCTAGCTTAGGCTATAGGTAATGCGTCGCATTCCCTATCGCCCAAGGGCATAAAAACATTGTTTTTAAGTCATTTGGAGGTCAACCAAGTCTTCTTACACCAGTAGTTGATTAGCAGGTAGCTTCCTGGCAGCTATGTCTGTTGAGGAGTTGGGAAGATTTATGAGATTGACTGTACCAAGATTTACAGGGGCTCTATGTGAGAATGCATTTGAGTTCCTAACTGCTTGAGAGGATAGACACCATAATTAGGTCCCGATTGAGGCTCGTGGAGTCGACTACACTACATTTTCATTGGACGTAGCATCTAGACATTAGTGGAGAGGTTATGTTGATTCTAGGCCATTTAGATCTCCCACAATGATATGGAATCTGTAAGCTAAGGCTTTCTTATAGAGTCCTAATATTTGAGAGAACATACGAGATATGTTTACTAGGTTAGAGAAAGGATCAATGATAGTTATTGAGTATGATGTGATATTCATTGAGTTGGATAGACATGCTATGACGATCTTACCTACCAAGTATGAGCAGATTTGGTGTTTTGTTAAAGGGATGAGACTTTATCTTCACATGTATACTCAAAATTTAATTACTACTGGTAGGTCCTTTGTTGAGGTTTTTGATTATACCAAGAAAATATAGGAGATACATCACGACGCTCAAGGGGCAACGATAAAAGGCCACATCAATAGGGTAGATTCAGTGAGAGCCAGAGCGACTCACAGTTTAGATGCTGATATTATTAGGGTAGGTAACCTCTATGTTAGTCTTATCAACACTAGTGTAAGTTTAGTAGGCCTATTCAGGCAGTACTTTAGATAATGGACAGAAGTTAGTCTGATTATAATGACTATAGTGTTCAGGGTAGTAGCTACTCTTTAAGAGGTGCATATTCTGGGTCTTCTAGCCGATAAGGATATTCTAGGTTAGCTGATATCGATCAAAGCTACACCTTAAATTAAGATAACAAGGTAGATGCAAAATATAGTAACCCAACCAAGGTTGGGGTCGAACCCACAGGGAATACGTTAACCATCTCTTATGTTTGATGAAACCAATAGGCAGTGTAGAAAAGAAAATGGGGGGATTATTCTTGTAATATGTGAATAGTAACAAGATGAGGAATACTCTAATTGTAATCTGTCAGAAACAAACACTAGTCTTGTATTCCCCCTAGATTCTAACTCTGTAGGTTTATCTTGCTCAATCCAAATATTAACTACAGTGCATGTAGAATCTAGAAAGTTATGTATCACCAACAACCTCTTGACTCACTTTGGTGAATCTGACTCATCTTCTCTCAGTCTCAGAGTAGCACCTTACTAACCCTTGCCTCGGACCCCAGTTTCAACTATCTGTTCTCGGCCTTAAGTTAATTATATGAAGGTAATTATCTTTAGTAGATAGTGTTGATTAACTCATTCCGAAAATTAACTTTAAATCACTATTGTGATCTATTTTTCCAAATACCTTCCCCCCTCTTAGGTTCATAGTGAATATAGGCATGATCCTAACATTTGCAACCGTTAAAATATCAATAGCTGCGAAGAAAACAACAATACATGAGTAAAAATAATCTAGAAGGATTGAATACTTCCTTTACTTCATTAATCCACCCGGGTTCCCACAACCCTAACTATGGGAATTAGCCGCTCAAGGTTGTGAAACAATCAATGAAGTTCATAATGGAAGGCATTAAATCAATCTCACAAGAGTAGACGAATAAAATCCAAAGTTTTTAATTGAATAATCAACCAAAATTATGAACAAAGTAATCCAAAAATCAAAATTGAATCTCAAAATCAAATATATGTTTGTAAGTAGTAAGAGCGTGTACACTAACTAAAAAATGTCAAAGGGTGTTTATTGAATACAAGGAAACACTCCGAAACCATTCCTAAATAAAAGAGGAAAATCAAAGTTTATGTCACCTATGGAACCACCTATGCGGCATAAGTGGTCCCACCATAGATGCCTAAAACCCAAAACTCCTGAGAACTCTCTGAACTTCATATTTTTTGACACTAGCGAGGCGTAGGTACTCCCTACAACCCATAGGTGCTCAAACTTAGGTGACAAGATCAAATTCTTCAACTTCTGAGTCTCTGATCTTTAACTTTTTGGCACATATTTAAACACCTACTTTATGTAGGTACCTATGTAGGTGTCCCAAAATCGTCAATTTTCACATTTTTTCTCATTTTTAGCTCCAAAATTTGTTTTTTCACAAAACACAACACAAAACACATCATATCCAACAAAAAGACCTAAGTAACTTGCATACTTTAATCTTTTTAAGAATTGAAAGTGCTATGAATCCATACCACATCAACACCCACAACTTAGAACATTTTTATGTCCTCAGACAACACAACACAAACAATAAAACATTGATGCTTAACTAGGAGAAACCTAATCTAGCTATGACAGTCAATTATCAACTTTAAGCTCAAAACATTACCCCTTCCTATTTTAACACTTCAAAACTAATTGTGTGTATCAATAAAGAACAACAATATGAAATAAGGAAATCAAGATATAGCGCAACAAACAACCATGCATATGTATAAGTTACACTACCTAAACTAGTAAGCAGCTAGCAACACAACCCATGCGCCCTCTCATCAAAGAATACCATTCACTCATATGAAATTATGCATGTTAATACAGGGACAATCTAGAAACACTCACACTCACAAAGAAGTTTCAATCATTGTGCATCAAATACCATAGGTTTGCCCTTATATTTTTACCTTAGCTTTCAGACAGTCAGGTTAGGATCACTATAGTAGTTTACTTGGCCTGTAATGTAGGCTTGGGGGCTAATATGGTACATATGGACATTTATTGACTAATCATCCTTGGCACTACACTTACTTTGGGGTCCACTTATCAACTAATTTCATTTATTCCACCCTTATTTGTCCCTTTTTATTATTTTATTGCACATTTAGGTTGGGTGTGGTTTTTGTCATTATTTTTTTTATTTTCTTTCTATTTTAATTTTTCTTTTTCTTTTTCGACCATACCCAACCCTATTGTCTTCTCTCTTATTTCTTTATGCATACCCACTTTACATTCTACATACCTATTATAGAAACCCTCAAGATAGGTGGTTTTCCTGAGTTGAGGTGCACAATGTCCAAGGAGGACCAGGGCCAAAATAGGTTCATTGTAACACAAATGGGATGGTGCAAGACAAAATAAGAAAAATAGGCTATACAAGCTCACAATAGGTCTCAAGGGATACGTATTCACATTTGGAAGTCCGTTTAGGCAAAATGTTGATTTATTTAAAAAATGACATAAGATCTTTTCCTAACCGATTACCCTACAACCTAGGCAAGATAAATCAGGCAAGTTCTGAATTCAACACATCAAAGGAAGAAAGTAGCATCACACACACATAGCAAAGGTTTGCATCACAAGCTACCACCTATCCAGTTCATGAAATTCTTATCTATGATTATTATATCCCTAATCCTAATGCCATAACGAGATTCACAATGGTCACATATATATACATATCATACAGTGCATAAACTAAATTTTTGGAGGGGTATCATTTTTCTCAAAAATAAAAAACAAAGTACATCAACTGCCCTAGATACTAAAAAATTTCCTAATTATACAAAAACATACAATACAAAACAAAACACAATACGATACAAAATTACCCTAGATATGTAGATTCTATAACTATACCATGGCTGCCAGGATAAGAAACACGACAATAAAAACCCATAGAGGCTATGGTATACCCCACACCCAACTAAAATATGATGCACTATCCCTAGTTCATACAAATAATATAAAGCAAGGGAATGAGGGCATACCTGGGTTGTACTAGTGATAAAGAACTGACATAGATACAAAAATACCAAAATACCAAAATACCTTAGATTTTCTCCCACGCTATCAAAACCACATTCTACTCATCATTACTAGAATAATGATACCGATATTTCACCATTGTGCTTTGGGTCCAAAAATACACCAAAACCCTCTGTGGGTCTCATTTATGAAAATTGGATTTTCGAGGCCAACCCAACATTCCCTCATGCTCAAGGAGTAATTTACTCTCAAAATGAGTGAAATCTAAGCTACATTGTGGCTAAACTCAAGCCCCTAAGTTCTAGGTATTTTTGAAAAGAAAAGGTAAAATCAACCATGAAATTAGAGGAATCTTACCTCAAATCCAAAGAAGAATCAAGAAATAAGCATTAATCAAGTTTCCCAAATTTCCCACAAGCTTGAATCCAAAGCTATCACACTTTTGAGGGTTTTATCTCTCTTGGAATGGATGAAAAATTGGCGAAAATAGGCTAAAAGAGGGTATTTATACCCTTCCCAGGTGTTCGGGTATCGCTATTGCGATCGAAAACCTTTCAATCACCATAAATAGTGGCTGTTAGGTGAGTCACATTTGCAACATGTTCCCACGATCATGGAACATGCTGGACTACTAAGGGTATCGCAATCGCGACCCCTTGCTCGCTATTAGCGAGTGCAACAGATACAACTTCCAAGTCTCCGCCAACCCCTTGCAAACTCACTATAATACCACACCAAATTTGATATTCTGGACTCAATGAAATAATCAAAATTTCCATCCGAGGTTATTTTAACAAAAAAATGGGTCCCACACCTATACTCTATTTTCTTATCTTTTCAACCAATAGGTCAACGTGATCCCGGGAGCCTCGAGCCCCAAACCAAGAGTCCTACTAGCCAAAAATTAATATTCTAGAGCTGATAGAATAGTTAGAATCACAAACGAGATCATTTGACTAAAGTTTTCACCTGATAGCCAATTTGAACCTACAAAGACTTTGAAATAGGGAAGTGACTCTAAAAACCAAACGAACTGCCCGATAACTAAACTGTCAATTCCAGTAAGTCATAAATAACTTAGGATAGGCATAAGAAAGCTCTAATAGTGAAAATAAGTAAAAATATAAAAAATGACCTGAAGGGTCATTACAATTGATATTCATTATGATACTATGAGAGTATGGGGCTTCTTTGCTATAAGGATATATGGGATATGTTTTTAGCTACTTATTTGTTCGGGTAATGTCATTTTCATACATGATTTGTTGTTTGTTGCTAATATGCAGTCACTTGATTTATTTCATGTCATTATATTGTGCTACATATATACACATAATGTTTTTGAAAGTTATACATCAGAGCAGGTTGAAAGTTTGAACAAAACTGTATGAAATGATTGTCGTAGGTGCCTTAGGTTTCTCTTAGTTAAGCATCATGATTGGTTAGTGTGTTTTAGTTGGAGGACATACAAACATTCTAATTTGAGGATGTTGATGTGTCATGGTTTTATGACACTTTCTATGCTTAAAATAAGGGAATTATGTAGGAACTTATGTGTTCTTCATAGATATGATGCGCATTTGTGTTAATTTTGCAGGAAAACATTGTTTTTTAGAAAAATTGGAGCAAAAATGATAATGAGTTGCTGAATTAGTGACCCACGAGTCAGCCCACGACTTATGGGTAGGATCTATGACCCATAAGAGTGCCCGTCACCTAAAGTTCAGAAGCTAAAAATGGATTCTGAGTTCCATGAGACCATTTGTGAATCATGGGTTAGACCTACACCTCATGAATTGGGGGTGTGGATTGAGTTCTGAAGATGATTGCCAAATCTAAATTACATGAATTCAACTTATGGGTCGTGACTCCAACCCACTCCATGTGAGTTGCAAACATAAAGTGAAGTTCTGATAGTTGAAGACTAGCTCTTATTCCCACGATTGAATCCACAACCCATGGGTCTAATCCATGACCCAACCCATGAGTCATGGGCTGCCACCGACCTGCATTTCCTACACAGCTTAGGCTAGGATTTATTTTGTATCTATAAATACTCCCGTGACATTTTATTATTAGGTTACGCACTCTATAAAGTTTTTACATTGTTTTGAGTTTTGAGATACATCATTGATCTTGGAATTATTGATATCGGTTTCTAATTAATTTGAAATTTTAAATTTTGTCATCCTATTCTTTGTAAGATCGACATTATGTTTTCCTGTAGTCAATCTTTATGTGTTCCTACGATCATGAGTAGCTAACCCCCATAACTAGCGTTGTGGAAACCATGATGAATTAATAAAGAAAGTTAAATTCAAAGTCATTCTATATTGGTGTTCATTCATGTATTGTAATTTCCTTTCATTTGATTGTTTTCTTGACAAATGCACACGTTAGAAACTCACCTGTATTCTAAAATTGCTTGAGAGAGGTAAAGATTGTATAAAGGAAATAACTATAGTAATTTGAAGCTAGCAAATATCATCTAATCAACTTGAGATATAATTGGAATAGTTAATCTAAAATCACAAAACAAGGCTTAGTAATGCGACACTTTGAGTTTGAGTGGAGATGAGTGAAATTCAGCCTAACCAAGTTCAAGAGATAATTAGTTAATGCATATTTTATTAGATTTTGCATTCAATGACCGAGATAATTTGATAAGAAAAAATATCCCGTGGAGTTATAAAGTCATGGGGAACACAATCTTAGTGCTCGTCTCATATTAATCACAATCTAATTTACCAGAAATTGTTACTATTACTCTTACTGTTACAAAAATCCACCTTTTTATTTACATAATTCCAAATTACATCAACAAAATCTTGATATATTTTTGTCCTATTCCTCGTGGGTTCTACCCCAACTTAGTTGGGTTCTATATTTATTTCAATGAACGCTTCTACTTTTCGAGATGTGTAATTTGGGAGACATCAATATACTCTATTGCACTTATATTTTATTACCTATACTTTCATTATGTTCTTATTTTTTGTATTTATTATCGCTTCCTCAACCTAACCCATTACTTTCTTTTTTGGACAATAGTTTGGCTTTCCTACTGATGCGTTAAAAGTATGTGCCATCATGAATCATAAAGCTGGGTTGTAAAAAATTAGTAATAGGGCATAGGTTCACTAGTATTGTTGGTACAAGAGAAAATGTTTAGTAGAATCCCACAGATTTGTAGGTTGACGTTTGTATCTTATCTTTAGAAGGCTTTAGGGAATTCTTAAGAGAACAACACTTTCTTCATTCATTTTGTACTTTAAGTCTTTGTTGGTTTTGAAATTTCTCATTGTTTCACTCTTTTACAGATGGTCAAGATGTGTGCTACGACGATCAGTGATGAGGATCCTGAGACTGCGACTAGGGTATCAACTATAGGCTATAGTCAAACCAAGGGTCGAGGTCAAGCTAGTGTTGTAGCTCCAACTAGGGGTCAAGATAGGGAGACCATACAAAATTTTGTTGTTTCTCTCGAGCCAAAGCTTTTGTCACCCTAACCATTTCTAGTCAAGAAGGTATCCATGTCCCCAGTAAGGTTTATTTTCTCTTCATTGCTTAAAAATACCCTAGTTCAGTTATTGGGACTAGTTACTGGTGCATTTTTTGATAGTGCTTAGTCCGCATATCAAAGTGTCATAGATGTAGGAGAGAATCCTATTGCTATATATCCTAGAGTAGAGATCTCTCCAACACCAGTAGTTGCTTAACTGGTAGCTTCCTAGCAGCTATGTCTGTTGAGGAGCAGAAGATCTTGGGCAGATTTATGAGATTGACTCTACCTATATTTATAGGGGCTTTATGTGAGGATGCATTTGAGTTCCTAACTTCTTGAGAGGATAGACACCATAATTAGGTCCTGATTGAGGATAGTGGAGTCGACTGCACTACATTTTCATTAGACGTAGCATCTAGACATTGGTTGAGAGGTTATGTTGATTCTAGGCCATTTAGATCTCCCACAATGATATGGAATCTGTTCTCTGAGGCTTTCTTATAGAATTACAATATTTGTGAGATCATACGAGATATATTTACTAGGTTAGAGAAAGGATCAATGATAGTTTTTGAGTATGATGTGATATTTATTGAGTTGGATAGACATGCTATGACAACCTTACCTACTAAGTATGAGTAGATTTGGTGTTTTATTAGAGGGATGAAATTTTCACTTCATAGGTATACTCAAAATTTAATTACTATTGGTAGGTCCTTTGTTGAGGTTTCTGATTATACCAAGAAATTGGAGGAGATACATCACGACGCTCAAGGAGAAGCGATAAGAGTTCATATCAATAAGGTAGATTCAGTGAGCGCCAGAGTGACTCACAGTTTAAATGCTGAGATTATTAGGGTAAGTACCCTCTATGTTAGTATTATCAACACTAGGGACAGTCTAGAAGGCCTATTTAGGCAGTACTTTAGATAATGGACAGAAGTTAGTCTGATTATAATGACTATAGTGTCCAGGGTAGTAGCTAGTCTTTGAGAGGTTCATATTCTGGGTCTTCTAGCCGATGAGGATATTCCAGGTTAGCTGATATTGACCAAAGCTACACCTTAAATTAAAGATAACGAGGTAGATGCAAAATATAGTAACCCAACTTAGGTTGGGGTCGAACCCATAGGGAATACGTTGACCATCTCTTAAGTTTGATGAAACCAAGAGGCAGTGTAGAAAAGAAAATGGGGGGATTGTTCTTGTAATATGTGAAGATTAACAAGATGAGGAAAACTTTGATTGTAATTAGTCAGAAACAAACACTAAACTTGTATTCCCCCTAGATTCTAACTCTGTAGGTTTATCTTGCTCAATCCAAATATTAACTACAGTGCACGTAGAATCTGGCAAGTTATGTATCACCAATAGCCTCTTGACACACTTTGGTGAATCTGAATCATCTTCTCTTAGTCTCAGAGTATCACCTTACTAACCCTTGCCTCAGACTGCAGTCTCAACTATCTTTTCTCAGCCTCAAGTTGATTAGATAAAGGTAATTATCTTAAGTAGATAGTGATGATTAACTCATTTCGACAATTAACTTCAAATCACTATTGTGATCTACTTTTCCCAATATCTTCCCTCCTTAGGTTCATAGTGAATATAGACGTGATCCTAATATTTTCAACTATTTAGAAATCAATAACTGCGAAGAAAACAACAATATATGAGGAATAATAATCTAGAAGGATTGAATACTTCCTCTACTTCATTAATCCGCCCAGGTTCCCACAACCCTAGCTATTGGAATTAGCCGCTCATGGTTGTGAAACAATCAATGGAGTTCATAATGGAAGGCATTAAATCAATCTCACAATAATTGAAGAATAAAATCCAAAGTTTTGAATTGAATAAGCAACCAAAATTATGAACAAAGCAACCCCAAAATCAAAATTGAATCTCAAAATTAAATATATGTTTGTAAGTAGTAAGAGTGCATACACTAACTAAAAAATGTCAAAGGGTATTTATTGAATACAAAGAAACACTAGGAAACCATTCCTAAACAAAAGAGTATAATCAAAGTCGATGCCACCTACGGGACCACCTATGCAGCATAGGTGGTTCCACCATAGGTGTCCAGAACCCAAAACTCTTGAGAATTCTTTGAACTTCATCTTTTTTGACATGAACGAGATATAGGTACTACCTACAGCCCATAAGTGCTCCGACTTAGGTCATAAGATCAAATTTTTCAGCTTCTAAATCTCTGATCTTTAACTTTCTGGCACATATTCTAACACCTACTCCATGTAGGTACCTATGTAGGTGTCCCAAAATCTTCAATTTTCATATATTTTCTCCTTTTAAACTCAAAAACATGGTTTTTTACAAAACACAACAAAAAACACATAATATCTAACAAAAAGACCTAAGTAACTTAGATATTTTCAACATTTTTAAGCTTCGAAAGATCTATGAATCCATAGCACATCAACACCTATAACTTAGAATGTTTTTATGTCCTCAGACAACACAACACAACAAATAAAACATTGATTCTTAACTAGGAGAAACCTAATCTATCTATGGCAGTCAATTATCAACTTTAAGCTCAAAACATTACCCCCTCCTATTTTAACACTTCAAAACCAATTGTGCGTATCCATAAAGAACGACAATATGACATAAGAGAATCAAGATATGGCATTAAATTAGAAATAAACAACCATGCATATGTACAAGTTACACTACCGAAACTAGTAAGTAGCTAGCAACACAACCCATGTTCCCTCACATTAAAGAAGTCCCATTCACTCATACGAAATCATGCATGTTAATGCAGGGACAATCTAGAGACACTAACACTCACAAAGAAGTTCTAATCATTGTGCATCAAATACCATAGGCTTGCCCTTATTTTTTTACCTTAGCTTTCAGACAGTCAGGTTAGGATTACTAGCACATCAACACCCATAACTTAGAATGTTTTTATGTCCTCAGACAATACAACACAACAAATAAAACATTGATGCTTAACTAGGAGAAACCTAATCAATATATGACAGTCAATTATCAACTTTAAGCTCAAAACATTACACCCTCCTATTTTAACACTTCAAAACCAATTGTGTGTATCAATAAAGAACGACAATATGACATAAGGGAATCAAGATATGGCATTACATTAGTAATAAACAACCATGCATATGTACAAGTTACACTACCTAAACTAATAAGTAGCTAGCCACACAACCCATGTTCCCTCACATTAAAGAAGTCCCATTTACTTATATGCAATCATGCATGTTAATGCAGGGACAATCTAGAGACACTTACACTCACAAAGAAGTTCCAATCATTATGCATCAAATACCATAGGCTTGCCTTTATTTTCTTACCTTAGATTTCAGACAGTCAGGTTAGGATCACTATAGGACTTTACTTGGCCTGTAATGTAGGCTTGGGGGATACTATGGTACATATGGACATTTATTGACAAAGCCTCCTTGGCACTACACTTACTTTGGGGTCCACTTATCTACTAATTTATTTTATTCCACCCTTATTAGTCCCTTTTTATTCTTTTATTGCACATTTAGGTTGGGTGTGGTTTCTGTCATTTCTTTTTTTTTTGTTTCTATTTCAAATTTTTCTTTTCTTTTTTTCATTTTTATTCGACCATACCCAACCCTATTGTCTTGTCTCTTATTTCTTTATTCATACTCACTTTACTTTACACACCCTTATGATAGACACCCTCAACTTAGGTGATTTACCTGAGTTGAGGTGCACAATGTCCAAGGAGGGCCAGAGCCAAAATAGGTTCATTGTAACACAATTGGGAAGGTGCAAGACAAAACAAAAAAAATAGGCTATACAGTCTCACAATAGGTCTCAAGGGATACTTATTCACATTTGGAAGGCCGTTTAGGCTAAAAGTGGATTTATTTCAAAGGTGGCATAAGATCTTTTCCTAACCGATTACCCTACAATCTAGCCAAGACTAATCCAACAAGTTCTGAATTCAACATACAAAGGGAACAAAGTAGCATCACACACACATAGCACAGGTTTGCATCACAAGCTACCATCTATCCTGTTCATGAAATTCTTAGCTATGATTATTATGTCCCTAATCCTAATGTCATAACAAGATTCACAATGGTTACATATATATACATATCACACAGTGCAGAAACCAAATTTTTGGAGGGGTATCATTTTTCTCAAAAATAAAAAAAAAGTACATCAACTGCCCTAGATACTAAAAAATGTCCTAATTATACAAAAACATACAATACAAAAAAAACACAATACGACACAAAATTACCCTAGACATGTCGATTATACAACCATACATTGGCTGCTAGGATAAGAAGCACAACTATAAAAAATCCATAGCGGCTATGGTAAACCCCACACCCAACTAAAATATGATGCACTATCCCTAGTGCATATAAATAATATAAAGCAAGGGAATAAGGACATACCTGGGATGTACTAGTTATCTAGAACTGACATAAATGAAAAAATACCAAAATACCTTAGATTGCCTCCCAAGCAGTGTCTGATTTATCTTCATTGGCACCACTCAGCTTCCTGGATACTCAGAATTGATCAAGGATGACTTTATCAACTACCTATACCTTATCAAGATTACCTAAATAGTGCTTCATATGCTGCCCATTTACTTTGGATAGGGCATTACCTTCTATTTTTATCTCTACAGAACCATGAGGGAATACCCTAACCACAATGAATAGTCCAGACCACCTAGACTTTAACTTGGCTGGAAACAAGCGAAGTTTTGAATTATACAATAAGACCAAATCACCAGGCTTAACATTCTTTACTTGATTTTCTTGTTATCATTCCATTTCAGTTGTTCTTTAAATATAGCAGAACTCTCTTAATCATGTAGCCAAAATTTATCCAACTCATTCACCTTACTCAATCTCAACTTCACTGCATCATGTCATGCAAAATTTAACTTTTTCAACGCCCATAGTGCCTTATGTTCAAGTTCAACCGGCAAGTGAGATGCCTTTCCATACACAAGATGATATGGGGAGGCACCTATGGGGGTCTTAAAAGCTGTATAATAGGTCCAAAAAGCATCATCTAACTTTCTTGACCAATCAGTCCTATTGGAATTCACAGTCTTCACCAATATGGACTTGATCTCCCTGTTGGAGACCTTAACCTCTTGTTTGATGATGATAAGATATTTCCACCTTATGATTTACACCATATTTATTAAGAAGGATCTTAAATAGATGATTTCAAGAGTGAGACCCACCATCACTAATAATCACACATGGAGTGTCAAATTGAGAAAATATAATTTTTTAGAAATATGATGACACTTCTACCTTCATTATTTGGAAGTGCAACTCTATCTACCCATTTCAAAACATAGTAAACCACCACAAAAATATACTTCATGCAATAGGATCTCAGGAATGGACTCATGAAATTAATCCCTTATACATCAAACAACTCCTGCTCTAAGATAGGTGTCATACAAAATTCATGTATCCGTGAAATATTACCTTGACGCTGAAATTGGTCACATGCTTAAGTAAAATAGTGTGCATCCTTATATATTATAGGCCAATAGTACCCACACTCTAGGATTTTGTGGGCTATGTAGGTTACACTATGATGAACCCCAACTGGTGATGAATGACTAGCTTCAAGAATGCTCATCATTTCCACCTCAATGATACACCTCCGAATAACACCATTCACATGAATCTAGAAAAATATGGTTCATCCCAAATGAACTTCCTCACCTCATGCATAAATCTTTTGCGCTGATAGAAGGATAGGTCTTTTAGAACAAGATCACTTGCCAAATAGTTGGCAAAATCAGCAAACTAGGGGATTAAGTCTTGAGATGCTGCAAGGACCTACTCATATAGAAAAGTATTATCTATATCAAGCTCATCCCCTAATTTTTGCATTGCCTCTTCTTCAAGTCCAGATAAGTCATTAGGAAACTGGTTCTTTATGCCCTTCATGTCTTTCTCCTCAAAGTAAAATTCTTATAGCAAGAGGATCCAATGTATTAATCATGGTATAGCATCATTTTATTACATCAGATACCTTAAAGCTGCATGATCTGTGTGAACTATGACTTTGGTCCCTATCAGAAAGGACAAAAATTTCTAAAGACAAAAACCACCGCATGTAACTCATTGTAACTATGTAGTTGTTCTAGGTGGGGTTTAATTCCATACCGACATAATAAATTAGATGAAGTATTTTCACTCATCTGTGGCCTAAGACAGCACCCAAGGGTACTCCATTAGCATCGCACATAACCTCAAATGGTGAAGACCAATTAGGGGATACAATGATAGTGGTTAACACAAAATGCTCCTTCAGGCACTCAAAGGCCTTAAGACATGCTTTATAAAATACAAATTTCACCTCATTCTATAAAATTTTGCATCTTAGATTAGCAATATTCAAGAAGTCTATAACACCCTGCATTTTTGGGCTAGAATTAGAACTGTCGTTCCTATGTGTATAAGCTCAAACCAATGATTCTCCATGTGAATATAAGTGTCATGATCATTATCCTAGTGTTAGTAGTTTATATGAGGTGAAAAATGTTAATAGGAAACACATAGAGCAAAGTTGAGATAAGATCCTTTAATTTGGCCAATTTTTGGTGTTCGATCCTACACGGGTCAACCTTGAATGTGTATAAATTTTGAAATATGTGAAATTTTTCATCTCAATACCCAGTAAATTATAGATAATTTAAATAGATTTCCAACGATACCAATTTATCCTTAATCCAATACTCAAGCAAAAAGTTATGACTATTTTCATGAGAAACAGTAAGTGTAACACCTCGTGCTTTAAACGCACAAAAAATGCATTCAAAATGACCTTTAGGACACCTATTTCGATGGTAAACCATGTATAGTTATTGTAAGTCGTGCTGGGGTGGTTTTTGGATATTGGCATTAGGTGTGAATCACCAAATGGACCCTCCACAAAGGTCGTGCATTGCAGGGTAAATGCCAACATCCACTGGATGGGCTTGGCTTTTTTCGTACGCCGCCCACCTTGGCCTTGGATTTTGTCGTACGTCGCCCACCCTAAGGGGTGCTTTAGTTATGCGCCGTCCAAAAAAATCCAAGTGCCAAAATTGCTCCATTTTGACTTAGTTTAAGGGCGTTGAGGTCTTTTCACACCCTTAAACTATTTCTAATCATTCTTAAATGAATTAAGGGGTCTTAAAACATGTTATTTCCACTCTATTAACCCCAAATGTCTAGTACATGATTTAAAACCCTTCCTCTCTTCCCAAGAACAAAATTCAAGTTTCTTCCCTCTAGAACTCAAGGATTTAAGTTGCAATTTCAAGCTTTGTTTAAGAATTCATCCAATTAAGGTATTTGGGGTATTCATCAAAGGTTTGCTTTCACCCATTAAGCCCCAAAACCCTATTTTTTGTTAAATTATGAATTATACTCTAATTTATGATCAAGTTCAATGTAAATCATGAAATTCCTCCATATTTCCTCTTTGTTTTATATTCAAGTTATGCTAATAGTTTTACTTCATGAAAATCATGATCCTACATGCTTGAAGTTCCAAAAACTCATGTCATGTTTAGTTAACATCATGTCAAAATTATCAAATTATTCTTTAAATTGTATAAAAATGATATTTTCCCAAGGTTAAATCATTACCATGTTTACATTCATGAAATGTATCAGACTATTAAAATATCTCAAGTTTTGGGTCTTTGAATTATGATTTTACATCACTGTTTTAAGTGTTGTTATTGATATTTTGTAATCATTCAGTGTTGGTAGGTTATGAACACCTAATACTTAAATGATTACTTACGTTTCAAACCTTTTAAGAAATGAGTCAATCAAATCATGATTTTATTGTTAAACTCAGTTTATTATGATAATGTTGAGGACTATCAATTTATATGCTTACATTTACTTCAGAATCTGTATGCACTGTTGTTTTCAAAATACCATGACCTGAGCCTATCAGTTATCAGTGCATGCATCAGTTAGTATTTCAATGTTTTTTAGTTAGAAGTAGGATTTTGCATCGTGTGGGAAGTGTCGATTCAATGCATCCTATTTTTCCAGAAACTATGTGCCTCCATATGTCACGAGGCCTCGCTAGATAGTGGTTCACCTTGCCTAATATGGGCTCAGTTTAGTAATTACTCCAGTTTAGGTTTGACTCTAATGGCAAGGGTAGAATAACCCTCCTCAATATGGGCCAGACGTTAGACTCTATCATAGCTCACATGGTTTGTGCCGATTACATGATAGCTCCCACAGTTTCAGTCAACAATTAGTCTATTTTAGTTCAGGTTTTCTTGACCAAGTTATCAAATTTTAGTAATTATTCAGTCAGTTTTATAGATCATTCATGTTATTCAGATCATGTCAGTACATGTTACACATGTTCTTGCATTCTCAGTTTTACATGTTCATATTTTTATGCTCAATATCCATACATGATCCATAGTTCAATTTTATAGCATGTTCAGTTTTAGATGAGATTTACATACAATATTCATGTTTCTACCGCTTCCTAACTTACATTTTTTTAAGCTTATGAACTTATAAATTTCACAATGACTTACCGTTTTCATGTACAACCATATTTTAAATGCAGATTTTAGTAAATTGATTATATCTTTAGTTGTAAAACATGTTTTAAATATTTCCATGATTTAGTACATGTCTTCATATACTTAATACATTCTACATACTGACCACATATTTGCATTTGTGGCTATATTCCTTCATAATATAGGTACCAGATATAGTCCACCCACTAGGGACAAAAAACTCTCAACATTCAGCCAGCAGGTAATGAGTTCTCTTATTTTGGGGACTTCAGTCCAGTATAAGTCATGTGTTGTATTTTGATTATCCATATGTATTGATTAATGGTAGTTGGAGGCATGTCCCATCCACCTACTGTTAGTATAATAGAGGCTTTATAGATAGTCAGTCATAGTCATGATATGTAATCCAAGTTCTTTCTTCAATTTTATCACGTTGTAAACTATATCAGTATTATACTTGTTTGGATTTTCTCATGATTATATTTTTGCATAACAAATTTATCTATATTCTTGAGATGAGAGCTGTGAAACATGCATAGGGTATCAAATTCATGGCTTAGACTAGTATAACTATGTTGTGTGCTGCACTTTGTAATTATGAGTTAGGCTTGAACATGGAGAGAGTATGCAGTTCAACTCAGACTTTGGCTAGAGTAGTTATATGTACCCATGTAGGAATTATAAGTTGAATAAAATGAGCATGGTATTAAATGGGAAAATTATAGTTGATGGAGTATTTTAGAAGGGTGGCTAAGCTTGAAAGTTAGCAGTTTCATTGTATAAGGCTTAGTAATTCTATCCTAGCTTATATTCTATGTTATAGAGTTGTGACCATGTTGCGATTCCTCATTCAGATATCTTATTTAGATCATGCCCAAAATTCTTTTCTTCTTAATTTTATTATAACTTCTTCCAAAGAGTTTTGAAGAAATACTCTAGATGAGTATAAACTTTCAATATGATTCAGTCTGTATAACCAACAATTCAGTTTAGCAATGAAACAGATAAGCTTCTATAATTTTCCAACTTTCCATCTAGTCTTACTAGCTGAAGTTTCATGAGTATGACTATTCCATAGGGTAATTTATTCACATCCATTCAAATTACAAATTTAGTTCAGTCCATGCATCATGTCTCTGATTCAGATATTTAGTCATGATTCAGTTCATAAGTGTTCTATGAGTGATCTCAAATTTCAAAACATTTCAGCTCAGATATTGTAATATTCCTTGCATGACCTTAGTCTCGTTGTCTAATGATTCATGCTTACATAATTTACTTGGCAATGCCATAAATCCCTTTTCTTTTAATTCTAAGACGTGTTTTGTTGAGGGATAATTCCTAATGAAAAGTTATGTACTTTATTCCATCCTTAGTAAATTTTAGAATTTTATTGCATAAATTATCACTTCCTAGTTATATATGTATGATCTTATCATGAACATTTCAAGTGAGTTCTAAACTCTCAGCATGAATCATCTCCTTGCAGTCAATAGAGTCAAGTCAGATCAGAAATTAGTTTCATAAGGGAAGTTCTAATATTTCATCTCAGCTATATCCTTTATTAGAATACATTTCATGTCTATATTATTTCATACATCTAAAGTTTCAATAAATCCCAATCCATCATTTGAGATGAATGATTCCGAGGGGGAGATGATGTAGCACCCCATATTTTTGGTCTTGAATTCTAATCGTCATTCCTATGTACATAACCTAAAACCAATGATTCCCAAGTGAATATAAGTGTCATTATAATTATATTAGTGTTACGAGTGATTATGAGGTGAAAATTATTCATAAGAAACACTTAGAGCAAAGTTGAGCTAAGAGCCTTTGATTTGGCCAAATTTTGGTGTTCAATCCTACAAGGGTCAACTTTGCACGTGTAAAACTTTTGAAATATAAGGAATTTTTCATATCAAGACCTAAATAATTTGGATAATTTATTTAGCTTTCCAACGATATCAGTTTTGCCTCTATCTGATATCCAAGCAAAAAGTTAAGACCATTTTCGTGAGAAACAGTAAGTGTAACACCGCATTCTTTTAATGGTTGAATAATGCATTCAAAATGACCTTTTGGACCCCCATTTCGATGGTAAACCATGTATAGTTGTTGTGGGTCATGCTAGGGGTGTTTTTGTATGTTTGAATTTAGTGTGCATCGTCAAATGGACCCTCTGCAAAGGTCGTGCGTCATGGGGAAAACGCCAACAACCACTGGATGGGCTTCGCTTTTGGTGTGCGCCACCCACCCCGGCCTTGGAGTTTGGTGTGCACCACCCACCCTACGGTGTGCTTTGGCTGTGCGCCTCCCAACAAAGCCAAGTTCCAAAATTTCTCCATTTTGACTTAGTTTAAGGGCGTTGAGGTCTTTTCACACCCAAAACCATTTCTAATCACTCTTAAATGAATTAAGGGGGTTTTAAAACATATTATTCCCACTCTCTTAACCCCAAACATCCAGTACACGATTTAAAACCCTTCACCTATTCCTATGAAATAAAATTCAAGTTTCTTCCCTTAAGAACTCAAGGATTTAAGTTTCAATTTCAAGATTTCTTCAAGAATTCATCCAATTGAGGTATGTGGGGTATTCATCAATGGGTTCCTTTCACCCATTTAACCCCAAAACCCTCTTTTTGGTTAAATTATGAATTATACTTTAATTTATGATCAAGTCCAATGTAAATCGTGAAATCCATCCATGTTTCCTCATTGTTTTACTTTCAAGTTATGATAATAGTTTTACTCTATGAAAATCATGATCCTACATGCTTGACGTTGCAAAACCCCATGTCATGTTCAGTTAACATCATGTCAAAATTCTCAAATTAACTTTAAAACTATATAAGCATGATGTTTTCCCAAGGTTAACTCATTCCTAGTTTAAATTCATGGAATTTATCAAACTATTAAAATATCTCATGTTTTGGGTCTTTGAATTATGATTTTACTTCACTAGTTTAAGTGTTGTTATTGATGTTTTGTAATTATTTAGTGTTGGTGGGTTATGAATGCCTGATACCTACATGTTTAATTATGTTTCAGACCTTTCAAGTAATGAGTTAGTCAACTTATGATTTTATTATTAAACTCAGTTTGTTGTGATCATGTTGAGCACTATCAATTTACATGTTTATGATTATTTCAGAATTTGTATACGCTGTTGTTTTGAAAATACCATGACCTAAGCTTATTAGTTATTAGTGCATGCACCAGTTAGTATTTTCGTGTCTTTTAGTTGGGAGTATGATTTAGCATCGAGCGGAAAGTATGGGTTTAGCACATCTCACTTTCTTAAAAACTATGTGCCACCGTAGGTTTAAGGTCCTCACTAAAGAGTGTTTCCCCTTGACAATATAGGCATTTTTTAGTGATTACTCCAGTTTAGGTTCTACTCTAATGGCAGGGATAGAAAAACCCTCCTCAACGTGAGCCAAATGTTGGACTCCATGATAGCTCACATGGTTTATGTTGGTTACATGATAGCTCCCACAGTTTCAGTCAGTAATTAGTCTATTTAAGTTCAGGTTTTCTTGACCAAGTAATTAGATTTCAATAATTATTCTATCAGTTTTACAGATCATTCATGTTGTTCTGATCATGTCAGTACATGCTATACTTGGTTTTGCATTCTCATTTTTACATGTTCATGTTTTCATGCTCAGTATCCGTACATGATCCACAGTTCAGTTTTAAAACATATTCAGCTTTACATGAGATTTACATAGAGTATTCATATTTCTACCATTTTCCAGCTTATAGAATTGTTTTCAGCTTATGAACTTATAAATTTCACTATGATTTACCATTTTCACGTGCAACCATGTTTTAAATGCATATTTTAGTAAATAGGGTATAGCCTTAGTTGTAAAGCATATTTTAAATATTTCCATGATTTAGTGCATGTCTTCAAATACTCAGTACATTCCAATGTACTGACTACATATATGCATTTATGGCTATATTCCTTCATAATGTAGGTACTAGATATAGTCCGTACACCAGGGCCAGACAACTCTCAACATTCATCCAGCAGGTGATGAGTTCCCTTATTTTGGGGACTTCAGTCTAGTGCAATTTATGTGTTGTATTTTGATTATCCATATGTATTGATTGATGGTAGTTGGAGGCATGTCCCATCCACCTACTATTAGTATAGTAGAGGTTTTATAGCTAGTTAGTTAGAGTCATGATATGCAATCCAAGTTCTTTCTTCAGTTTTATCACATTGTAAACTTTATCAGTATTATACTTATTTGGATTTTCTCATGAATATGTTTCCTCATAACAAATTTAGCTATTAAATACATTCTAAATCATTTGCTTAAGTATTATTCCAGTTCATGGGTGAGCTTGGGATAACTTGTGGTTTTAAGCACCATTTTACGACTAGGGGGTAGTCTCGGGTCTTAGCAAAGTCCTTGATAAATATCCTATAAAAATGGGCATGACCTAAGAAACTTCAAATAATCTCCCACTTAGAATTGTGGTGGTAACTTCTTAATTACCTCAATCTTTGCTTTATCTACCTCAATACCCCATTTTTAGATCTTGTGCCTGAGAACAATACCTTCATTTATCATTAAATGACATTTTCCCAATTCAATACCAAATTGCACTCTTCACATCTCTGTAGTGTATTGGTCAGATTGGACAAACAATCAATAAAGAAGTCCCCAACAACTAAAAAATCATCCATAAACACCTCAATCATATCCTCCACCTTGTCAGAAAATATATATGTCATGTATCGCTGATAGGTGGAGGGAGCATTGCATAATTTGAATGGCATTCTATTGAATGCAAAAGTACTATAAGGTCAAGTAAAATTCTTCTTTTATTGGTCCTTGGGAGCAATAGTAATCTGATTGTATTCTGAGTATTCTTCATAAAAATAATACCAACCCTAGTCTGTTAGTCTATCAAGAATCTGATCAATGAATAGCTTGGGGAAATGGTCCTTTTGGGTCCACATCTTCATCCTTCTATAATCCATGCAAAATCTACAACCAGTGATCGTTCTCATGAAAACAAGTTCATTCTTCTCATTGGGAACCACTATGATTCTACTCTTCTTCGGCACATATTGAACTGAGCTAACCCACTTCCTACCTACAATGGGGAAAAATACACCAACATCTAGCCACTTGATGATTTCTTTATTTATAACCTCATGCATAAGATGATTCAATGGATCCAATGCTCAAAGCTAGAGATACAATCCTATTCAAGTTTTATCTTATCCGTGCAAATATCGGGTGGAATTCTCACAATATCTACTATGGTCTATCCAATGGCTCTTTTGAACCTATGCAACACTGATAATAATGCTTAACCTGCAACTCTGCCAAATATTCTACTATAATAACCAGTAAGGTATTATCTCCCCCAAGAATATATATCACAAGTGAGTAAGGGGCCTTTAATTCCAAAACCAGTGGCTCCTCAATAGATGCTCGAGCTGGAGGAGTAGTTCTATTCTTCAAATCAAGATCCAACTTTTTCAAAGCATAATTATAAGAACCTCTCCCATGTAATGCTTTAACCATCTCATTCATCAATGCTATTGCTATCAAAATTCATAATGACTGTTATTAACGCCTCAACTCCAAGCCTCTCTTCAATGGGCACAGTCTCTGCATCATCATTATCATCAAGGGTGTCTATCACACTAACCATTTATCATTTGATTGTTGCATTGACTAATATACATCAAAGATTACTTTCTCATCATTTAGTCTGAACTTCATCTTCCTTAACACCATATCAATCAATGCCCCGCTCATAGCTAGGAAGGGTTGAACCAAGACATTAGGGGCTTGGAAGTCCACTTCATAGTTAAGAATTATGAAATCGCTTGGAAATATGAAGGACATCACATTTACCAATACATCACATAGAATACTAATAGGACTCTTCATAATATGGTCAACCATCAATAACCTTATAGACGTTGGTTTGGGTGCCCCCAACTGAAACTACTTGTACACGACTAGTGGCATTAGACGTATTCTGGCTCCCCATTCACATAAAGCCCATTTGAAGTTGAAGGTACCAATAGTAAATGGAATAGTAAAATATTTTGGGTCCTCATTCTCTACCGCTAGAGATCTAGAAGTAACTGCACTATAGTGGTGCAATCCACCAACAACATCAAAACTCACATCTCTCTTCTTTGTCGCCAACTCTTTCATAAACTTAGCTTATCCAGGCATCTTCTCAAGAGACTCAAGAAGAGTTATGTTCAAGATCAACTCTTTCTAGATGGAAATAAACTTTATGAAATTCCCATTCATCCTTCTTGTACTTAAAATCTTGAGGAAAAGGTGGGAGAGGTCATGTAATTTGCTTTACTACAAACTCATAAATCGTTCCCCTATGTTTGACTTTCTCAAAATCAAAATACATACTTGTAGCCTTATCTGACTCTTCTTTAGATGTCTTACCAACCATAACACTATCATTCTTTGGCTCACCAACCATAGGCATAGGGGATAAATAGTTTCCTTACTACTCTGAGTGGTGATAGATAGATAATGACCATTATTTTTAGGATGATAAATTATGTTGCTCGAAAGGGTGACCAACTACCTCTGATTTAAAGTTGTAGACATTTATCCAGACTGATCATCTAATTATTTAATTATAGTAGCATGTGACTCTACCTTTTGGGTCAAGCTTGAGATGTCTGCCTTAATGCCCTTAAGGTAATTTTCCTAATTTTCTTGACCCTTAACTAGCTTGGACAATGTGGCCTCTATACTCGACTCAGTGTCACGGCTACTTGGTAGAACATATGCACCACCTTTATCCTTCTAATAATTCTTGTATCTCCTATCACCGACCTACACTCTGCTCATATTCTATACCTATCCCTATAATAGTACCAACCTTAATTTCATTGCCCTTAGGATTGAAACCCCACAAACTCTCTATCTAGGTATCTCACATCTTCTTTTAAATCAGAATCATATAATCTAGAGGCCTTACCCAGTGAGCCAATGACATTCACCTTCTCAAAATTTATTATTGCAAACTACTTTGGAAACTTCCCAACCTCCTTCCTTAGATGAGCATCTTCATGATCCATTGCATCATTAATAACTTTGTACTTTCTAGAAACACCAAAGCATATGTGAAAGTGCCTCTCTCTACCTCCTGAGTATGCCATCCTCAGTTGGTGAGAGATTTTTGATCTAATATATCTGATACTGTCTCCCAGCATATAATCATGAATGCTCTACCAGTAATAGTGTCTGCCATAGTTCTTGAACTAATTTTGGGGGATCAATAGAAAATCTCAAGCAAGCTCTGCCTTGAAATCCTGTGGTTAGGCACCATCATCAAATTCTTTTTGAATCAAAACCATGCCTTATACGTAGACACAAAGTGTAACCTTATAAAATTTTATATCTCATCCTTCAACTGAAGCATTCTAGATGGTGGAAAGAAAAAATCTTAAAACTACCTCTACAACTCATTCTAAGAAGTGATTGATACTTGAGAAAGTTCTCCTAACCATAATGTAGCTTCACCAGTCAAAGAAAATAAGAACAACCTGAGTTTTAGTGCTTTCTGATTTATATGACATATAGTATATGAAGTGCAAATCCTAATAAAATTTGTAAGGTGCATAGTTGCATCATCTGTCAGCAAGCCTATAAATAAACCCTTCAAATTCAAGAGCTGGATCAAAGCACTTGTGATGTAAAACTTCACATTTGGTGGTAGTGTAGGAGAAATGATAGATCCTATATCAGTAGGCTCAATGTAACCCAAGCCCTTTTTTGGATCATCATATGGTGGCAATTATTGATTGTCTGGGAGTACTTGAGCTCTACCACCTCTAAATCCATCTTAATTTCTGTTGAATACTGCTCAATGATCTACTTCTTATCTCTGCCTTACTAGCTCTACCTTCTGATCTACATGCTAGAAATCTACTTTCCTTCTCTTGTTAGTAGCTTCTACTACTAATTGCTCTATTTTTTGATCAATAATGTCTTGAAAATCTCCGAGAGAAGTGGAGGCACAATATTTGGGCTATCTCAAACCCCTTCAAAATTGCCTTCTCATATGTACTCAGTCATCCTACTAGTTGGCTATAGTATTTCTATGGTTCTTGATTAAGTGGAAGTAAGGGATTTACCTCTACTCCTTGTGTTAGGCATACACCGGTGTACACCCAACTTAAAGTAGAAAGAAAAAACCCAAAAACTTCAACAACTTTAATCAATAATCACATCGTAATCCCTAGAAACAATTCTAAAATTGTGATATCGCCCAAAGATACACCTCAAATTAAAGATAAAGTTATCGATGCAAAATATAGTAACCCAACTAAAGTTGGGGTCGAACCCACTGGGATAAATTTACTATCTCTCATATTTGCTGAAATCAACGGGCAATACAGAAAATTAAATTGGGGGATTATTGTTATAATATGTGAAAAGTAATAAAATATGGAATTCTTTGGTTGTAATCAATCAAAAATGAACACTAGGCTTTTGGTCCCCATGGCTTCTAACTCAATAGGTTTATCATGATCAATCCAACTATTAAACTGTAGTTCATGTAAACTCTGGCAAGTTATGTATCACCAACAACCTCTCGACATACTTTAGTGAATCTCACTCATCTCCCCTCGGTCTCAAAGTATTGCCTTACTAACCCTTGACATGGACCTCAGTTTCAACTATCTTCTATCAGTCTTAAGCTGATTAGATAAAGATAATTATCTTAAGTAAATAGTGATGATTATCTTATTTTGATAATTAACTTCAAATCACTATTTTAATCTTCTTTTCCCAATCTCTACCCCCCTCTGAGATTCTAGTGAATACAGGTGAGATCCTAATGTTTGTAACCATCAAGAAATCAATTAGCGCAATGAAAACCATAATACATGCAACAACTATAATCTAGAAGGATTGAACACTCTTCCTACTTCATTAATTTGTAGGGTTACCATAACCCTAGCTAAGGGAATTAATTGTTGATCATTGTGAAACAATTAATGGAATTGATAATGGAATCCATTGAATCAATCTCACAATAATTGATGAATAAAATCCAATGTCTCTAATTGAATAATTAACCAAAATTAAGAATAAATAAATCCCAAGATCATAATTGAATCTTGGAATCAAATATATATTTGTAAGTAGTACGAGTGTGTAAACTAACTATAAACATCAAAAGGGTATTTATAGAACAAAACAAAACCTTAAGAAACCAATACTAAACAAAAGAGTAAAATCAATGTCAGTGGTCACCTATGGGACTACCTACGGGGAGTAGGTGGTCCCACCGTAGGTGCCAAGAATCCAAAAATGCCTGAGAACTCTCTGAAATTCATGTTTACTATGACTTATGGGGCGTAGGTACTACCTACGACACGTAGATGCTTCAACATAGGCATCACACTCAAATTCTTCAGCTTTTGAATCTCTGATCTTTAACTTTCTGGAACATATTTTGACACCTACTCCATATAGGTAGTACCTACTGGGCATAGGTACACAAGTAGGTGTCCCAAAATCTTTAATTTTCATATCTTTTCTCCTTTTTAGTTCCAAAACCTATTTTTTCGCATAACAAAACACAAAATACATTATATCTAACAGAAAAACCATAGTAACTTTTATATTTTCATTGTTTTAAGCATAAAAATATTATGAACCCATAGCACATAATTAGAAAGATCTTTTGGATATGGTAGAGTGACCAGGGCTTGTTACCATTATGGGGTTATTGGCTATTTCTCTAGAGAGTGTCCAGAACATGGAATGATTTAGCTTACAACATAGAGTGTTCATTTAATTAGATCAGTGTTTCCATAAGTGAGATATGGTGCTCAGAGTTATAGTGGTTGTCCATTGGGTTCTAGTGGAGGTTCTCAGGTGGTCAAGATATGTGGTCATTCAAGCCCCCAATATAGAGCTAGACATGGTCAGTTGTATGTTGTACCTGGTAGGATGGAGGTGGAGTCATTAGATGTTGATATTATAGGTATAATTTTAATATGTCGTCAGTCATTTATTGCTTTTTTTTAGGATACATTTATTCATATGTGTCTGCTTATTATACCCCATTGTGAAGACTTTTCTGAGGAGCCTTTATCTTTTCCATTATGTGTGTCTACTCCCATGGGTGATATTTTAGTAGTGGATCAGGTTCACAGATCTTTTTTGTAACTGTTTAAGAGTTTTATACTCGGGTCGACCTTATTGTGTTACATATGATGGAATTTGACGTGATCCTGGGCATGGACTGGTTATTCCCTTTCATACAATATTGGATTGATTTACCAAGATCATTACCTTATCCATGCATAGAATACCCTAAGTTGTATGTTAGGGTTCTTTTAGCCATGCAATGATAGGAATTATTTCTTATGTTCAGGCTAGGAGATTAATGTTGAGGGGTTACAAGTCTTATATCTTATGTTTGTCATGCTAGTGTTGAGAGTCCTTCATCTTATTCTATTCCTATTGTTTGTGAGTTTCTTGATGTTTACCCTACCAACCTACCTACCCTTCCTCTTAAGTGTGATATTGAATTTTCTATTGATCTTGAGCCCAACACCTAACCTATTTCTATATAACCTATCATGCTTAAGGTTCTAAATTCTTTGCTTCAGGATCTTTTGGGTAAGGGTTTTATTGGGCTAGGTGAATTTCCTTGGGGAGTTGTCATCTTGATCATAAAGAAAAATTATGGTTCTATGTGCATGAGTATAAACTACAAGCAACTTAACAAGGTGACAATGAAGAATAAGTATCCTATACCTCATATTGATGATTTGATTTGCCATTTTCTGGGAGAGCTAGTGTTCTCTAAGATTGACTTGAGATCTAGTTACCATCAGTTGAGGATTCGGTCTGAGGACATCCCAAATACAACCTTTATGACTCTCTATGACCATTATGAGTTCATGGTGATGTCCTTTAGGTTGACCAATGTCCTAACAATGTTTGTAGATTTTATGAATCATATTTTTAGGCCTTATTTGGACTCATTCTTTATTATCTTCATCGATGATATCCTTATTTAATTGAGGAGTAGGGAGGAGTACGAGCAATATTTGATGACTATTCTCCATACTTTGAAGGATCATAGGTTTTGTTCTAAATTCTCAAAGTGTGAGTTTTGTCTTGATTTTTTTACATTCCTAGGATATATGGTGTCTAAGGATGGGCTTATGATGGATCCGATTAAGATTGATACTGTTCATGATTAGTCTAGACCTATATCTCTTATCGAGGTTCATAGTTTTATTGGGTTTGTAGGCTACTACAAATGGTTTGTTGAGAAATTTGCTACTATTGCAACACCTATGACAAATTGATTTGGATGGAGGTTCCTTTTTAGTGGTTCGAACAGTATGATTTGAGCTTTTAGAAAAACAAAGATTTGCTTACTTTTTCTCCCATTTTTAATCTTTCGGTAGAGGGTGAGGGGTTTATAGTTTATTATGATGCTTCTAGTATTGGTGTGGGTTATCTTTTAATGTAGCAGGGATGAGTTATTGCTTATGAGTCAAGACAACTAAATGTGCATAGGCATAACTGCCCAACCCATGATTTAGAGTTGGCATAAATATTTTTAGCACTCAAGATTTGGAGTCACTACTTGTATGATGTTAATTACGAGATCTATACTGACCATTATAGTCTTCAGTAAAGTATGACCCATCGGGAGCTTAATTTATTGCAACAAAGGTGGATTGAGTAACTAAAGGACTATGATATCTCAATTCTTTACCATCTGAGCAAAGGGAATAAGGTAGCAGATGCCTTGAGCTGGAAGACAGTGAGTGTAGGTAGTATGGCCTTTATTTTAGTTTTGGAGCAATGGTTGGCTTGGGACGTTCAGTCCATAGCTAACTTAATAGTTCACTAGGTACCCCAGGAGGATTCTTGCTAGTGTTAAGGCTAGATCTACCTTGATGGAGCAGATTCAGGATTGTCTATTTGAGAATGGTAGACTTTGTGGTATTTGTGATCAGGTGCTGAGGGGTGAGCTTGATCGGGCTACCTTGGATTCTGAGGGTGTACTAAGGTTTTCTGGCGGCATTTATGTTCTGAAGGATGGAGACTTGATTCAATTGATATTGTGGGAGGCTTATAACTCATGATATTCTATTCACCATAAGATGGATAAGATGTATAGTTATTTGAGGCAACACTATTAGTGGAGTGGTATGAAAAAGGATATAGAAGACTTTGTAGCTTATTGCCTATGTTGTCAGCAGCTGAAGGCCGGGTATCAGAGACCTTGTATTCTATCTAGAGATTAAAAGTTCCTTACTAGAAGTGGAAACAGATCACTATGGACTTCATGAGTGGTTTTCCTCTCACTTCTCATAGGTCTGATGACATTATTATAGATTGATTAAATAAATCAACCCACTGCCTTCCTATTCAGATGTAATTAAGTACCGAGAGGTTTTCTTATATCTATGTTAGTGAGATAGATTACCTGTATAGAACTGTGTCTATTATTTCAGATAGAGGCTCAGAGTTTACCTCTAGCTTCTAGAGGACTTTCTAGAAATATTTTGGTACTCAAATTGACCTTAGCACCGCTTTTCATCCTCAGACCAACAGGTAGTCGGGGCAGGCTGTTTAGATTTTGGAGGATATGCTTTGTGCATATATTATGGACTTTAGAGGTTAGTGGGGGTAACACTTGGCCTTAGCGGAGTTCTCATATAACAATAGCTCTAATTCTAGTATTGAGATGGTGCCATTTGGGGCATTATATAGTAGGCATTATTGATCGTTGATATGTTGATTAGAGACATCTGAAATTAGTCCAATAGTACCAACTTACTTTATGAGTCGTTAGATAAGGTCTAAGTCATTCAAGATAGGCTAAGGGTAGCTCAGAGCAGGCAAAAAAGTTAGTCTAATTATAGACTTTATGCCTTGAATTTTGCTGTTCGTGATTGGGTTTTCCTTTGCGTATCACCCGTGTAGGGTGTGATGAGTTTCAAGAAGAGGGGCAAGCTCATCCCTAGGTGTACCGAACCATTTGAGATAATTCTGATGGATAGAGAGGTTTTATATAAGTTAGCCTTAGCCTCAAATTTTTTAGTTGTTCATCCAGTTTTCCATGTCTCTATGTTGCAGCATTATATTCCTGTTGAGTAATGTGTGCTTCGGTGGGACTCGGTTCATTTAGACAATGGTTGTCCTTTGTGGAGAAGCCAACTTTTATATTAGACAAGGATATCAGGTGGTTGTTCTCTAGAGAGACTTCAGTGGTTAAGTCTAAGTGGAGACATCTTCCATATGAGGAGGCCATATGGGAGATCGAGAGTGATATGCAATCCCACTATCCCCACATGTTCGTGCCTTCAGTTATACATTGATCCTTTACTTTCGTGGATGGAAGTCCTTTTAGTAGTTGTTATTGTTATTACCCTCTAGGTCTTTTTCTGAATTTCCCACTATTTAAATATTTAGAACTTTCCCATAGATGCCCCAAGTCATTTATGACTTGATGGATCCAACAGTTCAATTGTCGAGCAGTTTGTTTAGTTTTTAAAGCCAATTTCTTGTTTTGAAATTTTCACTGCTTTGAGTTAGTATTAATTCTAAACTATAAGTAAACATTGATTTAGGGTAGGGGAGCCATGGTTTGGGTCTCAAGTCTTTGAAATTTATTTTGGGTTATTGGGTGAATTTTGGTTAAAACGACCCTTGGATATGGGACCTACATTTCAACAAAATGACCTCGATGGAAATTTTGATGGTGGAGTTGAGTAAGAAATGTAGAATTTGGTTGGTAGAATAGTTCACTTGTGTTTATGGGATTACGATAAAATCTCAAGGTTCCAATAAGAGATTTTACACATGGTCAAAACTGTTAGGGCAACTTAGGCAGGTGTAGTCCAAAAATACCCTTAGCATTTGCGAAGGCCAAAACTATCCGCTATCATATTTTCTAGCATGATTTTACATTCACGAAGAGTCTCATTTAGGCCATACCAAACCTTATCTTTTACAATCATGGTAGACCATCCATATTCAAAATAGGTAAGCTGGGTCTTGGTCTGCATTCGCGATGGGGTCCACGCATTCCCGAAGAAGGGACCCCTGGAAATTTTTAATATTTTGGAACCCAATTTCTCTTTCATTTTGTCCCCACTTTATAAATAACCCTATAGAGCTTAGAGAAAGAAGAGATTGATCATTGAGTTTTGGGAGTGAGTTGAAGACCTCATTGTGGTCACTTCCCTATCGTTTATTCTGCAAGTTCCTTTTAATTTCTTAGTTTATTATCCAATTTAAATTCAAATCCCTAGTTTACTTTATGGATTGATTTATGGTTCATTTGTGCTTTTATTACACCCATTTTAAAGGGTAAATTTCCCTTAAGCCTAGAGGGACATTTTGATGGATTTAAATTAGTGATCCCACAAGAGGGCCCCATATGGGATTTTAGCTTGATTTTGGACTCGGAGAATGTATATGCAATATGGATGTTGTTATTCTCATATTAACAAATAGATTATTATTTTGATAGAGTGGCATCATATGGAGTCTTCTTGGAAGGGAAAAGCTCAATTTATTAGACTTTCTCGAGATTCATCGGCATCCAGGTAGGATAGGATTACTTTCCTTATAGATTTAGCTTTACTATGGTATTATTATAGTAATGTGGTAGATTTGGGTTGGGGTTTACAACTTTGTTGCATATTTAGAGAATCTCCAATTATTTAGCTGATAAGAGAGCAATTTTAGGTAGAACTGACCCATTTTTCTTCTCTTTGAGTTAAATTATTGTCTTAGGACTAGGTTGGATCTATATAACACCATATAATGGAACTTTGTAGCCTTATTTTGGTTTTAGGAAGAGATTTTTTTTGTATGGCCTATTTAGGTAAGTAGTGGGTCCCATCGACCCTCTTTTAGGTCAAATATACTAATTAACTCCTTTTTGACCTAAGAGTCCTTCTTTTATCATCTTTTATACAATGTTGGACCTTTGACCTTAGGATGATTTATATATATTTTCATCCCTTGTGTAGACTTTTTATTTAGCATTTACTTTAAAGTTCAGGTTCGAGTTCAACATTTGCTATTCACCTATGATGTTAAGTTTTGGTTCAATTCTAGCATTTACTGTTCTCTTATGATTCTACGTTTCTGCTTCAAGAACAACAATTATGGCACAAAGGGATTCTCAAATATGATATCGGTTGTCACTTACTTTATGTTTACTACTATCGAGTAATTTTTCGTTGATTATACCCATCGGGCTTATAGGGGAATGGTTGGGTTAATCCTCTCTTGTTTGTGCCTTGTTAGCTAATAGAGGTCTAGCTAGGTTGTAGTTAGCTTGTATTCTATTCAAATTGCTTATCTTGCTTTCTTATCATTTGTTCAGTCAGAGTATTATTTCAGGTTTTCCCCTTTGTCCTTGACTTTAGTTTACATTCTCACATCTTATTATGATTTTATTATGATTTAGCTCAGTTGACCAATGATGCCTACTAAGTACCCATTGTTTTGGTACTCATACCAAACTTATACACTTTCTTTTAGTGTAGATTCGAGTATGTGTCACCTCCGCTGGCGTTATATCTACCTTGCACTCAAGATTCGAAGATAGGGTGAACTTTTAGAGCCGGAGCTGACTCTATATCCTTCTATTAATTTAGGTCAGACTTTAGTTATTAAGACTATCTGTATATTAGATACTATTTAGTACTCTTATTCTCTTGGATTTACTGGCTCTTAGACAGACCTTACTAGGTAGTGGAATATTCTTTTGTTCTCTTTCCTTCTCTCTTTTGGTATATACTCTATTGCACTTATATTTTATTGCTTATACTTCTATTGTGCTTATTTTTGTTAATTATTATACCTTCCACCAACTAGATCATTAATTACTATTTTGGTTAACAATTTGGCTTACCTACTGGTAGGTTAAAGTAGTGCCACCATGACTCACAAAATTGGGTCGTGACTATTGATCTCGATACTTCTCATATCTTTTCTCTCAGCCAAACCTCTAGAATAAGAAATCCAACCTTCATCTAAACTTTCTATTTTTATCGGATTGATTTTCTATAGTTTTATAAAATTACTTCCATCAATATTTTTGGGGACTATAGGTCTCCTGTTTGGAAAATCAGAACCTCGGTGTTCGGAGCCTACCCCATGAAGATTTCTAATTCCTTTAGAGTTGGGGTCATCTCGGAGTTCTAGAAATTGAACACATTGTTATTGTGATCCCAAGCATCAATCAATGCCTTAAAAACATCTCTTCCGGGATTTATTTCCATCATATGCACAACATGTCCCAAATAGTCTTTCAATATCCCACCATTTCATTCCACCATTACCACAAAAGTATGGGAGTATGATAAAAAATCATAAATTTTGGTATACCTTCAAGCCAAGGACTTTTCTCACACATTCCTCTAGTTGGAAAATTCATGTTATACCTTTTGTGAGAGAAGAAGAAAAACAATCTTAACACCTACCTAGACACAAATTTGTTTGAAGTAAGAAAAGATGCATAAAAGAATTTAAAGGAAAAAATGTTTGGCTATTAATAAATCCCATATAACTATTTTTAGTATAAAACATATATACATATATAAATATCTTGAAAAGCAAGGTCGAATTCAAGAGGGGCTGCTTACGCATCACACAAAATGGCGAGCATAAGGCTTGGGTAGTTCATGACATTAAAAGAGATGGTTTAACTTTTTTCATGAAGTTTAAAGAAATGATTTGACTTTTCTTTATAAGAACCAAAAAAGAAAAAAAAAATAAAGAATTTAGAAATTTTACTTCAACTGAATTCTTTTTTGTTTCTCCATTTAAAAAAAAATAAAACTTGAATTATTTTCTTTTTTCCTTAACCTATTGATCATCTTAAAGATGGTCAACAAGCAAAACTCTTTTAGATAAATGCATTTCAGATAACTTACAAAATGAACATAATGGTCTTCATAATGGTTACTATCTTGGACAAATACGACCCTTGTGCCAAATCTCTCTAGGTCAAATGCACATGTTGCAAATAAACCGTAGCATCAAGGGATATTCATCAACCAAGGTTTTGTTATACTACGTTTATCATCCTAAAGGGAAAGGTGTCTAGACTAGCTAATCTAAGTGAACATGTCAGACCGAGGATGACCAATTTACCAGTAGCAAAGCTATTCTAGTTCTACTGGTGATCCACCCCGCCTAACATGTATGACAAATATTCCTTAAATAAGGAGTGTAACCAAACAATGATTCATCTTAGATAGAATTTTTTATAGAGTGTAGCTACACACATAGTAAATAGTGGTACGTATATTCAGAGTCTCAGAGGGGTTCGAGATAAGACAATTTATAAATGAATAGTCATAGAATATCAAAGTAGTAAATAAGCAAGCAAAGAGAACATTGGGACAACAAATACTATATGTATCCAAGAATTAAAGAAAATGAATGATAAGTCAGTATACAAATCTAGAGTTCTGGTTATTCCTTAGCAGAGTCGTCAGAGATGTAACACCCCTTTTTTAATCAACCCCGCTAGGATATGATTTGAAAAGAATGTTTTTCCAATTAAAGCACCTTTTTAAAATGGGATTATATTATTTATAGAGATGTATGTCATGATAAAAAACTAAGGTCAAGATTGCACATATTGAGACTAAGCCTTGATAAGTAAGCCAATCACCCAAACTAATATGTAATAAGAAATCATAACACGATTCCCAAGGTGAGACTTCTAGAGCTAGGTTAGACCATACATTTACCATTTTACCATAAGTTTGAATAATAATAGATACCACAAACCATCCTAAAACCTTGTGTCATAGTGTAAGAACAACCTAAACACAACTCAAATTCTGAAAAACAACTAAAAATGTAAAAACAAACTACAAGTCTGTCTCTGAATATAAAATAAGGCATAAGCTGGATAAGAGGAGGTCTAAGTTTGACTCTGAAGGCATAGAGCGGCCAATACCTCGACGTGTCAAAGATCACCTCATGAACTCAGCTATTGCAATGCAGTTGTATCATAATCTGCATCGAAAGGGCATAGTTAGGATGAGTATGGTCCACTTGAACTTAGTAGGTATCATACGCTGACTAAGAAAAGTAAAAAAATATGATAAATAAATGCATATTATGCACACATCACCTTCAATTAGAAAATATTTGAAATGGTAGCTTACACCGTCTCCACTAACACTTCTATATATAACACATAAACAAGAAGACATGTATAAGAAAGAAACAAAATGGATATGCATCAAACTAAGTACACAAGCATACCACTAAAGATGAATAACGTATGAAATATAATGTAGATGATAATAATGATGTGATGTGGCTGAGGTTATCGTATAACCTCGTATACATCTTCTGAGCCTTACAGTTTCCAAGTAGGACCTATGCAGGGTTTGAAATAATGTACTATCTAAATAGTCAATCTTATTCTCAATATCCATTTCTCCTTTCTTATTCGAGGGCTATGGTAGAGGATTTTGTAAAAATATCTCATTCATGTCAAAAATTAGTGTTTCGACAATGGTACTAATACCTCATGAATATATGAATGATACGAGCACGTAATGTTCACAACCAAACTAGAATGAAGATCTAAAAGTACATTCAATACATGTACACATAAGCTCAAAATCCACTCAATATGTCAACTAACCATGATTTCGTATCAAACATGTATCATTAAAATGAAAAATTCAAGACATCATTAATTTCACATTAACCCCTACATAGGTATTTCTATCATAACGAAAACCACCAAATGCATACACAAGGCTATTAATATAAAATAACGCCCCACACAGATAACACACAATAAATATCATCTCGAGCCACCAACAACAATAACATAAGCCTCCACACGGGCACCCAATAATAATAATTTACTGACACATAGATTCCATGATTATTACCTAGCCCATAGCATGCTTTTAAGTAATTATTAACTACCCAGCCCAATCTGAAAAAAATTAAGCCATTACCTACTTCGTGATAATGTAATTCAAGGTTAAAGCCCTTTAACGTTGAGTTTTCTCTTTTCAGAAGACCTCAAAATAAACTAAAACAGACAAATATAGAATTTATGCATTAAAAGGAAGACAACGATACCCATATGGTCCATTATCAAGTCGGGGTCATAGCGGACCCCTAAAATGGGTTTTTGAAATGGAAGGGTAAAATCATAATTATTGTTTCAAAACCCTTACCCAGACATAGGAGAAAACCTATGTGAAAATGAGGTAAAAATGGGGTTTAAATTGAAGAAAACCTACTTTATGCCTTTCGGGCCAAAATCCCCAAATTTTATTTTTGAAATTACAATTTAATGATTTTTAGATGATAATAATCGATGTAAAATCATTTAAATAGTGATTTGGAGCTTACCCAAGCTCGAAGATGGTAGAAATCACCCAAAACTATTTCAACCTGAAGCATAAAGTCTCAAAAATGAAAGAAAAATTGAGAAAGACATTTTTTTGTACTGTCCTAGCTATGACCACTAAAGCGGTCAAATGGTCGCTTAAGTTGCCATCGATTAAGCACTAAATGATCGCTTTAGTGGTCCAACCCAAAAAGGGTATGCCACTAAAGCGGTAACGGTCACAGCTTTAGTGGTAGTTTCTTGGGCTAGCAGGGTCCGCTAAAATGGTGCATGGGCCACTTAAGTGGCTACCACTCTAGCGGTCCTTTGGCCACTATAGCGGCCATACTAGATACAGCTTTATCAATAACTTTGCCAAATTATAAAGTTCCGAATAAGCCTATAAATTTTGTTCAAAATTTCATGAAGGCAAACAAAATATGTTACTAGACTAAATTCAATGTTTCAGAATCAATGGCGAAATCAAATTTTTGAAAGGAGGTTGTTTGAAAAAATTGACGTCCAAGACCTAATTTCACAATTTTCTGAACCAAAGGTCAAAATGAGATCCAAAAGGAATAAAATTAAACCAACCATGCTACCAACCCAAAATCTGCGTTCCAAATCTGCTCACATAGTCCTTTTTTTATCCAAAAAGCAAAACAACAAATATTGTCCAAAGTCCACTAAAAGGCCTTTTTGAGCTCTATAAATCAAAAACTCGCACAAATAGCTTCGGTTCACATAAAGAACCGTGCGAACCACCCCCAAACCCTAGAAATAACCCATAGAAATCATGGATAGGGGTAAAATGGTCAAAAATCATAAAAAGGGAAAATTCATAGAATCAAGTCCTTACAATATCCACCACTAAGAATCTAGTACGTCCTCAAACTAAAGTCAAGAAAAATACCTAAATCAACATAAAGATGGGGATAATTACTATGCATGTCAGACTCGACCTAAGTAGCCTCATCTACAAAATGATGTCTCCACTGGACCTTAACTACCAGAATATCCCTAAAACATAATCGCCTACCATCCTGGGCTAAAATAGAGACTGGTTCATCAAAAATAAACAACCTCTCATCTAACTACACTGTGTCCCATAAATGACATAAGACTCATAAAAAATATAGTGCTATAGCATGGATATAGGAAAAACTAGATGAACAACTGAAAGGTCTGGGGGTAATGCTAATATGTAAGCTATATCTATTAGTCTAAGAAATCTCAAATAGCCCAATATACCTAGAGACAAGATTGCCCCTCTTCCAAAACCTCATCACGCCCTACCTAGGGAAAAATATGAAGAAAGACTTGATCATCCATACTAAATCTCAAGGTACAAAGTCTACGATCCGCATAACACTTTTGCCTAATCTGAGCTGCATGAAGACTATTTTGAATGACCTAAACTTTATCCAAGGATTTGCAAAGCAAGTTTGTCACAAGTGACCCCAAGCTAACCCTTCTACTGGCATAACTCATAAGAAACTGAATAAAAATACAAATCCATAAAAATCAGCAGAAATTAACTCTTTTCTGAATCTGATCGATACAAAAATGGAATTTTATAGGATTACAATTCTGCCTTTACAACCAAAATTAAAACAAAATACATCAAGTTCTACTGACTGTCTATGAAGCCACTACTAGTACTGACTGTAGGTAGCCGGGTCATGACTCTCGACTACCCCAACTCAATACGACTGAATAAACAAAATACAACACTATAAACTCTACATAACTAACCCAAGCCCTTGAATCAAAAGGACTCATCACCTGCTGACTGGATACCACGAACTGACTGGATCCAAAGGTGCAATTATAACTTGTACCTACATTCCAAGAAAATGTAGCCCACATACGAATATGTGGGTCAGTACCATGGAAAAATACCGAGCATATGGGGGTGTATGCAGTTGTATAAACATCATCATCATAAATATTTATAAGAAATATGCAGGATGTATGAAAGACTCACATAGTCCGAAGAAAATCATCATAATCATGAGAGGATGAAATAAGTATAATAACACATGTGAGTTATCATATAATTTGTCAATCACTTTCAGTTCATCAAGAATATAAATTCTCATAATGTAAATATCACTTAAATCTTTCGAAAGAATAACTTTCACAATTCCACTTTCAAATTACTTCACCGATCACGATAGACACAAGGAAACACACACACACTTTGGGAGATCCTATTATCGATATAAACCATGTGAGCTACATGGAGTCCAACGTACAACCCACGTTGGGGAGATCCGTCCTATCCTTTCCATCGGAGTAGGACTTCTAATATCAATTCAAAAACACTAGTGATCATTATATAAATCAGCCTCAGGCTCATATCCTATGGGGGCACGTAGTTTTAGGGTAGTAAGGTCACTTTATAACTCCCACTCGGTGCTAAATATTACTGCCGGACTTAGCTCAGAAATTAAAATCAGCCTCAGGCTCACATTAAAGAAAATCCACAATAAACACATCAACAATTTTCATCGGGAGCCAATTTGCTACCCCTTTATCATAATCAATAAAAACGTGGGTTTCTTTCACAGTCGAGTTCAAAATAACTCATTAACAACCAAAAGGTTAAATCATTCAAAACATCTCAAATATTCAACATCAACGGGCTTATAACACACATTTTCTCAAAAACAAAATTTCAAATGGGGTTCGCGACCCAAATATCAAAATCATGATAAATATCATTCAAGAATCATGCTTTATATCACCACACAAGTAAATTCATCTTTCAAAATCATAAACATCATGATTTCATAATAATCATCATAAGATATGGGTTCATGCTTCAAATTCATAAAAAATCAAATAAAAATCATGCCTTTGTAAGGAAAATTACTTTTGGGCACAAGAACGAAAGAGAGTTCTTGTTGAAAACCCCCACATACCTTGAATGATGAACTTTAGATCGATACTCATTTTTGATATGTTAATCGTGCCTTTGAATGATGGTTCTTGGTGTTCTTGAACTAGGAACTTGGAATCTTGAATAAATTTGTAGAATTAATGGTGAACTTTGGAGGTTCTTGAAGTTGGATGTAGGAGCTTAGGGTTTTCTTTTTGAGGGAATTTGATGAAATATAACATATAATGCTTCTAATAGGCTTTAATATAGGATTTGAAAGGGTTTTGGGTGAGGGGGAATGACCAAAACACCCCTAAAAATCAAATAATTCTCGAATTTGTCCTTTGGTGGACTGTTTTGATAGTCTAAAGTTGATCAACCATAACGTTTTACTCCGATATCCAAATTGGATGAAACTAATTTCATTAGAAATAGGACTCTCATATCTTTCTGGTGATATATAGTATCTTACCCAGATCATTGTGTACAAGGAGTTATGCTCATTTGAAGTTGACCCAAAAATTCACTTTTGATAGGCTGAAGTAGATCGACCATAACTTTTTGCTCCGATAGACAAATTGGATGAAACCAATTTCATCGGAAAGAGGACCCGCAGAGCTTTCCGTTGATATATAGTAGATCACTCATATCATTATGTTAAAGAAGTTATGATCATTTAAAGTTCGAGAAAAAATACTCCAGGCCTTAGTACTTTTTTCCTGCACGTTTTATTGTTCACTACTATTTACAGTTCGATCGGAATGTTCATAACTCGTCGCTCGGGTGTCCATTTTGGATGATCCACATATCGTTGGAAATCTTATTCGATAATCTACGCAATGGTGGGTAATAATCAAAGACATTCCATACAGAAAATTTATAATTCATTCTAGAAGATAGAACCCAACACGTTTACGCACAAAATTTCAATGAAAAATTTCCCGGGGTATTACATCATCTCCCCCTTGGAAACATTCGTCCTCAAATGTCGATGAATAAGTACAGAATACCATGGAAATGAGGACAAAAGGCTGGGATAATGAAATCAATCCACTTACTTCACTCCAAACTTTCGAATACTTCATAGAACATGCGATTCATAATGAGAATGGTCACATAGTTGGATCTTAAACCAATGAGATTGATTTTAAGGAATCGATATCTTTGGTTTATTCAGAGACTGAGAATCAACGGTCTCAAAGGGGATCCCACCGAAAGAAGGACCACTTGCGCCCAAATGAAATGTCCCTCAACACTCCCTCCAAAAGATTCAAATAACATTGTTCGGGGAGAAAATGAACTATAATTTGATACAATCCTATCGTATGGGAACAAGGACCCATATGGTATAAATTAAGATAGGAATTTCTAGGTCTTGGGAAACATAACTCCTTGCTTCCAAACTTAGCAACACTTCCCAACTACTTCCTCGACTATGTTCAAGCCTAACTCTAAGTACTCATGAGATACACCACATAACACTATAATATTAATCTATATCATGAACCTCAATACACACTGAGCCTCACAACTCCTCACTTCAAACATAACTCTTATTGTTACTCCAACAACCACATACAATCTTATACTAGGGATCCGCTAACTTGCGGTGCATTCTTTTAGATATACAACCATAACATTCAAGCCTATACTCATAACCACATACGCACTTCGCACATGTACCTCTAAACGAACACTCATAAAGCATCTTCCTCGTATTCTCTAAGATTCCATCAACTACATCATTCACACATACTGGTTAATTCTTTAAACGACACACATAACATTTTCTCAACCAATTGAACTATACACAAAAACTCTGTATTACTATTCCTACAACCTCATTGAAGTGCATAAAACCAACGCACAACAATCTTTCAAAATAAACATTTAAAACTTCAACTAACTATGGCATGTATCAAGGACTTAGCCTCAATCTAACTTCACTTCACCGCCGTGAGCACACCACCTTCTATCATAGATAACGAAGTATCTTTTCTCTCTTCTAGATAACTGCTCAACACCATTAGCTTGACTTAATGAAAAGATCACAAAATTTTAAAACATGAAGACCTGAAACATGAAGGGATAATGTAAATAACTTGACTCTCTCTATTGAGGCCTTAGGAATAAAATATCAAATACAATGGGTTCATTACGGTATCAAAACTGAAGACACCCATAACGAAAAATGAATCTCATTGATCAATAAGAGTATTGCCTGAGTACTGGAACTGAACATACTGTAAAACATGAGTATATGAGTCATGGGCGGCATGCCCTGAATTTAGCGCTCATAACTTATGGAACGTGATTCCAACTGCTAGAAGAACTGGAATTTCTCATTTTTGGAAACTATAAGAGTGTGTAATTCTCCATAATGTGTATGAACATGAATTAAGATCATGGAACTGAAATGTAAAGCATGAGTAGGTTTGGGACAGCTAAAAATACTGAAATAACATTGGGTCAAGCACCGATCTTTCTCACAACAAATTTACAACTTACTGGTACTTCTACTAAAATGTAAAAGCTTGACTTGACTAATTGTTCTATCATCTCCCCTTTAGCTTTAAGCCACCACTCAAATTCTCAAATGCTTACTAATTTCAAATCTCCACGAACATCTCTATCGCCGAAATGTACACTATCTAGTGCTTACAATCTTATTTCTATTAGCTCAACTTGATTACTTTCTAACCTTTTGATAGACCATGCTACTTCTGTCTTCTCCCTCTAATACTATGCCTATGAACTTATGTTTCTAACCCATAAGAATCAAAATCACACTAAAGAGGCTCAACATTTCCAATCATACGCCTCGCCTTAACTTAGCCATTCAAACATCATCCATCGTCTAACTAGTATTTATCCATCTAACAATACCATGGCCCGACTCACTACACCACATACACTAATCTTCGAAATTAAAGCAGTCCCATAATATCTTGGGTGAACTTTCTCATCATAATATAATATTAAACTTAATTACAAGTCAACTACACTTAAACTCTTGTGTACACTGTTCAAGCCTATTAGGTCACTTCCGGCAACTAATACCATTAATTCGGAAATCGTCACATTCGGCTTCATGATCACCAATCGTTCAAACTTAAGGTCTCACACTTCACATAATTTACAACTCCATCTCACGCATAACTCCCACGTGAAGATTATAAAACAACACATCCATGAACACTAGCCCACTTAAACTTCATAACAATAATAATTGGTCCTAATCATATAGCCTATCTTATTCACAATCCATTAACATATCCTTCTTTCACCCGTCACTACTATCTATCCTCTTGCAATCTAGAGAGCGCCTAGATTAACAACATTTACCCACCAAGTACTTTCATCAATAACCTATACTTTTCTAACACCACAAATACCATCAATAACTCTTTCCTTACCCTAAGCAAACAATAATCTACCTTAACTAATAACTCCTTCTCTAACTTTCACTAAACTAACAAACAAGGGTATATCACTTCATTACTAATTCAATCATAAGCAAAAATTCAGATATACATATTCAATAAATCGCCCTTACCACCTTTCTTGTCACTACACTTCTAAATCCACACTTTCAACTAACACAGGAACGACAAGATAAATAACAAGTTGCTAGTGAATCGAAATAGGCCTCACATGGCTTCACTAGACTTTGGTTTTGTGTTTTGATCAAGAAAGTTATATGAATAACAAAGTAACTATGCTAGTGAATCGAAATAGGCCCCACATGGATTCACTAGACTTTGGTTTGTATTTTGAACAAGAAAATGAGATGAATAACAAAGAAGCTATGCTAGTGAATCGAAAGAACCCCACACGCCTTCACTAGACTTTGATTTTTCACAAATATAATGATAACAAGATTACATAATACAAGAGATAGAAACTTGACACACATAATTCAACGATCTAAGAATACACCTTACTCTATCTTAATTAAATAACTCATAAGAATGAGGGCATAACTATCTACGGAGAATTAAGATTAACTGTTTCTGATACCTTGAAAATGAGGCAGAGTTGGCCAGAATAGAGTAAGATGAGAATCTATATAAGCTTCTTGGAGAACATTTTTATAGCACGATCTTAGACTTGAAAGAAGGGAAACATTTCCTAAATGCCCTGTAGCCTCTCAAAGAAAAGTACAGACGTCTCTGTACTGTTCCACAAGAATCTACTAGACACGACTTCATAGACACCCTAGGACACTTGAACTCTATGCTATGATACCAAGTTTGTAACACCCCAAAATCGGGTCCCGAGACGTCACACGGTACTTAGGGTCACAAGTGACCCCAAGCTAACCCTTCTACTGGCATAACTCATAAGAAACTTAATAAAAATATAAATCCATACAAATCAACAAAAATTAACTATTTTCTGAATCTGATAGATACAAAAAAAGAATTTTACAGGATTACAATTCTGCCTTTACAACCAAAATTGAAACAAAATACATCAACTGCTATTGACTATCTATGAAGCCTCTACTAGTACTGACTGTAGGTAGCTGGGTCATGACTCCCGACTACCCCAACTCAATACGACTGAATAAAGAAAATACAATACTATAAACTCTGCATAACTCACCTAAGCCCTTGAATCAAAAGAACTCATCACCTGCTGACTGGATACCACGAACTGACTGGATCTGAAGGTGCAACTATACCTTGTACCTATATTCCGAGAAAATGTAGCCCACATATGAATATGTGGGTCGGTACCATGGAAAAATACTGAGCATATGAGGGTGTGTGCAGTTGTATAAACATCAGCATCATAAATATTTATAAGAAATATGCAGGATGTATGAAAGACTCACATAGCCCAAAGAAAATCATCATAATCATGAGAGGATGAAATAAGTATAATAACACATGTGAGTCATCATATAATTTGTTAATCACTTTCAGTTCATCAAGAATATCAATTCTCATAATGTAAATATCACTTAAATCTTTTGAAAGAATAACTTTCACAATTCCACTTTCAAATCACTTCACCGTTCACCATAGATACAAGGAGACACACACATACTTTGGGAGATCCTATAACCGACATAAACTATATGAGCTACATGGAGTCCAACGTACAACCCACATTGGGGAGATCCATCCTATCCTTGCCATTGGAGTAGGACTTCCAATATCAATTCAAAAACACTAGTGATCACTATATAAATCAACCTCAGGCTCACATCCTATGGGGGCACATAGTTCTAGGGAAGTAGGGTGACTTTATACCTCCCATTCGATGCTAAAAATTACTCCCGGACTTAGCTCAGAAATTTAAATCAGCCTCAGGCTCACATTAAAGAAAATCCACAATAAACACTTCAACAATTTTTATTGGGAGCTAATTTGCTACCCCTTTATCATAATCAATAAAAATGTGGATTTCTTTCACAGTCGAGTTCAAAATAACTCATTAACAACCAAAAGTTTAAATCATTCAAAACATCTTAAATATTCAACATCAACGTGCTTATAACACACATTTCCTCAAAAATACAATTTCAAATGGGTTTCGCAACCCAATTATCAAAATCATGATAAATATCATTCAAGATTCATGCTTTATATCACCGCACATATAAATTCATCTTTCAAAATAATAAACATCAAGATTTCATAATAATCATCATAACATATGGGTTCATGCTTCAAATTCATAAAAAATCAAACAAAAATCATGCCTTTGTAAGGAAAATTACTTTTGGGCACAAGAACGAAAGAGAGTTCTTGTTGAAAAACTCCACATACCTTGAATGATGAACTTTAGATCGATACTCATTTTTGAGATGTTAATCGTGCCTTTGAATGATGGTTCTTGGAGTTCTTGAACTAGGAACTTGGAATCTTGAATAAATTTGCAGAATTAATGGTGAACTTTGGAGGTTCTTGAAGTTGGATATAGGAGCTTAGGATTTTCTTTTTGAGGAAATTTGATGAAATATAACATATAATGATTCTAATAGGCTTTAATATGGGGTTTGGACGGATTTTGGGTGAGGAGGAATGACCAAAATGCCCCTAAAAATCAAATAATTCTCGAATCTGTCATTTGGTGGACTGTTTTGATTGTCTGAAGTGGATCAACCATAACGTTTTACTACGATATCCAAATTGGATGAAACCAATTTCATTAGAAAGATAACTCTCATATATTTCCGTTGATATATAGTATCTCACCCAGATCATTGTGTACGAGGAGTTATGATCGTTTGAAGTTGACCCAAAAATTCACTTTTGATAGGCTGAAGTCGATTGACCATAACTTTTTGCTTCGATAGACAAATTAGATGAAACTAATTTCATCGGAAAGAGGACTCGCAGAGAGTTCCGTTGATATATAGTACATCACCCAGATCATTATGTACAAGGATTTATGATCATTTAAAGTTTGAGAAAAAATACGCCAGGCCTCAGTACTTTTTTTCCTGCACGTTTTACTGTTCACTACTATTCACGGTTCGATCAGAATGTTCATAACTCGTCGCTCGGGTGTCCGTTTTGGATGATCCACATATCGTTGGAGAGATTATTCGATAGTATACGCAATGGTGGGTCATAATCTATGACATTCCGCATAGAAAATTTATAATTCATTCTAGAAGATAGAACCCAACACGTTTACGCACAAAATTCAACAAAAAAATTCCCGGGGTATTACATTAATCCTCAAAACACCATCTGATAAATGTAAGGCTTCTTTAGCATCACCACTCAACACGTTACCCTTAGTTACTCTCCAACCAACATCATCAAACTGATGAGCCCAAATGTACTCCTTCAAGAAAGATTTGGCATCCACAAATGCCAAAACACACCTAGGTGTTGAAATATCAACCTTACTATTTGGTTAGAGAAAGACTAAACCTCCAAGGCTAAAGGCTTCTCCTGTGTCAAAAGATGTGCCAAGCTACCAATCCAAGTCGACTTTCATCTCAAGGCATCTGCAACCGTATTAACCTTGCCTAGATGATAGAGAATAGTAAGATCATAATCCATATTCAACTAAGACAATGTCCCTGCATTATATTAAGATCTCATAAGGTGAAGACAGACTGAAGGCTACGGTGATCTGAGAAGATCTCAAAATGGACTCTATACAATAGTGCCTCCACAACTTCAAACAAAATACAACCGTACATGACTCCAAATTGTGGGTAAGGTAATTCTTCTCTTGGGGATTTAACTGGTGAGAATCATTTGCAAATACCTTACCCTTATACATCAACATGACACCTAACCTAATACTAGAAGTATCATAAAATACAGTGAATCCCACGCCTTTCTTAGGCAAAGTGAAGATAAGAGTTGATGTCAATCAATCCTTGAGATTTTGAAAGTTTACTTCACAAGCATCAAACAACTAAAATGAAATCTTCTTCTAAGTTATCTTGGATAATGGAAACGCAATAGCTGAAAAACCCTCAACAAAGAGCTAATAATGAATAATTTTTTTAATTTCAATAAAGAAAGTAGGACTAGCCCAATCATAAACGCCACAGCCATGGAAAAATCAACCATGATACCATCCTTGGTCACAAAATAACCCAAGAAAGAAATGAATTCCAACAAAAACTTACACTTGGAGAACTTAACATACAATTTCTCATATCTCAACCTCTAAAGTGCAATATGCAAATGCTTTTATGGTCATTCTCTTGGAGTAAACCGGGATATATCTATAAATATAATAATAAAAGAGTCAAGATACGATTGAAATACTCAGTTTAAAAACTCCGTGATTGCGGATAGGGCATTGGTCAATCGAAAGAACATGACAAAAAATTCATAATAATCGTACAGAGTTAGAAAGGTTGTATTTGGAATATCCAAAGCTCTAATCCTCAACAGGTGATACTCAAACCTTAAATCAATTATTGAAAACACCAAAGCACCCGAAATCTAATCAAAAAAATCATCAATACGAGGAAGAGAATACTTATTCTTAACCACCACCTTGTTAAACTATCCATTATCAATAAACATGCGCATAGACCCATGCTTTTTATTCACAAACAAGACAATTGCACCACAAGGTGATACACTAGGATGAATAAATCCCTTATCCAACAATTCATGCAAATGATCCTTCAACTCTATTAGGGATATACTATAAAGAGAAATAAAAATAGGCTTGGTGCATGGCTCAACATCAATAACAAAGTCATTATCACAATCTGATGGCATACCAGGAAAATTCATACTAAAGACATCCATAAAGTCACAGATAATACAGATATAATCCAAACAAGGTAGTGTATCAACACTACTGTCATGGATATAGGGAAAATAAGACAAGTATCCCCTCTCTAACATGCAATGAGCCCATAGAAAAGATATAACTATAACACCCCACATTTTTGCACTAAAATTTGAATCATCGTTCCTACGTGTATAAAATCTAATTCCATGATTCCTATGTGAATATGTGTGTCATGATCATTTACCTTGTGTATAAAGTGATTTTGATGCGAATCATGTTCATAGGAAGCACTTATAGCAAAGTCGAGTTGAGAACACTTGTATCGATAGAGTTTTAATGGATTCTCCAACTAGGGTCAACTTTAAGTGAGTGTATCTTGTAGAATATAATAATTTAGGTATCCTAATATATATCAAATAAAATATATTCAAATCTTCTTTCCAACGCATCCGGTTTCATCTTAATACAATATTAGAGTGGAAAATGATTATTATTTTTCCTCAACATGTCTATCTGCCAATAAGGTGATGACTTGGGTTGACAGGTATCAACCAAGTGACGAGCTATAAACCTCATCATCAACCTTAAACAACAAAAGTTCAGGTCCAGCTACAAGGTGACTACTTGGGTTGCCAAGCCGTCAACCAAGTGACGAGCTGTCACTCATCGTCAACCTAGAACAACAAAGAGTTCAAGTCTATCTATGGGTTTGATAAGCCATTAACTAGTTTACAAGCTATCAACTATGTCATCAATTGCACAATACTACAATTTTATTTATTTTCCCTAGGGGTATTTTGGTCTTTTCCTCACCTCTAACCCTACCCCTACGACTTATAACCCTTAATTAAGCATATTTTTCCCAGATTCTCAAACACTTAACATGCTACTTCCTCTTCCATACCCAAGAATAACCATCTAGGGTTTCTTTTTAAAGATCATCTCCTAAGTCTCAAGATTCAAATTCAAGAATACCAAAATCATCAAGATTAGGGTTCCTTACCTAAAAATTCAAGCCTTCCTTCTCAAGAACAAGAAATTTAAGATATCTTTTTCAAGAACTCAAGAAAATAAAAAAACTCGGGTATGCGGGTGTTTATTAATGGGTGCCTTTAACCCATTGAGCCCAAGAATCCTATTTTTAATTAGGAGTATGGTTCCATTCCTATTTTATGAAATCCTTCATGAAGCACATGAATTAATCCATGAACTTCATCATAATTAAAGTACAATCCATGTTTACAAGTGTTTCCAAGTGAATTAAGCTATTTCATGTTTTATATTTGAATTCCCATGTCATGTTCAATCGACTTCATGCCACAGTCTTGAATTATGAACTAAACTAGGTCAAGATATTGTTCTTGCATTTTAACACATCCCCATGTTCAAGTTCATGATTTTCACATGTTTGATGAAATGTCTATGATCTGGGTCTTTAAGCCATGATGCCATAATATATTTTTTAAGCTTTGTAATAGTATTTTATGTTCATTCAGTGTTGGCGGGTTATGAACACCCAATATCTATGTGTTTTACACATTTTCTATTTTTAAGTAATGAGTCAGTCAGACCATGGTTTTATTTTAATATTCATAACATTATGTTCATGCTGAGCACTTACATGTACAATACCATGTCATTTTAAATGACTAATAATACCAAAGTCTTTTAGTTGGGAGTAACACTTAGCACAAAGTTAATGTAGGGAGGCAACTCCCTCGTCAGTAGAGGCATGAGTCATTAGTAGCAGTCCCTATGTGCCATACCTACCGTGGCACCATAGATTATGATGAGTCACCCTTTAGTAGAGGCATGTCTCCTTTTTCCTTTAGGATATCAGCCTCGTGGATCCATATCGTCGTCATGAGTTGGTACCCCTATCAAGGTACCAATGCCCTTCCAACTGGGTTTACAGGCTGGACCCCGATAGCTTTAGATTGGGGAACGCCAGTTATAGCTAGCTCCTATAGTCTCAGTATAGTATTTATAGTGTGTTAGTTTAGGTTTGCATGACCAAATATTCATACATCAGTTATTCAGTTATTAAGATATCAGTTATTTAGATCTTGTCAGTACATGTTTATGATTGGTCTTTCATTCTTAGTTTTACATGTTCATGTTTTCATGATCAGTATTCATACATGATCCTTAGTATAGTTTTATAGCATGTTTAGATTTACATGAGATTTACATATAGTATTCATGTTTTACCGCTTCCCAATTTTAGTTATACTTATTTTATAGAAGTAAAGATTTTTACAAACTAAGTGTAGTGATTCACTAGCTTATCTGATCTGTTTGTTACTCATGTTTTAAGATACTTTAGCTTTCAGTTTATTTCAGCCTCTTGGTGAGTCTACTTGCACTTAGCATGCTTGTTTTAATATTATGTACCTAATCAGTTTTACTTATTGCATTCACCCCCACTTACTCATACATTCTAGAAGTACTGATCCACCTATATGTCTATGTGCTACATTGTCTCATAATGTAGGTACCATTAGCTCAGACTAAAAGTTCCACAAAGATATCTCCTAATCCACTTCACAGTATTCCAATTTTCTCTTCCCAAATTAGAAAGAAAACATCTAACAATACCAATAGCATGAGCAATATCCAGTCTTGTACAAATCATTGCATACATCAAACTACTAACGCTGAAGCATAAGGAATTTTCTTTATATTTTTTTTCTCATCATCACTGGAAGGACACTGTTTCGTGCTCAATTTGAAGTGCATAGCTAAATGTGTACTGACAACCTTATCCTTGTCCATGTTGAACCTTTAAAGTACTTTCTGAATCTACTTATCTTGTGACAACCATAACTTCTTGGCCTTTCTGTCATGGAAAATCTGCATACCAAGAATCTACCTTGTTGGTCCTAAGTTTTTAAGAGAAAAAAACTTACTCAACTCTTGCTTTAACCTTTAAATCCTGCAAGCGTTATGACCAACAACAAACATGCCATCAACATAAATCCACATAATAATAAAGTCACCATCAGAGATTTTTTGCACAAAAACACAATGGTCTGAAGTAGTCTTCTTAAAGCCCTGTTGACTGATAAAGGAATCAAACTTCTTGTACCACTGCCTAGGAGCTTGTTTCAAACCATACAAGCTCTTCTTCAATTTTCAAACATAATTATCTTTTTCCTTGACTTTAAAACCTTTGAGTTTCTCCATATAAATTTATTTATCTAAGTCACCATGGAGAAAAATAGTTTTAACATCCATTTGCTCAACCTTTAAATCTAGACTTGCAGCTAAGCCTAGAACCACAAGAATGGATGACATCTTCACAACTAGAGAAAATATCTCATTAAAATTAACTTCCTTTTTTTAGTTAAATACCTTCACAACCAATCTAGCCTTGTACCATGGAACTGAGTTACATCTTCATGTTATACCCGAAAAACCCACCTATTTTTTAAAGCTTTTCTGTCTTTAGGTAGCTTAACTAAATTAAAGGTATGATTATCATGCAAAGATTTAATGTTATCTTCCATAACATCAAACCACTTTTCCTTTTCTTCACTTTCCATGGCCTCATCAAGACTTTTAGGTTCTCCCCCGTCAGTCAAGAGTACATACTCATTGGGAGAATAATAAGATAAAGGTATTCTCTCTCTTATGGATAGTCTGAGAGAACTCTCTGGAGCATCAATAATTGGTTGCTGATAAACCATATCAACTTGCAATAGAGAATCAATAAAATCATGCTAGTCATTATGGACATGATCATCATCTTCAGTATCAACTTGATTTTCATCATCATAAAGATTTTCTTCAGGAGCAGTAGTCAAAGGAACTAGATCAACATCAATTAGGCTCTCACAAATCTAAGAATCAACCTTCTCAGCTTTGTCAAAATCTTCAATTTTTTGGTCTTCAAAGAACACAACATCATAGCTTCTAACAAGTTTCTTCTCAATCGGATCATAGAAACGATAGGTAAATTCATCTTGACCATAACCAATAAGGATACAATGTCTAGTTTTAACATCCAACTTTGACCTTTTATCTTTAGGAACATGTACAAAATATTTACATCCAAAGACTCTAATATTATCATAAAAAACATTCTTATCATACCAAACACTGTCAGGGAGATCTCTATCCAAAGAAATTATAGGAGATAAATTGGTAACATAAGCAACAATATTAACTGCTTCTACCCAAAAGAAATGTGGCTGCTTGGCATCTGAAAGAATAAATCTAACCCTCTTGACTAGAGTTCTATTCATACTATCTGCTAAATCATTCAACTGAGGAGTTTTTGGAGGAGTGTTTTGATGCCGAATACCCCGCTCTCTACAATATTTATCAAAAGGACCAAAATGCTCACCACTATTATTTGAGTGGATACATTTCAATTTGTTCCCTATCTGCTAATTAACCAAGGCCTGAAAACCCTTGAACACATCAAGTACTTGATCCTTGTACTTCAAAGAAAATACCCATAGTTTGCGAGATTGATCATCAATAAAAGTCACAAAGTAAAGTGCACCATCATGAGACCTTACTTTAAAAGGACCACACAAATAAGAATGTACCAACTCTAACAAATCAAGCTTTCTTAAAGGTGGGTGACTCTGAAAAGAAACTCTTTTCTGTTGACCGGATAAGCAATGAACAAAGTTCTTTAACTTCTCTTATTTCAATCCAGAAAGCAAATTTTTCCTAGCCAAACTATAAATACCCTTCTCACTCATATGACTCAACCTTCTATTCCATAAATATGATAAAGTATCATTCTCCACGAAGTTTACTGAGCCTCTAGAAGTGGAGCCCTTAAATACATACAAGTTAGATGATTTGTCACCTCAACCCACAATCAACGAACCTCTAGTAAGCTTCCACAGGATAGCACCAATGGTGTTAACATAACACTCATCATTAAGGATTCCTACAAAAATAAAATTCAAACGGACATCTGGAGCATGCTTGACATTATTGAGAACTAGTTTGGAACCATTGTTACTTTCCAAACAAATAGTGCCAATTCCAAGTACTTTGACTTCATCATTATTGTGTATTTTCAACATCCCAAAATTACTTGGAGTAAAAGAAAAAAATAATTACTTCTTTGGCATAACACGAGAAGTTGAACCAGAATCCAGAAACCAGCTAGACTCATCACGAACAAGATTAATGGCATTCTCACCACAAGAAACAAGAAGATCATCATTAGCAAGAATGACAACACGATTTCAATTATCACTTCTTTCTTTTTCCATCTCATTTCTCTCTTATGCTTGTAGCAATATTTCATGTATGCCCCTTTTTGTTGCAATAGTCACATGTTCTTGAATTTTGACCTCGACTTTCTTCTACTTTTATCTCTATTATTCAAACCTCTAGACTTGTTTCTCCCCCTCTTTTCAGTAACTAAAACATTAGAATGTGGAGATGAAGAAGATGAGGCCTGAGATCTTCTTCTCATCTCTTTATTCAAGACACCACTCTTAGCATATTCCATAGTTACAACACCACCGGGAGTAGAATTAGTCAATGACAAGAGTTAGGCAGAGTAATAAGAATACAAAGTGCTTGAATTTCTTCATCGAACTTTACACCCATTTTGGATAGCTGGTTAAGAATACCCTAAAAATTATTTATTTGATCAGAAATAGGACTACCCTCTTTATACCCTATATTTAGCAATTGCTTAAGTAGGAACAACTTGTTATTGCCAGTATTTGAAGCATAAAGTGTCTCGAGCTTGTCCCATAAACTTTTTGCATATGTCTCATTCACAATATGGTTTCTAACATTATCTTCAATCCATTATCTAATATAGCCACAAACTTGTAGGTTCTCAAATTCCTAATCCTCATCTATCATAGATTGAGGTTTAGTAGATAGAAACATAGGTAAATGCATTTTATTAACAAAGAGAAGATATTTTATCTTGCCTTTCCAAGTATGATAATTACTACCACTCAAACATACCATTTTGGTCATACTTGACTCCATACTTCAAATCAACAATCTATAAGAATCAATGCTCTGATACCACTTTGTTTGGAAAGACAAGGGCACAATCAAAGTGCACTACATAGTAGCAACAGAAGAATATACATGTATAATCTTTTCCTTTCAATTTGAACCAAGAGGAGATAATCAAATCCAAGAAAAACAAAAAATAGATAGCAAATATATCAACCACACAAAAATAGTAAGACAAGAATTACAAGACACCAAATTTACGTGGAAAATCCTTTAGTATCAAAAGTAAAAAACCGTGGGACCAAAACCTCCACTATAATAACCAAGAGTTAAAATATTTTTCTCAAAAATGTCCACCAAAAAAGTGCCGAAAAATGAGCAAAAATTCAACAAGATAGCACTAACACTAGAGAACAAAATGGAGCAAAAATACCAAAAATATAACTGCTATTCAAAAATAAAAAATAGGAGCTACAGGCCACCGAATCCACTTCCGTCAGTTTCTAATCAAATAATGATATTATAGGAACAAGATTTCCAAAAAATTATCTCAATCGGACAAGAAACGAAGCGAAAATCACAATTTGAAGTTGACAACTATGGCTGGAATTATTGGACGAAAATCTGCACACTTTCTCTCTTTTGTGGATGCTAAAACTCTTTTTGTGATAGTGAATAAGACCTTATAATGATTTATATATATAGCCCATAATAATGGGCCTATGGGTAAAAGTGATTTGGTCTAAATTGGGCTTTATTTATCCACATAGGAAGGGAAAAGACCCACATCTCAACAATTTGGAATCGAGTTTTGGTGTTCCAAGTCACCTTATTGAATCCCTAATAAAAATAAAGTGACTCTCAATTGGTGTGTAAGAACATAAGACCGATTAAGATGTTCTATTAACCAAGAAAAACATTTGAGGCGCCCTATGAGTTCCTTGCTTCTAGCATAGTCATTTTTATCAATTAATATATGGCCTAAACTAATTTTTTGATAACATTATGTCTATCAATAGCTTAATTTACATAATGAATATGTTCAAATTACTGATTTATATTTTTTGACTAGAGGAGCGTACCTACACACGGAACATTATAATTGTAGAAGTTGACTAAGGAGCATAACCACACACACGATCAACCTCGATATATTAATTTAAATTCATTTTTCTTGTTTACTATTTTGTGATTTATTTCTTTCACTTCTCAGGATTAGATTTTACTTACTTTTTTATTACCTCAATTAACCTTGAATGAATATATAACTCATATCACTCCCTCAAATGGATATTACATTCTCCTTTTACCAATTATTATGGGTCATAAATAAAATCATAATTTATGCACTTAGTATCACACTATAAAATGAATAAGATAATTCAGGTCTTAAAGCTCTTCTCAAACTAGGCTCGAAGTATTCTCAAAATTAATTACTTAACACTAAATCAAGAAAATAATAAGAGAGGATGTTTAAACTTGGTCAACATGGTTACATAGAACTCAACTAATAGCTACTACTTTAAACATAATGTAAGATAAGAGTCTAACAAAAAAAACACTACTTCATGACTGTGATGAAACCTTAAACCCTACTCTTTAGCTGATTACCATGGCCACTACTATGGTGGGTTAGAACCACCAAAAAACTCTAAACGAGTAGCTGAATCTCCTAATAGAAAATCTTTTGCTAATTTGTTGAATCCAAAGATTCCTATTGTTAATGAAAGTCGAGTACCTCCTAAATCAGTGATATTATTGGAAGGAGAACCAAGTATCACATGTAAATCATCAGAGATTCAAAATTTAATCATGCAGGAGAATTTAAATTATGATATAATAAGTAAATTATCAGACAACAAACTAGATATAGTAGAGCTGCGGAAATTGATCTCGAGTTAATTTGGTATTAAGAGAGAGTGTAATATTGGAGTTCTTAATTCCAGATACATTCTCATTAGATTGGCAATTATGGAAGGTTATGTTAATTTACTATCAACATCTGCATATTATATTAAAGCCAAGGATGATATTGGCGGATGCGAACTTTAAAATAGGATCCCTGGTTTGAACTTGACATGGAAACTACTATAGACATTGCATGGATATCGATCTTGATTAACCTCCTAATTCCTTTTGCTAAAGAGGCTATTTTATCTATAGAATCAGCTGTGGGAAAACCATTAATAGTCGATATGGCCACTAAGAACCAAACAAGACAAAGCTGTGCAAGAGTTAAGACGAAAGTAGACATGGTAGCAAAATTACCTCAAAGAGTTAGAATAAATCAAGAAGATGATGTTATAGGAGAAATATAGTTTAAATGTATTCAAATTCAATATGAACACATGCCAAAATATTTCAAGGAATGCTTTCTACAAGGGCATGATAAAGATACATGTTGGAATAAACATCCTGAACTACATGAGGAAAAAATAGAGGAGCAGAGGAGATATCTAACTAATCAAAGTAAAGGAGATAGCGATAAATGGGAAGGAGATACTACTAATAATCAAAGAAGGAGATTCAACTATAAGAAATAATGGCTTACTAGGAGAAACAAGTATAAGAAGGATAAGTTTGGTTATATTATGGGAGAAATAGAAGAAGAGGGTCAGAAAGAAATTCAAACATCAAACACATTTAATGCATTAGCTGAGGAACATACAATTGATGACAACAACAATGAGAAGAATAAGGAAGATAATGTAGAAAATGTGGAAAAACAGAAGCAAGGAAAATAATAGGGAGATTTATTTTGGGATTTATCTAGTTTTTGACACTCATTTAATTCTTTTACCGTGTATAGAATGACTCCAATCGAGTTTAAGGAGATTAAGGATCAACTAAAGGATCATTTAGATAAAGGTTTCATCTATCTTAGTGTGTCCCCATAGGGTAAACTGGTGTTATTCGTTCATGAGAAGGATGGTTTCCTTCGGATGTGTATTGATTATAGGTAATTAAATAAGGTAACAGTAATGAAGAAGTACCCTCTTATGAGGATAGATGATTTGTTTGATCATTGTTAGGGTTCTAAGTTTTTCTCCAAGATTGATCTTCAATCTAGGTATCATAAGTTAAAGATTAGGAAGATGGATATCCCTAAGACTACTTTTCAGATCCGGTTGGGCATTTTGAGTTTTTGTTTTCTTTTTTGGGTTGAATAACGCCCCAACAACAATACTTGATTTGATGTATATGGTTTTTCATTAGTTTTTGTATTTGTTCGTTATTTCGTTCATAGATGATAGTCTAGTGTACTTGAAGAGTAAGGTGGATTATGCTAATTACCTCTATATAGTGTTTAAGACCCTAAAAGATCTATAGTTGTATGCCACATTCTCTAAATATGAGTTCTGGTTGAATACTGTCACTTTTCTGGGCCATGTTATTTCTTGTGAAGGGATCATGGTGGATCCACAGAAAGTGGGAGTGGTTAAGAGGTGCCTTAGACCTACGACTCCAACTGATATTCAGAGCTTCTTGGGTTTAGCTGGTTTCTATAGGTGGTTAGTGAAGAGTTTTTTCTTCTATAGCTTCCCTATTGACTAATTTGACATAGAAGAAAAGACAATTCTTATGGTCTGATGCGTGTGAGGGTAGTTTTGAAAAGATGAAAGATAAGCTAACTTCAACTCTGGTGTTGAACTTGCCCGAAGGAAGAGATGTATTTATAGTATATTGTGATGCGTCTCTTATAGGGTTTGGTTTCATCTTGATGTATCATGGAAAGGTAAAAGCTTATTTCTCTAGACAGTTGAGGTTTTATGAGAAGAATTACCCGACCCATGACTTGGAATTATTGGTTGTGGTGTTCGCATTGAAAATTTAACATTATTATCTTTGTGGCCTTCATGTGGATATCTTTTCTGATCACAAGATCCTGTAGTATGTGTTTAATTAGAAAGAGCTTAACCTCAGGAAAAAGAGATGGCTTGAGCTGCTTAAGGACAATGACATGAGTCTTTACTACTATCTAAGTAAAGATAATATGGTTGCTGATGCTCTTTGCACATTATCCATGGGAAATCTAGCTCATATGGATGAAGGGAAGCGGGAATTGGTAAAAGATATTACTATTTGGCTAATATTAAAGTTTGTCTCTTGGACTCTGAGAATGGTGTTATGGTTGTAGAGTAAGTGGCACAATCATCTCTTGGTGCTGAAGTAAAAGAGAAACAAGTGTTAGACGCTGTCTTGATGAGGATGAAAGGTGATGTAGGTAGGCATAATGTGATGTCCTTCAAAATTATTGGTGATGATACCTGGAGGAACCAAGGTAGGTTATGTGTTCCTGATATAGATGTTTTGCAAGAGAGGATCTTGCTTGATGCGCATAAGTCATGCTATTCTATTCATCCTGGTTTGACAAAAATGTATCAAGACCTTAAGGAAATGTATTGGTAGAACAATATGAAGCGGGTAATGGCTAGTTTTGTGGCTAAATAGGTGAAAGTTGAGCATATGAGGCTCAAAGGATTATATAGAGAAATTGAGTTGACTCTTTGGAAATGAGAGGTGATCAACATGGATTTATTTATTAGTCTTCCTTATTCTTGGAATCAATTTGATTTAGTTTGGGTCATATGGATATGATGATGAAGTCTGCTCATTTATTGTTAGTGAGGACCAATTTCTTAACTGATAATTATGCAAAGTTGAATCTCCAAGAGATTGTGAAGTTGCATGGGGTACTTGTTTCTATCATTTTGGATCGCGGTACGCAGTTTTCATCTCACTTTTGGTGGTCGTTTTAGAAAGAGTTAGGGTCTAAGGTGTGTCTGAGTACTGCTTTTCACCTGCAGTTAGATGTGAAAGCAGGAAGGTCTATTTAGACGTTGGAAAATATGCTACATTCTTTCATGATTGCTTATAATGATGGTTTGGTTAAACAATTGACTCTTGTAGAGTTTTCTTACAACAATTCCACTGTAGCATTGGAATGACTCCTTTTGAGATATTTTATGGTTTGAGGTGTAGATCTCCTATTGGGTGGTTTGAGGTTGGTGAGGCAGAGATATTTGGCCCAAATTTGGTGCACCAAGATATGGAAAAGGTGAAGGTTATTCAGGATAATCTTAAAGCCACCCAAAGTAGCCAAAATTCCTATGTGGATATAAGGAGTAGGAAGTTAGAGTTTGAGGTTGGGGATAAGGTGTTCTTCAAGGTGTGTCTCATAAAGGGAGTGAAGTGGTTTTAGAAAAAAGGGAAATTGAGTCTTTGGTATGTTGGTTCATACTTGATTTTGAGAAGAGTTAGCAATATTGCGTATGAGTTAGAGTTTCCTTCTAGTTTGGGCTCCATTCATCCTGTATTCTACGTTTCTATGTTGAGAAAATGAGTGGGCAATTGGTCACATATTATACCTATCAAGGATATTGGTATTTCTGGTTCTCTGTCTTATGAGGAGGTCCCTATTGAGTTTTTGGATCTGTAGGTTCATTGATTGCGGACCAAAGACGTAGCTTCAGTAAAGGTTCAATGAAGGAACCACAAGGTGGTAGAGGCTTCTTGGGAAGATGAAGAGGACATGAAGTCAAGTATCTATTCCTATTTTCTGTTCCAGGAATTCGTACATAAGGTTTGTGTTGATCTTACCATTTTTGTTTCCAAACTTTGTTAAAGGAAAGATTGATTTTCTTGGTATCTTTTTTTCCTAACCTTGTTAAAGGTAAGGGTAGGGGCATTTAGGGGTCTGATCGATCTAGTTACAGCCTTGTTCCTTTATTCGAGGATGAATTATCCAAGTATAGGAGAATTGAAACACCTTCAGTTCTGGCCCTTGGAGATTTCCTATATTTTGGACTCACTGTCTTTGTAACGACTTACCATTTGAGTCGTATAGTATGGGTATTATCAGGGGACCCTAGTCGTTAGGGGACCAATAATGAGTGGTTGGGTTTCTATTATGGTTATAGTTTGGTAGGTACAGGTCGTTAGGGGTGGTGATGATTCATTTGGGTCGATCCGTTAATCAAATTAGTAACTTAGTAACTTGACTTGGCTCTGAGTACGAGTGGCTCACTAAGAGCCATGAGGATAGGGTATGAGTGGCTAGGTGTAGTCATATGTTTTCTAGTGTCAATCCCTTTGGATTCTATCTTGGATACGACTGGACCATACTTGTAGTATGGTTTCTTCATGAGTTGGGGAAATGGAGTCGTATGGTGGACAATTTATTGATGTCTAACTTTCTATTCTAGGTACGACTGGATGGTAGCAGTCCTATAGTATGGTGACTAGTTGGAGGGTCAACTCGTACCCACCTACGAGTTTTCTACAGTTTTATGTTGGGGTATTCTGGACTTTTCCCCTCTTAACTCTTTTTGACCCCACGTCATAAAAAACCTTTAGGGTCTACATTTTCCTATTATTGTCATTCGAATACTTTCAAAATCTCTTAAAATCTCTTTCAAGCTCTTGGTTCAAGAAAAGGATAGGGGTTCTACAAGAAAATCAATTAGGGGATTTCAAGGGTGAATCTCTCTATCATTCTTTGTGTCTAAGGCATGTAAATCCTCACACATTGTTAGTTCAACTAAAAGTATGTTCAAATGAATGATTTTCATGGTTTTATTGTGGTATTGTGTTGGTTTTGAAATAGATGTTAGGGGTTTTGGTTGTTTATGGTTGGATAACGTTTTCACATGCTTTTCTTATGTTTTCATGTTATAATTATGGTTTGAACATGTGGTTACATGAAAATGGTCAGTTGGTGCTATGTTTTTCATTTTGGAAACTATATACCGTCTATATGCCTATTAAAATGCCAATGAGAATGATTTTGTCACATAGTTTAACTATTCTTGAAATCGTTGCATTCCATAATATGGTAATGGAACTTAAATTGGATTGGTTGGGTTTAAATGGTTTGGAAAGGTCTTGATGGCTATAGTTTTGGTTTAATTAGAAACTTGGGAATCCACTAGGTTAAGGGTTCTAGTATGGCATAAAAGGATAAACTTACAAGCTCTAATTTTGGTATGCCGATACCAATGGTTAATGCCTAATTAAAAGACTCCTTGTAAATGGTTGGAATGTGTAATTTTTAATATGGGCTTAAATAGGGTGAAGTAGAAAATCCATGGAAAGTGGGGCTATTGGGGAGGCTGACATTGGAAACTCACGTTTGTCGATGTGAGGTGGTCTTGATAACCGTGTTCATGATTACACACATTATATTTTGGGAGATTTACTAGTCATCTAAGGTTATTTTTCTTTAGTCGTGCGGCTAAAACACACTGGGGCCCTTTCAGCATGGGGAGGTTAACCCATATAGCCAATGGGTGTTTTTAGGACGGTCAAGCTACTCAGCTCAGGTTAAGGTATCAAATGCATGCTAAACTCAGTTCCCTTTCCCCGTATGATATATATATGTGTGTGTGTGTATCTATGTGATTGCTTATGGTTATTTACTGTAACACCCCAATTTTCTAAACTGGAATGCTACACGGTGATCATGACCCGAAAGGACTACAAGCTATCCCATGACTAATATCTATACCTATACACTGTATAATATAACATGAAAATGCAGAAACATGTACTGAATGGCCATAAGGTTCAAATCTGAATAAACATCTAATAAGACAATGTCTGAAAATGGTATAATAATACAAAAACAAATTTGAAATAACTGTCTGATATGTCCCCAACTAACTCCATCTAGAAACTGAACTAAAACAACAAATGGAGCAATAATCATATCGTCCTCGAATGAAAAGGACTCACTACAAACTCTGAACACTGGAATGCTACTACTGATCTGGAGCTCATGCCTCTGAACCTATGGTGTAACATAAGAGAAAGCACCATAGCGCAAATGCGTCAGTACGTCTGAATGTACTGAGTATACGAGTGAGGTAGGATAAATGCAAAGGGTTATATGCATGAACAATGCTGACTAATATTAACGTGAGAATACATACATGCATACATAACTGTAACTGAACTCGTGGAGATACTAACTACTGAGTGTACTGATACTGAGATACTGAATAGGTGAACGACTATTTCTAATAGTTTAAATTATGAAGAACTGGTCTGGTTGACTGTGTCTGATAGTCCTGAAGCTGAATACTGATATCATGAATTCTGATAACTTATATAACTAATACATGAGTTCAGAAAACTGATATAACTGATATAACTATGACGATCGGCCTAATCGATGTAACTGATACTGAGCAACTAAATCTGACAGTCTAAGTTCTGATGGAACTATCTGAGTTCTGTTTTACATGGAGTAACAAAATTTGAGATCAGTCCTATCTAGCGGGTGATCATGAGTATATTGATAATAAGGATGATTTGACTTAGTCTGAGATAAGTCCTATCTAGCGGGTGATCTTTAAATATAATGATTTTGATACTGATTAATAATAGTTAAAATCAGTCCTAGCTAATGGATGATCTTGAAGTCTATTTACAATGATAAACATTGACTGTATCAAACAGTACTGAATCTGTACTAATAAACTGAGTTGACTATGTCTGACAGTCCTGAATCTGTAACTAAAATTGTGGGATGTGTTCATCTAACCGACATGCCCCAAGCTAAGCTGACTAGGTTCCAATCTATGCCCTGACTGGAAGAGTGTTAGTCCGCGCCACCTGTAAAGACATCTGCTGTGGAATCATTCCTAATCTAGCGGGTGACTCCTAAGATTAGTCCTATATATATAAATGTGCTAACGGGTGACCCCTGAGTATGTCAGTCCTATCTAACGGGTGATATCTCATACCTACGCTGGCCACGTAGTTCTGGAACTTAGGGATTGCTTCTAAGGATCTCAGTCCTAATCTAGCGGGTGAATCCCTATCCCTAGGCTCACTCGGTGTTGAATCCTACTACCATCTAAAATACACTGAACTAACTAACTGGGATGAACTGAATAACTAAACTGAACTGATTAGCTGAACTGACACTGACTAACAAGACTGATACTAGTGGTATTGTTTAGCGGAGCTAAACTAAGTTTACTAGATTCTGATGACTGACGGAATGTACTTAGTTCTAAGTACAGGTTGAGAGTACTAAAATTTTTGAGATTGACTTTGAATACTAAGGTTACAGATATTACTAAGTACTGAGATCACAAAGATTACTGAACTACTGAGATTACTGGGGTTACTGGATTTTCCTGTGTCACATGACTGACTAAATTCTATAGATTATAGCTTGACTAATAGTATCATGATAACATGACATGGCTCTAGGCACACAACTATATTTTCGGGTATGAATACCCTCAAGACTCGATGGAAGGAAACAGACACAATATGACTGACTAGATCATAAGATTGGAGTCCACAATTCACATTGTCATAAGTAGGGGATATTATACTTCATGTATTAATTCAACATCTCAAACATGGTCGGGGAAAGATTGTATATATTTCATGTACATAATTTATATCTCCATTATCATACATTCTTCATACCACAACAATAACCACACATAAATAACATGAAAATCCATATTGAAGTGTATAGCTAACATGGACTTGTCATTTAGATATCATGGAATCATGTAAATATGAATTTCTAGCATCCTAAGCATTTTATTAAACACCTTGCATGCATTATTTATGGAATAGGTGGGTTTCATACTAGCATCATATCAAACCACCCAAAGTTCATATTTTTCAACTAACAACCACATATATTCCATGAAAACACTTTTAGATATCATCTTGAAACTTAAACAACAATCATCAAAAAGTACATGCTCATATCACCACAAAAAGTTTACAAAATAACATTGAAAAACATGATTCTTGAGCTCTATGAACGAACTGAATCCATAGATGAACACTACTTATACCTTAGATTAAGAATTTGTGATGATTGACGGCAAAATTTCCTTGAAATAGACTCTTCTATGAAAACCCTAGGGCTTGTTCTTGAGAGTTTTGATCTTGAGAGAAAACCCTATATTGTAGTTTACAGTATATGAGAGAGATTTTTGAGATGTTTATCTAAAGAGAATTGAAGATAATACGCTTCTTGAGGGTTATAAGTCGTGGGAAGTGAAGGAAAAAGACCAAAATACCCTTACTAAAATAAATTCCCATTTGCTGAAAATAATAGCTGACGATATTTGTGACAAGGTGTCCAAAGTGTGGTAGGATACCACGAATGTCGTCACTTAGGAGCTGATTTCTACCTAAGGCTGACGACCTTCGTGGTAGGGCATCAGAAGTGTGGTAAGCTACCACGAATGTCGTCACTTAGGAGATGGTTTCTGCCTAAGGCTGACGACCTTCGTGGTAGGGCATCACAAGTATGGTAAGCTACCACGAATGTCTTCACTTAGGAGCTGGTTTCTGCCTAAGGCTGACGACCTTCGTGGTAGGGCGTCATAAGTGTGGTAAGCTACCACGAATGTCGTCACACAGTTTCCAGCCTGATATGCTGGAGTATAATAGGAATAACTCTTTGCTCCGATATTGGATTTAGGCTAAATTAGTATCGTTGAAAAGATAATTCAATTATCTATCTATTGATAGGTTATGACCTCAAAAATTCCAAGTATAATGAGAGATATTCTTGTTTGAATATGACTATGGAAATATCTTCTCAAGAATTCAATCAGTAAGGAATATTTTGATTCGTCTGAAAGCTGGGAGTTATTTGAAGACTTAATATACATATAACTTACTCATAAAACTGTAAAATAACCATAATATACGATGCATTATCTTGGTACATGGCTCTAATATTGGTTTGTAATTTTGGGGGTATTACAATATCTCCCTCTTTGAAACATTCATTCCCGAATGATGACTGCTTGAGAGGGCAGAAAAGATAAAATGATGCATATATAGCATGAATGACTGATCATGATTTCATGGCTGACATGACTGAAAATTGAGCATATCATACTGTATATGCATATCTGATGCATGGGTAGCTGATTTATGAATGTAGGACTGCGTGTTTCGATAAACTGAGTTTCTCAAACTGAGAATGCATATCTGATGCTTAACTGATAAGTTGAATCCATGCATATCTGATGCATGATGATATGACTGACATGATATGTGAATGCATGACTGAAAATACCGATAAGATGACCATGCATATCTGATGCGTGAATACATGACTGAAATGACTCACGAACAAGGGACTGAACATGTAATGGTAAAGGCGCTAAGATTGAACTGAAACATGAGAATATGACTGATTCTTCTACGTGATATATGGACTGAATATCATGAAATGAACTGAACCTCTAAATACTTGACTTACAGCTGAGGTCTATCTTGAAGGTCAACTTATGAGTACCCTCTATTCTAAACTAAATTCACTATGCAAGGGGAAATTGAAGGATCTAAGGAATGAGAGCATTAAGAGGAAGTGGGGTATCTCCCCTTTGGGACGCTATGTCCCTTTTAGAATGCTTTCCATATGGAGATACTGGGTGATGCACAGGGCATCTACTAACTAGATTATAATTAAACTTTGGGAGTCTGAAACTAATGCATAATGCATAAGATGAACTAAACTTGCAACTACTAGGAGGTTCTACCTCGAAATAGTTACTTTCTCTGAGATTTTGGATAGCATAAATGGATACAAGGATGGGAAAAAAAGCTATAAAAATTTGACTGCTCGATTGCTTAACTGACTTTTTTGGCTTTAATAGCTAACTCATACTGAAACATATGATCGAATGAGAGAAAAAGATCTAACAATGCATACTATGAACATGAAATACTGGTAACATACCCAAATCTAAGTTAGGGAAACTTTCTGGATTAGGACGGGTCTGGAGTGCATAAAGTCTTTTCTGAAGCTGACCACTATTGGTACTTTGTTGATGCAACTCCTTACCCCTCTGTGCTATAAATATGCACTCTAACTTTCCTGGGCCTTAGAGCCTGGCGCTCCATCATAATGGTTATTTCTGTACTTAGGTGCTGGTACACTAGTTTAGGATAGAGCTGGGATTGAAATTTTTTGACTATGCTGAGACTGGTTACCACCTTGTGACTTAGGTTGAGCAAAGCTAAAACTACCTTTCCTTGCTTTCTTTCTCTATCTCTCTCTTCTTCTAATCTTCTGCTCCTCTATGTGCTGAGCATGTGTCATTATTTTAGCTTAAGTCATATCACAATTCAACATGGCAGATCTGCACTCGTTTACCACACTATCATTCACCCCTAACACGAACTTACTCATCTTAGCTCTACCATCTGTAACCACATGAGGGGCATATCTGGCTAATTGAGTAAACTTGAGAGAGTACTCCTTTACTGTCATACTGCCCTTCTTGAGGTTGATGAACTCTAATACCTTAGCTTCTCTAAGCTCTAGAGGAAATAATATATCAATGAAAGCAGAGGTAAACACCTCCCACTGTATAGGGCCTGCATCATCTAACCTTTCTGACTTCCACTGCTTGTACCAAGTATGAGCGACATCCTTTAATTATTACGTGGATAACTCTACACTCTGAACAGTAGTAACCCCCATAACATCTGTCACTTTCTAAACCTGTTCTAAGAATTCTTGTGTGTCCTCATCCGACTTAGACCCTGTGAAGAAAGGAGGATTCATTCGGGTGAAGCCCCGAATTCTAGTTGCAGCTGAATTGGCCATTGGGTTGGATAGAACGATAGCTGGTCGTTCATTCTAGGAAGCAATTGACTGAGAAAGAGTGGTGAATGCAGCCCTGAACTATGCATGAGAAACATGATCGCCCAAAGGGTCTTTGGGCTGAGGGGCTGACTGATTCTCGTTTCTTATTTTAGGAGGCATGTCTGTAGAAGAAAGGGAGAAATGGATTAGACTGAGATTATGCTCACTGGCACGACATGAATACTGAAAGAAGGGAAACTGTTCCTAAAACATCTCATAGCCTGCTGCACATAAGTGTGGTGCATAACACACGTATGTACAAGACTCTACTAGATGCGGCTTTCAGACTTCCTAGGACTCTATTGAACCTTAGGCTCTGATATCAAGTTTGTAACATCCCGATTTTCTGAACCGAAATGCTACACGGTGCTCATGACCCCGAAGGACCACAAGCTAACCCATGAATGATATCTACACCTGTACACTGTATAATATAACATGAAAATGCGGAAACATGTACTGAATGGCCATAAGGTTCAAATCTGAATAAACATCTGATAAGACAATGTATGAAAATTGTATAACAATACCAAAACAAATCTAAAATAACTATCTGACATGCTATAGTCTGGAAAGCCTCTAAACTGTCTGAATAAAGAGTTTATGGGACATGTCCCCAACTAACTCCATCTAGAAACTGAACTAAAACAACAAATGAAGCAATAATCATATCGTCTTCAAATGAAAAGGACTCACTACAAACTCTAAACACTGGAATACTACTGCTGATCTGGAGCTCCTACCTCTGAACCTATAGTGTAACATAAGAGAAAGCACCATAGCGCAAATGCGTCAGTACGTCTGAATGTACTGTGTATACAAGTGAGGTAGGCTAAATGTAAAGGGTTATATGCATGAACAATGTTGACTAATATGAATGTGAGAATACATACATGCATACATAACTGTAACTAATCTCGTGGAGATACTGACTACTTAGTGTATTGATACTGAGATACTGAATAGGTGAATAACTATTTCTGACAGTTTGAATTATGAAGAACTGGTCTGGTTGACTGTGTCTGAGAGTCCTGAAGCTGTATACGTATATGATCAATTCTAATAACTGATATGACTGATACATGGGTTTAGAAAACTGATATAACTGATATAACTATGATGATCAGACTAACCGATGTAACTGATACTGAGCGACTGTATCTGACAATCTAAGTTCCGATGGAACTATCTGAGTTCTGTTCTACTTGGAGTAACTAAATCTGAGAGCAGTCCTATCTAGTGGGTGATCATGAGTATACTGATAATAAGGATGATTTGAATTAGTTTGAGATTAGTTCTATCTAGCGTGTGATCTTTAAATCTAATGATTCTGATACTGATTAATCATAGTTGAAATCAGTCCTAGCTAATGGGTGATCTTGAAGTCTATTTACAATGATAAGCATTAACTGTATCTAACAGTACTGAATCTGTACTACTAAACTGAGTTGACTGTGTCTGATAGTCCTGAATCTATAACTGAAACTGTGGGATGTGTTCATCTAATCGACATGCCCCAAGCTAAGCTGACTTGGGTCCAATCTCTACCCTTACTAGAAGGGTGTTAGTACCGCTCCACTAGTAAAGACATCTGCTTTAGAGTCAGTACTAATTAAGTGGGTGAATCCTGGGATCAGTCCTATACATATAAATGTGCTAACGAGTGACCCCTGAGTATGTCAGTCCTATCTAACGGGTGACATCTCGTACCTACGCTGGCTACGTAGTTCTGGAACTTAGGGATTTCTTCTAAGGATCTCAGTTCTAATCTAGCGGGTGAATCCCCATCCCTAGGCTCACTCGGTGTTGAATCTTACTCCCATCTAAAATACACTGAACGAACTAACTGGGCTGAACTGAATAACTAAACTGAACTGATTAGCTAAACAGACACTGACTAAAAAGACTGATACTAGAGGTATTGTTTAGCGGAGCTAAACTAAGTTTATTGGATTCCAATGACTGACGGAATATACTTAGTTCTGAGGACTAGTTGAGTGTACTGTAATTTCTGAGATTGACTTTGAATACTGAGGTTACAAATATTACTGAGTACTAAGATCACTAAGATTGCTGAACTACTGAGATTACTGGGGTTACTGGATTTTCCTGAGTCACATGACTAACTGAATTCTATAGATCATGGATTGACTGAAATTATCGTGATAACATGACATGGCTCTAGGCATACAACTATATTTTTGGGTACGAATACCCCCAGGACTCAATAGAAAGAAACAGAACAACATGACTGACTTGATTATAAGATGGTAGTCCACAATTCACATTGTCATAAGTAGGGGATATTATACTTCATGTATTTATTCAACATCTCAAACATGGTAGGGGAAAGGATGGATATATTTCATGTACATAATTTATATCTCCATTATCATACATGCTTCATACCATAACAATAACCACACATAAATAGAATGGAAATCCATATTGAAGTGTATAGCTAACATGGGCTTGTCATTTAGATATCATGGAATCATGTAACTATGAATTTCTTGCATCCTAGGCATTTTATCAAACACCTTGCATGCATTGTTTAAGGCATAGGTGGTTTTCATACTTTCATCATATCAAACCACCCAAAGTTTGTGTTTTTCAACTAACAACCACATATATTCCATGAAAACACCTTTAGATATCATCTTGAAACTTAAACAAAAATCATCAACAAGTACATGCTCATATCAACAAAAAAAGTTTACAAAATAACATTTAAAAGCATGATTCTTAATCTCTATGCATGAATTGAATCCATAGATGAACACTACGCATACCTTAGCTTAAGAATTCGTGAAGATTGACAGCGAAATTTCCTTGAAATAGACTCTTCTATGAAAACCCTAGGGCTTGTTCTTGAGAGGAAATCCTAATCTTGTGTTTGAGAGTGTATGAGATAGCTCTTTGAGATGTTTAACTAAAGAGAATGGAAGATAATACGCTCCTTGAGGGTTATAAGTCATGGGAAGTGAAGGAAAAAGCCCAAAATACCCTTACTAAAATAAATTCCCAGTTGCTGAAAATCAGAGATGACGTCATTTGTGACAAGGCATAAAAAGTGTGGTAAGCTACCAGGAATGTCGTCACTTAGAAGCTGGTTTCTGCCTAAGGCTTACGACCTTCGTGGTAGGGAGTCACAAGTGTGGTAAGCTACCATGAATGTAGTCACTTAGGAGATGGTTTCTGCCTAAGGCTGACGACCTTCGTGGTAGGACGTCACATGTGTGGTAAGCTACAACAAATGTCATTTCTTAGGAGCTGGTTTCAGCCTAAGGCTGACGACCTTCGTGGTAGGGCGTCACAAGTGTGGTAAGCTACCACGAATGTCGTCACACAGTTTCCATCCTGACATGCTGGAGTAAAATAGGAATAACTCTTTGCTCCAATATCATATTTAGGCAAAATTGGTATCATTGGAAAGAGAATTCAATTATATATCTGTTGATAGGTCATGAGATCAAAAATTCCAACTATAATGAGATATATGATCATTTTAATATGACTATGGAAATATCTTTCTCAAGAATTCAATTGGTAAGGAATGTTTTGATTCGTATGATAGCTTGGAGTTATTTGAAGCCTTATTATACATCTAACTTACTCATAAAACTATAAAAGAACCATTATGTACTATGCATAAGCTTGGTACATGGCTCTAATAGTTGTTTGGATTTTTTGGGGTATTATAATATCTTCCCCTTGGAAACATTCGTCCTCGAATGATGACTGCTTGAGAGGGGAGAAAAGATAAAATGATGCATATATAACATGAATGACTAATCATGATTTCATAGCTGACATGATAGAAAACTGAGCATATCATACTGTACATGCATATCTGATGCATGGGTAACTGATTTATGAATGTAGGACTGAGTGTTTCGATAAATTGAGTTTCTCAAACTGAGAATGCATATCTGATACTTAACTGATAAGTTGAATCCATACATATCTGATGCATGATTATATGACTGACATGATACATGAATGCATGACTGAAAGTACTGATAAGCTGACCACATATATCCGATGTGTGAATACATGGCTGAACTGACTCTCGAACATGCGACGGAACATGCAATGGTAAAGGAACTAAGGTTGAAATGAAACATGAGAACATGACTGATTCTTCTACGTGACATATGGACTGAACATCATGAACTGAACTGAACCTCTGAATACTTGGCTTACAGCTGAGGTCTAACTTGAAGGTCAACTTATGAGTACCCTCTATTCTAGACTGAATTCATTATGCAAAGGGAAATTGAAGGATCTAAGGCATGAGAGTGTTAAGAGGAAGTGGAGTATCTCCCCCTTGGGACACTATGTCCCTCTAAGAATTCTTACCTTACGAAGATACTGGGTGATGCTCAGGGCATCTATTAACTTGATTATAACTAAACTTCGGGAGTCTCAAACTAATACATGATGCATGACATGAACTAAACTTGCAACTACTAGGAGGTTCTTCTTTAAAATAGTTACTTTCTCTGAGATTTTGGATAGCATGAATAAATACAAGGATGAGAAAAGAAGCTATAAAAATCTAACTGCTCGATTGCTAAACTGACTTGCTGGCTTTACTAGCTAACTCATACTGAAAAATATGGTCGAATGAGAGTAAAAGATCTAACAATGCATACTATGAACATAAAATACTGGTAACATACCCGAATCTAAGTTAGGGAAACTTTTTGGATTAGGACGGGTCTGGAATGCATAAAGTCCATTTTGACGCTGACAACTATTGGTACTTTACTAACGCAACTCCTTACCCCTCTTTGCTAGAACTCTACATTCTTGCATCCTGTGGCATGGATTTCCATACCCAAAGCATACATCACTGCCTTCCATACATGCACCTAGATGATTCTTACCACACTCTTCGCAAAGAGGATAAGTAAGACCTCTATTTTCACTACCCTGGGCCATAGAGCCTGGCGCTCTATCATAACGGTCATTTATGGACTTAGGTGTTGGTACACTAGCTGAGGATAGATCTAGGAATGAAAATTTCAGACTATGCTGAGAACGGTAACCACCCAATGACTTAGGCTGAGCAAAGCTGAAACTACCTGTCCTTACTCTCTTACTCTTTTTGTCGCTCTTCCTAATATTCTACTCCTCTATATGATGAGAATGTGTCATAAGTCTGGCTAAAGTTATTTCACTATTCAACATGGCAGATCTGCACTCATTTACAACACTATCATTCACCCCTGACACGAACTTACTCATCTTAGCTCTACCGTTTGTAACCACATGAGGGGCATATCTGGCTAATTGAGTAAACTTGAGAGAATACTCCTTTACCGTCATGCTACCCTTCCTGAGGGTGATAAACTCTAGTACCTTAGCTTTTTGAAGCTCTAGCAGAAAGAATCTATCAAGGAAAGTAGAGGCAAACTCCACCCACTCTATAGGGCCTGCATCATCTAACCTTTCTGACTTTCACTGTTTGTACCAAGTATTAGCGATATCCTGTAATTGGTATGCGACTAACTCAACACTCTGAATAGTAGTAATCCCCATAACATCTATCATCTTTTGAACCTGATCTACGAATTCCTGCGGGTCCTCATCTGACTTAGACCTTGTGAAAGAAGGAGGATTCATTAGGGTGAAGTCCTGAATTCTAGGTGCAACTGAATTGGCCACTAAGTTGGACAAAACGATAGCTGGTTGTTCATTCTGGGCAGCAACTAACTGAGAAAGAGTGGTATATATCGACCTAAACTCCGAATGAGAAACATGATCGCCCGAAGGGTCTTCGGACTGAGGGGCTGACTAATTTCCGTTTCTTCTTTTAGGAGGCATGTCTGTAGAAGAAAGGGAGAAATGGATTAGACTGAGATTATACTCATTGGAACGACATGAATACTGAAAGAAGGGAAACTATTCCTAAAACATCTCATAGCCTCCTACACATAAGTTTGGTGCACAACACACGCATGTACAAGACTCTACTAGATTCGACTTTTAGACTTACTAGGACTCTATTGAACCTTAGGCTCTGATACTAAGTTTGTAACACCTCGATTTTCTGAACCGGAATGCTACACAATACTGATGACACCGAAGGACCAAAATTTAACCCATGACTGATATCTATACCTATACACTGCATACTATAACATGAAAATATGGAAACATGTACTGAATGGCCATAAGGTTCAAATCTGAATAAACTCTGATAAGACAATGTCTGAAAATGGTATAACAATACCAAAACAAATCTGAAATAACTGTCTTACATGCTATAGTCTGGAAAGATCCTAAACTATCTGAATAAAGAGTTGATGGGACATGTCCCCAACTAACTCCATCTAGCAACAGAACTAAAATAGAAAATGAAGCAATAATCATATCGTGCTCATATGAAAAGGACTCACTGCAAAATCTGAACAGTGGAATACTACTGTTGATTTGGAGCTCGTGCCTCTAAACCTATGGTGTAACATAAGAGAAAGAACCATAACGCAAATGCGTCAGTACGTCTGAATGTACTGAGTATACGAGTGAGGTAGGCTAAATGTAAAGGTTTATATACATGAACAATATTGACTAATATGAACGTGAGAATACATACATGCATACATAAATGTAACTAAACTCGTGGAGATACTGACTACTGAGTGTACTGATACAGATATATTGAATAGGTGAACGACTATTTCTGACAGTTTGAATTATGAAGAACTGGTCTGGTTGACTGTGTCTGACAGTCCTGAAACTAAAAACTGATATTATGAATTCTAATAACTGATATGACTGATACATGAGTATAGAAAACTGATATAACTGATATAACTATGATGATTGGACCAACTGATGTAACTTATACTGAGTGACTGTATCTTACAGTCTAAGTTCTGATGGAACTATCTTAGTTCTGTTCTACTTGTAGTAACTAAATCTGAGACCAGTCCTATCTTGCGGGTGATCATGAGTATACAGATAATAAGGATGATTTGACTTAGTCTTAGATCAGTCCTATCTAGCGGGTGATCTTTAAATCTAATAATTCTGATACTGATTAATCATAGTTAAAATCAGTCCTAGCTAATGGGTGATCTTTAAGTCTTTTTACAATGATAAGCATTGACTGTATCTAACAGTACTAAATCTATACTACTAAATTGAGTTGACTATTTTTGACAGTCCTGAATCTGTAACTGAAACTATGGGATGTGTTAATCTAATCGACATGCCCCAAGCTAAGATGACTGGAAGGGTATCAATATCGCACCACCAGTAAAGACATCTTCTGTGGAGTTATTCCTAATATAGTGGGTGACTCGTGGGATCATTCCTATATATATAAATGTGCTAACGGGTGACCCCTGAGTATGTCAGTCCTATCTAACGGGTGACATCTCTTACCTACACTGGCTACGTAGTTTTGGAACTTTAGGGATTACTTCTAAGGATCTTAGTCCTAATCTAGCGGTTGTGTCCCATACCTAGGCTCACTCAATGCTGAATCCTACTCCCATCTGAAAGAAACTGAACCAAATAACTGGGTTGAATTGAATAACTTAACTTAATTGATTAGCTGAACTGATACAGATTAACTAGATTGATACTAGTAATATTGTTTAGCGGAGCTAAACTAAGTTTACTAGATTCTGATGAATGACAGAATGTACTGTGTTCTGAGGACTGGTTGAGAGTACTTAAATTTCTGAGATTGACTGTGAATACTGAGGTTACAGATATTACTGACTACTGAGATCACTAAGATTACTGAACTATTGAGATTACTGGGGTTACTGGATTTTCCTGAGTCACATGACTGACTGAATTCTATAGATCATGGCTTGACTGAGAGTATCATGATAACATGACATAAATCTAGGCACACAACTATATTTTCAGTTATGAATACCCCTACGACTCGATGGAAGGAAATAGACACAACATGACTGACTTGATCATAAGATTAGAGTCCACAATTCACATTGTCATAAGTATGAGATATTATAATTCATGTATTTATTCAACATCTCAAACATAGTAAGGGAAAGCATGGATATATTTCATGTACATAATTCATATCTCCATTATCATACACACTTCATACCACAACAATAACCATACATAAATAGCATGGAAATCCATATTGAAGTGTATAACTAATATGGACTTGTCATTTAGATATCATGGAATCATTTAAATATGAATTTCTAGCATCCTAGGCATTTTATCAAACACCTTGCATGCATTCTTTAAGTCATAGGTGGGTTTCATACTAGCATCATATCAAACCACCCAAATTTCATGTTTTTCAACTAACAACCACATATATTCCATGAAAACACCTTTAGATATCATCTTAAAACTTAAACAACAATCATCAACAAGTACATGCTCATATCACCACAAAAAGTTTACAAAATAACATTTAAAAACATGATTCTTGAGCTCTATGAACGAACTGAATCCATAGATGAACACTACACATACATTAGATTAAGAATTAGTGAAGATTGACGATGAAATTTCCTTGAAATAGACTCTTCTATGAAAACCCTAGGGCTTGTTCTTGAGAGCTTTGATCTTGAGAGAAATCCCTATATTGTAGTTGATAGTGTATGAGAGAACTTTTTGAGATGTTTATCTAAAGAGAATTGAAGATAATACGCTTCTTGAGGGTTATAAGTCATGGGAAGTGAAGAAAAAAACCAAAATACCCTTACTAAAATAAATTCCCAGTTGCTGAAAATCATAGTTGACGACATTTGTGACAAGGCATCAAAAGTGTGGTAAGCCACCACGAATGTCGTCACTTAGGAGGTGGTTTCTACCTAAGGCTGACGACCTTCATGGTAGGGCGTCACAAGTGTGGTAAGCTACCATGAATGTCATTATTTAGGAGCTATTTTCTGCCTAAGGCTGACGACCTCGTGGTAGGGCATCACAAGTGTGGTAAGCTACCACAAATGTCATCACTTAGGAGCTGTTTTCTGCCTAAGGATGAAGACCTTCATGGTAGGGAGTCACAGGTATGGTAAGCTACCACGAATGTCGTCACACAGTTTCCATCCTGACATGCAGGAGTAAAATAGGAATAACTCCTTGCTCCGATATCAGATTTAGGATAAATTGGTGTAGTTGGAAAGATAATTAAATTATCTATCTGTTGATAGGTCATAAGCTCAAAAATTCCAAGTATAATAAGAGATATGATCATTTAAGTCTTACTATGGCAATATGTTTCTCAAGAATTCAATCGGTAAGGAATGTTTTGATTCTTCTGATAGCTGGGAGTTGTTTAAATCCTTAATATACATCTAACTTACTCATAAAACTATAAAATAACCATTATGTACAATTCATGAGCTTGGTACATGGCTCTAATATTGGTTTGGATTTTTCGGGGTATTACATTTATTTTGATTTTGAATTACTAGCATTATTTTATCTTATCCCTGAGTACATGCTACTGTTTACTCTGCTAACTATCTTTGGGAACTGTATCCCCACAAGATGTAGCAACTAGACATATTACCATTCCTCTTGCCCATTGACTTGGATTTGGGGGCATCTTTGAGTCAGACTAAAGTGGTGAGCTTCCATACCCCAAAAGTCTCAATTTCATGCTATGGAATTCTTTTGTTTTTTTCATTTCTTCAATTTGATTTTTTCTATGTTCGGGGGAATGTCCTGACTAGATATTATTGATTCTATATAGAGGCTTTGTCAGACAACTATAGGCATGGGCGATGTCGGTATTGGTGTTGGTATTGGTAATGGCATTGGGGCTGACTCCAGTTAGATATTTGATTGGATATTTGGTTGATTATGCTTATGTACTCCTTTAAATATCTTTCAATTAATTTTATTATATATTGTTCTATGTTTGGAATTCATTCACCATAGGGTGTAGTGCAGTTATTGTTGTATCTTTGGGGCAGTCTCCGGTCCAGGTCAAACTTAAGATGCCCAACACGACTAGGCCTTAGTTTAGGTCATGTCATGTGTGACTGAAGTAAGATCAGCTTTGCCAAAAAATAGTAGGTCATCTTCAAACAAAATGTGCTTAACACCCAGTTTCTTACATCTAGGATGATAATAAAACCCCTTGTGTTGATTTAACACACTCAGCTCCCTATTTAGGTACTCCATGTCAATCACAAAAAATAAGGTGACATAGGATCACCTTGTCTTATGCCTCTTTTACCTTGAAAAGATTTAGTCAAATCATTTTTTAAAACAAAGGAATAAGAGACTGAACAAACACACTCCATAACCTAATCTTTAAACCTCAAAGGAAATCCCATACATGATCTGAAGAAAACACAACTCATTAGAGTTATATGCTTTCCTAAGATCTACTTTTATTACACATCTTGGAGAAAGCCTCTTTCAAGAGTACCACTTGAATAGTTCATGGTTGAAGAGAATATTATAATTGATGCTTATCCCTTCAATGAAAGTAGATTGAGAAGGACATATAATTGTACCTATTACTCTTTTAATCCTATTTGTGAGTATCTTACTGATCAACTTATAAAAGTTATTGCAACAAGCAATAGGCCTAAAATACTTGACTATAGTAGTAGCACACTTTGGGATTAGAGTAACTACAGTACAACTGAAAGATCTAGGAAGCTTTTATGATTGAAAGAACTCCTTTATAAACTTCAACAAATTATCTTTAATAATGTTCCCTTAGCTAGTATAAAACTCCCCAAGAAAAATATCTACACCTGGTGCCTTGTCTACAAGCATACTCTTCAAAGAATATAAAATTTCTTGATCAGTGACATCTTAAATAAGGTCTAGTTTGTGAGGGTATGTTAAAATGACCTACTTTTTATCACTGTAGAGTTTGGATAGGGATGCTCATCAGTAGATGCATCCATCAAACTAGAAAAAATCCAAGAAACTCATTCTCAATTAGTGTAGGGTTAGTAATTTTATTTCCCTAAGCATCACAGAAAAGATGTTGTTTCTACTATACCTAATCTTATATTAAGCATGAATGTACTTGGAATTTGCATCACCATTTCTGATCCATGTTGCTCTAGACTTCTGCCTTACAACTTTTTCTTTCACTAAACCCCATTGATGAAATTCATGAGTTAGTTCTTCTCTTCATTTATCAATCCTTGGTTCAGAGGGTCTGTACCAACTCTTATTTTTGTAATATCCAACTTTTTCTTATAAGTTGGATTCTCATAGCATTGAATGAAAAATAGGAATTTAGCCCTTGAAAATCATATTTTAGAGTGTTGAGACTTTGATTCATTCTGAACATATTTATTTCAATAAATTGCTTCATCCAAGTGGATACTACAATCTTAGGGAAATCGTTATATTCCAACACAATATAGTAAATTTTAAATGGTTTAGGTCTAGACACAACCTGAGCAACATTATGAATGATAATAGGGGAGTAATCAGATACCCATAGATTTAATAAGTGATCTTCAACATTTTCATAATTCTGCAACTAGTGGAAGTTACTAGTCCTAATTAATCTATGAGAAAACCTTGTAATCCTATTGGTGTTTGTTGCAAAAGGTATAGTGACACCATTTGGGTTTAGAGGAGTGAGATGGAGTTGATCTATATAGTCTCTGAAATATTGAACTTCTAGTTGAGTAATAGTAGATCCCAGTCTTTCATCAGTGGATAATACAACATTAAAATCACCACTAAGAAGCCAAGGTTCCTAAATTGAGTTCCCTAATAGTTTGATCTCATCCACGTTTCAAGTCTTTTCTACATTCCATTTTTTACATAGATAAGGGTGACATAGGTGGAGAAAGTGCCACTAGCATCAACCACGTAGCAATGAATAAATTTCTCTTTGATCAGCAATATAGAAACCTCCAGTTCACGTCTTTTCTACATTCTATAATTTTCATAGATAATGGGGACATAGGTGGAGAAGGTGCCACTAGAATCAACCACATAGAAATGAATAAATTGTTCTTTGATCAGTAATAAAAAAACATACACATGTAGTTACCATAGAAACTAAATTCTACCATTGTGAGCCATTTGATAGTGACAACAAGTTTTTTTTAACCCTCTACTACTTTCTTTAGTATATTTGGAGCTTTATTTTCCTTTGCCCTGGTCTCCAAACAACCACAAACCTTAATCTTTTTCTTCTTGAAAGATCTTTCTATTTTAGGAGCTGGTTGAGACCCCTGATGTTCTATGTAGCAATAATCCTATATTTGGAGCCTCTACAAGTAGGCTTTGAGGTCTATCATCAGCACAGATATGCTCTAGATGAGCAAATTAGTTAGTGCTAGCCTTGATTGTATAGCTTGTTCTTGAGTATTGATCACACCCAACAAACTATGTGTAAAGTTGATTTAGGTAGTTGCTATTTTATCATAATTTGCATCATTAGGGGAGGAGTCAAGGAGTGTTACTAGGACTAGTATTCTTTTGCTCTGCCTTACTCTTCCACTGTTGTTGTTGTGGCCTCCTTCTATGCCTGTTCCTCCTTCTCTTAGGTACCTCCTTAAACAACTCAACATTATTCACAACATTCTCCTTATTTACCCAGAAACTCCTTAAGAGATGACCAAATTTTAAACAACATGCACAATATTTAGGTCTCTATTCATACTCTAAAAGTTGATAAAAAAATATCTGTAGGAGTAACAATCTCTATAGTGTCTATTAGAGGTTTAGAGAAATTCGTCTCCACAGAACCCTGACATCGGAGATTCTTTCCATTCGCACAATAACCTAGTTAGTGTTCTTGGGCTTACCTATGGCACTAATTACTTTTCTAAGAGCTTCACAGGACCAATAGCCAATAGGTAAACCCGGGAAAGTAACACACAGTGGGATAGTAGTGATACAATTAGGATTAAAATCAAAATTAAAGCCCCACGTTTGAAAAATAAATGGCTTATTATGAAAGTTATAAGGTCCCTCAATCAATAAACTACTACACTTATCAATTGAGTCAAAATAAAAAATAAAAATAGAAAACATCATGACTCGAAATCTGTGGATTTACAACACAATTCTAGACATATGAGATGTAGTTTTCAATTTATTTCAAGTAAGGGGTATCCTCAATCACATAGTCTATTAAATAAAACTTTCAATAATCCCCTTGACTTTGAATATCAACCTCGACAATAATCTTAGAGATCTTATCTTGATTTGTAGTTGGCGGAATATAAGATAACGCTTTGTTCTTTTGAGTTGCTCTATTTTTATCATACTCTAACTTTATCGCCGGAGTTATATGAGTAGAAGTTGTCTCCGAGAATTGGAGATGTCTATTAGCTAGAGGACCAAATCAGTCACCATATTTGCGCAGATGTAGAAATCTTGGAGAATTAGGTGTTGTTGACATATCCTCAACCTCTTCAGGTATAGATTGAAATTTTGGGGGGAGAAAATTGCAAAAAGTAATCGGCAGAAGAGTGAAGCCAGAACCATCCTGGGGATTAACAAGCTTTGTGAGTGAACTGGCAACATTACTAATCTATTTTCTTATTTCATTTTGAACCCAGTAACAAGGATGACATACTGTGTATTGTCATAATGTGGGGTTTGGGAAGAGTGAAGTATTTGCAATTTATAACACTTTCTCAGATGAAGTAGGAGTTTGTTTCCGATATACCCCTACTTTGAACAATATAATTTGTATTTAACAATACAATTTTATTTATTTTAAGTAAAGGGTAACTTATAATACTACAATTTTATAAGATTCATATTAACATTATATGTGTTTCATGCATTGTGAAGGCTAAAACAAACATGTTCATTCATACTAAAGGTTAGTGATCAAACATCTATTAGCAAGACAAATCTTCAAGAATGTAAGAGGAAGCTACACCTATACAATAGAGAGACAAAAGGAACTTGTCTCAAAGAGAAGGTAAAATTTAGTGGGTTCTAAGTGAATATGTGAATGAAAAATAAATGAAAGAAATGTAGGGGAAGTGAAGTGAGTATTTCACTTTAAGAAAGAAAATTTCTCCCACACTGGTGGGAGAAATAACATTTTGTATGATTATATTTAGAATAATTCCTTCATGTGGATAGTGAGGAAAGAACAAGAGATTCCTTGCGCTGTCATTGTCGGCGCTTGCTCGGCTCGGCTTTGGCTTCAGCATTGCCTTAAAATTTGGATTTGGATTTGAATTTAGATTTGAATTTAGATTTGAATTTAGATTTAAATTTAGATTTGTTAAATGATTGATCGTGATATAAATTGTTTGGACAAAATTTATTTGAATTCAAAAATAAGTAAAATTTTTAATCTAAAAATCCAATAGAAAATTTTTCTCTATTTGCGGATGCACTTCAGATGCAGTGCACACAGTCACAATGCACCTCGCAGGGATGCGACTCTTTGACACAAGAAAAACATTATTTGGGAAAAAAATTGACCGACAAGCGCAACTTATGTGTAGGTCAAGCGTAGGTGCAACACAGACCTCACTAGAAATTGCCAAACTCCCCATGCGTCTGCAGGTTTGGTGCAGGACCAACACATACTGGTCGCAGGTGGAATGACGTTCTTGAAAGTTTTCACTTTTCATGAAACATTGCCTCCTTTTTGAGGCAACACCTTTTGGTTATAAATACCTGAACTTTTCCTCAGGTAAAGGAATAAATTTTGAGTTGAAAACATCTTCTTCTTCTTCTAAAAAACTCTAGTGTGATCTTCAAATCATTGAGTGCGTTTGAAGTTAATAAAAATTGAGGTACCATTATTTTCATAAATGAATCATTTTATCTTGGGAAGAAAGATTCCATTAACCTCAAATACTTAAGGAGAATAAATTCCTTAAGGACAGACCATGAATTTGATGGATTTGATACTATCCTTTTTCTGTTTCATATCCATTTCTAAAGTTTGTTTTATTGTTTTCGTGAAAATAGTAGAAACTTAATTTTGAAAGTTTTTTTGATCATTCATTTGAACTTGTGTTTGAATTTGTTGAACTTCATTATAAATATTGAGGTTTTTGTTGAACTTCATTGTAAATCTTGAAGTTTTCTTGATCTTAGTGTTGATGTTCATATTGTTATATATAAATTTGGTACCTGGAAATAACAATCTTTAGAAATTTATTGATAATCTGTATTTTTGGAGTTTTAGAGATTAAAGCTTGTTGCTTTCTACTTTATTTGAACTTAATAGTGATTTGAAGATATAAAAACTTTATCACGAGTTAAAGTTCATCCAGTAGACGATTAGAAGAACATAAAAACTTCATTGTTAAACTAGAAACAAGTCATTGTTTAAAGATATAAACTATGTAGTTTGTATTCTGGCATACTAAATTGTTGTTTCTTTGTGACAACAAAAATGACTGGTGAAAATTATGCTAATGATGAAATGGTAAATATTGCAGCAACAACTATTGCTAATTAAAGTCGTTCAAGTGCTACACCCTCCATGGTAGTGTTGGAGAAACTTGAAAAGTTATGTAGCGTGTATTTTAAAAGTTGGCAAAAAAAGATGTTCTTTTACTTGTATATCTTAAGTCTTCAAAGATTCATCTCCAAAAGCCCTCCAGATTTACTGAAGGAAACACATGAAAATGAATTCTTAATAGTAACTGAAGCGTGGAAGCACTCAGACTTCTTATGTAAGAACTGCATATTATTTGGACTTCAAGATGATTTGTACAATATGTATAACAAAATGAAAACCTCTAAAGAATTGTTGGATGCTTTGGAGAATAAATATAAAACTGAGGATGCAGGAATGAAAAAGTTCATTTTTGCAAGATATCTTGACTTTTAGATGATAGATAGTAAGACTATCATCTCCCAAGTTCAAGAACTGCAAGTAATCATCCATGATATCCTAGAAGAAAGGTATAACATTAGTAAATACCTTTATTAAGAATATTAAATGTGTTCTTGACAATCACATAATTGATTTAGGTTTGATTATAACGAGTCTTTCCAAGTAACGACTATAATTGAAAAGTTACCACCACTAGTGAAGGACTTCATAAACTACTTGAAGCACAAGATAAAAGATTTTTCAGTTGAAGAACTCATTGTGAAGTTGTGAATTGAAGAAGACAACAAACCATCAGAGAAGAGGTCTAAAGGAAATTTTTCAATATATGGAGCGAATATTATGGAGGATGACCCTAATAAAACAAAAAAAAGAAAGATGCATTTGTACAACAAAGAAATCCTCCAAAGAAGAAATTCAAAGGAAATTTCATTAATTATGGCAAGGTTGTCCACAAGTGAGTAGATTGTCGGACCCCTAAGAAGGATAAGAAAAAGGATCAAGCCAACATGGTTGAATCCCAAGATAAAGTGGATGATATATGCACTATGCTTTTGGAATGCAACTTGGTTGGTAATCTTAGAGAGTGGTGGATTGATTATGGTTCCATCCGCTGCATATGTTCTAAAAGGAGTTATTTGCATCGTACGCTCCAACTCAAGATGATGAAAAGATTTTTATGACTAATGCAATAGAAAAAGTTGAAGGAACAAAAAAAATTGCTTGAAGATGACATCAACCAAGATGGTGACACTTAACAACATCCTTCATGTTCTAGAGTTGCGAAAGAACATGGTTTATACTTCAATTCTTATGAAGAATTGGTTAAAATGTTATTTTTTTGATTAAGTTGTAATTAGTAAAGGAGAAGTGTATATAGGCAAAGGCTACGTTAGTAAGGGACTTTTTAAGATCAATCAAAGTTCTATTTATTCTTAATTACTTAAGCCAAATAAATATTTACATGAATATTTAGGATATGTTAATTATAAAACCTTGTGAAAAACTGATTATTTAGAAGTTTTGCCAAACTTTGAGTGCAATAAATCAAAGTGTCAAACATGTATGGAATCAAAGTATGAAAAACATCTGTAAAAATCTATTGAAATGAATTCCAATCCCTTAGACTTTATTCATACAAATATTTGTCATATGATGTCAACACCATCTCATGGTGGAATTTTTTTTTCATAACTTGTATTGATGATTGCATTAGATATTGTTATGCTTATTTGGTAAATGGTAAGGATGAAGAATAGATGCATTTAGGCAATATAAAACTAAATTTGAAAATCTTTCTGATAAAAATATCAAAACTACAAGAAGTGATATGGGTGGCGAGTATGAATCTCCTTTTAGGGAAATATGTTTAGAAATAAAATTGTCCATCAAACTACTGGCTCATGTTTACCTAAATCAAATGGGATTGTGGAAACAAAAAAATTGAGTGTTAAAGGAAATAATGAATGCCTTACTCATAAGTTAAGCTTTACGCAAAACTTGTTGGGCGTAGCTTTCCTTACAAAACACTGAATACTCAATAGAGTACCCCATAGTAAGGCACATTCAATTCCATATGAAAAAAGAAAAGGAAGGAAACCCAACTTGAAATATTTTAAAGTGTGGTGGTGTCTAGATAAAGTCCAAGTCCTTATGCCTAAAAGGGTAAAAATAGGACCTAACTCTATGAATTGTGTGTTCATCGTATATGCTAAAACTATTAAAGCATATTGATTTTTGATTTATAAATCCGAACATTTGGATATTCATAAAAATACTGTAATCAAATCAGATAATGCTGAGTTCTTTTCACACATTTATCTATATAAAACTGGACATGAGCTGTCTAGTGGAGGGTCAAAACAACCTCGAGATGAACCAAATGAGAATGTACTTAATGATGAGAATCTAAGGCGTAGTACACGTCAGAGAACTTCAACTTTCTTTGGATCAAATTTTGTAATATTATTCTTGAAAATAAGCCTCAAATGTTAACAGAAGCAATGCCATTTTTGGACTCATCCTTTTGGAAAGAGGTAATCAATTGTGAGATTAATTCAATAATGGGAAACCATACTTAGTACTTGGTTGGCCTTCCCCTAGGAAATAAACCTTTAGATTCTAAATGGATCTTTAAGAGGAAAATGAAAGCTGATGTTACTATTGACAAATACAAGGCATGACTTGTAGTGAAAGGCTTTAGGCAAAAATAAGTCCTTGATTATTTTGACACATACTCGCTAGTAAAAAGGATAACTTCTATTTGGATGTTGGTTGTATTAGCGGCAATATATGATTTTGAAATCCAGAAAATGAATGTGAAAACAATATTTTTAAATGAAGAATTGGTGGAAGAAATTTACAAGGAACAATATGAGGGATTTGTAGTTCTTGATAAAGAAAAGAAAGTGTGCAAACATATTAAGTCACTTTATGGACTAAAACAAGAACCCAAATAGTGGCATGCAAAGTTTGACCAAATCATGTTGGCAAACGGCTTCAGGATAAATGAATATGATAAATGTGTTTATATTAAAGATATTCCAAATCATAAGGTCATTGTTTGTTTGTATGTGGATGATTTGTTGATCATAAATAGGGACATTTCTAACACATATTCTATGAAAAGAATACTTGAAATAAAGTTTGATATGAAAAACCTTGGAGTTGCGGATCACAAGGGTTGACATTGTCAAAGTCTCGTTACATTAAAAAAGTACTTGAAAATTTTGTCTTTGGATTTTAGTATTATCAAGTCTCCATTAGATGTAAGCATTGCACTTCAAAAGAGCGGAGGTAAAAGTTTCTCACAGTTGGATTGCGAAGGAGTTTTGGGAATTTTGAGGTATATTATGAAATGTATGTGACCATACATAGAATGCGCTATTAGTAAATTGAGTCGACACGTGAGTAATCCCAATTAAACTTATTGGATGGCAATGAAAAGAGTTTTGGGGTATCTAAAATATACTCATTATTATGCTTTGCGTTATAACAAATATCCAACAATAATTAAAGGATACATTGATGCTTATTAGATCACCAGACCAAATGAAGTAAAACCATGAATGGATATGTATTTACTTTAGGTGGAGGAGTAGTCTCTTGGAAATCATCTAAAGAGACATGTATTGTCCCCTCTACAATGGAATATGAATTTATTGCATTATATAAAGTTAGTGAAGAAGTTGAATGGCTCTGGAATTTCTTGGAAGATATTCCTTATTGGCCTAAATCATTGACACCATTATTTACACTTTGTTAGTCTAACAACAATAGTAAGGACATGGAGCATGATGTGTAAAGGTAAATCTCATTATATACGATGAAGACATAATACCATTAGAGAACTACTCTCTAGTGAAATTATAGCGGTTGACTATGTGAAGTCAAAGGATAATGTGTCAGATCCACTTACAAAAGGCCTATCTAGAGGGGGAGTTGAGAGATCATCAAAGGGAATGGATTTACTGCCTAGGATAAGTCATCATGGTAGTAGCTCTACTAAGCATACTGAAGATCCCAAGATCTAAGGTTCAATATGATCAAATAAAGTTGTGACTGAAAATTCAACATTGTCAATATACTCAACCCATTATTATGATGAAGACAATATTAAGGAGACAAGGATAAGACTTATGATTTTAATCTTTTAATGCTTTTAAAGTTCTAAAGATTTGAACGAATAGTTTGATCTAAAGGATTAAATGTTTAGGAATCACCTATGTGAGAGTGATATGGAAATAGTTTCACAGAGAATGATAGTAAAGGCCTGTTCTCTAAGCTCTCATAAAATCAGATCATGTTTATGACTGCAACAAATAAAATTATGAGAATCATAAATGATAAAAGGATAGTTATGTGACTTGTGTTTTCTAGGTGTACATTAAAGTTTGACAGCTCAAAGATATCATATCTACCAATCGACCGAGTGCATCCTATGCAAGGTCACTACGGAAAATTCAAAGAGAAACCTGCTTATCCAAATGCAATTAGTCTTTTCTTTTAGATCAAACACTTGTTCATAAATTTTTTATAAAATAGCCATTCCCCATTCATACGAGGGAGCAAATAAAAAATGGAGGGAAATTGAAGTAAGTATTTCACTTTAAGGAAGAAAAGTTCTCCTACATTGGTAGGAGAAAAGAACTTTCTTATGCTTATATTTAGAAGCATTCTTTTATGTGGATAGTGAGACACGAACGAGAGATGCATCATACCACATTGTTGTTCACTTGCTTAGCTCATCTTCGACTTCACTTCAACTTTGGTTTTAGATTTGAATTTGGATTTAGATTTGGAACGCTGCAAATCTGAAATACTATCTACATAAAGTCGATACACCACAAGCTAAAATCTACCGGAAGGATCCTCACTCCCGGATAAAATGCCAATAGGACTATATTGATGGCATGGCCTCTCACTGCCACTTCTATAAATTTCAATACTTATTCTCTCTATGGTTCTCTCATAATCAACATCCTAAGGGAAGGAAGACTTAGCTGGTATTAAGTGCTCCTGCGCCAAATAAAGTGAAAATGCAAAACCTCAAACAATCCATACACCATGCTTGACTCAGAGAGTATATCACAAAAATGTGTTTGTCCAAGTCGAGTAATCCAATCTCATACTCTAAAACTAGTCAAGGACCCTGATGAACACCAATAGACCCAACTCTGCTCTGAGGACTGCATGATGAATCAACTGTCATCCATGGCTGCGAGGAATCTGCAATAGACTATGGATCCGTAATGTTGAACCATAAAGGGCTAAAGTAGACACGAGCTCAACTGGTTCCTAAGTTGGCCCCAAATCCTTTTGACTAACACTGAAGATCTTCAATATCTATCTTTGATTCTCTAGTACGGCGTTGCACTAGAACTCTAAAAACGTTTGTCAAAGTATTTTCCACATCCTTCGACAATGTCGTATCAACATTCAGGGATAGAATAGAGTCAAAGAATATGTTCAAGATTAATAGCAATACAGACACACGATAAGGAGTGAAGAAGTGAATTTCCTAAAATATCCCTATAGCCTCCCAAAGATGGGTTAAGGATGTCTCCGCACCGATCAACTAGACTCTACTCACACTTAGCTCTTGTAATAACACTCCGGTAAAACCTAGGCTCTGATACTGATTTTTCACGACCCAGTTTCTCAGGTTATAATGGTGCCTCCTATAAACCACCAATAGCAAGACAAAGCCATAGTTTGAAATATCTAGTAACGGACTACTCAATAGAATAAGAAAAGAATGTGTAATAAGTATAACAAAAGTGAAAATACATGAATAAATTCCAAAACCTGGTGGTGTAAGTACAAGAGCTTCTAGTATAATAAGAGTAAAAAAAAATATCACAAGAATTACATTGATACAACTTATCTCCAAAAATAATGTAGAGACTAGTTTAATACATAAGATAGAGATAAGTAATACTCCAAATATTAGTAGTTCACTCAAAGTTTCCAAACCATGAATGCTCTGCGCGATGCATACATCCACGGCAATAACCAAACAAATGGTACTCCATAGGCAACTGCCAACTAATATCCATAGATAAAAACGATATACAAAGCATATAAACTGAATAGAAAAACTATTCCTAAATGTCAAATAATCATATAAAAAGCTGATGAGATAATAAGGATAGCCTATGCTAATCATGTCCAATAGACCAACATAATAAAGCTAAGAAAGTATCAAAGATGAACTATCCTATTCCAGCAATACTCACAAATATCAATCCTATACGTATATCCTTGACCATTATATGAAGGAAAGGACGAAATACGATTATATATAACGACAAACAAGGCCAAGGAATGAATATACAATGTGAACAAAATAAGGAAGGGATATACGATAGTACCATAGATACATATAGCTAGATATCACATATATATGCATATACATATATTTATATATGTCATGAAGTAACCTTATTCTAAGGTTTACTAGCCTCATCTATGTCTAACATCTACAACTATGTCGATAAGGCTTAACACAAGTTTAGTCCTAAGTGGGCCTAACAATCCCACTTCTAATCCTCAATTTCCATAATTAGGCACACCATGCCCTAAACTAGGTAAAGGTATCTAGTCCAACTTTTAGATGTAAAATAAGCCACAAGCCAAATATAACAACTTTGACTAGAAAAACTTCGACTAGAAACAAGGGTACTCAAGTCAACTCTACCAACTTACGATTTCAAGATTACCATACTAACCCAATAAGGTCAAATATACAAATCATGCTTCACATTCTAAAACCACATCCCAAAAATAGGTTTACATCATAACCACACTATAACTAATCTAAACTATAGAGGGAAAGCAATAGAATTCAAAAGTGGTATAAATATTCCATTTTACGGGTCCTAAGCCCTCATCTATACTCCAAAGATTAACTATCGAGTCCAAGATATCCTACTCATAATAAAGCCAAACATCCATATCCTCACGCAACATATATCGCCCATCATCTATGGAGAAAAATAAACTGAAGTTTACCTCAACGAGAATCCGCAAAACCTCACTTCATGCACCATATGCTCGTCATCACTTTCCAATCCTCAAAATGCCATCACTCTATGAAAACCATAATCTACTAATCAATACGAGTGTAATGATGCCAATATTAAACTATTGTGCCTCGGGTCCAAAAATGAAACCAAAACCTCAAGTGGGTCCTACATACAGAAAATGAGTTTCCGAGGCCAACCAATGTTCTCACATGAACAAAAAATCGTAACCCTCAAGAAATGAGTAAAAATTAAGCATACTTTGGGCTAAAATCCAGCCCCAAGCTAAATTGGGGTTTTGGGTCCAAACTAGGTAATTCAAGAATGAATTCAAAGGATTCTTATCTTAAATTTGAAGATAATAGTGATAAAAGATTATAACCAAGTTCCCAAGTCACCAACCAGGACCAATTTTGAGTTATTACACTCATTTTCGGGTTTCTAGGTCTAAATTATGAAGGGGAAATGCCCCAAATACATATTGGGGTCTCTATATAGCCCCTAAAGGTAAGGCGATGTCACTTTTGTGCTCCTACGGGCCGCGATCGCGTTACCATGAATTTCAACACTATATGCCGCGATCGTGGTTGCACCAAATGACAACAAAATTAAAAATAAGTTTTTAACCATCAAAACTCATCCGGAATCCAAAGAAGATGATCCAATAGTGATTTTTTAGTGTAAACTACATTCCAAATCCATTGGAATCATCAAAACTTTTATTTGAGATCGTTTAGGAAAAAAGTAGATCCCATACCTATAGTTTATTCATATTTTATTAAATTTTCTTAAAGATCAACTCATGGACTCTTAAGGACCCTTTCCTAATGACTTTTATCGATCAAATGCTTGATCAGTTGGTGGGAAGAGGTTGATATTGTTTCTTGGATGGGTATTTGGGCTACAACTAGATTTCTATTGCTTCAGATAATTAGGAGAAGACGACGTTCACTTGCCCATATGGTAATTTCGCTTGACAGCAGATGCCACTTGGTTTATGTACTACACTCGCCACTTTCCAACGGTGCATGATGTTTATATTCTTCGACATGATGGAGGACACCTTGGAGGTGTTTATGGATGACTTTTCAGTGGTAGGTGCTTCTTTTGAGCTATGTCTGGTAAATCTAAGTGGAGTGTTCCAAGATATGAGGAGTTCAACTTAGTACTGAATTTGGAGAAATGCCATTTCATGGTGAAGGAAGGAATTGTTCTTGGACAAACAATTTAAGCCAAGGGAATCAAAGTCGACTGGGTAAAGGTTGTGGTTATTGAGAAACTACCTCCTCCCATTTTAGCAAAGGGAGTTTACAGTTTTCTTGGCCATGCAGGGTTTTATTGTTGATTTATAAAGGACTTCTCCAAAATTGCAAACCCACTTTGCATGCTTTTGGAGAAGGAGGCCAAGTTCATATTTGATGATGATTGCAAGAAGGTATTTGAATGCCTTAAGGAGAAATTAGTTGCTTACCTAATAATTGTTGTACCAGATTAGTCAATGCCATTCAGAATTTTATGCGATGAAAGTAGAGTGGTGCTTGGGGATGTGCTTGGTCAAAAGAAGGAAAAGATGCTTCATCCCATTTATTATGCGAGCAAGGCATTCAATGGGGCTCAGAATAATTACACTGTGACTAAGCAGGAACTTCTCGTAGTGGTTTATGCATTTGAGAAGTTCCGTGCTTATTTATTGGGAGCAAAGTGGCAGTGCATACAGACCTTGATGCTTTGAGGTATTTGATAGAAAAGAAGGATGCTAAGCCAAGGCTAATTAGATGGGTTCTTCTTCTTCAAGAGTTTGACTTTGAAGTCAAAGATCATAAAGGATGCGAGAATTAAGTTACAGATCACCTATCCAGACTTGAGGGAGATCAAGTAGTTGAGGATGAGTTTGAAATGGATGATACATTTTCGAATGAGAAAATCCTTTCTACTGCTTTTAAAAGAGCACGTTGGTACGCGAACTTTGCAAATTATTTGGTAAGTGAAATTATCTCAGAGAATCTTTCTTTTCACCTAAGAAAGAAGTTCCTCCATGATGTTACACACTACTTTTGGGATGAGCGGCATATATTTTGGTGGTGTACGGATAATATTATCAGGCGGTGTATACCAAAGGTGGACATCTTGAGTATCCTGAAAACTTGTCATTCTTATCCGTTCGGGGGTCACCATGCAAGTGACCGTACTGCGAGGAAAGTGTTGTAGAGCGGTTATTATTGGCCGACCTTTTATAAAGATGCATATGAGTTTGTGCGGAGATGTGACCAATGCTAGAGACAACAGTCAATCTCAAAGAACCATGAAATGTCCATGACATAAATGATGGAAGTAGAGTTGTTCGACGTCTGGGGCATTGACTTTATGGAGCCCTTTATGAGATCTTATGGGTTGAAATACAGATTGGTTTCCATTGATTATGTATCCAAATGGGTTGAGTCTGTTTCCTTGGTTAATAATGAAGGAAAGAAAGTTTTTGCATTCCTTCAAAAGAGCATCTTCTCTCGTTTTGGGGTACCACGTACCATCATAAGCGACGGTGTCACCATAGCAGTTGGTCTATGGCATGGAATGCAACATGCCGATTAAATTGGAACACAAGGCACTGTGGGAACTCAAGAGACTAAATTTGAATTGGAATGAGGTAGCAGAGTTGCCACTGGGGCTGCAGAATGAGCTGGATGAGTTCTTTCTAGGGGCTTTTGAAAGAGCAGAATTGTACAAAAAAATATGAACAAGTACCCTGACCGGAGGATAGATAAGAGAGACTTTTAGAAGGGTGATTGGGTACTCCTCTTAAATTCAAGATTGAATCTCTTTCCAGGTAAACTTAAGTCAAAGTGGTTTGGCCCATTCAAAGTTAAGCAAGTCTACTCATCTTGAGTAGTTGAATTGAAAATGAGGAAAAAAGTGTATTCAAGGATAACGGGAAACGAGTGAAGCTGTATATTAGTCTAATAGACTCAGTAAGTACTTATCTACTATCTATATCGATGCAGTCTGAGTAATCGATATAAAAGATTCGTGCCGTGACAATAAATCAAATGCTAGTGGGAGGCAACCCACAAACTATTGTTGTAAGCGTAGTTAGAGTTTATTTGTTGTTTTTGTGAGATTTATGGGTTTTGTAAGTGTGAAAAAAGAGAAATGTAGAAAAACAGAAGCTAAAAAAGTTGGGAGTTGTCCGGCGGACAACTTGGCAGACTGTCAGACCCCTAACGGACCATTGCTGGAATCGTCGAAAAAAAACTAGAAAACTGAGTTACTGGAATGAGACCGACGGACAAATCGATGGACGTTCGCACCCTTGATGGACCATCAGTCGACCTCTGAACCAAAGAAGAATGAATATGGTTCTAGTAAGCCATGCCAGACAGCTTGGCGGACAGTCAGACCCCTGACGGAACGCCGGGTCAACCTCAACTTAACCCTAACTGATAAAAGGTTTGGTAAGTTTAATTTAATCCCAAGAGGATAATTTTGATCTGATTCAAATGTATTTAAACATTAAAAGGAAATGGTTACTTATGTTGCCACTTTTTCAAATCCTAAAATATGTAATTCTTCTGCATTCAAATTACCAAGGATCAGTTATCTCCTCTTAGGACTCTCCATCTTCGCTTCTCTCCCATTTAAACAACTCCATCCTTCTCTTTATCACACCAAAATCAATTTAGCAATCACTAATAAAGGGTTTAAGTTTTCTTTTATTTTGCGTTTACAAGTCAGAGTAGTGAGGTTACTGCAGAATCAAAGTATGATCACAACCTTACTTTTTCTTTCCAAGATGGTGAAAATGAAGCATTTACGTTGTAATTGATTGAAAGGAATTTCATCTTATTTGTTTTGTTGTGATTCTAATTCTAAGTCAAACTCTGGTGTACAATGTTCTGGGTGAAGTCTGAGTAACCCATGGACCAAAACAATGGAAAAATTTGTGCTTAAATACTAAACTAATGTCATAATTGTACGCATAATAATTTATAGCACACCAGGTGTTCAACAAAAGGCCAAAGTGAAGTTTGAAGTTGAAAACTGAGGCTAACAACCAACTTGATGAACCGTCAGACCCCTAATGGACCATTGAGTTGACCATTGCAAGGTTCTTAAGTCTGATGCTCACTGGTAAGCCGCGACGGCTAACCTGATAGACCTTTAGACTCCTGATAGGCTGTCGCAGTCTTGATGGACCGTCAGACCTACCATCAAGAAAATTTTTCACTGTTTCTATCTATTTCTAAATTGGAAACTGATTATTTGTTCATTTTTTAGGCAATATGGAACGAAAACTTCCCCTAACCAGAGACGGTGGAAGAACACATCGGGAAAGGGGCGAGCCAATATTGAGTGAGGATGATCTGACTTTCAACACTCAACAAAGGGATAATATGAATTAGGAACTCTCCCAGTTTGAAGAGGAGAGTGATAACAAATCCAGTAGCACAAGTTCAATCCCCAACAAGGAAGGGGTAAATATATCAAACCCCGACCAAGTTAATGCATAAAAAACAGATGATACAAATATGGTTAAAATAAAAGACCCTTAAACGAGGTAAGCAATAATATGTCAAGTTGAAGGATAAAAGGATAAATACATTGATGGATTGGAACCAACCAAAACCAGGACAATCAACAGGCCAATCTCCGAAAAGCATCAAATAGTGATGACCGAGTTGCATGAGTATCCAGAGCTTGAGCGACAATTTAATGAATATGAGTTAACCTTTTGTACGAGAAATTTTCCCAAATTATTTGGCACTGGCAGTGAAAGACTATCACAAGGCCTAAAAAATTTACGATTTTCCCAACAGGGAATCAGTTCCGCAATTTCTGAGCTTGAGCATCGTATGACCACAACATCCACTTAAATTCCTTGGTTGTCAAGGCTCCTTAATAATGATGGAAGCCCATCATGGGTACTCATACCACAAGAGCTCATTGCTAAAGCACCTCTTAGCTTTCGAGGTAAGTTTTGGTGGGCCATTATTTGATTAAGGTTAATGCCGACAGGGGGAGATGCTAATTTTGACAGTCATAGGTATGTGTTTGTGGATAGTCTAATTGCCGAGTAGAAGATTAATTTTGGACAAATTATTGTTGATGAGATGTTTGTTCGGGCACACAAAGTGGCGAGCGCGTTACCATTTCCGTGTTTGATCACAAAATTATGCAGGCAAGCTAATATGTCTTTGATTAGATGAGTTGACAATAAGGTGTGGGAAACTCATAGGCAGGATATTAAAATGAAAAAAATGACTTAAAATATGAAATGCGAGTCAAAAAACCTCCTGCTTATCAAACACATTCAGCTCCAACTCCCAATACTTATGAGATTCCCACAGGTATGCTATTGACTATCACTACTTATGTGCCGCCTAGTACTCCTGCTGGATCAGCATCGATGTCGCCAATGGATGATACTTAAACCACTATATCTGTCCCACCTCAATATTCGGAGTACTGGCTCACACAAGAAAATTTTACCAAGTCTGATAAGCAACAGAAAAAGTTTGAGAAGTAGTTGAGCGCTTAGGCAAAATAGTTTAATCCCTTTGTTGATCACATCATTAATGAAACCTTAAATCCTTACAAGAAGATTCAGGAGAGAAGGGATGATATGGTAGAGCACATAAACTATAGGCTGGACGTACTATCATTACCGAACTTTGCAAAATTTATGGCAGAATTCAAGCAGGCACAAGATGATATATCCGAGATCAAGAGATAGACAATGTAACCCTCATTTGATCCATCTTTGGTATCAGTGATAAATATAAGGTTTGTATTGACCTTATGGAAAACCCGTTGAAAGATAAAGAAAAGCAGGTGGACGAAAGTGCTGATAGGAAAGCTTCCAAAAGAAGAATGCAAAAAATGATGACACCAAAAGAAAGAGAGGCAAGAGATATGAGGAAATATGGAAAGAGATCAAGGTGATATGAAGAAAGAAGATAGAAAAAGATTATAGATGAAGCTGTAGGAGTTTTCACTAGTTCTGCTCCAGCTAGGGGGCCCATTGTAGACCTGGTTCGAGTTGAGATAACTCCAATTCAGGAGGGTGATATTGTAAGTACCCCTATCACCATAGGGTTTAACGTTGTTGCAGGTGAGGCCAAAGAAGCCTCACCTCATTTGACTGATGCCTCATTCGACTGAGAGTCTTTACAAGTATTCCCCTCCTTTGTACTTTACTTTTATGCATTGAGGACAAAGCATACATTTTTAGTGGGGGTGGGTATACTTGTACCACGGGGGTTTTGTTGTCTGTGTTTTTTTTCTCCCGTGTGGTATCTTATAGAACCGATATGTCTAGGTTGCATATTTACTTTTCCCGTGATGTACATATCGTGTTATGATTTTAAATATGTTATTTACGTTATTTTTCTCCTTTTTAGCACTAGTTTGTATGTATGAATGAAAAACGACTGTGGCAAAGTACTCTGAACATGATGGCATGACTGTTCTTTCTTGTCACCTGGAAAATATATTGAACAACCATTTTTGATTCAATAACTGGCATTAGGATGTAAAGTGTGCAGACCATGTGATGTAAATCCCAAGAGTTGGTAAAACAAGTGTTAACTCATTTCCTGTGTGTGCGAGTGTTTAATTATAGATCTTGCATAGTGTTATACCTAGAACTTGCCCAATTCATTGATGTGTTTTGTGGTTTATTCATCAATATAGGATAGTAGGCATCCTTATACTTTTTAGTCTACTTAGCCAAAAAGAATGACCCACCAAAACAATATTTCCATTTTTGAACCCCTTTTGAGCTTATGTTAGTTTTATTCATTCCTAATAACTTTGAGTAACTCTATTTAGGATGTTAGCACATAACTTTGGCCTTGTACTAATATTGGACATTGAGCACCTTAACCTAGGTAAATCACCTAAGTTGAGGGTGACTACTGTCAGGATGTTAGCAGTTTGATGAGGGTGGTTTAGAGTTGAAATGAAATGTCACATCCGGCCCTGATCTAGTTAGATATTGTGCACCTTAATTGACTGCATCAACATAAGTTGAGGGTGGCTGATGCTAAATTTAAAAAAAGGAGGGGTCTATGGAGAAGGAGTGAATAAATAATAGAGATTGTAAGTGAGCTGGAAAAGCAGTAGTCTTGGTGAATAGTAATCAAGGGAAAAAAGATTAAAATATAAACTTTAAGTCACTTTTCCCAAAAATTATCCTCACTTTTACAAATCAACCGTTAAGGAGCATTAGAAGATAAGGGCAAGCCTGTGGGTATGTATTCTATGTTTGCAACTTCTTTGATGAGTGTGAGAGTCTTCATGTTCGTATAAAAGTTAAATGAATAATGAGTAGTGGACTTTGTTGACTGTGAGGGCAACTTGAGTTATGCTTAATTTTGTTGATCTTTGTAGGATATTGTATCCATGTTTGTGTATGTGCTAAATTGTAAATAATGCCAGTTGTAGATCTTGAAGTGTTTAGACCATATGAGTGAGATGACAGTTGAGTGGTTGTGTGAAATCTAGTTCTATAGTTGAATGCCCATCATTGTATTGTTCATGTACGTGATTTGGTGCTGAGTTTATTGGGGACAAGCAATTGTCTTAAGTTGAGGGTGTTTATGTTTCGGCTTTTGACGGAACATTTTACATCCTTTTCAAGGGATAATTGTATGTTTTCAAGCAACTATTGTTGTATTTGATATTAGATTTTAGTGTTTTCAGGTCAAGGATTTAGCTAAAGAAGAAACTTGAAAAAATAGCAGAAAAAGATCACTGACAGTCAAACTGGCGGACCGTCATCCAAGTGATGGACAGCTAGAGTGACCGTCAAGGTTAAATAAAATGGACCAAGTTGATGACTCCTGTGACGGTCCAAGTGATGGATCGTCTAACCTCTGACGAACCGTCAACTTGGATGTCAAGCTGAAACAGTTAATGACATCTCAAGTTATCAAGCGACGCTCCACACGACGGACAATCATGCCAGTGACGGCCCGTCAACATGACCGTCACCCCTTAACTAGAAAGTAGAAGTATGGGACCATCAGTGGCGGTTCACGTGATGGACCATTAGGATACCAACAGACCATCAATATGACTGTCAACTTCAATGCTGCTTTAATAAGTTCAAATTTTAAATCCCAGTACCTGGGAACATATAAATACCCAGTTTAGGTTTTACTTAGGTATCTTTTATCATATTTTCATCTAGGAAAACCTATTGTAATGCATTATTCTCTGATATTCAAGCTACCATTGTGGATCTAGCTATTTTATTTATTTTCACTGAAGATTCAAGAACAATTAGTGTAACTTTTGTATGAAATTTATTGAATTTATTTATAAAGAACACAATGACTTCTTTTTCTTTTATTGAGATGTGTGGCTAAGATTCCATAACTAGGGTTATGGGATCCTTGATGTGATTAGTTGATTGGGGTTGTGAAAACACTTAATTTCCATATGTAATTGAGATTTTATAAACTCTTCCACCATAGAACCTTCACCAAAGCCACACCTTTTTGTTCAAAACCCGCGAACTTACCAACCCTAGATCTTCACCGGGACCTCCTTACGGAACAAAGGATTTGAGATACCAATACCACCCAAAAGGAAACAACCAACGAGGGACCATCCATACTTTACTTCCACACAACCTTATGGAATACCGGGTGAATGGAACTTATGCTAGAAAGCAAGTCTAATTTAACTTATAATTCCCCAAAGTAACCTTACTATGATAGCTTGAGTCTAGATATACACCACTTCCATGTTAAAGCCTATCCTAAACTAAAATAAGTTAACTTAGGCCACCGGGCTCTACTCCTTACATCTATCTCGAAACACTACTCTACTCCATCACCATTATAATATGAAAACCAAAAGTAAAAGACATGGGAAACTCATAGCCAACCATTATAACCAAAACCTCCAACATATAGTTGGAAACCCTAAACCACAATATAATTATACCATGAAAAAAATTCATAATTCATGCCTCCCCAAGCCTCTTAAGTACCCAACACAAATATTGGTATATCTACTAATCACAAAATTCAAGTCTACCACCTATATACTAAAGGTATGATCTATCCCTCCAAAGATCTAGCACCCCCTATAACTTTCACAAAGGTTTCCGTCACCTATTCCTTTCCTAATAATTTGTCATGACAACAACCCTACCTCACCTTCCAAAACCTTTAATCTAGTAGTTACCCTAGACTATCCCCCACTTAGGGGCTTTTACATTCCTTATTTTCAAAACATCACCATGATTTCCAAGCCACTGCAACCCTAATCATAGGAAGAGTCATTAAGGAACAAAATTACAAGAATTATCCATACAACCCTAGAAAGACCCCCGAAATAAGACACTACACATAGGCACTAAGTACTTCATAGCAGCCACCCAGACCATAATGAAGAACCATCCCAACATAACCATACCATAAAAGAAGTTCTTAGGACTTGACACCGAAAGAAAACAACTACATATACCATATGTAATGTAATGTAAAGTTAAGACTCATATTCAAGGACCAAGGTAGATGCAAAATATGAACCTTAGGCATAGGCGCTATAAGAATATATGCAACACTAGTAGAGTACTCTCTTAACCCAAATAGAAGAGAATTACAAGAATATGCAGCCTGACCTTCCCTTGAAGTCCACCAATTAAGGAAAATTTATGATTAACCCTCGACCTTCATCCCATGACACTTATAAGCACCACTCTCTGCTTTAATGGCTATGACTAAGGATGTACACTAGGGACACTTGCTACTCTTATATATAAAACCTCATCCAACGAAATTCTACCTAAAGTCCAATAGTCATACAAACTCCATGCTCTAACCCATCCAATTACTAGAACCCCAATCCATCTGTTCAACCTGGACCCCTGGCCTATAAGTCACAACTTTCCTACTATTGTATTCTCCCAGCCATTCACCTTACCCCCTTTATGCACCTCATCCAACATACCTATTTACCCCGATAATTCTCGCATTGTTATTCTCGAGATAACGTACTCCCTTTACAATGTCAAACATCTAGGTTCAAGCGTAGTATCTATCAACCGCCACTTACTACTGCCAAAACACCCCATATAGAATATACAATACATGGTCCACCCTATAAGGAGGACAACCCAAATATTTCCTATTCACCCACTGACAACCTATTCATTTCTAGGGAATACATTTCCCTTATGCTCTTTTAACTCAATCAAAACCATTCTATAAAGAAAGAATAGAAACTGGACAAGTGTCCGAAACAAGACTAATCCCAAACTCAACCTCCCAAATGGAGAGACACCACGTGGGTTATGTAAAAGTACCCCAAGAAATTCATGCATCATCAAAATCAAGTGCAAAGAAAGAACTTCTAAGTTAGAACCCAACCTTGACCAAATGATAGAGACACCTCTTAGAGACCAATCTTCGAGTTCTAAGATATAATGTAACCTTTCCCTTAATCGTTAGGGAATAAAACCATTCTCCCATTCCATAACCGACTCACCATGGAGTCTAATGACAGGCTTACGTATTTGACAATCTAAGAATACATAGAATGAGTATAATCAATCCACCCCTTGAATATCATTGAAATCCACTATATCTGAGTCAAACTAATCCCTCATGATAAACTGATACCACACACCCTAATAAAATCTTTTAGTAATTCTAGAGTCTATTGGGTAGAAATAGAAAGAAAATTTTTTAGAAATAACCATGAGACCAAAACTAAAATACACTACCACAAATAAGGTTAAAAAGAGAGAGGGGACTTCGAACCAAGCAAAACATACACACATCACAGACAAAAAGTTTTTAACATACCAGTATCAACATTAGAAAATGTCTAAGACTCCCAAAGGATAGTGAAGTCATTGAGATGATCCCTACTAATGTCATAGCTAAAAGAAGCCCCCCTTGGTGAAAGATCTAGAGAAGCGATAATAGATGTCCTATTTTCCCAAGCGGTAATCATTATGGGACACTGTAACGCTCCAATTTTCTAGAACCAAAATGCCACACGGTGCTCATAATCTCGATGGACCACAAGATAACCCTTATTTGTTACCTGCTGTAATAACTGTATAAAATTACTAAATAATGCTAAAAACTTACGAAAAACTTTCCATAAGGTTTAAAACATCTAAAATAATTAATACTAAAACTGAATACTAATATATCTGTCCAAAAAACTTCTAATTATCTGAACTGTGGAGCTGATGGGAAATGTCCCTAACTAACTTCGTCTACTGAAAATAAACTGAATATAATGCCATAATAAAATAAGGATCATCCTCGAATGATGAGGACTCACTGCTACATCTACTTCTGTTGACTGAGTCTGGACTGCTAAGGGTGCTCTGGATCTCACGCTTCTGAACCTATGGTAAAAGATACCATAGCGCAAGAGAAAAATATGTGTCAGTACTTTAAATATACTGGTATGCTAGATGAGGTAAGTCTAAATACAAGGTATTATGCATGAACATAGCTTAACTAAATAAATGAGAGTACTGAATGAGGATATATGCATGAATGCACAAACCATAACTAAAATCATCGTGACTCTGAATACTGATACTCGGATACTGCTTTACTGATATCTAAACTCACTACTAATACTAAGATACTAAATAACTGAATCTTCTGATATCAATAACTGAGTACTGAAGTTGATATCATTCCTATCTAGCGGGTGATCTCTGAATCTAATGATAATGGGAATGCTCGACTGAAATCTGAGATCCATCCTATCTAGCGGGTGATTCTGTATCTACTGATAATGAGAGTACCTAGGTGAATCTGAGATCAGTCTTATCTAGTGGAGATCTCTATATATACTAATAATGAATATGATTTGACTTAATCTAAGATCAATCCTATCTAGTGGGTGATCTCTGAATCTGATAATACTGAAGCTGATTAACTAAATATGAGACCAGTCCTATCTAGCGGGTGATCTCTGAGTCTATTGATAATCATAATGATTGACTGTATCTGATAGTCCTTACTCTGTACTACTAAACTGAGTTCCTTTACTGAGATTGATTCTGAAACTGAGACTGTGGGAAGTAGTCATTTAGCCGACATGCCCATTCTAGATAAGTTGGGGTCTAACCTATAACCCCAGTTGGAAGGGTGTCAGTACCGTGCCACGGGTAAAAACCTCTCTTGTGGAGTTAGTCCTATCTAATGGGTGACCCCCTGGGATCAGTCCTATATTTATATAATATACTAACGGGTGATCCTGAGTATGTCAGTCCTATCTAGCGGGTGACATCTTATACCTACGCTGGCTACGTAGTTCTTGAACATAGGGATTGCTCCTAGGGATCTCAATTCTCTCTAATGGGTGAGTACCCATCCCTAGGTTCGCTCAGTACTAAGTCCTACTCCCAACTAAAAGACTCATAACTGATTTTTTTTCTTAAACTGTACTAGACTTAGCAGAATCTATTACTGATCATACTGAGTAACTGAGTCAAGCTGAGTTCAGTAAATTCTGAAGAATGACGAAATACTTCTGAATCTCGATATCTGACTGAACAATACTAAGTTTTGAATTGATTACTTGAATGAATGCTACTGAGGTCTGAAACTGAATTCTTGAATACTACTAAGATCTGAGCTGATTACTAAACTGAATCTGGAATGCTAATAATACTTAGATTATTGAGATTTCTTAAGTTCTATAACTGCCTGAGAGTACTTAATTTTGTAACTCACTGAGTTCTAAGAATCTTGGCTTGGCTAAGATTACCGTGAAAACTGACACGGGCTCTAAACTTGCAGCTAAATTGTCAGGTATAAATTCCCCCAGGACTCGATAACATAAAAGTAAAAAATAAAAATTCTTAAATAATCATGACCATGGATATTCATTCACCATTACCATCATTAAAGAATCTCTTCAAGCATGTGGAAATCATAAACATGTGATAGTATAGGGAGACATGCTATTGGCTCATACTCCATTCGACAAGGTCTTACAACAAACATTTAACATGCATTAAAGAGCGTATAATTGGTGGATTTCATGCTAACATGTCACAATTCATTCATTAAGTCTTTTCAACAAACACTTGGCATGTATGAGCTTGCACACAATTGGGGATTTCTAGTCAACATGCTATAATGGCTCTAATTCCTTCACATAAGCATTTTATCAAACATATAAGGAGCATGCTGTGGTTATTCAACAATTTCTACACTCAATTGACATAAACACATCACTTAACAACTTGAAGAGGATTTATCATGAATATCACATACTAGGATCCAATCTTGAGATTTTATAACCGAAACATGAATTTAACTCAATAATAACATGAACTTCTATTTCAATTCACATGAATCATGAAAGTTCATAAATATAAGATCTTTAAATTTAGAAAAAGGATTCCGGAACTTCTTGGGTGGAAGGAACCCAAGAATCAATATCTAACATACCTTGCTATGTAATTCTTGAAAGATTCACAGTGAAACCCTTAATGATTTGGGTCTTAGATTAGAAACCCTATATCTTGTTCTTGAACAAAATTAAGAGAAACCAATAATATTTGGGTGTAAATGTGCTGAATCTCGTGTTAAAGAGTATTATAGAGGTTGGGAAAAGACCTTTTTTCCCTTGGAATTAAAATCCAAAACTGGAAAAACCCCAATTTTACTTGCTGGTGTGACAGGCCATAATCGCGCCAGCTTACTGGAAATCGGACAATTAGGAAACTAAGCCTAGGCGCAACGCGGTGGAAATTGCGGTACCACCTTTGTTGGGAACTGGAAAGACACCGCGATGCAGTGGAATCATGGAGGCTCACTGGAATTTGACAATTGCCATTTTGGCTGGCTCCGCGACGTGCTAAAGTGCCAGGTGGCACACTGTCTCACTCAAATGGTACTAACTCTTCGCTCGAGTTTCGGATTTGGGCGAATTCAATATCGACGGAAAGCTTATTCAATTCTCTACATGATGAAAATTCTTGTCTCCCAACGGCTTTAGGTAGGGAGCACTTTCTATAGAATAAGAGCTAGGGCCTACTCTTCCTCTTCCTCTTGGACCACTTACCACCATAATGTTGGACTCTTCTTTAACCCGAAAACCGAGAGCTCTCACCCTTCCTATTTCCCGACCTTGTCTTATTTTCCCCATACCAACAGGACTAGTCTGGAATGATAGAGTTGTCACTATCCGGTTAAATAGATTAATAGCATGACAAAACTCGACATTGGTAACCTCTCTTTGAGGTAATCGAGAATGAGTGCCTCCTTCCTAAATAGAGTTAATGGAAACCATTGGGACTCCACAGGGAAAAGTAGAAGCTATGACCCTTGACTAGGTTTGTGACCCACGAATTGGACTATATCCATCCATGTCATTCACTAGTGGGATAGGTGAGTTTCCATGAACTTTGTATTATTAAGAGAACATGATCTGAAAGATGAACCAAAAGATTATTTAGGGTGGAGTTCAAGACCATAGACTCCATAGCCCAAAAGTAGAACAACAAGAAAGTGGAACATTCCTAATTTCCTCATAGCCTCCTGATTATAAGTGTGGTGCACAACACACCCATAAGAAAGACTCTACTCGACACGAATTTCTGGACACCCCTTCACACCAAAACCTAAACTCGGAATCCTACTTGACACGACCCGAACCAAGGCCATGTTGTAATGGGCGATCCCAAGTCCAACCAAGACTGTAGAATACCCCTGATACCCAACCAAACCATCCAACATATACCTAGAGTCAGATGAATCCCAAACATATAACAAAATATTATAATGCATGATCCAAGACTATGGGATAGGTCCATAAACACGACCAACCACCCAAATATCACACCAATAAATAAGCCAAAACCATAAACCAAAACCAAGACAATAATACAATATATATATATATATATAACTCTAACATAATCAATCCATACCCAAGTCCACAATAGTCCAAAAAAATCCTCTAAGCAAAACCAAAGAGTACCTAGTCGGGACATACCCACGACCATAGCTAAAAACCAAGTCTATGAGAAGGTAAAAGTACATAAAGTAATCCATGACATAAAATGGACACCTTATGAACTGTGGAAGCTTATCACTTTAATCCAACACCAACTGTTCCTAAAGCCGATCAATGAGCAAGAGGAGTAGTATGACTGGTTCCTTCATCACATGGGGATACCGCTGCCCAAAAATAGGTTAGTGGGTGAACGCTAGCATGCACTCATGATAAGGATAAAATAATTCAAACCTTTAAAACCAAGTAAACCATCCATATGAATTTATAGAGATATAGATATATACATATATATATGTATATTATATAATCCACACAGAGAAAATGAATTGGGTTTAGCATTTCTTTAAAACCATTAACCTGGGTATGTAAAGCTTAACCATCCTAGAACCACCTATAGGCTATATTGGTTCACTATAACCCCCTAAATGGGCCTTGATATGTGTAGCTATATGAACCGGAGATACCATAGGAATATGGGATTCCCAAGTACCCTTCTCTCTCTATGATACATATGTACAAATATACTTAGGCGATTGCAGTGTACCCTAGAAGTATCATATTTGAGGTCGTCATGACCTATCCTCATGTTGGAATACATGAGTTTCTAGTGTTCTTCCCTTGGACTCACACCTTCACGATTAGCTATCAAACTGATCATTATTGCCCAATTAAAACCATTACCATCTAATCAAATCATTAATCCATTTATTATCAATCAAGGATATTGCAAGCTGTATCGTTATACTTACCATAGCTTGTAAGCAATGTCCTTAGCCAACTTTAGGTGATTACCATGTACCCTATAGGTTACATTATATGGTTTACTTGGGGGATTCCCATGTACCCACGAGTACATCACTATTAAGCTTACTTAGGGGATTTCAGTATACCCCATAAGTATTTAATTATTAATATTTGCTTAGAGGATTCCCTTGTACCCCACAAGGTTTTCATTCAAATCGATTTCATAGCCACCAAGGCATTACCATTTAACCATTCACACCATTTTAAACCATTCCAAATATTTAAAATATCTAAACCATTCAAAACTATTTAAACCAATGTAAAACCATCCAAATCCATTTAGGGTTCCATTACCAAAACATACCATGCAATAGTTCCAATGTAAGTTCAACAATAGAATAAGAATATACTCTACATGTTGAGGGCATACCTTTATCAAGACCAAAACCAAAGTATATTCCCTCAAATTTAGGGTTACCCATGACCCATTTGTTAAAGCATAACTAACTAGTACCTAGATAAGATAACCATCACCAAAAATATGTGAAAACATAGTTTAAGCCTATACCCAACAATATACACCAAAACCCTCAACATAGGTTTTCAAATCCACCATATATGATACATAATCAATGTTTAAAACACATTAAAATATGTATTAAGTTGGAAATAATAATGAAGAAAGAGTACATTCTTTATACAAGAAGTTTTCGGACATAAAATTGGCTCTTGAGCCCTTAGAAGGACACTAGCAGAAATCCTAGCCTCCAATCTTCAAGAGTGAGTTTGAGAGAGTATTTTGAAGTATTTATATTATTCAAAGTATTATAAGAGGCCACCATGGGTTATATAACAAGGGGAAATAAGGGTTTAAGTGGGAAATATCCGAACTACCCTTAGCTTAAAAGTTGAAAACCAAGTCCCAGGAGGGAACGACCCAACCACCTAAGTTGTACCCTAGGGTATAAGTGGTACCCTAACTCATACCTTAGATACCACCATGGTCCCATATAATGAACATTATACGACCACCTAGGTCTAAGTCATATCTATGGGTATGAAAAGTACCCATAAACCGTATCATGGATAGATTCAATTAGGCAAGACAATAAGCATCATACGACATGGCATCATAAACCTCGTATCCTACCATACGACTAATATGATGTTGATTCATACCTTGGGAAGAATCCCAACTAATAAACATGGCCTAACATATGAGAGAGGCATCCTAAAACATATCTTAGGATAATATAGGTACCCATGAGTCATACTATGGACAAAATATCCAAAATACATGAAGTTTTTCAAGGGCCAAGGTTTGGGGTATTTCAGGTTCCTCAATAGATGGTCGAGCAGGAAGAGTGGTTCTATTCTTGAAATTATGACCTAAACTTATTGGAGCATAATTTTAAGAACCTCTACCATGTAATGCGTTGAACATTTTTTTATATTCATCGATGCCATCGTTGTAGAAATTCATAATGGCTACTGCTAGCAACTCAACCCCAAGACTCTCTTGGATGGGAACAGTCTCTACATCATCATAAAATATATCGATTAGGGACACCACTCACACTTTCTTTGGTTTCCACATAGACTAGAAAACATTCAAAGTGGCTTTCTCATTATTTTATCTGAACTTCATCATCCCCATCACTATGTCAACTAAGGCCCTACCCATAACTAGAATATGCCTTATCAAGATAGGGAATCCAAAGTCGACCTTATAGTCTCTGATCATGAAATCAACATGAAATATAAAGTATGCAACCTTCATGAAGAAATCACATAAAATACCAACAGATTGCTTCACTGTCTGATCAACCATCAATAGCCTTAAAGATATAGGTTTGGTTCCCCAACTCTAACTTTTTATAAATAACCAAGGGCGTGAGATTGATGCTAGCTACTAAACCACATAAAGATCGAGAGAAGTTAAAGGACAAAATAGTATATGGAATAGTGAAAGCTATGGGATCCTTTTATTCCACTACCAATGATTGGGTAGCCACAACATAGAAATGGTTATCATTATTAGCATGCTCAAAGCTCACAATATGATTTTTAGTGACCAAGTTCTTCATAAACCTTGCATAAATAGACATTTCTCTAATGAATTTATAAGAGAAATAGTAATAGACAACTCTTTTAACATCTCTACAAAATTTTGATATTTCCCTTCCTCTTGTTTCTTTCTCAACCATTAAGGAAAAAATGGGGAAGGTCATGGAATTTTCTTCACTACTAGCTCATCGACTTTTCGCTTATCTTTATCCTTTTCTGCACTAAGATCAACACCTATCGACTTCCCTAACTCATCTTCAGATGCCTTATAAACCTTAACACTATCATTTATTTACTCATTAACAGTAGATATGGAGGGATTGATTGTTGCCTTACAAATTTTAGTGGTAATGGATAGATAGTGACCTTCGTTCTTAGGATTATTCGCTATGTTGCATAGAAGGGTGTTCGACAGCCTCTAATTCAAGGTTGCAAACATTTGTCCAAACTGTTGCCCTAATTATTTTATCGCAATAGCATACGACTCTACCTTCTGGGTTGACCCCAAAATATCTTTCTTAATCTCCTTAAGATAATTTCCTGACTTTCCTAATCCTTCACTAACTTGGACAACATAACCTCTGATGTTGGGTTTATTTGTGCACTCTAGTGTGGTTATCCTATCTTATTTAGCCTTGTTTTGAGGATAATTCTTGTGTGTATTTGTTAATAATGATATAAATATGCATCCACGTGTTCAAGTATGTTCTTGCAATATTTAAAGATGTTTTCACATGAGTTTAGGTTCAAATTGAGCATTTAAAGTCTAGACGAGAAAACTAGTGTTCTAGATTGAGTTACTACTTCATTATGTTGATTGTTGTGTTGTTTTGAGCTTTAATTCGGGGTGTGTAATTCTATAGGTGGATTGTAAAGATGATTATGATGATACATGAAGGATTTACAAGCCTTAAATCAAGTGGAAACATCATACAAAGTATTAGAGCGGACCAAAGGAAGCCCAAACATAATATGAAGAGAAGAGGACGCTTGGAGGCTCACCGCGATTAGGGTAATTCATAGTTCTAATAGCTATGGCATTGTTTGTGTGTCACGGTAAAGGACCAAATGAAAATTTTCAACTTCTAGTAGCTCAACGCGATTATGCTGCATCATGATCTTATAACAATTAGCATATTGGCGCGATGCGGTGTAGGTCAAAAGCAGAAAATTTTTGCCTAGCTATAAAAGGACAACGTGACATCCTACTACTAGACTGCATATGATTATTATACTATAAATAGAACATATTAAAACTTGTTAGGGGCATCTTTGGACATCTGGGACAATTATGGAGGTTGCTACAATTTTGTTTTTAGATTTTACATTCTTTATTTTAGCTTCTTTATTTTTTAATAATTCATAAAATTATTTGGATGATGATTATGTAAATTAGTTGAAAAACACCCCCTTTCCGGTGATAAAGCCAAGAACATTATTACTTTCGTTTTGAATTTATTTTAATTTATTAGCTTATCATATTTGGTTTCTTGTTTATCCTAGTTTTAATTATTTTAAGGATTGATCACCCTTAGAATTTATATATTATCAGCCTTGTGATCTCGAGAGAGGGAATAGGGATAGAATGTGGGGATGAACAATGTAGGGTTCTTATTTTTGTATTAAATAAGGAATTAAAATTAACATCTAGGACTGGATGTACCTAGAAGCCTTACTTGATTCACATTTAGGATGATAAGCTTTAAGAACTTAATTGGATTATTACATGGCTGCTCAATTATGTAGTTGTAATGTTCAAGTTAAGTAGGTGATTAGAGGTTGGGAGACCATTCTCAAGCGATTAACCTTATGACTCAACAACCAAGATAAGTAAGTTAACGAATAATGTTCAATGACGTAGTATGATTATTTTAAGTGCTATAACCATGGGCTTTACTCCATTGATTATCTCAGATCTTTTACTTTATGAACTGCTTACTTTCCAATTAGCTTATAAATTTAAAACTCTCTTTTGGTTACTCTTGCATCAATTGAATCTGAATTGTGAACTGAAATTGAATACTTGTTAGAATAAGTCCTTGTGAGATCGATATTCTTCTTTCTTGAAGTCCACTATCATTCTTGGAGACCAAATATACTTGCGTGTGCGCTGTCAAGTTTTTGGCGTCGTTTCCAGGGACTTGTAATTTTGCAACAATTTTATTTTAGCTTTGCTTTTTGGATTACTTTAGTGTTTTACGCTTGTTCATGGTTTTGTATTTGTAGAAAATTAGTTTTCAAAGTAGTAAGCTGGCAAGGGATCAGATATTGGTTGAACCAAGCCCCAAACCTGAGCAATTATACCATCAAGGAAGGAGAGAAACAATCCTTCTCCCACTCCGCAATTCTAAGAAAATCAAGATAATCCTACTATCATGGCTAATGAACAAGCAGCCCACATGATGGTTAGAGAAGCGACAATCCCACTTTTAACAAATTTGACCTCACCTTTTCAGAAACTAGCTGCTGGATGGAGGTTTGAGCTAATGAACAATATGGTGCATCTATGGATTAATAGTGGATAGTTTACAAGGCTTGCACATTAAGATCTATAGGTCCACTAGCAGAATTTCACTGAGCTCACTAGCAAATTCATTATGATAGATGTGAATGTTGATTTTGTAAGGGTGACACTCTTCCCCTATTCACTTAGTGGGGAAGCTAAAGGGTGGTTAAACTCTAAGCCAGTGAATTCAATCACATCATGGGACGGCTTATCCTAAAAGTTCCCTAGCAAATTCATTCCATCTGGAAAGACTGCAAAACCTTATAGTGAGATTGTGATCTTCAAGCAGAGGCCAGACAAGAACCTCTATCATTCTTGGGAGAGGTTTAGGCACTTCTTTAGGACTATCCATATCATCAACAGTCCAATGAGTTACTTGCTCAATCTTTTGTAGAATCACTTGACCACAAAACAAAAATTTTGCTAGATATAGCTGTAGGTGGTCAAGCATTAGACTTGACTTATGATGAGTTGTACACCTTATTTAACCGCATAGCACAAGGAAATCTTGAATGACATGGTGATACTAGGAGTGCCATGAAGAAAGTTGTAGATGTGTTGGAGGTGGACCAATATGTCGCTTTATCATCTCAGGTTGATGCCTTGCAAAATTTTGCAAACACTCATTTCGGCAACCTAAAATTGGGAGCTACACAGCCGCAACAACAATTAATGCAGTACATCATACTAGTGGTTGGTGTGAGGTTTCTAGAAATAGTGTTCATTTTGCGGCCATGTGTGCTGCAAATCTGGAGTCAGTGATGTTTATGGCAATGTTTAGAGGCCAAATAATGGTAATGCCTACAATAAAAAATGGCAAAATCATCCACTAAATACCCCATGTAACAACCAACAATAGTTTCACCAACCACAGGCCCAAGGAAATTAGATCACAAGTAATATGGAAGAGTTGCTGAAACAAGTTAGAGCCAGTCAAGCAAAGTTGGCAGTAGATATAAAAAGTCAATGGGCCGAGATAAAAAGCCAACAAACAGCCACAAGGAGCTTGGAATTACAGATAGGTTGCTTCAGAAGGAACAAAATACTAGGTCTCAAGGTGGGTTTCCAAGTGATACTGAACCTCCTAAATAAGTAATGGTAATCACTTTGAGGAATGGTAAAGATCTTAATGAAGAACCTCCCAAGGCAACTAAGAAGGTAGATGCAGAGAAAGCTCCTAAACATTTAAATGACCAAGTTGCTGAAAATTTGAGGAAGACTAAGTACTCAAAAGAAAAAGTTGCTGAAGAAGTCAAGAAGATCCCAGAACTAGCTTTCCCAAAGAGGCATATTAAAGGAAAAGACTATGCGTGCTTCAAGAAGTTCTTAGACATGTTCAGATAGCTTCATATTAATTTACCTATTTTAGATGTTTTCCAGGGAATGCCCAAGTATGCTAAGGACTTGAGGGATGTGCTTGCTAATAAAGTTAAGTGGTAGGGTGTGGAGGTGGTAGAACTTCCTAAGAAGTATTATAATGCCCCAAATCTAGTACCTGGAATGCTACACGGTGCCTATGACCCCGAAGGACCACAAGCTAACCTATGACTGATATCTGTAAACTGAGCAGTAAATAATAGTAATAATATCATTAATGCGGAAAAATGAACTGAAAGTCCATAAGGTTCAGTACTAGTACCTAACTTAAAAATATGGTATAATAATACCAAAACAACTGAGATAATTAGTTGAACATACTGTAGTCTGAAAGCCTCTAAATTGTCTGAATAAAGAGTTAATAGGACATGTACCTAACTAACTCCAACTACTGAAATAAAATAAAAACTAAAATAGTAATGTGATTAATATGTCCTCAAAGAATGAGGACTCGCTGCTAACACTGATCGCTGAACTGGGATGCTACTGGTTCTATGGAGCTCGTGCTTCTAAACCTATGGTATAAGACACCATAGTGCAAATGCGTCAGTACTTTGAATATCTTGGTATGCAAGTGAGGAAGGCTGAATGCAAATCGTTCATATTCATGAACAATACTAACTGACTGACTAACATGAACGTGAGAATACATGCATGAATATGTAATTGTAACTGAGATCGTGATAAGACTGAATACTGAGTCTACTGATATTGACCCCTGAGTCGCTGATAAGTGAGAAAGACTGATACTGTATTAGTGAATACTGAGGGAGTGATACTATGTAACTAATACATGAATAACTATTTTTGACAGTTCTGATTACGAAAAACTAGTTTGGTTGACGGTATCTGATAGTCCTGAAGCTAAATAATGATAACATGAGTTCTAAGAACTGATATAACTGATAACATGAGTGGCTGTATCTGACAGTCTTGAATCTGATGGACCTAGCTAAGTTCCATATTGTATCTAAATTTGACTGTATCTGAAAGTCTTAAAATCTGAAGAACTATCTGAGTTCTTTCATTGAGACTGAGACTGAGACTGAGACTATGACTGAGACTATAGGAGGTAATCATCTAACCAACATGCCCTAGAACTGAAATGGTGGGGTCCAACCTATAACCCCAGCTTGAAGAGTATCAATATCGTGCCACGGGTAAAGACCTGCTGTGAGTATATCCTCGCTGACAGGGATCTCTTCCGTTAATCCCTCCTAGTAGGTAACCCAAATTATATGTATATATATATCCCTAAATGCGTAGGGTGCATCTCAACCTACACTGGCTACATAGTTCTGGAATACAAGGATTGCTTATAAGGATCACACCCTCTACTAAATAACAGGTGAGTCCCCATCCTTGGGTTCACTTGGTGATAAATCCTACTCCTAACTGAATAGACATTGAACTGATTAACTAAATTGAACTAATTAACTGATGGCATTTAGCGGAGCTAAAACTAAATTTACTGAATTTCATTGACCGACGAAATGCTACTGAGATATGAGGACTGACTGAGAGTACTGAAGTTACTGAGACTTACTTGGAATACTGAGATCAAGGAGGTTACTAAACTACTGAGATTACTGAGATTACTGAGATTACTGAGATTTCTGAGATTTCCTGAGACACATGACTTACTGAGTTTTATGGATTGTGACTTATCTAAGAGTATCATGAAAGCATGACATGGCTCTAGGCAAACAACTAAATTATCGGGTATAAGTACCCCCAGGACTCGATGGAAAGAAACTGACATAACATGACTTACTAGAACACATGACCAACAACACAATTCATAATTTATATATTGAAGCACTTCATCAAACATGTGATATGCATAAACTTGTACATAAATGGGGATTTCATAATATCATGTTAGTTTGGAACTTTTCTTTCATATAAGGATTCAATCAAACACATGGTAGGCATAGTATATATAAATAACATTGTACAACAATTAGAAATCATGGTTCAATTCTAATTTCATCATTATAGGGTTTAATCATAAGTTCACATGAATATACGTCTATACTAATCAATTTCACATAAAATTGATCACCCAACATGGATTAGAATTTAATTAATCATTCTCAACCTAAACAAAACAAACCCAACATGAAACTCATAAAGAATCCATAAACTTGAAGCTGGAAAAGAGATAACTGGGCTTCATGGACGGAAAGAGTCCATGAATGAACACTATTCTTACCTTGGTTCATAAATAAACAAAGATTGATGGAGGAAATTCTTGAACTTGAATCTTCTATGAAAAACCCTAATGTGTTCTTAAGAGGATTTTGAGAGAATAGAGTATATTTTGGTGTAATGAAGGCTCAAATCTGTGTTTTTGAACTTATATAGGGTAGGGAAATTAAAACTTTTAACTCTAGGACACGTATTTTAATTCTTTTGAAAACTTCCTAATTTTTATCCTTGACGCGATGCGCCACTATCGTGCTAAGTCACTGAAACTGTCAATTGGGAATCTGCTTGGTGGCGCGATGCGGAGCTATCACATTGCCACCTTGTTTGAAACCTGTAAGTTTGGTGTGTTGCGCCACTATCACAGAGAAACACTAGAAATTAATAATTTCCATTTAAGTTGGCTCCGCGATGCGCTGATGGCTCAGTTGATACACTGTCTCACTAAAAAGACTCTAACTCTTCGCCTGGGTGTCGTATTTGGGAGAATTTGGTATCGATGGAAAGCTTATGGAATTTTCCACATGAAAAAAGTTTAAATATTAAAAATACCATATCTATAAAAGTGGATTCATCTTTCAAAGAAAGCTTCTAACATTCTTGGGAAAAAAATTCAAGCTAGGAAAAGTATGGGTATTACAAGTGTAGCCTTGTGGTTACTTAAAAGATGCCCAAAAAGCTTATGGACCCTAAGAAGTTCATTCTCCCTATTTATATTGGCATTAATGAGGTGATTTAGTAACTTAGTGATTTAGGGGCAAGAATAAATTTGATACCCCTATCTTTATTCAACACTTTGTTCTTGGGAAAGCCTAGACCGAGCTCTGTTCTACTGCATCTAGCAAATGGGACCATAGGACACCCCAAAAAAGTAATAGAGGATGTTCTTATAAAGGTTGGTGATTTTATCATTCTTGATGACTTTATTGTTCTAGATTTTTAGGTAGACAAATAAGTACAAATCATCGTGGGGCATCCATTCTTAGCAACATAGGAGCTTTGATTAATGAGAGAACGGGTATGCTCACAATGAGGAAGGAGGATGAAGAGGCAATTTTTAAAATGTACAAAATGCTTAACACACTATCCTACTACAAAAACTTATGTATGATTACAATGATTGAATGGGATAAGTGTGGGGTGATGGAGTCTATTCAATAAAATACCTCTTTAAATACCCTCATTGGGCACCATAATCCAAAACTATCTAAGCCTGACATGATGCAAATTGATGAGCCTAAAAAGGCTAAAGTTCAAAGAGTTGTTGAACTTGAGAGATCACACTTAAAAGGTCAGAAACGAATAAGAAATAACATCCAAGTGTGAGGAAATGGATGAAGGAATTTGGTTGAGTTAATTTAGGTCGTGTCATGATACTAAATAAGGCGCTTCTTGGGATTCAACCCAAGTTAAGTGGGTATGTTATATTTTTTCATTTTTAGTTTTTTTACTTCATGTAGTTTTTTTTTTATTGAATTACAGGTTGATGGAAAGTCTGAGTACTAAAAACCTAAGCTAAGAAGCATGTCTAAGACTAAGTGTGGGATACATAGACCCTCTTGATGTTTAAAAATTCTACTAGCTAAGCCTAGAGTCCTCAGGGAGTAATTCTATCCCTTCTTTTAAAGTGTTCTTTGGGGACAAAGTAAATTTTTAAGTAGGGTTGGGGGAATCCCATTTTTAGGGTTAATTTAAATTTTTGTAGCTTAGGAATAAGTGGGATGTTCTTGTTGGTTCTATATATGACTGCATGATGCAAATGTTTTTGTGGTAAAAAGCATGTTGATTGAGTGAATGACTACTTTCTAGACTCCTAGGCTCATGATTATGACTCTTGTATTTATGGCTTAAATTTGAATTCATGCTTTTGTTTGGTTGAGAGTCTATGACGATCTTACGTGAGTTAGGCATGTATCATGTATGATGTGAGTTTGTTGTATATTTCTTATTGCATTTATTGGTAGAACTTGACTAGTATGCGTGCAATGCAAAATAAAGAGTGTGGGTTTAGGAGATAATATAGGCATTTCTGTGAAAACCTTATTTTATACCTTATTTTTGGCCTACCTTTGTGCATAATCATAATAAGCCTCGTCGAGCCTTTAAATTTTTCTTTGGTATCTTTATATGTAGCTTAATCCTTTCTTTGATAGACCTTAATTTGATCCAAAAAGCTTTTAAGCACTTTAGTATAAAACTAATTTAGTAAGGATTTTGAAAAATAAGAGGAGCAAAGGTGAAAGTGATGCCCCAAAGTAGTAGTTATTGGTGTGTACAATTGTTGTGGTTGGGAGTTGGAAAAATTGTTTGAAAGAAATTCCTATGTTTAACCCAAATTGCATTACAATGGACCTGTTTTGTCCCTGGTTCATCTTTGGACATTGTGCACCTCAACTAAGGCAAATCACTTAAGTTGAAGGTGGCAATCATAGGGGTGTATAGCATAGAGTAGGTGCAAAAGAGGGAAAAGGGAATGATATGTACAGAGCATACTCCCACTATAGTGTTTGTGAATGAGCTTAATGTGATGGGATGAAAATAAAAGAATAGGGTAGAAAAAAGTGGTGTAATTTGGTTGTTGGAGATTGGTTTTAATTGTATAATGTAGTGTATTAAAGTTCTTAGGGAAGATAGTCATTATTCCAAAATAGTTCCTACCCATCCCTTAGCTTACATTGCAACCCGAAAAGACCTATTTGATACTAAGCTTAGCATTCTGATATTAGTACAACACTACACTAAGGGCAAGCCTATGGTTCATTATGTGTAACTTGTGAAGTTTTTGTGAGAATGAGAAAAATTTAATTCTTGTACCCATTAATTTATAAAATGATTTTATGTTAGTGATTAAGGGTAACTCTCTTATTATGAAAGGCATATGATTGATAAATATGGGTGATTTATAAGATGTCTTTGATTGAGCAATATGCATAAGTTTGCCAGTGGTTGAGTCAATTCTTAAGGCTAGGATGTTTCGGAGTAGTGTTCTTTAACTTTGAATTGTGTACATGACATGCATAGTGTAGAAACTTGCATTCTGTTCAGTCAGTGTAGAACTATCTTGAATGTCTTTCTTGTAGTAGAAGTCTAGAGTCTCCTTAGCTCATGATGCTTGTAGTGAAGATTTGTTCGAGGACGAGCATGGATTTAAGTATGGGGTGGTGATGTTGGGTGTATTTATGCACTTTAGTGTGGTTATCCTAGCTTATTTAGCCTTGTTTTGAGGAAAATTCATGTGTGTATATGTTAATAATTATATAAATGTGCATCCACATGTTAAAGTATGTGCTTACAATATTTAAAGATGTTTTCACACGAGTTTGGGTTCAAATTGAGCATTTAAAGTCTACACGAGAAAAATAGTGTTCTAACTTGAGTTACTAGTTCAACGACATGAATACTGTCTTGTTTTGAGCTTTAATTCGGGGTGTGTAATGTTATAGGTGGATTCAGTAAAGGACCAAACGACAATTGTCAACTTCCAGTAGCTCAATGCGATTATGCTGCATCGTGGGCTTATAGCAATAAACACATTGGCGTGATGCAGTGAAGGTCAAAAGTGGGAAATTTTTGCACATCTATAAAAGGACCATGTGACATCCTACTCCTAGACGGCTTATGATTAGTCTACTATAAATAGAACATATTAAAATACGTTAGAGGCATCTTTGGATGTTTTGGGAAATTATAGAGGTTGCTGCAACTTTGTTTTTAGGTTTTACATTCCTTAATTTAGCTTCTTTATGTTTTTGATCATTCATACAATTATTTGTACGATGATTATGTTAATTAGTGGCCAAACACCCCCTTTTTGCGGTTAAAGCCAAGAAAATGATTCCTATAATTTTGAATTGATTTGTTTATCATATTTGGTTGCTTGTTTATCCTTGTTTTAATTATTTTAAGGAATGATCACCCTTAGAATACATATATTATCAACCTTGTGATCTTGGGAGAGAGAATAGGGAGATAAAACATGGCGATGAACAAAGTAGAGTTCTTATTCTTTTATGAAATAATGAAGTCGAATTAGCATCTAGGACAGGGGTGTACCTAGAAGCCTTAATTGATTCATATGTAGGATGATAAGCTTTCAAAACATAATTGGATTATTACATCCCCGCTTAATGATATAGTTGTAATGTTCAAGGTAAGTAGTCAATTAGAGATTGGAAGTCCATGGTCATGCGATTAACCCTACGAATCAACTACCAAGATAAATATGTTAACGAATGAAGTTCAATGACATAGTATGATTATTTGAAGTGCTTTAACTCTGTGCTTACTCCATTGATTGTCTCAAGTCTTTTACTTTGCGTATTGTTTAATTTACAAGTACTTTATCAATTGAAAATAATTTGTTGGTTACTCTTGCATAAATTGAATCTAAATTGTGAAATAAAATTCAATAGTTGTTAGAACAAGTCCTTGTTCGATATTTGGTTTTCTTGAAGGACACTATATTACTTGGTAAACCGCGTACACTTCCGTGTGCGCTTGGGCACTATAAGCCTCCATCCTCGACTAAATTTCACGGCTTCCTAGTGGAACATACACACCACCCATATTCTTGTATTCATCCTTGCATCTCCAGTCCCAATACCTCTCTCTGCTCCTATCTGAGTACCTATCGCATAGTTATTCTCATCTTGGATTCCTTTCCTATTGGCTCGAAAATGTACCAACTCTCTATCTTGGAATCTTGGCTTTTCTTTTAAATAAGAATCATATAATCTAGATGCCTTACCCTGTGAGCCCACTGTGCTCACCTTCTCAAAATTTGTTGTTATGAATTGCTTTGTCAAAAACCTAACCTCTATCCTTATCTAAGCAATTTCTTACACCTCAGTGTCATCAATAACTTTGTGATTGTTAGAAGCACGATTAGCATATATGTCAACGGCTCTCTCTGCATATTGAGTATGCCACCTATGATTGGTGAGAGAGATCTGATCTAATATCTTTGATGTTACCTCCCAATGCAGGAAATAAATTCTCCACTAGTAACAGTATCTGTCATAGCTTTTGAACTGGTGTTAAGGGCTTGTAGAAGATCTCAGCAAGTTGTTTCCCATTTTATATGATTTGGCACCATCATTATCTTCTTTTTAAACCAAAACCATTCCTTATATATTAACTCAGAGTGCAATTGCATAAAATTATATATCTCACCCTTTAACTAAAACATTCTTGATGGTGGAAACAAACAATCTAAAAATTATCTTCGTAATTCATTCTAAGTAGTGATTGATTCTCGAGGAAGTTCCCCTAACAACAACATAGCTTCAATAGTTAGAGATAAAAGAAACAATCTAAGTATGATAGCTTACTGATCTACCCCCAATATAGTGTATGACTAGATATTCCTAAAAAATTAATAAGGTGCATGTTTGTATCATTAGTTGGCAAGCCCGAAAACACACCCTTCATGTTCAACAGCTGGATCATAGCACTGGAGATATAAAAATTCATATTTGGTGGTAGTGTAGGAGGAATGATAAATTCTATCTAGGTAGGCTCAACATATCCGAGTCCTCCTTTGGATCATTATATGGTGGTAAGTACTGATAGGCCGGGATTACTTGAGCTCTAATCCTTCTATATCTATCTCAATTTCTTTTGAGGTCTACTCGACGATCTACTCAATGTTTTATCCTCAACAGCTCTACCTCTGGAGATAAACGATAGTCATTTGTATCCCTCACTGTATTGGCTTTCGCTAATAATCTATTAGTAGTATGATCTTCTATCTCTTGAGGAACACTATAAGGAGGGGGCCTTAAGGATTACCTTCTTATACGTGTTCTATCATCATATGATTTAGATGTAAGATTCTCTCTTGTTCAAGATTAGTAGGGAGTAAGGGTTTATTTTACTCCACATGCTAGGTATACACCAACATATTCCCCAACAAGAACAAAAAAGTAAAACTCAAAAACTACCAAAATTTTAAATAACTCCCAAACTATACCTCTTTACAAGGATAAAGCGGTTGCTGTCAAAATATAGTAACCCAACTAGGTTGGGGTCGAAACCACAAGGAATATGTAGAGCTAACTCTCAATCTTGCTGAAATCATTGAGAAGTGAAGAAAGTCAATAAGGGGTTTTGCTATAAATAGTAAAATGTAACAAACTTGAATTCTTTTAGTTGTAAACAAACTGAAACAAATACTAGGATTGTGTTCCCATGTCTTTTTAACTCAGTAGAATTATCGTTCTCCATTGAACCATCCTAATATCTTGCAAGGAGAATCTTATAAGTTATGTATCACTAAGCGTCTTATGAATGCCTTAGTGAATTTCACTCTTTACCTTTTGAGTCTCAGAGTGTCTCTTTATTAAACCTTATCCTAGATCCCAGATTAACTATAACCTTTTGAGTCTCTATTTAATTAGATAAAGACAATTAGCTTAAGTAGATGAGGATGGTTAACTTATTTCTATAATTAACTCTAAATTACTATTGTGATCTTCTTTTTCAATTGTCTACCTCTTTTTTGAAGTAAGTAGTGAATATAGGTGGTTTCTTAATGTATATAATTTCTAAGAAATCTACTATACTGAAGATGATTACAATACATGCAAGAATATTGGTTGGGAACAACATTGCACTTCCCCTACCTTGTTATTCAACAAGGGTTCCCACAACCCTATCTAAGGGATTTAGCCACTCATCATTATGAGATAATAAATGGAATTTATAATTGAAAGAATTAAATCAATCATACAATAATTTATGACAGAAACCCAAAGACTCAAATTAAATAGTAAACCTAAATCCAAGAACATAATACAAAGATCAAGATCAAATCTCAGAATCAAATATATGGTTTTGATTAATAAGAGTATGTAAACTAACTAAAAAACATCAAAAGGGTATTTACCAAATACATGGAACCCTAGGAAACCAATCCAAAATAAAATAGGAAAAACTAGAGTCGGTGGCCACCTATGGAGCCACTTATGGGTCTCAGGTATCCCCACATAGGTTCTAGACTCCCAAATATCAATAGGATCTCTAAAAATTTAATCTTCAAGACTTTGCACTAGCACCTATGGACCGTATGTAGCACCTACGGGTAGTAGGTAGCCATCATAGGTACCAAGGCTCAAATTTTTAACTTCTGAATCTCTGTATCTCTATCTTTTGACACTTGTTATGGCATTTACAACATGTTGATAGTACCTATTGGTTATAGGTTCCCACGTAGGTGGTCAATACTTTAATCTCACTTTGTTTCTCCAGTTTATCTCCCAGAACCCGATTTCCTACTAAACATATAAAATCTAACAAAATGGCCTAAGTAATAACATATTTTTGTAGATCTAAGTGTTAAAATCGCTAAGAAATCATATCACATCATCTAACAAGTAGCTGGATAAGAAGCTTGCAGGCAAACCCATCTTAAAGGGTAATCCACTTAAGAGGGTTTTGTGGTATACGTTGAAAGGTAATTTTATAGAGCTTGCGGTGAATTGTAATTTCTTGCACATGTGATTTGGCGCCATCTTTCAAGAAGGGTTAAATGGTGTCAACAATGAGGTCATGTATCCTTTTCCCATCCACCAGTGGATGTCGTGCTTCTGGTTAGGTGTTTTTTGCTTTCCCAGCTTTGTTATAGCAATCTGGTGAAGTAATTATTCCTGTTGGATGAATCCTTTCATTCCTGTAGAAGAGCATTCAGTTGTATACTTTTGATGGTTTCGGTGACTACATCTCTCATGATTTTATATTATGGTTGATATTCTATTTTTACACATCGAACCTTATCGTTGTGAGGATAATCATCGGTATAGTTCATCTTTCCCTATGTATCTATCCATATATTTTAGAATACATTTATTCTATTAGAAGAAAATGCATTGTACTTTATAGCTTTCAAATTTCAAGCAAAGTATTGATACGAGAAATTTCAAAAAGAGTGAAATTTTTGGTTAATCTTTGATATTGTGGTCAATGATTCCTATTGGATAATATAGCATGAAAATCACTGCTTCATAAGGATCCTTGAAGCATCAAAGCCAATAGTGTCATGGCTTGAACCACACCATGATCCTTTTTAGAGCTGGTTGGATTTGATTGAAATGCTTCAAGACATCACACTTGAACTCCATGAAAATGTAGTTTTGGTGACATGGGTACTAGAATAACCATAAGAGTTCTTGTAGGAAGTCATTGGCTAGTTCTATAAACACATAACAAAAAGAATATTTTGGGTGCACTCTAAATGGCTTTAGGATAGATCCGCCATATTTTTTGAATATTTGAAGCTCGTACAAATTTTTTCATTTCTCGGAGGATAGCTTGATCAAAAAGATCCACATAATGATTAAACAGATCTAGAGGGTTTTCTGTTATTTTTAAAAATAAAATTCCTAATATGTTGAGTAGAAGGATCAGACTAGCCAACTTATTTATGCCTTCTCTAGTATTGGATATTAGGTGGAGATAATCTATATAGATGTCGCCTGATTCTTCGTACACATCTATGGAGAAAAGAGTGTCCTCTATCAATTCTTCTTTTAGAGAGTACACCGATTAAGGGTCATCCTCTTTGTTGAGATATATGCCTTTGTATTCGGCTATTTATTCAAAGAGGTTGATGGAGTCCTTCAACTTTTTGTGCTAAGGATAGTTTCTTTCAAAGTGAACTAGATTTTTATTGATGAAACAACCATTCTCTTTCTTGTAGTTTATTGGGCTTCTTCATCTGAAGTACCTAGTTTGCCTAATTGCCTTAGTCCTATCATCTAGAGGTTTGGGAAGTTTAAACCTCCTAAACTGTAGTGACATCTTGGACCTCACTTTGGAGATCGAGAATGGGCAATTGGATTTGGTAACAAGATTGTTCCTACTACATGCTCGATCAAGGGTTGGTTTATTCTAGACAATCTACTTCAGTACAGATCTCTTCGTGTATATGTTGTCCAGGGTATGGATCATAACTTGCCTAATTTATCCTATCCGTGGGATAATTATGGATTTGAATTTCTCCTTCACAATCATGATCGTGTGGCCTACTAGTAACTTCAGCAGTGATAACATAGAGGTGTGCTTGATGCTGGGATCTCTTCCAAATCAAAGTAGAAATTCTCTATTTTTAGGAAGTGGATATCCATTACATCCTTATAAAATGATAAGAACTTCATCTCGAAGAGTTTTCTCCATAGATACTCTTGTCTTTGGCCTATATCTCTACAGAATAATTCTTGTTGGATCCTGATATTGAAGGCAAAGTCCTGGGATGTGAGATAAGTGCTCTTATAGGTAATCCCAAGTGTGTTCCACTAATCTCTAAGGATTTTAGAGAATCTAGAGGTTAAATCTGAGAGTATCATGTATTTTTATTTTTGGTCCAGATTGTTTTTAGCCATCCATGTGTAGAAGTCTTAGATCATTTAAAGCCAGGATAAATCTTGATATAATCGAGACTGAAGGTGTGGAATATGATGGTTTTCTTTATTGTTGTCTCTGGTTCTAGCCTTTTTTCTAGGATTGGATCATCTATCATCCCATCTTGGTCATCGACTACCTCTGAAACTTTTGGCTCTTTACAATAGTTAATGAATATGGGTGGATAGTCTTCTTTGGGAGATTCAATTGAGGATTCAGGAGTTTCCTATAAATATTCTTGCGAGTCAATGGACTCCTTGCTATCCTCAATATATTCATCAGCTGGAAAGTTATCACCGATATCAGAATATACATCTGAAGTGTCACCATCGAACGAACATTATGATTTTCCCATATTAGGGTTAATAGGATAAACGTCTTAAATATCCTTATTGCATTTTAAGGTATTCTTCTATAGGATCATGATCATTTGGAGATTATGGATCTAGAATTAGGTAGTCATTGATGTCCAGGCCATACAGATTTGTAACAACTTGATCTGAGCGCATTAAGTTAGTGCCTAGATCATGATATGATGATAACCACACGTGATTAAGAAAACCTTATATTAACAAGGATTTCCATTCTTAGTATTCATATGCACTACTGGTTTGTGTATTATCAAGTCAATATCTTTGAAGGTGATGTCATGGTCTTATATCATTATGATTCCCTTATTCGTGTCTTTTTTGTTGAATTGCATTTTTGGACTACTTGTGGATAGCATCGACTTTTTTTGGTAGTAATGTAATCTTTTATTTCATTTTCAATCTTAGAAATGTCAAAATCTTGTTCGTCTTGATTCTTTATAGAGATTAACATAGGCTATGAGAATACGAAGGGATAGTGGGTGATGTTGGGTGTATTTATGCATTCTCGTGTCACTATTCTTGCCTTTTTATCCTTGTTTTGAGGATGATTCGTATTATATATGGTTTAATAAAAATATATATGTGTATCAAAGTGTTAAATAATGTGTTTTTAACATTCAAATTTAATTCCAAATAAGTTTGTACTTAATTAAGTCATTTAGAGTTAAACCCGAAAAACTAGTGTTACTAGCTTGAGCTAGGTGCTTGTCTAGTTGGTCTCATTGGATTATAGTGCATTTAATGAGTTCCTTATGTATTAAATGTGTGATTATGAGTGGAGTAACTTTTTGGGAGTGAGAAAAATTCAATTTGATTATGTTATGAGTTGGAACATAAAGCTAAAGATCAATGCGAACTAGCTTAGCTTAGCTTTTGTTTTGATTCGTCATTATGGATGTAGCGTTGTTTAAACTGATAATTCGTGTAGTTTTATTATGTAGGATTATTTCGTAGCTGAATATGATGATATTTTGATGTTGAAGAGGCTGGAAATCCATGGGAAAGACACCACAACACAAGGAACTAAGAGAGGAGACTCAACACTTAGCCAAAATCCAAGAGACAACTTCCAGAGAGCCAAGGAAATTTGGAGGTGATTCCCTTACCATAGTGAGGATATAGGTGGGTATATACCCTGGATGGAGCGGGGCTATAGGTGAGGCCATTCCCTGGCTGGAGTGAGGTTCTACTTGGGGCGGCGCCCTCTCCACTCCCAGGCTCAATAACTGAACGTTTCCAACTCCTACACGGTTTTGGTTTACCATAGGACTATAAATACATCATGATCACGTTTTTTATACATCTTTGAACATATTTTAGAGAGAAAGGTTCTTCTACAAATTCATAATTAGGTTTTTATTATTTTAATTAATTCATTCATGTCTTTATTTGTTAATACCAAAATACCCTTTTTCAAGATTGAAGCCAAGAACATGAGTACTATTATTTTTAATTAATTTGTTTAACTTAGTTTATCATTATTTTTTGTGTGTTCAACTTTTATTTAACTTTTTTAATGATTCACGACCCTTATAATACATTAATTGTCTACCTTTTTACCTCGGGAGAGGGAATAGGGGATAGAATAAGGAGATGAACAAAGTATGGTTTATATTTCTTTATGAAATAAAGAATTCAAATTAGTTCCTAGGAAAGGGATGTACTTAGATACCTTACTTGATTCACATGTAGGATGATAGCTTAAATAATCTAAGTAGACTATTATATCCCCACTCAATGATTAACCCTGGGTTTTCTACTGTTGATTTTTTCAATATCTTTACTTTCCGCATTGTTTACTTTTCTACTATTTACAAATTCCAAAATATTTTTGGCTGTTGTTGCATCAAATTAGTCTAAACTGTGAACTCAAATTTAATTGTTACTTAATCAAGTCTCTGTGGGATCGATACTTGGCTTTCATTAGGCCACTTTACCACTTGATAAGACCACATATACTTGCGTGTGAGCTTGGGCGCTGACAAGTTTTTGGTGCCGATACTGGGGACTTGTTATTTGGCAACTGTTTATTTTAGTTTTACTTTTAGATTTATTTTGTGTTTTTACACTTGGTCTTGGTTGTGTTTTTGTTGGAAACATATTTATAAAAGCTAGAAAGGGATCAGGACTTAGTTGAACCACGCGCAGAACCTGAGAAACTTTTTCATCAAAGAAGGAGAGAAGCAAACCTTCTCCCTCAAATTCCGCAAATTCAAGAAAACCAAGAGAATTCTTCTGTCATGGATGATGAACTAGCAACCCACAAGACAGTTAGAGAATTGGAAATCCCACATCCAACCAATTTGTCCTCCCTGTTTTAGAAGCCAACAACTGGAGGGAATTTTGAATTTAAGAAGAATATGGTACAGTTCCGATCAGCAGTGGACAATTCACTGGGCTTTCACATGAAGATCCACAGGTCCACTTGCATAATTTTCTAGAAATCAGCGATATGTTCATCCTGATGGGAATAAATCAAGATTATGTTAGGATGACACTTTTCCCCTTTCCTCTGTTGGGGGAAGCAATAAAGTGATTGGCTGCTAAACCGGCAAATTCAATCACTTCTGGGATGATTTGGTCGAAAAATTTCTTATTTGGTTCTTCCCGCCTGGTAAGACTGCGGGACTTCGCAGTGAGATGGCATTCTTTAAATAGGAGCCAAATAAGAATCTCTATCATGCTTGGGAGCGGTTCAAGGTTATTCTTAGGGGCTATCCACACCATCAACAGTCAAACGAGGTACTTGCTTATATTTTTGTAGAAGCAATTGATCATAAAACAAAGATTTTTCTAGATTCAACTGCAGGTGGTCAAATGTTGGAATTGACTTATGATGAGCTGTAAACATTGTTGAACCACATAGCACAAGGAAATCCCATGTGGCATTCAGATCTAGAAGTTCCACGAAAAGAATTGCTGATGTATTGGAGGTAGACCAGTTCACTGCCTTATCATCTCAGGTTGCAGCATTGCAAAATATGATAAACACTCAGTTCAGCAGCCTGAAATTGGGATCTCCACAACCTACAACAACAATCAATGTAGTTTAGCAAACTAGTGGTTGGTGTGAGATCTGCGGAAATAGTGGCCATTCAGCGGCCATATGTGATTCAAATATAGAATTATTAATGTATGTAAGCAATGCTCAAAGGCCAAATTATGGGAATGCCTACAACATGGAGTGTCACACTCAGCCATGGAATGCACAACAACTAATTCAGCAACCACACGCATAATAAAATTAGTCAACTAGCATCATGGAAGAGATGTTGAAGCAACTCTTAGCTAATCAAGCATAGTTGACTGTGGACATAAAAAACGCACAAGATGCTCAGAAAAGTTTAGAGTTATTGATAGGGCATTTGTATCAAGCATTGAATACTAGGCCTCAAGGTTGTCTGCCAGTAGATATAGATAATACAAAACAAGTTACGTCAATCACCTTAAGGAGTGGTAAATAGCTTCAATAAGAACCCCAAAGGAAACCAAGGTTGTAGATGCTGAGGGGGTAACTCCACAAGTTTCCAAAAATATTGATGAAGAATCAAGGAAGTCTGAGTACTTGAAAATTAAAGTTTCTGAACTAGAAGTGAAGAAGACCCTCCACTACCCTTCCCTCAGAGGCATATTAAAGCGAAGGAGGATGAAATGTTTAAGAAGTTCTTTGATACATTCAAAGAGCTTCACATTAACATACCTTTGTTAGATGCATTGCAGGGTATGCCAAAGTATGCAAGGTACTAGAGAGATGTGGTTGCTAATAAGGTAAAATTGCAGGTTATGGGGGTGATAACACTAACTAAAGAGTGTAGCGTTGTAATGACATAAAAAATCCCCAAAAATTAAGAGATCCGGGGAAGTTTACTCTACCTATCCGAATTGGGTGTAAAGCATCCCATGCATTGAGTGACTTAGGGGCGAGCATAAATCTAATGTCCCTATATTTGTTTGACATATTGGGATGGGGAAAGCCTAGATCGACCACGGTGGTTTTATATCTAGCAAATGGATCCACTGCCTATCCGGAAGGAATTATTGAGGATATCCTCATAAAGGTTGGTAAATTTGTTATTCCTGCTGACTTTATTGTTCTTGATGTTTAGGCAGACAAACAAGTACCAATCATCTTGGGGAGTCCATTCTTAGCAACTAGAGGAGCATTGATTGATGTTAAAGAAGGCACGCTTAAAATGAGGGTAGAGGATGAAGAGGTGGTATTTGATGTTTACAAGGCACCCAAAATAATGTCCCACTATAAAGATTTGTGTATGATCAATGTTATTAAAGGAGACAAGTGTGGGGTGGTTAGTCCCTATGCAGCCTAAGCTTCTACCTCCTAAGCCTGACATGATAAACGTTGATGAGCTTGAAAAGCCTAGAGTTAAAAAATCCATTTCTCTTGAAAATTCGAATCTAAGAGGGGTAAAAAGAATGAGAAGATGGAAGCCAAGTGTGAGAAAGAGAAGGAAGAGAAGGAAGGAATATGGTTGATTTGATCTAGGTCATGCCGCGAAACTAAATCAGACGTTGCTTGGGAGGCAAACCAAGTTAAGTAGGTATGTTTTCTTTTTATATTTCTTTGTTTTTATTTCACGTAGTTTTTGTTTTTGATTGAGTCACAGGTTTCTGGGAAGTTTGAGTACCGAAAACCTGAGATAAAAAACATGGCAAAAACTGAGTGTGGGGTCCCACAGACCTCCTTTATACAAAAAGATGTTGCTAGCTTGGCCTAGAGTCCTCAGGGAGTATTTCTATCTCTTACTTTAAAGTTCACTTTGGGGACAAAGTATATTTTTAAGTATGAGGGAGGGAAATTCCTCAATTTTGGCTCAATTAAAAAAAGGCAAAATAGTTCGTTAGACCCCTATACTATGTCGGTTTTGTAAGTTGGACACTTGTACTTACATGTTTGTCATCTGAATCCTTGAACCTACTAAAAAGAAATATTTTAAACACATTTTTGGAGAGTGTAACACACTCTCCCACGTCAGCTGCCACATAAACTGCCACGTGTGCTACGTCACCTGCCGCGTTATTTTCAAGTAGTATATGAAATTCCAAGTCATTTTTAAAATGCTACATGACAAATTAAATATTAAAATTAATTTAATTATTTAAAAAAATTATAAATTATAGAAAAATTTAAATAATCATGTTTTTATTTTTTCTCACAAATTAAATATCAAATTCATTCAAAATAATTAAAATTCTTCTCCAACTAATTTAAATTTTTAACTATAAATTCATATATACAAACATAAATGAATTTTTGATTTTTAAATTTTAATATCTTTAATAAACATAATTAAATAAATTACTTTTATAAAATGTAGAATTTCTAATACACAAACACAATAAATTTTTAATTTAAACTAATTTAAATTTTTATCTATAAATTCTAATACACAAATACAATAAATTTAATTAAACATCAAATTTATTCTAAATAATTGAAATTTCACTCCAATTAATTTAAAGTTTTTAACTATAAATTCACATACACAAACATAATAAATTTTTAATTTTTATTTAAGTATCTTTAACAATTTGTAAAAGTTGCAAAATTAATCCTAAACAAAATAAAAAATTTAAATTGAGAACAACAACAACAATATCTGCCACAACAATGAACAACAAACAATAATATCAATTGTGATGGTGATGAACAACAACAACAATATCAACACAACAAAGAAACTTAACCAAAAAAGGCAACAACAACAACAATATCTACCAAAAAAATGAACAACCAACAAAAATATCAATGGTGATGGTGATGAACAACAACAACAATATCAACACAACAAAAGACCTGACTAAAAAAGGCAAAAGAAAAAAAGAAAAAATCAAAGAAAAGACCCTCTTCAGGGATGGCTATGACAGCCATGGCTATGGGGGTGGGGGGATGAAGATAGATGAAGATATTTGTAGAGGTGGGAGACATTAATGGTGATGCCATGGAAACCATGGTAGCCATGGATGGACGGGGGATGGGGGGATGGGGGTGAAAGGTGGGGTGGGGGCGGCTGGAAGAGGAAGAGGGATGGATAGGGGTGAGGGGGTGGGGGTGGCTAGATAGGAGAGAGAGGCTGAGGGGTAGGGTGGGGTGGGGGATGGATGGACGGGATTTGGGGAAGGAGGGTTTTTTATTTTTATTTTTAAATTTTATTATTTTTAAATTTTGTAAAATATTTTTTAATTAAAAATAATGAAGGGAAAAGGCTAATTTTTATTTTTTAAATTATTTTAATATTAAATTGGCCAAAAATTGACCCAACTCGCACCCCAGGACAGTGTAATCACTCTCCTTATTCTAGTCAATATTTTAAAGCCACATAGGCAAAATCAACTGTCAAAGGGTTTGAAATGTTACTTTTTAGTGGGTTCAGGGGTCCAGATGACAAACATGTAGGTAGAAGTGTCCAACTTACAAAATCGACCTAGTACAGGGGTCCACTGAGTCATTTTTCTTTTAAAAAATTTTAGTTTAAGATATTCTTATTGGTGCTAGTTTTGATTACATGATACAAGTGGGTTTGTTTGGTAAAAACATCTGGAATAAGTGAATTTCTACTTGTGAGACAATTAAGCTCATTTTTAGGACTCTTGTACTTTTTAGCTTAAATTTGAATTTATGCTATTATTTGGTTGGGAGTCTATGATCATCCTATTGAGTTGAGCATGTACCATGTGCGTATGATGATTTTGTATATTCTTGTTGCATGTGATGTATAGAAATTTTCTGATGTGTGTGTAAAACAAAATAAAGAGTCTGGGTTTAGGAGATGATTTAGGCATTTCCTTGATAGCCTTGTTTTATACCTTTCATTTGTCCTACCATTTGTGCATTATCCTAGTTAACCCCAATTAAGCCTTTAGCCTTTTCTTTGGTATCTAAATAAGTAGCCTAATCCCTTCTTTTATAAACCTTAATTAGATCAAAAAGCTCCTAGGCACTTTAATAAAAAATAATTAAGTGAGGAGTTTGAGAAATTGAAGAAGAAAAAAGTAAAATTGATGCCCCAAGGTAATAGTTATTGGTTCTTATATTTGATGTGTGATGGTTGGGAGTGATATAAATGGTGTTAGAAATATTCCCATGATTGTATAAAATGAGAAAAAATAAATCTTGAAGAAATAAACAATACGCCCACCATGTGTTTGTGAAAATACTTAAAAGAGATGGGGCAAAATAAAAGAATAGGGTATACAAAAATATTACAAATTGGTTATTAGAGATTGGTTCTAAATTTATAATGTAGTGTATTAAAGTTCTTAGAGAGGTTAGTCACTATTCCAAAATAGTTCCTACCCATCCCTTAGCCTACATTAAAACCCCAAAAAGACCTAATTAATCCTATACTTGACATTCTGATATTAGTGGAGCACTACACATGGGTCAAGATTATGGTTCATTGTGTGTAACTTATGAATTTCTTGTGGGAGTGAGCGTAATTTGATTCTTATACCCATTATGTTATAAATTACTTAATTATGAGTGATTATGGGTAACTCTCTTATTGTGAAGGGCACATGTTTGATGAATGTTGGAGATTTGTATGATGTCCTTGATTGAATGATAAGAATGAGTTTGCCAACTAGGTGAGTCAATTCTTGAGGCTAGGATATTTTGGAGTAGTGTTCATAAGCTTTCAATTGCATTTGTAACATGCATAGTGTAGAACTTGCAATCTATATAGTGATGGTGGTACTAGCTTGATTGTCTTGCATGCAGTAGAAGTGCAGAGTCTCCATCTCATGATGTTTATAGTGAAAATTTGTTTGAGGAAGAACAAGTCTTTAAGTGTGGGATGGTGATGTTGGGTGTATTTATGCATTCTCGCGTCACCATTATAGCCTTTTTAGACTTGTTTTGAGGATGATTTGTATTCTATATGGGTTAATAAAGAGATAAATGTGCATAAAAGTTTTAAAGTTTGTGTTTATAATGTTCAAATTTAATTCTAAACAAGTTTGTACTTATTAAGTCATTCAGAGTTCAACCCAGAAAATTAATGTTACTAGCTTGAGCTAGGTGCTTGTCTGGATGGTCTCGTTGGATTCTAGTGTGTTTAATGAATTCCTTACGGTTTAAATGTGTGATTATGAGTGTAATAACTTTTTGTGTGTGACAAAAGTTCAATTTGATTAAGTTAAGAGTCGGAAGATAAAGCTAAAGATCAATGAGAACTATCTTATCTTAGCTCTTGTTTTGATTCATCGTTATGGATGTAGTGTTGTTTAAATTGCTAATTCGTGTGGTGTGATTATGTAGGATGCTTTGGTATCTTAATATGATGATATTTTGATGTTGAAAAGTCTGGAAAACCAAGGGAAAGACACCACAATACAAGAAACTAAGAGGGGAGACTCAACACTTAGCCAAAATTCGAGAGACAACTTCTAGAGAGACAAGGCAATTTGAGGCGACGCCATGGACCTAGCGGGGATATAGGTGGGGCTAAGCCCTGGATGGAGCGGGGCTCTAGGTGAGGGCTCTCCACTCCCGGGATCAATAACAGAACGTTTCCAACTCTTTCACGGGTTTGGTTTACCATAGGGCTATAAATGCCTCATGGTCACGTTTTTTATACATCTTTGAATTTTTTTTTGAGAGAATGGGATGCTACAAATTCATAATTAGGTTTTTATTATTTTAATTAATTCATTCATGTCTTTAGTCGTTAATAACAACTTTGTGATTACAATTTGGATGATAGCTTAAATAACCTAAGTGGACTATTACATCCCCGCTTAGCAATGTAGTTGTAAGGTTCAACTTAGGTAAAGGATTAGAGGTCAGGAGACCATGATCACTCAATTAAACTTATGAATATACAACCAATATAAGCAATCTAATGAATAAATTTCAACAACATAATATGATTGTTCAAAGTTCTTTAACCTTGGGTTTTCTCCTATTAATTGTTTCAAGATCTTTACTTTCCGCATTGTTTACTTTTCTACAATTTACAAATTCCAAACTCTTTTTGCTACTGTTTCATCAAATTAATCTAAATGTGAACTGAAATTGAATCATTGTTGAATCAAGCATATGTGGATCGATACATGGCTTTCATTAGGCCACTTTACTACTTGATAAGACCATGTACACTTGCGTGTGTGCTTGTCAATGGGAAAGTTGTGGATCATCTTAGGATAAAAGTATAGTTGTGGCAACTTAGGGAATAAGGTTGGGTTTTTTATAGTGATCTTTGGGTTCTGTGAGATTTAAAACAATCGTATTTTAGGTATTTGATTTGTTCTTTCAGAGAAGCCATTTCCTTATATTGTTAGTCAAAACAATGTTACAATGAGGTTCCTAGTGGATAATATCATACTTCAGGTATTAAAGCCTGAGCTCTAATTGGTGGACAAGTTCATCATACTAAGTAGATACTTATTCTGCTAATTTGGTCATTGCACCGACTATTTTTGCCAACTGAGTCTACACGTGAGCAATATTCTTAAGGGATTGGCTGATGTCGGATAACATCCTTTTCTGGCTCATGGAATTTTTAGATTGCCAACTGAGAGTTTCTTTTGTTTCACTGAGGGGTATCCTTTCTCCTATTGGTAGGATAATATTTTTTTCTAGTATCTTTCGAGTGTGGCTCAGGTTATTCTTTTTGAAGAGTTAATTTTGTGGGAAGTCATTTGAGTGACTAGTGTTTATAGGGTACATAATGAGCATATTAAATGTAGACTTATTTTCAGTTTGGGTGGTTTTATTACATGATGGAGTGGGTAAGATATTCCCATGGAACATGTTAAAATTGTATTTCATTCTCCATGTCTAGTGTCTTGAAAAAGGACATTTACGCCACATATTGTATCAACCCTTATGATTGAAGTAATTAATACAATTATACTCGTGCATACAACTGCTAAGGAACCAAAATATAGTTTCTGGGTTGTCAATTTATGGGAGGTCATCAAAAGGTTTGTACGTATGGATATACAAGGTCATTTTAGAGGACTTTTGAAATGTGAGTGGTCAAAACTGATAGTGTAGTGTTATTACATCTTTAGTCATAGGATGGTTCAATGGAATGGAGAGGATGAGGATGGTCTCTCATCTTGTCATTATTTGTGACCTATGAGTCTATGAGTACATTGAAAAGTACATCTCTTGGTATTTCTCTTGGGATCTTGGTACACTGAGTGGTTCCGTTAGTGGCATCTCTGTTTAGGAACAAAGCATTTTTTGCCACCAGCAAAAGATAGATATATTGCATAATTCATGACCCACCAAGCTACTTGGTAATGAAGATTTGCCTAGATGGCATCTCTAGATTTCAAGGAACCAAGAATCTGAACCAGGATCTTCAATGCCACCATCAAATATAGATCAGAGAGGGATATATTGAAGATAAGAAATATGGTAAAAAAGATTGTCCTGATGCTTAGTGTAATTTTTAAGGTACCCAAATTGGTATGTTGGTATATTCTATATTTAGTATAGATAGGGGAAAGATGCACCCCTACTGGCTGGCCTTTTCTTCCATGATATGTAATCACAGCCCTAACAATATTAAAATAGATATGGGTGACGCCTTGGGTTTTCCAGGCATCTGTAGAGTTTTTAATTGTTCCTCCTGAGTTGCAAGAATAAAAGGTTGATCAAGTTTATATGCAACAATGAGTTCTTTATCTCTTTTTTGTTTTTTCTGTACCAAAGAATGGATCTGTAGCCACAGATTACATGCCTTTTTTTCAAAGGTAGAGTAGGAGTTCAATACAGGCAGATATGATGTGTATATTTTCTATCCTACTGGTAACACATCTTCTTCTTACAGGTAGTCATATTTACTTGACATAGTTTTAGTAAGGGTTGGAGGCATGTTTAATCTAGCTAGAGATTTACATAGACTAGACATACTTCAAAAAGACGGTAAATACTTCAAAATAGACATATTTTTTTAGTTTTATAGTCTATAAAGACTCGATATATTTGTGCTAAAACTCTAAGGGAAAAGAGTCAATAAACTATTTGTGCTAAAATCTATGGAAAGTAACTACTACACAAATATGTACAAGACTTTGGTTATGACAACTGAAATCTAAGGACTATGGTAATGGAAAGACTATGACTCAAATACTTACAGTATATTGTCTATAATAATGAATGATGATATAGACAGGTACAATGGGACACAGAGTGACACCACAAGAAATATTAACTAGGCAACAACAACAAAGCTCTAAACTTTCTAACATAAAAGATAGTTTCACGACTATGTAGGCGGCACGCCATACAAAATCAATTATTTCATCAACACCATATACCATAGATTATAACCTTTCCAACATGAAAGGTGATTTCATGTCCATATAGGAGGCAAGCCATAGGAAATCAAAACTTTCATCAACATACAATATCTTTCTCACGACTAGAGCTATGCATCCACTAATATCTAAAGGATGGTTTGCTATAAAAAAGATTTCTCAAACCTTAACAGGATGGATTGACATTGCCAGTCTTAGAAGATAGTAGATTCTTGGAAACTTAGTACAGATACAAGTGTTCTATATATGACATAAACGGTTTTTTTACAGCTCTCCCATGGCCTTTAGCGCCTCAAGAGTCTATAGAAAAAAGGTGTACTATTTCATACCTCAGATTTATGTGTTTTTATAAATAAAATAAATAAAAATGTAAAAGCTACTATGTAGACCAAGCCAATTTCATTTTAGAAACATGGAAAGGACTTAAAAACTTATGTCGTGTGGACAGAGCCAATTTTGTTTCATATTTACGGAAATAACTTTAGATTTATATGTTATAATTATAACAAGTATACTTGCCTAAGTGTTTCCTTACCCCACTACTCCGACCTAAAGGATCAAAATACCCATCTCTTTGGAAGAGAGATGCACGAGAGAGAACTTCAGCAACAAATATCTTTATTAATGATATGAAACATTAAAAGAGATGTTTTTTGGTAGATAATTACGTCCAAGCAGAGAGGTTAATCTATGATTGGAGAATGTGAAAATCTCCAAATAAAGGACTATTCTCTTTTTAATAGGAGAAGAAATCTCTCAATAAGCTTGATATATAGATAAACTTGAAATAAAACATCACACGTGTCCCACTAATCTAAAAATAGTAAATCCCTATCCTTCATTCTAAAAAATGATAACCCCTATTTGGTCACAAACTTTTATAATATATTTACAACCTATTTTATTCAAGTCGGGCCCTATTTATATGCGATAGAGCCTAATAAAACAAAACACAAATATGGCATTCGCTTGTGACAACATGTGCAAATAGGTGACTAATCAATTATTTAAAACTTCCAAGTTGTTGGATCAATATCTTGAAATATTTTTGCAAGTAGGTGCATAATCTCCTTACAAGCGTCTATCAAGTAGCTAGACAAGCAGCTTGCAGGCAAACCCATCTGAGAGGGTAACCCATTTGAGAGGGTTTTGTGGCAAACTTTGGAGATAATTTTTTGGAGCTTATGGTGAATGATAATTTTTTGCACATGTCATATGGTGTCTGTAACTCCCCAAATCTGGTACCCGGAACAGTACACGGTGTTCATGACTCTGACGGATCACAACCTAACTTATGACTGATATTTGTACTTGAACACTCCATAATATACGTATATAAATGCGGAAACATAAACTATAACGGAATAAGGTTCAAATTTGAAACATAAAATCTGATAAGACAATATTTAAATAGGGTATACAAATACCCAAAACTGGAATAAAGTGTCTGAATATACTATTTTCTAAAAGCCTCTAAATTGTCTGAATAAAGAGTTGATGGGACATGTCCCCAACTAACTCCAACTACAGAAATGAACTAAGTACTGAATTGATAAAGTAATGATCATGTCCTAGAAGGATGAGGACTCACTGCTAACTCTGACTACTGGATACTGGAATTCTACTGATGCTCTGGAGCTCGTACTTCTGAACCTAAGGCGTAAAGTAAAACACTATAGCGCAAATACATTAGTATGATTGAATGTACTGGTATACATGTGAGGTAGGCTGAATGCAAGGGTTCATATTCATGAACAATACTAAATGACTGTATAACATGAACGCGAGAATACATGCATGAATAAGTAACTGTAATTTAGACCATACTGACACTGGGTACTGAGTTCTGAGTATTGATTTACTAACATCTGGGCTTACTGATACTAATAACTGAGTCTACTGAATACTAGGGAAACTGATTGTATATTACTAATAGAGGAATGATTATTTCTAATAGTTCTAATTATGAAGAACTGGTCTGATTGACTGTATCTAATAGTCCTTAAACAGATTACTGGTAACATGAGTTACTAATAACTGACATAACTGATATAACTGAGATAACTGGTATACTGATATAATTGATAATGATCTACTATATTTGATTGTGTATGTTTTGATGAAACTAACTGAGTGCCGTACTGTTCTGAGTTGACTATATCTAACAGACCTGAATTCTATAGAACTATCTGAGTTCTATTACAGAGACTGAATGAATATATCTGATAGTCCTGATTCTATAATTGAAATAGTGGGAAGTAGTTATCTAATCGAAATGCCCCAAATAATTGTAATATAACAGAGTTGGGGTCTAATCAGTCACCCCAATTAGAGGGGTGTCAATACTGCACCACTGGTAAGGACAATCTATGAGTAATCCTCATATAACATGTAAATCTAGTAAGAATGGTAGGAGCCCTTATATAATAAGTTAGTCCACATCATCTACCCTCTTATAATAGGTTATGATGTCTCAGACTACGCTGGATACATAGTTAAGGAACACAAGGATTTCTTCTAAGAAAAACACCCTCATAGAACAGGTAAGTTCCCATCCTTGGGTTCGCTCAGTGCTAATTCCTACTCCCATCTGAATAGACACTGAACTTAATTAACTGAACTGGACTAGACTAATTTCATGAAGTTCCGTTAACTGACGGAATACTACTGAGATTTTTGAATTTATTGAGATTTCCTGAGTCACATGACTGACTGAGTTCTATGGATCATGGCTTGATTGAGGATATCATGAAACATGACACTGGATCTAGGTACACATCTATATTTTTTGGGTACAAGTACCCCCAGAACTCGATAGAAGGAAACTGACAAAGTTTGAATTTCTTGAATACATGGCCAACTACAACAATTCATACTACGATAGTAGGGGATATTTAATGAAGCACATGGTTATCATAATCTTGTATATAGCTTAGAATGCACATGATCATGTCTTAACTTCATCATTTTAATATTATGATGATATCATCATGCAATTGCATTATACAACAATCCTCATGGAAATCATTTTAAATATAGGGGAACACATACATTCTTAACTTGGGTCACAGTCTAACTATCAAGCCTAATTTCTATTCTCCTAGGCATTTTATCAAACACTTAGGTTGCATGATTTAAGGCTTAGGCATGAGCATGAATTTAATACAACCTTACTTTGCAATTCAACACAATTTCATGATTTCAGTCCACATATTAGTGTAATTTCATAAAAACATAATAAAGGTTACATCTTGTAATTCATACAAGAACAACACATGAACATAATTCAATTCATAGAATGAATATCATAATTCCTAATTTAAAACTTGATTCTTGGCCTTCGTGGACGAAAGAGTCCATCAATGAACGTTATGAATACCTTAGATGGAAGATTCTTGATGATTCACGGAGAAATTTGGTTGAACTTGGATCCCCAATTGAAAACCCTAATGTGTTCTTGAGAGGATTTGGAAAGAAAAGGGTGTATTTTTGTATAAATGAGGCCTAATCCCGTGTTTAAGCCTTATATAGGGATGGGAAAATTACCCCTTTTCCCTTAAAAATGTGGACATTTAATGACTAAATAACTCGGCACCGATGCTATGAGTGATGCAGCGCGTCGTGGGCTGCAACTCTATATCCGACGTGGAACTCCATGAACACATCAAGCCTCAGTTTTTTTGGCTCTGGCAGTCTGCACAACTGGTGATCAACGTGATTGGCAACACGGAGCGCCAAGATCGCGTTGGTCCACTATTTTGGACTTCCAATCTTGATCTAAATGATTTTCCGAAAAATCCAAAACTTTTCCGGGAACACCTATTGACCTTTCTAATAATGAATTATTATGAATACAAACCATTAAAGGACATTAAGATGGAGGAATAAATTTGTCAACTTTTGAAGGCCAAAATTAAGCTAATTATGGAATGTAGCTAAAATTTTCTAAGTCTAGGACCCCCTTGACATGTTTAAAGGAACGTATTAAGCTTTAGAATCTTATGGGGTCTTACAATATCTCCCCCTTGCGAGTATTCATACTCCAATGAGACTAAGTGAGAGGGGAGAAATGATAGACTGAAACACATACTGAGCATGAGCGATTGGAACATAATTTTATTATTGACTTGACTGATATCTTAATATATCATACTGAGCATACAAATTTGATACATGTGTAACTGATTCGTGAATGCATGAATGAGTTTTCTTCTAAGCTTGGTTTTCTCATTATGAGAATGCATATCTAATGCATAAATATGTAACTGACATAATACATGACTGATTATGCAATGGTACTTAGTTCCAAGTTTATAACAGAATTCTGAGCAAGAAACTAAATACCAAGTTTGTAATGAAATTGAACATGTAAACTGGGAAAGTTTAAGGAAAGATTTTATCTTGGAATGAGTCTGAATTAGCGGAGAGGAGGTGAGTATACTTAGTACGTATGTCTGCTTCTTCTTCCCAGTAGCTCCCTCAACGGACAAATTCCGCCAAAGAACTTTAACTAGAGGGACTTCTTTGTTCCTCAGTCTGTGAATCCGGTAGTCTAGGATTTCGATGGTGATTTTCCTCATGAGAGAGACTGTTCTAAACATCTATGCTCTGATTAGGGACTACAACTATCGGTTCACCTATAAACTTCTTGAGCAAAGAAACATGGAATACTAGATGAGCGAAGGCTAGATCTAAAGGCAACTCGAGTTTATGAGCTATCATGCCGTAATGACTGAGAATTTTTTAAGGGACCAACATATAGGGGACTGAGCTTTCCCTTCTTTCCGAACTGATTCACTTCCTTCATGGGAGAGATCTTGCAATACACATAGTCACCAATCTTGAACACACATAAATAGGAACATGAAAACATAGTTGAGTCTATAACGAATGACATGAACTAAGTCTGGAATGTGATGCGTGAACTGAATACTATGAAATGAATATTGTGAACTGAATAGAGCCTTTAAATACGTGGCTCATGGATGAGATTGGAACATGAGGGTTAACTTTTGAGTATCCCCTACTCCAAGCTAGATTCATTGCGTGAAGAGAGAATGAGATGCTCATGTTATGAAAGTTCTGGGGATTATAGCGTATCTCCCCCTTAGGACACTATGTTCCTCAAAGAATATTGATTTGGATGAGCTACTAGAGAAGCTAAAGCGATGCACAAGGCACCTATGAACTTAGTCTTAACTGAATAACTGTGATCTAAAACTGAAACATGATACATGAACTAAGCTGATCTTGGGTCTATCTAGTTGGTTCACCTTAGAATAGTTATATCCATGAGACTTTAGATAGTACGTCTAGATTGAAGGGATAGGAACCCAAACCATGCGAACTTGTCCGACTACTAAACTGAATTACTGGTTTTATGGACTAACTCATACTGAAAGATTATAGTCGATTGGAGCCTTTTCTCTAACACTCTTTCTATAGAGTTCTAGCGGCTTTAGGGCCCAAGAAAATCTTACCTTGTCTAAATAAGATAGCTAAATGAGAAAATCATTACATGGATAAAGTTTGGTAAGATGAGTTGAGGCATATGAACACCATTTAATATGAAATGACTAAGCCTCTTTCACTATAACTAAGATTACTGAAAAGATTCACATGGGTGTTGAACACGAGTGGATTAATATACTACACATCTGATTAACTAGATAGCAAACAGCTGAATACTGGACGTGTAAGACTAAACTGTACTTGGGTCTGAATAGCTGGACTAAGACTATATAGTATTATACATAAAAGTTATTGGCTGACTGGGTATCATGAGGTAATTGAGCACGAATTTCATGAAAGCTTTATTAATTTCGGTTGCAAGACCGAGTGTACGACATGATTTGGAAACATTTCATACAATGAGGTACTGAAATACTATTAACTGAGTATCTGACAACTGAACTGAGTTTCTGATCTAATTACTGAACTGAAGATGACACTATAACTAGGATTCATACTAGACCTAAATGCCGGGTTCTGATAACTAAACATTGATAATTGTGGTTTAGACTGATATTGAAGTACTTGATTTTGAGATTGAACATTGATTTCTGAGTACTGAATGCTGAAACTGTAACTGAGATGGCAACTAAGTTTTTATAGTTACGCAATAAACACTCACATAAGTCACAGATCTAAAAGTGTACTCTCACTCTGTAATTTCCTAACTTCTATTTACAACCTCTTACTAGGCCTTTACTTGCACACTTAACATGACATTCAAGCCTATATTTATTACTACACCCTTGGGTAATATAAGAATTCAAAAATCTTTTCTTAACATAATATATTTACTCTCTCCCTTCTAAGCAACTACTCATCACTACACTATTTTCACAAAGAGAGCTTACTGAAGGTTTAAATTAGGAAGACCTGAAGCATGAATAGATACTAACTGAAATTGACATATAGATGAGGCCTAAGAAATATAATATCAATAGCTTGGATTTACCCAAACGGTCTGAACGGAGGATATAGTGGATACATGACATATCCTGGATTTAACTGATCAGTAGGAGCATATCATGGGTCATGGAAGTTGAGTATACTATAAAACGTGAAATGTAAACATGAGTCATGAGCTTCATGAATGAAGTTTAGAGTTTTCTGCATTCATGGGTCATGACTTGGATTGCTGAGGGGAGTAAAACTGAACTCCTTATGTTGGGACTACAATCATACATGATTTCATGGAAAACGTATGAATATAAGCTGGGTTCATAGAATGGAGATATAAAACATGCGAAGGCATCATGCTGATTGAAGTACAAAACCTTACACTGCGATAAGGATGGGTCGATAATCATCTTTCCCTTACTACTTTCCTATACATGCCGACACTACTATTGGAATCTGAAGGCCTGACTCTTTCTGAGCTTTCATAACTGAATAGTTCCTGTATATTTATCGGGATATGATAAACTAACCCACTAGGGAAGAGACTAAGAAAGGTCCTGTTAATACTTGGTCTGACCTCAACATTGACAATGACCGCATTAGAAGGACTTTCCTGATTATATCGAGGCTGAATAGCATGGAATCTGTTTGGGAATTGCCTACTGATGGAGATGGAGAAGGTACCTTAATAATTTGAGCGACTGGAATGAGCTAAAGAATGATTATGATAGATTTAAGGACCGAGCCTAGGAAAGTATCAAACTTTGTGACCTAACTTTCCACATCCGAAAGACACATAACTGTCGGCTCTACATATGCCCCTATGATACTAACCACAAGTCTGACAAAGGGGATGGCTTTGGGCACTACTAACACTGCTCTAAGGTTTAGGACCTAGCATCCTATCTCTGAATTTAGGGAATGAAGTACTGGCCAAGAAAGAAACTGGAACTAAAAACTTTAGGCAGAAATAAAAGCGGTTACCACCCTATAACTTAGGGTGGTTGAAATTGAGGCTACCTATTCTAGCTCTCTTATTTTCTATCATTCTTTATTTCTTACTACGCTACCTCGATCAGCTGGGCACGAATCACGTGTCTGGGTGGGACAATGGCCTACTGATTTCTCTGAGCTAGTACTGAATATGATATAGTAAGAGAGTCAATTCTGAATTTTCCATAAAAGGCATACTCGTCAGGGAATATTCTTGGATGGGAGAAAGTACTAACTGGTTCTCAGTCCTTTTTTTGTTAGTCCTTTTGGGAGACATGTTCCGTAATAAAAGGAAAGAGTGAATTAGAATGAGAGTTTAACTTGAGATAATGCTCACTCACACGACATGAATACTGAAAGAAGGGAAATGGTTCCTAAAACATCTCATAGCACCCTACACATAAGTGTGGTTCACAACACACCCATGAACAAGACTCTACTAGATGCGACTTTTCAGACTTCCTAGGACACTGTTGAACCTTAGGCTCTGATACCAAGTTTGTAATGCCCCAAATCTTGTACCCAAAATTCTACATGGTTCTTATAACCCCAAAGTACCATAAGCTAACCCATGACTGATATCTGTACCTTAACACTGCATAATATACGTATATAAATAGAGAAACATAAGTTGTAAGGACATAAGGTTCAAATTTGAAACATAAAATCTGATAAGATAATGTTTAAACGGTGTATAGCAATACCCAAAATATAAATAAATTATCTGTATTTACTATAGTTTGAAAGCCTCTAAACTGTCTGAATATGGAGTTGAAGGGACATATCCCCAACTAACTCAAACTACTGAAATGATAAAGTAATGATCATGTCCTTGAAGGATGAGGACTTACTGCTAACTCTGACTGGTGGATATTAGAATGCTATTGATGCTCTGGAGCTCGTGCTTCTGAACCTATGGCGTAACGTAAAACACCATAGCGCAAATACATCAGTACGATTGAATGTACTGGTATGCATATGAGGTAGGCTAAATACAAGGGTTCATATGCATGAACAATAATAAATGACTGTATAACATGAATGTGAAAATACATGCATGAACAAGTAACTGTAACTGAGACCATACTGACACTCGCTATTGAGTTCTGAGTACTGATTTACTAATATCTGGGTTTACTGATACGGATAACTGAGTTTACTGAATACTGGGGAAACTGATGGTATATTATTAATAGAGGAATGATTTTTTCTAAAAGTTCTGATTATGAAGAACTGGTCTGATTGACTGTATCTGACAGTCCTGAAACTGATTACCGGTAACATGAGTTACTGATAACTGGCATAACTAATATAACTTAGATAATTGGTATAACTGATATAACTGATACTGAGCAACTGTATTTAACAGTCTATGTTCTGATGGAACTAACTGAGTTCCATACTATTCTGAGTTGACTGTATCCGACAATCCTTAATTCGATAGAATAATCTGAGTTCTATTACTGAGACTGAATTACTATATCTGATAGTCCTGATTATGCAACTAAAATTATGGGAAGTACTTATCTAACCGATATGACCTAAATAATTGCAATATAGCTGAACTGGGGTCCAATTGTTAACCCCAATTGGAAGGGTGTCAATACTGCGCCACTGGTAAGGACAATCTGTGAGTAACCCTCATATAATAGGTAACTCTAGTGAGAACGGTGGGAATCCTCATATAACAGGTTAAGCCACCTCATCTACCCTCACATAATAGGCTATGAAGTCTTAACCTACGCTGGATACATAGTTCAGGAACACAAGGTTGCTTCTAAGAATCACACCCTCATATAACAGGTGAGTTCCCATCCTTGGGTTCTCTCGGTGCTAATTCCTACTCCTATCTGAATAGACACTCAACATAATTACCTAATCTGGACTAGACTAAGTTCATGAAGTTCCATTGACTGATGGAATACAACTGAGATTTCTAAATTTACTGAGTTTTCTTGAGTCACATGACCGACTGAGTTCTATAGATCATAGCTTGATGAAGGATATCGTGAAACATGACACTGGATCAAGGTACACAACTATATATTTTGGGTATAAGTACCCCTAGGACTTGAAAGAAGGAAACTGATAAAGTATGACTTTCTTGAATACATGGCCAACACCAACAATTCATACTACGATAGTAAGGGATATTTCATGAAGCACATGGTTATCATAATCTTGTATATATCTTAGAATGCACATGATCATATCTTGACTTCATCATTTTATTATCATGATTATATTATCACACAATTGCATTACACAACAATACTCATGGATATCATTTTAAACATAGGGGAACACATACATTCATAACCTGGGTCACAGTCTAACTATCAAGTATAATTTCGATTCTCCTAAGCATTTTATCAAACACTTAGATTGCATGATTTAAGGCTTAGGCATGAGTATGAATTTAATACAACCTTACTTCAAAATTCAACCCAATTTAATAGTTTTCGTCCACATATTAGCGTAATTTCATAAAAACATAATAAATGTTCCATCTTGGAATTCATACAAGAACAACACATGAACATAATACAATTCATAGAATGAATATCACAATTCATAATTTAAAACTTGATTCTTGAGCTTCATGGATGAAAGGAGTCAATGAATGAATACTATGTATACCTTAGATGAAATATTCTTGATGATTCACAGAGAAATTTTCTTGAACATGGATCCCCAATTAAAAATGCTAATAAGTTCTTAAGAGGATTTTGAGAGAAAATGGTGCATTTTGGTGTAAATGAGGCTTAATCCTGTGTGTAAACCTTATATAGGGTTGGGAAAATTAACCCTTTGCCCTTTAAAACATGGATATTTAATGTCTAAGTAACTGGGTACCGATTCTATGAGTGTGTAATACCCCGTATTTTCGTGCTAGAATTCGAACCATCATTTCTATGCGTCTAAACTCTAATCCAAGTGACTCTCATGTGAATATAGTTTTCATGATCATTATCCTAGTATATTAAGTAGCTTTGAGGTAAAAATTGTTCATAGAAATGACTTAAAAAAAAGTTGAGCTAAGACCAATTGATTTGTCCAAAGTTTGACATTCGATTCTACAAGGATCTAATTCAAATGAGTATAACTATTTATAAACATGGAATTTTTCATCCTAAGAACTATCAAATTTTATATAATTGAATTATCTTTCCAACGATATCAATTTTGTAAAAATCCAATACCCGATTGAAAAGTTACAACCCTTTTAGTGAAGAGCTGTAAGCCAGGGCGTTAGGCCTATGCCGCGCGCAAATCACGCGCCAACACTGTTTCAAACGCGAATTTCAGTTTTTTTTATGGGTTTAGGGGCGTTTTGGTCATTCCCCCTCACCCAAAATCCGTCCAAACCCTATAATAGAATCATTATATGTTATATTTCATCAAATTCCCTCAAAAAGAAAACTCTAAGCTCTTACATCCAACTTCAAGAACCTCCAAAGTTCACCATTAACTCTGCAAATTTATTCAAGATTCCAAGTTCCTAGTTCAAGAACTGCAAGAACCATCATTCAAATGCATGGTTAACATCTCAAAAACGTGTATCGATCTAAAGTTCATCATTCAAGGTATGAGGGGTTTTTCAATAAGAACTCTCTTTCGTTCTTGTGTCCAAATTGATTTTTCTTTTATGAATATACATGATTTTACATGTTTTGATATGAATTTGAAGCATGAATTTATACCCTATATGATTTTACATGAGATTATGATACTCTCTATGTTTTGAAAGTTGAATAGAATGAGAATGAAGATATTTTTGAACATAAAGCTGAATTTTCTAGATTTTAAAGTAAGTTATATATATTTATGAAGGAAAGCATGAATCTTGAGAAAAATTAATATGATTTTGATGTATGAGACCTTGAGTCCTAATTGGAATTGTACTTTGAGAAATTATGTGCTATAAGAACAATGAGATTTGAATCCAAAGCTAATTTTCTTTACCAAGATGTATGATTATAAAGCTGAAATTTTAAGTTTTAAGTGATTATTTTTGTTCTTATGTCATAAAGTATGAAACTTTGGAAAGTTTTATGGTGATATTGATGCATGGGTTTATGGAACCCTATTTGAGATTATTATTTTGAGAAAATCACATGTTATAAACACCTTGAGTTTAAATAATTTGAGATGTTTTGAATGATTTGTCCTTTTGGTCTTAATGGAGTTGTTTTGAACTCGAGTGTGAAAGAAATCCACAACGTGGTTGATTTTGATAAATGGGAAGCATGATGGCTCCCGATGTATATTTATATATTACTGAAATTATTTTGTTATGGATTGTCTTTAAAATGATCTGAGTTAAGTCCAGGAGAAATCTTTAGCACCGAGTGGGAGGTACAAAGTGACCTTACTTCCCTAGAACTACGTGCCCCCGTAGGAGTGATCCTGAGGATGATTTATATAGTGATCCATAGTGTTTTTGGATTGATATTGGAAGTCCTACTCCGATGGCAAGGATAGGACGGCTCTCCCCAATGTGGGTTGGATGTTGGACTCCATTTGGATCACATGGTTTATGTCGGTTATAGGATCTCCCAATGTGTGTGTGTGTGTACTATTCTATCTGAGATGAAAACATATTTTCTTAAAAGGCTGAGTTTGAGAAAGTCATTATTCATAAAAGATTTAAGGAATATATTCTAATGAGAATTGACATGAGAGTTGATTGTTTTGATGATTTGAAATTGAGATAAAAGTGAATTGAGAACATATTGTAATGACTCACTTGTTTTACTTTACATGTATTATTCATCCATGATTTTGATGATTTAATTAGAGCTAAGTGAGTCATCTATATCAGCATGCATAATTTTATAAACTGTGATGATATTAAGATATTATTTTATATATGCATTGCACCCCCATATGCTCGGTATTTTTCCATGGTACTGACCCACATATTCGTATATGGGCTACATTTTCTTGGAATGTAGTTACAACGTATAGTTGCACCTTCAGATCCAGTCTGTTCATGGTATCCAGTCAGTAGGTGATGAGTCCTTTTGATTCAAGGGCTTGGGTTAGTTATGCAGAGTTTATAGTATTATATTTTCTTTATTCAGTCATATTGAGTTGGGGTAGTCGGGAGTCATGACCCGGCTACCTACAGTCAGTACTAGTAGAGGCTTCATAGACAGTCAGTAAAGGCAGAATTGTAATCCTATAAAATTCTATTTTTTTGTATCGATCAAATTTAGAAAAGAGTTAATTTCTGCTGATTTGTATGGATTTATATTTTTATTCTGTTTCTTATGAGTTATGCCAGTAGTATGGTTAGCTTGGGGTCACTTGTGACCCTAAGCACCGTGTGACGTCTCGGGACCCGATTTTGGGGAGTTACAAACTTGGTATCAAAGCACAGATTTCAAGAGTCCTAGGGTGTCTATGAAGTCGTGTCTAGTAGATTCTTACGGAACGTTACAGAGATGTCTGTACTTTTCTTCGAGAGGCTACAGGGCATTTAGGAAATGTTTTCCTTCTTTCAAGTCTAAGATCGTGCTATAAAAATTTTCTCCAAGAAGCTTATATAGATTCTCATCTTACTCTATTCTGGCCAACTCTGCCTTATTTTCAAGGTATCAGAAATAGTTAATCTTAATTCTCCATAGATAGTTATGGGATTGTAAGAGAGCTAGAAAGTATCTTGTTAGTGCTTTTGAGTTTCAAAGACTGAAGTACTTTATTCATGTTCATAAAAGTCGTGAACTAAGCCTAGGTTAGGTGTGCTTTCAGATTCCTCCTCAGAATCTACAATGTTAATCTATACTTCTCCCTCTATGTATTATTTTTGAGATAACATGATTCGCAAGCTCCAGTTCTTCCCCAGGTAATGCTTCTATATTTTCTAGAAGAAATTTCAAAAGTTACACAAAGTGCTTGAGAGGAGCTCTCTAGTGTGTTAAGTTCCTTAAGTTGAAAGTTATGCCCTCATTCTTATGAGTTAGTTAATTAAGACAGAGTAAGGTGTATTCATAGATCGTTGAATGTTGTGTGTGAAGTTTCTATCTCTTATATTATGTAATCTTATTATCATTATGTTTGTGAAAAATCAAAGTCTAGTGAAGCTGTGTGGGGTTCTTTCAATTCACTAGCATAGCTTCTTTGTTATTCATCTCATTTTATTGATCAAAACACAAAACCAAAGTCTAGTGAAGCCGTGTGAGGCCTATTTTGATTCACTAGAAACTTTTTATTTATTTTGTTATTCCTGTATTAGTTAAAAGTGTGGGTTTAGAAGTGTAGTGACAAGAAAGGTGGTAAGGGCGATTTATTGAATATGTATATCTGAATTTTTCTTATGATTGAATTAGTAATGAAGTGATATACCCTTGTTTGTTAGTTTAGTGAAAGTTAGAGGAGGAGTTATTAGTTAAGGTGGATTGTTGTTTGCTTAGGGTAAGGAAAGAGTTATTGATGGTATTTGTGGTGTTAGAAAAGTAGAGGTTATTGATGAAAGTACTTGGTGGATGAGTGTTGTTAATTTAGACTTTCCTGAGGTGGAAAGAGGGACTTTAGTTTAAACTTATAGAGCTATGAAAGAAGTTTAGGTGTATAGTTGGGTAAATAGTAATGATGTGTAGAAGGAGGATGTGTTAATGGATTGTGCATAAGATAGGCCATATGATTATAATCAATTGTCATTTTATGGGGGTTCTAGTGTACTAGTGTTTTCTAATACTGTGTTCTATAGTTTCTAAGTGAGAATTGTGTGTAAGGTGGGTTGTTAAATCATGCTTAGCATTAGACATTAAGTTTGATTGGTGGATGGTCATCAAGGTGGATGGAAAGATAGTGCAACTAGTTGTATGAAAGTAATCTAGTGGGCTTGAACAGTGTATATAAGAGTTTATTTATTGAAAGTTAGTATGATGTTGCAGGTATGATGTAGAGGTATGCCCAAGGTGATATAGGGCTTACTTATTTTCGAAATTTGTTAAGTATTGCGTGGTTAGTTGTACCCTTGAGTTGATAAGTATGAATGAGGCGATGTGGTATACGAGGTTCTTGTCAATTAGCTTATGGGTTATAGGTTGATAGTGTTTGGTATACTGGTGTAAGTTTAGGGATGTGATATTAGTTGACTACGAAGGAAGCATTAACAGAGAGTTTTACACTTTCAGGTGTAGTCCTTTGGGATAATTTCTACTATTTATGTGTAATGTATGACCCCATAAATTTCGTCGTTGTTAAAGACTTCAAAATGAGTCAAGTTGAGCTTAACACTTAGAATTTTTAGCTAAGAGTTTCAACACTTAGTTTTATTTTGAACCCTTTATCTTTGTTGATTTTTTTTGGTGACCTTCCCGACATTTGTTTCTTGAAACTTTTGTTGTGATGTGATGGGGAAAGGTTGTAGCATGTTCCGGGTGAGTTTTGGATTTTTTGGACGAGCCTAAGACTATGTTTGGTTTTCATTCCAGTAGCACCCTGCGATTAGCAGGCGCCGCCTGGGGTAGTGCACCGCTCTAGAACGAGCGCCGCCTGCTGGATCTCGCCAGGCCAAATTTCAGCTTCTATTTTTTTCATTTCATTAAGGGCAAATGAGTATTTTTCCCATCCCCAATCCATCTAAACATAAGATTTAAGCCTATTCTAAACACATTAGACATGTTTTCATTACTTTTCTCCTAAGCAATGCCCTAAGAACTCCAAAGCTCTTCTTCAAAGAAGTCCATATCCTCCATTGTTACTCCAAGAAAGCTTTATATTAAGGGTTCTGCAGTTTTATAATGATGGCTTAAAGATAAGGGAGAGATGATAGAATGAGTAACAAAGTTAGAATTCCCAATTTTAGTAATAATGCCAGTGTAGTGTAGAAACATCGAGAGAGTGAGGATGGGTCTTAACCCATTTTTATTTTATTGTGGGTATTTCAGTCATTCCAATATCTACTTATGCCTTATGTGTCAGTTCAATGAACATAGTTCATATTCGCGTGCATAATAGAGAATCATGTATCTTTCCAGTTCTTATTATGGGGAGTTCCAGATCATTCAGAAGTCGGAATCACCTTCTGTAAGTTATAAATTCTAAAAATTATGTCATGTATCTCCTGAATCGTGTAACTATGCAACACCTTTAACGATCAGTGAAATTCAGATTTATATCAGATACGTCTTCAGATTAGATCTCTTTAATGAATCCATGCCTTGAATCCTCTACTCCTCGGGCCTCAATAAGGTGTTAAGTTATGCTTAATATCCCTTCATGTTTCGAATTCCAATATTCCAACCTTTCAGTGGCCTTTCCTTAGTCAAGCTAGTAATGATGAATGATTGTGCAGATAGAAATAAGTAGTTGTGCCATGTTGGGAGAGATTGTTGTGTGGTTGTTTTATGTAAGTCCATGAGTGGAGAATATTGAGGTAAAGTCCTATGTATGATTTGTTTAGTTGAGAATAGTTTATGTGTGTCTTCCAAAAAATTGAATGGTGTAGATGTTGATATGAAAATAGGCTTGAATTTCATATCGGCATGTAAGAAGTTGAATTTAATGGTTGAAGTGATGAGAAAAATCATCCTAGAGTGAGTAGTAATGATAGTGCTCAGAATGTTGAATTCATGGCCCAGATTTGTATTATGGTGTGGAGTTACATGTAGCACCTTGTGGTTTCGAGTTAGGCCTTACCATAATAAAGGGAACTAGTTCATTTTAGACTTTAGTAGACGAATTCATCAATGCCATATGAAAACTTTAAGTTGAATCAAGCGAATGTGATATTTGAAGGGAATAGCCGAGTCGAAGAAGAATTTGATCAGTGTTGCTAAGCTTGAAAGTAAGAAGTCGCATTTCTTAAGGCCTAGTAATTCTATCCTAGCTTATGATTTATGGTCCAATGTTTTAGGTCACATAGGGATAGCAATGTTGTAATTCCTTATTCAGATTTTTTATTCAAATTATGCTCAAAGCTCTTTACTCCTTAATAGCATCAGTTTCAGATTCAGATATTAAGCCATGATTCAGTTCTTGAGTATCCTGTGTATCATCTCGATCTTCTTTAGTATTTCAACCAAATTGAAATCATTCGGGGACGAACAATCCCAAGAAGGGGATATTGTAATACCCTAAGTTTTTATTTTTATAAACCTCTCATCTTTTCTCATGAGATCAGGTCCAGTGCAAAGTAATGGTGACTCATAAGTTGACACTCTCATTCCTATCTTAGCCATATAGCTATTTTCATAAGAATTCGTGCACTTGCGGATCATTTTTGTGGCTCATTATGTTTGAGATTCAGTGATTCAGTTTATATTAGTTGTACATGATAGCTCAAAGACCAAGATTCCTCTGTGTTTGAGTTTAATTATTCACATTCGAGGACGAATGTTCCCAAAGGGGAGATAATGTAATACCCCGTATTTTCGTGCTAGAATTCGAACCGTCATTTCTACGCGTCTAAACTCTAATCCAAGTGACTCTCATGTGAATATAGTTTTCATGATCATAATCCTAGTATATGAAGTATATTTGAGGTAAAAAATGTTCATAGCAATGACTTAGAACAAAGTTGAGCTAAGACCAATTGATTCGTCCAAAGTTTGACATTCGATTCTACAAGGGTCTACTTCAAACGAGTATAACTATTTATATACATGTAATTTTTCATACCATGACCTATAAAATTGTATATAATTGAATTATCTTTCCAATGATACCAATTTCGTAAAAATCCAATACCCGAGCGAAAAGTTACAACTCTTTTAGTGAAGAGCTGTAAGCCAGGGTGTTAGGCCCGCGCCGCGCTCAGATCATGCGCCAACACTGTTTCAAACGCGAATTTCAGTTTTTTTTTATGGGTTTAGGGGAGTTTTGGTCATTCCCCCTTACCCAAAATACTTCCAAGCCCTATATTAGAAGCATTATATGTTATATTTCATCAAATTCCCTAAAAAAGAAAACCCTAAGCTCCTACATCCAACTTCAAGAACCTCCAAAGTTCACCATTAACTCTGCAAATTAATTCAAGATTCCAAGTTCCTAGTTCAAGAACTCCAAGAACAATCATTCAAAGGCACGATTAACATCTCAAAAATGAGTATCGATCTAAAGTTCATCATTCAAGGTATGAGGGGTTTTTCAACAAGAACTCTCTTTCGTTCTTGTGCACAAATTGATTTTTCTTTTATGAATATACATGATTTTACATGTTTTGATATGAATTTGAAGCATGAATTTATACCCTATATGATTTTACATGAGATTGTGATACTCTCTATGTCTTGAAAGTTGAATTGAATGAGAATGATGACATTTTTATAAATAAAGCTGAATTTTCCAGATTTTAAAGTAAGTTATATATATTTATGATGAAAAGCATGAATCTTGAGAAAATTTAATATGATTTTGATGTATGAGGCCTTGAGTCCTAATTGGAATTGTACTTTTAGAAATTATGTGCTATAAGCACAATGATATTTGAATCCCAAAGCTAATTTTCTTTACCAAGATGTATGATTATAAAGCTGAAATTTTAAGTTTTAAGTGATTATTTTTGTGCTTATGTAATAAAGTATGAAAATTTGGAAGATTTTATGGTGATATTGATGTATGGTTTTTTGGAACCCTATTTGAGATTATTATTTTGAGGAAATCACATGTTATAAACACTTTGAGTTTAAATAATTTGAGATGTTTTGAATGATTTGACCTTTTGGTCTTATTGGAGTTGTTTTGAACTCGAGTGTGAAAGAAATCCACAACGTGGTTGATTTTGATAAAGGGGAAGCATGATGGCTCCCGATGTATATTTATATATTACTGAAATTATTTTGTTGTGGTTTGTCTTTGAAATGATCTGAGCTAAGTCTGGGAGAAATCTTTAGCACCGAGTGGGAGGTATAAAGTGACCTTACTTCCCTAGAACTACGTGCCCCCATAGGAGTGAGCCTGAGGATGATTTATATAGTTATCACTAGTGTTTTTGGATTGTTATTGGAAGTCCTACTCCGGTGGCAAGTATAGGACGACTCTCCCCAACGTGGGTTGGACGTTGGACTCCATGTGGCTCACATGGTTTATGTCGGTTATAGGATCTCCCAATGTGTGTGTGTGTACTCTTCTATCTGAGATGAAAACATATTTTCTTAAAAGGCTGAGTTTGAGAAAGGGATTATTCTTAAAAGATTTAAGGAATATATTCTAATGAGAATTGACATGAGATTTGATTGTTTTGATGATTTGAAATTGAGATGAAAGTGAATTGAGAACGTATTGTAATGACTCACTTGTTTTACTTTACATGTATTATTCATCCATGATTTTGATGATTTAATTCGAGCTAACTGAGTCATCTATATCAGCTAATTTTATAAACTGTGATGATATTAACATATTAGTTTATATATGCATTGCACCCCCATATGCTCGGTATTTTTCCTTTGTAATGACCCACATATTCATATGTGGGCTATATTTTCTCGTAATGTAGGTACAAGGTATAGTTGCACCTTCGGATCCAGTCAGTTTGAGGTATCCAGTCAGCAGGTGATGAGTCCTTTTGATTCAAGGGTTTGGGTTAGTTATGCAGAGTTTATAGTGTTGTATTTTCTTTATTCAGTCGTATTGAGTTTGGGTAGTCGGGAGTCATGACCCTAATACCTACAGTCAGTACTAGTAGAGGCTTCATAGACAGTCAGTAGAAGTTGATATATTTTGTTTCAATATTGGTTGTAAAGGCAGAATTGTAATCCTGTAAAATTCCATTTTTTTGTATCGATCAGATTCAGAAAAGAGTTAATTTCTGCTGATTTGTATGGATTTGTATTTTTATTCAGTTGCTTATGAGTTATGCCAGTAGAAGAGTTAGCTTGGGATCACTTGTGACCCTATGCACCGTGTGACATCTCGGGACTTGATTTTGGGGCGTTACAGAGTGACACGATGCATCCAGGGCTGCGATGCTATACCTAATATGGTGCGCCATGAAAGCGTCGAGCCTCAATTGTTTTGGCTTCGGCAGTCTGTACAACTAGTGACCAATGCGATTGGTGATGCGGCGCGCCAAGATCGCATTGGTCTACTTTTTTGGACATCCAATCTTGATCTAAACGAGTTTCCAAAAAATCCAAAACTTGTCCAAGAACACCTACTGATCTTCCTGATCATGAATCAATAAGAATATGGACCATTAAAGGACATTAAGGTGGAGAAATAAATTTATCAACTTTTGAAGGCCAAAATTAAGCTAAGTTTGGAATGTATCTAAAATTTTCTAAGTCTAGGACCCCCTTGATACCCTTAAAGGACTGTATTAAGCTTTAGAATTTTACGGGGTCTTACAGTGTCATCTTTTAGATAGTGTAGGATGGTAATGGTGATGAGCTCGTGTATCCTTCTTTCATCCACCAATCGACATCGTGTTTTTCCTTGAGGCTTTGTTGGCCTTCCAAGCTCCACTTTACTAATCTACTGAAGTAACTCTCATGATGGATGAATATTTGCATTTCTTTGTAGGGGTTTTTAGTCGTATACTTTTGATAAAATTGGTGACTGCATCTCTTAGGATTTTATATAGTGGTTTGTTTTTTTATTAATTATTGAACCTCATACCAATAGGGATGATCGTCGATGTAGTTCTACTTTTCCTATTCCTTTGGCCATATTTCTTTCGAAATGCATCTATTCTGCTTACAGATAAAGGATTATACTTCATAATATTTATCTTTCAAGGAGAGTATTAAGATTGAAAATTTTTAGAGGAACTTGAAATTTAATGCATCATAGTAATCCTTGAAACATCGAATCCAATATTTTTGTTGCTTAAACTATGACATGAACCTTTTTAGAGTTAGTTAGATTCGATCAAAATGTCAGAAGGTGTCACACTTGAACTACACGAGAATGTAGTATTGGTGACATAAGTACTAGAATAACCATGGTATTGCTTATAGGATGTCATTGTCTAGTGCTATGAACACATGATAAAAAGGATATTTTGGGTGCACTCAAAACGTCTTTAGGATGGAGCCACCATATTTTAGGAATATTTGTAGCTCATAGAAAGTTTTCCTTTCACAGAGAATGGATGAATCAAAAGGGATCCATATAGTGATTAAATAGAATTTCAGATGTGTTGAGCATGGGAATTTGACTATCCTGCTTATCGGGGCCTTCTACAGTATAAGATATCAGGTAGAGATAATCTACATAGATCTCACTTGGTTCTTCATACACATCTATAGAGATGAGCGTGTCCTCTTTCACTTTTATTTCTAGAGAGAAGACCGACTAAAGGTTGTCGTCATTGTTGAGATAGATGCCAGTGTAGAAGGCTATTTCATCAAAGAGGTGGACAAAGTCCTTCAACTTTTTGGCTTGGGGATAGTTTCTTACAAAGTGACCAGGATTTTTATAGAATAAGCAATCGCTCTCTTTCTTATAGTTTATAAGTGTTATTCATTTGAAATACCTGGTTTTCCTAATTGAATTAGTCCTATCGTCTGGTGGTTTGGGAAGCTTAAAACTCTTGAAATATAACTCTTAATTGGACCTCATTTTTTGGTTTGAGCAGGGGAAGTTAGATTTAATGACAAGATTTCTCCTGTTGCATGCTTAATCAAGAGCTAGTTTGTTCTAGATAATCTATTCCAGTACTGATCTCTTTGTGTGTATGTTATCCAGGACCTAAAAGATGGCCTGCCTAATTTAGCCTACTTATGGGATGATTATTGATTTGAATTTCACCTCAACAATTATCATTATGTGGCTTGCTACCATCTTCGATAGTGATGAGACAAAGACTTTTTTCATAATGGGATCTCTAGACAACTTGAAGAAGATCTTTTCTATCTTCTTGAAGTGGATATCGATGACAACTATATAAAAAAAATGGCACTTTATCTCATAAAGCTATCTCCACACCTTTCTTTCCTTTGGCATCTATCTTCATAGTCTTATAAGATCTTGATATTGAAGGTAATGTGTTGATATATGAGATAAGTATTCTTATTAGTAGTTTTAAGCATGTTCCACCAGTCTCAAAGGATTTAGGAAAATCTAGAGGTAAACTCTTGAGTATCATGTATTTATCTCATTCGTCCAGATTCTTCATAGCCATCGAATTGTAAAAGTCCAAAATTCTTTGAGTCTTTGTTGAAACCTTAATGTCATTGAGGGTGAAGGTGTGGAATCCATTTCTAATGGTTTTCTTTGCCTTTGTAGCTGGCTCTGTTCTTTTTTATGGGACTAAATCTTTGGTCATCCCATCTTTGCCATTGAATACTTCAGAGATATCTAGTTTGTGGAATCATTCATGAACATGAGTGGATAGTCTTTCATAGAAGATTCAACTGAAGATCCAGAAGTATCTTTGACATATGTTTGAGCATCGATAGATGAATCTACATTATCTTGTAGATATTCATCAACAGGAAAGTTATCACTAATTTCAGAGCATACAACTTTAGGATAAGTATCGCTTGAGTGTTCTCAGTCCTCCTCGGGGTCATTTCTATTAAATTCATTAATGGTTGTAAGATATTTCTCAACAAGGTAATACTGATAGGTGTATGAGGAAGGGAATCTCCAGTTTCTATAGAATAAATCTTTGGGATTACCTAATCTGGTATGATCGGATCATCTTCAGAGAAACCATATGGAAATAATCATTTGTCACTAAGAAAACTTATTTTGATTGACTTTAAGTCTTCATCTGGTGGCTCTTAACTTTTGATCTCTAGGTCATCATTTGGGACTATGGAATCTGGACTCGAGAATATGGGATCACATATTGGAGAAGAATACCTTGAGTCTATCTTATCTGCATCATATGGAACCTGACTAAAACCTATCATCCTTTTGGTCTGGTCTTATGCCATTTTAGCTCGCCATGGCATCCTTCCTTTTCAATTCAAATTTGACAATATCAAACTCTGGTTCATCTTTTAGAGTTAGAGTGAATATCATAGACATGGATGAATGAGGTGGTAAGTTGAAAAGGGTTATCCTAATATATATGGAGGATATGTTATGGAAATTGGTAGAATTTTGGCCATTTCGTAGGTTAGTGCAGTCGTATTTCATAAAATGGATTTGTTCTTTAATTGAGGCCATTTTTTTTGTTATTGGTCAGTAAAGTGAAGAATTGAGGTTTCTAGCATACATATATCAGACTGAATGCATTGCAGTCTATTTTCTTATGTTATAATCTATTCGGCATGTTTGTTGCATGCTAGATCACCTTCTAATAGGATTACATATGGTAGTTTTGGAGAGTGTTTTAAGTTATGCTTTTTAAATAATGGGTTTGGTGGTGAGATATTTTGGCTCTGGAGCTTGTGGAAGACATCATGAATATCCGAGGTTTGGATTTTGAGTTAGAGGTTTTGATTTTGGATAGAGTAGGTAGTGGTGGCTAGTCTTGGGGTCTGTTAGAGGCTTGGAATACATGTTCTATCTCTTCATTCTCCCAAGTTTTCTAAATATAGGGTTTTTGGAATCCCTAATATTCATCCAATTCTAAGTCGCCTTCCACATCATCATAATCATTAAGCCAATCCTCATGCATCCTTTACAGTCACAGTCAATATCCTATGGACATTGTCTCGTGAAAAGACACTAACAACTGTATGTAGAATCCTTCATAATTGAACTATTGTATCCAATTATTTCTTTGATGGATCCTTTAAGAAAGCGTGAGATATTTTTTGGATCTGGATTTTTTTCTTCCTGGTATTTATCAGCAACAGAGAACATATGGATAAATAGAGATATCCTATGAGGTTTTATAGCTAACATGGGCTCAATAGGTTGGAGATAGTAAGGAAGGATCCTGAACTTGTCATAACTTTTGACCTATGGATTTGAAAGAAATGTGAAAAATGCTTCACTGGATACTTTCCTTGGGATTTGGAGGCATTAGGTTTGAAATATTTAGGCTTTACCCTTTACAAAAATCACCTTAATTGAAGCTTTTGGACTAGGTTCTACTTAGGGTACTTTTTTCATCCCTGGATAAGACTTAGTGACCCCCTTATGGTATCCTAGGTAGTATGGTGGGGGTTACACACAGTCTAAGATACGACTTGGCCTCCTCATAGTCATGAGTTAATGTATGAATCGTAACAAGAAAAGTCATATGATGTTTGGCACTTAGCCTAGTTGACATTGTTTTTGGTATGGGTTGTGGTAACGGTTTTGGGTACCATTCATACCCTTGGGCAAAAGTAATGTGTGTGTATACATATCTTAGTTAGTGTAGGGGTCCTATGTGAGTCCTAGGGTATGAGTTACCATACCACTCATCCCCTAGGGTATGATTGAGTGAGTCGTACCCCCCGGTAAGTCACTTTTCAGCTTTTAAGCCAAGGGATTTATGGACATTTCCCACCCAAAACCCTTAAGTTCTCTCATTATATAATGTGTGGTGGCCTCCTAAACATTCTTTGGTGGATCAAACATTCCAAAACACTCTCAAAACTTCTTAAGACAAGATTGAAGGCTAGGGTTCCCAGGGGTATTCTGCTAGAGGCAAAGAGAAGTCAAGTTTCATGGTGGATCATCTTGTTTAAGGAATGTGACTCTTTCCTTTGTTATTATCTTAAAAACCATGCATTTTAAACATGGATTATTATTTGTAAATGATGACTTTAAAATCAATGATAAGGGTTTTGTTGCCTAATAATGAGTAATGTTAGCTCTTTCTTAGACTTGTGTTTCTATATTATATTGGTAGAGATTTGTACATATGGGATCTAGTTGTTTGTGGTTTAACCAATGTGTCTTGAATAACACTAATAATGATGATTTCTACTTTGATTTTGGCCTTGCTAAAGGTATGCCCACAAGGTGTTGGTGAAAATGTCTAGGAGAAATGTCTAGTCACATGTTGATAATGTTTTAAACTAGGGAAATCACCCAATAAGTATGAGTGGTTGGTAAATGGTATTGTAAATGTATTTTTAGCCATGTATTTAGTTAATGTATGACCTTTTTGGTTTGATAGCTAAAAAGGAGAAAAAGTTCCTAAACATGAAATTGAAGTATGTTTGAACTAAAGTGCGGTATAAGATTGCTAATGAGGAATGGATGGTTTGTAAGAGTCTCGATGACAATAACTTGAGTTGAATGATGAATTGAATTAAGGCAATCGCTTATTTAAGTGTTTTATTGATAAATGGTTCCATGAAGACCTCGTGGTCATCTTTGGTGATGAGTTGGTTATATGGGCTAGAGTCCCTAAGTGTTGAAGTGAAGAAATATTGATGCATGGACAAAGGGTTTGAGTTCCAATGTTACTAATGATAATGAAATGACTTGTCGTTAAAGTCCCTTTCCCAATGAAACGACTTTTGGTTCAAGTCCCTTCCCCAATTAAATGGCTTATAATTCAAGTACTTTGCCCAATGAAATAGTATGTGGTTCAAGTTCCTTGCCCAATGAAATGGCTTGTGGTTCAAGTCCCTTGCCTTATGAAATGTCTTGTGGTTCAAGTCCCTTGCCTAATGAAATGGATTTTGGTTCAAGTTCATTGCCTAATAAGAAATCTACAAATCTATAAGTGTGGAAGGTCAGAGTTCTCCACTTCATGACTAGTGATTGTGTGCATCAAGAATACTTGCTTAGTCTTGTTTCTTTTAACACATTATGAATATGTTATGTACCTACATGTATGCCTATGTATATAAATATGATTGTATATGATTTTTTGACTTGATTTTAAATAATGACTCTATTTTTTACTTATCCTTGAGTTACATGCTAGCGTTCCAACCCTTAATCATCTCAGGATACTATATCCTCATGAGACATAGGGGCTTAGAGCTTTTTCTTCTTTTTCTACGTATTGATAGGTGTTTGGGTGGTTCGTTTGTTGACATTGAAGTGATGATCTTCCATTCATCGAAAGGCATACATTTCATAGTCTCTTTATCTATGTTATAGACTTGTTTAGGCTTGGAATTTGGTTATTGTTAGGGCCTTGTCCCGACATATATATACATCAAATTTGTGTAGAGGCTTATGGATGACTGTGGACTTGGGTATGATGGTTAGTATGTTAAGGTAAATAAAATCCTTTGAACTATCTATTTTGTGATATTAGTTTTGTTTCCGCTACCTTAGTATGTTGTCAGAGTTCCTTCGACATCCATCTGTTGAGGTAATGGTTAGGTTGGTTTGACTGTGGGATCTTCGGTCCTAGTTGGGCTTGAGATGCCCATAAAACATTGCCCAGTTTTAGGTTGTGTCAAGTTGGGATCAGAGCCTAGGTTCATGGTCAGTTAGGTGTCTACAATGGAGTGTCAAGTAGAGTCTCTTTTATGGGAGTTTAGAGCACCACATTTATAAGAAAGGGGCTAAGAGACAATTAGGAATGTTTCCCATTGTTGTGTTTAAATCTCGAGCTAAAGATTCTATGGTCTTGGATTCCTCTGATTTTTATTTGCTTACATTTCAGATCATGTCTCCAAGTTGATCTGATGCTCAGGAAAACCCTTCTTCATCGATTGAGGGCCCTATGGATGGAACTCATCCAACTTTTGGGGTATAAACCCGTGCTAGGGAAGTGATATCTGATCATCCTAATAGGGTACCACCTGTCCCCACCAACCCTGCTGATGAGAGTGAAACTACCCCTTAAGCACCTCAAGGGGATACTACTAATATTGACTTTTGTCGCTCTATCAACCTCTTAACTCAATTGGTATCCTCTCAATCGAAGCGTGGTTCTCCGCCTACCATTTTTTTTGAGGCCATAAGAGTTTTTTAATTTATGAGGTTGAACTCTTCTATGTTCACAGGTAACAAGGTTAAGGAAGATCCCTATGGCTTTATTGAGGAAATAGAGAAGATCTTCCAAATCATGCATGCTTCATTGGTTGAGGCTGTTGAGTTTGCTTCCTACCAATTGAGGGATGTATCATACCAATGTTACAAAGGGTGGGAACTGTCTAGAAGTGTGAATGCTAGTTCTACAATGCGGAGGATTTCTCTGAGGCCTTTTTGGACTGCTTCTTTCCTCAAGATTTGAGGGAAGATAAAGAGGGAGAGTTTATGAACTTTAACCAAGGAAGTATGACTGTTAAGGAGTATGCCTTGAAATTCCATCAATTTTCTAGGTATGCTCCCAAAATAGTTTCTAGCATGAAGTCTAGAATGCATAAGTTTGCTTCAGGTTTGTCTCGTGAGTTGGTTCTTGAGAGCAAGGCATCTTTTTTGATTGAAAACACGGGCATCTCTAGGTCTGTCATATATATGTAACAAGTAAAGAAAGAGAAAAATAAATAGGTTGAGTTTACTGAGAGGCAAGAGAAGAAATTTAGGTCTTCAGAATAAAGTGATAGGGATGGTGGTAGGTGTCCAAGAAAAAAGTAGGCGAGTTTGGGCTATTTTTTATCGGTTAGTGCTCCCTACCCAAAGCAATTGGGTGATCATCGATCTTTGTTTAGTGGTAGGTTCTGGGCATTGGGTGTGCAGTCTCCAACTAGTGGGCTTAGTCGGCTAAATCCTACCTACCTTGTTTATTTTGTGGTCATCATCATCGTCGTCATGTGAGAATGGGAGAAATTGATATTTTAGGTGTGGTCAGATTAGGAACATGGAATGAGAGTTCCTTTCTACAATGGATTCTTAGAACAACAAGGCCCCTATTGATACCTCATCTACCCCTACACCAAAGGTTATTGTTTCTTCTTCTGCTTTTGTTTTTGGTACCGGCGCTGACAAAATCATTTGTATGAACTTGCTACCCCGTAGGATTCTGAGGTATGTCCCGATGTTGTCACGGGTATGTTGAAACTTTTCTCCCTTCATGTGTATTGTTTGCTTGATCTATGATCCACTCTTTCTTATGTGACCTCATTTGTGGCTGTGCATCTTGGTTTCGATCCTGAGAGTCAGTTTGTTCCTTTTTTTAATTTTCCCCCCGATAGGAGACTCTGTGGTTGTTAAAAGATTCTATAGGGGGTGTCTGGTATCTATTAGCGGTAGAGAAATCCTTGTTGACTTAATAGAGTTGGACATGGTTGACTTTAATGTTATTCTGGGGGTGGATTGATTGCACTTGTGCTATTCTTTCTTAGATTGTTGAACTCAAAGGGTCATGTTTAAATTCCCTAATAAGCCGGTCATTATACGTGAAGGGGTTCTTTGGTATCTAAGGGGAAGTTTATTTCGTATCTTAAAACCCATAAGTTGATCTCTAAAAGGTATTTGTATCATTTGGTCCGAGTTAAAGATTCTATCTCAAAAGGTTCTTCCCTAGCATCCATTCCCGTGGTTAGTGTATTTCTTGAAGTTTTTCCCGATGACCTTTCAAGTATCCCTCTTTATAGGGATATTGTTTTTGTGATTGATCTTATTCCGGACACTCGTTTGATCTGTACCCCTCCTTATAGAATGGCTCCGACAGAGCTAAAAGCGCTTAAGGAGCAATTGAAGAATCTCTTAGATATAGGTTTTATCCATCCTAATGTGTCTCCCTAGGGTGCTTCTGTGTTGTTTGTGCGCAAGAAGGATGGTTCCCTTTTATGTGCTTTGATTATCGCCAGTTGAACAAAGTGACCATAAAGAATAAATATCCTCTTCCTAGGATTGACTATTTGTTTGATCAACTTCAAGGCACAAAGTTTTTCTCTAAGATTGACCTTCGGTTGGTTTATCATCAGCTTAATATTAGGGAGGTGGATATACCTAAGACCACCTTTAGAACTTGGTATGGTCACTATGAGTTCCTAGTAATGTCCTTTGGGTTGACCAATGACTCCATGAAATTTATGGATTTGATGAATAGGATCTTCTGTCCGTTCTTAGACTTATTTGTCATTATTTTCATTTATGGTAATTTAGTCTATTCTATGAGTGAGGTAGAGCATGTTGATCACCTCCGTTCCATGTTACAAACCTTGAAGGGTCATTGTTTATATTCCAAATTCTCTAACTGTGAGTTTTGGTTGAAGGCTGTTAGTTTTCTTAGTCATGTTATCTTTAGTGAAGGGATTATAGTAGATCCTCAAAAGGTTATGGAGGTTAACAAGTGGCCTAGATCTACGACTCCAACCGATATTCGAAGCTTCTTGGGCTTAGTCAGTTACCATAGGAGATTTTTGAAGAGTTTTTTGACTATAGCTGCCCCATTGACTAAGTTGACCCAAAAAAAGGTCAAGTTCTTGTAGTCAGATGCGTGTGATGGTAGTTTTGAGAAGCTGAAAGATAAATTAACGTCTGCCCTTATTTTAACCTTGCCCGAGGTAATGATGGTTTCGTAGTGTATTGTAATGCTTCTCATTTTGGGCTTGGTTGTATTTTAATGCAACATGGTAGGGTGGTGGCCTATGCTTCTAGGCAATTAAATGTTCATGAGAAGAACTACCCTACTCATGAATCGGAATTGTTAGCTGTGGTTTTTGCATTGAAGATTTGGCAACATTATCTCTATGGGGTTCATGTTGACATCTTTTTCAATCATAAGAGACTTAAGTATATGTTTACTCAGAAGGAGTTGAATCTTAAGCAAATGAGGTGTCTTGAGTTGTTGAAACACTATGATATGAGTCTTCATTAACATACAAGTAAAGCTAATATAGTCGTTGATGATCTTAGTAGATTTTCCATGGAGAGTTTAGCCCATGTGGATGAGGATAAATAGGAATTGGCAAAGGAAATTCATTATTTGGCTAATCATGGAGTTCGTCTTACGGACTTCGAGGATAGTAGTGTATTTGTGTATTTGGTATCATAGTTCGTCTTTCCCAGTTTGATGATAATTAAGAGTAAGGTGGGTCAACAAATGATTATTGACTTTGTGATTGGTGGTGTTGGTGTCTTGAGGTACTAAGTTAGGCTATATGTTCCCAATATCAATGGATTGAGGGAAAGGATTATGGATGAGGCTTATGAATCTCGGTATGCTATTCATCCCGGTTCTGCAAAGATATCTCATGATCTTAGGGAGTTTTATTTCTGGAATAATATAAAGTGAGATGTGCCTAGTTATGTGGCCAAGTGTATAGTGTGTCAACAAGTGACTATTGAGAACAACAGAACATACAGACCTTCCTGGAAATAAGCGATACCTACATTTCTGCAGGGGTGAATACTGATTATGTAAAACTAACTCTCTTCCCCTTTTCTTTAATTAGGAAAGCGAAGAGGTGGTTACATCTTGAAACACCACTCTCCATTACTTCTTGGGAAGATCTAGCTCAAAAGTTCCTTATTTGATTCTTTCTATCCAGGAAGACTGCACGTTTGAGAAGCGAGATTCTGAGTTTTAGGTAGAAAGAAGGAGAGAATATCTACTAAGCTTGGGAGAGATTTTAAGAGTATGCTTAGAAATTTCCCTCACCATTATTATCCTAATGATGTTCTTGTTCATACTTTCATTGAGGTATTAGAGCTATATACCAAGATTCTCGTAGATTTAGAAGCAGGTGGGCAAGCTCTTGAGATGACTTATGATGAATTATACACACTGCTGAATCAGATTTCACAAGGGAATCCTGAATAGCATGCTGACTCGAGGAACACTCCTAAGAAAGTTGCAGGTGTGTTAGAGGTAGATTAGTTCACTGCTTTATCAGATCAGCTTATAGCAATGAAAAATAAGATGCTTACACAGTTAAAAAGGATGAAGTTGGGGGATTCTGCAAGCAGCAGCTACAACTAATGCAGTCCAATAGGTAAATTCTTGGTGTAAGGTTTGTGGAAGTAGTGAGCACACAACATATGCTTGTGTATTTAATCTAGATTCTATTAATTATGTAGGGAATGCGAATCTTAGGGACAACAGATCTTTGGTAACACCTATAATCCCAACTGGAGGAATCATCCCAATTTCTCATAGGGTAGAAATCAGGCACAGAACAATAATCAGTATAAGAGTCTAGTGCAATAGAATCAACAACAACAGGTTCATAATAATCAAGGCAAAACTAAAATAAGCAATATAGAGGAGATGCTGAAGAAGATTTTATATAATATAGCATATATTGCAGTAGATTTAAAGAGTCAACAGGAAAATATGAAGACTCAACAATTGATTACGAGGAATCAAGAGTTGTAACTCGGTCAGATTTTGGAAGCGCAAAACACTATACCTCAAAGAGGCTTACCTTGCGATATAGAGGCAAATCCAAAAAAGGTAAATATAGTCACAATAAGGAGTGGTTTGTAGTTAAAGGAGGTAGTACCTGAGCAGGTTAGTCCCACATCTACTGATGATGATCCTAAAAAGAATAAGGAGAAAGAGGCCAAAGAAAAATATTCAAGTGATGAAATACAAGTGGATAAGAAGACTATACCTTTACCCTTTCCTCAAAGAAAGAAAAATAACCAGGAGGAGATAAGTTATAAGAAGTTTTTGTATCTTCTAAAGTAGGTTCATGTAAATTTTCCACTTATTGATATTTTACAAAGTGTCCAAAAATATGCAAAGTATCTGAAAGACATAGTGGAAAACAAGAGTCGGTTGATAGAGTATGCTATAGTTTCACTTACTGAGAAGTGCATATCTAATATACAAAACAAATTTCCCATAAATCTTAATGATCTAGGTAGGTTTACTTTGCAAATTACTATTGGGCAGGCCATCAGTGCTTCTGGATTGTATGACTTGGGGGGAAAACATCAATCTTATGCCCACATCTTGGTTCGGAAAAATGGGTCTTGGGAGTCCCAAATCCAAGACCATTATTTTTTAGCTGGTTGATAGGTCCCTTGCTCGGGCAGATGTAATTATTAAAGATGTCTTACTGCAAGTGGGATCACTGATTTTTCCAGTAGACTTTGTTATTCTTGATTTTGAAATTGATTCAGTCGTTCCATTTATTTTGGGACACCCATTCCTAGTAACAGGGCAGTCTGTTATTGATATAGCAGAAGGGAAGATGACTATGAGAGCACATGATAAAGTGGAGGTTTTTTATTTATATAAGGCACTAACATTGCCTGCTATATATAAATAATTATCTTCCATATCAGTTATTGATCTAGTATTTGAGCTACATCTATTGTTGTCTGATGATCTACTCAAGCGAGCTTTGATGGGTTTTGATCTTAATGGAATTGTATAGGTTCTTGAATTTGTTCAAGTCATGAATTTGACGGTTATTGACATGGGAAAGCTTCTTTTTGAGTCACTGAATAGGCCAATTGGCCCATTTTCCAAAGTATCAATAGATGAATATCCAAAATTGGATCTTAAGGCTCTTTCTCCGCACTTAAAATATGTTTTTCTTAGTGATAATGATACCTTGCCTGTTATTTTGTTTGCAGGTTTTTCTGATATGCAGGAAAGGGAATCATTGGCAGTTTTGAAGACAAGGAACAAGATAATTGGCTGGCAAATGTCAGTCATCACTGGGATCAATCCATATTTTTGTATGCACAATATATACATGGAAGAAGGTTTTAAGGAAAGTGTGAAAAAACAATGAAGATTAAATCCAGTGACGAAGGAAGTGGTACAAAAAGAAGTCATTAAGTGGCTTGATATTGTATTGTCTATCCTATTTCTGACAGTAAGTAAGTCAGCCCAGTACACTGCATCCCAAAGAATAGTGGCATGACTATGGTCATCAACAAAGCTAATGAGTTGTTTCCTACGCCTATGGTAATTGGTTGGAGAATTTGTATTGACTACCAAAAGCTGAATAAAGCAACAAAAAAGGATCATTATCCCATCCCATTAATTGGTCAAATACTGGACAGGTTGGCAGTGAAGGAATACTATTGCTTTCTGGATGGATTCTTAAGGTATAATTAGATCATAATAGCACCAGAATATTAAGACAAGACAACGTTTACTTGCCCATATGGAACATATGCATTCAGACGTATGCCTTTTGGCCTCTGCAATGCATCTAGAATATTCCAGAGATGCATGATGGAAATTTTCTATTATATGGTTAAAGAATTTGTCGACGTATTAATGGATGACTTCTCTATTTATGGTAACTCTTTTGATGTATGTTTGCAGAATCTAGATCGAGTTAGCTCATTATTGAGAGACAAATCTTGTACTAAACTTGGAAAAGTGTCACTTTTTAGTCAAGGAAGGATAGTCCTTTGTCATAAGGTGTCATTTAGAGGACTTGAAATAGATAGAGCCAAGGTTGAAGCGATTGATAAGCTTCCATATCTGGTAATCATAAAAGGAGTGAGAGGTTTTCTAAGGCATGTAGGATTTTATAGGCCATTTATCCAAGGTTTTTCAAAGATTGCAAGTCCTATATGTAAGGTGCTGGAAAAAAAAGATAATTTTTATTTTGAAGAAGGTTGTTAAGAAGCTTCTGAGAGACTAAAGAAGAATCTTAAAGAAGCATCCATCTTGATTTCTCAAGATTAAGCATTACCATTCAAGCTAATATGTGATGCTAGTGATGTGGCTGTGGGAGCAATTTTAGGGAAACTAAAAGGCAAGGTATTTTATTTAATTTATTATGCAAGTAATGTCTTGAATAATGCCCAGATGAATTACACAGTCATAGAAAAGAAGATGTTAGCACTAGTTTATGCATTCAATAAATTTAGATCATACTTGGTGGGCACCAAGGTAATTATTCATACAGACTATGCTACCATTAAGTACTTGTGCAACAAATAAGACGCAAAGCCATAGTTGATTTGGTGGATTCTATTGGTTCAACAATTTGACAAAGAAGTGAGTGATAAAAAAGGAGCAGAGAATCAAGTTGTAGACCATTTGTCAAGGCTATAGAATCATGACCATATTGCTTATGATACACTTTGCATCCGGGAAGAGTTTTTGAATTATCAATTATTGTCTTTTGAGGTGTGTAAGTTACCTTGGTATGCATACATTGTGAATTTGTTAGTGTGTAGGGTTTACCCTCCTGAAAAAACTATTCAATAGAGAAAGAAGTTGCTATATAATTGTCATAAGTATGTATGGGATTTTCCTTATCTCATAAAATAGGGCCTAGATGGGATTGTGTGTAGACGTGTGTCTTAAGATTAATCTCACAAAGTACTATAAAAGTTCCATTCATCTCCTTATGGTGTCCATCATGGGGGTTAACGAACATCTAGAAAGGTGTTACAATCAGTATTCTTTTGGAAAACTTTGTTCAAAGATGCAGTTGCTTTTGTGAAGGGATGTGATCAATGTCAGCGATTAGGTAAGATTTTAAGGCACCATGAGATACCCCTGAACAACATTCTTAAAGTTGAGGTATTTGATATTTGGGAGATAGATTTTATGGGACCATTCCCACCATCCAATTGCAACTTATATATCCTAGTGAAAGTTGATTATGTATCTAAGTGGGTGAAAGTTGATGCCTTCCCCATGAATGATGCAAGAGTGGTGTTGAAGTTTTTGAAGAAGCACATTTTCTCCCAGTTTGGCACTCCCAAATCTATTATTAGTGATGGAGGTATGCATTTTAGTAACACTAGGTTTAAAATATTTTAGCTAAGTATGGTGTTAGGCACAAGGTAGCCACTGCATACCATCCACAAACAAATGGTCAATTATAGGTATCCAACCAAAAGATCAAACAGATTTTGCAGAAGACTGTCAATGGTCAGTGCAAGGATTGGGATAAAAAGCTAGATGACGCACTATGGGCTTATAGGATAACTTATAAGATGCCCATAGGTACCTCTCCATATAGTTTGGTTTATGGTAAAGCCTTTTATTTACCTTAAAAGCTTGAGCATCAATATTATTGGGTAGTGAAAAAGGTAAATCTTGATATGAAGGCCGCAGGTGAGAACAAATTGTTGAAGCTTATTGAACTTGATGATTTTCATATCTATGCTTACAAGAATACAAAATTGTACAAAGAGAAAACTAATAAATGGCATAGCAAGCATACTCTGGACAAATTTTTTGAACCTGGACAACTTATTTTGCTGTTTAATTCAAGGTTGAAATTATTTTTGGGTAAGTTGCATTCTAAGTGTCCTGGGCCTTTGAGTTGGTTCGTATGATGTCTCATGGTGTGGTGGGGCTGTGGAACAAGGAAACGACTGAGAAGTTCTTGGTGAATGGACCACGTGTGAAGCATTATTAGGAAGATCATGGAGATAAGCATAATGTTTCCATCACCTTTGTGGATGAATGATATTGAGCTGAGTCGTGCCATGACGTAAAGTAAGGCGCTGTGTGGGAGGCAACCCATGAATGTAATTTAAGATATAGTTTATTTCCTATTTGTTAAAAAAAAAAGAAAAATACAAAAAAGGTGTCGTGCTGTGACCAAAACTAAGGCGCTATGTGGGAGGCAACCCACTTTTTCATGCATTCTTTTATTATTTTTGTTAAGTTTGCAGGTATGACAAATAAGGGGGCATAAGGAAAATGCTAGGTAAGTGAGATGGTATATGGGAAAGCTTTCGGGTAAGAAAATAGTCAGTATAGAAAAATACAGGGTGAAAAAGAAAAAGAGGAATGAAATATTCCCCTAACATGTAAAAAGTAGTGCCTTAGTTGAATATTAGGATGCAAATTCCAGTAGACCCTCACAATAGCCCCATAACGCAATAGATAGTCGGGTAAAGTGGGGGTTGTGACGTGATGTCTGGTCGGGTCAAGCGGGTGTCGTGACACGATAGTAAGTTGGGTCAAGTAAGGGTCGCGCTGTGAGGTCCATACCCATTCGGTTTAAAATATAGACCTGGTCTACCCTCTCCCGTTACTCTTTATATACTTTATTCCTTTCACCATTCTCGTCTATGTTTGAAGCCCTAGGCACCCACCCTTTCCATACACTCAACTCTCTCTTTAAGCTTGTGCAAGTTCCATCAAAAAAATAAGAAGTTTCATTCATTTTATTCAAGACAAATAAAGTAAGTTTTCTCATTTCTTATTCCTTTACTTGTTGGAGTGAAAGCAGTGAAGTAGTTGTAGGTATATTTAAAGTTTGTAAGTTCTTTCATTGCTACTTAGTGAGATAAATTGAGTTCATTAAAGATATTTTTGCTACTTAAATTCCTATGATGGTACATCTACTTTCGTTGTTCTATTATTGTGGAGGTTGATTGAAGCCATATATTGTAGTGAAATATAACATATGTGAAATTTGTGTCAGTACTTACTGTAGCATGGGGTGCGTGTTATTGACAAGGAAAGTCTCAGTACCTTGGAGGTGTGTTTAGTTACGCTACCATATGAATAATTAGTGTGGATGGCTTGTAGTTACTCCAAACTGTGGTGCAAATGGTGCTTGTCATTGTATGTAAATTTGTGTAAAGATATCAATTTAGGTATGTGTATGACTACATGTTTGTTTGATTTGACCAAATTAATGGCATAAGGTGCACCGAGAGTTCTTACCATTAAGTGAGCAGGATTGTTAATGTAATAAGATGGAATAATGGTTATATTTCATGATTGCTTAATAATTGAAATGTTGTGCTCCTGCATATGTTATTGAATAAAGGAAGCCTGAATACCTTAATTCTCATACTTGTTCACTGGTGCTAGCAACTAAGTATGGGGTCTCCATCTTAGTGTTGCTAGTTTACATTTGGTGAATTTTTTTTTGATGTGTTTGCTGCATGTTTTGATTAATAGGTAAGATATATAATGGTCAGCATAAAGTCAAAGTAGTGGATGGACCTTTTGTGCCATCAAGAAAAAAAATAGGCAAGCTGGTTGTGTGCTTGAAGCTCTTACTATCCCACACAGATAAGTTAGGAGCTATGGAACGAGATGGGTTGTTGAAGCCAGAAAGAAGAGATATGCAAAGCACACAGAGTCTAAATATTTAGCTGACCAATTCATAGATCGAGCTAGCTTATTGAGGGAGTTCCCCGGCATGGTGCAATGCATAATGGAGCTTCAAATTATTTTCTTGTTTGAACAGCCTTGTGAATGCAGCTTGATACTTTTTAGGGAATTTTGTGCAAACTGGGACTCACGGGAAAGGGACTCAAAAGTCAAAATACGAGACCAAGTGTTAACTCTCACTTCTCATGCATTGAATTCTCTTCTAGGTACACCAAAAGTAGATGTTGATCCTTTGAAACAGCTGTATATTTAACCGCCCTATACAGACATCCACCATCTCTTATGAGGGAACCTGTCCACAGCCAGGTGGATACATCATAAAGATAGTGACATTCGCCTAACATTACCCTTCAGTTAGATAAATAGAGAGGCGCGCATGTGGGCAAAAATTATATATGCTTGTCTTGTTCACGGGAGACATTTGACTGAGGTAACACGTGATAGGGTATGTATTATTTATTCCTTAGTGCATGATGATATCAATTTTAATATAGGTGTTGTAATTTTTTTAGCTATGAAAAATGTGAGGTTTTATGCAGTACATGGATTTTATGGGTTACTAATATGGTGGTTGAGAGGACAAGGTGTAGAGTAGGTGGAACTTGATTATAGGCCGCCATTGGACACTTATCTTGTTGATTTGTCCCATACAAAGGGGCTCACTAGGATTCATGGTCCAACATTGACTATGCTCGAGCATCAAGATCGTAATGATGAGACCACCACTAGGATATATGGGCTTTAGATGCTTCAGTTGTGAATTGTTAGGCATCTAGCTACCTAATAGGAGATTAGAGCTGTTTATCTTGGCTATCCTCTAGGAATTTATGCGAGGACTATGCTGTGGATCGGTCCCGACTTTAGAGAGTTAGTATATGATGATGTTCCCACTGATAAGGAGCATCATTGTAGGATTCAGATTCTGAGTCAAAAGAAAAAAATGATCGAGACTTAGGAGCTGAGGCCTATGGTTTAAAATCAGATGATGACATAGATGACATATGACCAGGGAGTCCTTTCCCACCTCATACTCAGCTTACTTTGCAAGCACTGGGACAATGCTTTATTTTAATTACGGGGTGGTGGAATTCTCATTTCTTCTACTCTATTCTTTGGTTTCTACTTTTGGGATATTTTTATTTTTCTGCATGGATGTTAAACTTAGACATTTCTAACTATTCGAAACATTACGGTTTGTAATAGTTAGTATATTTGGTAATGGTTTTTATTTTTAGTTTAAAATAGTTGTTGTTTCCCTCAAGGCAATATGTATTTTTTCCCTCAAGGTAATGTGAAATAAATCATCATAGATAGTTTCCCTCTCTTATGATTGATGGATAAGGAACATCTTAAGGGGAGTTAGTCTTTAGAAGCTGTGATGTGATAAGAACCGCATCACACCCTTAAGGAGAAATGCTTTGTGTTGGTCCTTGTTTTTGATTAAAATTGAAACATTATTTTGGTGAAATAGAAGCATGTTTAAAACTGAAAAGGAGTTAATTGTATCTTAATCTCAACAAGTGTAATATGGTTTGTTGGCTTAAAGTTGAATTTGACAAAGAACAAGATTGGTAACCATAAGAATCCAACTTTATTCCTAGTATGCACCAAGAATCAAAGTGTTTTTGTTGTATTCTACATGTATATAATTCTGTAGAACTTGCCTGATGTGTTTACAAAGAAAAATAAAGGATGTTGGGTGTAGGAAATTTATGTAGCTATTTTGCTTATAGCAAAATTTTTAGACTTTATTTACCTATCCTTTTGCATATCCCTAGTTAGACCAGTTAATCCTATAGCCTGATTTAATTGGTGGCTTTATACGTAGCCTAATCCCTTCATTGATAGACCATAATTTTATCTTAAGCTCCTAAGAGCTTTAGTGTAAAAGATTAATTGAGTAAGATTATGAAGTTGAAGTAGAAAAAAAGTGTAAGTGAATCCCTAAAGTAATAAGTTAATGGTGTACAATTGTTGTAGTTGGGATTTGGAGAAATTTATTCTAAAGAAGTTCCCATTTATTTTTAGCCTAGTTGTGTTACAATTAACCTATTTTGTCCCTGGTCCAACTTGGATATCATGCACCTCAATCAAGGTAAATATCTTTAGTTGAGGGTGGCTATCATAGGGGTGCATAACATTAAATGGGTATGAAGAAGGGATGAAAATTGAATCGCGATGTAAAAGAAAAATACTCCCACCATAGTGTATGTTAATGTGCTTAATGAGATTGGGGTGAAATAAATGATGTGTGAAGGAAGTAAAGGTGAAATTGGGTTGATAGAGAATGATCTTAATTGTATAATGCGATGTATTAAAGCTCTTAGAGAGATTAGTCAATATTTCATAAATAGTTCTTATCTGTCCCTTAGCCTGCATTGTAACCATAAAATACCTAGTTGATCCTTCATCGTAACATCCAACAATTAGTAGAGTAGCACACTAAGGACAAGCTTATGGTTCATTATCTATCATGTATGAATTCTTTATGGAGAGTGAGTGATTTGATTTTGATATTCCCCTTATGTTGTACATTGAAGAATTGTAAGTGAATATGGGGAAACATTTTTGTTGTGAGGGTGCATGTGGATGACAGTCAGGTTACTTGTTGTGTTTTTTTGATTAAGTGATTTGATTAAGTTTGCAAACAAATTATAAGTTCACTGTTGAGATAAAGTGTTTTAAAAAGAGTTGCCCCATGTGCATAAAAGTATTTTGACATGTTTCGAGCCAAAAAGTCATTGTTATAATTGTAAGTGTCCATCATAATTATTTCGCTTATGTTGGGATGTTAAGCTTAAAGGAATATAGTGTTGATTAAGATTGTTCGAGGAAGAACAAGGTTTTAAGCGTGGGTCGATGATATTGGGCGTATTTATATGTCTTATCACCAATATTTACCCATAATAGGACTTGTTCAATGAGTTAAAATGTGTATTTTTTTGTGTTTTTATGTGTAATTGCATGATGTAGCTAATTGACATGATTAGTGGTGCAGGGTAAATTTCTAGCAGAATTAGAAGAAATCAGATGTATGATATGAAGAAAGTGATGATTGATTTTATTGAATTGATTGTATTAATTTGAGAAGACACTTTTAGTGAAGAATGAAAGCATTCAGGGAATAGATTATATTAAAACATGCTGTGGATTTTTTCCTTAGTCACATATTTTGATGACAATTCTAGTAAGGGGTCGCGATAGGCTCGCTACGCAACCCCTAGTCAAGTCAAGTATATATCGCGGCACAATCCCTATTCAAGTCAAGCGCTTCTCGCTGCACGACCCTTAGTTAGGTCAATTAAGCATTGCAGCGCGACCCTGTTTCCTACAAGGCAAAATAGTCCCAACTATAAAAGGAACACTTGAGCACAATTAAAAACACTCCTGGAACATAAAACAGAGGAAAAAACACTCTCAGTATTTCTCTTAGGGTTCTTTGAACTTCATTATTCCAAAATTACTTTGTGGTATGTTTAATTAATCATTTTGGATGTTGAATTCAAACATAAGTGGCTAGACACCCTTGTTTTATGGTTGAGGCCATAGCCATGATTACACTTTGATATTCTTTCTTGTAGTTTATTATGGATTATTGTATAGTTGTTCTTAATCTCCTCTGCTTACTATTTTGATGACTGACCACCGTTACAATAAATCTATATTTCTATGTGAATCCGAGAGGAGAATCATAGTATAAAACAAAGAGATTAAGGAGCAAGGTTCTCATCCTTTTATAAAATAAGGGATTTTAATTAGCATCTATAATAGAGATATACCTAGAAGCCTTGTTTGGTTCACTTGCAGGAAGATAGCTTTATGAATCTAAATGGATTATTGCATCCCCACTCAACGATGTAGTTGCAATGTCTAGTTAGGTAGAAGGTTGGAGGTCGGGAGACCATGATATTACTATAAGCCCTATGGATCAATAACCTTATAGTAATCTAAAATAAGATAGGAATAGAGATTTGTAAGATTGTCAAAGGTGTCTCAACCCCAGAATTCTCTATTATTGATTACAACCCTTCTTACGTTGCTTTTTCCGCATTCTATTATTTCTTTTTTAATTATACTTTTAGTCAAAACTTCTTAATAATCTCGACACTTTACAACACTTGATACCTCCTTGTCTAAAATTAAAGTTGGTTGAATTGCTTGTTGCATAGCCCTCTTGGGTACGATATCGAACTATCTTAGTCACTATACTATGAGTATGATCGCGTACACTTGCGTGTGCATTTGAAAGAAACACCAAGGAAGCTTAGCTATGTCAAATTATTGTTCATCTTCAGATCTTGGATAGTAAAACATAGGAATATGAGATCTAGAAGGGATAGTAAGGGAAAGTTATGGCTTATCTTTGGTGTAGAGTATGTTTGTGGTTACATAGGAAATAATGTTGGGTTTATTAGTGAGGTGTGGGTTCTATGAGGTTTGAAACTATCATACTTCACGTATCGGATTTGTTGTTTTGGCGAATTCATTTTTTGGATTGTTGATCGAAGAAATGCGACAATGAGGTGTTTGGTGGACATATATCTTATATCAGGGATCAGTGTCTAAGATCTAATTGCCAGATAAGTTCATCATGTTAGGTAGATTCTTGTTATTCTATCTTGGTCATTGCTTCTACTCTATTCACCAATATAGTATGTGTGTGAGAACACTCCTAAGGGATTGGTTGATGCTGGTCAGCATCTTGTTTTATCCCATGGCATTTTTGGATTGTCAATTGAGAGTTACATCAGTGTCGATATGTGTCAAATTCTCTCCTATTGGTAGGATAACATTTTTTGGTAGTATCTTTAGAGTGTGGCTTAGGTTATCCTTTTCAAAAGGTTTAATTACTGGGAAGTCCTCTAAGTGAATGGTATCTTTGGGGGACATCATGTAGTCATTAGGTGTAGGCTTGTTTTTTATTTTAGGTTGTTTTATTTCATGATGGAGTAGGTGAGGTATCCTCTCATCACAAGTTACAATCGCAATATATTCTTTATGGGAAGTGTCCTGAGAACAGACATTTGTGCCACATGTTGTTGCATCCTTTATGATCAAAATATTTAATCCAGTCATTCATAAAGCTACTGAGGAACCATTGTATAGGTTCTGGGTTGCCCACATATGGAAGTTTATCAGAAGTATGGTACATATAGATAAAAAAGGTTTTCTTGGGTGAATTTGTAAGATAAGAGTGGTCAAAGTTGCTCGTGACTGTATTGTCACTTTTTTTGGCAAAGGTTAGGTCACTGGAATAGAGAGGTTGAGACAGTTTCAAAATTTCTCATAAATTGTGGCCCATGAGTCTGCGAGTACTTTGACTATTTCATATCTATGGATTTGTCTGGAATCTGGGTACATTGAGTAGTTCTATTGGTGGAATCTAAGTTTATGAACAAAGAGTTTTCACCACCTGGAACAGATAGATCCATAATATGGTTCTAGACCTGCCAAGATATCTGATAATTGAAACTTTCCAGGATGGAATCTATAGCTTATGGAGCTCCAAGAATCTGAAACTGGATCTTCAGTGCCTCAGTTAGATACGGATCCGAGGACATGTTTAAATTTTCAAAGATAGTAATGAAGATTATCCCGACATTTAGTGTGATTTTTGAGGTACCCAAATTTGCATGTTGGTATTCGTTGTATGTGGTATCAAGAAGGGAATAACATATCAATATTGGCTAGCCTTTTTTCCATTAAACAACAACACAACCATAACAACACTGAAATGGATATAGGTAAAACCTTGTGTTTCCACTATAGCAAAAAAACCATCGGCATCTCTAGAGTTATGAACTGTTCCTTCTAAGTTGCAAGAATATGATGCTGATTATGTTTTGATGTAGAGAGGTATTCTTTAACTCCTTTTGTTTTTGTTGTACCAAAGTATGGATCCATACCCATGGATTACATGCCTTCTTTACTAAGGTTGAGAAGGGGTTTAGTAGAGGTTGATATGTTGTGTATATTTTCTATCTTGATGGTAACATATCTAATTAGTACAGGTAGTCATATTTACATGATAGATTTTTACTAAGGGCTAGAGACATAATTAATTTGGCTAGAGATTTACATAGACTAGGAACGCTTGAAGAAGATGGTAAAGACTCAAACATGGACATATTTTTGTAGTTCTTGGAATATAGAGACTCGGAGTATTTGTGCTAAAGATAAAAGAAAAGACTCAAAAAATATTTGTACTGAAATTTAACAAAAGTAACTATGACACAAGTATGTACAAGAATTTGGTAATGAAAACTTAAAACTAAGGACTATGGTAACGAAAAGACTATGACTCAAATATTTACAGGACCTTGGTTGTAATAATGGACAAGTAAATAATATGGGTTATTTTATGTCTAACAAGAAGTAAAAGATAATGTGTGGATTGTTAATGTAATGTTCACTCTCGTAAAAACAACAATAGTAGATTTTAGGCAAACAATTGTTTCCTCCCCCTCTAGTAGTGGGGATGGCTTTGATACCAAATAGACAAGCGGCGGTTGGGTATGGAACACAACCACAGGCAATATTAACTAGGAAACAACAAAAAAGCTCTAAGTTTTCTAATATGAAAGGCGGTTTCACAACCATGTAAGTGGTGCGACATATGAAATCAAAGATCTCATTGATGCCACAAACCCCAGATTCTAACATTTTAAACATGATAGGTAGTTTCATTTCCATGTAGGAAGCATGCCATTCAAAATCAAAGATTTTATCGACATAAAATAAAATTCTTATGCCTGGGGCTATACATCCAATAATCCCTAATGGATGGTTTTCCACAAAAAAAATACTTCTCAAACCTCAAGGGATGGGTTGACTTTATCAGTCTTAGAACATAATAGATCCTTGGTGACCTATTACACATACAATTGTTCTATATATGACATAAATGGGGGTTTTCGGCTCTCCCATATCCCTTAGCACCCTCAAGAATCTGCAGAACAATGATGTACTACGCCATACCTCAGATTTTTATGATTATAAGTAGATTAAAAAGAAAATCAGAAATTTGTTATACAGACCAAGCCAATTTCCTTCCATAAACATCGTAAGGACTTAGAAATCTATGTCATGTGGACAAACCCAATTTCGCTTCATAATCATGGAAGGAACTTCAGAGTTCCATGTTGCAATCACTACAATTATACTTTCCTACATTTTTCCTTAACCCACTACTCTGACCTAAAAGATTAAAGTACCTATATCTTTATATGAGAGGAGTAATAGGGAGAACTTATCCAACAAACCATTTTATTGATGATATGAAACTTTACAAGAGTGGTTTTTAGGTGGACAATTTTTTCTAAGAAGAGAGGCTTATCTCTAAGTAGAGTATACAATTCTCTAAAACTAAAGGCTATAGTTCCTTTTGCAATAGAAGAAAGCTCTAGATAATCTTGAAATACAGATAAACTTGAAATAAAATATCACATGTGGATCACTATTCTAAAAATAGTAAATCCCTATCCTATCTTCTAAAAATACATAAGCCCTATTAAGGTACACACTTCTATGAGATATTTACAACCCTCTTTATTCAAGTTGGGCCCCACTAACATATGATAGAGCTTAACAAAACCAAATAAAAATATATTATTGGCATGTGATAGCATGTGCAAGTAGGTGACTGAGTAGCTTTTTGTCAACTTCCAAGCAGGTGGATCAGCACCTTGTAATTTTCTTTCAAGCAATGCATAATCTCCTTGTAGGTGTCTACAAAGTAGCTGGATAAGTAGCTTGTAGGAAAATCCAGCTGAGTCGGTAACCCACTTTAGAGGGTTTCATGGTAAACTTAGGAACGTAGTTTATTGGAAAGTTTTCATTTTTGGTAAATAAAGTAATAATTGAGGTTTCTAATTGACATATATCAGACTGAATGGTTTGTACTCTATTTTCTAGTGCCCCGATAAGTTTGGCATATTCAGTGGATACTAGGTCAGTTTCTGATAAGAGAACATGTGGTGATTTTGGAGCGTGGGTTAGGTTATCCTTTTTGAATAGTGGGTTTGGTGGGGAGATACATTTGGTACTAGAGTTTGTGAAAGGCATCATGAATATCTGAGTTTTGGGTTTTGAGTTAGAGGTTTTGCTTTTGGATGGAGTAGGAAGTGGTAGCCAGTCTTGCGGTCTCTAGGATACCTGGAATACGTGTCTCGTCTCTTCCTTCTCCTAAGGTTTCTGTTAATGGGGATTTTAGGTTCCCTAATACTCAACCTATTCTAATTTATTTTCCTCCTCATCAAAATTATTTAGCCAATCCTCATAGCATTTTTTACAGTCGCAGTCAATATCCCATAGACACTATCCCATGTAATGATACTTGATCTAGTGCACATAGTGGCCTCCATGATTGAACTCATAAATCCAATCATTTTCTTTCATGGATCCCTCAAGCAAGCATTTGATATTTGCTAGATTAGGATGCTTTTCTTTCGGGTATTTATCTACAAGAGTGAATAGATTGATAAACAAAGATATCCTATGAGGTTTGGTGCTAATATGGGCTTAATGGGTTCAAGACAGTGAGGAAGAATCCTAAAATTTTCATAATTTTTGACCCTTGGATTTGGAAGAATTGTGAAAAAAATTCTAAAAACTTGCCTTAGGATTTGGATGCATTAGGTTGTGCTCTTGGTGACATCTACAGTTATAAATAAGGAGTAGTGGTCACTTAGCATAGATATATTTCTTTCATGGTTTTTAACTTGACAAGCTATTTTGTAGTGCAGTGGTTGCATAATAGTATGTGTTATGCGAACTTTCAATGATTTGTACTTGGAGACTTAACAACTCTATTAGGTATTGATCGGTGAGTGACATGTTGAAGTTGGGGAATATAGTAACAACCAATATCCGGACATCCAGGGTGATATCCATCATATCTAAGTTTGCATATTAGTACTTGATAAATCTCGTATCATGGAGGGAAAAATGTGCCTGTATTGGTTGTCCTTTTCTCCTTTGATAAGTCAACGTTATTGTAATAGCACCAACATGAATATGGTTATATCCATGGTTTTTTCACTATTGGAGAAAATCCTTTGACATCTGTAGAGTGATAAATTGTATTGTTGGAGTCACAAGGACATGCTGGTTAAGTGTTAATGCAACAAAGTATTCCTTAACTCCTTCTGTCCTTTCTTGGTGTAAGGAATCTATCTATAATAATGGATTACACTTTTTTCACAAAGGCAAAATATGGGTATAGTAGAGGTAGATATATGGATTATATATTATGTTTTGGTGACAACACATCTACTTCCTATAGATAACTATGTTTACATGTTAGAGTGTTACTGATGGTAGGAGACATAGGTAATATTAATACGAATTTACATGCACTAGACATACTTGAAAACGACGGTAAAGACTTGGGGATTGACACATTTTTATTGTTTTCCTAGACTATAAGGGTGCTAAAGTTATATGAAAAGACTCAACAAAGTATTTGTTCTAAATCTAAGAAAACAAACTATGGCAGAAATATATACAAGACATTGATAATCGAAACTAGAAAATAAGGATTGTTATAATTGAAATACTATGACTTAAATTTTTATAAGACTTTAATTGTAATAATGATAGGTAGAGACAATTGACGGTTATAAAGCTAAAAACTTAGTAAAAATAAATTAAATACATAAAATGTAAAGTTGTCTTTTCTACAAACATTGATAGTAGATCTTATTTGAACACGTGCTTCCTCCCCCCTCTGAGAGTAGGGATGGATCTGATACCAAACAAACATGGGAAAGTGGGGTCATCGAGTGACATAACAGGTGATATTAATTAGGTGACTACAATAAACCTCTAAACTTTCAAAAATGATAGGCGGTTTCACGACTATGTAGGTGGCACACCTTACAAAATCAAAGTTGTCATCAATTCTACAAACCACAGATCCTAGCCTTCAATTATGATAGGTGGTTTCATGTCTATTTAGGCAGCACACCATATGAAATAAAAGCTTTTATGAACACATAATAGCTTTATTATGAATGGGGATACACATCCACTAATCCCTAAAGAATTTTTTTCCACGAACAAAGACTTGTCAATCCTCAACGGGATGACTTGACTTTTCTAGTATTAGAATACAATAGATACTTGGTAACCTAGTAAAGATTCAATTATTCAGTAGATGACATAAATATGCTTTTGATGATGCTTCTATGGCCTGTAGCTCTCTTTATCATTTGCGAAACAAAGGTGTAGTATGCCATACCTCTTTTACATCTTTATAAAAAGTAAAGAAAGAAAATTGGAAAGCTATTATGCAAACCAAGGCAATTTCATTTAATAAACATAGAAAGGACTTAGAAATCTATGTCTTGTGGACAAGCCAATTTTGTTTCATAGTTATAGAAAGACCTTTAGAGTCCCATGTTGCAATCGAAATAAGTATAATTACCTATGTTTTTCCTTACCCCACTACTCTGACCTAAAGGATCAAAATACCCATCCCTTGAAGAAAGGAGTAAGAGAAAAAAGTTAGCCAACTAAAATTTATATTGATAATATGAAACCTTACAAGAGATGTTCTTAGGTAGAGAATTTAGTCCAAGTTAGCAGGTTAATTTCTAAGTGGAGAATGTGATAATCTCCAATTAAAGGCCTATACTTCCTTTTATAGGAGAAGAAAGCTGTAAAAATAGTAAATCCCTATCATATTTTCTAAAGATAGATAAGCCCTTCCGCGCACACACTTCTAAGAGATATATACAACCTAATTTATTTATGCGGGGCATCACTAACATGTGATGGGCCTAAGAAAATAAAATGCAAATATACTATTGGCATGTGACAACATGTGCAAGCAGGTGACTGAGAAGCTTGTTTCCAACTTGCAAGTAGGTGTATAAGTATCTTATGCATAGATTTTGTAGTGAATGGTAACCCATCTGAGAGGGTTTTGCGGTAAAATTGGACAGGTAGTTCCATATAGTTTGTAGTAAATGGTATTTTCTTGAACATGTCATCTGGCATCAACTTTCAGGTAGTGTTGGATGGTGTCGGTAGTAAGATTGTGTATCCTTCTTCCATCTGCAAGTAAACTATATATTCGATGTATGGTAAAAAAAGATTGATAGCTAGTGTTGTTATTTTTTTTGCTTCATCGAAGAGTGTATTATAGAGAATTCCTCCATCCCTGAAAGGGAGTCTACCATGATGTTCTCTGTTGCCTTAATATGTTTTACTTGGAATTTGTAGGAAGAAAACCATTGAGCCCATCGGACAATCTTCGTATTTTGAATGGTCTTTTGATTTAGTTGGAACATTTTTTGTAAGGCCAGCATATCTATTTCAATTCGAAATTCAATGTGAATCAGGAATATGTTACACTTCTTGATTCCATTCTTCATAGCAGGAATTTCTTTGAAGGTGGAGTGGTAGTGTTGTTCTTCTTCTTTAAACATTCCACTTTTATATCCACATATTTTTTGCTATTTATTTTTTCTTCTTGGAGAATTGTACTCCAATAATGGTTGCTAGCATTAGTTTGCAATATCTCTTTATATCTAATAGGATATGGAGTTTCCTAACTTTTTTGGATATTCCTTTTATTTTTTAACCCACATTATCTTACTCTTTTCCATAGTCTAGAGCATTTTTCTATAGCATCTTCATAAGTGGAAGATGTATGTAGAGACATCAAGAATGAGATCTCTAATATAATTAATCACACCAAAGAACTACTGGAGTTGTCTAATTGAAAAGTTAGAATATCAAAATTTAAGAAGTTCTTGGCATATATGTGGTCCTAAAGTGTAAGACCCATGGGAAAAGTGCATTACATAAAGTCAATTTCATTTCGTACAAGGATCATTTTTTTTGTGAAAGCATAACTTACTACTACTTCACCAGGACATAGAATTGGTAGAGGAGGTCGAGGTGTTCCACTAAGGTATTGCTAAAGAGAAGCATATCATTAATATAGACCAATGATGTATGATGGATGGTATGGAATATCTTGGTCATGGTCTTTTGAAAAAGTGAATGTGGCAGGTTTGAGTTTAAACAATATATACTTCCATTGGTAGTGGTGGTTGGGTATGCAGAAGGTTATTTTGGCTTTATCTTTAGGGAGTATGCCTAGCTGCCAAAATCCATATTTGAGATCAAAGTTGTTGAAGTGGATGGCATTTGTTAGGTGTGATAACAGAGTCAGTTTTTTTAGAATGGGGAATTTATCATTTAGAATAAAGTGGTTTAGAGATTGGTAGTTTATGATAAGGTGGAGGTTTCCCCTTGTCTGTTCATTCCGCTTGTTGACAGAGCATACCTCACAAGCCTATTGGGAATCTGATGGCTCATTGAGCCTAAATTCTAGAAATAATGTGCACTCCTTTTTTTTAAGATAAATATGTTTAGGCTTCATACTCGAATATCTTGCCTTCGTGCGATTGATATTTCTATTCTTCTTTAATGAAAGTACGATAAAGAATTCTTGGTTGAGCCATAAGGGATTTTTATTCTTCTTGAGGAACTCTTTGTGAGGTTCCGCATAGGATTCATCCTTTAGTTTTCTCTCGATATTCTTTATTGGATCTCTATCGCCAATTTGGAACTATCTTTGCATGGTAGAAATTTCCTGAATTAGCCCATGAAACTTATTCCTTTCATCAATATAAGAAGAAAATTCCTGAGTTGCCTATTGCTGTTGAATCCAATGATCAATTCCTTTCCTAGGATATCGAAACCAAGGAATTTTGTCATTTAGAGTCCTCCCGAGAAGAATTTGATCATTACCAGTTGCCTCATGATGAACCAAGTTATGATGACTCCTCATTTAGAGGATGTACCAAAGGTCCTAAAGTAAGGATCCTATTGATCATTAGGGATGATATCAGGATCTAAAATTAAGGTTGTTACTTCGGTGCCCATGAAGACAATGACCTAGAGTGGCTTTTCCCACTTAGATGGATATACCTTTAATTCGATGTAAGGGTTTTATAGATTAGAGATTATGTTAATTCCCTTAGTGAGCATGTTGATCTCTTTCATCAACTTCATTCTTAATTTTAACTCAATTTTATTGATAGAAGATGATACTTTCTCCAATTAGTTGTCGATAAATAAGAGGTTGAGGTTGGCAAACGATGAGGAGAAATGCTATATCTTTTGACATTCTTCAATCTATGTTGAAAAAAGATTTAGGAATGTTGTCTGGATTTAGATGAGGGCTATGAAGAGCCTTATCTTTGACTGGGAGCTAAGTAGACATCATTTTATTTGAGGATTGAGATGCCATGTTGGCCTTTCTGGATTTAGGACATGCTCTTGATAAGAGTCCCTTATCATAGAAGATGAAGCATTTGTCCTTACTTGAACATCGCCTCCTGGAGGATCTGCTGGTTTTGATGAATGTGAACTCATTATGTATCAATTAATGCTTCTTGTCCCATCAGTATTTCATGTATCTCATATGACTTACTTGGTGTTTTGAGAGTGGGGAAAAATCATTTGGCCTGAGAACTAGATCATTATGTGTTACATCAGTGTTCATAGGTTTTGGACACTCATCCAATATAGTATTGTTGGATGAATTCCCTTTATGTTTCTCGGGAGGATTTATAAGATGGGTTTTTGTATGGAAGGATGGATCTTTTGGTAAAGGCTCAGTATCTTTTGGTGTAGCAGGATATGCAGCAACTCTGTTGGTGATAATCAAGTTGGTGTTTTTCCCATCCTCTTCAAGAAAGCCCTGATTCATAGAGGCCCAATCATCATTATTGAATTCTTTATCAAGGATCTGTAGGGGATCATCTAAAGTGTTATGATCTTTGTTTGATAGGACTGAATCATCGTAACTTGATATCATTATGTTCACAAGATCAACTATTTAGGAATTCATGTCTGTTGTTTCTCATACGAGTTTGACGACTTCAAATTTAGGTTTTTATTTATGGTGAGATTTTTGGTTGTAGGACATGGGTATTGGTGGGATGGTGAAACTATAATTCTTGTGTTAAGAAGGATGTGTTTTTGGTGACATTGGAAATGTTTTTGAATTTGGTCTGTAATGTTTTTGAATTTGGTCTATAGAATTTGGAGTTTGGTGTGGTTCGGGGAAGCCATATTTCAAGTGTTTGATTTGTGCTATCAGGGAAATGACTTCTTTTTGTTGTTGGATTAGAAAGTTGGATAGTGAGGTATCTAGTTGGATTATATCATATTGTAAGTTCTTGAGTCTTTTTTCTATGACCTTTATGAGTCCATTATTCTAGGTTGATGGTGTGTCTTTAGGCAATTTGTCCTCTACTTTGGTTGATGTTATGTTTCCCGTTGGTAGGATAACATTCTTATTTGGTAAATTTGGAGCGTAGCTCAGGTTATCCTTTTAATGGTTTTGATTCGATGGGAAAACATTTATGTGACTGGTCCTAGAAGGGGATATCATGTGTAGCTAGGGGTTTGACTCCTTTTTGGCAGTGTGAAGCCATGAACTCATATGGATTATTTTTGGATCATACTTTCTGCAGGTCTTACGGTCATATATTTTCCTCCACGGGTAGTGTATCTTAAAAGCGCATTTGTACCACATCAGGCTACAACCCTCATGATTGAAGTGTTTTATCAAATCATGTTCTCTCATGAAGACAATAAGGAACTAGAAAATGGTCCTTAAGTTCTTTAAATCCGAAAGGTCATCACTTGGTTTATAAATGGAGATGCATAAGGTTGTTCTATATGTCTTTATAAGATTGGAGTGGTCGAAATCAATAGTGTACCGTAGAGGTTGAGTATAGTCTCTCAAGTTTTCATAACTCGTAACCCATGAAGCTGAAAGAATGCTAAGAAGTTCGCCCCTAGATATATGTCTTAGGATCTTGATGCACTCTATGTTTCCTTTGGTTATGTCTATGTTTAAGAACGAAGATTCTTCACTATTTGGTAGTGGAGAGTTTCCTAAATAGAATCTTATGTTTTTGGGGATCTAGAATTAAACCTGGATCATCAGTGCCTTCATCTGATATAAATAAGATAAGGGTATGTAAGAGTTAGGGAATCAGGTGACAAACACGGTTCCAACATCTCGGGTAATCATCGACATACCCAAATTTTCATGATGGTACTGTTTGCAACTACTATCAAGAAGAGAAAGACGTGCCATTATAGGATGGCCTTTTCTTTTTTAATAAGTCAGAACAATTCGTATAGCACCACTATGCAGATGAGTAAACCTAAGGTTTTTCCATTATTATAGAAAGTCCTCTGGCATTTCTAGGGATATGAATTGTTCATTCTGAGTTGTAAGAATAGAGTGGTGGGAAATTTTATTTCATGAACATATTATTTAACTCCTTTTGCCGGTTCTTTAACCATAAAACATTTAGGGAGGATATGATGGAGTCGACTAGGCCCCACTAGCTGGGCATTGGCACCCTATTCCCTGAAGCTATTTCCACCTTGGAAATGTATGTCACCCAACAATTTTGGGTAGGGAGCACTAGCCGTCGAGTATGACCCAAAATTACCCCACTTCTTTTTAGGTGACTTAAGACTATCTATATCACTCTGCTATTGGCTACTACCTTGGTCAAAGAATCTAAACTTCTTGCCCTGCCTCTCCCCTATTTCATCCTGCTTTTTCTTTTCTTCTAATACCTATTGTATGTACACAACCATCCTGGAGATATCCATGTACTTGATTAACAATGCAACTTTACTTTCTAAAATCAATTCTCAAGACAACATCAAAGCAAACTTCCTCATTCTATCACTCATGCTAGAATCTATCTCTGGAGCATACTGAGACAACTGGTGAAACTTCGAGGCATACTTCTTGATAGACATCTTGACTTGCTTAAGATTAACAAACTCTTTCACCATAGCTTTCCTCAACTCTTGAGGAAATAAGCAGTCTAGAAATGCATTAGAAAAATCCTCCAACATAAATGACTCACATCGTCACCCCTTTTTGATCTCATTCCTCCTACCATGTGTACGCCATATCTTTTAGCTAGTAGCAGCAAACTCCACACCCTCTACATTCATCGTATGCATAATATGAAAAATCTTTTCTATCTTATCCATAAAACCTGGGGATCCTCCTCAACCTTAACACTAGTAAAGGTTAGAGGGTTCAACCTCATGAACTGGCCAACCTTTGTGTACTCAGAAGATAGAGTAAAAAATGTACCACTCTCAGCCTAAGAACCTAATAAATGTGCCAACATATGGATAAATTGACAAAACTCAACATTCATCACATCAACCTGAGGAGCTCGAGGGGAACTAAAGGGAACTGGTGGAACTCCAGGAGGACAATTAAGAATTGGACCCCTAAATTAGGTCTCAACCCAATAAGTGGAAAGGTACCATCAACATTATCCTCATTTGGGATAGAGGAGTTTCCATGAGCTTTAGATCGTCGAGGAGGCATGATCTAAAAAGTGAAAAAATAGGAATTAGGGGAGAATTTTAGGACACAGATGCTACAACTTGAGACCAGAACACCAGAATGAGAAACATTCCTAAATTCCTTGTATCTCACCCTTATGATTATAGAGCACTACACTCCTTTAAAAGAGACTCTACTCGATATGGCATTGTTCACTCCTAAGTTAACATGAACCTAGGGCTCTGATTCAAATCTGTCATGACCCAAACCAGGGTCTAGTCATGTCTAGTTCCTTAAGTTAAACTGAGACTAAAGACCACCCTGAATACCCAACCGTAATTTCCCAACACCCTGTGTCGAGTGAATTCCAAGCATATAATATGGTAGAATAATAAAGAAATTAAAGACAATAGAATCCATAATCATAACCATCAAAACATCCAACCAAACATCCAAATGGTGTCTACCTGAATCCTAATCCCAATGTCAAGGATGACACTATTACCATCACCAACCATGCCTATAGTAGTCACACAAAGCCTCTAACAAAAAATAAAGAACATTCAATTGGGGCATGTCCCTAACCATAGACAAAACCTAAGTCAAAGAAATAAACAAAAGTATGAAAAGATGTCCATAACATTAAATAGAATTTTCCATAGTATGGATGCTCACCACTTTAATCTGACACAATTATTATCCCCGAATCTATGTCACTATGCAGGAGTAGTTGGTTGGTTCCTATATCATGTGGGAATACAGAAACCAAAGATGGGTTAGCGGGTGAATGCTAGCATGTAATCAATAATAAGGTTAAAGTAATGTCATTATTCAAAACCAAAGTAAATATCCAAATACAATCACATTCACATACACACACACACATATATATATTTATTATGTCAGGATATGGAATCAAGTTTAATTTAAATTTAAATCATTAACCTAGTTTGTGTAGCTTGACCATTTTAAAACCACCCACGGGCTATATGTTTATAGTGTTATACTCTGAATGGGACTCGGTGCGTGTAGTCGCATGAACTAGAGATATCATAGGGGTTGGGGATTTCCGTATACCCTTTTCCCACCATGATACATATATACAAGTATAAATGTAATCGATTGTCATCTACCCCACAAGAATATGGTCTCAATAACCAACTTTCATGTTGGCAAACATAAGTTTCTAGTGTCCGTCCATTGGACTCAAACCTTCATGATTAGCTATCATAACCAAACATTATTATGCAAATAAAACCTTTAGCGCTTAACCAAACCACCAAGTCAAGAAGTTACCAACCAAGGAATTATAAAGTGGTATCGTAATATCGACTATAGATTGCACATGATGTCATAAGCTGATAGTTAGTGGATTCCCACGTACCCTATAGGATTTCCAATCAATCAATACCATGGACACTAAGGCCTTTAAAAATCATTTAATTTAATCAAACCATTTAGGTTTCCACTACAATATTATGCAATGCAAGGTTTTCAATAAAAGTCAAACCATGTGACAAAAACATTCTCATTGGCATTTTGACAAACATGTTGAGGAAATATAGTTTCCAAAATCAAAACCAAGAACCAATTATCCAAAACTAATGAAACCACATGTTCAAACCAACATTATGACATGAAAAAACATAAATAAAATATGGGAAAATGTCATCCAACCATTTGTAACCAAAGCCCCAACATATTTTAAAATCAATACAAACCCACAATCATGACATGAAAACCATTAAGTAAAACATGCTTTTAGTTTGAAATATCAATGAGAGAGGAGTAAAATTCCTTAGATAACTAGGAAAATAGAGAGAAACTATCCTTGAAATCCATAATTTACCACCTTAAAGAAACCTAGTCTCTTTTGAACAAAGAGTTTTGAGATAGATTTTCAAGTGTTTTGGAGAGTGTTTGATTTGGGAATAGGAGGTTAATAAAGTCCCAAAAATTTTTTAAGTCATGGGGTGAAATGAAGTTAAGAGGGGAAATGTCCTGAATACCAGCAACTTAAATTTCAAAAATTTTCGTAGGTGGGTATAGTTGGACCCCTACACTCGTATCCTCATCATACAAGTGGTACCATCCAGTAGTACCCAGAATATAAAGTTGGACATCCACACACTATCCACCATATAACTCTTCTCGCCGCCACTCATACCCAAAATATATGAGTAGTACCCATAAGTTGTATCCATGAAAGAATCAACGGGGTTGGACACTGGACAACATACGACTTCACTATACCACTCCTACCATATCCTAACTACTAATAGTGAGAAACTCATAGTTAGAGACAATTAAAGAAACCAAGTTTAAGATTAAGTGAAGGATCAACCCAATGAATCATCATTAAACCATACGACTCATACCCCAAAATCGTAACCACAATAGAAACCTGACCACTAAATCCTAGACATCTTATGAGGTGGGGTCACCTGACCTGTACACTTACCATACGACTCATATAGTGAGTTGTATGATCAATAGAAAGCTAGAACTGTAGAAATTTCCAAGGACTAAAACCCAAGGTGCTTCAATGTGCAAGCAAGTGACTGGGAAACTTGTTCTTGACATGCAACAACTTTTAAGCTAATTTCAAAGAGGTACATAAGCTATTTGTACATATCTATCAAGTAGATGAATAAAAAGCTTGCAGACAAACCCATCTGAAGGGGTAACCCACTTGAGAAGTTTTCGTGGTAAACTTTGGAAGGTAATTTATTGGAGCTTATAGTGAATGTTAATTTCTTACATATGTCATCCGATGTCATATTTTAGGCAGTGTTTGATGGTGGCATTGATGAGCTCGTGTATCTTTCGTCTATTTAATAGTCGACGTCATGCTTTTGCTTGAGGTGTTCTTGGTCTTCCAAGCTTTTTTTAATTGATCTGACAATGTAACTCTTCCAGTTGGATGACCGTTCACATTCTTTTAGGGGATCTTTCAACTGTATGCTTTTTGTGGCATTAGTAACTTTACTCTTATGACTTTATACAATGGTTGATATTCTTTTATTACTCGTTGAACTTCATCCCAGTAGGGATAATTGTTAGTGTAGTTCCATTTTACCTATTCCTTTGGCCATATCCCTCTTGGAATACATCCGTTTTATTGGAAAATAAAGTGTTATGCTTCATAGTATTCATGTTTCAAGGAGAGTATTGATACTAGAAACTTCCAGCAGGGTGAAATTTTTGGTTGAGCCTGGATGTCATGGTTTGTGATTCCTACCGTATAGTTCAACATGAATATCATCACATCATAGGAATCTTGGAAGCATCAAACCTAATATTTTCATGGCTTGAACTACAACATGAACTTTTTATAGTTGGTTGGATTCGATCAAAATACATGAATGCATCCCACTTGAACTCCATAAGAATATAGTATTATTGACACAGGTACCAAAATAACCATAGGAGTTCTTGCAACAAGTCATTGGCTAGTTTTATGAACATATCCCTGAAAGGATATTTTTGGTATACTCCAAACAACTTCAGGATGGATTCACTATACTTTCTAAACACTTGAAGCTCAAAGAAAGTTCTTCTTTGTTATCTAATGGATAGATCAAAAGGATCTATATAATAATTGAATGGATCTAGAGGGTAATTTTCTTTCAGAGATAGAATTCCTAATGTATTGAACATGAGAATTTCACTAGACTGGTTCTTATTTTCTTACTCAGTACTCGATATCAAGTAGAGATCAATTTCATAGATGTCTCTTGATTTTGTATATATATCTGCAGAGAAGAAGGTTCCCTCGTTCAACTCTTCTTTCATTAAGAAGATTAATTCAAGGTCATCCTCTTTTCTAAGATAGATGTATATGCTATGAGTTATTTTTTTACAGAGGTAAATCGAGTCATTTGACATTTTGGATTGAGCACAGTTTCTTACAAAGTTTCCAGACTTTTTGTAGATGAAGTGTTCGTTCTTGTTTTTGTAGTTTGTTGGGCTCCTTCGTCTGAAGTACCTGGTTTGCCTGATTGCCTTGGTCCTGTCATCTAGAGGTACAGGTATTTTAAACCTCTTGAACTATAACTATTTCTTACACCTCACTTTGCAGCTCAAGAGGGGCAATTGGACTTAGTGATAAGATTGTTGTTACTGTAATCCTTATAAGAAGTTGGGTTATTATTGACGATTTTTCTTAATATAGAACTGTTCGTCCATATATTTTACAAGTACTGTAAGATGTCCTGCCTAATTTAGCCTACTCATGGGATGATTGTGAATTTGAAATCCTCCTCCATAATTATAATCGTGTAGTCAACTAGTATCTTCGGAAGTGATTATACAAAGTCTTGCCTCAGGCTGGGATATTCGCTCATGTCAAAGTATATCTTCCCCATCTTCTATAAATGGATATCAATGACATTTTTATCAAATTATTGGCACTTTATCTTGAAGAGCTGCCTGCATAGCTTCTTCTATCTTTGGCCAGTATCTATGCTTAAAACCTCTTACAGGATCCTTATAATGAAGGCAAAGTATTGGGATGTAAAGTAATTATTCTTATCGATGATTCCAAGTGATGTCCACCAATCTTTGAGAACTTCAGATAATTTGGAGGTGAACTCAGAGAGTATCATGTATTTCTCTCATTCAGCTAGATTTTTTGTCGCCATCCAAGTATTGAAGTCTTGGATCCTCTGAGGGATAGATGAAACTTTGATGTCATCCAGAGTGAAGGTGTGGAATTTATTTCAAATGGTTTTTTACCATTGTTGCTTTCTCCAATCTTGTTTTTGCGATTGAATCATCCGTCATCCCGTCTTGGTCATCGACTACTTCATATATCATTGACCTCTTAGAGTGGTTCATAAATATAGGTGGATAGTATTGTTTGGGAGATTTAATTGAGGATTCATAAGTGTCCTCAATACATTCTCGAGAATCAACAAAGTCTTTGTTATCCTTGCGGTATCCATCAACTGGAAAGTTATCACCATTTTTGGATTATTCATTCAAAGGGTCACCATCGGATGAACATTCTAATTTTCCTATATAAGGGTTAATGGGATCAGTGTCTTGAATATATTCATTGCATTTCAGATATTTTTCTATAGGATCAAGTCTTTTGGAAGCTTGTTGATCTAGAACTGGGTTGTTATTAATGTCCAAGCCATACAGATTTTGAATGACTTGATTTGAGAGAATCGATTCAGTGTTTGGATCATGATCTGATGATAACCACTTATGATAAAGAAGACCATCTTTTAATAAGGAATTCCATTCTTTGTCTTCGTATGGCACTCCAGGTTTGTGGATTATCAAGTCATCATATAGGAAGGTAATGCCGTAGTCCAAACTCATCATGGTACCTCTGTCTGTGCTTTTTCGCCGAATTCCATCTTTCTTTTGGACTACTTATGGGTAGAATAGGCTTTCTTTTTAGTAGTTATGACATTTTTTCTTTCTCATCCAAGGTTAGAAATATTGAACTCTTGTTCGTTCTAAGACTTTGGAGAGAAATATATAAACATAAGAGAACTAGAAGAAATAGTGACAAAGCTATGGAATCTTGGGTGGAGAGTATATTTGTGGCAACAAAGGGAATAAGGTTAGAGTTGGTAATGGGCTTTGGATTCTCTGATATTCAAAATAACCATATAATAGGTTTTTGATTTGTTCTTTCAAAGATGCCATTTCTTTTTACTATTTGTCAAAGAAATGTGATAGTAAGGTTCCCGGTGGACATATATCATACTGAAGGTATTGGAGCCTGAGCTCCAATTGGTGGATAAGTCCATCATGCTGAGTAGATGTTTGTTCTGCTTTTTCGGTCATTGCCTCGACTCTGTTTGCCAACTTAGTCTTCATGTCAGTAACATTCTTAATGGATTGGCTAATGTCGGACATCATCTTATTTTGGCTCATGGCATTTTTTGATTGCCAATTGAGAGTTGCTTCTGTGTCGCAATGGGGAATCCTTTCTCCTATTGGTAGGATAACATTTTTTGTTGGTATCTTTGGGAAATTCCTAAAGGATGGTTTCCCACGATCAAATAGTTGTCAACCCTCAATGGTATATCTTGAATTATCCAGACTTACACATAGTAGATCCTTGGTAACCTAGTATAAATAGAATTGTTCGGTATATGACATAAATAGGCTTTTCACATATCTTCCATCGATACTATCTCCCTTAAAAATCCTCAGAACAAATATGTACTACACCATAACCTAAATTTATGTGTTTATAAAAAAGAAAGAAAATCAAAAAGTTATTATGTAGACTAAGACAATTTTGTTTCATTAACATAAAAAGGACTTAGATATCTATGTCACGTGGACAAAGCCAAATTTGTTTTGTAATCATGGTAAGAACTTCAAAGTTCCATGTGGTAATCACAATAGTTATACTTTCCTAAGTGTTTCGTTACACCACTACTCTCATCTAAAGGATAGAAGCACCCATCTCTTTGGGAGAGAGGAGCAAGGGAACAAACTTAGCAAACAATTAATTTTATTTTTGATATGAAACTTTAAAAGAGAGTTTTTTAGCTGAATAGTTTCATTCAAGTAGAGATGATAATATCTAAGTGGATAATGTGAAGGTCTCCAACTAAAGGCCTATGCTTTATTTTATAGGGGAAGGAAGCTCTAGATAAGCTTGAAGTATAGATAAAATTAAAATAAAATATCACACATTTCCTGTAATTCTAGAAATAGTAAATACTTATTTGGGTACACACTTCTATGAGATATTTACAACCTACTTTATTCAAGTAGATCCCCACTAATATGTGATAAATCCTAATAAAATAAAACATAAATATATTATTGGCATATGATAGCATGTGCAAGCAGGTGACTGACCAACTTGTTGTCAACTTGTAAGAAAGTGAATCATCAGCTTGTAAGCTTATAGATAGAAGGTGCATTATCTCCTTGTCGGTGTCTACAAAGTATCTAGATAAGCAGCTCGTATGCAAACCTAAATGAGAGGGTAACCCACTTGAGAGTGTTTCGTGGTAGACTTTGGAAGCTAATTTTGTGGAGCTTGCAATTAATGGTAATTTCATGCGTATGTCATGTGATGTCATTTTTTAGGTAGTGTTGAATGGTGTTGTTAATGGGATCATGTATCCTTCTTCCTTCCACCAGTGGATGTCATGCTTCTGTTTGAGATATTCATGGCCTTCCAAGATTATTTTCAGTGATTTGGTGAAGTAACTCTTTTTGATGGATGAATCTTCACATTCCTATGAGAGAACTTTTTGATGTATGATTTTGATGTCATTGGTGACTTCATCTTTCATGATTTCATATGGTGGCTGATATTTTTTCATTAATTGTTGGACTTCATCTCAGTAGGGTTTATCATTAGTATAGTTCCACTTTCCTATTCCTTTGGCCAAATATCTTTTGAAATGCATCTGTTCTGCTAAAAGATAAGGTATTGCACATCTTAGTATTTATCTTCCAAAGAGAGTATTGATAAGGCAAATTTCCAAAGGAATGTAATTTCTAGCTTAGCTTGGATGTCATGGTCAGTGATTTCTACCAGATGATGTAGCATGAAAATTAGTACAACATAGGAATCCTTGAATCATCCAACCCAATATTGTCGTGGCTTGAAACACAACATAAACCTTTTCAGTGCTGGTTTGATTCGATCAAAATGCCTGAAGGCATCATACATAAACCCTATTATATTATATACTGGTGACACATGAACCAAAATAATCATAGGAGTTGTCCCAAGAAGTCATTGGCTGGTGCTATAATTACATGACAAAATGGTTATTCCAAGTGCAATCCAAACGGCTTTAGAATGGATCCACCATATTTTTTTAATATTTGAACCTCATAGAAAGTTTTCATTTCTCAGAGTATGGATGGATCAAAGAGATCCACATAATGATTAAACAGATCTAGAGTGCTGTTTGCTCTTTTAAAAAATTGAATTCATGATGTATTGTGTATGAGGATCTAACTGGACAGCATGTCAGTGCGTTCTTTAGCATTGGATATCAGACAGAGATCATCTGCATAGATATCGCCAAATTCCTTATGTGCGTCTATGGAAAATAGGGTATCCTCCCTCGATTCTTCTTCCAGCAAGAAGATAGATTTAAGGTCATCCTCTTTGTTGTGATAGACGCCTATATGATCATCTATCGAGTTCTTTGATTTTTTGGGTTGAGTACAGTTTCTTTCAAATTGACCAGGCTTTTTGCAGATGAAGTAGTCGTTCTTTTTCTTATAGTTCATCAGGCTTCTTGGTTTGAAGTACCTGGTTCACCTTATTTCCTTGGCCCTATAATTTGGAGGCCTAGGTAGTTTGAACATCCTAAACCATAGCTTTTTCTTGAATCCACTTGATGGCTTTAGTAGGGGGAGTTATATTTTTAACAAGATTATTCCTGCTACAAGCCCTATCAAGTGCTGGATATTTTTAGACGATCTACTTTAGTATTGATCTCTTCATACATATGTTGTCCAAGGCTTGGAAAATATCCTTCCTGATGTAAACTACCTATGGGAAAGTTATGGATTTGAATTTTTCCTTATAATCATCAATGTGTGGCCTGCTAGCAACTTTAACAGTGGTGATTCAAAGGGTTACTCCAAGCTGGGATCTCCACCCAACTTGAAGTAGCTCTTTGCCATCTTTTGGAAGTGGATATCGATGACATCTCTATCAAATGAGCAACACTTTATTTTTTATAGTTGATGTTGAAGGAAAGTCTTGAGATATTAGATAAATGTTCTTATTGATGATCCCTAGTATGTTCCCCCAATCTATGAGAATTCTAGAGAATCTGGAGGTGAACTCGGAGAGTATCATGTATTTTTCTCATTCATCCAGATTATCTGTCTCCATCAAGGTATAAAAGTCTTGGATCCTCTAAGGCCAGGATGCAACCTTGATGTTGCCAACAGTGAAGGTGTGGAATCCGGTTCCAACAAATTTCTTTATCATTATTATTAGTTTCGGCATTCTTTTAGGGATGGGATCATCCATTATCCGATCATGTTCATCGGCTACTTCAGAAACCTCTAGCTCCTTGGAGTTGTTTATGAATATAGGTGGATAGTCCTCTTTGGGATATTTAATTGAGGATTTTGGTGTGTCCACAACATATTCTCAATAATCAATAGAGTCTTTTATGTCCTCAATTTATCCATTAGTTAAAAGTTATCACTGGTATCAGAGTATTCATTCGAAAAGTCTCTATCAAATGAACATTTTTCTTTTCACAATGCATTTCAAATATTCTTCAATAGAATCAGGATCGTCTGTGGCTTATAGATATGGAGCTGGGTTGTCATTAATGTCCAAGCCATAGAGATTTTAACAACTTGATCCGAGAGGATCAAGTCTATGTCTGAATCACAATTTGATGATAACTATTTGTGATTAAGAGGACCATCTCTTAGAAAGGAATTCTATTCTTTGTCTTCATATGGAACTTTTGGTTTATGGATTATCAAGTTGTTATATGGGAAAGTGATGTCCTGGTATGAGATCATCACGGTTCCTCTATCTGTGTCTGTTTTGCCGAACTCCTTCTTTCTTTTGGATTGCTTGTAGGTTGCATTGACGTTTTTTTCTGTGATGGCATCATTTCTTTCCCGTTCAAGCATAATAATGTCAAACTCTTTGTCATGACATGATTTATGAGTAATGATGGTACATACACCTTCCCTCTAGTAGGTAAGCCAAACCATAACCTGGAGTTAAACAAAATTGGTTAATTTAGTGGAAAAGACCCAAAAGGGCCTAATAGGCAATCCAACACAATAAATAAGCAAGACAATAAAAATAGCTTTAAGGTGGTCACTATATATATGCCATCCCATGGCCTGGTAGAGCCAGTACAAAAGCATCAAGTATAATAATAAAACCCAAGTATCTGGAGTATACAATAATCTATCTCTAAACAAAAGACTAAATATAGAAAAATAGAAGGAAATGGGCGACTCAAACTCCAAGAGTTCACCCTATCTCCGGATATTACCACTGCAAGATCATAAATCAATGGCAACAACTAGTACATGGATCTGCATCAAAAAGGTACAAAAGTGTAGTATGAATACAAAAACAATGGGTACTCAGTAGGCATCATCAACCAACTAATCTAAATCATGATATAAATATGATAAACTACAAGATAACATAACTAAGTCAAGGTATTGAAATGCACCTGAATCAACTCCAACATCGCTGTGCATAAATAAGAAAATGCACTAAAATAATAGCAAAACATAACATAAAGCATTGACACATGCAATCATAAGTACAAAATTGGCTCTCATACGTCAATTGATGCAAAAAAGTAAATAACCCATCGCAAGCCCCCAGAAACCTGGAAGGTACAAACAAGATAGAATAATATGGAAGGTACCATCCATTATCCATATTCATCATTTGTAATTAAGTCAATACTTACCAACTATTCATCATGTAGAAACTAATCCTCATGTATAAATAAATCATCCTTTATCAACTAAACAACACTTATCCACTAATCATTAATTGTCAACTAGCCCATATTTAGAAACTTGACAATATTTATCAACTAACCAATATTTAGAAACTATAAAATATTAATCAACTAACTAATAGTTAGCAACTAGCCAATATTAATCAACTAACAAATATTTTCCAATTATTCAATATTTATCAACTAACCAATATTTAGCAACTAGCCAATATTTATCAACGAACAAATATTGAGCAACTAGTCATTATATCACTAAAGTCTATTCATATCAACTATATTATAACTATTTCTTCATTTTATGCATCGCTTGTTTCTCACAACCCAATGTCATCATATCATAAATAGTACATCATTCATAGTATAATAAGTATATTCAGACTCAAACTGGTATGGATATTCAAAAATATTCTCATAATATTATCATTATCATCTTCTAGTCTTGCGAGCATATATATATATATATATATATATTCATAATCATCCTCTAGAAATGCTGGGCTTATATTATCATAATCATCCTCTAGCCTTGTCGGATATGTATCATCATAATGATCCTCCTGACTTTCCAGGCATATATCATCACAATCATCCTCCGGCCTTGCCGGGTATATATCATCATAATCATCTTTTTGCCCTGCCGGGCATATAGCATCATAATGTCTTCATCAATATAACCATCAATATGGACAATAAAATAATCATTGGTTAATCTAACAACATAACCATGAACATAATATATTAATATGATCAATAATCATAATCAAAATCGTGAATTCTAGCAAAATCAATAGCATGACTGACAACATAGTAAATAAGAATGATCTTTAGCATGATCGCTGATGTGCTACAGATTCATAGCACTTTTGATACTTAAAAGGATGAAATATGCAAGTTACTTAGGTTGTTTTGTTAGATATGATGTGTTTTTCTATATTTTAGTAGGAAATTAGGTTTTGAGATTATTCTGGAAAAACGGAGTAAAAGTTGAAGTTTTGTCCACAGAAGTGGGAACCTACGACCCGTATGTGCTAACTACAATCTGTAGGTGTCAAAAACTGTAAGTCTAGATGCTCAAAAGTACAGGAATAAAACTTTGTCACTTACGGAGGGGAACCTATGGCTCGTAGTTTCCATCAATGGACTGTAGGAGACACAGTAGGTGCAAAAGGGGAAAAGTCCAGAGAGTCAAGAGTTGTAGGAAAAAGTAAGTGCACCTCTATGGACCACCTACATCTATGGACCATAGATGGCCTTGTAAGTGACACCACCATTGATTTTCCTTCTTCGTGGGGAGTTGTTTTCTATCATTTCCTTGTAACCTTTATATACTATTTTGACATTTTTAATTAGTATATGCGCACTATATACTTACACACATATACGTGATTCCAAGATTTGAATTTTGATCTTGGGATAACTTTGTTCTTGTTGTTAGCTGATATTCTATTACAAACTTTTGGTTTTATTCATTAATTATTGTGATATTTTTTGAATGTCTTCAATATGAATTCCTTTGTTTGTCTTAAAATAATAAGAGTCTAAAACTAGTAGCTTGGGTTATGGGAACCCTGCCAGATTGATAAAGTTGGGGAAGCATTGAGTTGTTATAAATCGATATTCTTACATGTATTATGGTACCTTTATTTTAACAGATTTCTTAGTTCTTTCAAATTAAGATCCCTCCTTGTATATTACTACTTACTTCATAAGCGAAGTAAAGATTAGGAAAAGATAATCACAACAGTAATTTGAAGACTAATTATAAATCTAGGCTAATCAGTATAATATATGTAAGACGGTTATCTATCATCTAATAACTTGAAACTCAAAAGGTAATAGTTAACCAGGCTCTAGGATAAGGGTTAGTAATGCAACATCTAGAGACTCAAAATGTAAAGGGTGAAATCTGTCAGTGAGTCCATAATATAGTTGATGGTACATAACTTATAAGATTCCACATTCAATATTATGGGTTGGTTCAACAAATCACAATAAAACAACTCAGTTGAGATGCCAAGGGGAACACAATCCTAGTATTCATATCCGACTGATTACAACAAAAGTTGAGCTTATTTACTTGTTTGGGATTACTACCACAAACCCCATATTTACTTTCTTCACTGCCCAATATTTCTAGCAAATTATAGAAACAAGTCCACGTATTCCATGTAAGTTTTACCCCAACCTGAGTTAGGTTAATTTACTCGATAGCGACTGTTTTATCTTTATTTGGATGTGCAATTTTGGTGTTGATCAAAATTTTGGTGCCATTGTTGGGGAGCAGGGAGAGTCCCTCGAGATGAGTACACATGGCGAGGGTACCCCATCCATATCCTTTCTAATTCTAGCTTTCTCTTCAAAGCTAGTTAGGATATCTACATTATCCCCTCACACTTCTACTATAGCTGGTGCATCAGGTATATTTTTTGTATCCTATGAGTTAGAGTAGAGCTTAGTATATAGTTAGAGAGTTACCATCCCCCAACTAGAGAATATTGAGGATGAGGTGGCATTATTATATAGGCAGATCATTCCTTAGGTCCATATGATGCTAGAGGTAGTAGAGATGAGATTGCAAGCTGCACACAGGGCTGAGATATCAAATATTTGAGTTGAGGTGTATGCCCGTATAAATTCTTTTGATGGATGAGTTTTAGCCCGATTAAGTAATATTGAGGCAATAGGTGATCGTATAAAATAGGTGGCCATACTGTGGGCAGAGATATTCTTTCTCATTGAGACTAACATTCTTTCCATCCCTCTAGTTATACGTCTAGTTTCTCAGTCAACACCTTCACGTGGGACTAGATGCTTGTACTTGTTCAAGGACAATGAGGAGACAGTCCCTGTATTTAGGACTATGAGAGGTAGAGAGATAGAGTTTTAGGATCCTGATATACCATTTGACTAATCTCTCAAATAGGACAAACATGATTTTAGGGAGACTAACTTTAATGATAGGTATAGGCATGTTGAGATAGTCATGGGTGCATCTTTTAGTAGTACACTTCCACCGCTATCGCCTTCGCCAGTTAAATATCCCCACACGGGAATAATCTAGACATATATGCATAATACATATCAGGTATCTCCTCATTTCCTTGCTTTATTTTGTTTACACGTACTAGGGATAATGCAAAGTATTTTTGTTAGGGTGGGGTATACCATAGCCACCATGGGTTTTTGTTGGCGTGCTTCTTTTTTTGTCGGTCATGGTATGTCTATAAAAACATCATATCTAGTTTAATTTTGTGTCGTGATATTTTTTTATTTCATATTGTATTGTATTTTTCTTTATTAGGAGATTTTTGAGTATTTAAAGCAGTTGACATGTTTTTTCATTGATTTTTGAGAAAAATGAGACACCTCCAATAATTTTATTTTTCAACTGTGGGAATGTATATATGTGGGACCATTGTGGATCTTGTTATAGCATTAGTATTAGGGGTAAGATAATCATAGCTAACTTATGCATTAACCGGATAGGTAGTAGCTTGTTAAATCCAGAACTTGCTCGATCAGTCTTACCTAGGTTGTAGGATAGTCGGTTCGGAAACGATCATAGGTTATTTTTTATATTAGTCCACTTTTAGACTAAATGACCTTCCATGTGTGAATAAGCATACCTTGATCCCTATATTTTAGCCTTATAGCCTATTTTTTTTTGTTTCACCTTTCACCTTCCAATTTGTGTTATAATGAACCTGTTTTGTTCCTGGTCCTGCTTGGATATTATGTACCACAACTTAGGCAAATGGCCTAAGTTAAAGGTGAATATCATAGGGGTGCGTAATCTAAAATGGGTATGAAGAAGGTTAAAAATAGTAGAATATGATAGTATGGTTAGGTGTGGTAGAAAAAGAAAAAGAGAAACGGATACAAGAGACCACATCCTACATGAATGTGCAATAAAAAGAATAGAAAGGGAGAAATACGGGTGGAATAAAAAGAAAATTAGTTGAGTGGACCCTAAAGTTAGTGTCGTGCCAAGAAGGCATAGTCAGTAAATATATCCATGTGCACCATACCATCCCCCTAAACCTACATTACAAGTAAACTAAAGTCCTATAGTAATCCTAAATTGACTGTCTGAAAACTAAAGTAAAGAAATAAAGGCAAGCATATGGTATTTGATGCGCATTGGTGAAACTTCTCTTTTGAGTGTTAGTATCTCTTGACATTTCTTATATTGACATGCATTATTTAATATGAGTGAGTGGGACTTCTTTGTTGTGAGGACACATGGGTTGTAATTCTTGATGTTTATTTATTAGGGCAGTGTAACTTGTCGATATGCATTGTTTTATGTTGCTAATATAATTGACATACCTTCATTTCCTTGTGTCACATTGTTGGGCTTCAAGTATACACACAGTTTGTTTTGGATTGTTGAAAAAGGAGGGGTAATTTTTTTGAGCTTAAATTGTTGATTGATTGCCTTAGATAGATTAGAGTTCTCCTAGTTAAGCGTTGTTGTTTTGTTTTATTTTGTTGTTTTTCCTTAGGACATGCAAATTTTCTATGTTGGGGGTGTTGATGAGCTATGGATTCAAAGCACTTTCAATTCTTAAAATGAGGAAAATATGCAAGTTACTTAGGTTGTTATGGTAGATATGATATGTTTTTTGCTATGTTTTTGCAGGAAATTGGATATTTTGACTATTTTGGAACAAAGGAGTGAAAGTTGAAGTTTTTGTCCAATTGTAGGTGTCACAGAAGGTGTCAAAAAATAGAAGTCCAGAGGCTCAGAAGTGTAGAAAAGAGACTCTGTCACTTATGGAGGGGCACCTACGTCTCGTAGGTACCACCTACGGTCCATAGGTGACAGAGTAGGTTCTAGAGGGGAAAATTATAGAGTCAAGAGCTGCAAAAAAAAGTAGGGCGACCTACGTGGACTACTGTAACACCCTAATTTTTTGAACCGGAATGCTACACGGTGCTTATAACCCCAAAGGACCATAAGCTAACCCATCACTGATATAACTAATATAACTATGATGATCGGTGCAGCCGTTGTAACTGATGTTGAGCGACTGTATTTGAAAGTCTAAGTTCTGATATTCTGAAGAACAATCTGAGTCTATTACTGAAACTGAGACTGTGGGAGGTAATCATCTAACCGACATACCCCAGAACTGAACTGGTTGGGTTCCAACCTGTAAACCTAGATAGAAGGGTGTCAATACCGTGCTACGGGTAGAGAAAACATACAAATAAACCCTATTTTATTTTGGAGCTAATTCTGCTTGCCCTGCTATCAGGTAAACTCAAAGGAGATGCATTAGCCCGATAGGTAGAGACATCTCAACCTGCGCTGGCTACATAGTTTTGGAACGTAAGGATTGCTTCTAGGAATCACATCCTCTGGCTGTGACAGGTGAGTCCCCATCCTTGGGTTCACTAGGTGCTGAATCCTACTCCTAACTGAAAGACACTGAGCTGATTTGTAGAACTGAACTGATTAGCTGAACTAATGTTAGTGGGATTGTTTAGCGGAGCTAAACTGAGTTTATGAGAGCACTGATCTTACTGAGTATTGAGTTCTTGAAATTTTTGAGAGTAGTGAATTACGGAGATTACTGAAGTTACGAGGAACACTAGAATTTCTGAAGTTTCTTCTATCACTGAGTACTGAGATTACTGAGATTAGTTGAGATTAACAGAGTTGCTGAACTTTCCTAAGTCACATGACTGATTGAGTTCTATGGAACATGGCTTGACTGAGAGTATCATGAAATCATAATATGGCTCTAGGCACATAACTATATTTTTGGGTACAAGTATCCCCAGGACTCGATGGAAGGAAACCGACACACCTAACTGACTTGATAATAAGAGTAGAGTCCAAAATTCACAATATCGTAAGTAGGGGATTTCATACTATACATGATGCTCAACTTCTTATACATGGAATGGAATGCATACAACATGTATATACTTTCATAGCTTCAATATCATGCTCATTCCATATCACAACAACAAAACATAACAATAACGCGAAATTCATGTGAAATCATTGAGCATAGAACGTGGACTTGTCATTTAAACACTATTGAATCATGGGACATGGATTATATCATCCTAGTCATTTTATCAAATAACTTACATGCACCACTTTGGGCATAGGTTTATTCATGAATTCAACAACCCATATCACCCAAAGTTCATATATTTCAACTAACATGCCATCCTCGTTTAATACAAACCCATAAAGATTCTATATTGACATCATTCAACACATAAACAAGATCAACAATCAAATAAAAACATAACAAGCCTCGCATATAGTTTAACATAGGTTTCTTGGACTTCATGGACAAAAGTAGTCCATGAATGAACACACTCATACCTTAGTTCTTGATTTAGTAAAGATTGACAGAGAAATTCTTGGAATTTGATGATAGAATTTTCTTGAACTTAAATCCCCCAATTGAAACCCTAATGTGTTCATGAGATGATTTTGATAAAAAATAGTATGTTTTGGTGAAATAATGGCTTAATTCCGTGTTTATGAGCTTATGTAGGGGTGGGAAGATAACCCAAATACCCCTCTTGATGTGTCTTTTAATTTCTGTAAAAAAATCCCGATTTGTGCCCCTTGCGCGACGCGGAGACATCGCGTTGCCACTTGTTTATGACTTGGAAACTCACCGCGATGCGGTGGAATCACGGAGAGACACATGAAATTGAAAAACATCATTTTTTCTTATGGCGCGATGCGCCACTGACTGAAATGACACTGTTGAAACTTTAAATCACCATAACTTCTTCATCGGGTGTCCATTTTAGGCGAATTAGGTATCGGCGGAAAGCTTGTTAAATTCTCTAAAATTTGGAGGGTATAAATCTGCCAAAATAACACCTATAAACCAAGTTATGATCGTTTAAATATGACCTATGTGAAATCACACACGAAAATTTTGTGGATTCAAAAGTTCTTAGCTTGGCTTAATCTAAGTGACTCTTATGAACATGCTTAACACATCATAAGCTCTATTATAACTAGGATACTCATCCTAATTCTTCTACTCAAACATGAATCAAAGAATAGGAGGTTTCATATGTAGGAACAATGGTTCATTTACTAGCTTAGAAATATACAGGGTATTACAACTACCTACGGACTGTAGGTGCCACCTACAGCCTGTAGGTGGCCTAGTAAGTGACACCAACCTTGATTTTCTTTTTTTATTTGGAAGTTTTTTCCTAGTATTACCTTGTAACCTATATATATTCTTTTGACATTTTTTAGTTTGTTTACGCACTCTATATACTTACAAATGTATATGTGATTCCATAATTCGAGTTTTCTCTTGGGATTACTTTGTTCTTGATTTTGGCTGATAATTCAGTTATAGATTTGGTTTTTATTCATTGATTATTGTGATATTGTTTGGATGTCTTCAATTATGAATTCCTTTTTTCATTTCAGAACATTGAAAGGCTAAAGCCCTTTTCTAGGGTTGTTGGAAACCTGGAAAATTGATGAAGAAGGGGAATTGTTTAGTAGGTCTAAACTAATATTCTTCCATGTATTATGGTTATCTTTAATTTAATAGATTTATTAAAGGTTGCAAATGGTAATATCCCGCCTAGGATATCACTACCTACTTTATAAGGGGTGTAGATATTAGGAAAAGATAATCAGAACAGTAATTTGAAGATTAATTATCGATGTAGGCTAATTAGTACAATCTATGTAAGACAGTTATCTATCATCTAATAACTTAAGACTCAAAAAGTAATAGTTAACTAGGATCTAGGATAAGGGTTAGTAATGCAACATCCTGACACTCAGAAGGTAAAGGGTGAAATCTATCGATGAGTCCACAAGACAGTAGATGGCACATAACTTATAAAATTCTATATGCAAGCTATCGGGTTGGTACAACAAAGCACGATAAACCTGCTTAGTTTAGAAGACAGTGGAACACCGTCCTAGTGTTCTTCTCCAACTAATTACAACCAAAGTTGAGTGTTTTACTTGTTCATGATTACTACCACAAACCCCAATTTACTTTATGCAGTGCCTCCTAGTTCCAGCAAACAAGTGAAATATGTCCACGTATTCCCTTTGGGTTCAACCTCAACCCGAGTTGGTTTACTTTACTTGATAGTAACTGCTTATCTTTAATTGGAAGTTTAGTTTGGGAATTTGTCCATCACTAGCATATTCAATAATATATAATCACTCAATAAGCTCTTTAGTATAACCCATAATGTATTCGCTAATATAGTCATTTAACATGACCTCTGACATAATTAATATGTACTATCAAGCATAGGAAATAACTTGTCAATAGCTTAATTAATTTCTTATCATTATCATAAAAGTAAGCTTGTCCTTAGCATGGTCAATATGTAATGCATCGCATAATCCATATCTTATTCATAGCATAATCACTAGGTTAATTTATTTCTTAGTCAATTTAATACTCAACGTCTCATTCAATAGGAAATTTTGTTGCCCAATCAATAGCATACTCAATGGTTCATCAATAACATAATCTTAATCAATAAATCATTTATATCCTAATCATTAAGCATTACTCTTAATGTCATTCATCATAAACAACAAGTATGAAAGTATCTAAATATCACCAAAATACCCCTTATCCAAGATGTACACAAGCGTATATAAAGGGCTCTAATAAATATCACAATCTTGGCCTAAGGTGGGTCGAAATGCCCACTGCTAAATTCCTGGAATCATTTATCAAGTAATAACTACCCCGAACTCGGTTAAGGTATCTAAATTCACTTTTAGATGTTAGACAAGCCACAACTAGTCCTAGGATAGCAATTCCTCCTAATATAAAACAACTAGATCCATTCACCTATGGTAAGGAAATTTGATTAAGTTTTATCCTAAACCCAAGTGACCAAGCAGATCTTTTCATTAATTGAGTAAGATATTTCCATCATAACAAGAGCCTACAAGGTCAATTTCACCTAAGATAGGAATAACTAAGCTAATCATGCCAAAAATGATTTTAAAAATAGCCTAAATGATCCAACTAATCCCAAGTATTTCAATTTATGACATCAATAGTCTCGACCCAATTTCTCAGATCATGATGACCCCTACCATAACTAACCAGTAGGCAAGCCAGCCCGAAGTTAAAAATGGCTAGTAACTATCTACTCAATATTATTAGGAAAAGAATGTGGAAAAAAACAAATAAAGATCAATACATAATAGAATCCCAAAACCTGGTGGTATTAGTACAAGAGCTTCTGATGTCACAAGAGTACAAAAGTGAAACAACAACGGAGTTACACTGATACAACTTATCTCTGAATACAATTTAGAGATTATCCTAATAAAAAGAGAGATATAAGTTATACTCCTAATGTCAAGAGCTCACTCTAAGTCTATGAACCTTGGCTTTACTATACGATGCACACATCCACGGTGATAACACGTACTATAATCTACAGGATGTAGAAGTGTAGTATGAGTACCAAACAAATGGTACTCAGTAGGTTACTGCCAACTGAGCCCCAAATATAGAGAGTATATACAACATATAAACAGAATAGAAACTACACCCAAGAGGCCAGAGCTTATATAACAAGTCAATGAGAATAATAAGGGATAACTATCCTATTCAAGATTAAGAGTCTAACATAACAAGATTAAGAAAGTATCAAGGTGATGTATACTGTTCCTACCACATTCATTAGATGTCAATACTATACCGCATATCCCAGGCCAATATATAAATGAAGAGAAAAAAAAATATATATAGCAATATACAAGGTCAAGAAACTAATATACAATAAGAACTATAGAACAAAGGGATATACGGTAGTGTTATAGTTTCATATAGCTAGATACATATATATACATACATGGAAACATGATGTCATTTCTATGAGTAATCTAGATCATCATATCCTCATTTAATACATCATCATGAAACTATCAGAATTTAATACTATCATATTCAGGGTTTCAAATTCTCATGGCTAGACATGAAATAATTATGCATAATAGTTCAATCATAAGATAGAAGAAGTCGTAAACATACCTTAAATCTTGATATTTGATCAGCAATCACTCTATCATAATCTAGCTTTAATAATGATCATAACAACTATAATAACAATATCAATAACAAAACGAATAACTGGCTGCTCCGGATAACCACATACATAACCAAGCCTACGCATACGCCCACCACCGCTAACATGGAAGGTTCAATTAGCATACTACAATACAAGGCATATACTTCACCCAAATCTATGCATTCCATAACTAGTATCCTATCAATAAAGTCATAAGAAACATACCACATCTTCGTTCATCCCATACCGAAGAGTTTTGTATATAAAACATGTATTTAAATCTATAAATTGTAATTGTATCCTTTACAATGATACACTTCTCAAATATCCAATCATTATCATAACACGACCCATACCCCTATAATATGTCTAGAATAATCACAACATCACAATCACAGCCTTAGGAACATATCCATACCTAAAACTCATATCAATAATCATATTTATAAGTCAGATCATATCTCTAGTCATCGCACATATATGAGGAATCTCACATATAGAAGGCATAATATTAATAAGCATGTAATCATCTCTCATATAGGAGGCATCTTATATTTAGGAGGTATAATATCAACAACTATGTAATCATCTCTCATATAGGAGGCATCTCGAATCTAGGAGGCATAATATCAATAGGCATGTAATCATCTCTCATATAGGAGGCATCACACATCTAGGAGGCATAATATAAATAAACATGTAATCATATCTCATATAGCATATCTTATATCAATGGTTCATACATCATGACTATAAGAAATATTACCTCTTTAGTAAAATACTCATATCTAAGAGGAATATTGTCTCCATAGGTCCAAAAATCAAGTAAAAGAGAAAGTAGCATTTCTATAGGCCAAACATCAACTCTAAAAGAAAAGTAGCGTCTCTTTAGGCCAAACATCAAGTCTAAGAGGAAGTAGCATCTCTACAAGCCAAACATTAAGTCTAAGAGGAAGTAGCATCTCTATAGGCCTAACATCAAGTCTAAGAGGAAAGTAGTGTCTCTTTAGGACAAACATCAAGTCTAAGAGAAAGTAGCATCTCAATAGGCCAAACATCAAGTCTAAGAGAAAGTAGCATCTTTTTAGGCCACATAACATATCTAGGAGGAATATCATCTCTAAATGCCCAATATCACTTGCACAAGGAGTATCATAGCCATAGATCAAAAAGCCTCAATTCGGGGAACATCAATACAAGTTATCAAGTCATGAAGTAACCTTATAATAAGGTTTACTAGCCTCATCTATGTCTAATATCTGCAACTAAGCCCACAAGGCTAACACGAGTCATTGCCTAAGTGGGTCAAACGATCCCACTTCTAAACCTCAATTTCCATAACTAGGCACACCATGCCCCTAACTAGGCTAAGTTATCTAGTTCAATTTCTAGATGTCAAGTAAGCCACATTCAAGCTTATAATATGAGCTTCAACTATAATAAAGGTACTCGAGTTAACTCTATCCAATTTACAATTTGAAGACTACCACACTAGTCTAATAAGATTAAATCTACAATTCATGCTTTAAATACTAAAACCACATCATTACATCATAACCACGATGCAACAAATCTAAACAAGAGAAGAAAGGTAGCAGGGTTAAAAAGGGGTATAAATATGCCATCTTAAGGGTCTAAAACCCTCATCTAACCTCCACACATCATAATCAAGGTAAAGTTATTTTAATCATAATCAAGCCTATCATCCAATATATATGTGATATATATCACACGTCATCTATGAAGAAGAGTATACAAAAGCCAACCTCGAAGCCAAACCGCAAAACCTCACATCATGCACCATATGTTTGTCTTCACTTCACAATCCCCAAAATTCCTTCACACAAACAAAACCATGATCTACTAGTAAATAAGATTTTAATGATACCCATATTGCACTATTGTGATTTGGGTCCAAAAATGACACAAAAACCTCCAAGTGGGTCTCACTTATAGAAATGAGTTTTCGAGGCTAACCCAATGTTCACACATGAACAAGGAATCATAACTCTAGAGAAATGGGTGAAAATGAAGTATACTTTGGGCTAAAATCAATCCCTAAGCTAAATTGGCGTTTTGGGTCCAAATTAGGAAATTCAAGCATAAATTCAAGTGATTCTTACCTTAAACTTAAAGATAATTGTGATAAAAGATGATAATCGAGTTCCCAAGTTACCATGACAAATTTGTAATTAGCACACCATATTAGGGTTTCTAGGTCTCAATAGAGGAAGAAATGGCCAATTCTTTGCCAAAATAGCTATTTAAAGGAGACCCTTCCCACCCTTCCCAGGTCCTCAAGAAGGGTGATCACGGTCAACGCAATTGCTATGATCCCATCGCGAGCGTGGTATTTTCTGCACTTAGCAATGGATGAAACTTAGACTTTGATTTCAAGTTTTTTCCAAGACCTCAAGATGCATTCAAAATGCAATTATTGCAAACGAGATATGTAACCACTCTAAATTCGACATTTTTGGATACGTTGGCAAAGTTAGATTTTCAATCCAAGGTCATTTCACTAAAGTTTTAACCCGGTGGCTATTTAGAACCAGCTAAGACTTCTAAATAGAGAATTAGTTCTAAAAAATAAATGAACTGCCTGGTTATCGAATCGTCTGTCTAGTGAGTCATAAATGTCTTGAGGTAGCTATGGAGAAGCTTAAATGGAAGAAATAAGTGTAGATATGGAAAATTACCTGAAGGATCATTACAATATCCACTACTAAAAGTACTTTTATCCTCGAAAGTCAATAAATAGAAAGAATATCAAAAGCTCAAAGGGATGAAGTGTTCGACCCGCATTCTCCAAGCATGACTTCCCAAATAACCTCAGCAAAGAGAAAAATGCTTCAAAGGGATTTTGCCATAGTTATCCCTTTTCCAACCAGCACCCTCATTCTTCTTCCAAATAGCCAAAACTTAACTTAACGACTAACTAGCCTCAAACTAAACCAAGAAGGCTGATGCATACAAATCTGAACAACATAACACTAATACAATCTCTATATCCACATAACTCAACGAAGGCTTATTCAACCCAAAATCAACCCAAGTCATGAGTCATGCCACCAAATCCAAATCAAAATATATTCTCCATTAACCATTTTGCACATGTTATCTACTCCAAGACAGGAGGAAAATCACTTGAGTCTCGCCCACGCAGTCTTATCACAGAGAAGTCAAAGAACTGAAGTTGATCCTCTGAAAGTCCATATTATAATTAAGAGAATAAGCTCATAAGGCATTGCCTGAGCATACCAATGGAGATACTCAATGAATACAATCCATTCCAATGTTGCAACCAATCCAAATGATAATTAAATAGAAATCTCGAAGTCCAAGGTATAACAGCTAATCAATGAATATTCCGCTCCAGGATGTCTTATGTACCGGGAATAAAGTCATATTGAATCTAACTCAAGTATATTACTTCCATCTAGTAAATCATCCAAAATTCCCAAAGGAAACTAAAAACTCTAAGTCAAGACTGAAGTAACCAATACGGGGCCCATGGGCTATTATCTGAACACTTATCAACTATAATCCAACCAATTTTAGGAAGACCGAATAGGAAACCATAGAGTAGGATCAACCATTCTATAAATCAAACCTGAACAAGGACCAGTCTAAAACAAAAGTTGCACGCAATCTCTATAACACCAAGCTAAAATCTCAATGCCAAGGAAGAATCGTTAGGTCTAAAATATCTAAACCAAAACTAAAAATAGGTAGGCATTAATCCTCCAAATATATCATACTTCTAAATCACCATTCAAAGAATTTAAATCCAAAACTAAGCCAATAAGGTTGTATCAATGTCAACTATCTCAAATTGACTCTAGTATCTAAATCTGACATACCCGAGATAAGTTATACCAAGCCACAACCGAGACATATCTAAAAAAAAACCACTACAGGGTTAATTACTAACTTCTAACACACGCAACCAACTCTATATAAGTTGGATAACACAAATATAGCCGCTAAATAGAAATCATAAAGAAAGATGAATCGTTGGGTAAAAATGCATATAACCTACTCCATATCTATTAGAGCACATGAACTATCCAAACATACTCAAGGAATTCCCAAGATTGAAAACCATACCAGGAGTGGCAAAAGCTCTAGCAACTTGAAAAATACAACTTAAGCTAGAAACTAACCAACCCAATACTCCATCTATAATGCCCCAATTTTTTGAACAAGAAGGCGACACGGTGCTCATGACCCCGAAGGACCACAAGCTAACCCATGACTGATATCTGTACCTGTAGCTGCATAATATTCAGATAAAATGAAAAAACATGAACAAAGAGGGCGTAAGGTTCAATCTTGAATAATAAAATATCTGAAATAAGGTGGTATCACAGTACCAAAACAAAACTGAAAATACTAAAATATAATCTAAAAACTCAATAATCATCTAAAATCCTCTAAATTGTCTGAATAAGGAGTTGAAGGAACATGTCTCGAACTAATTCCCTAAACTAAAAATAAACTGAAATACTGGAGTAACAACTGTAACGATCATGTCCTCAAAAGATGAGGACTCACTGCTTACTGAACTGCTACTGCTGATCTAGAATCTGCACCAAAGAACCTATGGTGTAATATAAAAAGAAAGCACCATAGCGCAAATGCGTTAGGACAACTAAAGTACTGAGTATATGTGGGGGGAGGTTAAATGCATGGGGTTTATATGCATGAACATGCTGACTAATATGAACGTGAGAGTACATACATACATACATACATACATACATACGTAAATGCTACTGAACTCGTGGAGATACTGACTACTTGAGTTTAAACTCTGACAACATGAGTTTCATGATACAGAGATATTGAATGACTGATAACCTGGATGACTGTATCTAACAGTCCTAATTTAGGGGAAAACTATCCGAGTTCTAAACTGTATCTGAACATCTAAGTCTGAGATCATTCCTAGCTAACAAGTGATCTCTAAAACTGATAATGAGAATACTCGATTGAATCTTAGATTGAAATCAAGCCTGTCTACCGGGTGACCTCTAGATCTAATAATAAGCATATGAATATGGGATGAAGCCTATCTGATAGGATGATCCAGCAATTAATGAAACTATCTGAGTTCCTTACTGTATCTGAACATCTAAGTATGAGATCAGTCCTAGCTAATGAGTGATCTCTGAAATTGATAATGATAATGCTCGATTGAATCTGAGATTGAGATCAAGCCTGTCTGTCGGGTGACCTCTATATCTAATAATAAGCATCTGAATATAGGACCAAGCCTATCTGACGGGATAATCTAGGAATCAATTGAACTATTTGAGTTCCAAACTAAGATTGATGATTGTATATGACAGTCCTGATTCCTGATTTCTACTCTGAAGATAGATTCAAAAACTGTAACTGTGACTGTGGGAGGTAGTAACCTAATTGGCATGTCCCGATACTTTACTGGTGGGGTCCAATCTTTTCCCTAATTAGAAGGGTATAATTACTATGCCACGGGTAGAGACCTCTACTATGGTCAAGCCTCTCTGACGGGTGACCCTGAACTGAAATCAAGCCTAAGGAAATATAATAGTCAAGTATAGCCTTAATCTGATGGGTAACTCCTGTCCTGCGTTGGCTACGTAGTTCTAGAGTACATGGATTATTGGTAATGGCTCTGCCTTTATAACAAGAAAACCACCATCCCTGCAGTCGCTCGGTGCTAGTCCCTACTTCCAACTAAAAGACTCTAAAAAGTTTAACTGCGCTGAACTGACTAACTAAACTGAACTAATTTATAAACTGATTAACTGAGATGATAATATTTTCTTAGCTGAACTAAGCTGAATTCACTTAGTTTCGTTGACTGACGAAAAAGCTACTTGAGATCTGAGGTCTGACTAAGAGAACTGAAACTACTGGGACTACAGAACTACTGAGATTTCTGAGTTTTCCTGAGTCACATGACTCCCTGAAATCTATGGAGCATAGCTTAACTGAGGATGTCTTGTAACATGACACTAGCTCTAGGCACACAGCTATAGTTATCAGGTACAAGTACCCCCAGGACTCGATGGAAGGAAACTGACACACATGACTGACTTGATCATAAGAGTGGAGTCCACAATTCACAATATCATAACTAAGGATTTCATAATAAGAATGATTCACCACAAACTATCACATGATCGGGAATGCACACAACATGTATATACATGTATGGCTTCAATAACATGGTCATTCCATATCACAATAATATAATGAGCATCTCATACAACATCTTCAATTTAAGACAATAGCATAGGGATCACGTCGAACATAAACTTAGAACATGGAATAGTCATTTAGGACTTATTATGTCATAAAATCATGATTTCTATTCCCTTAGGTATTTTCACAAACACTACATGCACATCTTAGGCATAAGCGGATTCATCTAGATTTCACATATTCAACCACCAATTTCACATGTTTATACGTTAAATACCACCATATCCTCACACAAAATATACAAAGAACCCATCTTAGGCATCATCAAACTCCAACCACATGAACATCAACCACCAACAACATAAACATCATAATACATAATTTAGAAGATGGTTCTTGAGCTTCATGGATGAAAAGAGTCCATGAATCAACTCATGCATACCTTAGAAGAAAGATTCTTGATGATTGACGGAGGAATTTCCTTGAAATTTGATCTTCAAGCTTAATTATACAACCCTAGTTGTTTTTCTCTTTTAGTGCTCTTGGATGATGCGCTTTGAGATGTTAATAGGGTTGTAATATGTTTAGAAGCTATATATTTCGTAGGCTTAAGTTTAGAGACGTGTAAGGAGTGTTAAAAGACTTAATTACCCTCAAAATAACTCAAAACGAAGTGTTTTTGGCACTTGGAACTGACTTAGGCGGCGCCTAACCAATCGCCTAAGTTTGGTTTGGCGACGCCTAACCAATTGCCTATCCTTACTGTCTCTCATGAAAATGCGCATAAATTTTCTCTTGGGGATTGGATTAAGGAAAAATTGGTATCATTGGAAAGATAATTCAATTCTCTACAATTTGGTGGTCTAAATTTATAGAAATACCACATTAACATCGAGTTATACTCGTTCAAATATGACCCTTACGAAATTGAACACTAAAACTTGATGGATTTGAAAACTCTTAGCTTGTATTACCTTAAGTGACTCATATTAACATTCTTAATGCATCATAAGCTATACTATTGCTAGGATATTCATTGTAAGTCATGCACTAAAATGCTACTCACAAGATAGGACGTTTCATACGTAGGAGAACTTATTCACTTCCTAGCTTAAAAACATGCAGGGTATTACAATATCTCCCCCTTAGGAACATTCATCCTCGAATGGAAATTAACTAAAGTGGGGGAGATGATAAGATGAAGTACGTACAATACATACACTACTGAAACATGGGTTGATGACTAACATGACTAAAAGTTGAGCACAATATACTGAACATGCATATCTGATGCATGGGAAGCTGATTCATGAATATAAGACTGAGAATTCTAATAAAGTGAGTTTTTCTCAAAATAAGAATGCATATCTGATGCACAACTGAAAGACCGAATCCATGCATATCTGATGCATGATTGCATGACTTATATGATATGTAAATGTATGTGAGATGATACTAATAAATAGTAATTTCTCTACTGAACACGTATATCTAATGCCTGAATATCTGACTGAGCCGACTCTTGAAAGCTTGACTGATTATGCCATAGAACTTGATAACTAATTTATAACGGGAACATGAAAGCATCAAGAAAAGGTGGGGTATCTCCCCCTTGGTACACTATGTCCCTCTAGGAATGTTTACCTTGCTGAGATACTGGGGTGATGCATAGGGCATCTACGAACTAGATTGTAACTAAACTTTGGGGGCCTGAAACTAATGCATGAGATGGACTGAACTTGAAACTACTACGATGTTCTACCTTGAAATAGTTTCAGTCTCTGAGATTTTGGATAGGATGAATAGATGCAAGGATGAGAAAACAATCAATACAAATCTGACTACTCACTGGCACGATATGAGTACTGAAAGAAGGGAAATTGTTCCTAAAACATCTTATAGCCTCCTGTACATAAATGTGGCATGCAACACACCCCTGTATAAGACACTACTAGATGCGGCTTTCAGACTTCCTAGGACTCTATTGAACCTTAGGCTCTGATACCAAGTTTGTAATGCCTCGATTTTCTGAACCAAAACGCTACACGGTGCTCATGACCCCGAAGGACCACAAGATAACCCATGAGTAATATCTATACCTTTAACTGCATAATATTCTTATAAAATACTGAAACATGAACAAAGAGGGCGTAAGGTTCAATCTTGAATTAAAAAATATCTAAAATAAGGTGGTATCACAGTACCAAAACAAAACTGAAAATACTAAAATCTAATTGGAAAACTCTATAATCGTCTAAAAGCCTCTAAACTGTCTGAATAAGGAGTTGAAGGAACATTTCTCCAACTAACTCCCTAAACTGAAAATAAACTGAAATACTGGAGTAATAACTGTTATGATAATGTCCTCAAAAGATGAGGACTCACTGCTTATTGAACTGCTACCGCTGATCTGGAATCTGCACCTAAGAACCTATAGTGTAACATAAAAAGAAAGGACCATAGCGCAAATACGTCAGTACAACTAAAGTACTAGGTATACGTGGGGGTAGGCTAAATGCATGGGGTTTATATGCATGAACATGATGACTAATATGAACGTGAGAGTATATACATACATACATACGTAACTGCTACTGAACTCATGGAGATACTGACTACTTGAGTTTGAACTCTGACAACATGAGTTTCGTGATACTGAGATACTGAATGACTGATAACATGGATGACTGTATCTAACAGTCCTAATTCTGGGGAAAACTATCTGAGTTCCAAACTGTATCTGAACATCTAAGTCTGAGTTCATTCCTAGCTAACGAGTGATCTCTGAAACTGATAATTAGAATACTCGACTGAATCTGAGATTGAGATCAAGCCTGTCTATCGGGTGACCTCTAGATCTAATAATACGCATATGAATATGGTACCAATCCTATCTGACGGGATGATCCAGCAATTAATGGAACTATATGAGTTCCTTACTGTATCTGAACATCTAAGTATGAGATCAGTCCTAGCTAATGAGTGATCTCTGAAACTGATAATGATAATGCTCGACTGAATCTGAGATTAACATAAAGCTTGTCTATTGGGTGACCTCTAAATCTAATAATAAGCATCTGAATATGGGTCCAAGCCTATGTGACGGGATGATCCAGGAATCAATGGAACTATCTAAGTTCTAAACTGAGATCGATGACTGTATATGACAGTCCTGATTCCTGATTTCTACTCTAAAGACAGATTCTGAAACTGTAACTGTAACTGTGACTGTGGGAGGTAGTAACCTAACCGACATGCCCCAATACTGTACTGGTGGGTTCTTATCTTATCCCTTATTGGAAGGGTGTCAATACCGTGCCACTGGTAGAGACCTCAACTATGGTCAAGCCTCTCTGATGGGTGACCCTGAACAGGAAATCAAGACTAAGGCAATATAATAGTCAAGTATAGCCTTAATCTTATTGGTGACTCCTTTCCTGTGCTGGCTATAAAGTTCTGTAGTATAGGGATTGTTGCTAATGGCTCTACCTTTATAATGGGAAAACCACCATCCCTGCACTCGCTCGGTGCTATTCCCTACTCCCAACTGAAAGACTCTAAAAAGATTAACTGTGCTGAACTGACTAACTAAACTGAACTGATTTATAAACTGATTAACTGAGCTGATAATATTTTCATAGATGAACTAAGCTGAATTCACTGAGTTCCGTTGACTGACGGAAAAGCTACTTAAGATCTGGGGTCTGACTGAGAGTACTGAAACTACTGGGACTACTGAACTACTGAGATTTCTGAGTTTTTCTGAGTCACGTGGCTAACTGAAATCTATGGAGCATAGCTTGACCTAGGATGTCTTGAAACATGACACTACCTCTAGGCACACAGCTATAGTTTTCGGGTACAAGTACCCCCAGGACTCGATGGAAGGAAACTGACACACATGACTAACTTGATCATAAGAGTGGTGTCCACAATTCACAATATCATAACTATGGATTTCATAATAAGAATGATTCTTAACAAACTATCACATGATCGGTAATGCACACAACATGTATATACTTGTATGGCTTCAATAACATCGTCATTCCATATCACAACAATATCATGAGCATCTCATACAACATCTTCAATTCAAGACAATAGCATGGGGATCACGTTGAACATAAACTTAGAACATGGAATAGTCATTTAGGACTTATTATGTCATAAAAGAATGATTTCTATTCCCTTAGGTATTTTCATAAACACCTTACATACACATCTTAGGCATAGGTGGATTCATCAAGATTTCAAACATTCAACCACCAATTTCACATGTTTATAGGTTAAATACCACCATATCCTCACACAAAACATACAAAGAACCCATCTTAGGCATCATCAAACTCCAACAACATGAACATCAACCACCAAAAACATAAACATCATAATATATAATTTAGAAGATGGTTCTTAAGCTTTATGGACGAAAGGAGTCCATGAATCAACTCATGCATACCTTAGAAGGAAGATTCTTGATGATTGACGAAGGAATTTCCTTGAAATTGTATCTTCAAGCTTAATTATACAGCCCTAGTTGTTTTGCTCTTTTAGTTCTCTTGGATGATGATCTTCGAGATGTTAATAGGGTTGTAATATGTTTAGAAGCTATATATTTCGTAGGCTTAAGTTTAGGGACGTGTAAGGAGTGTTAAAAGACTTAATTCCCCTCAAAATAACTCAAGACGGAGTGTTTTTGTCACTTGGAACTGACTTAGGCAGCGGCTAACCAATCCCCTAAGTTTGATTGGGCGGCGCCAAACCAATCGCCTATCCTTACTGTCTCTCACGAAAATGGGCATAACTTTTTGCTCGGGTATTGGATTAAGGTAAAATTGGTATCGTTGGAAAGATAATTCGATCATCTAAAATTTGGTGGGTCGAAATATCCAGAAATTACATATTAAAATCGAGTTATACTCGTTCAAATATGACCCTTACGAAATCGAACACTAAAACTTGATGGATTCAAAAACTCTTAGCTTGTATTACTTTAAGTGACTCATATGAACATTCTTAATGCATCATAAGCTATCCTATCACTAGGATATTCATTGTAATTCATTCACTAAAATGCTACTCATAGGATATGAGGTTTCATACGCAGGAAAACTTATTCACTACCTAGCTTAAAAACATGCGGGGTATAACAATATCTCCCCCTTGGGAACATTCGTCCTTGAATGGAAATTAACTAAGGTGGGAGAGATGATAAGATGAAGTAAGTACAAAACATACACTACTAAAACATAGGTTCATGACTGACATGACTGAAAGCTGAGCATAATATACTGAACATGCATATCTGATGCATGGGATGCTGATTCATGAATATAAGACTGAGGATTCTAATAAAGTGAGTTTTTCTCAAAATGAGAATGCATATCTGATGCACAAGTGAAAGAACGAATCCATGCATATCTGATGCATGATTGCATGACTTACATTATATGTAAATGTATGAGTGAAAATACTAATAAATAGTACTTTCTCTACTGAACACGTATATCTAATGCCTGAATATCTGACTGAGCCGACTCTTGAAAGCTTGACTTATTATGCCATAGCACTTGATAACTAATTTATAACGGGAACATGAAAGGATCAAGAAAAGGTGAGGTATCTCCCCCTTGGGACACTATATCCCTCTAGGAATGTTTACCTTGCTGAGATACTGGGGTGATGCACAGGGCATCTACGAACTAGATTGCAACTTAACTTCCGGGGTCTAAAACTAATGCATGAGATGGACTGAACTTGCAACTACTAGGAGGTTCTACCTTGAAATAGTTACATTTTCTGAGATTTTAGATAGCATGAATAGATGCAAGGATGAGAAAACAAGCTATACAAATCTGACTGCTCACTGGCACGATTTGAGTAATGAAAGAAGGGAAAATCTTCCTAAAACATCTTATAGCCTCATGTACATAAATGTGGTGCGCAACACACCCATGTACAAGACACTACTAGATGTGGCTTTCAGACTTCCTAGGACTCTATTGAACCTTAGTCTCTGATACCAAGTTTGTAACGCCTTAGTTTTCTGAACTGAAATGCTATACGGTGCTCATGACCCCGAAGGACCACAAGCTAACCCATGACTGATATCTGTACCTGTAACTGCATAATATTTATATAAAATGCAGAAACATGAACAAAGAGGGTGTAAAGTTCAATCTTGAATAATAAAATATCTAAAATAAGGTGGTATCACAGTACCAAAACAAAATTGAAAATACTAAAATCTAATTTGAATACTCTATAATCATCTAAAAGTCTCTAAACTGTCTGAATAAGGTGTTGAAGGAACATGTCTCCAACTAAGTCCCTAAATTGAAAATGAAATGAAATACTGGAGTTTTAACTGTAAAGATCATGTCCTCAAAAGATGAGGACTCACTACTTACTGAGATCCTACCTCTGATCTGGAATCTGCACCTAAGAACCTGTGGTGTAACATAAAATAAAAGCACCATAGCGCAAATGCGTCAGTACAACTAAAGTACAGAGTATACGTGGGGGTAGGCTAATGCATGGGGTTTATATGCATGAACATGCTGACTAATATGAACATGAGAATACACACATACATACATATGTAAATGCTACTGAACTCGTGGAGATACTGACTACTTGAGTTTGAAATCTGACAACATGAGTTTCGTGATACTGAGATACTGAATGACTGATAACATGGATGACTGTATCTAACAGTCCTAATTCTGGGGAAAACTATCTGAGTTCCAAATTGTATCTGAACATCTAAGTTTGAGATTAATCCTAGCTAACGAGTGATCTCTGAAACTGATAATGAAAATACTCGACTGAATCTGAGATTAAGATCAAGACTGTCTGCCGGGTGACCTCTAGATCTAATAATAAACATATGAATATGGGACCAAGCCTATGTGAAGGGATGATACAACAATCAATGGAACTATCTGAGTTCCTTACTGTATCTGAACATCTAAGTATTAGATCAGTCCTAGCTAATGAGTGATCTTTAAAACTGATAATGATAATGCTCGACTAAATCTGAGATTGAGATCAAGCCTGTCTGCCTGGTGACCTCTAGATCTAATAATAAGAATCTAAATATGGGACCAAACCTATCTGAAGGGATGATCCAGGAATCAATGGAACTATCCGAGTTCCAAATTGAGATCGATGACTATATATGACAGTTCTGATTCCTAATTTCTACTCTGAAGACAGATTCTAAAACTGTAACTGTAACTGTGACTGTGGGAGGTAGTAACCTAACCGACATGCCCCAATACTGTACTGGTGGGGTCCAATATTTTCCCTGATTGGGAGGGTGTCAATACCGTGCCACGGGTAGAGACCTCTACTATGGTCAAGGCTCTCTGACGGGTGACCCTGAACAGGAAATCAAGCCTAAGGTAATATAATAGTCAAGTATATCCTTAATCTGATGGGTGACTCCTGTCCTATGCTGGCTACACATTTTTGGAGTACAGGGATTGTTGCTAAAGGCTCTACCTTTATAACCGGAAAACCACTATCCCTGCACTCGCTTGGTGCTAGTCCCTACTCACAACTGAAAGACTCTAAAATGATTAACTGCGCTGAACTGACTAACTAAATTGAACTGATTAACTGAGATGATAATATTTTCTTAGCTGAACTAAGCTAAATTCACTGAGTACCATTGACTGACAGAAAATCTACTTGAGATCTGAAGTCTGACTGAGAGTACTGAAACTACTGGGACTACTGAACTACTGAGATTTCTGAGTTTTTCTGAGTCACGTGACTAACTGAAATCTATGGAGCATAGCTTGACTGAGGATGTCTTAAAACATAACACTAGCTCTAGGCACACAACTATAGTTTTTGAGTACAAGTACCCCATGGACTCGATGGAAGGAAACTGACACACATGACTGACTTGATCATAAGAGTGGAGTCCACAATTCACAATATCAGAAGTAAGGATTTCATAATAAGAATGATTCTCAACAAACTATCACATGATCAGGAATTCACACAACATGTATATACTTTCATGGCTTCAATATCATGGTCATTCCATATCACAACAATATCATGAGCATCTCATACAACATCTTCAATTCAAGAGAATAGCATGGGGATCACATTGAACATTAACTTAGAACATGGAATAGTCATTTAGGACTTATTATGTCATAAAAGCATGATTTCTATTCCCTTAGGTATTTTCACAAACACCTTACATGCACATCTTAGGCGTAGGTTGATTCATCAAGATTTCAAATATTCAACCACCAATTTTACATGTTTATACATTTAATACCACCATATCCTCACACAAAACATACAAAGATCCCATCTTAGGAATCATCAAACTCCAACTACATGAATATCAATCACCAACAACATAAACATCATAATACATAATTTAGAAGATGGTTCTTGACCTTCATGGACGAAAAGAGTCCATCAATTAACTCATGCATACCTTAGAAGGAATATTCTTGATGATTGACGGAGGAATTTCCTTGAAATTGGATCTTCAAGCTTAATTATACAACCCTAGTTGTTTTTCTCTTTTAGTTCTCTTGGATGATGAGCTTTGAGATGTTAATAGGGTTGTAATATGTTATGAAGGTATATATTTCATAGGGTTAATTTAGGGAAGTGTAAGGAGTGTTAAAAGACATAATTACCCTCAAAATAACTCAAGACAGAGTGTTTATGGCACTTGGAATTGACTTAGGCAGCGCCTAACCAATCGCCTATCCTTACTGTCTCTCATGAAAATGGGCATAACTTTTCGCTCGGGTATTGGATTAAGGCAAAATTGATATCATTGGAAAGATAATTTGATTGTCTACAATTTTGTGGGTCTGAATATGCAGAAATACTACATTAACATCGAGTTATACTCATTCAAATATGACCCTTCTGAAATCGAACAATAAAACTTGATAGATTCATAAACTCTTAGCTTGTATTACCTTAAGTGACTCATATGAACATTCTTAACGTATCATAAGCTATCCTATCCCTAGGATACTTGTTGTAAGTCATGAACTAAAATTCTACTCACAGGATAAGAGGTTTCATACGTAGGAAAACTTATTCACTTTCTAGCTTAGAAACATGCGAGGTATTACACCATCTCGGCAAAAAATATCCATAGGTACATGTCATTAAGGAGAAATACTCCACTAAACCCCATTAGGCCAACAAACTCTGATATAGGGATATTCCAAATCCACCCCCGAATCTCATCATTAAAAAATAAAAATACCAATCTCGAGACTGAGGTCAAAGTCAAAACCACTATAAAAAAATCTACAACTCAAGATAAGGAACTTCCAATTTGCTAACTCAAAAAGCGGTCATAGGAAATGTCACCTACCTCCAACTCTCTAACTGAACTTAAGGCAAAACGAAATTGCATAAAAGGAGCATCCAATCTCTATATTAACAACATAGGCAAACTATCCCAATGGAATGAACCCAACAAATCAAAGAGGTGAATCCACGACATCTCAGTCTCAACATCACTAGAAGGTGATGAACTATCCATAAACGAAGAATAAAACTAAAACTTATCTATCTCATAATAGCGCTATATCCAAAGGATAGTCAAAAAAAACTTTCACAACACAGGAGGCAAATCTAAGAATCTCAAACTCAAAAATAGGTAATATAACTAAGTTGTAAACTCTAGTGTCATAACAGAGTCACAAAAGTTCAACCTGCTTTTTGATAGCATAATATATCCCTGAATCAATCTAATACAGCTAACAAAGAGGAAACACAGTCAACCTTATCACACTAGGGGAATTAAATTATCACATCAACCTATATCTACTCAAGAAACCAAATAATATCACAAGAAAATGAAAGTCTAACTCGATAACACTAGTCTATACAACCACCCAACAAGAATCATTTACATCATGTGATAATATCGAGTAATTTCAATAACCTCAAGCAATTGTATCAATAGAAACAATAATATCAAAATTAAATTACAGAATAAGCGGTACCAAAATGAACATCAATATCATGTACCACTCAAAGGCCACAATAGGGCTAATGTGCCAAGATAAATTGGACTCGAACCCAAACCGCGCATATAGGGGAACACCATCACTATAGATATACTCCATCTACTACTAAAAGAAATAAACCACGAAGTGGTCACATAATCATAATTCTAATAACAGGGCACATAATGATCAATATCAATTCATCAAGGTATAAAATAAATAATGGGTATGAAAACTCCAATACACATAATTAGAGATAAATGCCAGAAATAAAAACACACCAATCATGGTGACATCTGTAATCACATGACTATCGGGCATAAGGAGAAATAAATCTTAATGGGACCACCTTAGACCGATCGATTTAATCACCAACTAAGGTACCACACACACTATATTTAAAAGAAGACTCCCCAACATCATGAGGCTAATCTGAATAAGTAGAATGACTAGAAATCCTAAGTCAGAGGAACTCTCTAGACTAGTAGTCGATCTCTCTACAGTCAAATGAAATATTTAAAGCACTAGCATGACAATAAACAAACTAATCCCAAATAGATGACCAACTGACACTGAGAGAAATTCATAAAATTATGTCCATACTTCTGAAATCACAGCCTGTCTCGAGTGATCTAGGCTGGAAGGGAATACATACTAACTCTAGCTAATTATTTATCTCATACCTAGGGAATACTCTAGACTTGTGTCTCATCATGGAATAATCAAATTAAGATCATAGAATACTTTGAGATACTGCCCCACATAATACAAAATGGTTTCCATGGCCTAAAAAACCATACCACACTCCCCAAGTAAGATGGGGACTCTATCCACTTTGATCATCACAACTAATATGAGAACTTCTCATAGTATGGAATACTGCTAGCGTAGAGTTGATGGGATGCAAGTGAAATAAAACTCTACCAAAGGGATCCTCAATCCCAAAAAAATGCCAATAACACTAAATTGATGGCATGACTCTTTCCGCCATTTCCATAAGTCTCAATACTTGTGCTCTCTATAGTCCTCTAATAATCAACACCGTGTGGGAAGGAAGATTTGGTTATTATCAAGTGCTCTGATGTCAAATAGAGTGACAATACTAACCCTCTAACATATCCATCCACTAATGTTTGGCTCAAAAGGATATAGCATAGGAAAATACCTAGACCATTTGACAAATCCAATCTCGTACTCAAAGATGGTAAATAACCTTGATGAACACTAGTAGACTTAACTCTGGTCTAAGAACTACTCAATTTATTGAACGTCATCCATGGATGAGAGCGATCTACAACATGACTCAAACTCCAAATGCTCAACTTTAAAGCCTAAGGTAGTCATAAGCTCAACTAGAGCCTAAGATGGTCTAAATATTTTTTTACTACCGCTGAAGATCTTAGATATCCATCTCTAACTCTTTTATCTGATGCTATGCTAAAACTCTACAAATACGTGTTGAAATCTCATTTGCATCTATTAATAAGGTTGCATCAACCTGTGGGGATAGAATAGAATTAAAGAATGCGTTCGAGGTTTATAAGAATGTGGACACACAATAAAAAGTCAAGAAGCAAATTTTCAAAATATCACTATAGACTTCCGAAGATAGGTTACGTATGTCTCTGCATCAATCTACAAGACTCTACTAGAGATTAACTCTTGTCCTAATAAATCAATGAAACTATTGCTCTAAAACCAATTTGTCATGACCTAATTTATTAGGTCATGATGGTGCCTACCATAACCCTTATGTAGGCAAGCTAACAAATATTCTGGAATGGTTAGTAACAGACTACTCAATATTATAAGGAAAAGAAAATTAAATAAGTGAAATAAAGATCATTACATAATAGAATCCCAAAATAGTGTAGTATTAGTACACGAGCTTATAATGTCACAAGTGTACAAAAGTGAAACAACAATGGATTTAAACTGATACAAATTATCTATTGATACAATATAGAGATTAGCTTAATACAAAAGAGTGAGATAAGTAATACTCCAAACATTAAGATCTCACTCTAAGTCACTGAACCCTGGCTACTCTGCATGATGTACATATCCACGGTGATAACCTGTAATATGATCTGCAGGCTGCAGAAGTGTAATATGAATACTAACCGAATGGTACTCAATAGGAAATTGCCAACTAAGCTCCAAAGATAAAGCAAATATATACAACTATAAATGGAATGGAAACTATAGCCAAGATTCTAGAGCATATATAATAAGTCATAGAGAATAATAAGGGACAACTATCCTGTTCAAGTTCAAGAGTCTAACATAACAATACTAAGGAAGTATCAAGGTAGACTATCCTATTCTAGCCACATTTATCAAATGTCAATATTATACCATATATCCCAGGCCAATATATGGATGGAGAGCAAAAGAAAGATATATAGAAATATACAAGGTCAAGAAATGAAAATACAATATGAACAAGCAAAGAAAGGGATATACGGTAGTTCAATCTCTTCATATAAATATATACATATATATTCATATACATAAACATAAGGTCATCTGAAAGAGAAATCTAGATTATCATATCCTTATTTAAGACCTCATCATAATACTATCAAGATTTAATAATATAATTTTGATGGTTTCTAATCCTCATGGCTAAACATGAAATGATTGTACATATGAAACACCTAGGATTTTGGACCCTTAGAAAATTTCCTTTGTTGAATCTTCTAGACTAGGTACGACTCTAGGGTACTAGTTGTACCCTTGTATATGTCTTAGTGACCCCCTCTCATATACAAGATAGTATGGTGGGGGTTAAACACTATATAAGATATGACTTAGCCTCCCTATGGTCCCATATTAGGGTACGAGTCTCACAATAACTAGTATAATGTGTTAATCTTAACCTAAATGAAACTGTCTTAGGTATGATTTGGGGATATGATTAAGGGTACCATTCATACCCTTGGGTATAAGTCATGAGCGTGTTTCCATACCTTTGTTAGTGTAGGGGTCCTTGGTAAGGCTAATATCAAGATTTAGGATACCACTCGTACCCTAGGGTACGGTTGAGCTAGGTGAGTATTACCAACCTGAGAAGTCACTTTTTAATTTTTAAGTCAAGGGCTCTATGGATATTTCCCACACTAAAACCCTGAAGTACCCTCACTATATAATGTATTTTTTCCTCCTAAACACTCATTTTGAAAGATCAAAATCTCCTAAAAACTTTCTCATACACACTATTGAAGACCGGAGGCTAGGATTCCAAAGGGTATTCATCTAGAGGCAAAAAAGGAGTACAGTTATTTGAGGGTTCATTTTGTTTAAGGAATGTGACTCTTTACCTTATTATTAAATCAAGTATCATTTCTTTTAAACATGGATTATGACTTGTAAATGGTTATTTTAAAATCAAATATTAAGGGTTTTTTATGCCTAGTTATGAGTAATGTTTGCTCTTGCTTAGACTTGTAGTTATACATAATATTGGCAATGATTTGCACATGTGGGTGATTTTTTTCTATGGTTTAACAAATGGGTCTTGAGTAACCCTAATACTTTAATTTTGGCCTTGGTAAAGGCATGCCTACAAGGTGTTTAGGAAAATATCTAAGATAAATGTATAGTCACATATTGATAATATTTTGAACTAGGGAAATGGACCAATAAGTATAAGAGGTTGGTAAATGTTATGGTAAAGATATTGTTAGCCATCTAATAAGTTAATATATGTTTTTTATAGTTTGACGGAAAAAGAGTTAAAGTCCCTAAATATGAACTTTAATTATGTTTGAACTAATGTGTGGCGTAAGAATGTTAATGAAGAATGAATGGTTTTATAAGGGTTTTGATGACTATAAATTGAATTGAATGATAAATTGAGTTAAGCCTTGGCTTATTAAAGTGTTTGATTAATAAAAGGTTCCATGAAGACCTCGTGGACATTTATGGTGATAAATTGGTTAAATGGGCTAGAGTCCCTAACTATTGAATTGAATGGATGCTGAGGTATGGACAAAGGGTTAGAGTACCGATATCGACTAATGATAGTTGCAATGACATATGGTTAAAGTTCCTTACCTAATAAGGTGTCTTGTCATTAAAGTACATTGCCTAATAAGGTGGCTTGTGGTTAGTGTCCCTTGCTTAATAAAATTTCTTGTGTTTACAGTCCCTTGCCTAATGAAATGGTATGAGGTTAAAATACCTTGTACAATGACATGGATTGAGGTTAAATTCCATTAACTAGTGAAATTGCTTGGGGTTAGAGTCCCACGCCTAATAAAATGACTTGAGGTAAAAGTCCTCTTTCTTGATATGATTGGGAAGTTCAATTCGTCCAAAGTATGAGGATGGAAGGTTAGAGTCTTCTACTTCATGAATTGTTATTGAGTGCATCAAGAATGATAGTTAAGTCTTTTTTCCTTTTTGCACATTATAAATATGTTATGTAGCAACATGTATGCCTATGTATATAATGTGGTTGATTATGATGTTTTGACTTTTTTTTTAAGTGATGACTCTATTTTTTCCTTATCCTTGAGTTACATTCTAGAGATCAAACTTCGAATGCTATGTACCCATATGACATAAGGGACAAAGCTTTTTCTTCTTTTCATGCACAGTGACTAGGTGATCGTAGCGGTTCGTGTGTTGACTTTGAAGTGGTGAGATTCCTACTTCAGAAGGATACATTTCATAGTCTTTTTGGACATAGACTTATTTATCCTTGGTTTGGCTATTGTTGGGGACATGTCCCAGCATATATATATATACTTTGGATTTGTGTAGAGGCATTATGGATGACTGTGGACTTAAGTATGTTGATATAAATGAAATGTTTAGACATTTTCTAAGTTTGATATTAGTTTTGTTTCTTCTATCTATATTTATGGTTGGAATTAATCCGACACATATGGATTGGGGTGATGGTTAGGTTTGGCTAACAGGGCGATCTCTGGTCCATGTTGGGCTTGAGATACCCATCGACATGGCTTAGTCTCAGGTCGTGGTGGCATAATAGTGCAATAATAAGATAGAAGAGGTCATAAACATACCTCAAATCTCGGTACCGGATCAGCTATCATAAGCTAGCCATAATAATGATCATAGAAATGATAGTAACAATATCAATAATAGCCGAATAACCAGCTACTCCAGACAACGACATACCAAACTGAGCCTATGCGTAACCCCACTGCCCAAGACTAAGAATGTTCAATTAGCAAACAACAATACAAGGCATATTCTTCACCCATATCAATGCCACCGTCCCATACCGAATGATAGACACAAGTGCATACTGGTGATTGGTGATGTGCATGAAGGAATGAATGCAAGGTATATAATCAATATCAAAACTCTTCATAACTGTCATCATTATGACCAACACCATCACAATCAACCTCCAGTATTGTCAGGTATCAATATCTCATCAATATATCCTATGGACTTGCCGAGTATTAAATCTCATTACAAAATCCTCTAGCCTTTCTATGTATCATTATCATCACAATAGTATCCTCTAGACTTGTCGGGTATTAGTATAGTTACAACATTATCCTCCAGTGCTGCCAGGTATCAGTATTATCAAAATAGTATCCTTCAGCCATGCCGGGTATGAGTATCATCATAATTACCATTATGGAATAACATATAATAATATACTCATGAACATAATCATATCACCATAAAGTATCAATCTAGTCAATACTTCCCAAGTACTTGTTATTAGCTAACCAACACAATTTATAAAGAAACCATTAGTTTGCTAGTCATCACATGACCTCTAGTTATTTGTCTAAATATTATCCATATTCAATAGATAGTAACAAACCATTAATTATTAGATATCCAACATCTAACATCTAGCCAAGGTTCATCACAGACCCTAATAACCATTTATCCCCTATTCTATTTTATAAACTAATCATTATCTATCCGTTAACTATTATTAACACATAACTACTTATCATCTAACCATCTTTATTAACTGACATCATTAATTAACTAACCATCGTTATCCAACTAATCCTTGTTTAACTATTCATTAATCAGCCATTTAGAAACTTTTTATTGTTATTAACTAATCACCTCGTATTACCAATATCACTTAATATATAGCCTCGTTAATACACAACTCATTATTTATCGACCAATTGACATCACAAACTTAGTCATCAATATCAATTAATCTTCACCTATGCTAGACCTGACCACACCATAAGCCACATATCAACCATCGATAGCTACAATATTTTAACTAAGCAAGACTCATTAACTAATACATTTGATTCTTAGCCACCAAGTTCTATAGTCTCCTAATAGACAACTGACTAACACATAGATTAACCCTTAATTAGGAAGAACAATCATAAGGTCATATTTCATCTAGAATCATATTAGTTACTGATATAATAATCATGAATTTACCAAATCTATTCATGCCATCTACAGTTTCCAATTAAAAAGGTCGTATGCAACATACTGCATCTTTCTCCATCCTATACTGGAGAGATGTGTATATAAAACATGAATATTAATACATAGACTATAATTGTATCCTATATAATGACAAAGTTCTTGGATATCCAATCATTATCATAAGACGGCCTTTGCCCACTAATATATCCAGAATAAACACAACAACGTAATCATGGCTTTGGGACCATATATGTATCCAAAACTTATATCAATAATCATATTTATAAGTCATAGCATATCTCTAGTCATCTCACATATAGGAGGCATCTCTCATATAGGATGCATAATATCAATAAGCATATAATCATCTCTCATATCGGAGGTATCTCATATCTAGGAGTCATAATATCAACAAGCTTGTAATCATCTCTCATATAGGAGGCATCTCACATCTAGGAGGCATAATATCAATAAACATGTAATCATTTCTCGTATAGAAGGCATGTCACATCTTGGGGGCATAATATAAATAAGCATATGATCATCTCTCATATAGGATATATTATATCAATAGGTCATACATCATGACTATGAGGAATAACATCTTTATAGGTCCAAAAATAAAGTCTAAGAAGAAGTAGCATCTCTATAGGCCAAACATGAAGTCTAAGAGGAAAGTAGCATCTCTATAGGCCAAACATCAAGTATAAGTAGAAAGTAGCGTCTCTATAGGCCAAACATCAAGTATAAGAGGAAGAAGCATCTCTATAGGAAAAACATCAAGTCTAAGAGGCAGTAACATCTCTATAGGCCAAATATCAAGTCTACGAAGAAGTATCATCTCTATAGGCTAGACATCAAGTCTAAGATAAAAGTAGTATCTATATAGGTAAAACATCAAGCCTAAGAGGAAGTAACATCTCTATAGGCAAAACATAAAATCTAAGAGTAAGTAGAATCTCTATAGGACACATAACATATCTAGGAGGAATATCATCTCTAATGCCCAATATCAATTACACAAGGAGTATTATAGCCATAGCTCAAAAAGACACAATTCAGGGAATATTAATAAAACTAACTAAGTCACGATGTAATTTTATACTAAGGTTTACTAGCCTCAACTATGTCTAATATCTGCAACTAAGCCCATAAGGAGAACACGAGTCTTAGCCAATGTGGGCCGAACGATCCTACTTCTAAACCTCAATTTCCATAACAAGGCACACCATGCTGCAAATTAAGCTAAGATATCTAGTTCAATTTCATGATGTCAAGTAAGCCACATTCAAGCTTAAGATAGGAGCTTCAACTATAAACAAGGGTACTCAAGTCAACTCTACCCAAGTTAGGGTTTCAAGACTACCACACTAGTCCAATAAGGTTAAATCTACAATTCATGTTTCAAATTCTAAGAGAACATCCCAAATATAGAATTACATCATAACCATGCTATAACTAATCTAAACTAGATAGGAAAGATAATAGGGTTAAAAGGGGGTATAAATATGCCATCATATGGGTCCAAAACCCTCATCTAATCTCCAAACATCACAATTAAGGCTAAGTTATTCTACTCATAATCAATCCTAACATCCAATTTATGTGCGATATACATCACATTTCATCGATGAGGAAGAGTAGACAAATTCTGACCTCAAAACCAAGCCACAAACCTCAAATCATTCACTATATGCTTGTCTTAACTTCACAATCCCCAAAATGCCATCACACGAACAAAACCATGATCTACTCATCAATATGAGTCTAATGATATGCATATTTTACTGTTGTGCTTTGGGTCCAAAAATGATACCAAAACCCCCAAGTGGATCCCACTTATGAAAAATGAGTTTCTGAAGCCAACCCAATGTTCACACATGAACAAGTAACCATAACGCTCAAGAAATAGGTGAAAATTAAGTATACTCTGGGATAAAATCAAGCCCTAAGGTACATTGGGGTTTTGGATCCAAATTAGGAAATTTAAGAATGAATTCAAGGGATTCTTACCTTAAACTTGAAGATAATCGTGATAAAAGATGACAATATAGATCCTAAGTCACCGACCATGACTAATTTGTAATTAGAACACTATATTATGGTTTATAGGTCTTAATGGAGGAGGAAAATAGGAAATTCTTTTCCAAAATAGCTATTTAAAATACTACTAACAGGCCCTTAGGAATGGACATCGTGAGCCCTTGCGTGTCGCGAATACGGTCATCGCAATTGCGGTATTTACTAAACTTGGTGATCATTGAAACTTGGAATTTAAATCCAAGTTTCGTTCAAGGCCTAAGCATTCATTCGGAATAAATTTTTTGCAAATGGTATATGTAACCACCATAAATTCGACATTCCAGATGCGTTGGAGAAGTTGGATTTCAACTTGATGTCATTTCACTTAAGTTTTTGCTCTTTGGCAATTTTGAACCAGTGAAGACTTCTAAATAGAAAATTGGTTCTAAGAAGCATATGAATTGCCCAGTGACCAAATCATTGGTCCCAGCAAGTCATAAATGACTTAGGACAACTATGGAGATAATCAAACGATGGATATAAGAGTAAATATGGAAAATAACATGAAAGATCATCACATCAAAACCTAAAACCCATCCTAAATCTAACATAATATCATAAGCATACTATGAATTAGATCAATATAACAAGGGGTAAAACCTAGCCCACCTGGACGCCGAAGAAAGTTCACAACATCTGCTAAATCACCGCATATCCCTATCGAGAAGCTTCCGTAAGATGCCCAACAATCAAAATCACATCTACTCATCAATAACAGAACATCGATAGCCATATTGCATTATTGTGCTTTTGGTCCAAAAATCACTACAAAGACCCATGTGGGTCCTAATCACGAAAATTGCATTTCTAAAACTAGCCTAACTTTCTCACATACTCAAGGAATAATACTCTCAAAGATGGTTGAAATCCAAGATAAATTTGGGATAAAATATAGATCTTAAGGTTTAGGGTGTTTGAATAAGAAATAAAGAAAATCTACCAAGAAAAGGGTGAATTCTTACCTCAAAACGTAAGGAAAATAAAAAAATAAGCATTAATCAAGCTTCCCATATTACCCACAAGCTTAAATCCCACTTAACCTCACTATTTAGGGATTAACCTCTTAAGAAATAGATGAAAATGGGTAAATATAAAATAAGGGGTCTATTTATACCCATCACAAGACCTCGAGTTCCGATATCATAACATGAGATATTTCTATCTTGATACCTTTCTATTGCCACACGTGTATTGATCAAGACCATCAGTAGAAATTATGGTTCCTAGACCTACTCTAGCGAGTTGTGATCATTGTCTAATGAGCTGTTATCATGGTGTATCAAAAGCTTGATACATCAATTTTTTTTCCAATGTCCAGAATAGACTTCAACTTGGTACTCATAATTTATTTGAAACCTTGTATATGCAAAAACACTATATAACCATATCAAATTTGACATTCTAGACTAAATAGCGCTGTCAAAATTTCCATTAGAGGTCATTTTCAAAAAATATGGGACCCACACCTATATTCTATTTGCTTAACTTTTCAACCAATAGGTCAAAATAAGCTTGGGTACCTCGAGAACCAAACAAAAGGTTCTTCTAGATTGAAATAGATATTTTGGAGTGCTAGAAAAGTCAGAATTTGTATTCGAGGTTGTTTAACTAAAGTTTTTGCCAGGTGTCTATTTGGAACCAACAAAGACTTTAAAATAGGAAATGTCTCTAAAAATCAAACAAACTTAGTTCCAGAAAGTAATAAATGACTTGGGGGAACTATGGAGAAGCTCTAACGACAAAGAAAATGGTATATAGAAAATGACCTGAAGAGTCATTATAATATCCGCTACTAAAGTAACTATCATTAGCGAAAGTTAAGGATTAGGATATACTTAAAGTCTTGAACAAGTGAGGATACTAGTTTCCCATCTCACTTTCAATCTCTAAATTAGCCTTCTCTATAAAGTGGTTCCTCTACGAACCTTAAGCTACAAGAATCTCCCTAATGCCTAGCCCCATAACATCACTAGACAAAATAAGTATGGGCTCCACCACAAAGGTCAATCACTCATCTAGATGGACGGAGTCCTATATAAGCACATGAGATGGATAAAGAATATATTTCCACAATATTGAAACATGGAAAACTGGATGGACAACAAAAAAATTTAGAGGTAAAGCTAACTCATAAACTACCACACCAACTATGTGAAGAATCTTGAAATGTCAAATATATCTAGGGAAAATCTTGCCTTTCCTACCAAACCTCATCACACCCTTCATGGGTGATAACTAGAGGAATACTCAGTCAGGAATGCCAAATATCAAGGCACAAAGTCTACGGTCTGCATAGGCCTTTTGCCTACTCTAAGTTGTTCTCAACTTACCCTAAATCACTTTGACTATGTCCAATGAATCTTGAAGAAAATTAGTACCACAGGTATAAATCATGAAAGTATCAAACCATCCAATCGGAGAACGATATCTCATACCATGCAAAGCCTCAAAAGGCACCGTCTCAATACTCGAATGATAATTTTTTTTATTAGAAAACTATGCCAAGTCTAAGTAATCCTCCCACTGTCCTCCAAAATCCATAATATAGGCTCGAAGTATATCCTCAAGCACCTGCGTATTCTACTTGAACTATCTATCGATCTACGAATGGAAGGCGATACAAGATCCACCTGAGTACCTAACTCCTTCTAAAAATATCTCCAAATGCTATAAATGAACACGAAACCTTGTTTCAAAATAATATATATGGGCATACCATGCAAAAAGACTACCTCATGCACATAGATGTAGGCTAACTTCTCATCTCTGAAAGACATCTAAATAGGAAGAAAATATGTAAAGTTGGTCAATCGATCTGCGTTGACCTAAATACCTTCAGAACCACGAGATATATGTGGTAAACCACTAACAAAATCCATGGTAATCTGCTCCCATTTCCACTTGGGAATGGACAATCTCTGAACTAAACCACCTGGTTGTTGATGCTCGACCTTTACCCTTTGACAACAAAGAAAACGAGCTATAAAATATGACACATCACTCTTTATGCCACTACACCAATAATGTTGTATTTAATCACTATACATCTTGGTTGTTCCCAAATGAATGGAATATCTAAAGCGGTGAGCCTCATGCAAAATCACCTGAATCTAGTTATTAATTTTTAGAACACAAATGTCGCCAACAAATTGAAAAACAACCTCAAAATCTATGTTAATCCTCCTGGACTCACCATCTAATACCTTATCATGAAACAATCAAACTAAACTATCCTAAAATTGACGATATCAAGGAGAAGGCCTTGCCTCAATAAAGGAAAATATAGGAAATAAAGGCCTCACCTAAACACTAGCAAGAATTCTCCTAGGGTCTAAAATATCAAGGCAAACCATCAAGTTGGATAAGGACTTAATATATTGTTCCAATAGCCTCTGTGAAACTGAAATACAAGCCAAACTACTTGAAATATCCTGGGTTTTGACTGATAGAAAATTTCTCGGAAATCCTTTCTTTGGACCCAATACTACTCATGGATACAAGTCATATGATGGGGTATGAGTCGTATGTTCCTGTCATATGTTGACTAGTGTTAGTTAGTGGGACGGTATTGGTCACTCGAATGGGTATGACTTAGAAGTGTTAGTCGTAGGGCTTGGTGCAAATCGTATTAGGGACTTGTATGGTGGGCAGTATTTAATCCTCCAAGTATTTTATTCTGTCAGGGATATGGGGTATGGGTATGGATCATATTCTATGGTTACAAATTTGGAGGATGAGTCATATACTAGACACTATTTGATCCAAGGGTTGAGGCTTAGATACGAGTAGTAGATATCGATCGTATAGGAGGGGATGACTCAGATGGGTCAATCGTATCTGTTTGATAGGTTTTTATGGGATTTAAGTGGGGTTATCCTTGACATTTCCCTACTTTCCCTAATTAGAACCCACTACTTTTAATACACTTAGGAGTTATTTACCCTTTTATTCAATTCCTTAACACTTTGAAACTATTCCAAAACCCTCCATAGTTCTCTCAAGGGCTTTTGGGTAAAGAATTCTAAGGTTTTATCTTATGGATTGCTTTAGGGATTATCTTGGTAATTTCTTTCAATCAATTCTTTGGTATAAGGCATGATTCTCTTCCCTCAAAGGCATGGTTTATATGATTTGTTTCATGGTTTTACTATTTCATAAATTTGGCTTTAAACTATAATTAGTGGTTTTGATATTAAATGCATGGTTATGTTTTTCCTATGGTTTTAATTATGCTTGAATATACATTAATGATGGTTTTGGACAATTGGATTGTATGATAATGGTTTAATGGTGTTTGGAATTAGTTTTGGTCATATTATGCCCCCAAGGATTTTGATAAATCATTGCATTGACTTCATTTTATGGAACTCTTTCATATTTTAAACTAGACAAAGGATTTATGCATGGCTTAAATGGTTTTTAAAGAATAAAGGATAAATGGTTGTTCTTGTAGATAACACAAAAGTCTTCCAAGTGGATTAAATATTGTATATGAAAGAGCACTTATGATCTCCTTAACCTAAATAGTTTGTCTATGGGTATTACTTGCAAGAAAGGGGTGGTATGATGATACCACCAATATTGGCCTTGGTTAATAAATGGTAAATAAATTGTTTAGACATGGTTTTTATTAAGAATTAATGGTAGGGTGAGTATCTAAGCCGTGGAAGGTGGCGGTCCCGGGGGACCAAAACCGTAAACTCATGTTTACCAATATGAGGGGTCTTGATGACCATGTGTGTGTGTCATATTTTACATTGGGGGATGTACTAGTGATCCCATGAGATATTCCTTGTTCCTGTGGCTATACCCACTAGGGCCCTTTCAGCACGGGGAGCTAAACTCGTATGGCTTGTGGGTGGTTAGGACGGTAAAGCTACAAAACCCAGGTAAAGGTTTTAAGTGCATGCTAAACTTGGTCCCCTTTCCTATAACTTATATTTGTATGTTTGTATGCATTATGGATTGTTTTACTTGGTTTTATAACTGGTATTATTTTATCCTTATCTTGAGATTCATGTTACTGGTCGCTCGCTAAGACCATCTACTGGTAGTTGTATACCCAAACTATGCAGGAACCGACCATTCTACACCTCATGTTTAGCATACAAATTTGGTATTAGTATTTAGATTAAAGTTGTGATCTTCCATCTTTTTAGAAGACTTTATTTCATATTATGAATTTCTTTAGACACTTCTCTTTTATTTTGGATATTAGTTTTACCTATTGTAAGGGTAATATCCCAATTGGTTTATTTATTCTGTTGGATAGAGGTTTTTTGGTGCTTCTATGGGTTGGTATGGGTGGGATCAGCATTAGTGTCAGCTTTGGCATTTGAATAGGCTGGGAAGATGTTATCATCAGACATGATTTCTCACTATTCCATCATATAAAATTTTGTGATTGATTTTTGTATTATGTTTTGGTATTCCCTTTGGTTTATGTACTTTGGTTTGGTTTTTCATAGTTGGGCAGATGGTGCGGTACGGTAGGACTCAGTTGGGTTGGTCATGATTGTGACCCTATCCCAGAGTCTTAATGAGAACAATAATACTATTGTGTTATTTTATCGAAATTCAGCCTATCTAAGGCTGGACATAGGTGGTTGGGTTGGGTAACAGGCGGTCCCTGGTTTTGGTTGGACTGGGGATGCCCATTATGATAAGGCTTGGGGATGGGTCATATCAAGTTGGTATCAGAGCCTATGTTCATGTTCAACTGGGAAGTCCACAAAGCCGTGTCGTGTAGAGTTTCTTTTAGTGGTGTGAAGTGCACCACACTCATAAGAAAGAGGTTGCAAGATATTTAGGAATGTTTCACTTTTTTGGTATTCTATCTTCAAGCTTTATTTCTCAATCCTGGAATCTCCTCTAATCCTTGTTTGTTCATCTTTGAGATCATGCCTCCTAGATCTAGAACACAAGAAAATTCTTTCATCCCATCTGGGGATAATGTTGAAGGGGTACGTCTTACATCTGGAGTACATCTTCGATCTTATGGTACTATTCCTAATGGTGCTGGAGTTTCTTCTATTTTGGCTAGTTCTCCCCAAGTCCCTCAGGGTAACATGATGAACATAGAATTTTGTCAGTCTATTCATGTCATTGCCCAATTAATTACTGCTCATGGGGATCGGGGTGCGATTGGTTCTTTTTCTGCAGAGTCCATAAGGGTTGGATAATTTATAAAGATAGGTCCTCCAACTTTTATAGGGGTTAAGGTGGAGGACGATCCATAAGGCTTCTTAAATTAGATGGAAAAAGTCTTTTGGGTGATGTAGGCTACTAATGTTGAGGGGGTTAACTTTGTAGCTTATCAGCTCAAGAATGTTGCTTATTATTGATATGAGAAGTGGAATAGGGATAGAGGCGATATGGAAGAGAAAGGGTTGTGGGAGGCCTTTTTTAATACCTTTTTCTATCGGTTCGCTCCTCAAGAGTTGAGGGAAGTAAAGATGTAGGAGTTTATGAATCTTAGGTTAGGGAGGATATCTGTAAAGAAATATGTTTTAAAGTTCCATCATCTATCAAGGTATGCTCCTGATTAGGTGACTGATATGAGGTCGAAAATAAGGAAGTTCACTTATGGGTTGAATAGTGATTTGGTTCTGGAGAGCAATATTGCCTTGCTGATTAAAGGTATGGACATCTAGAGGTTAACTGTTCATATGCAGAAGGTTAAGAATAAGAAGATAAAACAGATGGAGTTTAGGGATAAGCAAGGAAAGAGGAATAGGTTTTCTAATCAGGGAGGTGCTCAGTCTCAAGTTAGTAAGGATGGTGAAAAGTGGTAGAAAAAAGTAGTGTGGGGGGGGGGGGGGGGTTCAGGATCCTTTTCTTCTAGTGCTCTTTATCAGTGAGGAGACAAGCATAATCAAGGTGGTAATAATTCTCGAGAACATATCGCCCAATCTTAGGCGAGCGGAGGTCGGTCAGTATTTTTGTTTCCTCTTTGTCAATTTTATGGTCGTCCTCATTGAGATTATTGTGAGAAGGAAAGGGACAAGTTTTTCAAGTATGTCCAGGTAGTCCATCAGCTAAGGGATTTTCCGATCAATAAGGTTGCTATAGGAGAGAATAAGATTCCTATGGCTACATCTTCTGCTTCCACACCTGGTGGGGTGGCATCTGCTTCTTTTACTGCTCCTGGTTCTAGTGTTGGTTGGAACAGGTTGTATGTTTTAGTATCTCGATAGGAATCCAATGCATCACCTGATATTATTACTGGTATGTTATAACTTTTCTCTCGTGATATATATTTTTTGCTTCATTCGAGTTCCATTCTTTCTTGACTCAATATGAGGCTGTGTCTTTTGGTTTTAATCTAGAAGTTATCTCGGATCCTTTTTTTATTTCTAACCCAGTAGGTGTATCAGTTATTGCTAAGAGAATCTGTAGGGGTGTGTGGTATCTATTGGTAGCAAGCAGACCTTGGTGGATATGTTTAAGTTGGATATAGTAGATTTTGATGTAAGTCTAGGTATGGCTTGGTTGAATTCTTGTTATGCGCCTGGATATTGTCAGGCCCATAGGGTTATCTTTAAGTTTCCTGGTGAACCGGTTATAGAATAGGAAGGTAGTTCCTTAGCTCCTAGGGGGTGGTTTATTTCTTATCTTAGAGCTTGGAGGCTAATCTCTAAGGGTTGTCTTTATCACTTGGTCTGGGTTAAAGATTCTAACTCGAAAGGTCGTTCTTTGTCTTCAGTCCTTATGGTTAATGAGTTTCCACAGGTCTTCCTGGTGTTCCTCCAGATAAGGAAATAAAGTTTTGTATGGATTTGTCTTTGGACACTCTTCCAATTTCTATTCCTCGGTATAGAATGTCTTCGAATGAGTTAAGGGAACTCAAGGAGGAACTTAAGGATCTTCTAGATAAGGGGTTTATTCATCCTAGTATTTCTCAATGGGGTGCACCAGTGTTATTTGTGTGAAAAAAGGATGGTTCCCTTCCGATATGCATTAAATGCCGGCAGTTGAACAAGGTGACGGTTAAGAACATGTATCCTCTTTCCCAGATAGATGATTTGTTTGACCAGTTACAGGTGCCAAGTTCTTTTCTAAGATCTTCGATCTGGGTACCATCAGCTTAAGATTAGGGAGGTGGATATCCCTAATATTGATTTTCATACTTGGTATTGGCTTTCTGGGTTCTTGGTGATGTAATTTGGGTTGGCTAATGCTCCAACAACATTTATGGGCTTGATGAACAAGGTGTTCAGGCAGTATTAGGATATCTTCGTCATTGTCTTAATTGATGACATTTTGGTTTATTCAAAGAGTGAGGTGGATTATGATAATTACCTCCGTGTAGTTTTGCAGACCTTAAAGGGAAAATAGTTGTATGCCAAGTTCTCTAAGTGTGAGTTTTCATTGAACACTATGACTTTCTTGGGTAATGTAATTTCTAGTGAAAGGATCATAGTGGATCCGCATAAGGTTGTTGTGGTAAAGAGGTGGCCTAGGCCCACGACTCCTTCTAATAGTTGAAGCTTCTTGGTTTAGCCGGGTATTATAGGAGGTTTATGGAAAGCTTTTCCTCAATAGATGCTTCTTTGACTATGTTGACACAGAAGAAAGTTAAGTTTTCTTGGTCGGATGCTTGTGAAGGGAGTTTCGAGAAGTTGAAATATAAGTTTACTTTGACTCCAATCCTGATCTTGTCGAAAGGCTCTAATAGGTTTTTGGATTATTGTGATGCATCTCAGGTAGGGCTTGGTTGTGTTTTGATGCAGCATGGGAAGGTAATTTCCTATGTTTCCAGGCAGTTGAAGGTACATGAGAGAAAATATCCTACTCATGATTTGGAGTTGTTGGAGGTTGTGCTTGATTTAAAAATATAGCAACATTATTTGTATGGTGTTCACATGTATGTGAAATCAGGTGCTACTTGGGAGGCCACCCATTGTATTTTGTTGTTTGTATTTGTATTTGTGATTGACGTTAGATCTCCACACCTATGGTTCAACAACTATACTTCTAACTCTCTTGTTTTGTTGTGGTTTGATGCATTGGGAACCATGCATGTTTTATGTTGAGGGTGGGGCTTCTTGTGGGTCTTGATGACCTCTTGGAATTTTTGTTTTCTTGCCTCTTTTCCCCAGATTCATGTTCTTAGTAGAACCAACATGTTTACACCTATTGTGTTTTGTTTCGTGATATTTTGTGTTTAACATAGAGAAAAATGAGTATCTATGGCAATTGACATGTTTTTAATTTTTGAGAAAGAAGATACCCCATTGAAGTGTGTGTATATATATATGACTATTGTGAATCTTGTTATGGCATTAGTATTTGGAACATGATAATCCTTCCTAACAATTGTATTACTGGATAGGTAGCTAATAATGCTCACATATACCATTCAATTTGGTAAAGGACGGTCGTTGTCAATAGATGAACTTATGTTAAGGTCGAAACCATGAGGAGCGAAATTAGATTTATAGTCCTATAGGTGTTAACAATTACTAAAAAGATACTTGTAATGCATACAAATAAAAAAGCATGATTTAAATTTGGGGTTATGATTTGTCACAAGGTTTGATCAATATCTACTCAAGTCAAAACACTAAGACAACACTTGGGATTCAAAAATTCACAATTAGAAGGATCTTGGCATTAAATCTACCTATGGGCTAAATATCCATGGAAATATGATGATTTAGTGCAAATTCTAGTCATGACTATAAGGCAGGCTACGTTGAAAGTCTGTGAGGCTAGTTTCCAAAAAAGTCTCAGGGATATAACTCATTAACCCTTTTGAGTACCTAATAAGTGTGTCAATTAAAACCACCTAACGCCTCAATTAGGCATCCCTATTTCTAGGAGAATGCCCGTGACATAGCCAACTCTCTAATTACCCTTATTTCTAAGATAGCAAAAAGATAGAACATTACATCTACTATTGTCCACAATTTCTCTGTCCCCCATAGACCTATTTCAAGGATACCATGAGTTCCAAAAGTTCACCCACATCACCTTTTCAAGGATATGTGATCTTTCAAGAGTTTGGGGTTTTCACCACAAACCCATTTTGGGCATTTGGGATTTTCACCCATAAATCCCGACTAATTAAACCAAGAAATAATGAAATCCATCATCAATAAGCTAGAATCCACACAAATACATCATAACCCACATATGATTTCACCTTAGCTTATCATAATCCCAAGACAAAGAGATTTCGCTTCTCATGAAGTAAAGAGAAAGAAATATACCATACGGGTCATTCAAAACATCCATCCTTATATTTTATCAAATTTAAAGAAAGAAATGCAAATACATTTTTTTCTAAAATTAGGGTTTGTAACTATAAATTAAATTTCTCTCCAATGTGTACAATGAAAAAATGGGAAAGGGTTTGAGACTTTTAAGAAAATTGGGGTCGGCTAGAGAAAATTACAAAACTGCCCCTAGGTCAAAATCCCACTAAGTTGTGATCACATTAGCTTTTTTGTGATTGCAGCTACCATAATCGAAATTAGATCCACACTATCATGGTGGCTGACCCATCTTGACTAGCCATGATCACGACCCTTAGACCTCGATCGCGATAACTGATCCTAATTTGTGCAGGGTCTTCAGCTATGCCCTTTTTCTCTCCTTCTAATCCCTCTTTAGTTCAAATCTACATCTTTTTATCTCATCACCTGCGTGCCTATGAAATGTGGAAATTAGTTCATTCAAGTAACATATTTGTCTCATTCATACCCTTAAATTGTAGTAGTGTGCACAAATTTAGGATGCAAATGAGTGGTAAATTTACCACTCATCAACACCTCCATCTTAAACCTTTGCTTGTCCTAAATAAACGTTACCTCTTACTCAATAAGACAATTCAAACTTTATGCCTATTTTTTCAACCTAATGATCAAAATAACCTCAAACCTATATGCTACCACAAATGGCTCTCCAAATATGGGCAAAGCTATTCTCACAACACCCCTCATTCATAAAATACAAACTCAAAGATGCAAAGGACTTTAAAAAACAACAATTCAACAATCACTAACACTTTAAAAGTGACTCTTTGTTGATCACAACTCTATTATACTCCCTTTGCCTCGTTATTTTGAAGATGACAATGTCACCCACCTTGTGTTTTTCACATACCCTTCACAAGAAGGATATCCAATATATACCAAACTATATAATATGTAATAATGGGGATTTAAGTTTAAGACTCTCCCTCACACAAAGGCTCTCGATGCCAACAAGTACTATGCCATAGGCTTGCCCTTATTTACAATTTCCACTATAATGAATACATTTGATTAGAGATCTCAAAGGGCTTTCTGAGCTTGTAACGTAGGTTCGGAGAAGGGTAGGATAATATTTATGAACAAAGTGGCTGAAACATCCCAGGTTTTGACAATTATATAAATTCCTGGAAATCCATTCTCTAGACCCAATACGACTCATGGGTATGAGCTATATGTTGGGGTACGAGTGGTATGGTCATGTCGTATGCTAACTAGTGTTAGTTGGTGGGATGGTTTTGGTCACTATAATGGGTATTAAATGGAGGTGTGAGTCATAAAGGATTGGTATGAGTCATATCAGGGACTTGTATGAGGGGTAGTATTTGATCCTCCTGGTATTTTATCCAACCAGAGATATGGGTTATGGATACAAATCATTTATTATGGTGACAACTTGGTTGGATGAGTTGTATACTGGACAATGTTTGATCCAAGGGTAGAGTCTTGGATATGAGTGGTGGATACCAACCCTATAGAAGGATACAACTCATATGGGTCAGTCATTTCCCTATGATGGGTTTTTAAGGGATTAAGTACAGGTATTCTGGACATTTCCCAACTAGGACCTATGACTTCTAATGAAATTAGGAGGTTATTTACCCTATTATACTATTTGGTAATACTTTGAAACTATTCCAAAACATCCAATAATTTTCTCAAGAGCTTTTGGGGTAAAAAGGCTAGGGTTTTATCTTACGGATTGCTTTGAGGATTGTCTTGGTGATTTATATTCCATCAATTATTCCATTTAAGGAATGAATATCTTTCATCATTGTAATTTCAACTAAAGTCATGGTTTATATAATTGAATTCATAGTTTTACTATTTCATGATTATGGTTTTAAACTATTATTGGGGGTTTTGTTATTGAATGCTTGGTTATGGTTTATTATGGCTTTAATTATGCCTTTTTATATATTAGTTATGGTTATGGACAATTGGATTGCATGGTAATTGTTTAATGGTGTTTGGAATTAGTTTTGTCATATTATGCCCCCAAAATATTTGATAAAATACTTATAAAGATATGTTCATTGCATTGACTTCATTTGATAGAACTCTTGCATGTTTTAAACTGGACAAAGGATTTATTCATGGTTTAAATGGCTTATAAAGGCTAAAGTCTATATGGTCATTCTTGTAGACAATATGGAATTCTACTTAGTGGATTAAAAATAGTAATTGAAAGGGTACCTAAGGTCCCCTAAACCTAAATGGTTTGGCTATGGATATTACTTGCAAGTTAGGGGTGGTATGACGATACCACTAATATTGTCCTTGGTTAATAAATGGTAAATTAATTGTTTGGACAAGGTTGTAATTGGGCATTAATAGAGAGGTATGTAGCTTAGCCCTCAAAGGTGGCGGTCCCAGGGGACCGAAATTGGAAACTCAAATTTGCCGATATGAGGGGTATTGATGACCATGTGCGAGTGTCATATTTTATATTAGAGAAATGTACTTGTCAGCCCATGGGATATTCCCTAGTCTTGCGGCTACATCAATTGGAGCCCTTTCAGTAGGAGGAGCTGAACCCATATCGCCCGTGAGTGGTTAGGACGACCAAGCTATACAACATAGGTAAAGGTTTTAAATGCATTCTAAACTCGGTCCCTTTCCTCAACACTTCTATATGTATGGTTGTATGCATTATGGATAGTTGTACTTGGTTTTATACGTGAATTATTTTATCCTTACCCTGATATTCATGCTAGCGGTCATTTTCTAACTCTATCTATTGGCGGCTGTATACCCACGCTATATAGGAACTGGCTATTCTACTCTTCCTATTTAGCAAACAGATTGGCTCTCAGCCTTTGGGAAGAAGTGGTGAGCATTCATCTTTTCAGAAGTCATCATTTCATACTATGGATTTTCTTTAGATATTTTTCTTTTATTTTAGCTATTGGCTTTGGCCATGGTTGGGGGAATTTCCCAACTGGATTTGTTTACTCTTTTGGATAGAGGTTTTATGGTACTTATAGGGGTTGGTATGGGTGGGATCAGTATTAGTATCAACTTTGGCATTGGAATAAGCCAGTAGGCTGACATCATTGGATGATATTATTGGTTGTTCCATCCTATTATAATTTAGGGTTAATTTTTATATTATTTTTTGGTATTCCATTTGGTTTATGGTATACAGTTTAGTTGGTACAATTATTTGATTGGTGATGTATGGTTGGAATCGGTTGGGTCGATCACGGTTATGACCCTATCCCAGAATCTTAACGAGAAAAATAATGCTATCTTATTGTATGTTTGAAATTCAACCAACCTAAGGCTGGATATAGGTGGTTGGGTTAGGTAAAAGGGGGTGTTCCTTAGTCCTAGTTATACCAGGGTTGGGTCATGACAAGTTGGTATCAAAGCTTTAGGTTCATGGTCAACTGGGAAGTCCACAAAGTTGTAAAGTCTCTTTTAGTGGTGTGAAGTGCGCCACACTCATAAGAGGGAGGTTATAAGGAGTTTAGGAATGTTTCACTTTCTTGGTATTTTATCTTCAAGATTAAGTTCTCAATCTTAGAATCTCTACTAATCCGTGTTTGGTCATCTTTCAGATCATGTCTCCTAGATCTAGAACACAAGAAAATCTTACACCCCATCTGGGGATAATTCTGAAGGGGTAAGTCTTATGTCTGGAGTTTATCTTTGATCTCATGGTCCTATTCCAGATAATGGTAGAGTTCCTCCTATTTTGGCTAGTTCTGCTCAAATCCCTCAAGTCAATATGAAGAACACAGAATTTCATTAGTCTATTTATGTCATTGCCCAATTAGTTGTTGCTCAGACTTAGCGGGGTATGACTAGTGCTTTATTTATTAAGGAAATAAGGGTTGGTCAATTTTTGAAATAGGTCCTCCAACTTTTGGTGGGGTAAAGGTGGAGGAGGATCCATAGGGCTTCTTCGATGAGATGGAAAAGAATGTTTTGGTAATTCAGGCTACTAATATAGAGGGGGATAACTTTTTAGCTTATCAGCTCAAGGATGTTTCTTATCAGTGGTATGAGAAGTAGGATAGAGGTAGATGTGATATGGAAGAGGAAGGGTTATGGGAGTCTTTTTTTAAAGCCTTTATGGATTAGCTCTTTCCTCAAGAGTTGAGGGAAGCAAAGATAGAGGTGTTCGTGAATCTCAAGTAGGGGAGGAAATCTGTAAATGAATATGCTTTGAAGTTCCATCAGCTATCAAGGTATGCTCCTGATTTGGTGGCTGATATGAGGTTGAGAATGAGAAAGTTTGCTTTTGGGTTGAATAGAGATTTTATTCTGGAGAGAAAATATGCCTTGCTGATTAAAGATATGGACATCTTGAGGTTAACTGTTCATATGCAGTAGGTTGAGGATAAGAAGAGGAAACAGAGAGAGTTTGGGGATAGGAAGGGAAAGCGGAGCAGGTTTTCTGATCAGGGAGGTGCTTAGTATCAAGGAGGTAGAGATGGTGGCAAGTGGTAGAAAAAGAAGTAGGGGAGTTTGAGCTCCTTCTCTGCCAGTTCTCCTTACCTACAGTAGTTGGGAGACATGCGTCATCGGGGTGGTGATAATTCTCGAGCACAGGTTGCCCAATATCAAAGAGTGAAGGTCAGATAGTTTATTCAGGTCCTCTTTGTTGATTCTGTGGTTGTCCTCATTAGGGGTTTTGCGATGAAGAAAAGTACAAGTGCTTCAAGTGTGGCTAGGTAGGCCATCGTCTCAGAGATTTTTTGGTCATTAAGGTTGCTATAGGGGTATATAAGATTCTTATGGCCTCATATTCTACTCCTGCACTTAGAGGTCTAGCATCTGCTTCTATTACTGCTCTTGGTTCTAGTGTTGGTCAAAACAAGTTGTATTCCTTAGCATCCCAATAGGAATTTGAGGCATCACCTGATGTCATTACTGGTACATTATAACTTTTCTCTCATAATGTATAATGTTTTCTTTATTTAGGGTCTACTCTTTCTTATGTGACTCCATATAAGGTTGTTTCTTTTTGTTTTGATTCGGAAGTTATCTTTGATCCTATTTCTATTTCTACACAGATAGGTGACTCGATTATTGCTAAGAGACTCTATAAGGGGTGTGTGGTAGTTATTTGTGGCAAACAAATCTTGGTGGATCAACTTGAGTTTGATATGGTAGATTTTGATGTAATCTTAGGTATAGATTGGTTGTATTCTTGTTAGCCATTTGTGGATTGTATGACCCATAGAGTTATCTTTAAGTTCCCTGGTGAACCTGTTATACAATGGGAAGGTAGTTTCTTAGATCCTAGGAGGAGGTTTATTTCTTATCTTAAAGATCAGAGGTTAATCTTTAATGGTTGTCTTTATCACTTGTTTTGGGTTAAAGATTCTAACTCAAAAGTTCCTTTCTTTTCTTTGGTCCCTATGGTTAATAAGTTTCTAGAGGTCTTTCCAAATGATCTTCATGGTGTTCCTCTGGATAGGGAAATAAGGTTTGGTATTGATTTGCTTTCGAAGACTCATTTAATTTCTATTCCTCCATATAGAATGGCTTTGACTGAGTTGAGAGAACTCAATGGGCAACTTAAGGATCTTCTAGACAAGGGGTTTATTAGTCGTAGTATTTCTCCCTGGGTTGCATCGGTGTTTTTTGTGCACAAGAAGGATGGTTCTTTTTAGAAATGCATTGACTACAAGCATTTAAACAAAGTAACGGTTAAGAACAAGTATCATCTTCCTCGGATAGATGATTTATTTGACCAGTTTAGGGTGCCAAGTTCTTTTCTAAGATTGATCTTCAGTCTGGGTACCATCAACTTAAGATTAGGGAGGTGGATATCCCTAAGACAGCTTTTCATACTAGATAGCTTTTCATACTAGGTATGGGCACTTTGAGTTATTGATGATGTCATTTGGGTTGAAAATGCTCCATCAATATTTATGGACTTGATGAATAGGGTGTTCAGAAAGTATTTGGATCTCTTTATCATTAGGTGTATTGATGACATTCTGGTTTATTCAAAGATTAAGGTGGATAATGCTAATCACCTTTGTGTGGTGTTGTAGACCCTAAAGGAACAACAGTTGTATGCAAAGTTCTCTAAGTGTGAGTTCTTGTTGAACACTATGACTTTCTTGGTTCATGTTATTTCTAGTGAAGGGATCATAGTGGATCCGCAAAAGGTTACTGTGGTGAAAAGGTGGCCAAGGCCCATGAATCCATTCGATATATGGATTTTCTTAGGTTTGGTTGGGTATTATATGTAGTTTGTGGAAAGCTTTTCTTTGATAGCTTGTCTTTTGTCTAAGTTGACTTAAAAAAAGGTTAAGTTCTCGTGGTTGAATGATTGTGTAGGGAGTTTTGAGAAGTTGAAGAATAAGTTGATTTCGGCTCTAATCCTGACCTTGTCGGAAGGCAATGATGGGTTTTTGATTTCTTATGATGCATCTCCGGTAGGGCTTGGTTGTGTTTTGATGCAGCATGGGAAGGTTATTATCGATGCTTCCAGGCAGTTGAAGCTAAATGATAGGAATTATCATAATCATGATTTGGAGTTGTTGGTGATTGTGTTCTCTTTGTCAATATGGCGCCAGTATTTGTATGGTATTTATGTTGATATATTTTCTGATCACAAGAGTCTTCAGTACGTGTTCACTCAGAAAGAGCTTAATATTAGGCAAAGGAGGTGGCTTGAGCTTTTCAAAGATTATGATATAAGTCCTCACTACAACCTAGGTAAGGCTAATATGGTTGTTGATGCTCTTAGCAGGTTATCCATGGGGAGTTTGGCTCACGTGGAGAAAGGCAAGCGGAAATTAGTGAAGGATATTAATCGCTTGTCTAATCTTAGAGTTCGTCTCTTAGACTCTAAGGATGGTGGTGTGATGGTGTAAGAAGTGGTTCGATCGTCTCTTGGTGTGGAGCTTAAAGAGAAGAAAGTGTTAGATCCTCTCTTAATAAAAATCAAGGGTGATGTTGGTGGTAGAAGGTAGTGGTTTTAGAGATCAGTGGTGATTGTACTTTATAGTACTAAGGGAGGTTGTGTGTTCCTGATGTTGATGGGCTATGGAAAAGGGTTTTGGATGAGGCCCATGAGTCGCGCTATGTTGTTCATCCCAGCTCGACTAAGATGTATCATGATCTCAAGTTAAGGTGATTATGTGGCTAAGTGCATAGTGTGTCAACAAGTTAAGGTTGAGCACATAAATATAGGAGGGTTGTATAAGGAAATTTATTTTCCTGAATTGAAGTGGGAAGTCATCAATATGGACTTCGTTATTGGTCTTCCTTGGTCTCGAAATCAGTATGATTTTATTTGGGTTATCATGGATAGGATGACCAAGTCTGTAAATTTCTTGCCAGTGTGGACTACCTTTTTGGTGGAGGATTATGCGCGGTTGTATCTTCAGGAGATTGTGAAGCTACATGGGGTACCTATTTTGATTATTTCTGATCATGGTACGTAGTTTACGTCTCATTTTTGGTAGTCTTTCCAGAAAGGGTTGTGGACTAAGGTTAGTCTTAGTACTATTTTTCATCCTCAGTTGGATGGGCAAATGGAGAGAACTATTCAGACATTGGAAGATATGCTTCGGTCCTGTGTTATTGACTATGATTGCAATTGGGTTGAGCATCTGCCTTTGGTAGAGTTTGCTTACAACAATAGCTATTATTTTAGTATTGGTATGGCTCCTTTTATGTTGTTGTATGGTAGGAGGTAGAGCTCTCTAAATTGGTGGTTTGATTTTGTAGAGGCAGATATGTTTGGTCTTGATTTGGTCTGTCAAGCTATGGAGTAGGTGAAGGTGATTAAGGATAGACTTAAAACTTCCCAGAGTCACTAAAAATCTTATGCGGATGTTAGGCGTAGAGACTTGGAGTTTGAGTTCATGGATAGCGTGTTCCTTAAGGTGTCTCCCATGAAGGGAGTGGTGTGGTTTGGCAAAAAGGGGAAACTCATCCCTCAGTTCATTGGTCCTTATGTGATTTAAAGTTGGAATTATTGCTTATGAGTTGGAGTTGCCATCTAGCTTAAGTTTGGTTTATCCGATTTTCATATTTCTGTGTTGAGAAAGTGTCTTGATGATCTTTCTTTTGTTGTTCCATTTGAAGAATCTAGTATTTTGGATTCTCTGTCTTATGAAGAGGCCCCGATTAAGATATTAGATAGGCAAGTTCATCGGTTGTGGAAAAAGGATGTGGCTTTGGTTAAGGTTCTATGGCGAAACAATAAGGTGGAAAAAGCTACTTGGGAAGTGGAAAGGGAAATGAAGTCCAAGTATATGAATTTGGTTTCTGATCCTGGGATTTGTGCGGAAGTATGTGTCTTGAACACATCTTTATTTTCTTGAGTTTGTTAAAGGAATGATTTATATATTTTCCTCATTGTTTTGAAACTTTATTAAAGGGATGTTTGATAATGCAAATAACTCTGTGTGTGGTGACCCCTATCTTGACCGTCATTCGAAGATGAATGTTCCTAGTGGGGGAGAATGAAATATCCTGGGTTTTAACCCTTAGAAAATTTCTTGAAAATCCATTCTTCGGACACAATAAAACTAATGGGTACGAGTCGTATGCTGGGGTTCGAGTGGTATGGTCCTATCGTATGCTAACAAGTGTTAGTTGGGGGGGATAGTTTTTGTCACTGGAATGGTTACGACTTAGAGGTGTGAGTCGTAAGGGATTGATACGAGTCGTATCAGGGACTCATATGGTGGGCAGTGTTTGATCCTCCAGGTATTTTATTCTTCTAGGGATATGGGTTGTGGGTATAGATCGTATGTTTTATTTACGACTTGGTTGGATGAGTAGTACACTAGATTGTGTTTGATCCGAGGATTTAGGCTTGGATACTAATGGGGGATACCAATCGTATAAGAGGATATAACTCGTATGGGTCAGTCGTATCCTATGATGGGTTTTTAAGGGATTTAAGTGAGGGTATTTTGGGTATTTCCCTACTTACACTAATTAGGACCCATGACATATAATACACTTAGTAGGTTATTTACCCTATTAATCTATTCGTTAACACTTTGAACCTATTCCAAAACATCCAATAATTCTCTCAAGAGACTTTGGGTCAAGAAGGTTAGGGTTTCATCTTACGGATTTCTTTGAGCCTTGTCTTGGTTATTTCTTTACATCAATTCTTTCATTTAAGGCATGATTCTATTCCATTATTGTAATTTCAACTAAAGACATGGTTTTTATGATTGATTTATTGGTTTTATTATTTCATGATTTTGGCTTTTCAACTATTATTGGGGGTTTTGATATTGAATGCTTGGTTATGGTTTCCTAAGGTTCTTATTATTCTTTTATATGCATTAATGGTAGTTTTGGACAATTGGATTGCATGGTAATGGTTTAATGGTATTTGGAATTAGTTTTGGTCATATTATGCCCCAAGATGTTTGATAAAATTCTTATAAAGATATGTTCATTACATTGACTTCTTTTAATGGAACTCTTGCCTATTTTAAACTGGATAAAGGATTTATGCATGGTTAAAATTGTTTTGAAAGGCTAAAGGCTAAATTGTTATGCTTGTGGATAATAGGGAAGTCTCCAAAGCGGATTTAATATGGTAATTGGAAGGGCACCTAAGGTCTCCTAAACCTAAATGGTTTTGCTATGGATATTACTTGCAAGTAAGGGGTGATATGAAGATACCACTAATATTGGCCTTGGTTAATAAATGGTAAATGGATTGTTTGTATGTGGTTTTAATTGAGCTTTAATGGCGGGGTGTGTAGCTAAGCCATAGAAGGTGGCGGTCCCCGGGGAACAAAAATTGAAAACTCATATTTGCCGATATGAGGGGTCTTGATGACCACGTCCGAGTTTCACAATTTATATTCGAGGCATGTACTATTCATCCTTTGGTATATTCCCTGGTCGTGCGGCTACACGCACTGAGGCCCTTTCACCAGGGGGAACTAAACCCATATCGCCTGTAGGTGGTTTGGACGACCAAGCTATGTATCCCAAGTAAAGGTTTTAAGTGCATGCTAAACTCGATCCCTTTTTCCGACACTTATATATGTATGTTTGTATGCATTATGGATGGTTTTACTTGGTTTTATACTAGCATTATTTTATACTAACCCATAGATTCATGTTAGTGGTCATTCGTAAACCCCATCTACTTGTGGTTGTATACCCATGCTATGTTGGAACCTGTCCTTCTACTCTTCTGAATTCACATGCGAATTCGGTATCAGTATTTGGACTGTAGTGATGAGCTTCCATCCTTTAAAAAAGAATCATTTTATGTTATAGATTTTCTTTAGATACTTTTCTTTTATTTTGGATATTAGCTTTAACCATGGTTGGGCGCATGTCCCAACTGGATTTGTTTACTATTTTTGATAGAGGCTTTGTAGTACTTCATGGGGGGGGGTTGGTATGGGTGGGATCGGTATTTTTGTAAGCCTTTGCATTAGAATAAGTTGTTGGCCTAACATCATTGGATGATATTGTTGGTTGTTCGATCTTATTACATTTTTCGGTTAGTTTTCATTTTTATGTTTTAGTATTCCCTTTAATTTATTGTCTACGATTTAGTTGGTCCTGTTGGTCGGTTGTTGAGGTACGATTGGACTCGGTTGGGTCGGTCACGATTGCGACCATATCCCAGAGTCTTAATGAGAACAATAACGCTATCTTGTTATAAGTTTTAAATTCAACCCACCTAAGGCAGGATATAGGTGGTTGGGTTGGGTAACAAGGGGCGGTCCCCAATCTTGGTTAAACTTGGGATGCCCATGATGACAAGGCTCGGGATCGGGTCGTCTCAGTGGATTAACCCTCCTTGAACATCTAAATCACACTATTTCAACTAACTTGTGACCATGGACCACCACTTTTTTACACACTTTACACATGCCTAATTTAGGAGCCTTTATTTCCCAAACTCTTTGAGGGCATTTTTCTTTCACTCATTTCTTTTGCAATTCATGTCCTATTCTTTTCATCATTCCTTTGTTTTTCACTTTTTCATTGCTTGGCTCAAAGGCATCCAGATACACTACCAGGTCTCAAAATCAACTCTCTCTCAAACTTAACACCCCTAACTTAGGCATTTAGCCTCAATTTTTATTTTTCATGTTCAAGGAGGGTTGGGTTCAAGAGAGGGACAAATTTTAGAATGGTATAAGGTTTGTAATGTGGTTGCCAAAGAAAGGCTTAAAGGATTGAATTTGGGAACTAAGGGTTCTATTCTATACGTGGGTAAGCTATTTGGGCTAAAAGTGGGTTCCTATTTCACAAAGATGGCCTTGGATCATTTCACCAACCAAATGTAATTCAAGATTAGCCTTGATAGACCAACGGGGAAAGCAGTAGATGGTACAAGTATGCAAGAGATTTTGATACAAATGCTCACCGCACTTGTCATGCAAACTCCTAAAAGTGTGTCAATTTCCCTTCCTACTAGAGACAAAAATGGAGAATCTACCAATTTATAAAAGCCAACATTTTGGAGTTTCAAAAAGAGGTAAAGTATTTTTTCAAAATTTCTCTTGTTTGTGTCCTTGATTATCAAAAAAAATTTTTATGGAAGGGAATGTTTTCTTTGCATTTGCACCACGCATAATTTGCAATTTATGGCATCAAACCAAGCTAACGTCTCACATTACGGCTTTCATATGGGAAATCCATATGGCTACTCAGACTTCACAATAGGTATGAATGCGATCATAAATCCAAAATACTACGGGTACTCAGACTTTCCCTGCATTTATAATTCTGATGCTACAGTACTCATACTTCCCTTGCATCTATAGCTCAAAACCAATCACGATAATTCTCTATTAAGAATTTTTTCACTGAATCTATCATAGGGAAATGCTTCTCGTATATTATCACAACCTAAATAAAGATGAAGCATAAAACTAAAAACAAAGTAAAACGACTAATCCATGCAAATGTGGGCACCATCAGAGTGCCCAAATATTACAACCCAAATAAAAAATAGAAATCATCAAAAATATCATGAAAAGATCACCATAATAACCAAAAATATCAATATAATACTAGCCCAAATAGAATAAATGTGGGGACAGGCACCCCCATCTAAAAATCTAGCAGTGTCCTTACATCATAAACAATCAACAATAAAGAGAGATGAGGCTGATCCGTGAAACATCCTCAAGATCTTCTCTTGCCTACATACTCTACATTATCATCTGTATCCTTGAAACCGGACCACTCTATTAGGGCCTCATCATTGCTCTCAGCTTTGGAGGATGGTAGTTTGTCTTGGAGTTGAAGGACATTATAAAGTCCCTTTACCCCCTTCCATATCTTGTTAAAAAACTTATCTCTCTTTTTCTCCCATTTTACCATCTTGTCATAAGAATCCCATAGCTCTCGGTGCGACTCTTCCAAGGATGAGTAGGCTTTCTCAAGCCTAGAAATTGTATCTCCCTTTTTCTTCTGGTCCTCCCGATATCTCTCATATCATAGTTGGACAGATATGAGTGGCAGGTGGTGGAGGTCTCTCTCAACACTTGGGGCAATGTCAACACAAGCTCCCTAATAGCCCTAATCTCATCAGAAATATCATTAAAGGGGTTAGTGGTGGATGGCCAACAATACATTGACTCCTCAACTGTCAACTTGCCCAAGTCAATCTTCCTCCTTTTACTCTAACTCGGTGAACCCTAACCTTAAATTTTGAGAGGGTAGATGCAGGTACCAGAGAACACCCAAGCATCTCCCAGGTACTCCTGAACTCCTGCTCACCTGCAAAACTCTATAATCAAAGAGTGGAAGGAGAGATGTGTAACACCATTGTTCTTACAGAATTTCATATTTGAGCCACGAGTTGATCGACATTCAAAGAAATGTCGTCTAGTATGAAATCGACCATTCGATCCCACAAGTCTAGAACTGTTGTTATGTTGGTTCAAGGAGAGACTCAGCTATAGATGATTTTTGACCAAAACTGGGCCTCGGTAGTGAAATCATTCATTGATATGTTTCTCTTGGTAGTCTTCCAAGAGACCTCTTTGCCTTGGACCAAGCTCTCTACCAACGAGCTACCCGGCTCACACCCCTTGGCCTTAAAGTCAGCCATGTTTGCATTCGAGAGCCCATAGATATCATTGATTTGATCCTTCCCAAATCCACCACTTTCCCCCGAATCCTGATAATCATAATGGATGGGTCTGAGAAGGATACTATGTCGATGCACCGCAACCCAGTGGCCACAAGTCTATCACGAAATTCCAAAATCCTTTTCGGTACTTTCTTCAAACATATTCCTCTCTTGAAAATAGCTTTGTTCTCAAAAGATAACCATAGTATTGAGTATGGCACTCGGGGGCCATGAACTGAACTTGGTCTTACTCTTCCATGAGGTAATCCTAAAAAACATGAAGACAACACAACTACATTAATTGTCAATCTTTTCATGTGCAAACCAGGCTATGTTTTATAATAAAGCTCATGGGATAGGTACTAGGTATGGTGTTTGGACGATAATTTGATGTGCAGAATTTTTGACCCACGCTGAAATTCAGCCTCAGATGTAGCGATTGCAGGTCATGGAGTCGTTATTATGGTCCTAATGATCGAGATCACGATTTGGATGACCAAAAACATGGTCCCAATGGCAATGATTATGGTATCTAAGACTAGTTCAATGCCCGAATACCATCAGCTCAAAACTCCAAATTCTAAGCAAAAACATGTTCCAAAATAAGAATTAATACTAAAAATCATTGAACAAGATTACTAGGTACTCAATTATGCCCTTTGAATGTGATAGAAACTAGTTATGACTCATTTAGGAATTGATCAAGAACGTTGTGTGCACTCTTTATTTTAATCAAATTCATGCATAATTTGGGTACTCAAGACTTCCCAACGTGTGTGCACACCATATTCTAGTAGGTAACCACCACACAAGTTCATTTCAACACAGATTTATCAATGAAACTCATAGATTTAGGGATTTCCTATAATATGCATTCTATGGCCTATTTTCAACAATTAAAGCCAAGATTTTGAGGCACTTATTGGATGGGGGATGCAAGATGGATGCTCTAATGCTTTTGAATTCCCTTAGTGTTCTAAAGAGTGGATGCAATTTGATAGAAATTTTGAAAAGAAGTGTGAGGGAAATGGGGCATTCAGATGGTCTTTTAAATTGACCTTATCACGATCGTGGTTAGAGGACCACCATAGCAGATACGTGGGCAACCTCTATCGCATCCAAGGTCTCGCGATCACTATAACTGAGGGCATTTTCGTACTTTTATTTTTCCCTATTCAGCTTATTACTATTTTGACACATTTTCCCCTATTTATTTCATCGTGAAAAAAATTCACACCTTTCCCTTCTCAAACTCATTCAATACACTCCATAGTGCCACGAATGCATGGATTAATCAAATGACAAAATTAAAATCTACCCTAAGAAATTAAAAACAAAGGATACGAGCCACTTTTGTGTCATGTGTGGGTTGCCTCTCATATTGCGCCTTAGTAATCATGGTGGCACGATGTCTTCCATCATTTTCAATTTGGATCCTCAAGGGATCCCTTATTCACTTCCCCATCTTCAACATCAACACTTGACACCACTTGAAGTTCCATGGGTTGTTTCCTTATTGTGCATACTGGTAAGGACACTTCATCATCATGGACTCTAAACATCATTTCCCCATGTTCCAAATCAACAACGCCTCTTCCGGTGGAGAGGAAAGGTAAACCAAGGATAATGGGTAAATCTTGTTCCATCTCACAATCTAACACAACTAAATCTGATGGAAGGATGAATTTATCCACTTTCACCAACACATCAAACAAAACACCAATTGGTTTCTTAATAGACCGGTCCGCCATCAAAAGCCTCATCAATGTTGATGTAGTGTTATTCAAGATAAGTCTCCAATATTTTCAAAGGGCATGAGATTGATACTAACACCAAGGTCATATAAAGCTTTTTTAAACTTATGTGTCCCAATAGTGCATAGAATTGTAAAGGCCCTGGGGTCTTTCTTCTTTTCAACCATTTTGCAACTCATGATACAGCTACACCTAGGGGTGACATTAATGGAGTCACCATCAACAAGAATATTCTTATATATTAATTTCTTTATAAGCTTAGAATACCCCCAGAATTTCTTGTATCGCCTCAAGCAACGACCTATTGATAGAGAGGTTGCTAAGCTTGGCCATGAATTTCTTGAGCTTATCGCGCTCCTCTTTCTACTTAATCCTTTGTAGAAATAGAGGAGGGATTTTAAAGGTTGTCATTACATCACTTTGTGGTTTGTCATGTCTACCACCTCTTCATCAATTTCCATTAATTCTTTTTACCCACTTCTTCTTGAGATTTTGGGGTTTCTACTCTTGGCTCAACCATAACCCTTTTCTTTGAATTCATGTGCTCAATATAGGGTTATTTTTCACCCACAATTTTTCACTCAACTTCCTTCAAATGATCACCAATGGTTTTTCCTCTCCTAGTGACTATTACCAACACTTGGGCTTCATTTTTGGGATTCACAATAGTATCACTAGGAAGACCCCCCTATGGTATACAATCAATTGAGTGTAGATTTGCCAAATTTATGTTTCTAGTTATTTGATAGAAGAGGACTAGGATATGACCATTAGGTTGAGTTGTAAAAATCACCTATCAACTCACGAACCATTTTGTCTATTCCCTCTACTTTCTTCAAAATTCTTGCCAAGAGATCTTCAGTTTTGTATTTGTTGGGGTCAATGGGTTTACCTTTATTGTTCTATCCCCATTCATGAAGAGAAAGATAATGATCATACTCTCGGTTCTATCCCTCTAATCATGGTCATGATCACGATCCGACCAACCTTAATTCCTACCTTGCCTTTGATAGGCAGGGCAGGAAACCCACGAATAATTTTCCAAATATTGAATCTCCTTATTATACTTATTGGTTTCTTTATCATCATAGGCCTTCGATACCACGGCATTCCCAGTTTTTTCGGGCGCACCCATTACATGCTTAGTCAAAATCTCCAATTGCGTCATTATTTCTACCATGTTTTCCTCTCTCCTTTTTTGCTCTTTGTCAACAAAAATGGTAGTAGGAGATCCTTTTGGTAAATCGGCATCCCGATTATGCCACCCCTAATTTTTTTTGGTAACTTCCTCAAGAAAAGTTTTAGTCGCTTGATAATTTAAATTCATAAGAGAGAGATCCCCACTACATTGTCTACCATGATTTTGTTAAGAGGGTCAAGAGCCCGATAAAAGATTTGGAGAACCATCTTCACTGGGACCTCATGGTTGAGAGATTGCATGAGTTCTCCATTTAATCTTTCCCACACTCTGTACAAGGGCTCTCCATTTAATTTCCTAAAGTTGATGATCTCATCACGAAATAGGGGTATCTTGGAAGGTGGGCAATATCAATCAAGGAAGGACACAGTGAATTCATCCTATGAAGTAAATGATCCAGTCGGAAGAGAGCAAAGCCATAATATTGTATCCCTCATTAGAGAGAATGAGAAGAGAGAAAACCAGATGGACTCTTGGGTTATATATGCAATATCAAAGGGTGCACACACTTCTATGAAGTTCTTCAAATGCAAGTTAGGGTCCTCATTCTCTTTCCCCCCAAAAAGTCCCTTCATTTGTAGCATATGCAACATGACGCTCATGACATGAAATACATTGTTCCCATGAGTACGAGGGATACGGATGGCATTTGAACATCTAATGTCATTTATTTGCTCTTCATCATCAAAAGGGACATTGAATGACACATCAACACTTGCATTTTCACTCATAATTCAGTGAATACTATAGGAATCACCAAAATAAAACAAAAACAATAACAAATAAATAAACAACACTACGGGTATACCCTAAGTAAAAATCAACACCCACAAGTGAAAGCAAATTTTCACTCCCATATTATGGCGCCATTTTGATAATATTTACCTATACCATTTAATTTGGTAGAGAACGGTCATTCTCAATAGCTCAACTTATGATGAGGTCGAATACACGAGGGAAAAAAATATATTTCTAGTCATATGGGTGTTAACAATTACTAAAAAGATACATATAATGCACATAAAGTAAAAGGCATGATTTACATTAGGGGGTTTGATTTGTCACAAGGTTTGATAAATATCTACTCAAGTCAAAACACTAAGACAACACTTGTGATTAAAAAATTCACTATTAGAAGGATCTTGGGATTATGTCTACCTAAGGGTTTAATATACATGGACATATGATAATTTAGTGCAAATTATATTCAATGATGATATGCTAGGCTAGGTTGAAAGTCCTTGAGACAAGTTTGTCGTAAAAGCCTCAAGGATATCACTCATTAACCCTTTCGAGTACCTAACGAGTATGTCAATTATATCCACCCAACACCTTAATTGGGAATCCCTATTTCTTAAAGGATTCCCATGACATATCTAACTCTCTAATTACCCTTATTTCTAAGATGGTAAAAAGATAGTAAACCACATCTACTATTGTCCACTATTTCTATGTCCCTCATAACCCTCTTTCAAGGATGCCATGGGTTCCAAAAGTTTTCCTACATCTCTTTTTCAAGGATTCTGTGAGCTTTCAAGAGTTTGGGTATTTACCATAAACCTATTTTGGGCATTTGGGGTTTTCACCAATAAATCCCAACTAATTAAACCAAGAAATAATGAAACCCATCATCAACAAGATAAAATCCATACAAATACATCGTAACCTACACATGATTGCACCTTAGCTCAACATAATCCCAATACAAAGAGATTTAGATACTCATGAAGTAAATACACTATAAAGGTCATTTAAAACATCCATCATTCAATTTTACCAAATTTAAAGAAAGAAATTCAAATACAATTGTTGCCCAAATTATGGTTTGTAACTATGAATTCAATTTCACTCCAAAGTGTATAATTCTAAAGTTGGAATAGTTGTGAGAATTTTAAGAGAATTGGGCTCGACTATTTAAAATTACAAAACTACCTCTGGGCCAAAATCCTGCTAAGTCGCGATCGCATTAGCTTTTTCGCGATCACGATACTTAAACCGTAATTGTGGTAACTGAGCCTGCTTCATGTAAGGTGTTCAACTGTGCACTTTTCCTCTTCTTTTGATCCCTCTTTATCTCAATTCCACATCTTTTTAATTCATCACCTGTGTGCCAGTGAAATGTTGAAATTAGTGTGTTCAAGTAACACATTTGTCTTATTCGTACCTTTTAATTGTAGTAATGTGCACAAATTTAGGATGCAAAGAAGTGGTAAATTCACCACTAACCAGTAGCAACATAAGATATAATCTTGTACCATATATGAGTGAGATGCTACTTAGCTCCCTTTGTGTGTTAAGTTTCTTTTGTATGTTAAATCTAGAACTTGCCCTGTTAGTCATGCCTAGGTTGTAGGATAGTTGGATAGTAAAGGATCATAGGTTATTTTCTATTTTACTCCACTTTTAGCCTAAATGACCTTCCCAATGTGAAATAGTATACTTTTATCCCTATTTTGAGCCTTATAGCCAATTTCTTTGTTTTCAACATTCACCTTCTTATCTGTGTTATATGAACTTGTTAAGGCCCTAATCCTCCTTGAAAATTATGCACCTCAACTCAAGAAAATTATCTAAGTTGAGGGTGGCTATCATACGAGTGCATAATGTATAGTGGGTAAGAAGAAGGTAAAAACTAAAGAAAAAGAAAATATGGTTGTGTGTAGTAGAAAAAGAAAAAAGGAAAAGAAAACATAAAGAACAAAGTGAAAAATTTGAAAAAGAAAGAATAAGAAAACTACACACAACCTGAATGTACAATAAAGAATAAAAGGAAGAAATAAGGGTGGAATAAAAGTAAACAGGTTAAAGTATTGACCCCAAAGTTAGTGTAGTGAATCGGAGGCTTAGTTACTTGATATATCCATATGTACCATACCACCCCCCCAAGCCTATATTACAAATCCAAATAAAGTCCTATAGTGATCCTAACTTGACTGTCTTAAAATTTAGGTAAAAAATATCAGGAAAAGCCTATGGTATTTGAGGTGCATTGGTGGAACTTCTCTTGTGAGTGTGAGTGTCTCTTTACTGTTCCTGCATTACAATTCATGATTTCATATTAGCGGTAGGGACTTCTTTCATGTGAAGGTACATGGTTTGTATTGCTAGCCACTTACTTGTTTGGGTAGTTTAACTTGTATATATGTATGGTTTTCAGTTGCTAATGTAGTCTGTCATAGTGATGTTCTTCATGTATACACATAGTTTTAAAGTTTTAAACTTGGAGAGAGTAATGTGTTTTCAGATAAATTTGATGATTGACTATCATAGGTATCTATAGGTTTCTTTTTGTTAAGCATCATTGTATATTATTTTTTGTTTTATTGCCTGAGGACATGAAAACATTCTAAGTAGAGAGTGTTGATGTTCTATAAATTTATAATATTTTGAAGCTTAAAACTATGAGAGTATGCAAGTTTCTTCGGTTGTTTTGTTAGATATAATATGTTTTGGGCATGATTTGCAGGAAATTAGGTTTTTGATACTAAACTCAAGAAAAAGATGAAAAATAATGTTTTTTGCTACTTACTTGGGCATTTTGGGCATATGTGGCAGCTACTAGGAGAATGTGACCAAAGTATATACCAAAACTTGAAGTCTAGAGACTCAGAATCAGAAAAAGAGAAAGGGTCGTGGTCAATGGCAGCTCTGATAGTTCTTTAGTAATTTGACCATAACTTTTCACCTTGATATTAGATTAAGATAAAATTGGCATAGTTGGGAAGCTAATTTAATTATATATTTGATAGTGGGGACTTTTAACTTACCTATGCCAACATACGGTTCGTATGTAGCATATACAGTCCATATGTGACAAAGGTATGTGATAGAATCCAAGATCCAGAGAGTGCAGAAGCTGAAGAAAAAAAAAAATTCACTTGCGTAGGTATACATGTGGAACATATGGGTTGTGTTGGCCTAATTAAGTAGCCACCTACCTTATTTGTCCTTTCTTATTCGGTATTTGATTCCTAGGTTTTCCATTGAAACTTTTGCCCTTGCAAAATTTCTTGAGTTTTGAACACTCTGGACAACATACAGTGCACGGGTACTAGTAAAAAGATAGGGTACAGTTTGGTGTCCCTATTTTTGTATGATATATAATGAGTTTTAATTTCATTCTATCCAGGGTACGAGGTAATATCTTACTTTTCATATGATAGGGTAAGAGTGGTATCTTTCCAAATCGTATGATGCCTATCATCGAGTCTAGTGGATTTTGACCAAGGTACGATTCCTATAGTACTACTCATATTCTAGGTTACAAGTTGGGTATGTATGGGCATATATTGGGCAGTATGGAGGTCCAAAGTGGTGCTAAGGTACGAGGCAAAGGTACCACTCATATCCTAAAGTACAATTTTAGGGGATGGGTCGTACCCTCATATGGGTAGGTTTTAAACTTTTAAGCTGAGGGTAGTCTGTACATTTCCCACCGCAAAACCCTTATGTCCCCATATTATTTAACCCTTAGTGGACTCCCATAACTTAATTTGGAAAGATAAAACACTCTCAAATCCTTTATAACTATCTCAAGAAAGTTGGCTAGGGTTTTCTATAAGGTGCTTATCTAGAGGCTCAAGAGTCAAGATTTTCTCCATCAATCTTAATAAATAATGCATGTACTCCTCCCTCATTGCTATTTCCAACTAAAGGAATGTTTTAATATGTTTTAAAGATTATTGTGAATCATAAATAGTGGTTTTGAAAACCAATGTTGAGCGTTTAGGTGTGTATTGTTGAGTATTTTTTACAATTGGTTAAAATTATGTTCTCATATGTTTTTTTTATGCTTTGCATATATGGGTGCTTTATGGTTATGATTTAACAAATGGTTCATGGGTAACCCTAAATTTGCTGGTTTATGCTTTGGTTTTTGTCTTGGTAAAGGTATGCCCTCAATATGTATGATAAATGCCTATTTGAATTTTGTACTATATTATTGAACTTTAATTGAAACTATTATGGTTTGGTTATGGAATCCTAAATTGGTTTGGATGGTATTTGAATGGGTTAAATTGTTTTGAACAATATGAAATATTTGTAATGGTTAAACGGTAAGGTATTGGTGGTCATGGTTATGGTTTAATTAAAAACCTTGCAGGGTTTACGGTAATCCCCCAAGTAAGCCTAATAATATGTACTTGCGGGGTACATGGGAATACCCTAAGTAAAATTAATAATGTAACCTATGGGGTACATGGAAATACCATAAGGTTGGCTAAGGACATTGCTTGCAAGATATAGTCGGTATGAGGACAAAAATAATGATAGCCTTGGTTAATAATAAATTGAATTAGTGGTTTGGTTGTGTGGTAATGGTTTTAATTGGGCAATAATGGCGGGTTGTGATAGCTAACCACGAAGGTGTGTGTTCAAAATTAATTATATCTTCTAATTTGTTATCTTATTATATGGTCAAAATTCATCCAACTCAGGGTATATGTTGGTTTGTTGGATTGGGTATCGGGGGTGGTCTCCGGTACTGGATGGACTTGAGATGCCCATTATGACAAGGCCTTCGTTTGGGTTATGTCATGTTGGTGTCAGAGCCTAGGTTTGGATGTCATGGGGTTTCCACAAAGCCTTGTCGAGTAGAGTCTTGCTTATGAGTGTGTTGTGCACCACACTTACAATCAGAAGGCTACAAGGCATTTAAGAATGTTCTACTTACTTCCTGTTCTACTTTCAGGCTATAGAGTCTATGATCGAGAACTCTTTCCTAAATCTTTTTTTGGTTCACCTTTCAGATCATGTCCTCTCAATGATCTAATATTTGTGGAAACTTAATTTTCCCACTTAAGGATGACATGTATGGAGCTTGTCCAACTCATGGGGCACACACCCAGTCAAGGCTCGTAGTTTTGGATTTTCCCTGTGGAGTTCCACCGGTCTCCACTAACATTACCCCAGAATGTGGTACTTATGTTTAGTTACCTCAAGAAAAGGTTACCGATACTGAGTTTGAACATTCTATTAATCTATTGACCTAGATAGTGATAACTCTATCACGCCAGTCTGGCCCTACTAGTACGAGGAGAATAAGGTAAGGATGGGAAATAGGCAGAGTAAAAGATCTCAGATTTCTAAACAATAGGGAATCTAACAGTATGGTAGTAAGTTGTCCAAGAGAAAGAGTTTAGTTGGGTAGGTCCTAACTCCTATTCTATAGCTAGTGCTCCCTACCCAAAGCTGTTGGGAGATAGATGTTTTCAAAATAGTAATGCTTCTAGGGCATAGGGTGCCCAATCTTAGGCTAGTCAGGCCCAATCCTCTCCATCATATCCTTCTTGTAGATTTTGTGGCCGGTCACACAGTGGTTGTTGTAAAGAAGAGAGTAACTTATGTTTTTGTTATGGTCAGTTGGGTCATAAGCCACATGAGTGTCCCACAAGGATTGCTTCTTTAGAAAATAGGATACCAATTACCACTTCTCTATCTCTTACACCAAGGGGTACTACTTCTGGCTCCGACACTGGTCGCTATAATCTCAACGCTCTTACTATCCTTAGGAGTTTGAGCTATATTTTGATACTGGCACTGGTATGTTACAAACTCTTTTCTTATGATGTATATGGTTTACTTGGTTCAGGGTCCCCTCTCTCTTATGTAACCCTATTTGTGGAATTGTATTTTTGTTTGAACCCAAGGTTATTTTGGACTCTTTTTCTATTTCTACCCTGGTAGGTCTGTATTTTCCAAAAGAGAATATAGAGGGTGTGCGGTATCTATTGGTAGTAAATGTGCTTTGGTGGATTTGTTTTACTCAGATATGGTGGATTTTAGCATCATTCTGGGGATGGATTATTTACACTCATGCTATGCATCGTTAGACTATTGGACCCATAAGGTTTTCTTTAGTCTCCTTGGTGAGTCAGATATGGAATGGAAGGATGGTTCCATTCCTTATCTATTATGGGAAAGGTTTTATCATATCTTATAGCTCAGAGATTAATATCCAAAGGAGGTATCTCTATTATTTGGTCTGGTTAAAGATTCTTACTCAAAAGTTCTTTCTTTGTATTCGGTTTTGGTGGTGAGTGAGTTTTCCTAAGGTTCTTCTAGATGAATGTCGTGGTGTCTTTCTAGTGGGGAGATTGAGTTTTGGATTGGTCTTGTTTCATACACTTGTCCAATTTCTATTCCTTCATTATAGAATGGCTCTGATTGAGTTGGAGGAGCTTAAGGAATTGTTAAATGACCCCTTAGATAAGGATTTCATCTGTCCAAGTATTTCTCTATAAAGGGCTTTCATGCCTTCACGTATAAGAGAGATAGTTTTCCCAGAGAATACATAGGTTGTCGGTGGGTTAATAAGGGATTTGGGAAATCCTCCTTGTGGGGTGGACTATACATTTATATACTATATAGGGTGTTTTTTTAGGTAGCGCATGCTGGTTTATAGACACTAAGTATAAATCCTATATGTTGATGTTGATGAAGGAAGTATGGTAGCTCAAGGATAGCAATGCGAGGATTATGAAGGTATTTGGGTAGGTTGGGTGAGACATGGGGAAGGGGTGAGGTGGATAGCTTGGAAATACAATAGGGGAAAAGTTGTGACATATAGGCCGAGGGTTCAGGATGAATTAGTTGATTGGAGGCTAAGTCATTGGATGGGATAGAGCATGGAGTTTGTATGACTATAACAGACTATAGGTAGAATTTGGGTGGATAAGGTTTTAAGTATATGGAAACCAAGCATCCCTAGTATACACCTTTAGTGATGCCCATTATAGCGGAGTATTGTGCTTTTAAGTGTCATAGGATGAAGGACGAGGGTTAATCTTAAATTTTCTTCTAGCGGTGGACTTTAAAGGAAGGTCACGGTGTATATTCCAGCGATTCCCTCCTATATTGATTAAAAAGGTGCTCTAGTAATGTTGCATGCATTCTAATAGCGCTCATGCTTAAGGTTCACATTTTGCATTTGCCTTATTCCCTGGATTTGAATCTTGACCTTACATTTCATTGCCAATGATATATGCGGTTGTGTGTCCTTCAGAATCCAGTTTTAAAGACTTCTACTATGGTATAGTTTTATCGGGATAATTCTTCATTTATGACCTAGGTGGTTGATATGAAGTACTTCATGCCTATTATTTTGTCTCATTTCGGAGGTCTCTCCTTGAGTAGCATGAGTTATTCTTGTACTTTAGTTCCTCAATGACCCTTATTATGTTAGGGTAGTGGTGGCTTTAGAGATGTAGTGATGTTTTGAAATGGGGGAAAGTAGAAGTCCCTAAGTGGGGGAGATTTTGGGGTAACTACTAGAGCTAAGGTTTTGGAGGGTGAGGTAAGGTTATTTCCATTAGAAATTGTTAAAAGAGGAATAAGTGGTGAAAAATAATCTTTGTGAATATGATAGAGGTTACTAAGACTTTTGAAAGATAGACCATACCGCAAGTATAGACGAGGTAAGCTAGAACGGTGTGATTGATAGATATACAAATCGTGGTGTTGGGTACTTTGAATTTTGGTAGGGCTTAGTAGTTGACTGTAGTGATGGGGTGGACTAGTATTTTTGGATGGATGTAAGGAGTAGATACTGGTGGACTAAGTTAACTCTTTTTCTTCTTTGGATAGGCTTGGACATAGAAGTCGTGTATAGCTAGACTCAAGGTCTCATAGTGATGTATCTCCTGGAAATTCTAAGATGAATTGGACTTGCCCTCCAGAATAAGTTCCATTCATTCGGTATTCCATGTGGTTGTATTGAGGTAAGGCGTTTTTGGTCCTTCATTGGTAGTTTGGTATCTCGAGACTCTTTTTCCTAAGAAGGTTCCGGTGAGGATCTTGGGTTGGTAAGTTCTCTGGTTACGAACAAAAAGGTGTGGCTTTGGTTAAGGTTCTATGGTGGAACTAAAGTCTAAGGAAGCTATTTGGGATGCGGAAGAGGGCATGGAGTCAAATAATCCGCATTGTTTCTTCATTCTAGAAACTCGTGCATTAGGTATGTGTTATTTGTCACATCTTTATTTTCTAACTTGGTTAGTAGAAGGGTTGGACTTCCTTGCATCTTTGTTTTTTAACTTAGTAAAAGGTCAAAATGAAGGTGTTGGGGTGAAAATCGTGCTTGGGGTATGTGATGATCTTCTCATCTTGATTTATGTATGTGTCTTCTAATTTGGTTGAAAGGAAGTTTGATGTGTGTTAATGTGTTATCTCATTCTTTTTATTGCCTTAAACTATCATTCGTTGACGAATGATCCTAAGTGGAGGATAATGAAACACCCTAAACTTTTTCCCTTGCAAAATTTCTTGAGTTTTGAACACTCTGGAAAACATACGGTTCGTGGGTACTAGTAGTAAGCTAGGGTAAGTTTTGGTTCCTTTATTCTCGTATGATAAATAGTGAGTTTTGGTTGCATTCTTTCCAGGGTACCATTCAACATCTTACTTGGCGTATGATAGGGTAAGATAGGTATCTTAACAAACCGTATGATGCTTATCGTCTGGTCTAGTGAATTGTAACCATAGTATAATTCCTAGGATGCTACTCATATATTAGGGTACGTGTTGGTTAAGTGTGGTCATATGTTGGGAAGTATGGAGGTCCAAGGTGGTGCTAGGGTACGCAACAAGGGTACCACTCATACCCAAGGGTACATTTTAGAGGGATGGGTCATACCCTCCTACGGGTAGGTTTCAACTTTTAAACTGATGGAGTCTAGATATTTACCACCCTAAAACACTTATGTCCACATTTTATATAACCCTTGGTGGCCTCTCACAACTCACTTTTGAAAGATAAAACACTCTTAAATGCTTTCTAAACTCTCTCAAGAATATTGGCTAGGGTTTGTTACAAGGTGGTCATCTAGAGGTTCAAGAGTAAAGTTTCTCTCCGTGAATCTTCGTAAATAAGTCATGTACTCCTCCCTCATTGTTATTTCAAACTAAAGGAATTCTTTAATGTGTTTTAAACATTGATTGTGAATCATAAATGGTGGTTTTGAAAACCAATGTTGAGGGTTTTGGTGCATATTGTTGAGTATTGTTTACTCTTGGTTTAAATTATGTTTTAACATGTTTTTGGTGATGGTTTGCATAGGTGGGTGCTAGTTGGTTATGGTTTAACAAATGGGTCATGGGTAATCCTAAATTTCATGTCTTAAGCTTTGGTTTTTGTCTTGGTAAATGTAACGCCACAAATTTGGTACCTAAAACGCTACACGGTACTCATGACCCCGAAGGACCACAAGCTAACCCATGACTGATATCTGTACCTGAACACTACATAATATACTGTATAAATGCAGAAATAAAGGTCGTAAGGCCATAAGGTTCAATTATGTAACATGATAGTTGATAAAACATAACATCTTGATGGGGTATGAAATACCCAAAACAACTGAAATAAACTGTCTAAACATACTATAGTCGGAAAAGCCTCTAACTGACTGAACTTTCTGAATAAAGAGTTGATGGGAAATGTCCCCAACTAATAAATTAATTAATGAGATAATAAAGTAATGGTCATGTCGTTGAAGGATGAGGACTCACTTCTAACTCTGACTGCTGAGACTGGAATACTACTGATGCTCTAGAGCTCGTGCTTCTGGACCTATGGTATAAAACACCATAGCACAAATGTGTCAGTATGTTTGAATGTACTGGTATGCATGTCAGGTAGGCTGAAAACAAAAGGGTTCACATGCATGAACTATACTAACTGAATGCATAACATGAACATTACAATACATGCATGACTACATAATAACTATAACTGAGTTCATGATAACATGATTATTGAGTTTGAGTACTGATAACATAAGATACTGATATCTGTAGAACTAAAATAACTGATACTGAGTGACTGTATCTGATAGTCTAGGTTCTGATGGAACTAGCAGAGTTTCATACTATTCTGAGTTAACTGTATCTGACAGTCCTGAATCCTGTAGAAATATCTAAGTTCTATTACTAAGACTGAATGACTGTATCTGACAGTATTGATTCTATACTGAAACTGTGGGAAGTAGTCATCTAACCGACATGCCCTAAATAACGCAAATAGCTGAGTTGGGGTCCAATTTATAACCCCAATTGGAAGGATGTCAATACCACGCCACTGGTAAGGACAATCTGTGAGTAACCCTCATATAACAGGTAACTTTCGTGAGAACGGTGGGAACCCTCATATAACAGGTTAAGACACCTCATCTACCCTCATATAAAAGGCTATGATGTCTCAACCTACGCTGGCTACGTAGTTCTGGAACGCAAGGATTGCTTCTAAGAATAACACCCTCATATAACAAGTGGGTTCCCATCCTTGGGTTCCTTTGGTGCTAATTTCTACTCCCATCTAAATAGATACTGAACATGACTAACTGAACTGACTGGACTGAGTTAACTGAGTTCCGCTGACTAATGGAATACTACTGAAATTACTGAATTTCTGAGATTTCTGAGATTACCGAGTTTACTGAGTTTTCATGAGTTACATGACTGACTGAATTTCTATGAATATGGATCGACTGAGAGTATCTTGAAAAAACATCACTTATTCTAGGCACACAGCTAAATTTTTGGGTACAAATACCCCCAAGACTCAATAGAAGAAAACTGACGAAACATGACTTTCTTGAATACAGGACCAACATCACAATCCATAATACAATAAGTTGGAGATTTCATGAAGTAGAATTCTAAAGCACCGCAAGGGTTACACACGCATCCATAATTCATTGACTAAGACATTTCATCAAACATTTGACATGCATAAACTTTTACATGATTCGGGATTTCATATTATCATACTAGTATTGCACTTTTCCTTCACATAGACATTTAATCGTGCACATGGGAAGCATGCTTTGGTTATACAATCATCAACACATCTAATAATCATGGATACATCAATAGACGTGTAAATTTAAGGGTTTCTCATGATTATTATGCAAATCACCACATCTTAGGGTTAATCATTGGAATATGTAATTTTAAACATGAATCAAAACCGCACAACATCATGAACATGAATTTCAATTCAATTTAAATCATGAACATTCATAAATACAAAAATCTTGGATTTTGAAAAGAGATTCTTGAGCTTCATGGATGAAAGGGACCCATGAATCAACATATGACATACATTGATTGTGAGTTTCTTAAAGTTCTTCAACTTGAAGAACTTGGAATCTCTTAGTTTCTTGAAGAAGGATTTGGATCTTGTTTCTTGGGGATTATCTTGAGACAAAATCCTAATTTGATGTTGTAGATGGATAATGAAGTTATGGGCTATGGTCTGGTATAATTAGGGGTTAAAACGGATGGAAAAGACCCAAATACCCCTTTAAAAATTGCTTAGAATTCTATGAACGGGATATTTGATAGCTAGGGCAATGGTCCATCGCGGGCTTGACGGTCCGTTGTTCTGATCGTCGAACCTGGGCCAGAATAGGGACTCACTGGCTTAGTACCGACGGCTTGGGCGATGGTCCATTGCAAGTTTGATGGCCCGTCAACCTGTCCATTGTACCTTAGCCAGAAAACAGACTTACTGCCTTAGCTGTAATGGTATAGGCAACGTTCCATCGCTATATCGACGGTCCATCGCACCGGGATGGCTCAGATAGCTCTTGGTAAAACGTCCATAACTTCTTACTTCGATACCAGATTTGGAAGAAATTGGTATTGTTGGAAATATAATTCAATTTCCCACTAAAGTGAAAATATTAAAAATTCCACGTGTACACAAATGGATTTTACTTTCAATGTAAGTTTCTAACATTCTTGGGATGATTTCAAGCTAGGTAGAAGTATGGGGCATTACAATATCTCCCCCTTGACAACATTCGTCCTCAAATAAGACTGAGTAAGAGGGGAGAACATAAACTGTCATACATACTGAACATGAGCAACTACAACATGATCTCATAACTGACATGACTGATAACTTAATATATCAGACCAAACATGCATATTTGATACATGTGTAACTGATTCATGAATGCATGACTGAGTGTTCTGATGAACTAAGGTTCTTACAATGAGAATGCATATTTGATGCATGATTATATAACTGAACTAACATATGAATGCATGACTGGATATGTAATGGCATTTCTTACAAAGTTGTAATGGAATTCTGAACATGAAATGGATACCAAGCTTGTCACTGAAACCTGAACATGAACTAAAAAGCTTAAGGAGAACTATTACCTTGAGCTAGATCTCAGTTTTTGGAGAAGAGGTGAGGATACTTGGTTTGCATGTCTGCTTTTGCTTCCTAAGTAGCTCCCTCAACGAACTGATTTCGCCAAAGAACTTTGACTAGAGGGACATCTTTGTTCCTCAGTGTGCGAGTCTGATAGTCTAGGATTTCGACTGGAATCTCTTCATAAGAGAGGCTGCTCTGAATATCTATGCTCTGAATAGGGATACAATGTTATGATCCATAAGTACTAGAACAACCTCAGAGATGGAAGTATGTATTTAGAAGTGTAGTGACAAAAAATATGGGGATAACGATTTGTTAAGATTATATTAAGGGATCTATGTCTATTATTAAGTTAGGATTGAGGTGATATGTCCTTGTGTGTTAACTAAGAAATAGTGAATGTAGTGTAGATTTCATGGTATAAGGTAGAAAATGAGTTATTAGCTAGGGTGACTTATGGTATGCTTCAAGTAGAAAAGGAGTTCTTGATGGCATTTCATTATACAAGAAAAGCATAGGTCACTAATGAAAGCATTATGTTGTTAAGGATTGCTAATATGGGTTACCTTTTGTGACTGTGAAAAGGAAATTAGTTGATATTTATAGAGCTATGAATATAATTAAGGTGTATGGATAGTTAAGTAGTAGTGACATGTGGAAAGAGGATATGCTAATGGATTGTGACTAGATAGACCAGAAGATAGTGATTAATTATTGATATCATGAGGTTCTACTAGACTAATATTTCTTGATGCTTTATTTTATATCTTCCAAGCAAGAATAATATGTGAGGTTGTTTTGTTAATCATGTCTATTACTAGATTCTAAGTTTGAACAGTGGATGATCATCAAGGTGGAAATAGTGATTGCTTTGGATAGTGAGACTAGTTGTAGGAAAGGTGATATAATAGGCTTGAAATAATATATTAATGAGTTTAAGTTTATTTAGTCGTAATTAAGTATGATTATTTAGGTATGATGCAGAGGTGTACCTAAGGAGATATGGTATTGCATTATTTTCTAGGATTATTAAGTGTCGTGTGGTTTAATAGTACCCTTGAGCTGCTAAGTGTGAAGGAGGATAGTTATATATATATATATATGGTGTTCTTAATAGCTATGTTAAGGAGCTATGGATAGATGATATTGCTTCTTTTGGTGTAATTTTGATTCTTGTGATTTGGGGAAAATGTAAGTTTAGAGGTGTGATAATAGTAACTACAAAGATAAGAGTAGATTGTGTATTTTGAGAGTCAAGTATGTTTACAAAGAAAAGCATAAGTACATGACAATGAATAGTGAATCTAGAGAAATTTAAGTATGGTATATATGAAAGGAGTTTCTAAAAATGAAGTTAGTATTTTGCGGATATAGTTTATTTGGGTGAGTTGAGCATTCAAGTTTAGATCATTAGAGTAAAGAAATTATGGTTCAGTCTTGAGGATATGGAATAAACCTATAAGCTTAGAATGTTCGCTTTAATCTAAGGGGGAGATGATTGAGTGACGAATTAAATCAAATTTTGTCAATTAGATGGTGATGAATGTCAAGATAGTTATTATGATATCGCGAATCATTCTTATTCTAACATATTTATTGGATTTTATTCATTATGGAACCCTATCCATGTCTTAAGTGATGGATACAAGATTGTGTCCAATGCTCTTCTTGCCAAATTTCTTCACTCCCTTCATGGGATAGATCTTTAGATAGATATAATCACCAATCTCGAACTTGAGATCCTTTCTGTCGGCTCTGAGCAGCCCGGAGTCCTTCACTTATCAACTAGTCTTTCTCTAAAGCATTGAATACTAAGTCAAGACCTATAACTAAGGCCTCACTAACTTTGAACCAACTAATTGGAGATCTATTTCTCCTACCATAGAGATCTTTGACTGGAGCCATCTGAATACTGGAATGATAGTTGTTGTTGTATGCAAACTCAATCAAAGGAAAGTGGTTATCCCAACTAACCTTGAAATCAATTGTACATTCCCTTAGCATATCTTCTAAATTTTGAATGGTCCTTTCTGCTTGACCATCTATCTGAGGATGAAAGGATATACTGAGATGATCTTGGATACCAAGAACCTTTTAGAATGCTTTCCAGAAATAAGAGGTGACCTGGGTACCTTTGTCTGAGATAATAGATAATGGAACACCGTGCTATCTGACCAACTCTCTGATATAGTGTTTGACATAATCCTCAGCTGAATAAGAGATATGGACTGGAAGAACATAAGCTAATTCGGTCATCCTATCTACAATGACACAAACTGAATTATGCCGGCGACGAGTACGAGGCAAACCCATCATGAAGTCCATGTTCACTGCTTCCCACTTCCAAGTAGGAATAATGAACTCCTTCCTGGACCCACTAGGTTTCTAATGCTCTATCTTAACCTTCTAACATATAGATCACTTAGCCACAAACTCTGCAACATGTCTCTTCATCCCACTCCACCAATTGATTTCCCGCAAGTCGTGGTACATCTTTGTGGCCCTGGATGAATAGAGGAGCATGCACCATGCGCTTCTTCAAGAATTCACTGGCTTAAGTCATCTACACCTAGAACACATAAACAACCCTGACAATGCAGAACACCATCTCCTCCTTTGGAGAAAACCTTTACTTTCTGATCCTTGACTAATTCTTTCAACTTGACTAGACTGGGATCTCTATATTTCTTTTCTTTCACCTTGAAAACTAGAGATGATTCTGAACTATTCTGAACCCATATATCACCCTCCTCTGAATTGACTAAGCAAATGCCTAGTCTAGAAAGCTGATGGATTTCATGAGCTAACTTCTTCTTACTGTACTCAACATGAGAAACACTACTCATAGACAGTTTACTGAGAGCGTCGGCCACTACATTGGCCTTGCTCAGATGATAAAGGATACTCATGTCGTAATATTTTAAGAGCTTTAACCTCCTTCTCTGATGATGATTGCGATCTTTCTGAGAAAAGACATACTGAAGGCTCTTATGATCTGTGAACACATCCATATAAACTCCGTATAGATAATGCTTCCCAATCTTTAAGGAAAATACTATGGCTTCTAACTCAAGATCATGAGTCGGATAATTCTTCTCATGGGCTTAAGATATCTAGAGGCATAGGATATGATCTAACCATGCTGCATGAGGAAAAAATCCAAACCTACTCTGGATACATCACTATATACTACAAACCCATCTAAACTATCTGGAAGATTTATGACTGGAGCTGAGGTGAGTCAAGTCTTCAACTCCTTAAAACTCTTCTCGCAAGGATATGAAAACTAAAACTTGACTTTCTTCTAAGTCAACCTAGAAATAGGGGATGCAATAGAATAAAATCCCTCAACAAACCGTCTGTAATAGCCAGTTAACCCAAGAAAATCCTGATATCTAATGGAGAGACAGGTCTGGGCTAGTTTTTACCACTTTGGTCTTTTGAGGATCAACCCTAATGCCATCACTGGAAATGATATGACAAAGGAATGATACTAACCTTAGCCAAAATTTGCACTTACTAAATTTAGCGAACATCTGATGATCTCCAAGAGTCTGAAGTACGATTCTGAGATGGTATGCATAATCACAATCACTGTGGGAATAGAACAGAGTATCATCTATGAAGACTATGATGAACATGTCCAACTACTACTTGAACACCCGGTTCATCAAGCCCATGAAAGTTGTCAGGGCATTTGTAAGACAAAGGACATAACTAAGAATTTGAAGTGACCATACCGAGTATAAAAGACTGTTTTTAGAATGTCACATTCTCTGACTTTGAGCCGATGATATCCTGATCTGACGTCTATCTTAGAGAAATAGCTGGCACCTAGAAGTTGGTCAAACAAGTTATCGATTCTTGGAAAAGGATACTTGTTCTTGACCATAAATTTATTGAGTTGACGGAAATCAATGCACATTCTGAAAGAACCATCTTTCTAGTGCACGAATAAGATTGGTGCGCCCTACAAAGATATGTAGGTTCTGATGAATCCCTTATCTAGGAGATCCTTCAACTGCTCTTTCAATTATCTGAGTTCTGCTGGTTCCATTTTGCATGGCGGAATAGTTATAGGCTGAGTATCTAGAAGAAGATTAATGCCGAAATCTATTTCCCTTACGGGAGAAATTCTTGGAAGATCTTTAAGAAAGACATCTGAATATTCATTCATGACTGAGACTGAATCAAGACTGGGAGTTTCAGAACTAGTGTCCTTAACTCGAATAAGATGATAGACACATCCCTTAGATATTATTTTTCTTGCCTGAAGGTAGGAAATAAGATGACCTCTGAAAGATGAAGTGCTACCCCTCCACTCTAGGAAAGGTTCATTTGGAAACTGGAACTGGACTATTCTCTTTCTGCAGTCAACTGTGGCATAGTAGGAATGAAGTCAATCCATGCTGAGAATGACATCAAAATTAGTCATCTCTAATTCGACTAAGTCTACTAAAGTGACTTTTTGAAATATCATAACCAGGCAGTTACTGTATACCCGTCGGGCTATGATGTTTTTACCCACTGGTGTAGAGACTGAAAATGGCTCTTCTAGAATTTTGGGACTGGTTCACCTGCTATATAGGGAGTAACAAAATACAAAGAAGCTCCTAGATCTAGAAAAGCATAAACATGCACATGAAAGATTTATAATGTACCAGTAACCACATCAGGAGAATTTTCCAAATCTTTCCAGGACTGGGGAGTATAAAGTTGATTTAGGTGTTACCCACTAGTAGCGTTGGAGGTGGCACCCTGCTAGTTTGGGAGATTGGACTGAGCTGGCGAACGGTTCTGCTGACTCTGAGGACCTGGATAAGTATAGTCTCTGACTCTATTGCCTGGCTTGCCATATCCAAAATAAATATCATTTCCAGTACTGCAAATACCCTGATGGTGTTTTCCATAAGTTTGGCAAAGATGATAGGTGCAGGAACTGCTAACACTGCCCTGAGACGTAGAGTCTGGCGCTCTATCTTTAATACCATCCCTAAACTTAGGAGTTGGAACACTAGCTGAAGAAGGAGCTGGAACTAGTGACTTAGGATGAAACTGAGAACAATTTCCTCCTTGTGATTTAGGATGAGGAAAGTTGAAACTACCTATCCTTGCTCTATTATTCTGCTTCTCCCTTATCTTAATCTTTTTCTCTTTTATCTACTAAGAATGGATCATAAGCCTGTCTATGGTCTTATAAATATTCAACATCGAAGACCTGCACTCATTAACTACACTATCATTCACCCCAGAAACAAACTTACTCATATTATCCCTTCTATCTGAAACCACATGAGGAGCATATCTGGATCATTGAGTAAACTTAAGAGAATACTCTTTCACTGCTATTTTTCCCTGCTTGAGGTTGATAAATTCTAAAACTTTAGCTTCTCTCAGCTCTAGGGGGAAAATCTATCTATGAATCCAGTAGCAAACTCTTCCCACTCAATAGGCCCTACATCTACAGCCCTCTCTGACTTTCACTATTTGTACCAAGTGTGAGCAACATCCTATTACTGATATGCAACTAGCTTCACACTCTCACTAGAAGTAACCCCAATGATATCTGTAACTTTTTGAACTTGATTAAAAAATTCCTGAGGGTCCTCATCTGAATTAGACTTGAAAAAGGATAGAGGATTCATTCAGGTGAAGTCTCAAATCCTGGATGCAGCTGAATTTGCCACTGGGATGGCCGGAATGATAGATGGTTGTTCATTCTGAGCAGTGACTAACTGAGCAAGAGTTGTGAATGCAGCTAAGAACTCTACATGAGAGACATGTTCACCCAAAGTTTCTTTGTGATGAGGGGCTGACTGATTCTCGTTTCTTCTTTTAGGAGGAATATTCTGTAGAAGAAAGGGATAAATGGATTAGACTGAGAGATTAGCTTGAGATTATACTAACTGGAACGACATTAATACTAAAAAAAGGGAAACTGTTCTGAAAAAATCTTATAGCCTCCTGCACATAAATGTGGCGTGCAACACACCTATGCAAAATACTATACTAGATGCAGCTTTCAGACTTCCTAGGACACTATTGAACCTTAGGCTCTGATACGAAGTTTGTAACGCCCCGAATCTGGTACCCTAAATGCTACACGGTGCTCATGACCCCGAAGGACCACAAGCTAACCCATGACTTATATCTGTACCTGAACACTGCATAATTTATTGTATAAATGCGTAAATAAAGGTTTTAAGTACGTAAGGTTCAAAACTGTAATATGATAGCTGATAAAGCATAATATCTGGATGGGGTATGAAATACCCAACACAACTAAAATAAACTATCTAAAAATAATGTAGTTTGAAAATCCTCTAACTGACTGAACTGACTAAATAAGGAGTTGATGGGACATGTCCCCAACTAACATCAACTAATAAATTAATTAATGAGATAGTATGGTAATGGTCATATCCTCGAAGGATGAGGACTCACTGCTAACTCTGACTGTTGAGACTGGAATACTACTGATGCTCTGGAGCTCGTGCTTTTGAACCTATGGTATAAAATAAAATAGCACAAATACGTCAGTATGTTTGAATGTACTGGTATATATGTGAGGTAGGCTAAATGCAAAAGGGTTCATATGCTTGAACTATACTAACTGACTGCATAACATGAATGTGAGAATACATGTATGACTATATAATAACTATAACTGAGTTTGTATAAACATGATTACTGAGTCAGAGTATTGATAACATGAGATAATGATATCTGTCTAACTAAAATAACTGATACTGAGCAACTGTATCTGACAGTGTAGGTACTTATGGAACTAGCTGAGTTCCGTACTATTTTGAGTTGATTGTATCTGATAGTCCTGAATCTTGTAGAACTATCTAAGTTCTATTACTAAGATTGAATAATTGTATCTAATCGTCCTAATTTTGTACTGAAACTGTGGAAAGTAGTCATCTAACCGATATGCCCCAAATAATGCAATATATCTGAGTTGGGGTCCAATCTAGAACCCTAATTTGAAGGGTGTCAATATCGCGCCACTGCGAAGGACAATTCGTGAGTAACCCTCATATAATAGGTATCTTTCATGAGAACGGTGGGAACCCTCATATAACAGGTTAATCCACCTAATATACTGATGTTCTAACTTTTGACGGAACAGTTTACATTTTTTCTTAGGAAAATTGGATGTTTTCAAGCGACCAAGGTTGCATTTAATGCTGGTTTTTTGTGTTTCAGGGTAAGGATTAATTGAAGGAAAAGACTCTGGAAAGTGGCAGAAAAGTGCTTATGATGGTTGAAATGGTGGACTGTCACACCTTTGATGAACCACCAACCTTACCATCAAGTCTTAGGCAGAACCCAAGGTTTTAGAACTTTTAGCGACAGACCAAATGGTGGATCGTCAGATCTGCAATGGACCACCATCTTAGCCGTCAGCCTTATCTAGAATATTTCTTACTGAAGGAATTAGCTACGGACCAAATAGTGGACCGTCAGATCTTCAACGGACCACCATTTTAGCTGTCAGCCTTATCCAGAACATTGCTTCCTGAAGGACTCAGCAACGGACCAAATGGTGAACCGTCAAATCTACGATGGACCACTAGTTTATCTGTCAGTCTTATCCAAAAAATTGCTTCCTGAAGAACTCAATGTCGAACCAAATGATGGACCGTCAACCGCTCGACGCACCACCATTTTGGCCGTCAGTTTGGACGCAGTTGTATGAATTCAAATTTTAGATTCTTTTTACCTAGGAACGTATAAATACTAGTTTTTGGTTTTATTATAAGGTATCTATCTTTTATTTTCATCTTTTATCATAGTCTCCATATCTAGAAACTCTTTGTAACCTAGTATTTTGGGGGAGTTAAGAATTCTTGTGGATCCAATCATTCCATCTCTATTGAAGATTGAAGAACAAATTCTTGTAACCTTTGTAAGTAAATCTTGAATTAATTTATGCAGAACACAATGATTTCTTCTCTTTCTATTATAGAGATGTGTGGATAAGCTCTCATAACTAGGGTTATGGGAGGCTTGATGTAAAAATCTGAATTGGGTTGTGAATCTAGTAGATTCCCATGATTAATTGATATTGCCTAAGCCCTTCTTCACTTTAATGACTTTTATTGGTTGCAAACTTGAAAAGTGAGCCCAAGAACCTCACTTGTTCGAATGGAAAAGTGTTTGATGGGAAAAGAAAGGGTTTATACAAACCTATAGGCTTTAACCTTTGGATAGAGGGTAGATGCCTTAGCTGGATCAACCCATATGAGAATATAGTTGAACAAATAATATGTTCCTTATGTTTGAAAGAGTTAAGGTATAAAATTACTCATTTAGGTTGAGAAACTAATAGGTAAACCTTAGAATTCACTTACTCTTGCTATTAGAATTGTTCATAGGGAATTCAAAACAGTTCACAACCCTAGCTGCTTAACTATCTTGGTAACCATAACTCTACTTTGACTACTCTTACTCTATTACTATTTTTAATACAATCAAAAAGTGGATTACTTTCCGTGACAATAATTTTATACAATTGATAAATCAAAAACCCCTTTTTTGCTCAGAAACCTTCGATCAACAGTCTAATAACAACCACAAGACATAGTGAACACAGTATTCCCTGTGGGATTCGACACCCAACCCAGTTGGGTTCTATATTTGACAGTGACCGTACACTTTCATAAGAAGTTTGTAATTTTGGCGTATCAAATTTTGGCATCGTTTCCAGGGAATACGGTTTTCAATTAAGTTTGTGATTGTTAATCGACCCTTTGGTCAAAGTGTCCTAAAGCTTTACTTTTATTTGCTACTTTTGTTTATGCAGGTTGATAATTATGTATGCATAATACACAGATATCACGTGCACCATTATTACCAATTTATTCGGAGCCTCAGTTGATCGGTAGAATGGATGATCCATAAGAGGCAAATAGATTAGTCACCTTGGCTAATGCTCAAGTAGATCAGAAAAATGCTGACAACCCAGGTTGGGTGCCAAATCCTGATGATGAGGACCTGAGAGATAATGACTTATTGAATCCTGTAAACCCAAGGCGTGCTGGGAATGTAGCTGCACCTGTGAATCGCAATGTACATCGGAATCGCCCTTTCAAGGGAAGATAGGACAACGAACCTGTTCAGTATGATCTCAATGATGATGACTATAAAATGGATGGAGTAGGAGTGACTGGAGCTATTATTCCTCCACTTATATCACCTGGAGCAAAATTCAAGATCACCAGTATGATGATCCAACTCTTGCATCTAAAGGGGTTATTCGGCGATCCCAGGAGATAATCCTAACATGCATTTGGTGAATTTTGTCACCATTTGCAAATCTTTTGATAATCCTGGAGTAGGTCAGAATGCTATTCGCTTGAGGTTATTTCCATTGTCTCTATCTGGGGAGGCAATATTGTGGCTTAATAAACTGATGCCTAATTCTTTAACCAACTGGAGGAAGTTGAAAGAGGCTTTCGTAAAAAGGTTCTTTCTGCCCTCCAAGAGGGTATAATTGAGGGATAAAATCAGTAATTTTTGGTAGCTCCCAACCAAAGATCTTCACGAAACTTGAGAGAGGTTTAAAAAAAGGTTGATGGAGTGCCCAAACCACAACATGACGGATATTCATCTGATGGAAACTCTTTATCGGGCTTTGAACTCTATTACAAAACCATTTATTAATAATGTGTAGGGGAATTATTTATGGATGTCACCTTTCAAGAGGCCTCGAGGATGATTGATGGATGACCAAATGAAGAAGATCTTGGCATACCACTGATTCTGTGGTAGCAAGCCCTTCTGTGGCAATTGGCATAACTACGAAGCAATGTAAGAAAGAGGAAGAATGTGATCAAGACACAGCATATTTAAAGACGTAAATGGATCTGTTGACCAAGCATCTATTATTTGTAAGGACTGAAAAGGTGAAGGATGTTGCAGATAAAGGTAGAGATTATTCTGATTCGGATAAAATAGCCAACTATTTGAATAATCATGGGATTTCTGAGGCAATAGCCAAGGAAATCAAGGTCAGAACTACTACAACAAGGCTGGTTATAAGGATAGGGAGTAAGGAAACTGGAAGAGCAAGAATGATAGAAGTGGGTTGTAAGTACCTCCAGGAAGCAGAGATAATACTGCAACTAGCTCTGGCAAGATGTCCATGGAGGACATGATGGAGAAATTGGTAAAGGGAGTTGAGGCATCCAACTCTGGGGTGACTACCATGAAGATTGATTTGTCCTCTATGAGTCAGTTAGTAAACTTACACTCCATTTCGATCAAACGGTTGGAACAGCAACTGAGTAAACTCTCTATAATATTGAATCAGAGAAAAAGTGGAACGCTACCAAGTGATATAATTCAGAACCCTCAAAATAATAGTTCATGCATGGCTATTACCACACGGGGTGGTAAAGTTTTAACAGGCCCTTCTTTGGCAAAGTTGTAAATAATAAGGTGATCGAAGAAGATGTTGAGCTTGAAAAAGGTAATCCAGCAGAGTCTGAGAAGCTGGATGACATTGATATCCCTTCAAATTATTAGTAGGTTGATGAGTTAGAAAAAGATAAAGAGAAGGAAAATAAAGTAGTGGTTAATACTTTCCCAAAACCACCAACTTCCTTTCCTCAGAGATATAAAAAGAAGGCTAATGATATGAAGTTTAGTAAATTCATGGCAATGTTGAATCAGCTAACTGTGAATGTTTCTTTAGTAGAGGCACTGAACAAATTCTAGGATATGCTAAATTTATGAAGGATCTTGTGATGAACAAAAGAGCGGTGAGTTACGAACCTATGGATAATCTTCATAATTGCAATGCTATTTCCACAAGATCCTTGGTGAAGCAAAAGGCTGATCCGGGAGCATTTACTATCCCATGCAATATTGGACCTCTTGACTGTGCAAAAGCCTTATGTGATCTGGGAGCGAGTTTTAATCTGATGCCGCTAGCTGTTTATAAAAAGTTGGGCTTGGGAGACCCCACACCCACCAACATATGACTTGTAATTGCGAACAAATAGGTAAACCGACCTGTTGGTATTTTGTATGATGTGCTGCTGAAGGTGGATAGCTTCATATTTCCAGCAGATTTCATCATTCTAGATTATGAGGTGGACTTCGAGGAGGCCATAATCTTAGGTAGACCTTTCCTCACAACTAGAAGTGTGTTTATTGATTTCCAAGCTAATGAACTCTTATTTAGGCTGAATGATGAAGTGGTACAATTTGATATATTCCAATCAATCAAGCAGCATAAATAAATGAGAGTGTTCTCAATTATTGATATATAATATAAGGATGAGAAAGAGGTGCCAATAGAGGAGAAATTTGTTGTAGAGCCTCTAGCTACAGTACAGATGAATTTTAATCGTGAAGGCATTAAAGAGTATGAAGAGAATATTTGCACTTTGACAGGAATGGGTTCATACTCTTATGCTCCTAAGAAATTAGATCTTCATCTTTCTAATCGACCAACACCACCGACTAAGCCATCTATTAAGGAGCCACCAGTGTTGGAGTTAAAAGAACTACCAGGGCATCTAAGGTACGTGTTTTTGTGCAATAGAAACACGCTACCCATTATTATTACAACTGATTTGGGCTAGCAGCAGGTGTAAGCATTTATTTTGGTATTTCAGAGGTACAAGAGAGCAATAGGTTGGACTATTACAGATATTATTAGCATCCCCTGGTATTTGTACTCATAAGATACAACTTAAAGAAGATTTTTCTCCGACCATCTAGCACCAATGCCATCTTAACCCACCAATGCAAGATGTGGTTAAGAAGAAAATTATTAAGTGGTTGGACACAGAGGTGGTTTATCCTATTTTCGATAGTAAGTGGATGAGACCAGTTCAATATGTGCCCAAGAAAGGGGGCATGACTATTGTTGCAAATAAACGGAACGAGTTGATTCCACTCAGGCCTGTGACTGGGTGGATAGTTTTCATGAACTATCGCAAACTAAACTCATGGACCTTAAAGGACCACTTCCCTATGCCTTTCATGGATCAAATGCTTGATCAGTTGGTAGGAAGAGGGTGGTATTGTTTATTGGATGGATATTCGGGCTACAACCAGAACTGTATTTCTCCTGAATATCAGGAGAAGATGACATTTACATGCCCACATGGCACCTTTTCTTTCAAGAGGATGCCATTTGGGTTATGTAATGCACCATCCACCTTTCAAAGGTGTATGATATCTATTTTCTTAGATATGGTGGAGGACACCCTGGAGGTGTTCATAGATGATTTTTCTATTGTTAGAGATTCGTTTGAGTTATGTTTGGAGAACTTGAGTAGAGCTCTGCAATGGTGCATGGAATTCAATTTGGTGCTCAATCGGGAAAAATACCATATCATTGTGAATGAAGGCATTGTTCTCGGGCAAAAAATTTTAGAAAAAGGGATAGAGATTGATAGAGCCAAGGTTGAAGTTATAGAGAAACTACCACCTCCCATCTTAGTGAAGGGCGTGTGTAGTTTCCTTGGGCATGCTGGTTTTTACCAATGGTTTATAAGGGACTTCTCAAAGGTTGAAAATCCACTTTCCAAACTTTTGGAGAAGGAAGCTAAGTTCTCCTATGATGCTGATTACTTGAAGGAATTTGAATGCCTTTAGAAAAAGCTGGTGAGGCCCCTATAATTGTTGCACCAGACTAGTCAAAATTATTTGAGATCATGTATGATGCGAGCGGTGTTGACCTTGGAGCATTGTTAGGATAGAAAAAGGAAAAATTGTTTCACCTAATTTATTATGCCAGCAAAGCACTGAATAGAGCTCAAAAGAACTACACTCTCACCGAACAGGAACTCTTTGTAGTAGTTTATGCTTTTGAGTAATTCTGAGATTATCTCCTAGGGACCAAGGTGGTGGTCCACACTAACCACACAGCCTTAAGGTATTTGATTGCTAAGACGGTCACAAAACTAAGGTTAATTAGATCAGTGTTGCTGCTCCAAGAATTTGACTTTGAATTCAATGATAGGAAGGGTTGCAAAAACCAAGTTACAGATCATCTGTCTAGGATGGAAGGTGAGAAAGTAGTTATAAGGAAGTTAAGATAAATGATGCATTTCCTGATGAGATCTTAGCTGCTGCTATGGAGAAAGTTCCTTAGTATGCTGATTATGTAAACTATGTGGTGAGTGAGGTCATTCCAGAAAATCTTTATTTTAATATATGAAAGAAATTCCTTCATGATGTGACACACTACTTCTGGGATGAGCCGTATCTTTTTAGTCGATGTGCAAACAACATTATAAGGATATGTGTGCCAGAAGTGGATGTATTGTGCATATTGGAAGCATATCATACTTCCCCAGTTGGAGGTCACCATGTAGGTAACCGAACGGCTAGAAAGGTATTGCAGAGTGGCTACTATTGGCCAATATTATTCAAGGATGCTCATGAGTTTGTGATAAAGTATGACCAATGACAGAGGTAGGGGTCGATCTCCAAGAGGCATGAGATGTCTTTGACTAAGATGCTTGAAGTAGAATTGTTTGGCGTCAGGGGCATCAATTTCATGGGCCCCTTTGTAAACTCATATGGAATGAAGTATTTTTTAGTTGTTGTGGATTATGTGTCAAAATGGGTTGAATCCGTTGCCTTGTCTGATAACGAAGGGAAGAGAGTTATGGCATTTCTCAAGAAGAACATCTTCTCTCGCTTTGGAGTACCATGTACTATTATAAGTGACGAGGGATCTCATTTCTGCAACAAAGTGTTTCAGGATACTTTGGTGAAATATGGGGTGAAATAGCATAGAATAGCAACTCCATACCACCCATAAACTAGTGGGCAAGTGGATGTGTCAAATCGGGAGATTAAAGCCATCCTAGCCAAAACAGTAAATGCTAATAGGCAAGATTGGTTTCGAAAGCTATATGATGCTTTGTGGGCGTATCCAACTGATTTAAAAACACCAATTGGTATGTCACTATATCAGTTAGTCTACGAAAAAGCATGTCATTTACGGATCGAGCTGGAACACAAGGCTTTGTGGTCTCTCAAAAGGTTAAATATGAATTGGAAGGAGGCAGCAGAGCTACGATTCGGGCAACTGAATGAGATGGATGAATTTTGTCTCGATGCTTATGAAAAGGTAGATCTTTACAAAGAGAAGATGAAGAAGTACCATGATCGAAGGATTGAAAGTAGAGATTTTCGGAAAGACGATTTAGTGCTTCTATTCTACTCTAGACTCAAATTATTTCTAGGTAAACTTAAGTCAAAGTTGTCAGGACCATTTAATGTCAGTCAAGTCGACTCATCTAGAGAAGTGGAACTTGAAAATGAAGACGAAAGCATCTTCAAATTTAACGGTCAGTGAATCAAACTTTATATCAGTCCAAAAGACTTGATAAAAAGTATTGATACCTTTTATCTCGATGAAGTCTGTGTAATCAAGATATCTGATTCATATTGCTATGATAAATAAGGCGCTAGTAAGAGGCAACCCACAAATTGTTTTTGTAACCATAGTTAGAGTTCATGTTATGTGTTTGTTCATTTTTTATATGTTTGTGGAGTGTGCAGGACCAAAAATACAGTAAAAATAAGAAGGAGAGAGATAGCTGAAGATAGGACACAAATCTGAGCTACTGGAATAAAATTGATGGCTGATTTAATGGACCACCAGTCATCTAACGGACTACCACTTCAACCATCGATAAAAGGCAAAAAAAAATTATTCACGGGATTGAGTTGACGGTAAAAGTGGTGGGACGTCACAATCTTGGTGAGCCATCTAAACAACTATCAAACTCAAGATCGGTGACCTAAGTTCTAGTAAGGTTTAATGGTAAGACTGGTGGACCATCAAAATCTTAGTTGTCCATCCCACTGACCGTCACAATGAAGTAGAACCACCAAAATGTTGGTAAGTAGCGACGGACGGGGTGGTGGTCCGTCGTACATATGAAGGACCATCAGGATCGCCATCATTTTAACCCTAATTCGAAATTGGGTTGAGTTAAATCTGTTCTTTTCTTAAGTGCTTTGTATTTGTCCCAATCGAGTGTTAAGGATAAAATTGAGTGTTCATATTCATTTTAACCGTTTCACGTACTTTAACTATTCCACTACCTTTGGATTCAAAGAAAATGAAGGCAATTCTTTTATCTAAGACTCTCCATCTCCTTCAGCTTCCCTTATTTAATTAAGCTCAATCTCTCCCTCTCTTCATCACAAACAAAGAGTGAAAGAAGTTCTAAAGTTCTTAGTGTAGTTTTACCCCTAAAGTTCCATGTAAGAAGATTACCGCAAAACCAAGGTATGCGCATAACCTTCTCTTTCTGTTCTCTATAAAAAGTGTAAAAGCATGATTTGTTTTCTTGAAATGCTTTTTTTGTGTTGAGTATGGATGTTTTGAGTTGAAACTTTAATGTATCCTGTTTGGTGAAGTCTGAACTAATTAAATTTCTTAAAATAAGAAGAGAAGTGCTTTAAATGTGATTCATTGCGTTGCTATAGCTAAAAATTGATTTGGCATATGAGTTGCTCGACATAAGGTCGAATCAAAAGTTGTAGCTGAAGATGGAGGTGCGACAGCCAAACTGGTGAACCGTTAACTTTATCATGGACCACCAAATTGACTCTCGTAGGACTCATTGGAATGGAACTTACTGGATAAGTCGACACGGACAAGCTTATGGACCTTCAACTTTGTGATGGACCACCAAATTGACCGTCGTAGGGCTCTAAAATTTTCTGCACACTAGTTAAGGTACGACGGCCAAACTGGTGGACCGTCCCATCACTGGTGAACCACCACTTTGATAGTCAAGACACAAAATGAAATGATTTGACTGCTTTTGTGCTTTGAACTAATTTCTTACTTCTTTTCAAGTGTTATGGATCCCAAACTACCTATAAACAGAAGAGGAAGATCTCAAAGAGGTGGTGGCAGACCTGCATTAGGATACAGTACTAGACAAAGTGGAAGGGAAAATCCCCCACTCTCCCAGTCTGAAGAAGAGAGTGAGGATAGTACTAGAAGTACCAGTTTAAGCACAAACGAGGCCACAGTTGATGTCACTCCTCTTGAACCTACTGATGTTGAAACTAAGAATGCCAATATAGAAGGGCAAGTTAAAGCAGAGAACGTAGAAATTGAACCTGAATATGCTAACATTGTCATACAAAAGGATTCTGAAGTTCATGAGGTGATTAGATGGCAGATAGAAACAGCACGTGAGAAGTTCTATGATGGGTTAACACCCACTGCGAGAGGGATCAAAAGGTTATTTGCGGAAGAGCATCAGATTTTGACAAAGGACTTACATGAATATCTTGAGTTGGAACGCCATTTAAATGAGAATGAACTAGTATGGAATAGCCAGCCATTGAGATCCTATCAACCCAATTGGGTAAGAGAATTCTTTGTAAATTATCTTTCACTGGTAGAACAGGATTGCCCAAAGGGGACATCAATTATAAATTTTTCGAACAGAGAGTTTGTACCTGTCTGAGGAGTCACTGTTGATATTTCAGCCCAAACAATCAACGGGATATTATTTGGACCAGAGTACGAGGACCCACATGTTTTACCTGATCTTGAGTACAAATTGAGAAATGGTTTTGCTCAAAGGAAGTGGGTGGCTTCATTTTTTACTGGGGATGGTAACCCTTCTTGGTTGACCAACTCACGTGAGCGTATTGCAAAATACTTCCTTATTTTTAAGGCTAAATTCTAGTGGGTTGTCGTTCATTTGAGGTTAATTCCAACAAGAGGGGATGGAAACTTGGATAAACACAGAGTCATGTTGGTGGTAAGCTTGATCTCAGGACTTCAAGATGACTTTATCCAGATAATTGCAGATAAGATATTCGTGAGGGCACAAAAAGTTTCCATTGCATTGCCATTTTTGTGCTTAATCACAGCTTTATGCATACAAGCTAGTGTACCCTTTATTCGCGGAGTATATAATGAAATCCAGGCATCACACAAACAAGACATTGAGAAGTAGAAAGACGACTCGAAATTCGAGATATTTGTCTTAAAGTCTCTAGTTTACAAGACTTAATCTGCACCTTCTCCTGATACTATAGAGATCCCCACAGATATGTCTTTGCCCATTACCACCTATGTACCACCTGACTTCATACCCGAAGACATATCTGCAGGGTTAGGTTCGGCATAATCTATGGGCGGAGTAGATTTTGCAGAGTACAGGTTCACACTAGAAAACTTTGCTAAGTCTATCAAGACGTAAAAGAGGTTTTAGTGACAGCTACATATGTGGGCTGCAAACTTCAAGCCTTTTGTTGATGAAATTGTAGCTGATGCAATTCGTCCATACCAAACCATTCAGGCTAGGATGGACACCATGGAACTTTGTATCAACAAAAGGCTCGATTCACTGTCCCTCCCCAATTTTGCCAAGTTGATGGCTAAATTTAAATAGAAAAAGGTGGACATTACAGAGATAAAGAATAAGCAGCCACAACATCCTATTTTCAACCCAACCTTGGTGGAAAGTGATGTTGATAAAGGTATTGTGGACTTGATGGGAATACCATTGAAGACCAAAGGGAAGGAGCAAATGGATGAAAAAACTGTAAGGAAAGAAGCAAAGAGAAGAAAGACAGCAAAAATGAAACCAGAAAAACAAGAACGGCATGATATTAAGAGGGCTCAGAAGAAGTCACTGAAGGATAAACAAAAGAGAAGAGAGAAAGAAAAAGACAAAGCATCAAGGGTATCCACTAGCACTTCCCCAGCAAGGGGGCACAGTGTAGGATCTATTCGAGAGACGATTCCTCCAATCTTGGAGGGTGAGGTTATGAGCGCCCCTACCACCATAGGGGATAACATTACATCAGGTAAGGACACAGGAACCTCGACTCACTTCACAAACACCTCAGATGAATAAGAGGTAAAACAAGTAAAACCATTTCTTTGTACTTTAAATCAATGCTTGAGGATAATTCATCTATTTTTCTGAGGAGGGTGGTGTACTTGTACTTGTACCATAGTGGGTTGTCTTGCCGATCTCTTTTCCCTCTATGTGCTATTCTATATTTTCCCTCCATGTGCTATCTAGTAGAATCGGCATGTCTAGGGTGTTTTTATTTTCGCATCTTTAATATCCTTTCTAGGGTATTTTTATTTATGTGCTTAATGTTATTTATAATATTTTTCCCTGTTTCAGTATCCCTTTGTAGATATGAATAATGAATGTTGTTGGCATAAGACTATGAGCATGAATATGTAATTATTTACTCTAATCATGTAGCATGTGTGCATAACCTTCAGTTAGTTTACATTTGGCATTATCATGAAAGAGGTGCATGAATTATGTGATGGAAATCCTAAGAGCAGCTGAAGAAGTTTAACTCAGTTTCCACTGTGTGTGTGAGGATTTATCTTCAGTTATTGCATAGTGTAATGCCTAGAACTTTCTAGAGTCATTGATACTATCTTCTAGTTGATTCATTAGGATAGGATGGCAGGCCTCCTTGTATTTTTAGTCCACTTAGCCTAAATAATTAACCCCTCTAAGATTTTTCTTTCACTGGAACCCGTTTTGAGCTTTTTAGTAGTTTTCTTCACTTCCTATATTTCTAATTAAATCTCCTTAGGGCATTAGTATTCAACTCTAGCCCTGTCCCAATATCAGGCATTGTGTACCTCAACTTAGGCAAAACACCTAAGTTGAGAGTGGCTATTGTAAAACTGTAAGCACCCAGTGGAATGTTGGTTTAGAATATAGTTTAGAGGCATTTTTCCCTGATCTATCCAAAGATATTATGCACCTCAATTTACTATATCGGCATAAGTTGAGGGTGGCTGATGCTCTAAAAAAAATTGATGAAGGGTGATTGTAAGCTAGTTGATTAAAATAGCAGCTTGGGAGCGAAAATTTATGAGAGACAGGAGAGTTAAAATTGATTGAGTCACTTTATCCAAAAGAGTACCGTCACCTAGAATGATGCCTTATTACAAGCCTAGAAAAGACTTGTTTGATCTTAACAAATCAATTTTGAGGGTGAATCGTATGGAAAGGACAAGCCTATGGACACTTGGACAATGCTTGTAACTTCTTTGTGAGTGTGAGAGCTTAGATTGTGTCCACATAATATAATGATTGGTGGACTTCTTTGTTGTGAGGGCAACTGGTGTTCTACTTTGTTTTTTTTTTCTCTGTAGGATGTAACATCCATGTGTGTGGGCTGAATTATAATCAATGCTAGGTGTAGAGCCTGATGTGTTAAATTTATGTGAGTGAAATGATGAGTGAATATTTGTGACAAAATGATTCATTAGCTGGTTGATATTTAGATATTATTTATGTTTACAATTAGGTGCTGAGTTACTTGAGGACAAGACTGAATAACTGTATCTGACAGTCCTGATTCTGTACTAAAATTGTAGGAAGTATTCATCTAACCGACATACCCCAAATAATGCAATATAGCTGAGTTGGGGTCTAATCTGTAACCCCAATTGGAAGGATATCAATACCGCGCCACTGGTAAGGACAATCTGTGAGTAACCCTTATATAACAGGTAACTTTTATAAGAATGGTGGGAACCCTCATTTAACAGGTTAAGCCACCTAATCTACCCTTATAGAACAGTCTATCATGTCTCAACCTACACTGGCTACGTAGTTATGGAACACAAAGATTGCTTCTAAGAATCACACCCTCATATAACAGGTGGGTTCCTATCCTTGGTTTTACTCGGTGCTAATTTCTACTCCCATCTGAATAGACACTGAACATGATTAACTGAACTGATTGGACTGAGTTAATTAAGTTAAATTGACTAATGGAATACTACTGAGATTGCTGAATTTTTGAGATTTCTGAGATTATCGAGTTTACTAAGTTTTCCTGAGTCATATGACTGACTAAATTTATATGAACATGACTCGACTGAGAGTATCTTAAAAACACGACACTGATTCTAGGCACACAGCTAAATTTTTGGAAACAAGTACCCCCAGGACTCGATAGAAGAAAACTGACAAAGCATGACTTTCTTGAATACATGACCAACATAACAATCCATAATACAATAAGTTGGAGATTTCATGAAGTAGAAGTTCTAAAGCACCGAAAGGGTTACACATGTATCCATAATTCATTGACTAAGACATTTCATCAAACATTTGACATCCATAAACTTATACATGATTGGGGATTTCATATTATCATACTAGTATGGCATTTTCCCTTCAAATAGGCATCTAATCGAACACATGGGGAGCATACTTTGGTTATACAATCATCAACACATCTAATAATCATGGATACATCAATTAACGTGTAAATTTAAGGGTTTATCATGATTATTATGCAAATCACCACATCCTAGGGTCAATAATTGGAATATGTAATTTCAAACATGAATCAAAACCCCATAACATCATGAACATGAATTTCAATTCAATTTAAATCATGAATATTCATAAATACACAAATCTTGGATTTTGAAAAGAAATTCTTAAGCTTCATGGGTGAAAGGGACCCATGAATAAACATATGGCATACCTTGATTGTGAGTTTCATGATGTTCTTGGACTTGAAGAACTTGGAATCTATTAGTTTCTTGAAGAAGGATTTGGATCTTGCTTCTTGGGGAATATCTTTGAGGGAAAACCCTAATTTGATATTGTAGATGGATAATAAAGTTATGGGCTATGTTATGGTATAATTAGGGGTTAAAATGGGTGGACAAATACCCAAATACCCTTTTAAAAATGGCTTAGAATTTGATGAACGTTATCTGCGATGGCTCGTGCGACGATCCATTGCTGGCTCGATGGTCCATCGTTCTGATCGTCAGACCTGGGATAGAATTTGGACTTACTGCCTTAGTAGTGATGGCTTTAGCGACGGTCCATCGCAAGTTCGACGGTCCGTCAACCTGTCCATCATACCTTAGCTAGAATACTGACTTACTACCTTAGCTACGACGGTCTAGGCAACAGTCCATCGCTAGATCGACGGTCTGTCGACCTGCCCGACGCACCTGGGCGGTTCTGAGAGCTCTCGGTAAAACATCCATATCTTTTTACTCTGATACCGGATTTGAACAAAATTTGTATCGTTGGAAAGCTAATTTAATTTCCCACTCAAAAAAAGCAAAAATATTCTTAGGATGATTTTAAGCTAGGTAGAAGTATGGGTCATTATAGTAAAGGTATACCCTCAACTTGTTTGATAAAATGCCTATGAGAATGATTTTGCTATACTGTTGAAATTTTATTGAAACTATTGCATGGTGTGGTTTGGTAATGGAACCCTAAATTGGTTTGGATGATTTTTGAATAGTTTAAATGGTTTTGAATGGTATGATTGGTTTGGAATAGTTAAATGGTAAGGTATTGGTGGTCATGGTTATGGTTTAATTGAAAACCTTACGGGGTACATGGGAATCCCCTAAGTAAGCCTAATAATGATGTGCTTGCAGGGTACATGGGAATGTCCCAAGTAAACTTAATGATGTAACCTATGGTGTACATGTGAATCCCCTAAGGTTGGATAAGGACATTACTTGCAACCAATAGTCAATATAACGATACCACTAATGATATCCTTGTTTAATAATAAATGGAATTAGTGGTTTGGTTGTGTGGTAATGGTTTTAATTGGGCAATAATGGCGGGGTGTGATATATAACCGTGAAGCTATGAGTCCAAAGGACGGAAATTGGAAACTCAAGTTTGCCGACATGAGGATAGATCATGGCAACCTTATAATATACTTATGGGGAACAAGTGAATCCACTAAGTATACTTGTATATATGTATCTTAGAGAGAGAAGGGTACACGGGAATCCTCTTCTCCTATGGTATCTCTGGTTCATACGGCTACATGCATTGGGGTCATTTCAGGGGGTTACACTGGACCCATATAGCTTGTGGTAGATTCTAGGATGGTTAAGCTACACATAACCAGATTAATGGTTTCAAAGGCATGCTAAACTCGGTTCCCTTTCCCGACATAGTTATACATATACAGATAGATAGATATGTATGTATGTATTTATGGTTGTGAATTTATATGATTGGTTTACTTGGTTTTACTAGTTGGAATTATTTTATTCTTATGTTAAGTGCATGCTAGCGTTCACCCGCTAACCCATCTTTGGGCGCTGTATCCCTACGTGATGCAGAACTGGCCAAACTAGTCCTCCTTCTCATTGGTCAGATTCAGGGACAGTTGTTGTTGGATTGAAGTAGTGAGCTTCCATAGTTTGGAAAGCATCCATTTCATTTCAAGGACTACTTTACATACATTTTTATTTTCATAGACTTTGGTTTTTAGCTATGGTTGGGGGCATGTCCGACTAAATACTCTTTGGTTTGTTTTAGAGGCTTTGTATGGACAACTGTGAACTTGGGTTTTGAATGTTCATGATATATTTATAAATAGACATTGGATTATCATTTTTAGTTTGGTTGGTTTGTTATTAGATGGATCGACTTGGTTGGATTGTTCTAGTAAGTAGACCTATCCCAAAGTCATTATATCTTCTAATTTGTTATCTTGTTATATGGTCGGAATTCATCTGACTTAGGGTATATGTTGGTTGGTTGGATTGGTTATCGGGGTGGTCTTCGGTCGACTTGAGATTCCATTTATGACAAGGCCCCAGTTCAGGTCGTGTCGTCCATGTAACCTAAACAGACTCCTATGATGTTTTAAGTCCTTATTATGTACATTTAGATAATGTTTTCTTATTTTATTTAGGATTTGATTCTAGGGTTTCTTGTAATCTATAAATACCCTTTCGACTTTGTTAATTTTATTCATTCACATATTGAGAGGGTATTCCGGCATAGGTCCTTTGGGGATAAGTTCATAAACATCTTATTGTTCTTAGTTTGTTCTTTGTTTGTCATTCAATTTAAGAATTTGGGATTTCTTATTTCATTACTCTGAGATTGATTTTGTAATTTTTTTTGTTGATTCAATGATTGATCTCATAATTATGAGAATCTAATTCCCTTAGCGAGGATTGTGGGAACCCTGGTGGATTAACAAAGTAGAGAAAGTACCAAGTCATTCCAAATAAAGATTCTTGCATTTATTGGGTTTTCTTTTGTTTGATTTCTTTCTTAACCGGTGCAGACATTAAGATCCCGCTTAGATATTGTTACTTACTCCACAAGAGGAGTAGTTACTAGGAAAAGAAGATCACAATGGTGATTTAGGGTTAATTGTTGTAATAAGCTTAGTTGTACTATGTTCTTAAGATAGTTAACTTTCATCTATTGACTTGAGTCTCAAAAGGTAATAGTTAAACTAGAATCCAAGATAAGGGTTTGTAAGGTTATACCCCGAGACTCAAAAGGTAAAGGGTGAGATGCATCAGTGAGTCCAAAAGACAGTTAATGGGACTTAACTTATCATATTTTGCATGCAAGGTATCAGAATAGTTCGACAGTGTACTATAAATCTACGGAGTTGAGAAGCTAAGGGAACACAAGCCTAGTGTTCGTCTTAGATTTTTTACAACCAAGAGCAACCAATTCTTTTCCCTTTAACTATTTTAGCAAATCCCCCCTTTTTAATTTTATGCACTACCTGGTAATTTCAATAAGTTCTAGAAGGATTTCTGACATATTCCTTGTGGGATCGAACCTAACCTAGTTGGGTTACTATAATTGATCGTGAACGCTTTATCCTTCTAAGTAGGGTTAGTTTGAGTGTTATCACATATCTAGAACAATAAGATTATCATGATTATCCGCATCACTAACAGTCACAACACATGATCTAAAAACCCAATCCACTACTAAAGAATCACCCACGGGATTAGATACACGCAAGGGCATAGATAATAAATGATAAGATAACTCTAACCATGGAGCATAATTAGCATAAACATAAGAATAAGTGGATCTCAGATCAAATAAACAAGGGTCGACTGACAGCACACCAAAATCATACTTGTAACAATATCATTAAAAGATTTAGCCTCAAGTTTAGCAGGTACTGCATATAATTGACAACGCCTGTCACCTATCTGGGCTCTTGACCTATTTTCTATCCTGCCTTCCTTAGAACCTCCTCAAGTGCCCTAGAAACCAACCCTACGACCTTGAGAATCACCTCTAGATGAGGGAAGAACTAGTATAATAGGAGGAATGAGCTGAGCTGAAACAACCATAACCCCATGACTAAGGCAATCTCGCAACAAGTGTCTAGGAGCTCCACAACTAAAACATATCACCTGAGCTAAACAAAAACTTGCAGATCTGGCTGACCAGAATAATCGTCACATTTAGAATGACCAGATGACGAAACTCTCAAAGACTGACCACTACAGTGAATAGGGTGATCACTATCACTAGACTGACCTTCATTAGTATTATAAAGCATTGCTTGAATAGGTCGCCTAGGATGACACTGAGGCTAATAGGATGGACGCGGAGGATATCTACTATGCAAATGGGTATCTCAGAATAGGGAACTACTATGTCTACTACTGATACTGCCCTGATGTCTAGGCCTCTTACCAATGCTCCTACGGGGATCATGATGCATCTCCTTCATAAGCTGAGCATGATCAGAAACTTTAGCAAAGGATCTACCCACAACAACAAAAATGTGAATAGACATATGAAAAGTATGTGTCAGCCCTCTTCCAAAGAAATGAACTCTCACATACTTAGTATCTAGAATAGAAGTTGCATGCCTAACCAACTCATAGAAATGGGCCTCATACTCTGCAACTACCATGGAGCCCTTCTCTATTTTATAGAACTTATTCCTCAAACAATCTCTACGGTTGCGAGGCATGTACTTCTCCAAGAACATCTCGGAGAGCTGAGTCCATGACAAGAGAAAAGATCTAGCAGGTCTAGACTACATATAATATCTTCACCAAAGTCGAGCAGAAAAATCAAACTGAAATGTTGTTTAATCCTCTTCGGCTTCCAAAGTAGCTTCCTCAAACTTTTGGTTCCTCCATAAAACCCTCACTGAGGCCACATACTTTGCCCACAACCAATGGACTTTCCGATCCAAAATATCAATTGGGACTTCCTTATATAACAAGGAGCCCAAAGTACAAACACAATCCAAAGGAACTACCACGGATGGATTACCCACACACTTTTTTAAAATTGAAACATAAATGATCGGATGAAGGAAACCTAATCTTAGGGCAAATCCAACTCGTAAGCCACATTGCCCACTCTCTTAAAAATTAAATAAGGGCCTACATAATGGGGACTGAGCTTTCCCTTGTTTCTCAACCGTATCACTCCCCTCATAGAAGACACCTTCAAGAACACTACAATCTAATAAACCAAAATAGGACTGAACAATCCAGCCTCACCAACCTTGAACCACCTGATAGGAGAATGACTTTTCCTACCATACAAATCCTCAAATAGAGCCATCATAATACTTGTGTGATAGATATTATTATATACAAACTCTATAAGGGGAAAATGATCAACCCAACTACCATCAAAATCAAGTACACAAGACCTTATTATATCTTCTAAAGTATGAATGATCTTCTCTACTTGTCCATTCATCTGCGTGTGGAAAGCAGTGCTAAGGTTCACCTTAGTTCCCAAACCTCTCTGTAAAGAATGCCAAAAGTGTGAGGAGAACTGAGTGCCTTGATCATATAATGGAAATTGGATCACCATACAAAATCACAATCTCTTGAATAAACAACCTTTCATAATCCTTAGCAAAGTAATTAGTCCTCAAAGGTAAGAAATAAGTAGACTTAGTCATCCTATCCATGATAACCCAAAATGAATCAAACTGATGGAGGGGCCATGGAAGATGAGTAACGAAATCCATATTGATCACTTTCCACTTCTATTTATATAGCTCAACCACTTGAGATAACCCACTAGCTCTCAAGTTCTCCACCTTCACTTGTTGACAAATCATATACTTTGCCACAAAATTTTCCACATCCTGCTTCAGGTTATTCCACTAATAGTTCTCCTTCAAATCTTTGTACATTTTTTTGAACCAATATGAAAAGTGTACCTTGATTCATGAGCCTCATCCAAGATCCTCTCTCGCAGCCTATCAACTTTGAGAACACATAACCTACCTTGGTACCTTAAGATAACATCACCACTAATGTCAAAAACCATCACTTTCTATTGGCCCATGTCACATTTAATTTGTATCATGGTAGGTCAAAACCTGCTTCTCTTTCACCTAAGCTTTAAGGGATGACTTCACCACCATTTTCACTATCACACATCTATTCTTAGAGTCCAAGAGATGAGCCCAAGGTTATCCAACTGGTGAATATCCTTCACCAAGTCTTATTTTTCATCCTCCACATGAGATAAGCTTCCCATAGATAACCTTTTAGGAGCATCAGCAACTACGTTAGCTTTACATGTATGATAATAGAGCTCATGTAGTAGTCCTTGAGCAACTCAAGCCATCTCATGTGCCTGAGATTCAACTCCTTCTAGGTGAACACTTAATGCTAACTCTTATGAACTAAATAGATGTAAGCATGAACTCCATATAGATAATGGCGCCAAATCTTCAAAACAAAGACCACCACGGCCAGATAATGGCTCTAAATCTTCAAACCGAAGACCACAACCAATAATTTTAAGTTATGTGTTGGGTAATTCTTATCATGCACCTTTAATTTCCTAGAAGAATATGCAACCACCTTGATATGTTGCATCAACAAACAACCCAGTCCTATTAGGCATACATCATAATAAACAACAAAACCATTGGTACCCTTGAGTAGAGTGAAAATCAGAGAAGAAGTCAAATTATCTTTCAGTTTCTCAAAACTACCCTCACAAGTATCTGACCACAGGAACTTTACCTTCTTCGGAGTCAAATTATTCAATGGGGACGCAATGGAGGAAAAGTTCTCCATAAAACTCTTATAATAACTGGCTAAACCTAAGAAGCTCTTAATATCGATTGAAGTCGTGAGACTAGGCCACTTATTAATCATCTCAACTTTTAGTGGATCCACTTTGATCCCGTCACTAGACACCATATGGCCCATATAGGTCACAACATTCAACCAGAACTCACATGTAGATAATTTAGCATACAATCATTGATACTTAAGGATCAGCAAAACTACTCAGAGGTGATCGACATGATCCATATTACTCATAGAATAAACCAGGATGCCATCAATAAATACGATGATGAATAAGTCTAGAAACTAATGGAAGACTCGATTAATAAGATCCATAAAGGATATCAGGAAATTAGTCAAACCAAAAGACATAACAAAGAACTCATAATGGTCATATCAGGTTCAAAAAGTAGTCTTAGGGATATCCACCTCTTTAATCTTCATCTGAGGATAATCTAATTAGAGAACATTCTTATAGAAGTACTTAGCACCTTGAAGTTAGTAAAATAGGTCATCAATCCTAGGAAGAGCATACTTATTCTTCACCGTCACTTTATTCAACTAGCGATAATCTATATACACCCAAAGGAATTTATCCTTCTTACATACGAAGAGCATAGGAGCACCCCATGGGAAACACTAGGATAAATATAACTCTTATCTAGAAGATATTTCAACTGCTCCTTAGTTTCTCTCAACTCAATTGTAGCAAATTTATAGAAAGGGATAGAGATAGAATGACTGTCTAAAAGATTATTAATCTCAAAATCAATCTCCCTATCAGGAGAAACACCAGGAAAATCATTTAGGAACACTTTGGGAAACTCATAAACCGCCTAGCCAGATTGCAAAGAAGGACCCTCGAAACTAGAATCTTTAACATGAACTAAATTGTATAGAAACCCCTTAGAGATCAACCTCTGGCTCTAATATATGAAATGAATCATCCTTTAGGCACTAGGAAACTACCTTCCCACTCAATCACTAGTTTATTTGGGAATTGGAAACTAACCCTTTGTATTCTACAATCAAGAGACGCATAGCATGGGTGCAACTAATCCATCCCTAAAATCATATCAAAGTCTAACATTTCCTGTTCTATCAAATCCACTAATGTCTCCCTACCACAGATAGATACCACACAACCCCTATAGACTCTTCTATCAAAAATAAAGTCACCCATCGGTGTAGAAAAAAAGGGATCAAGGATACACTCAGGACCAAAATCAAAATGAATAGCCATATAAGGGTTCACATAAAAAAGGGCAGACCCTAAATCAAATAGACAATACACATCACGTAAAAAGAGTTTTAATGTACCAGTGACAAAATCTGGAGATTCCTTGGATTCCTGGGAAGTGGTAAGAGCATGAAGGACTAAAGGACAATCCTATTGCTAGTGGCCTAACTGACCATACTTAAAGAACTTATTCCTCTCATTCTCACAATATCCACAATGCACCTTCCCACAAAAATAACAAAGAGGATAGGATGGGGTTGACTAAGCTTCACTAGCCCGTGACTAGGAATGTTATGTACTGAATCCTCTATTGCACCAAAAATGACAGTCACCAGGTGAATTAGGATGTAGAGAACTAGCCAAAAAATAACAATCAAAACTGCCCCACTTTTTCTTTGACGGTTTTCCATCATCTCTAGTACTCTACTCCATCCTAATCCAAATAGAAAAAATTTTTACTCTACCTCTCCTCAATTTTTGACTGCTTTTTCTTTTTCTCCTTGACATGTTTCATATATATTAAAAGTCGAGAGATATTCATATCCCTGTTCAATATGGCTACATTTCTCTCGAAAATCAAATTAAGGGATAACCCAAAAGCAAAATTTCTCTTTCTAGTTCTCATGGAAGACACTAGCTCAAGAACATAACAAATTTTCTCTTTCTAGTTCTTCAGGGCATACTCTTTCGAAGTCATCCTACCTTGTTTTAAATTCATGAACCCCTCAACTTTAGCCTCCCTCAACTCCTAAGGAAAGCAATAATCCGTAAAAGTACCTGAGAACCCATCCCATGGTCCTATCTCTACATCATCACCCCTAGACTAATCCCTCACTCCTCATACCACTAATATGCCATATACTTTAACTGGTATGCAGCAAATTCCATACCCTCAGTTTTAGAATCATGCCCAACTTGGAAGATCTTCTCCATTTTATCAATGATACCTTAAGGATCTTGCTCAACCTTAGATCCAGTAAAGGTCGGGGGATTAAGCTTTGTAAACTAACCAACTCGAGTAACCTCAGAAGAACTCACAATAGTACCAGCAGGACTTAAAGATCGTGAAACATAGCATTAGAAACATCTCCCTAGGGCAGTGGTGAATGATCATCATTAGCCTGAGTGGCACAAAGAGGACTGGTATGGACTGGTAGAACACTACGTGGGGTAGTACAATCAGGAGATGGATCCTTACACCAGGTTTGACTCCACAAATAGAATGAGCTTTATTGACATTCTCCTTATATAGGAAAAAAGAGTTTCCAAGTGTATCAGATCTTCTTGGAGATATGATCTGAAATGCGAACCACCTTCAAAACCCTCAAACAACTATCAATATTCATAAAATTTGGGGAAATCATAGTCCCCTAGTTAATTCACAATACACATGCATCAAATTGCTTTCAAAACCTCCATTTAAATATAAAAAATGAATATATAAACATGAAACATCACATAAACAACAATCATTCAAAACCCCCAACCCACGTTCCAAAACCACATGGATAACCATTTAAAACACATGTTTTCACCAAGTAATAGTTGGGGAAGAGTAACATGCCTAAAGTATCAAGAAGTATGGAAAGAATTTGACTTTTAGAGCTCTAATTGATCAACTTCTTGGAAACCTTATGTATATGGCGTGAGAGAATTTAGAGAGTTTGAGAGAGTTTTTTTGACTATAAATAGTATATTAATAAAGTGCCAAAGAGTGTTTTAAGTTGTGGGAGCTTAGTGGGTTAGGAAGGAAATTACAAGGTTCCCTTAATCTAAAGATTGAAAATTGATGCCCAGTCGTTATGGGTGACCTCACAACTCGTAGGGTCACCCTGTGAGTCGTTTAGTTTAGTCGCAGTTGAGAGAATGTCTAGGTCCACTTCACACTGGTCTATTTATGTGTCACACCATACAACTTTTTCCATGTCCTTACGACTCGCAAAAATGCTAGTCGTAGTTACAATAGAAAGTTAGGATAGTACATTGTTCCCCTACGATTGAAACTTTATGACTGGTTATGGTTCTTAACGACTTATTGGGTGATAGTCGCGATCAACTTAAAAACGCATCCAAGCACACTGTTCTAGCTACCTTTAGGGTCCTATAACCCTAATGACACCCTACTACTCATAGGGTGAGTCATAGTAAGGGAAGAAAGCTTAAAGGTCAAGAAATTTTTAGTGACAAAAAATCTAAAGTTTTACACCAGTGCAGGAGGGACCCCAACTCTAGGAGCCTTAGCTATAGGTTGTGTGTCTTCGTCTGTACTAATCTTATCTCTAGAATGTGCACCATCAGATGACGCGCTACCAACTAACCCCAAAAGTTAAACTAAAGCATCTTTTAGCACTAAATAGGAAATAAACCCTGGTGGAGCCTGGGTTTCTCCCGGGCCACCACTGGCGGAGGTAAAATAATTTAGAGCTCATGAGTTGGAATTGGATCTAGTGAAGGCCCCCTCTCTCGGACCCTAGTTGGGGACACATCTCTAGGTTATCCATGACTTCTGCGTTGTCTACCAACAGGAGAAGAATCCCTAGGCTCAATATCAGGACCCTCATTGCGTGTAGAAATAGAACGTGTCCTAGACATATATGAAAGAGTGAAATCTGATAAATTTCTATAAAACAACTCAGACTCTTCAAATGATATGATTGAACAAAGTGAAGAACTCCTAAGAATATCCTAAAGCCTTCCGAAGATACAAAATGGATTTCATCATTTTGATACGAATGACTCTACTAGACACTTACTCTTTCACCAATAATACCAATATAGCCTGGACTCTGATACTACTAATACTCACACTACCCCTTCTTAAAAGGATAAAGCAGTCACTCTTAAAATATAGTAACAAACTAGGTTGGGATCGATCCCACTGGGAATACATTAGAAATCCTTCATGAACATATTGAAATCACCAGGCATTGTGGAAAAGTAAAAGAAGGATTTGATAAAATAGTCAAAGAGACAATAATTGGATGTTTTTGGTTGTAGACAATTTACGAAGAACACTAGGCTTGTATTTCCCCTGGCATCCCAACTCTGCAAGTTTATCGGTCACTGTTGAACTATTTTGATACCTTGCTTGCAGTATTTGATAAGTTATGTCCATCTACTATCTTGTGGACTCATTGATGGATCTAACCCTTTACCTTTTGAGTCTCAAGTTTTTTCCTAACTAACTCTTATCCAGGATCCCAGTTTAACTATTATCTTATGAATCTCAAGTTATTAGTTGATAGTTAACCATCTAACAAGACAGTACAGGTGGCCTTATTTTGATAGTTAATCCTAAATCACCATTGTGATCTTTTTTTCCTAGTCATTACTCCCCTTATATAGTAAGTACCGATATTCTTGGTGGGATATACACATGTGCACCCGCTAAGAAATTAATATAAATGAAGAAAACCAAATGCATAAAAGAATATTTATCTATAATTACTTGGTACTCACTCTACTTCATTAATACGCAGGGTTCCCATAACCCTAACTAACGAAATTAGGTGCTCATAGTTATGAAATTAATCATGGAATCCAAGGACAAAATTACAGAATCAATCTCACAATAATGAAAGAAGAAAATCCAAAGTCTTAAATTGAATATCATACCAAGAACAATGAAAGTATATGGTAAACCCCAAGGTCCTATATTTGAATATCTAGCATCTCCCCTCTAAACAAAGTCTAAAAGGTATTTATAGATTACAAGAAAACCCTAGAATTCAAATCCAAAATAAAAGAGGAAAACTTGAATAAACATAAAAAATAATGACTAAAAACATCATTGGGGTAGGTTTAAGTTACATTAAAACCCGAGGAAATGATTTAGGAAAGATCCAAAAAAGTTATGGTTGGTGACCACTTACTAAGGTCACCTACGTACTATAGGTAGTACCTATGGACAGTAGGTACTAACAACTGACCTTAGGTGGTCCTTGGTAAGTGGTAGAACTCCTGCACAACTCTCAAAACTCTCTATACTTGGACCTATGATAGATACTAAGGTAACCTATAGACCGTAGGTGGCACCTATGGCCTTGTTAAGCGATAGGGTCTTCTTTTATTCTTCTTCTGAGCCTTTGGACTTTGAGTTTTGATACTTACTTAGGAACTTACTTAAGTAAGTGGCACCAACTTCTACTAAGTTCCTTGGTAAGTAGCCCAACACTCCAACTTTTCATCTTTTTAACTTCCATTTAGCATCCAAAGTAGCCCAAAACTTCAGCTTTTCATATTTTTCTTTCGTTTAGCCCAAAACCCTGTTTCCTGCAAAATACTCCAAAAACACATCAAATCCAATAAAATAGCCATAAGTACATGAGTATTCTCCAATTTTAAGCATCATAAGTTCTACGAGTCCATACCACGTCAAGACCCTCAACTTAGAATGTTGTTTGTCCTCAGGCAACAAAACATAACAAAACAATGTGATGATACTTAACCAAGAGAAACCTAAGATACTCATGACAGTCAATCATCAAATTTAGATCAAAACACATTACCCACTATAAGTTCAATACTTTAAAACTAACTATCCATATTCATGACGCACAATAATGTTAAGCAAAGGAATCAAGATATAGAATTACATTAGCAATAAATTAACATGCACATGGACAAGTTACACTACCCAAATAAGTAAGTAACTAGCAATGAAACCCTTGTTCACTCACATCAAAAAAGTTCTATTCAATTATATGAAATCATACATGTTAATGCAGGGAGAGTCAAGATACATTCACACTCATAAGACAAGTTTCACCAATGCACATCAAATATCATAGGCTTGCCCTTATTTTCTTTACCTTAGCTTTTAGATAGTAGGGTTAGGATCACAATAGGATTTTACTCAGCTTGTAATACAGACTTGGAGGCTGGTATGTTATATGGAAATTTAGTCACTAAGCCTCCTTGGAACTACACTTACGTTGGGGTCCACTTATCAACCAATTTAATTTATTCCACCTATATTTCTCCTTTTTTATTCATATTCTTTTATTGCATATTCAGGTTTGGTGAGGTTTCTTTTATTCTTTCTATCTATTTTTATTTTTTTTTCAATTTTTTTTGTTTTTCTTTTTCTACCACACCCAGCCCTACTATCTTTTTTCTCTTATTTTACCCTTTTTCATACCCACTTCATATTATGCACTCCTAGGATAGCGACCCTAAAACATAGGCGATTTGCCTGAGTTCAGGTGCACAATGTCCAAAAGAGACCAGTGCAAAAATAAGTTCATTGTAACATAAATGGAAAGATGAAAGGTGAAAATAAAGAAATAGGCTATACGAACTCAAAATTGGGATCAAGGGATACTAATTGAAACTCAGAAGATCATTTAGGCTAAAAGTGGACTTATTTCAAGAACAACCTATGATCCTTTCCTAACCAACTATCCTACAACCTAGGTAAGACTAATCGGGTAAGTTTTAGAATTAACACACAAAAGAAACTAAGTAGTATCTCACACACACATAGAATAGGGTTGCATCACAAGCTACTACCTATCTATTTCATGCAATTGTTAGTAATGATTATCATGTCCCTAATACTAATGACATAACAAGACTCACAATAGTCACATATATATACATATCGAACAGTTCAAAAATAATTTATTGAAGGGGTATCATTTTTTAAAAATCAACAAAAATATATCAACTTCCCTTGATACTTATTTTCTCCTAGTTAAAAGAAAAACATCACGAAAAAAACATAATTAGCCTAATCATGCCAGCTCTACAAAGAACGGGACTCCATAGAAAAGAAGCACGTAACAAAAACCCCAAGAGTACATTAAGACCCACAAGCAGCCCAACTCTAAACTTATGACATGTATTATCCCCAATGCATTGAGCCACTACTAAATAAGAGTGTTAGAAACATACGTGTGTCACCATAGTTTCATATATCTGACATCAATCACAATAATACATACAAATAACAAAACACCTTGGGTCGCCTCCCAAGCAGCGCCTAACGTTACGACATGATGGGGCTATGTTGGTTACTCAGACTTCACAAATAAGCCCATGGGTACCTTGATTACTCTGACATCACCAACGTAGCCCAAGAGTTGGCCTCCAATTTTCTTTTTCCACTATAAACTTATGAATTTACCCTAGATTGGTTTTTTATTTTCTACCATGCTCAAGGGGCGGTGGTGTAAAAAAAGGGTCCAAGAAATAGATATGGCCAGTTCTACTTCTTGGATCTTATATAAGGTATGTAATTCTTTGATTCTGGCTCAACAAATTCAAGAATATAGACATATGTTTCCTTTTTCTTATACTCTTCTACAGGTTTGGATGGCTTGATTAAGATTTGATTATCCAAACATAATGTTGAAAAATTCTTCGAATGAGCTCCAGCATGCCCCAACGTAGGATTTGCAGTCTTATTTACATCCTTACATAGCTCTAGTACACTCTCCTTAAGCATGACGCTATCCATAAGAGTATGAGCTATATTTGACTCTTCTATTTTGTCTCTCAAGTTGGCTTCTCAAAAATTTCTCAGTCTTACACCACCCATAACTAGGTTGTTGGGCATTATACGCAGCAACTTTTGCATCCAATTCTACTTATAAGTGGTGAATATTCAATCCAAACATATCAAACTTTGGAATAAGATCTTGAATTCCTTTTTCTTATAGAGAAAATGTGTCAAGCATGCTCTTATTATGTTCCAAAAATATATCTACTCCTATAGTAATGAACTATATCAAAAGAATAAAGATCAATAAATAAGGAGTCATCATCACTCCATACTTTCTTTTGCCAAGTTGTTATGTCAAGAAGAAGGATAGCAGAACAAACAAAATAAAAAAAACCGATAACTCCAACAACTTTAATCAAGAACTCTGAAATCGTATTCCACGACAAAATGGCACCAAAATTTGATAACACCCAAACTACCCCTCATTAGAAGGATAAAGTGGTCATTATCAAAATATAGTAACCTAACTAGGTTGGGGTCGATCCCATAAGGAATACGTCAGAAATCCTTCTCAAACTTGTTGAAATCACCAAGCAGTGCAGAAAAGTAAAAGGGGGATTAGCTAAAATAGTAAAAGGGACAAGAATTGGATGTTTTTGGTTGTAGACTCTACGATGAACACTAGGCTTGTGTTCCCCCTGGATTCTCAACTGCACAGACTTATCATGCACTGTCAAACTATTCTGATACATTGCTTGTTAGATCTGATAAGCTATGTACCATCAACTATCTTATGGACTTATTGACGGATCTCACCCTTTACATTTTGAGTCTCAGGTGTCGCCTTACTAAACCTTATCCTGGATCCCAGTTTAACTATTACTATTTGAGTCTCAAGTTATTAGATTAAATTTAACTATCTTAATAAGATAGTACAGGTGAGCTTATTTCAGCAGCCAACCCCAAATCACCATTATGATCTTTTTTTGCTACTCACTACTCCTCTTATGGAGTAAGTAGTGATATTCTAAGTGGGACATTAATGTGTGAACCCATTAATACATTAATAATAATGAATAAAACCCAATACATGAAAGAATATTTAGCTAGAATGACTTGGAACTTTCTTCACTTCGTTAATCCGTCAGGATTCCCCACAACCCTAGCTAAGGGAACTAGCTGCTCATAGTTATGAGATCAATCATGGAATCCACAGACAAAATTATAGAATCAATTTTACAATAATTAAATAAGAAAACAAAAATTCTTAAATTGAATAATGAACCAAGAACAAACTAAGAACAATGAGATTATATGGTAGCCCCTAAGTTCCTATCTCTGAATATCTAGTATCTCCCCTCTAAACAAAGTCTAAACAGTATTTATAGATTAAAAGAAAACCCTAGAATTCAAATCCTAAATCAAAGAGGAAAACTTAACTAAACATACATAATAATGATTAAAAACATCATAGGACTAGGTTTAGGTTACATGGAAATCCTAGGAAATGATTTCGTAATGATCCAAAAAAGTTATGGTCAGTGACCACTTACTATGGTCACCTACGGATCGTAGGTACTACCTAAACATAGTAGGTGGTCCTTGGTAAATGGAAGAACTCCTGCATAACTCTTAAAACTCTATAGATTTAGACCTCTGACGCTTACTAAGGTCACCTACGTACCGTAGGTGCTCTTGGTAAATGACAGGGTCTTCTTTTTTTTCTACTTTTGAGTATCTTGACTTCATGTTCTGGTACTTACTTAGTCACCTACTTAAGTAAGTGTCACCTACTCCTAGGAAGTTCCTTGGTAAGTAGCCCAAAACTTTTAATTTTCATCTTTTTTTTCTGTTTAGCGTCAAAGTAGCCCAAAATGTCAAGTTTTCATCTTTTTCTTACGTTTAGCATTCAAAACCTAGTTTCCTACAAAATTACACCCAAAACACATCAAATCTAACAAAATAACCATAAGTGCCAAGTTTAAACATCGTAAGTGCTATGAATCCATAGCACATCGGCTACTAATTTGTCATGACCCGATTTATGAGTCATGATGGAACCTACTATATCCCAATAGCAGGTAAGCCAAATCATAACTTAGATTTAAATACAATAGGTTAACTTAGTGGAAATGCCCCAAAAAGGTCCTAATAGGCAATCCAACACAATAAATAAGCAAGCCAATAGAAATAGCTTAAAGGTAGTCAATATATAAATACCATATCACTACTTGGTAGAGCCAGTAAAAAAGCATCTAGTATAATAATACAACCCAAGTATCTAGAATAGTCAATACATCTCTCTTTAAACCAAAGACAGAATATATAGAAAGACAAAAGGAAATGGGCTACTCAAACTCCAAGAAATCACCCTATCTCCGGATATCAACACCGTAGGAACATGAATCAATGGAGGCAACTAGTACTCGGATCTACACCAAAAAGGTACAGAAGTATAGTATGAATACGAAAACAACAAGTACTTAGTAGGCATCATCGTCCAACTGAGCTAAATTATTATATAAATATGATAAAATGTAAGATAAGATAGCTAAGTCAAGGTATAGAAACAAACCTAAATTAACTTCAACATCATTGTGCATAAATAAGTAAATGAACCAAAATAATAGCAAAACATAACATAAAGCATCAACACATGCAATCATAAGAACAAAATTGGCTCCCATACGCTAATTGGTTCAAAAAAGTAAATAAGACAACACAAGCCCTCGTAAGTTTGAAAGGTAAAAACAAGATAGAATAACCTACCACCGTCACTTATAAACTCTCATAATACAATTGGAATTCCTCTAAGTCATGACCCACTATAACCATCAATTGTCCATATTCATCATTTGTAATTAAGTCAACACTTACCACCAATCCATCATGTAGCAACTAATCCTCATGCATTAATAAATAATTCTTTATCAACTAAACATCACTTATCCACTAATAATTAATTATCAACTAACCTATATTTAGAAACTAGCCAATATTTATCAACTAACCAATATTTAGCAACTGTCTATATTAATCAACTAACCAATATTTAGCAACTAGAAAATATTTATCAACTAACCAATAGTGAGAAACTATCCAATATTTATCAACTAACCAATATTTGGAAAATAACAAATATTTATCAACTAACCAATATTTAGCAACTAGTCAATATTTACCAACTAATCAATATTTAACAACTAGTCATTACATCGCTAGAGTCTATTCATATCATATTACATTATAACTATTTCTTCATTTTCAACTAAGCTAGTTTGTCAATCACATAGCCCAATGTCATCATATCATAAATACTATATCATCATAGTATAATACATATAGATAAACTCGAACCGTATGAATATTCAACAATATCCTCATAATATCATCGTAATCATCCTCTAGTCTTGTCGAGTATATATATATCATCATAATCATCTTTTGACCTTACCGGGAATATATCATCATAATCATCCTTCGGCCTTGCCGGGTATGTATCATCATAGTCATCCACCAGCCTTGCCGAGCATATATCATCATAATCATCCTCTTGCCTTGCAGTGTATATATCATCATAATTATTATTCTTCCTTGCTGGGCATATAGCATCATAGTGTCTTTATTAATATGGCCAATAGCATAACTATTAGAGTATTTAACAACATAACCATGAACATAATATAATAACATGATCAATAATCATAATCAAAATTATGATTTCTAGCATAACAAATAGCATGATTGCCAACATAGTAAATAAGCACGATCTTTGGCATGATCACTAGCATATTCAATAATATAATCAATAAGTGTGCTTTTTCTCATATTACATAATGTATTCTCCAATACAGTCATTAAACATGAACTTTAATGTAATTAATATATACTGTCAAACATAGGAAATAACTTGTCAATTGCCTAATTAATTATTTATCATTATCATAAAAGTTAGCTTATCATTGGCTAGGTCAATATGTAATAAATGGAATAATCCATAGCTTATTCATAGCATAATCACTAGATTAATTTATGTATTAGTAAATATCATACTCAAGGGCTCATTCAGTAGTATATTCAATAGCCAAATAAATAGCATAATCAATGGCTCATCAATAACATAATCTTAATCAACAACTCATTTATAGCCTAATCGTTAAGAATTACTTTTAACATTATTCATCATAACTAAAAAGTATCAAGGCATCTAAATATCGCCAAAATAACCCTAATCCTAGATGTACATAAGCGTATCAAAGGGGCTCCAATAACTATCACAATTCTTGGCCTAAGGTGGGTCGAAGTGCCCACTTCTAAATCTCTGAAATCATTTATCAAACAATATCTACCCCGAACTAGGCTAATGTATCTAAACTCACTTTTAGATGTTAATCAAGCCACAACTAGTCCTAGGATAGCAATTTCTCCTAATATAGAACAACTAGATCAATTTTACCTATGGTAAGGCAATTTGAGTATGCTTCATTCTAAACGCAAGTGACTAAAGAAATCTTTTCATTAATTGAGTAACTAACATATTTCCATCTTAACAATACCCTACAAGGTCAATTTCACCTAAAATAGGAATAACTAAGCTAATCATAAAGCAAAATGATAGTGAAAATAGCCTAAATTATACAACTAATCCCAAGTATTTCAATTTATCAAATCAACATCTAAAACCCATCCCAAGTCAAACTTAATATCATAAAGATACTGACAGTATCCAAGCGCACACGCAAGTGTATGTGGTCATATCAATTAGTAAAGTGGCCTTCAAGAAGCCAAGTATCAATCCCACAGAGACTAGATTTGACAACAATTCTATTTTAGATCATAATTTAGATTAGTTTGGTGCAAGATTAACCAAAAGAGAGTTTTGAAATTGTAATTTCAATTAAAATAAACAATGCGGAAAGTAAAGATCCTGAAACTATCAATAGGAGAAAACAAATGGTTAAAGAACTTCGACAATCATACTATGTATTGAATTTCATTCATTAACTCTCTTATCTTGGTTGTAGATCCAAAGGGTTAATTTCATGATTATGGTTTCCCAACCTCTAATTCTTTACCTAAATTTAACCTTACAACTACATCATTGAGCTGGGATGTAATGATTCAATTAGGTTATTTAAGCTATAATCCTACGTTTCAATCAAGTAAGGCTCCTAAGTACATCCCTGTCCTAGGTGCTAAGTTTAATTCTTTATTTTATAAGAGAATAAAAACCATACTTTGTTCATCCCCATGTTCTATCTTCCTATTCCCTGTCCCGAGATCAAAAGGTAGACAATTAATATATTCTTAGGGTCGCCAATCCTTAAAATAGTTAAATCAAAAATGAACATAAAACTAATAATGATAAGCTAAATTAATGAACTGAACTCAAAACAAAAGTAATCATGTCTTTGGCGTTAACCCCAGAAAAGGGCATTTAGCCAGGCATAGTCATAATCGTAATCACAAAATTGTAATTAATGACTAAAAAAATGAATGAACTAAATAAAAATTATAAAAACCTAATGAAGAAGTTGTATTAACCCTTGGATCTCCAAACTATGCTAAAAAGATGTGTTAAAACGTGATACAACATGTATTTATAGTATAGGAGCAAGCCCATTCCGTGTTTGACAAGAAAACCTTTAGTTATTGAGCCCGGTACTAGGTGGAGCATCTCCCTAGGTAGAGCCCCACTACAGGAAATGTGTCACCTCAAAATAGCCCTAAGCCTCTGGAATTTGTTGTTCAAATTTTTTCTAAGGCACGGGAGCACTGAAATGAGCCTGCGTTGCGGGCTAATAGCATTTAGGACGACCATGCGCCATTTGGTTACTATTTTGGGCCACTTCTAAATCCAGTTTTGTTTTTCACGCTTCCATTGTCCACTCAAACAATCTACATACGCCTAAGACATTCCAGGGGTCCAAAAGTCCATCATTCTACGTATTCTGCCTTCGTTGAGACATTCTGAGCCTTTTTGAGTTGTTTACACTTGATTTAAAACTTTTATATCCTTAATATATCATCATAATCCATTAACCAAGAATACTATAGCATTAAATACAACAATTTAATGCTCAAAACAACACAACATCCAACACGAGGAACTAGAAACACGAGCTAAGCCTAGGCTAATTTCCCTTTGATCTTTAACTCATTGTTTTGACCCTTGGCTTGATCCAATTGACCCTTTAGAATTATAAACAAGTTTTTTCACATATAATTACACATAAAAACCATTTGAAACAATTTAAATATAATATAATCCACCAGAATCAACTAGACAAGCACCTAGCTCAACCTAGTAACACTAGTTTTTCGGGTTGAACTCTAAATGGATCTTTTAGGTACAAACTTGTTTGAAACTCACTTTGAACATCATAAAGACATGATTTAACACTTAGATACACATTTATATCATTATCAACTCATATAGCACACGAATAATTCTAAAAAAAGGGCTAAATATGCTAGAATTGTGACTCTAGAATGCATAAATACACCCAACATCACCACACTAGACTTAAAGCCTTGTTCTTCCTTGAACAACCCTATACTAGAAACCTCATTAGATGGAGGTTCTACACTTTTAATACATGCAAGAAACTCAAGATAGTACTACAATGACTACACGGAATGCAAGTTTCTTCACTACGCATGTTACAATCACAATTAAAAGCTTATGAATAGTACTCCAAAACATCCTAGCCTTAATAATTGACTCACCATGTTGGAAAACTCATGCTTATCACTAAATCAAGCACACCATACAAATCACCCATATTCATAAAATATGTGCCTTCACAATAAGAGAGTTACCCATAATCACTTAAAATCAAGCAATTCATACTATGATGGGCATAGAAATCAAGTTACACTCACTCTCACAAATAATTCAAAAGTTACACACATAATGAACCATATTATTTTCCTTAGTGTAATGCTCCACTAATATTATAATGTAAAGTTTAAGATCAATTAGGACTTTTTCGGGTTGTAATGTAGGCAAAGGGACGGGTAGAAACTATTTAGGAATAGTGACTAACATCTCTAAGCGCTTTAATACACTACATTATACATTTAAAACCAATATCCAACAACCAAATTACACTTTTTCATCTACCCATATCTTTTGTTTTGGCCCCATCTCTTTTCAGTATTTCACAAACACATGGTGGGCATATTTGTTATTCTTTCAAGATTCAATTTTTTTTATTCTCTACAATCATGGGAATATTTAGAACACCATTTATCACTCCCACCCACCACACATTAATTATAAACACTAATAACTCTTACCTTGGAGTATCAATTTCACCTTTTTCTTCTTCAATTTCTCAAACTCCTTTTTTAATTATTATTTTTTTCATTAAAGCACTTAGGAGTTTTTTGGATCAAATTATGGTCTATCAAAAAAGAGGATAGGATACTTATGACGCTACCAAAGAAAAACCTAAAGTCTCAATAGGGGTTAACTAGGATAATGAACAAAGGATAGGACAAATAGAATGTATAAAACAAGGTTATCAAAGAAAAGCCTAAATCATCTCCTAAACCCACACTCTTTATTTTGCCTTACACACACACCGGGCAAGTTCTAGACATCACATTCAACAAGGAATATTCAAAAAGATCATATGCACATGGAAGATGCTCAACTCAATAGGATCATCATAGACTCTCAACCAAATAATAGCACGAATTCAAATTTTAGCCAAAAATTACAAAAGTCAAAAACTTGAGCCTAGGAGTCTCAAAAAATAGTAATTCACATAAATCAACATGCTTTTACAAAAAAATCCACTTGCATCATGTAATCAAAAATACCACCAACAAGAATATCTTACACAAAAAAATTTAAATTAAGCCAAAATTCTAAAATTTTGGGAATTTCCCCACCCCCCACTTAAAAATCTACTTTGTCCCCAAAGTGAATTTAAAAGTAAGAGATAGAAATACTCCCTGAGGTCTCTAGGCCTAGCTAGCAGCAACTTTACTCATAAATAAGATCCATGGGACCCCACACTTAGTTTTAGTCATTCTCCTTAGCTCAAGTTTATGGTACTCAGACTTCCCATCAATATGTGGCTCAACCAAAAACAAAAACTACGTGAAATAAAAACAAAAAACTAAAAGATAAAAGGAAAACATACCTACTTAACTAGGGTTGCCTCCAAAGCAGCTCCTGATTTAGTGTCACGGCATGACCTATGTCAACTTAACCATATTCCTTCACCATTTAACTCCCCTTTGGGAGTCATTTTTTCATTCATTTCTAACCTCTTGAATTTTCACTCTTAAGGTCAAATTACCTCTTCACTTCAACCTTCATCATATCAGAAAATAGTGGATTCCACTTGGGCTGCTCAATCAGGTAATTCAAAGAGGTCCTAGGTAAATTAACCACCCCACAGTTATCCCCTTCAACAGCATTAATCACACATAAATATTTAATTTAGGAATTTATGATGGGAATTTTGTAAACATCAAATACCACCTCTTCTTCATCTACCCTCATATTGAGCATGCCTTCTCTAACATGAAACAAGGGCCCTCTGGTTGCTAAAAATAGATGCCTCAGGATGATTGGTACTTGTTCGTCTACCTTAAAATCAAGAACAAAAAAGTCATAAGGTATAATGAATTTACCAACCTTTATGATAATTTCCTCTATTACACCTTTCGAATATATTATGGATCCATCTTCAAGCTGCATAACCACTGGTGTCAATTTTGGCTCCCCCAAGCCCAATGTTGTAAACAATGATAGAGGCATCATATTAATGCTCTATGCTAAGTCACTTAATACATGAACCGCTTTACTCCTAATTTGAATGGAGATAGCAAACCTCCCGAATATTTTTCAATTTCTTTGGGATTTTTTGTTTTATCACACCACTACACTCTTCCGTGAGTGTTATAGCTCCCACATCCTGCAGTTTTACATTATTAGACACCCCAACCCTTAAGTACTTTGCAAACTTGGGCATACTATACAAAACATCTAAAAGAGGTAAATTAATATGAATTTCTCTGAATGTATCAAAGAACTTTCTGAATAAGGCATCCTTCTTTTCTTTTATGTGCCTTTGAGAGAAGGGTAGTGGCACTATCTTCTTCACTTTTGGTTTAGAAACTTTTTCTTTCAAGTACTCAAACTTCCTTAAATTTTCAACAATGCTATCTTTTACCTATTGGGTCACCATATCAGCATCCACCCCCATTGTTGTAATACCTCATATTTCATTAGCTTAGATTAACCCTTAGTACATGGGTTATTTTAAAAAAAAATTGCAATACTTAGTAATTTTCAGATTAGAGCAACCATTGTGTAGGAAATTCAATTAGCTTTCCAATAATATAAAATTTGCCTAAAACTGACAATCGGGTAAGAAGTGATGGCAATTTTAAGTTTCAGTCATTAAACATCATTATTCAGGCCAGTAGCGCATCGCGGAGTAGGTCAAAATAGAAATTGTCAATTTACAGTGCCACTCCGCAATATTGGCGCATCGTGCCATAGACCTACTTCACAGTTGTCAATTTCCAGTGTACCAATGCGATTTTACCATGTCGCAGTGCACTTTTAGTTCACAAACAAAGTGGCAACACGATACCACCGCGTAGCACCATGATGCAATTTTCAGTCGTCATTTTCTAGTGACATGGAACAACAGCACCGTGTCGCGCCTGGGTCTAGATCAGGAAAATTTTATGAAAAATTAAAGTTGCGCCTAAGGTTAAATCAGTCTTTTTTATGATTTTATTCCACCCAGATGTGAGATTTAAGCCTTAAAATATGTAAAACCCTTCATTGTTCACTTCCCCCCAAAATCAAAAGGTGTTTCTCTCTCAAGAAAACAAGCCCTAGTTTTTAAGAATCAAGGTCATTCCCAAGAATTTCTTTAAGAACTTCAAGAATCCTGTAAATTAAGGTATGTTAGATGTTCATCCATGGATTTGTACCTTCCATGGAGCCCAAGAATCCTTTTTCAAACTACAAGATTTATGATCTATGATTTCCATGTTTGAATTAGATTTAATTCATGTTCATGATCTTATATGAGTTTTAATCCATGATTTAGATTACAAGTTTCAATAATTTATTCTAGTATTTTGAATTACGTGATATTCATGATAAACCCTTCAATTTACAATTTGATTGCTATAACCATGTTAGCCCTAAGTGTTTATGATCTAATGAACCAAGTATGCTTCTTATGTATTTGATAAAATATCTATGAGAATGAAATAATGACATTCTAGCATGCTAACATGTATTTCCCATTCATGTGCAAGTTAATACATTACAAGTGTTTAATGAAATATCTCTATGAATGAATTATGACCAAGTAAACATTGTTATGTTATTCAAGATTACGCTTTTCTTTACTTTTCATATTATCGAGTCCTGGGGGTATTTAATACCCGACAATTTAGCTGTTTACCTAGAGCCAGTGTCAATAGAAAAATAGTATCAGTCATGTCACTATCAGTAGTACTCTCAGTTAGTTACAAAACTCAATAGAATTCAATCAATTATAGAACTTAGGAAAACTCAGTAATCTCAGTATCAGTCAAGTCTAGTTAAGTATGCTCAGTTCAGTGTCTTTCAATTGGGAGTAGGATTCAGCACTGAGTGAACCCAATGATGGGGGATCACCTTCCAGCAGAGGGTGGGATCCTTAAAATCAATCATTGCATTTCAAAACTACATAGCCAGCGTAGGTTGAGACATCAAACCTGCTAGTTGAGGGTTGATGAGGTGCTCTACCTGCCAGTAGAGGGTACCACCATTCTTATTTAGCGAACCTGTCAATAGAGGGTTACTCTTCATCTTGTCTTTACTCATGGAACGGTACTGACACCCTTCTAATTGGGGTTACATAGTGGACCAATATTAAGTTATCTTATCTTATTTGGGGCTTGTCAGTTAGATGATTACCTCCCAGAGTTTTAGCCTCAATCTTCAGAATAGAACTCAGTTTACTTCTATAGAATCAGGACTGTCAGATATAGTTAATTAGTATCAGTAACTCAGATTATCAAAACTCAGTACTAAGCTTCAGAAAAGTTCAATTACAGTTTATATATATGTATATTCACAGATTGTATTCTCAGTACTTGTAGTAGTTACAAACATCCATGTAATCTCATGTTCAATTACTCTCATCCAGTTAGTTGTATCCTCATGCATAATAACCCGTGCATTTAGTCTTACCTCATTTAGCATACCAGTACATTCCCACATACTGATCGCATACCCGTTTCTTACACTATGGTGTTTTATATCATAGGTTTAGACTCTCAGGTTCCTGACCGCATTTAGCCAGATTCATCCAGTAGTAGAAGATCTAGTAGTGAATCCTCATCTATTGAGGATATGTTTTCATTTTAGTATTTCACTAGATGGAGTTAGTTGGGGGATTGTCTTATCAACTTGACTTTCAGAAAGATTCAGTTAAAGGCTTTTCAGACTAGATTTTTAGATAGTATTCAATTTTACAAATGTTATATTTTATCAGTATTTTAGATGTTTTGAACCTTATGGAATTTCAGCCTATTATTCTGTAATTATTTTAGTATTATTGTTCAGTGCTCACAGCAGATATCATTCATAGATTATCTTGTGGTCCTTCAGGGTTGCAAGCATCGTGTGATGACTAGGGATAGTCTTGAGTCATTACAAACTTGGTATCAGAGCCTAAGGTTTAATAGTGTCCTAGGAAGTCTGAAAGTCGCATCTAGTAGAGTCTTATGCATGGGTGTGTAGTGCTCCACACTTATGGACACGAGGATATAAGATTTTTTAGGAACTGTTTCCCTTCTCTGAGTACTCATATCATGCGTGTGAGCGTGATCTCAAGTTAAACTCTCAGTCTAATCTTTTTCTTTCTTTTGTTTATTGAACATACCTCCTAAAAGGACTAACAAAAGAAGAATCGAAAATCAGTCAGCCCCTCATCCCGTTCAGGAAAATCCCCTGGACGAACATATCTCTCATGCAGAGTTTAGAGCTACATTCTCTACTCTATAATATTTAGTCGCAGCCCAAAATAAATGGCCAATTATTTTTCTGGCCAACTCAGTGGTCAATACAGCTGCAACCAGAATTTGGGACTACACCTGAATGAATCCTCCTTCCATTATGGGATATAAGTCATAATAGGATCCATAAGAGTTCCTCAATCAGGCTTAGAAAGTCATAAATATCATGGGAGTGAATTCCAATAAGAATTCTGAGTTAGCCGCCTATCATCTACAAGATGTAGCCTATACATAGTTTAAGCAGTGGAAGGTAGACAGGGATATAGATGATAAGACCATATAGTGGGAAGAGTTTGCTAATGCCTTCCTAGATAGATTTTCTCCCTTAGAACTAAGGGAAACCAAAGTGTTAGAGTTCATCAATCTCAGACAAGGTAGTATGAGTGTAAAAGAGTATTCCCTAAAGTTTACTTAGTTAGCCAGGTATGCTCCCCATGTAGTAGTAGATAATAGGTCTAGAATGACTAATTTTGTATCTAGGGTGCCAGATAGTGTGGTTAAGAAATGCAGAACAGCGATGTTGATTAAATATATGGACATATCTAGGCTTATAGACCATGCTTACCAAATTGAATAGAAAAATCTAAAGAAGAAGAAGAAGAGAGAGAATAAAAGGGTTAGAATAGGTTGCTTTAATTTCAATTAGCCTAAGTTAGATAGGGGTAACCATTCCCAGTTTCATCCAAAGTTATCAGTCCCAGCTCCATCCTCAGTTAGTGTATCGATGACCCAGGATAGCGTAAGCAATGGTCGTACTAATTTGTTTTGTAAAGAGTGTGGTAAGAATTATAATAGTGTGTGCAGAGCTAGCAGTGATGTTTATTTTTGTTGTAGCAAGCCAGGCCACAGAGTCAGAGATTGTCCTTAATCAGTTTATCAAGGTCAGTCTACTCGTTCTTCAGCTCAGTCAGGTTGCCCAAATCAATAAGGTGCCGCTTCTAGTGCCACTAGTGGGCAATGCCTAAATAGATTTTATGCTCTTCAGTCCTGATAGGATCAGGAAAGTCCTCCTGATGTGGTCACTAGTAAGTTAAAAATCTCCTAATTGTATGCTTATTCCTTATTAGATCCATTAGTTTCTCTATCTTCTGTAATTTCTTACATAGCAGTCCATACCAAGGCTAAACCCTGAAACAGTAGTAGGGTTATTGATTTAGTAACCTATGGACATAGAATGATGACTTTAAGATAAGGGGGAGATAGTAGTATAGTACATGGTAGAAGACCATGCATGCTTACAGTTCCTAGTATAAGGAGTTCCAGTTCACTCGATAGTACAAATCATATTCCATAAGTTTAAAAATTCCAAACTTTGGCCATACAGTTCATGACATATATATTCATATTTCCTAGTATACTCAGTTCTTATGATTCATGATACACTCTAAATGGTCCATGAAGTTCAGTTTATGTCATGTGTTCCTCAAGCCTCAATAGTGTGTCAAAGTCATTCAGTCGTCCTTCAGTTAAATGGTGTCTTGTACATCATCACAGTCTTTCTTAAACCTACTCATTCCCATATTCAGTACCATTACAAACTTAGTATCAATTACCATCTTATATCATCCTCATGTCAGTCATGTAATTCATAAATCGATTACAACCATGTAATTATACATCAGATATGCATGTTCAGTATGTAAGTTTAGTCTATCTGACCAGACACGTAATCATGCTTCAGTTGTGCATGTCTAGTTTAGTACATAAACTCAGTCTGTCCGTACCCTCTTAGCTTAACTAGTCACACGATGACGAATATTCCTAAGGGAGAGATATTGTAATAACTCATATTTCCCTAGCCTAGATTAACCCTCAGTACATTGGTTATCCTAAATAAATTTTTTGGAATACTCAATAATTTTCAGATTAGAGCCTGCCAATTCATAAAAAATTCAATTAGCTTTCCAACGATATAAAGTTTGCCTAAATCCGACAACCGGGTAAGAAGTTGTGGTGATTTTAAGTTTCAGTCGTTAAACATCATCATTCAGGCTAGTAGCGCATCACGGAGGGTGTCAAAATAGAAATTGTCAATTTCCAAAGTTACTTTACGATATTGGCGCATCGCGCTATAGACCCATTTCATAGTTGTCAATTTCCAGTGTACCAACGCGATTCCACCGCATTGTGGTGCACTTCCAGTTAACAAACAAAGTGGCAACGTGATACCACCAAGTCGTGCTACCATAGAATTTCCCAGTTGTAATTTTCTAGTGACACTGTACGATAGCGCCGCGTTGCGCCAGGGGTCCAGATCGGTAAAATTTTATGAAAAATTAAAGTTGTGCCCAGGGTTAAATCAGTCTTTTCTCATGATTTTATTCCACCTAGATTTGGGATTTAAGCCTTAAAAATGAGTAAAACCCTTCATTATTCACTTTCCCCCAAAATCAAAAGGTACTTTTCTCTCAAGAAAATAAACCCTAGCTCTCAAGAATAAAGGACAATCTCAAGAATTTCTTCAAGAACTTCAAGAATCGAGAAATTTAAGGTATGTTAGAAGTTCATCCATGGATCCTTACCTCTCATGGAGCCCAAGAATCCTTTTTAAAAATACAAGATTTATGATTTATAATTTCCATGTTTGAATTAGATTGATTTCATATTCATTATGTTGTTTGAGTTTTATCCATGATTTAGATTACAAGTTCCAAGAATTGATTCTAGTATGTGTTGAATTATGTGATATTCATGATAAACCCTTCAATTTGCAAATTGATTGTTGTAACCATGTTAACCCTTAGTGTTTATGATCTAATTAACCAATTATGCTTCTTATGTGTTTGATAAAATGTCTATGACAATGAAATAATGTCATTCTAGCATGCTAACATGTATTTCCCATTCATGTGCAAGTTAATGGATTACAAGTGTTTGATGAAAAGTCTCTATGAATGAATTATGACCAAGTGAACATTGTTATCTTATTCAAGATTATACTTTTCTTTACTATTCACTCTATCTAATACTGGGGGTATTTAATACCCGACAATTTAGTTGTTTACCTATAGCCAGTGTTAGTGGAAGAATAGAATCAGTCATGTCACAATCAGTAGTACTCTCAGTCTGTTACATAACTTTGTAGAATTCAGTCAGTTACAAAACTTAGGAAATCTCAATAATCTCAATATCAGTCTAGTCCAGTTCAATATAATCAGTTCAGTGTCTTTCAATTGGGAGTAGGATTCAGCACCAAGTGAACCCAAGGATGGGGGCTCACCTACCAGAAGAGGGTGTGATCCTTGGAAGTAATCCTTGTATTCCAGAACTACGTATCCAGCATAGGTTGAGACATCAAACCTGTCAGTTGAGGGTTGATGGGGTACTCTACCTACCAGTAGAGGGTACCACCATTCTTATTTAGGGAACCTGCCAGTAGAGGGTTACTCTTCAGCTTGTCTTTACTAATGGAATGGTACTGACATCCTTCCAATTAGGGTTACATATTGGACCTCAATTCAGTTTTCTTATCTTATTTAGGGCATGTCGGTTAGATGATTACCTCCCACAGTTTCAGTCTCAGTCTTCAGAATAGAACTTTGTTTAGTTCTATATAATAAGGACTGTCAGATACAGTCAATCATTTTCAGTAACTCAGATTATCAGAACTCAGTAATTAGCTTCATAAAAGCTCAATTGCAGTTTATATATATGTATATACACAAATTGCATTCTCATTACTTACAGTAGTTGCAGTCATCCATGTAATCTCATGTTCAGTAACTCTCATTCAGTCAATTATAGCCTCATGCATAATAACCCTTGCATTAACCCTTACCTTATTTAGCATACCAGTACATTCCCACGTACTAATCCCATACCCGTTTCTTGTGATATGATATTTCATATCATAGGTTCGGATACTCAGGTTCCTAGCCGCGTTTAGCTAGATTCAGCCAGTAGTAGCAGATCCAGTAGTGAGTCCTCATCTATTAGGATATGTTTTCACTTCATTATTTTAGTAGTTTTAGTATTTCAGTAGATGGAGTTAGTTGGGGGATTATCCCATCAACTCCACTTTTAGAAAGATTCAGTTAGAGGCTTTTCAGATAATATTTAGTTTTACAGATGTTATATTTTATTAGTCTTTTAGATGTTTTGAACCTTATGGCATTTCAGCCTATTATTCCATAATTATTTCAGTATTATTGTTCAGTGCTCACAACATATATCATTTATGGATTACCTTATGGTCCTTCAAGGTCGCAAGCACCGGGTGACGACTAAGGAATAGTCTTGGGTCATTACATTTGTTGCCTTGGGAGGTTCTCCTTAAATCTCTATACCACTTTTCAAGGTGATTGCAATAACCTGCTTTGGATTTTTTGTATCGATTGGTAACCCACCTTGTGGCCTAGTATTTACTGCTTGCTGATTTTTCCCCACATTAAACTCTAAACTTCTTATGGTCGCTTGCAAATTTTTTAAGTCTGTAGCAAACTGTGTCTGATTTTCTAAGATCTATTTTATCATCTCTTCCATGTTGTTAGTGACTGATTTGGTTGGGCCTGTAGCTGTGGGGCATTCAATGGATGATTTGGTGGCTGATTTTGCCATTTTAACTTATAGGCATTACCGTAATTTGGCCTTTGATCATTGCCTACATACATCACAGATTTTGGATTTGAAGCACATGGTAGTCGCATGACCACTATTTCCGCATACTTAACACCATCTTGCAGCTTGTTTGATAGCACTGATGGTAGCTGCAGGTTGTGCTGCTTCTAATTTTATGCTTTTGAACTGAGTGTTGATCAAATTCTGTAATGCAAAAAACTGTGCTAATAAGGCTGTGAATTTGTCCACCTCTAGTACACCCACAATTTTTTTTGTGGCACTTCTAGAATCTGAATGTCACTCTGGGGTTTCTTTGTGCTATGCGGTTCAGCAATGTGTATAGCTCATCATAAGTCATTCCAGTGCTTGACCACCTGCGGCTGAATCTAGTAAAATCTTTGTATTGTGATCAAGAGCTTCTACAAAAGCATGACCAAGTACCTCATTGGAATGTTGGTACTGTGGACACTCCCGTAGAAGATACTTGAAGTGTTCCCAAGCATTATAAAGGTTTTTATCAGGCTTCTATTTGAAGCTCACTATCTCACTTTAAAGTCTTCCAGTCTTGCCTGATCGGAAAAATCTGATGAGGAATTTTCTAGCTAAGTCATCCCAAGATGTAATTGAATTGGATGGCTCTACATTCAACCACCTTTTATCTTCCCCCAAAAGTGAATGGGGAAATAGTATCAGCCTTACATAAACTGGACTCACCCCAGTCGGAGTGAATGTATCAGTAATCTCAATGAAGGTCTACAAGTGGACTTGTGCATACTCGTGTGAAAGCCCTACAAACTGTCCACTGCTAATAAGAAGCTTCACCATATTGTGTTTCAACTCAAAATTTCCCCCATCTATTGGTCTTTGAATTGGGAAAGTCAAGTTCGTCGGAAGTGGGACTGCCACTTCCTTAACTGTCCTTCGAGCTGCTTGTTGTTCAGCCATTGGATAAGCATTCTCTTGGTCTTCTTGGATTTGAGGAATTCTTGGGAGAAATATTACTTCTCTCATACGTTGGTGAAAGTCTTACTTGGCTGCAAGGCTTGGTTCTACCAACTCCCGATACCTTGCCAGCTTATAAACCTACAAACTTGTTTCCTACAATAACAAAACCAAGACCAAGCGTAAAAACACCAAATAAATCTAAAAGTAGAAGTAAAATAAATAATTGCCAAAATAAAGGTCCCCGGCAACAACGCCAAAAACTTAATAGCACACACGTAAGTGTATGTGGTCTTATCAAGTAGTAAAGTGGCCTTCAAGAATCCAAGTATCGATCCCACAGAAACTAGATTTAACAATAATTCTATTTTAGTTCACAATTTAGATTAGTTTTGTGCAAGAGTAACCAAAAGAGAGATTTGAAATTGTAATTACAATTAATATAAATAATGCGGAAAGTAAAGATCTTGAAACTATCAATAGGAGAAAACCCAGGGTTAAAGAACTTCGACAATAATACTATGTATTGAATTTCATTCATTAACTCGCTTATCTTGGTTGTAGATTCGTAGGGTTAATTGCATGATTATGGTTTTCCAACCTCTAATTTTTTACCTAAATTTAACCTTACAACTACATCATTGAGAAGGGATGTAATAATCCAATTAGGTTATTTAAGCTATAATCCTACAGTTGAATCAAGTAAGGCTCCTAAGTACATCTCTGTCCTAGGTGCTAAGTTCAATTCTTTATTTTATAAAACCAAACTTTGTTCATCCCCATGTTCTATCTTACTATTCCCTATCCCGAGATCAAAAGGTAGACAATTAATATACTCTATAGGTCGCGAATCCTTAAAATAGTTAAATCAAATATGAACACACAACCAATAATGATAACCAAAATTAATCAACTTAATTAAAAACAAAAGTAATCATGTCTTTGGTTTTAACCTCAAAAAAGGGTGTTTAGCCACACATAGTCATAATCGTAATCATAAAATTGTAATTAACGACTAAAAATATGAATAAACTAAATAAAAATAATAATATCCTAATGAAGAAGTTGTAGAAGACCTTTTCTCTCCAAAATATACTAAAAAGATGTATAGGATCAAGCCCATTCCGTGATACAACATGTATTTATAGTATAAGATCAAGCCCATTCTGTGTTGGACAAGAAAACCTTCAGTTATTGAGCCTAGGACTAGGTGGGGCATCTCCCTGGGTAGAGACCCTCTACAGGCAAGGCGCCGCCTCCAAATCGACCTAAGCATCTGGAATTTTTTGTTAAGAATTTTTCTAAGATAAGGGAGCACAAAAATGAGCTTGCATCGCGGTCTAATCATTGTTAAGACTCCCTCTATCCATTTGGTTACAATTTTGGGCCTATAATAAATCCATTGGTATTTTTCATGCATTCATTGGCCACTCCTACATCCCATATGTGCCCAAGACATTCCAGGGGTCCAAAAGTATGTCAATATGCGTATTGTGCCTACGTTGAACCATTTCGAGCTTTTTTGAGTTGTTTCCACTTTATTAGAAGCTTGTATATCCTTAATATATCATAATAATCCATTAAAAAATCATCCTATATCCTTAAACACAACAATTTAAAGCTCAATACAACACAATATCCAACATTACGAACTAGAAACATGAGCTAAGAATAGGCTAATTTCACTTTGATCTTTAACTCATTGTTTTGACCCTTGGCTTGATACAATTGACCCTTGAGCATTATAAACAAGTTTTTTCACATATAATTACACACTAAAACCATTTGGAACACTTTAAACACAATAAAATCCACCAAAATCAACTAGACAAGCACCTAGCTCAAGCTAGTAACACTAGTTTTCCCAGTTGAACTCTAAATGAATCTTTTAGGTACAAACTTGTTTGAAACTCACTTTGAACATCATAAAAACATGATTTAAAACTTTTATATACATTTATCTCATTATCAACCCATATATCACACGAATTATTATCAAAATAAGGCTAAAAAGGCTAGAATAGAAACTCTAGAATGCATAAATACACCCAACATCAAATACTATGAATTATATCAATCTAACAAGGGGTAAAACCTAGCCTACTTCAACGCCAAATAAAGCTCACAAGATTCGCTAAATCATTTATTTTCCCTTTTGAGAATCATCCATAAGATGCCCCAGCTATCAAAATCCAATTCTACTTATCAATAAGAGAATATTGATACCCATATTGCACTACTATCCGTTGGGTCCAAAAATGACTTCAAAAAACCATATGGGTTCCTCTCATGAAAATTGCATTTTCAAAACCAACCTAACCTTCTCAAATGGTCAAGGAATCATTATCATGAGAAATGAAATCCAACCTAAATTGAGGCTAAAATCAAGCCCTCAAGATTTTGGGGTTTTGAAAATGAAATCAAGAGAATCTACCAAGAAAAGGGTGAATCCTTGCCTCAAATCTGAAGAAAAATTAAGAAATAAGCGTTATTAAATCTTCCCAAAGCACCCACAAGCTTAAATCCTACTTAACCTCACTATTTAGGGTTTAAGATCTCAACAAATGGATAATGAATAGGTAAAATTGTGAAATGAGGTGTCTATTTATACCCAGCCCAAGCCCTCATGTTCTTCTATTGCGACACAAGCTATTGCGATCGTGATACCTTTTCGTTGCCATACAATTTATGATCACGACCATCTATACGAGATCGCAATACCTTTCTATTTCCATACAAGTTGTGATCACAACCATCAGTCCACAATCACTAAAATAATTAGAAATATAGAAAATGACCTTAAGGGTCATTACACTCTTGTTCATCCTGAGACCTTAGAGAGAAAGACATTGGCATATAAGAATTGGAAGGAATAGTGGGAATGATATGGCTCATTATTGGAGGAAGTATGTTTGAAGCGGAATGGGATATAAAGTTGGCTTTGGTAGCTAGTTGTGGGTTCTCTAAGTTTCAAAACTATCGTATTTTTCGTGTTTGATTTTTTGTTTTAGAGAAGCCATTTCTTTGTTCTGTTGTTCAAATAAATATATCAGTGAGGTGTCTGGTGGACATATATCATACTGCAGGGATTGGAGCTTGAGCTCTAATTAGCTGATAAGTTTGTCATGCTAAGTAGATGCTTGTTCTACTTTTTGGTCATTTCCTCGAATCTATTTTCTATCTTAGTCTGCATATGAGCAATATCCATAAGGTATTTATTGATGTCAGATGTCATCTTGTTCTGGCTCATGGCATTTTCAAATTGCCAATAAGAGTTATTTCTATGTCACTAGGGGAATCGTTTCTCCTATTGGTAGGATAACATTTTTTCTTGTATATTTAGAGTGTGGCTTAGGTTATTCCTTTTGAAGGGTTTATTTGGTGGTAAGTCATCCAAGTGACTGGTACTTGTAGGGTATATCATGAACATATTAATAGAAGGCTTATTTTTAGTTTGAGTGGTTTTATTTTATAATGTAGGGGGTAAGCTATCCCCTTGGTACATGTTAAACTTGCAATTCATTCTCCATGGGAAGTTTCCTAAAAAGGACATTTACACCATATATTGTAGAGACCCTCATGATTAAAGTACTTAATCCAATTATGTTCGCACATGCAGCTGCTGAGGAACCAGAATATAGTTTCTGGGTTGCCAACATATGGGAGGTCATTGGAAGGTTGGTACATATGGATAGATAAGGTCCTTTTGGGAGGCTTTATGATATGTAATTGGTTAAAATTAATTGTGACAATATTGTCACTTCTTTTGGCAAAGGTTGATTCAGTTGATCATAGGGGTTCAGGATGGTCCCTCAACTTTTCGTAATTTGTGACCAATGAGTTTGGGAGTAATTTTATAAGTTCATCTATGGGAATTTCATTTCAAATCTGGGAAGACTAAACAGTTCCATTGATAGCATCTATGTTTAGGAATAATAATTTTTTTCCACCTGGAAGAGATAGATCCATAACGTGATTATGGACCTTCTAAGCTACCTGATAGTAGAGAGATACCTTGATAGCATATCTAGCTTGTAGATCTCTAAGAATTTGAACCTAGATCTTTAACATCTTTCCCAGATACATATTAGAGAGGGGCATGTTGAAGTTGGGGTTAAAAAGATTTTCCCAATGTTCAGTGTAATTTTTAAGGTACCCAATATGGCATGGTTGTATACATTGTATCGGAGTGTAGAAGTTCAAAAAAGTATTGTGTGATCTTGGGGCAAGCATTAACTTGATGCCATTTTCCATTTTCTGAAAGTTAGGTTTCGGTACCCCCAAACCAACCACAATTAGGCTTTTAATGGGAAATCATTCTATAAAAAGCCTGTGGGAGTTCTATATTATGTTGTTGTGAAAGTTTATTGGTTCATATTCTCTGCCAATTTTTTTGTCTTGGACTATAAGATGGACCATAAGATCACCATCATACTTTGTAGGACATTCTTGGCTACCGAACGGGACTTGGTTGATATTGAATGTTGTGAAACAAAGTTTCAAATCAATGATGAAGAAATGTCCTTTAATATATGTAAGTCCATGAAGAAACCAAAGAACTTGCAAGTTATTTCAATTATTGATATGATTGATAATGAGGTTTCTAACACCATGGTAATGAATTTTATGAATGACCCCTTGGTGGGTGTATTCGAAAACTTAAGGAGTGAGGAGATAGAAGCACATGATGAAGTGGTTGTTTCATTAATGGTTTGTGGTTTTTATACTAAAAACTCACTTGATTTGAAGAATAGTGAAAGTCCACTCACCAAACCATCTACTGTTGAACTACCTCAACTTGAGCTTAAACCATTATCGTCACATCTCTAATTTATCTCCTTCGGAAAGAAAATTTTTGAGTGATCCATTGCCTCGACAAGTGAGAGACTCTAAATCAACAATAAAAAAGTTCATTCGATCTATTGGTTCATCCATAGAGGACATCAAAGATATTACTCTTAAAATTTGATCAAATAGATCCAAAATGAAGAGGTAGAGTGATGCTAAGACCTTGAACCGAGAGTTTCAAATTTGTGATCATGTTCTTCTCTTCAACTCAAGATTGAAAGATTTTATAGGAAAGATTAAAACCAAGTTGTCAGGCCCATTTGTGGTTGCGAATTTCTATCCAAGTGTAGAAATTAACTTATAAGACCATGAGAAGAGGAGGATTTTTGTAAATGGGTAAAGATTGAAGAATTACTACATGGATGGATTCGTAGCATCTAAGTTTGAGTCGCTACGGTTCTGGTATCACAAATGATGAACAAGTGATGTCGTGCCACAACTATAGCTAAAGTGCTTGTTTGGAGGAAACCCAAGGTTTATTATTGATGTTTTCTAGTGTTTTATATGCTAATTTTAGTTTGATTTGGATTTTTACAGGTAGTATTACATGTTGGGATGTATGAAGGGAGGTTTGGGGGCTCAAAACTATGCTCCGAACCCAAATTTTGAGCCTAAAATTTGTACCTTACTGCCTTGACCTATAATGGATCTACTTGAGCATCGTAGGTGAAAATTGGGAGTAGATCACACAGCCTTGACCTATGTGGGACATGCGTAAGCATCCTATACACAAGTCAGGCACAGAGGAGCACAGACTAGCCTTGACAACCATGCCAGAAGTTGTATTTCTTCATATTTTCACACACCTTCAACCTAAATTCAAACCTTTTTGTTTCTCATCTCAAGAATTCAACTCCAAATCATTATACTGGGATTTTCTTTCATATTTTTCCTCTATTAAGTGAACTTAAAAAATATGATTTTTAATAAAATTCTCCTGGAATTCTCTTTAAGGTATCAATGGTGTCTCGCATTCCATGATATTTGTTGGTTTAATTTGATTCCTTCGAACTTATGTTGGTGGTTTGTGATAGTTGCGATTAAAATTTTAGAATGTATTCCCTATTTTACATTCTTAATTGGAAATTCTTTCTTACTTAAACTAGTGCACACCATGTGTTGGATGAAATACCCACTTGAAGTTTGTTTGCTAATTTGAATGATGGGTTATCTAATTGGGTTAGTATGAGTACCAATGGTGTGTTTGTGATGAGTTGATGATCTATACTTTCTCACATGTGCTTTTATTCTATTTTTCCAAGCTCTTATCCTTCATACACGCCATATGTTTGTTAAAAGGATGAAGGATAAGAGCTTGGAAAAATAGAATAAAAGCACATGTGAGAAGAGCTTGGAAAAGAGCTTGGAAAAGTATATCAATAGGAAAAGTAGTTAAAACTATGAATTCTCTCTTAATTAACTCATACTTAATAATGGATGAATAGTTGATCTCATAACCTGCTATAAAGCTCCTAATCAATGTAGTGCTATCCTATGTCAATATATTATCTGTAATAGTCAAACATTACCAGAAATGAACCATGGTCCACTAGAAATTTATGGAAAACTTCAATGCCACCTTATTAATCTCCCCTATAATGACCCTCTAGGCCATTTTCTAGATTTTTGTGCATTTTTAGCATTTTGAGCCATCTCATAGACGGGTGCAGGTTATTTATGACTTGCCAAACTATTGGTTCAGTGATCGAATAGTTTGTTTGGATTTTAGGCTTATTTCTTTATTTTTAAGCTTTTGTTGTTTAGGATTTGGTATCAGACCAAAACTCCTGGTAGATAACCTTGGATAATAATTTTGATAATTCCATCATCCCTTGGGGGACCCTTGGTTAAGGTCCTGAGACTTCCAAACTCATTTTGTCTATTGGGCAAATTATTCATAAAATATAACTATAGGTGTGGGCCTCATATTTAGTTGAAACTATCTCAGATGAAAGTTTTGATGGTTCGATTGAGCCTAAAATGTCAAATTTGGTATGGTAGAATATTTTGATTGTGCGCATGGGGTTTTGAATGAATCTTAAACCCTCGATCAAAGTCCATTCTAGATTTAGAATAAAATATGGTGTATCAAGTCTGGTGTGACCGCGATAATGATGGATAAATCATGATCGTCAATCGTGTTTTGTTCAGATCATAATAATGAAGGAGAATTCACAATCGCCAAATATGAGTTGCTCTGTTTATCTTAACCGCAATAGTGAAAGATGAGTCATGATCATGACTCCCTTATGCAGTCTCTAGATGTCGCTATCATGACACTCAGTTCGCGACAACAAAACTCGAGAAATTGAAATGGGTATAAATACCCCTTTGCCATCTTATTATTGTCATTTTATCATCTATTTCCAACAGAACTAAACCCTAGAAATTTAGAGAGCTTGGGATTAAAGCTTGTAGATGCTTTGGGGAGATTGGTTATCGATTATTACATGATTTCCCATTGAATTCATGATAAGATTCCTTTAATTTCTTGATAAATTTTTAGAAGTTAGGTCTTTGAATTCTTAAACTAGTTAGTTATTTAGACTAGTGTTATCTAGTTAGAATTCCATTCCTTGCTATTCTTATTCATTAGCCCAGGCAGCTATAGACTGATTGGATGATTTATTTTCTATAGCGAGGTGAGATTGGTTATTTTCCTCTTTATTTTCTATGATAGATTGATTGTGGAGTGGACTATGGTATTGAAGGTTCATTGAACTTATGTGGCTTTGTTATGATTCTAGAGTTAGAAATTTAATTAAGTTTCCCGTTCTTGAGCTTGGGATTCTTGGGCTTCTTTTTTTGTGTTGCAAAGGGTTTTGTGTTGGCTACCCCTCTCTATGTAGACCATTTTTTTAGTTTGACTAGTTTAGGGTCTATTCTTTGTGTGTGGCTATTACATTTCTCAATAGTGGCTTTGATATTGATATCGAGATATCCTGGATTCATTTTTTAGAATTGTTGGATTCATCTTCTTGTGATGGTTTGCTATTGGTACTAGTGTGGAGATTGGATACTCCTTTCTTGTCATGATGTGGTTCTTGTCTAAAGTAGAGTTAGAGAGTTAGAGGTAGATGGTGTTTCCTATGATAGCTTCTTGATTTGGATAATTGGAAAATCCTTATCTTGAGTTGTTGGTTCATTTTTTGGTAGTGGACTTGACCTCGACATAGGTGTTAGGCTTAGTACTTTCTTCCTCGGTGAGGTGATTTGTGGTTTGTTTGAGTTATTATTCTCCTACTTGGGTGGATTCAGGAGATCCCCATTTTTTAGTTTGTTCGGCCTAATAAGATTTGGTGGAGTACTTCTCCTTAATGATATATGCCTATGGCTATTCTTTACCAAGATCCAGTTTTGGACTAGTTAGTTTCTGGATAAATTTGAATTTCTCTGAGTTGCTAAAGTTCTTGCGATTACTAGCATAAGTTGCAAATTTGGGGAGTTCTTGAGTATACTTTGATAATTCATGACCTCCAGTAGGTATGGAGTTGATTTCTTGTGTTTTCAGTCGGTGATTTATCAACTATTATTATTTGTTCCTTAGCTATGTTTTGATTTTTGCTCGGTATGATTTAGATCGAATATGTTAGATTTGGAGTCTAAGTCCAATTTGAGTAGTTGACATTAATATAGACTTATTGGCTCAATTTTGAATTGACACCTTAGAATGGCAATTTGGAAGTTAGGAAAGTTTTGGAGTATTAATGCCTACCCGACATCAGGTTTGGTTTGGGTATTTGAGATCGAGCGATTCACCCTTGTTTTTTAGATTTCATCTTGGATTTTTAGAGCATGATTACAACCTTCATTTTAGATTTATCTCTGTTTAGGTTTCATCTATAGGCTGGTTGAGCCTACTTCGTGGTTACCTACTTAGTCTTCTGGACTTTAAATGGATTATAATTATAGGTGTTCAAATGATAGGCAATGACCCAGAATTTTTTCCTTCAACTTTGAATTTTTCATGAGATGCTAATAAGTGCACCACTCTAGATAAGGTCAAGGCAAAATCTACATCTAAAAAGAGCAAATAAGTGGCCTTGAAAGTAGTCTAACAAAGCCCGAAAGTGCAAACCATGAGTTGAGCTAGATTAATAGTTGAGGCTAGTTCTAACTTCTGACATGATGGGTGTCATTTATTAACGGATGCAATTAGAGGAGCCCAGTCTAATGAGGCTCCTAATAAGATAGTATGGCCACTCACTGACATGGACCCAAGCGCCTAGTGCGCCATAGGAAGTCTTTACCCTTCTCGACTTTCCTTTTATTTTTGCACTGGGAATAATGAAATGACTTTTGTGGAGGTGGGACATCTTATTCTACATTTGAAGGTCTGTACCTATTGATTTTATTTTATGGCATTGGTTGGATGGATTTTTGAGACATATTCTATTTGTTTACATTTTGATTCTTAATCTAACCTCGTGGGGCTTGTTCTATGATGTGCTATGGTGTCATAGAACCTACAATGCTTAAAACCAAGAAATATGCATGTATTTAAGGCTATTTATTAATATATGATGTGTTCTTGAGATGATTTTGCTGGAAACTAGGTTTATTGAGCTAACTGGAAGAAAATGGAGTTGAAAGCTGAAAATTGACAACTTATGATGGAAACCACTTGGAGTAGGTGCCACCTACCTGGAGTAATTGAAGAAGCTAAAGTTTTGGACTTTCTACCTATAGTCTGGCACCTACTTGGCGTATGTTCCACCTACTAGGCATAGGTAGCATTGTAGGTGATAGAGGTTGAAAATTAAGAGGGAAAAAATTGAACTAACACCTACGACTTGGCACCTACTGGACGTAGGTGATCGCCGTAGGTGGCCACGACTAAACTTTCTCGGATCATTTTGGATTGAATTCCTAGGGTTTCCATGTAATCTATAAATACCCTTTTGATATTTTTCAGTAGAGGGAGGCTCATATATGACCTTTGGAGCTAAGTTTACACACTCTTAATACTTACAAACATATATTTGATTTTGAGATTTTATTTTGATTTTGGGATTGTTTTGTTCTTTTTTTTGGTTGAATTATTAATCTGAGTTGGGTTTTCATCATAAATTGTTGTGAGATTGATTTAATGCTTTCAATTATGAATTCCATTGACTGTTTAACAATGATGAGCAGTTAATTCCCTTAGCTAGGGTTGTGGGAAATCTGGTGGATTAACGAAGTAAGGGAAGTAAAGGAAGTGTTCAATGCTTTTTGATTATTTTTGTTGCATGTATTATGGTTTTCCTTGTGTTTATTGAGTTCTTAACGGTTGACAATTTAAGATCCCACTTGTATTCACTACGAACTTGAGAGGGGGGCAGAGATTGAGAAAAGGAGATCACCATATTGATTTAAAGTTAATTATCATTATAAACTAATCATCACTATATACTTAAGATAATTATGTTCATATAGTCAACATGAGATTGAGAGGTGATAGTTTAAACTGTGTTCCAAGGCAAGGGTTCGCCATGTGACACTCTAAGACTGAGAAGAGATAAGTAATATTCACCAAAGAGTGTCGATAGGATTTTGGTGATACATAACTTGTCAGATTCTACTTGCACAGTAGTTTGATAGTTATATTGATCATGATAAACCTACAGAGTAAAATCCCAAGAGGAACACAAGCGTAGTGTTCATTTCTGATTGATCATAACCAAGAGCATTTATGTTTTATTACTATTCCCAAATTACAACAACAATCCCTCTGTTCACTTTCTGTATTGCCTATTGATTTTAGAAAGTTTAAAAGATAGTTCCACATATTCCCTACGGGTTCAATCCCAACCTGAGTTAGGTTACTATATTTTTGATCAACTGTTTTATCTTCAATTGGAGGTGTAGCTTTGGGAAAAACTCATCCCTCGGTTCATCATTTGCGCGCATAATAATCTTTTTAATGGCTAGGGTTTTAAAACTGCTTCAAACTTCTACTTTCATCTTTCAAAATAAAAAATCAAGGTAAACTTCTTGGATCCTATGAATATTGTCATATGATATTGATCTAGAATAAATGAGTTAGTACTTGGATATTCTAGAAAATTATATGCAAATCAAAATTCTTGTTTGTAGAAGCATAGAATAATCAAAAAAAGTTGAAATTAGTGCATTGTTCTTGAATTAAAACCTTGTGATCATACCCTATTTTGAAGTAGAAGTTGAAAAGGTTGATGAAATCTAAAAGTTTGTTTCTTTGTCTTACTTTTGGAAATTTATCCAAGTGATATACTCATTATTGGATTAGAATGGTCTAAAGTTTACTATATAGGGATGTAAAATATGGGAAAAATTAGAAGTATAATGATTTTGATTCTTTCTTGAAATTTTGCACTCCCTTATTGTCTTTTAATCACTAAAACTTAGTTTTTCAGGTACTATGGCAAGAAAGAATGTAGGACCATGAATATGACAGGACGAATATCCTGACCATAGTGTCTCAGTGGAGTGGTATCTGACTGCCCTGACCAGATTAGTAGGCCCAAAGACTAGGGCCCAAAGACAGGCTGTAGCGTAGACTATTGTTAAAGCTACCCTGGTCATTTAGCTGCCAGCACGGACACAGTGAGGATCTCATCCCCGATCTACATGGTTTGGAGAACAGATGGTCGCAGTCATACCAGTTCTAAGGCCAAGGATAAAATCATCTAGAACTTCACCACATACTCTTACCAATTTGAGAAGGGGGAGTAGGATGATGAGTTTGATATAGCAGAGGAGGAGACTACACAGGACCCCCGATCTGAGGAGGAGGTAGTTAATCAGTCAAAATTAGTAGTACCTTAGTCAGATAAGGGTACAGCTCAGGCCTCACATCAGGTGTCCTCATCTCTAAAATAATCCATAAAGAACCCTACACCTCCCAGTCCACAACAACTAACTTTTGAGTTTACACATACCTTGGTTATACCTATAGCTGAGGTGAAGCTGAGGTGGTGTCTCAAGCGGATATATTTGATTTATGATCGAGACAGTTATATTATGAAGGAAGGTAGATGTACAAGGTCTATTTGGGATAAGAGAATGATAGACTTAGTAAGGATAGTAGGGGCGCCATGCCTGCAAGATGCATTTGATCAATACTTGCTGGGATGGATGTCCAGACCCATGGGTTCCTATAGTAAGGTTATAGTTCGCGAGTTCTATGCATCCTATGCCACCATGTTTTCTTTGACCACACCTAGAGGAGGCATAGGCATAGTACATCCCTAGCTTAAGTCTACTTTAGGGAGAGGGGTTTAGGTTATCTTTCACAGTAGCCATCCATCAAGTTCTTTTAGGGCTTGATTATTTAGCCCTAGTATCTACTATATAGCGTAATTAGATATTGAGGTTTGCATGACATATAAAGGTGATGAGGGTTGCTGATAATAGGAGATAGAGGGTTGATTTAGCAAGATAGATCGCCAACTCTATTTCTAATTTAAGAGATGATGCCCCTTGGATCGAGGGGTAAAGGGAGAATAAGAAGGCAAAATTGAATTTTATTGTAAAGTTTTAGTGGTCCAAGGTTTATTTCTAGTAATGTTTGACTGTTGCGGATAATATATTGACATAGGATAGAGCTACATTGATTGGGAGCTTTATAACGGGTTATAAGATCGACTTTGCAACCATTATTAAGTATGAGTTAATTGAGAGAGCATGCAGGGTTTTGATCGCTTTGCCTATTGTTATATGTAGTATTGATTATGAGTAGCTAGCAGCAAAGGAGTAGGTACCTAGATGTGTATGGTATAGTAAGGCTAGCACGTGTGACTACACAGTTTTGTCCTCTTATGTAACAAACTTACAAGGTCTGCTTGTACTGATTAGTAATGATTAATCTTCAAAACTTATTTTATCTATTTGGCGGATTATGCAAAAAATAGAACTATATGTGTGGGCCTCACATTTAGTCGAATCTATTTTAGATGAAAGTTTTTATGGTTCTATTGATCCCAAAATATCAAATTTGGTATGGTAGCATATTTAATTTGCATGCACAGGGTTTTGAATGAATCTCAAACCATCGGTCAAAGTTCATTCTAGACTTAGAAGAAAATCTAGTGCATCTGGTCTAGTGTGACCGCAATCGCAAAAGTTAAACTGTGAATGCTAATCATACTTCATGCTAAATCACGATCACAAAGGAGAAGTCACTATCTCCTAATGTGATTTTCTCTATTTGCATGAACCACGATCATGAAAGATGAGTCAAGATCATGATCCCTTAGGCAGTCTCTAGATGTCGTGATCGGGACACTCAATTCACGACAGCAAAACTTGAGAACCTAGAATGGGTATAAATACACCTTTCTTGGCCCATTGTTGCCATTTTCTCATCTATTTCCAAGATAACTAAACCCTAGAAGTTGAGAGAGCTTGGGACAAAATCTTATAGATGCTTTGAGTGGATTGGTTATAGATTATTCCATGATTTCCCTTCGAATTCATGGTAAGATTCTTTTAATTTCTTGAAAAAAATTTAGAAATTAGTGGTTTGAATTATTAAACTGGGTAGCTATTTAGACTAGTGTTATCTAGTTTGAATTCCATTTCTTGCAATTCTTATTCGTTAGTCTGGGCAGCTATAGACTGATTGGATGATTTCTTTTCTATAGTGAGATAAGGTTGGTTGTTTTCTTATTTATTGTCTATGCTAGAATAATTTTGGAGTGTACTATTGTATTGAAGGTAAGTTGACCTTCTGTGGCTTTGTTATGATTCCAGAGTTGGAAATTTAATTATATTGCCCGCTCTTGAGTTTGATATACTTGTTCTTTCTTTTTTAGGTTACAAAGTATTTTGCATTAGATACCCCTCTTTATGTAGAAAAATTTTTAAATTGACCATCTTACGGTCCATTCTTTGCTTGTGGCTATTTCATTGCTCGATAGTGGTTTTGATATTGATATCGAGATGTCCTGGATTCATCTCTCAAATTTGTTGGTTTCATCTTCTGGTGATGGTTTACTCTTGGTACTAGTATGGAGATTGGACGCTCTTTTTTTGTCTTGATGTGGTTCTTGTCTAAAGTAGAGTTAGAAAGTTAGAGGTTGGTGGCCTTTCCTACGATCCCTTCTTGAGTTGGATAATTGGAGACTCTTTATCTTGAGTTGTTGATTTGTTTTTTGGTCATGGACTTGACCTCAGCATAGGTGTTAGGCATAGTACTTCCTTCCTCGATAAGTTGATTTATGATTTATTTGAGTTATGAAAGTCCTACTTGGTTGGATTTATGAGATCCCCATTTTTGAGTTTGTTCGGCCTAATAACATTTGGTGGAGTACTTCTCCTTGATAATATATTCCTATGGCTATTCTTTTCAAGAACTCAGTTTTGGACTAGTTAGTTTCTGGCTTAAGTAGTATTTATCTAAGTTGTTAAAGTTCTTGCTATTACTAGCATGAGTTATATCCTTGGGGAGTTCTTGAGTATGCTTTGATAATTCATGCCCTCCAATAGGTATGGAGTTGATTTTTTGTGTTTTTGAACGTTGATTTATCCGCTATTGTGATTTTTTTATTTCTCTATGTTTTGATTTTTTCTTGGTATGATTTAGATCGAATATGTTAGATTTGGATACTGAGGTCGATTTGAGTAGTTGACATTAATAGAGATTTATTGGCTCAGTTTTGAGTTGACGTCTTTGAATGGCGATTTGGAAGTTATGATAGTTTTGGAGTATGAATACCTACTCGACATAAGATTTGGTTTGGGTATTTGAGATTAAGTGATTCGTCCTTGGTGTTGAGATTTTATCTTGTAGTTGTAGAGCATAAGTAGAACCTTCATTTTAGAGTTGTCTCAGTTTGGATTTCATCTATCGGCTAGTTGAGCCTACTCTGTGGTTACCTATTTGGTCTTCTCGACTTTGAATGAAAAACTGTTGATAGGTTTTCATATGAAAGCCCATGGACATGGTATTGGTTTCTTCAACTTTGACCTTGGGTTTTCAGTTTTCTTTGAGATTCTCATATGATATACTCAGTGAGAGTAGTATACTTGAGTTGAATTCAACTTAGCTTCATTCTCTATTGATAGACACTATGGAACGGATCGTTCAATGGTATGTAGTTATGACTTGGACTCCTAGATTTTATTTTCAAGGATAATTCAGACCAGTTGCAACATCGGCATAGATTGCATTCCTCGGTTATATATGTTGTGAGACCAGGTACCTCCGTATGGTCTTTTACTTATGTCTGTCGTATGTATTTTCATTAGATCAATTATAGTTCTTTGAGTTCTTTGTGATTTGATTGTGCGGGAAGGACTCAGGTGATATTTCTCCTTGTTTGGGGTGGATAGCAGATGTGGATTGAAAAGAGAAGGTTATACTTGGATTCGGAGTTGGTTGCATGACGCATGACTTGGTTTGATTTTGTCTTGGATGAGCCTTTCTTGGATTGTAAGGGTATCGAGATGGTATAGCATGTCGTGGTTCGGATATGTATTCATTAGCCTTCCTTAGTTCAGTTGGAGGCTAGTTGGCGATGGAAGTTGAGTTCTTGCTATTCAAAAGTAAAGTGAGAGAGCTGGTTAAAAAAGGGATACCTGTGGAAAAATCTCTTGGAAGTGCCCTTCCTTCTTAAAGGTTATCAAGAAAGTCGTGTTCGGAGCATGCAGGCCCAGTACCTCATCCGTTCGAGCTTTTGTGATCTTTTTGTCCGTTGACTTTTGCGAACAAAGGTCTTTTTAGTAGTGGATATTATTATAATGACCCTCTAAGTTATTTCCTTTTTTATTGGCATTTCCAGCATTTCAAGCCTTTCCATAACGGCCATAAGTTATTTATGACTTGCCAGAACTATCGGTTTGGTGATCGAATAGTTTGATTGGATTTTTGGCTCATTTCACTATTTTTGAACTTTTGTTGTTTAAAATTTGGTATACAAAAACTCCTAGTAGACGACATCGGATAAGAATTTTGACAACTCCATCAACTTCGGAATGTCGACTTTAGGCTAGGGGACCCTTGGTTAAGGTCCCAAGGCTTCCGACTCATTTTGGGCTATTGGGCGGATTATGTAAAAAATCTAGTGCATCAGGTTTGGTGTGACCACAATCGCAATGGATAAATTGTGATCTCCAATTGATAACCCTCAAACTACACCTCTCTTACGAGAATGTAAGCGATCATTGTCAATAAATAACCCAACTAGGTTGGGGTCGAATCCCACAGGGAATATGGTATGAATTTGAGTTATCAGTGGGTTAATCAACTAATAGTTATTAATTTCCTGTGAATGGGGGTTTTTGGAAAGGTAACAAATAATTACTTCTCTATTCAGTGTTTGAAATCAATATGATAAGGAAAACCAGAGTTATGTTCACTATGGGTGTTGGGATTTGACCGACGCTAGTAACGGTTCAAGATTCTTGTGGTTGGTAGGAACAACAGACTACCCTTGTCGAAGTTATGTCCAAAAGTTTCTCAACCTATCTAGACATTTAACCACTTAATTCTCTCAAGCTTAGGGAATTTATAATTCATAACAGGATGTTATCTCAAGTTAGTTAATCTTGTTACATCATTAATTATTAAATGGAAGTTTGATACTTCCAAGTCCTTGTTGATAATTCACTTCTTACTAGGGTTGATTTCTTATCTCAAGAAAATCACCAGTAAGCAAGGCCTATTGTTTGCAACCAATAGTCAAAGTATAAAATAATGGAATTAACATGATGTTTCTACCACCATTAGAATCTTGAACACTTAATTATGTAACAAAGCCAAACCCATAGATCCCACAACTCGGGTTAATGGAATTTAGCTACTCATAAAAAAATAATCAAGACAACAAGTTGAATTCATAGTTTGACATATGAACTTACAACAAGATGAATAGAAACAAGTGTTTCTCAGATTTGATTCACAGTAGAAAATCCCAAAACAATTGTAACCATCTCTCCGAAAATAATTGTAAAGTTCAAGTCAGAAAACTAGAAAGAAGTGATTCTCAAAACATCAGTTCCCCCCTAATTAGAAAAACCTAACATATGATTTAAATACTTCAGTCTAATTATGGAAACAAAATCATAGATCACAGTATTTTCTCAGAAAGGTGACGACGTGTGTAACGGCTAATCAGGAGTCTGACAACTTTTCAGGAATGTCGTCAGCTCCTCTTCACTTTTGAAAATCTCTGATTTAGGTTGACAATAAGACATGACTTCTTGTCATACATGTGATGACTTATCAGAATTGTCGTCGCTTTTTCACTTCAAATCCCATTCCCTGCCTAAGACTAATGATGAACCTGACGGATTATCACACTTCTGATGGCCTATCACAGATGTCGTCATGAATTCCAGCTGAAGCTCATTCTCTGTCTAAGGATGACGGCAACTCTGATAGCTTATCACAAGACTGAAGACTTAACAGACAAGTAGTCAGCTATACTTTACTCTTTACTTTCTCACAAAATAAACTCTTTTACTTCCATTATTGTTGGTTCTCTTGCATCTTGACTTTTATTGCCATATCAAATAGAAAACAATCAAAAACTACAAAAGTTGCTTAAGACTTTGTAATTATTCTTAGATAAAAGACTCAAATGTGTTATCATCTGCTCACATATCAGCACCCTCAACTTAAAACAATTGTTTGTCCTCAAGCAACTAAAACACAACCAAGAGGATACAGAGTACATTAAGCAGTCAACCATCCATATTATTTCAAAACATCTTCACCATCTCCAAGGTCAATTAATTTAAAACAATAACTGTGCATATTATTGAAGAACAATAATGTGACACACAGGAATAAAGATGTGGCATCAATTCAGCAACAACAACCATGCATGTACCAAGATTACACTATCCAAACAAGTTAGCAACTAGCAACGTAACCAGTCTGCCATCACTACAAAGAAGTCCCACTCCACTTATATCAGACATCACATATGTAAACATGGGGACAATCAAAAGACACTAACTCTTAGAATGAAGTTCCAATCAATGTATGCCAAATACCATAGGTTTGCCCTTATTTTCATTACCAAGATTTTTAGATAGGTCATCTAGGATCACTATAGGTCTTCACTTTGGCTTGTAATGTAGGCTAGGGGTTGTATGATACTCGATGATATTTAAACTGACTAAGCCTCCTTAACACTACACTATCTTTTGGGGTCTCACTTATTGAACTTTTTCTATTCTTCTCTTTTCTTGATCACACATATTCAGGATGGGTGCGGTCTTTTCTACAATCACTTCTTCTTTTTTCACAACTTTTCTTTTCTTGTTCTTTTCTACCTCCCCCATCTTTTTATTCTTTTCTTTTATTCTACCTTTTATCATACTTATTTTACATCATCCATTCTTATGATTGCCTCCCTTAACTTAGGCCATTTGCCTAAGTCAAGGTGCATAGTATCCAAGGAGGACCAGGGCTAAAATAGGTTCATTATGATATAAATGAGACAGTGATAGGTATCATAAAAAAAATAGTCTATTCAGGCTCAAAATAAGGATCAAGGGATATTATGCATACAGGGAAGGTCATTTAAGATAAAAGTGTCTAATATCAAAGCGGCCTATGATCCTTTCCTATCCCCTATCCTTCAATCTAGGTAAAACTAACCAAGCAAGTTCTGGATTCAACATACAAAGGGAACTAAGTAAAATCTCACACGCATATGGAACACAAGTATATCACAAGTTACTACTTATCCAGTTCATGCAATTGTTTAGCAATGATTATCATGTAACTAGAATTGATACCATAACAAGATGTACAGTGGTCACAATTAGATGCAAATCACACAGTTAAACAATCATACCATTTGAGAGGTGTTCAAAAATAACAAAACCACGTTAACTACCTCAGGTGCTTGTATTTCTCCTAGTCAACTACAAAATGTTACAATAACAACTCACCCTACACCCTCAACTTAAAATCAAAGAAATATTGAACTAAGAGTTAGGGTATACCTGAAGTAGATAAATCATGGGGATCATGGGTTGCCTCCCATGTAGCGCCTGATTTAACGTCGCGGCATAACTCAAGTATCTCGATTACTTCAGGCTTCATCGAGACAGATATTAGTAATACTTTTCATCGAGTCTTTTGGACTGATATAAAGTTTGACTCATTGCCCATTAACCTTGAAGATGCTTCCGTCTTTATTTTCAAGTTCTACTACTCAAGATGAGTAGACTTTACTAACTCTAAATGGGCCTGACCACTTGGATTTAAGCTTACCTGGGAATACTTTGAGTCTGGAATTGAACAGAAGCACCAAGTCACCTTTTTGGAAATCTCATTTCTCGATTCTCCAATCATGATACTTCTTCATCTTTTCATTGTATAGGTCTTCTCTTCATATTCCCTAAGATAGAATTCATCCATCTCATTTAGTTGTCCCAGTATTAGCTTTGTTTCCTTCTTCCAATTCAAATTTTACCTTTTGAGTGCCCATAAAGGCTTGTGGTCCATCTTTATTTCTAAGTGGAATGCTTTTCCATAGACTAACTGGAATGGTGACATGCCAATAGATATCTTGAAAGCGGTCCAATATGTCCACAAGGCATCATCGAGCTTTTGAGACCAGTCTTGCCGACTAACGTTCACCGTTTTGGCTAGGATGGCTTTAATCTCTCGATTTGACACCTCCACTTTCCCACTAGTTTGTGGGTGATATGGAGTGGCTACTCTATGTTGTTTTACCCCATATTTTGCTAAGGAAGTGTGAAATACTTTGTTGCAAAAATAAGATCCTTCATCGCTTATAATAGTATGTTGTACTCCAAAGTGAGAGAATATGTTCTTCTTGAGAAAAGCAACAACCCTCTTTCCTTTATTATTAGACAAGGCAACAGCTTCAACCCATTTTGAGACATAGTCAACATAAAGTAGAATATACTTCATCCCATACGAGCTTACAAAAGGACCCATGAAATCGATGCCCCAGACGTTAAACAATTCCACTTCAAGCATCATAGTCAAAGGCATCTCATGTCTTTTGGAGATCGACCCCTGCCTCTTACATTGGTCGTATTTCAGTACAAACTCATGAGCATCCTTGAACAGCATTGTCTAATAGTAGCCACTCTGCAACACCTTTCTATTTGTTCGGTCACCTGTATGGTGACCTCCAACTGGGGAAGCATGACATGCTTCCAATATACATAATACATCAATTTTTGGTACATATCTCCTTATAATATTGTTAGCACATCGCCTAAAAAACTACAGCTCATCCCAAAAGTAATGTGTCACATCATGAAGGAATTTCTTTCTTTGATGGAAAGAAAAGTTTTTTGGAATGACCTAACTCACAACATAATTTGAAAAATCAGCGTACCAATGCATTTTATCCATAGCAGCAGCCAAGATATCCTCATCAGGAAATGCATCATTTATCTCCATTTCATCACTAGCTGCCTGCTCTTTTTTTATACTAGACAGATAATCCGCAACTTGGTTTTTGCAACCCTTCATATCTTTGAATTCAAAGTAAAATTCTTGTAGCAGAAACACCCATCTAATCAGCCTTAGTTTTGTATCCATCTTATCCATTAAATACCTCAAGGCTGCATGGTCAGTGTGGACCACTACCTTGGTCCCAAGAAGGTAAGCCCTGATTTTCTCAAAAGCATACACTACAACTAGGAGTTCCTATTCAGTGATGGTGTAGTTCTTTTGCGCTCCATTCAGTGCTTTATTGGCATAATATATTGTATGAAACAATTTGTCCTCCTTTTGTCCCAATACAGCTCCAAGGGAAACACCGTTTGCATCACACATGATCTCAAATGGTTTAACCAGTACGGTGCAACAATGATAGGGACCTCGACCAGCTTCTTTTTAAGGCATTCAAATGCCTTTAAGTAATCATCATCGGGGGAGAACTTTACATCTTTCTACAAAAGTTTGAAAAGTGGATTTGCAACCTTTGAGAAGTCTCTTATAAACCTCCGGTAAAAGCCAGCATATCTAAGATTATGCTTTTCTTTACATCTCTATGAATGAATTATGACAAAGTGACCATTGTTATCTTATTCAAGATTTTTCTTTTGTTTACTTTTCATGCTATCTAATCCTGGGGGTATTTAATACCCGACAATTTAGTTGTTTACCTGTAGCTAGTGGCAGTGGCAGAATAGTATCAGTCATGTCACAATCAGTAGTACTCTTAGTCCGTTACATAACTCAGTAGAATTCAGTCAGTTATAAAACTTAGGAAATCTTAGTAATATCAGTATCAGTCTAGTCTAGTTCAATATACTCAGTTCAGTGTCTTTCAGTTGGGAGTAGGATTCAGCACCGAGTGAACCTAAGGATGGTGGATCACCTACAACGTAGGTTAAGATATCAAACCTTCCAGTTAAGGGTTGATGAGGTACTCTACCTACCGGTAGAGGGTACCACCATTCTTATTTAGGGAACCTACCAGTAGAGGGGTCACTCTTCAGCTTATCTTTACCAATGGAATGGTACTGACACCCTTCCAATTAGGGTTATAGATTGGACCTCAATTTAGTTGTCTTATCTTATTTGGGGAATGTCGGTTAGATGATTAAATCCCACAGTTTTAGTCTTAGTCTTCAGAATAGAACTCAGTTTAGTTCAATAGAATCAGGCTTGTCAGATACAGTCAATCATTATCAGTAACTCAGCTTATCAGAACTCAGTACTTAGCTTCAGAAAAGCTCAATTACAGTTTATATATATGTTTATGTAGAAATTACATTCTCAGTACTTACAGTAGTTGCAGACATCCATGTAATCTCATGTTCAGTAACTCTCATTCAGTCAATTATAGCCTCATGCATGATAACCCTTGCATTCACCCTTACCTCATTTAGCATACCAATACATTCTCATGTACTAATCGCATACCCATTTCTTGTGCTATGATTTTCATATCATAGGTTCGGATACTCAGATTCCTGACTGCATTTAGCTAAATTCAGCCAGCAGTAGTAGATCCAGTAGTGAGTCCTCATCTATTAGGATATGTTTTCACTTTATTATTTCAGTAGTTCTAGTATTCTAGTAGATGGAGTTAGTTGGGGGATTGTCCTATCAAATCCACTTTTAGACAGATTTAGTTAGAGGCTTTTCAGACTAGATTTTCAGACAATATTCAGTTTTACAGATGTTATATTTTATTATTATTTTAGATGTTTTGAACCTTATGGAATTTTAGCCTATTATTCCATAATTATTTCAGTATTATTGTTTAGTGCTCACAGCAGATATCATTCATGGATTAGCTTATGGTCCTTCAAGGTCGCAAGGATCGTATGCGACTAAGGAATAGTCTCGGGTCATTACATTTTTTTCTTTCGGAGGTTATCCTTAAAGCTTTTTACCACTTTTCAAGGTGATTGCCATAACCTGCTTTGGATTTTTTTTTATCTGTTGTCAACCCACCTTGTGGCCTAGTATTTACTACTTGCTGATTTTTTCCCACATGAAACTCTAAACTTCTTGTGGCTGCTTGGTAATTTTTTAAGTCTGTAGCAAACTGTGTCTGATTTGCTAAGATCTATTTCATCATCTCTTCCATGTTGTTAGTTGACTGATTTGGTTGGGCCTTTTGAAGGGTTTATTTAGTGGTAAGTCATCCAAATGACTGACGCTTGTAGGTTATATCATGAACATATTAATAGCAGGCTTATTTTTAGTTTGGGTGGTTTTATTTTATGATGGAGGGGGTAAGTTATCCCCTTGGTACATGTTAAAATTGCAATTCCTTCTCCATGGGTAGTTTTATAAAAAGGACATTTACACCATATATTGTAGAGACCCTCATGATTGTAGTACTTAAGCAAATCATGTTCGCACATGCAGCTCCTGAGGAACCAGAATATATTTCTGGGTTGTCAACGTATGGGAGGTCATTGCAAGGTTGGTACATATGGATAGAGACGTTCATTTTGGGAGGCTTTATGAGATGTAATTGGTTAAAATTAATTATGACAATATTGTCACTTCTTTTTTCAAAGGTCGATTCAGTTGACCGATTTTTAATGGCAGATCATTCTTTAAAAAAGCCTGTGGGAGTGCTATATTATGTTGTTGTGAAAGTTTATTGGTTCATATTCTCTGCCAATTATTTTTTCTTGGACTATAAGATGGACCATAAATCACCATCATACTTAGTAGGACATTCTTGGCTACCGAACGGGACTTGGTTGATATTGAATATGGTGAAACAACATTTCAAATCAATGATGAAGAAGTGCCCTTTAATATATGCAAGTCCATGAAGAAACCAAAGAACTTGCAAGTTATTTTAATAATTGATATGATTGATAATGAGCTTTCTAACACCATGGAAATGGATTTTATGAATGACCCCTTGGTGGGTGTATTCCAAAACTTAGGGAGTGAGGAGATAGAAGCACATGATGAAGTGGTTGTTTCATTAATGGTTTGTGGTTGTTATACTAAAAACTCTTGCAAGTCAGGTCTTGATTTGAAGAATAGTGAAAGTCCACTCACCAAACAATCTACTGTTGAACTGCCTCAACTTGATCTTAAGACATTATCATCACATCTCCAATTTATCTCCTTGGTTCAGAAAAATTAGGAGTGATCCATTGCCTCAACAAGTGAGAGCCTCTAAATCAATAATGAAAAAGTTCATTCGATCTATTGGTTCATCTATAGAGGACATCAAAGATATTACTCTCAAAATTTGCTCAAATAAATCCAAAATGAAGAAGTGGAGTGATACTAAGACCTTGAACTGAGAGTTTCAAATTTGTGATAATGTTCTTCTCTTCAACTCAAGCTTGAAAGATTTTATAGGAAAGATTAAAACCAAGTTGTCGGGCCCATTTGTGGTTGCAAATGTCTATCCAAGTGGAGAAATTAACTTAGAATACCATGAGAAGAGGAGGATTTTTATAAATGGGTGAATATTGAACTATTACTACATGGATGGATTCGGAGCATCTAAGTTTGAGTCACTACGGTTCTGGTATCACAAATGACAAATATGTGATGTCGTGCCACAACTATAGCTAAGGTGCTTGTTTGAAGGAAACCCAAGGTTTATTATTAATGTTTTCTAGTGTTTTATATACTAATTTTAGTTTGATTTCAGTTTTTACAGGTATTATTACTGTAATACCCCAGAAAATTTTTCATCGAAATTTTGTGCATAAACGTATTGGGTCTTATCTTCAAGAACGATTTATAATTTTTCTGTGTGTCATTTCTTGGATTTCGACCCACCATTTTGTAGAGCATTGAATAAGATTTCCAATGATATGTGGATCACCCAAAATGGACACCCGAGCGATGAGTTACGAATATTCCGATCGAACAGTGAATAGTGATGAACAGTAAAACGTGCAGGAAAAAGTACTAAGGCCAGGCGTATTTTTTCTCCAACTTTAAATGATCATAGTTCCTTATACATAATGAACTGTGTGAGCTTCTATATATAAACGGAAATCCCTGAGAGTCTTCTTTCCAATGAAATTGGTTTCATCCAATTTGGACATCGAAGTAAAAAGTTATGGCCAATTTACTTCAGCCTACCGGATAGATCACTGAAGGGCAGATTTGACATTAATTGATTTTTAAAGGTATTTTGGTCATTTCCCATTATTGTAACCCTCTATATATACCCCCTTTGAGCTGAGAATTGTCATTCATTTTCTCTCATTTCTCTTATATCTCTCTCTCAAAATATATGCATATATATATAGAAGAAGAGGAGTTAGGGTTAGGGTTCCAATTGGGGGAAAATGGATTCAAGGCTTCTCTTCGCGAATTACTTCCGTCAATCTCTTCGGCTACGAAATCTAAGGAATGAAAGTGTTTATCTATGAGTTCCTTTCGTCCATAGGGCCCACAAATCCTTTTTCAAATGCTCAAGATACATGTGCATATATTTATATATGATTATACTTTCTAAATTTTCATTGTGTATGTGTGTAGTATTCATACAATGGTTGAGATATATGTGTGGGATGATTATGTGTATTGGTTGAAGTATATGTGTGTAGTATTTGTATGATGGTTGGTGATTATGTTGTTGAAGTTGATGATATCCAACAAGGGATCTTTGTATGTTTGTGGAAACTATGGTGGTGTGTGATGTATAAATATATGAAATGGGTGATTGAATACTTGTAATTTTGATGAATCCACCTATGCTTAAGAAGTGCATGTAAGGTGTTTGTGAAAATACCTAAGAGACTAGAGATTTTGTTTTTATAACATAATAGGTCTAAAATTAATAGATTTTGAATATATGATGATTTAAATTGTTGAGCCTTGATTTATACTATTATTCCATTATTTCCTTGTTATGACTTGATAATTGTTATTAGGAACTATATATCCCTACTATTGATTGATATGTCAAATATTTTCTAAATGTGAGTTGGATTGTGAATTGAGAAATGTGGATGTTGAAGTTGAAGGATGATGGTGTTGTGATGCATAAAATTGAGCATTGATCCTATGCCCTAAGTGGTGCATGTAAGGTGATTGCTAAAATGCCTATGTGAAGAAGAATTAAGTATTTGACATGTTTGATATCCAAATTATGATTTCATGCCATATCCATATGCTTAACTTATGTCTACCATATGTTTGACAAAATATTTAAGAGTATAGGAAACTATGCATTGTGGTTCATTAGGTCTTAAAAGATAAATTCATGCTTTGTTTCTATGGATAGTTGATTTCCTTGAATTTGTGGTGTGTTGTGGGTGTATGATGGAATGCCATGATGAATTATTGAGGTAACTATAATGTTTGTGCGTTGTATTTGTTGTGGACCCAAAGCATGCTCCCCACATGTTCGATTGGATACTTATATGAAGAAATGAGGCCATTTGATTTGCTAAGTGTGAAGTCCTCAATTATGTGTTGCGTATGATGGCCTATGGGCATGTTGTGTATGAGTTATCTATCTTGTGTTACTTTATGCTATTGTGTACTAGGGGTACGTATTCCCGAAATAGTTTGTTGTTCTAGAGCCGAGTCAGTTTCACTGTAATCTCAATCGAGCGATGAATAATGAACTCCCCGTTAGTTTCAAAACTTGGGGAAAACTCAGTAATCTCAAAAATCATTCTTTATCGAATACTCAGGCCATGAAGCTCTGAAATGTTATATATCAATTCACTCTATTACTGACCTCTATACATTTTGTGTGATAGTAAGCTTATCTTAAAAGTAAGAGGCATTTAGAAATACTCCGTCAGAGAATAGAATCAGGCGAACTCTGTCATATTGATAAAGTATCATAATGTGAGAACAGATTTAGTTCAGTTGAGTACAGTTAAGAAATGGTTAAGTGTCTTTAAGTTGGGAGTAGGATTCAACACCGAGCGAGCTAAGCATGGGAACATTCCTGCGAGTAGAGGGTTTGATTCCTGGTAGCAATCCTTATGCTCCAGAACTACATCGCCAGAGTAGGTTGAGACATCTATCCTGCGAGTACAGGGTTAGATGAGGTGGTTGTCCTGCGAGTAGAGGGTCCCACCGTTCTCGTTTGAGGTCCTGAGAGTAGAGGGTCCTATGCAGTTTTCTTTACTGGTGGCGTGGTATTGACACCCTTCCAGGTGAGGTTCAGGTTGGATCCCACTTGTGGTAAGTTGGGCACGTCGGTTAAATGATCACTCCTATAGTTTCAGTAACAGTCTCAGAAAAGAACTCAGTTAACGTGCAGAAGTTGAGGCTGTCAGATACAGGCCTCCCAGTATTGCTATCATTATCATTGAGTAGAGAGACTTCTTGCGAGATGAGGGTTGCTCTCGAACTTATTTACCCATTATAATTATCATTGAGTATAGAGACTTCCTGCTAGATGAGGGTTGCTCTCGAATGTATTTAATCTGTATCAGTAAGAATTGAGAGTTCCTGCTAGATGAGGGTTGATCTCAGGTTCAGTTATTCAGTGTTTTAGGGTTAGTGGACTCGATCTCAAATATCGGTATCAGTTTCTTAGATTATCATAAAGACTTGTGTGTACGAATTTGGTTATCGATGATAGAAGTATGGTATTAAGGTCATGGTGGTCGGTGTCATATATTGGCATGATTTCGGTTATACGTTATGCATTTACACATCTATTATTGATCAGACATGTTCATGTTTAAATACTGCATAATTTCTATACATGCTTACTCCCGCGAAGGCCTGTGGTACAGATTGTTATGTTCATGCATAAGCTTTATATATTTAACCTTACCCTATCCTTGCATACTCGGTACATTTTTGTACTGACTCATTTCCTCTATGGTGCTTTCTCTTATGTTACACCATAGGTTCAGAAGAGCATGATCTAGAGTATATTTAGCTATTAGATCTTATTGCAGTGGGTACATCAGTAAGTCCTTATCATCCGAGGATATTCTATTTCAGTTTTTTGTTGATTTTAGTAGATGGAGTTAGTTGGGGGATTGTCCCTTCAACTCCACAGTTTAGACAGTTAAAGGCTTTTCAGACAGATTTATTATAGTGTGGTTTCCAGTATTGTATATTTTTAGATGTTTGAACCTTATGGAAAGTTTACGCATGTATTTTATTATATTATGCAGTGAACAGGTGCAGATATCAAAAAAGGGTTAGCTTGTGGTCCTTCGTGATCATAAGCACCGTGTGGCATTCTGGTTCTCGGGAATCGGGGCATTACAAACTTGGTTTCAGAGCCTAAGGTTCAACAGTGTCCTAGGGAGTCTAAAAATCCGCATCTAGTAGAGTCTTATACAGGAGTGTGTTGCGTGCCACATTCATGTACGGGAGGCTATGGGATGTTTAGAAGAGTTTTCATTCTTTCATGATCCAGATCGTGCTATAGCAAGATTTTCCAAGAGAGTTATGTAGACTCTTGTAATGATCTACTTATGTCAGATTTACCTTACTCTTAAGGTAATAGAAGTGGTGAAGCCAAAGTCTTTTAGATAGAACTTTCTCTGACAGTCCCTGCAGATAGTTTCGGGACAGTGTTCTCTAAAGTGAGTAGAGTATGCCTTATGGGATTAGCTGTTTATATGGTGAATGAATAGGCTTGAAATTATATATGTAAGAATCTAAGTGTGGAAGTTGGGAATTATATGTGTTGATTGATAGAGATATAGTTGTGATTCTCATGGTGTGGAGAAGTATAAGTTTAAGAGACGTTATATTTGAAGGCTAGAATGAGAATAGTATGTTTATTAAAGATTTGTGGATATTCATGTTATGTTTTAGAAGCTAAGCTTGAATCTTTGAAGAATGTAAGTTTGTGGACTCCAAACTAAGTATTAAGATGTGAGTGTGGTATTAGTAGCCTATGAAGAAATCGAAGCAGATAATGTGTTTAGTGAGACTAGTAGGTGTTGAAAAGAGTGTATGTATATGATGATGATTGTAGAGACTAAGGAAAGATAAGAGTTGTATTCCAAGAAGTAGTATTGGTATTGAATTTATGTTTTCAGGTGTAGTCTTTCTGGATGAATTAAGTTATCATTTTGTGCACCGTTGTGCCTCTGACTCTAGAGTACATTGGTTGTAGTTCATTTTGGGGTTTAGCCAAGTGTTCAAAAGTGTCTGACAATGACTTAAAGCTGAGAGAAAGATGATAGAGAAAGTGACAAGTCAGGCCCTCAAAATCTGGTAGTGGTGCCAGTAGGTATGGAAAAGCAGTAAAGGGAGATAGTTCCCGACCCATTCTTATTTCAGTGAAATATGTCTAGAGGGACCTTGGGTCCCAAAGGGGAGATACCCCATAATGTTATAATAATTGCATGTCCATGCTCTTTCTATGATGTTAACCTCATCGTTCGTTGCATTTTTAGTTATGCTTTCGAGAATTTGGTATATTAGGTATATTCGTATTTAATATGCACATTCAATAGAAAGGAACTCGAATTGTGGGCATGTTTGAACATGTATTGAAGATATTGGTTGGGTTATGATTCTGTGCATTTGATATGCATGTGTGTTGTGAAAATTTACCCATGAGTGGGTTGTTGAATGTTTTATGCGATAGATGTGCATGACTAGTGAAAGTACGCAGAGTATTGGTTGCTTCAGTCGTGTGGTAATGTTTTGAGATGTGTTGTTGTCTTGAATAAACCCAGTCAATTAGTGTTCTTGATATGGCCTTCACATTCGAGGATGAATGTTTCCAAGGGGGAGATGATGTAATACCCTGGAAAATTTTTCGTCAAAATTTTGTGCGTAAATGTATTGTGTCCTATCTTCTATAACAATTTATAATTTTTTTGTGTTTTATTTCTTGGGTTTCGACCCACCATTTCGTAGAGCATCGAATAATCTTTCCAACGATATGTGGATCACCCAAAATGGACACCCGAGCGATGAGTTACAAACATTCTGATCGAATGGTGAATAGTGATGAACAGTAAAACGTGCAGGAAAAAGTACTGAGGCCAGGCGTATTTTTGCTCCAACTTTAAACAATCATAACTCCTTGTACATAATGAACTGTGTGAGCTGCTATATATCAAAGGAAATCCCTGAGAGTCTTCTTTCCAATTAAATTGGTTACATCCAATTTGGACATCGCAGTAAAAAGTTATGGCCAATTTACTTCAGCCTAGCGGATAGATCACTGAAGGGCAGATTTGACATTAATTGATTTTTAAAGGTATTTTGGTCATTTACCATTATTGTAACCCTCTATATATACCCCCTTTGAGCTGAGAATTGTCATTCATTTTTTCTCATTTCTCTTATATATCTCTCTCAAAATATATGCATATATATATATATAGAAGAAGAGGAGTTAGCGTTAGGGTTCCAATTGGGGGAAAATCGATTCAAGGCTTCGCTTCGCGAATTGCTTCCGTCAATCTCTTCGGCTATGAAATCTAAGGTATGCAAGTGTTTATCTATGGGTTCCTTTCGTCCATAGAGCCCACAAATCATTTTTCAAAGGCTCAAGATACATGTGTGTATATATATATATGATTATACTTTCTAAATTTTCATTGTGTATGTGTGTAGTATTCACATGATGGTAGAGATATATGTGTGGGATGATTATGTGTGTTGTTTGAAGTATATGTGTGTAGTATTTGTGTGATGGTTGGTGATAATGTTGTTGAAGTTGATGATATCCAAGAAGGGATCTTTGTATGTTTGTGGAAACTATGGTGGTGTGTGATGTATAAATATATGAAATGGGTGATTGAATACTTGTAATCTTGATGAATCCACCTATTCCTAAGAAGTGCATGTAAGGTGTTTGTGAAAATACCTATAAGACTAGAGATTTTGTTTTTTTAACATAATAGGTCCAAAATTAATTGATTATGAATATATGATGATTTAAATTGTTGAGCCTTGATTTATACTATTATTCCATTATTTCCTTGTTATGACTTGTTAATTGTTATTGGGAATTATATATCCCTACTATTGATTGATATGTCAAATAATATCTAAATTTGAGTTGGATTGTGAATTGAGAAATGTGGATGTTGAAGTTTAAGGATGATGGTGTTGTGGTGCATGAAATTGAGCATTAAACCTATGCCCTAAATGGTGCATGTAAGGTGATTGCTATTTGTTATCCAAATTATGATTTCATGCCATAGACATATGCTTAACTTATGTCTACCATATGTTTGACAAAATAATTAAGAGAATAGGAAACTATGCATTGTGGTTCATTAGGTCTTAAAAGATAAACTCATGCTTTGTTCCTATGGATAGTTGATTTCCTTGAATTTGTGGTGCGTTATGGGTGTATGATGGACTGCCATGATGAATTGTTGAGGTAACTATAATGTTTATGCATTGTATTTGTTGTGGACCCAAAGCATGCTCCCCACGTGTTCGATTGGATGTTTATATGAAGAAATGAGGCCATTTGATTTGCTAAGTGTGAAGTCCTCAATTATGTGTTGCGTTTGATGGCCTATGGTCATGTTGTGTATGATTTATCTATCTTGTGTTACTTTATGCTACTGTGTGCTGGGGGTATGTATGCCCGAAATAGTCTGCTGGTCTAGAGCCGAATCAGTTTCACGGTAATCTCAATCGAGTGATGAACAATGAACTCCTGGTTAGTTTCAAAACTTGGGGAAAACTCAGTAATCTCAGAATTCATTCTTTATCGAATACTTGGGCCATGAAGATCTGAAATCTTACATATCAATTCACTCCGTTACAGACCTCTGTACATTTTGTGAGATAGTAAGCTTATCTTAAAAGTAAATGGCATTTAGAAATACTCCGTCAGAGAACGGAATCAGGAGAACTAAGTCATATTGATAAAGTATCATAATATGAGAACATATTAAGTTCAGTTGAGTACAGTTAAGAACCGGTTAAGTGTCTTTCAGTTGGGAGTAGGACTCAGCACCGAGCGAGATAAGGATGGGAACGTTCCTGCGTGTAGAGGGTTTGATTCCTGTTAGCAATCCTTATGCTCCAAAACTACATCGCCAGCGTAGGTTGAGACATCTATCCTGTGAGTAGAGGGTTAGATGAGGTGGTTGTCCTGCGAGTAGAGGGTCCCACCATTCTCTTTTGAGGTCCTGAGAGTAAAGGGTCCTATGCAGTTGTCTTTACTGGTGGCGCGGTATTAACACCCTTCCAGCTGGGGTTCAGGTTGGATCCCACTTGTGGTAAGTGGGGCATGTCGGTTAAATGATCACTCCTATAGTTTCAGTAACAGTCTCAGAAAAGAACTCAGTAAACGTGTAGAATTTGAGGTTGTCAGATACAGGCCTCCCAATATTGCTATCATTATCATTGAGTAGAGAGACTTCTTGCGAGATGAGGGTTTCTCTCGATCTTATTTACCCATTATCATTATCATTGAGTATAGAGACTTCCTGCTAGATGAGGGTTGCTCTCGAATGTATTTTATTAATATCAGTAAGAATTGAGAGTTCCTGCTAGATCAGGGTTGATCTCAGGTTCAGTTATTCAGTGTTTCAAGGTTAGTGGATTCGATCTCAAATATCGGTATCAGTTTCTCAGATTATCATAAAGACTTGTGTGTACGAATTCGGTTATCGATGATAAAAGTATGGTATTAAGGTCATGGTGGTCGGTGTCACATATTGGCATGATTTCAGTAATACGTTATGCATTTACGCATCCATTATTGATCAGACATGCTTATTTTTAAATACTGCATAATTTCTATACATGCTTACTCCCGCGAAGGCATGTGGTACAGATTGTTATGTTCATGCATAAGCTTTATATATTTAACCTTACCCTATCCTTGCATACTCGGTACATTTTTGTACTGACTCATTTGCGCTATGGTGCTTTATCTTTTGTTACACCATAGGTTCAGAAGAGCATGATCCAGAGTATATTTAGCTATCAGATCTTGTTGCAGTGGGTACAGCAGTGAGTCCTCATCATCCGAGGATATTCCATTTCAGTGTTTTGTTGATTTTAGTAGATTGAGTTAGTTGGGGGACTGTCCCTTCAACTTCACAGTTTAGGCAGTTAGAGGCCTTTCTGACAGATGTATTAGTGTGTGGTTTCCAGTATTGCATATTTTTAGATGTTTGAACCTTATGGCAAGTTTACGCATGTATTTTATTATATTATAGAGTGAACAGGTGCAGATATCAGTAAAGGGTTAGCTTGTGGTCCTTTGTGATCATAAGTACTGTGTGGCGTTCTGTTTCTCGGGAATCGGGGAGTTACAATTACATGTTGGGATGCATGAAGGGAGGTTTGGGGGCTAAAAACTACGCTCCAAACCCAAATTTTGAGCCTAAAATTTATACCTTACTGCCTTGACCTATATTGGATCTACTTAAGCATCTTAGGTGAAAATTGGGAGCAGATCACACAGCCTTGACCTATGTGGGACATGCGTAAGCATCCTTGACACAAGTCTGAAATAAGAGGAGAACAGACTAGACATGACACCCATGCTAGAAGTTGTATTTCTTCATATTTTCACACACCTTCAACCTAAATTCAAACCTTCTTGTTTCTCATCTCAAGAATTCAACTCCGACTAATTATACTGGGATTTTCTTTCATCTTTTTCCTCTATTAAGTGAACTTAACACATATAATTTTTCATAAAATTCTCCTGGAATTCTCTTTAAAGTATTAATGGTGTCTTGAATTCCATGATATTTGTTGGTTCAATTTGATTCCTTCGAACTTATGTTGGTGGTTTATGATTGTTGCGATAAAAAATTTAGAATGTATTCCCTATTTTACATTCTTAATTGGAAATTCTTTCTTACTTAAACTAGTGCACAACATTTGTTGGATGAAATACCCACTTGAAGTTTGTTTGCTAATTTGAATGATGGGTTATCTAATTGGGTTAGTATGAGTACCAATGGTGTGTTTTGTGATGAGTTGATGATCTATACATTCTCACATGTGCTTTTATTCTATTTTTCCAAGCTCTTATCTTCCATACATGCCATATGTTTGTTAAAATGTCAATAAGAGATCAATGTCTTCAATGTTACTAATAGTTAATATATCCATTCTTAATGCATTAATATGAGTCCAATTGATCCTTAATGGTAGAAAACCAGTGGTTTTTCTTGAATTTGTTGATTAATAGTTCTTCCATGGATTTGGTTGGTAAATGTTCTTATCATAGAATCCATGAGTGAAGTCTGAGTAACCCGAGAGACATGAATGCTTGCCTTGCCCTATGACATATTGGGTGACACCATTCTTAAGGGTATAGGTTTATTTTTTTTCTATTCGTACCATGGATTTTCTATGAGCTAAATTGGCGAAATGTAAACATAGTGTGGCAATGTAGAGTCTCAATGATAGATTTTTGTGATGAAATATACCCATGGATTGTATTGACCATGTTACCCTGCATACCATTTCAATTTTCGTTAGCTTTATTTTTTTTCTTAATATATAAAAATTCCAAAAGCATGTATAATCCTTTTTCTTTTCCTTTTGTGTTTTTCTTTCTTTTTCATAGGTATGTCTCTACGCATGACTTTATCATTGGATGCTAATAAGGGCACCACTCTAGATAAGGTCAAGGCAGAAGCTACATCTAAAAATAGCAAATAACTGGCCTCTAAAGTAGTCCAACAAGGCCCAAAAGTTTAAACCATAAGTTGATCTAGATGAATGGTTGAGGCTAGCTCTAGCTCCCAAGAAGATATGTTGCCTTTAGTAGCAGACCCAGTTTGAGGAGCCCAGTATGATGAGTCTCCTAATAAGACAGTACGACCACTCACTGACATAGACCCAAGTATCTATTGCACAATAGGAAGTCTTTACCCACCTCTACGATCCTTTTATTTTTGCTAGAAATAATGGAATGACTTTTAGTGGAGGTGGGATATCATATTTTATATTTGATGTTCAGTACCTATTGATTTTATTTTTTGGCATTATTGATGGATTTTAGAGAAATACTCTATTTATTTACATTTTGATGCTTATTTAGACCTTGTTGGGCTAGTTCTATGATGTGATATGGTCTCATAGCACTTACAATGAATAAAACCAAGAAATATACATATTCTTAAGGCTATTTTAATAGATATGATGTGTTATTGAGATGATTTTTTAGGAAACTAGGTTTATGGAACTAACCAAAATAAAATGAAGTTGAAAGCTAAAAATTGACCACTTATGATGGCACCTACTTGGATAAGGTGCCACCTACATGGAGTAAGTGACCGACCATAAGTGTAAGAAGGAAGAAGTTCAGAGAAGAAGCTGAAGACCTTTTACCTACAGCTAGGAACCTACTTCGCGTAGGTTCTACCTACTAGGAATAGGTAGTATCATAGGTGACAGAAGTTAGAGATCAAGAGGGAAAAATTTAGACTATCACCTACGGACCATAGGTGGCCACGACTCAACTTTCTTGGATCATTTTGGATTGAATTCATAGAGTTTCCATGTAATCTATAAATACCCTTTAGATGTTTTTTAGTAGAGGGAGGCTCATATATGCCCTTTGGGGCTAAGTTTATGCACTCTTAATACTTACAAACATATATTTGATTCTGAGATTTGATTTTGATTTTAAGATTGGTTTTTTCTTGTTTTTGGTTGAATTATTGATCTTAGACTTTAAGTTTTCATAATAAATTCTTATTAGATTGATTTAATGCTTTCAATTATGAACTCCATTGATTGTTTTGCAATGATGAGCGGCTAATTCCCTTGGCTAGGGTTGTGGGAACCCTAGTAGATTAACAAAGTAAGGAAAGTAGGGGAAGTGTTCAATGCTTCTAGATTATTTTTATTGTATGTATTGTCGTTTTCTTCGTGCTTATTGATTTCTTAACGGTTGACAACATTAGGATCCTACTTGTACTCACTACGAACTTGAGAGGAAGGTCGAGATTGGGAAAAGGAGATCACAATAATGATTTAAAGTTAATTATTAATATAAGTTAATCATCACTATCTATTTAAGATAATTATCTTCATCTAGCCAACTTGAGATCAAGAGGCGATAGTTGAAATTGGGGTCCAAGGTAAAGGTTAGTAATGTGACACTCTGAGACTGAAAGGAGATGAGTAAAATTCATCAAAGTGTGTTGAGAGGTTGTTAGTAACACATAACATGTTACATTCTATGTGCACAATAGTTTAATAGTTGGATTGAGCATGATAAACCTACATAGTAGAAGACAGGGGGAACACAAGCCTAGTGTTCATTTCTTATTAATTATAACCAATAGCATTTGAGTTTTGTTACTTTTTACATATTACAACAACAATCCCTCCATTGACTTTCTGTACTACTTGTTGATTTCAGCAAGTTTAAAAGATAATTCCAAATATTTCTTGTAGGTTCAATCCCAACCTGAGTTAGGTTACAACATTTTGCATCGACTTCTTTATCTTCAATTGGAGGTGTAGCTTTGGGAAAAACACATCCCTCAGTCCATCACTTGTACGCATAAAAATATTTTTAAAGGCTAGGGTTTCGAAACTTCTTCAAACTTCTACTTTTATGTCTTAAAATAAAAAATCAAGGTAAGCTTGTTAGCTCCTATGAATATTATAATATGATATTGATCTAGAATAAATTAGTTGGTACTTGGATATTCTAGAAAATTATGAGAAACTCAAAATTCTTGTTTGTAGAAGCTTAGAATAATCAAAAAAGTTGAAATTGGTACATTATTCCTGAATTAAAACCTTGTGATCATGCCCTATTTGGAAGTAGAAGTTGAAAAGGCTGAAGAAATCCAAAAGTTTGTTTGCTTTTACTTTGTTTTGGAAATTTATACAAGTGATATATGCATTATTGGATTAGAATGTGCTAAATTTTATTATATAGGGATGTAAAATTTGGGAAAAATTCGAAGTGTAATAATTTTGATTTTTTCTTGAAATTTTGCACTCCCTTATTCTCTTTTAAGCACTAGCACTTGGTTTTTCAGGTACTATGGCATGAAAAAAGGCAGGACCATCAAGGCAACAAGACAAATCTCTTAACCATAGTGGCTCAGTGGAGAACTACCTGATTTCCCCAACTAGAGAAGTGGTCCCACGAACTAGGACCCAAAGATGGTCTATAGTTGAGACTATTGTTAAAACTACCCTGGTGATTCATCTTCCAGCATGTACACAGTGGGGAACTTATCCCAGGTCTACATGGGTTGGAGAAAAGATAGTTGCGGTTATACCAGTTCCAAGGTCGAGGATAAATTTAGGAAGTAATTCACTATATACTCTCACCAATCTGAGGATTGAGAGGAGGCTTCTGAGAAGGATGGTGAGTTTGATATAGCATAGGGGGAGACTACACAGAACCCCCAATCTGAGGAAGGGTTAGTTAATTAGTCAGCATCAGCAGTACCCTACTCTGATGAGGGTACAACTTAGGCCTCACATCAAGTGTCCTTATCTCCAGCACCAACCATAAAGCTCCCTACACCTTTTAGTCCACAACAAGTAGCTTTTAAGTCTACACATACCTCAGTTATACCTATAGCTGAGGTAAAGTTGAGGTAGTATTTCATACGGATACAGGTGATTTATGATCAAGACATTTATATTATGAAGGAAGGTAGACCTACAAGGTCTAGTTGGGATGAGAGGAGGATTGACTTAGCAGGGATAGCAGGGGCACCATGCCTACAGGCTGTATTTTATCGATACTAGCTGGGGTGGATGACTAGATCCAAGGGTTCCTATTGTCAAGTTGTGGTTCACGATTTCTACGCATCCTATGACACCATAGTTTCTTTGACCACACCTAGAGGTTGTAGATTCATAGCACAGCCACAGCAAAAGTATACTTTAATAGGATGGGTTCAGATTATCTTTCACGGCAGCCATCCATTGAGTTCTTTTAAGGATTAATTATTGAGCTCCAGTATCTACTGTTGAGTGCAATAAGATATTAAGGTTTTCAAGGGATAGAAATGTGATAAGGCCTGCTAATAATAGGAGATAAAGGATAGATTTAGCAAGATAGATCATTAACTTGATTTCTAATTTAGGAGATGACACCCCAGGGTCGAGAAGTGGGGGAGATTAAGAAGGCAGCATTGAAGTTTTCCATAAAGTTCTGGTGGACCATGGTTCATTTCTGGTAATGTTTGACTGTTTCAAACAATATATTGACATAGGATAGCACTACATTGATTAGGAGTTTTATAGCAGGTTATGATATTGACTTTTCATCCATTATTAATTATGAGTTAATTAAGATAGAATGCATGGTTTTGACTATTTTTCCTATTGATATATGTATTTTTTATGATAAGCAGCTAACTGCAAAGGACTAGGTCCCTGGATGTGCATGGTATAGTATAGCTGGCATGCATGACTACATAATTTTGTTCTCTTATGTAACAAACTTACAGGTGCTGCTTATATTGATTAGGATAGCTAGTCCAATGATATTTTTACTCTAATCATTACTCATATATAAATAAAATAGATGCTTCTTCATCAAGTTGTTTTTAGAAATTACAAAGAGTGATGAGAGGTAGCAAAAACCCCATTTTCAACACTGCTCAAGTTCTTAGCTGTTTAGATGTGCTTAAATAGAAATTGTTCTTGAGTGAGTGCTAATTTGTAATCGAACTACTGATGCTATAAGAGTAGTATTTTCTTTTTTAGAGTACTTAGGTAGAGTTACCTAAGTTGTTGTTGATTAAAGCTAATTAGTGTAGAGGGTCCTTGGCAGAGTTTCAAAGATTAGCTTATAGTAGGGTTATCAAAAAAGAACGAAGCCTAGAGTTAGAAAGAAATTAAGGTTGTAATCAACAGGTTGTTTATAGTGGATTTCGTTGGTGCTTGTGAGGACAAGCCGTGGTTTTTTCCTTTCTTAAGCAAGGGGGTTTCCATGTTAAAACCTATTTGTTATTTCTTTCCAACACTGCCTTTAGTTTTCCAGCACTCTATTGTTTGATTGCATGTGATTGCAGTCTATGCTAGAATAATTTTAGAGTGTACTATTGTATTGAAGGTAAGTTGACCTTCTGTGGCTTTGTTATGATTCCAGAGTTAGAAATTTAATTATATTGCCCGCTCTTGAGTTTGGGATGCTTGTTCTTTCTTTTTTAGGTTACAAAGTGTTTTGCATTGGATACCCCTCTCTATGTAGAAAATTTTTAAATTGATCATCTTAAGGTCCATTCTTTTCTTCTGGATATTTCATTGCTCGATAGTGGTTTGGATATTGATATCGAGATGTCCTGGATTCATCTCTCAAATTTGTTGGATTCATCTTATTGTGATGGTTTACTCTTGGTACTAGTATGGAGATTGGACGATTCTTTTTTGTCCTGATGTGGTTTTTGTATAAAGTGGAGTTAGAAAGTTAGAGGTTGGTGGCCTTTCCTACGATCGCTTCTTGAGTTGGATAATTGGAAACTCTTTATCTTGAGTTGTTGGATTGTTTTTCGGTCGTGGACTTGACCTCAGCATATGTGTTAGGCTTAGTACTTCCTTCCTCGATAAGGTGATTTATGGTTTATTTGAGTGATGATAGTCCTACTTGGTTGGATTTAGGAGATCCCCATTTTTGAGTTTGTTCGGCCCAATAACATTTGGTGGAGTACTTCTCCTAGATAATATATTCCTATGGCTATTCTTTACAAAAATTAAGTTTTGGACTAGTTAGTTTCTGGCTTAAGTAGTATTTCTCTAAGTTGCTAAAGTTATTGCTATTACTAGCATGAGTTGTATCCTTGGGGAGTTCTTGAGTATGCTTTGATAATTCATGCCCTACAATAGGTATGGAGTTGATTTCTTATGTTTTCGATCGTTGATTTATCCGCGATTGTGATTTTTTTATTTCTCTATGTTTTGATTTTTGCTTGGTATGATTTAGATCGGATATGTTAGATTTGGATACTGAGGTCGATTTGAGTAGTTGACATTAATATAGATTTATTGGCTCAGTTTTGAGTTGACGCCTTTGAATGGAGATTTGGAAGTTATGATAGTTTTGGAGTATGAATGCCTACCCAACATAAGATTCGGTTTGGGTATTTGAGATTAAGTGATTCGGCCTTGATGTTGAGATTTTATCTTGGAGTTGTAGAGCATAAGTACAACCTTCATTTTAGATTTGTCTCAGTTTGGATTTCATCTATCGACTGGTTGAGCCTACTCTGTGGTTACCTATTTGGTCTTCTCGGCTTTGGATGGAAAATAGTTGATAGGTTTTCAGATGAAAGCCTATGGACATGGTATTGGTTCCTTCAACTTTGACCTTGGGTTTTCAGTTTTCTTTGAGATTCTCATATGATATACCCAGTGGGAGTAGTATACTTGAGTTGAATTCAACTTGGCTTCATTCTCTATTGATAGACACTATGGAACGGATCGTTCAATGGTATGTAGTTATGACTTGGACTCCTAGATTTTATTTTCAAGGATTATTCAGACCAGTTGCAACATCGGCATAGATTACATCCCTCGATTATATATATTGTGAGACCAGGTACCTCCGTATGGTCTTTTTCTCATGTCTGTCGTCTGGACTTTCAATAGATCAATTATGGTTCTTTGAGTTTTTATGATTTGATTGTGCGGGAAGGAATCAGGTGATATTTCTCTTAGTTTGGGGTGGATAGAAGATGTGGATTGATAAGAGAAGGTTATACTTAGATTCGGAGTTGGTTGCATGATGCATGCCTTGGTTTGCTTTTGGCTTGGATGATCCTTTCTTGGATTGTACGGGTATCGAGATGGTATAGCATGTTGTGGTTTGGATTTGCATTCATTAGCCTTCCTTAGTTCAGTTTGAGTCTAGCGGGCGATGGAAGTTGAGTATTTGCTATTCAAAAGTAAAGTGAGAGAGCTGGTTGAAAAGGGGATACCTATGGAAAAATCTCTTGGAAGTGCCCTTCCTTCTTAAAGATTATCCAGAAAATCATGCTCGGAGCATGCAGGCCCAGTACCTCATCCGTTTGAGCTTTTTCGATCTTTTTGTCCATTTACTTTTTCTAACGAAAGTCCTTTTAGTAGTGGATACTATTATAATAATCCTCTAAGTCATTTACTTTTTTTAATGGCATTTCCAGCATTTCAAGCCTTTCTACAGCGGCCATAAGTTATTTATGACTTGCCAGAACTATCGGTTTGGTGATCGAATAGTTCGATTGGATTTTTGGCTCATTTCACTATTTTTGAACTTTTGATGTTTAAAATTTGGTATCAGACCAAAACTCCTAGTAGACGACATTGGATAAGAATTTTGACAACTCCATCAACTTCGAAATGTTTATTTTAGGCTAGGGGACCCATGGTTAAGGTCCTAAGGCTTTCGACTCATTTTGGGCTGTTGGGCGGATTATGTAAAAAACCTAGTGCATCAGGTTTGGTGTGACCACAATCGTGATGGTTAAATTGTGATCTCCAATTGATAACGCTCAAACTACACCTCTCATACGAGAATGTAAGCGATCATTGTCAATATATAACCCAACTCGGTTGGGGTCGAATATCACAGGGAATATGGTGTGAATTTGAGTTATCAGTGGGTTAATCAACTAATAGTTATTAGTTTCCTGTGCATAGGGGTTTTGGAAAGGTAACCAATAATTACTTCTCAATTCAGTGTTTAAAATCAATATTATAAGGAAAACCAGAGTTATGTTCACTATGGGTGTTGGGATTTGACCGACTCTTGTAACGGTTCAAGATTATTTTGGTTGGTAGGAACAACAGACTATCCTTGTCGAAGTTATGTCCAAATGTTTCTCAACCTATTTAGACATTTAACCACCTAATTCTCTCGAACTTAGGGAATTTATAATTCATAACAGGATGTTATCTCAAGTTAATTAATCTTATTACAACATTAGTTATTAAATGGAAGTTTGATGCTTCCAAGTCCAAGTCCCTGTTGATAATTCACTTCTTACTATGGTTGATTTCTTATCTCAAGCAAATCACCAGTAAGCAAGGCCTATTGTTTGCAACCAATAGTCAGAGTATAAAATAATGGAATTAACATGAAGTTTCTACCACCGTTAGAATCTTGAACACTTAGTTACATTACAAAGCCAAACCCATAGATCCCACAACTCAGGTTAAGGGAATTTAGCTACTCATAATAAAATAATCAGGACAACAAGTTGAATTCATAGTTTTATATATGAACTTACAGCAAGATGAATAGCAACAAGTGTTTCTCAGATTTGATTCACAGTAGAAAATCCCAAAACAATTGTAATCATCTCTCTGAAAATAATTGTAAAGTTCAAGTCAAAAAACTAGAGAGAAGAGATTCTCAAAACATCAGTTACCCCCCTAATGAGAAAACTCTAACATACGCTTTAAATACTTCAGTCTAATTATGGAAACAAATTCATAGATCACAGTATTTTCTCAGACAGGCGACGACGTGTGTGACGGCTTATTAAGAGTCTGACGACTTTTCAGGAATGTCGTCAGCTCCTTTTCACTTTTGAAAATATTTGCCTTAGGTTGACAATGAGACGTGACGTCTTGCCAGACATATGATGACTTATCAGAATTGTCTTCGCTTCTTCACTTCAAATCCCATTCCCTGCCTAAGCCTAACAACGAACCTGATGGATTATCACACTTTTTATGGCCTATCACTAATGTCGTCATGAATTCCAGCTGAATTTCATTCTCTGTCTAAGGTTGACGGTAACTCTGATAGCTTATCACAAGACTGACGACTTATCCGACAAGTAGTCAGCTATACTTTACTCTTTACTTGCTCAGAAATCAACTCTTTTACTTCCATTATTGCTGGTTCTATTGCATCTTGACTTTTACTGCCATATCAAATAGAAAACAATCAAAAGCTACAAAAGTTGCTTAAGACTTTGCAATTATTCATAGTTAAAAGACTCAAATGTGTTAGCATCTACTCACATATCAACACCTTCAACTTAAAACAATTGCTTGTCCTCAAGCAACTAAAACACAACCAATACATTCAGCAGTCAACCATCCATATTATTTCAAAACATCTTCACCATCTCCAAGGTCAATTAATTTAAAAAAAATAACTGTGCATATTATTGAAGAACAACAATGTGACACACAGAAATAAATATATGGCATCAATTAAGCAACAACAACCATGCATGTACCAAGATTACACTATCCAAACAGTTAGCAACTAGCAACGTAACCAGTGTGTCCTTAATACAAAGAAGTCCCACTCCACTTATATCAGACATCACATATCTAAACATGGGGACAATCAAAAGACACTCACTCTTAGGATGAAGATCCAATCAATGTATGCCAAATACCATAGGTTTGTCCTTATTTTCATTACCAAGATTTTTAGACAGGTAAGCTAGGATCACTATATGTCTTCTCATTGGCTTGTAATATAGGCTAGGGGTTGTATGATACTCAATGATATTTAAAGTGACTAATCCTCCTTGACACTACACTATCTTCTGGGGTCTCACTTATTGACCTTTTTGTATTCTTCTCTTTTCTTGATCACTCATATTCAGGATGGGTGCGGTCTTTTCTACAATCACTTCTTCTTTTTCACAACTTTTCTTTTTTTGTTCTTTTCCACTGCACCTAGCTTTTTATTCTTCTTTTTTATTCTACCTTTCTTCATACTCATTTGACATCACGCACCCCTATGATAGCCTCCCTTAACTTAGGCCATCTGCTAAGTCAAGGTGCACAGTGTCCAAGGAGGACCAGGGCTAAAATAGGTTCATTATGATATAAATGAGACGGTGATAGGTATCATAAAAAAAAGAAATAGGCTATTCAGGCTCAAAATAGGGATCAAGGGATATTATGCAAACAGGGAAGGTCATTTAGGATAAAAGTGGCTAATATCAAAACGGCCTATGATCCTTTCCTAACCCATATCCTTCAATCTAGGCAAGACTAATCGGGTAAGTTCTAGATTCAACATACAAAGGGAACTAAGTAAGATCTCACACGCACATGGAACACAAGTATATCACAAGTTACTACTTATCCAGTTCATGTAATTGGTTAGCAATGATTATCATGTCACTAGAACTGATACCATAACAAGATGCACAGTGGTCACAATTAGATGCAAATCACACAGTTAAACAATCAGACCATTTGAGAGGTGTTCACAAAATAACAAAACCATGTTAACTACCTCAGGTGCTTGTATTTCTCCTAGTCAACTACAAAATGGTACACCAACAACTCACCCTACACGCTCAACTTAAAATCAAAGAAACTCTGAACTAAGGGTTAGGGTATACCTGGAGTAGATAAAGCATGAGGATCATGGGTTGCCTCCTATGTAGCGCCTGATTTAACATCGCGGTATGACTCAAGTATCTCGATTACTTCAGACTTCATTGAGACAGATAGTAGCAATACTTTTCATCGAGTCTTTTGAACTGATATAAAGTTTGAATCATTCCCAATTCCGTCTTCATTTTCAAGTTCAACTACTCTAGATGAGTAGACTTGACTAACTCTAAGCGGGCCTGACCACTTGGATTTAAGCTTACTTGGGAACAGTTTGAGTCTGGATTTGAACAGAAGCACCAAGTCACCTTTTTGGAAATCTCATTTCTCGATCCTCCAATCATGATACTTCTTCATCTTTTCTTTGTATAGGTATTCTCTTTTATATTCCCATAGACTAACTGGAATGGTGACATGTCAATGGGTGTCTTGAAATTGGTCCGATATGTCCACAAGGCATCATCAAGCTTTCGAGACCAGTCTTACCGAATAACATTGACCATTTTAGCTAGGATGTCTTTAATCTCTCCACTTTCCCACTAGTTTGTGGGTGATATGGAGTGTCTACTCTATGTTGTTTCACCCCATATTTTGCTAAGGCAGCTCAAAACACTTTGTTGCAAAAATAAGATCCTTCATCGCTTATAATAGTACGTGGTACTCCAAAGCAAGAGAAGATGTTATTCTTGAGAAAAGCAACAACCCTCTTTCCATCATTATTAGACAAGGCAATAGCTTCAACCCATTTTGAGACATAGTCAACGGCAACTAGAATATACTTCATCCCATATGAGCTTACAAAAGTACCCATGAAATCGATGCCCCAGATGTCAAAAAAATCCACTTCAAGCATCATAGTCAAAGGCATATCATGTATTTTGGAGATTGACTCCTGCCTCTGACATTGGTCGCATTTCAGCACAAACTCGTGAGCATCATTGAACAATGTTGGCCAATAGTAGCCACTCTGCAACACCTTCATATTTGTTCGGTCACCTGCATGGTGACCTCCAACTAGGGAAGCATTACATGCCTACAATATACATAATACATCAACTTCTGGCACATATTTCCTTATAATATTATCAGCACATCGCCTAAAAGGATACTGCTCATCCCAGAAGTAATGTGTCACATCATGAAGGAATTTCTTTCTTTGATGGAAAGAAAGGATTTTTGGAATGACCTAACTCACAACATAATTTGCAAAATCAGCGTACCAATGCATTTTTTCTATAGCAGCAGCCAAGATCTCCTCATTAGGAAATGCATCATTTATCTCTATTTCATCACTAGCTGCCTGCTCACCTTCTATTCTAGACAGATAATCTGTAACTTAGTTTTCGCAACCCGTCCTATCTTTGACTTCAAAGTCAATTTCTTGTAGCAGAAACACCCATCTAATCAACCTTGGTTTTTCATCCTTCTTAGCCATTAAATACCTCAAGGATACATGGTCGGTGTGGACCACCACCTTGGTCCCAAGCAGGTAAGCCCTGAATTTCTCAAAATCATACACTATAGCTAGGAGTTCCTATTCAGTGATGATGTAGTTCTTTTGCGATCCATTCAGTGATTTGTTGGCATAATATATTGTAAAAAATAGTTTGTCCTTCTTTTGTCCCAATACAACTCCAAGGGCAACACCGCTTGCATCACACATAATCTCAAATGGTTTTGACCAGTCCGGTGTAACAATGATAGGGTCCTCGACCAGCTTCTTTTTAAGGCATTCAAATGCCTTCAAGAAATCATCATTGTAGGAGAACTTTACTTCCTACTACAAAAGTTTGCAAAGTGGATTTGCAACCTTCGAGAAGTCTCTTATAAACCTTCGGTAAAAGCCAAAATATCCGAGAAAACTATGCACTCCCTTCATTGAAATGGGAGGTGGTAGTTTCTCAATAACTTCAACCTTGGCTCGATCAACCTCTATCCCTTTTCCTAAAATTTTGTGCCCGAGAATGATGCCCTCTTTTACCATAAAGTGGCATTTCTACCAATTAAGCCCCAAATTGAATTCAAGACATCGTTGTAAGGAAATACTCAGGTTTTCCAAACACAGCTCAAATAAATCTCCCACCATAGAGAAATCATCCATAACATCTCTAAGGTTTCCTCCACCATATCTGAGAAAATAGACATCATGCACCATTGAAAAGCTGTGGGTGCATTGCATAGCCCAAATGACATCCTCTTAAATACAAAGGTGCCATATGGGCATGTGAATGTCATATTCTCCTGATCTTCAAAAGCATTACAGATCTGGTGTTATCCAGAATAACCATCCAAGAAGCAATACCACCCCCTTCCGACCAACCGATCAAGTATTTGGTCCATAAAGGGCATCGGGAAGTGGTCTTTTAAAGTCCATGAGTTTAGTTTGTGTTAGTCCAAGAAAACTCTCCACCTAGTCATAGGCCTGAGTGGAATAAACTTATTCCTTTCATTTGCAACAATAGTCATGCCCTCTTTTTGGGCACGCATTGAATTAGGCTCACCCATTTACTGTCAGAAATTGGGTAAACCACTCCTCCATCCAACCACTTAATAATTTCCTTCTTAACCACCTCTTTCATTGGTGGGTTAAGACGGCACTGATGCTCGATGGTTGGAGTAAAATCTTCTTCAAGTTGTATTTTATGCGTGTAGATGCCAGGGGAATGCCAATAATATCTGCAATAGTCCATCATATTGCTCTTTTGTACCTCTGAAGTACTGAAATAAGTGTTTCTACCTGCTACTTGCCCAAATCAGCTGCAATAATAACAGGTAGCGTGTTTCCATTTCCCAAAAACCCATACCTTAAATACCCTGGGAGTTCCTTCAATTCCAACACCGGTGGCTCTTCAATGGATGGCTTAGCCGGTGGTGTTGGTCGATTAGCAAGATCAAGATCTAGATTATTAGGAGTATAATAGTATGAACTCATTCCTGACAAAGAACAAATAGTCTCTTTATACTCCTCAATACCTTCACGATCAAAATTCATCAGAACTGTGGCTAAAGGCTCGACAACAAGTTTCTCCTCTATTGACACCTCTTGCTCATCCTCATACTATACATCAATAATTGAGAACACACTCATCTGTTTATGCTAATTCATTGATTGGCACACATTAAATCGTACCACCTCATCATTCATCCTAAATAAAAGCTCATTAGCTCGCAAATTAATCAACATACTTTCGGTTGCGAGAAAAGGTTGACCCAAGATTATGGGCACCTCAAAGTCTACCTCGCAATCCAGAATGACAAAATCCACAGGAAATATAAAGCTAACTACCTTCACCAACACATCATACAAAATACAAATAGGTCATTTTACTGACCTATCCGCCATCACGAGTCGCATGTTGGTGGGTGTGGGATTTCCTAACCCAGTTTTTTATATACATCTAGCGGCATCAGATTAATGCTCGCTCCTAGATCACATAAGGCCTTAGTGAATTCTAGAGACCCAATCGTACAAGGAATAGTGAATGCACTTGGGTCTGCCTTTTTCTGCACCCAAGACCTCATAGAAATAGCACTACAATGATAGAGATTATCCTCCGATTCATTGATCACCACTCTTTTCTTCGTCACAAGGTCCTTCATAAATTTAGCATACCCTGGTATTTGGTCGAGTACCTCAACCAAAAGCACATTTATTGTTAACTGCTTCAACATTGCCATGAATTTACTAAATTTTGTGTCATCAACCTTCTTCTTCAATCTTTGAGGAAAGAGAGGTGGTGATCTTAGGAGAGTTTTCACCACTACTTTCTTTTCCTTCTCTTTTCCTTATTTCAGATCATCATCAGAACCATCCATCTTACCATACTCCACTGGACATTCTTCTTTGGGTTCATCATCTACTTCAATCACATCTTCAGCCAAACTTTTGCCCACAAAAGGGCCAGCTAATATTTTACCATGCCTAGTGGTAATTTCCATACATGAGCCATAACTTTTCAGATTCTGAACCGTATCACTTTGTAATGTTCCACTCTTCCTCTAGTTCAGTGTTGCGGAGAGTTGGCTCATTTTTTGTTCCAACTATTTGATCGAAGTGGAGTGCGAATTTACCAACTGACTAATAGAGGACAAATTGGTCTTCATGGTAGTCACCCCTGAGTTGGTAGCCTCCACTCTATTTAATAATTTAGCCATCATGTCCTCCAGGGACACCTTTTCAAAACTTGTTGTAGCAGTATCATGATTTTCAGGAGGGACATATAACCCGCTCCTATCATTATTGCTCCTCCAATTACCTTGCTCCTAGTTCTTATTTCCAGCCTTGTCATAATAAGACTGACCTTGATTTCCTTGGATATTACCTCAGAAATCCCCTTGATTATTTACATAGTTCGCATCTTCTTCTGAGTCAGACTCCACTTTCCTCTACAATCCTACAGCCTTTACTTTCTCAGTTTTACCTGATAGTAAATGCTTTGTTAACAAGTCCATCTACATATTTGGGTGAGCCACCTATTGATCATGCTCCTCATCTCTTTTGTGTTGTTCTACAGTCATACCAATAGAAATAGTGGGGCTAGCTACCATAGAGTCCCTGGTATGACATGCCCGACTCTGTTTGGTCATTCTCTTAAGCATTTCTAAAGCCTCTAGGAAGGTAAGATCAACAAATGAAGCACCAGCAGCATTATCTACAATCAGTTTTGTCACAGAGTTAAAATCCCTGTACAAAGTCTCCATCAAGTATATGTCTGTCATGTTGTGGTTCGAACACTACGTCAGCTTCTTTTTGAATCTCTCCCAGGTTTCATGCAAGGATTCAGTTGGGAGCTATCTAAAGTTGTTGATCTCATCCCTTAATTGTACCCTCCTGGAAGGTGGAAAGAACCTTTTTAGGAAATCTTCTTTCAACTGCCTCCAATTGGTGATAGAATCGAGTGTCAACTTATTAAGCCACAATATTGCCTACCCAGACAGAGACAATGGAAACAATCTCAAACAGATAGCATTATGACCCACTCCTAGATTATCAAAATATTTACAAATAGTGAAAAAGTTCACCAGATGCAAGTTCGGATCATCCCCAAGAAGGCTACCAAACAACCCCTTCAGATTAAGAAGCTGAATCATAGTACGCGAGATGTTGAATTTCATCCCAGGTGCTAACACTAGAGGAATAATTACACTCGTTTCACCTGCTCCATCCATTCCATCATCATCATCATTGTGGTCATACTAGACCAGCTGGTGATCTTGCCTTTCTCGGAACGGACGGTTCCTGTTAGCATTACGCTGTACTGGTGCAGCTATTTGCTCTCCATGCCTTGGGTTACCAGGGTTTAGCAACTCCTCATCTACCAAGTCTTTATTTTCAAGATTTGGATGTCATACTTATTGACCGTCATTCTTCACATTCACCTGAGCTCTATCTAAGGCTGCTAACCTGTCAGCCTCCTGCTAGTCTGCTATTTTGCCGATTAGTTGCAGTTCTAGTTTAAATGGTAATAATTGTTCTCCAGAACATCTGGTTCTTGTCATGCACCACAAAAGTCCTGCAGCAAACAAAAACAACAAGTAAACGTAAAACTAGGAAACTTGAATAATAGTCAATTAGCGCACACAACTTCAATTTACAACCGTATTCACCGAAAAGGGAACCATTTTTGATAATGCTCAAACTACACCTCTCTTATGAGAATGTAAGCGATCATTTTCAATACATAACCCAACTAGGTTGGGGTCGAATCCCACAGGGAATATGGTGTGAATTTAAGTTATCTATGGGTTAATCAATTAAAAGTTATCAGATTCCTGTGAATGATGATTTTTTAAAAGGCAACAAATAATTACTTCTTAATTCAGTTTTTGAAATCAATATGATAATGAAAACCAGAGTTATGTTCACTATGGGTGTAGGGATTTGACAGACACTAGTAACGGTTTAAGATTCTTGTGGTAGGTAGGAATAACAGAATATCCTTATCGATGTTATGTCTAAATGTTTCTCAAACTATTTAGACATTTAACCACCTAATTCTCTCAAACTTACAAAAATTATATTTCATAACAAGATGTTATCTCAAGTTTATTAATCGTGTTACAACATTAATTATTAAATGGAAGATTGATGCTTCCAAGTCCCTGTTGATAATTCACTTCTTACTAGGGTTGATTTCTTATCTCAATCAAATCACCAGTAAGTAAGGCCTATTGTTTTCAACCAATAGTTAGGGTATAAAATAATGGAATTAACAAGAAATTTCTACCACTGTTAGAATCTTGAACACTTAGTTACGTTACAAACCCAAACCCATAGATCCCACAACTAAGGTTAAGTGTATTTAGTTACCCATAATAAAATAATCAAGACAACAAGTTTAATTCATAGTTTTATATATGAACTTACAGCAAGATGAATAGCAATAAGTGTTTCTCATATTTGATTCACAATAGAAAATCCCAAAACAATTGTAATCATCTCTCCAAAAATAATTGTAAAATTTAAGTCAGAAAACTAGAGAGAAGAGATTCTCAAAATGTCAGTTCCCCCCCCCCTTATTAGAAAACCCTAACAAATGCTTTAAATACTTCATCCTAATTATGGAAAAAAAATCATAGATCACAGTATTTTCTCGTACAGGCGATGACATGTGTAACGGCTTATCAGGAGTTTGACGACTTAGCAGGAATGTCGTTAGCTCCTCTTCACTTTTGAAAATCTATGCCTTAGGTTAACGATGAGACGTGACAGCTTATCATACATATGATGACTTATCATAATTGTCGTCACTTCTTCACTTTAAATCTCGTTCCCTACCTAAGCCTAAAGATGAGCCTGATGGCTTATCACACTTCTGACGACCTATCATAGATGTTGTCACAAATTCCAGTTGAAGCTCATTCTCTATCTAAGGCTGAAGGCAACTCTGATATCTTATCACAAGGCTGACGACTTATCAGATAATTCGACATCTATACTTCCTTCTCTACTTTCTCAAAAATCAACTCTTTTACTTTCATTATTGTTGGTTCTCTTGCATCTTGACTTTTACTGCAATATCAAACAGAAAACAATCAAAGTTGCTTAAGACTTTTCAATTATTCATAGTTAAAATCCTCAAATGTGTTAGCATCTGCTCACACATCACCAATCATATTTTATATAGAATTGCAATCGCAAAGAAGAAGATGTGATCATCGAATATGATCTACTCTGTTCGCATGAACTGCCTTTACAAAGGTTGAATCACAATTGCAACTACCTTGTGCAGTCTTTAAATGTTGCTATAGCAGCACTAGGTTGCGATAGCGAGGCCTGAGAACCTGGAGTAGGCATAAATACCCCTTTCTCAGCCCATTTTTTCCATTTTTTCATCCATTTCCAAGAGAGTTAAACCCTAGAAGTTGAGAGAGCTTGGTATTGAAGCTTGTAGATGATTTGGAGAGCTTGGTTATCAATTATTCTGTTATTTCCCTTCGAATTCATGGTAAGATTCCTTTGATTTCTTGATAAATTCTTAGAAATTAATGCTTTGAATTCTTAAACTTTAAGGGTTGATTTAAGACCCAATTTGTGATTTGTTTGTGCTCAAATTTTGAACACAAATTTCTTGTACCTCAAGGGACCTCGTGACGGGTTCAATTTTGTATTTCATTTACGAGTCTTACAGGCCCGTTCGAGTTAAATTTTACCCAACCTATTATATGGAAATATGGGTCCATTTTACTCCTAATGATGCTTAGATTATAATTTTTATAGCACAACGTCCTTTTGAGATTGTGGATCAACGACGAACGTTTTGTAGATGATTTAAGGATTTGCAATTTGCCTTCAAGGTAGGCTTTTGTCTACTCTTCTTCACAAGATGATGTATTTTGTATACTACATGTATATGAGGATGTTAAGATTTATTATGTATAGAACACCATGACTTAATCTTAATTATTAAAGTTTGGGAATAAGATGGGTGAATTGACTCGTAAGGTGAAATACTGAGGATACTCCTATGAACCTATTATATTCTTCTGCATTAGATATGGGATTCGTAGTATGATTATAGTTTTATACTAGATTTAGGATGTGGTTTAGGTATTGGAAGTGTGATACCCCCTAAAGGGTATGATCATGACGAACGCTTAGTGCATCCTAGGAATGTCCTCATTCCTTTGCTTTATATTTTCTTCACACACTAAGAACAGTGCGTAAGTCTTTTAGTTGGGGGTGGGGTATACCATAGCTGCCACAAGTTTTTGATGATGTGTTTTTTTCCTGTCGATCGTGGTATGGTTGTAGAACCGGTATGTCTAGATTAATATTATGTTGTATTGTGTTTTGTTTCGTATTTTCTTGTGTGTTTATGTAACTGGGAGATTCTTAAGTATCTAGGGAAGTTGATATACATTCATTTTGATTTTTGAGAAAATTGATACCCCTCCAAAAAAATATTTTAAAATGGTGAGATGTGTATATATGTGTGACTGTTCTTAATCTCATTATGTCATTAGGATTAGGGACATAATAATCATATCTAACAATTGCATGAACCAGATATGTAGCAGCTTGTGATGTAACCCTGTGCCATGTGTGTGAGATACTACTTTGTTCCCTTTGTTTGTTGATTCTAGAACTTTCCTGGTTAGTCTTAACTAGGCTGTAGAATACTTGGTTAGGAAAGGATTATAGGACGTTATTGAAATAAGTCAACTTTTAGTTTAAATGGCATTCCAAATGTGAATAAGTATCCCTTGATCCCTATTTTTAGCCTATATAGAATAGTTTTCTTGTTTTACCTTTCATCTTTTCATTTTTATTACAATAAACCTGTTTTGGCCCTGGTCTTCCTTAGATATTATCCACACCAACTCAGGAAAATTGCCTAAGTTGAGGGTGGGTATCATAAGGGTGTATAATGTGAATTGGGTATGAAGAAGGGTAAATAAGAGAAAAAAATAGGGTGGGGTATGGTAAGAAAAAAGTAAAAGAAAAAAAATTTGAAAAAGAAAAAATAAAAGAAACCACACAATCTGAATATGCAATAAAAGAATAGAAAGGGAGAAATAAGGGTGGAAATAAAAGATAATTGGGTGATAAGTGAACCCCCAAAGTTAGTGTAGTGCCAAGGAGGCTTAGTCACTAAAAATGACTATATGTACCATACCAGCCCCCAAGCCTATATTACAAGTCAAGTAAAGTCCTATAATGGTCCTAACCCAACTGTATGAAAACTAAGGTAATTAAAATAAGGGCAAGCCTATGGTATTCTATGCACATTGTTGGAACTTCTTTATGAGTGTGAGTGTCTCTTGATCATCCCAGTATAGATATGCATGATTCCATTGAATGAGTGGGACTTATTTGATGTAAGAGTGCATGGGTTGTGTTTCTTGTTGCTTACTAGTTTGGGTAGTGTAACTTGTACATATGTATGATTGTTTTTTGCTAATGTAATGTCATATCTTGATTCCCATGTGTCAATTGCTATGCTTCATTGATACACACAGTTGGTTTTAGGTGTTAAAATTTAAAGGGGTAATGTTTTTAGCTTAGCATTGGAAATTTACTGTCATAGGTTTCTTAGGTTTCTCTTTGTTAAGTGTCATTGTGTTTTTTTGTTGTGTTTTATTTCCTAAGGACATGCAAACGTCTAAGTTTAGGGACAGTGATTTGAAGTTAATTATTGATATAAGCTAATCATCACTATCTACTTAAGATAATTATCTTTATCTAATAAACTTGAGACTGAGAGGTGATAGTTTAAACTGGGGTCCAAGGTAAGGGTTAGTAATGCAACATTCTAAGACCAAGAGGAGATGAGTGAAATTCACCAAAATGTGTTGAGGGGTTGTTAGTGATACATAACTTGTCAGATTCTAGATGGAGAGCAATTCAATAGTTGGATTGATAACGATAAACCAATAGAGTTAGAAGCCTGGGGGAATACAAGCCTAGTGTTTGTTTCTGATTGATCACAACCAAGATCATTTGATTTTTGTTACTTTTCACAGATTACAACATCAATCTACTCATTTACTTTTATGTACTAACTATTGATTTCAGCAAGTTTAAGAGATAGTTCGATGTATTCCCTGTGGGTTCGACCCCAACCTTAGTTGGGTTACTATATTTTGCATCAACTACTTTATCTTCAATTGGAGGTGTAACTTTGGGAGATATCATTATACATGATCGACATTTCTTTGGATGTTCCCTTTGTTAGGAATATTGATGATGATGTTGACTATTGCCCTTGTCAGGCTTGTTTCATGCTCTTAATATTAATGTGATACTTGATTGTGATAGTATTAGTATTGATGGTGTATTCCATATGATGCTTTGCGCATTTTTTTTGTCTCTTTTTATATATATATCCCCAATAAACTCCAAGGGTTCTCTTCGAAAAAAGTTTCTTTCCCGAGGAGCAAAAATTTTATTTTCTTTTCCTTTTACTTTTTTGTCTTTAATTTAGTTATTTTGTTTGTCGAGCCAAGTTGTATTTCACCCATTATGGATGATAAGGCGAAATTCTTAGGTGATGTACCGAGGATTTGAGTTGATTTGGAATAGGCAGGAGTTTAAAAATTCCGTCAAAATATCATTGGAGAGGGACAAAATGATTTTGAGAAAAAAAATATAGTTTTTTTTAAAGATCAAAGACACGTACATGAGTTATCTCTTGAGTAATACTTTTAAATTCAATTTCTTGCTCTGTCTTTACAAGGATGAGTCTTTAACTCGGAGTAACTTATTATGCTCAAATTGCTCAAATTGGTTTGGAGACCAACTTTTTGCTCTATCAGTATGATGCCTTGTGTAGTGTGATTTTTGAATAATTCATGTATATAAGTGTTTTCTAGAACTTGCCTCCAAGTGTATTCATAGAGAAATCCTAGAAAAGCTTTATTTGGAGGATGACCCGAGGCCATTTTTGATATATCACATGGATAAATTCCTACCGTAACATTGTTCCTTATTAACCCCTTTGAGGCTTTTGACCATTTTTCTTTCTTCTTTTAATATTAGCCATGCTATAACATCTAAGCCCTTTTTGAAAATCTTTTTGTTGGAACTTAACCTCATTTGATGCATTGCATGATTCTAAGTTAAGAAATGTAGGTAAAAGACTAAGTTTAGGGGGTTGTGTTATGGTTATATTGATTTAAATATAGTTCAAGTTCATAGTTGAGGGGAAGATTGTGATATGATAAGATGAGTTAACAAAGACATATCTAAGGTTATCAAATCATGTGCGCAAGAAATTAGAGATATGTTTGATGACAAAATTGAATAGCCTAGCCCATAGAAAATAAAGAGAAATTAGACAACTAATGGGCTATAAAGGGCTTAAAGTTAGAATAACTCTTGAAAAATCCAAAGATATGAACAAAGTAAATAGACTATTGGATTTGTATTGTAATTTCTAAGCTAAAAGTCAAGATAAACAAAGAGAAATTACTTGAAGGAGAATAAGGTGGATGATTTGAAAAATTTTGGGTAGAAGGGGATAAGCAATTACGTTAAAGATGGTTTTTAGTCACTCTATTCATATATTCCTTCCTCACCTTAAACCTTTATCTAGACTCACAAGACCTTGGTTACTCCAAACTAGGTAAGTCTACATTCATGTCCAAAAACACAAAGGGTAAGCCTATTGTTCTATTTGTTGTACTTGAATTTCTTTTCTAGAGTGATTGTGAATTATTTCAATATTTGAGATCCTTTTTGAATTAAAATGTCCCATTTGTGTGGATCTAACTCTTGAATGTTATCAGTATCGATACTTTAGGGTAGAGGGTGTTGTCTGACTCTTGTTTTGGGTAAAAGAGCAAGGTAAGTTGCATTGTGAAGATTGAAATGATCTTTGAAGATTTTGTCCCACCTCTTGAGAAATATTTTTGATTTGAAAGGTTCATTTTATACTAAATTACATCTTTGCTTCATAGATATGTGCTTATTGAAAAAATTTGGTTTATTTATTGACATGACATATTTAGAGGTCTTTGTTGAGCTTTGTTAGCCTAGATCTTTTGGTTGGTTTTGAGTTGTAAATACCCTATATAATTGGATTATTCTTGGGTTCTTGAGGACAAATAATAGATTAAGTTTGGGGTTGATAAGTTATCAAATTGACAACTTGTTGGCACTTTTTAGGCTTAAATAATCATGTTTTCCTATTGATTTAGGGTTAATATCATGTGTGATGTTCATTTATGCAGGTAAAGGTTGAAAATAAAGATGATCATGCCATTCAAGTCAATGAGATGTCTAATATGGTAGAAAAGAAGCATTAAGGCTCACATGGATGTCCTGAGAGAAAATCAACACACGCGGGTGGCCAAAATGTCCAAACCAATGTAAATTGCACCAAGTGTGTGCCCCATCTACATCTAATCTACACTGCATCTACCTTGGATCTGCTAAAGTAGATCATAAGTGCGGTGGCATTTTGTAGTATACGGAAAATGTAAAATTAGGGTCAAAGAGGGGGGTTTTCAGCTCATCGCCACCATTAATAAACTATTCTTGTACTTTTCTTGAGCTAAGAAACATTGAAGAAACTTTCAAGTGAAGAATTAGTGGTTTACTAAAAATTTATTGAAATTAAATTTTGTATATTATATTCTCTTTACTTTTTCTAGGTCAATTTCAAGGAAATTTTTGTATCTCTCTACTTTCTCTCTAGGAGTAGCTAATTCTTGTTCTTGGGGTTATGCTTGAATAGGTTGTGATTAGTACATGGTTTTTTAACTGTCTTCCAAATTAGCTATTTGATATGAGTTTTGCATTTATTCTATGTTTTAACTAAGAATTGGGGGTTGTAAACCCTAATTACCTTTGAACCCATATCATCCTAGATAGATGGGATATTGGTGAGGAATGGATGCGAACAATAACTTAAATTAGTTCATTTAATATCATCTTTTAGACATAAGGATGTTAATTGAGGCCATACATTGGTAAAATTACTACACTTATGAGGTGTTCAAAAGAACCCAATTGTGGTATTTAGTGTTTGATTGACAAAGTGACACTAAAACTTCTAGATCTAGCCTACCCAGGATTTCTAGCTTTATTTGGAAAAATAATCAAATACCTATGCATGAACCCACACCTAGTAAGGAATAATCCCCAATCTCATCTACACTTGATTATTCTCCATTTTTTTCTAGCTTTGTTTAAATTTGAAACCATTCAAACAAACCCCCCATTTTTACTTTCACGTTTATTTACTACCCATTATGCGTCAACTCTTAGTTAACTTATAACACTCTGGGTATTGAAATCATTGTCTTCACTCTATGTGGATTTGACCCCAACCTCCATTGGCTTACTATATTAACGATGATCACTTATATTCTCAAGGGTGTCAACTGTTTGTCATCATGATCTTGGCTCCCTTGTCTGGGAGTGTAACATAGTTTTCATTCTTGTAATGTTTTAGTCACTTTGGGTAGTTTTAGTGTTTATTTTACATTGTTTGTTGTTTATGTTCTTTATCAAGTGAGGATAATAGTATACACGATACTGTAAGCCAACATGGTAATAATACCGGTACATTTGATGGGCATCTCGAGGATGAGAATCACCTTGAAGATGCGGCTCCAGCTAGTGCTATTTGTATTCCATCGGTGAAAGGAAAGGGATTGATTCACATTGCAAGTGTGATGCTTTATTTGCTTCAAATGAAAGGATTTTTTTTTTATTTTTTTTTTTTTGGGGGGGGGGGGGGGGGGGGTAAGCCTTTCAGGATGCCAATCTACACTTGAAAAATTTCATTGATGTGTGTTTCTATTTGGCATAGCCCATATATCTCATGAATCACTCCATTTGTGTCTTGTCATATTCTCTATGAATGGAGAAGTAGTTTTATGGTTGTGATCTATTCTCTTGGGATCTATCACCTCATGTGTTGATCTGACAGAAGAATTCTTGGATAGGTACTTTCCTTCTTATCGGATGTTGTAACTAAGGGATGAAATTATCAACTTTCACTAACTTAATGGCATAATATTATATGAGGCTTGGGAATGATTCAACAATAAGATAATTCAATGTCCAAATCATGAGGTGCCAGACAAAATGTTTCTTTAAATCCTCTATAGGGAATTTGATCAATTGAACAAGATGGTAGCCAATAATGCGACTGAAGGACCACTTATCAAATAAACATATCATGTTACAGAAACTTTATTAGATCAAGTGACCAATCAAAGTAGAGAATGAAAAATAAGAGATATTGGGGTGGCCGTTGGGGCTCCCACTGTATTTTTGATAAGCCAAGGAATAGAAGAAAGGATGATAAAAGAGATGAAAACATGGATAAAGTGATGACTCAACTTGATCTTCTCACCAAGCATATAATGGGAACTCCTTCAAGGGAGGATAACTCTATTACTTCAAAGAGTGTAAAGCATATGATGATGAAGAAGCGGGGTCTCTTGATGAAGAAATTTAGTTTTTGTCGAACAAATTGGGGGGTTCCCACCCTACCTGTCAAAGGCAGGGTAGTAATAAGGTTGGAAGGAAAGAGATCGTGATAGATATTGGTGTGATAAGTATTATGATAGAGACTAGAATTGGATAGATGAGGATATAGAGTATGATTGATACGTTCCTCCACAGATAGGGCCAAGGGTAAGGAGTTAAGCTATGTTAATTTGGAGAAGTTCAAAAGTGAAGGTTTCCTTGTTCGTATCTTAATGGGTGTTGAAGGAATCAATAATATTTTGAGAGAGCTGAAAAGGGATTTCTCATAACTAAATTAAATGGTGATATCTCATTTGGCCTCTACCAAACAACTTGAAACCCAAGTGGGTTAAATCTCGGCTCATTTAAATGTGAGGCCAAAGGGTGAATTGCCTAGTTACATGATTGTTAATACTAAGAATGATACTCACTCCATGGACATTATCGCTAGGAGTGGTCGGACTCTTGGTAAATATGTTGTAGAATTTGATGAAGACCCCAATGAAAGGGAAAGTGATAAACAAGCAAATAAAAAGAAAAAGTGGCTAGAGAAGTCAAATGATGCAGTTCCAAAGGCCAATGTGTCGTTTATTGGAAATTAAATTGTTGGTAATGCTCCAAAACTAGATAAAAGTCCGATTGTTCCTTTTCCACAAATCGAAATTCCTTCCCAATTCCTACAAAGCCTTAAGAAGAAAGAAGATTATACAAATTTCAAAATTTAGCAAGCTATCGGTGAATATTCCTATGTTAGAAGCTTTCCAAGAGATTTTTGGATATGCTAAATTCATGAAGGAATTGGTCACAAAGAAATGAGTCATGGAAGTTGAAACTATCGAGGTAACCCATAATTCTAATGCCATAATTTCTAGAACAATGGTGGTGAAGAAGGAATACTTGGGTCTATTCGCTATTCCTACACTACTGGGGTGCACATGTTTGGAAAAGCATTATGTGATCTTGGGGAAAGAATTAACTTGATACCATTTACCGTGTTCCAAAATTTAGGTTTGGGTACCCCAAATCAACCACAATGAGGCCTTTAGTAGAGGATTGTTCTATAAAGAAGCATGTGGGAGTGTTATGAGATATTCTTGTAAAAGTGGATTATTTATCTTCCCATCAGATTTTGTAGTCTCGAATTGTGAGATGGACCATGAGATCCTTATCATCTTTGGTAGGCCATTCTTGGCTACTGGACGGGCCTTGGTTGATGTTGAATATGGTGAAATAAAGTTGTGAGTCAATGATGAAGAAGTATCCTTTAGTGTATGGAAGTCTATGAAGCAACCAAAGGACTTGCAAGTTATTTCAATAATTAATGTAATTGATGATGATATGTCTAGCACCATGGAAATAGATTTTATGAATGACACCTTGGTGGGTGTATTAAGAAACTTTGGGAGCGGGGTGACTGAAGTATATGATGAAGTGGTTTATTGATTGATGGTTCGTGGATCTTATACTAAAAAATCTTCCAAGTCGGATCTTGATTTAAAGAATTGTGAAATTCTACTCGCCAAATCGTCTATTGTTGAACCACCTCAATATGATCTTAATCCGTTTCTGTCACATCCATAATTTATCTCTTTGGGTGAGAACATACTTTTTTGATCATTGTTGTGAGTGATCCATTCCTTGACAAGTGAAAGCCTCAAAATATATTATGAAAAAGTTCATTCGAGCTATTAGTTGGTCCATAGCGGACATCAAAGGCATTACTCCTGGAATTTGCTAAATAGAATCAAAATAAAGAGGTGGAGTAAAGCAAACACCTTTAACCAAGAGTTTCAAATTTGTGATGATGTGCTCCTCTTCAACTCAAGGTTAAATCTTTTTACGGGAAATCTTAAAACCAAGTGATCAGGCCCATTAATGCTTGTGTATGTCTATCCAAGTGTACAAATTGACTTAGAATACCATATGTATATTAGGCGTATTGTAAATGGGTAATGATTGAATCATTACTGAGTGGGTTGATTCGAAACGATGAAGTTTTAGTCGCTACGATTCAAGGATTACAAATGATGAACAAGTAATGTCGTGCCACAACTATAACTAATGAGCTTCTTAGGAGGAAACCCAAGGTTTATTCTTGATGTTTTATGTTAGTTTAATTTGGGTGTTTTTAGGTAATAATACAAGTTGGGATGCATGAAGGGAGATTCAGTGGATCAAAGTTATGCCTAGAACCCAATTTTTGAGTAAACAATCTGCACCTTACTGCCTTGACCTTTGTTGGATCTACCTGATAAGTTCAACCGCAGATAGGGAGAATATCACACTACCTTGAACTTCATGGTACACGCTTGATCAACTCAAGTGCATATGGAGCGCAGACCATCCCTGACATCCATGTTAAATGTTGGTTTTGTTCACATTTTCATACTCCTTCAACCTAAATTCAAAACTTCGCTTTTCTCATCTCAAGAATTCAACTCCAGATCATTATATTGGGATTTTCTTTCATATTTTCCTATCTTAAGTGAACATAAAACATATGATCTTTTGTAAATTTCACCTTGAGTTCTTTTGAATGTAACAATGGTGTCTCACATTTCACAATATTTGTTGGTTTTAATTTGATTCCTTTAATCTTATGTTGGTTGTTTGTGATTGTTAGGATAAAAAAATTTTGAATTTGTGCCTTATTTAACATGCTTAATTGGAAATTCTTACTTAAACTAGTGCACGCCATGTGTTCAATGAAATACCCACTTGAAGTTTGTTTTCTAAATTGAGAGGTCAGCAATCTAACTGGGTAGGCTCTCAGGCAAAGGATGTGGACGGTATAAGTTGTGGTACTCAGGGTAGCGTGAGACATAGGAATGGGGTAGGTATATGTAACGCCCCAAAAATGGGTCCCGAGACGTCATATGGTGCTCAAGACTATGAGTAGTCTCAACCTAACCATGTAAGCCTTCGACTAAAGCTGAAACTCATAATACAGGAATCTAAGCATGCAAAACAATACTGAACTAATGAATACTGTCTAAACTGAACTAGAATTAACTGAACATAATGTCTACAAGTGTTTAACCAAGAAATCTGAATAACCGACACTGTAAGTTTGAAATATATGTAATAGTTGAACAAGCCTCTAACTGTACTAACTAGAGAGTCGCTAGGACAGACCCCCAGCTAACTCAAACTAATTGAAAATAACAAAATAAACTAATCTGAAAAGATGGAAATCTAATTAACTGGGTCACCAAACTATGAGGACTCACCAACTGTCGGGATGTAGATAGAGATGCTCGCCGTCAATCATGCTGCTGGAACTGAGCACCTGAACCTATATTATTAAGCAATGTAGCACATAGACATATATGTGGATCAGTACTTTTGTAATGTACTAATCATATGGGGTGAATGCATAAGTAAAACAGTGATGGAATGTATATCTTTGTCATAAACAATGCATTCTAAGTATAAATGGCACACCTTGGCTTGAGTAATTGAAAGCTAAAATCATATATCATGAATGATAAAATATACAATATGAATACTATGAGCCACCACACTTAGTTCTAAATCTGCACTTGAAATCTGTTTACAAATCATGCATACTAAGTATAGGAAGGACTCGCTTTTATCATATGAAAACTAAAAGTTAAAGTTCTGTAAGTAATGTCTTAAGTAGGGACATATCTAAGTAAATTTGTGAGCCTTTACACTTAGTTTTCTAAAATATATTCTGTTATTCTATTTTTAAGACTTAGGTTTAGGGAGGTTCTTCTAACCGGCATAAACTATGTGAGCTATCATAGTGTCCAACGTCTATTTCCAATAAGGGAAAACCTCAAGTTGGGGAGAGGTGTCATACTCTTGCCAAAGAGTATAACCAGAGCTAAGTGATCACAATTTGTATATGTCATCCATATACATGGGAATGACCTAAATCTGTACCTACGTTGGCTCATAGTTATGGGGCATATCAACTAGGACACATACCCTACTCGGTGCTAAATACTACTCCCTTTAATTTATATGCTCATTCTATTGGAAATCCACTTTAAGACTAATATAAGGGTTTACAATGCAAACTATTTATGTATCTATTTACTTTAAACTGTAATAAAACTAACTGTGTGGATTCCATACCTTAGCTGAGGATCAAAAGATCAAATTTTGTTCAAAATCAGAATATAAACTAGTCTTAGGGTGCTTAAAAGCAAATTCTTCTTGAAATATCAATACTTATACTTAGGGCTTAAAACCCATGATTTAAACTCATATCAAATCATCACAAAGTTCATGCTCAATAATAAAATCTTAAAATTCTTTAATAATTCTAGTCAAGATAATGAAATTCAATTCTCATTATGTAAAATCCAGCCACACTCATAAAGATGTGAAAGGAAACATGCAACTCAACGTTTAAATCACTTGTAACATCAACAACTTTGAACAATGATAATTGGATATGAACCCTAAACTGAAATTCATATAATTTCATGTAAAATTCAACTCCAAAACTAGTTTTGGGCACAAAGATGAAAGGAGTATCCTTGTTCATAACACCACATACCTTATTTGTTTATTTGAATGAAAAAGATTGAACTTTGAATTCCTAAAGATGTTCTTGAAGCTTCTTCTTGAAGTTCTTGAACCTAGAAACTTGAATTCTTGGTTAACATGAAAAAGGAATGGTGAAACTTTGGATTTCTTGGACTCAAGGATGAAGCTTTAGATTTTCATGGAGAGAAATTTTGTGAATAAAGAGTAATATGCATAGAATAAGGTTAAACGTCTATTTTCATGAATTAGGGCGAGAGTAATTAACTTAAATGCCCTTCTAAAATTTAAAATCATGACTGGAGTCCGATTTTTCACCTCGGGGCGATGCAGTTCTATCGTATTGCGTTACTAGAAACGGACGAGTACAAATTTGTGATTAACCGTGATGTGGTGCTATCGCATTGTGTCAATGGAAATGGACGAGTGTGAATTTTTACTTCACCATTATGCATTGCCTATTCCACCATGATTTCTGGCACGACATGGGTGAATTGTGGTGAGCTACTGGAAAGGACGATTGTGATTTAGGGGCTCACAGCGATGCGGTATAATCATTGTAAGCCACTGCCTCACATAAAAAATGCCATAACTTCTCACTTAGGTATCGTATTAAGGCAAAATTAGTATCGTTGGAAAGCTGACTCAATTATCTATAATTTGGTAGGTATTAAGCTATAAAATTCTACATACATTAATAGTTATACACTTTCAAAGATGACCCTTGTAGAATTGATCACCAAACATTGGATGAATCTAAGGTTCTTGGCTCAACTTGGTTCTAAGTGATATCTATGAACATTCTTCACACACTAAACACTTCACACACTAGGAGCTGAACTGAACTAGGAAATGTATGGGGTATTACAATTTCACCCTCTTGGGAACATTCATCCTCAAATGAGACTAGTTAAGCTGAGGATACTGAGGGAATGAGACTATATACTAACGTGTACAACTTAAAGTAAAACTGCATGACTGAATCTAAAATACAGTGAGAGACTGAACTAGTCTGTGAATGCATTAACCAACATGAAGATAATCATATGGCTGAAACTAAGACTGGAAAAGAAATGAGTTAAGGAAGACTATTACCTTTAGTTGAATCTGATTTTATGGAGAAGAGATGAGGATACTTATTTCACATGCCTGCTTGTTCTTCCCAAGTGGCACCCTCAATAGACTGATTCCGCCAAAGAACTTTGACTAAGGGAACTTGTTTGTTCCTTAGTCTACAGATTTGGTGATCAAAAATCTCTACTAGAAGTTCTTCATATGAAAAGCTATTCTGAATACCTATCCTTTCAAGAGGGAATACAACAGTTGAATCATCCATACACTTCTTCAATAAGGATACATGGAACACTAGGTGAACTGATGACAAGTCTACAAATAGCTCAAGCTTATACGCTACTGATAACGCTTAATCTACAGCTCTCGTAGGAGTGTAAAGCGGTCTTTAGCAAATATAGAACCCAACCTGGGTTGGGTATCGATCCCACAGGGAATAGCTTGGTCAACAAGTAAGTGAAGATTACTAGACTTTTAGTGAAAGTCTCGAAAAGGGGGGGATTCTTGTTGTGCAAGTAATGTAACCAAATAGTAGCTAAAAACGGCAATAGCAGAGTAAAAAGAGAAAGAATGTTTTAGTAAGATGTAAAAAATGAGAATTGAGGAGTTGGGGTTATGTCCACCTTCTGAGTTATACGTCTCTATTGACTATGAGTGTGTTGAATTCAGACATGTTTGTGCTTATAGAGAATTGTATTCGATGGTAAATCCAGGCGTCTTTTGACCTATTCGAGGATTATTTCACTTTAAATCTTTCGAGCTTAAAGCGTATCTAACGGTATGAATTCTCCAAGAGGTTAATCCAGTTACGGCACTAACTTTTTAATAGGGGATGGGACCCTACTACCTTGACATTATCTCTTTTCCAGACAGATAACCTTTCTTTCGAACAAGTTAAATGTTATACTGGCGTATTCTTGCGTTTGCAACCACAAAGAATTTAGATTAAGATGAAGAGAATAATGATATAAGCAACATACGTGTCACGAACTCACAAGCTCACAGCAATAGATAGTATCTCATTCATCTTCCATAACCCCAACAAAGAAGTTTAGTTACCCATGAGTGTGAAGGAAATCACAATTGACATTGTTGTTATACCACAATAAAGATTTCACGTTTGTAATGGTGTGGTAGGCGTTAGGCGTGAATACCTTAGCAAGGTAATGTTTCTCTTGTTGCGGAATTTAAGAATAGAAGAAGAAAAATAGAATTAATGGAAGAATATGTTCTGAGATGTTCTAAAATCTCTAGCAAGATAGGGTATTTATAATACCCATATCCTATTCCTACTAAGCTAATGAAATGCTTAACCAAATCCTACTGAGCTAATGAAATACTTAACCCAATTGTACTAGGTTAATGTATCATTATCCTAATCCTAATAAGCTAATGAAATACTTAACCCAATTGTACTAGGTTAATGTATCATTATCCTAATCCTAATAAATTACTTCTAGTCCCCAAAGTCTTCAGAAATGTTGTTTTAGCCCGGGACAGATTTTCCATGCGCCATCTTTAGTCCTTGGCGTCCAAGATTGGCTTTTCTCCTTTCGTGAAGCTTTCTTTGGCGTCAAGTTATCCATAAAATGCTGAATTCTACATCATTTATACCTGAAACTTTGCTAATCATGTTCGTTAGCTCACTTACAGGAAAAAGGATTAAAAGTGCATGAAATATATAATTTGTTCTCAAAACTAGGCTAAAATATGGGCAAAATATAGTGCTATAGGCGTGTAAATTCGCCTATCATCAACACCCCACACTTGAAGCTTTGTTCGTCCTCGAACAAAATATCATGTCCCTCTAAACATCAACTTAGGGTTTCACAGCAACAACATAAAATATTCGTCAAGACAAGCACAACAATTATCAACAAAGAGTAGTTTTTCGATCATTAGTAGAAACAGTTTAACCTCTAGCATAGACTTGTGATGGTGGTCAACTCATATTCAAAGGTTAAGGCACAAAGAATCATACACAACTACCCAAAACTCATCAACCATGTGTGTCTCACAATATATTACCCATAATCACTCATAAGTATAGCATATTTTTCAAACATGGGTATCAAAATATCCTTGCTCTTGCTCTCACAAAGAATTCATATGAAGCAACTGATGACCATAGGCTTTCCCTTAGTGTAATGCTCCACTAAATGTCAGAATGCTAAGCTTAGAATCAAATAGGTCTTTTGATGGTTGTAATGTAGGCTAAGGGACGGGTAGGACTATTTTGGCCAGAAATAGTGACTATGTTCCTAAGAGCTTTAATACATCACATTGTATCATTAACACTTTTATTTCAAACAACCTTTCTACTTTCTTTTATTCTACCACTCTTTTTCTCCTCTTTTGTTTTTCAATTTTAAACATAACTAACTTTTCAGTTTTCCTTTCCTTTTTCTTTTGATAACATACCTCTTATGATAGCACTTTCTTTTTCATAACTCATTCAAGCACCAATGCATTCTAAAGCATCATACTCACCCAATTTCCTCTTATTTTGTCACATGACTTTACACTTTAAAGCACTTAGGAATTTTGATCAAATTATGGTCTTAAAAAAATGGATTAGGCTTACATATGAGGTTGTCAAAGAAAATAGGCTAAAGGCTCAAAAGGGTTAACTAGGATAATGTCCATGGGCAGGTAAAAATGAAGGTAAACAAATATAGGTTGCCAAAGAAATGCCTAAATCATCTCCTAAACTTACACTCCTTATTTTCGCTTTACATACATATCAGGCAAGTTCTAGCATCAGCCACAAGCACAGAATATACTATTAGCTCACACACACAAGGCACATGGTCGACTTTATTGGGAGTAGTATAGACTCTTGACCCAACAGATGAAGGAATTAAACCAAACAATATCACATAGTGAGTCACAATTAGAGCCTAAACGTCTCAATAGTCATGATTTTAGCACAAACTCTTGTCATAATCTCATGCTGCCTATTAGAATAATTTCATGCGATGCTAAGTTAAAAATAAAATTTAACTACTGGAAAAAAAACATAAATAAATGCAAATGTGGATGGAGAAGTATATCATGCAAATACCAGCACCCCACACTTAGACGGGACACACTGTCCTCAGTGGAAAATAAATAAGAAGAACCTGGTTAGTCGGACTCATCCTCTATGTCTGTGGTCATACCCCTTGCATCGGAATCATCATCAGAGTCGTCATCCTCAGGAGTTCCTCATAAGTATCCCACTTAATTCCAAGAGTGAGTCGAGGTATTTGCAGTGAGGAGGGTTCTCCTTGCTCTTTTCGGCCTCTTTTCTTGCCTTTTTGTGAAGTGGTAGCCTTATCTTTGCCTTGTCTTGCTTTGGGTGCCATTGTACCTGAGACTTAAAACAATGTTCATGTTAGCATCATCTCGATGGATACAATCTATAAACAAGCAGTAGTGGCACCACCCCACACTTAGTTTGTTGGTACAGACTAGTGAATTGAAAGTGGTCGATTACTCAGACTTCATCGACATACGTTTTAGGGGCTATATTCCAACAAGAAATTCAGATATGTAACACTTCTTGCAATCTTTGCAATACTTTCATGTTAGGTATATCAAGACTTCTACATAGGGATTACATCATGGTGTAGTTTCTATCAATAATCACAATCTCCTATGTCGGTAGGCAACTATAAGTCTTATTCCGATGAGCGAGGCATCCCAACATGTAAGTATTCAAGTGACAAGAGTATGCAATGTTCATGACTATAGCAATTCCGCAAGTAGTATGACAATGCATCAAAATCGAATTGAAGTCGGAAACAAGTTAAGATCATCCTAACATATATGTTCACTCACTTGGTTGTGTATCAACAATTCAAACACATTCACATCTCCAATACTTCTTCAAGATTTAGCAATTCATAATAGACATAGCAACGTAGCACTTACGAAAAATAGATGAAGAACAAAAGAGTACTTACGTGATTGAAGCCTTTGGAGATGTTCTTGTGAAGTGGGAGAGCAAAAAGAAAAGTTTTGAGATGATTTGGAGAGTATGTGCGGCGCCTAGGTCAAGTTTTCAATGTGTTTATGTTTCAAGACTAAGTCTCCTTTATATAGGAAAAGAATGGGTCGGGTTTTGACCCATTTAAAATCGGTTTTGGAGATAAAAAGTGACCATAGGCGGTGCCTAATGCTTTTCCTAGTTGAGCAGAATGTCATAGCATAGGCCATGCCTTTTGCAAAGCATTTGGTGAGCATAGGCGGCGCCTTTTGCAAAGAATTTGGTGAGCATAGGCGGCGCCTTTTTCAAAGCATTTGGTGAGCATAGGCGGCGCCTTTAGCATGGCATATGAGATTCAGAGACCAAATTCTTTAGCATAGGCGGCGCCTATGCTATGGCATACTTGAGCATGGGCGGCGCCTATGCTATAGCACACTAGATTCCGAGACCTTGGGCTATAGTATAGGCTTTGCCTTATTCGTGGCCTAGTTTTACCTAGGCCTAGCCTTGCTCGATGCCTATTTTGTCATGAGCAATGCTCAATCCATAGTCTTATGCATCTTAATTCCTAACTTACCACCTTTACCATGCAATACGTCCAAATGAAAATTTGAAACCAATCTCCTCGTTTTACACCTCTTGCACCTACATTTGCTCAAAAACAATAAAAACGATTAGAACGATGGGTTGCCTCCCATCAAGCGCCTTAGTTTTGGTCGTTGCACGACTCTTATTTTTGGATTTTTATTTATCAAAAGCAAACACGTAATAGAATGAAAGAAAAATGAAAAACGATAAACGATAGGTTGCCTCCCATCTAGCGCTTGATTTATTGTCACGGCACGACATAGTTACCTCGAGTACTTAGAATTCGTCGAGATAGATGGTGGATCATTTTCTGAATGGATTCAGACGATAATGAGGCTTACTTGTAGGCATGCAATCTTCTTCGAGATGACCCTTGTGCATGCCTATCCCAGGAGGGATACCAATTATATCATTAATAGTCTAACCCATAGCTCTCATGTATCTCTTCAGAGTAGAGATGAGAGCCTCTACATGCTGTTTACTTAAATCATCCGCACTCATCGTAAGTATATTTATACTTTCCAATAACACATACCTTAGATAATCGGGGAGCTCTTTCGATTCTAGCATTGGTGGATCTTCAAGGGAAGTCTTCGTTGTTGGTGACGGTTGATTCTTAAGATCATGGTCGGGTTGCTTAAGAGTATGGTAATAGGACTCTATTTCTGTTAGAGCACCCATAAGTTCTTCATAATCTTCATCGTCCTCATGCTCAACATTTAGAGGCACAGCAGACAATGGCTCAACAGTAAGCTGTTTCTCTACATATAATGCTTTCTTATCCTCATGATGAACATCAGCTACATAGAACACATTCATATCGCTGGGTTGCTTCATTTCTTTGCATATATCAAAGAGGACCACTTCATCATTCAACCGAAATAAAAGCTCATTAGCTCTCATGTCAATAAGAACACTTCCCGTTGCAAGGAAAGGATGTCCCAAGATTATGGGTACTTCAGAATCCACCTCGCAATCCAAAATCACAAAGTCTGCAGGAAAAATGAAGGTAGACACCTTCACTAACACATCATTCAAGATACCCACAGGTCATTTTACCGACCTATCTGCCATCACGAGCCGCATATTAGTTGGAGTAGGGTCGCCCAACCCCAACTTTCTGTAGACGGATAGTGGCATCAAATTGATGCTAGCTCCCAAATCGCACAATGCCTTAGCAAAATTCATAGATCCAACCATGCAAGGAATAGTGAAAGCACCAGGGTCTGCCTTCTTCTGTACTAAGGACCTTGTGGCAATTGCACTGCAATGATGAATATTATCTGTCGGCTCATAGCTTACTGCCCGCTTTTTCGTCAAAAGATCCTTCATAAATTTCGCATACCCAGGCATTTGTTCAAGTGCTTCCACCAATGGAACATTAATGGTTAGCTGCTTTAACATAGTCATGAATTTGTTGAACTTCATATCATCCGCCACCTTCTTCAATCTTTGGGGGAAAGGTGGTGGTGGGTATGGAATTTTTCTCTCCACAGCTTTCTTCTCCTCTTGCTTCCGTTTTTCAGTTTTTCCAGGCTGCACATCGTGAGGAGTGACGTTAAGGACGTTAGGATCGGCTGTTGCGGCATCTTCCCCTTTCGCCTTATCATCAATTTTCGATTCTTCGTCAACCACTTGCTTGCCTTTTTTTGAAGTTTCCAGCACCTTACCACTTTGGGTAGTGATGTCCATGCATGACCCATCATTCCTTGGGTTTTGCACAGTATCGCTAGGTAAAGTACCAGCCTTTCTTTGATTGAGTGCTGCTGAAAGTTGGCTCAATTGCTGCTCTATTTGCTTGATTGAAGTGGAATGAGAATCAACTAATTGCTTCATAGAGGACAAATCATTTATTACCTTCGTTACTCCTGCGCTCGTTGCTTCCACTCCTTTCAGTAGTTTAGCCATCATGTCTTCCATACTTCCAGAACTAGATGTGGTGGTGTCACGTCTTCCAGGGGGAACATACAAACCACTACTGTCATTCTTGTTCTTCCAACTACCTTAGTCCATGTTTCCAGATTTACCATGATAGTTCCGACCTAGGTTTCCTTGGGCATTGCCTCGGAAACCCCCCTGATTGTTCAAGTAGTTGGCTTCTTTTTCCGAATCAGATTCGTTTCTTCCTTTTGACGCAACAGCTTTGACTTTTTCGGTCTTCCCTGATAATAAATGCTTTGTAAGAAGATCCACTTGTGTTTTCATGTGCGCCATATCTTGATCATGTTCTTCTTGTCTTCTTCTTTGGTATGCAGTCATGCCAATAGATAAAGTGGGGCTTGCTACCTCAGAATCCCTGGTATGCCAAGATCTACTTTGTTTCGTCATACGATCTAGCATATTGCTTGCTTGACCAAAGGTGAGATCCATAAAGGATCCTCCAGCCGCATTATCCACAACTGGTTTAGTTATTGAATTCAAGGCTCTGTAAAGTATCTCCATTAGGTGAACATTAGTCATGTGATGGTTTGGGCACCTCATTAGCTTCGTCTTGAACCTCTCCCATGTTTCATGAAGGGCTTCAGTTGGAAGCTGACGAAAGTTGCTAATTTCATCTCTCAATTGTGCTCTTTTGGATGGCGGAAAGAATCTTTCTAGGAAAGCGTCTCTCAATTGCCTCCAATTTGTAATAGAATCAGGAGTCATCCCATTCAACCATAGAGTTTCCTACCCAGACAGAGACAATGGAAATAAGCGTAACCGAATTACATTCTGACCAACTGCAGGATTGTCAAACGACTTGCATGTAGAAATAAAGTTGATGAGATGCATATTCGTATCATCGCCTGCTAGTCCACCAAATAATCCCTTGAGTTGCAATAACTGAATCATGGTGCTTGTGATGTTGAACTTGGCTCCGGGTGCAAATGGTGGAGGAATAATGGCTCCTATGGCTCCGGCTCCATCAAGATCATCATTATCATCGTCGAAAGCTGGCTGCATAGCTTGGCGTTCAGGTCTCATTCTAGCTTGACGATCTCTCCTATGCATAGGTGCCGCCATCTCAGCAGTATGCCGTGGGTTTAGTATCTCTTCATCGCCCAGGTCCTCATAATCAGGATTTGTTGCATGCCCTGGGTTATCAATATTCTGCTGATGCGCTTGAGCAGCCATCCTTTCAATTTCACGTTGTGCATCCATTGATGCACTGAACAAACCTGAATAAAACAAAAACAACAACTAAAAGTAAAAGTACGAGAATCTTTGACCAAAGGGTCTAGTAATTATTACGAACTTAATTGACATTTGTATTCCCCGGCAGCGGCGCCAATTTTTGATAACGCTCAATCTACAGCTCTCGTAGGAGTGTAAAGAGGTCGTTAGCAAATATAGAACCCAACCTGGGTTGGGTATCGATCCCACAGGGAATAGCTTGGTCAACAAGTAAGTGAAGATTACTAGACTTTTAGTGAAAGTCTCGAAAAAAGGAGGATTCTTGTTGTGCAAGTAATGTAACCAAATAGTAGCTAAAAACGGCAATAGCAAAGTAAAAAGAGAAAGAATGTTTTAGTAAGATGTAAACAATGAGAATTGAGGAGTTGGAGTTATGTCCACCTTCTGAGTTATACGTCTCTATTGACTATGAGTGTGTTGAATTCAGACATGTATGTGCTTATAGAGAATTGTATTCGATGGTAAATCCAGGCGTCTTTCGACCTATTCGAGGATTATTTCACTTTAAATATTTCGAGCTTAAAGTTTATCTAACGGTACGAATTCTCCAAGAGGTTAATCCAGTTACGGCACTAACTTTTTAATAGGGGATGGGACCCTACTACCTTGACATTATCTCTTTTCCCGACAGATAACCTTTCTTTCGAACAAGTTAAATGTTATACTGGCGTATTCTTGCGTTTGCAACCACAAAGAATTTAGATTAAGATGAAGATAATAATGATATAAGCAACATACGTGTCACGAACTCACAAGCTCACAGCAATAGATAGTATCTCATTCGGCTTCCATAACCCCTACAGAGAAGTTTAGTTACCCATGAGTGCGAAGGAAATCACAATTGACATTGTTGTTATACCACAATAAAGATTTCACGTTTGTAATGGTGTGGTAGGCGTTAGGCGTGAATTCCTTAGCAAGGTAACGTTTCTCTTGTTGCGGAATTTAAGAATAGAAGAAGAAAAATAGAATTAATGGAAGAATATGTTCTGAGATGTTCTAAAATCTCTAGCAAGATAGGGTATTTATAATACCCATATCCTATTCCTACTAAGCTAATGAAATGCTTAACCAAATCCTACTAAGCTAATGAAATACTTAACCCAATTGTACTAGGTTAATGTATCATTATCCTAATCCTAATAATCTAATGAAATACTTAACCCAATTGTACTAGGTTAATGTATCATTATCCTAATCCTAATAAATTACTGCTAGTCCCCAAAGTCTTCAGAAATGCTGTTTTAGCCTGGGACAGATTTTCCATGCGCCATCTTTAGCCCTTGGCGTCCAAGATTGGCTTTTCTCCTTTCGTGAAGCTTTCTTTGGCGTCAAGTTATCCATAAAATGCTGAATTCTGCATCATTTATACCTGAAACTTTGCTAATCATGTTCGTTAGCTCACTTACAGGAAAAAAGACTAAAAGTGCATAAAATATATAATTTGTTCTCAAAACTAGGCTAAAATATGGGCAAAATATAGAGCTATAGGCGTGTAAATTCGCCTATCATCAGCTACCTTCCCCACATGACTCAATATGCTATAGGGACCCATATATCGGGGACTAAGCTCCCTTTTTTGCCAAATCTCTTTACCCTCTACATTGGTGAAACCTCAAATAAACTAAGTCATCAACTTCAAACTTAAGATCTCTTCTTCTTACGTCTACATAAGATTTCTAACGACTCTGAGTTGTCTTCAATATCTCTAGAATCAACTGGATTTTCTCCATGGCTTCAAACACCATATCTGGCCCAATCAAAGCGGCCTCACCCACTTTAAACCAACCGACTGGTGACCTATATATCCTCCCATAAAAATCCCTAAATAGGCCATTTGAATACTAGAATAGTAAATGTTATTGAAGGCAAACTCGATCAATGGAAAGTGGTCATCCCAACTACCTTTGAAGTAAAGAACATATGCCTTCAACATATCCTCTAGGGTATGAATGGTTCTCTCTGCCTGACCATTTTTCTAAGGGTTAAAAGTTGAACTGAGATTAATTTGGGTACCAAAACCCTTCTGAAAGGCTTTCCAAAATTGAGAGGTTAACTGAGTACCCCTATCTAAAATAATGGACAAGGAAAATATGTGAAATCTGAGAAACTCTCTAATATATAACTTAGAATAATATTCAGTTGTCTAGGACGTGTGAACTGGCAAGAAGTGGGCTGATTTGCTCAACTTCTCTACAATAACCCAAATCGAATCATGCTAATGACGCGAATGGGGTAATCTTATCACAAAGTTTATGTTTACATCTTACCTCTTCCAACTGGGAATACCAAACTCCTGCAATGTGTCACCAGGTCTTTGGTTCTCTACCTTAACCTTTGGCAAGTAGCACACTTGGCAACAAATTCTGCAATATCTTTCTTCATACCACACCACCAACAGACTTCCCATAAATTATGGTACATCTTGGTGGCTCCTGGGTAAATGGAGTAACGCGCACTATGCGCTTCATCCATAATCCGCTGCCTCAAATCATCAACGCACAGTACATAAAATCTACTCTGGTATCTCAACATAACATATCTCCCTTGGGAGAAAAAACTACCTTTTGATCTTTAACTGACCCCTTCAGCTTGACCAAACTAGAGTTCTTATCTTGATTCTCTTTCACTTCAAAAACTAGAGAAGATTCTGAACTACTTTGAACCCAAACATTCCCCTCAGCTGAGTCAACTAACCTAACACCCAATCTAGATAATCGGTGAACTTCTTGAACTAATTCTCTCTTATCATTATCCACATGCGTGACACTGCCCATAGATAGTTTACTAAAGAGTCTTCCACCACATTGGCCTTTCCCAGATGATATAACACACTCATGTTATAATCCTTCAACAATTGTAACCACCTTATCTGACGAAGATTTAACTCCCTATGAGTAAACACATATTGTAAGCTTTTGTGGTCCGTGAATACATCAACATGCACCCCATAAAGATAGTGCCTCCATATTTTCAATGCAAATACAACAGCAGCTAGATCAAGATCATGGGTATGGTAGTTCTTTTTTTGAGTCTTAAGTTTTCTTGAGGCATAGGCTATAACCTTACCTTTTTGCATCAAAACAAAACCCAGACCAACTCAAGAAGCATCACAATAGACAATGAATCCATCTGTACTATTAGGTAGAGCTAAAATTAGGGTTGAGTTGATGTGAGTCGAGCCTTCAACTCCTGAAAACTCTTCTCACAGGAATCTGACCGCTAAAACTTAACTTTCTTTTGGGTCAATCTAGACATGGGGGAAGAAATAGATGAAAACCTTTCAACAAAATATCTATAATATCCAGCTAAACCCAAGAAACTCCTGATGTCTGATTGAGAGATGGGTCTAGACCAGTTTCTCACTGCTTTAGTCTTTTGGGGATAGACTCTAATACCGTCATCAGAAATAATATGGCTGAGGAAAGCTATTGATCTTAGCTAAAATTCACACTTACTGAATTTGGCGAACAACTGATGATCTCTAAGAGTTTGCTACACAATTCTAAGATGGTCTGCATGGTCATCCTTACTACGAGAATAGACAAGAATATCATCGATAAATATTTTGACAAATATGTCAAAATTCTATTTGAAAACTCTATTCATCAAGTCCATAAAGGTTGTTGGGGTATTTGTCAGCTTGAAGGACATGACTAGAAACTCAAAATGACCATAACGGGTTTTGAAAGCTGTTTTTGGAATATCACATTTCCTTACTCTAAGATAATAATAGTCGGATCTAAGGACTATATTGGAAAACTAACTTACACCTCAGAATTGGTCGAATAAGTTATCAATCCTAGTAAGAGGACATTTTTTTTTATTGGGACTTTATTCAAATAGCGGTAGTTGATACACATTCGGAGAGAACCATCTTTCTTACGCATAAATAGGATGGGAACACCTTGTGGAGAGACACTTGGCCTTATGAAACCTTTATATAAGAGGTCTTTAAGCTTTTTTTTTAACTCCTTAAGCTCGGTTGGATCTATATGATATGGAGTAATAAAGATAGGCTAAGTATCTAGAAGAAGGTCAATATTGAATTCTATTTCCCTATCTGGAGGTACCCTTGGCAAATTATTGGGAAAAACTTTAGGAGACTCATTGACTACCCGGACTGACTGAACTGTTGGAGCCTCTTACTTAGTGTCATTGACTCAAACTAGATGATAGATGTACCCTTTTAATATCAACTTTCTGTCTTTAAAATAGGATATGAAATGACACTTGGGAGACACTAAATTACCTTCCCACTCAAAGGATGGCTCATCAGGAAACTGAAACTTCACTACTAGAGTCTGACAATCTATAGATGCATAACAGAAATAGAGCCAATATATACCAAGAATAATGTCAAAATCAACCATGTCTAATTTTATCAGGTCTACTAATTTGATCTTATAAAGAATAGTGATAGGACACTTTTGATAGCCTCATTTAGCAATAACTAAGTCACCCACTGTGGTTGAAACTAAGAAGGTCTTAGGGAGTTTTCAGGACCTGTCCCAAAATTCACTGCAACAATGGGGTCACATAAGAGAGATTCATCTCAGGCTCCAAAAATACATAAATATCAAGATGGAAGACACGAAGCATACCAGTAACAACATATGGAGAACTCTCCTACTCCTGATATGATAGTAAAGCATAGAACCAATTCTGTTGTTGACTACCACCGGTACTGGATGATGTACCTTGTGGAGGGACTAGGCGACCTAGAGGAGCTGGTGTGCTAATAGCCTAAGTTTGGGGATGAACATCCCTGCTTCCCTGCTTAGCATGCGGACACTCTTTGATTCTATCACCCAACTTACCATATCCATAACAGCCTTTTTGTCCTAACAAGCACTTACCAAGATGATTTTTACCATACTAAGCAAATAAAGAATAACTGGGTTTTTGAGACGCCCAAATTACAACTCTCGTTAGAAAGTGTAAGCGGTCGCTGTCAAATATAGAACCCAACTGGGTTGGGTGTCGAATCCCACAGGGAATACTCTGGTCACTAAGTGTTGCAATTATTAGTAGACTGTTGGTCGAAAATTCCAAGGAAAAAGGGGGGTTTGGTTTAGGCATGAACTAATATTATCAAAGTAACAATGGAACGATTTGCGTAGTAAGATTTAATCACAGAGATTGATAAGTTAGGGTTATGTCCACCTTATAAGTTCTACTTCTCTATTAACTATGAGTAACGCGGAATTTAGACATGCATGCACTTATAGAGAATCGTATTCTAATTCTAAATCCAAGTGTTTCTCAACCATCAAGGATTTATTTCGCTTTAGCTCTCTCGAGCCTAAAGTATATAAAAAATGGTACAAATTCTCCAAGAAGTTAATCCGGTTAAGGCATTAACGTGTAAATAGGGGTTGGAATCCCTATTTCCTTGTCACACTCTTTTTTCCAAACATGTAACTTTTCTCTCGAACAAGTTAATGCTATAATGGCGTATTCTCTATGTTTGCAACCATAAGAATTCAATCAAAATGAAGAGAGTAATGATATAAGTAGCATAACACATCAAGAATTCAAAAACTCATAGAAATAGATAGTATCTTACAAGGTTTTCATAACCCTAACAGATAAGTTTAGCTACTCGTGAATACAATGGAAATCAAAGTAGAAATCATCATCATACCAAAACTTAGAGAAATCTCGGCTATGGAGATGAAACGTGTTTTCTTTCTCCGTTGCTCAAGTGAGCCGTTTTCTGCTCTCAAAACTCGTCCAAAATCTTCTAATGTGAATTATGAATAATAATCGAATGATAATAATAATGATGCTGAAAAATTCAGCAATAAGGTTTTTAATAGCATCCTTGTCTAATAAGTTGCTACTGCATCCTTAAGTATTTAGAAATACTGGGTTTGCTCGGGAAAAAGTTCTCATGCATCATATTCAGTCCAAAAGCTGCCTTCCCTCTTATGTGAAGTTATCCTTTGTTGCCCACAGGTCCACAAAGTGCTGAAATCTTCATCATTAGTACCTGAAAACATGCTAATCACATAGGTCAGCTCACTTAAAGGAAAATGGACTAAAAGTGCAAGAATTATATATTTTATCCTCAAAACTTAGCTGAAACATGGGTAAATTATGGTGCTTAGGCGTGTAAATACGCCCAACATCAACACCCCACACTTAAAGCTTTGTTTGTCCTCGAAAAAAATATTGGATCCATACAAACACCTAACTAGAATTTCACAATAGCAACACAAAATTTTCAACAAGACATGCACGACAATTATTAACAAAGAGTAGGTTTCTTGATCATTACTAGAAACAACTCAACCTCCAACATAGACTCATTAGGATGGTTAATTCGTATCCACAAGTTAAGCCACAAAGAAACATATAAAACTACCCAACAACCATCAACCATGTGTTCTCACACAAGATATCACCCATAATCACTCATAGTTTTGCATTTTTCGAAACATGGGTATAAGACTCTCCTTGTTCTCGCTCTCACAAAGAATTCTTATATTGCAACTGATGACCATAGGCTTGACCTTAGTGTAATGCTCTACTAATATCAGACTGCTAAGTTTAGGATCAAATAGGTCTTTACAGGTTGTAATGTAGGCTAAGGGACAGGTAGGACTATTTTGGCCAGAAATAGTGACTATGTTCCCTAAGCGCTTTAATACACTACAATATGCCATTTACACTATCTTTTAACAACCACTCTACCTCTCTTTCATCTACCAACCCCTTTTCACCCATTTTGTTATTCAATCATAAACACAACTATCTTTTTGTTTTTCTAATTTAAATTTTTTTTCTTTTTTCTTTTTTTTATATTAAGCAAGCATCTCTATAATAGCCACTCTTTTTCACAACATTTTCAAGTACCAATACACCATGAGGAATCACTTTCACCATTCTCCTTTTATTTTTCCACATGATTCTACAATTTTAAAGTGCTTAGGAGTTTGGATCAAATTACGGTCTTAAAAAAAATGGATTAGGCTACATATGAGGATGCCAAAGAAAATAGATAAAGGCTCAAAGGGGGTTCACTAGGACAATGTACAAAGGTAGTTAAAAAGAAGGTAAACAATTTCAGGGCTGCCAAAGAAATTCCTAAATCATCTCCTACACTCACAATCTTTATTTCGCTTCACACACACACCAGGCAAGTTCTAGCATCAGTCACAACAAAGAATATACAATATCCTCACACACACAAGGCATATGGTCAACTTCATTGGGAGCATTATAGATTCTTGACCCAACAGATGAATGAATTAAACCAGAATAATTTATCACACAGTGAGTCACAACTTAGAGCCTAAGCGTCTCAATAGTAATGATTTAGCACAAACTCTTGTTATAGTATACCATGCCGTCTATCAGAACAATTTCATGCAAAATATAAAATCTAACTAACTAACTACGACTAATTCAAACAAACAAGAATAAATGTAGGAAAAGAAATACAATACAGCAGACATATACCCGCACCCCATACTTAGACGGTACACACTGTCCTCAGTAGAAATAAATAAGGAAAACCTGATTAGTCGGACTCCTCTTCTATGTCTGGGGTCATACCTCCTGCGTCGGAATCATCATCAGAGTCGTCGTCATCAGAGTTGTCCTCTACGTCTGAGTCTGGCAGTCGGAATCCACCGTGCCATTGACCTTGATCTGCACAGTGTATGTCTGATGGCCCTGTAGGGAGGTCTGTGATAAATCTCCTTGAGCGGTGATGGATCCACAGATGGAAGGCCCAGAAAAGAGTTGAAGAATTCCGCATTCAGTTGCAAGACGTAGCCCCAAATCTTTACTTCACTTCCAGTAGTCTTTGGGGACCAATTGGCATAAAACTCGCACGTTAGATCAAGATTGCATTCCCCTATATCTCGGAAAATGAAATCAAGATTTAGTGCCATGATTTTAGCCAAAATGTGGGGCTCTCTCTTTGCTAGACTCTCCTTCTGCATCAAATCCACGTGAACATATTTTTTTACTTTGTTGTTCTTGTACCACTCTTTTTCTTCCTCCTATAGGACCCACTTTATCCCGAAAGTGCGTCGAGGCACTTGCAAAGAGAAGGACTCAGCCTGATCTTTTCTTGCCCTTTTCTAACCTTTTTTGGAGGTGGACACTTTTTCTTTTCCTTGTCGTCCTTTTGGGGCCATTCTACCTGAGATCACAATAAAGTTACATTAGTTTCATCATGGAAGATTTACTATAGTCGGAAAAGAAAATCGTGATGATACCACCCCACACTTAATCCGTTTGCACAATGTTAATAATCATGTAATCTTGACTATCCTTTCCGACTTTATTTCATTAGATTTAGGCAATGTTATGCCATAGGCGGAGCCTATGCCAATCGGTTTTTGCATCGAAACAACCAAACCATGTTATACTTGTGGTCAATCATGATCAATACCTTCGATGAATGAGTCATTCAAACATTCAAGCTTACAACTTTCAAGATTATGCATTAACTTTACAATTTTGACTTCATAAAAATACTACATTGAATACCAATCAAATACAAGTCGGAGTAAAGTCAAGAACACCCACACGAATTCTTTCTCTCAACTAGATGCATCATAACAAACCAACCATATTCTCGTCACTAAACACCACTTCACAATCTAATAAACCATTATAAGTGGAGTAGTGCAACAACTACGGAATATAAAAGAGTAACTTACGTGGTGATGGATCCGAAAGATGAACTTGCAAGATTAGATGAGCAAAAAGAAAAACTTTGAGAGAATTTGGGAGCTTAGTCGTCACCTATCTTGAGCAAACAATGGAATTGTGTTCTAAGGTTGAGGATCTATTTAAAGACTAAGCCATGGGTCAGGTTTGATCCATGTACAATCGGGTTAGGAGGCAAAAAAGGATAAGTAGGCGGCGCCTAATGCTTTGCCTATGCTTAGCATAGGCGGCGCCTTTGCAATGCCTAGATAGGAATAGGCGGCGCCTTTCCTATCTCCTAGATTGGCATAGGCGGCGCCTTGCCTATCGCCTAGATTGGCATAGGCAATGCCTAACCTATAGCCTTTGCTCCATCATTCCTCACTTACCACCTTTAGCATGGCTCACTTTCAAATCAAAATTTGAGACTAATATATCTTGCACCTACACTTAATCAAAAACAACAAAAATGATTAGAAGGATGGGTTGCCTCCCACCGAGCGCCTTAGTTTTGGTCGTGGCTCGACTCTTCTTTTTGAATTTTTATTTATCAAAAACAAAATCCTAACGAAATAAACTCCTAATGATGGGTTGCCTCCCATGTAGCGCTTAATTTATTGTTGCAGCACGACATAGTTATCTCGATTACTCAAACTTCATCAAGATATCTGGTGGCTTCGCCGGTGGTGAGGGTCGATTCTTAAGGTCAAGGTCCAGCTTCTTGGGGTCATATGAATACGACCCTATTCCTATCAAGGCACGGATAGTTTCTTCATTCTCTTCAACATCCTCATGCTCAAATTTCAAAATCACAGCAGCCAATGGCTCAACAGTAAGTTGCTTCTCTAAAGATAATTCCTTCTCATCCTCATAATAAACATCAGCTATAGAGAACACATTCATATCTTTAGGCTGCTTCATTTATTTGCTTACATCAAAACGTACCACTTCGTCATTCATCCGAAATAAAATCTCATTTGCTTGTAAATCAATAAGCACACTTTCTGTTGCGAGGAAAGGTCGACCCAAGATTATGGGCACCTCAAAATCCACCTCGCAATCCAAAATAACAAAGTCTGCAGGAAAAATAAAGGTAGAAACATTCACTAATACATCATGTAAGATACCAACAGGTCATTTTACCGACCTATCTTCCATCACGAGCCGCATATTAGTTGGTGTAGGATCACCCAACCCCAACTATTTATAAATAAATAGCGGCATCAACTTGATGCTAGCCCCCAAATTGCACAATACCTTAGAAAAATCCAAGGATCCATCCGTGCAAGGAATAGTGAAAGCACCAGGATCCGCCTTTTTCTGTACTAAAGATCTCGTGGCAATTGCACTGCAATGATGAACATTATCTGCCCGTTCATAACTTGCTGCCATTTTCTTTGTCAAAAGGTCCTTCATGAATTTGGCGTACCCTGGCATCTGCTTCAGTGCCTCCACCAAAGGCACATTAATAGTCAGCTGCTTCAGCATGGTCATGAATTTACTAAACCTGGTGTCATCAGCCTTCTTCTTCAGTCTCTGAGGAAAAGGTGGTGGTGGATTTGGTAGTCTTTTCCACCACTTCCTTTTAGTTTTTCTTCCGATTATCAATCTTTTCAGGTTGGTGACATCTAGGTGTAGTGTCATGAACGTTCTCATTCTAATTTTCAGCTTCTACAGAATCATCACAATCTGCTTCAATAACATTCTCTTCTGTATTATCAACCACCTGTTTGCCTTTGGATGGATTTTCCAACACCTTACCACTCCTGGTAGTAATAGCCATACATGATCCATCATTTCGTGGATTTTGTACAGTGTTACTAGGTAAAGTGCCAGCTTTTCTTTGATTGAATGCCGCTGATAGTTGACTCATTTGTTGTTCCAGTTGTTTTATTGCAGTGGAATGCGAGTCAACCAATTGATTTATTGAGGACAAATCATTTTTTACCTCAGCTAGTCCCGTGTTGGTTGCCTCCACTCCTTTCAAAATCCTGGCCATCATGTCCTCCATGGACATCTTCCCAGAACTAGTTGCAACAGCTTCATGATTTCCAGGAGGGACATACAAACAGCTCTTATCATTCTTATTCTTCCAATTCCCTTGGTCTCGGTCCTTGTATCCAGATTTTTCATAATAGTTCCGACCTTGGATTCCTTGGGAATTGCCTCGGAAACCCCCCTGATTATTCAAATAATTTGCTTCCTCCTCAGAATCGGATTCATCTCTACCCTGTGATACAACAGCCTTGACCTTTTTTGTCTTCCCTGATAAGAAATGCTTGGTAAGAAGGTCCATCTGCATTTTCATGTGAGCCATATCTTGGTCACGTTCCTCTTCTCTTCGTCTCTGTTCTGCTGTCATGCCAGTAGATATAGTAGATCTTGCTACCTCAGAATCCCTGGTATGCCAAGGTCTACTCTGCTTTGTCATACGATCCAGCATATCACCAGCCTTAATAAAAGTAAGATCCATGAATAACCCACCTGCAGCATTATCAACCACTGGCTTAGTCACCAAGTTCAAAGCCCTATATAATATTTCCATCAAGTGGACATTGGTCATCTGATGATTTGGGCACCGCATAAGCTTCTTCTTGAACCTCTCCCATGTTTCGTGGAGAGCTTCAGTTGGAAGTTGTTGAAAATTATTGATCTCATCTCGTAACTGTGCTCTCTTGGATGGAGGAAAGAATCTTTCTAGGAAAGCGTCTTTCAGTTGCCTCCAATTAGTAATAGAGTCAGGAGTCAGCCCGTTCAACCATAGTGTTGCCGCTCCAGATAGAGACAATGGAAATAAGCGCAGTCGAATTTCATTCTGTACAACTCCTTGATTGTCAAACTACTTGCATGTTGAGATAAAGTTGATCAGATGCATATTCGAATCATCGCCTGCAAGTCCACCAAATAACCCTTTGAGTTGTAATAGCTGGATCATGGTGCTAGTGATATTGATTTTGGCTCCGGGTGCCAAGGGCGGAGGAATAATATCCCCTGTGGCACCAGCCCCGTCCAAGTCGTCATCATCATCATCAAAAGTGATTTGCACAGCTCGGCGTTCAGGTCTCATTCTCGCTTAACGATCTCTATTGACATTCCTGTTCACTGGTGCAGCCACATCATTTGCACGCCTTGGATTTAATAACTCATCATCACTCAAGTCTTCTTCATCAAGATTTGTTGCCCGACCTGGGTTATCAATATTCTATTGATGCACTTGAGCAACTGCCAATGCAGCTAATCTTTCCTTCTCCTGTTGAGCAGCCATCCGTTCAAGGTTTCATTGCGCATCCATTCTACCAATTAGATGTGGTTCAGGATTTATAGGTAATAACGGTTGACCCGAACTTCGTGTATTTGGCATGCACTCTAATAAACTTGAACAAAACAAAAACAACAAACCAAAAGTAAAATTCAAGAATCTTTGACCAAAGGGTCTATTAACTATCACAAACTTAGTTTACAATCGTATTCCCCGGCAGCGGCGCCAAAATTTGATACGCCCAAATTACAACTCTCGTTAAAAAGTGTAAGCGGTCGCTGTCAAATATAGAACCCAACTGGGTTGGGTGTCGAATCCCACAGGGAATACTCTGGTCACTAAGTGTTGCAATTATTAGTAGACTGTTGGTCGAAAATTCCAAGGAAAAAGGGGGGTTTGGTTTAGGCGTGAACTAATATTATCAAAGTAACAATGGAACGATTTGCGTAGTAAGATTTAATCACAGAGATTGATAAGTTAGGTTTATGTCCACCTTATAAGTTCTACTTCTCTATTAACTATGAGTAACGCGGAATTTAGACATGCATGCACTTATAGAGAACCGTATTCTAATTCTAAATCCAAGTGTTTCTCAACCATCAAGGATTTATTTCTCTTTAGCTCTCTCGAGCCTAAAATATATAACAAATAGTACAAATTCTCCAAGAAGTTAATCTGGTTAAGGCATTAATGTGTAAATAGGGGTTGGAAACCCTATTTCCTTGCCACACTCTCTTTTCGAAACATGTAACTTTTCTCTCGAACAAGTTAATGCTATAATGGCGTATTCTCTATGTTTGCAACCATAAGAATTCAATCAAAACAAAGAGAGTAATGATATTAGTAGCATAACACATCAAGAATTCACAAACTCATAGTAATAGATAGTATCTTACAAGGTTTTCATAACCCTAACAGATAAGTTTAGCTACTCATGAATACAACAGAAATCAAAGTAGACATCATCATCATACCAAAACTTAGAGAAATCTCGGCTATGGATTTGAAATGTGTTTTCTTTCTCCGTTGCTCAAGTGAGTCATTTTCTGCTCTCAAAACTCGTCCAAAATCTTCTAACGTGAATTATGAATAATAATCAAATGATAATAATAATGATGCTGAAAAATTCAGCAATAAGGTTTTTAATAGCATCCTTGTCTAATAAGTTGCTACTGCATCCTTAAGTATTTAAAAATACTGGGTTTCCCGGGAAAAAGTTCCCATGCATCACATTCAGTCCAAAAGTTGCCTTCCCTCGTATGTGAAGTTTTCCTTTGTTGCCCATAGGTCCACAAAGTTCTGAAATCTTCATCATTAGTACCTGAAAACATGCTAATCACATAGGTCATCTCACTTAAAGGAAAATGGAATAAAAGAGCAAGAATTATATATTTTATCCTCAAAACTTAGCTGAAACATGGGTAAATTATGGTGCTTAGGCATGTAAATACGCCCACCATCAGTTTTCCACCCATATCACTCTGAGACCTGGCCATAGAAGTTCTACCCCATGGCTCATGCCTAGTTCTGGGTGCAAGAGCACTGGCTGATGATAGCACTGGCATAGATGAAAGACCTTGAAACTGTGAATGATTTCCCCCTAAGACCTTGTATGGACATAGTCAAACTGCCTTTTTCTAGCCTTCTTATTTCCCCTCTCTCCCCTTCAAATTTCCTACCTCAATCTATTATGCATGAATAATCATCCTAGCAATATCTATATTCCTAATAAGCATGGCAGTACTATACTCCTTAACCTCCAAACTAGGTACTTCAGTAAAAGAACTTACTAATATCTGAACTAGGGTCAGCCATCATGTCAAGGGCATATTTAGACAACGAATTAAACATAAGAAAGTACTTCTTCACTAATATTGAGCCTTGCCTCAGGTTTATGAACTCCTCTACCCTATCTTCTCTCAACTCACATAGAAAGAACCTATCTAGAAATATGTCCTAAAATACCTTCTAACTTATAGGAGTTGTATTCTCACCTCTACCATTCGTCAAATTACGACCCAATCATATGACACATCCTTCAGCCTATAGGATACCAACTCTACACTTTCCTCCTCAGTAACATAAATAATTTGGGTGATCTTTCTCACCTCATCTAAGTAAAACTGTGAGTCCTCATCTATTTTTGACCCAAATAACTCAGGCGAATTAATTCTCATGAAGTCATAAATTCAGGATGCAGCTAAATCACCATTCTACTGAAGTGGGACTATAGCCTGGTGGTTGCCCTGAATATTAGCATTCACGGCTTGGGACAACGGTTGAAAAAAAGACCAAAATTTAGCATGGGATACATTCTTATTAATAGGGCCAGTAGGCTGGGGTGGTTGGTTATCATTTCTACGAGCATTCACTCGGCGATGAGGCATATTCTGTTATGTAAGAGAACGAAGTTAAAAGAAAATAGAGACATTGTAAGCACAATAAATCATGAAAGAAAAGGATGATTTCCAAAATCATTTTGTAGCCTCTTGCTCATAAATGTGGTACGATTCATACCCATGATCAAGAATTTATGTAACACGGCTTCGCAGAATCCCTAGAATTCTTTAAGCCTTAATCTCTGATACCAAGTTTGTAACACCTCAAAAATGGGTCCCGAGATGTCACAGGGTGTAGAAGACAATGAGTAGTCTCGATCTAACCCTATAAGCCTTCTACCAAAGTTGTAACTCATAATACAAGAATCTAAGCATGCAAAACAATACTGAACTACTGAATACTATCTGAACTGAACTAGAATTAACTGAAAAAAATGTCTAAAAGTGTTTAACTAAGAAATCAGAATAACCGGCACTGTAAGTATGAAATATATCTAATAGTTGGACATGCCTCTAACACTAATAATTAGAGAGTCATTGGGACAGACCCCCAGCTGACTCGAACTGACTAAAAATAACTAAATAAAATACTCTAAAAAGATTGAAATCTGATTAACAAGGTCCCCAAACTATATGGATTTACCAACTGTCGGGATGTAGATAGAGAAGCTTGTGGTCAATCACACTGCTGGAACTGAGCACCTGAATCTACATTATTAGACAATTTAGCACATAAACATATATGTGGATCAGTACTTTTGGAATGTACTGAGCATATGGGGGTGAATGCATAATCAAAACAGTGATGGAATGTATATCTTTGTCATAAATAATGCACGCTAAGTATAAATGGCTCACATTAGCTTGAGTAATTGAAAGCTGAAATCATTAATCATGAATGATAAAATATACTATATGAAACTGTGATCCATCACACTTAGTTCTAAATCTGTACTTGAAATTTGTTTTCAAATTATGCATGTTAAGTGTAGGAAGGGATCACTTTTATAATATGAAAACTAAAAGAAGAAGTTTTATAAGTAATGTCTTAAGTAGGACCATATTTGAGTAAATTTGTGAGCCTTTACAATTAGTTTTCTAAAAGATGTTCTATTATTCTATTTTTATGACTTAGGTTTAGGGAGGTTCTTCTAACTGACGTACACTATGTGAGCTATCATAGTGTCCAACGTCTAGTTCCCGTGAGGGAAAACCTCACATTGGGGAGAGGTTTCATACTCCTTCTAAGGATTATAACCTGAGCTAAGTGATCACAGTCTGTATCTGTCATCCATATACATGGGAATGATCTTAATTTGTACCAAGTTGGCTCGTAGTTCTGGGCATAGTAACTAGTACACATACACAACTCGGTGCTAAATACTACTCCCTTTAATTTATATGTCCATTCTATAGGAAATCCACTTTAATACTAACATAAGAGTTTACAATGAAAACTAGTTATGCATTAGTTTACTTTAAATTATAATAAAACTAACTGTGTGGATTTCATATCTTAGCCGAGGATCAAAAGACCAAATCTTGTTCAAAATCAAAATATAAACTAGTCTTAGAGTTCTAAAAAGCATAATCTTCTTGAAATACCAATACTTATTTTTAGGGCTTAAACCCCATTCTTTTAACTCATATCAAATCATCATAAATTTCATACTCAATAGTACAATCTTAGGATTCTTTAATAATTCTAGTCAAGACAATGAAATTCAATTCTCAATCCATAAAATCATGCCACGCACATTAAGATGTGAAAGAAAACATGCAACTCAATATTTAAATCACTTGTAACATCAACATCTTTGAACAATGATAGTTGGGTATGAACCCTAAACTGAAATTCATATAATTTCATGTAAAATTCAACTCTAAAACTAGTTTTGGGAACAAGGATGAAAGGAGTATATTTGTTCATAGCCTCACATACCTTATTTGATTATTTGAATGCAAAATCTTGAACTTTTAATTCCTAAGGATGTTCTTGAAGTTCTTGAACCCTGAAACTTGAATTCTTGGTTATCTTGAAAAAGGAATGGTGAAACGTTGGATTTCTGTCACGCCCCAAATCCTATTAAGGCGGACTGGCACCCGTTGCCGGTAAGGCTCGGGAGAACCAACCTGTAGCAATACATTACCTATGAACATTATAAGTTACTTTTATACTAACATGCCCTCAAAAGATAAATGGGACTAGCAAGCCAAAAGATGTTGTATGACCAGGTCGTTGGAGCCACAATGTCTACGATACGATACATGACCATACTATACTTTACATAGTCTACAAAGCCTCTAGACAAGAAACATTATCTTATAAGGGTCGGGACAGGCCCCGCCTCATGATAAGATACTATACAATGCAAGAAGATATGATAAGACTCAAAGCCCCGAAGCAACCTGGAGCTCAGTGACTGCAGTTGATATCCTGTACTCTTACTGGGGAGGTTTATTAGCTTCTGCACCTGCAGCATGGAATGCAGGTCCCCCAACAGGGACGTCAGTACGAAATAATGTACTGAATATGTAAGGCAACATGTACTATGTATGAGATAAAAGCTCAAATGAAACCATACACTGCTGTAGGGTAAAGGACCACCTTTATGAATATTGTGGAGTCATGCATCGTATAACAATTATGTTACTTTACTCTTATCACTTGTATAATCTGTGCACAGCATGTAATACAGATGACCAGCTGATCAGTGGTAAATCTATATCAGGATCGACCCATGCTAGGCTTTCCTTTCACCCCTAGGATACCCCCTGTAATACTGGGATTGACCCATGCTAGGTGATCCTTTCACCCCTGGGATACCACCCAACAGAAGCAACTGTATACATATATCTTCTTATTACTTTTGAGATGAATCTTTGGTGGTCGTAACATTTGAGCTATAAGACTATAAGCATGACAAATGACAAGTATGTGACCATGTAACATCATATCACAATGAAAAGAGTGGGTTATACAATTAGTGAAACATGTAGGACATAAACAACGTATGAACTTTATTTAACTAAAAAGAAGACTCATATGTCATGGTATCCACTGTATGTATGCAGCAGTGACAATGCTCGAATCTGGACACACAAATACATGTGAAAGAGTGGAGTGGTTATATCGAAGTTTGTAAAGATCTCTATGTGCCAATAAAGACTTTGGATTCCATGCCAAATAATAAGAGATCGAATAGCCTTACATACCTCGACATATCAACTTGTTTTTACCTCGAAATGACTTCTTTTCTTCCAACTATTTATCTACAATATCATGTTTTAAAGCGGGTATTAGCAGCTAATCAATGCATCTGGACAGCCCAATCTCACAAGACACAACACTTTGGCAACAAACGTATAACCATCGACTCAATGGTGTTATTCCGACTTTCTCAATTCTAACTGTCTTCAACCAGTACACGTTATCATATACATGATGTATACAGCCTATATTAGCTCTATAACATGCTGGCAACAGTCCATAACTACAACACAGAACCATTTTACAAAACGCTCAACTAAGAAGCACAACATCTCGTCGTCTCCCTACATTTCGTCGTTAACAATTCATACTTGTCTCAACTTTGAACCAGATGCTCCCAACATATATATCCATCAAATAAACCTTAACATAGTCACAAAATAGCTCAAAACACAGGGGGAAACGTGAAACATCGCCCCCCTCATCAAAACAGTCCAATACGATTTTGGAAGCACATAAGATCATATAAGGATACTTGTTTCCAAAGAACTAGCAAAACAGTCCAGCAACCTTGGCAACCATATACACACTATAACATATTAATAACCTCAACTTATACCATATTAAAGTCAAAAATCAGGGTAAAAATCGTTCCAAAGCCAAGAAAACCAAACAACAACTTTCAGGACACAAGCTGTCCAGAAATTCCTGCACAGTGCACCAGCCGACTTATCTTGTTTTCCATGGAAAATTCATATCAAGTATATGGTCATTTTTACATACCTTAACTCCCAAGGTGTAGGTCTAATTCAAGAACTCAAAAAGTAGCCTTTGGTTGCCTTCCAAGGTGAAGAAATGCCAAGAGAAACTTAGAGAGAAAAGCTGAAATTTTTGGTCTTTTATTAGTTAACCTAAGGAGCTCGGTTTTGGTCCCTTTTTAAGGAGACCTTAGACCGACTTTCTCCTGATATTTTCAGCTGATTAACTCAAGTTGGTCAATGACTAATTTTCCCCTTTCACTTGGGCCTTTTGGATCTCTAAATCAATGGGCTTTAGCGGCCCATTTTCCTTAATCTTTCTTGCACTTTGTTTGGGCCCAATTTTGTTAGTAGTGAATGAATGTAGTTGGGCATATTATATAAAAATCTTGGGCTGAACATCTTGGCCCAATATAATTCTAAACCATTGGTTTTAATAGCCTCCCTAACTTGGGCTTCGTTTGTCACAAGACTTGGAAAGTTTCGGCGTTAAGCCTTGTCTTCGTTCCCCTTTCTTTTTACTAACATCTAGACTTCAAGTGAGTTCACTTATGAATGAATTATTCTCCCTCATGTATATATACATATATTTTTAAGCCAACCACACAGGTGACTCACCTGCTAGCTTCCTAAGTTCCATAAGCACGTCAATGATTTTCTCCGTTTAAGGCCACAGTCTCTAAATAGACTTCCATATAGTGCCCCAATCTAACACTTGAACACTTGAAAAAAAAAATTGGTAGTAATTAAATCAAGTCGTATGTCATTTTATGTGAACATTACTAGTACATGTAAAATGTGGGGTGTTACAATTTCTTGGATTCAACATTGAATATTTAGGGCTTTCTTGGATATAAATTTGGTTAATAAAGAGTGTAATATGCTTAATATAAGGTTAAATCATCTATTTTCATGAATTAGGGTGAGAGTAATTGACTTAAATGGCCTTATGAAATTTAAAAATAACAACTGGAGTTCGATTTTGCACCTTGGTGAGAAGCGGTGCTATTGCGTTGCGTTACTGGAAATGGATGAGTGTGAATTTGCACTTCACTGAGACGCGGTTCTATCGCGTTACATCACTGGAAATGGACGAGTGCAAATTTGCACTTCACCGCGATGCGTTACCTATTCCACTGTGATTTTTAGCGTGACATGGGTCAATTGCAGTGAGCTACTGGAAAGGTCGATTGTGATTTAGGGTCTTACCGAGATGCAGTATAATTGTGGTAAGTTACTACCTCACACGAAAAATTCCATAACTTCTAACCTGGGTATCAGCTTAAGGAAAAAATAGTATCGTTGGAAAGCTGACTCAATTATCTACAATTTGGTGGGTATTGAGCTGGAAAATTCTACATACATCAAGATTTATACACTTTAAAATTTGACCTTTATAGAATCAAACACCAATCTTTCGATGACTCTAAGGTTCTTCGCTCAACTTGGCTCTAAGTGATTTCTATGAACATTCTTCACCCACTAAACACTTCACACACTAGGAGCTGAACTAAACAAGGAAAAGCACGGGGTGTTACATTATTTTAGTAGATGAAATCTTAAGGGGTAGCTATTGGAGGTTAAGCGAATTAATGATAGGTTGATGTCGATTAAGTTGTTCATTAGAGGATATATGTTGAATGTTATTAGTGTTTATGCTCCATAAGAAGGGTTGGATGAGAAAGAGATGAGGCAGTTTTGGGAGGTTTTGGATCAAGTGGTGAAAGGTATTGTTTTTCATGGGAGGGGATCGATGGACATATTGGGTCTTTATCGGGAGGTTATAATGACATGCATGGTTATTTTGGTTTTGGGGAGTGGAATGAAGGAGGTGCTTCACTTTTTCATTTTTCTAGGGATTTTAGGTTGTGGAGAGCAAATTTAAGAATTTCGAAGAAGGAGGAACACCTTATTACTTTTAGTAATTCGATGGCCAAGACCCTAATAGATATTTTGCTCCTTTGGAAGGGAGATAGAACATTATGTAAATATTATAAAGTCATACCTAGCAATAATCTCTCAACCCAACATAAGTTATTTGTAATGGATTTGGTGCTTAAAAAAAACATAAAGAAGAGGGGTATGAGGGATCAACCCAGGATTAAGTGGGGCAGTTTTACTTAAGTTAATGTCATGAAAATTAGAGAAAGGTTAATGACTATAAAGGCTTAGAAAAGTACAGAAGATATAGATAGTTTATGGGAGACAATTTCTAGTTGCATTAAGGAGACATCTAGAGAGGAGTTGGGTGTCTTGAGAGGTCGATTTGGCAAGCACCGAGAGAATTGGTGATGGAATAAAGAAGTTAAAAGGAAGGTGGAGGCTAAGAAGGTGGCATATGCTAAGTTGGTTGTAAGAATTTATAACGGGGAGAAGAAGACAATAGGTGGAGTATAAGTTAGCTAGGTAAAAGGCTAAGCTAGCAGTTATGGTGGCTGAAACAACAACTTTTGAAAGTTTGTATGCAGCTTTAGAGGAGGAAGGCAGGTATAAGAAGTTGTATAGGCTTTCCAAGTCCTGGGAGCGGAGGTCTCGTGACCTTAACCAAGTAAAGTGCATCAAGGGGGAGGATGGCAAGGTTTTTTTTAAGATGCCCTCATTAAGAAGAGGTGAAAATCTTATTTTCATAGTCTTATTAATGACAAGGGGAACAAAGATTTCGTGCTGGGGTATTTGAAGAACTTTGAGGGGTGTATTAATATTATTATAGAGTATTAAGGTGGAGGAGGTTAAGGGGGTATTCATAGGATGCGTAGGAGTAGGGCAACTTGGCCAGATAAGATTCTGATAGATTTTTGAAGTACACTGCCAGGGCAGGTTTGGAGTGGTTGATAAGGTTATTTAACACCATTTTTAGGGTGGTGAAGATGCCTGAAGCTTAGAGATGGAGTATGATAATTCCATAGTATAAGAAAAAGAGGGTCATTTAGAGTTGCAACAACTATAGGGTATCAAGCTATTAAGTCATACTATAAAGGTTTGGGAATGGGTGGTAGAGTTGAGTCTAAGGAGGATCGTGAGTAATTTTGAGAATTAATTTGGTTTCATGCTAGGTCACTGGACTACAAAGGTCATTCACCACATGAGGATATTAGCAAATTAATTTAGAGAGGAAGAAGGACTTACACATAGTGTTCATGACAAAGTCCCTAAGGAGATTTTGTGGAGGTACTTAGAGGCTAGAGGTGTGCTCATGGAATACACTAGGTAAATTTATAATATATAGAATGGTGCAAAAACTTATGTGAGGATGGTAGAAGGAGATTTGGAGAACTTCCCTATTTTGACTAGGTTGCACCAAGGATCGACTCTTAGCCTATTTTTATTTTCCTTGGTGATGGACAGTTTGACGCAACATATTCAAGGGGAGGTTCCTTTGTGTATGTTATTTATTAATGATGTTATAATGATTGATGAGGCTCAGGGAGGTGTTACTGATAAGTTTAAGTTTTGGATACAAACCCTTGAGTCCAAAGGGTTTGGGTTGAACAAGACCAAGATGGAGTAATTGAAAAGTAATTTTTTTGATTTTTCATATGAGGCTAATATGGTAGTGAAGATGGATTCTTAGGACATTCATAAGAAGGAGTGTTTTAAGTATCTTGGGTCTATGATTCAAGAAAATGGCGAGATTGATGAGGATGTTACAGACCATATTGATGCAGGGTAGTTGAAAGAAGGTACAATTTTAGAGGTCTTGTGTGATAAGAAGGTACCTTCTTAGATTAAAGATAAGTTCTATAGAGTGGCAGTTCAATCGGATATGTTGTATTGGGCAGAGTGTTATCCAATTAAGAATTCCCAAATCCAGAAGTTGAAGGTGGCAAAGCTTAGGATGTTGTGATGGATGTGTGGATTTTCTAGGACTGATAGGTGTAGAAATTAGATTATTTGGGAGAAGTTGGGAGTGGCTATTATAGAGGAAAAGATAAGCGAAGTAAAGTTGTGATAGTTTAGGCTTATAATAAGGAGGGGAATGGATGCTCCAGTTTAGAGGTGTAAGAGGCTGGATATCGATGATTTTAGTTGGGGTAGAGGTAGATCAAATAAATATTGGAGGGGGATGATTAAACATGATATGGAGAAGTTATACTTTATAAAGGACATGACCCTTAATAGGAAGGCGTGGAGGACGCAAATTAAAGTAAAGGGTTAGGGGGTAGGAGTTTATCTATCATAGTAGGTAGAGTATTGATTTTTGTATCTACATATGTCGTTGCTTGTTAGTGATGTTTCGATGTTATCTTTCATTTTGAATAGATAGTTTATAGCATTACCTTATAGGTGCCTTGTTTTCATTATTTTCTAGTGGTATGTTATCCCATTTTTGTTGTGTGCTATTATATTTTCTATTTGTTGGTTGGTTATACTATTTTCTATCCTAATTCAAGGGTCTATCGAAAAATGCCTCTCTACTTTATTTTAGGTAGTGGTATAGACTGCGTACACTTACTCTTCCCAGACCTCACCTTGTGGGAATACACTAGGTATGTTGGTGGTGGTGGTGGTTGTGATGATCTAATAGGGTTATTATCAGTACCAGTGGTGTGTTTGGTGATGAATTAGTGAATTCACCTTGCTCACGTATGCTTTTATTCTCTTTTTACAAGCTCTAATCTTTCATGCACACCATATGTGAAACACCCTGGGCTCCTGGCCGTTGGAAAATTTCCTAGATTTCTGGTCTCTGGACAGGATATGATTAGGGGAAATGACTTATACATTGGGATAAGAGTGACATGTGTTAGTCATATGCAGACCAGTGTTGGTTGGTAGATTGGATTTGGTTTCTGAAATGGGTACAACTTGGGTGGTATGAGTCATATCGGTGGATACCGGTTGTTTGGTTACTTTACTTAGTCTTAGAATTTGTAACATAAGTTGGATCTGAGTACCAATGTCCCACCATGAGCTGTATGTTAGGGTACGAGTCATACCATGGACTCGTATGGTGGTCAGTATTCAATTCTTTTGTGATTCTATTCTTCCAGGGGTACAGATTGTAGGTACTAGTCATATACTTGGATACGACATGGTTTAAGGTGAGTCATACCTTGTACAGTGTTGGGTCAAAAGGAGATGGCCTTAGGTACGAGTGGTGGGTACCACTCATATTGGAGGGTACGATTGGTATGGATAGTCATACCCACCTAATGAGATTTTTGGGAGTTTAAGTAAGGGCAATCTGGATATTTCCCCACTTAACTTAATTAGGCCCATGGCTTATATTCCTATTGGAAGGTTATTTTCCCTATTATTATATTTATTAACTCTTAGAAACTTCTCTTAAACATTATATAATTCTCTCTAAAGTTTTTGGGTAAAGAAAGGCTAGGGTTTCATCTAAAGGATTACTTTGGGGCTTGTGTTGGTGATTTCTCTACATCATCTTCTTTGTTTAAGACATGTTCTCTTCCCTCATTGTTAGTTCCAACTAAGGGCATTGTTTTATACAATGTTTTCATGGTTTAATTATTGTATGGTTTTAGATTTTCAAATATAATTTAGGGGTGTTGGTTATAAATACTTGGTTATGGTATTCCCATGTTTTAATTACGCTTTTATATGCTTAAATGGTGGTTTTGGATAATTGGTTGCATGGGAATGGTTATTAGGTAATTGTCTTTGGTTTCAGAAATACTATACCCTCAATATGTTTTATAAAATGCATATGATAATGTTTTCACTACATTGTTGGATCTTAATGGAACTATTGCATGGTTTAAACTTGCTAATGGAACCCTAAATGGTTTGGAAGGGTTAAATGGAATGGTTTGGTTTAATATACATCCTTATGGGGTACAATAGAATCCCGCAAGTAAACTTACTAATGGAACACTTATGGGCTATAATGGAATCCCCCAAGGAAACATAATGGAATACTTGTGGAGTACATGGGACTCCCCCAAGTCAACTTCATAAATGGGTACACGGGAATCTCTTTACCTTAAAAGGGTTGGCTAAGGACAATACTTGCAATTTATAGTCGGTATGATGATATCACTACTTCTAGACTTGGTAAATAATAAATGGAATAATGGATTGGTTGGTTGGAAATGGTTTTAATTGGTCAACAATGGCAGGGTGTGATAGCTAATCATGAAAGTAGGAGTTTTATGAACAAACACTGGAAACTCATGTTTGCCGACATAAGGGGTAGGGCATGGCGACCCTTTTCGGATACTATGAGGTACGCAGGAATCCTCTAAGTACATTGTACATATGTATCATGGAGGGTAAGGGTACTTGGGAATCCCTTACTCTTATGATATCTCAAGTTCGTGCAGCTATACGCATCGGGGCCTGTTTAGGGGGTTACACTTGACCTATATATCCGGTGGTGGTTAAGGATGGTTAAACTTCATATTCACAGGTTAATGGTTTTAAATGCATACTAAACCTGATTCCCTTTCCTTGCATTGTTATATATATATATCTATATATGTATGGTTTGTATGCATATGGTTGGTTTACTTGGTTTTACTGGTTGGCATTATTTTATCCTTATCAAGAGCTTATGCTAAAGTTCACCCGCTAACCCATCTTCAGGAAGTTGTATCCCCACGCGATGCAGAAACCAGCCGTGCTACTCCTTCTTCTTAGCTATTGGACATTCGAGATCAGCTACTAGATTGAAGTGGTGATCTTTCATCTTTTCGGAAGGCTCCATTTCATAGATGTTAGTTTATACTTTGGTTTATTTTTGGATATTGGTTTTGGCTATGGTTGGGGGCATGTCCTAATCGAATTTTGGTATTCTTTTTGTTAGAGTCTTTCATGGAACTACTATAGGTTAATATGGGCGGGATCATTAGGGGTGTCATCCTTAGTATTGGAATTGATATTGGGGATGATATTTGTTAACTTTATTGTTGGTTGTTCCATCCTTTTTATTTGGAGATTATATATAATTGTTATGGAACTCATTTGGTTATGGTTTGGTTGGTTTAGATATTGGTTGGGTTCGGACTGTTGGACTCGGTTGGGTCGGTTTTAGGAATAGACCTATCCTAGAGTTTATAGTTATGGTATCTTATTATATGCTTAAAATTCAGCCAACTCAGCACAGGTGGCTGGAGGTTGAGTTAGGTAATGGGGATGGCTTTGGTTCCGATCGAACTTGGGACGCCCATTATGACAAGGCACCAGGTCGGGTTGTGTCAATATGTTTGTTAAAATGTCAATGAAAGAGAAATGCCTTGAATGCTACTAATGGTTAATGAATCCATTCTTAAGGCATTAATATGAGTCCAATTACTTCTTAATGGTAGAAAAATGGTACTTCCATGGCTTCGATTTTTAATGTTCTTATCATAGAATCAACAGGTGTAGTCTGAGTAACTCGAGAGACATAAATTCTTGTGTTGCCCTATGATAAATTGGGTGACACCAGTCTTAAGGGTATAGGGTCATCTTTATTTATATTAGTGCCATGGGTATTCTTTGACCTAAATTGGCAAAATATGAAGATAAGGGGGCAATGAAGAGTCTCAATAGTGGATTGTGTTAATGAAATAGACCTATGAATTATATTGACCATGTTACCTTGCGTACCCCTAAATTTTTATTTTGCTTTATTTTCTTTCTTAATATATGAAAATCCCTAAAACATACTTTATCCTTTTTCTTTCGCTTGGTTTTGTTCTTTTCTTTTTCATGGGTATATTTCCAAAGATGGTTTTGTCACCGTACATTAAGAAGGGCACTGCTCCGGAGAAAGTCAAGGCAAAAGCTATAACCAAAAAGGGCAAAGAACCAGCCTCTAAAGTAGTCCAACAAGTCCCGAAAATACAAACCACAGGTTGAGCTAGACGGATGGTTGGGGGTAGTTCTATCCCCCGACATGATAAGTTTCCTCTTGTAGCGAACCTTATTAGAGGAGCCCAATCTTATGAGGCTCCTAGTAAGATAGTACAGTCATCCACTAAAATGGACCCAAGCTCCTAGTGCACCACAAGGAGTCTTTACCCTCCTTTAATTTCTTTTTTTTTTTGCATTGGGGATAATGCAATGAATTTTAGTGAGGGGTGGGGCATCTTATTCTAAATTTGATTATTTGTGGCAATGATTGGATGGATTATAGAGGCATACTCTATTTTTTTTATTTTTGTGCTTATTTATCCCTCGTAGGGCTTGTTCTACATGGTCGACATTGCTTTAGATTTAGTCATTGTTGCGCATATTGATGATGATGCCAGTTATTTCCCTTATCAGAATTGTTTCATGCGATTAATATTAATGTGATACCCGATTGTGATTCTATTGGTACTGATAGTGTATTTTGGGTGATGCTTTGAGCATTTTTCTTGTCATCTTTTTAATATTTACTTAATTTATTTTCTTTGTCGAATCGAGAGATATTTCACCCATGATGGATGATAAGGAAAAATTCCAAAGGTGTCCAATAAACTCCAAAGGTTTTCTTCAAAACTCGGTTCTTTCACAAAGAGAAAAAAGATATTTTCTTTTCCTTTATACTTTTTTATATTTACTTAATTTATTTTCTTTGTCGAATCGAGAGATATTTCACCCATGATGGATGATAAGGAAAAATTCTTAGGTTCAGTACCTAGTATTTTGAGTTGATTTGGAATAGGCACATGTTCCAAAATTCTTTCAAAATGTCATTGGCATGGAACGAAAGATTTTGAGAAATATCGAATATATAGTTTTCCTTTTGAAAAAGAACAAGGTTGTTCATGAGCTTTCTCTTGAGTAAAAACATTAAATTCAATTTTTGTCTCTCTTTTACAAGGATGAGTCTTTGACTCGGAGTAACTTATTAAGATCAAATTGCTCAAATTTATTGGGAGACCAACTTTTTGATCTATGAGTACGATACATTTTGTGAGAGATTTTTTGAATATTTTTTTACATATGTGTACTCTAGAACTTGCCCCAAGTGTATTCAAAGCCAAATCCTAGGCAATCTTTGTTTGGAGGAGGACCCGATGCCATTTTTGATCTATCACATGGTCAAATTCCCACCTTAACAATGTTCCTTAGTAACCCATTTGAACCTTTTGCCCATTTTTCTTTCTTCTTTTAATGATAACATTCTATAACACCTAAACCCTTTTTGAAAATCTTTCTTTTGGTACTTAACCTCTTTTAATGCATCTCATGATTCTAAATAAGGAATTGTAGGTGAAAGACTAAGTTTGGGGGGTTACGTAATGGTGATATTGATTTAATGGTTGTTCAAGATCATAGTGTAATAGTGAACAATTGTGAACAATGATTTCCCTTCCATGGTTTTGAAGCTTTCATGTGTCCCTATTGTTATAGTGATCGAGTCCTGGGGTTATGAATACCCAAAATTTAGCTATTTACCTAGTTTTAAGTATCTACAGAATGATTTAATTCATACCATGATCAATATCATTCAGTTAGTTAATACGGTCTGATGTGGGTTCAATTAAGCTTAGTTTTGTCTAGTAGTTAGTGTCAGTTCAGTTGGGAGTAGGATTCAGCACCGAGAAAACCTAGGTATGGGGGCTCACCCGTCAGTTAGGAATAGATCCTCAGAAGTAATCCCTAAGTTCCAGAACTACGTAGCCAGAGTAGGTTTTGAGATATCACCCGCCAATTTAGGACTGACACTCTCAGGGATCACCCGCCAGTTTAGGAATGATAATCTCAGGGATCACCCGCTTGTTTAGGATTAATCTCAGGGGTTACCCGCTAGATTAGGACTAACTCCATATCCATTGTTCATACCCGTGGCACAGTACTAGAACCCTTACAACTGGGGTCATAAGTTAGACCCCGATCAGCTCAGCTTTGGGGCATGTCGATTAGATAATACCTCCTACAATTTCAGTTTCAGTATTCAATTAGGAACTCAGTTCAGTTTTTCTTGACCATAGCATACAGTTTATCAGTTATTTAGTTATCAAATTTTAGTATTTTAGTTTACAGACTATTTCAAAATCATGTTATATGCTTGGTCATGCATTCTTAGATTTTATAGCATTCACGTATGCATATCAAGTTATCTAATGTTATTCATTTAGTCAGTTGTTATTCATACACATGATCCTATGTATATCATCCTAACCTCATCTAGCATAATAGTATATTCAAAGTACTGACCGCATACTCATTTCTTGCGCTATGATGTATCATATCATAGGATCAGATGCTCAGGCTCCCGACCGCACTAATATATTCCAGCGCATCAACAACAGTAACAGTGGTGAGTCCTCATATTTCGAGGGCTAATTATGTTTATTTTAGTACTTCAGTCTAGTAGTCAATTGGAGTTAGTTGGGGACATGTCCCATCAACTGCACATTCATTCAGTTAGAAGCTTTCAGACCCCTTCATATAGTTATCTAGTTTTTCAGTTGATTGCCAGCCTTTACATTATTATTTTCATACAGTTGTTTCAAATTTAAGAGTTTAGTAATGTCTTAGTATTATAAAACTTAATGGAATATTTAGTTATTTAGCATATGTGTATCTTTTATTAGCAGTTTCATTTAGTGCTCACAGCAGGTACAAGCTCATGAGTTAGCTTGTGGTTACTTGTGACTGTAAGCACAGTGTGGCGTCCAGGGTGTACTCTCGGGGATTTATAAAGTTGGTATCAGATCCATGTTTTAATGTGTCCTAGAGAGTCTAAAAATCGTGTTGAGTAGAGTCTTGTGCATGGTTGTGAAGTGCGCCACACTTATGGACAAGAGACTACAAAATATTTTAGAAAAAGTTTCCCTTATTTCAGTATTCATGTCGTGTGCAAGGGTATGAGCTCAATTTAAACTCTCTTTCTAATTAAATCTTCTTCCTATTTACAAAACATGCATCCCAAAAATACTAACAAAATAACAAATGGGAATCAGCCCGCACCTCCACATATTCAGAAAGATCATCCCAAAAAGACTAATGGAAGGAGAAATGGGAATCAGCCCGCACCTCCACTTATTCAGGAAGATCCCCTGAATGAGAATGTTTCTCATGCTGAATTTAGAGCTGTATTCACCACTCTAGACACTCCATAACAGCTTAGAATAAGTAGCAGGCTGCTATCCCAGCCAATCCGGTGGCTAATACCATTGCAGCTAGGATTCAGGATTTCACCCAAATGAACCCTCCATTATTTTTGGGATCCAAGTCTGATGAGGATCCGTAGGAGTTCCTAGACCCTATTCAGAAAGTAACTGACATTATGGGTGTGACTTCTAGTGAGATGATAATGCTCAAACTACACCTCTCTTACAAAAATGTAAGCGATCGTTGTAAATATATAATCCAACTAGGTTGGGGTCGAATTCCACAGGGAATATGGTGTGAATTTGAGTTATCTGTAGGTTAATCAACTGATAGTTAGCAATTTCCTATGAATGGGGGATTCTGGAAAGGTAGCAAATAATTATTTCTCAATTCAGTGTTTGAAATCAATATGATAAGGGAAACCAGAGTTATGTTCATTATAGGTGTTGGGATTTGACAGACACTAGTAACGGTTCAAAATTCTTGTGGTAGGTAGGAACAGCAGACTATCCTTGTTGAAGTTATGTCTAAATATTTGTCAACCTATTTATACATTTAACCACCTAATTCTTTCGAACTTAGGGAATTTATATTTCATAACAGGATGTTATCTTAAGTTAATTAATCTTGTTACAGCATTAATTATTAAATGGAAGTTTGATGCTTTCAAGTCCCTGATAATGATTTGCTTCTTACTAGGGTCGATTTCTTATCTCAAGCAAATCACTAGTAAGCAAGGCCTATTGTTTGCAACCAATAGTCAGAATAAAAAATAATGGAATTAACAAGAACTTTCTACCACCGTTAGAATCTTGAACACATAGTTACGTTACAAATTCAAACCCATAGATCCCACAACTCGAGTTTTGGGAATTTAGCTACTCATAATATAATAATCAAGACAAAGAGTTGAATTCATAATTTGATAGATGAACATACAGCAAGATGAATACCAACAAGTATTTCTCAGATTTGATCATAGTAGAAAAGCCCAAACAATGGTAACAATCTCTCCAAAGATAATTGTCTTGTTAAAGTCAGAAAACTAAAGAGAAAAAAAATTACCAAGAACTTCCCATTCTTTCTTCATTAGAAAACCCTAACATATGCTTTAAATAATTCAGCCTAATTATGGAAACAAAATCACAAATCACAGTAATTTCTCGGATAGACGACGACGTGTGTGATGGCTTATCAAGAGTCTGATACCTTATCAAGAATGTCGTCAGCTCCTCTTTACATTTGAACAAGTTCTTTCTTCAGCTGATGATGAATCCTGACAGCTTATCAGATATGTGACGACTTATCAGAATTGTCGCCTCTTCTTCACTTCAAGTCTTATTCCCTGCCTAAGCCTAACGACGAGCCTGATGGCTTATCACAGATCATCGTTACTTCTTATAGCTGAATCCTATTCTCTATCTAAGGCTGGTAGCAACTCTAATAGCTTATCACAAGGATGATGACACCTCCCTCTCTACTTGCTCAGAAATCAACTCTTTTACTTCCATTATTGTTGGTTCTCTTGCATCTTGACTTTTACTTCAATGTAAAAGAGAGATCAATCAAAAATGACAAAAGTTGCTTATGAATTTGCAATTATTCCCAATTAAAAGCCTCAAATGTGTTAGCATCTGCTCACACATCAACACCCTCAACTTAAAACAATTGTTTGTCCTCAAGTAACTAAAATACAACCAAGAGGATACAAAGTACATTTGGCAATCAACCATCTATAATATATCAAAACATATTCACCATCTCCAAGGTCAATTAATTTAAAAAACAACTATGAATATTATTGAAGAACAACAATGCGACACACAGGAATCAAGATATGGCATCAATTCAGCAACAACAACCATGTATGTACCAAGATTACACTATCCAAACAAGTTATCAACTAGCAACGTAACCAGTGTTCCCTCACTATAAAGAAGTCCCACTTCACTTATATCAGACATCATATATGTAACCATGGGGGCTATCAAAGGACACTCACTCTCAGAATGAAGTTCCAATCAATGTATGTCAAATACCATAGGCTTGCCCTTATATTCATTACCAAGATTTTCTGACAGGTTAGCTAGGATCTCTATAGGTCTTCTCTTTAGATTGTAATGTAGGCTTGCGGCTGGCATGATACTTGATGATATTTAAAGTGACTAAGCCTCTTTGACACTACACTTGTTTCTGGGGTCTCATTTATTAACCTTTTTCTATTCTTCTCTTTTCTTGATCACACATATTCAGGATGGGTGCGGTCTTTTCTACAATCACTTTTTCTTTTTTTCACAACTTTTCTTTTCTTGTTCATTTCCATCGCACCCAGCTTTTTATTCTTTTCTTTTATTCTACCTTTTTCCAGACTTATTTTACATCATGCACACCTATTATAGCCACCCTCAACTTAGTCCATTTGCCTAAGTCAAGTTGAATAGTGTCCAAGGAGGACCAGGGCCAAAGCAGGTTCATTATGATATAAATGGGATGGTGATAGGTATCATAAAAATACATAGACTATTCAGGATCAAAATAGGGATCAAGGGATATTATGCATACAGTGAAGGTCATTTAGGCTAAAAGTGGGCTAATATCAAAATGGCCTATGATCCTTTCCTAACCCCTATCCTTTAACCTAGGTAAGACTAATCAGGCAAGTTCTGGATTTAACATACAAAGAAAACTAAGTAAGATCTCACACGCACATGGCATACAAGTATATCACAAGTTACTGCTTATCTAGTTCATGCAATTGTTTAGCAATGATTATCAAGTCACTAGAACTAATACCATAACAAGATGCACAGTGGTCATAATTAGATGCAAATTACACAGTTAAATAATAAGACCATTTGAGATATGTTCACAAAATAACAAAACCATGTTAACTACCTCAGGTACTTGTATTTCTCCTAGTCAACTACAAAATGTTACAATAACAACTCACCTTACACCCTCCACTTAAAATCAAAGAAACACTGAACTTAGGGTTAGGGTATACCTAGAGTAGATTAAGCTCGGGGATCATAAGTCTATAACCCTGTTGTTGCATCCTCAGCTGCCTTATCTCTATTGGGAGCCTCCTTCCATTCTGACATATCTGACCTAGCAGTTGTTGGAGGCCTACTATTTGAGGCACCTATGGCTCTCGCTCGTAGGGCCTCCTCCCATTTCTCATTGTCAGCTCGGGACTCGATCATCGCCTTCTTTGTCTTCTTTTTTTTAACCTTCTTTCTCGCCCTCTTATTCACTTTTATTTCTTTATCTATGTTAGGCCTTTCTCTCTTACCCTTACCTTTATTCTCACCCTTCTTCTTCTTTTTCTTCATTGGTTTCCCCGTGAGATCAAGCAATGGGATGTCACCCTTAGACTCATCAACAGCGAGATCTACATACACCATAAGTTGGTGCTGCTGTAATACTCCAACATCCACCTTTACCTTGTCCAGGGATGATCTAAATTGTGCAAGGTCTGAGCCCGACAATTCTCTTAACTTTGTATTGAAAGGGTTTTCAAAATCATCAATCCGACCAGGCAAGGCTCGGAAGGGCTCAAGTGTGACCTTAATCCTCTTGTCTACCGCAGAGACAAATTGTTTGGCAAAAAGTTACAGCTGATCCTCGCACCACTTAGCTTGTTTTTTACTCTCCTAAAATTCATTGGGTTGAAGGCAAATTCTGTGGTAAACACAGAAGCTGAAGGATTTGTTTCATTTCCAAGCACTAAATCTGCTAGTGCTGAGGATGTCGGTGGTGCAGCTTCAGAATCCTGCACCTCTACATTAGGTGCTGAGCTGGTATCTATAACTAGTGGATCTGTTGTAACCCCTTCTCCTCTGTCAAGTGTCAGCCTCAGCTGATTTTTATCATATCAAATGGGCTTATGGGTCTTCTTGGTAGGTAGTTCATTGTCTATCCCTACAACCTCAAAAATATTGGCTGCCTTACACAACCTCATAATTAGACAAGGAAAAGGATATTCCATTTTGGGCCTTGAGACTCAAATTTTCATGTCCTCAACAATGATCTCTCCGAAGTTCAACTTGAGTTTAGCCGCAATACTTGCGACCAGTATTTCTCTATCGTCTCCAAGGATTCTATCTCTCTTAAGTAAGCATAAAATGGGTGCACACTACACCCCACCAAAACCTTACCTCTTGAGTTAGGGAGGCCTTGAAAATCCTTTCATTCGGGTTGGTCAACCATTCAAGTTTTTCTTCAGCTATTAAGGTGGCTAACCAAGACCATTGATTTTCATAATGCTTCAACCGACCGTAGAATATAGGTGACTTGGCCTGAGGAGTGAATTTGGGGCCATGAAGAAATCTGTTGATTGTTGTTTTTGAGAGATCCACCATCACACCCCGTGCTGGAACTCTATCCAACAAGGGCTGATCTGCTTATTTCTCCCCTTCTCATCAGATGTTCTCCAATCGAGCCTAATAGTTTGCATAGAACTCCCAAACTAGTGTAGGGCAAAATGCGCTTCCTCCTTTTGCGGTCCATCCTAAGTCGTAGTCTCGGAATTTCTTCTCCACTTCAGGATATCTGCTCAACCCAGTAGTGATGATCTTCTTTTTTTCAAATATTGGCCTTTTAATGGTCCTTATTTTAGTTCTGAGAATCCCATCATAGAAGATTTTCTATGCCTTGGGAATTTTCCACCTACCACTATCTCGAACCCTGGGGTTCTTGCATTTAACCAGAGTCCCCCAAATCGGAAATTCTTCATCATCCTGTTGGTCAGCAAAAGGGGACTCAGATGATGGTCCCTCAGATTTAGGTTGCTCAGAATCAGCATGCTCTAACTCAGGCTTCCCAAACTCAGAATGCACAGACTCAGGCTACTCAGAAGCCGTCTTTTCAGAAGTTATACTGTCAGGTGGTGGTGTTGCTTCAGTATCACTTTCTTCACTCTCCTCCACCTCAACTGGTGGAGGTGGCAAAGTTTTTTTGGACTTTTCTTCTTTCTTCGCTTCCTGAGCAGTGGCTCCTCCTCATAATCGAATTTCTCATCGAAGAGTCTCTGAGGTAAACTCCCCTTTGTCACTTTCTTTGTAGATTTTTGGATCTTTCCTTTGGGTGCCATTATAAGACCTGTACCAAAAAAAACCACTCAATTATCACTCATGATCATACAACTCAAAAAGTTCAATCATTATAATTCCACTTCCCTAAAAAGAGGTTCGTAATTGTATTAGATCAAAGTTGTGATAACATGGTCTGATAAGCCGTCACAAATATGATAGCTTACCATGCGTGTCATCATCCTTAAACAAAACAAGCTTATTTTTCTCAACTTGTGATGACATAGTCTGATAAGCTGTCACATTTGTGATAACTTATCAAACACGTCGTCAGCTCAGAATACAACATCCACCTCAGTTTTAATCTTGATTATCAATCCACTTTCTTCTTAGAATCATATGGAGTTGTGTACTTGAGCTAAGCCCTATGTTTTTATACTTAATACATCACGGTAAACCCTAGATTCTATTTTTCACACAATGGCAAGTTAAGCTTGCCTCAATCTCTTTGAGACTAAGATTTACATCATTTTCATTACTTACCTAATGAAGAGGAGAGTTGAGTTATGAGTATACCTTATAAGCAACTTTAATTTGGTTCGCGAGTTAAAGAAAGTAGCAGATGAAAGAAGAGTTCTTGTTCTTGACTTCAAACCCACACTCTCAAGAAAGGATATTTTTCTTGTTTTACTTAGGAAATAATTTTGAAAAGAGAAAGTAAATAAACTAAATATTGAAGGAAATAAAACATAAAGAAAATAAAGAAGATACGTGGGAAGGTGAAAGGGTTTAACTGTGGGCCGGGTCAAATTTTCAGTATTTGGGCTCAAAATTACCTGACGGCTTATCAAATATCTGATATGTCATCGCAGATGTCGTCAGCCTTAGGCAGAGTGTTACCTTTTTTTGGATTTTCTGATGACATATCTGATGGCTTATCACAATTGTGATTGCTCATCACATCTATCGTCAGGGTCACTTGGTTGACTACATTAATTTTTACCTAAACCCCTACATACCTCTTCAGTTCATTATGCTTTCTATCTAAATAAATCAAAACAACTTGCATTTAAGAATAAAAATTTAGGTTGCCTCCCAATAGTGCTTGATTTAATATCGTGGCATGACTAGGTTATCTTGAATACTCAGACTTCATCAAGATACCATACTTATACCTCTTTCCTATCTTCATAAAACACATCCATGATTGAGAATACACTCATCTCCTTTTGTTGTGTCATGGATGAGTGCATTTCGAATCTTGATTCTTTGTCATTGAACCTGAACTTCAGCTCATGTAGCTCCATATCCACTACCATTATCCCAGTCATAAGGAATGCTCTACCCAAAATGATGGGTACTTTAAAGTCCACCTCACAGTCTAGGACTACAAAATCAGAAGGAAGTATAAAGTCGGCCACCTTTACCAATACATCATGTAATATTCCTACTGGCCGCTTTATAGATCGATCCGCCATCACCAACCTCATGTTTGTTGGGGTAGGATACCCCAATCCCATATTTTTATGCACGTCTAGCGACATCAGATTTATGCTCGCCCCCAGATCACATAGGGCCTTATCAAAACTGAGAGACCCGATTGTACATGGATTAGTGAATGCTCCTGGGCCTGTCTTCTTCTGCATGAAGGATCTCATAGAAATAGTTCTACAATGATGGATATTATACTCTGGTTTGTACCTCACCACTATTTTCTTCATCACAAGGTCTTTCATGAATTTAGCATACCCTGGCATATGCTCGAGTGCCTCCACCAAAGGCACATTTATTGTTAACTGATTCAACATTTCCATGAATTTACTAAATTTTGTGTCGTCAACCTTCTTCTTCAATATTTGAGGAAAGAGAGGTGGTGGTCTTGGGAGAGTTTTCACCAATACTTCTTTTTCCTTCTCTTTCCCTTTTTCCAATTTATTAACCTGCTGATGATTAGAAGGGATATCAATTCTATCTAGCTTCTTCGACTCCACTGGATTATCTTTTTCAAGCTCACCATCTACTTCAATCACATATTCAACTCCACCTTTTCCCACAAAAGGTCCAGGTAATATCTTACCACTTCTAATGGTAATCGCCATATATGAGCCATCATTCTGTGGATTCTGAACTGTATCACTAGGTAGAGTTCCACACTTCCTCTGGTTTAGCACTGTGGAGAGTTAGCTCATTTGTTGTTCCAGCTATTTGATCGAATTAGAGTGCGAGTTTACCAATTGACTCATAGAGGAAAGATCGGTCTTCATGGTAGGCACCCCTGAGTTGGTATCCTCCACTCTCTTTAACAATTTAGCCATTATATCCTCCATGGACATCTTTTTAGAACTTGTTGTAGTAGCCTCATGATTTCCAGGAGGGACATATAACCCACTTCTATCATAATTGCTCCTTCAATTTCCTTGCTCCTGGTTCTTATATCCAGCCTTGTCATAATAATTCCGACCTTGATTTCCTTGGCTATTGCCTCGAAAACCCCCCTGATTATTTACATAGTTCGCCTCTTCTTCTAAGTCGGACTCCACTTTACCCTGCAATCCCATAGCCTTCACTTTCTCAGTGTTACCTGATAGTAAATGCTTGGTTAGAAAGTCCATCTGCATTTTTAAGTGAGTCATATCTTGATCATGCTCCTCGTCTCTTCTGCATTATTCCGAGGTCATACCAATAGAAACAGTGGGGCTTGCTACAACAGAGTCTCTGGTATGCCATGCCCGACTCTATTTGGTCATTCTCTCTACAATTTCTGAAGCCTTTGGGAATGTAAGATCAACAAACTAACCATCAATAGCATTATCTACAATCATTTATGTCACAGGGTTAAGTGCCTTGTACAAAGTCTCTATCAAGTGTATGTCCGTCATGTTATGGTTCAGACACTGCATCAGCTTCTTTTTTAATCTCTTGCAGGTTTTATGCAAGGCTTCAGTTGGGAGAATTCTAAAGTTAATGATCTCATCCCTTAACTGTACCCTCTTAGAAGGTGGAAAGAACCTTTCTAAGAAAACTCCTTTCAACTGCCTCCAGTTGGCTATAGAATCGGGTGTCATCTCATTAAGCCACAATGCTGTCTTCCCAAACAGAGACAATGGAAACAATCTCAAACGGATAGTATTCTGACCCACTCCTGGGTTATCAAAATATTTACAAATGGTGACAAAGTTCACCAGATGCAAGTTTGAATCATCCCCAGGAAGGCCACCAAACAACCCTTTCAGATGAAGGAGTTGAATCATAGTACTAGTAATGTTGAATTTTGCCCTAGGTGCTAACGGTGGTGGAATAATTTTACCCATTGCACCTGCTACATCGATTCCATCATCATCATCATTGAGGTCATACTGGACCGGCTGGTGATCTTGCCTTCCTTGGAACGGACAGTTCCTGTTAGCATTACGTTGTATAAGTGCAAATATTTGCTCTGCATGCCTTGGGTTACCAAGGTTTAGAAACTCCTTATCTCTCAAGTCTTCATCCTTAGGATTTGGATGCCTTACTTGTTGACCGTTATTCTACACATTCACCTGAGCTCTAGCTAAGGTTGCTAACCTGTCAGAATTCTACTGGTCTGCCATTCTCCCAGGTTCACCGAAACTTCTGTCTCTTGGCATACACTACAAAATACATGCAGCAAATAAAAACAACAAATAAACATAAAACTAGGAAACTTGAAAAACAGTCAATTAGCGCATAAAAACTTCAATTTACAACTGTATTCCCCAGCAACGGTGCCATTTTTGATAATGCTCAAACTATACCTCTCTTACAAGAATGTAAGCGATCGTTGTCAATAGATAACCCAACTAGATTGGGGCCAAATCCCACAGGGAATATGGTGTGAATTTGAGTTATCTGTGGGTTAATCAACTGATAGTTAGCAATTTCCTGTGAATTGGGGTTTTTGGAAAGATAGAAAATAATCATTTCTCAATTCAGTCTTCTAAATCAATATGATAAGGAAAACCATAGTTATGTTCACTATGGGTGTTGGGATTTGACAAACGCTAGTAACGGTTCAAGATTTTTGTGGTAGGTAGGAACAACAGACTATCCTTGTCAAAGTTATGTCTAAATGTTTCTCAACCTATTTAGAAATTTAACCACCTAATTCTTTTGAAATTGGGAAATTTATATTTCATAACAGGATGTTATCTCAAGTTAATTAATCTTCTTACAGCATTAATTATTAAATGGAAGTTTGATGTTTCCAAGTCCCTGTTGATAATTCACTTCTTACTAGGGTTGATTTCTTATCTCAAGCGAATCACTAGTAAGCAAGGCCTATTGTTTGCAACCAATAGTCAGAATATAAAATAATAGAATTAACAAGTAGTTTCTGCCACCATTAGAATCTTGAACACTTAGTTACGTTACAAACCCAAACCCATAGATCCCACAACTCGGGTTTAGGGAATTTAGATACTCATAATATAATAAGCAAGACAACAAGTTGAATTAAAAATTTAATTGATGAACTTACATCAAGATAAATAGCAACAAGTATATCTCAGACTTGATCACAGTAGAAAATCCCAAAACAATGGTAACAATCTCTCCAAAAATAATTGTCTTGTTAAAGTCAGAAAACTAAAGAGAAAAAAATTTACCAAGCATGTCTAATTCTTTCTTCATTAGAAAACCCTAGCATATGTTTTAAATACTTCATCCTAATTATGGAAACAAAACCACATATCACAGTAATTTCTTGGACAGACAATGACGTGTGTGACGGCTTATCAGGAGTCTGATTCCTTATCAAGAATAGCGTTAGCTCCTCTTCACATTTGAACAAGTTCTATCATCAGCTGATAATGAAGCCTGACGACTTATCAGATATGTGATGACTTATCATAATTATCATCTTTTCTTCACTTATGGTCCCATTCCCTACCTAAGCCTAACGACGAGCCTGACAGCTTATCACAGGTCATCGTTACTTCTTCCAACTAAATCTCATTCTTCGTCTAAGGTTGACGGCAACTCTGATAGCTTATCACAAGGCTGACGACTTATCAGACAAGTCATCAGCTATACTTCCCTCTCTACTTGCTCAAAAATCAACTCTTTTACTTCTATTATTGCTAGTTCTCTTGCATCTTAACTTTTACTGTAATATCAAAGTGAGATCAATCAAAAATGACAAAAGTTGCTTAAGAATTTGCAATTATTCTCAGTTAAACGCCTCAAATGTTTTAGCATCTGCTTACACATCATGAGAGTGCAGATTTAGGTGCTTACCAGTTGCAGGATATAGATCACACCTGGTATAAGTAGTGGAAGGGAGATAGAGGCACAGATACAGGACTTGTTGAGTGGGAGGAGTTTGTTATAGCCTTTTTAGATAGGTTCTTTCCCTTAGATTTAAAAAATTCTATTGTGTAGTAGTTTATCAATTTGAAGTAGGGTAACATGTGTATGAAGGAGTATTCTCTTAAGTTTACCCAATTGGCTAGGTATGCTCCTAATGTGGTGTCTGATAATAAGTCTAGAATGAGTAATTTTTTTCTAGTGTAGATGATAGTGTAGTCAAGGAGTGTAGGACTACTATGTTGATTAAGGAGATAGACTTGTCTAGTCTTATGGTTCATGCTCACCAAATTGAGGAGGAGAAATATAAGGAGAAGGAAAGAGAGAATAAGAGGGCTAGGATAGGTAGTTTTTATTTTTCTCAACCAAGGTTAAAGGTTAGTAGCCATTCTTAATTTAGTTAGAAGTTTTCAACCCCATCTCTATCTTCATCTAGTGCACCAGTACCAAAGTTCAAGAATGATACTCGGGATGAGGTGTCTGACACCAAGACCCAGGGTAGTGGGAACAGTGATTGTACCCATATGCTTTGCAGAGAATGTGGTAAAAATCACCTAGGTATGTGTAGAGTTTAAACTGATGTATGTTTTGGGTGTGGTAAGACAGGCTATATATTTTGGGAGTGTCGAGTAATGGCTCATATGGGAAAGGATTTATGTCAGAAGGGTCAGCCCAACCGTCCTCCAGTTCCATTCAGTTGCTCGACACAGTAGGGTGCCATATCTAGTACCACCAGTGGTCCACTTCATAATAGACTTTATGCACTCCAGTCCCGACATGATCAAGAAAGTTCTCCTGATTCGGTTACGAGTACGTCACAGGCCTATCATATTCTTGTGTATATTTTTGTAGACCCCGAAACTTCACTTTCTCTTCGTAACCCCTATTTAGATGTCGAGTTTAGTGTCAGTCCCAAAACCTTAGCAGAGTCTTTTTCAGTGTATACCTCAGTGGGTAAATCTATCCTGGCCATGCGAGTATACAGAAACTGCCCGGTTTCAGTATCCCAAAAAATCACTTCAGTTTATTTTAGAAATAGAGCCATTCAATTTTAGTTTTTGAATGAATCAATCATTGAATAGAGGGGTAGTAACTAAGTTCTTAGGAGTCAGACATATTTTAAAATTCTTTCTCAGAATCCTGTGATAGCATATGATCTAGAATTAGAGGTATGAAACCCAGAGATTAGCAACAGTAGTAGAGTTGGGATGGTGTTATCTGAATTTAAGCAGATTATATTTCATGGGTCTAGTTAGATGAAAGGTGAATCAGTAGGCTTGAAGCAGTGCATGCAAGAATTTAGGTTTTTTAATTTGAAATATATGTTGTGGATGTGATATTTGTAGGCTATGATGAAAGTAGTAAGGCTATTAAAGATTTGGGGATATCCATATTATGTCTTAAAATCTAAGTTTGAATCTTTGGAGGTTGATCTAATAGAAATAGGACTTAAAAATTCTAAGTTAGTCAATTTTAAGTTGTTATATAATGATCGTTTGGGATATAGAGGGCTAGGAGTTGTATCTCAGAAGAAATTACCAGCAACAAGTTTTACATTATCGAGCATAGTCATTTGGGGTGAGTTTACCAGTTATGTCTAATGTTATACCCCAGATTCCAGAGTAAAGCAGTGGAAGTTTAGTTTAGAGATATTGATTAAGTGATTCCCGTAGTTAGAGTGATGACTTTAAGCTAAGGGGGAGATGATAGAACAAGTAACCAAGTCGGGCTCTCTGGTTCTAGTAGTGATGCCACCGTGTTGTGAAAAAACACTTGAGAAGAAAATGCCCAATCCATTCTTATCTCATTGCAAGGTTTTCAGTCATCATGATATCTACTCATAACTTATATGTCAGCTCCATGATCATAGTTCATGCACATCATAGAAAATTTTGTACACTTCCAGTCCCTAGTATAATGAGTTCTAATTTACTTAGCAGTAAGAACTATGTTCCACGAATTTATGAACTCCAAAATCAGGTCATGCAGCTCATGACTCAAGTACTCATCCTTTACAGTATGTTCAGTTCCAGTACTCAGGCTACACTCTCAATGATCAGCGAAATTTAGATTTTTGTAATGTATATCCTCAGATTTGATTTCTTGATGAATTCAAGTCATTGATACTCTATTCCTCAGAACTTAGTTTCATATTCCATATATTCAGTCATAATTCAGTTCATAAGAGTATTGTACATCATCTCAGTCTTTTCTTAGTATTTCAGTCAAGCCATTATCATTTGGGGGACGAACTATCGCAAGGGGGAGATGTTGTAACACCCTTGAGTTTTCATGTACTAAATCTCTCAACTTTTCTTTACGAATCCAGATCCAGACTGAGGTAGTGATTACTTATAAGTTGACTCTCTTGTTTCTATTTCAGCTATATACTCACCTTCATGTCATTGTGTGCATTCACGAATTAGTTCAGTCAATCACCATGTTTTAGACTCAATCTTGTAATCATGTTATAGTTATGCATGTTTAGTATATAATCTCAGTTCCTTCAGTACCCTCAGCTTAATCAGTCTTATTCGAGGATAAATGATCGAAAGGGGGAGATATTGTAATACCCCATACTTTTCTTAGTTCAGTTCAACTTTTAGTACATGCCCAAAGGCTTAAAATCTAAAAAATTAGCTAAGTGTTGGAGACTTAGTTTTATTTTTGGCCTCTTAGCTTAGATGATTTTTAAATTGAATTTTTGACCTTAAGACATAATTTTTTGAGTTGATTCATGTTCAAGGGTTTAAGTATCATGTCTTGAGTGAGTTTTGGATTTTTCGAATGAGGTTTGGACCATGTTTAGATTTCTAAAGTAGTAGCTCACCGCGATTGGCGTTCCAGTTGTGAATTTTAATTTCCAGAGGCAGTTTAGTCTTTTTCCACCACCCCCAAATCATGAAAACATAGGATTAAATAGTTGAAAGGGCATATTTTGCCCACATTCCCCAATTTTATTCAACAAGAAACCCTAAACTATCTAATTGTTCATCAAGATAAACCTTCTCCCCATCCAAGAAAGATCAAGAATTGGGGTTTCCAAGCCAAGAACATTCAATCTTGTGATAGTCTTCAGGATTTAATCCTTAGAGGTATGTTAGATTTTCATCCATGGTTCCTTTTCACCCATGGAGTCCAAGAATTCATTTTTTTTATGTTTTAAATTATGAAATTTCATGTTTATAATGATTTATCTCCATGAAGCTTTTATGAATTCCAATTATACATGATGTTTACAATATATTTTTGTTGAAAATAGCCCTTACACGTTTGAAGCATGGAATTTCATTGTTAAATCCCTAAATATGGTTTTAATATTGCAATTAAACTATTCCCATATTTTTCACTCATTCCCATGCTTAAGTCCATGAATTTCTTACCACTTAAATTTTAAGTTAAGATTATAAATTGTTTCAAGTGGAACGCATTATAGAATATTTTAAATATGGTGGTTTCCATATCATGTTCATGAGAATTCAGAATAAATCCTTAGTTTATGATCTTGTCATGTGATTGTGCTATCTCATCGTGTTTAGAGGTATTCTCATATTTAAATTCATGTCTCCTCTATGTTTGATGAAATACTTAAGTGAATAATTATGAACAATGATTTCCCTTCCATTGTTTCAAAACATTCATGTGTCCCTATTATTATAGCGATCGATTCCTGAGGGTTATGAACACCCAAAATTTAGCAGTTTACCTAGTTTTCAGTATCTATGGATTGATTTCAGTCATACCATGAGCAATGTCATTCAGTTAGTTAATACGATCAGTTGTTGGTTCAGTTAAGCTTAGTTTCATCTAGTAATTAGTGTCAGTTCAGTTGGGAGTAGAATTCAGCATCGAGAAAACCTAGGTATGGGGCTGCACCCGTCAGCTAGGACTGGATCCTCAGAATCAAACCCTAAGTTCCAGAACTACATAGCCACCGTAGGTTATGAGATGCCACCCGCCAGTTTAAGACTGACACTCTCAGGGATCACCGGCCAGTTTAGGACTAATCTCAGGGGTCACTCTCCAAATTAGGACTGACTCCATGACCATTGTTAGTACCCATGGTATAGTACTAGCACCCTTTCAACTAGGGTCACAAGTTGGAACCCGATCAGCTCAACTTTGGGGCATGTCAGTTAGATAATACCTCCTATAGTTTCATTTTCAGTATTAGTTTAGAACTCAATTCAATTTTTCTTGACCATAGCATGCAGTTTATCAGTTATTTAGTTATTTGATTTCATTATTTTAGTTTACAGACTATTTCAGAATCATGTTATATGCTTGGTCATGCATTCTCAGATTTTACAGCATTCACGTATACATATCCAGTTATCTCATGCTATTCATCCAGTTAGTTGTTATTCATACACATAAGCCCATGTATATCAGCCTAACCTCATCTAGAATACTAGTATATTCAAAGTGCTGAACATATACTCGGTTCTTGCACTATGAAGTATCATATCATAGGATCGGACGCTCAGGTTCCAAACCGCACTTAGATCTTCCAGCGTATCTCCAGCAGTAGCAGTGGTGAGTCCTCATATTTTGAGGGCCAATTATGTTTATTTTAGTACTTCAATCCAGTAGTCAGTCAAAGTTAGTTGGGGAAATTTTTTATCAACTCCACAGTCATTCAGTTCGAGACTTTCAGACACTTTCAGACAGTTATCATATTTTTTAGTTGATTGTCAGTCTTTACGTTATTATTTTCAGACAGTTTTTTCAAATTTAAGAGTTCAGTAATGTCTTAGTATTATAAAACCTTATGGAATATTCAGTTATTCTGTATATGTAGATCATTTATTAGTAGTTTCGTTCAGTACTCATGCAGGTACTAGCTCATGGGTTAGCTTGTGGTCACTTGTGACTGTAAGCATCTTGTCGTGTCTAGGGTGTACTCCTGGGTGTTACACATAGTTTGTGGTAAGATTATTATATTATAGGATGATTTAAGAAAGGTGTATGTAAGGTTTTCAAATCATGTGCTTAAGAAATAAGAGATAAGTTTAATGAAAAAGTTGAATAACCTAGACCATAGCAATTAAAGAGAAACTAGATAAATAAGGGGATATGAAAGGATTAATGTTATAACATTTCTTGAAAAATCCAAATAAGTGAAGAAATTAAATTGTGTGTCAGATTTGTATGGTAATTTCTAAGCTAAAGGTTAAGAGAAACAAAGGGAAATGACTTGAAGGTGAATAAAGTGGATGATTTGAAAAATTTTAGGTGGGGATAAGCCATTACAATGAAGAAGGTCTTTTAGTTACTTGATCCATATATTCCTTCCTATACCCTAAACCTTTATCTATACCGGCAAGACCTTGGTGACTCCAAACTAGGTAAGTCTACAATGGTGGCAAAACAACAAAGGGCAATCTTATGGTTCTAGTCATTGTTCTTGAATTTCTTTGCGAGAGTGAGTCAGAATTCATTCAATACTTTATCTCTTTTAAGAATTGAAATATCTTTTCTACATGGAGTTAACTCATGCATATAAGCGGCATCGATTCTTTGGGGTAGAGGGTGTTGTCCTACTCCCGATTTGTGTAATTGAGCAAGATAAGTTGCATTGTGAAGATTGAGATTATCTTTGAAAAATTATTTTTCACCTTTTGATTCTTTTTTTGTCACCTCTTGAGAATCATTGTTGATTTGAAAGTTTCATTTAATACTACATTGCATCCTTGCTTCAAAAATATGTGCTTATTGATAAATTTTGGTTTATTTATTGCCATGACATGTTTAAGAGGTTCTTTATTGAGCTTTCTTTGCCTCGATCGATAGGATAGATTTATTTTTGGTATTATTGAGTCGTAAATACCCTATCTAATTGGATTATTCTTGGGTGCTTGAGGACAAGCAATAGCTTAAGTTTGGGGTTTGATAAGTCATCAATTTGAAGAGTTATTGGCACTTTTTAGGCTTAAATTATCATGATTTTCACATTGATTTAGAGTTAATCTCATGTGTAATACTCATTTATGTAGGTAAAGGTTTAAAATGAAGATGATCAATCCATTCAAGTCTATGGATTGTCAAATATGATAGAAAAAAAGCGTTAAAGTCCACACGGACGTCCCGGGAGGCCACCCGCGCACGCTGGTGGCCAAAAGGGACTAACCAGTGGCATCTACACCCAACCTAATTTCCATATGCCTTGGATCTTCTCAAGAAAGTCAATTATGTCGTAGGATTCTGGTAATATCTGGAAAACATGAAATTGGGGTCAAAAAGGAAGTTTTCAACTTATTTCTGCCATTATTGAAATATTCTTGTACTTCTCTTGAGATAAGAAACATCAAAAAAACTCTCGAGTAAAGAATTAGTGGTTTTTGTTGAAGATTTATTAAAATCAAATCTTAGATATTGTATTATTCTCTTTACTTTTTATGGATCAATTTGAAGAAAATTTTGGTATATATTTACTTTCTCTCTTTTTGAGTAGCTAATTCTTCTTCTTGGGGTTATACTTGAATAGGTTGTGATTAGTGCAAGGGTTTTTTTTATTTTTCTTCCTAATTAGCTATTTTTTATGATTTTGGATTTATTCCATGTTTTAACTATGAATTAGGTTGCAAACCCCAATTCCCTTAGAACCCATTTCATCCTTGACAGAGGGGATATAGGTGAGAAATGGATGATAAAACCTTGAATTAGTTCATTCAAGAGCATATATTAAACATTAAGATGTTAATTGAGGCCATAGATTTGTAAAATTGTTACACTTATAAGGTGTTTGAAAGAACCTATTTGGGATATTTTGTTTTTTGATTGACAAATTGACACTAAAACCTCTAGATCTAGTCTACACATAATGTCTAGCTAAATTTGTACAAATAATCAAATACATGTGCATAAACCCACACCTAATAAGGCCTAACCCCAAGTCTCATCTACACTTGATTAATCTCTATTAGTTTCTAACTTTGAAATAGTATTGTCAAATAAAAAATTGTTAAATTTGAAATCATTCAAATAGCTCCTCATTTTTATTTTCATTTTCATTTACTACGTATTACAAGTAAACTCCTAGTTGACTTCTGACAGTCTTGAGTATTGAAATCATTGTCTTCACTCCCTGTGGATTCGTACCCAACCTATGTTAGATTACTATATTAATGATGATTTCTTACATTCTCAAGGTTGTAATTTTAGCGCAATCATGGTACCCACGACCCTGGTGCATGATCGCTTTAGCAGAATTGTGTTGCTTAAGAGGTAGCCACTTTAGCGACACCTGGGGATTATTAAATCTCCTTCTACACCCAATTTTCCATCATTTTCTTCATTATTTTACACTATTTTGAGAACTTGAAGAGATAATAAAGTGTGAAATCATCCATTGAAGCTAAGGAAAGTTATCCTAACACTTTTTGGTCATTTCCCATTAATTTTCCCATCAGTTTCCATCCTATTTCATTTCAAATTCTAAGAAATTAGGTCTTAAATACCTAGACCTTAGGGGCTGATTTAGGCACTGATTTATACACCATTTGTGCTCAACTTTAAAGAACACATTAATTGTCCTTTGAGGGATCTTGTGATGGATTCAAATTTGGATTCTGTTTGTAGGCCTCAGGGGCCCGTTCTTAGCCCAAATTTTAACTCGACCCTTTATATAGAAATATAGGTCTCTTTTTACTCCTAACAATATGTATATTATTATTTTGATAGCATGTCGGCATTACAAGATCATGGGGAAAAGATGGACTATCTATGGATGATTCAATGATTTGCGATTTGACATCGAGGTAGGCTTGGGTCTACTCTTCTTCAAGAGATAGTGTATGATATATATTGCATGATAGGTGAGGATGAGATGATATCATTATGGGTAAAATATTGTTACTTATCCTAAATCATAAGTTTGTGGATAGAAAGGTGAACCGACCCTTAAGATGAAATGTGTGTTATAGCGATAGAAGCCAATCACCTAGATTATAAATATGTTAACCATGGTCGATGAGTATCCTTTAGTATAAGGATTATCACTTGACTTAGTGGATTATATCATAGTTACCCGGTTTTGTAGTATTGATAGTATGATAGTTATGTATTATTAGACCAGAGGTTGTCGTTACGATGCCAATTGGACTCCAGGTTTGTATTTTATATTTATAAAGGGTGTAGTTTAGTCTATGGATGCTCGGATGCTTATGATTATATTATTTGGATATTGGTGATGGCATTCATAAATTATGGTAAATTCATGCTCACTTAGTGGTACAGCTTTAACAAAATATGTGTTTTACTACTATTTTACTAAAAAGGAATTTATTTCCTCCTTTCACTTATTAAATGGATTCTTTCATAAAGGGAATCGTACCAACTTAATGGATGATTTATGATCTTTTGGAACTAAAAATAATGTTTAGAAATATGACTGAGACATACTTCGTGAGACATTCTGACTCTTTTTACTATATTATGATAATTTAGTCCTGGAGTTGACCTCAAACAATGGATTTACAGACTTACACTCTTTTAGTAATGATTTGAGTTATGTATTTATTATATATATATATTTATGTATGTATATATATATATATCCAATACTATATGGATGATATTGATAATGATGATGATGATTATTGGAAATCCAAGATTGGGACCAGTCAGTGTATACGTGTACTCCTGAACCCCCTATGGGGACCTTCATCTATGAGTTGTCGTTCTAGAAAAGAGAGGTCGCCAAAGGTCCTACCTTTACGAGCCATTAAGTAAAAAGAGGTTTATCTACTGGGTAAATTATGGCCTTTGGATCAGTTATGGTTTTATGGATTTATTTTGCATTCATTTCTGTGTACACATTGCCTATCACCAGTATGTTGCTTGATTCTTATATCTATCATACTTATGGGGGTTTTCATAGATATAGGTTATGAGTGTTTTTTACTATGTGTTGACTGAACCTTTTGATTATGGGACCCGGTCAGGTATTGTGCACCTGGACTAGTTGGTTATTGTATTGTTGTTATTATGGTTGGTTCGTGGTAGGTTGATTATGGGTTGGTACTGAGATTTGAGGGATGATTCTAATTTCTTTATTTTACGGGTATTATATTATGGATAATTATATCATGATTAGACACTATGATTAGAGATCCTGTTTATGCCAACACTAGTTCCTACTTTATTAGGAGGCCTTGATATGTTAGAAGGACTACCTTAGGTTGTACCTTTGAGTTAGTCTTGTATACCTACATATATATATATATGTATGTATGTATATATGTATGTATATAGCTATGTATTATCTTATATCTATCTCTTTCTTGTTTATTCGCATTACATATGCATTTTTTTCCCTGTATACTACTATATATCCTTCTTCCACTCTTTATTTGTATATTGGCTAGTGATATACACTATAGTGCCTTAGTGTCGTAATAGGGATAGAATAGGTTAGTTTATCCTTATTTTCTCTCTAGCTTTATTATGTTAGCTTCCTGGATAGTTGCTTGTAGTTTACATTCATGGTTTGTATGTTGTCTATATTTACAATATCTTTAGAGCTCAGTCGGTAGTTGCCTACTAAGTACCATGTGTTTGGTACTCATACTACATTTCTAAAACCTACAAATTGTAGTATGAGTTCTTGATATTGCTTTGTGTGTCAAGCGGAGCAGCTATGGATTGGAGATTTAGGGATAGCTTTTGTCATTCGGAGCATTTCTATTTTCCCTCTTATATTTTAGACTAATCTCGATATTGTATTTTGAGAAGGGTTGAATTCATATATATATTCAATATTTGACCATGCACTCTTATTCTATAGAAAATCTTGTACTAATTTCACTAGGTTTTGGGACTGTCTTATATGTATTATTCTTTTATCACATTTATTCCACCTTTTCTCCCAATTTCTTTGGGTAGTCCATTAATAACAGTTCCAAACTATGGGTTGGTTTACCTATTGATAGGTTATAGAAGGTGCCATAAAGACCTAAGATATTGGGTGTGACACCAATCAATGCCAAGAATGACATTGAAATCTACCATGTCTAACTCTACAAGGTCAAATGAGGCGACTTGCTGGGAAACTTTGACTGGGCAATTTTTGTCTATCCATCTAGCTATGACTAAATCACTAGCTAGAGTAAAGGCTGAGAAAGGTTCTAAATGAATTTTGTGACTAATACTAAAGTATACTTCTATATAGGGACTTACAAAAAAGTGTGGATCCAGGATCTAATAATGTATAAACATAATTATAGAAGACCTGTTGACACCAAAGTCTACTGATATATAAGGACAGCGTCAAAACAAGTCTGCTACTTGCACTAGATGAATCACTTTGTTGAGTCAGGTGACCTGTTAGAATTGTTGAAGAGTTAGACTAGATTCACTAATGAGTATCCCTACCTCTCTATGAAGACATTGGAAATTCCCTTAGTTTTTGGCATAGCTTCCCACAACCAAAACAAACATCACTACCAACCATATACCCATCCTTGTGGATCTTACCACATTTCTTGTATACTGAGTTAGTATGAACACTACTCATACTACCCTGGGACATAGATCCTTGTGCTCTATCTCGATAATCTTGACTAAAATTGGGCATTGGAGCACTAGTAGAAGATGGGGATGGAGTTGAAGATTTCTAACAAAACTGAGAATAATTTCCACTATTTAATCTCTATTGAGAGAAATTAAAGCTACTTGTTCCATCCCTCTTACTCTTCTTTTCCTTCTCCTTAATTTTCTATTCTTAAATCTATTGAGTGTGAACCATTAGTCTAGATATGTCTATTTTCTTAACCAACATAGAAATCCTACACTCTTTAACCACCTTCTCAGAAACATTAGACACAAATTAGATCATGTGGGCCCTGGAGTCAGCGACCATAGATGGAGCATACCTTTCAAACTGAGTAAACTTAAGAGAATACTCCTTCATGCTTATGTTACCCTACTACAGATTTATAAATTCCTGTACCTTGGCATCCTTTAGCTTAATTGTGAAGAACCTTTCTAGAAATTCAACAAAAAACTCATTCCACTCTACCTATTATGCATCATCACATCTACCCTTCTCCCATTGATTGTACTAGGTGTAAGTCACTCCTTGTAACTAATATGCATTCAAGTCAACATTTTCAGTCAGAATGACACTCGTGATCTCTGTAACTTTATGAATACTATCTAACAACTCTGTGCATCCTCTTCAGACTTAGATTCAAAGAATACTGAAGGATTCATCCAAGTGATGTCTCTAACACTATTTTCTATTGTATTCACTATTAGGTGCGCTGGTGCAACAGTCGGATGGTTTTTGGGTGGTCATGGACTAGGCTATGACTATGAAAGTAGCCTTGAATTAAACTAGAGAGACTTAATAATTTAGAGGGTTTTCTAGAGCAGATAGTGATTCCTTTTTACTCCTAATACTGTTATCATTCCCACTCCTTCTATCATTATCATTCCCATTCATCCTTTCATTAGTTCCCTTAGGAGGCATTTTCAATAAAAATGTAGAGAATGTGTTAGACAAAGGGTTTGGTAGAGTTCACACTTTATCGCATGAGATGAACATCAAAGAAGTGAAATTTACCTAAACCATTTCATAGCTTCTCACTCAGAAGTGTGGCATGCTTCACACCCATGAATAAGACTCTATTTAATGAGACTTCTAGACACCTTGGGACACTTCAAACATAATGGTATAATACTAAGTTTTTCATGACCCGAGACTACCCCTAGTCATATGATGATTCTAAGAGTCATAGTGACCCCGGGCTAACCCATGGCCTGGCATAACAATAGGAAAACTAAAAATAAATAAAACTCATTAAGGAGATCATACTAAGCACAATCCATATGTTGAGTATCAGAACCTATATTATGAAACAATATAGCATAAAATAAAGTATGTTTTCATTACTTTGAATGTATTGAGTATATGATATAGGAAATAACTAATATAGGTTGAATATATTGCATGTAGAATTTTAAACTAATGCAAAACCAAGTAATGAACATGTGTTGTATGATAAAATGAATAACAAAATACAAGGTCATGCAAGTATATGAATCTGAACTATGGATTGTGGACTATGGGAGCTAGTAATAATCGACATACCTCAAATTGAGTTAACTGGATTCCAACCTGTCACCCTAGATGGAAGGGTGCTCAGTGCCTTTCTAAAGGTACAAAAATTTTCTAACATGGATCCAGTAAACTGGTGTCAAAAAGGACTAAGATATCAATCTTGGTCTAATGGATGACACTTTACAACAAATGGTGGCACCATAGGTATGGGACTTAGGGACTTCTATTAATGGTATCATCCTAACTGACGGGTGAGCCTTCATCCTTATTTTTATCAGGGCTAAGTACTATTCCCAACTGAATGACACTAAAAATTACAATGATTAATGGTAGTAATAATCTGAAGACTGGAAATAAATGCATCATCTAAAATCATTCAAAAACATGTAAGCTGGAGGATTTTATACTCATAAATATATGCATAAAATCCTAGTTCATTGGTTGTTCATCACCTACCATCTCTGAAGAACGTAACTATTATGCCAATTTCATAATTTGAGTGAATTTAAGGAATTTAATAACTCAAGTCCAAGATTAAGGATTTCACAATATGATTAGGGTTTATAATCATGGACATGTAATGAAATTGAAATTCATGGTAAAACATGGATTTTAACTCACTAATACCAAGGGACTGAGATATCAAGAAATTTGACAATATCCACAAACCCTAAAATATGAAGAAGGAATTGAACTAAAGAATTAGGTTAACTTTGGGAATCAATGGGTGAAAGGAAACCCATTGATGAAATCCCACATACTTGGAGATGGGAATCTTGAATAAATATTTGAAATTGAAAGCCTTAAGAAGATGAACCCTAGCTCTGCCTTGGGGAAAGAAATTGACTTTATGTTAAAACCAAGTGTAGAATGTTTTCTGAGTAATGAGGTCTTAGGTTAATATTGACCTTAATAATTATCCTTGAAATAACCTAAAAATGCAGTATTGAAGTCAAAAAAAAAGACTAATTTGCCCCTTTTAAATTCATAACTAAAAGGAAGAGATGTACGGGACCTTTCTACGATTGTGGGACAAACCTATAATCATGGGTGGTTTTAGTGGTTAGGATCTGTATGTGAGCTCTCTGAACATGATCGTACGAGCCTTATTATGATCGTGGGACCTACCTACAATTGTACCTTGGTTCGTACGTTGAAGGTTCCAATTGGGTCAACTTTAGGATTCAAGATCGTACCTATTATCGTGGTTCCTAACCATGCTCATGGTTTCCTCTCAGGGTGGGAAAATATACTTGTAAACTTTCAGATTCTTAGGGTTGTATTGATTAGACAAGACCATTGTACGGTCATGGTTTGGCTTGTGAAATCTCACTACTGGATAGTTCTTCACTAAAATGGCCATAACTTTTCACTTGAATATCACATTAAGATGAAATTGATGTGTTGGAGAGATAATTCAAATATTTATCATATGGTATGTCTTGAACTAAAAACTAATTCAAAATCTTGAGTTATTCTCATTTGAATCTGACCATAGCAAGATATTTCTCAAGGAATCAATTGGTAAGGAAGGTTTTGGCTAGGCCATGAGCTAGGAGTTACTTATGGCCTTAGTACATGTATAAATAGCTTCCCATACTTTTAAAACATTAAGTTTATTCCTACATGTAGTTGAAGCATGGTTTTAGTCTTAGCTTGAATTTTTGGGGTGTTACATTTTCCCCAATCCATAACATGTTTTAGATTATTATAACTACCTAGATCAATCTAAAAAAAGTAGAGCTATAAACTATCTTGAAATAATGATCATTGGAGCCTTGATTTTCATTGAAATCTGAGATGGAGTAAGTGTAAAGAGTCAACGGTTTCCCTACTTTTATTATTTCCTAGATGAATGCCCTAATATACTCCTAAAAAGGCGATTCTCGCACTACTGGATCAAAAGAATGACTTCTGTGTTTGGAACAGATAAGTTCGATACAGATAACATTTATGAACGACCTCTGAATTAACTAAAATATTCAAATATAGCATTTACTCATTAAAGGAAAGATATTGATACTCATGTTGCCCATATTTTGGTTAGGTCTTAAACGAGTTCAAAAATAAAAGGGGTAGAACTGGAATTTTATTTTAAAAACTTATTTTCTGAGGTTATAGGAGTCTAAAGGAGAAAACTCACATGAAAATGATCTAAACATAAGGTCCAAACTAAAGTAAACCCCTTTTTAAACCCTACCGATAAAACTCCTAAATTTTCATTTTGAAATCATAATGTAAAGTTTTTTTATGATATAATTACTAAAAAATAATGAGAATAAGGATTTGGAGCTTACCCAAGCTCCAATGGTGAAGAGACCATCAAGAATCACCCAAACTCAAATCTCAATGGTGTATAAAAAAGGAAAAACAAGTAAAAAAGTATATACATTGTTCAGTGAACAGTGCCTCAAAATGCGGTCAACCCTTCACATTCACGAGGGTCAACAATAACTGGACAATTAATTTTTATTTTACATTTGTGGTCAGGATTCATGAAGTTCCATGACCTATACCCCGCATTCACGATGGGCTGATCATGTTTGCAAATAAGGGATCGACCCAACCCAACTCAATTACCCTTCATGATTAGGCAACTACCTCACAATCAAGGTAAAGGGTATTTTCCTTCTCTATATCCATGGCGAAGGGACCACCTTCTCTAAGAAGGTTTTACACCTGCACTTGATTCAACAAAATAGCTAATTTGCAAAGTTTCTAAAATCTCCAAATGACCCTCGAGATTCATTTGGGACCCGACAAAAGTAAACCATATGTGATACTAGGGTAATTTCAATGTTTTGAACTTAATGGAAACTTGGGTTTTACAAAAAAAAATAGATTGTTTTCACAAAATTAATGAAGGGTTAAAATACAAAATAAAGGTTCCAAACTTGAACCAATCATTCTACTAACACAAATTCGACTTCCCAGATATATTGGCATAGTTAAAATTATGATCCAATACTCAGAAAAATGATTTTTTACATAAGTCAACTGTATGGCTTCTTAAATCTCTAGAAACCAAAAACTCACACAAAACATTTTTGATTGCATTAATAATTGTGCCAACCATCCTATAACTCTAAAAAATGTAGAAACTTTGGGAAAGGGCAAAAGGTCAAAACACATAAATCAAAACTCACAAATTTAGGTCATTACAAAATAGATCTCTTCGAGATACGCAACATATTTCAATTTCTTCTTATGAAATTGCTCCAGTTGATCTTAAAGAATTAATGGAATAGTTGAAAAAATTTTAGACGAGAGTTTTATCAATCTATCATCTATCCATATAACACCCCAGATTTTTGCCTCTAAAAATTTCTTGCCTCCCAGATTAAGACTCACCTTATGAGTCATAAGGTGTAATTATTGGTTGCAGGACCCTAATTGTAGGGTTACCAGTGTAGGTACCAAAGTTTCTATCCTTGGTACAAGTAAGACCATACGAGTCGTCGTGAGATATTATGAGTCGTAACATGGTATTGGTAGTCTTACTAGTGTAGTGGACCTTATTTCTATTGTGGCTATGAATGGACCCTATGAGTGATAATGGTAGACTATAAGTTGTATGGTACTTGTAGGGTAAATAGTCGGGGTACCTTGGAACACTGCCCAGACTACAAGTCAAAGGGATGACTCATAGTCTTTCTTTACGAGTCGTAAGGTGACCCGTAACGACTGAGCGGTAATTTTTTAGTTTTTTATTAAGGAAAATTTGGTCAATTCCCTCTTTTCCCACTTAAACCCCACATCCATATAACACCAAAAAGGGGCTATTTCCATTCTTTATGGTAATAAAATGCACTCTTAAACTCTCACACATCTCTAAGTCAAGAACAAGCTAGGGTTTCTTAAGGTTGATGATTTAGAGCTTCCAAGTGGTGATTTCTCTACAAAATTATGAAACTTTCAGGCATGTTCCTCTCCTCTTAAACTTGCTTTACTAAAAGCATGTGTTTAATTGGTTATTTATGTGGATTTGAATTTGGATTTTAATATGGGTTGGGGGTTTTGGATTGAATATTACACAAATTAGATTCATATGATTTTATATGCATTATTTATGTTGTATCAATGGGTTTTTGAACTGATTGGGTGCATGGGTATGGGATTTGGAAAGGGGGTCAAGGTATTCCCACAAATTGATGATTTTTGTGTAGGAAATTGTGTTCCCTCAACCTACTTTCATAATTGGATTTTAAAATATGGTTAATCATATGATTTGGCTTATTTTCCTAAACAATTGCATTGCATAAATGGTTAAACGGATAAAAAGGAGTTTTGAAGGCCTTGTTTGCTATTTTTTTATTTTAAACTTGATTTAATGAATAAAGATGGTCGTGGAATTCCCCCAACTAGATTTAATAAACAAAGGGGATTGTGGTATTCCCCCAGGTTGATGGAATTGTTATAGCATAATTATAAGCTTGCAAGTATAATGATATGACGATACCTTTGGTTGAGTCCTTAATAGAAAATTCCTTGGTTAAATGGATGTGTTATATTAATCTTGTTTTAATTGGGATTAAGAGGGGTTTTGTATCTCTTCGTAGAAGATGGAGGTCCCGGGGGGGCCGTTAATGGAAACCACATTAGCCAACATGGGGATCTTTATTACCGTGTGCATGGTTCACACTTATATATTTTTTGGATTGGCTGGGGTCGAGGTATTCCCAGGATCATCTTTGGATTTTCCTGGTTTATGGGGCTAAAATGTACTGGGACCCTTTCAGTGCGTCTGTGGGTGCCCTTAAGATGGTTAGAGATACATAGTCTAGGTTAATGATTTTAAATTTTATGCTAAACTTTGTTCCCAATCTCGACATTTTGTATATATAAGTATGTATGCATGTATTTGAATATGTACATTGATTTTGGACTGGATTTTGAGTTGGCATTATTTTATCGTTACCTTGAGTTACATGCTAGTGCTTACCCTACTAACCATCTTTGAACATGTATTCCCATGCGATACAAGTAACGAGGGAACTTTTTGTTTTTTTGCAGAGTGATTAGGCAATGTTTGGATAGATCGTGAGTCAGCTTGAAGTGGTGAGCTTCCATAATTTGGAAGACCCTCATTTTATGTTATTGTTTCATTTTGTTTTAGACTATTCTTTTGGACTATTTATGCTATAGTCGGGGGCATGTCCCAACTTAGAAAATTCTTGGATTTCAGATGCTTTGTGGATTACTATGGATTGGAATGGATGCTAAAGTTCTTAGATTTATTTATAAGTTATTTAAGTTGCCTATCTTGTTATATGTTCAAAACTCAGCTTTATATTTTTATATGTTCGAAATTTATCCACTTCTAGATGTATGGTGTTTTGGTTTGCTAGGGTAAAGGGGGTGGTCTTTAATCCTCGGTGGACTTGAGATACCCATCACAGCCTAGCATTGGTTTGGGTCATGACAAAGTTGGTATTAGAGCCTAGGTTTTATGGTCGTTGGGTTTCCACAAATTTATGCTAAGTAGAGTCTCTTTTATGGGTGTGTAGTGCGCAACACTTATAAGGGAGATTCTACGGGACATTTAGCAATGTTTCCCTTTCTTGTGATATATTTTTTGGGCTATAGAGTCTAAGTTCTTGAAATCTCTTCTAATTTTGTTTGTTTCATTTCAGATCATGCCTCCCCAAAGATCTATACTCATGGAAACTCCTCTATCCCACCTGAGGACAATATGGATGGAACTCATTCTACTTATGGAGTATAGACCCGGTTTAGGGCCCCTATTCTTGACTGCCCACATATAGTTTCCCCACTCCCTAACAGTCCTCCTCGGTCTTCTTAGGATAATGATATTCATTCCCCACCACCCCAAGGAGACATTTCTAATGTTGAATTCCACTGATCTATTCATCTGCTAACTCAGTTGGTAACTCTTCAATCTCGTCAACCTAATCGTGTTGATTCTGTTGCTCCTCTTCTGAGGTCACTAGAGTTGGCCAATTAATGATGTTGAATCCTCTAACATTTATATGATCAAAGTTTGAGGAGGATCTTTGGGGGGATTTTTATGAAATAGAGAAGATATTCAGGGTGATGTATGCTACCGATGTAGAGGGTATGGAGTTTGATGCATATCAGTTGAAAGATGTGGCATACCAGTGGTAGAAGAAGTGAGAATATTCAAGGGATGATGATGTTGAGCAGGTTATATGTGAGGAATTTTGTTACGACCCGAGACTACCCCTAGTCGTAACACGGTGCATGGAACCATAAGTGATCCCAAACTAATCCATGAACTAGCATACTGTTGAGCAACTGATTTATAATATATTAAATAGTTGGTTCTTGTGTGGAAATATAATCATGATAAAATCTAAGAATAATATAATACTAATACAATTTACAATTTGATAAAGCTAAAGAGAGAACTGAAATTGCATGACTGACTCTGACTGACATCTATGAAGCCTCTACTATACTGACTATGGATAGTTAGGACATGCCTCCAACCACCACTAATCAATACTTATGAATAATAAAAATAAAGTACACGAACAACATCTGACTGGAGTCCCCAAAATAGGAGAACTTATCACCTGTTGGCTGGAAATTACAACTGTCTGATCATGATGTGTGAGCTACAACAGGTACCAACATTATGAAAAAATGTAGCCACACAAACGTATATGTGGATCAGTACTTATGGAATATACTGAGTAAGAGGGGGTGAATGCAATAAGTAAAACTGAGTAGGTACATAATCTTAAAACATGCATGCTAAGAGCAAGTAGACTCACCAACTGAAATATGAAGTAGTGTAAATCATAAGCAACAAACATAATCTTATAAGCTGGTAAATCACTACATTAGTTTCTTAAAACACTACTTTTGTAGAATAAGTAGAACTGAAGCTGCGAAATAGTAAAACATGGATATTGTATTAATACTGAGTCTAAAACTACGTGATGGAAACTAACATAAATCGGGGATCTGAATATACAAATGTATTATGCACGAATGCATAAACATACAAAACCAAACATAACATATACTAAGCTGATCTGATTAACTGACTGACTGGTAGCTGAATACTAATCATGTAAAACTAAATTGTACTTAGTTTGAATAACTGGATTTAAACTATGGGGTACTGTGCATACGAGTAAGGAATAACTGAACAACATGAGATAACTGAGCATGAATGCATGAAAAATCTAATATCTGAGAATGCAAGACTAAGCATAAGCATATTTCTGAAATCATCTGTAAACTAAAAGAATGATATCTGTATAACTAAACAACTGTAAATATGCATGCTTTGGTCAAGTAAACCTAAACTAAATATATCCTAAATACTGTACTGAGATTGTGGGAGCTATCATTTAATTGACATAAACCATGTGAGCTATCATGGAGTCCAATATCTGACCCACGTTGAGGAGAAATATCCTTGCCATCAGATTAGAACTGAACTGTAGTGATCACTAACTAATGTCCCAAAGGACTAAGGAGTCACCCTATACTGTCAGGTGATATCATGAGATATGTGTCAACCCTAAACTAGCTGGAAGACATCTCAAACCTACGTTGGATACGTAGTTTTGTAACTTAGGGATTGCTACTAAGGGCCACACCCTATACTGGCTGGAATTCCCCCATCCCTGGGTTCATTCGGTACTAAATACTACTCCCAACTGAATGACACTGGAATACTAACTGGGGCATGGACTGTTAACTGATAAGCTCAGGTCATGGTATTTTGAAAATAACAGTGCATACAGATTCTAAAGTAATTATAAACTTATAACTGTTAGTGCTCAACAAGATCATGGTGTTCTGAATATGATAATAAAACCATGGTCTGACTAACATGTTACTTAAAAAATGGAAATATGTAAACACATAAGTATCGGGTGTTCATAACCCGCTAGCACTGAATGACCATAAAGCACGATATCAACACTTAAAACTGTAGTATGGGAATCATGGTTCAATGACCCAAAACATGAACATTCCACCAAACAAGTGAGAATCATGAACATGAACATGGGGATGCTTTAAATATGAGGAAATAACATGATTACATGACTAAAATCATAAATTGAGGATTTAACATGGAATTCACTTGAAATAGGACATGGAAAACTAAAATTCATAGCATGAGGAAATCAAATCTTGCATGGGATCATACATAGGTTGTTGAATTTAAATCACCATGAAAACATGAAATTCAATCTTTCTTGAACATACAAAATACCATAATGATATAAAATCCATTCATTAATTAAAAGAAAAGGGTTTTTGGGCTCCATGGGTGAAAGGGGACCCATGGATGAACTCCCACATACCTTTAACTTTTAAATTGTAATGAAACACCATTCTTGGAGCTTTCTTGATGATTCCTGAACTTGGGGAAACTTGGATTTTTGATTTCTTGAGAAAAAAGAATTGAGTTTGTTCTTGGGGAAAGGGAATGGTTTTTTTGGGAGAAAATTTGGAGAAGAAGGGCAAAATTATGCCCTAACTAATGCCCAAATCATGTTATGAGTTGAGGGGGGAAAATACCCAATTACCTCTCAATCCTTTAAGCCAAAAATACTAGATGCAACTATGTCACCGCGATGCGGTCTTATCACGGTGGCTTACTGGTTCCGACGAAAATAATCATAAATTTTCGCTCGGGTATCAGATTAAGGCAAAATTGGTATTGTTGGAAAGCTAATTCAATTATTTACAATTTGATGGGTTTTTATCTGAAAAATTCCATATATGTCAAAAGTTATACACATTCAAAGTTTACCCTTGTAGGATCGAACACCAAACTTTGGACGAATCAAAGGCTCTTAGCTCAACTTTGTTCTAGGTGATTTCTATGAACATTTTTCACCTCATAAGAACTTCACATACTAGGATAAATATTATGACACATTCATTCAAATTATAAATCAAGAACTGGACACACAACTTCACCGTGATGCGGTATATATACCAACGGGAATAGCACCACTATGCGGTACCATCGCGGTGACTTGCTGGATTTGTGATCTAAATATGAACCAATCCTCATCAAAAAATTTGACATTCTCTAAGGCATGCTTCTTACACCCCTGAACATGAATTAACTAAAAATTTAATGTCTTGGGGTCGGGAAGGTCAAAATAAAAATCCTAAAAGTTTAAGGGTCTTAAAAGTGACTAAGTTCCCAACACTTAATGAAAATTTCAGAACTTAATCCCCTTATGCATGCAACTAATAGTTGAAAAAATCTAAGAATAGTATGGGGTAATATAAATTTTTTAGTGCTTTTTTTTATTGCTTCTTTCCTCAGGAGTTGAGGGAAGCTAAAGCTGAGGAGTTTGTGAACTTGAAGTAAGGAAGGATGACAGTAAAGGAATATGCCTTATAGTTTCATCAGTTGTCTCGTTATGCACCAGAGTTGGTGTCTAGCATGAGGGCAAGGATGAGGAATTTGCTTTGGGTTTTTCTCAGGACCTAGTACTAGAGTGTAAAATGGCAATGCTGAATAATGACATGGATATCTCTATGTTAGTAGTGTACATGCAGCAGGTTGAGGATTGAAAGAAGAAGCAAGCAAAAATGGAAGAGAGGCAGAATAATAAGTTTAGGTGTTTAAAGCAGCCTAGAGGCCACCAAAATAGTGGTAGAGATGGTAGGCAGTGGGGTAAGAAGAAGAATTGGGGAAATTATAATTCATATTCTAAGGCTAGTGCTCCATATCCTAAGCCATTGATCGATCATCATTTTTAGGCTGATAGTAGGTTTAAAACCAGGGTTCCCAGACTAAGAATAGTGGAGTTTGGTCAGCTTTATCGTATCCTCCTTGTAGATTTTGTAGGAAGTTGGACCATGGTTTTTGTAATGAGGAGAGAAATAAATGTTTCAAATATGGACAGACTAGTAATTTTCAGAGGAACTATCCGACAGCAAGTGTTGTTACTACAACTAATAAGGTTTTGATTTCTACTTTTTATGCTCCTACCCTAAAGGGTGCTACTTCTTGTACCAACACTGGTTAGAACTATCTTTATTCTCTTGCCACCTGTTAGGAATCTGAGGAATCTCTTGATGTTGACACTGGTACTTACAGTTTTTCTCTCGTGATGTATATTTTCTTCTTGATATAGGGTCTACCCATTCTTATGTGACCCTTTATGTGTCTATTTATTTTGGTTTTGGTCTTAGAAGTATTCCTAATCCCTTCTCTGTGTCTACCCCGATGGATGATTTTTTTGTGGCCAGAAGGATCTACAGGGTTTGTGTGGTATCTATCTATGGTCGGGAGACCTTGGTGGATCAGATAGAGTTGGATATGTTAGATTTTGATATGATATTGGGGATGGATTAGCTTCATTCGTGCTATACTTCTCTAGATTATCGGACCTAGAGGGTCAGTTTCCAATTCCCAAATAAGCTTGTAATTAAGTGGGAAAGGAGTTCCCTAGAACCTAAGGAAAGGTTAATGTCTTATCTTAGAGCCCGAAAGTTAATTTCTAAAGGATGTATATACCATCTAGTTCAGGTCAAAGATTTTAATTCTGAGGTTCTCTTTTTATAATCTGTTTTTATGGTCATTGAGTTTCCTGAAGTGTTTCCCGATAGTCTTCCTAGTATTCTTCATGATAAGTAAATAGAATTTGGGATTAATCTTTTATCGGATACCCATCCTAGCTCTATTCCTCCTTACAGAATAGCTCCGACTGAGTTGAAAGAACTTACGGAGCAGTTAAAGGATCTTCTTAATAAGGGTTTCATCTATCCTAGTATTTCTCTGTGGGGTGCTCCTGCTATCTTCATGTGTAAGAAGGATGGTTCCCTTTGGATATGTATAAATTATCGGCAACTGAATAAGGTGACGGTGAAGAATAGGTACCCTCTTAATAGGATTGACAATTTCTTTGACCAGGTTCAGGGTGCAAAGTACTTTTCTAATATTGATCTTCGGTCGAGTTATCATCAATTAAATATTAGGGAGGCGAATATCCCTAAGACAGCCATCCAAACCCAATATGGTCATTATGAGTTTTTGGTGATGTCGTTTGGGTTGACAATGCTCCGACTATATTTATAGACTTGATAAACCGGGTACTTAGACAATCTTTTGATTTATTCATGATCGTGTTTATTGGTGACCTCTTGGTATATTTTAAGAGTGAGGAGGACTATGACAATACCTTCATTTAGTGTTACAGACTCTTAAGGATCAACAATTATATGCCTAGTTTTCTAAGTATGAGTTCTGGTTTAATATTGTGACCTTCCTTGGTCATGTTTTTCTAGTGAGGGGATCATGGTGGATCAATAGAAATTCTAAGCGGTTAAGAACTGGTCTAGACCTACGACTTTAACCGACATTTAAATCTTTTTGGATTTAGCTAGGTATTATAGGAGATTTATGGAAAGCTTTTCATTTATTATTACTCAATTGACTAAGATTACTCAGAAAAAAGTAAAGTTTTTGTGGTTTGATACTTGTGAAGGTAGTTTTGAGAAGCTACAAGTTGACTTCTGCATTAATTTTAACCCTGCTCGAGGGCACCGATAGTTTTGTTATGTGCTATGATAAGTCCCATATAGGACCTAATTATATGTTGATGCAGCATGGTAAGGTAGTGGCTTATGCTTCTAGGCAACTAAAAGTTCATGAAAGGAATTATCCGACTCATGATTTGGAGTTGGCAGTTGTTGTATTTGCTTTTATGATTTGGCACCATTATTTCTATGGGTTTCATTTAGATAGCCTCTCAGATTATAAAAGCTTGCAGTATGTGTTCACCCAGAAGGAGTTGAATCTTAGGAAAAAAAGATGGCTTGATTTTGTTAAGGACTATGATATTAGTCTCGACTATCATCCAGTTAAGGCTAACATAGTTATTGATGCTCATTAAAGGTTGTCCATGGGTATCTTGTCTCATCTAGATGAGAAGAAGCATGGATTGGCAAAGGACATTCACCAATTGACTAATCTTGGAGTTCATCTTTTGGAATTTGAGGATGGAGGTGTGATTGTATAAGAGGTAGTGAAGTCATCTCTTGATGTAGAGAAGAAGGAGAAGTAGATTTTAGACCCTATCTTGATATGGATTAAGGTGGATGTGGGTCAATAACAGGTCATGGAATTTGAGATTGGTGGAGATGGTATTTTGAAGTATCGAGGTAGATTCTCTGTTCCAGTAGTTTATGGGCTATGAGAAAGAATTTTGGATGAGGCTCATGAGTCGAGGTATACAATTCATCCTAGTTCTATAAAGATGATCATGTCTTGAAGAAGATCTATTCGTGCAACATAAAGAGAGATATAACTAACTTCATGGGTAAGTGTATAGTATGTCAGCAAGTGAAGGTTGAGCACTTGAGGCCCAATGGTGTGTCTTCGGAGATTGATTTGCCTATGTGGAAGTGGGATATGATAAACATGGACTTTGTTACTGGTCTTCCATGATCTTGAAATTAGCAAGATTCGATTTAGGTCATCGTGGATTGAATAACTAAGTTGTCTCACTTCTTTCCTATGAGGACTACTTACACTGAAGAAGATTATGCGAGGTTGTTCATTTAGGAGATCATCAAGTTGCATGGTTTTCCCATTTTCATTATTTTAGATCGAGATACAAAGTTCTCTTCTTGTTTTGGCATTCGTTTCAGCAAGGTTTGGCCACACGGGTGAACCTTAGCATCGCATTCGACCCTCAGACAGATGGACAGAAGGAAATGACTATTCAGACCTTGAAAGATATGCTAAGTGCTTATATGATTGATTTTAGTGGTAGTTAGGTGGATCATTTTCCTCTCATTAAGTTTGCGTATATAATAGCTATGACTCAAGTATTGAGATGGCTTTTTTTAAGGCTCTTTATGGTAGGAGGTGTTGATCTCCTATTTGATGGTTTGAGGTTAGTGAGACTAGGTAGTTCAGTCCATACTTGTTTCACCAAGCTATGGAGAAGGTGAAGGTGATTCGGGATAGACTTAAGACCGCTTAGAGTCACCAAAAGTCCTATGCGGATGAGAGGCAAGGAGAGCTAGAGTTATTGGTTGGTTATTGGGTGTTGTTGAAAGTATCTCCTATGAAGGGAGTGACGATATTTGGGAAGAAATAAAAGCTTTGTCCCTAGTATGTATGTCCATACTTAATTATGAGGAGAGTGGGTAATGTTTCTTATGAGTTGGATTTTCCTTCGAGTTTGGGTTCCGTTCATCCGATTTGTCATGTTTTCATATTAAAAAAGTGTGTGGGTGATCCTTCTTTGGTTGTGCCTATTGAGAGTGTTGATATTTTAGATTCCTTGTCTTATGAGGAAGTCCCGGTGGAGATTTTGGATAGATAAGTTCATCATTTGAGGACTAAGGATATGGCTTCGATAAAGCTGAAGAGGACATAAAGTCCAGATATCTTATTCCTTGGATTAGACAATCCTGCTTCAGGCATGTTTTTCTCTATCATCTGTGTTTTCTAAGTTTGTTAAAGGAAGTTGTGGTTACATTTTGGGCTTAGAATCATGCTAAGGGAAGCCTTGACTCATCATTTGGTGATGAATAATCCTGGGGTGGGGGTAATGTAACACCTCAGATTTTTGGCTTTGAAAATATCTTGCCTATAAGATTATTGCCCAGATTACGACTCAGAGTATGAGTCATAAAGTGTCATTACGGGAACCCTAATAATAGGGTGACCAATTTATGTACCAACATTTCTATCATGGGTATGAGTAAGACTATACGAGTCATGGTGAGATATTATAACTCATAGTGTGGGATTCATAGTCCCACAAGCATAGTGTTCCTTTATTTCTATTATGGCTACGACTGGACCCTATGAGTCATTATGTTGGACAATGAGTCCTATGGTACAACTCATAGGGTCAATAGTTGGGGTTCCTTGGAACACTTCCCAGAATACGAGTCAAGGTGAAGACTCGTAGTTAGTCATAGGGCGACCCGTAACGACTGGGCGGTAATTTTTCAATGTTCGAATTAAGGGCAATTTGATCAATTTACTTTTTTACCACTTAGACCTCATGTCCATAAAACACCAAAAAGGGGTTATTTCCATCCTTTATCATATAATAAAACGTACTCATAAACTCTTACAAATCCCTAAGTAAAGAACAAGTTAGGGATTCTCAAGGCTGATCATTTAAAGCTTCAAGTAGTGATTTCTCTACGAAATTGTGATACTTTCAAGCATGTACCTCCCCCCTTAAAAAAAATTCTAAAATCATGTGTTTAATTAGTTATTCATGTAGATTTGAAATTGTATTTTGATATGGGTTAAGGGTTTTGGAATGAGTATTACATGTATTGGATTCCTATGATTTTTTATCCATTGTTTATACTTTATCAATGGTTTTCGAACAAATTGGGTGCATAGGTATGGAAATTTGAAAGGGGGTCAAGGTATTCTCCCAAATTGATGATTTTGGTTTTGAAAATTGTGTTCCCTCAACCCATTTGCATAATTAGATTTAAAAATATGGTTACTCACATGATTTGGCTTATTTCCCTAAACAATTGCATCACATAAATGGTTAAATGGATAAAAATGGTTTTGAAGGCCTTTTTGACCATGTTTTTTGTTTTAAACTTGATTTAATGAACAAATATAGTCATGGCATTCCCCCACCTAGATTTAATGGGGTCATGGTATTTCCCTAGGTTGATGGAATTGGTATGACATAATTATAAGCTTGCAATCATAATGGTATGACAATACCTGTGGTTGATTCCTTAATGGAAAATTCCTTGGTTAAATAGATGTGTTATATGAATCTTATTTTAATTGGGCTTAAAGGGGGTTGTGTAGCTTGCCATGAATGGTGGAGGTCTCGGGAGGACCGATACTAGAAACCACGTTTCCCGGCATGGGGATCTTTATCACCATGTATGCATGGTTTAAACTTATATATATATGTTTTGGATTGGCTAGGGTTGAGGTATTCCATGGCTCATTCTTAGATTTTCCTTGTTCTTGCGGCTAACACGTACTAGGACCCTTTCAGCATAGGGAGTTAAATCCATATAGCCTGTGGGTGCCCTTAGGATGGTTAGAGCTATATTTTCTAGGTTAATGATTTTAAATTTCATTCTAAACCTTGTTTTCTATCCCAATATTTTGTATATATATGTATGTATTCATGTATGTGAACATGTACATTGAGTTTGGACTGGATTTTGAGTTTGCATTATTTTATCCCTGCCTTGAGTTACATGTTAGTCCTCACTCTGCTAACCGTCTCTAAACGGTGTGTCCCCACGCAATTCAAGGAACGAAGGCACTTGTACTTTTTTTGTGCAGTGATTAGGTGATTCTTGGATCGATCATGAGTCATCTTGAAGTGGTAAGATTCTATACTTCGGAAGACCCTCATTTCATGTTCTTGTCTTATTTTGTTTTAGACTATTCTTTTAGAATCTTTTGGCTAAGGTCGAGGGCATGTCCAGACTTAGGTTGTTCTTGGATTTTAGAGGCTTTGTGGATTACAGTGTGTTAGGATGGATGCGAAAGTTCTTAAATCTCCTTATGAATTAGTTGAGTTGCCTATTTTGTTATATGTTCAAAACTTAACTCTATCTTGCTATATGTTTGGAATTCATCTGTTGCTACCTGTATAGTGTTCCTGTTAGATTAGGTATAGGGGTGGTCTCCTGTCCTCGGTGGAGTTGAGATACCCATCACGGCTGGGCCTTGGTTTGGGTCGTGACACTCCATGGGGTTCTCTAATAGAATTGATAACTTTTTTGACCAACTTTAAGGTGCCAGTTTCTTTTCTAAGATAGACCTCTAATTTGGCTATCATCATCTTAAAGTTAGAGTACGTAACATTTCAAAAACAACCTTCAAAACATAGTACTGTCACTTCAACATTGTTGTTATGACTTTTGGACTAACGTATGCCCCTGCAACTTTTATAGAATTGATGCATAGAGTGTTCAAGCAATACTTGGATATGTTTTCCATTTTCCTCATACATGATATCCTTATATATTCTCAGAGTGAGGGTGAACATGCAGACCATTTGAGAATTGTCTTGCAGACTCTCAAAGATGGCCAGTTATTCACTAAGTTCAGTCAGTATGTATTTTCATTAAAATCAGTAGCATTCCTTGGTCATATCAATTTTGGAGAGAGCATTCAGGTTGATCCTCAAAAGCCTAAAGCAATTAGGAATTGTCCTAGATCTATTTCTCCATTAGATATAAGGAGTTTTTTGGGTTTATCTGGTTACTACAGATGGTTCATTAAGGTATTTTCCTCTATTACTTCTCCTATGTCTAGATTGACTTAGAAGAATGTCAAATTTTAATGATCTAATTCTTGCGAGAAGAGTTTTCAAGAATTAAAGACTTGACTCACCTCTGCTACAGTTTTAAGGCTACCAAAGGGTTTATGGTGTATTATGATAATTTAGGAGTCGTCCTAGGTTGTGTGTTGATTTAGCATGGTAAGGTTATAGCATATGCCTCTAGATATATCAAGCCTCATAAGAAGAAGAATTTGACTCATGATCTTGAGTTGGTATTAGTTGTTTTTGGCTGAAATATTTGGAGGCATTATCTTTATAGGGATTATATAGACATATTCACGAAACATAAAAGCCTGCAATATGTATTCAGTCAGAAAAATCTAAATCTTCGTTAGAGGAGATGGCTAGAGTTGTTAAAGGACAATGATATGAGTATTTTGTACCATCCAAGTAAAGACAATGTTATGGGTGACACTCTTAGCAGGTTGTCTATGGGAAGTTTTGCTCATTATAGAGGATAAAAAGAAAGAGATGGTTCACGAGGTTTACAAGCTTTCTCTATTGGGAGTTCGGTTGGTGAATTCATCTAAAGGTTTTTTGATCATTCAAAATGGTTCAAAATCATCTTTAATAGTCAAGGTAAAAGAAAAGAAAGATAGTTATCCTATTTTACTTAAGTTGAAAGAAGCTGCCCAAAGTCAGAAAGTTGAGACTTACTCCCTAGGGGGAGATGGTGTTCTTCATTGTTAGGGTAGACTTTGTGTTCCAGCTATGGATGACTTGAGATAGCAGATGCTTACATAAGCTCAATTCTCAATATTTCATTCACCCTGGAGCCACTAAGATGTATCATGATCTACAGGAACACTATTTGTGAAATGGCTTAAAGACAGATATCATAGATTTATGTTTAAGTGTTGATATTGCTAGAAGGTTAAGGTTAGACACCAGAGACTTGGTGGTTTCACACAAGATATTAGCATTCCTACTTGGAAATGGGAACTGGTGCACATGGATTTTATTATATGGTTGCATCATAATCGTCAACAACATAATTCTATGTAGGTGAATATAGATCGAATGACTAATTCAACACATTTCCTGCCAATTAACACTTCAGATTCAACTAAGTATTATGCTAGACTCTATATTAAGGAGTTGGTAAAATTGTATGGAGTCCTTTGATGATCGTCTCTATAAGGGTACTCAGTTTACTTCTCAATTTTTTAAAATATTTTAGAAGGGTCTTGGTACCCAAGTTCATCTGTTGATAGATGGTAAGGTAAAGTAGATTATTCTAACCTTAGAGGACATGTTAAGAGCTTGTGTGATCAATTTTAAGGGTATTTGGTATGATCACTTGCCTTTGATTGAGTTTGCCTATAATAATAGTCATCACTCTTATATTCAAATGTCCCCATTTGAAGAACTTTATGGTAGGAGGTGTAAGTCTTCTATTGGTTGGTTTAAGGTTGGTGAAGCTACCTTGATAGCGCCTGGTTCAGTCCATGAGGCTATGGAAAAATTTTAGATTATTAGATAAAGGTTGACAATAGCTCAGAGTCATCAAAATTCATATGCAGATGCAAGAAGAAGGGAACTTAAGGTTGTTATTGGCGATTTGGGGAACATAAAGTTTCACCCTTGAAAGGGTAAAGAGATTTTCCAAGAAATGAAAAATCATCCCCCGCTATGTCAATCCTTAAAGGGTTTTGAGATTCATTGTCAATGTGGCCTATGAGTTAGACTTGCCTGTAGAATTAGCATCAGAGCATCCAGTTTTTCTTGTGCCTTTACTAAAGTAGTGCATTGGTGATCCAGTTTCAGTTATATCTTAAAAAAGTGTGGGTAAAAGAGATAGTCTCTCTTATGAAGAGGTTCCAATTGATATTCTTGACCACCATGTCTGATGCATAATTATATAACTGAGATGATACAAGAATGCATGATTGAATATGCAATGGTATTTAATACCAAGGTTGTGACGAACACTGAACATGAAATTGAGTAAGCTTAAGGAGAACTGTTACCTTGAGCTTGATCTGTGTTGGCGTAGAAGAGGTGAGGATACTTGGTACGCATGCCTTCTTCTTCTTCCCAAGTAGCTCCCTCGACGGAATGATTTTGCCAAAGAACCTTAACTGGAGGGACTTCTTTGTTCCTCAATCTACGAGTCTAATAGTCTAGGATTTAAACTGGAATCTCTTCACAAGAGAGGCTGTTCAGAACGTCGATGCTCTAATTAGGGACTACAACTGTTGGGTCACCTGTACATTCTTGAGAAATGAGACATGGAAGACTGGATGAACTGAAGCTAGATCTGAAGGTAATTCGAGCTCATAAGCTACCTTGCCAAAGCGACTGAGAATCTTGAAGGGACGGACATATCGAGGACTAAGCTTTCCCTTCTTGCCGAACCTCTTCACTTCCTTCATGGGAGATATCTTTAGATAGACATGATCACCAATCTCGAACTTGAGATCCTTTCTACGAACATATACATAAAACTTCGATCGGCTCTGAGCAGCCTGGAGTCTATCTCTGATCAATTGGACTTTTTCTAAGGCGTCGAATACCAAGTCAGGCCCTATAACTGAGGCCTCACTAACTTTGAACCAACCAATTGGAGATCTATATATCCTACCATATAAAGCTTTGAATGGAGCCATGTGAATACTGGAATGATAGTTGTTGTTGTATGCAAACTCAATCAAAGGCAAGTGGTCATCCCAACTACCCTTTAAATCAATTGCACACGCTCTTAGTATATCTTCTAGAGTCTGAATGGTCCTTTCTTCTTGACCATCTGTCTGAGGATGGAAGATTGTATTAAGATGAACTTGGGTACCAAGACCCTTTTAGAATGCTTTCCAGAAATGAGAGGTAAACTGGGTACCTCTGTTTGAGATAATAGATAGTGGAACACCGTGCAATCTGACCAACTCCCTAATATAGAGTTTGGTGTAATCCTCGGCAGAATAAGAGGTATGAATTGGAAGGAAATGAACTGATTTGGTCATCCTGTCTATAATGACCCAAACCAAATCATGTTGACGACGAGTTCGAGGCAAACCCGTCACGAAGTTCATGTTCACTTTTTCCCACTTCCAAGTAGGAATAATGAACTCTTGCATGGACCCACTAGGCTTTTGATGCTCTATCTTAACCTGCTGAGATGTAGAGCACTTAGACACAAACTCTGCAACGTCTCTCTTCATCCCACTTCGCCAATAGATTTCCCGCAAATTATGATACATCTTTGTGGCCCCAGAATGAATTTAGTAGCGTGCACCATGCACTTTTGTAAGAATTCGCTGCCTTAATTCATCTACAGCTGGAACACATAGACGACCCTGACAACGCAGAACACCATCTCCCCCTTGGGAGAAAATCTCTACTTTTTTATCCTTGACTGACCCTTGTAACTTGACAAGGCTAGGATCCCTTTCTTCTTTTCTTTCACCTCAGAAACTAGAGATGATTTTTAATTACTCTGAACCCATATATCACCTTTCTCTGTATCGACTAAGCGAACGCCTAGTCTTGCAAGATGATGGACTTCCTGGGCTAACTTCTTCTTACTATCCTCGACATGAGCAACACTATCCATAGACAGTCTACTGAGAGTGTCGGCCACTACGTTGGACTTGCTCGGATGATAAAGGATGCTCATGTCATAATCTTTCAAGAACTCTAACCACCTTCTATAATGAATATTGAGATCTTTCTGAGAAAAGACATACTGAAGGCTAATATGATCCATGAACACATCTATATGAAGGTGGTTCGAAATGTCACATTCTCTGACTCTGAGTTGATGATAGTTGTATCTGAGGTCTATCTTAGATAAATAGCTAGCACCCTGAAGTTGGTCAAACAAGTCATCAATTTTGGGAAGAGGATACTTGTTCTTCACCATGACTTTATTGAGTTGATGGTAATCAATGCACATTCTAAGAGAACTGTCTTTCTTGCGCACGAATAAGACTGGTGCGCCCCACGGGGAAATACTGGGTCTGATGAATCCTTTTTCTAAGAGATACTTCAACTGCTCTTTCAGTTCTTTGAGTTTTGCTGGTTCCATTCTGTATGGCGAGATAGAGATAGGCTAAGTATCCAAAAGAAGATCAATACCAAAGTCTGTTTCCCTTTCAAGAGGAATTCCTGGAAGATCTTTGGGAAAAATATCTGAATATTCATTTTCAACTAGAACTGATTCAAGACTGGGAGTCTCAGAACTGGAATCCTTAACAAGAATAAGATGATAGACACATCCTTTAGATATCATTTTTCGTGCCTGAAGGTAGGAAAGAAGCTAACCCCTGAAAGCGGATACACTACCCTTCCACTCAAGGATGAGTTCATTCGAAAACTGAAACTAGACTATTCTGTTTCTGCAGTCAACTGTGGTATAGCAGGAATGAAGCCAATCCATAACCGAGAATGACATCAAATCAGTCATCTCTAATTCGACTAAGTCTGCTGAGGTGACTTTCTAAAATATCATAACCGAGCAGTTCATGTATACCCGCCGGGCTATGATGGTTTTACCCATTGGGGTAGAGACTGAAAAGGGCTCTGCTAGAATTTTGGGACTGACTATGAAATCGACTTCTATATAAAGAGTGACAAAAGACAAAAAAGCTCCTGGATCTAGAAAAGCTTAAACATGCACATGAAAGATCTGTAACGTACTAGTACCCACATCAGGAGAATTTTCCTGATCTTGTCGAGACTGAAGAGCATAGAGACGATTTAGGTATTGCCCACTAGCAGCACTGGAGGTGTCACCTTGCTGATTTGGGCGACCGGACTAAGCCGAGGAGTAATTCTATTGACCCTGAGGACCTGGCTGAGGACAGTCTCTAACTCTATGGCCTGGCTTGCCACATCCGAAGAAATTACCACTGCCATCTCTGCAAATACCCTAATGGAGCTTGCCACAAGTCTGGCAAAGAGGATAGGTGTGGGCACTGCTAATACTGCCCTAGGACTTCTAGCCTGGTGCTCTATCTTTGCTACCTTCTCTGAACTTAGAAACTGGAGCACTGGTTGAAGAAGGAGTTGGAACAGATGACTTAGGACAAAACTGAGAACGGTTTCCCCTTTTTGACTTAGGCTGAGCAAAGTTCAAACTACCTAACCTTGCTCTCTTATTCTACCTCTCCCCCATCCTAACTTTCTGCTCCTCTATCTGCTGGCCATGAGTCATGAGCCTAGACAAAGTCATGTCACTATTCAGCATGGTGGATCTACACTCATTAACCACGCTATCGTTCACCCGTGAAACTAACTTACTCATCCTTGCCCTGCTATCTGCAACCACATGAGGGGCATATCTGGCTAATTGATTAAACTTAAGAGAATACTCTTTCACTGTCATATTTCCCTGTCTAAGGTTGATAAATTCTAGCATCTTAGCTTCTCTAAGCTCTAGGTGAAAGAATCTATCAAGGAATGCTGAAGCAAACTCCTCCCACTCAACTGACCCTACATCGTCTACCCTCTCTGACTTCCACTGCTTAAACTAAGTATGAACCACATCCTTCAACTGATATGCAGCTAGCTCCACACGCTCACTAGACGTAACCCGCATTATGTCTGTAACCTTCTTCACCTGATCTAGGAATTCCTGAGGATCCTCGTCTGTTTTAGACCCAAGAAAGGATGGAGGATTCATTAAGGTAAAGTCCCAAATCCTGGCTGCAACTGAATTGGCCACTGGGTTGGCCGGAACGACAGTTGGTCATTCATCCTAAGAAGCAACAGACTGAGCAAGAGTAGTGAATGTGAAACGCCCAAAAATATCATCCCGAGACGCCACACGATGCCCAAGGCTACACGTAGCTTCAAGCTAACCCTTTAATCGAAAACACTACCCTTGGGTTCCAACACAACAACATACATGTTATGCTAAGGATATATATATATAAGTAAATATCATATCACATCGCACATGGAACGGAATATCGTTAGACTGTACATATATGGAATGTCTATACACAAACCAACCCAATAATACACTAATCTGACATAGCCTCTATACAACAAAATCAACGAGCCATTGGGACAAACCCCCAACTGACTCAACAGACCAAAGGGATCACAAAACAACAGCACCAAAACTAGAAACTTGGTCCTCGAACCATGAGGACTCACCACTGAAGGAACGTAGATGCAGCACTCGAATATCACTGTCGTGGTTGCGGCTGAGTACCTGAACCTACATTATGGTAAGAATGTATCCCATAGAGAAATATGTGGGTCAGCACAAGATATGTACTAAGTATGTAGGGGCGCATACAAAATATAAATAATATCATAAATTTCGTAAAAACGTACATACGGACCATAATGACACACCTGGCTTGAGTGACATTGAATCATGCAACTCATAACATCTTAGATAGGAAATATAGGAGAAAAACCTCATAAATCATTATAGATCATCATAGGCAACTTGACTTACCACATCAAAACTCGGAGTGACTCGGTATTTAAATAAACATGACTCTTATGGACAGGGGAGTTTCCTATAACCGACAACCCCACGTGAGCTACGTGGAATACCAATATTTGAAACCCCCGTTGGCGGGAGTGTCATACTCTTTGCCAGGGAGTACGACCTTAAAACTGCAATAATCACAATCGGGCTCTCTGGCCAATAATATCATCATCAAACAACCCTATGGTGGCACATAGGTTTGGGGAAATACCAAATTTCCCTCTCGGTTCTAAGTACTACTCCCCGACAAGCTCAGAACGCGTTAGGAAATCCACCACAACATCACAAGGGTCTATCATAAAGACCAAATCAAATCTCTTTCTCATTTATCAAATCATATCAATTTGTGGATTCCTAACTCAACACATTTTAGCTCAAAACATTTTAATCTTCCTCAACATCAAAAAGGTATCAATGCATTGAACCATAACCAACTCAACATTTGGACAAGGATATGAAGACTCAATACGTAATATTTTCAACAATTTAACTCATCAAAACCATCCGAAAAATACCAAGACTCATTGCAACTTCAATATCAACATTTTTCAATTTGCCATCCAACTCTCATTTAAAGGTACTTGAGACATCAACCCATAGTAGGGATATAGAATTTCCAATATCAATTATAAATTCATAATAAGGAAATAGTGGAATGATAGTATAAATCAAGGCTTAAAAAATTAAATCATCATACTATCATAATCAAATACTTTTTCGACATAATTCCATCTCAACATCATACACATATCGGATGACATAATCCCATAGCTCATGGACAATAATATAAGATATAAAACCATATTTCCAATTCATAGTAAAACATGTAAAATCTCATGTCAATGTAATTCAACAAAAATACCGGGCACAAGATTGAAAGGATAATCTTGTTCAAGCCCCATATACCTAAAAATGAAAAATGAATATGAACTTCCGACTTTGAAAATTTATTCACAAAAATAAAGGGTGCTTCTCGAAGCCCTTAACATGATCAACTCGAATCCCAAATCAATTTGAAATTTCTACGGTTCAATCAAGAGACATAGAAGGATGAAATTTGGAGTAGTAGGGTTGGGGTATGAGCCTTAGGAAATTTTGGAGAAAAATGAGCTATTGAATGATCTTAATGGACTTAAATCCATGGTTTACTCGGATGGATTGGAGTGGTAATGACCAAAATATCCTTAAAAATCAAATAATGTCAAATCTATCCTTTGGTGGGCTGTTTTGATAGGCTGAAGTAGATCGGCCATAACTTTTTGTAATTTTATTGGAAAGAGGACTTTCAAATCTTTATGTTGATATATAGTAGCTCACCCAGATCATTATGTACAAGGAGTTATGATCGTTTGAAGTTGACCCTAAAATTCGCCTGGCCTCAGTATTTTTTTTTCCTGCACATTTACTGTTCACCACTATTCACGGTTAGATCGGAATGATCATAACTCATCGCTCGAGTGTCCGTTTTGGATGATCCACATATCGTTGGAAAGCTTATTCGATGCTCTATGTGATGACGGGTTGCATATCCAGAAATTCCACACAAAAAAATTATTAATCACGATAAAGAATAGAATTCAACATATTTTCGTTCGAGATCTTAACGGAAAATTTTTTCCGGGGCATCACAGAATGCGGCCCTGAACTCTGCATGAGAAACATGTTCATCCAAGGGATCTTCTTGGACAGGCTGGGTTCTTCTCTTGGGAGGCATGTTCTTAAATAAGTTGAAGAAATGGATTAGACTGAGAGAGTGACTTGAGATTATGCTCACTGGTACGACATGAATACTGAGAGGGGGAAACTGTTCCTAAAACAACTTATAGCCTCCTGCACATAAATGTGGCGCGCAACACACCCATGCATAAAACTCTACTAGATGCGGCTTTCAGACTTCCTAGGACACTATTGAACCTTAGACTCTGATACCAAGTTTGTAACGCCCCAAATCTGGTACTCGGTATGCTACACAGTGCTCATGACCTCAAAGGACCAAAAGCTAACCCATGACTGATATTTGTATCTGTATACTACATAATATACTGAAAAATGCAGAAACATGAACTGAAAGGCCATAAGGTTCACATAACTGATGTAAAACATAACATTTAAACGGGGTATGAAATACCCAAAACAACTGAAATAACTGTCTGAACATAATAGTCTAGAAATCCTATAACTGACTGAACTATCTAAGTAAGGAGTTGATGGGACATGTCCCCAACTAACTCCAACTAATAAATTAATTAATGAGATAACAGTAAAATAATTATGTCCTCGAAGGATGAGGAATCACTTCTAACTCTGACTGCTGATATCTGGAATCTACTGATGCTTTAGAGCTCGTGTCTCTGAACCTATGGTATAAGACACCATAGCACAAATATGGCAGTACTTTGAATGTACTGATATGCATGTAAGCTAGGCTGAATGCATGAGGTTCATACGCATGAACAATACTGGCTAATTGACTAATATGAAAGTGAGAATACATGCATGCATACATAGTAACTATATCTGAAATCGTGATAACATGAGTATGTTGATGACTAACATGACTAATGGCTGAATTCTGATAACTGATAACATGAGTGACTGTATCTGACAGTCCTGAATCTGATGGAACTAGCTGAGTTCCATACTGTATCTGAGTTGATTGTATCTTATAGTCCTGAATTTTGAAGAACTATCTGAGTTCTTTTACTGAGACTGATACTGAGACAGTGGGAGGTAGTATCTAACTAAAATGCCCCAAATAACACATTATAGCTGAATTGGGGTCCAATCTGTGCCCTGATTTGAAGGGTTTCAATACCGCGCCACTGGTAAGGACAACATATGAGTGACCCTAATATAACAGGTAACTCTAGTGAGAACGGTGGGAACCCTCATCTAGCAAGTTAAGCCACCTTATCTACCCTCATATAGTAGGCTATGATGTCTCAACCTGTGATGGCTACATAGTCCTGGAACACAAGGATTGCTTCTAAGAATCACACCCTCATATAACAGGTGAGTTCCTATCCTTGGGTTTACTCAGTGCTAATTTCTACTCCTATCTGAATAGACACAGAACATGATTTACTGAACTGAACATGGACGGAGTTACTGAATTTCGTTAACTGATGGAATACTACTGATATCTGACAACTGACTGAGTTTATGAGATCATGGAGATTTCCTGAGTCATAAGATTGTCTGAAGTCTAAGGATCATAGCTTGACTGAGAGTATCGTGAAAACATGACATGGCTCTAGGAACACAGCTAAAATTTTGGGTACAAGTACCCCCAGGACTCAATGGAAAGAAACTAACAAAGCATGACTTTCTTGAATACATGACTAATATCATAATCCATAATACATTTATTGAAGCATTTCATCAAACATGTGATCTGCATAAACTTGCACATACATGGGGATTTCATGATATCATGCTAGTTGGGCATTTTTCTTTATCTAGGCATTTAATCAAACACATGGTAGGCATTGTATGTGTAAACAACATTATACAACAATTAAACATCATGATTCAATTCTAATTTCATCATTCAAGGGTTTAGGCATAGGTTAGCATGAATCTATTTCTGTACTAATCAAACCCACATATAATTTATCACCCAATCATGGAATAGAATTCAATTACTCATTATCAACATGAACAAGAGTAGCCCAATCATGAAAATTCATAAAGGAAATCCATAAAACTTAAACTTAGAAAAGGGATTCTTGGGCTTCAAGGATGAAAGGAGTCCATGAATGAACACTATGCATACCTGGGTTGAGCTTCTTGAATTTCTTGAACTTGAAGAATTTGAATCTCTTAGTTCTTGAAGAAGATTTGAATTTTGTTCTTGGAGATTAATGTTAGAGATAAAACCCTAATTTTGTTGTTGTAGAAGAATAATGAATTTCTGAGATTTGGTCGGATATAATTGGGTATATAAACGGGTGGTAAAAGACCAAAAATTCCCCTCTAAAAAAATCACTTAAAATAACTGAACGGGACCTGGGACGGCTCGTGTGACAGTCCATTGCTGGCTCGACGGTCTGTCATTCCGACCGTCGCACGTGGACCTGAATAGGATCTCACTGCCTTGGCTGCAATGGCTTGGGCGAAGGTCTGTCTCTAGTTCGACGGTCCATCAACCTGTCCGTCGCACCTTATCCAGAAGGTGGCCTCACTGTTTTCCTTGTGACAACCTGAGTGACGGTCCATCACTAGTCCGATGTTCCGTCGGCCTGGGTTGTCACTCCTAAGCAGAAGGTAGTCACACTTTCTCACTGCAACGATCATGGGCAATGGTCCATCGCTAGTCCGATGGTCCGTCGGCCTCACCGTCGCACCTGGGCGGTTTTACTACTTTCTGTATTTTGGCCATAACTTTCTCTTTCGATGTCGGATTTAGATGAAATTGGTATCGTTGGAAAGCTAATTCAATTTCGCACGTGAAAAAGTGAAAATCTTAAAAATACCACATGTAAAAAAGTGAATTCATCTTTCAAAGTAAGTTTCTAACATTCTTGAGACGATTTCAAGCTAGGAAAAAGTATGGGGTATTACAATATCTCCCCCTTGAGAATATTCGACCTCAAATGAGACTGAGATGAGGGGGAAGATCACCGACATACATACTGAACATGAATACTGAAACATAATCTCATGACTGATAACTGAACATATCATATTAAACATGCATATCTGATGCATGTGTAACTGATTCATGAACTCATGACTGGGTGTTCTGATGAACTAAGTTTCTCACAATGAGAATGCATGTATGATGCATAATTATATAACGGAGCTGATACATGAATGCATGACTAAATATGCAATGGTATTTAACACCAAGTTTGTGACGAACACTAAACATGAAACTGAGTAAGCCTAAGGAGAATTGTTACCTTGAGCTTAATCTGTGTCGGTGGAGAAGAAGTGAGGATACTTGGTACACATGTCTACTTCTTCTTCCCAAGTATCTCCCTCGATGGACTATTTTCCAAAAGAACCTTAACTAGAGGGACTTCTTTGTTCCTCAATCTACGAGTCTGATAGTCTAGGATTTCAACTGGAATCTATTCATATGAGAGGCTATTCTGAACATCGATGCTCTGAATAGGGACTACGACTGATGGGTCACCTATACATTTCTTAAGAAAAGAGTAATGGAAGACTGGATGAACTAAATCTAGATCTGAAGGCAATTCGAGCTCATAAGCTAACTTGCCAAAGCGACTGAGAATCTTGAAGGGACCGACATATCGGGGACTGAGCTTTCCCTTCTTGCCAAACCTCATCACTCCTTTCATGGGAGAGATCTTTAGATATACATGATCACCAATCTCGAAATCGAGATCCTTTCTACGAACATCTGCATAAGACTTCTGTCGGCTCAGAGCAGCCTGGAGTCTTTCTCTGATCAACTGGAATTTCTCTAAGGCATCGAATACCAAGTCAGGCCCTATAAATAAGGCCTCACTAACTTTAAACCAACCAATTGGAGATCTCCATCTCCTACCATAGAGAGCTTCGAATGGAGCCATGTGAATACTGGAATGATAGCTGTTGTTGTATGCAAACTTAATCAAAAGCAAGTGATCATCCCAACTACCCTTTAAATCAATTGCACACGCCCTTAGCATATCTTCTTGAGTTTGAATGGTCCTTTATAATTGACCATCTGTCTGAGGATGGAAAGTTGTACTGAGATAAACTTGGGTACCAAGACCCTTTTGGACTGCTTTCCAGAAATGAGAGGTGAACTGGGTACCTCTGTCTGAGATAATAGATAGTGTCACACCGTGCAATCTAACCAACTCTCTTATGTAAAGTTTGGCGTAATCCTCAGCTGAATAAGAGGAGTGAACTGGAAGGAAATGAGCTGATTTGGTCATCCTGCCTATAATGACCCAAATCGAATCATGTTGACGATGAGCTCGAGGCAAACCCATCACGAAGTCCATGTTCACTTTTTCCCACTTCCAAGTAGGAATACTGAATTATTGTATGGACCCACTAGGCTTTTGAAGCTCTATCTTAACCTGCTGACATGTAGAGCACTTAGCCACAAACTCTGTAACGTCTCTCTTCATCCCACTCCACCAATAGATTTCCCGCAAATCATGGTACATCTTTGTATCCCCTGGATGAATAGAGTAGCGTGCACCATGCACTTCTGCAAGAATTTGCTACCTTAAGTCATCTACAACTGGAACAAACAGGCGACCCTGACAACGCAGAACATCATCTCCCTCTTGGGAGAAAACCTCTACTTTCTAATCCTTCACTGACTCTTTTATCTTGACAAGGCTAGGATCCCTATCTTGCTTTTCTTTCACCTCAAAAACTAGAGATAATTCTGAACTACTGTGAACCCATATATCACCCTCCTCTATATCGACTAAGCGAACGCCTAGTCTGGCGAGCTGATGGACTTCCTGAGCTAACTTCTTTACTGCCCTCGACATGAGCAACACTATCCATAGATAGTCTACTGAGAGCGTCAGTCAGTACGTTGGCCTTGTCCGGATGATAAAGGACGCTCATGTCGTAATCTTTCAAGAGCTCTAACCACCTTCTCTTATGAAGATTGAGATCTTTCTGAGAAAAGACATACTAAAGGCTCTTATGATCCGTGAACACATCTACATGAACACTATATAGATAATGCTTCCAAATCTTCAAGGAAAATACTACGGCGGCAAACTCAAGATCATGAGTAGGATAATTTTTCTCATGGGGTTTAAGCTGTCTTGAGGAGTAGGCTATGACCTTACCATGCTGCATGAGGACACAACCCAAACCTACTTTGGATGCATCAAAATACACTACGAACCCATATGAACCATCTGGAAGAGCTAGAACTGGAGATGAGGTGAGTTGAGTCTTCAACTCCTAAAAACTCTTCTCGCAAGAATCTAACCACTGAAACTTGACTTTCTTCTGAGTCAATCTGGACATAGGGGATGTAATAGAAGAAAATCCCTCAACAAACCATCTATAATAGCTAGCCAAACCCAAGAAACTCCTGATATCTGATGGAGAGACAGGCGAGGCTAGTTTCTTACTGCTTTAGTCTTTTGAGGATCAACCCTAATGCCATCACCCTAAATGATATGACCAAGGAATGTTACTGACCTTAGCCAAAACTCGCACTTACTGAATTTGGTGAATAGTTGATGATCTCTGAGAGTCTGAAGTACTGTTATGAGATGGTCTGCATGATCTCGCTCACTGCGGGAATAGACCAGAATATTATCTATAAAGACTATGATGAACATGTCCAAGTATTGCTTGAAAACATAGTTCATCAAGTCCATGAGAGTTGTTGGGGAATTGGTGAGACTAAAGGACATGACTAGGAATTTGAAGTGACCATACCGAGTACGGAAAGCTATTTTCGAAATGTCACATTCTCTGACTCTAAGCTGATGATAGCCGAATCTAAGGTCTATCTTAGAGAAATAGCTAGCACCCTGAAGTTGGTCAAACAAGTCATTGATTCTGGGAAGAGGATACTTGTTCTTGACCGTGACTTTAATGAGTTGACGGTAATCAATGCACATTCTGAGAGAACTGTCTTTCTTCCACACGAATAAGACTGGTGCGCCCCATGAGGAAATGTTGGGTCTGATGAATCCCTTATCTAAGAGATCATTTACCTGCTCTTTTATTTCCTTGAGTTCTGCTGGTGCCATTCTATATGGCGGAATAAAGATAGGATGAGTATCCGAAAGAAGATCAATACCGAAGTCTATTTCCCTTTCGGGAGGAATTCCTTGATGCCCCAAGGTAATAGTTATTGGTGTTGATGTGGTATCCACGACACATCAATTATCAACACCAATAACTATTACCTTGGGGCATCAAGTTCACCTCTTCTTCTTTCTTATTCCTCAAACTCCTTACTCAAATAATTTTTTCATTAAAGTGCCTAGGAGCTTTTGGGTCAAATGAAGGTCCATCAACAAAGAGGATTAGTCTACATATGAGGCTACCAAAGAAAATAAGCTAAGGCTCAATACGGTTTAACTAGGATTATGCACAAAGGTAGGTCAAATAGAAGGTATAAATCAAGTCTATCAAAGAAATGCCTAATTCATCCCCAAAACCCACACTCTTTATTTTGCTTTACACACACACCGAGAAAATTCTAGATATCACATGCAACAAGAAATATACAAAAAACCTCACACGCACATGGCACATGCGCAACTCAATAGGATCATCATAGACTCCCAATCAAACAATAGCATAAATTCTAATTTAAGACAACAAGAACAAGAGTCAAAACATGATCCTAAGAGTCTCAAAAGTAGTAATTCACTCATTCAACATGCTTTTACCAAACAAAACACTTGCACCATGTAATAAAAAATAGCACCAACAAGAATATCTTACATACAAAAAAATTAATTGAGCCAAAATTTAGGAATTTCCCTACCCCACACTTAAAAATCTTCTTTGTCCCCAAAGTTAACTTAAAAGTAAGAGATGGAAATGCTCCCTGAGGCCTATAGGCCAAGCTAGTAGCATCTTTACACATAAATGAGATCCATAGGACCCCGCACTCAGTTTTTGCCTTGCTCTTTAGCTCAGATTTCTGGTACTCAGACTTCCCATTAGCCTACGACTCAATAAAAAATAAAAACTACATGAAATAAAAACTAAAAAGAAAATATACCTACTTAACTTGGGTTGCCTCCCAAGCAGCGCCTGATTTAGTATGGCAGCACGACCCAGCTTAACTAAACCATATTCTTTACTTCTCTTTCTCACGCTTGGCCTCCATCTTCTTATTCTCTTCAACCCTCTTGGGTACAAATTTTCAAGAGAAATTGGTTTATCAACTCTAGCCATTTCAGGCTCATCAATGTTCATCATGTCAGGCTTATAAGGTAAAAGCTTAGGCTGATCAATCAGGTAGTCCAAAGAGGTCTTTGGTGGACCAACCACCCCAAACTTATCCCCTTCAATAATATTGATCATACACAAATCTTTATAGTGGAACATTATTTTGGGTGCTTTGTAAGCATCAAATACCACCTCTTCATCCTCTACCCTCATGTTGAGTGTGCCTTCTCTAATATCAATCAACGCTCCTCCAGTTGCTAAGAATGGATGCCCCAAAATGATTGGTACCTATTCATCTGCCTCAAAATCAAGAACAGTAAATTCAGCAAGAATAATAAATTTACCAACCTTTATTAGAACATCCTCTACTATTCATTCTGAATATGCCATTGATCCATCTGCTAGCTGCAAAACCACTGTGGTCGATCTAGGCTTTCTCAAGCCTAATATGTCAAACAAAGATAGGGGCATCAAATTTATGCTTGCGCCTAAGTCACTTAACGTGTGGACCACTCTACTCCCAATTTGGATCGAGAGAGTAAACTTCCTCGGATCTCTCAATTTCTTGGGGATTTTGTGTGTCATTACAGCACTACACTCTTTAGTGAGTGTTATTTCCCCTACATCTTACAATTTTACCTTATTAGCAACCACATCCCTCAAGTACTTTGCATACTTTGGAATTCCCTGCAAAACATCTAACAAAGGTAAGTTAATGTGAATCTCTCTGAATGTATCAAAGAACTTCTTAAACATTGCATCATTCTTCACTTTAATCTGCCTCTGAGAGAAGGGTAGTGGCGGTGTCTTCTTCACTTATGGTTCAGCAACTTTAGTTTTCAAGTACTTAGACCTCCTTGATTCTTTAGCAACTTTTTCAAAAACCTATGGGGTTACCCCCCTCAGCATCTACTCTTTAGTTACCTTTGGAGGTTCTCTCTGAAGCTCTTTACCACTCCTTAAGGTGATCGCCATAACCTATTTTGGATTTTTTGTATCTCTGGTCAATCCACCTTGTGGCCTAGTATTTAATTCTTATTATAGCTTCCCCATCTGCAACTCTAAGCTTCTCTGGGAAACTTGTGAATTTTTCATGTCCGCAGCCAACTGTGTTTGATTAGCTAAAAGTTGTTTCAATATCTTTTCCATGTTGCTAGTTGATTGATTCCCTTATGCCTGTGGTTGCTGAATTTGTTGTTGTGTGTTCCACGACTGAGTCTGCCACTTCATGTTGTAGGCATTACCATAATTTGGCCTTTGATCATTGACCACATATATTACTAATTCCGAATTTGAAGTACACATGGCCGCTGAATCGCCATTATTTCCACAGATCTCGTACCAACCACTAATTTGTTGAAATGCATTGACTGTTGTTGTAGGCTGTGGAGCTCCCAATTTCAGGCTGTTGAACTGAGTGTTTATCATAGTTTGCAATGCTGCAACCTGAGTTGATAAGGCAGTGAACAGGTCTACCTCTAGTACACCTGCAACTCTTTTCGTGGCACTTCTAGCATCTGAATGCCACTCAGGATTTCCTTGTTCTATACGGTTCAACAATGTATACAGCTTATCATAAGTCAATTCCAGCACTTGACCACCTGCGGCTGAATCTAGCAAAATCTTTGTATTGTGATCATGTGCTTTTATAAAAGGATGAGCAAGTACCTCGTTGGACTATTGATTGTGTGAGCAAGTACCTCATTGAATTGTTGATGGTGTGGGAAGTCCCTATAAAGAGCCTTGAACCGCTCCCAAGCATCATAAAGATTTTCATCTGGCTTCTGTTTGAAGCATAATATCTCACTTCAAAGTCTCGCAGTCTTACCAGTTAGGAATAACCGAATAAGAAATTTTCTAGCCAAGGCATCCCATAAAGTGATTGAATTTGTCGATTCTGCAGCCAACCACTTTTTTGCTTCCCCAACAGAGAAAAGGGGAAAAGCTTTATCCTCACATAATCTTGATTTATGCCCGTCGGGATAAATGTATCACTATTTTTTAGAAAATTCCGCAAGTGGACCTGTGGATCTTCATGTGAACTGACCACTGCTTATCAGAAGCTAAACCACATTCTATTTGAGTTTTAAATTGCCTCCAGTTGACAGCTTCTAAAATAGGAAGGTCAAATTTGTTGGAAGTGGGATTGCTATTTTTCTGACTGTCCTATGGACTGCTAGTTCATCAGCCATGATGGAAGGATTCTCTTGGTTTTCATGGACTTGCAGAATTTGAGGGAGAAGGTCTCCTTCTCTCCTTTAATGAAAAATTTGCTCAAATTCAACGCTTGGTTCAACCAAGTCCTGATCCATTGCCAGCTTTTGTAACTCGTTTTCTGCAAAAACATAACCAAGACCAAGTGTAAAAACACCAAATAAATCTAAAAGTAAAAATAAAATAAACAATTGCGAAATTTTAAGCCCCCGATAATAGACCCAAAAACTTGACCGCGCTTAAGCGCACACGCAAGTGTATGTGGTTTTATATAGTAGTTAAGTGGCCTAATGAAAGCCAAGTATCGATCCCACAGAGACTTGATTCAAAATAAATCTATTTTAGTTCACAATTTAGATTCAGTTGATGCAAACGTAACCAAAAAGAGAGTTTGTAATTTATAACTAGAGAAAAGTAAACAATGCGTAAAGTAAAGATCTTGAAACAATCAATAGGAGAAAACCAAGGGTCTAAGCACTTTGAACAATCCTACTATGTTATTGAACTTCATTCGTTAATGTGGTTATCTTGGTTGTTGAGTTGTAGGGTTAATTGCGTGATCACGGTCTCCCGACCTCTAATCCTTTACCTAAGTTAAATCTTACAACTACATCGTTGAGCAGGGATGTAATAGTCCACTTATGTTCTTTAAGATATCATCCAACGTTTGAATCAAGTAAGGCATCTAAGTGCATCCCTGTCCTAGACACTAATTTGAATTCCTTATTTCATAAAAGAATACAAACCATACTTTGTTCATCTCCATGTTCTATCCCCAATTCCCTCTCCCGAGATCAAAAGATAGACAATTGATATATTCGAAGGGCAGCTAATCCTTAAAATAGTTAAATAAAAGATGAACACACAACCAATAATGATAATTAAATTTAAATGAACTCAATTCAAAACAATAGTACTCGTGTCTTTGGCTTTAACCCCGGAAAGAGGGTGTTTAGCCACACATAGTCATACTCGTAATCACAAGGTGGTAATTAACGACTAAGAACATGTACGAACTAAATTAAAATAATAAAACCTAAATATGAAGTTGTAGAAGCCCCTTGATCTCCAAAATATGTTCAAAGATATGTAAAAATGTGACACTAGGTTGTATTTATAGCACAAAGTAAACCCAAGCCGTGTAGGAGTCAAATTCCATCAATTTGTGAGCAAGAGAGTAGAGGGGGCGCCGCCCTGGATTGAGACCTTCTCCAGGTGATGTTTCTCCTTGTGTTGAGCCCCACTCCATCCAAGGTTCCTCCCTAGATATAGCCCTGCTTTAGGTGGCGCGCCGTGGGCTTATAGCCTTGTCTCTCTGGAAATTGCTTCTCAAATTTTTGCTAAGTGGTGAGTCTTCCATCTTCTTGTGGTATATTTCCCATGGATTTACATCCTTTTCAAAATCAAAATATCATTATATTCAGCTCCCAAATCTTCCTACACAATTACACCACACGAATTAAAGAAAATCACAACACAATACCCATGACGGCAAAACAAGAGATAAGCTAGGCTTGTTCGCATTGATCTTTAACTTTATGTTCCGAATCTTAACTTAATCAAATTGAACCTTGCATATTACCAACAAGTTATTCCACATATAATTACACATTAAAACCATTTGGAACACATTAAACACAATAGAATCTAATGGGATCAACTAGACAAGCACCTGGCTCAAGCTAGTAACGCTAGTTTCCACAATTGAACTCTAAATGACTCATTGAAGTACAAACTTGTTTGGAATTCACTTTGAACACTATAAAGACATGCTTTATCACTTATATGCATATTCATCTCATTATTAACCCATATAGCATACAAATCATCCTCAAAACTGGGTTAAAAAAGCTCGAATAGTGACACTAGAATGCATAAAAACACCCAACATCAAATCATTACCCTCAAAAATAGGTGAAAACCAAGGTAAATTGGGGCTAAAATCAAGCCCTAAAGGTTTTGGGATTTTATGCAAACAATCAAGAAATTTCACAAAGAAAAGGGTGAATTCTTACCTTAAATTGGATGATAATCACGAAAATAGATGTTAATTTAGCATCCCAAGCTCCCAAAAGCTTCAATTTTAAGCTAACACACTATTTTAGGGTTTATCTCTCAAGGGAAAAGATGAATAATGCCTAAAATCACAGAAAAGGGCTTAATTTATACCCAGTCTAGGGCCTTAGAAATCGTTATCGCAATCAGCAGGTGCACGATCGCACTACACACCTGTCATTGGAGTCACAATCACGATAGGACATCACAATTTCCCCATCATCCCTGCCAAGGGTACCACAATCGCGGACCTTAGCTGGCAATCACCGCTACACCAGAAAGTAGCTAAGACTTGGAATCTTTTCCAAGTCTTCGGCAACCTCTTGGGCTTTATTCAGAATCTCATATACACAAACAAACTATGTAACCACACTGAATTAAACACTTTGTACTCAATGGCACTTATATTTTCCATCCGGGGTCATTTTGACCAAATGTGGGTCCCACCCTATATTTTATTTTCTCAACTTTTTGACCAATTGTTCATAATGAGCTCGGATGCCTCAAGACCGGAGCCAAAGGTCTACCTAGCCTTAAATTGACATTCTGGAGCTTTTGGTATTCAGAATTGCTTTTAAAGATTGTTTTACTGGAGTTTTTGCCTGGTGATCATTTAGAACCAACGAAGACTTCTAAATAGGAATTGGCTCTAAAAAATAAACGAACTGCCTGATAACCGAACTATCAGTCCCAGCAAGTCATAAATTACTTGGGACAGCTATAGAAAAGTTCTAACGGCAAAAATATGGAAATATAGAAAATAACCAAAAGGGTTTTTACACCATCAAGGTCCTCGCTCAACCAATGAGCCAACCAATGATCAATGGCAGACCCAATAAATATTACTGGATTCATCTATTTGATGAGCAAATTTTTCAATTAAAAATTTAGAGGGTTATTCTAGTGTTTTCCATTAATTGACCTCTTAAACTATATCGTTTTAGCCATCTCAAGGCTGAATCATAAGCCTAAATTGTTCCAAATCCCCATTCCCTTAAAAATTCAATTGACACTTATAGAGAAAATAGGAAAACAAGAAACTTTATCCTCCAAAGAAAATATAAGGGTTCATCAATTCCAAACTTCTAATTCAAAGATTTAACTATGTTTTTCGCCTCTAGGTATGTGGGATTTCATTAATGGGTTTTCTTTCATCCATTAAGTCCCTCGGTAAACTCAATTTCTTAGTTTAATTCATTCTTCAGAGCTTAGGGTATTATGAAAAGTTTGAAACCCTTTATACTTTAGTTACTTATCATGAATAAGCCATGAATACATGTTTCCCATGAAATTTAGCTCTTTTGCCTATTATGCATGAACCCTCAGTATACTGGTCTTTCATGATTGTTGAACTTATGTTGAATGAACTTACATTCTATTCGAACTATAGAACCTATCATGAATAGTTGAATTCTTTAGAGATGGTAACTTTCCACATTTATTATCTATATTATGCAGTGTTCAGGTACAGATATCAGTAGAGGATTGGCTTGTAGTCCTTCGGGATCATGAGCACCGTGTAACGACTAGGGGGTAGTCTCGGGTCGTTACAATCTCCTAGGTTTCTCTTAGTTAAGTGTCGTAGGTATTTATTTTATTTTGTTTGCTCGAGGACATGTAAATATTCTAAATTGAGGGTGTTGATGTGTTGTGTTTTGACAACACTTTCGATGTTTTAAACAAAGAAAATATGCAAGGCCTTAGGTGTATTTATGGCTATGATATGTTTGTTTAAGTGTTTCGCAGGAAAATAGGTCTTGATAGTGAAAGGAAGAAAAAGAGCTAAAAGTTGGCTAAGTTTTGGAACCTAGTATCTGGCTACGACTCACTGGGTCACACTACAATTCGTGGAATGACCCATTCTCAGTGTAAAAAATTAAATACAGAAGATGTAAAAATCAAGCATTGGCAATGACTGCACACAACAAGTAGTTGGGAAAGGCGATGAGTTGTCGCCTAACTTGTCCTTATTAAATATTCCGAAATTCCCACAGATATGTAACTCAAAGCAGTGGTTATGATTCCTCCCTACGAGTCGCCAAGAGAGGGTACGTGTTGTTGCATGACTCTTCCGAATCAAGAAACCCCAAAGTCTCGAAAATCTAATAAATTGGCTCCAGTGGCAAGGATTGACACAATGACCCATCAAGAGTCACGGATCGTCGTGAGGAGGCATCACCAGCAAGTGGGAAATGAGCCAACAAGCTACAGATGCACACAATAAGTCATCATCTGACCCAATGACTCGTTCCCACTACCGACTCTATTCTCATATATTGTTTAGGATAGAATTCATCGTTCATCATCAATATCACATTATCATCACATTATTGTATAGGATAGAATTCATCTTTCATCATCAAATAAACATGAAAAGGGAAGCAAGGTAGAGTATATTTTCATAATTCATCGTTCATCATCAATATCACATTATCAATATGCATATATACATAACATGAATACTATAACTTTCATCGGGTTTTACTTAGAATTTATATTATCAATCCAGCATCTTCCTCCGTCCCATACCGAAGATATGTGTATTTGGATATGATAGGTACACGGGCTCAAGTCGTGGCAAAAAGAGTGTAAATTCATAAGTTTGTTTCTTAGAATGAACTTCGGGACTAAATCATTAAAAAGTGAGAGAGGGTCGGAATCTCTCACGATCGGAGTAATCAGTGATATCAAATCATAGACCTGAATCTATCTCGGTCAAGTCTTTAAAACATCATTAGTAATCTCTTTTACATATAAGTTATTCATTAAAACAGGCATTTATTGTTATTAAAAAAATCATTCTTAAGGTAGAAATTGGGCTTTAACCCTTAGTTAGAGACAACAATAATAATATTATAATTTAACCGAAATAGTAACAATCATTGATGCAACGATCATGAATGTACCAAATCTATGCATGCCATCACCAGTATTTATACAATGGGAACCATAAGCATTAATATATCAATAAACTATAATCGCATCCTTTACAAAGATAGACATTTCTTGGATGGTCACCTCATATCATAACACGACCTTAAACCTAATAATGTATCCAAAATAATAATAACATTTTAATCTCGACCTTTGGCCCACATACATATTCGAAACCCGTATCAAAATTATATTTATAAATCATCTCATTTTAAATAAGACAAAGCGTATTCACACGGCATAACATCTCTATAAGCTATAAAGCATTGTTATGATCATCTCACATATAGGAGGCATCTCACTCCTAGGAGGCATAATGCATCAATAAAGTATAGCTCATAGGAAATGACATCTCTAAAGGCCTAATATCATATCTAAGAGAAATATCATCTCTATAGGTCATTTATCATAATCTGGGGAAAGTCATCACAATTTACCAAGCCACGCAATAAACTTACTCTAAAGGCTCATTAGTCTTAACTAGGCCTAATATCCGCAACTAAGTCCGCAAGGTCTAACACAAGTCTTGGCCTAAGGTGGGCCGAAAGAACCCACTTCTAATCCTCAATGTACATATTTAGGAAATTTACCCTAAACTAGGCTAAGGTATCTAGTTCAACTTCTAGATGTCAATTAAGCCATAACCAATCCTAAGATAGGAATTTCGTCTAAAAATAAGGGCATTTAAGTCAACTCTACTCATATTATGATTTCAAGATCATTAGACTAGCCCAACTAAGGTTAATCATACTAACCATGATTCCAACACTTAAACTACATTCCAAACTTACCATCTTATCGTATCCATGCTACAAATTAGTTCAATCTAGGGAGAAGGCAATAGAATTCAAAAAGGATATTAAGCATTTCAACATATGGGTCAAAACCCTCATCTAATCCCCAAACTTCAATATTCAATACTAAGTCATTCTGCCCATAATCAAACTTAAAATTCACATTCACACGCAGTATATAACACGCATCATCTTATAGAGAAAAGTAGACAGAAGTCTACCTTAAAGTCGAACTGCAAAACCTTACATCATTCACCAACGTCCATCTTCATTTCACAATCCCAAAATGTCATCACACTATTAAATCATAATCTACTCATCAATACGAGAATAATGATAACTATATTGCACCATCGTACTTTGGGTCCAAAAACGACACCAAAACCCCAAGTGGATCCCACTTATAAAAAATACATTTCGAGGTCAACTCAACGTTCACACATGAACAAGATATCATAACCCTCAAGAAATGAGTGAAAACTAAGGTAATTTAGGGCTAAAATCAAGCCCCAAGCTTTTTGGGGGTTTGGTCAAAAATTTAAGAAATTCAAGCATGGATTTGAAGGATTCTTACCTTAAATCTGAAGATATTCGCGATAAAAGATGTTAATCAAGCTCCCAAGGCACCCTAAAGACTCAATTTGAAGTCATCATACCCATTTAGGGTTTTTAGGTCTCAAGGATGGAGAGAAAATGGTCAAAATTGCGAGATTGGGGTCTATTTATACCCCCTACAGGTGAAGAGATGTTGCTATCGCCATCCCTTGGACTGTAATCGCCGTTCTACGATCGCCATAGTTCGATCATGATGGTCCTTGTGCGATCGCAATGCACTAGCACCAGCAAATTTGAAAAAAAATTCCAAGTTTCCAACGACGCCTTGGGATTCATTCGGAATTCGATTTTCTCAAATAAATTATGTAACCATACTAAATTAGACGTTCCAGACGCAATGGCAAAGTCGTATTTTCCATCCGAGGTCATTTCGATCAAATATGGATCCCACACCCAAATTATCGATTTTTCAGCTTTTCGACCAATGGGTCGAAATGAGCTTGGGTGCATTGGGACCCGAACCAAAGGTCTATCTAGCCTAAAATTGATATTTCGGAGCTAATAGCGCAGTCAAAATTTACATCGAAGATTATTTTACTGAAGTTTTTGGTCGGTGTCCATTTGAAACCAGCAAAGACTTCTAAATAGGGAATTAGCTCTAAAATCCAAACGAACTGTCCGATAACTGAACTGTCGGTCCTAGCAAGTCATAAATGACTTGGGAAGATATGATAAATCCCTAATAGCGAAAAAAGCAGAAATATGAAAAATTACCTGAAGGGTTATTACATATGTTGAGGAAACTTTGACCCACATTTTTTCTAAGAGCTCTCATATCCACCTAGCTATGGAGGCAGTTTGCTATTTTGCAGGCGCCAGTATTGAGAATATGCTTCTCCAACATGTGATAATTTCATGGTGTAAGCTTAAGGCACTACCCAAGCTAGAGAAAATATACAGAGCAATGCAAGCAATCATAATGTTGACTCTATGGAAAAGAAGGAATGCTAGAAGACATAGTGGAGAGACCACATTTTATACTATAGTGATGCAGATTCAAAACCTAGTAAGGCGGCGTAAGAATGTTATACCCATAGATCAAGGGCATCCCTTTGAACTGGCTAACAGTGATGACCAAACTCAAAGAACACATACACAAACTATACTACCATAGTGTAGATGGAGACCACTAGAGGAAGACACCATAAATTATAATATAAATGGGGTATGTAAAGGAAATCCTGCATCGCGTTCTTATATTTTTTCCTTAGAGATAGTAGATGTGATCTTATCTATACTCAAGCAGAAATATTGGAGTAGCTTCTATATAGAATCTAAATCAGTGGCTATCCTTAAGGCTATAAGAAACTACAAAAGGGTGAGACAAAGGGTAAATCTAGAGACAGACTCCTTTGGTCGAAAGACAATTATACAAAAAGTGTGGAAGGTCACTTAGGAGATTACTGAAAATTACAAGAAATTAAGGGCAACATCCAATAACTCAACATACAAATCACACATACATTCAGAAAGGGGAATAATCTTGTAGATTCTTTGACAAATATTGTGTTTCACCACCACACTAGACAAGAATATCACACATTTCAGGATCTTCCAACTATTGGTAAGAAGATTATAAATCTAGACAAATCACAAATTTCTAGTCTAAGAGTGAGAACACAAACAATTAGGGTACAGTGATATGATATTCATCCATAGCACAAATTGATAATCTTTCCACATTCAATATAGAAGTTCACAGATTAGCAAATCAGAGACTATAGAAACAAAATAGCATAAATATTTACATAAGATTATGTTTGGAAGGAGACATTAGTGTTGTGTAAAAACAAGCTAGGTTACTATACTCTAGCTATTAAAAATCTTTACCAAAAATAAAGTATAGCAAGGATTTGTTGAACTTAGAGGCTAGAGGCTCAGTGAACCCTAGTGAAGAAACTATGATGTCATAGCGACTTCACCTACAAGTAAGTCTGTTAGAAATGAAGTTAATAAATCAGGTACTGAAGAAAGAACATGAGGAGGTTGTTAGTCGATTATCTGGGTTAAGTCTACATGCAAAACATTTCATTCTCTGGTCCACTGGGGATATGAAACCATAGATATGATATTATAAAGAGCGAATGCAGATGATCTTAAGAAGAAGAAAAGTTCTTACCTTGGTATTGTGAACAGACAGGAAGAGTCCATTCATCCTTTAGAAGACCTCAAGTTTGAAAGGTACCCAGACAAGGAGAGCTTGGAGATGGTGATTCCAACAACAAATAGTAGGCATCATCTTCCAACGGCAGTAGAGATAATTTCACACTGTTTGGATGGTGGTTTTCCATGGTATGGTATGGTTTGATTATCAAAAGAATCATGTTTGTTTTGGTTGTTTGTTAAAATGTATGGTATGGTTTAATTTCATGGTTTGATAACCATGAAAATCCTCACTTTATGTAACCACCGATTTGGTGGTATCCCATGGTTTGCTTATTTTTTCCAATTATGCTCTTATTTAATACTATATAATTTTATTTTATCTTTTACCTTGTGTTATTTAACTCCACCTCCTACCCTTCCCCCAGGCCCCACCCCATGAGCTAGCCTTTCTCTCTCCCTCCCCCCACCACCCACCCCACCCTACACTATCCTACCCCACCCTATCCAAAAAAAATTAATAGTTAAATTTCTTTTAAAAAAAATTTAAAATTTTTTCTTATCCCACCCCACCCCTTACCAAACCCCCACCCCAATCTTTTTTAAGAAAATCAAAACTTTTTCTTACCCCACCCATACCCCCTACCCCCACTTACCAGCCCCTCTCTCGAATCAATTATTTTACTTTTTAAAAAGTGTTAAAAAATTGTACCCCATCACCACCTCCTACCAGCCCCCTCCCCCCCCCAACCCAATGTACCTACCCGCAAAAAAAAAAAATTAATTTACATTTAAAAAATTCAATACTTTTTTCTTAGCCCACCCCTACCCCTACCCTCGAACCCCCACTCCACTACCCCACCCCCATATATTCTTTTTAACAAAAAGTTCATAATTTTTTCTTATCCCGCCCCCTTAGCCTATTCGTTCTCATTGTTTTGTGTTAAATATATAGAAATATTTTCTATTTGCATAGCGAACACAAGAAATAAGTAAGAAACTATTTGTTTTTCTAGTTCTTTTTTGTATTTCATACCGAACACACCCGTAGCATACACAAAAAATGCATTCAAACTTTGTACTTGTCGTTGGTGGTCCTGTTTCAAAACACTAAAAGGAAATTAAATTTATTGCTATAAAAAATGAATGTGATTACATTTATTTTAATCTACTCTTGTATTAATTTTGTTAAAATTTACATGAATTTAACAACTTAATATATTTACATGACATAACTTGTGACAGATTAACAGAAAAAATTATTTTATTAATAATTATTAATAAATTTAATATTTATAATAATTAAAAGCATTTTAGTAAACTTACTATTTACGATACAGTATCATATCGTTAAATCGAACAATAAAACTGTTATTAAACATTAGTGAACGATACAGTCTATCCAAACATTGTATTGTACTGTACTGTACAATATCATACCATAATGTATCATACATTATGAAACCTTGACAAACCACCATCCAAACAAAGTGAAAGAGGAAGTGAGTCGAAGACTCCTTTAGGAAAGTCCGATAAGTTTTTGTTGTTCATAGAATTTTTGGACTGGTCTTGTTCTGGACTTTGGCCTTCTTTCTTCTTTTATTTTAGTCGTTGGCCCTTTTTATTTTCTTTAGACTTCTTTGAAAATTAATAATACTCGATCTATGGACCCAAAATTCGTTTAAAGAAAAGTGGCTGAGTTGTCAGATAAAAAAGAGTTTTGAAGGTGAAGCGCCTCCTAGTATCCTAACAACAGTGCAAGGTTATGTACCAAAGTAATACTCCTAACTCGCGAGAGTGTCGTGAATGCTTATGCTACAGCAGAGGGAGAAAGTACTGAGGTTATTAAATCATTTAATCAAATGGAAAACAACACAATTTCCTTTCTGTATCCCCCGCCCCCCAACCACCACCACCACCCACCCGCCCACCCACACACACACACACCCCACCACCACCACCACTACAAAAAAGAAACAAACTATAGAGTGGTGACTACCTAGTGAAACTTCCTTTCATCCTTTTTCACTTGAGAAACGAAACTAGTATTGCTTTTTGTTGGCATTGTTTATTGATAGATGAGGATGCAAATTAAAAGATTCTTTGTGGGTTCTTTTTCTTTTATTTGTTTAATCTTTTGTCAAATACAAATGCCTCCCATTGAATGGGAAGACGACCGTTTTCTTCCGATATCAAATTGCCTTGTATTGGGGGTGATGTAGTAAAAGGGACTGAGTTCGCGCACATGAGAAATGAAAGGCAAAACGGATCAATTTTTCCCCTTATGCGAAATTATGTCCAGACACGTTTGCTAGAATGATCTTGACCTTTACTATCCAACATTGCCATCTTTGCATCCCTATTGTGTTTAAATCACTATAAGGGAGTGCCTTATCACGATATAATATAAGTGATAAGTTGTTTACTATCTTAAAATTCCTCTCAGTATCAATATTGTATTATTTGTCTCACACTTTTAACCAACAACAAAAAAGAAACAATTTACTTGAATTTGCCATGGGAACGACAGTGATTTACCTTTTAGCAGTAGTGGGAAGCTTTCAGAGCAAAGATTTTCAAAAGGGTGGCAAGGTGTAGCTGACTTGCAAGATATCAAAGTGAAGGATCAAGGAGGGCGAGGAGCACCTGGTTGGTTGCATGGATCATTGAACTACCAAATTGTCACCTGGTTTGCTGCTTCTTTCTTACCACAAATACTGGGAATAGTTATGGCAACGGGATAGGACAAAGCAAATCACAATTAAGATGGTTGCACGGAGCAGGAAGGTTAAAGCAATTTTGTTTTAGAAAGAAAAAAACAAAATGGGAGCAAGGCTCATGCGGGCTGAATGAAGATTAACAAACTTTAGTGTTTTAAACTCATTGAGTTTAGGTAAATAGGAAAAAAAAAAAAGAATAAATAAAACTTAAAAAGGGCATGTCAGGTCTATGAGGGGTCAAGGAGAACAAAAAAATAGAGAATTGTCAGCGCGAACAGGTAAAAAATTGTGAGTTATGGATTCATCCCCTCCATCACACCCCCTTTGCTATCTTCATCGTCATACAAAGAGATGACATCTTTTTATTAAAATGCTTATTTTGATTCAGCATAGCAGAAGTTTGAGCTTCAGAGCTGTACACTTTTAGTTGTTGCTTTTGCTATACAGCACAAAAGAAGCAAAAGAAGAAAGAAAAGAAGGTTGTCTCTGGGTTGATTATTACAAACTATGCATTTGGAGATGGGAGGTCCAGGAATGAAATTTCTGTTATGGACATCTCTGGTAATCTTCCACATTTTCTCACAAGAAAGATGAAAAAGTTACCTCCTACAATATCTCAGCCTTTCACCAATCAACATGACAGCAGCGCTTAAGCTCGCAGGGGAAATCATTTCAAAGCAAATAATCATGGAAACAAATTACCACTCCTTGTGCCTACAAAAGATGAAATGAACCAATAACTGATTTGCAATAGCCAAAGGTTGCCTCTACAATATGTAGAAAACACTTCTGTCTACTTTGGTAGAAAATAATAACCAGCTGAAACTGCAAGTCCTTTCTTTTGGAGAGGAAGTCCAAATAAAAGAGTCAAGAGATGATACATACAGGTATTTTCTAGAATGAGTGGACCATCAGTGTAACATATACTAAAGGAAGGAAAATCATCTTGAATGAAGACATGATGATAGGCAAATGCTTGAACTTACGATATTGCATTTTAAATGTCCTGAAACATCCATCTTGCAATGCCACTAGGAATGTCAAATAACTTTGGTCAGTGTAGCATCTAATTTCTCTCCAATCAATGTGATCCATGCCTGTCAAATAAAGGAGAAAAACATGAGGCTAAGGTGTGCTTGAAAGATGGTAAACGGGGATACTAATGTCAAGGGTGAATTTCACAGATATTTGAACAAGTAGTTAGATAGCAAACTGAACTCATATACGTATAATGACAACCACGGTAAATAGAGCTCACAGAGTATAACTACAACATGGTAGAGTAATGCACTTAGGGGTCGTTTGGTAGAGTGTATAAGATCAATGCAAAATATAGTGTATTGGTAATGCTTGCATTAGTAATGCTTGTATTACTTATGCTTGTATTAGTTATGCATGTATTATTTCTTATACATTGTTTGGTTTGATGTATAAGAAATAATACATCTTACATAATTTCTATAAAAGAAATGTTTGTAGACAAAAAAACTCTTCTTTGATTTTGTACACTTTTTTGCAACAAAATTTTTTTGCCATCTCAAATATAATTAGTATTGTTGAACTAGTATATAGAGGTTTCGGATTAATTGCAAGACCTTCGTCTTTGCGCATGAAATATTATGTCAACGAATTAACATAGTCGAAACAAAAATAAAATATAAGACGTAAAATTAAGAAATAGTCTCAATTTTTTTTTAATCTTTTTAAAGACCCTCGAAGCAAAGCAAAAATATGTTACAATTGTTTAAATCAATTATTCATTGTAGTGGATTAAAATGGTGGGGAAAAAAAATTGTGAAATGTTTTGAAAAGATTCACTATTACAAATTAAAATGGCGGAAAAAGAAATGGTGAAATATTTTGAGAGGGAAATTGGGGGGTATTAAGTTCATTTAACAAGTTAATGCATGTATTAAAGACTTTGCATTACTAATACATAGAAAATGAAAATGGGCGGTATTAGTAATACACACCTTAATACACAATAGAGTGTATAACTAATGTTTGCATTAGTTATACATTGACTAAAAATTGTACCAAACAAGGTATTCATGATACACATTAATTAATACATGCATTATTTTTGCCAATACACTCTACCAAACGACCCCTTAATGTTACCAAAAAGTGTATATAGTATGATCACTTAGGCCTCAAGTTTCAAAAACAAAAGGTAGGGCAAATTAGTAACTACATAGCGCAACATGAAAGGTGACCCATACCTGGTCATCAGATGTGAATCCTCTGATTGTATCACCACCAATTATGGCCATTCCTTTGTCGCCTAGAGGCTGCAAGATAACTGCCTAGTAAAGTATTATGGTTATTAATAACCTTTTGGTGAAGTTTGAACCACTACTAAAACATAATAATATGAAGAATGCACGATGAAAGAGATCATATAGATGTATATATGGCGGACACATTGAATGATGCAACACTTTCTGCAGAGAGAAATGCTCATTTGTCTTTTATAGGGGTATGTACACACCTTTTAGCACAACCAATATTGTGGACTAGAGTGAAATAAGGCAAACTGTTGAGCACGGGGGTGGGGGGTGGGGGGGTGTAGAAAGAGCCAGAATTAGTACTACCTGTGTATTTGAAGGAAGAAATGGTAGCTGCGACTTCCCAGGATAAAGAGATAAGTTGGCCAAATAGCTCTCTGAAAAAGCCGAGAATCAAGCACATGTAATTTAAACTTCTGGTCTGAAGATAAATTTAAATGACATTTGATCTTTCAAAACATGCTCTCGGCCTTACAATTTCTTTTGCGCAGTTGCTTAACGGAATAAGAAGATATATCTTAAAAGCTAGAAAAAAAGAAAAGAAAGTTATATCACTTACGTAATGCAGATTTTAAAACTCCTAGGTAAAGTGATCCTTCTATCAATTTATTAGTGTCCACAACTACTGCATCACTTCCATTAGACAAAGATGCAGCAGCAAACCCAGTTTGAAGGATACATTTTCCATCATAAACAATGACCAGAGACCTGCAGCACGTGACATCTGATAGAGAATTCCATGCCCTGAGGATAGACAAAAAGCAAGAGTGACATGTTAAATCATCCAACCAAAGGTTTCTCATCTAAAGGCATCAGGAAATGTATGTAACAGTGCTTTCTTGCTTAGATATCATTTGCATACTGGAAGAGTTGCTAATCAAAGGTTTAGACCAATTGGAAGTCAGCAAAATCTTTCCCACTTACAATAGATGACTGACTATATTATACAAGGGTGGACCTAAGCCCCTGCACAGGAGCATGTTTGAGGATTTATTAACACATTTTCTTTCAGACGAGTTATCTATTATATCGGTGCCGTAAAACTCAGAGTTGCAATTACGTTAGTGAATGGAAAATTCACGCACTATTCACTATTTAGAAATGACGCCGTCTTTTCATCTATACAACTAACTATATTTCAAAGCATTAGATGATGCTCTTCCCCACCATCATTACAAAATAAAACACATTTTTCTTATATGGGAAATTCACCCCCCACAAACCCCTTCTCCTTACTCAAATCCCCAGATTCATGGTTAGGTGGAGGGTCCCTTCCATTAATACAATGTAACCCTCTCTTGTTGAGAAAAAAAAACTTCTTTCAATACTTCAAGTCATAAACGCTGAATACTTAAGTTGAACGACTAATTAATGAAGTCTCATTTTTGGTGCAATAAACTCCTCTGGCCAAGGACTACTGGTCAGTTTATATCAATAAACATTTGATTGTAAAACCTAACTCTCTTTCCTATGACTTGGCAAGGAGTATCATGGGGTGGAACTCTCACAAATAGGTGACCTTCAATCTGAATTTTCTTTGCTAAGAAAAATATGATCAGCTTCACTTCTCCAGTACAATGTATAGTCATTACATAAATTATGTAATATGCATATATAAACAAACAGATCAAATTAACATTATATGTGATATCCAAGTATAAAAATGAGCAAGTTATAAAGACATATTTCAAAAAAATGTTCCAACTGATAGATACAATACCATAGCAGCTCAGAAATAACAAAATCTGGTAGGTGAGAAGCTATTCTTTGGCACTCCACACCATTAGGATTTACCTGAAAACAAAAAGCTTAAACAGATCAGTTAATCTAATGGTGAATCAACAGTAGAAAAAATAAGCAATGAGCTGCAGAGAAACATTGGGATACAAAGAAAGCATGTGTGCATGTGTGTGTGTATACAGCCCTCACCAAAGATATGGACTTTGGTCGGATAGAAAGCCAAACAAGACCATTTAAAATGTTGGTGACTGCCAAGCCAAGTGTCAATAAATCTGCTCTGGATTGAGAACTGTTCAAGTTGGCAGCAAACAGTTAACATGGTGGTCCAAGAACATACAGAATATTAAACTAAGTGAGAGATAGAAAGCTAAAAACTCTTTCTAATGTGTTCTGCGTAAAACAAAAGTGCTGCTCCTAAAAGAAACTTACTTGTTTTAGTTACATCTGATTGTCATAGAACTTACACATTCAACTCAAAATCAATGGTTAATAGGTCTGAGTTATTTAAGATCAGTATAAACTGATTTGGAAACACTTGTTTAACCAACATTGGGACTTTTGTCTGACTATATCTTTTACACCGCCTATCGTGTTCAGCTCATGTGATCTCAAGAAAACATAAACAAGCTTACTAATGTTGGGGTATGATACCATATGAAAGAACAAAAGCATATATTTTAAAATCTAAGGCGAACAGCCAAGATCTTTACAAGCTAATTGGGAAAACCATATTTGACCAATGTGGGACTTCAGACTACGTCTTTAAAATGATTAAGAAAATTACTGAACAAGCTTTGAGATGGCTTAATGTTTGTTCCCTGCATAATATCATAGGTTTTACTGGTAATTGGAGTTATTGGAGGAGTTCAGCATTCTCTTCCAATTATCAGCAACTATTGATGTTCCGGCATTTGATGGAACAATTTGCATCTCTTACGAGGGATAACTGTCTGTTTTCTAGCAACTATTGAGGTATTTGATGCTTGTTTTACTTGTTCTCAGGAGCAAGAATAACTTGGAAAAATGGATTCTGGCAGGCTGCGCCGGGCAAACTGACGGATCGTCATCAATCCGACAGACCGCCATACCAGCCGTCACCCCTTGGGCAGAAAGCAGAATATCTGGATTATGGGCGACGGTCGAAGCGACTGACCGTCGGACCGTTGCCCTGATCGTCGGAACTTAAGTAGAATATCAAGAAATCAGAACAAAGGGTGACGGACCAAGAGACTGACCGTCACACCTGCGACGGGCCATCGACCTGGTTGTTGCACCTTAAGCAGAATGATGTGTAACTTGGGTCTCAAGGACGGACGGTACGACGGACCGCCGGGGCCCCGACGAACCGTCGCATGCTTCGTCGCCATCAGCGGAAGGTCAACATCACACTGGATAACTACTGACGGACCAACCGACGAACCGTCGCAAGCCCGAAGACCTGTCAGGCAAACCGTCGGTGATGACGCGGCGGTCTGAATTTGAAATTTGAATCCCAATTTTCTGGGAACCTATAAATACCCATCTTACGGTTAGAATAGGCATCTTTTGACTATTTGCTGAATTGTAACGTAAAGTGTCTGAGAAACAAGTTGAGAGAAAAGAGATTTCACCATTATTTTCTTGTAATTTGGGACTGGAGAAAAATCTTTCAATTTGTAAGTTGATTCTGAATCATTTATGAAATACAATTTGTTCATCTTCTCCTTAATTATGTGTGGCTAAAGCTCCCATAACCATAGTTATGGGAATCTTGGTGTAATTCAATGTTCGGGTTGTGGGATTGATAAATTCTTGAAAATAATTTCAATTACATAACTTTCTCTTCAGTTTTATGATTCCTCTTGGTTGCAAACTTGAGGAATGTGTCCATGAACATAACTTGCTTGAACAAAGAAGTTAATGTTGGGAAAAGAGAATGGTTACAAGATAATTGGAGTATTTACCCTTTAATTTTATAATTGATGCCTTAACCGGATTAATCTCTTGAGAAATTAGTTGTTGAACTAATCTATCGCTTTAAGTTAGAAAGAATTGAAGTGAATCCATCTTTGAAGGTTGAAAACAATTAGATGGATGCAATTATGCAATTTTCCTTGTAATTGGAACTATTGATGTATGAATTTATAAAAACCACAGCCCTTGGCATTGAAATACTTTGGTAATCAAAACCCTAGTTTCTGAATTATCATTTGTTAAACATTACAAGATAAGTATTAGTCTTTACTTTATTGCAAACATTTAAACCAATACTTTTAACAACAAAAATCCCCTTTTCTTATTACTGAAAACTTATAACTAATAGTCTATTAATAATCATATGACTTAGTTAACATCTTATTCCCAGTGGGATTCGACCCCAACCTAGTTGGATTATATATTTGACAACAACCGCTTACATTTTTGTAAGAGAGTTGTAATTGGGACGTATCAAATTTTGGTGTTGTTGCTGGGGAATACGGTTGTCAATTAAGTTTATGTATGTTAATTGACTCTTAACCAAGTTTTCAAATTTTACTTTTATTTATTGTTTTTGTTACTTGCAAGCTATTTATTGTGCATACCACGAACCCGAACGTCAGGCAAGCCATTATTACCTTTTAATCCAAAACCTCAAAGAACTCTGAGAAAAAACATGGCAGACCAACAAGAGGCTACAAGACTGGCTGCTTTGGCTAATGCATAGGTTAACCAATAGAATGCGGACATACCCAGGAGTGTGCCTGATGTGGATGATAAGGACTCGAGTGATGATGAGTTTCGTTGATCCTATAAGCAAGAGATGTGCTAAAAACATCGCCGCACCAGCAAATCGAAATCGGCAAGCTAGAGGTAGAATGCACCAACAGTCTGCGGTGCAGTTTGATCTAGATGATGATGATGATTTGGATGGAGCTGGCGTTATAGGAGCAATCATTCCACCACCATTGGCTCCTGGGGTGAAATTTAACATCACGAGCACGATGATTCAACTACTCAACTTGAAAGGGTTATTTGGTGGACTACCGGGGGATGATCCTAATATGCACTTGGTGAACTTCATCAACATTTGCAAGTCATTCGACAATCCTTTAGTGGGATAAAATGCCATTCGTCTAAGGTTATTTCTTTTGTCTCTATCTAGGGAGGCAACTCTATGGCTGAATGAGCTGGCACCTGATTCTATAACAAACTAGAGGCATCTGAAAGGATCTTTCCTAGAAAGGTTCTTTCCGCCTTCCAGGATGTTAAAGTTGAAGGATGAGATTAGCAACTTCAAACAACTACCTAATGAGGCTCCTCATGAAACATGGATGAGGTTCAAGAAAAAACTGACGCAGTGTCCAAGTTGACGGATGAACATTTGATGGAGAACATTCTATAGGGCTTTGAATTCAAATACAAAGCCAACCGTGGACAATGCTACAGGAGGAGCCTTCATGGATCTCAACTTTGCTGATGCTACAGAGATGTTGGAGAAAATGACTAAGACAAGTAGAGCTTGGCATACCATGGATTCTGAGATAGCAAGCAATACTTATTCGAGCAGGATGACGGCGGAGCAACGGGAGAAAAGAGGAACATGATCAAGATATGGCTCATATGAAGACACAAATGGATTTTCTCACAAAGCATTTGCTCTCGGAGAAGGTAGAGAAGGTCAAAGCTATAGGGTCGCATAGTAGGGGAATTGAATCCAATTCTGAGGAGGAGGCAAAATATTTGAATAACCAGGGGGTTTCTGGGCCAGTGGCCAAGGAACCAAGGTCGGAATTATTATGATAAGGCTGGTTATAGAGATTGTGACCAAGGAAGCTGGAAGAACAAGAATGATAGAAGCGGATTATATGTACCACCGAGAAGCCGTGACAATGCGGTAAATGATTCGGGGAAGATGTCTATAGAGGCCATGATGGCCAGATTGTTGAAAGGGGTGGAGTTAATTGATGCCGAATTTAGGGAAATAAAGAGCGATTTGTCGACCATGAGTCTGTTAGTTGACTCTCACTCCACATCTATTAAGCACCTGGAGCAGCAGATGAGCCAATTATCAGTAGCATTCAATCAAAGGAAAAGTGGGACTTTACCGAGTGACTCAGTTGAGAACCCGAAGAACGATAGTTCGTGTATGGCTATTACCACTAGGAGTGGTAAGATGTTACCAGGCCCATGTCCGGGAGCACCTTCTCATAGTGATGATGTAGAGTTGGAGGATGAGGTTAATAATGAGTCACCAGCTGAGTCTAAGAAGCTGGGAGATTTAGAGAAGAAGAGTGCAGAAGTAGAACAACCATCTAAGCCAAAACAAGGTAGTGATGTGGAGCAGAGCAAAGGAAGGAAGGTAGAGGTTGCCCCAACAAGAATTCCGAAGCCTCCACCTCCATTTCCACATAGATTGAAGAAGAAATCAGATGAGGGCAAGTTTAGCAAATTCATGGATATGCTGAAGCAGTTGTCAGTGAATGTGCCATTAGTTGAGGCATTAGAGCAGATGCTAGGATACGCTAAATTCATGAAGGACCTTGTGACGAAGAAAAGACCAATCACTGGATGCAGATCAATCCCTGGATGAAGAGGAGATCACGAAAATTGTGAAATTTCCCTCCAAGCACTGAATGGAATTAGAGGATATAGAACCTTGAGAATACAAGGGTTTACAGAGAAAAAGCCTATCACTATCCTCATTGATTGTAGTTCTACCCACAACTTCATTAATGAAAAGGTTGCTCAAAGAATAGGTTGCCAGTTCCATGACATCAATCCTCAAGATGTATTTGTGGCTGATGGTAGGGTCATTCAATCTATTAAGGGAAGTAAAAAGTTCAAGTGGATCATGCAAGGTACCTTGTTCCAAGATGACTTTCTGGTGTTACCAATAGGCAGTTGTGATGTTGTGCTGCGCATACAATGGTTATGCAAACTAGGGCACATACATATGAATTTTGGCAAGCTCTTTATGCAGTTTATGTATCAAAGGAAGTCTATAACCTTGCAGGGTACTTGCCCCTCATTTAAGGCATTTAATAAAATCTCTGTAGACACTGCTCAAATATTCATGATCAAGGTAAGTGTTGTTTGGGTATCAAAGGAAGTATGCAGAGTGAGAAAGATAGTCCAAGGGAGATACAATTTCAGGCACCAAAATAGCTACCTCCTTCAAGAGGCGTGTTTGATCACAATATACCTCTTAAGGAAGGAAGTCAACAAGTGAACTCTAGACCATAGAGATATAACCCTATTCAGAAGGATGTGATTGAAAAAATGATCCAAGAGATATTGGATCAAGGTATTATCCAGTATAGCTCTAGCTCTTATCCCTCACTTGTAGTGTTAGTAGGTAAGAAAGATGGTTCTTGGAGGCTTTGTGTGGATTATAGATCCTTGAACAAGGTGACTATTAAGGATAAATTTCCAATACCCCTCATTGAAAAATTGTTGGATGAGCTGGGAGGGTCACAGGTGTACTCTAAAATAGACTTAAGAGCAGGGTATCACCAAATTAGAATGACTACTACTGATGTACAGAAGACTGCATTTAAAACACACTCAGGGCACTACGAATACTTGGTCATGCCTTTCGGATTGACAAATGCCCCTTCAAGTTTCCAAAGCCTCATGAATCATGTTTTTAGTAAACATTTAAGGAAATTCATCCTTGTGTTTTTTTATGACATATTAGTGTTTAGCAAGAGTTTGGAAGAGCATGTAGAACATCTGAGGATCACTTTTGATTTATTGGTTCATCATCAGTTATTTGCTAAGGGAAGTGTATATGTGTTTGCGGCAAAGAGAGTGGAATACTTAGGTCACTATTCCTCAACTGAAGGGGTAGAGGGGTGGCTACAGACCCTAAGAAGGTGGAAGCTGTGCAAAGTTGGCCAAAACCTGTTAACCATAAGCAATTGAGAGGTTTTTGGGGGTTAGCAGGGTATTATAGGAGATTCATAAAGGGTTATGGAATTATTAGTAAACCCTTGACAGATTTATTAAGGAAAGACAACTTTAAATGGTCTAGCAAGGCCACAAAAGCTTTTGAAAGTCTCAAGAGGATGCTCACTACAGCCCAGTTCTGGTGTTACCTGATTTTTCCATCTATTTTGTAATGGAAACAGATGTTTGCAGTATGGGTATTGGTGCAGTGTTAATGCAGAGGGGACAACCAATTGCCTACTTAAGCAAGGGATTATCTCCTAAGCATCAAACTCTATCTGTTAACGATAAGGAGTTATTAGCGTTAGTTATGGCTGTGAACAAGTGGAATCAGTACTTGACTGGTAGTTCTTTTACAGTCAACTGACCAAAAGGCATTGAAATACTTGCTAAAACAAAAGTTGCAGACTGGATCACAACTCAAGTGGATTACCAAGCTCATGCAATATGATTACACCCTTGAGTACAAGAAGGGAAAGGAGAACAAGGTGGCAGATACACTATCAAGGTTGCCTATAGCTGAATTGGCTGCACTTAATCTATCAACAATCAAGATTGATTTGCTGAAAATGATTATACAAAGTTGGGACTTAGATGATGAATTACTGAAGAATATTCAGACCTTGAAGGAGGGCAAATCTACAGTTCAGGGATTGTCCTTTATCGATGGTCAGTTAAGGAAAACTGGAAGATTAGTGGTGGGACCAGACATGCAGCTAAGACAAGACATTATTAGGCTGTGGCATGCCTCAACAGTGGGAGGGCACTCCGGGACTGAGCCTACATACAGAAGATTGTCTGCTTTGTTCTATTGGAAAGGAATGAGAGAAGATATTCAACAGTACGTTAAGACTTGTGATATTTGTCAAAGGCACAAGTATGATACCATTCCATATCCAGGTTTGATACAACCCCTCAAGATTCCTACAACTGCTTGGAGTAGCATTAGCATGGACTTCATAGAGGGATTACCTAAGTCAAAGGGTAAAACTGTGATTTGGGTAGTTTTTGATAGACTAACTAAATATTCACACTTTATTGGCTTGTCACATCCATATTCAGCCACTGATATTGCTAAGTCATTTATGGATAATGTGTATAAATTGCATGGTGTTCCTGCGAATATAGTGAGTGATAGGGACCCAATGTTTACAAGTAAAATGTGGCAGGAACTTCTATGTTAGGAGTGACCCTGAGCACATCTACTCCTTACCATCCTCAAAGTGATGGGAGGTGGTAAACAGATGCCTTAAAACCTACCACAGGTGTTTTTGCTCTGATTCACAAAGGGATTGGTTTTCTTACTTGGCTGCTGCTGAATGGTGGCACAATACCACATTTCACTCATCATTTCAAACTACATCATATTAAGCCTTATATGGGCAACCTTCTCCATTACATCTACCCTATGCAACTGGTGATTCAGGGATGAAAAAGGTGGATAGGGGTTTACTTACTAGAGAATTCAAGTTTCAGCTCCTACAATATCACCTACAAAGGGCTCAACATAGAATGGTCACTCAAGCCAACAAACATAGATCAGATGTGCAATATGATGAAGGGGATTGGGTGTACTTTAAGATTCAACCATATCGACAAATCACTCTCTCAGGCTCTCCTTTTTCCAAGCTATCCGCTTAGTACTATGGGCCCTATCAGATTGTGCAAAAAGTAGGGAAGGTAGCTTACAAACTCTCTCTGCCTGCTCAGTTGTTGTTACACCCTACCTTCCATGTTTCTCAACTCAAATTAAGTCACAAAGTGCCTGAAAACATCAACCATTCTCCAGTTGCGGATATTGCAAGCCCCTATTGTCCTCAACCATTGAAAATACTGGATAGGCGTATGATTCAGAAGGGAAACAAGGCAGTTGGCACAAGTGTTAATTCAAAGGGACCAACTTCCAGCTAAACAAGCAACTTGAGAAGACTATCATACTCTCAAGATCAGAGGGGAGATCAGATAGAAAAGGAGAATTGCTAGTAGTATAGTAGGCTTAAGAGATGGTACTTCCAAGTGGTTAATTCGATTACAGAGAAGAAGCCGCGAGTCTTGTTTATTCTATTTAGGTCCCTCCTTATAGTTATCTGAAAGGAAAGAAAGTAGTCCTAGTCTATGAGTTAGTTAGAGGTGTCAGACAAACTAAGGAAAGGAAACATGTCCATGCTTGGTCCCCAATTTATTGTGTTGCTCTCTTTTGCAGAGATCATGAATGAAAAGCTATCTTAATTTTGCCCTAAAATTTCTTCTTTCTTAGCTGCATTTACTTACTTTTTGGCTGATAATTGATCTTAGTATCACCTTTCCTTTTTCTCTTAATATGACTTGTAAGTACATTGCCCGAGAGAAGTGTGTCTATGATTTTTCCTCTTCTTCTTTTCCTTTTAAACTAAACTTTAGCTAAAATGGGAGAAATGATTTTCTAGCATTTTATAAACTTTTTTTAGTTTTATATCTTTTTATAACAGATCTTGATTTTTACACATAAGAGACCCTCATTTTTACACTTGAAGATCTGAAAAGGTCATTTTCTTAATTGCGAATTATAAAAGGGCGAGAAATCTCATTTTTAACAAAAACATTAAAGATACTAAAAATTTCTTGACAAAATCTTGAGGAAATGAGATCTCTTATCCTCTTACAAAACGCATAAAAGAAAATGACATTTTCACTTCTCTTATGCATAAAATAGAACATCTCTTTTGTGTAAAAAGTGAACATCTCTTGTAAAAATGCCATAAAACTAAAAATCTTTTGCAAAGGGTTAGAAAACAAGTTCTCTCCAAAATATTCCAGGACACAAATTGCAGCCTGAGGGAGAAATTGTTTTCTAGCCCTTTGTAATTTTTTTTTTTAATTTTATGGTCTTTTGACAAGAGATCTTTGTTTTTATAGCTAAGAGATCTCAAAAGCTCATTTTATTCTATTCATTTAGTAAAAAGGCAAGAGATCTCATTTCCTCCCAAAAAAAAAATCCTCTGTGTAGCTATGAAAAGGAAGAAAAATATAGTAGTTAACCTGCTAGCATCAGCGACAGGAGCAATACCAGAGACAGTGCGATTGAACAAAACAGCCAATAAAGACAATCCACCAACGTAAATTGGCAAACTCCGAACCAAATCATCATTATTCGACACCCAATCAGCTATCCATTCCCTCCCTGGCTTCGGCCCTCTATACCTATTTTCTCCCTTCATTCAATTTTTTTTCAAATGAGAAGAAACCCACAAACACATTCATAGAACATCCAATAAATAAAGAGTCAATGGTTAAAAATACACCTAAAGTGTTTCAACTTTTGAAATTTCATATCAGGTGTTTGAGTTTCCTCAACTATCACCATCACGGATTATTTATTAAAATACACCTCAATTTTTAATTATTTGAGTTTCATACCTGAACTTTTTAGATAAGAAAAATGATTAATGAATGATTTAAATGTGTTTTCATACACAGAAGGTGAAAATTGGAGTAGAAAACGCAGACATAGTTAATGGTTATACATTAATGTGAAATAGAGAGTACCTGGGAACTTAGAGAAGCATTAATAGTAAGAGTAACAGTAACAGTGCGAGGAAAAGCAGAGAAACGAGGAGAGCGGACAAGTCGTTGTGGCGGTTGGTTTAACGGAATGAAACCAAGCAGATCTCCCGCTTCCATTTTTCTGTATGATTCCGTGTTTATAAAAACGGATAATAGTTTGCATCCAATCACAAATAATGATTTTATTAGAGAAAAGAGATTTTTTCACTTTGAAATTATCCATTCACTTAAACTAAACTTTCATTTAACATGACATTTAAAAAAAAAAACGTGAATCTGATTTTTTGTACAAAAATGGTTCACTAATATTTATAAAATATACTTCCTCTGTTTCATATTAGTTGGTTTTATGGACTTGGCACACTCATTAAGAAAATATTAATTAGGGAGTTTATTTTATCAAATTAATCTTATTAATTATGCTTTAAAAATATAAATTTAAATAAATACATTTTGTTTAGTCATTTTATGTTAAGGGGGGTATTGAAAGAACATAATAAAATTCTCTTGATTTCATCAGAGAAATAATTAAATTGAAACAAATATTTTTAGTAAGAGGGCCAACTAAAACGAAACGGAGGAAGTATATAGAAAAAATGAAAAAAAAAACTCTCCTTTCCTGTTTCCCTTCCCCCTCCTTCCAACTCCCACCCCCACCCTAATTTCTCCCCCCTCCCCTTGCAAGGGCCAAAACTATCTCCCCCAACCCCATTTCCACCTAATTTTTTCTTCTTCAAGTACCAAATTTGTCCTCAACCCCACTCTCACCTCAATTTCTTCTTCTTCAACTATCAAATTCATCACCCTCACCCCAATTTCTCCTCTAACTATCAAATCTGTCACTCCACCCCATCCCTAATTTCTCCTCTTTCAACCTCCTTTTTCCATACCTTCTTTCTATTTATGGGCTTGAAATTAGTTTAAAAGGAATGAAATTAAATTTGAAAAATTAAAAATTATTTTTATGAATTTGAAAAATTCATAATGAAATTGAAATTGAAATTGAAGTCGTTTTCCGATGAATTTTGTCGAAGATAAAAATGAAGGAGATTGGTTGGGTTGTGTTTTTTAGCGAGGTGGAAGGAGATGAGTGGTGGTCAACTAGTTGTTGTTGTTTTTACGGCGAGAGTAGACTGAAATGAAATTTATTGTTGTTTGCCGGCGGGACCTCGTTTGGTTGATTAGCGGACTTTTAGGTATTTAGCCGTTGGTTTGATGTCAGAGAATTTGGATTGGTTTGACCGGATTTATCAGTTTGAATTTTTGGTAACTGATTTATGATATTTCCCTATGGAGGTTGGGCTTGATCAGCGATTTCGGGTGAGTTTGGGGTGGGGAAAATGGTGGTGTTTGGTCGGTAGCAATGGCGTTTTTCGACAAAATTGTGCTGCAATTTTTATTTCCAGTGATTCCACTAAATACCCAAAATTGTACAATGGATTAAAAAAATGATACATTCTCAATTTTTTGATTTCAACAATATATAATAATTTGTGGCACATGATTTTTTTATAAGTTATATATATATATATATATATATATATATATATTCAAATCATTATCGGACTTTTTAAATTCCCTAGAAATTTACAGATTAATCCATCGTTATTGTTAAACACTGAGAGAATAACCATATACTAGAGGTATAGTAACTTTACAAGTTCAAAAGTAAATTACACATTTTTACAAGATCGAAAACTGGCGGTCATCCGCACGGCTATCCAGATCTATAAAAAACACATTACTTCTACAAGATTGGAAAGCTCGCGGTAATCCGCACGGCTATCAGATCTATAATATTTAAAACACATCTGGAAGAAAATATGAACTTGATATAATTCAACATAATTTACAAACTAGGGAGAAAAATACAATGATCTATGTAACGACTACTTACATGTCTTAAGGAAGAAGTGAGGTTTTCCTTTCGGGAGTCCCCTGAAAGCTAACAGCTACCGCAATGAAGGAATAAAAGACTAATATACACTACACACTAACTTTTTAAAAAAAAAAAAAAAACTAAGAAACTTTATGAACAAAAACTTTAGAAGACTATTTTTCTCACTCTTGATTTTTCTCTTACTTCTCTCTAGTTATATGTCTTTAAGTCATCTATAATATGGTATTTATAGATATTTGTGGACTTCAAATCCTTAATTCAATGTGCTTGATAAAAACTTTGGCAAGTTGAGTGGGCTCCACGGTCACATGACTATGTTTCCACTTTAACTCCCTTCCATCCATTTGTTTCCCATTTATTCATCTGTTATATCATTGCATACGTCTCTTATTTTGTCTTTTTATAGATATCGTCATTGCTTACGTATCCAAATTGTGTAACGCTTCTAGAGGTAATGGATTCTGTAAAGGACTATACAACCCCTCTCTATAAAGCTTTAATGATTTAACAGAGGAATTAGATTATGCCTGCGGAAATCTAGGGCAAAATTATTATATTACTCCAGCTCTAAGACCAGATATAAAAGCAGTTCCCCAATATAATATTAAATAAAACACAAATAAAATTATATTTTGTGATCATTGTTCCTCCATGACTGAAGCTTTTAAAAGACAAAATCACGCCAATGAAATTTTAAGACAAGACAATGAAAACTTTATAAATGAAAAAGGACAAATGTCGGAACATATAAGTATTTTACAAGATCGTATAAAGATTCTTCATTATGAATTATCACAACAGACTCAGAAATTTTTTTAGACTCAAATAATTCCAAAAAGTTCTCCATATTATTAAAAAATGGAAAAACCTACTGTATCGGGTAAAGATACAGCTAGTCCTGCTCAAACGGTAGCTGGTAAAAACTACTCAAATCCGTTAATGGGTGTGCATTCCCCAATGAATGCAGAAAGACCTACTGTATCGAGTAATGATACAGCTAGTCCAGCTCAAACGATAGATGGTAAAGACTCATCAAATCCGTTGATGGCTGACACTTTGCCAAAAAGTGTAGGGAGAATACTCCCAGCCAGTTTTAAGATCACAAGTACCTAGACAACAGACGAAGGAAACTCTTCCAAGACTAAGAAAGGTTTTTTCTTAAGAAAAAAAAATGAAAAAAGAAATATAGAAAAAATAGTAGTAGATTCAATAAAAAATTGTTAACAGAACAATTGCCCAAAGAAATAGCAATGAATCCATAACCGCCGAAGACAAGATCCAGAATTCCAAGAGAAGAAATAAGATCATCCAGAACGGAAATAAAACTGGGAATGTCAGACGGAGACAATGACGAGTACGATAGAGATTACAATTCGTCCATGGATCAATTCGCCCAAGACCCAAATGCAAACGATGATTTAGGAATGGATTTCGACTCAGAAGCATTACACAATTTGGATACGTAAGCAATAACGATATCTACAAAAAGATAAAATAAGAGACGTATGCAATAATATAATAGATGAATAAATGGAAAATAAATAGACGGAGGAGAGTTAAGTAAAAATATAGCCATGTCACTGTGGGGCCCACTCAACTTGACAAAATTTTTACTAAGCACATTGAAGTAAGGATTTGAAGTCCACAAATGCCTATAAATACCACCTTATGGATGACTTAAAGACATAGAGCTAGAGAGAAGTAAGAGAAAAATCAAGAGTGAAAAAAATAGTCTTCTAAAGTTTTTGTTCATAAAGTTTCTTAGTTTGTTTTAAAAAAAAAGAGTGTGTAGTGTATATTAGTCTTTTATTACTTTATTCCGATAGCTGTTAGCTTTCAGGGGACTCCCGAAAGGGAAACCTCACTTCTTCCTTAAGGCATATAAGTAGTCGTTACATAGATCATTGTATTTTTCTCCCTAGTTTATAAATTATGTTGAATTATATCAAGTTCATATTTTCTTCCAGATGTGTTTTAAATATTATAGATCTGATAGCCGTGCGGATTACCGCCAGCATTCCGATCTTGTAGAAGTAATGCATTTTTTATAGATCTAGATAGTCGTGCGGATTACCACCAGCTTTTCGATCTTGTAAAAATGTGTAATTTACTTTTGATCTTGTAAAGTTACTATACCCCTAGTATATGGTTATTCTTTTAGTGTTTAGCAATATGATGGATTAATTTATAAATTTCTAGGAAATTAAAAAAGTCCGATAACGATTTAAAAGGATTGTTGTGTCATCCCGGGGTATATTTAAAGAAGTTATTGCTAAATACCTAAAACTGAAGAGAAAGAGATGAACAGGGTGTAAATAAAAAAAATTAAAATATCAAAAAATGCAAAAAATAATTATTTATTTTGTTGGGAGAAAATATACTTTGATCTTTATAACTTATCCACTTACGCTAGACTAAGGACAACGAAGGAGGGAGTACTGAGTAGGATTTACACCATATTATAAAACATCCACTTTAACTCTGCTTTATTTCTCATACCTGCTTATCTGATTTAATTATTTATTTTTTGTTCCGATTTTGTCTACTCTTTTTTTGTCTATTCCTTTTTTATTATTGTTATTTCTGTGTATTATTATCTGTTTATTATATTTCTGTGTATTATTAGATGTTTATTATTGGCCTCAACAATCCATGCAAATGGACGGGACCCATAATACTTATAAAGACTATATACCAAAAGCAAAGGTAAGTTTTATTAATACTTGTGAAAAATTCTACCAACCATCATATACACTCTGTGAAATACTAGTTAGAGATTTAAACATAAAAACAGACTTTGTCTTAGGATTAGATTTTATGATGCAAAATAATGGCGGATGTTTTGTTACGAAAAATTGGGTATTATTCGCTAGCAATATCACTCACTCACCAGTACAGACACAACCCCTGCTAACTAAATATCGTTTTCTTAGAGATAAGACAGAAGAAAGAATCGAAAGCTCAAATGATTAAATAAAATAAAAAAAAACTCTAGAATGTGATAAAAGAGAAAATTGTACTTGTAATGATAAAGTAACAATGTATGAGGAATTACAAGAGCAATTAATAGTTGAAGAAATAGAAAAAGATTACACATTAATAGAACTAGATACAGACTTATACAATTTTAAGAAAGGTATAAAACAGATAGGGGCAATCAAATATCAAAGAGACCTAGATAAAATAATACAAATCCTAGACAAACTAGAGATAATTGGAGAAAAACCCTTGCAACATTGGGACTCTAATCAAATTACTTGCAAATTAGAAATAATTAATCTAGAATATACTATAAAAATAACATCCATAGAGGCTACTAATGAAGACCTTAAAGACTTTGAAATACAAATAAAAGAGCTACTAGAATTAGAATAATTAGAAGATCCAAATCAAGACATAGATCAACAGCTTTCATGGTAAGAAATCATAGTGAAATAGTAAGAGGAAAAACTAGAATGGTAATAAATTACAAAAGACTACATGATAACACTGTAATGGATGGGTATAAGTTACCAGACAAAACATAATTAATAAATAGAATACAAGAAAGAAAAATATTTAGTAAACTTGATTGTAAATTCGGATATTAGCAGATTAAGATGCATGAAAAGAGTATAGAATGGACAACCTTTACATGTCTAGAAGGACATTTTGAGTGGCTGGTTATGCCGTTCGGACTAAAGACAGCTCCTCTAATTTTTCAAAGAAAAATGGATGGTATTTTTTGGAGACTATAAAATTTTTGTATTGGTTTATGTAGATGATATTCTAGTCTTTAGTAATAATATGAGATAACATTTAGGACATTTACAATAAATTTTTAAATTATTTGTAGATAATGAAATAATAATAATAATAAGTAGAAAGAAAATGGAATTATGTAAAAATAGTATTAATTTTTTAGGAGTAGTTATTGGAGATGGACGAATAAAACTACAACCGCACATAGCTAAAAAGTCTTAGAAATGCCAGATAGATTAGACAAGACCAAAGATTTACAAAAAAATTTAGGATTACTAAATTATGTTAGAGCTTTTATTAAAGACTTAGGAAAAGTAGCAGGACCGTTATATTCTAAAACAGGATCAACAGGCCAAAAAATCTTTAATACTGAAGACATAAAATTAGTCCAACAACTCAAGCGCATGATACAAGATATCCCAGACTTAACATTACCATTAGAAACAGACTATTTAATAGTAGAGACAGATGGAATCCTTCAAGGATGGGGAGCAATATTAAAGGTAAAACCCAATAAATACAGCGAGAAGAAAGAAGAAAAAAATTGTGCTCATGCAAGTGGGAAATATAAAGAAAAAGGCAATTTAAATAGCATAAACGCAAAAAATTTAGAAGTAATTTACGGTTTAAATAATTTTAAACTTTATATATTAAATAAGCCTGAAATATTAGTAAGAATAGACTGCGAGGCTATAGTAAAATTCTATCAAAAAATAAAAGAGAAAAATAGTAGTAAAAGGAGGTAGTTAAATTTTTTTGATGCCACTTCTATTTACAACATTGTTTTAGAACATATTAAAGGAAAAGATAATAACCTAGCAGATTAACTAAGTAGACTAATAAAAGAAGACAACTAACAATTTTTGTTTCAGTATGTATACAGGCAAAGACAAAGGAAAGGCAGAAGCCTCATCCTCTCAAGACCACTTAAAGAAACTACTAAGCAACACTCATTATAGGCCACTAACAATGTTGGAACATCCAAAATTGAAAAGACTGATTTTCAGACCTCACAATTTCATCAGTTATGTGCCATCCAATTTAACTTTCAAATTTACACAAGATGTAAGGGTGGACAAACCACAGATCTGCCTGATCGACAATTTATGGATTTCTTACAACAAGACACCTAGAGATCCTAGATATTTTATTTCAGTTCTAAATGTTTTAAGCTATTATTTTACTGAGAAAAACATCACTAACAGATTTAAATTTTATGTTGTTCTTAGGGGAAATACACAGGGGTATTTCAGACATGGATAGAGGTAATGGATTCTTTAAAGGACTATACAGCCCCTCTCTATAAAGCTTTAATGATTTAACAGAGGCATTAGATTATGCCTGCGGAAATCTAGGCCAAAATTATTATATTACTCCAGCTCTAAGACCACCTATAAAAGCAGTTCCCTAATATAATATTAAAAAAGACACAGAAAAAATTATATTTTATGATCATTGTTCCTCCATGACTGAAGCTTTTAAAAGACTAAATCACGCCAATGAAATTTTAAGACAAGACAATGAAAACCTTATAAATGAAAAAGGCCAAATGTCGGAACATAAAAGTATTTTACAAGATTGTATAAAGATTCTTCATTATGAATTATCAAAACAGACTCAAAAAAATTTTGAGACTCAAATAATCCTAAAAAGTTCTCCATCTTATTCAAAAATGGAAAGACCTACTGTATCGGGTGAAGATACAGCTAGTCCAGCTCAAACGGTAGCTGGTAAAGACTCCTCAAATTCGTTAATGGGTTTGCATTCTCCAATGAATGCAGCAAGACCTACTATATAGGGTAATGATACAGCTAGTCTAGCTCAAACAGTAGCTAGTAAAGACTCATCAAATCCGTTGATGGCTGACACTTTGCCAAAAAGTGTAGGGAGAATACTCCCAGCCAGTTTTAAGATCACAGGTACCCAGACAACAGACGAAGGAAGCTCTTCCAAAACTAAGAAAGGTTTTTTCTTAATAAAATAGAAAAATAAAAAAAGAAATATAGAAAAAATAGTAGTAGATTTAATAAAAAAATTGTTAGCAGAACAACTGCCCAAAAAAATAGCAATGAATCCAGAACCACCGGAGCCAAGATCCAGAATTCCAAGAGAAGAAATAAGATCACCCAGAACGGAAACAAAACTGGGAATATCAAATGGAGACAGAGATGAGTATGATTGAGACTACAATTCGGCCATGGATCAATTCGCCCAAGACCCAAATACAGACGATGATTTAGGAATGGATTTTAACTCAGAAGCATTACACAATTTGGATACGTAAGCAATGATGATATCTACAAAAAGACAAAATAAAAGATGTATGCAATGATATAATAGATGAATAAATAGGAAACAAATGGACGGAGAAGAATTAAAGTGGAAACATAGCCATGTGACCGTGAGGCCCACTCAACTTGCCAAAGTTTTTATCAAGCACATTGAAGTCCACAAATGCCTATAAATACCACCTTATGGATGGCTTAAAGTCATATATCTAGAGAGATGTAAGAGAAAAAACAAGAGTGAGAAAAACAGTCTTCTAAAGCTTTTGTTCATAAAGTTTCTTAGTTTGTTTTAAAAAAAAAGAGTGTGTAGTGTATATTAGTCTTTTATTACTTCATTTCGGTAGCTGTTAGCTTTCAGGGTACTCTCGAAAGGAAAACCTCACTTCTTCCTTAAGACATGTAAGTAGTCGTTACATAGATCATTGTATTTTTTTCCCTAGTTTTTAAATTATGTTGAATTATATCAAGTTCGTATTTTCTTCCAGATGTGTTTTAAATATTATAGATCTGTATAGCCGTGCGGATTACCGCTAGTTTTTCAATCTTGTAAAAATGTGTAATTTACTTTTGATCTTATAAAGTCACTATACCCCTAGTATATGGTTATTCTTTCAGTGTTTAACAATAATGATGGATTAATCTGTAAATTCCTAGGGAATTAAAAAAGTCTGATAACAATTTAAAAGGACTGTTGTGTCATCCCGAGGTATGATTAAAGAAGCCATTGCTAAATATCAAAAACTGAAGAGAAAGAGATTAACACGGTGTAAATCAAAAAAATTAAAATATCAAAAAATGCAAAAAATAGTTATTTATTTTGTTGGGAGAAAATATACTTTGATCTTTATAACTTGTCCACTTACACTAGACTAAGGACAACGAAGGAGGGAGTACTGAGTAGGATTTACACCATATTATAAAACATCCGCTATAACTCTGTTTTATTTCTCATACCTGCTTATCTGCTTTAATTATTTATTTTTTGTTCCAATTTTTTCTACTCTTTTTTTGTTATTGTTATTTCTGTGTATTATTATCTGTTTATTATATTTCTGTGTATTGTTATCTGTTTATTATAGGTACCGCCAGCTTTTTGATCTTGTAGAAGTAATGTGTTTCTTATAGATCTGGATAGGTGTGCGGATTACCGCTTGTTTTCCGATCTTGTAAAAATGTGTAATTTACTTTTGATCTTGTAAAGTTACTATACCCCTAGTATATGGTTATTCTCTCAGTGTTTAGCAATAACGATGGATTAATATGTAAATTTCTAGGAAATTAAAAAAGTCCGATAACGATTTGAAAGGACTGTTGTGTCATCTCGGGGTATGATTAAAGAAGCCATTGCTAAATAATTAAAACTAAAGAGAAAGAGATGAACAAGGTGTAAATAAAAAAAAATAAAAAAATGTAAAAAATAATTATTTATTTTGTTGGGAGAAAATATACTTTAATCTTTATAACTTGTCCACTTACACTAGACTAAGGACAACGAATGAGGGAGTACTGAGTAGGTTTACACCATATTATGAAACATCCGCTTTAACTCTGCTTACTTCTCATATCTGCTTTAATTATTTGTTTTTTGTTCCAATTTGTCTACTCCTTTTTTGTTATTGTTATTTCTGTGTATTATTATCTGTTTATTATATTTCTGTGTATTATTATCTATTTAATATTGGTATCAGAGCCCTAAGATTCTATGAGACTTTATTATATATGGTATCAAGAACTGAGAAAAGAAAACTAAGACCCTACGAAAAACTAATAATATTAAGTTCGGAATATTATTGGTATAATAGAAATATAAAGAAAGAATATATAAACTTATTAAAACAAAGGTTGTTACTTATTAGATTATTTGAGATCTCTCCCGAATCAAGAGAAGAAGTTTGGACAGAACTACAAAAAGTAGATAATAGATTATCTGAAGTCAAAACTCAAATATTTTACATTACAGACAAACTACGGGTAAAGTATCCTTTTTATTTGGCCTAATGAGAACACCTCATAGAAATACAAAATCGTTAAAAGAAATCGAGAATACTTTGTATAGTTTATACTTAGAATATAAAAGACTAAATAGTACAAAAGAAGATCTGAGAAGACTAGATAATCCAATCACCATAATATCTGGACTAGAGTACAAATTGATAAAGCACCTGAAGTCTAGAAACAATATTTAATGAAAAGACATCCTTTTGCTAATAGTTTACGACTAAGATATTGGTATTTAAACGAAGAAGTAAAGAGCAGGGTAGACAAAGTAGAACTAGAAATAGTCTTGAGTAACTATTTAAAATTATTAGCAACTCTAGAAACATCACACTCAGAATCATTCAAAAAATATTTAAGTAAAATAAGATAGGAATTACATGGAATTAGAAGAGACATAGAATATTACAATAGAATGATAAGTTATCTAAAGAAGCGGTGTAACATAGTAAATATTCCTTTAGGATAAAAATAAGTAAAAGTACATGAAAACACATCCATTTGCTAGACAAGTTCAAAGACCATACAATTACTTATATAAAAACTTAAAACATTTAAACAGAGTTCTAAAAAAGGAACAAAATTTAATAGAAGAAATAAGAGTAGTAGAATCAATAGATTTACCAGAAGCAATTATATTTTCAGATCGCAAAAAACTTTTAGGCTGTGTAGACCACTTAATCCTGCTAAAAAATAAATTAAAACAGATTGGATATTGTATAAATTATTGGAATATTAGAATAAAATCAATTAGAGAAGAATGCAATAGAGAGACATTTTGGCTAGGATACGAACATTACAATAGATTCCTTCAAGAAAATAGAATATCTAGATTTGCAATTAAAAGCAGAAAAGAGATACAGGAGAATAAAAGATGATTCATTAATTAAATATAATTGCGGTAGCGGAGAACATATTTTGCATGGAGAAGATCCTCAACTAAATACTATTACAGATCTCATAATAAATCTATGAGAAGCAGTATAAAGAGAAGACAATAAAATATTAAAAACTCTAGAAGTATTGAAAAACTTGCAAATTAAACAAAAGAAACTGTTAGATAAAATAGAATAGAACTTTGATTTCCTAAAAAAATCAACAAATAGAACTAGAAAGAAAAATTAAAGTAATAACAAATAAAGATATAAATTTTCTTAGTATAAATAACATAGAAAAATAATTAAAAGAAATTAGTCAACTTAAAGAAATAACCCTCTCATGAATAACATCCCTATAAATGATCAACTCTACTTAGCAATATTACAAAAAACGACACAAATTCAACAAAATCCCGAAGGATTATCAGATCATCAACCCCAGGGAAAAGCAGACTCTACAATAATAAAATAAAATAATATTATAATATAACTACTATTAGAACTTAATAAAAATCTAGAAAAAGCAATTGAAGAAAAAGTTCAGCTATAACAACAAGAAAAAGCTCAGATCGAACAACAAGCTAGTATAGAAGAATTAATAGAACAACTAAAGAAAGTAGAATTAACTCCTCAAAAGGAAAAAGAAAAGCTAAACACTACTAAAAAATCATAGACCTTTTTTCAGCATCCCCAAGTAGACCAAGATCAGGTTTTACCCAAAACAACTTAACAAATAATGTGCTATCTAGAATAACAAACAAACCAAAAATTACACCAAGACAACAACCAGAAGAAATTTTAGATATAGATAAAGATATACAACTTTTTCAACAAAATAGATTAAAATTAATAAGTGCCAAGATACTATATAATGAACGAATGTTTTCAATGACACAATTATATAAACATTATAGAGAAGAACAATTATGAGTAATTAGTAAAGATAGCTATAGTATAAATCTAATAAGTTACGAATCTTTAAGACAAATTGCCAAGTCAAACATGAGCCTCATGCACATGGGACTCATAGTAGTAGGCCTAAAAAGACTAACCAGAAAAAATCTAGGAACGAAAGTATTAGTTATAATCTATGATAATAGATGACCAGAATAAAAAAGATCTATAATTGGAATAACAGAAATAGACATGTCAACAAATGGAGGATTTTTTTATTGTAGTCCAGACTATATGATAAATTCTCTAGAATTTGAAAAATATACAAAGATAGGAATCCAGACTAAAGGATATGAAGAAATGAATAATGGAAATAATTTATTAATATATGTAGGATTTATAGGAAAACTCGTCACTAATAGTAGTACAAAATTTAGACTAAGAATAGATGATGTAGTAAATTTAATGAGAAATAAAGGTATTAAATTAATGAAACCCCTAAAGCTAAATTCCGAAGACTATGCAAGACTAGAATGGAACTTAGAAAAATTTACTAAGAAAGAAATACTAAAGTCAACCGACCATTTAATGTATATAAACACTAAAGGAGAAACTTCAATAAGATTCACAGACTACCAATATACAAATGAAAAAGAAACTGATGAAGAAATTGAAGAATTTGAAAATACTAACTTTATGAATATAAAAATAATAGAAGAAGGTTTTGAAGTGAATAAAGCTATAATCAAAGCAGAAGCCCTATACGAAATAAATAACGACAGAAAGTTCAAATGTATAGGCTGTAAAATGGGAAATCTTAATCTCGCCAAAGCTAAAGAACATTTTATAAATTGTGAGTTAAGAACAGATAATTATGGTTATATTAATAAAAAGGAATGAAAAGGCGAAGACTCAAAATTGATTTATAGTATAGATGAAAGAATAAAAGAATTCATGGAAAGTGCGGCAAGTACTGCAAGCCCTTTCCAGAGAACAACCGGAATGCAAAGAGTAAATATAAAAACATAAAATTTACCAAGATATGGGGTATTTAGAATAAACCCAGACACTCAAGTTGAACAAGACATAAAACCTAGAGGAAAAAGAATGCCAATAGAAGAACCCATTAGATTACAAAAAGGTGGTAATAAAGGAAAAAATTTAAACTTACCAGCTCATGATCCTCAAACATGGAATAATGTAATAGACATATGGAAAAATGTAGTTATAGCAGACTACATACAACATATACATGGGAATCAAAAATCAGATATAGAAATTATGTATAGATATTTAAAAACATTTCTAGGAGAAAGTACTAAAGCACTATGGGAAGCATACAAGACATTATTTCCACAAGATTTTCAGGAATTAGTAGAACTAGGTTCAAATCCATACAATTTTGTAAACAAAGTACATACTCTACTAAAAGGAGAAGATCTCAATAGTGGATTAGTAGTATTACAACAAAAAAGCCCTAATAAATTTAGAACAATTAAGTATTAATAATTGGTCAAGGATTAAAGAACTTCTAAATGGCTACTTTTATTATTGTACAATTAGTGGGAACTTGTTTGATCAGACTCTAAGAGCTAGATTATTTAAAAAATTACCAAGGGCTCTAGGAAAAGAGATAGAATAAAAATGGTCCAAAAGAGAAAGAGTAATACAAAACCCAAACAACCAATGGTCAATAGGACAAAGAATACAACATGTAATGGATATATTACAAGAAAAATGTACAAATATATAAATACAAAAATAATTAAAAAGAACTGATATAGATTTTTGTAAAAACATATATACTACACAACATTATGACCAAGATTATCAAAATAAAAAATATAAAAAGGCATATAAAAAAGACTATCGCCCTAGGAAGAAATATTACTTAAGAAGATCAAACACAAGAAAGCGATACCTAGATAAGAATAAACATGTAAGAAAATATAACCCCAGTAGAACCTACAAAAATAGATTAGAATGCTTTACCTGCGGGAGTATAGAGCACTTAACAAATATATAATGCCTCGAGTCTGGTACCCCGGATGCTACACAGTGCTCATAATTCCGAAGGACCACAAGCTAACCCATGACTGGTACTTGCTGCAATAACTGAGTAATAACACTGTATAATGCAAAATAATAGTCTGAAATATCATAAGGTTCAAAACTGTAATACTGATGAAAGAAAATGATAAAGTCTGATAAAATATCAGAATCTGAAATACTGAATACTATCTGAACATTTAGTCTGAAAAGCCTCTAAAACTGTCTGAACTGTGAAGTTGATGGAACAAGACCCCAACTAACTTCAACTACTAAAAATAAACTGAGATACTAAATGAATAAACATGTCCTCAAACTATGAGGACTCACCGCTACTCTTTCTGCTGAAAGTTTGATTTGCTAAGGGTTCTCTAGAGCCCGTACATCTGAACTTATGGTATAAAATACCATAGCGTAAAAGAAAAGTATGCATCAGTACGTGTGAATGTACTGGTACGCAAAGTGAGGTAAGACTGAATGTAAGGGTTCATATGCATGAACAATAACAACTGAATAACATGAGTATGACTGAATGAGAGTACATGCATGAATTTGTAAACTGTAACTAAGATTGTGATAATACTGAATACTGAGTCTGAATACTAGTTAACTGATGTAACTGATAACTAATATACTGCTTACTGAGTGACTGTGTCTGATAGTTCTATTTCTAGTGGAACTAGCTGAGTTTCATACTGAGCTGAGTGATTGTATCTAACAGTCCTGAAAATTTTAAAACTATCTGAGTTCTTTATTGATGACTGAGATTGAGACTGTGGGAGGTAATCATCTAATTGACATGCCCCTTTCTAAACTATTTAGGCCCAACCTGTAACCTCAGTTGGAAGGGTGTCAGTATCGTGCCACGAGTGAAGACAAGCTATGAGTTAACCATCTCCGATAGGGAGCTCTTCCGTCAACCCCTCGCTGGTAGGAGAACTCGAATGAGATGTATTAACCCTAGACTCATAGGGTTATATCTCAACCTACGCTGGCTACTTAGTTCTGGAATACAAGGATTACTTTTAAAGATCACACCCTCTGCTGGCGGGTGAGCCCTCATCCTTGGGTTCACTTAGTGTTGAATCCTACTCCCAACTGAATAGACACATGATCGATTTTCTAGTTCATACTAGGTTGTACTGATCTGTTACTGATTGTACTAATTAACTGAACTGAACTGAGTTTGCTGAGTTCCATTGACTGATGGACTACTACTGAGTTCTGTTAACTGATAAAGTTTACTGAGGTCTGAACTGATTACTGAGTTAGACTGAAATATTACTGACTCTACTGAGTTTTTCCTGAGTTTTGTAACTAAACTGGAGTACTATTGATCGTGACATGATTGAGACTGTTCGGTAACTGACACTTGCTCTAGGCACACAACTGAATTGCTGGGTATTAAATACCCCCAGGACTCAATAGCATAAAAATAATAAGACATGACAATTCTTGAATACTTGACGATAATCAACAACTCACAATACAATCTATGAGGCATTTCATTAATCACTTGAAAGTCATGAACTTGCACATGAATAGGAATGTATGCTAACACATCATAATTTCATTAAACCAATCTCATGAGCATTCCATCAAACACATACAAGGTATAGATTTAGCATGGAAGACATTGTGAACATGTGGCTATAGCATAAGTTCATCATTTAGATCACCAAAGGATCATAAAAGCACCATAATCTCAATTTAGCATTTTATGAAACACATGGTAGGCGTAGCTTCATACTTGGGCATGAACAACAATGCTAATATATCATGACTTCATAATTCAAGGGTTTCAATATAAGAGAATCAAAATTCAACTTACATGCTATCATAATATTAAGAAATACATAAAGATTTCAACTTGGAACACATACCACAACATCAACATGATTACATTCAAACCCACAACATGGAAATCACAATTCATGTTTTTAAAAGAAGTTTCTTGAACTCCATGGGTGGAAGGGACCCTTGGATGAACACTTTACATACCTTGTTGAAGAATTTCTAGAATTTAATGGTGGAAATCTTGAGTTCTTGATTTGAAATTTTAAAAAAACCCTAAGGTTTTTTCTTGAGAGAAACTGAGAAAGAATGAGTTTATTTGCTTCCTAGGGTATTAAATCTCGTGTTTTGAGGGCTGCAAGTCGGGGGGAAAGACCCTAATACCCCCAAGAATGCGGTCTTTAATGAGTTAAAACTGGATTGCCGACACGTAGGTCGACGTGGCGCTTCGATATCATCGACGCGATATCCAACACGTCATGCCAAGATCACATTGACTTTCTGGAATTTGACGTTGGTAGCTGGGGAAAATTATTAACCAACGCGATAGGCGATGTGGCGCGCTAAGATCACGTTGGTACACTATTTTGGGATTCCAATGGAGCTTCAAATGAAGTCCGAAAAATCTGAAACTTTTTCGAAAAACATCTATTGACCTTCCTAATCATGAATTAACTAAAATATAGAACTGAAAGGACTTTAAGGTCGCGACACGAGATTGCCAACTTTCAAAGGCCTAAAAATAAACTAAGTCTGAATACTTAGCTAGAATTTTCTAAGTCTGAGACCACTTAACAAGCTTAAAGGACTGAATTAACCTAGGAATTTTGTGGGGTCTTACAAAATACTTGTCCAAAAAGAAACAATAATAGATCTAGGAATACATAATTAATAGAAGATGTAAATAAAAATTTGATAAATGTAGATGAATATATGTCAGATAATGAAAGTATACACTCCATCAGGAGTATGGAAGTGTTTGAAGAAGAAAAAGATAAATTTGATTCTTCAGATTCTGGAGAAGAGGAATTTATAAATGAAATAGGACTAGAAAAGATGAACTCAGACTATCATGATTTAGTAAATTTGATAGAAGAATGTGAACATGAATTTGAGGGAGGAAAAGGATTAGACAATAACCAGTGTTGTTTCTGTAAATGGTTTCCAAGTAAAAACAAAAGGGCAAAATGTAGGAAATGCTATAGGAAGGATGCGTAAAATGTATAGGAAAAACCTCAGAAATCCTACAAATTCCAAAATTAACAAATAATTTAAATAATTTTTCCACGAAGGAACCAATAACCAGAATAGCAGAAGATAGAATGTTGGAATTAGAAGAAAGACTAAAAAAATTAGAGATAAGAGTATACAGTAAAGAGATAATTAGAGAAGAAGATTTAGTAGAGGTAGAATTATTAAATACATCTGTTGAAAATAATAAAATTAAATAAGAAAATCAATGAAGATATCATTTGAAGGAATGGTATGTAATTAAGAAAAGAAGATAAGTACAATCAAAGTTTTAGCAAGAATAAAAATTCAAGACTATGAGTTTGAAACATTAGCTATAGTTGATTCAAGATGTACAAAAAGAATTTTAAATAGTAGAATTTTACCATCAAAATTAAAAAATTGCCAAAACCTCAACAATCCATGCAAATGGACGGGACCCATAATACATAAACAGAGGATATACCAAAACCAAAGGTAAGTTTTATTAATACTTCTAAAAAATTCTACCAACCATCATATATATTCAGTGAAATACTAGTTAGAGATTTAAACATAAAAGCAGACTTTGTCTTAGGATTAGATTTTATGATGCAAAATAATGGCGGATGTTTTGTTACGAAAAATTGGGTAATATTCGCTAGAAATATCACCCACTCACCAGTACAGACATAACCCCTGCTAACTAAATATCATTTTCTTAAAGATAAGACAGAATAAAGAATCGAAAGCTCAAATGATCAAATAAAATCGGAAAAAACTCTAGAATGTGATAAAGGAGAAAATTGTACTTGTAATGATAAGGTAACAATGTATGAGAAATTACAAGAGCTATTAACAGTAGAAGAAATAGAAAAAGAGTATACATTAATAGAACTAGATACAGAATTATACAATTTTAGGATAGGTATACAACAGATAGGGGTAATCAAAGATCATAAAGACCTAGATAAAATAATACAAATCCTAACAAACTAGAGATAATTGGAGAAAAACCCTTTGCAATATTGGGACTCTAATCAAATTACCTGTAAATTTGAAATAATTAATCTAGAATATACTATAAAAACAACATCTATAGAGTCTACAAATGAAGACCTTAAAGACTTTGAAATACAAATAAAAGAGCTACAAGAATTAGGGATAATTATATGATCCAAATCAAGACATAGATCAGCAGCTTTCATAGTAAGAAACCATAGTGAAATAGTAAGAGAAAAATCTAGAATGGTAATAAATTACAAAAGACTAAATGATAATACTGTAATGGATGGGTATAAGTTACCAGACAAAACAGAATTAATAAACAGAATATAAGGAAGAAAAGTATTTAGTAAATTTGATTGTAAATCCAGATATTGACAGATTAAGATGCATGAAGAGAGTATAGAATGGACAACCTTTACATATCCAGAAGGACATTTTGAGTGGCTGGTTATGCCGTTCGGACTAAAGACAACTCCTCGAATTATCCAAAGAAAAATGAATAGTATTTTTGGAGACTATAAAAATTTGGTATTGGTTTATGTAGATTATATTCTAGTCTTTAGTAATAATATGAGAGAATATTTAGGACATTTACAACAAGTTTTTAAATTATTTGTAGATAATGGAATAATAATAAGTAGAAAGAAAATGGAATTAGGTAAAATAGTATTAATTTTTTAGTAGTAGTTATTGGAGATGAACGAATAAAACTACAATCGCACATAGCTAAAAAAGTCTTAGAAATGCCTGATAGATTAGACAAGACCAAAGATTTACAAAATTTTTTAGTATTACTATACCATGCTAGAGCTTTTATTGAAGACTTAGGAAAAGTAGCAGGACCGTTATATTCTAAAACAGGATCAACAGGCCAAAAAACCTTTAATACTGAAGTCATAAAATTAGTCTAACAACTCAAGCACATGATACAAGATATCCCAGACTTAATATTGTCATTATAAATAGACTATTTAATAGTCGAGACAGATGAAAGCCTTCAAGAATGGGGAACAATATTAAAGGAAAAATCCAATAGATACAGCGAGAAGAACGAAGAAAAAAATTGTTCTTATGCAAGCGGGAAATATAAAGAAAAAGGCAATTTAAACAACATAGACGTAGAAACTCTAGCAGTAATTTATGGTTTAAATAGTTTTAAACTTTATATATTAAATAAGCCTAAAATATTAGTAAGAACAGACTGCGAGGCTATAATAAAATTCTATCAAAAATAAAAGAGAAAAATAATAGTAAAAAGAGGTGGTTAAATTTTCTTGATGCCACTTTCATTTAGAACATTATTTTAGAACATATTAAAGGAAAAGATAATAACCTAGCAGATCAGCTAAGTAGACTAATAAAAGAAAAAAACTAACAATTTTTATTTCAGTATGTATGCGGGCAAAGACAAAGGAAAGGCAAAAGCCTCATCCTCTCAAGACTACTTTAAGAAACTACTAAGCAACACTCATTACAGGCCACTAACAATGTTGGAACATCCAAAATTGGAAAGGCTAATTTTCGGACCTCACAATCTCATCTGTTATGAGCCATCCAATTTAACTTTTAAACTTAGACCAGATGTAAGGGTGGACAAACCACAGATCTGCCTGATCGATAATTTATGAATTTCTTACAACAAGACACCTAGAGATCCTAGATATTTTATTTCAGTTCTAAATGCTTTAAGCTATTATTTACTAAGAAAAATAACACTAACATATTTAAATTTTATGTTGTTCTTAGGGAAAAGATACAGGGAGTATTTCAGACATGGATAAAGGTAATGGATTCTGTAAAGGACTATACAAACCCTCTCTATAAAGGCTTTAATGATTTAACAGAGGCATTAGATTATGCCCGCGGAAATCTAGGGCCAAATTAGTATATTACTCCAGCTCTAAGACCAGATATAAAAGCAGTTGCCTAATATAATATTAAAAAAGACACAGAAAAAATTATATTTTGTGATCATTGTTCCTCCATGACTGAAGTTTTTAAAAGACTATATCACACCAATGAAATTTTAAGATAAGCCAATGAAAACCTTATAAATAAAAAAGAACAAATGTCGAAACATATAAGTATTTTATAAGATCGTATAAAGATTCTTCATTATGAATTATCACAACACACTCAGAAAATTTTTGAGACTCAAATAATCCCAAAACGTTCTCCATCTTATTCAAAAATGGAAATACCTACTGTATCGGGTAAAGATACAGATAGTCCAGCTCAAACGATAGCTAGTAAGGACTCCTCAAATTCATTAATGGGTGTGCATTCCCCAATGAATATAGAAAAACCTACTATATCGGGTAATGATACAGCTAGTCTAGCTCAAACGATAACTGGTATATACTGACATGGTATCATTGGGGTTCGCTTCAGTCTATAATAATGCTATCACAGTGTATATATATACTATCATGATATCATTAATGTTTTTTCCATCCTTCAGTCCTTTAATGTGACACTTCTCATTATACCATCATAATATATCTATATACTGGCATAGTATCATAGAGGACTACTTTAGAGATTCAATGAGACTTTTTAGTATGCCATTATTGTATATCTATAAATTGACATGTTATTATAAAGAATTGATTCATTCTTTCTTCGAGACACTTATTATTCTCCCATGATACCATCACATTATGTCTATATACTAGCATGGTATCATCATCATGAGATACTCCTCGGTCCTCCATGATACCATCATAATATATCTATATACTAGCATGACAACATATAAGACCACTTCAATCCTTTAATAAGACACTAATTAGTATACCATCACAATATACTAGCATTGTTTCATCCTTCAATGATACACTCTTTAATATTTTATGATATCATTGTAGTATATCAATACTTTGTGATGGTATCATGAAGGACTGCTTCAATTTTTCAATGAGACACTCCTCGGTAAACTATCATAGTATATCTATCTACTGACATGGTATCATATCTCAATGAGGCACTTCTCAATCTTTCATGATACTACCACATTATATCTATATACTGGTATGGTATCATCCTCCAATTGGATACTCTTCAATCCTTCACGATACCACTATATTATAATAAAATATTATGATGGTATCATGAAGGACTACTTCAACCTTTAATGAGACCTTCATAATACCATTATAGTATATCTATATACTATTATGGTATCGTAGAGGTTTACTTCAGTCTTTCAGCTAGACCTCCATGATACCATCACAATATATCTATATATTGTCATGTTATTATTCATGAGGTTTGTTTCATTTTTTTTGTGAGACCTCTATGATGCCGTCATAATATAACTATATATTTTCATGGTATCACTGAGGTTTGATTTAATCTTTAATGATACCATCACAATATATTTATATACCGTTGATATCATTGAGATTTGTTTTAGTCTTCAATGATGCCATACAGAGTATATGAACATATTGTGATGATATCATAGAGGGTTGGTTCAATCCTTCAATGAGACATTTCTTAGTCATTCTTAATTATTTATTATTATAATTTATTTATTATTTTTTAAATATTTTTATTAGTCTAAAAAAATAGTTACATACTATCTTTATCTTTGTATTTTATTTTACATTTAAAAAGAAATGATAAAAGGAAGATAATCTAATAAAAAAAATATAGATTTTCATTAATTTAGATTTTATTAAATAAATTAGTAGATTTAATATTTTTCTTAATTACTTCTTGTTGTAGTATAATTATTTATTTGTTTTTATATTTTTTTCAGTCAAAAAATAATTAGCTAATATATTTTTAAATAAAAGAAAAACCAAGTAACACAAAAAGAAAAGAAAAGTACAAAATATAGTAGAGTAAATAAAAAATAAAAAAGAAAGGGAAATCTATATATAATAAAAAGGGTGATGCGACACCTCTCTATGACCTCCATTCATATTTTTCTCTCTCTCTTTTTTGATTCTTTTTTAATTTTTTTAATTATTTTATTTTTAAAAAAGTCATTTCCATAACTCACACATCTACATCTTCATAAATTATAATCTTAATTAATAGTAATAATATTTATAACTCTCATGTCTTTCATATTTATAACCCCTATTCATAACTCTCATACCTTTCATGCTCATAACCCCTATTATTGCATTAAAAATTACTCATGGTATGTCAATATAGGAGCCTTAAGAAACCAAAAAGGAGAAATTATCACGATTCAATCTCTTTCAAGAAACTTTTCTTTCCTTATAATGAGAAAGTCTTATTGGTGTAACATAAAAAATTGGGATCCATTAAAAGATTCATGTATGCTTAGTCTATAATTTTAGTATTACTTTGGGGGTACTAAAAGGCTTTGTTGGAGTAACTTTCTTCTAGGCTATGTTGGAGTAACTTTCTTTAACTATTTGTAGTTTATAATCATTGGATTCTTTGTAGTCTTGTATTTTTTCTTGTTCTAATCTTATTAGAATTATTGTTGTAGATACTTTTATTGCAGATGGTGATGAAGATTAACACTATAGATAGTTTTTCTTGTCCTGGATTCATTATGGCTACGTGACATACCATATAATAGTTAAGTTTATGAGATAAGACAACTAAAAGAATCTTACTCGAAATACAATTTAAATTGCAACACCATTTTAGTATATTTTGATCATTAATTTATAAAATTACAAGTTTCTTGCCAACAAGTTTTTTCCCCCCTTTCATGCTATCGATTTTTTCTCTTTTGCTCTTAAGACCAAACCAACATACAAATATAGTAGATTATTGAGATGATAATGCTCTAATTATTTCTATTTAAATTTTTTTATTTATATGTATGAGACATTTCTTCCTTATGAATTGATCCCTACTTGGATACTCCCGTAAGCCTTCCTCTTCAATTTATAATTATAGCATTTTCTAAAAGTTTTATTTGTTTACTTAACTATTCTTGTATTTTTTATTATGTTTTTTGTCGATGAAGTTCACTTTTTGTGTGTCAAGATTGTTTTTCAAATTAGAAACAGGGGAAGAAAGTCAATGTATACATGTGTGTTGCTTAAGGAAGTATGTATTTATCTTTGTGTAATCATGTGAATTAACTTAATAAACCTATTGATAAAATAAGAGACTATAAAGTTAGTTTGTAATTTTGTACTATATTTCAATTCATAAGAAAATGTTTATTGTTATATAAAAATTCATAAGAAAATATAATAAAAAGGGTAGTTCGATGTATAAGCTTTTGCTATGTGGAGAGAAGGAAAGGGTGGTCCGAGAAAAGGTCACAAGAGTCTATTATACACAATCTTACCTTGCTATGTAAAATTAATGCATGCAACATTAGTTTGTAATTTTCATATATACTATATTTCAATTCATAAGAAATTATTTATTGCTATGTAAAATTACCGTTGTCCTCAAGTTTTTACCTTTTTATAGATTATTATTTTACTCTATTGATCTGATCCTTTTGAATATATATATATATATATATATATATATATATATATATTATAAAGTTATTTGTCTCTTTTTATTTGTCTTCTTTCTCAAAAAATAAATCTTAATTCTTCTCTAGACCTTAAAACTTTGAATTTGTTGAAAAGAGTCTTTTTTTTTTAATTTGATACTAACTTTGAAAATGATTGAAAAATTTAACAACTTTCTTTTGTCATATTAGATTTTTTTTAACAACCGCGCAAAGCATGAACTGCTTCACTTATTGGACATAAGCTAGAAAACTTATCAATTATAAATAGAAAAGAACAACGCTGACCATATTTGATGGTTTATTTAAGACCTAAATGCATGTGCTCGCTTAGGGATATTTTGAGTAATTATTGTCGATTGAATAGCTTGGGAATGATGGGGTATTACTACTATATAGAAATATGATCAAAGGAACAATCAAGGGCATTTTGGGTATTTTATAAATATTTTTTTATCTATAAATTAAATCAAGGGTAATTAGAGTATTCCGTAGCTATTTGTGCAATTGTCCAAAATATCTTTGATGTTTTTACTTTTCTCTACCACATGATAAAATGATATCCACCCATGTGTATAACATTACCACCACATATGCAATAGAAGACATTTCTAGACTTGAATAAATAAGAGCATCCTCTCAATTATATTTAGATATTTGTTCAATCCTCATCAGTAAGCCTCATAGGTATGTTTTTCTACTTTATTACTTTCTTCATAGTCGGTTTTCATTCTTTTTTTTCTAGACATTCTTTTTTTTGTTGTTGTTACAAGTTGGAAAGCGGGATTCTTGAATATCTTTTTTTGACTTATTCTTTTGATTTTTGTGTGTTGTTAGAAGGAAAAATGATTCTTGAATACCCATTTTTTTTGTGGCTTATTTTTGTGTTGTTACAAGTTGAAATGTAGAATTCTTGAATACCTCTTTTTCTCTCTTTATAGTCTTCTGATTTTTGTGTTGTTAGAAGGTAGAATATGAGATTCTTGAATACCCCTTTTATATTTTTTTTTGGACTTATTTTTATGATTTATGTATGTTTTAAGATGTTAGAACATGGGATTCTTAAATACCTCTTTTATTTTTTTTAGCTTTTTGGGTGTTGTTAGATGTTAGAACATGGAATTCTTGAATACCTTGTTTTCCCCCTTTTTTTGGTGATTTTTGTGTGTTGTTAGAAGGTAGAATATGGAATTTTTGAATACCCCTTTGATTTTTTTGTGCTTACTTTGTGATTTTTGTGTGTTGTTAAATGGTAGAACATGAGATTCTTGATTACCTTTTCTGTGTTTTTTTACTTATTTTTTTCTTTTTGTGTGTTGTTAGATATTAGAACATGAGATTCTTAAAGACACCTTTATTTATTTATTTTTTTTGTCTTATTTTTTAATTTTTTTTCTGTTGCTAGAAGGTATAGTATGGGATTCTTGAATACCCCTTTTATGTTTGTTTTTCTCCTAATTTTTGTGATTTTTTAAGTCTATTTAGATTTAAGAACATGGGATTATTTAATATCCTTTTTGTGTTTTTATGCTTAGTTTTGTACTTTTTGTGTGTTGTAAGATGTTAGAACATGAAATTCTTGAATACCCCTTTAATTAATATTTTTACTACTATATAAAAATATGATCAAAGGAACGACCAAGGGCATTTTGGGTATTTCATAAATATTTTCTTGTCTGTAAATTAATCAAGGGTAATTAGAGTATTCCATAGCTATTTATGCAATTGTCCAAAATATCTTTGATGTTTTCACTTTTTTCTACCACATGATAAAATAATATCCACCCATGTGTCTAGCTAGCATTACCACCACATATGCAATAAAAGACATTTCTAGAAGACATTTCTAGACTTGAATAAATAAGAGCATATTCTCAATTATATTCAGATGTTTGTTCAATCCTCATCAGTAAGCCTAATAGGTAAGTTTCTCTACTTTATTATTTTCTTCATAGTCAGTTTTCAATCTTTTTTTCCTAGACTTTCTTTTTTTGTGTTGTTACAAGTTGAAAAGTGGGATTCTTGAATACCTTTTTTTGACTTATTCTTCTGATTTTTGTGTGTTGTTAGAAGGCAGAATATGGGATTCTTGAATATCAATTTATATTTTTTTTGACTTATTTTTGTGTTGTTACAAGTTGAAATGTGGGATTCTTGAATACCCTTTCCCCCCTCTTTATTCTTCTGATTTTTGTGTGTTGTTAGAAGGTAGACGTACCACCCCAGCTTAGGATAAGGACTCCCACACCGAAAAAATACAGGAGAGATGCTGGGTATATAAGTAAGCAAGCCTTACTCTCTAGTGACGTGCTTTAAAGCCGTGCGGGCTAGGCCCAAAGTGGATAATATAACTAGTGGGTTGGGGAGTTAGAAAGGTCTCTCGGGCCTTGATGGTTCAGGATACCTATCGTGGTCAGGGCTCCAGCTCGAGTTGTGACAGAATGGTATCAGATCCGCTCCTGTGTCAGCCTTATCGATGTCGGTTAGAGTTCAAACTAAGTTTAGGAAAATCCTGATAAGGCGGGGCAAACCTGAGTCTTGAGTCTAGGCAAATCCCATTCGGTGGGGAAAATCTCATTGAGTATGCTGAGTCCATAAGGGGGGTGTATGTAATACCACAACTTAGGATAAGGATTCCCACATTGGCGAAACATAGAAGAAATGCTGGGTATATAAGTAAGTAAGCCTTACTCTCTAGTGACGCATTTTAAAGACGTGAGGGCTTGGGCCCAAAATGGATAATATCACTAGTGAGTTGGGACGTCACAGGGGTCTCTCGAGCCTTTGTGGTTCAGTATGTCCATCGCGTCCAGGGCCTCATCTCGGGTTGTGACAGAATTAAATCTCAGCGAGGATGCTGAGTCCATAAGGAGGAGTGTATGTAACACCCCATCTTAGGATAAAGAGTCCCACATCGGCAAAACACATGAGGGATGTTGGGTATATAAGTAAGCAAACCTTACTCCCTAGTGACGCGTTTTAAAGCAGTGTGGGCTTGGGCCAAAAGTGGATAATATCACTAGTGGGTTGGGACATTACAGGGGTCTCTCGAGCCTTTGCAGTTTGGGATACCTGTCGCGGCCAGGGCCCCAGCTCGGGTCGTGACAGTAGAATATAAAATTCTTGAATACAACTTTTACGGTATTTTTCAGGCTTATTTCTGTGATTTATGTGTGCTTTAAGATGATAGAACATGAGATTCTTGAATACCTCTTTTTTTTTGCTCATTTTCTTAGCTTTTTGGGTGTTGTTATATGTTAGAACATGGAATTCTTGAATACCCTTTTTTCTCTCCTTATTTTGGTGACTTTTGTGTTTTGTTAGAAGGTAGATGTAACACCTCAATTTTCTGAATCGGAATGCTACACGGTTCTCATAACCCCGAAGGACCACAAGCTAACCCATGACTGATATCTGTACCTGTATACTGCATAATATACATAAAATGCGGAAACATGAACATGAAAGGCCATAAGGTTTGAACTGAATAAACGTCTGATAACAAAACATCTGAAAAAGGTATAACAATACCAATACAAGTCATAAATACTGAAAATAATGAGATCTGAATATCTAATATGACATCTAGTCTGAAAGCCTCTAACTAAACTGAATAAGGAGTTAATGGAACATGTCTCCAACTAACTCCATCTAGAAACTGAATAGTAAATGTAGAAATAATCATATCGTCCTCGAATGAGAAGGACTCACTACAAACTCTGAACACTGGAATGCTACTGTTGATCTGGAGCTCGTGCCTCTGAACCTATGGCGTAACATAAGAGAAAACACCATAGCGCAAATGCGTCAGTACGTCTGAATGTATTGAGTATACGAGTGAGGTAGGCTAAATCCAAAGGGTTATATGCATGAACAATGCTAACTAATATGAACGTGAGAATACATACATGCATAAACAACTATAACTGAACTCGTGATGATGCTGACTACTGAGTCTGAATATTGAAGATATGACTTTACTGTTACTGAGGTACTGAATAGATTATTGACTTTTTCTGACAGTTCAAATTATAAAGAAATTGTTTGAATGACTGTGTCTAACAGTCCTAAAACTGAATACTGGTAACGTGAGCTATGACAACTGATATAGATGATATAACTTTAATAATCAGACTAATCGATATAATCGATACTGAGTGATTGTATATGCCAGTCTAAGTTCTGATGGAACTATCTAAGTTCCGTTCTACTTGGAGTAACTAAATCTGAGATCAGTCCTATCCAGCGGGTGATCATGAGTATACTGATAATAAGGATAATTTGACTTAGTCTGAGATCATTCCTATCTAGCGGGTGATCTATAAATCTAATGATTCTGATACTGATTAATCATAGTTGAGATTAGTCCTAGCTAATGGGTGATCTTGAAGTCTATTTACAATGATAAGTATTGACTGTATCTAATAGTACTGAATCTGTACTACTAAACTGAGTTGACTGTGTTTGAAAGCCCTGATTCTGTAACTGAAACTGTGGGATGTGTTCATCTAACCGACATGCCCAAAGATAAGCTGACTGGGGTCCAATCTCTGCCCTAACTGGAAGGGTGTCAGTACCGCACCACCAGTAAAGACATCTGCTGTGGAGTCAGTCCTAATCTAGCGGGTGACTCCTGGGATCAGTCCTATACATATAAATGTGCTAACGGATGACCCCTGAGTATGTCAGTCCTATCTAACGGGCTATATCTCGTACCTACACTGGCAACATAGTTCTGGAACTTAGGGATTTATTCTAGGGATCTCAGTCCTATTCTAGCGGGTGAGCCCCCATCCCTAGGTTTTCTCGGTGATGAATCCTACTCCCATCTGAAAGACACTGAATTGAATAACTGGGATGAACTAAATAACTTAACTGAACTGATTTGCTGAACCGATACTGATTAACTAAACTGATACTAGTGGTATTGTTTAGCGGAGTAAAAACTGAGTTTACTGTATTTCGATGACGGATGGAATATAATGAGTTCTAAGGACTGATTAAGAGTACTGAAGTTACTGAGATTTACTGTGATTACTGAGGTTACTGAGTACTGAGATTACTGAGAATACTGAACTACTGAGATTACTGAGTTTTCATGAGTCACATGACTGACTGATTTCTATAGATCATGGCTTAACTGAGAGTATCGTGAAAACATGACATGGCTCTAGGCACACAACTATATTTTTTGGGAACGAATACCCCCAGGACTCGATAGAGGGAAATTGACACACACAACATGACTTGTTCGAAAATTAAAGTCCACAATTCATAATCTCATAAGTAAGGGATTTCATACTAATCATGGTTCTCAACACCTTATACATGGAAAGGGGAATTCATACGACATGTAATTACTTGCATAGCTTTAATATCATGCTCGTTCCATACCACAACCATGACACATAACAACAACGTGGAATTCATGTGAAATCATAAAGCATAGAGCATGGAATTCATATCAAATTATAACGGTTAACATTGGCTTGTCATTCAACTACTATTGAGTCATGGAAACTTGGTTTATCACATACTAAGCATTTTATCAAACACCTTGCATGCACTCTTTAAGGCATAGGTGTATTCACAAACTTAAACCACTTTAATCCACCCAAATTCATGGGTTCCAACTATATGATCACAATCTTCCTGGAAGTTCATCAAATTCCCACTCTATAACACAAACCACAAACATCAATATGAATACAACCATATCACCACAAAACATTCATGATTTTATTATCAAAAATTGATTTTTGAACTCCACGAACGAAAGAAATCCGTAGATGAACACTATGCATACCTTAATGGCGATGAAATTGTTGAAAGATTGGACCTTCAAGCTTGATTATGCAACCCTAGTAGTTTTTCTCCTTCTTATGCTTTTGGATAGTGAAATTAAGATATTAATAGGGTTGTAATGTGATTAGAATCTATAAATTTCATGAGGTTAAGTATTGGGATGTGTAACAAGTGTTAAAAGACTTAATAATCCTCAAAATAACTCAAAAACTAACTATTTTTCGTGGCTGAAATTATAAGTGTGCGTCGCACACCTCATCGCACATGCTAAGGTGTGCGCAGAACATCCTATATCATAAGTTAAGGTGTGTGTTGCACATTCTATAGCACACTTGAGGGTGTGCGTTGCACAACCTATCGCACACTTGTTCCAGTAGCCATGTGCTATTGTTTATGCGTCGCACTCCTACTTTTCAGGGCCATAACTTCTTGCTCGGGTGTCGGATTTTTATAAAATTGGAATCGTCGGAAAGCTAATTCGATTATCTAAAATTTGGTAGGTCTAAATATGCCAAAATGTCACATATAAATTAAGTTATACTCGTTCAATGGTCACTCTTGTGGAATCACACACTAAAACTTGATGGATCCAAAAGCTATTAGCTTGCCTTACTCTGAGTGACTCACATGAGCATTCTTAACACATCATAAGCTATCTTATCGCTAGGATACTTATTATAATTCATGTACTCAAATTTGAATCACAGGATATGAGGTTTCATACGTAGGAGAACTGATTTATTTCCTAGCTTGGAAATATACGCGGTATTACAACATCTCTCCTTTGGGAACATTCTTCCTTGAATGGTACTAGTTGAGATAAGAGAAAAGAAAACTTACACGGATATATAGCATGAATTACTGATCATGATTTCATGGCTGACATGACTGAAAACTGAGCATATCATACTGTGCATGCATATCTGATGCATGAGTAGCTGATTTATGAAGGTAGGACTGAGTGTTCTGATAAAATGAGTTTCTCAAACTGAGAATGCATATCTTATGTTTAACTGATAAGTTAAATCCATACATATCTGATGCATAATTATATGACTGACATGATACGTGAATGCATGACTGAAAGTACTGATAAGCTGACAATGCATATCTGATGCGTGAATACATGACTGAACTGACTCACGAACATGCAAATGAACATGCAATAGTAAAGGCACTAAGATTGAACTGAAACATCAGAACATGACTAATTCTGCTATGTGACATATGGACTGAACACCATGAACTGAACTGAACCGCTGAATACTTGACTTACAAATGAGGTCTAACTTTAAGGTCAACTTATGAGTACCCTCTATTCTAGACTGAATTCGTTATACAAGGAGAAATTGAAGGATCTAAGGCATGAGAGAGTTAAGAGAAAGTGAGGTATCTCCTCCTTGGGATGCTATGTCCCTCTAAGAACGCTTACCTTACGGAGATACTGGGTGATGCACAGGGCATCTACAAACTAGATTATAACTAAACTTTGGGAGTCAGAAACTAATGAATGATGCATCAGATGAGCTAAACTTGCAACTACTAGGAGGTTCTACCTTGAAATAGTTACATTCTCTGAGATTTCGGATAGCATGAATAGATGCAAGGATGAGAAAATAAGCTATACAAATCTGACTGCTCACTGGCACGACATGAATACTGAAAGAAGGAAAACTATTCCTAAAACATCTCATAGCCTCCTGCACATAAGTGTGGTTCACAACACACGCATGTACAAGACTCTACTAGATGCGGCTTTCAGACTTCCTTGGACTCTATTGAACCTTAGGCTCTGATACCAAGTTTGTAACACCCCGATTTTCTGAACCGGAATGCTACACGATGCTCATGACCCCGAAGGACCACACGCTAACCCATGACTGATATTTGTACCTGTATACTGCATAATATACATAAAATACTGAAACATGAACATAAAAGGCCGTAAGGTTCGAACTGAATAAACGTCTGATAACAAAATGTCTAAACAAGGTATAACAATACAAAAAAAGTCATAAATACTAAAAATAATGAGATCTAAATATCTAATCTGACATCTAGTTTGAAAGCCTCTAACTGAACTGACTAAGGAGTTGAAGGAAAATGTCTCCAACTAACTTCATCTAGCAACTGAATAGTAAATGTAGCAATAATTATATCATCCTCGAATGAGAAGGACTCACTGCAAACTTTGAACACTGGAATGCTACTGCTGATCTGGAGCTCGTGCCTCTGAACCTATGGTGTAACATAAGAGAAAGCACCATAGCGGAAATGCGTCAGTACGTCTGAATGTACTGAGTATACGAGTGAGGTAGGCTAAATGCAAAGGGTTATATGCATGAACAATGCTAACTAATATGAACGTGAGAATACATACATGCATAAATAACTATAACTGAACTCGTGATGATGCTGACTACTGAGTCTGAATGTTGACGATATGACTTTACTGTTACTGAGGTACTAAATAGATTATTGACTTTTTCTGACAGTTTAAATTATGAAGAACTGGTTTGAATGACTGTGTCTAATAGTCCTAAAACTGAATACTGGTAACGTGAGCTATGACAACTGATATAGCTGATATAACTGTAATGATCGGACTAATCGATATAACCGATACTGAGCGACTGTATATGACAGTCTAAGTTCTGATGGAACTATCTGAGTTCCTTTCTACTTGGAGTACCTAAATCTGATATCAGTCCTATCTAGCGGGTGATCATGAGTATACTGATAATAAAGATGATTTGACTTAGTCTGAGATCAGTCCTATCTAGCGGGTGATCTTTAAATCTAATGATTCTGATACTGATTAATCATAGTTGAGATCAGTCCTAGCTAATGGGTGATCTTGAAGTCTATTTACAATGATAAGCAGTGACTGTATCTAACAGTACTGAATTTGTACTACTAAGCTGAGTTGACTGTGTCTGAAAGCCCTGATTCTGTAACTGAAATTATAAGATGTGTTCATCTAACCGACATGCCCCAAGATAAGCTGACTGGGGTCCAATCTCTGCCCTGACTGGAAGGGTGTCAGTACCGCACCACCAGTAAAGACATCTGCTGTGGAGTCAGTCTTAATCTAGCGGGTGACTCTTAGGATAAGTCCTATACATATAAATGTTCTAACGGGTTACCCTTGAGTATGTCAGTCCTATCTAACAGGTGACATATCGTACCTACGCTGGCAACGTATTTTTTGAACTCAGGGATTGCTTCTAGGGATCTCAGTCCTATTCTAGCAGGTGAGCCCCCATCCCTAGGTTTGCTCGGTGCTGAATCCTACTCCCATCTGAAAGATACTGAATTGAATAACTGGGCTGAACTAAATAACTTAACTGAACTTATTTGCTGAACTCATACTGATTAACTGAACTAATACTAGTGGTATTGTTTAGCGGAGCTAAAACTGAGTTTACTAGATTCCAATGATGGATTAAATATAATGAGTTTTAAGGACCGATTAAGAGTACTGAAGTTACTGAGATTTACTATGATTACTGAGTTTACTGAGCACTGATATTACTGAGAATACTGAACTACTGAGATTAATGAGTTTTCCTGAGTCACATGACTGACTGATTTCTATAGATCATTTCTTGACTGAGATTATTGTGAAAACATGACATAGCTCTAGGCACATAACTATATTTTTTGGGTACGAATACCCCCAGGACTCGATAGAGGGAAACTGACACACATGACATGACTTGTTCACAAAATTAGAGTCCACAATTCATAATCTCATAAGTAAGGGATACTAATCATGGTTCTCTGCACCTTATACCTGGAAAGAGGAATTCATATGACATGTAATTACTTGCGTAGCTTCAATATCATGCTCGTTACATACCACAACCATGACAGATAACAACAATGTGGAATTCATGTGAAATCATAAAGTATAGAGCATGGAATTCATATCAAATTATAACGGTTAACATTGGCTTGTCATTCAAATACTATTGAGTCATGGAAACTTGGTTTATCACATACTAAGCATTTTATCAAACACCTTGCATGCACTCTTTAAGGCATAGGTGTATTCACAAACTTACACCACTTTAATCCACCCAAATTCATGGGTTCCAACTATATGATCACAATCTTCCTGGAAGTTCATCAAATTCCCACTCTATAACACAAACCACAAATAATAACATGAATACAACCATATCACAATAAAACATTCATGATTTTATTATCAAAGATTGATTCTTGAACTCCACGAAAAAAAAGAATCCATGGATGAACACTACGCATACCTTAATGGCGATGAAATTGTTGAAAGATTGGACCTTCAAGCTTGATTATACAACCCTAGTAGTTTTTCTCCTTCTTATGCTCTTGGATAATGGACTTAAGATGTTAATAGGGTTGTAATGTGATTAAAAAATATAAATTTCTTGATGTTAAGTATTGGGATATGTAAGGAGTGTTAAAAGACTTAATTATCCTCAAAATAACTCAAAAACTAAGTGTTTTTCGTGGCTGAAATCATAAATGTGCGTCGCACACCTCATCGCACATGCTAAGGTGTACGCCGCACATCCTATCGCATAAGCTAAGGTGTGCGTTGCACATGCTATCGCACACTTGAGGGTGTGCGCTACACAACCTGTCGCACACTTGTTCTAGTAGCCATGTGCGATTGTTTATGAGTCGCACTCCTACTTTGCAGGGCCATAACTTCTTGCTCGGGTATCAGATTTTTATAAAATTAGAATCGTTGGAAATCTAATTTGATTCTCTACAATTTGGTGGGTCTAAATCTTCCAAAATATCACATATAAATCAAGTTATTCTCATTCAAAGGTCACTCTTGTGGAATCACACACTAAAACTTGATGGATCCAAAAGCTATTAGCTTGCCCTTCTATGAGTGACTCACATGAGCATTCTTAACACATCATAAGCTATCTTATCTCTAGGATACTCATTGTAAATCATGTACTCAAATATGAATCACAGGATATGAGGTTTCATACGTAGGAGAACTGATTCATTTCCTAGCTTGGAAACATACGGGATATTACAGTAGAATATGAGATTTTTGAATACCTCTTTTTGTGCTTACTTTTGTGATTTTTGTGTGTGTTAGATGTTAGAACATGGGATTCTTGAATACATTTTTTGTGTTTTTTACTTAATTGTTTTGCTTTTTGTGTGTTGTTAGATATTAGAACATGAGATTCTTATAGACTCCTTTATTTTTTTATTTTTTTGGTCTTACTTTTTTTATTTTTTTCTATTGCTAGAAGGTAAAATATGGACTCCTTTATTTTTCTCCTAATTTTGTGATTTTTAAGTGTGTTTAGATTTAAGAACATGACATTATTTAATATTCTTTTTGTGTTTTTTGTGCTTAGTTTTGTGCGTTTTGTGTGTTGTAAGATGTTAGAACATAAGATTCTTGAATACCCCTTTAATTTATTTTCTTCGGGGCTTATTTTGATGATTTTTGTGCATTTTTTTATGTTAGAACATGAGATTCTAGAATACCCCTTTTGTGTTTTTGTTGCTTACTTTTGTGATTTTTGTATGTTGTTAGATGTTAGAATATGAGATTCTTGAATACCTCTTTTGATTTTTATTGTTAGGGAGTTGAGATTTAGTGGATTTTTTTGGATTCTTAGTTATTTTATTTTATTTTTGATTGTTTTGGTGCTTTTATGTGTTGTTAGAAGTTAGAATATGGAGTTCTGAAATACCTTTTTTGATTTTTGGTTGGGAGTTGAGATTTGGTGGATTTCTTTGGTTGAAAAAATAAGTATTTAAGGGTGTTAAATGGATATATAACTGTCATTTATTGTATAACAGTAGTGAAAAAACATAGCAGATTTTCTTGTTTTAAATCTTCTTGCATGTTTTAATGCTCACGTAATGAATGTTTCTTTTTTTTATTTTGTTTTGCTTCTCAGACAAGATGCTAATAGGTTTTGAAATCTCATTTTGGACTTAAGACCCTTTTTGTCCTAAAACCATAGGAACTTCACTTTTTATGATTTAACAGATTAGCTTAAGCAGTATAGTTTTTTTTTCTCAAGTTATATTTGTGGTTTTTCTCATGATACTTTTGATAAATTTAACCTGTCTACCTATAGACAACTTATTTAATACAGAGGAGACAGAGAAAAAGTTTAATTTGTGATATATTTGTTGTTGTTCTTTCTCTTTGGTATGCTTAATGCAATTTTTTATGGATTTGCGATCAACATATGAGTGTGTGAAAGCTATATTACCTTGTACCTCCTTCTTATGGTATTATTGGATATTATTGATTTCTATTGCATCTTGTTCTTTCACTATTTCTTCGAATTATTTTATTGTGAGCCGGGGTTACATTGAATTTATATCAGGATTATCATCCTTATCCTTGAACCATAAAATTATTAATATTTCATCTTTTATCTTTGTTATTTTATGACCCTTTTCTATGCAATTAATTATTTATTTCTTCTTATTTAATTTAATCTATATATATTGAACTGCTTATTTTACAGTTTCCTCTCTACAGTTATGTTTCTTTATTTGAGATGCTTCTTACTTCTTTCTTTTTTAGTATATCTGGAAGGTGAGATCATCCAATTTTGAATTGGTATCAATTTGGGTTTCTTCTCAAATATGTAGTGCTGCAAATATATAAGCAATAACTCATGTGTTGTTGAGCAAATCACTGAGAATTCATCCTTCTTCATCTACTTTGCTCTTCCTTTGTTCTGGCTTTACTGTGACTAATTTTATTTTGGCTTCCTGAGCTTAGCTGAAACAGTTAGGACTTATAATTTTAACTTACATGGCTGTTGCATATACCTCTGCCATGTGTTTCTTCTAATATTTCATGTTTGCTTAAACTTGGAATCAACACATGCTGAATTTTTTTTCATTTGACAATGTGTTGTTATAAAATGCAGTTGTATATAAAATATAATATATATCAAACCTGTTGTTAATTTATTTATCTCATGTTTTGTAAGTTGGTCATATTAAACACTGCAAGTAGTAGTCAGGATGAAGTTCACCAAGTAATAGACTTTTGGTAATTTGTGCAGATACTTTTTTGGAGCTGAGTTAACTTCACAGGTTCACATATTCTAAATGGCTATTTTGTATACTGGTTATTCATCTCTAATATTTATGTGATGGCAATTCTATACAAGTAAATTTAATATCTCAATGTTGTAGCCTCTTTTTTTCTTTTCCCTTTTGGTAACATTATTTGAGAGGAATAAGTAGTTCTCTAGGATCAAGATTCACGACACATTCAACTATTTTTAAATATTTAAGATCGCATCCGTTTGGCTGAATTACCACCACAAACCACATGTGTAACTCTTAGCTACTTTTCCTGATATGGAGAAGACATCATTTGTCACCATAAAGTGTGCTTGAATATTACAAAAATCATTATTAGTTCTTACATTCCCATGTCGTCATTGTCGTACACAACAAAGTGCTATTGAGTTAGGGGATCCTTCTTGATGTTGTTCCTTCCATATTATTTTATAGGTAAATCGTCTTGATTCAATTAGTCACTGTTTGAAGTAGATATGCAAATTAAAGCCAAGTAGGTCATCCATACATGATCTGGTCCTTTCTATTCCCTATTGTTATGCCTTATTTTTATGTTTTTTGATAAGCATATTTAAGCTTCATTTATGTATTTGTAACTTGGTGCTGCTTGTTTTCTGAGACACTTTCTTTTCTTTTTCCTCTTTTTCTAGACACCATATTCCTACTCTTACTCTTGTAATTTACAAAAGTTTTTCTTTTATGATGGACTGAACTTCGCAACTTTCGGATGAAGCTTTTGCCAACTGATACAAGTCAAATGGCCGCCTTAGCTTTTGATAATATCATTCAAAGTCAGTACGTGGGGCATAAAGCTTTGGCCATATTGAGGACACGGGATCCTACATGGAGTGGCTGATTTGAGTACACCAAAGAGCAATCCCGTGTGTGGAAAATTTCTTGAAGCATTGAATATTGAGGACTCATGGTTTTGGGCCCTTCATTAAGAGCATTTTGGTCGCTTAGCCTTGTCCAAGTAACACTCCATAGCCTTCCTACCTCATTAAGGGTATTGGAGTTATTTTGTCTTTCATTATATAATAAGGCTATCTATAGTCTCATTTAGGTCTTTTCACTTTATTTTTTGAATGATGAATATGTGAAAGACTTCTTCTCTCTTTAAAAGTGTAACACCCTTAACGTAGGACTTGGAAAAGCCATTAGTGTAGGGCTTGGAAAATCCATTATTGATCTTTGCTTAGAAACGGTGGTTGTAAGGTAGAGTTGATTTCCTTAGCGGTCACCGTAAGAAGATTGGTGTTTGATGTTGCGACTTTAAGTGTCTTTACGTTTAATATATGTTTTGGTTCTCTTTGTTTTATAAGATCTTATGTCTTCTTAACTATCCTTTACTTTATTGCATTATTTGTGTGTTTGTATCCTTTTGTTCTTGTGTCGGTTTCATTGTATTGTTGCTGCCCATGTGTTATTCATTGTGCTCTCGGATTTATCTTAAGTTTGTGGACTATTTTTAGTGTTCCGTGGTCATTCCCTTATCATTTTGTATCAGAGAAAGAATTGATTTCATTCCTGAAAGAATTGATTTCATTCCTACAGAATAAATCTTGGGCTTGTTAACTCGAAAATCATAAAAAAAGGTGTTGAAAAATCAAAAATCCAAAAGAGAAACATTCTGTCCCATTTTTGGTGTCTAGGCCGAAATTTGTATCTTAGATTTAGGAGATTTTTATGTGTTTTGGTTGTTTCTAGTGTTATCCCCTTCTTCACTAACACTAAAAGAGTCTAGATTCAAATTTTGAGCCATTTTTGAGTTGTTCTTGAACTTTGATGGTTGCTTTTTTTTTAGGATTGATGGATTGAAAGTGTGTTGTTTATGTTTTTTGTTGAGGATGTGGGTTTGAAACATGTTGTTTTTGTTGTGGAGTTCAACGTGAGCTAAAAGAAACAAAAATCATTCAATTTGGAGCTCATTTGGGTTGGTTTCCATTCTTGAATGTTCTTCTTGTTGTTCTTCATGTATTATTGAGCAAGAACATTCAAAAGGGAGGGGTTTGATCTAAAAGGGTGAAGAAAGGAGTGTGGTTTGGTGTTTGTGTTGAAAGACACAATCCTAAGACATCCAAAAAGGAAAGGGGACAAAAAGGCTTTCAAAAGTCTTGTTTACTAAAAGGGAGTAAGAGCTTATTCCAAGACTAACAAAAGAGAAAAGAGCCAATAACCTTTCAAAAAGGTGTCTTGCCAAAAGGGTACAAGGAAGTCAAACTTTTTTTAAATTAAAAAAAAGGCTCCAAGTCTTGTTGTTTCCTCCCAAAGCTGATTTTCACCATTTCAAATTAAAATTTGACCAATCCAAATTGTAAACTGCCACGTCACCAAATTACCAAGTCACCAATCTGCCATGTCATCAAATTTCCACATCATCACCCTCCAAAAACAACCTTAGCCTCAAAATTTTTAGATTTCTAAGTTTCTTTTCTTTGTTTCCTTAGTTTCATTTCTTGAGTTTAGTACTAATTAGCAATTAGTAATCACCTACTAGATTGTGAATTAGTTATTTGAGTCCATCTTTTTTTTCGTGTTTTCGTTCTTTGTGTTCTTTTCTCATTTTGATTTGTTGAACTTCTTTGTTTCAAGTTCGTAAGTAGAATTTTCTATTTTGTGCCTTGAGTTGATCAAACAAGAATCTATTCCGACCGCCAAGTAGAATTGACATTTTATTGACTATCGGAGTATAAGCAACTTTCAATATTCACCGCTCCAATTGTGAGGATCACAAAAGTGAGTGTCTACGAGTGTTGGTGTGGAGATTTTACTACTAATCTTGTTTGTTCATTTTGTAGGTTTGTTTCCTTGTTTGTTTTAGGTACTTGTTTTAGGTACAATTGCAATGGAACCTAAGGCTTCCACCTCTCAAACCATGGACAACAATGTCACCAATGTCATTTTGGCCTACCTTGACACTATTTCTCGAGACATGGCTATAATGAATAAAATATTGGATCGTATGGTAGGTCCAAGGGAGCAAGTGAGCTACTCGAACACACATAAAGATGAATATTATAGCTCATGTGATCTACAAGGTAAAATAGCTAACTCTTACACTTTCGTGCGTGAAAATGAGAATTGTGTGGCTAGGAGCCCATTGAGTGTGAGTAGTGGCTTACTTACTTGTGAGTCTAATAATTCTTTTCCTCTCTTTGATGATGTATATGTTGTGCGTGTGGATACACTAGTTGATCCTATTGATGACCAAATTGATTCTTCTTGTAAGATTAATTTATGTCCACCTAGTGTTGAAGCCAATATGTTGAATGAGAGTACATCGTCTTGTGTAAATGGTGTTGATCAACTTATTTGTGAAACTTACCCACCATTTGAGGTTATGTGTGTTGTAATTAATGGAACTCAAGTGAGTGAAGTATTTGAGAATGTTGGTCAACAAACTAGGAGTGAACCCGTGAGCTATCATTGTGATATGGATTCCATGGTTTGCGTAGCTCATAGGGATAATCTTGTACTTAAAACCAATTTGAAACTTTATAATTGTCTTTTAGAGAGTAAAAAACTTACTTGTTCTAAATATGCCGTGAGATAGATCATGATCTTTTTAGGTATAATGTCTTGTTTAAAGATGATTTGAACACTCCTAATGAACCTAGTGGAGAAAATGATGGTATAGCTTTCCTTGGAGGCTATAGCCTATATGTAAACACACTATGGTGTGACAACATCCCTCCTAAAGATGAAAATCTCTTTTTGAAAGTTGAGAGTACTCTTAAGGGTAAAGAATGTGTAGTCTTTCTTGAAAACCTGGGGGCAAAGGTTTCATTGACTCCTTAGGGTAATGTTTCTAAATTTGCATCCTTGTTTGACACACTTGTGCTTACATTGCATGAATACCAACTTGAGAATGCCAAGTTGCCTATTTTCTTGAAGGAAAGAATGTGTATGTGCTTAAATGCTTTATCTTCACCCGTGTATACCTTTACACTTAGTTCTTTCCTATACTACCTCTTTGCCTATGATGACATCCATTCTAGTTTTGGATTTGTATTATGTAGAGGTAAGAAACTTATTGGTTGGTCGACTTGTTCTAATGACTATGCTATGTGTGTTTGGTGGGCTTTAAGACCAATAGCGGCACCACGTTTGATGAGGTCACTTGAAGAGGTAATGAAAAAATTGTGCTTTATGGTCCCTAAGTTACAGGTAGCCTTACCATGGGACTTCGGGATACCATTGAGTCCTTTGTATTTTCTTTATCTCTTGATACTTTTCTTAACCATGCCCTTTGGGATGTTTTTTCTAAGCTTTTCATGACTAACACAACGGATTCATGGTTATATTTCAAGTATGTTCTGCCTTGGCATATCGATGTTTATTATTGTGCTAACTCTAACCCTCATGCCATGATGAAGTTATGCTTGTTTGTCCTTTCTCTTATTTTGCAAGGTATGGATTTAATGTCGAATCCTTTTCAAGGAGGGGAGGATGATACAAGTCAAATAAACATCTTAGCTTTCGATAACATCATTCAAAGTCAGTACGGGGGCATCAAGCTTTGGTCGTATTGAAGATATGGGATCCTACATGGAGAGGCCGATTTGAGTACACCAAAGAGAAATATCGCGAGTGGAAGATTGCTTGGAGAATTGAAGATTGAGGACTCACGGTTTTGGGCCCTTCATTAAGGGCATTTTGGTCGCTTAGCCTTGTCCAAGTAACACTCCATGGCTGCCCCACCTCATTAAGGGTATTGGAGTTATTTTGTCTTCCATTATGTAATAAGGCTATATATAGTCTCTTTTAGGTCTTTTCACTTTAGTTTTTGAATGATGAATATGTGAAAGACTTCTTCTCTATTTGAGAGTGTAACACCCTTAGTGTAGGGCTTGGAAAAGCCATTAGTGTAGGGCTTGGAAAAGCCATTATTGATCTTTGCTTAGAAACAATAGTTGTAAGGTGGAGTTGATTCCCTTAGAGGTCATTGATGATAGGCGAATTTACACGCCTATATCAATATATTTTGCCCATATTTTAGCCTAGTTTTGAGAACAAAGTATATATTTCATGCACTTTTAGTCCTTTTTCCTGTAAATGAGCTAACGAACATGATTAGTAAAGTTTCAGGTATAAATGATGCAGAATTCAGCATTTTATGGCTTACTTGACGCAAAAGAAAGCTCACGAAGGAAGGGAAGGGAGTTTACACGCCTAAAGGACCAAAACTGCTGCATGGAAAATCTGTCCCGGGCTAAAACAACATTTCTGAAGACTTTGGGGATTTGCAGTAACTTAGTTGGATTTGGACAATGATACATTAACCTAGTACAATTGGGTTATGTATTTCATTAGTTTATTTGGATTATGATAATGTTACATTAACCTAGTATAATTGGGTTAAGTATTACATTAGCCTAGTAGAATTTGGTTAGATATTTTATTTATCTAGTAGGATTAGGATATGGGTATTATAAATACCCTATCATGCTAGAGATTTGCAAGGAATTTGGGAGGGGGGAGACAACAATACTTTCTTCCATCCCTCTCATCTTCCACTACAAACAATTCTACAACTCTTCTAATCTTTCCATTAATTCTATTTTTCTTCTTCTACTCTTCTATTCTTAAATTCCACAACAAGAGAATCGTTACTTTGCCTAGGAATTCACGCTTCACGCCTACCACCTAAGCTACACGAAATTACTCAATCTTGTGGTATAACAACAATGTCAATCATGATCTCCTTCGCATTCATGGGTAACTAACTTCTCTGTTGGGGTTATGGAAGCCGTATGAGATACTATCTATTGCTGTGAGTTTGTGAGTTCACGACACGTATACTGCTTATATCATTATTCTCTTCATCTTAGTCTATATTCTTTGTGGTTGCAAATGCAAGAATACGCCAGTATAACATTTAACTTGTTCGAAAGAAAGGTTATCTGTCTGGAAAAGAGATAAGGTCAAGGTAGTAGAGTCACCCCCTAAAATTCCTTACTAAAAAGCTAGTGACGTAACTGGACTAACCTCTTGGAGAATTCGTACCGTTAGACACACTTTAAGCTCAAAAGAGTTAAAGTGAAATAATCCTCGAATAGGTCGAAAGACACCTGGATTTACCATCGAATACAATTCTCTATACACAGTTGCATGTCAGAATTCTACACACTCATAGCCAATAGAGACGTATACCTCAGAAGGTGGACATAACCCCAACACCTCAATTCTCATTGTTTACAACTTACGTAACAATCTTTCTCTTTTAATTTGCTATTTTCAACTTTTATTTAATTATTTTGGTGACACATTACAAATCCCCCCTTTTTACGAGACTTGCACCAAAAGTTTAGTAATTTTGCTTACTTGTTGGCTAAGCTATTCCCTGTGGGATCGACACCCAACCCTGTTGGGTTCTATATTTACTAACGACCGCTTTACACTCCTACGAGAGCTGTAGATTGAGCGTTATCAAAAATTGGCGCCGTTGCCGGGGAATACAAGTGTCAATTAAGTTCGTAATAATTACTAGACCCTTTGGTCAAAGATTCTCGTACTTTTACTTTTAGTTTTTGTTTTTGTCTACTGCAGGTTTTTATTTTAGTGCATGCCCCATACTCAAAGTTCTGGTCAACCGTTATTACCAATCAATCCCGAACCACAACGCATTGGTAGAATGGAAGCACAAGCTGAAATCACAAGGATGGCTGCTCAACAGGAACAAGCAAGATTGGCTGCCCTTGCCGCAGCCCAGGTTCAACAGCAGAACATTGATAACCCTGCACGAGCAACAAATCCTGACGATGAGGATTTAGGTGATGACAAATTACTAAACCCAAGGCATGATGCTGAAATCACAACACCTGCCAACAGAAGAGGTCGACAAGCTCGGTATAGACATGATCGCCAACCTATGCAGCCAGCTTTCGACGATGATGATGATGATCTTGATGGTGCCGGAGCCACTGGAGCTATAATTCCACCATCATTAGCGCCCGGAGCCAAGTTCAACATCACAAGCACCATGATTCAGTTATTGCAACTCAAGGGATTGTTTGGTGGACTAGCAGGCGATGATCCGAATATGCATCTCATCAACTTTATTTCTACATGCAAGTCTTTTGACAATCCTGGTGTTGGTCAGAATGCAATTCGATTACGTCTATTTCCATTGTCTCTGTCTGGGGAGGCAACACTATGGTTGAATGGGCTGACTCCTGATTCAATTACAAATTGGAGGCAATTGAGAGACGCTTTCCTAGAAAGATTCTTTCCGCCTTCCAAAAGGGCACAATTGAGAGATGAAATCAGTAACTTTCGTCAGCTTACCACTGAAGCTCTTCATGAAACATGGGAGAGGTTCAAGACAAAGCTAGCGAGATGCCCAAACCATCACATGACTAATGTTCACCTCATGGAGATATTGTATAAAGCCTTGAATTCAATAACTAAGCCAGTGGTGGATAACGCAGCTGGAGGATCTTTTATGGACCTCACCTTTGGTCAAGCAAGCAATATGCTAAATCATATGACGAAGCAAAGTAGAGCTTGGCATACCAGGGATTCTGTGGTAGCAAGCCCCACTTTTTCTATTGGCATGACTGCAGACCAAAGGAGACGAGAAGAAGAACGTGATCAAGATATGGCGCACATGAAAACACAAGTGGATCTTCTTACAAAGCATCTATTATTAGGGAAGACCGAAAAAGTCAAAGCTGTTGCGTCAAAAGGAAGAAACGAATCTTATTCGGAAGAGGAGGCCAACTACTTGAACAATCAGGGGGGTTTCCGTGGGAATACCCAAGGAAACCAAGGTCGGAACTATTATGATAAATCTGGAAGCAAAGACCAAGGTAGTTGGAAGAACAAGAATGACAGTAGTGGTTTGTATGTTCCCCCTGGAAGACGTGACGCCACCACATCTAGTTCTGGAAGTATGGAAGACATGATGGCTAAACTACTGAAAGGAGTGGAAGCAACGAGCACAGGAGTAACAGAGGTAATAAATGATTTGTCCTCTATGAAGCAATTAGTTGATTCTCATTCCACTTCAATCAAGCAAATAGAGCAGCAATTGAGCCAACTTTCAGCAACACTCAATCAAAGAAAGGCTGGCACTTTACCTAGCGATACTGTGCAAAACCCAAGGAATGATGGGTCATGCATGGCCATCACTACCCGAAGTGGTAAGGTGCTGGAAACTTCAGAAAAAGGAAGGCAAGTCGTTGATGAAGAAGCGGAAATTGATGATAAGGAGAAAGGGGAAGATGCCGCAGCAGCCGATCCTAACGTCCTTAACATCACTCCTCACGACGTGCAGCCTGGAAAAGCTGAAAAACGGAAGCAAGAGGAGAAGAAAGCCGTGGAGAGAACAATTCCATACCCACCACCACCTTTTCCCTAAAGATTGAAGAAGGTGGCGGATGATACGAAGTTCAGCAAATTCATGACTATGTTAAAGCAGCTGACCATTAATGTTCCATTGGTGGAAGCACTTGAACAAATGCCTGGGTATGCGAAATTTATGAAGGATCTTTTGACAAAGAAGCGGGCAGCAAGTTATGAGTTGAAAGATGATGTCCATCACTGCAGCGCAATCGCTACCCGATCAATAGTTCAGAAGAAGGCTGACCCCGGAGCTTTCACTATTCCTTGCACCGTTGGATCTTTGAACTTTGCCAAAGCATTATGTGATTTAGGAGCCAGCATCAACTTGATGCCATTATCTATCTATAAAAATTTGGGGTTGGGTGATCCTACTCCAACCAATATGAGGCTCGTCATGGCGGATAGGTCGGTAAAATGACCTGTTGGTATCCTATGTGATGTCTTGGTAAAGGTTTCTTCATTCATCTTTCCAGCAGACTTTGTTATTTTGGATTGTGAAGCGGACTCAGAGGTTCCCATAATCTTGGGATGCCCTTTCCTTGCTACAGGAAGCGTGCTTATTGATTTGAGAGCTAATGAGCTCTCATTTCGAATAAATGACGAAATAGTTTGCTTTGATGTGTGCAAATCAATGAAGCAACCCAAAGAGCTGAACGTATTCTCGATGGCTGATGATGATGAGAAAGAACTACTTGAAGAAGAGCAAATTATTGATGACCTAGTAGCGGTTGTGCTCATGAATGAAGAGAGTAAGGATGCTGAAAATTGCGAAGAAGCTATTTGTGCTCTATCAGGATTAGGGACATATCGCCATACTCCCAAGAAGCTGGACCTCGATCTCAAAAATCGACCCACACCACCAGCCAAGCCATCTATTGAAGAGCCACCAATGCTAGAATCGAAAGAGCTCCCCGATTATCTAAGGTATGTGTTCTTGGAAAGTATAAATATACTTCCGGTGAGTGCGGATGATTTAAGTAAACAGCACATAGAGGCTCTCATCTCTACTCTGAAGAGATACATGAGAGCTATGGGTTGGACTATTGATGATATAATTGGTATCCCTCCTGGGATAGGCATGCACAAGGGTCATCTCGAAGAAGATTGCATGCCTACAAGTAAGCCTCATTGTCGTCTGAATCCATTCAGAAAATGATCCACCATCTATATTGAAGAAGTCTAAGTACTCGAGGTAACTATGTCGTGCTGCGACAATAAATCAAGCGCTAGATGGGAGGCAACCCATCGTTTATCGTTTTTCATTTTTCATTTCGTTCTAGTATGTGTTTTGCTTTTGATAAACAAAAATCCAAAAATAAGAGTCGTGCCTCAACTAAAACTAAGGTGCTTGGTGGGAGGCAACCCATCATACTAATCATTTTCATTTGGTTTTAAGCAAAAATAGGTGCAAGAGGTATTCAACGAGGAGATTGATTTCAATTGACGATTTGGACGCATTGTATGGTAAAGTTGGTAAGTTAGGAATAGTGATGCATAAGGCTATGGATTGAGCATTGCTCATGCCAAACTAGGCATCGAGGAAGGCTAGGCCTAGGTAAAACTAGGCCACGAACGATGCACAACCTATCCTATAGCCTAAGGTCTCGGAATCTAGTGTGCTATACACTATGCGCCACCCAGTCCTAAGTGTGCTTTTGACTATGCGCCGCCTATGCTATAGAATTAGGTCTCAGGATCTCATATGCCATATACTATGCGGCGCATATGTCCCTAAATGCCATAGACTATGCGCCTCATATACCATGACTATGCCAAGCATTATGCGCCGCATATGTAGCACTTTTGTCTCCAAAACCGATTGTAAATGGGTCAAAACCCGACCCATTCTCTTCCTATATAAAGGGGACTTAGGCTTGAAACATAACCACACTAGAAATTAACCTAAAGGCACTGCATTCCCTCTCCAAACCATCCTAAAATTTTTCTTTTTGCTCTTCCAATTCACAAAACCATCTCCAAAAGCTTCAAGCAAGTAAGTACTCTCTTATTCTTCATTTATTTCTCGTAAGTACTATGTTGCTATGTCTATTATAAATTGCTACATCATATAATATTGATTGGTGATGTTCATGTGTTTTGATCGTTGATACAAAATCATGTGAGTAAACATATACGTAGGAAAATATTGACTTGTTTCTGACTTGAACTTGGTTTTAATAGCATTGTTATACGATTTGCGGAATTGCTATGGTGATGAACATTGACTATCATGTTATGATCTTGTTACTTGGATACTTACATGCTAGACTATCCCGTTCATCGGGATAAGCCTTATAGTTGCCTACCGACTTAGGAGGTTGCGATTATTGTAAACATCCATACCATGTTACAACCCCTATGTAGTAGTGTTGTTATATCTAACATGAAAGTAGTGCAATGGATGCAAGTAGTAATACATTACTGATTTTCTTGTCGGAATATAATCCTTAAACGTATGTCGATGAAATTTGAGTAATCGACCACTTTCACTTCACTGATTTGTGTCAACAAAAATAAGTGTGGGGTGGTACCCCTACTGCTTGTTTATAGATTGTATCAACTGAGATTGTGCTGCCATTAACACTATTTCTAGTCTCAGGTACAATGGCACCTAAAGCGAGGCAAGGCAAGGAGAAGGCTACCACTTCCCAAAAGGGCAAGAAGAGAGGTAGAAAGGACCAAGGAGAATCATCCTCAACACAACTACCCCGCAGAATGTTTGGAATAAAATGGGTTCTTGAGGAGGAAGACAAAGAATGGTATAGGAACAACAAAGAAAGAAGGTATGTTCACGTCGACTTGATCAACAAGGACACCATAGCGAAGAAGGAGCCGCGTATGTTGGCGAAAATCATGGCATTGAAGATGGATTTCATCTTCCGCGATATGGGAGAATGTAATCTTGATTTGACAAGAGAGTTTTACGCCAACTGGTCGCCAAAAACAACAGGCAACGAAGTCAAAATTCGGGGCCAAGTGTTACAGCTCAACGCGGACTGGATCAACTCTTTTCTTGGCTTACCTTCGATCGACCCAGCACCATTCAAAGAGCTGTACAGCAGGCCTCCTTATAGAGCAATTAGACACATACTTTGTGGAAGTAGATCGATGGCAAGGTGGGGCAGATATAAAGACACAGGGCGACACAACACCTTCTCCTATACTTCACTGAATAGGGAAACAAGAATCTGGATGCGTATTGTCAACTCATGCCTTATTCCTGGGACTCAATACACCAAGATATCAAGAGATAGAGTGTGTTTGGTCTATGCTTTGATGACGAATGTCCCTATCAACTTTGGGGCAATCATTCGCTCTACCATGAGGAAGGCCAGACTCCACAAAAGGTCCCACTTCACGTTTGGAAATCTGTTGACAGCAATCTTGCGGAAGGAGGATATCGAAGAGGAACCAGCTGATCATAAACTCCCACACAATCCGAAGAAGGTTGACCTCACAAAGGTCAAAGATGCTGAATCAACACATGGCATCAACCTTACTACGATAGAGAGACATGCTCGGGATGAGAGTTTCTCCCGCCATATGTACGGCATGATGAGGTTTACAATGATGAGCGGAGGTCGTGTTCCCACTGCTGCAGAGCTCCAACAGCTGGACCATGACTATCCAATGAATATTCATGCACGGGAGATGTGTGGAGTAGGTACATACTTTGAGGAACCTGTAGATGATGATGTGCCGACTGATGACGATCGACGCTTGCCAGACTCTGACGAGGAGAAGAACTCTGACGACGACTCTTATGATGATTCCGACGAAGGGGGTATGACCCCCGACATTGAGGAAGAGTCCGACTAACCAGGTTCCTCGTATTTATTTTCCACTGAGGGCAGTGTCCCGTTTAAGTGTGGGGTGGTGGTATCGTATGCTATACTTCTCTATCGCATCTATGTTTGTTTATTTTGTTGTTTTTTTTGTTGTTTTTTTTCGTGTTTCAGTTTTTTTTGTTTTTGTTGTTTTTTCTAGCTTTGCATGAAATTATTTTGATAGGCAGCATGAGATTATAACAAGAGTATGTGCTACAATTGTGACTATTGAGACGTTTAGGCTCTAGTTGTGACTCATTATGTGATATTGTGTGGTTCAATTCCTTCACTTGTTGGGTCGAGAGTCTATATTACTTCCAAGCAAGTCGACCATGTGCCTTGTGTGTGTGAGATAATCGTATATTCTATGTGTGTGGCTGATGCTAGAACTTGCCTGGTATGTATGCAAAGCGAAAATAAGGAGTGTAAGTTTAGGATATGATTTAGGCATTTCTTTGGCAACCTATATTTGTTTAACTTCAGTTTTACCTACCCATGGACATCATCCTAGTTAAACCCTTTTGAGCCTTTAGCCTATTTTCTTTGACAACCTTGTATGTAAGCCTAATCCATTTTTTTCAAGACCGTAATTTGATCCAAACTCCTAAGTGCTTTAAAGTGAAAAAGTCATGTGACAACATAAGAGGAAATTGGGTGAGTATGATGCTATAAATTGTAATGGTGCTTGAATGTGTTATGAAAAAGAAAGTGCTATCATAAGAGGTATGTTGTGAAAAGAAAAAGGAAAAAAAAGCTGAAAAACGAGTTGTGCTTAAAATTGAAAAACAAAAGAGGAGAACAAGGGTGGTAGAATAAAAGAAAGAAAGGTTGAAAGAAAAAAAAAGTATCAATGATACAAAGTGATGTATTAAAGCGCTTAGGAACTTAGTCACTATTCCTGGCCAAAATAGTCCTACCCGTCCCTTAGCCTACATTACAACCATCAAAAGACCTACTTGATCCTAAGCTTAGCATTCTGACATTTAGTAGAGTATTACATTAAGGGCAAGCCTATGGTCATCAGTTGCTACATATGAATTCTTTGTGAGAGTAAGAGCAAGGATATTTTGATACCCATGTTTGAAAAATATGCTATACTTGTGAGTGATTATGGGTAATATATTGTGAGACACACATGGTTGATGAGTTTTGGGTAGTTGTGTATGATTCTTTGTGCCTTAACTTTTGAATATGAGTTGACCACCATCACGAGTCTATGCTAGAGGTTAAACTGTTTCTACTAATGATCGAAAAACTACTCTTTGTTGATAATTGTTGTGCTTGTCTTGACGAATATTTTGTGTTGTTGCTGTGAAACCCTAAGTTGATGTTTAGAGGGACATGATATTTTGTTCGAGGACGAACAAAGCTTTAAGTGTGGGGTGTTGATGATAGGCGAATTTACATGCCTATATCAATATATTTTGCCCATATTTTAGCCTAGTTTTGAGAACAAAGTATATATTTCATGCACTTTTAGTCCTTTTTCCTGTAAATGAGCTAACGAACATGATTAGTAAAGTTTCAGGTATAAATGATGCAGAATTCAGCATTTTATGGCTTACTTGACGCAAAAGAAAGCTCACGAAGGAAGGGAAGGGAGTTTACACGCCTAAGGACCAAAACTGCTGCATGGAAAATCTGTCCCGGGCTAAAACAATATTTCTGAAGACTTTGGGGATTTGCAGTAACTTAGTTGGATTTGGACAATGATACATTAACCTAGTACAATTGGGTTATGTATTTCATTAGTTTATTTGGATTATGATAATGTTACATTAACCTAGTATAATTGGGTTAAGTATTACATTAGCCTAGTAGAATTTGGTTAGATATTTTATTTATCTAGTAGGATTAGGATATGGGTATTATAAATACCCTATCATGCTAGAGATTTGCAAGGAATTTGGGAGGGGGGGGGGGGAGACAACAATACTTTCTTCCATCCCTCTCATCTTCCACTACAAACAATTCTACAACTCTTCTAATCTTTCCATTAATTCTATTTTTCTTCTTCTACTCTTCTATTCTTAAATTCCACAACAAGAGAATCGTTACTTTGCCTAGGAATTCACGCTTCACGCCTACCACCTAAGCTACACGAAATTACTCAATCTTGTGGTATAACAACAATGTCAATCATGATCTCCTTCGCATTCATGGGTAACTAACTTCTCTGTTGGGGTTATGGAAGCCGTATGAGATACTATCTATTGCTGTGAGTTTGTGAGTTCATGACACGTATACTGCTTATATCATTATTCTCTTCATCTTAGTCTACATTCTTTGTGGTTGCAAACGCAAGAATACGCCAGTATAACATTTAACTTGTTCGAAAGAAAGGTTATCTGTCTGGAAAAGAGATAAGGTCAAGGTAGTAGGGTCACCCCCCTAAAATTCCCTACTAAAAAGCTAGTGCCGTAACTGGACTAACCTCTTGGAGAATTTGTACCGTTAGACACGCTTTAAGCTCGAAAGAGTTAAAGTGAAATAATCCTCGAATAGGTCGAAAGACGCCTGGATTTACCATCGAATACAATTCTCTATACGCAGTTGCATGTCAGAATTCTACACACTCATAGCCAATAGAGACGTATACCTCAGAAGGTGGACATAACCCCAACGCCTCAATTCTCATTGTTTACAACTTACGTAACAATCTTTCTCTTTTACTTTGCTATTTTCAACTTTTATTTAATTATTTTGGTGACACATTACAAATCCCCCCTTTTTACGAGACTTGCACCAAAAGTTTAGTAATTTTGCTTACTTGTTGGCTAAGCTTTTCCCTGTGGGATCGACACCCAACCCTGTTGGGTTCTATATTTGCTAACGACCGCTTTACACTCCTACGAGAGCTGTAGATTGAGCGTTATCAGTCATCATAAGAAGAATGGTTTTTGATGTTGTGACTTTGAGGGTATTTACATTTGATATATGTTATGGTTCTCTTTGTTTCGTAATATCTTATGTCTTCTTAACTATCCTTTACTTTATTGCATTATTTGTGTGTTTGTATTCTTTTGTTTTTGTGTCGGTTTCTTTATGTTGTTGCTGCCCATGTATTGTTCATTGTGCTCTCGGGTTTGTCGTGAGTTTGTGGACTATTTTTAGTGTTCCGTGGTCATTCCCTTATCACCAACTCACCAAAGGTTGAATCTATGTTCCTTTTGATTTCAGGAATCAAATAGGAGTTCAATCTCAGTGATACCAACATAAGTGCAACTACTTTGCCAATAGGTATGTGAATGTTTATCTAGGGGAGAATGGAAATTTTAAAGAGAGAGATATGTACCGTATTATAAATGCTACCTACAATGGAATTCTTTCAATTTACAAATGGATTTTAATTTCGATACCACAACAGCTTACGTTATTGAAACTTTTATCCTAATACCTATTTTTTTTGTCTTCTTTGAATAAAGATTTATTTTATTTTCACATTTTGAACTTCTAAACTAATTTAATCATTAAATCTTATTTAAGAGGTTCTTGATCGTGAAGGCTCAAGAGATTGATCACAGTAATGCAAATGCATCTCCTATTGTAGAATTTATAAATATTAGCCGTATCAATGTAAATAGGCAACAATCACTTTATTCTGAGCATCCAGTAGCATGATATTCCCATGATTATATAAAACATACATTTGGGATCATTTTTATCAACTGATTTAATCAAGTAGGATAGTTTGTTACTGTTACATCTTCATTTATACTATTATTGTTATAGCATATGAGTTTGCATTCCCATTTCGGTCTTCTGTCGATAAATTTTAAAAACTTGTCCATGCTTTTTCATGGATACTGGAGCTTTGATCACACTAATCCGATACTGCCATTTAAATATACAATTATTCAATTTCAAAATTGGCATCTAAATCTTCAAAATTAGAATGTGCATGATAGGATGAGCTGTTGAAAAAAGGATAAATTATTTCCTCTTTGATCAATTTTTTTCTACTATACGCGTTGGGCCCGTGCAACGCATGGGAATACCTATGTAGTTTAGGTGTAAATATTCTACTCCCTCCTCCCATTTTACTCGTCCCAAATTTTTTGATTTGATTTCTCATTTTACTTGTCATTTTTCATTAATCAAGACAAGATAATTTTTTCTCTTTTTTACCCTTAGTATTTATTGTTTTTTCTCCAAATTAAAATGTAAACATCATTTAATACGGGCACTATGGTAATGTAGCCATGTTATTAATTGTTTTTTTGAATCAATGTGTAATGTCAAATTAGAACGAGTAAAATGGGATAGAGGGAGTAATTTTTTTATTCAATCAGTGTAGTTCTTCTTAAATTATACTCCCTCCATTTCATTTTACTCGTCCCAATTTAACATTGCACATTGATTAAGAAAAATAATTAATAACATTGCTACTTTACGATAGTGCTCATATTAAATGATGTTTACATTTTAATTTAGAAAAAAAAAATTAATACTAAGGGTAAAAAAGAAAGTAAAAAATTGTCTTTTCTTGATTAATGAAAAATGACAAGTAAAATGAGAAATCAAATTAGAAAATTTGGGACAAGTAAAATGGAACGGAGGGAGTACTTTCTTTCTTTGTTTTTACTTGTCACATTTTAATTTAGCACATACATTAAGAAAAATAATTAATAACATAATTATTTTATCATATTATTCCTATTAAATAATGTTTATATCGTATCTAGAAATTAATTTGGAGAAAGAATAATTAATTCTAGGGGTAAAATAGAAAAAAAAATTGTCTTCTCTTGATATATAGAAAATGATAAGTAAAAATAGAAATTTAATTAGAAAATTAATGACAAATAAAAGCGAACGAAGGGAGTAATATTGTTAATTTGATTTTAAATATCTCTTTCATCTTTAATTTGTCTTTATGATCGGCTAACTTTTACTCGTCCCAAATTTCCTAATTTTATTTCTCATTTTACTTGTAGTTTTTCATTAATCAAGACAAAATATTTTTTTTCTTTTTTACCCTTAGTATTAATTATTTTTTCACAAATTAAAATGTAAACATCATTTAATAGGGGTACTATGGTAAAGTAACCATATTATTAATTATTTTTCTTAATTAATGTGCAATGTCAAATTGGAATGAGTAAAATGAGACGGAGGAAATAGTAGTTGGGTTGGACTGAATTTAAGAATATCAAAACGAATTAAACTCATAAATTGGTGGGTCATTGACCTGCTTAAATGTTATTTGGCTACAACGGATTAGGTTGAAATGTGCTAAAAATTAAATCATAACTCAATTCATTTAATTTTTACTAAATTTTAAATTGAAAGTTAATTTTCATATAATTTGCTTAAGTACTTAATAAAATTTTTCCTTATATTTTAATTATAAAAAACATATGAAATAAAAAAATATTTTTAAAAATTATTTAAATAAACTTTCTCATTGTTCTGAGCCGAATATTAGTGCAATTTTAAAATATGCTGAACTAAGCGGGTCAAAATGAGCATAATTAATAAATTAAGCAGGTTATTAATTTGCCCAAACATAAACGGCCAGGTAGATTTTGACACCCCTACTGCCCTTTACTGCCTCTATTTCTAAATAAGTAGTGTTTTTAGCTTTAACTTGGACATATCACTTAAGAAACTGCTTATTACTAGAAAATAAAAAATATTTTAAAAAAGTTGCCCCGAATAAAAGTATCTCTTTAGTAGTAGTTTGTAAAATCTCCTTTATTTAAAGAAAGATAAAAATTGAAAACTATCATACGCATCTACTTGATTATCTAAAGCACCACTTATTTAGAAATAAAATAAAACGACTAAAACATCACTTGTTTAGGAACGAAAAAAGTATTATACAGAGGGATTGTGGCTTTTTATGATGTGGCCTAGTCTTTAGGTGCAAATATCGCATAAACTTCCAACTCAAAGAAGAAGAAAATGAAAGATGGACATGACACATGTTGCTATTACATCTCTTATGAGCACCATGGAGCAATCACAACAATCTAATAGACAAATTGAGTGATTGCTCCATCTAAAACTTGATTCTTTTCGAGCTATTCTAGAGGAACCTTGGAAAATTACTATCCATATTGAGGTATTAACAAGTTTGGAAGCACGAATCACATCGACGTGGTTATAGCACAAGACAAGGTTGATTCCAAATAAAAAATAATATCTTTAGCACAAGTTGCAAAGAAACGAAGAGGAGCTTTGTGGAAACTTCGGCTTTTCTTAAATCAAGCAATAAAAGATATTGATTCCATCATGAAGAAGTGGATGGAAAATCGTAACAGGTACAATAACATAAAAGATCTAGAAACACAAAATTTGACTCTAATTGTTGATATCTCTCCTTAACATGATTCAATGCCCGAAAATATGATTATTGGTCATGAAAATTAATTCGACATCATGCCGAATCAACTAGCTAGAAGATCATAAGAACTAGAGGTTGTCTCAATTAGAGGTATGGGGGACTTTGGCAAAACAACTTTGGATACAAAAATTTACAATGATCCATATATTATGTCCCGCTTTGATATTCGTGCAAAAACTACTATTTCACAAGAATATTGTACGAGAAATGTACTCCTTAGCCTGCCTTCTTCTAAAACTGATATTCTTTATGAGTAACTAAAGGGGAACTAGCAGAATGACTGCAAAAGACTTTAAAAGGCATGAGGTATCTGCTATTCATCGATTCCATATGGACAACAATAGTTTGGGATGATTTTAAACTATATTTCGGATGAAATATAGGAGTTCATAATTACCAAGGGACCAGGTCCCTCAACAGATAAACACAATAATGTAGTTATAAAAGAAAGACGATGCACAAAGGTAAAATGCACGCAATGTCTACGTGGAAACATCCTTGCTTAAGGGAGAAAAAACTATGAGTTATCTAGCAGGATTTCCAACTCTCTACTAAATTCAAGAAATAAGTGATTACAAACTCCAATAATCACAAGGATTAAACCTAACCTCTTGTACTGACTCTACTACAAGTAACTCTACTATACCCTTTTCTGACTAACTCTAGTCAACTGTCCTAAGAAGCTCTACCCAGGACAGAACTCCAACCAAGATGGAAAGAAAGCATGACCAAATACAAAGTGACTCAACCAGTTAACTATAACTGATGCAACTCAAACTAAGACCTAGACAAACTATTGATATAATATCCTTTATAGTTAAGGAGTAGATTTTCAATATAAGAGAAGAAACACAACAGACTCAAGACACAACAAGACTAAACGAGCACTCGATCAGGTCCCTTGTTGAAGTATGAGCTATGTTCTTGTGAGAAGACTTTTATTTTTTAAGAAAGATCTTGATTGTTAAAACTAGGTTTGGTTAAGTGCGATTGATACTTTTATAAGAGAGAACAAAACCTAGAACACCTTCTATTGGTCGAGGTTGGCTGCCTCTGCTGTAGTGCTACCAACTCTCTGCAAAAGTGAAGCTTCCAGCTATACTTAGTTGTCATCATCTGAGATCAACTTCTTATGTGAATAGGTCCCATTTTTATCAATTTTTCCACCAGTCAAGTTTCTTGTGGAGTAGTTTGTATATTATAAAAACATTAATAGTATAACATTTTCCCCCTTTTTGATTATGACAAACTATTTTCCCTATCATAGAGACCAAATTCCTAGAGATGCTCATGAGAACCTTATTTCTCATGCCATCATTATACCTTTACTGATTCCCCTTGTCACAAGGACCTGGTGATGGGTTGGGAATGTAGATCCTCCATTCAGGGACCAGTTTTCATATGCACTCTCACGATAAGAACTAAGAGATATGTAAAGTAAGAAATGGAAGAAAGAAGTAAAATAAAAGACACAAGGTTTTTACGTGGAAAGTCCTTGCTCAAAAGAGTAAAACCATGACCCGCCTTTAGGATTTCTAAGCTCCACTATGATCAAGAAACTTATTGGGTACAGACTCAAAGATTAACCTCATAATCCTTCATTTCCTAGCAATAACTTTATTACAAGCAGTAACTCTAATGCTTCAACTTCTAACTAACTCTAATTGGACTCCATAAGCTAACTCTAGCTTGAACAATCACCTAACTCTAGATGATTACAAGGATAATTTACACTACAACACCTGCTATAACCATAAGATAATGTAGGCAAATTTTTAGGATTAACATATAAAAACTTAACTGCAACAAAGAAGTAAAAATACAACTCGATGAATAATCAGTTTCCTACTACAGTGTGTAGCCTTTGATTCACTACTTTAGAAAGATATTTAGTTGTAAGTATATGAAAGTGTTGGTTTTATTGTTCAAGAAGATGATCAATGTATCTTATAACACAAGAAAACCTAGGAGAGATCCCATAGGTTGAAGAAAAAAGGTAGTAGCAGATTTTTACCAACTTTTGTACTATGTGACAGTCCTAGCAGTTTGACAGTGATAGTGACAGATGAGCCTAACCTATTCCCTAAGTAGAAATAGCTTTGTCATCACAAAAGGTTCTAGGGAACATGTCCCAAATTATGAATTTGTCAATCATCAAAACTAAGAATTTAACAATTTTATGATGACAAACCCATATCAACAATCAGTATACTCAAAATCTTCAGCAGTTTACACTCAGCATAGTCTTCACCTCAGTAACACACCATAAGACAAAAGACTGTTACATCATAGGTTTTGGCCTTTAGAATTTTTCATGGAATTCTATTCTTCGTACCCATTACGACTCCAGGGTACGAGCCATATGTTGGGGTATGAGTGGTATGGTCCTATCGTATGCTGACCAATATTAGTTGGTGGGATAGATGGGTTACTGTAATGGATACAACTTATGAGATAAGAGTTGTATGGTTGAGTATGAGTCATATCTAGTACTCATATAGGGGAGAGTGTTCAATCCTCTTAGTATTCTATCCTGCCAGGGATACAAATGAAAGGTACTGATTGTATGCTTTGGATATATTTGGTTAAATGAGTTGTATGCTGTATAATGTTGGGTCCAGGGGTTGGGATAGGATATGAGTGATGGTTACCACTCGTATCAAAAGGATACGACTTGTATGGGTCAGTTGTACTTCTGTGATGGAATTTATATGCAACTTAAGTAGGGGTAATCTTAATATTTTCCTACTTACCCTAATAGGATCCCCTAAATTCTAGCCTATTTGGGAGGATATTTAATTTATTATTTCTCTCTTTAACACTTAAAACCTACTCCTAAACAATCTAAAATCCTCTTAAAAGCTTTGGGGCAAGAAAGCTAGGGTTTTATCTTGAGGACTAATTTGGAGCTTTCTTTGGTGATTTCTTTAAAACAATTCTTCAATATAAGGCATGTTCTCTTCCCTCATTGTTATTTCCAACTAAATTCATGATTTTACTATTGTTTTTCATGATTTTATTGTTGAATGTTCTTGGGTTTTCAAATATAATGTGGGGGTTTTGTTTATGAATGGTTGGTTATGGTTTTCCATGATTTTAATTATACTTTTCTATGCATTAATGGTAGTTTTGGATAATTGGATTATATGGGAATGGTTGTTGATAATTAGAATTGGTTTTGGATATATATTAGCCCCCAATGTGTTTGGCAAAATGTTTATAAAGATATGTTCATTGCATTGACTTCTTTTAAATAGAAATCTTGCTTGTTTTAAACTTGGTAAAGGATTTATGCATAGATTAAATAGTTTAGAAAGGTAAATGGCTAAATGGTTATGCTTGTGGGGTACGAATTCCCCCAAATAGATTTAATATGGTAATTGGAAGGGCACCTAAGGTCCCTTATACCTACATGTGGTTGGCTATGGATAGTACTTACAAGTATAGTTAGTATGACGATACCATCACTAAATGTCCTTAGTTAATAAATGGTAAATGGATTGTTTGGAATGGTTTTTAGTTTGGCATTAAAGAGGAAGGTGTAGCTAAGCTATGGAAGGTGGAGATCCCGGGGGGACCAAAACTGAAAACTCATATTTTCCGATATGAGGTTGATCTTGGTTGATCGTGCATGATGTCACACCTCATATTGGGGGATATAATAGTCATCCCAATGGGATACTTTTCTGGTCATGCGGCTACACGCATTGGGCCCTTTTAGAAGGAGGAGGTGGACCCATATTGCCTACGGGTGCTTTAGGATGGCAAAGCTACACAACCTAGGTAATGACTTAAATGCATGCTAAACTCGGTTCCTTTTCCCGATACTTATATATGTATGGTTTATGCATCATAGATTGTTTTTCTTGGTTTTATAAATAACATTATTTTATCCTTATCCTGAGTTCATGCTAGAGATCACTCGCTAAGCCATCTACTAGCGGCTGTGTACCCATGCTATACTGGAACCGTCCATTCTACTCCTCTTGTGTAGCACGTGGATTTGGTATCAGTATTTGAATTGAAGTGGTGAGCTTTCTTCCTTTTGAAAGGCTTTATTTCATGTTATGGTCATCTTTGGAAATTTTTATTTTATTATGGATATTGGTTTTGGCCATGGTTGGGAGTATGTCCTAACCAGATATTCTTACTCTTTTGAATAAAGGCTTTGTGGTACTTCAGGGGGTTGGTATGGGCGAGATCGATATTAGTGTCATCTTGGCATTAGAATAAGTTGGGAGGTTGGCATTATTGGAAATGATTTCTCACAGTTCCACTGTGTTACATTTTGAGATTGATTATTATTTCTTGTTTTGGTATTTCCTTTGGTTATGACCTGGTTTATGGTTCTTGGTTTGGTATCGTATGGATGGATGGTTGATTTGGTACAGTTAGACTCAATTGGGTCGGTCACGATTGTGACCCTATCCTAGAGTCTTCATATGATCATTTATGCTATATTGTCATATGCTCAAAATTCAGCCCATCTAAGGCTGGATATAGGTGGTTGGATTGGATAACAGGGGGTGGTCCTCGATCCTGGTTGGACTTGGTATGCCCATTACGTCTAGGCCTTGATTCGGGTTATAACAAGTTGGTATCAAAGCTTTAGTTTCATGGTCAACTGGGATGTCCACAAACCCATATTGAGTAGAGTCTCTTTTAGGGGCGTGTAGTGCGCCACACTCATAAGAGAGCAGCTGTAAGACATTTAAGAATGTTTCACTTTCTTGGTATTATATTTTCAAGCTTGGAGTCTAAGGTGTGGAAAACTTCTCTAATTCTTGTTTGTTTGTCTTTCAGATCATGCCTAGTAGATCTGGGAAATAAAAAAATTCTTCTGTCCCTTTTAGGGATGATACTAAAGGGATACGTCCTATGATGGGGATATATTTTTGATCTTAGGGTCCTATTCTGGATGATACTCGGGTTCCTCCTAATCCTACCACTTCTCTTTAGGTCCTTCAGGGCAATGTGACGAATGCAGAATTCCATCAATCTATTCATGTTATTGCTTAGTTGGTTACTGCTCAGGCTGAGCAGGATGTATCTGGTGGGTTGTTTGCTGAGGATAAAAGGGTTGTCCTATTTATGAAGATGGGTCCTCCTACTTTTACTAGAGTGAAGGTGGATGAGGATCCTTGGGGCTTCTTAGATGGAATAAAGAAAATATTTGGGGTGATGTAGGATCTCAATGTGGAGGCGGTGAACTTTGCAGCTTATCAACTCAAAGATATTGCTTATTAGTGGTATGAAGAGTGGAACAGAGATAAGGGTGATGTTGAAGAATCTGAATTATGGGAGGCCTTCTTTAATACCTTCTTAGATCATTTCTTTCCTCAAGAGATAAGGGAAAATAAGATGGAGGAGTTTGTGAATCTTAAGCAAGGGAGAATGTCTGTTAAGGAATATGCCTTAAAGTTCCATAAGCTATCGAGGTATGCTTCTGACTTAGTGTCTGACATGAGAATGAGAATAAGGAAGTTCATTTCTGGGTTGAATAAGGAGTTGATCTTAGAGAGCAATACTGCTTTGCTCATTAAGGATATGGATATTTCTCGTTTGACTATTCATATGCAGTAAGTGGAGAATGAGAAGAGGAGGTAGGCGGAGTTTGGGGATAGGAAAGGATTTTAGGAAATTCTTTTTATCAGGGAGGTACGCAGTCCCAGGATGGTTGGGATGGCGGCAAGTCGTAGAAAAAGAAGTGGGGGAGCTTGGGTTCCTTCTATACTGCTAGCGCCTCTTACCCAAATTATTTAGGAGACAGGCATTATCAGGGCAGTGATAATTCTCAGGAATAGGGTGACCAATCTCAAGCGAGCGAAGGTCAGTTAGTTTCTTCATGCGCTCCTTATCGGTTCTGTGGTCAACCCCATTGAGGTTATTATAAAGAAGGGAGGGACAAATGTTTCAGGTGTGGCCAGCCATGTCATCAGCTCAGGGATTATTCAGTTAATAAGGTCGCTACAGGGGCGAACAAGGTTCCTGCGGCTTCATCTTCTGCTCCTACACCTGGTGGTGTTGCATAAACTTTTGTTACAACTCCTGGTTCTAGTATTGGTCGAAATAGGTTGAATGATTTGGCATCCAGGTAGGAATCTGAGGCATCACCTGATGTCGTTACTGGTATGTTACATCTCTTTTCCTATGACTTGTACTATTTGCTTGATTTGGGGTCCACTCTTTCTTATCTGACACCTTATGTGTCTATATCTTTTGGTTTTGATCCTGAAATAATTATGGATCCTTTTTCTATTTCTACCCGAGTAGGAGACTCGGTTATTGCTAATAGGGTCTATAGGGTGTGTGTGGTGTTTGTTGGTGAAAAATAGACTTTGGTGGATCTGTTTGAGCTGGGGATGGTGGTTTTTGATGTCATCTTAGGTATGGATTGGTTACACTAATGTTACGCGTCTTTAAATTTTTGGACCCGGAAGGTTATCTTTAAGTTTCCCAGTGAACCGATTATAGAATAGCAGGGTGGTTTTTTAACTCCTCAGGGATGGTTTATTTCTTATCTTAGAGCTTAAAGGTTAATCTCTAAGAGGTGTCTTTATCACTTGGTACGGGTTAAATATTCTAACTCGGAAGGTCCTTCTTTACTGTTAGTTTCTATGGTTAATGAGTTTCTAAAGGATTTTCCAAATGATCTTCCTAGTTTCCTTTGGATAGGGAAATAAAGTTTGGTATTGATTTGCTTTCGGACACTCGTCCAATATCTATTCCTCCATATAGAATGGCTCCGACTAAGTTGAGAGAACTCAAGGAGAAACTTAAGGATCTTCTGGATAAGGGGTTCGTCCTAACATTTCTCCGTGGGGTGCATCGGTGATATTGTTTGTGCACAAGAAGGATGGTTCCCTTAGGATGTGCATTGACTACAGATAGTTGAATAAGGTAACAGTCAAGAACAAGTATTCTCTCCCAAGGATAGATGATCTGTTTGATCAGTTATAGGGTGCCAAGTTCTTTTCTAAGATAGATCTTTGGTTGGGGTACCATCAGCTTAAGATTAGGGAGGTGGATATCCCTAAGATGGTTTTCCTACTTGGTACGGGCATTTCGAGTTCTTGGTGATGTCATTTGGATTGACCAATGACCCAACGACATTTATGGATCTGATGAACAGAGTTTTCAGGCAGTATTTGGATCTCTTCATCATTGCATTTGTTGATGACATTCTCGTTTATTCAAAATGTGAGGTGGATCTTACTAATCACCTTTGTGTGGCGTTGCATACCTTAGAGGAACAAAAATTATATGCGAAGTTCTTTAAGTGTGAGATTTTGTTAAACGCCGTGACTTTCTTGGGTCATATTATTTCTAGTGAGGGAATAATGGTTGATCCTCAGAAGGTTGATGCGTTGAAGTGGTGGCCTAGGCCCTTGAATCCATCCGATATCCAAAACTTCTTGGGTTTAGCCGAGTATTATAGGTAGTTTATGGAAAGCTTCTCATTGATAGTGGCTCATTTGACTAAGTTGACTCAAAAGAAGGATAAGTTTTCTTGGTTGGATTCTTGTAAGGGGAGTTTTGAGAAGTTAAAGGAAAAGCTCATTTCGGCTCCAATTCTGACTTGTCGGAAGGCAATGATGGATTTTTGGTTTATTATGATGTATCTCAGGTAGGGCTTGGTTGTGTTTTGTTGCAATATATGAAACAGATTGCTTATGCTACTAGGAAGTTGAAGGTGAATTAGAGAAATTATCCTATTCATGATTTGAAGCTATTGACAATTGTGTTTTCCTTGAAAATATGGTAGTATTATCTGTATGGTGTTTACGTGGATATCTTTTCAAATCATAAGATTCTATAGTACGTGTTCACGCAGAAGGATCTTAATCTCAAGCAAAGGAGATAGATTGAGTTTCTTAAGGACTATGATATGAGTCTTCACTACCGCCCAGGTAAGGCTAACATTATTGCTATTGCTCTTAGAAGGTTTTTTATAGCAAGTTTGGCTCATATGGAAAAAGGAAAATGGGAATTAGTGAAGGATATTCACCGCTTGGCCAATTATGGAGTTCGCCTCTTAGACTCTAAGGATGGTGGTGTGATAGTGCAAGAAAGGGTTTGATCATCTCTTGGTACAGAGATTAAGGAGAATCAAGTGTGGATCCTATTTTGATAAAAATCAAGAGTGATGTTGGCGGGTAAAAGGTTGTATTTGAGATTGGTGGTGATGGTACTTTACGGTACCAAGGTAGGTTATTGTTCCTGATGTTGATAGTTTGTCGCAAAGGATTTTGACTAAGGCGCATGAGTCACGCTATGTTGTTCATCCCAACTCAACTAAGATGTATCATGATCTCAAGCAGATCTATTGGTGGAATAGTATGAAGAGAGATATGGTTAATTTCGTAGCCAAGTGCATAGTATGTCAACAAGTTAAGGTTGAGCACATGAAGCCTGGTAGATTGTATCAAGCAATTGAATTGCCCAAATAGAAGTGGGAGATGATCAATATGTTTTTTGCTATCGGTCTTTCTCGTTCTCAGAACCAATTTAATTTGATTTGGGTCATCATGGATAGGATGATGAAGTCTGCTCATTTTCTGTTGGTGAGTACTACCTTTTTGATGGAGGACTATGCGAAGCTATATCTTCAAGAGATTGTGAAGCTGTATGGGGTATCTGTCTCGATTATTTTTGATCGTGGTATGCGGTGTACATCTTATATCTGGCAGTTTTTCCTAAAGGGGTTAGGGACTAAGGTCAGTCTAAGTACTGCTTTTTATCCACAGTTTGATGGGTGAGCAGAGAGATCTATTTAGACATTGAAAGATATGCTTTGGGCTTGTGTGATTGACTATGGTGGCAATTGGGTTGAACATCTACCTTTGGTGGAGTTTGGTTACAACAATAACTATCATTCGAGTATTGGTATGCCCCTTTTGAGGTGTTGTATGGTAGGAGGTGTAGATCTCTTATTGATTGGTTTGAGTTTGGTAAGGCGGACATATTTGGTACGGATTTGGTTTATCAAGCTATGTAGAAGGTGAAGGTGATTCAGGATAGGCTTAAGGCTTCCCAGAGTCACCAAAAATCTTACGCAGATATTAGGCGTAGAGACTTGGAGTTCGAGGTTGGGGAAAAGGTATTCCTAATGGTATCTCCCATGAAGGGAGTAGTGCGGTTTCACAAGAAAGGGAAGATCAGTCCCTGATTTATTGGTCCTTATGTGATTTTACGGAGAGTTGGCAATGTTGCTTACGAATTAGAGTTGCCTGCTAGTTTGCGTTTGGTTCATCCAGTATTTTATGTTTCCATGTTGAGAAAGTGTATTGATGATCCTTCTTGATTGTTCTGTTGGAGGGATTGGGTATTTCAGATTGTCTGTCTTATGAAGAGGTCCCTATTGAGATATTGGATAGACAGATTCCTCAGTCGCAGACCAATGATGTGGCTTCGGTTAAGGTTCTATGGTAGAACCATAATGTAGAAGAAGCTACTTGGGAAGCAAAGGAGGACATGAAGTCAAAATATCCGTTCTTGTTTTCTTACCTCAAGATTTGTACGGAAGGTATGTGTTCTTGAACACATCTTTATTTTCTGAGTTTGTTAAAGGAAAGATTAATATCTTTGTCTCTTTGTTTTTGAACATTGATGAAGATTAGGAATATGTTTGATAATTCAAATGACTCTGTGTGTGGTTACCCCTGCCTTGTCCATCATTCGGGGAAGAGTGTTCCTAGTGGGGGAGAATGTTACATCCTGGGTTTTGGCCCTTAGAATTTTCCCTGGATTCCGTTCTTCGGGCCCAATACAACTCTAGGGTATGAGCCGTATGTTGGGGTACGAGTGGTATGGTCCTATCATATGCTGACCAATGTTGGTTGGTGGGATGGATGGGTTACTAGAATGGATACGACTTGGGAAGGGTAAGAGTCGTATAGTTGGGTACAAGTAGTATCTAGTACTCGTATAGGGGACAATGTTCAATCCTTTTAGTATTCTATTCTACCAGAGATACGGATAAAAGGTAAGGTTCGTATGCTTTGGATATGACTTGGTTGGATGAGTCGTATGCTGGACAATGTTGGGTTCAGGGGTTGGGGTAGGATACGAGTGATGGGTACCACTCGTATCTGAAAGGTACGACTCATATGGGTCAGCCGTATCCCTGTGACGGGATTTTTATGCAACTTAAGTGAGGGTAATATGGACATTTCCCTACTTACCCTAATAGGATCCCACGACTTCTAGCCTATTTGGGAGGCTATTTACTTTATTGTTTCTCTCTTTAACTCCTAAAACTACCCCTAAACAATCTAAAATCCTATCAAAAGCTTTGGGGCAAGAAAGCTAGAGTTTATTTTGAGGACTAATTTGGGGCTTGCTTTGGTGATTTCTTTCCATCAATTCTTCAGTATAAGCATGTTCTTTTCCCTCATTGCTAGTTTCAACTAAAGACATGATTTTACTATTGTTTTTCATGATTTTATTATTGAATGCTTTTGGGTTTTCAAATATGATTTGGGGGGGTTATATTTATGAATGGTTGGTGTTGACACCTAATTTTTTTCCTCCACGACTAAATTTAATCTTGAGTTTCTTTAATTTTAAATAAAAGTAAAATATTTATTTCATCTGGATATATGTGCTCTAAAATATTTATTTAGGTTAATTTTGTCATTTAAGTGACGATTATACATTTTCGTATTCACATATACGAGATTGTATAAATTTTGTTACTTGAATGAATATTTCTATTAAAATTTGAGCTTTTATGGAGATAAGCTTGAAAATTAATTTGAACGGATAAAGTCTAGATTTAAATATAATTTACTTTAAAAAATAATTTATTTGGATAAATATGTGTTTGATTTTATTAAATAAAGAAGCTCAGGATTAAAAGAAGTATTAATTCATTTCAAATTTCAATTTAATTTAGTCAATCTATTAGATTTGGCCATAATTGATATCAAATTGGCCATAATTGCAATGCAATCCGCCAATTGATTTTTAATTTGGTCAAAATTAAATAAATTTGCCTAAATTTTAAATCCAATTGGGGCTATATTTTAAAAAACCCAAAAATTCCCAAAACCTCTCATAACTTCTACTTAATTCCCAACAAAAATAATTTGTAAATTTGTACTAGATTGTACAATTCTCCCTCAACTTTGTCCTTTTTTCAATTTTGAATTTCAAAAATTATACTAGATTGTACAATTTCCCCTTAACTTTGTTCTTTTTTCGATTTTAAAATTTAAAAATTGTACTACATTGTACAATTTCCCCTCAACCTTGTCCTTTTTTCAAATTCAAAATTTTAAAATTCAAAAATTGTACTAAATTGTACAATTTCCCTCCACCTTATCTTCCACCTCATCTTATCTTCAATTTTAAAATTCTAAAAAAACCCTAAATCCTCTCTCCCACATTGGTGGATGAAAAGAATTGAATCCCCATCTTTTTCTATAAATACTCCCACTATTTTGGTAGAAAGACCAAGTCTCAAGGTTGGAAAAAAAGCTTTGAGCAAAGAAGAGTTTTTATTTTAGTAAAAAAAATTTCTTTTCCATGAATTTCGTGGCCTAATCAAAGTTCTCGAGTTAAACATTTTTCGGTGGTGATCAAGACTGCAAATAAAGTTTGTAGTCCCATTTTGTTATCCCCAAAAAGGTAAACACACCTTTCCCTTTTATTTAGTTTTATTATCGTTTTCTTCTTCATATTTTTCTTCTTCATAATTCGTAGTTATAATTTTGTTTGCTGGGATTGTTTGCTGTAGACGTCCTTGAAGTCCATAGGACGTTGTGATATTGATATTATGGTTATTTTCATGTTCATGGTATAAAAATGAGCTAGGAATAGTTGCACGTGCCTTTTTGACTTTATTCTTTAATTATTATAGATAAAGTTTCAATCTTTACTTAAAAGATGTACTTATGCTTTGTTTAAATTTATTATTGGTGGATATGTTTGTTTTTAGCATGTAAAGTTGTTTCCTTTATGTTGAAAAGAATAGTTAATATTGATATTTCTCCTTTTTGACTTTATACTTTGATTATTATAGATAAAGTTTCAATCTTTTCTTAGAAAATGTACTTATGCTTTGTTTAAATTCATTGTTGGCGGATATATTTATTTTTTGCATGTAAAGTTGTTCTCTTTATGTTGAAAAGAATAGTTAATATTGACTGTTTCTCCTTTTTGACTTTATTCTTTGATCATTATGGATAAAGTTTCAAGTTTTGCTAAAAAGTCATTCTTATGTTTTTTTTTAAATTCATTGTTGGTGGATATGTTTGTTTTTAACATGTAAAGTTGTTTTCTTTTTTAACATAACATAGACCTTAAAATAATTTCCACTTAACCTCTGGATAACTGCAAGTTAGCCTACATTTTAGGTTTCATAAAAACCTTCCTAAAATGTTAATAAGAACCTCTTACCCGGGATTTTCTTAAAAACCTAATTCTTTTTCTGTTTTGAGAATTAGGATTTTATTTTAAAGTTTTCTTAATTTCTTTTCAAATAAATTAAGTGGCGATTCTATGATTTCTTAGATTGTTTTAAAATTCTTCTTAAAGTTTTGAAATAGTTTAAAAAGTCGAAATCAATGTTTTCCTTCGAGTTAAAAAAGGGATAAAATAGTTGGTTATGGTTTCCCATGGTTTTAATTATACATTTCTATGCATTAATGGTAGTTTTAGATAATTAGATTATATGAGAATGGTTTTTGGTAATTGGAATTGGTTTTGGATATTATGCCCCTAACGTGTTTGACAAAATGCTTATAAAGATATTTTTATTGCATTGACTTCTTTTAAATGGCACTTTTGTTTTTTTTATACTTGGTAAAGGATTTATGCATGGATTAAATGGTTTGGAAAGGTAAATGGCTAAATGGTTACGTTTGTGGGGTACAACTTCCCCCAAGTGGATTTAATATGGTAATTGGAAGGGCACCTAAGGTCCCCTATACCTACATGTGGTTGACTATGGATAGCATTTGCAAGTATGGTTGGTATGACGATACCACCACTAAATGACCTTGATTACTAAATGGTAAATAGATTGTTTGGAAATTATTTTTAATTTAGCATTAAAGGGGGAAGTGTAGCTAAGCCGTGGAAGGTGGAGGTCTCGGGGGGACCAAAATGAGAAACTCATATTTGCTGGTATGAGGTTGGTCTTGGTGACCGTGTGCATGATGTCATACCTCATATTGGGGGATGTACTAGTCATCCCAACGGGATACTTTCCTGGTCGTGTGGCTACATGGACTGGGGCCCTTTCAGCAGGGGGAGCTGAACCTATATTACCCGTGGGTGATTTAGGACGACAAAGCTAAACAACCCAGGTAATGGTTTAAATGCATGGTAAACCCAATTCCCTTTTCTGACACTTATATATACGGTTATATGCATCATGAATGATTTTACTTAGTTTTATACATGGCATTAATTTATCCTTATCCTGCGTTCATGCTAGCGATCACTCGCTAACCCATCTACTATTGTCTGTATACCCACGCTATGTCGGAATCGGCTATTCTACTTCTCCCGTTTAGCACGTGGATTTGGTATCAGCATTTGGATAGAAGTGGTGAGCTTCCATCCTTTCAGAAGGCTCCATTTTATGTTATGGTCATCTTTGGACATGTTTACTTTATTATGGATATTGGGTTTGGCCATGGTTAGGGGAATGTCCCAACCGAATATTCTTACTATTTTAGATAGAGGCTTTGTGGTACTTCTGGGGGTTGGTATGGGCGAGATCGGTATTGGTGTCGTCCTTGACATTGGAATAAGCTGGAAAACTAGCATCATTGGACATGATTTCTCTCTGTTCCATCGTATTACATTTTGGAATTCATTATCATATTATGTTTTGGTATTTCTTTTGGTTACGACCTGGTTTATGGCCCCTGATTTTGTTTCGTATGGTTGGATGGTTGGTTTGGTATGGTTAGACTCAGTTGGGTCGGCCACAGTTATGACTCTATCCTAGAGTCTTCATGAGAGCATTTACAGTATCTTTTTATATGGACGAAATTCAGTCCATCTAAGGATGGATATAGGTGGTTGGGTTGGGTAACAGGGGGAGGTCCCTGGTCCTAGTTGGACATGGGATGCCCATTACATCTAGGACCTGTTTCGGGTTGTTAGAAAGACTATGCCAAACAATTTGCCAAACCAATTCCCCTATTACTGATGCCTCTGAGAGTATAAGCATCCTACACCTTATCCCCCCTAACACTGAGCATCAAGTTCAACAAGAGTGAGAGAACTCCTAGTTTTTTTAACATAACATAGACCTTAAAATAATTTCACCTTAACCCTTTCCAACTACATATCTACACATACATGCTACACATTATAATTAATTTCCCCCTTTTGGCATCATCAAAGAGGTTAAGTAGTAAACCAGGAATAAATAAGTCATACATGTTAATTCATGACCATTGAGGCAACACTTACATGAGCAAGAAGAGATTAGATATAAATGGGAGAAATGATAGAACAAAGAGAAAGTTCAGTCATTCATTCATGAATCAGTACCAAAAAATATTTACAAAAATAAGGACCATAAATATTAAAACAATTATGCCAGTCATATATAAAAGACAAAGAAAATAACAAGAGAGGAAAAAAATTTCATAAGGCCAAAAGGGCAGACTTTAGAGACTAGGATAGAACGGATTCAGGAAGAAGGACCAGAGTCTTTGGATAGCTGCCTAAAGAGTAGAGCCAGTCTTTCACTTTCAGCAACATATGCCTTGAGAATTTGTTGAGTCAAGGCTTCATCTTTGTAAGTCAAGATTCTAACCTGGTCTTCTAACTTCTTCACCCTTGCATGTAGGGTAGTATTTTCCTCTTTTAACTTTTCATCAGAGCTGGTTCCTCCCTTTACATGAGCACTTTCTCCTACCTTGAAAGCAGTAATCTCATCATCCTTTTGTGTCACAAGGGTAGTCAAAATGCCCACTTTCTCCCTTAACCTCTTTTAGGCATCAAGCAGTTCAGACACAATGGACTTGGACCTCCTATTCCTACGCCTGGTTATGTATTTATTATCCTCTAAGATGGTGATGTTAAATACTTATTTCACTGATTGATGAGGTTGGAGGTAAGAGGATCGAAACACCCTATTTTCTAGACCTTAGAAAATTTCCTAGAATTCTGATCTCTGGACCCAATATAACTTATGGTTTTGATTAATATGTTGGGGTACAGATGGTATAGTCCAGTAGTATACAAACTAGTGTTGGTTGGCGGGATGGATTTTGGTTACAGGAATAGACACGACTTAGGGGTACAAGTCGTATTGGCGGTTACAAATCATTTGGTTCCTTAACTTAATCTTAGACTTAGTTACTTAGGTTGGATCCAAGTATAAATGGCTCACCATAAGTCGTAAGCCAGGGTATGAGTTGTACCATGGACTCGTATAATAGACAGTGATTAATCATCTAGGTATTTTATTCTGCTAGGGATACGGGTCATGGATATGAATCATAGCCGTGGTTACAACTTGGTTGGATGAGTCATTTACTAGATAGTGTTTGGTCTAAGGGTGGAGGTTCCGGATATGAGTAGTGGATACTGATCATTTTGGAAAGGTGAAAGGCTAATTAGTTATACTTGTGGGGAACATGAAAGTCTCCCAAGTTATTTAATATGGTAAATGAAAGGGAACTTCCCTAGTCATGCGGCTATACATACTGGGGCTCTTTCAGTAGGAGAGCTGAACCCATATAGCTCGTGGGTGGTTTAGGACGACAAAGATACATAACCCAGGTAAAGGTTTTAAAGTCATGCTAAACTCGATCCCTTTTCCTGGCATGGTTATATATATATGTATGGTTGTGTATGTATGGATGGTCTTACTTGGTCTTATAAATGACATTATTTTATCCTTACCTTAAGATCATGATAACAGTCACTTGCTAACCCCGTCTACTGGCGGCTGTATACCCACGCTATGCAAGAACTAACCGTTCTACTTCTCCTACATAGTAATTAACTTAGGGACAATATTTTGACTTAAGATGTGAGCTTTCATACTTTTGAAAGTCTCTATTTCATGTTGTGGATATTTCTAGACACTTTGATTTTATTTTGGATATTGGTTTTGGCTATGGTTTGGGGAATGTCCCAATCAGATTTCATTACTTTTTTTGTTAGAGGCTTTGTGGTACTTCTTTTGGTTGGAATGGGTGGGATCAGTATCGGTGTTAGCCTTGGCATTGGAATAAGCCTGGAGGCTAGCATCATCAGACATAATTTCTCATTGTTCCATCATATTTCATTTTGGGATTGATGATAACTTATTTTGGAACATCTTTGGTTATGTCCTAGTTTATGGCCTTTGTTTTTGTATTGTTTGGTATGGTTGGATTATTGGTATGGGATGGTTGGACTCGGTTGGGTTTGTCATGGTTGTGATCTATTCCCAGAGTCTTTATGTGAGATATACACTATCTTGTTACATGCTCGAAATTCAACCAACTCAGGGCAGGAGGCTGGAGGTTGGTCGGACTTGGGACACCCATTACGACAAGTCCCTAGGGTGGTTCATGCCAAGTTGGTATCATAGCCTAGGTTCATGGTCAATTAGCAGTCCACAAAGCCGTGTCGAGTAGAGTCTCTTTTAGGGGTATGTAGCACTTCACATTCATAAGGGAGAGGCTACAAAACATTTAAGAATATTTCACTTTCTTGGTATTCTATTTTCAAGCCTGGAGTCTCAGTCCTGGAATTTTCTCTAATCCTTGTTTGTTCATTTTTCAGATCATGCCTCGTAGATTTGAAACACAAGAAAATTCTTCTATCTTATCTGGGGGAAATGTTGAAGAGGTGCATCCTACTTCTGGGGTTCATCTTTAATCTCACGATCCTATCTTTAATAGTTCTAGAATTACACCAGTTGTTACTATTCCTCCTCAAGATGAGGTGACAAATGCGGAATTTTGTTAGTCTATTCATGCTATTACTAAATTGGTTGCTGCTCAGGCTGAGCGGGATATGTCTGGTTCTTTATCTACTGAGTCCACAAGGGTTGGCCAATTTATGAAGATGAGTCCTTCCACTTTTTTTGGAGTGAAGATGGAGGAGGATCCACAGGGCTTCTCTAATGTGATGGAAAAGATATTTCGGGTGATGTAGGCTACCAATGTGGAGGGGTTAAACTTTGCAGCTTATCAGCTCAAAGATTTTGCGTATCGGTGGTATAAAGGGTAGGATAGGGATAGAGGGGATGTGGAGGAGTCATTCTTATGGGATGCCATCTCTGGTTCTTTTCTGGATCATTTCTTTCACAAAGAGTTAAGGAAAGCAAAGATGGAGGAGTTTGTGAACCTCAAGAAGGGAAAATGTCTGTCAATGAATATTCCTTGAAGTTTTATCAATTGTCAAGGTATGCTCCTGATTTGGTGGCTGACATATGAGCTAGAATAACGAAGATCACCTTTAGGTTGAATTGGGACCTGATTTTTGAGAGAAAGACTGCCCTGCTGATTAAAGATATAAATATCTCTAGGTTGACTATTCATATGTAGCAGGTAGTGGATGAAAAGAGAAATAAGGAAGGGTTTAGAGATAGGAAGGGTAAGAAGAACAAGTTTTCTGACCAAGGATGTGCTTAGTCTCAGGGTGGTTGAGGTGGTGAAAAATGGCAAAAGAAGAAGTGGGGGATTTTTGGTTCCTACTCTTCTGCTAGTGCTCTTTATCAATTGGGATACAGACGTCATCATGGTGGTGATAATTTTTGAGTGTAAGTTGCCCATTCTCAGGCAAGCGGAGGTCATTTGGTTCTTTTATGTCCTCTTTGTCAGTTTTGTGGTCGTCTTCATTAGGGTTATTGCAATAAAGGAAAGGACAAATGCTTTAAGTGTGGCTAGGAAGGCCATCGACTTAGGGATTTTTCGGTTTCTATGGGGCCGAATAAGATTCATGTGGATTCATCTTCTGCTCCTACACCTGGTGGTGTTGCATCGGCTTCTGTTACTGATTCTGGTGGCAAGAAGACCTTGATGGATCTGTTTGAGTTGGACATAATGGATTTTAATGTCATTCTGAGAATGGATTGGTTGCATTCTTGTTACGCATTCTTGGATTGTTGAACCAATAAGGTTATCTTTAGGTTCCCTAGTGAACCATTTATAGACTGAGAGGGTGTTCGTTTATCTCCTAGGTAAGGTTCATTTATTATCTTAGAGCTCGGAGGTTAATCTCCAAAGGTTGTCTTTATCATTTTGTTCGGGTTAAAGATTCTAACTTGGAAGGTCCTTCTTTCCAGTCAATTCCAGTGGTTAATGAATTTCTAGAGGTCTTTCCGAATGATCTTTTGGTGTTCCTCCAGCTAGGTAACTAGAGTTTGGTATTGATCTAATTCCGAACACTCGTCCAATTTCAATTCCTTTGTATAGAATGGCTCCGACTAAGTTAAGGGAACTCAAGGAGCAACTAAAGGATCTTCTGGATAAGGGGTTTATTCTTCCTAGTATATCTTTTTCGGGTGCACTAGTGTTGTTTGTGTGTAAGAAGGATTGTTCCCTTCAGATGTGTATTGACTATAGGCAGTTGAACAAGGTGACGGTCAAGAACAAGTATTCTCTTCCAAGGATAAATGATCTGTTTGACTAGTTGCAAGGTGCTAAGTTTTTTTCTAAGATAGATCTTTGTTCTGGGTACCATCAATTAAATATTAGGGAGGTGGATATCCCTAAGATGGCTTTTTGTACATAGTATTGGCACTTTGAATTTTTGGTGATGTCATTTGGGTTGACTAATGCTCTGGCAGCGTTTATAGATCTGATGAATAGAGTTTTTCATCAGTATTTGGATCTTTTTGCTATTGTGTTCATTGATGACATTCTGGTTTATTCGAAGAGCGAGGTGGATCATGCTAATCCCCTTTGTGAGGTGTTACAGACCTTAAAGGAACAACGATTGTATGCCAAGTTCTCCAAGTGTGAGTTTTGGTTGAACGCTGAAACTTTATTGGGTTATATTATTTCTTGTGAAGGGATCATGGTGGATACGCAAAAGGTTACTATGGTGAAGAGGTGGACTAGGACTACGACTCCATCCGACGTTCGGAGCTTCTTAGGTTTAGATGGGTATTATAGGTGGTTTGTGGAAAACTTTTCATCGATAGCTGCTCCTTTGACAAAGATAACTCAAAAGAAGGTTAAGTTTTCTTTGTCAGATGTTTGTGAAGGGAGCTTTGAGAAGTTGAAGGATAAGTTAACTTCGGCTCCAATTATAACATCGTTGGAGGCCAATGATGGGTTCATGGTTTATGAGATACATCTCGAGTAGGGCTTGGTTGTGTGTTGATGCATCATGGGAAGGTAATTGCCTATGCTTCAAGGCAATTGAAGGTACATGAGAGGAATTATACTACTCTTGATTTGGAGCTGTTGGTGGTTGTGTTTACTTTGAAAATATGGTGGGATTATTTGTATGGTGTTCACGTGGATATCTTTTCTGATCATAAGAGTCTACAATATGTGTTCACTAAGAAAGTGCTTAATCTTAGGAAGAGGAGATGGCTTGAGATTCTCAAGGATTATGATATGAGTTTTCACTATCACCCAGGTAAGGCTAATGTGGTTGCTGACACTCTTAGCAGGTTATCTATGAGGAGTTTGGCTTATGTGGAGGAACGGAAGAGGGAATAGGTAAAGGATATTCACCGCTTAACTATTCTTGGAGTTCGCCTCTTGGACTCCAAGGATGGTGGTGTGATGGTGCAAGAAGTGTTTTGATCATCTTTTGGTGCAGAGATTAAGGAAAAACAAGTGCTAGATCCTATCTTGATGAAAATCAAGAGTGACGTTAGTGGGAAAAAGGTAGTGGTGTTTGAGATAAGTGGTGATGGTACTTTACGGTATCAAGAGAGGTTGTGTTTTCCTGATGTCAACGGGTTGTGACAAAGGATTTTGGCTGAGGCACATGAGTCACGCTATGTTTTTCAACCCGGCTCGACTAAGATGTATCATGATCTCAAGGAGATATATTGGTGGAATGGCATGAAAAAGGATGTGGCTGATTTTGTGGCCAAGTGTATGGTGTGTCAATAGGTTAAGGTTGAGCACATGAGGCCATGAGGGTTGTATTAAGAAATTGATTTTCCCGAGTGAAAATGGGAAGTGATCAATATGGACTTCGTTACCGATCTTTCACGGTCTTGGAGTCAATATGATTTGATTTGGGTCATCATAGATAGGAACTTGGTCCCTAAGTGATGGCATTGTTATAATGTTCTTATGTTGTCTCACCTCCCCTTCCATATCTTTCCTTCCTTGCCATGGGTGTATATATGCAAATATATGAGACTGAATTAGATATATAAGGCATTCTCTAACCTTGATACCTTCTCACAAACTCATAGCCATGAAAGAAGGATCATTTAGGTCGCCTGTATTCATATAAATTCATCCACCTCCATATTTTCAAGAGATACTCGACCAGTCTATTTTTCTTTATAAGGGATGTACCAAGGAAAATTCCTTAAGCAATTTAAACTATCCTTTTCTACTTATACCATTGTACCATTAGCATTATTCAATCTCTTATCTTGATTCTATTCCTAAGGAGACATGTCTCCTTTGTGGCCATTCAGTAAAAGGTTATCTTCAAATCTTCAATCATGAGCTTTGAGAAACTACTATCATCATCTTTGTGTTGGTTTCTCCCTCTTTCCTTCCCTGCATTATTAGTCAATTGTTAGCCTTGGGAACCCATTTGAGTCTGAGTTCCTAGAAAGACGACAAAGGAAAGATCAGCCTTTTCTTTGTCCAGTTGGGCAATTTTTTATTCCTATTGAGGGTTGTGAAGCTTCTCCTATCCCTCAAAGTTGTAATCTTGGACGAATATTTTTCTTTAGAGTGACCATACCTATCATACTGGGTACATTTGACATCATTTTTGCTCCTTGAAGGTTTGTCAAATACGCTAGATTCACCTTCTTGGCTGTTGTATCCCAAACCCCATTTTTTCTGACGTTTTGGTTGGCAAGGTTTGTCATTGCATATGAGGAGGTAGTCTACTTGAGATCTTTCTCAAGTTCAATTTTTTCTTTAGTAAGTTTCTCTTAAAGGAAAAAATTTCTACCATAAGAGGAAGTCAGATCACCTTTAACATTGATCAATTCTTCTTCTAGCTGAAACTGTATTCTGCTCCCTTTACTTTCGCCTTTAGACTTCTTCTTTGATATTTCATTTACTCTATTATACATCATATTATTTTTTCAATCAAGAGTTTTACAAATATCTTGATGCTCAGCCACTTGCACCTGAATTTTACCATTTTTTCCTCACATTGCCAATTCCTTCTCTAGTCTTCCCTTTTCATTTGTGAGTTCAGCTACCTGAACACTCATTTTAATTACTTCATCATCATATTTTTCAAGAGACTCCTTCAAATTTTCCTTATCTTGGGCAAGGTCATTTAGAGAATTAATCAACACAGAGGTAAGAGATCTTAGCTAACTTAGGGAGTACTTCTTCATATTTTCCTTGATATCAAGAAGAGTGACTAGTTTTTCTTCCTCATTATCAGTATCTACCATCGAAATAAAAAGTGCATTGAACATTGATACTTAATCTTTCATAACCATCATGGAAACATCTCCTTCTTGTTCTGAATCACTAAAGGAATCACCCAACAGGCTGCCAGCACTTGATTGACAACCTTGTCTGCATCAGTCTTCATACTGATCCTTGCAAGAACCTGAGACTTGCCCTTTTCTCCACCAGCATCTTGTTTAGCATATTCTTTGATGCCTAACCTAAGCATAGGGCAATCTTTAATATAGTGACCAGGCTTGCCACATTTCTGATATGTGTCACTTCCTTTTCCTTCCTTGAAACCCCTGCTAGCATCTCTTCCCATAGGTTATGCTCCGAACTTTCTCAAAGCTTTGAGAACCCTTTTTACAATATAGGCTATCTACTCATCCTCAACATTGGTAATTTTTTTTGTAGCCTTAAGGACAAAGTTCTTTTTACCCTTGGGCTCAAACTTTAATTTTCCAAAATTCTTCAGCATCTCATAGGTTCTTAGATTGCCTATGAGATCATCCATGGACATCTTATTTAGATCCCTGGCTTCTGTAATAACATCAACTTTACTTTTCTATCTCTTTGGCAGGATGCTCAGGAATTTCTCACTTTCTTATGGGTTGAATAACTTCACCCAAATAGTATAATTCATTGGTTATAGTAGTGAACCTAGTGTGTCGCTCTCGAATGGACACATCTTCCTTCATGGTGAAGGTCTCATATTGATTCGTTAGCATATCCACTTTGGACTGCTTCACTTGTGTGGTTCCTTCATGAGCTGTCTGAAGGCAATCCCAGATTTCCTTAGTAGTCCAACAGAGAGAGATCTTGTTGTACTCATCAGGACCAATATCATATACTAGGATCTTCTTGGCTTTATAGTTTTTATCTATCTTTTTCTTGTCATCTTCATCAAACTCCTTCTTTGTCTTGGTAACTTATGAGATCGCATCCCCAATCTTTACCTCACTAGTGGGAATGATAGGGATATCTTCTATGACATCCCATAGCTCAGAATCTTCAGCCAAGACAAAGTCATGAATTCTTGTCTTCCACTACCGCATAGTACACTCCATTGAATCTTGGGGGTCTGGTGGTAGACTGGCCTTCTTCTAGATTAGGAGGTTCTGCCATTTCTCTTCTTAAGATCTTTTCAAGGTGTTATTTTTTTTAATAGAAGACCTTCTCTGATACCAAATAAACGATTGGAAATATAGCTTCTAAGTTAAGGGACCAGTTCCTAAATGCACTCACACGATAAGAACTGGGAAATATGTAAAGTAAGAAGTTTAGGAATAAAGTAAAATAAAAGACACAAGGTTTTTACATGGAAACTCCTTGCTCTAGAGGGAAAAACCACGACCTACCTCCAGGATTCTAAGCTCCACTATACTTAAGAAACTTCTTGAATACAGACTCTAAGGATTAACGTCTTAAGTAGTAACTCTACTAGTTCAACTTCCAGCTAATTCTAACTGGACTCCACAAGCTAACTCTAGCTTGAACAATCACCTAACTTTAGATGATTGCTAGGAGAAGTTACACCACAACACCTACTATAATTATAAGCTAACGTAGGCAAACATTTAAGAATAACATACAAAGACTCAACTGCAACAAGGAAGTAAAAATACAACCCGATAAACAATCAGTTTCCTGCTACAGTGTGTAGACTTTGATTTACCACTTTAGAAAGATATTTAGTTTTAAGTATATGAAAGTGTTGGTTTTATTGTTAAGAAAGATGAGAAATATATATCATGACTCAAGAAAACCTAGGAGAGATCCCATTGATTGAAGCAAAAAGGTGCCAACAATTTTTCACCAACTTTTGTACTATATGTCAGTCGTGGCAGTTTGACTGTGACAGTGAAAGGTGAGACCAACCTATTCCCTAAGAAGCAACAACTTTGTCATCACAAAATGATCTAGGGAATAGGTCCCAAGTTTCAAATTTTTCAATCATCAAAACTAAGGACTTAACACCTGATCCTTGTGAATCCACCTATTCAACTATAGTTCAACTAACTAAGTTCTGTGCAATAAAGAACATCTTCCCTCTTTTGTAATCATAAAAATAAAAGTCGTAAACCAAAATAAGTATGAACCAAAGCAAGTTAATTTATGGTCATTGAGGCTACACTTACATAATTGAACATACCAAAAAAAGAAAGTAGATAGTAGACATAAAGAAAGAGAACTTCATTAAAATGAGAAGATAACACTATATATATTCGATAAATTAAAATTCTTAAGTCACCATTAAGTTCTAGATAGATACAAAAGGATAGGAAGAAAAAGAGATATATGAGAACAATCAATGGGGATTAGGAGGAATGAGGTTTTCAGGGAAAGGTACTGGAGGAGCATGCCCATTATAGTACTTTCAGTAGCATGTGCATTGTGGAGATACTTTGAGATGTTCTTAAATTCATTAGTAAGACTCTTAACTTCTCTAGTAAGAGAAGCAACCTGGGCCTTCAACCTTTTATTTTCAGCCTTCAAATCATTTGAGGCACAAGGTCCCTAAAAAGATAGTTGTTGTATCTTCACCTTGATATGTTAAATTTAAGAATCCCTAGTAGCCAAGTACACCCGCATCGCCTCCAATTATTGATGAACACCCAAACTACACCTACTTATAAGGATAAAACGGTCACTGTCAAAATATAGTAACCCAACTAGGTTTGGGTCGAACCCACAAGGAATACATGGAACTATCTCTCAAACTTGCTGAAATCACCAGCCAGTGCAGAAAGTAAATCGGGAGAGGGGGGATTTTTCTTTGAATAGTAAAACATAAAAAAACTCGAATGCTTTTGGTTGTAAACAATCTGAAATAAACACTAGGATTGTGTTCCCCAAGCTTTCTAACTCAGTATGTTTATCGTTCTCCATTGAACGATTCTAATATCTTGCTCACAGAATCTAATAAGTTATGTATCACTTACCTTATTGTAAATGCCTTAGTGAATTTCACTCTTTACCTTTTGAGTCTCAGATTATCGCTTTACTAACCTTTATCCTAGATCCCAGATTAACTATTACTTTTTTAGTCTCTAGTTACTTAGATAAAGATAACTAGATTAAGTCAATAAGGATGATTAGCTTATATTGATAATTAACTTCAAATTACTATTGTGATATTTTTTCCCTACTCTCTACCTCTCTTTTGAAGTATGTAGTGAATATAGGTAGGTTTTTACTGTTTTCAACCGCTAAGAAATCTATTAAACTGAAGATGATCACAATACATGCAAGAATATTGGTTGGGAACAACATTGCACTTCCCCTACATTGTTATCAGCCAGGGTTCCCACAACACTAGATAAGGGATTTAATCGCTCATCATTGCAAAACAATCAATGAAATTCATAATTGAAAGCATTAAATGAATCTCATAGTAATTTACAATAAAAACCCAAAGTCTCAAATTGAAATAGTAAACCAAAATGCAAGAACACAATCCCAAGATCAAATCAAATATCAAAATTAAAATATGTGTTTGTGAATAATCAGACTGTATAAAATAATTAAAAACACCATAAGGGTATTTATAGAATACATAAAAACCCTAGGAAATCAATCCAAAATAAAAGAGGAAAATTGGATTCGGTGGATACATACGGAGCCACTTATGGGTCATAGATAGAACCTACGAGCCATAGATGGCCCCATGTAGGTGGTATACTCCCAAATATCTGTAGGATCCTCTAAAACTTCAAGCTTCTGGACTTTGCACTGGTACCTACGGACCATAGGTGGCACCTATGGGCCGTAGGTTCCCATAGTAGGTAGAAGGCTCTAATTTTTTATCTTCTAAACCTCTGTATCACAATCGTCTTACACTTGTTCCGGTACCTACGCCATGTTGGTAGTTCCTATGGGACGTAGGTTCCCACATAGGTGGTCCAAAACTTCATTTTCACTTTTTTCTCCAGTTTAGCTCCCAGAACTTGGTCTACTGCAAAATACATCATATCTAACTAAATGACCTAAGTAACTACATATTTTCATAGTTTTAAGCATTGGAAGTGCTATGAAATCATAGCACATCAACACCCTCAACTTAGAATGTTTGCATGTCCTCAAGAAACACAACATAACTAAAGAACACATTGACTCTTAACCAAGAGAAACCTAAGACATCTATGGTAGCCAATCATCAACTTTAAGCTTAAAAGCATTACCACCTCCAATATTAACACTTCAAAATCAACTTTGTATATCAATGAAGCACAACAATGTGATATAAGGGGATCAATATATGGCATTGCATTAGCAACAAACAATCATGCCTATATACAAAGTACACTACCTGAACAAATAAGCAATTAGCAACACAACCCAAGCGCCCTCACATCAAAGAAGTCCTATTTTTTAAATAGCATAATGAATATTAATGTATGGATGATCAAGAGACACTCATACTTACAAGGAAGTTTCAACAATCTGTGCAAAATACCATAGGCTTGATCTTATTTTCTTTACCGTAGCTTTCAGACAGTTAGGTTAGGATCACTAAAGGACTTTACTTGGCATTAATATAGGCTTGGGGGCTGGTATGATACATATGGTAATCTAGTGATTAGGCCTCCTTGGCACTACACTTACTTTTGGGGTTCACTTATTAACCAACTCATTTTTATTCCACCCTTATTTCTCCTTTTCTATTCTTTTACTGCATATTTAGGTTGGGTGTGGTTTTTTTTATTCATTCTTTTTCTTTTTCAAATGTTCTTTTATTTTTGCTTTTATTTTTTATTTTTCTTCTTTCTACCATACCATACCCAACCCTACCTTCATCATACCCACTTTACATTACAGACTCTTATGATAGCCACCCTTAACTTAGGCAATTTTTCTGAGTTGAGGTGCACAATGTCCAAGGAGGACCAGGACCAAAATATTTTCATTGTAATAAAAATAGAAATATGAAAGGTGAACTAAAAAATAGTCTATACAGGATCAAACTAGGGATGAAGGGATACTTATTCCCATTTGGAAGGTCATTAGGCTAAAACTGGACTAATATCAAGACTACCTATGATCTTTTCTTAATTGAATATCCTACAACTGTGACACCCCGTACATTTCATGTACTTATTCTATTTATATGTAACTTGGTATAACCTTGTAGTAGGTAATGAATGAGATTTGTTATGCGGATATTAATGGTGTAGATGGAATTCTAGATGCTGCCTATACCTTTTTATGTGATATGATCAAATTAGCATCGGTACAACTATTTAACTTGGAATCGTAAGTTGGTATTTAAATCTAAAGTTTAAAGTGACCTGGTGTGTACAAGTTGTAAGTTAGATTAAGGTGATTAGGAGCTGGAAATGGAATGAAATATTGAGGTGCTTGCTTGAATTAATTAAGCCAGTAGGTGAGTCACCTACTTAAGCTATTTGGACCAAGTTAATGGACCCATGTCTATAGATCAGATTTGGGCATATATTAATGTACTCATTTGGGCCCAAATTGAATAAAAGAAGAAGAAAATGGATAAGTGGCCCAACTCACTAATCTGCCAAGGCCCAAATATAATGGAGCCCAACTAAGAAACTAAGAAAGTAGGTGCATCATCTACTTTGACATTTTGAGCAGTTTGAACTCCTTAAGTAGGTGCATCACCTACTTGGACCAATTTGATCAAATTTGGGGTCCAAAATGCAGCTAAGTGGATGGCCAAAAATAGGGCCTTTAGAAGACCAAGTTGCTGGTCATTTCCCTCATTCTTAAGTCACAAAAAATGTTACACTTCACAAATTCTCTCTACTTTCTTTAAAGCAACTAGGAGCAACCCTATATTTCTTTTTAGGGTTCTTGGAGAAACCCCAACTTTTGCAGCCCAAGGTAAGTAAAAACATTTATGGTTTAGATTAATTATCTCATGGAAGATTAGGAAAACATGCTACAAGTGCTTAATTATTAATTTATGGTAGAATATAGAACAAACTGCTTGCTCATTTTTTTCTTTATTATTAAGAGATCTCTTTTCTTCTTTGGTTTAAAGTGTGAAGGAAAGAGAAAGTTGAAGTTCTTGAGAAGTTCAAATTAAAAGAATAAGTTGCAGAATTGAGGTATGGTGAAAAATCCATTTTGTTCTCCTTATATATGAATTTGAGAGAGGGTTTTGGATGTGTTGTTAGTAAGAACTCAAGAGATGATGAGTTCAATCATTGATTACTACAATAAAAGAAATTTGGGGCTATTTTGTGGACTGTTTTGTATGTGTATGTTATAGGCTACCAGGTTGATGTTGTATAAAGGTGTAACTAGTTTGAATTGAAATATAGAAAAAAGGTGTGGCGGTACACCACCGAACTAATTATTACTTTTGGTTACTGCCCAATCTATTTTGCGTATTGTTTGGAGAGTGTAATGAATCCAAGGTGGTTGTGGTGATTATTATAAGAACATATATGGTATGTAGGTGTAATTGGAAGAGAAAACAGTTAAAATAACACCCTTAATGGATAGATTAAGAGCTTACTGCCTGATTACTGTTTTGGTGAAGTTAAATAGCCCAAATGTATCGGTTGGTTGCTAATATTAGTTTACCATATCTTCTATTGTAGATAAGTAATCTGAAAGGTGGGAAGTCCAATTTGGTTAGTTTTAGAGTAATATAATTAGGTATGTAAGGCATACTCAATTTTTCTCACTTTGGCATGAAATCGGACATTTGGTCCATCAAGTAAGATTGCAAGGTTATCCTATAACAAGTGATACATAATGGCAGCGTATTATATCCCATGTAGTCAATGACCTTGTTCCCACTCTCTAACATTTTAAAACACCTGAATACATGCTTATTATTAAACCTGCAAATCTATTTTCACTAGAGAATTTCAGGAGTTCTCCGTTTACTCAAATAAGACCCATGTGTTCTTTTCAGCTCCTAAACACTTCATTTGTGTTCCAACAGCTCTCTACTTCATTGTTATTGCATTAAGTTCCCATTTATATGTCTCTTATTGGTAGATTATTGTTTAAAGGTACCATAATGTTATGACCACCAAAGTAAAAATCTCAAAGGTTAAATAAACTATGTAATGCAAATCTTTAAAACGAGTGGCAGCTCAGGGGCATAATCCTAGCATGGGCCGATCATGATACCTTTTTTTATGGGTGAAAGCTCAGGGGAATAAGCCTATAATGGGTCAATCCTAACATTTATTTATGGGTGGCAGCTCAGGGGCATAACCCTAGCATGGGCCAATCTCGATTTATCTATTTACCACTGATCAACTGGTTATTTGTATTATATGACTTACAAAGATTATGATGTAAGAAAGGTAAAATAAAGAAAGAAATGTAATGTACCCGATCCTACAAATATATAAAAGTTATCTTCTAGAAATATTTATTCACTTATAGTTGATTTCTATTGAGCTCTTGTATCATGTGTTGTTACCTTCAGCCTTACATATTCAGTACATAATTTTGTATTAATGTCCCTTACGGGGGACCTGTATTTTATGCTGCAGGTACAGATGCTTCAACTAATACACCTCGCCATTAGAAGCACAGGCTATTCAGTGACTATTGGTGAACTCCAAGTTGATTCATGGATTTTTGAGTTTGTTCCATATGTTTTGGTATTATGCAGTAGTCAAGAGTAGGATGGGGGTTTGTACCAACCCTAGCTAAGTCTATGTATCTTTTAGAGGCTTTGTAGACTAATGTAAAGTTAAACATGGTAGTGTCTTGTCTTTTAAATATGTGGCCCCAACGGCTATGTCTTGTATATATAATTTTGCGCTTGCATACGTAATTATTCTCATCAATGCATTATATCATATTAGTAGAACCTTTGGTTGTCATAGTTACATGCATGAGAAGTATAAGGTTATGAATTTGTTCTCTCAGGCCTTCACGGCTACGGGTGCCTGTCCGCCCCAATAGGATTTAAGGTGTGAAAAAAGTGGTATCAGAGCAGGTAGTCTTAGGGAGTCTACAAAGCCGTGTCTATGTAGAGTCTTGTTTATGGGTGTACTGTGCACCATATCTATAAACAAGAGGCTATGGGTATTTAGGGGTTGTTTTTTATTTACATCTTATATCATGTAATAGAGCCAAAGTCATAGGTGAAGTCATAGTTAACCACTAAATCTATTTTTTCTTTTCTTACTTTAGTAAAGATACCATTTACAAAAAGTAGTAAGAATACAGGTAAGCGAGCAGACGTGGCTACCGAAGAAGGGAACAACAAGTCACCACCTAGACAAGCTAATCAAAGTGAGGCTCAAGCTGAGTTTATATCACAAACTTCTTCTACTCCTCCATTTCCAGAAGAACTAAGGAGGAGAAGAACCACATCCTCAGAACTACCTATTAATGCTACTGACCAAGATCTAAGGAATGCGGTGCAATTGTTATCTCATATAGTTGTAGGGCAAGTTCAAGGACAAACTATTCCAACCATAAGTTCTAGTGGTGCAGATAGGGTAGCTATCCTACGGACACAGGATTTCCTTAAGATAGATCCTCCCACATTCACCGGATCAGATATTAATAAAAACCTACAAGACTTTATTGATCAAATCCAAAGGGCTCTGGATGTCATGCATGTATCGGGTAAAGAGACAGTTGAGCTAGCAGCATATAGATTCAAAGGATAGGCTATATTTTGGTACGAAGACTGGAAATGATCTAGGGGTATCGATGCATCTTTAGCAACTTAGAAAGAGTTCAAAGAGGCATTTCTTGATCATTACCTTCCATTTTAGATTCGAGAAGCCCATGCAGATCAGTTCTTGAATCTTCACCAAGGGAATATGAGTGTGAGGGGGTATAGCCTCCGGTTTAACTCTTTGGATAGGTATTCTCCTAATATAGTAGCTACTATGGATGATAGAGTTCATCGATATATGGATAGGTTGGATCCTTATCTAGTTAGATATTGTACAATTGCTGCATTGAACAAAGACATAGACATAGCAAGGATACAAGCTTTTGCCCAAAAAATGGAGGATCAAAGGCAAAAAAGAAGAACATAAGAATTAGAAAGAGGGTATTCCAAGAGGGCCAGATCTATGGGGCAATTTATGGCATCCCAAGGAGAGTTTAGGCCTCGGTTTTCTGATAGACGACCTAGAACATTATCTTCTTACTCTACCACTAGTGCTCCACTACAGTTTCAAGGGGCCAAAGACAATCAGTTTGGGCAAAGAAGTGAGAGCTAGAGTTTATAAACAGTGGGATACCAAGAGCAAGGGAGTATGAGCCAATTAAGACCTCCTCGGTAGCCATGTAAAAATGTGGAAAGCTTCATTTAGGTGCATATCGATTCAGGAAAAATGCTTTATTTTGGTGTGGTATATTTGGGCATATGATGAAAGAATGCCCACAAAGAAGTATAAGTGGTAGGACATGACCTACTGGATCAGCTGTTGCATCATCATCGTCGGTACCTTATTCAAGTAGAGGCGTATAGCCTATAGGTTGTGGTAGAGGTACTAAAGGAGCAGCTATCCCTAGTGGATTTCAGAATCGTACTTATGCTTTAGCGGACCGACAAAATTTAGAGGCCTCTCCAGATGTGGTTACAGGTACATTGTCCATCTTTTCACATGATGTATATGTATTAGTTGATACGGGTTCTACATTATCATATGTTACTCTGTTGGTTGCTGGAAAGTTCAAAAGAACACCAGAATTGCTAGTTAAGCCATTTGAAGTGTCTACGCCGATTGGTGAATCTATTACAACTAGGAAAGTGTATCAAAATTGTATAATAACTATTTCTGGTCGTGATATAATGGATGACCTGGTTGAGTTAGAGATAGTAAATTTTGATGTTATAATGGGTATGGATTGGTTGGCTTCTTGTTATGCCACAGTAGATTGCCGAACTAAGAGGGTGTATTTCTATTTTCCAAGAGAGGCAGCCCTTGAATAGAGGGGTAATATTGATGCACCAAGAGGTAAATTTATTTTCTATTTTATGGAAAAAAGGATGATTTCCAAGGGTTACATATATCATCTAGTTAGAGTGAAGGATATAGATACAGAGCCATAAACTCTTCAAACTATTCCAGTGGTAAATGAATTTCCCGATGTATTTCCTAAAGATTTTCCAGGTTTGCCTCCAGAACGAGAAATAGAGTTTAGTATTGATGTGATTCCAGGTACTCAACCGATCTCAATTCCTCTGTATAGAATGGACCCGACAGAATTACGGGAGTTGAAAGAGCAATTGAAAGACTTGCTAGAGAAAGGATTCATAAGGACTAGTATGTCCCCTTGGGGTGCAATAGTGTTATTTATGCTAAAAAGAATGGCTCATTGAGAATGTGTATTGACTATCGACAACTAAATAAGGTGACTATTATGAACAAATATCCTCTTCCAAGAATTGATGACTTATTCAACCAGTTACAAGGCTCCAAGTGTTTTTCAAAGATTGATTTGAGGTCAGGTTACTACCAGGTGAGGGTCAAAGAGAAGGACATACCCAAAACAACATTTTGAACATGATACGATCATTACGAGTTTCTAGTCATGTCCTTTGGGCTAACTAATGCACCCGCAGATTTTATGGATTTGATAAATAGGGTGTTCAAGCGATTCTTAGATGTGTTCGTGATAGTTTTTATAGATTATATTCTAGTTTATTCAAGATCAAAGGAGGACCATGTCAATCACTTACAACAGGTGTTATAGATTCTTCGTGATCGTAAGCTCTATGCAAAGTTCTCTAAATGTGAGTTTTGGTTAAAATCTGTGGCATTCTTGGGTCACATTGTACTGATAAAGGAATAAAGGTTGATACTCAAAAGATAGAATCTGTGAAGAACTAGCCAAGACCTATAATGCCGACAGAGGTTCATAGTTTCCTTGGCTTGGCAGGTTATTATAGGAGGTTCGTTGAAGGATTTTCTTCAATTTCTGCACATTTAACAAAGCTATAACATACAAAGCTTCTAAGTTTCAATGGAATGACGCATATGAAAGGAGTTTCCAAGATTTGAAGAATAAGTTGACTTCTACACCCATATTGGTACTTCCAGAAGGCACAGAAGGGTATGCCGTGTATTGTGATGCTTCAATAATTAACTTACGATATGTATTGATGCAGCATAGTAAAGTGATAGCATATACCTCAAGACAATTTCGGCCAGATAAAATAAATTATCCTACACATGACCTTGAGATAGCAGCGGTTATATTTTCCTTAAAGATATGGCGCCACTACCTCTATGGGATTCATGTTGACATAGATACTGACCAAAAGAGCTTGCAATATATCTTTAGCCAAAAGAACCTAAATTTGAGGCAGTGAATATGACTTGAGCTATTAAAAGACTATGATGTTGATATCTTGTATCATCCAGGGAAAACAAATGTAGTAGCAGATGCGTTAAGTCGTAAGGATGTGGCGCCGTCTATAGAAAGACAAGGGATGACTAAAGATCTATACCAACTAGCCAAATTGGGGGTTCGCCTTCTTGAAACTCTAAATAAGGGGTTTATTGTGCATAATGCGACAGAATCTTCATTAGTAACCAAAGTAAAAGAGAAGCAATATGCAGATCCTATTCTATTATAGCTTAAGGAGAATGTACAATGTGGTATGAAAAAGGCATTTGAGTTTACTCAAAAGGGAGTACTTTGTTTCCCAAATAGATTGTGTGTGCCAAATATAGATGGGCTAAGAAAGAGGATTATGATAGAGGCACATCATTCAAGGTATTTCATCCATCCGAGATCAACTAAAACGTATCAAGATTTGACAGAAATGTATTGGTGGGGTGATATGAAGAAGAACATTGTAGAATTTGTAGCCGAATATCCAAATTGTCAAAGAGTTAAAGTAGAGCACCAAAAGCCCAGGGGTTATATGCAATGTATAGATCTTCCAATCTAGAAGTGGGACATGATCAACATAGATTTTATCACTGGTTTGCCTCGTACACCTCAAAAGTTTGATTCCATATGGGCGATAGTTGAAAGGCTCACCAAATCAACACACTTCCTACCGGTTAAGACCACTTACACAGTTGAAGAGTATGCAAAATTGTATATCAAAGAGATAGTTTGGATACACGGAGTACCAACCTCTATTATATCAGATAGGGGAGCCCAATTTACTTCAAATTTTTGGAGGTCTTTACAGAGAAATTTGGGAACATAAGTTACTGTAAACACAACTTTTCACCCTCAAGCAGATGGGCAAGTAGAACGTACCATTCAAACACTTGAAGATATGCTACGAGCTTGTGTATTGGACTTTAAAGGTAGTTGGTATGATTATTTACCTCTTATCGAGTTTTCCTATATATATCTTTCAAGAATCAAAATGGAACCATATGACGCTTTGCATGGAAGAAAGTGTAGATTACCAATTGGATGGTTTGAAGGGGGTGAAACTGCCTTGTTTGGTCCAGATCTTGTTTATCAAGATGTGGAAAAGGTTAAAGTGATCCAATAGCATCTGGAAATAGCTTAAAGTCAACACAAATCATATGTGGATATCAAATGAAGGGGGCTAGAGGTTTCTATCAGTGATTGGGTATTTTTGAAGCTGTAGCCAATAAAAGAGGTAATGAGATTTGGTAAGAAAGGAAAGCTAAGTCCACGTTATATAGGAACATATAAAATTACTCGAAGGTTTGGCCAAGTCACTTATGAATTATAGCTACCCCAAGAGCTCTCAATAGTTTATCCAGTATTACACGTCTCAATGCTTTGAAAGTGCATAAGAGATCCATCTCTTAGTACTCCTACTGAAGATGTACAAGTTACGGAAGATCTCAGCTATGAAGAAACACCTGTTGCTATTCTAGATCGATAAGTTAAGAAGTTAAGGAATAAAGAAATAACTTCTGTAAAAGTACTTTGGAGGAATCAACAAGTAAAAAAGATCATATGGGAAGCTGAAGAAGTGATGAAATCTAAGTACCCCCATTTCTTTGAATATAAAGAGAAAGTTCAAGAATCTGAATTGGAGAAATAACAAGTATAATATATAAATACTATTTGATAATAGGGATATTTATATTAGGCTTGAACTTGATTTAGTTGGACAGTTATGCTAACATTCGAGGACGAATATTCCTAATGGGGGGAGGATGTGACACCCCGTACATTAGATGTACTTATTCTATTTATATGTAACTTAGTATATCCTTGTGGTAGGTAATGGATGAGATTTTTTATGTGAATATTAATGGTGTAGATGGAATTATAGATGCTGAACGTACCTTTTTATGTGACACGATGAAGTTAACATCGATACAACTATTTAACATGGAATCATAAGTTGGTATTTGAATCTAAAGTTTAAAGTGACTAGGTGTGTACAAGTTGTAAGTTAGATTAAGGTGATTAAGAGCTGGAAATGGAATGAAATATTGAAGTGCTTTCTTGACTTAATTAAGCTAGTAGGTGAGTCACCTACTTAAGCTATTTGGACCAAGTTAATGGACCTATGTCTATGGATCAGATTTAGGCCTATGTTAATGTACTCATTTGGGCCTAAATTGAATAAAAGAGGAAGAAAATGGATAAATGTCCCAACTCATAAATATGCCAAGGACCAAATATAATGGATCCCAACTAAGAAATTAAGGAAGTAGGTGCATCACCTACTTTGACATTTTGAGCAGCTTGAACTCCTTAAGTAGGTTTATCACCTACTTGGACCAATTTGATCAAATTTGGGGTCCAAAATTCAGCTAACTGGATGGACAAAAATAGGGCCTTTATAAGACCAAGTTTATGGTCATTCCCCTCATTCTTAAGTCATAAAAAAGGTTACACTTCACAAATTCTCTCTACTTTCTTTAAAGCAACTAGGAGCAACCTTATATTTCCTTTTAGGATTCTTGGAGAAACCCCAACTTTTGCAGCCCAAGGTAAGTGAAAACAGTTATGGTTTAGCTTAATTATCTCATAGAATATTAGGAAAACATGCTATGGAATATTAGTAAAACATGATACAAGTTCTTAATTATTAATTCATGGCAGAAAATAGAACAAGCTACTTTCTCATTGTATTCTTTATTATTAAGAGATCTCTTTTCTTCTTTGGTTTAAAGTGTGAAGGAAAGTAAAAGTTGAAGTTCTTAAGGAGTTAAAATTAAAAAAATAAGTTGCATAATTGAGTTAAGGTGACTACTCCATTTTATTCTCCTTATATATGAATTTAAGAAAGGGATATGGATGTGTTGTTATTAAGTACTCAAGAGATGACGAGTTCAATCATTGATTGCTACAATAAAAGAGATTTGAGGCTGGTTTGTGGACTTTTTTGTATATGTATGTTATAGGCTACCAGGTTGATGTTGGAGAAAGGTGTAACTAGTTTGAATTGAAATATAGAATAAAGGTGTGGCGGTACACCACCGAACTAATTATTGCTTTTGGTTACTGCCCAATCTATTTTGCGTATTGTTTGGAGAGTGTAATGAATCCAAGGTGGTTGTGGTGAATCTTATAAGAACATATATGGTATGTGGGTGTAATTGGAAGAGAAAACAGTTAAAATAACACCCTTAATTGATAGATTAAGAGCTTACTGCCCGATTACTGTTTTGGTGAAGTTAAATAGCCCAAATGTATCGGTTGGTTGCTAATATTAGTTTACCATATCTTATATTTTAGATAAGTAATCTAAAAGGTGGGAAGTCCAATTTGGTTAGTTTTAGAGTAATATAATTAGGTATGTAAGGCATACTCAATTTTTCTCACTTTGGCATGAAATCGGACATTTGGTCCATCAAGTAAGATTGCAAGGTTATCCTATAACAAGTGATACATAATGGAAGCTTATTATATCCCATGTAGTCAATGACCTTGTTACCACTCTCTAACATGTTAAAACACCTGAATACATGCTTATTATTAAACCTGGAAATCTATTTTCACTAGAGAATTTCAGGAGTTCTCCGTTTACTCAAATAAGACCCATGTGTTCTTTTCAGCTCCTAAATACTTCATTTGTGTTCCAACAGCTCCCTACTTCATTGTTATTGCATTAAGTTCCCATTTATATGTCTCTTATTGGTAGATTATTGTTTAAAGGTACCATAATGTTATGACCACCAAAGTAACAATCTAAAGGTTAAATAAACTATGTAATGCAAATCTGTAAAACGAGTGGCAGCTCAGGGGAATAAACCTAGCATGTGCCGATCTTTATACCTTTATATGTGGGTGGTATCTCAGGGGAATAATCCTAGCATAGGAAAATCCCAGTGTTTATTTATAGGTGGCAGCTCAGGGGCGTAAGCCTAGTATGGGCCGATCCTGATTTATCTATTTACCATTGATCAGTTGGTCATTTGTCTTATATGACTTACAAAGATTATGATGTAAGAAACTTAAAATAAAGAAAGGAATGTAATGTACTCGATCCTACAAATATATAAAGGTAGTCTACTAGCACTATTTATTCACTTATATCTGATTCTATTAAGCTCTTATATCATGAGTTGTTACCTTCAACCTTACATATTCAATACATATTTTCGTACTGATGTCCCTCATAGGGGACCTATATTTCATACTGTAGGCACAGGTGCTTCAGCTAATACACCTCGCTAGTAGAAGCACGGCTATTCAGTGACTATTGGTGAGCTCCATGTTGATTCGGGGATGTCCGAGTTTGTTCCATATGTTTTGGTATTGTGTAGTAGTGAAGAGTAGGGTGGGGGTTTGTCCAAACCATATCTAAGTCTATGTATCTTTTAGAGTCTTTATAGACTAATGTAAAGTTAGACATGGTAGTGTATTGTCTTTTAAATATGTATCCCCAATGGCCATGTCTTGTATATATAATTTTGCTCTTGAATACATAATTATTCTTATCCATGCAATATATCATATTGTTAGAACCTTTGGTTGTCATAGTTACATACATGAGAAGTACAAGGTTATGGATTAGTTCTCTTAGGCCTTCACGGCTACGGTTGCCTGTCCGCCCTAATAGGATTTGAGGCGTGACAACAAGCTAGGAAAGACTAATTGAGAAAGTTCTAGATTCAACACTTCTATATGTAGTTTTGATGATGAGCAGGTAACTTCAAGGGACCAGGTCCCTGGATGTGCAAGATACAGTACAGATGGCATGCGTTGTCTTCACAACTTTTTCCTCTTGAGTAACAAACTTGTAGGTGCTATTTTGTACTGATTAGGACACCTGGCCCAATGATATTTCAGCCTTAATCATCATTAAACTATAAAAAGAAAGATACACCTCTTCATCAATTTTTTTAGCATAAATCTAAAAAGTAGAGCGAGGCAGTTAAAACTCTATTTCATAATTTCTCAAGCATTGCTCATGTTCTTATCTTTGTAGTTCTTGTTCGTTGATTTGTAATCAAACTATTCAAGCTATAAGAGTAGTGTTTTTAGTTTTGTTGAGAGAGGTGCTTAGGTAGAGTTGCCTAAGCTTGTTGCTAGTTAGAGATAACCAGGTTTTGAGGGTCCTTGGTAGAGTTACCAATATGAGCTTGTAGTAAAGTTATTACAAGTGAAATGAGCCTAGAGTTAGGATTAAATCTAGAATATAATCATGAGGTTGATTATAGTGGATTTCTTGAGGTGCTTGTGAGGGAAAGCTGTGTTTTTTACCTTCCTGGGTTTTCATGTAAAAATCTTGTATTTTTAATCTTCGTGCAATGTCTTTAGTTTTCCTGTACTCTATTGTTTGATTGCCTGTGATTTACTTTAAGGGAACTGATCCCTCACTGTGTGGTGTAACCCATAAGGGTTTCAACAATTGGTATCTGAGAGAGGTCACTCTAAAAGTTTCACACCTAGAGTGTGTTGGTCAGCATGGCTGCTCAACCTAACCTGGAAGAAGGGCAATCTACTAATAGACCACCTAGATTCAATGGACAGTACTATAGGTGGTGTAAAACTCAAATGTTTGACTTCTTTATTGCTGAAGATTGTAAACTGTTGGACATAATCCTCGATGGACCTCATGTTCCTATTAAATCAGTCAAAGAAGATGATGTTAGAAAAATGGTTATCAAAATTAGGAGGGAATTTAATGAAGAAGGCATGAAAACAATTAAGAAGAACTACAAGGCCAAGAAATTTCTTGTCCGTGGCATAAGATCGAATGAATACAACAAGATTTTAACTTATGAAATAGCTAAGAAAATTTAGGACTTCTTGAAGACAACTCATGAAGGAACCCTTGATGTGAAGGATTCCAAAGTTGACATGCTGACTACTTAGTATGAAACCTTCACCATGAAAAAAGGAGATATAACACAGGAAATGTATCCAAGATTAAATTCCATAACAAATGAGCTACACTACTTAGGAGAAGTTATCCCACTATATAAGCAAGTGAGGAAGATTCTTGGGTTCTGCAAAAATCCTGGGAAATCAAAGTAGATGCTATTATTGAGGCAAGGAACCTAAAAACTCTCACTATGGATAAGCTAATTGAAAATTTAAAGACTCATGAACTCAAGAAGCTGTAAGAACAAGAGAAGAAGAAAGGAAAGAAGGAAAAATCTCTGGCTCTAAAAGCATTTAAATCATACTCTAATAAAGAAGACATATGTTTTCTATTTGGCAAAAAGAATAGTTAGAGCTATGAGACAAAGTGTCCAGTTTCAAGGAAGTGGGAGTATTAGCAAAGAGGGAGACACTATAGAGGTTTGTCATAAATATGGAAGTCCTGAGCACTTTATTAAGGATTGTACAATGCACAAATTGGACTATCAGGAATATCTCAGGATAGGTGGTGACAAAGGAAAGAATAGGGACCAGGTCCCAGTAAAATTAAGTAAAGAGGTTGTAGCTGATTATGCAGTAAGGCAAGATCTACCAATTTGGGGAGACTTCTATAGTGAATCTGAGGAAGATGTTTTTATGCTGGCAGTGGAGGATGAGAAAGTGACCTTTGATTCCTTATTTTCTTTAGTGTAAAACACTGAAGATGAAGAAGAAAAATAGGTAACTCTTTTTGACATTAAAGAAAACTTAGAGAATTACTCATCTAGAAAAATAAAAAAGCTTGTAAATGTGTTGATTCATTCCATGTGTGAAACGATCAATGAAAAAAATATCCTGGCAGAAAAGGTAGAAAATCAAAATCTTGAGTTGATAGCTCAAACCCTTCAGATATTTGAAACTGAGGAATTAGTTGTGAAGCTAAAATCAAAATATTCAAGCTTAGTTAATCAATTAGAGAAAGCCAATAGTTCCTACGATAAAGAAAAAAAATAATGCTCTAGAAGGAAAAATAGAAGACCAAGAGTTGGAATTGATAGCTTTGAATCTATATATATCTGAAACTGAGAAATAGGTTGCTAAGCTCAAATTTGAAAATATGAGCTTGGTGCGTCAACTAGAGAAAGTACATGCTTTTAAGAGTAGAGGGAAGTAAGAAGCATCAAAGTTTCTGGTGAGCTTGAAGAAAAATTGGAAGATTCTCAAAGGCTTCTCATGACTGCACTTCAAAAAACTGAGTTAAAAAGGGACCTGGTTCGTCTAAGGAAAGAAATCTAGAAATCTCTTTAGTGGACTTCATCCTCGCAATCCTTTCTATCCTAACTGGTCAAGGTGCTAATAATTGGAAGGGTCTTGGTTATAAAAAAGGAATGCAAGTTCGTGGGTCTTAAGGAAAGATTGATCATGATGCTAAGAACAAGGTCCAAAAGCCTCTATGCACTCACTATGGAAGAGATTGACACCTAAAAGAAGACAGACAAAGCTGGCCCAAAGTAAGAATGACAAATGTTAGACATGTCTACTAGGGGAGAACTTATCCCAAAGATTAATACCTTGGAAAAACATAAAGAATCTCACACTACCTAGATGGACAAAGAAGGATTTAATCCCATCTCTATCCTACCACTGGGAACTTAAACTCAAATGGGTTCCCAAGTCTAATAAATTATTGTAAGTATAGGAGGGAGAAAGGGTTTTCAATTAGAAAAATCTTCTTGTTATGAAATTGCTTAAGACAAAAAATGGAAGGTTTGATTGTATTCTCTTTACTAAGAAACTTCAAGATGAATGTTTCTTATTTGATTATCATTCCTATCCTAAGAATTATCTCATAAAGATGTTTAAGAAGATGGAAAGTTCAAAGCAATGTAGAAGGAACTTTGGACATTTGAAGAATGCCAAGTCTAGGACCAAATCCCCAGACCTATTTCCAGAAAAAGTCGTGTTATCATGTGGTGTAATAAATCTAATAAGATGATGATGGGATTGATCATATTAACCTATCCCATTATCAAGTGCATCAGTGTCTTCTCACAAAATTGGCTATGTTCAGGAAGCAGGTATCCTTGGTAAATTAGCATTTGTTGGTCTAACTCTGCATGGGAACATCTTTGGAGGTAGACAAATATGACAAGCACAAAGTTGAAGATTCACCCAAACTAGAGAGGGACAAAGTCCCATATCCTAGGTGAGTATCATATATGTGCGAATTTTGTCTGTTCTGCCAAGAAAAAGCTGCATCTTCCTTGTCCTTGTGTCAAAAAAAGTTATTCTAAAAAAGGAAAGTGAGTCACCTAAAATCTGATGCTGATCATATCTTTTTCCCTAGAAAACCCTTTATTATGCTTATTATTCCCTCAAATCTAGCCTCAACCACTCATTCTCTCATCAAAAAGGAAAATCCAAATCCTAAATATCCCTCTAAGAAAAGGACCTTCCTGATGGCTGTAACTCTCCTATTTCCATGTACTTCAAAGGCTTCTAAACTTAGCATAGTTAAAAATCCCTTCCCAAACCTTCTTGGAAATAATCCTTCTTCTCCTACTCTTCCAAAGCTTAACTCTTTAATCACTCAACCTATCAATGAAGAATCAACACTGAATCTTCAAAATTGTTCTGACAGTGTTGTGGTGGAAGAAACCTGGGTTGATGAAAACCTCATCTTGTTTTCATAAAGCTCATGAAAGAGCTTAGTTGATCACAAGAAAACCGATGTCAGTAAAGTAACAAAATTTTTTGGAAAATGGCCTAGAAGTTTTACCTAGAAGTAGGTGACTCTTGAGGGACCTGGTCCCAAGAAGAGAAAAGTAGATGAAAAAGAATCTATGATCACTTATACTCAAAGAAATAATGGGGATAAAAGTGAGGTTGTATCAAAAGAAGTTAAAAATAGGTTCTTGAGGAATCAAAAGGTGTTAATTGGAAGGATTTTTTATTCAAATGTGCTAACAGAACCTAGTATGGTGAAATTAGTGGAGCTGGTTAAAAGTCAAGGTTTGATACATCTTAAGAAAGGACCTCTTCCCATTATTTTTGATGAGATAGTCAGGGAATTCTATTTCACTTTGGAATTCTCAAAAAGATAGGATGAGTCTAAATGTACAGGTCCAAGGAAAGAGAATAAAGCTAAATAAGGAAACACTGGGAAGAATTTTAGAAGTTCTCATTTATGGGGTAAGAATTATCTCCAAATAGCTGCCTTCAATAGGATTCATAGCAAATGCATCCAAGGTCAAAGGGAAATCTGTGGCTGTAGTGAATAGGAAATCACTGAAGAGTGAGTTACAATTGGTCTTTAACTTTGTGAATAAGGTGATATGCCTAGATCACAAAATAAAAGCATTGCCTCAATCACTGATGTATATGTGATAGAATGCCTTAGTTACTTTGAGTTCATTAATATACCTATGTTGATGATAGAACACATTCACAAAGTGATTCTTTAGAAAAATGGAAAGCAAGGCATGCCTTATGGATTTTGGCTGAACAAAGTACTTAATCATTATGGCATTGTCTGTGATTCTGGAGCCCAAGGATCTGTGGTTCAAATACTTAACATGAAAACACTGGTCAAGACTAAATGTGTCAAACTAGGTAGTATGTGTCAAAGGGAGCTCAGAAAGGAAATAGAGGAACTGAAGTTCAACCTAGCCGCCAAGGATGAAGAAATAAGTAAGCTCCAAGAGATAATTCAGCAATTCTCTAAAAGAAGCCTATGTGATAATGAAATACTTAGTACTGAGAATGATGAACTGAAGAAGAGGGTGTCAATCTTAACTGATGAGGTCCTTAGGTTAAATGAAGAGATAAGGCATCTCAACAATAACATGACCCTACTCCTTTAAACCCTTCTTGCCAGTCCTTCACTTGTTAGTCCTTCTTGATTTTTGTGGATTTTTTCTAAGAAAATTTAATTTGTGCACTGTAATGATACAAATCCTACTTATGAATGATTCTTTTCTTTGTGTGTTTCATGTGTTCTCTTTCTTGCAAAGTTGTTCTTCATGTTAGTGTTGCCCTAGTGGCCATGAGTTAACTAATTTGTGCTTAATTTACTCTTATTTTACTGTCTTTACTTTTCAATAATGCCAAAAGAGGGTATACTGAGTACATATAGTAGGGGACATGTATTAGGTGTTCTAGGTGAATGTGAATGACATGCTAATAGGGGGAAGGAAGTGATATGTGATAACGTTCAACTTACACATTAATTTAAGTGCAAGGCGATCGTCGACAATATATTTACCCAACTTTGGAGTCGTGGTCGAATCCATGAGGAATAATATGAGTGGCGATCAAATTAATTTGAAATGATAGATAAAAGTTAAATTCAAACAAATGTTACAAGAAATTAAAATAGGGGAGGTAACTACCTACACTAATGTTTCTTTTTGGGTTTTTTCTAGTATAAATTCGGGGATACGAATAATTAGAGTCTTAACAATTATTCATGGATCTTTGTATTATGCATTACTAAGGGAGTGACATATGGGGGTTAATAATCAATATCAATTTACTAAATAAAATATGGATAGGCTTGGTTATAGATTTTGATGCTAGTCTTTCGACAAAACACCAAACTTTCACCCATTAATTCTTTCGAATACCTAATAGGTGTGTTTAACAATTGGAAACCACAACCTCAATCAAGGAATCCCTATTTCTAGGATGACACCTAAGGCATAGTCAACCTCAGTTTTGCCCTTATTTCTAAGATAGTGAGAATTTAGCAAACTACACACATAATTGTATATCATTTCTTTGGTCTCTACATCCCTCTTTTAAGGATGATATAGATTCCTAAACTTTATCCAAAACCCTTCTTTCGAAGATAGCCTTGGGTTTTCTTGAGTTTGGAGCTTTTTCCCATCAAGACCATGTGGATATTTGGAGATTTCACTTATCAAATCCCAACCAAACTAGAAAAGTAATAATAGAAACCATAAGCATGTACTACCAAATATATGCTTACAATAACAACCCACACAAACTTAAACCTCTATTGACACATAACCCTAAGAGGGAGATTTAGCTACACATAAGATAAATAAGCATAGATATACCCATAGTCTCCATTGAAATGAATTGTTGAAGGTTTAAGAGATTATTACTATAAACTTGGTTCTCCCACAATATCAATAATGGAAGTGAGCAAATCTTTCACTTAGAAAGTCTCCAATGTATTTTTCACCCAAAATTTATACAATATTTTCATATCCAAAAATGGAGGCTACAAAGTCTCAAGTTAAAACCTAGAAAATTAGGGAAGAAGGAATGTGATAGAATGAATATACATAAAACTAGTGTTTGAGTCTTTTTGTTCAAATTCGGATCAACACGTGTAATTACAGTTTAGCACTTGGACTGAACATTTTTGCCAAACCGCAAACACGTAAGTCTGGCTGTGACCGCGGCTACGTGACCGTGATTGACTTTCATGGTCGTAGTTGATTGACCATCTTGACCGATCGTGACTGCGGCTAGTGGACCGCGACCTGGGTAACTAAGGCTATTTTTCTGTAGGTCTTTAGCTGCCCTTTTTCTACTCCCTTTTGATCATTTCAATCTCTAATCCATATCTCTTTGTCTTTTCAACTCCTATACCAGCAAAGAGTGGAATTAGTACATTAAATCACAATTATATCTCATCTACCCATTTGAGACAAGGAAATGTGCACTAAAACTAAGTGCAAATGAGTAGTAAAATCCCCACTCATCAACGTGCTAAGTGAATAATAAGGCATAGTGATAGGGGGAAACAATTATAGTTTTTGCTACAAATGTCAACAAGGGATCAGGTCTCTGTTCTAATACCCCACATTTTTGGGCTAGACGTTAAAATGTCATTCCTACATTTGTAAACTTTAATACCATGATTTGTATGTGAATACATGTGTCATAATAATTATCCTAGTGTGTGAAGTGCTTTCGAGGTGAAAAATATTCATAGGAATCACTTAGAAAGAAGTTGAGCTAAGAGCCTCGAATTCGGCCAAATCTTTGTATTTGTTTCTATAAAGGTATACTTTGAACGTGTTTAACTTTTTATATACGTATAATTTTTCAGCTCACGACCCACCAAATTTTAGATAACTGAGTTAGCTTTCAAATGATACTAATTTTGCCTTAATCCGATACCCGAGTGAAAAGTTATGGTATTTTTTCTAAGAGGCAGTAAGCCAACGCGATTGGGACGCAGTGCATCGGGTTATCGATGCAATATGTGACGCAACACATTTCTCTCCCAACATGATTTCTGATGCGATGCAGATCTTTCTCACATGCTGTTTTAACTTCTTAAGGGACTAGGGTCACTTTGGTCATTTTTCCTCACCCAAATCCGTCCATAAAACATAATTAAAAGTTACCACAGAGTATTATTTTCCACTTTATCCATAATTCCTCTCGAAGAAAGCCTTCTTCTCTCAAGAACAAACCCTAACCTCCATCCAAGAACTTCAAAACTCCATTATAATCTCTTCAAGAAAAACAAAGAATTATGTTCCCTAATACAAGAATCTCAAGCTTTCAAGATCATCTCCAAGTGTTTCAAAGTCAAGCTTTCTACCTCAAATCAAGCCTATTAAGGTATGTGGGGTTTTGAATAAGGGATTTCTTTCACCCTTGTGCCCAAATTGGATGATTTTAAAATTTTATTACTTGTTTTCAAGTAGGGTTTATACCTAAGTTTACATATTCTTTTAGTATATGATTATTATGATATTTAAAGATTTAAATCAAGAAGTGCTTATGTTTATGTGTTATCTTATGAGATTTCTATCATGCATGAGATTGCACTATCTTGACTTGATATTATTGAAGTATTTTTCAAGATTTTTATTGAGCATGATGTTTTGTTATGTTTTGACTCGAGTTTAAAGCATGGGTTTTAAGCTTTAAGTTTAAGTATTGAGATTTCAAGAAGATCTTACTCTGAGGTTTTACTTGATAAATTCATACCAAGAATGAGTTTGATTTTTTAAGAAGACTATGGTCTTAAGTTTCTTTGATGGTTTTATGCCAAGATTTAAAGAAAGATGGATCTTATGATCCTAAGATAAAATATGGAATCCATATTTATTCTTTTTGATTACAGTTTAAAGCAAAGAAAAACATAACCGGTTTTCATTATAAATTCTGATGCTAAGTTAAGGTAGATTTCCTAAATAGAGAGTATATAAGTAATATAGGAGTAGTATTTAGCATCAAGTTTTGTATGATTCCAAGGTCTTATGCTTCAGAACTATGTACCACCGTAGATTTTAATACCTATAAGTTGGTTCAGTATAGTGATCACTTTAGCTTGGTTCTATTCTAATGGCAAGGGATGAACAACTCTCCGAATACGGGTAAGAGATGTTGGTCTCCATGATAGCTCACATGGTTTATGTCGGTTAGAAGAACCTCCCAAAACAAAGATTAAAAGTACAACTTTTTGAACTAAGTGTTATGGATCACAAGATTTTTATAGTATCCTTTATTATTCATGATTTATGATTTTCAGCTTTCAGTTATTGAAAATAAAGGCGAGTCATTTACACTTAGAATGAATTATTTAAAAGTTTATATGAATATTGAGTTATTTTTTTACTTATGCATTCACCCCTACATGCTCAGTTACATTCCAAAAGTACTGATCCACATATACATCTATGTGCTACATTGTCTAATAATGTAGGTACAAGTTGTAGTGCATACATCATAATCAGACGGTTTGCACCTCCTAGTTGTAGGGGAAGATTCCTTTTGATTAGAGGACTCGAGTCAGGCTTAGTATAAGTAGTATCTTGTTTTTTTCTTTATTCAGTCGTATTGATTCGGGATAGATGGGGTCATGTATCGGCTACCTATAGTCAATATTAGTAGAGGCTTCTTAGACAGTCAGTAGAGTGATGTATTTTATTTTAGTTTTGTTTTGTATAACCAGAGTTGTAATTATGTAAATAGTTTTGTGTTGAAGATGTTCGGCTTAAGAGTTTCTTTCGCTTATTACTTTAAGTTTTATGCATTTTATTTAGTTGCATACGATTTATGCCAGTGCAAGGGTTAGATTGGGATCATTTATGGTCCTAAGCACCATGTGACATCCAGGGGGTAGTCTCAACAGTGTTACAAACTTGGTATCATAGCATAGATTTCAAGTGTCCTAGGGTATCTGTGAAGCCGTGTCTAGTACAGTCTTGCGGAATGGTACAAAGACGTCTGTACTTTTCTTTGAGTGGCTACGGGGCATTTAAGAAATGTTTTATTTCTTAAATACTCTAGATCGTGCTTTAAAGTCATTCTCTCAAAAAATCTATCAATTCATGTGTTACTCCATAATTCTCCATCTATGACTTTCTGAGATAACTTGAGTACTAGATTCTAATTTCTCTTAAGATGATGCTCTCATATTTACTACCAGTGACTTCAAAAGTCATACAAGGGGCTTAAGAGGTGCTTTCTAGTGTGTTATAAGTCCCTTAAGTTGAAAGCTTATGTCCTCATTCATATGAGTTGTGAAGCTATGACATAATATATTATGTGTTCAGATTCCTCATTAACCCTTTAATATAGATAGTGCTCATGAGAGGAGATAGTATGAACCTAGATTGATAAATAGAGATTGTATTTGAGGAATTCACAACCTAGAGTGTTATGATTTATAAGTTGTAGAACCTTCTTATAGTTAGAAGTGTGGGTTTAGAAGTGTAGTGACAAGAAATGTTGGAATGGCGACTGATCGAAAGTATATAAATGAACTTATGCATGTTATCAAGTTTGTGTTAAGGTGATATGCCTTTGTTTGTTAGTTTAGGGATAACGAATGTGGTACAAGTTCCTTGGTTGAAGGTAGAGAAAGAGTTATTAGTTAAGGTGAATTATTGCTTTCTTTAAGTAGAAAAAGAGTTATTGATGGTATTTATTATGTTAGAAAAGTATAGGTTATTAATGAAAGTATTTGGTGGTTGAGAATTGTGAATTAGGATTCTCTTGAGGTTACAAGGAGTTTAGTTGAAACTTATAGAGCTATGAAAGAAGTTTTGGTGTATAGATGGCTAAATAGTAGTGATGTGTAAAGAGAGGATGTGCTAATGGATTATAATATGATAGGCCATGTGATCATGGCCAATTATTGTTATTATGAGGTTCTAGTGTATTAGTGTTTCTTGATGCTTTATTTTATATCTTCCAAGTGAGAATAGTATGTGAGGTTGGGTTGTAAATCGTGTTTAGCACTAGACATTAAGTTCGAACAATGGATGATTATCAAGGTGGAAGTAATGATTTCTTGGTTAGTGATTCTAGTTATATGGAAGTGACTAGTAGACTTGAACAGTATATGCAAGAGTTTAAGTTCATTTATTCGCAATTAAGTCTGATGTTGTAGGTATAATTTAGATGTGTACCCAAGGTGATATGGGGGTTGCATTACTTTCTGAGATTATTAAGAGTTGTGTGTGGTTAGTAGTACCCTAGAGTTCCTAAGTGGAATAAGGCTAGTTATATAGTACATGGTGTTCTTAATAGCTAAGTTAAGGATTTATGGATAGATGATGTTGAGCCTTTTTAGTATGATTTTGTTTCTTATGGTGTAGGTAAAAAATATAAGTTTAGATATGTGATATTAGTAGGCTATGACGGAAGCAGTATGGTTCATTAAAGGTTTGGGGATATCCATGTTAAGTGTTAGAATCTAAGTTTGAATCTTTAAAGATTGAGTTAAAGCTCTAGATGGTGTGAACTCCGGGTGTGGTGATGCTCATGAAGAATCTAAGTTATTAAGTATTTAAGTTATTATATAATGACTATTGGGGCCATAGAAAGATAGAGTTGTACCTCAGAAGGAAGTTTTAGCAGTGGGTTTTACACTTTCAAGTGTAGTCTTTCAGAGTAAGTTTATTATTTATGTGTATTGTTACATCCGGATCTAGAGTAAAGAAGTTGAAGTTCAGTTAGAGTTTATTAAGTGGTTCACAAACTTAGAATGATGGCTTAAAGGTAAGGGGAGATGATAGAACAAGTAACCAAGTCAAGCTCTCAGATTCTAGTAGGGAGGTCAATGTGTTATAGAACAACACTAAGGGAGAAAGGTGCGTAACCCATTCTTATCTCAGTGAAAAGTTTTCAGTTATAACGATATCTATTCATGCCTTACATGTCATCCCCATGATCATAGTTCATGTTCATGCACATCATAGAGAATCATGTACTCTCCCAGTTCCTAGTATGGGGAGTTCTAGTTCATTCAATATTCCGGATTATGTTCCATAAAGTTATGAACTCCAAACTCAGATCATACAACTATGACTTATGTACTCCTTCTTTACAGTATGTTCATTTCCAGGTACTCATACTACACTCCTAACGATCAGCAAGATTCAATTTATGTCATGTATGCCCTCAGTTTAGAACTCTTTGATGAATCCATGATGTTGATACTCTATTCCTCAAGTCTTAATAAAGTGTCCAGTTATGCTTAGTATCACTTCATATTTCAGGTCCTCATGTTTTAACCTTTTAGTGACCTTTCCTTATGTTAAAATTACGATGATAAATAGTTGTTTAGATGGGAGAGAGTAAAAGTTTCTTGTCGACAAAAGATTGTTGTATGCTTGTTTTAGCTAAGGCTATAAGTGTAAGGTAAGATTGAGGCCAAGTCTTTGATACATGTCATGGTTAGTTGAAATTTTATGTGTATGTTCTTGGGGTAGTGCATGAAGTTGTTAATGATAGAGGTTTGGAAGATGTGAGAAAAATGCTATTATGGGTGGTTGATTAGACATTCATATGTGGTTATAACAATATGCTTGATTATCATGTTGGTGTATAAGTGGATGAATGTATTGCGCATTAGTTTCTGACCTTCCCGACCTTGGAATGTAAATTTTTAAGTTAATTTATGATCGGGGCTATCAATAGCACATCTCGGGTAAGTTTAAGATTTTTTGATTGAGGTTTGAAACTAGTTTGGATGGTCAAAATCGGAAGTCTCCGCGATATGGCCGTGGCGCGTTGCATTTCACGTTGGTGGGTAGCAACGCAGCGTGTCACATATCGCGTGGATAGAGCAAGGTGAAAATAAGAACTGTGAAAATACATGGGGTATTGAATTTATGGTTCAGACTAGTGTTATGGTGTCATATGTAGTACCCTATAATTTTGAGTTAGGCTTGAACATAGCGAGAGTATGTAGTTCAACTCAGATTTTGGGCTAGAGTAGTTATATGTACCCATGTGAGAATTATAAGTTGATTCAAATAAGAATAGTATTTAAGGGGAAAGGTATAGTTAAGGGAGTATTTTTGAAGTGTATCTAAGCTTGAAAGTTAGTATTTGAATTGCCTAAGTCCTAGAAATTCTATCTTAGCGTATGTTTCATAGGCTTATATTCCAGGTTATAAAGCTGTAGCCATGTTGCGGTTCCTTATTCAGATATCTTATCCAGATCATGTCCAAGATCCTTTTCTCCCTAATATTATTAGAACTTTGTTAGAAAGAGTGTTGAAGAGATACTCTAGTACGTATAAGCTTTTAGTATAATTCTGTCCGTATAGCCTGCAATTCAGTTTAGTAGTCAGACAAACAAGTTTCTGTGGTTTTCCATCTTTCCACCTAGACCTACTATTCGAAGTCTTATGTGAATAGCCATTCCAAGAGATAATCTGTTCGAATCTATGTAAATTGCGAATTCAGTTCAGTCCAAGCGTCATATTTTAGATTCAGCTAGTTCGTCACGACTCAGTTCATAAGTGTTCAGTGCCTAATCTCAGTTTTCCAAGTATTCCAACTCAGATAGTGTAGTACCCTTCGTAAGATCTTAGTCTCATTGTATAATGATTCGGGCTTGCATAAGTTGTCACTTCATAGTTCTATATGTATTATTGTATCATGAACACTTCAAGCAAGTTCTAAACTCTCGGCGTGAGTCAGCTCCTTATAGTAAGTAAAGTCAAGTTAGCTCAGAAATCAGTTTCATGATGGAAGTTTTAATGTTCAGCTCAGTTATATCCTTTCTTAGCAGGCACATCATGTCTACACTATTCCATACTTCTAAGACTTCAAAATATTCCTATCCATCATTTGAGGACGAATGATTTCAAGGGGGAGATAATGTAACACCCTGCATTTTTGGGCTAGACTTTGAACCGTCGTTCCTATATGTGTTAAGCTTCAATAACATGATTTGTATGTGATCACATGTGTCAAAATCATTATCATAGTGTGTTAAGTGCTTTCAAGGTGAAAAATATTCATAGGAATCACTTAGAACAAAGTTGAGCTAAGAACCCTTGATTCGGCCAAATCTTTGTACTCGATTCTACAAGGGTCTACTTTGAACGTGTATAACTTCTTATATACATAAAATTTTTCAGATCACAACCCACTAAACTATAGATAACTGAGTTATCTTTCCAACGATACCAATTTTTCCTTAATCCAATACCCGAGTAAAAAGTTATGACATTTTTTGTGAGTGGTAGTAAGCCAACGCGATTAGGATGCGGTGCGCCGGTTTCTCAACACGATATGTGATGCAATGCGTTTCTCTCCCAACGCGATTTGTAACACAACTTGGATCTTTCTCATATGTTGTTTCAACTTCTTAAGGGTCTAAGGTCACTTTGGTCATTTTCCCTCTCCCAAATTCGTCCATAATACATAATTAAAAGTTCCCAAGGAGCATTATTTGCCCTTTTATCCATAATTCCTCTCCAAGAAAGACTTCCTCTCTCAAGAACAAACCCTAACCTCCATCCAAGAACTTCAAAACTCCAGTACAATCTCTTCAAGAGAAACCAAGAATTAAGTTCCCTAATATAAGAATCTCAAGAAAAGCTTTCAAGATCATCTCCAAGGGTTTCAAAGTCAAGCTTTCTACATCAAATCAAGCCTATTATGGTATGTGGGGCTATTAACAAGGATTTTCTTTCACCCTTGTGCCCAAATTTCATGATTTTAAGATTTTATTTACTTGGTTTAAAGTAGGGTTTATACCCAAGTTTACATATTCTTGAAGCATTTGATTATTATGAGATTTAAAGCTTTAAGTTGATCAAGAAGTGCTTATGTTTATGTTTTATCTTATGAGATTTCTATCATGCATGAGATTGCACTATCTTGACTTGATATTGTTGAAGTATTTTTCAAGATTGTTATTGAGCATGAATTTTTGTTGTGTATTGACTTGAGTTTAAAGCATGGGTTTTAAGCTTTAAGTTTAAGTATTGAGATTTCAAGAAGATCATTCTCTTTAAGTTTTATTTGATAAATTCATACAAAGAATGAGTTTGAGTCAAGAATACTATGGTCTTAAGTTTCTTTGATGGTCTTATACCAAGATTTAAAGAAATATGGATCTTATGATCCTACGATAAAAGATGGAATCCACATTTATTCATTTGATTATAGTTTAAAGCAAAGAGAAATATAACTGGTTTTCATTATAAATCCTTATGCTAAGTTAAGGTGGATTTCCTAAATAGAGATCATATAAGTAATATAGGAGTAGTATTTAGCACCGAGTTATGTTTGATTCCAAGGTCTTATGCTCCAAAACTACGTGCCACCGTAGATTTTAATACCCATAAGTGGGTTCAGTATACTGATCATTCTAGCTAGGTTCTATTCTGATGGCAAGGGTAGAACAACTCTTCCAACGTGGGTAAGAGACGTTGGTCTCCATGATAGCTCACATGGTTTATGTCGGTTAAAAAAACCTCCCAAAAGAAAGATTAAAAGTACAACTTTTTGAACTATGTGTTTTGCCTCACAAGATTTATACAGTATGCTTTATTATTCATGATTTATGATTTTCAACTTTCAGTTATTGAAGCTAAAGGTGAGTCATTTACACTTAGAATGCAACATTTAAAATTTTATATGAATATTGAGTTATTGTTATACTTATGCATTCACCCCCATATGCTCAGTACATTCCAAAAGTGCCAATCCACATGTATGTCTATGTGCTACGTTGTCTCATAATGTAGGTATAAGTTTTAGCGCGCACATCATAATCAGTTTTAGCGCGCACATCATAAGTTTTAGCGTCCACATGCTCAGTACATTCCAGAGTCCTTTTGATTTGAGGACTTGAGTCAGGTTTAGTATGAGTAGTATCTTGTTTTTTTTCTTTATTCATTCGTATTGATTCGAGATAGCTGAGGTTCATGCCCCGACTACCTATAGTCAATATTAGTAGAGGCTTCATAGACAGTTAGTAGAGTGATGTATTTTATTTTGTTTTGGTTTTGTATAACTAGAGCTGTAATCATTTAAATAGTTTTGTTTTGAAGATGTTCAGCTAAGGATTTTCTTTCGCTTATTACTTCAAGTTTTATACATTTTATTCAGTTGCTCATGAGTTATACAGTGCAAGGGTTATCTTGGGATCACTTGTGGTCCTAAGTACTATGTGATTTCCAGGGGGTAGTCTCGTGGCATTAAATGTGATGAATGTACACTGATTCTCTAAGATGTATAGTTTGTTTGTCATCATCAAAAAAGAGGAAATTTTTTATATGTAGTTTTGATGATGAGTCGCTAACTGCAAAGGACCAGGTCCCTGGATGTGCAAGATATAGTATAGCTGTTACGCGTTGTCTGCACAGTTTTGTCGTTTTGTGTAACAAACTTGTAGGTGCTATTTTGTATTGATTAGGTCAGCTGGTCCAATGATCTTTCATACCTAATCATCACATAGTTATAAAAGAAAAGAGATGCCTCTTCATCAAAAGTTTTTTTGCACAAATCTAAAGAGTGAAGTGAGGCAGTTAAAACTCTATTTCAAGATTGCTCAAACATTTCTCATGTTCTTATCTTTGTAGTATACTTAAAAGTGAGTGAGTCTTCTTGAATCTTGGTTTGTAATCGACTACTCAAGATATAAGAGTAGTGATTTCAGTTTGTGTTGAGAGGTGCTTAGGTAGAGTTGCCTAAGCTTGTTGGTGGTTAGAGTTAACTAGGTTTTGAGGGACCTTGGTAGAGTTACCAAGATGAGCTTGTAATAGAGTTATTACAAGAGAAAGGAGCCTAGAGTTAGACTAAAGTCAAGATTGTAATTAGGAGGTTGATTATAGTGGATTTCTTGAGGTGCTTGTGAGGGAAATCCATGGTTTTTCCCTTCCCGAGTTTCCACGTAAAAATATTGTTTTTTTCTCTTCCTACACTATTTTTAATTTTCCTGCACTCTATTGTTTGATTGCTTGTGATCGACTCTGAGGGACCTAGTCCCTCACTTTATGGTGCAACCCCCAAGGGTTTCAACAAACACACAGAGGGAATAAAGTAGTATCTCACATAGACATGGCACAAGGTTGCATCACAAACTACTACCTATCCGATACATGCAATTTTTTGCTATGATTATCATGTCCCTAATTCTAATTCCATAATGGTATTCACAATATTCATACATATATACACATCACACAGTTAATTTTATTCTGGAGGGGTATTATTTTTATCAAAAGGTCAAAACAAAGTACATCAACTGCCTTAGATACTTATTTGTCTCCTAGATACACAAAAACAAAACACAATACGAAATAAAACACAATATAACATAATATTTCTCTAGATATGCATGTTCTACAATCATACTACAAACGATAGGAAAAGAAGCATGACAAAAAAACCCCACGATGGCTATGGTATACCCCACCCTAACTAAAAGACTACGCACTTCCCTAGTGTGTGAAAATATAAAGCAAGGTAATAAGGACATACTTAGGACTCACTAAGAGTCTGGGGTATCTCAACTAGCGGTGGTGGTGGTAGAGGTATAGAATGACTAAAAGATGCACATATCATGGTTGTAGCTTGTCGTACTGAATCACCTACTTTGGATACCCTAGAATCATGTGTGGCCTATTTTATGGCCTGGTCAAATAGAATAGAGGGGTCCTATTGGTCCTCCCTTGTAGATTTCTTGGTCCCCACAACTAGGATTGTCTCCTCATACTCTTCAAACAAATCAAAATATCTAGGGTAACGTTGAGGAACATGCTGAGCAACTGGAGGAAATCCCAGAATCTAGCTCTCATTAAAAGAGTGTATCTCTGCTCACAGTATGGATACCTCCTCCTAAATATCACCTAAGTTAGGAGCCTCTACACTGTTGAACTGAGACAATACCTGGCTCTCAAAAGCATTAATATATGTATGCAATTTATTAGAGAACTCCAATATCTCAGTTTAGAGTGCAACCCGTATCCTAGTCTCAGTAGTTTATAGTGTAATCTGGACCAAAGGCCGGATCTACCCATACAACAATACTAGCTCTGTCTCCACATTCTTGATTTGGGTATCAGTCACATCCTGGCACTCCACTAAGCACTGTAAGAACTCATGTGGTACCATTATCGAACCTATGGCTGGAGTTGTAAAATAGGGATGGGGGCACAAAAGTTTCCCTAATCAGCTCAAAACTGGAAGCCAGGGTTGAAGTAGAAGTCGCTGGCCACTCTCTCCTTGTGTTCTCATTTTAGGTTCATCTCGATGCTCCCCCATCTCAAACTTAGCATGAACACTTTCCAACATCTATCTCAAGTCGATCAATATGCTCTACCAAAACTGAAGTCCCCTCAAATGGGTGGGAATCACTATCGAAGGTGCACAAGCTCTATGGGAAAGGATCGGGTTTGCCAGATCTTTGATCATACTCATTTGTGTGATGATCATTACCTCTAATATCCTATCAATGTTTGTGATCTCATGAACTTCTGCCTTATCACATAATTACTAAATGAAGAAAGGGTAGGGCATAATTGTCAAATCCCTGAATGCTCTATCATGTAACTCATACATGATAACTGATGCAAAGTCGACCTCATATACTGCTTTCAAGATACAATCAATGCAGCTAGGTCCTATGTCAATATATTGTCCACAACAGTCGAACACAATTGAAAATAAACCAAGATCCACCATAATTTAGCAGCAAAATGCAGTGTTGCCTTCTTGATACTCCCTTTCCTCAATCTAGGGGCATTATCTCCCATGTTAAAAATTAGATTGACGATCCATCTTACCAAATCTAACCTCTGTCTCTTATGATCTGTATCTTTCATTGACTTTTTTCCCAGTGAAAACCTCAATCTCTAATCATACTTAATAGTAGATGTCGGGGCTACATAATTAGGACCCAAAAGTACTCGACCAATGTTCATCACTGAAAGATCAACTTGAAACCCTCTCACCAATGTAGACTCTAACTGTGGCTGTGTTACGCCTCTTCCATCTCTAGGTGTGGTCAAAGAAACTTAGTGGCATGAGACACATAAAACTCATGAACCAAATCCTGACTTTAAGAACCCTAGGGTCTAATTATCCACCCCAGCGGGTATGATCAAACATATCCTATACGTTTGGTGCCTCTGCTATCCCCAAAAACTCAATACTTCTCTCATCCCAAATGGACCTAGTATGTCAAAAGGCCTCAGTAATGAAACTATATCGCTCATAAAGTGCCTTCACCCCTGCTACATACTACCTCGGGTTTACCTCAACAATAAGCAATTTGAGGTATGTGTAGACTTTGAAGCTTGGTCATTCTATAGTGAACTGGTATGCTGAGGATCTTAAGCAGGGAGATTTATGGATGGTGTTGGAGATGAGGGCACCTGATGTGAGGCCTGATCTATACCCTCCTTAGACTAGGGTGGTGTTGATGCTGATTAATCATCTAACCCCTCCTTATACTGGGGTCCTATATATTTTTCTACTTTACTATATCAAAGTTACCCTCCTCCTCAAAAGCCGTCTCTTCCTCCTCAGATTATGGAGAGTGTGGGGGGTGAAGTCCTGGATGACTTCATCCTTTGACTAGAAACTAGTATGGCTGTGACTGTCTGGGCTCTATCCTGTGTAGATGTAGGACGATATCCCTACTGTGTCCGTTCTAGTAGAGAATGCCAAGGGTTGCTGCAATAATAGCCCTAGTTGCAGCTTATTTCTATCTCCTAGTTCATAGGGATGCTAGTCTATCCTGGATAATTGAGTACTCCTCCACCAAGCCACTGTGCTCAATAGATTTGTCCTGATGTCTCAATATATCTTCCCTCTTCGTCGAAGACTTTGGTTCCATAGAACCTAAAAAAGCAAGTGGTAGTGCCTGAAAAAGAGTAAGGGATTGCAAAATTTGAAGAAAATTAAAATTATTAAACTTTAAATTATTCCCAAATTAACATCCCTATATATTAAACTTTAGCCCATTCCAGTCCAATATTGCATATATAACTTGTATAAACTTTCAAAACACAACCAAAGCACACTAACTTTTGGGTTTCATCAACCTTTTCAACTCCTACTTCCATTTAGGGCATGATCACAGAGTTTTATTTCAAGAACAATGCACCAGTTTTAACTTTTTGACTGTTCTAGGCTCCCACATATAAGTTTGTTTATTTTTACATAATTTTCAAGAAATATGCATACCAGCATTCTTACTTTTGGTTTAACACAAGATAATACTATGAGGATCCAAGAATTTTACCTTTTATTTCAAGAGATGGAAGTAAAAATTGAAAACATGAAGAAGAACCCTAGTTTGAATGTGTAATACATGCAATTGGGCATGTTGGTACTGAGAAAAAATAGAGTCCTTGTCTTATATAAAGTGTATAATAAGTTAAAAGGTTTGAATATGAGAGGGAGTTAGAAATTTTGAGTTTAATGAGGTTTTACAACTAGGTTAAGCCACTTAAATAACCCTAGGGGGTCGGTTTTTGGTCGGGTCCTTATGGGCTGGCCTAGATTTTAAAAAGAAATTGGTCCCAAAATTTTGGGCACCTACAGTGCCATTTACGGCCCGTAGGTGTCACCTACAGTCCGTAAGTAACAGGTCATAGGTGACCTTATGTTTTGGGAAATTTTTGGCTCTTTAAAATTTATGTTCTGACACTTATGGGACCACTTATGAGGTCGTGAGTGGAACTTACTACCCCATAAATAGGTCCGTAAGTAAAAACTTAGAGGCTCTCAAATCCTCAAAATTTCTTTCTGACATTTATTGCACAACTTACCTGGCCGGAGTAGGGCTTATGACCCCTATAGATGGGTTAAGAAGTCCCCTTACCTGGAACTTTTTAGATTTAGCAATATTTTATTGTGTTCCTGGTTCATCTCATGATATACTCCTATAAAAAATAAAAGCACGTTATCACTAAAAAAATGTGTTTCCTCTTACTCAGTGCTCAATTTAGCATCACGACACAACGTGGCTATGTTTGTTACTTAGACTTCACCAACAAGCCCATGATTTGTCTCTCATATTGTACTTGATTTAACGTTGTGGCACAGTTTGGGTACTTTGATTACTTAGACTTCATTAAGGTAACTATAGAAATAAACTCTAGGATCACCAACACAATTTATTATTGAGACCACCCTCATGTCAGGGGGCTACTTCATGGTTCTTCAAACATCGAAGGTGACCTCCCTATTATTTAACCTGAACTTAAGCTCCCCCTTCTCTATATCCACCAATGCTTTTCTCGTGGACAAAAATGGTCTTCCAAGGATTATGGGCATTTCAAAGATAACTTCACAGTCCAAAACAATAAAGTCAACCAGAAAGATGAAGTTGACTACCTTGACTAAGACATCAAACGATATGCCCATGGGCTTCTTCACTGTACGTTTTGCCATCAACAACGACATCTTCATTGGTTCTGAAGGCCTCGGTCCCAATTGTTTGAGCACTTCCAGTGAAATCAAATTAATGTTGGCACCCAACTCACATAACGCTCTGGAAAACCTAGATGTCCCAATGGTGCATAGGATCGTGAATGCTCCAAGGAAACACTTTATTTGCGCCAGAGATCGAGAAGTGATCGCACTACAATAGTGCAACCCACCAGAATCCTTAAAATAAATATTTTTCTTCTTTGTTACTAACTCCTTCACATATTTTGCATATCTAGGCATTTGCTTGTGAGCTTCTAAATGAGGGATATTAAGAATCAACTCCTTTAGCATAACAATGAAATTTTTGAACTTCCCTTCTTCCTTTTTCTTCTTCAACCATTAAGAAAATGGTAGGGGAGGTCGTGGAATTATCTGTACTACTGGCTCATAGGCCTTTTCCTTACCTTTATTCTTCTCAGCACTATGGTCAACAACTATCAACTTTTCTAACTCTTCTTCAGGTGTTTGATCAACCTTAACACTATCATTCCTTGGAACATCAATCGTGGGAATGAGGGGATCAATAGTTGCCTTAATACTTTGAGTGGTGATGTCTAGACAATAATCATCATTTTTAGGATCCTACACTGTGTTACTCAGAAAGGTGCCCGACTACCTCTAATTAAATGTTGTAGACATTTTCCCAAACTGCTACTCCAATTGCTTTATCACAGTAGAATGGAACTCCACCTACTGGGTCAATGCTAAAATGTCTGCCTTAATCTCCTTAAGGTAATTTCCTGACTTTATTGACCCTTTACTAGCTTTGACAACATATCTTCCATCCCTGACTCAGTGTCACAGTTTCCTGGTAAAACATATACACCACTCTTTTTCTCATAATCATCCTTGCATCTCCATTCACCATCCGACTTTCAGATCTTATCTCTGTATCTATCCCTGTAGTAGTTTTGACCTTGGTTTTCTTACCCCTGGCTCAAAAATCTCTGTAGCTATCCCCACAATAGTTTTGACCTTACTTTTCTTTCCCCTAGGCTCAAAAACCCGCCAACTCTCTATCTAGGTATTTTTCCTCTTCTTCTAAATCATAATCATATAATTTAAAGAACTTACCTGGTACGCCCACTTTGTCCACCTTCTCAGAATTAATTATTGAAAATTGCTTTGTTAACAACCTAACCTCTATCCTTAGTTGAGAAACTTCTTGTGCCACTTTGTCATCAAAAACTCTATGCTCATTGGAAGCACCAATAGTATAAGTGTCGGTGCCTCGCTCAGCCTCCCGAGTATGCCACCCTCGATTGGTGAGAAAGATCTAATCTAATATCTCTAATGTTACCTCCCAACATAGGCATATGAATGCTCCACCAGTAATAGTATCTAGTATACCTTTTGAACTGGTGTTAAGGGCTCGATAGAAGATCTCAAGCAAGTTGCTTCCCCCTATTCTATGATTTGGCACCTTCATCAATTTTTAAACCAAAATCTTGCCTCATACATCGATTCAGAGTGCAACTGCCTAAAATTATATATCTCATCTTTCAACTAAATCATTCTAGATGGTGGAAATAAATGATCTAAAAACATTCTCCGCACCTCATTCCAAGTAGTGATTGATCCTTGAGGAAGTTCCCCTGACCATAATGTAGATTCCCCAATTAGAGAGAAAGGAAAAAACTTGAGTCAAAAAGCTTCTTGATCTACCTCGAATATAGTGTATGATGAGAAAATCCTAATAAAATTAATATGGTGCATGTTTTTATCATCAGTGGGCAAGCCCGCAAATACACCCATCAGGTTCAACAACAACATCATAGCACAGGCGATATCAAACTTCACATTAGATGGAAGTGCAGGAGGAATAATATCTCATGTATCAGTAGGATCAATATATCCCAACTCCTCCACTGGGTCATCATACGGAGGTAAGTACTGATAGGCTGTGATTACTTGAGCTCTACCCTTCTATCTTTATCTTAATTTTTGCTAAGGTCTGCTTGATGATATACTCCATGTCTTTGTCTCACTAGCTTTGCCTCCTTATCTATATGATGGTCCTTTGCATCCCTTTAAATATTGTCTTCCACTAGTAATCTATACGTAGTCTAATCTACAATCTCTTGAGCAACACCATACGGAGAGGAAGGCACAATATTTGGGTTATCCCAAACCCCTTCAAGACTACTATAATGACCCTTAAGGTCATTTTTCATATTTTGACTTATTTTTTCCATTAGGTATTTCCCATAGTTTCCCCAAGTCATTTATGACTTACTGGGACTGACAGTTCGATTATCGGACAGTTTGTTTGGTTCTTAAATCCAATTTCCTATTTAGAAGTCTTCACTGGTTCTAAATGGCCACTGAGAAAAAACTTCAGAAAAATAATTTCAAATGTGAATTTTGACTTCTCCATCAGCTCAAAAATAGTGTTTTAAGGCTAGGTGGACCTTTGGTTCGGGTCCCAATTCACTGGAGGTCATTTTGACACATTGGTCGAAAAGTTAGAAAATTGGCAATTTGGGTGTGGGAGACATATTTGGTCAAAACAAACTCGGATAGAAAATAAAACTTTTCCATTACATCAATAACACTAAATTTATTATGGTTACACAGTTCATTTACAAAAATTCGCTTCTGAATGAATCTCGAGGCATTACTGGAAACTTGGAAAATTTTCCAAGTTTGCTGGTGCTGGTGCATGGCAATCGCACAAGGATAATCATGATCATACTATGGAAATTGCAAGAGGCCTATGGCAATCACACAAGGGTGATTATAGTCCAAGGGATGGTGATATAAAAATCTCTTTACTTGTACGGGTATAAATAAACCCCCAATGCCATAATTTTGGCTATTTTCTCATAATCCTTGAGAACTAACCCTAAAAGGGTATGATAACTAAATTGTGTTTTGTAGGTGACTTGGGATCTTGATTAACATATTTTATCATAATCATCATCCAAACTAAGGTAGTATTTCATCCTTTTCTTGATGAATTTCTTGGTCTTTTGTAATACCCCGATCGTTCTTTAAGCCTAAATCTGTCTTTTGAGTGGATAAGGGTGTCCAAAAAAGTGATTGATGTTTATATTGTGTTGTATTTCTCTAATTTCTACTTTTTTTTATGTAGAGCATTGCAAAATCTTTCCATCGATACCAATTTCATCGAAATCCGACATCGGAAGAGGAAGTTATGGCCATTTTACTAATCGATGTTGGAATCACCCAGGCCTGACGGTAGACCTGAAGAACCGCCAAGTCCTTGGTGGAACTTCAATTGTCCCATCAAACGAAGGAAGTAACCTCTTTTTTTGGCCATCGTGTGACGGCCAAAATGGTGGGATGCCAAAAATTTACGAACTGTTAAGGGGACCGTCAAGTCGAGGTAGAATGTCCCGTTTCTAGCCCCCGAGTGACGAACGATTTGGTGCACCAACAATTTCCTGAAGGATTATCACTTCGACCATCGCGTCGAGGAAGAAAGTCCTAGTTTTGGCACTCGAGTGACAGACAATCTGGTGGACCATCAGTTCCTCTGACGGACCGTCAGTTCGACCATCACAGACCTAATCAACAATTTTTTTAACTCATTTTTAGGGGCATTTTAGTCATTTCCTCCCATTTTGGTCTTTTATATATATATCCAAGTATAGAAGAGAAGTTCATTTTTCTCATTTCTCTTCCATAACCCTCTAGAAACTAGGGTTTCTTCAAAAGTCCTAAATCAAATCTTCTCCAAGAAATTCAAAATTTTTCCAAAGATTTGACCAAGTTGTTCAAGAATTGAGTTCTCCTAGTCAAAGGCATCAATAAACTTAGCTCAAAATTGTAAATAAGAGTTTCCAATCAAGCTTGTTCATCATAAAGAAAATCATAATCCAAGGTATGTGGGGCTTGAACAAGAATATCCTTTCATTCTTATGCCCAAAGAATTGATTTTTACTATTGGAATTTCATGATTTTGTAAGAGTGTTTATATCCAAATTACTTTATCATTGATTTATGAGAATCGAGCTATTCAAGATTAATATACATGACTATTTCTTTGTTTTATTTCTTAAATTGAGAATTTATGCTTTGAATTGTACATTGCTACTATGAATTGACGATTTCTAAGTGATAAATGATAAGAGTCATGATTTTAAAAATTTTCCATTAGAAGTTGATTATTGAATATATATATATATATATATAGATATTGATCTTGAGAGTCAAGAATGAGTCCTATGATATTTTCTTAAAGCTTTTGATATTTGAAATGATTTGATAAGCAAGCGTACTTGGTGTTGAGAAAGATTGTTTTGATGTTGAGTCGAGTTAGGAATCCACAGTTGTATATGAATTATAGATGAGATATATTTATATTTTGCTCTTTATTATAGACCCATGAGTTTATATTGATTAAGGTGGATTTCCTAACGCGTTCTGAGCTAAGTCTAGGAGAAGTATTTAGCATTGAGTGGGAAATGTGGTATTTCCTCGGAACTACGTGCCACCATAGGATTGATATTGATAATTGTGGGCCAGAGGCCGAGTATGAGCTTGTGATCATGAAGTTGAGGTTGTACTCCCTAGCAAGAGTATGATGCTCTCGCCAATGTGGGGTTCTCTCCTTAGGAGGGCAAAACGTTAGACTCCATGCGGCTCACATGGTTTATGTTGGTTATAAGAAACTCACAAGTCCATAATAGTCTAAGTTTCTTGAGTTACCAATTTACTCTAAGTCATGAGTCAAAGAGTTTGAGTTGAGTCCAATGATTTATTAGATTTATGAAACATGTGTTATTATTGATGATTTATGGAAATTAAGTTTCAGGAAATTCAAGCGAAGATAGTCATTATTGTCAGCATGCATGATTTTATATTACATTTATGATATTATTTAAAAATATTGCATACACCCCCACATACTCAATACATTCCCAAGTACTGATTTCCATACTCTTCTGTGTTCTATATTTTCTTGTGATGTAGGTTCAGGTGATCAGTCTCAGCAGCGACAGTGATCTTCGAGTACCTTCATCTACATTTCAGCAGTTGGTGAGTCCTTATGGTTTGAGGACCTATGTCCCTGATTTTTTCTTGTGAATAGATGGTTATTTCCTTTTAGATTAGTACGAGTCAATTAGGGAATCTTTCCCAATGGCTCTTTAGTCTTATGTAGTAGAGGCTTTGTCAAACTAGAGTACCAATATGTATAAAAATTTTAGTATTTTGATTGTACAACCAGTACTTCATCATATTCCAATATGTTCATGACAGGATTGTTCTTCCTTGTTTTAGCTTGATTATTATCATAGTGAGTTCTAAAAGTGATGACAGGTTGGAAGGGTTAGCTTGGGGCCACATGTGTCCTTAAGCATCATGTGACATCTCAGGATAGGTTCTTGGGGTATTACAAGCTTTGTATTAGAGCCTAATGTTTAAAGAGTCCTAGGGAGTTCGAGAAGCCGCGTTGCGTAGAGTCTTGATCATCGGTGTGTAGCGCGCCACATCTATGAGCATGAGGCTACAGGGAGATTTAGGAAAAGTTTCTTCTTTCTTTCAAAAGTGTATCGTGCCAATGACTATTTCTCTCTGCTATTAATTCGTGCTCTATTATGACAAAAAATGCCTTCTCGTAGAGCTCGCAAAAACAATGAACGACCTCAACCTGTTGATTCTTTAGGTGAGATGGTGTCACACGCTAAATTCTGGGCAGCTTTTTACGTGCTAGCCTAGGCGGTTACCGCTAATGCTCAGACCCATGCATAGGTTATTGTTCTACCTCTGTAAGAAGGTAATTCAGCGGCATCTTGGGTTTGTGACTTTATGCGGATGAATCTACCAGAGTTTTATGGGTCACAGATAGTGAGGAACCGCAGATGTATTTGGATAAAGTTAGAAAGATCACTCTGATTATGCATGTGACTGAGGAGGAGAGTGTTGAATTGGCTGCCTATCGAATGAAAGATGTTGCATATAATTGGGTGGAGATATGGAAGAAGAGTAGAAGGGGGAATGCTGCTCCCATGACTTGGCAGTTGTTCCAGGATGCATTCTTAGATAGATTCTTTCCCCCGGAGATGAGGGAAGACAAATTAGATGAATTTATGAACTTTAAACAGGGCCCCATGACAGTTAAGGAGTATTGTCATAAGTTTAACCAATTATCTAAGTATGCTACCGGTATGATGACTGATACTAGAGCTAGTATGAGTAAGTTTTTGACTGGTGTATCTGGTTATGTTGTGAATGAATGTAGATCCGCTATGCTTAATAGGGACATGGACCTTTCAAGACTAATAATTCATGCCCAGCAGATTGAAGTGAACAAGGTAAAGGAGAGAGATAGAGTAAGGGAAAATAAGAGAGTTAGATCAGAGCAGCAGGGATATGGTCAGACTAAATTTTTTGGAGGGAATCTCCCTCAGTCTCAGAACCGTTCACTTGTGCCAGCGCCTTCATCAACCAATGCTCCCACATTCAGAATTAGGCAGGAGCTGGGTAATAGGCCTACTATGTCAAGGTCCCAGGACAGTGTGAGTAACAAACCTTGTCCTCCCCATGTCCGAAGTATGGTAGGGATCATCCTGGTGAGTGCTTTATCGATCGGAGGGGTTGTTTTGGTTGCGGTAAGTTGGACCACAGATTCAGGGATTACCCATACGCTAGACATGGGAGTCGTCATGTTCGTCCCCGGAGTCAGTCTATTAGTGCTCCAGCCCCTTTAGTCCGTCCTATTCTTCCCCAGGGTGCCTCATCTAGTACTGCTAGTGGTCAGCGCCAGAATTTCTTTTATGCTATACCACCCCACCAGGAGAAGGAGGATTCGCCAGATGTTGTTACTGGTATACTCTGTGTATTTTATTTTGAGGTGGATATGTTGATGGACCCTGGGTCAAGTCTTTCTTATGTGACTCCATTGGTGGCTGTGAATTTTGAAATCAGTGCTGAAAAGATTCTTGAGCCTTTTCTAGTTTCTACTCCAGTAGGGGAATTTGTTATTTCTAAGAAAGTGTATAAGAAGTGTCCTATCACTGTCCTTAACAGAATCATGTTTACAGACTTGATTGAGCTAGACATGGTTGATTTTGACATTATTTTGGGTATGGATTGACTTCATTCTTGTTATGCGTCTATAGACTGTCGTACCCATGTAGTCAAGTTTCAGTTTCCCAATGAGCCAGTTTTTGAGTGGTCTGGAAATTCTGTAGCTCCCAAGAGTCATTTTATATCCTACCTTAAGGCCAGGAAATTGATATCCAAGGGTTGTATCTATCATTTGGTTCGAGTTAAAGACACTAAGTCTGAGACTCCGACTATTTAGTCTATTAGAGTTGTCAATGAATTTCTTGATTTTTTCCTGGAAGATCTCCCAGGGGTACCTCTCAATAAAGAGATAGAATTCGGGATTGATCTTCTTCCCTCTATGCAACCTATTTATATTCCTCCGTATCGTATGGCCCCTGCAGAACTTAAGGAGTTGAAAGAGCAACTCAAAGATCTTCTTGATAAGGGTTTCATAAGGCCTAGTGTATCTCCTTGGGGAGTACCCATTCTATTAGTGAAAAAGAATGATGGTTCATTGCGTGTGTGCATTGACTATCATCAACTTAACAAGGTCACCATAAAAAACAAGTACCCTCTTCTCAGAATTGATGACCTGTTTGATCAGCTGCAAGGTGCTAGTTAATTCTCGAAAATAGATTTGAGATCTGGCTATCACCAACTTAAAGTCAGAGAGTGTGATATTCCAAAGATAGCTTTCCGCACCTGTTATGGTCATTTTGAATTCCTGGTCATGTCCTTCGGTCTAACAGATGCCCCAACAACATTTATGGACCTTATGAATCGGGTGTTCAGATAGTACCTGGATATGTTTGTTATAGTGTTCATAGGTGATATTCTTGTATACTCCCAAAATGAGACCGATTATGCACATCATCTCCAAATTGTCTTGCAAACCCTTAGAGATCATCAGTTTTTGCCAAATTTAGCAAGTGTGAATTTTGGCTAAGGTCAGTTGCCTTTTTGGGTCATATTATTTCTTTTGAAGGTGTTCAAGTTGATCCTCAAGAGATAAAAGCTGTAAGAAATTGGCCTAGACCTATTTCCCCATCTGATATTAGGGGTTTCTTGGGTCTAGCTGGCTACTACCGTCGTTTTTTCAAAGGTTTCTCTTCCATTGCTTCTTCTTTGACCCGGTTGACCCAAAAGAAAGTTAAATTTTTGTGGTCTGATATTTGTGAGAAGAGTTTTCAGGAGTTTAAGATTCGACTCACTTTAAACCCAGTGATGACCCTGCCTAATAGTGTAGATGATTTTATGGTGTATTGTGATACTTTGAGAGTTGGTTTAGGGTGCGTGTTGATGTAGAAGGGTAAGGTTATAGCCTATGCCTTCCGAAACTTGAAGCCTATTGAGAAGAATTATCCGACCCATGATCTCGAATTAGCTGCAGTGGGTTTTGCCTTGAAAATTTGGAGACACTACCTGTACGGTGTTCATGTTGATGTTTTTATGGATCACAAAAGTTTATAGTATGTGTTTACTTAGAGAGAGTTGAACCTTCGGCAGAGGCGATGGTTGGAATTGCTAAAGGACTATGATATGAATGAGTTGTATCACCCGGGCAAGGCCAATATAGTGGCAGATGCCCTTAGCAGATCTTCCATGGGAAGAGTAGAACATATAGAAAAAGATAAGAATGAGTTAGCCCGCGAAGTGCATTGTTTGTCTAGGTTAGGTGTTAGATTGCTTGACTCATCTGAGGGTAATATTTGGGTTCAGAGTAGTTCCAAATCTTCCCTAGTTTCGGAAATGAAGGAGAACCAGGATATGGATTCTCGTTTGGTTGAACTGAAAGGGTCCGTCAAAGACCAAAAAGTTGAGGTTTTCTCCTAAGGGGGAGATGGTGTATTGATATTTCAGAATAGATTGTGTATGCCTAATTTTGATGATTTGAGGAAGAGAATTATGGCTGAAACGTATGGCGCGCGGTACTCTATTCATCCTGGTGCTACCAAGATGTACCGCGATTTGCGGAAAATTTATTGGTGGAATGGTATGATATGGGATATAGCAAAGTTTGTAGAGAAGTGTGCAACTTGCTAACGGTGAAGAAAGAGCACTAGAGACCCGGTGGTATGATGCAAGAATTTAGCATTCCTACTTGGAAGTGGGAAGTGGTGGACATAGATTTCGTAATTGTTTTTCCTCTCTCACATCGTCATCATGATTCTATTCGGGTCATTGTAGACAGGTTGACTAAGTCAACACATTTCCTTCCAGTACATATATTTTTTACCGCTGAGGACTATGCTAAGCTGTATATCCGAGAGTTAGTCAGGTTGCATGGAGTTCTGTTGGCTATCATCTCCGATAGAGGTACCCAATTTACTTCTCATTTTTGAAGGGCTTTTCAAAAGGGTCTCGGTACCCAAGTTCATCTTAGCTTTGCTTTTCATCCGCAGACCGACGGTCAGGCTGAGAGGACTATCCAGACTTTGGAGGATATGTTGAGGGCATGTGTTCTTGATTTCAAAGGAAGTTGGGATAAACATTTTCCATTGATTGAATTTGTGTATAACAATATTTTTCATGCTAGCATTGGAATGGCTCCGTTTGAAGCTTTGTATGAGAGGAGATGTAGATTACCCATAGGTTGGTTCAAAGTGGGTGAGGCTACGGTGATTGGACCTGATGCTGTGTTCGAGGATATAGAGAAAGTTAAGTTGATTCAGGAGAGATTGAAGATATCCTAGAGTCGCCAGACATCGTATGCAGATGTTAGGAGAAGAGCTCTTAAGTTTGAAGTTGATGATTTGGTGTACTTGAAAATTTCGCCCATGAAAGGGGTGAGAAGATTTTGCAAGAAAGGAAATCTTAATCCCCGATATGTTGGCCCTTATAGAGGTTTGCAACATATTGGGAAAGCATCTTTGAGATTGAGTTACTTGCAGAGTTATCAACTGTCCATCCTGTCTTTCATATTTCTATGCTCAAGAAACATGTTGGTGATTCTGTTGTTGTTGATCCGCCAAAAAGCTCTGATGTTCAGGATAGCCTTTCTTATGATGAAGTTCCAGTCGAGATCCTAGATTATCAAGTCCGTAGACTAAGGAACAAAGAAGGTCCCTTGGTTAAAGTTCTATGGTGAAATCAATCAGTTTAGGTGCTACTTGGGAAGCAGAAGAAAATATGCGAGTTAAGTACCCCCATCTCCTATCCACGAGTTCGAATCAAGCGAAAGGTACTATTCTTCCTCAATTCAGTTGTGCATTCAGCTATATGATTACTTTCTCTATGATTCATGCTTTATGTACCGTACTCAAAAGTTTAGAGTAAAGTAAGCCCTTCGAGTGGGTCATTCCAGCTGTGCGTCCTCATTTTCTCTTGTTCTTGACCTATCTGGCAACATTTGAGGATGAATGATTCCAAGGGGGAGATATTGTAATACCTCGATCGTTCCTTAAGACTAAATCTATATTTTGATTGGACAGGGGTGGCTTCTAAAGTTATTGATGTTTATATTTTGTTTTATTTCTATAATTTCTACTTTTTGTTATGTAGAGCATTTCATAAGCTTTCCATCGATACCAATTTCATCAAAATCCGACATCAGACGAGGAAGTTATGGCTATTTTACTAAGCGATGTCGGAATCACCCAGGCCTAACGGTAGACCTGAAGGACCGCCAAGTCCTTGGTGGACCGTCAATTGTCCCGTCAAGCCAAAGCAGTAACCTCTTTTTTTGGCCATCGTGCGACGGCCAAAATAGTGGGTCGCCAAAAATTTGATGGATCGTCAAGGGGACCGTCAAGTCATGGAAGAATGTCCCATTTCTGGCCCTCGAGTGACAGATGATCTGGTGCACCATCAATTTCCTGATGGATCATCACTTCGACCATCACGTCGAGGAAGAAAGACCTAGTTTTGGCACTCGAGTGATGGACAATCTGGTGGACCGTCAGTTCGACCGTCATAGACCCAATCGATAATTTTTTTAACTCATCCTTAGGGGCATTTATGTCATTTCCTCCCATTTTGGTCTTGTATATAGATATCCAAGTAGAGAAGAGAAGTTTATTTTTCTCTTTTCTCTTCCATAACCCTCTAGAAACTAGGGTTTCTTCAAAAATCCTAAATGAAATCTTCTCTAAGAAATTCAACAATTTTCCAAAGATTTGACCAAGTTGTTCAAGAATTGAGTTCTCCTAGTCAAAGGCATCAAGAAAATTAGCTCAAAAGTGTAAAGAAGAGTTTCCAATCAAGCTTGTTCATCATAAAAAAAATCATAATCCAAGGTATGTGGGGCTTGAACAAGAATATCCTTTCATTCTTGTTCCCAAAGAATTGATTTTTACTATTGGAATTTCATGATTTTGCAAGCGGGTTTATATCCAAATTACTTTATCATTTATATATGAGAATCGAGCTATTCAAGATTGATATACATGACTATTTCGTTGTTTTATTTCTTAAATTGAGAATTTATGCTTTGAATTGTACATTGCTACTATGAATTGATGATTTCTAAGTGATAAATGGTAAGAGTCATGATTTTAAAAATTTTCCATGAGAATTTGATTATTGAATATATATATTGATATTGAGCCTGAGAGTCAAGAATGAGTCCTATGCTGTTTTCTTGAAGCTTTTGATATTTGAAATGATTTGATAAGCAAGTGTACTTGGTGTTGAGAAAGATTGTTTTGATTTTGAGTCGAGTTAGGAATCCACAGTTGTATATGATTTACAGATGATATATATTTATATTTTGCTATTTATAATAGACCCGTGATTTTATATTGATTAAGGTGGATTTCCTAATGCGTTCTGAGCTGAGTCTGGGAGGAGTATTTAGCACCGAGCGGGAAATGTAGTATTTTCTCGGAACTACGTGCCACCGTAGGATTGATATTGATAATTGTGGGCCAGAGGCCGAGTATGAGCTTGTGATCACAAAGTTGAGGTTGTACTCCCTAGCAAGAGTACGACGCTCCCGCCAATGTGGGGTTCTCTCCTTAGGAGGGAAAAATGTTAGACTCCATGCGGCTCACATGATTTATGTCGGTTATAAGAAACTCACAAGTTCATAATAGTCTAAGTTTCTTGAGTTACCAAGTCACTCGAAGTCATGAGTCAAAGAGTTTGAGTTGAGTCCAATGATTTATGAGATTTATGAAGCATGTGTTATTATTGATGATTTATAGAAATTAAGTTTCAGGAAATTCAAGCGAAGAAAGTCATTATTGTCAGCATGCATGATTTTATATTACATTTATGATATTATTTAAAAATGTTGCATACACCCCCACATACTCAGTACATTCCCAAGTACTGATTTCCATACTCTTCTGTGTTCTATATTTCCTTGTGATGTAGGTTCAGGTACTCAGTCTCAGCAACGACAGTGATATTTGAGTACCTTCATCTATATTTCCGCGGTTGGTGAGTCCTCATGGTTCGAGGACCTATGTCCCTGATTTTGTCTTGTTAATAGATGATTGTTTTCTTTCAGATCAATACGAGTAAGTTGGAGAATCTGTCCCAATGGCTCTTCAGTCTTATGTAGTAGAGGCTTTGTCAAACTAGAGTAACAATATGTACCAAAATTTTAGTATTTAGATTGTACAGGCCAGTTCTTCGTCATATTACAGTATGTTCTTGACAGGATTATTCTTCCTTATTTTAGCTTGATTATTGTCATAGTGTGTTCTAAAATTGATAACAAGTTGGGAGGGTTAGCTTGGGGCCACTTGTGGCCTTAAGCACCCTGTGATGTCTAGGGATAGGTTGTTAGGGTGTTACAAGCTTGGTATCAGAGTCTAAGGTTTAAAGAGTCCTAGGGAGTCTGACAAGCCGCGTTGCGTAGAATCTTGATCATCGATGTGTAACGCGCCACATCTATGAGCAAAAGGCTACGGGGCATTTTAGGAAAAGTTGTTTCTTTCTTTCAAAAGTCTATCATTCCAATGACTGTTTCTCTCTTCTATTAATTCGAGTTCTATATGACTGAAAATGCCTCCTCCTAGAACTCGTTGAAACCACGAACGACCTCAACCCATTGATCCTTTAGGTGAGACGGTGTCCCACACAGAATTCCAGGTAGCTTTTCATGTGCTAACCTAGGCGGTTACCGCCAATGCTCAGACCCATGCATAGGTTATAGTTCCACCTCTGCAAAAAGGTAATTTAGCGACAGCTTAGGTTTGTGACTTTATACGGATGAATCTTCCAGAGTTTTATGGGTCAAAGGCATGAGGGGACCCACAAATCTATTTGGATGAAGTGAGAAAAATCACTCAGATTATGCATGTGACTGAGGAGGAGAGTGTTGAATTGGCTACCTATCGAATGGAAAATATTTCATATGATTGAGTGGAGATATGAAGGAAAAGTAGAGGGGGAATGCCACTCCTATGACTTGGTAGTTGTTCCAGGACATGTTCTTAGATAGATTCTTTCCCCCGGAGTTGAGGGAAGCGAAATTAGAAGAATTTATGAACTTGAGACAGGGCCCCATGACAGTTAAGGAGTATTGTCATAAGTTTAACCAATTATCTAAGTATACTCCCGGTATGATGGATGATTCTAGTGCTAGTATGAGTAAGTTTTTGACTGGTGTATCTGGTTACGTTGTGAAAGAGTGTAGATCCGCTATGCTTAATAGGGACATGGACCTTTCAAGACTAATGATTCATGCTCAGCAGATTGAAGCGGACAAGGTGAAAGAGATAGATAGAGTAAGGGTAAATAAGATAGTTAGATCAGAGCAGCAGTGGTATGGTCAGACTAAATTTTTTGAAGGGAATCGCCCTCAGTCCCAGAATCGTTCACTTATGCCAATACCTTCATCAACCAGTACTTCTGCATTCAGAATTAGGCAGGAGTAGGGTAATAGGCCTATTATGTCCAGGTCCCAGGATAGTGTGAGTAACAGACCTCATCCTCCCCCATGTACGAAGTACGGTAGGGACCATCCTGGTGAGTGCTTTATCGATCGGAGGGGTTGTTTTGGTTGCGGTAAGTTGGTCCACAGATTCAGGGATTACTCATATGCTAGATAGGGGAGTCATGATGTTTGTCCCCAGAGTCTGGCTATTAGTGCTCCAGCCCCTTTATTTCATCCTACTCTTCCCCAGGGTTCCTCATCTAGTACTGTTGGTGGTCAGCGCCAGAATTGCTTTTCTCTTATACCACCCACCAGGAGCAGGAGGATTCACCAGATGTTGTTACTGGTATGCTCCGTATATTTTATTTTGATGTGTATATGTTGATGGACCCTTGGTCAAGTCTTTCTTATATGACTCCATTGGTGGCTGTGAATTTTGAAATCAGTGATGAAAAGATTCCTGAGCCTTTTCTAGTTTCTACTCTAGTAGGGGAATCTGTTGTTGCTAAGCAGGTGTATAAGAAGTGTCCTATCACTGTACTTAATAGAATCATGTTTGCAGACTTGATTGAGCTAGACATAGTTGATTTTGACATTATTTTGGGTATGGATTGGCTTCACTCTTGTTATGCGTATATAGACCGTTGTACCCGTGTAGTCAAGTTTTAGTTTCCCAACAAGCCAGTTTTTGAGTGGTCCGGAAATTCTGTAGCTCCCAAGAGTCATTTTATATCCTACCTTAAGGCTAGGAAATTGATATCCAAGGGTTGTATCTATCATTTGGTTCGAGTTAAAGACACTAAGTCCGAGACTTCGACTATTTAGTCTATTAGAGTTGTCAATGAATTTCTTAATGTTTTCCCGAAAGATCTTCCAGGGGTACCTCTCGATAGAGAGATAGAATTTGGTATTGATCTTCTTCCCAATATGCAACCTATTTATATTCCTCCGTATCGTATGCCCCCCGCAGAACTTAAGGATTTGAAAGAGCAACTCAAAGATTTTTTTGATAAGGGTTTCATAAGGCCTAGTGTATCTCCTTGGGGAGCATCCGTTCTATTCGTGCGAAAGAAGGATGGTTCATTGCGTTTGTGCATTGACTATCGTCAGCTCAACAAGGTCACCATGAAAAACAAGTACCCTCTTCCCAGAATTGATGACCTGTTTGTTCAGTTGCATTCTGCCAGTTATTTCTCAAAAATAGATTTGAGATCCGGCTATCACCAACTTAAAGTCAGAGAGTGTGATATTCCAAAGACAACTTAGTGCACCCGTTATGGTCATTTTGAATTTCTGGTCATGTCTTTCGGGATAACAAATTCCCCATCATCTCTTATGGACCTTATGAATCGGGTGTTCAGATAGTACCTGAATATATTTGTTATAGTGTTCATAGATGATATTCTTGTATACACTCAAAATGAGACCGATCATGCAGATCATCTCCGAATTGTCTTGTAAATCCTTAGAGATCATCAGTTGTTTGCCAAATTTAGCAAGTGTGAATTTTGGCTAAGACCAGTTGCCTTTCTGGGTCATATTATTTCTTCTGAAGGTGTTCAAGTTGATCCTCAAAAGATAGAAGATGTAAAGAATTGGCCTAGACCTATTTCCCCGTCTGATATTAGGGGTTTCTTAGGTATAGCTGGCTACTACCGTTGTTTTGTCAAAGGTTTCTCTTCCATTGCTTCTCCTTTGACCCGATTGACCTAAAAGAAAGTTAAATTTTTGGGGTCTGATGTTTGCGAGAAGAGTTTTCAGGAGTTGAAGATTCGACTCACTTCAGCCCCTGTGATGACCCTGATTAATGGTGTAGATGATTTTATGTTGTATTGTGATACTTCGAGAGATGGTTTGGGGTGAGTGTTGATGCAGAAGGGTAAGGTTATAGCCTATGCCTTCCGACAATTGAAACCTCATAAGAAGAATTATCTGACCCATGATCTTGAATTAGCTGCATTGGTTTTTGCCTTAAAAATTTGGAGACACTACCTGTACGGTGTTTATGTTGATATCTTTACGGATCATAAGAGTTTACAGTATGTGTTTACTCAGAGAGAGTTGAACCTTCGGCAAAGCCGATGGTTGGAATTTCTAAAGGACTATGATATGAATGTGTTGTATTACTCGGGCAAGGTCAATGTAGTGGTAGATGCCCTTAGCAGATTGTCCATGGGTAGTGTAGCTCATATAGAAGAAGATAAGAGGGAGTTGGCCCTCGAAGTGCATAGTTTGGCTAGGTTAGGTGTTAGATTGCTTGACTCAGCTAAGGGTAATGTTTGGGTTCAGAGTAGTTCTGAATCTTCCCTAGTTTCGGAAGTGAAGGAGAAGAAGGATATGGATTCTCATTTGGTTGAACTGAAAGGGTCCGTCAAAGTCCAAAAGGTTGAGGTTTTCTTTTAAGAGGGAGATGGTGTATTGAGATTTCAGAATAGATTGTGTGTGCCTGATGTTGATGATTTGAGGGTGAGAATTATGGATGAAGCGCGTGGCGCACGGTACTCTATTCATCCCGGTGCTACCAAGATGTACCGCAATTTGCAGGAAATTTATTAGTGGAATGGTATGAAGAGGGATATAGTGAAGTTTGTAGAGAAGTTTGCAACTTGCCAACGGGTGAAGATAGAGCACCAGAGACCCGGTGGTATGATTCAAGAATTTAGCATTCCTACTTGGAAGTGGGAAGTGGTGAACATGGATTTCATGACCGATTTACCTCTCTCCCATCGTCATCATGATTCTATTCGGGTCGTTGTAGATAGGTTGACTAAGTGAGCACATTTCCATCCTGTACATACATCTTTTAATGCTGAGGACTATGCTAAGCTGTACATCCGAGAGTTAGTCAGGTTGCATCGAGTTCCGTTGGCTATCATCTCCAATAGAGGTACCCAATTTACTTCTAATTTTTTGAGGGTTTTTCAAAAGGGTCTCGGTACCCAACTTCATGTTAGCTCCGCTTTTCATCCGCAGACCGACGGTCAGGCTGAGAGGACTATCCAGACTTTAGAGGATATGTTGAGGGCATATGCTCTTGATTTCAAAAGAAGTTGGGATAAATATTTTCCATTGATTGAATTTGCGTATGACAACAGTTTTCATGCTAGGATTGGAATGGCTCCATTTGAAGCTTTGTATGAAAGGAGATGTAGATCACCTATAGGTTGGTTCAAAGTGGGTGAGGCTGCTGTGATTGGACCTGATGCTGTGTTCGAGGCTATGGACAAAGTTAAGTTGATTCGGGAGAGGTTGAAGATAACCCAGAGTCGTCATAACTCGTATGCAGATGTGAGGAGAAGAGCTCTTGATTTTGAAGTTGAAGATTTGGTGTACTTGAAAATTTTTCCCATGAAAGGGGTGAGAAGGTATGGCAAGAAAGAAAAGCTTAGTCCCCGATATGTTGGCCCTTATAGAGTTTTTCAACATGTTGGGAAAGCAACTTGTGAGATTGAGTTGCCTGCAGAGTTATCAGCTGTTTATTTTGTCTTTCACGTTTCTATGCTCAAGAAACATATTGGTGATTCTGTTGTTGTTGATCCGTCAGAAAGTTCCAATGTTCAGGATAGCCTTTCTTATGATGAAAATTCAGTCGAGATCCTAGATTATCAAGTCTGAAGACTAAAGAACAAAGAAGTTCCCTTGGTTAAAGTTCTGTGGCGAAATCAATCAGTTGAGGGTGCTACTTGGGAAGCAGAAGCAAATATGCATGTTAATTACCCCCATCTCTTCTCCGTGAGTTCGAATCAAGCCAAAGGTACTATTCTTCCTCAATTCAGTTGTGCATTCAGCTATATGGTTACTCTCTCTATGATTTATGCTTTCTGTGCAGTACTCAAAAGTTTAGAGTAAAGTAAGCCCTTCGAGTGGGTTGTTCCAGCTGTGTATCCTCATTTTCTATTGTTCTTGACCTATATAGCAACATTCGAGGATGAATGTTTCCAAGGGGGAGATATTATAATACCCCGATCGTTCCTTAAGCCTAAATCCATCTTTTAAGTGGATAAGGGTGGCTTCCAAAGTGATTTATGTTTATATTGTGTTGTATTTCTCTAATTTCTATTTTTTGTTATGTAGAGGATTGAATAAGCTTTCCATCGATACTAATTTCATCAAAATCCGACATCGGACGAGGAAGTTATGGCTATTTTACTAAGCGATGTCGGAATCACCCAGGCCTGACGGTAGACCTGAACGACCTCCAAGTCCTTGGTGGACCGTCAATTGTCCCATCAAGCCAAGGCAGTAACCCTTTTTTCTATCCATCGTGCGATGGCAAAAATGGTGGGCCGCCAAAAATTTAATGGACTGTAAAGGAGACCGTCAAGTCGAGGCACAATGTCCCATTTTTGGCCCCCGAGTGATGGAAGATCTGGTGGACCGTCAGTTTCCTAACGGATCGTCACTTCCACCATCACGTCGAGGAAGAATGTCTTAGTTTTGGCACTCAAGTGATGGACGATTTGGTGGACCGTCATTTCGACCATCACAGACCCGATCAACAATTTTTTTAACTTATTTTTAGAGGAATTTTTGTTATTTCCGCCCATTTTGGTCTTGTGTATATATATCCAAGTAGAGAAGAGAAGTTCATTTTTCTCCTTTGTCTTCCATAACCCTCTAGAAACTAGGTATATTAGCTTACTTGACATCTAGAAGTTGAACTAGATACATTACCTTAGTTTGGGGTAAATTGCCTAAATATGGATATTAAGGATTAGAAGTGAGTTCTTCCGGCCCACCTTAGGCCAAGACTTGTGTTAGCCCTTGTGGACTTAGTTACTGATGTTAGGACTAGTTGAGACTAATGAGACTTTAGATTAAGTTTACTTTGTCGCTTGTAAATTGTGATAACTTTCCTTGGATTATGATAAATGGACTGTAGAGATAATATTCCTCTTAGATATGATATTGGGCCTTTAGAGATATTATTTCCTCTTGGTTATGATAATTTTCCTATAGAGATGATATTCCTCATAGTTATGAGTTGTACTTTATTGATGCATTATGCCTCCTAGAATTATGATGCTTCCTATATGTGAGATGATTATAATTATGCTTTATAGCTTATAGAGACGTTATGCCTTATGAATACGTTATAACTTATTTAAAATAAGATGATTTATAAATATAATTTTGATATGGGTTTCGGATATGTATGTGAGCCGAAGGTCGTGATTATTATGTTATAATTGTTCTAGACAAATTATTGGGCCCACGGTCGTGTTATGATATGAGTTGACCATCTGGGAAGTGTCTATCCTTGTAAAGGATATGGTTGTAGTTTGTTGATATATTAATACTTATGGTTCTATTGTATGAATACTGGTGATGGAGCATAGATTTAGTACATTCATGATTGTTGCATCAATGATTGATACGATTTTGGTAAAATTATAATATTATTATTGTTGTCTTTAACTAAGGGTTAAAGCCCACTTTCTACCTTAAGAATGGATTTCTTCATAATAATAAATGCCTTTTTTAATGAATACTTATATGTAAAAGCGATTAATAATGATTTTTTAAAGACTTGACCAAGATAGATTCCAGTCTATGATTTAATATCACTAATTACTCCAGTCGTGAGAGATTCTGACCCTTTCTACACTTTTATAATGATTTAGTCCCAAAGTTCACTCCAAGCAACAAACTTAAGAATTTACACTCTTTAAGCCTCGCCTTGAGCCCATGGACCTATAATATCCAGATTCACATCTCTTTGATATGAGACAGAGGAAGATGCTGGATTAATAATATAAATTCCAGGTAAACCCGATCAAAGTTTTAATAGTCATGCTATGTATATATGCCTATTGATAATGTGATATTGATGATGAATGATGAATTGTGGAAATATACACTACCTTTCTTCCTTTTTCATGTTTATTTACTTTAGCCCTCATGGGGCTTGTTCTTTACTTTAGCCCTCGTGGGGCTTGTTCTTTACTTTAGCCCTCGTGGGGCTTGCACTTTACTTTAGCTCTCGTGGGGATCACTCTTTATTATTGATTATCATGATGTGATGATACCCAACATGGTCGGAGGATATTATGATGATGTGATTATACCCGACAAGGTCGGAGGATGTTATGATGATAATATTGATCCCCAACAAGGACGGAGGATGATTATAATGATTTGCCTATGTAAACATCTACTAGTTTGAGTCCGTCTAGCCCTATGTATGGAATTTATATATATATATATATATATGATGGTTATGATGTTAACTGTTATAACAATAATGGTTATGACATCGGTATTGTGATATTATGGATTCAGTTGCATTCATACTTGCATATGCATCACCTATCACCAGTATGCACCTATATTTATCAGCTCGTATGGTAGGGTTGTATATATATGGGTGATGATTATGCCTTTTGGTGTGTTGTATGCTGGTTGAACGTTCCGAGCTGGGGGCGGTGGGGATAAGCTCGGTTAGGTGTTTGGTTATCCAGAATAGCGGATTACTCACGCTGTTATTGATGTTATTATTATTATTGTTATTGCTAGTTTATGATAGATTGGTCATTGGTTCGTTATTGATATGAGGTATGATTCTAACCTCTTTATCTTATGATTATATTACTATGCATGACCGTCTGATGACTCGGTATATGGATTCAAACCCTGAATATTCTAGCACTAGATCCTTCTATAGTATGAGGTTATAATAACTAGTTTGAATTTTTAGGCTGTACTTAGAGTGGACTTCGGTTATATACTTAAATATATATGCATACCTAAGTATACCTCTTCCTTTCATTGATTTAGATTGTATATTCATTCCTTGGCCTTGTATACTTATATACATCTTGCTTCCACTTTTACTTTGTATCTTGGGTAGTGATATACAGTATAGTGTTGAGATTCCTAAGTATGACTGGAATAAGATAGTTCATCCTTAATATTTCCTTATCCTTAATATGTTAAGTCTCATGAACATGAATAGGATAAGTTATCCTTATTATCTTCATTGGCTGTCTTATATGGTTGCGGGATATTTGGGGTGTAGTTTTCCATACTGTTAATATGTTATATATATCTGCTTTATCTTTGGATCTCAGTTGGTCATTGCCTACTGAGTACCATTCGTTTGGTACTTATACTACACTTCTGCAGCCTACAGACTATAGTACGAGTTATCGTTGTTGATGTGTACGTTGTGCGGACTTAACATGGTTCATAGACTTAGAGTGAGATCCTGATGTTTTAGAGTATTACTTACCTCTTTTTTATGTACTAGGCTAGTCATCATGTTGTATTCGGAGATAAGTTGTAACAATGTAATTCCCTTGGTATTTCATTCTTGTGCTCTTGTTATATTAGAAGCTCTTGCACTAATACCACCAGTTTGGGATTTTATTATGTATTTGATTTGGTTATTATATATTTTTGGTATTCTTTTCTAGATATATTTGGGTAGTCCGTTACTAGCCATTCTAGACTATGAGATTGGCTTGCCTACTGGTGGGTTATAGTAGGCACCATCATGACCTAAGAAATTAGATCGTGACAATTACATTCTCGTATATGTTCTGTCATCCTATAATTTGGCTGTAGGATTCTCTATAGTTCAGAATTAATAGGGATTACGGGATTGCCTTGACTCATCTTGCTAGGCATACACCAGCGTATGCCCCAAGAAGAATATAAAAACAAAACTCAAAAACCTTAACAACTTCAATCAGCATTCACATTGTATTCCTCGACAACATCACCAAAGTTTTGATGAACGCCCAAACTACACCTCATTTTGATGATAAAATAGTCGCATTATAAATATAGTAACCCAACTAGGTTGGGGTCAATCCATAGGGAATACATTGAACTATCTCTCAAACTTGCTGAAATCACTAGGCAGTATAGAAAGTAAATGGAGGGGATTTTTCTTTAAATATTAAAATGTAACAATACTCAAATGCTTTTGGTTGTAAACAGACTGAAACGAGCACTAGAACTGTGTTCCCCTAGCTTTCTAACTTAGTAGTTTTATCGTACTCCATTAAACCATACAATATTTGCATGCAGAATCTGATAAATTATGTATCACTAACCGTCTTGTAAATGCCTTAATAAATTTCACTATTTACCTTTTGAGTCTCAGAGTGTCTCCTTACTAACCCTTATCCTAGATCCTCGATTAACTATTACCATTTTAGTCTATGGTTAATTAGATGAAGATAATTAACTTAAGTAGATGAGGATGATTAGTTTATATTGATAATTAACTCTAAATTACTGCTGTGATCTTCTTTTCCTACTGTCTACCTCTCGTTTGAATTAATTAGTGATGTAGGCGGGTTATTAACATTTCAACCGCTAAGAAATCTATAAATTGAAGATGATCACAATACATACAAGAATATTGGTTCCCACAATCCTAGCTAATTATTCATCCAGGATTCCCACAAACCTAGCTAAGGGATTTAACTGCTCATCATTATGAAACAATCAATGGAATTCATGATTGAAAGCATTAAATCAATCTCAAAATAATTTACGACAAAAACCCAATCTTAAATTGAATAGTAAACCAACACCCAAGCATACAATCCCAAGATCAAAATCAAATATCGAAATCAAAATATATGTTTGTGAATGATAAGAGTACATAAAATCACTAAAAAACATCAAAAGGGTATATATATAATACATGGAAAACCTAGGAAACCAATCCAAAACAAAATAGGAATACAAGACTCAGTGGACACCTACGGATCCACTTACGGGCCGTAGGTGGCACCTACAGGTTGTAAGTGGCCCCACGTAGGTGCCATACTCCGAAACATCTACAGGATCCTCTAAAACTTCAACCTTCTGGACTTTGTAATGGCACCTACAAACCGTAGGTGGCACCTACGACCTATAGGTACCCATCGTAGGTAGCAGGCTCTAATTTTTCATCTTCTGAATCTCTGTATCTCAATCCTCTGACACTTTTCCTAGAACCTACTCCACATAGGTAGTACTAACGGGCTGTAGATGCCCACGTAGGTGGTCCAAAACTTTAATTTTTACTTTTTTCTCTAGTTTAGCTCCCAGAACCTGGTTTCCTGCAAAACACAACACAAAACACATCATATATAACCAAACAACCTAAGTAGCTGCATATTTTCATAGTTTTAAGTTTCCGAAGTTCTATGATAACATAGCACATTAGTTCTCCAGTTAAACACTCCTGAACATCAATCAACTCAGAGAATCGGGACCTGCTCCCTATTTTACCTTCCACACATTCATTCTCAATAAGAGTGTTCATGGTGAACATCTTCTTCACTGTTCCATCCACTCCCTTTTCACACTCTATTATGAAGTAAGGAAACACTTTATTGAGGAAGTATCCACAAGGCATCCTATGTTTCCCATCTTTGATATGTATAACCTTAGTATATGTTCAATCTTAATAGTAGGGAGAGTAATCAAGTCAAACTTACTAAGGGATTCTATGAGAAATAGGTCCACTATAGATGCCACTGTGCGCTTTTATAATCGAGGTAGTTGTACCTTGTTCACAAATTAAACGGGAAACTAGAATTCCCCTTTCAAGTACTTCTTTCTTACTCTAGCCTTGGAGTATCCTATAACCTTGGATGCTGACTACACAAACTCAAGTGAGGGTGGTTTATTCCTCACTGAGCTAATCCTATAAATTGTAATATCAAGAATTTCTCCATCATAAAAATTTCCACTCCTTGCACCATAGCTGTTAAACTCAATGTCAAACCCGACCGCAGGCCTAGTCGTGACTGGTATCTTAAGCCCACCAAGGATCAGAGACCCCCCCATATCCTACTCAACCGAGCAAAATCCATATAATAATAAAGTGTTAGACAACTACATAATAAAGATTAAATAGTTAATGTAACTCTATTATAAGATCTAAGAGTCAACAACACCATCAGGCCCACACCTATCCATAAAAGCCTCTAAATCAACCCGAATATCAAAGTAGGTTGGGACATGCACCCGAACATCATAGTGATAATGACAATGATAATGTTAATGTGAACTTTTCAATTCTAAAATATGGAAATAAATTGATGGAATAAACATGCTTTCCTAAAGATGAAAGCTCACCACTTCACCACGAACTAACAGATGAACTGGAGTACCTAACACTGAACAGGGGTAAAGAAATTGTCTTCAAACCCTACATTATTAGCTAATGTAGCGTCCTAGGACAGTTAGCGAGTGAGCTCTATCATGTAACTCAGTATGTGGATAAAATAATGGCATTTCAAAATCTAGTCCAAACTCAATGTATATGTTCAGATACATGCATACATACATATATAAGAGATGCTGGGATAGGGAACAAGGTTTAACATGATATTTAAAATCATTAGCCTGGACTGTGTAGCTCTAACCATTCTAAGAACACCTATGGGCTATATGGGTCCATCTCCTCCCACCGAAAGGGCTCCAATGTGTGTTAGCCGCACGAACTGGTGAAATCCAAGGAAGAGCCAAGGAATCCATTCCTCAAACTATTCCCAAAATTTATTTATAAATTATGAACTATGAACACGGCCACCAAGGCCCCCACGCTGACAAATGTGGTTTCCAGTGTCGGTCCCTCCGGGACCTCCACTTTCCACGATGAACTACACAACCCTCTTTAAGCCCAGTTAAAACATTTGCACAAAACCCATCTATTTAACCAAGGAGTCATCAATTTAGACATTTACCAAATGGTATTGTCATACCAATTAACTATGCTAGCAAGGCAATTCCACTATGCCAAGGCAAACTAATTAGCCATAAAAATCCAAAGTTCCAATTTTAAATTAGTCCATGGCCACCGAGGTCTTTCAAAACCAATTTTATCCATTTATCCATTAATGCAATACAATAGTTTAGTAAAGTGTATAAACCCATGTAATTACCTATATTTCAAAACCAATTATGCAAGTGGGTTGATATTAATACCAATTCCAAGACATAAACCACAAATTTAGGGGAATCCATGACTCCTATTCCATTCACCATGCCCATACACCTGATGAGTTCCAAAATCTAGTCCATAAAGCATAAACAAATACATGTAAACCATAAAAATACCATTTAAACAATAATCATTCAAAACTCTCAACCCAAATTCCAAAACCAAACATTAAAACCATATGAATACCAAACCATTGCATGCCAAGGTAAAATACAAGTTTAGTAAAGAGATACATGCCTAAAAACACCAAGAATTTGGAGAAGAAACCACACTTAGAGCCCTAGATGACAAATCCCTAGAAACCCTAGCCTTGCTCTTGATTGGGGAATTTAAGAGAGAAGAGAATGGTTATATTATGTTTAATAGTTTGAAATAGGGATAGGGGAATATTTTATGTCATGGGAATAGTGTAAAGGAAGGAAAAAGACCAAATTACCCTTAATGAAAAACATGTAGGAAAATAATCCCAGTCGCTATGGGTCAGTGACGACTCATAGTCACTGGTTATGAGTCATCACAACGACTCATAAATTGGGAAGTACCAAGGATCATCTTCACCGGTTTGGTCACGAGTCATACCCTACGACTCATGACTACACCATACAACTGGTAGGGTCATAGTCGTGATCCAGACAGAAACCTGGGCAATCCTCACTGCTTAAGCTACAATTGGAACCATACGATCGTGATAAGTGATAACGACTCATCACATAAGTCATCTCCTTGTCAATGAGATCAACACACATAAAATTTTCAAAGGCTAAAACTTGGGGTTTTATATAAACCCTCTCCCCCTCTAGGATTATTCATCCCCGATGAGGAGTTAAGGCACCCATTAGCATGATAACAAGAGAGAATGTACATACACCCAAACAACAAATTCGAAAGGCCATAGGAAAGACAACAAAAATCATAGCTCAAACATTTTCATACAATGACAGGGAATAAGAATGGATATTTGGACTTTATGCCCTTCTCAACTTCCCATGTGGTTTCTTTTTCCTTTTGATTCCTCCAAAGGACTTTTACCGATGCCACATCCTTAGTTCTCAATTTATGGACTTGCCTATCAAAAATCTCGAATGGGACTTCCTCATACAACAAGGACTCTAAAATACCAACATTCTTAATAGTACAATCAAAGAAGGATCAACCACACACTTCTTCAACATCGACACGGAAAAAATTGGATGAATAAAACCCAAACTTGCAGGAAACTCCAATTCATATGCAACATTTCCAACTCTCCTTAAAATCGAATATGGACCCATATAATGGGGACTGAGCTTACCCTTCTTCCCAAACAGCATCACTCCCTTCATAGGAGAAACTTTCAAGAACACCCAATCATTAACTGAAAACTCCAACTCTCTTCGCCTCACAACTACATAGGACTTTTGGTGACTTTGAGCAGTTAAGTATTTCTCTAATCACCTTCACTTTCTTCATGGCTTGGTGAACCTAGTCAACACCAAACAACCAAGTCCCACCAACCTTAAACCACCCAATAGGTGACCTACACTTCATACCATAAAGAGCCTTGAATGGAGCCATCCAAATACTAGAGTTATTACTGTTATTATACGTGAACTCAATTAGGGACAGGTGATCAACCAAACTTCCTCCAAAATCAATCACACAGACCCTTAGCATATCCTCCAATGTATAAATTGTTCGTTCCTTTTGTCCATCTATTTGAGTGTGGAAAGCAGAGCTAAGGTTAACCTTAGTCCCTAAACTTTTTTGAAACGAATGCTAATAGTAAGAAGAAAATTACGTACCTCAATCTGAAATAATGGAAACATGGGAACCATGCAATCTAACTATGTCCTCAATGAGTAACTTAGCATAATCCTCTCCAGAGTAAGTAGTCCTCATCAGCAAGAAGTTAGCAGACTTAGTCATCCTATACAAAATGACCCAAATTAGATCATATTGATTATGCGACCACAGAAGACCCATAACAAAGTCCATATTAATCATCTCCCACTTTAACATGGGTAACTCAATCTTTTTAGACATGCCACTTGGACTTAAGTGCTTAACCTTCACTTGCTGACAAACCACACACTTAGCTACGAAGTTAGCCACATCCCTCTTTATAATGTTTCACTAATAGATCTCCTTCAAGTCATGATAAATCTTTGTCGAACCTGGGTGAATTGTATACCTATACTCATGAGCCTCAATCAAAACCCTTTCTCACAGCCTATCAACATCAGGGACACACAACCTACCTTGGTACCTCAGGATACGATCACTAATAATCTCAAAGGTCATAATCTTCTGCTGCCCCACATCATCCTTAATCTATATAAGAATGGGATCCAAAGCTTACTTCTCCTTCACTTCAACACCGGGAAATAATTTAACCACCTTGTGAATAATTACCTCTCAATCCTTAGAGTCCAAAAGGTGAACTCCCAAATTAGCTAACCGATGAATATCCTTCACCAATCCTCGCTTCTTTTTATCCACATAAGATAAACTCCCTATGGATAACCTGCTAAGAGCCTCAACAACTATATCAGCTTTACCTAGATGATAGTGAAGACTTATATCATAGTTCTTTAGCAACTCAAGCCATCGCCTCTATGAAAGATTCAATTGCTTTTGAGTAAACACATACTGCATGGTCTTATGATCCGAATAGATGTCTACATGTACCCCATACAATAAAGGCACCTAATTTTCAAAGTAAATACCACAATCTCCAACTCCATATCATGAGTCTAATAATTCCTTTTATGAAACTTTAGATGCCTAGAACATAGGCCACAACCTTGCCATGCTGCATCAAACATAACCTAGTCCCATATTGGACATATTACAATACACCATAATTCCATCCGTACCCCCAGGTAAAGTCAGAATTCATACAGAAGTCAACCTATTATTCAGCTTCTCAAAGTTACCCTCACAAGTATCACACCACAAGAACTTTACCTTTTTCTTAGTCAACTTCGTCAATGGTGCGACTATAGATGAAAACCTCTCCGCAAACCTCCTATAATACCCAGCCAAGGGCAAGAAGATCCGAATATCAGTTGGAGTCATGGATATAGGCCACCTTTAAACCGCCTTTAACTTTTTGTGGATACACCTTGATCCCTTTACTAGAAACAACATGCCTAAGAAAAATCATGGCATTCAACCAGAACTCACACTTAGAAAGTTTAGCATACAACTTCTGATCCTTAAGAGTCTACAACACAATCACAGGTGATTGGCATGATCCTCTTATCTCTTAGAATACCCCAAGATATCATCAATGAATACTATAACAAACAAGTCCAAAATCTACCTGAAAAACTGATTCATAAGATCCATAAAAGCAGTGCAAGCATTAGTCAATACAAATGACATAACTAGGAACTAATAGTGACCATAACAGGTTTAAAAAAAGTCTTGGGTATATCATCCTCCCTAATTTCCAACTGATGACAGCTTGAATGAATATCAATCCTAAAAAACATCTAGAATCCTAAAGATGGTCAAAAAGATCATCAATCCTAGGAAGAGAATACTTATTCTTCACTGTCACCTTATTCAACTGTCGATAATCTACACATATGCGAAGAGACCCATTTTTCTTTTACACGAAAAGAACAGGGGCTTCCTACGGGGAAATACTTGGACAGATGAAACCCTTGTCATGATCTTTTAACTGCTCTATTAGTTCTTTTAATGCAGCCGGAGCTATTCTATATGGAGGAATATAGTTATGATGGGTATCTGAAGATCAATCTCAAAATCTATTTCCCTTTTGGGAGGAGTACTAGAAAGATCCTCGAGAAACACGTAAGGAAACTCATTGACAATAGGGACAGATTGGAAGGAGGGAACCTAAGAACTAGAATTTTTAACCCAAACCAAATGATATAGACACCCCTTCGAAATCAACCTTCTGGCTCTTAGATAAGAAATAAACATCCCTTTAGGCACTTAGGAACTTCCCTCCCATTCGATTACCGGTTCATTAGGAAACTGACAACTAACTTCTTGAGTCCTACAATTCAAAGAAGCATAGCATGAATGAAGCCAATTCATTCCCATGATTACATCAAAGTCTACCATATCAAGCTCTACTAAATCCATCAAACTCTTCTTATGAAAGATAGACACCACACAATCTCTATAGATCTTTCTAGCCATAATAGAGTCACCCACCGGAGTAGACACAAAAAAAGGGTTGGAAATACTTTTGGGACCTAAACCAAAATGCACAGCCACATATGGGGTCACACAGGAAAGGGTGGACCCCAGATCAAGCAAATAATACATATTACGAGAGAAAAGCTTTAACATGCCAGTGACAATATCAGGAGAAGTCTCAACTTCCTGAACGGGTGGAAAGAGCATAAAGATGAATTGAAATAATGCTGGTTCCAAAAGTAGCACCCTATGGTACAGTAGCCGAAGAACTGACGATTAGAACTTTATTAGGCTAGTGACTACCTTAGCTGCAGGGCAATCCTGCTGTATGTCACCAAGCTGACCACGGTTAAAGAACCAATTTCTCCCTTCATCATAATAAACCCAGTGAACCTGACCACAAAATCTACAAGGAGGATATGGTGGGGCTAACTGAGCTCCACTAGCCTGAGACTAGGCAACTTGTGCCTTAGGGCTACTACTAGCTTTAAAATGATGATTACCAGATGACTTTGGATAAGGAGCACTAGACGGAGAGTATGAACCAGAATTTTCCCAAGTATTCTTCTTTCTTTACTGTTAGCTATCTCTTTCACTAGCTTACTGACCTTCACCTTGTTCTGAATACCTAAACTTCTTATTCTTCCTCTCTCCAATCTCTGCCTATATTTTTTTTATCCTCTACCTACTACTTATAAACCACAAGTATGGAGATGTCCATGTCATTTTTCAAATTGTAGCCTTACACTCCAAGGGTTATCTAATACTAATCTTGTCACAACTCAACCTCAGGCCTAGTCGTGATGGGTATCTCAAGCCCACCGAGGTCTCAAGACCACCCCCATAGCCTGTTCAACCAAGAAAAATCTAAATAATAATAATAAGGAAAAAAACTAGAGAATAAAGATAAATGTAGTTGATGCAACTCTATAATAATCTTTAAGAGTCAAAAACACCATCCAACCTACATATGTCCACAAAACCTCTAAACAAATCCGAATATCGAACTAGGTCGGGACATGCCCCTAACCATGACAGTAACCATTGACAATGATAATGTTAATGTGAACTCTTTAATTCTAAAATATGGAAAGAAACTGATGAAATGATAGCTTTTTGAAAGATGGAACCTCACTACTTCACCGCGAACTAACCAACAAATTGGATCACCTAAGACTACAAAAGGGTAAAAGAAGTGTCTTCGGACCCTACATTATTAGAAAATGAGTGTCTTAGGATAGTTAGCTGGGAGATCTACCATGTAACTCAGGATAGGGATAAAATAATGCCATTTCAAAATCATGTCCATCACATACATGCATGCATATACATAGATATACAAGATGCTGGTATAGGGAACAAGGTTTAGCATGATATTCAAAACCATTAGCCTGGACTGTGTAGCTCTAACTATCCTAAAAATACCCATGGGCTATATGGGTCCGACTCTTACCCACTAGAAGGGCCAAGTGCGTGTTAGCTACATAAATAGGAGAAATCCAAGGAAGGGACAAGGAATCCATGCCCCCAACCATTCCCAATAAATATATATATATAAAGTGTGAACAATAAACATGGTCACCAAGGCCCCCCTACGCCAGAAAATATGGTTTCATTATTGGTCCCCCCGGGACCTCCACCTTTTACGGTGAGCTACACAACCCCCTTTAAGTCCAAGTAAAACATTTACATATAACCTATTTATTTAACCAAGGAGTTATCTATTTAGGCATTTACTGAATGGTATTGTCATGCCAATTAATTATGCTTACAAGACAATTCCATTATGCCAAAACAAACCAATTAGCCATAAGATTCCAGTGTTCTAATTTTAAATCGACCCATGGCCACCAAGGCCTTTCTAAACTATTTTTATTCATTTAGACATTAATGCAATACAATAGTTTAGTAAAGTGTGCAAAACCATGTAATTACCCATATTTCAAAACCAATTATGCTAGTAGGTTGAGGTTAATACCAATTCCAAACCATAAACTATAAACTTAGGGGAATGCATGACCCCATTCCATTCGCAATGCCTATGGACCTTATAAGTTCCCAAATCCATCCATAAAGCATAAACAAATGCATGCAAACTATTTAAACTACAATCATTCAGAACTCTCAACCCAAATTCCAAAACTAAACATTGAAACTATATGAATACCAAACCATTGTATTCCAACATAAAATACTAGTTTAGGGAAGAGATACATGGTTGAAAACACCAAGAATTTGGAGAAAAAACCACACTTTGACCCCTAGATGACCAATCAATAGAAATACTAGCCTTGTTCTTGATTGGAGAATGTCACGACCCAATTCCTCAGGTCATTATGGCGCCAACCATAACCCACCAGTAGGCAAACCTACCCGTAGTACAGAATGACTAGTAATAGACTACTCAACAATATAAGGAAAAGAATGATAATTAAATAATATAAATATCAACATATAATAAGATCCCAGAACCTGGTGGTATCAGTATAAGAGCCTCTAATATAATAAGATAACAAACATGAAATATCAAGAGAACGACACTGATACATCTTATCTCTGAATAAAATATAGGGACTTGTCTAACACATAAACAAGAGATGATGAATACTCTGAATGTCAGGAGTTCACTCTAAGTCCCTGAACTATGGCTGCTCTGCATGATAAAATTATCACCGACGATAATTGCACTATGATCTGCAGGCTGCAGAAGTATAGTATGAGTACCAAATGAATGGTACTCAATAGGATACTACCAACTGAGCTCCAAATATAAAGCAGATATATACAACATATAAACAGAATGGAAACTACACCCAAGAGTCTAGAATTATATAACAAGTCAATGAGAATATTAAGGGACAACTATCCTGTTAAAGTCCAAGAGTCTTAACATAATAAGACTAAGGAAGTATCAGGGTAAACTATCCTATTCCAGCCAGAATTAATAGATGCCAATTCTATACTATATATACTCGACTAATATACAAATAAAGGATGAAAGAAAGATATATAGACATATACAAGGCGATGAAACAACTATACAATATGAACAATGAAAGAAGGTATATATAGTAGTACCTTAGCTCCATATAGCTATATATATATATTCATCAAAGTATGAGATCATTTCAAAGCAGAATCTAGATAAGCATAACCTCATTCTAAGACCTCACTACAATACAAACAAGATTTAATACTATCATACTCAGGATTTCCAATCTACATGGATAAACTTGAAATAATCATGCATAATAATGCAATCATAAGATAGAAGAGGTCAAATAAATATCTCAAATCTCGATACCGAATTAATAAACAATATGGCATAAGCTAGCCATAACAATGATCATACCAATGATAATAACAATATCAACAACAACGTGAACAACTGGAAACTCAGAGAAACCAAATACCTAGACGAGCCTATGCGTACCCTCACAGTCCCAGGTTTGAAAGGTTCAATCAATATACAAATAGCACCAGACATATTCATTACCCATATCCATGCAACTGTCCCATACTGGCTGATAGACATAGGTACATACTAGTTATAGACGATGCGCATGCAAGAATGAATGCAAAGTACATAATCAATATCACACTTTCATTATTATAACTATCTCTATCATAACAATTATAATTATAACCATCATCAACATAATCAATCTCCATCCATGACGGGTATCAATACATCATTGCAGTATCCTCCAGCCTTGTTGGGTATCAATATATCATCAACAATATCTTTCAGACTTACCGGATATCAATATAGCATCAACAGTATCTTCCAACCTTATTGGGTATCAATATATCATCAACAGTATCCTCCAGCCTTGCCGCATATAAATATATCATGAACAGTATCCTTCGGCCTTATCGGGTATCAATATATCATCAACAATATCCTCCGTCCTTGCCGGGTATCAATATATTGTAAACATCAATACATATATAATCATAGACCTATAGTAGGTACACGAATCAAGATGTGTAAAAAGGAGGACAATCTACAAGCCTGTTAGTATATTCAGAATCATAATCGTATCATCATAGGGATATCTAACTTGTGAAAAATTCCAACTCTTTGTTATTAACTAACCAATGCTTATGATTATTAAACAACAAATTCTCTAGTCATCACATGACCTCTAATTATTAGTCTAAATGTGATCCTTTACATAATACTTATTCATGGGATAACAACTAATCATCACTTATTAAATAGCCAATACCTAAGATCTAGACAAGATTCATCACTATACCATAATCGCCATCTATCCACTATTCATCATTATCCACTAATCATCCTACATCCGCAATCATTATTAGTCAACGCATTACCATCTATCATCTAACCATCTTTTATTAACTAACACCATTTATTAACTAACCATAGTTTATCAATAGATACTAGGTTATCAACTATTTATCATTATCAACAAGTTATCTCTTATCACTAACATCTCTTATTCTCTTGCCTTAGAAATACACATCTTCTTGTTTATCAACTAATCAATATCATAACCTTAGACATTGGTCTCACTTAGCCTATGATAAACCTGACATCATTATTATCCACGTATCAACCATAACTAGCTAATTAGGAAGAACAGTCATAAGATCGTATCTCAACTATAATCACATCATTTACTGATATAATAATCAAGAATGTACCAAATCTATGTATGGCATCACCAATATTTAATAAGTAGAATAAAACCATATCTTTCTCTGTCCCATACCAGAGAGATATGTATATAAACATATATATGCATATTCATAAACTGTAATCGCATCCTTTATAATGATAGACACTTCTAGGATATCCAACTAATATCATAATATGGCCCTCGACCTAATAATATGTCTAGAATAATCACACATCATAATTACGGCCTTCGACCCATATACATATCTAGAACTTATATCGATAATCATACTTATAAGCCGTAGCATAGCTCTAATCGTCTTACAAATAGGAGGCATCTTGCATATAGGAGGCATAATATCAATAAGCATGTAATAATCTCTCACATAGGAGGCATAATATCAATAACATATAGTCATCTCTCACAAAGGAGGCATCCATATATAGGAGGAATAATATCATCAAGCGAGTAATAATCTCTCACATAGGGGCATAATAGAAATAGCATGCAATCATCTTGTAACGCCCCGCATTTCGGGCTAAAAGATAGGACATGATTACAATATGTTGATAAATCCCAAAGCCATAAATCATATGACAATACGGCATGTTAATTATTTTTATAGCATGTGAATCCATTCAAGCTTGAATTTAGACCATAGGGGTCATCTGACTCAAGGACGAGTTGAAAACTACTTCGACCGATTAAGCTTAAGTGGACATTATAGTTTGTGCCAACATCTATCGACTATGAATCTTTGTATATGTCAAATTAGAAATCCTACTATGTGTAAAATAATAGGTTCCCAAGTTAGCATTCCAACACTACAAATTTTACTAAAATTCGACACCTGAGCAAGAAGTTATGGCCTTTCAAAGTGATATGCGTCGCCTAACCAATCGCCCATGGCCACTGGAAAGCATAGGCGATTGCCTAGGCGGAGCCTATGTAAACATAGGTGATGGAATGAGCGGCTCCTATGTAATGATTTCAAGTGACTTAAACACTCTATTTTTGGGGCAAAATGGTCCATTTCCACCCTTACTCAGCCCGAAAACACGAAATTCAATTCCTAGGACCCCAAAATACACCTTCTTTTATCAAAAGTGCTCAAGGATTCTCCTTAGGGTTTCAAAATAAAAACCCAAGCAACTCAAGATTCAACCAGAGATTTTAGAAACTAATTGCATATTTAGAATCCTCTCAACGTAGGCTTCAAGAAACACCTAATATTTGTAGCAATCGAGGAATGTGGGGTTGTCCAAAAATCTCATGGGTGTAGTTTTATGAACATGCATGCTTTTAAATGGGGGTTTTTAATAAAATACTAATAACTTGATTTTATTATGATTTCTAAGTTATTTGTTTAAGTTCATGGGAATTGGTTGCCTATATACTTTAATGGTTGAAAACATCATATGTGATTTGAGATTTTTCATGAAAGTTTAATAAATATGAATGATAAATTTCTTTCAAATTCCCATGATAATGTTTCAATACCCCATATTATATTGTGACCAACAAAAGAGAGCATGAATTTGAAATAATTATTGTTCACTACTTGTAAATGATGAAAACATCTTGATTTTTACATGATTATGCATATGTTGATGTGATATTGATGACTTGCAAGTTGGGTATTATGATATCCTACAAATAAGATATGTGATTGAATTATATGAAATTTGAATGCATTGATTTTACATGAGATAAGTGGATACCCGAAGAAGGCTCTTAAGTGTAAGGGCTCATCGCTGGAAACTATGTTTGCCGACATGGGAATTTGGTACCCTGCTTTGTGATCTTGCGTACCTGAATTTATGTCATTCCCAAATTGGGACTATGGTTAGGAGCCCTGCTTTGTGATCTTGCGCACTACCATTGGGACGAGACACCCTGCTGTGTCATCTTGTGTGTCTTCCCCTCACGTATACTCTAATCTTGGCAGAAACCAAGGTTTGACATTTTGTGTAAATGTGATATGTAGGGTATTCCACCTAGCTTAGCTGCATTACATTGTCATTGAAAACAATTACATTATGCCCATGTGTTTACAAATGACTTGATATGAAACTGCTTTATAATGTCTCTCAACTATATTTTGTAAAAATATTATGTTTTGTTTTGATATCTCTGCGTACCAGTACTTTTGTATTGACCCCCTCCCTCCCAGGTTCGGAGGCGCAGTCTAGGGGTCCAGAAAATCAGTAGATTCCTCGAATAGATTTGCAGAGTCACTTGGTGAGCCTTTTATATTTCGAAAGGCCTAATTATCTGGCAGTATTATTTACCACTTATTAGTTTTGGGTCTTCTGGGGGCCTTGTCCGAGTTTTTAGATAAGCATTTGTTTCAGTCATGTAGTAGAGATTTCGCAGACGTTATAGAGGTGTTGATTTGTGATTTTGGGACATTATTCCCTATTATTTCTTTCATATGACTCTTGACTATGTTTTCCGTAGTGTTATTTTTCTTCCGTATTTTTTATCATTTGAAGTATGTGCATGATTACCAGATAGATAGGGGTGTTTCGGGCCTTTATGGTTTGGGATACTCATCACGGACAAGGCCCCAGTTCGGGTCGTGACAAACTTGGTATCAAAGCACGGTTCATGGTCCCAGGGGGTTTGCGAAATCATGTCGGGTAAAGTCCTATTTATGGATGAGTAGCACGCCACACTTATAAGATGGAGGCTGCTAGGCGTTTAGGAAATGTTTCCCTTCTTTGTAAGTTAGTTCATGCTTCAGAGTCTGAACTGTCCCCTAATAAATGATCTCTCGTATTTCAGAAACACATTTATGCCTCCACGTTGTATCAGCGATTAGAATGCTCAGACAGATGAGGTCCGTCCCACCCATGGGATACGAACCCGTAATAGAGCTCACACTTCAGAACTTATCCCTACTCCGGGAGTCCCTCCAGTCTCGACCAGTCCACCTCGGGATCCGTGGACTAATGTCAACCGTCCCCCAACTGCTCATGGAGATATTTCAAATGCAAAATTTAGACGATCTATTCATATGCTGACATAGTTGGTAGCTAACCAGCCTCAACGATCGACAAATATTAGGTATGCATCTGTTGCGTCTGAGGCTACTAGGGTCGTACATTTCATGAAGATGAACCTACCTAAGTTCACTGGCACCAAGGTGGAGGAAGATCCACAAGAGTTCGTGGATGAGATGGAAAAGATCTTTAAGGTAATGCATATGGATGAGGTTGAAGGGGTGGAACTAGAAACTTATCAGCTCAAGGATGTCGTGAATCAGTGGTATGCTGACTGGGATGATGCAAAAGGTGAGAGTGCTGAGCCCACAGTTTGGGGCGAGTTTATGAAAGCTTTCCTTAATCGATTCTTTCCTCTAGAGTTGAGGGAGGCCAAAGCAGAAGAGTTTATGAATCTGAAGTAGGGCAATATGAGTGTCTAGGAGTACACTTTGAAGTTTAATAAACTAGCCCACTATGCCCCAGAGTTGACTAGTAATATGAGAGCCCGGATGAGGAAATTTGCATTCGGTCTTTCTGATAACCTGGTACTTGAATGCCAAGGGGAAATGTTGAATAAGGATCTATACTTTGCTCGGCTGACCATTCATATACAACAGATAGAAGTGAAGAAAAAGAAATTTCAGAAATAAAAGAGAAAGACAGGCAAGCAAAGAGAGCCAAAACCGCGGATCAGAATCACAGCCAACCACAGAGTGTCAACTGGGGGAATAGATGGCAAAAGAAGAAGTCTTGGAGTAATGCATAGTTAGCTGCCAGCGCCCCAGTGCCCAGACCACCAGCAGATAGACGGTCGCAGAGTTTTCAGACTCCTCATGGATTTAGAACCCCAGATACTCAGTCGCAGAGCAGTGTTGCCCAACAATGCCGTACTCATCCACGGTGCGAGACTTGTGGGAAGAATCACTCAGGGAGGTGTTATTTTGAGGGGAGGAATTGTTATACTTATGGAAAGGTGGTCCACCTTCAAAAAGACTGCCCTTCTGCAGGAGGAAATACGGGGGGGACTAAGCCCCAAGCCGCGTTCATGGATCCTCCTCATAAGGGTGCCCCTTCAGCTACCGGGAACAATCTCAACCGGTTATATGCTTTGACCAACCGCCAGGAGGCGGAAGTTTCCCCCGATGTTGTTACCGGTACGTTACAGATCTTTTCCCGTGATGTTTATGTGTTACTTGATCCTGGGTCTACTTTATCCTATGTGACCCCTTATGTGGCTATTGGTTTTGGGTTTGAGCCCATTGTGATTTCTGAACCCTTTTCTGTTTCTCCCTCGGTGGGGGATTCTATGTTGCTAGGAGGGTGTACAGGGGTAGTGTTGTGACTGTAGGTAGCCGAGATATGCTGGCAGATCTCATAGAGTTAGATATGGTTACTTTTGATGCCATCTTAGGAATGTATTGGCTCCATTCGTCCTATGCCACATTAGATTGTAGGACTCGTAGGGTCACTTTTTCTTTCTCGAAGGAACCAGTGATAGAGTGGGAAGGACATTCTTTAGCACCTAGAGGGCATTTTATATCCTATCTCAGAGCCCGCAAACTCATTTTTAAAGGTTTTTTGTACCACCTTATTCGAGTTAAGGACTCCAATGCCGAGAGTCTTCTTCTTCAATCTATTCCCGTAGTAAAAGAATTCCCAGAAGTCTTTCCAAATGATCTCCCAGGAATACCACCTGATAGGGAGATTGAGTTTGGTATTAATGTGTTGCCAGAAACTCGTCCTATTTCCATTCCTCCATATAGAATGGCTCATGCAGAACTAAAAGAGTTGAAAGAACAGTTAGCAGATCTCCTAGATAAGGGTTTTATATGCCCCAGTATGTTACCTTGGGGTGCACCGATACTTTTTGTGAGAAAGAAAGATGGTTCCCTTTATATGTACATAGACTATCGTCAGCTGAATAAGGTCACAATTAAAAATAAATATCCTCTTCCAAGGATTGATGACCTTTTTGACCAGCTTCAGGGTGCCAAGTATTTTTCAAAAATATACCTTCATTCAGGTTATCATCAGTTGAAAGTTAGGGAGTCAGACATACCTAAGACAGCCTTCCGAACCCGATATGGTCACTACAAATTTCTAGTCATGTCCTTCGGATTGACTAACGCCCCTGCAGCTTTCATGGATCTTATGAATAGAGTGTTCCGTCATTTTCTTGACTTGTTCACCATTGTATTTATTGATGATATTCTAATCTATTCTAAGAGTAAAGAGGATCACGCCAACCACCTCTGGATTATTCTTCATACCCTTAAGGATCATCAGTTGTATGCCAAATTTTCTAAGTGTGAATTCTGGTTAGATGCTATTTCCTTCTTGGGGAATATTGTGTCTAGCGATGGGATAAGAGTGGATCCCAGAAAGTTGAAGCAGTGAGAAAATGGCCCAACCTATGACTCCAACCGATATTCAGATCTTCTTGGGTTTGGCGGGGTATTACAGAAGGTTTGTAGAGATTTTTCTTCCATAGCTGCTCCACTTACTAAACTGACTCAGAAAAAGATGAGGTTTATGTAGTCTGACTTGTGTGAAAATAGTTTTGAGAAGTTGAAGGACAAGCTGACTACTTCTCCTGTTTTGACCCTTCCCGAGGGTGTAGATGATTTTGTGGTTTATTGTGATGCATCCCGTGTGGGACTTGGTTGTGTATTGATTCAGCGTGGTAAGGTGATAGCTTATGCATCTAGGCAGTTAAAGGTGCATGAGTGCAATTACCCCACTCATGACTTAGAGTTAGCAGCCGTGGTGTTTGCACTTAGAATCTAGAGGCACTATCTCTATGGAGTGCATGTTGATATTTATACTGACTATAAGAGTTTGCAGTATGTTTTCTCACAGAAAGAATTGAACCTCAGGTAGAGGCGTTGGATGGAGCTTTTGAAAGACTATGATATGAGTCTATATTACCATCCGGGCAAGGCAAATGTTGTAGCCGATGCCCTCAGAAGGTTGTCTATGGGCAGCCTTTCTCATGTTGAAAAAGGGAAGGAAGAGATGGTGAAGGATATTCACCACCTTGCAAATCTGGAAGTATGACTCTTAGATTCTAAAGATGGAGGGGTGATTGTTCATGAGTTAGCTAAGTCATCCCTTTGTGCTGAATTTAAGGAGAAACAGGTTGAACATCCCTTCTTGATGCCAATCAAGAAAGATGTGGGTCAATAAAAGGTTATGTCGTTTGAAATTAGTGGTGATGGTATTCTGAGATTTCTGGGTAGGTTATGCATTCCGAATGTTGATGGACTGCGGGAAAGAATCCTTGATGAGGTGCACACTTCGAGGTATGTCGTTCACCCAAGATCTACTAACATGTACCATGATCTGAAAACCTTGTATTGGTGGAATAACATGAAACGTGATGTAGCTGATTTTGTGTCCAAGTGTTTGAACTGTCAACAAGTGAAGGTAGAGCACATGAGGCCAGGTGGTACTTCCCAAGAGATAGCCCTACCTTTATGGAAGTGGGAGATGATAAACATGGACTTCATTACAGGACTTCCGAGATCCCGAAACCAGTATGATTCTATATGGGTGATTGTAGATCGGTTGACAAAGTCAACCCACTTTTTGCCAATGAGGACTAATTATTTGGGAGAGGTTAATGCTAAGATTTACATTGAGGAGATAGTTTGGTTGCATGGGGAACCAGTGTCCATTATATCCGATAGAGGTGCGCAGTTTTCATCTCAGTTATGGAGATCTTTTCAGAAGGGTTTAGGTACACAAGTGAATTTGAGCACAATTTTCCACCCTCAGACGGATGGGCAAGCTGAGCATACCATTCATACCTTCGAGGATATGTTGAGGGTATGCGTCATTGATTTCAAAGGTAGTTGGGTAGATCATCTGCCACTGGTTGAATTTGCTTACAATAATAGTTACCATGCCAGCATCAAGATGGCTCATTTTGAGGATTTGTATGGGAGGAGATGTAGGTCTCCGATAGGATGGTATGAAGTGGGTGAAACTCAATTGTATGGGCCTGATCTTGTTCATCAGGTGATGGAGAAAGTAAAGATCATTAGAGAATGACTCAAGACTGCTCAGAGTCATCAGAAGTCCTATGCCGATGTTCGGAGAAGAGAAATAGAGTTTGAAGTTAGTGATTGGGTGTTTCTCAAGGTTTCTCCTATGAAAGGAGTTATGCGGTTTGGTAAAAGGGATAAATTGAGCCCTCGCTATATAAGACCATATCAGATTCTGAGAAAAATTGGTACAGTTGCTTATGAGCTAGAATTGCTTGCAAGTTTGGGCTCCGTTTATCCGGTATTCCATGTATCCATGTTGAAGAAATGCATTGGAGATCATTCTCTGGTATTGCCAGTAGGGGGTATCAAAGTGAAAGACTCCTTGTCTTACAAAGAAGAGCCTGTTGAAATTTTAGATCACCAAGTTCGAAAGCTGAGGAGCAAAGAGATAGCCTCAGTAAAGGTACTGTGGAGGAATCAGAAAGTCGAAGAAGCAACTTGGGAATCAGAAGATGACATGAGAATTAGATATCCCAATTTTTTTACTTCGATAGAGGAGGAGATGGAAGGTACTATTCCTATCTTATCTTTCCTAGTCCTTTATTGTGCTTGAAATTGTGTCTGTCTGTGTCCCGCATCATCATTCGGGGATGAATGATCCTAAGGGGGGAATAATGTAACGCCCCGCATTTTGGGCTACAAGATAGACCATGATTCCGATGTGTTGATAAATCCCAAAGCCATAAATCCTATGCCAATACGGCATGTTAATTATTTTTGTAGCATGTGAATCCATTCAAGCTTGAATTTAGACCATAGGGGTCATCGGACTCAAGGACGAGTTGAAAACTACTTCGACCGATTAAGCTTAAGTGGACATTATAGTTTGTTCCAACTATTATAAACTATGATTCTTTGTATATGTCGAATTAGAAATCCTACTATGTGTAAAATGATAGGTTCCCGAGTTATCTTTCCAACGATACCAATTTTGCTAAAATCCGACTCCCGAGCAAGAAGTTATGGCCTTTCAAAGTGATATGCGTCACCTAACCAATCGCCCATGGCCACTGGAAAGCATAGGCAATAGCCTAGGCGGCGCCTATGTAAACATAGGCGATGGAATGGGCTGCGCCTATGTAAAGATTTCAAGTGACTTAAACACTCCGTTTTTGAGGCAAAATGGTCCTTTTCCACCCTTACTCAGCCCTAAAACACGAAATTCAGTTCCTAGGACCCTAAAATACACCTTCTTTCATCAAAAGTGCTCAAGGATTCTCCTTAGGGTTTCAAAATAAAAAACAAAGCAACTCAAGATTCAACCAGGGGTTTTAGAAACTAATTGCATAGTTGGAATCCTCTCAACGTAGGCTTCAAGAAGCACCTAATATTCGTAGCAATCAAGGTACGTGGGGTTGTCCAAAAATCTCATGGGTGTAGTTTTATGAACATGCATGCTTTTAAATGGGGGTTTTCAACAAAATACTAATATCTTGATTTTATTATGATTTCTAAGTCATTTGTTTAAGGTCATAGGAATTGGTTGCCTATATACTTCAATGGTTGAAAACATGCATATGTGATTTGAGATTTTCCATGAAAGTTTGATAAATATGAATGATAAATTGCTTTCAAATTCCCATGATAATGTTTCGATACCCCATATTATATTGTGACCAACAAAAGAGAGCATGGATTTGAAATAATTATTGTCCACTACTTGTAAATGATGAAAACATCTTGATTTTTACATGATTATGCATATGTTGATGTGATATTGATGACTTGTAAGTCGGGTATGATGATATCCTACAAATAAGATATGTGATTGAATCAGATGAAATTTAAATGCATTGATTTTACATGAGATAGGTGGATACCCGAAGAAGGTGCTTGAGTGTAAAGGCTCATCGCTGGAAACCGTGTTTGCCGACATGGGAATTTGGTACCCTGCTTTGTGATCTTGCGTACCTGACTTTATGTCATTCCCAAATTGGGACTATGGTTAGGAGCCCTGCTTTGTGATCTTGTGCACTACCATTGGGTCGAGACACCCTGCTGTGTGATCTTGTGTGTCTTCCCCTCACGTATACTCTAATCTCGGTGGCAACTGAGGTTTGACAGTTGGTGTAAATGTGATATGTAGGGTATTCCACCTAGCTTAGCTGCATTACATTATCGTTGAAAACAATTACATTATGCCCATGTGTTTTCAAATGACTTGATATGAAACTGCTTTATAATGTCTCTCAACTATATTTTGTAAAAATATTATGTTTTGTTTTGATATCTCTGCGTACCAGTAATTTTGTATTGACCCCCTCCCTCCCAGGTTCGGAGGCGCAGTCTAGGGGTCTAGAAAATCAGTAGATTCCTCGAACAGATTTGCAGAGTCACTTGGTGAGCCTTCTATATTTCGGAAGGCCTGATTGTCTGGCAGTATTATTTACCATTTATTAGTTTTTGGTCTACTGGGGGCTTTGTCCCAGTTTTCAGATAGACATTTATTTCAGTCATGTAGTAGAGATTTCGCAGACGTTATAGAGGTGTTGATTTGAGATTTTGGGACATTATTCCCTATTATTTCTTTTATATGACTCTTGACCATGTTTTTCGTAATGTTATTTGTCTTCCGCATTTCTTTATCATTTGAGGTATGTGCATGATTACTAGACAGATAGGGGTGTTTCGGGCTTTCATGGTTCGTGATACTCGTCACGGTCAGGGCCCCAGTTCGGGTCATGACACATCTCTCATCTAAGAGGCATAATATCACTAAGTATATAGTCATATCTCATATAGGAGGCATAAGATCAGTAGACATGTATTTATCTACAAGATATCTCATATCAATAGGTCATACATCAGGACAATGAGGAAGGTCACCTCTCTAAGCCAATTATCATATTTATGAGAAATAACAACTCTACAGGCCTAATAATCATAACTAAGAGAAGAGTCATCTCCATAGGACAAGTGTCAAGTCTAGGAGGAAATAACATCTCTATGGGCCAAATATCAATCTAAGAGGAAATAGCATCTCGATCAAATATCAATCTAAGAGAAAATAGCATATCTATGTGCCAAATATTATCTCAAAAGGGAATAGCATCTTCATAGGCCAAAATATCACTACTATAAAGAATAACATAACCATTACTCGTAAGTCAAAATCCAGGGAACATCATCACAAGTAACCAAGTCATGAAGTAACCTTATACTAAGGTTTACTAGGCTCAACTATGCCTAATATCCGCAACTAAGTCCATAAGTCTTGGCCTTAGTGGGATGGACAATCCCACTCCTAATTCTTAATACCCATCTTTAGTCAACTATGCCCTAAACTAGGCTAAAGTATCTAGTTTAACTTTTAGATGTCAAGCAAGCCATATTTAAGCCTAGGATAGGAACTTCTACTAGAAACAAGGGCCTTTAAGTCAGTCTATCAAAACTCAATTTTAATACCACCACACTTACCTAATAAGGTTAATTATACTAATCAAGCTTCCAATGTTAAAACCACATCCCAAACCTAGCATTATATCATATCCATGCTACCAATTTACCCAAACTAGAGGGATAAGGCAATAGGATTCAAAAATAGTTATAAACATACTATCTCACGGGTTGAAAACCCTCATCTAATCGTAAAACATCAATAATCAGGGCTAAGCTATTCCACTCATAATGAAGCCTAACATCCAAATTCACATGCAATATATCACACATCATCTATGAAGATAAGTAGATAGAATCTTACCTAGAAGTTAAACCGCAAAACCTCACATCAAGAACCACATGCTATCTCCACTTCACAATCCCCAAAATCCCATCACACTAGAAAAGCAATAATCTACTCATCAATACCAGTCTAACAATATCGATATTGCACCATTATACTTCGGGACCAAAAATGACACCAAAACCCCAAGTGGGTCCCACATATGAAAAATAAGTTTTTGAGACCAACCCATTGTTCAAATACCATTAAGGAGTTATAACCTTGAAGAAATTTCTAAAAATCAACCATCTTTGGGGCTAAAATCAAATGTCAAGTAATTTGGGGTTTTTTTGGGTCAAATAATCACAAATGAAACACAATAAATGAAGGATTCATACCTTAGATTCAACGTTAATCAAGAATATGCAAGAAATCCATGCTCCCAATCAACACCCAAGACTCACTTTAAGGTCCACCCTCTCTATTAGGGTTTTGGGACACAAGAAATTAGAGAAAATGATGAATTCTTAACCAAGAAGAGCAATTAAAAAATTCCATCCCAGGCCCTCAGGTCGTGCAATCACGCACCTACACGTGCGGCGATCTCGGTACCTTGCTGCACTAGGCCTCGGGATGCATTTGGAATCCAATTATCATAAACAAAATATAAAACCACCCTAAATTTGATGTTTTGAATGCGTTTGCAAAGTTGGAGTTTAATCCGAGGTTGTTTCACTAAATTTTTTGTTTGACATCCATTTGGAACCAGCGAAGACTTCTAAGTAGGGAATTGGTTCTAAAAACCAAACGAACTGCCCAAAAACCAAACCATCGATTCCAATAAGTCATAAATGACTTGGGGCAACTATAAAGAAGCTCAAACAGCATAAATAAGAATAAATATAGAAAATGACCGAAAGGGTCATTACAATATGCACTACTAAAAGGATTTTCATCCCCAAAAGTCAACGGATAGAAAGAATCTCAAAATCTTAAAATAGGTCCGTATGCTCTCAACATGACTTCCTAGGCAACCTCAACGAACAAAGAACACTTGTAAGGGATTTTTCCATAGGTATCACCTTCTCAACCAGGACTCTCATTCTACTTCAAAACAACCAAAACTCAACTTAACTGCTAAATGGACTTAAACTGAACTACGAAGGCTGATACACATATATCTGAACAATAACACACTGATACCATCCATATATATGCATATATCAATAAAGGCTCATTTGGACCCAAGTCAACCCAAGTCATGAATCATGCCACCCAACCTAAATCCAAGTATACATACTATTTACCATTTTGCACACTCTATCTACTCCAAGCCAGGAGGAAAAATCACTTGAATCTCGCCTACACAGTTTTATCACGGAGAACTCAAAAGAGTGAAGCTAATCTACTAAAAGTCCATATGGAAAACAAGAGAATAGAATTATGAGGTGCTATTTGGGCACACAAATGGAGGTAGTCGAGGAATCCAATCCATTCCAATGCTGTATCTAGTCCGGATGAAAAATCAAAATAAGATCTCAAAATCCAAAGCATCACTACTTATCACTGAATATTCTATGTATTATCTACTGAGAATGAAGCCATACTGAATCAACTCAAGTATATTACTCCCACTGAGTAAATCATCCAAAATTCCCAAAGAAAACTAAAACTCGAGGACAGTATTAAAATAATCAATATGGGGCCCATGGGCTACCTTCTGAACACTTATCAACTATAATCCAATCGACATCGAGAAGAACAAATAGGCAATGACAAAGTAGGGTCAATAAACCTATAAATGAAAACTGAACAAAGAAAAGTCTAAAACAAAAGATACATGCAAGATCAACAACACTAAGCTGAAATCTCAATGCAAATGATGAATCGCTCGATCTTAATCACCCAAACCAAAACTAAAAATGGGCAGGGCATCAAATCAAAACTGAGCTAATAAGGATGTATCAATGTCAACTATCTCAAATTGACTCTAGTATTCAAATCTGACACATCCGAGATGAATCCGCTAAGCCACAGTCGAGACATATCTAAAGAGAAAAATCACCACAGGGATAACCACTGACTAATAACACAATCAATTAACTCTTTCTCAGCTAGAGGGTACAAAGTATATCCGCAAAATAGGAATCATACCAAAGGACATATCATTGGCTGAGAATGCATATAACCCATTCCATATCTGCTGGAGGGCACAAACTATCCAAACATACACAAAAACTTCCCCAGGGTTTAAAACCACACCAATATTGGCAAGAACACTAGCAACTTAGAGAAATGCAACTTTAGCCAACACAAACCCTTCTAACACTTCATCTAGGCAAAGAATATCATAGGGTCATATCATCGAGGAGAAATAATCCACCAAGCCTCATCAGGTCATATAATATCTAAAATAGGGATTTAACAAATCCACCCAAGAATCATATCGTCAATGAAGAAATACCAACCTCAAAACAAAGGTCAAATCCTAGACCACCACCAGAAAATCAACAACTCAAGATGAAGAATTTATTTTTCTACAACTTAAGAAGTGGTCATAGGAAAGGCTACCTACCTCTAACTTTCCAACTCCTTTAGACAAAACCATATCGCAATAATAAAGGAGTATTCAATCTCTACACTAACAACAAAGCAAACCATCATAAGGGAACAAACCTAGCGAACCTATGAGATAAATCCATGATGCCTCAATAATATCAAAACTGCAATCGAATGAAGAAATAGCCACAAAATAAGAATGGACCCAAAATTGGTCAGGCTCAAAATGGGCTATGTCAAAAAAAATAGTCAAGGTGAAAACCTTCACAACCCAGAAGGTAGGTCTAACAATCTTAAACTTAATAATAGGAACCATAACTAAATTTCCGACTCAAAAGACACATAGAACCATGGAAGGTCAACTTACCTTTGATAGCATATTACATCCCTAGAACAATCTAATTCATCTAACCAAGAAGGAACACAATCAACCTCGCTGCGCTAGGTGGAAAAATTATCAAATCAGTATATATCTACTCAAGCCACTGAATAATATCACAAGAGAATGAAAGTATAACTAGATAAAACTATTATATACAACTTCCCAGCGAGGATCAAATTCATCAAGTAATAAAATCAAGTAATATCAATAACCTCACCTAGTGATAGCTCTAGCAATAGCAATATCAATATCAACATACTGAACAGGCAGTACCAAAATAAAAATCAATATCATGTACCACTCAAGGTCCACATTAGTGCTAATATGCTAAGAAAAATGGGACTCAAACTCAAAAACCACACCCATAGGAGAAAATATCAATATAGACCTACTCCATCCACTACTAAAAGAAATATACCACGGAGTAGTAGCACAATCATAAATTCACCAATAAGGCAAATAATAACCGTTATCAATTAATCAAGATATAAAATTACCAATGGGTATTAAAACCCTAATTGATGTTGGGTGTATTTATGTATTCTAACATTGCTATTTTAGCCTATTTAGCCTTGTTTTGATGATAATTCATGTACTTAATATATTGATAATGATATAAATGTGAATATGTGAATCTAAGTGTCCTTTTATGTGTTTAAAATATTTAATGGTGTTTTCACATGAGTTTTGATTCAAATTAATCATTTAGAATTCAACCAAGAAAACTAGTGTGACTAGCTTGAGCTAGGTGTTTGTCTAGTCGATCGTGTTGGGTTCTAACATGTTTAACTAGTTCCTAAGGTTGTTATTGTGTATTTATATGTGAAAAAACTTTTTTATAATATTCAAAGGTAAATTGTATCAAGCAAAGGGTCAAAACAAAAAGTTAAAGATCAAAGTGAATGAAGCCTAGTCTTAGCTCGAGTTTGTAGCTCTCCGTCTTAGATTTTGTGTTATTTTGAGCTCTAAATTATTGTGTTTAATGATATAGGATAATTTTTTAATCAATTATGATGATATATTAAGGATACACAAGCTTCAAATCAAGTGGAAACAACTTAAAAAGGCTTGTAATGGATCAATAAAAGCACAAGACACAACTTGACGCAATTTGGATACCTAGAATGTCCAGGGCACGTGAGGACTGTGGGAATGTAGTATTGACACGTGCACCACACCAAAAAATTCAGATGGTTCCCAAAATAGTAACCCACCACCGCATTTTGTCCTAATAGCGATGAACGAGGTACCACATCGCGGTAATTAGCTAATTGACAATTATTAACTTCCAAAATCTCTACGCGATTACACTGCTTCGTGAGCTAATAGTGATATACACTCTAGAGTGACATGATGTCGATCAAAAGTGGGGAAAGTGTGCCCATCTGGAAAATAATAGCGTGGCAACCTAATTCTATTCGATTTATGACTTGTCTACTATAAATATAACGTCTAAAAATATGTTTTGGACATCTTGGAAGACCCTAGATCAACTTGGAACTCATTGCAGGCTACCATAACTTCTTTTTAGGTTTTTATTCTTTGATTTAGCTTTCTTATGATTTTAATCATTCATACAATTATTTGGATGTTGATTATGGCTATGAGTGGCTAAAAACTTCCTTTCTGGGGTTAAAGCCAAGAACATGAGTACTATTATTTTGGATTAAATTCATTTAATTTGCTTATCATTATTGGTTGTTTGTTTATTCTTGATTTAACTATTTGATGGATTGATTACCCATAAAATACATTCATTGTCGACCTTGTGATCTCGAGAGAGGGAATAAGGAGATAGAACATGGGAATGAACAAAGTATGGTTTGTATTCTTATATGAAATAAGGAATTCAAATTAGCATCTAGGTCAGGGATGTACTTAGGAGACTTACTTGATTCATATGAAGGATGATAGCTTTAAAGAACTTAACTGGATTATTACATCCCCACTCAATGATGTAGTTGTAATGTCCAAATTAGGTAAACGATTAGAGGTTGGGATACCATGATCATGAAATTAATCCTATGAATCAACAACCAAGATAAGCAAGTTAACGAATGAAGTTCAATAACGTTGTATGATTGGTCAAAGTGCTTTAACCCTGGGATTTACACCATTGATTGTTTCAAGATTTTACTTTACACATTGATTCCTTTACTTTATTTTACAAATATTAAAAAATCTATTTTGGCTATGCTTGAATCAATTGAATCTAAATTGTGAACTAGAATAGAATCGTTGTTGAGTCAAGTCCTTGTGGGATCGATACTCGACTTTCTTGAAGGCCACTTTACTACTTGATAGACCACGTATACTTGCATGTGTGCTTTGGCACTTTCATGGTTTTAGCACCATTGTCGGGGACTTATAATTTGGTAACTGTTTTATTCTTAGTTTTACTTTGAGATTTCTTTGGTGTTTTTATGCTTGGTCTTGGTTTTGTATTTGTAGGAAATAGGTTTATAAAGTAGTAAGCTGGCAAGGGATTAGGACTTAGTTGAATAAAGTTTCGAACCTGAGCAACTTTTCCATCAACGCAGGAGAGAAGCAATCCTTCTCCCCAAATTCCACAAATCCAAGAAGATCTTGCTACAATGGATGAAAAACTAGCAGCCCGCAGGACAGTCAGAAAAGTGGTAATCCCACTTCCATTTAATTTGACCTCCCCATTTCAGAAGCCGACCGCTGGAGCCAATTTTAACCTTAAATGGAATATGGTACAACTTATGATTCACGGTGGACAGCTCATTGAGCTTTCACATGAAGATTCAAAGGTCCACTTGCAACATTTCTTTGAAATCAGTGACACATTCATTCCCACGGGTGTGAATGCAGACTATGTAAGGATGATGTTGTTCCTTTTTTCACTGTTGGGGGAAGCAAAAAAGTGGTTGAATGCCGAACCAGAAAATTCAATCACATCATAGGACGACATGGCTCGAAAATTCCTTATCCAGTTTTTCCCGTCTGGCAGGATTGCGATACTTCGCAGTGAGATAGTGTGCTTCATACAGAAGCCAAATGATAATCTTTATCATTCTTGGGAGTGATTCAAGGCACTTCTTCGGGACTATCCACACCATCAACAGTCTAATTAGCTACTTTCTCATACTTTTGTAGAGGCTCTTGATCATAATACAAAAATATTACTGGATTCAGCAGCTGGTGGTCAGATTCTTGAGATGACATGTGATGAGTTGTACACTTTATTGAACCACATAGCTCAAGGAAATCCAGAATAGCATCTAAATTTGACGAGAGCTATAAAAAGAGTTGCAGGTGTATTATAGGTTGACCAATTCACTGCCTTATCTGATTAGATCTCTGCATTGCAAAATCAAATGAGCAGTTAGAAGTTGGGATTAGCACAACCTCATCCATAGTTAATGCAATCCAACAAGCTACAGGTTGGTGTGAAGTTTGCGATAATAATGGTCATTCAACAACTATGTGTGATTCTAATCCAGAGTTGGTAATGTATGTAGGAAATGTTCAAAGGCCAAATTATGGTAACACCAATAACATAAAGTGGCAGACTCAGCCACCAATGCAAACATGGAATGCCCTACAACTTCAAGCTCTACTAAATTAATCAACTAGCAACATGGAGTAGATGATGAAACAACTCTTAGCTGGTCAAGCATAAATAGTTGTAGATATGAAAAGCCAACAGGAAGAATTAAATAATCAGCAAACAACTATAAGAAGCTTAGAGTTGTAGTTTGGGCAGTTACAATAGACACTGAATACCTTTCCTCCAGGTGGTTTACCAGGAGATGCAAAAAATCCAAAACAAGTTATGGCAATCACTTTGAGGAGTGGTAAAGATCTCAATAAAGAACCTCCAAGGCAACTAAGGAGGTAGATGTAGATTTGATGCCCCCATAGGTATCCTAAAATATTGCTGAAAAGTTGAGAAAGTCTGAGTACTCAAAAGAAAAAATTATTGCAGAGGTGGAGAAGCAGATGTTGCAACTCTCTTTCGCATACAAACGTAGAAAAGCAAAGGAGGATGCATGTTTTAAGAAGTTCTTTGACACGTTCAGAGAGCTTCACATTTACCTTCCTCTTTTAGATGTTTTGCAGGGTATACCCAATTACTCTAAGAACTTGAGGGACGTGGTTTCTAATAAGGTAAAGATACAGGATATTAAGATGGTAGCACTCACTGAAGAGTGTAGCGCTATAATAACACTGGAAATGCCCAAGTAACTTAAGGACCTAGGGAAGTTCACTCTCCCCATTCAGATTGGTAATAATGAGGGGGTCTATGCACTGAGTGACTTAGGGGAAAGTGTCCTCTCCTTATTCAAGACTTTGAAATTGGGGAAGCCTAGACCGAGCCCTGTGCTTTTGCAATTGGCAAATAGAAGCATAGCCCATTCTGCCGAAATCATAGAAGATGTCATCATAAAGGTTGGTAAATCTATTATTCCTATTGACTTTACTATTCTAGATTTTTAGGTAGACGAATAGGTATCAATCATCTTGGGGCATCCATTCTTAGCAATGGGAGGAGCATTGATTGATGTAAGAGAGGGTTCGCTTAAAATGAGGTTGTAGGATGAAAAAATAGTTTTTAAAGTTTATAAATCACCCAATACACTATCACACCATAAATATTTGTGCATGATTAGAGTTATTGAAGGGGATAAGTGTAGGGTGGTTAGTCCACCAATAAACTCCTTGAATACTCTCATTGAGCAACCCAAGCCTCTGATACCACAACCTGATATGGTGGAAGTGCATGAGCCTGAAAAGGAAAAAGTTAAGAATACTATTGAACTTGAGAGTGCACACTCAAGAGGTCATAAATGAATAACAATATTGCCTCCAAGTGTGACAAAAGGGATAAAGGAACTAGGTTAAGTTGAGTTGGGTCGTGTCGCGACACTAAATCAGGCGTTGCTTGGGAGGAAACCCAAGTAAAGTAGGTATGTTTTCTTTTTAGTTTTTAGTTTTTACTTTATGTAGTTTTCATTTTGTTGAGTCACAGGTTGATAGGAAGTCTGAGTACCATAAACCTGAGCTAAGGAGCATGGCAAAGACGAAGTGTAGAGTTCTCAGACCTCCTTGATATATAGAGATGCTACTAGCTAGGCCTAGTGTCTTAGAGAGTATTTATGTATCTTACTTTTAAGTTCACTTTGGGGACAAAGTAGATTTTTAAGTGTGGGGTGGGGAAATTCCCAATTTTAGGCTCAATTTTTTTTTATGTGAAAGATATTCTTGTTTGTGCTATTTTTGATTACATAGTGCAAGTGTTTTAGTTGTATAAGCATGATGATTGATGCAGATTACTACTTTTGAGACTCCTAGGCTTAAGTTTGTGACGTGTACTTGTGGCTTAAATTTGAATTCATGCTATTATTTGGTTGAGAGTCTATGATGATCCTATGTGAGTTGAGCATGTGTCATATGTGATGTGAGTTTTTGTATATAACTTGTTGCATGTGATGTCTAGAAATTACCCGGTGTGTGTGCAAAATGAAATAAAAAATGTGAGTTTAGGAGATGATTTAAGCGTTTCTTTGATATCCTTATTTTGTATCGTATTTCTGACCTACCCATGGTGCATAATCTTAGTCATTCCCATTGATACTTTAGCTTATTCTTTGTTATCCTCATATATAGACTAATACCTTCTTTGATAGATCAAAATTTGATCCAAAAGATCCTAAGAGCTTTAGTATAAATTAATTAAGGAGTGTGAAATTTGAGAAGGAAAAGGTGAGATTGAATCCCCAAAGAAATAGTTATTGGTGTTTACAATTGATATGTTATGGTTGGGAGTGAAAAAGAAAATTTGAATCTTGAATAAATAGAAAAATCCTCCCACCATAGTATTGTTGAATGATCTTAATGAGATGGGGTGAAAACAAAAGATATGGGTAGATAAAAGTGGTATGATTTGGTTGTTGGAGATTAGTTTTAATTGTAAAAAGTGATGCATTAAAGCGATTAGGGAAGATATTCAGTATTATTCAAAAATAGTTCCTAGCCATCTCTTAGCGTACATTACAACCTGAAAAATACCTAATTGATCCTATACCTGATATTCAGATATTAGAGGAGTACTACACTAAGGTAAATCCTATGGTTCATTATGTGTAACTTGTAAATTCTTTGTTAGAGTGAGCGTAAATTGATTTGTATACCCATTATGTTCTAAATTTGCATTATTGTGAGTAATTTTGGGTAACTCTCTTGTTGTGAAGGAACATGTTTGATGAATATGGTTGATTCATGTGATGTCATAGATTGAATAAATATGCATGGGTTTGCCACTTGGATAGTCAATTCTTGAGGCTAGGATGTTTTGAAGAAGGATTCTTGAGATTTCAGTTGTGTATGGAACATGCTTAGTGAAGACACTTGTATTACGTATAGTCATTATAGTACTAGCTTAAATGTATTGCTTGTATTAGAAGTGTGGAGTCTCTTCAGGTCATGGTGTTTATAGTGAAAAGTTGTTCGAGGACGAACAAGGCTTTAAGTATGGGGTGGTGATGTTGGGTGTATTTATGCATTCTAACATTTCTATTTTAGCCTATTTAGCCTTGTTTTGTGGATGATTCATGTGATTAATGTGTTGATAATGATATAAATGTGAATATAGGTGTCCATGTATTTATTTACAATGTTAAATGGTGTTTTCACATGATTTTTGATTCAAATTGATCATTTAGAATTCAACTGAGAAAACTAGTGTGACTAGCTTGAGCTAGGTGTTTGTCTAGTCTATCGTGTTGGGTTCTGATGTGTTTAATGAGTTCCTAAGGTTGTTATTGTGTATTTATATTTGAAACAACTTTTTATAATGTTCAAAGGTCAATTGGATCAATCTAAGGGTCAAAACAATAAGATAAAGATCAAAGTGAATGAAGCCTAGTCTTAGCTCGAGTTTCTAGTTCACCTTCTTGGATGTTGTGTGGTTTTGAGCTCTATATTGTTGTATTTAATGGTATAGGATTCTTGGTTAAATTATTATATTGATATATGAATTATATAAAATCTTTAAATCAAGTGGAAACAACTCAAATAGGCTTGGAATGGATCAATGAAAGCACAATACATAACTTGATGCAATTTGGATATCTGGAATGTCCAGGGAGCGTGAGGACTATGGGAATTTCATATTAGCATATGAAACACACAAAATGATTAATAAGGGGCCCAAAATAGTGATCCACCATCTCTATTTTGTCCTAATAGTGATAAATGAGGTACCGTGTCGCAGTAATGAGCCAATCGACAATTGTCAACTTCTACAATCTCAATGAGATTACACCGCTTCACAAGCTAATAGCGATGGACACTCTAGAGCGATGCCATGATGATCAAAAGAGGTAAAAGTGTTCCTATATGGAAAATAATAGTGTAGCAACCTTATCCTATTCATTTTATGATTTGTCTACTATAAATATAACGTCTTAAAACACGTTTTGGACATCTTGGAAGACCCTAGATCAACTTGGAAATCATTGGAGGCTACCACAACTTCTTTTTAGGTTTTTATTATTTAATTATATTTCTTTATGGTTTTAATCATTCATACAATTATTTGTATTTTGGTTACAGCTATAAGTGGCTAAAAACTCCCCTTCCGGGGTTAAAGCCAAGAACATGAGTACTATTGTGTTTGATTAAATTCATTTAATTCACTTATCATTATTGGTTGTTTGTTTATTCTTGATTTAACTATTTGATGGATTGATCACCCAAAAAATACATTCATTGTCGACCTTGTGATCTCGGGTAAGGGAATAGGGAGATAGAACATGGGAATGAACAAAGTATGGTTTGTATTCTTATATGAAATAAGGAATTCAAATTAGCATCTAGGACAGGGATGTACTTAGAAGCCTTACTTGATTCATATGTAGGATGATATCTTTAAAGAACTTAACTGGATTATTACATCCTCTCTCAAAGATGTAGTTGTCATGTCCAATTAGGTTAACGGTTAGAGTTTGGGATACCATGATCATGTAATTAATTCTACGAATCAACAACAAAGATAAGCAAGTTAACGAATGAAGTTCAATAACGTAGTATGATTGTTCGAAGTGCTTTAACCCCGGGATTTACTCCATTGGTTGTTTCAAGACTTTACTTTATGCATTAATTCCTTTACTTTATCTTATAAATATTCAAAACTATAGTTTGGTTATGCTTGCATTAATTGAATCTAAATTGTGAACTAGAATAGAATTGTTGTTGAGTCAAGTCCCAGTGGAATCGATACTCGACTATCGTGAAGGCCCTTTGACTACTTGATAGACCATGTACACTTGCGTGGGAGATTGGATGTTGTCACCAGTACACATAATAAGAGATAAATATGGTAAATAAAAGTACACTAATCATGGTGACTTCTGCAATCACATGCCTAATGAGCATAGGGGAAAATAAATTTGAACGGATCCACCTCAGACTGATCAACTGAATCATAAGTGAGGTGCCACTATCTCTATCTAAATATGCCACAACATCACAAGCCTCATTTAGATGAGATGAATGAATGGAAATCCCATGTTGAGGACACTCTTTTGTCTAGTAATTGGTCTCTCTGTAGTTATAGCAACTCCTGAAGCATCAATATGGAGAGAACACAAACTAAGCCCAAATGGCTGGGCAACTGATGCTGAGAGAAATACATGTCCATACTTTTGGAATCATAGCTTATCTCAGGAACTCTAGGTTGGCGGGGAATACAAGCTATCTCTAGATGATCATCTATCTGATATCTGGGGAATCTTCTAAAGCAGTGTCTCATTATAACACAACTAAACCAAGATCCTAGAATACTTCAAGATACTACCCCTCATAATCCAGAATGGTCACCATAGCCTGAAGAATCATACCAAAAATCTATAAGTCTGATGGGGATTCCGCCCACTAAGATCACCATGGCTAATGTAACAACTACTCATAGTATGGAATACTATTAGGGTATAGTTGATGGGCTGCAAGCGAAGCTGAACTCTTCCGGAAGAATCCTCATTCACGGATATAGTACGAATAGTACTATACTAATGACGTTCCTCTTTCCGTTATTTCCATAAATGTCAAAACTTTCTCTCTATGGTCCTCTTAAAATCAATAATTTGAGGGAAAGAGATTCATATGCTATCAAGTACTCCAACGCAAAATGGAGTGACAATACTAAATCTCTAACATATCCATGCACCAATGTTCAACTCAGAAGGATGTTGCATAAGAAAATGACTGGACCACATGAGAAATCTAATATCGAACTCAAAGCTGGTAAAGAACCCTGATAAACACCAATAGACCCAACTCTAGTTTAAGAATTGGTCAATGAATCAAATGACATCCATGGATGAGAGGGATCTATACTATGACTCAAATTCCCAATGCTGAACATCAAAGGCTGAAGTAGTCATAACTCTGATAGAGCCTAAGCTGGCCCCAAATTCTTTTTGGCTGACACAAAAGATCTTTAATATCCATCTCTAACTCTCTAGTCTGATACTGTGCTAAAAATCTAGAAACGCGTATTAAAGTCCCATCCACATCTGTCGATAATGTCTCATCATCCTATTACGATAGAAAAGAGTCAAAGAATGTGTTCGAGGATTATAGGAATCCGAACACACAATAAGGAGTCAAGAAGTAAATTTCCTAAAATATCACGAAGATATGTTACGAATGTCTTCATACTAATCTGCAGGACTCTACTAACACTAAGCACCTGTACTAATACACCGATGAAACCTAGGCTCTAATACCAATTTGTCATGACCCAATTCCTCAAGTCATGATGGCGCCTACTATAACCCACCAATAGGCAAGCCAACCCATAGTCCGAAATGGCTAGTAATGGACTACTCAACAATATAATGAAAAGAATACGAATTAAATGATATCAAAATCAACACATAATAAGATCCCAAAACTTGGTGGTATCAGTACAAAAGCCTCTAATATAATTTGAGCCCAAACATGAAATATCAAGAGAACTACTTTGATACAACTTATCTCTGAATACAATATAGAGACTAGTCTAATACATAAAAGAGAGATGAGGAATACTCTGAACGTCATGATTTCATTATAAGTCTCTGAACCATGGCTGATCTGCATAATGTACTCATCAATGGAGATAACCTGTACTATGATATGTGGGCTACATAAGTATAGTATGAGTACCAAATGAATGGTACTTAGTAGGTAACTGTCAACTGAGCTACAAAGATAAAGAAGATATATACAACATATAAACAGAATAGAAACTACACCCACGAGTCCAGAATCATATAACAAGTCAATGGGAGTAATAAGGGAAAACTATCCTGTTCAAGTACAAGAGTCTAACATAATAAGACTAAGGATGTATCAAGGTAAACTATCCTATTCCATCCATAATCAATAGACGTCAATGCTATACCATATATCCCCAGCCAATATATGTATGATAGGTGAAAGAAATGTATATAGAAATATACAATGCAAAGAAATAACCATACAATATTAACAACGAAGGAAGGGATATTCAGTAGTACCATAGCTCCATATAGCAATATATATATATATTCATCTAAGTATGAGATCATCTCAAAGCATAATCTAGATCAGCATATCCTCATTCTAAGACCTCATTATCATACTATCAGGATTTAATACTAATATACTCAGGGTTTCTAATCCACATGGCTAAACATAAAATAATCATGCATAATAATGTAATCGTAAGATAGAAGAGGTCGAAGACATACCTTAAATATCGATACCGAATCAATGAACAATTTGTCATAAACTAGTCATAATAATAAGCATAACAATGATAATAACAATATCAACAACAACGTGAATAGCCGAGAATTCTGGGAAACCAAATACCTAGCTGAGCCTATGCGTATCCACACCACCCCAAGTTCGGAAGGTTCAATCAACCTACAAACAACACAAGACACATTCTTCACCTATATCCATGCAACCATCCCATACCAACTGATAGACATAGGTGTGTACTGGTGATAGGTGATGCACATGTAGAAATGAATTCTAAGTACACAATTAATATCACACTTTCATCATCATAACCATCTCTATATGATCATCATCATCTTAATCAACCTCCTACCATGACGGGTATTACACATAATCACAAAAACCTCCATCCTTAATGGGTATCAGTAGATCATCAAAACTATTCTCCAGCCTTGATGAGTATCAATATCATCAACAGTATTCTTCGGCCTTTTTGGGTATCAATATATCATGAACAGTATCCTTCGACCTTGCCGGGTATTAATTATCGGAAACAACATCCTCCGGCCTTGCCAAGTATCAATATATCACAAACAGCAATACACATATAATTATAGACATATAGATGGTGCAAGACTCAAAACAAGTAAAAAAGAGGGTAATCTACAAGCCTATTAGTATACTCGTGTCTAGATATTACGAGTCTTTATGAAGACTCGTAGCCTGTGTGGCCCGACCAATAAAGGATTCAAGATCAAGACTTATGTTTTGGTAGTTTTACAAGTGACTTGAACATATATTAAGACCCCAAATATCTCCTAACTTATAGACAAGTCAAAATATTACAAAGCAATTAAAATTTAGGAAGAATATAACTATGGTCAGATTCAAATGAGCATAACTTTAGGTATACAAGGTATTTCTGAGCTCAAGACCCACTAACAGATATATAATTTAATTATCTTTCTAATTAACTAATTTTTCCTTAATCCGATATCGGGGTGAAAAGTTATGGCCAAATTACTGAAGCACCGTCAAAGCTACCAGTGGTTACGACTCTAAATAATGAATGTAAGAAGACCCTACGAGTTGTCATCATCACGAAAATAGGGCTTGAATATTGTTTCCTCATGAAAACTTAAGCCACAATCATAGCCATACCTCACGAGTCACGACCAAACTTGTCAAGACAGCTTCCACATATTTTCTAGAAAATTTCGAAGGGGTTTTATGGTCTTTTAACACTCTTTTAACCCTAAAAATATGTCGTTTCACCCTACAAACAATATTTATCATGAATAAATACTACTCTATTCTATCATAAATCATCCATCACAGAGCAAAATGGGCGATTTCTTTCTCCCCAAACCAACTAGGGTTCATCAAGTTCAAGTTTAATACCAAGAAATTTATCCAAGGCTTCAACATTCAGGTATGTGGGGTACTCATCAATGGTTTCCTTCCACCCATTGAGCCCAAAAATCCCCTTTTTGAATAAAGTATAAACTTTTCCCTCATTTATGAAATTATCCATGTTAAATATGAACATAATCCTTGCTTTTCTTAGTAATTTGAATTCAATCCACGTCAATATGTGTTTCCATGTAAATTAGACTACTTCATGCTTTGAATTTCAATTACCATGTCATATTTAATTGATCTCATGTAAAATCACCAAGTTATGAACCAAATAATGAGAAAATATTATTCTCCAAAGTTTAACATATCCCCATGCTTACATTCATATATCTTACTTATGTATTAAAGTGTCCTATGTTTTGGGTCTCTGAACTATGACTTCATATCATTTTTTAGGGGTTGTTAGTGTATTTTTGTAATCATTCAATGTTAGTGGGTTATGAACACTCGATACCTATGTGTTTAGTCCATTCATGATTTTATTATTATACCAGTTTGCTATGATCATATTGAGCACTATCATTTATGATGTTCAGTTGACCTGAGTTAGAAATAGTGTCAATTCAGTTGGAAGTATGATTTAGAATCAAGTAAACCCAGGGATTGGGGCTCACCTACTAGTAGAGGGTGTGACTTTAGTAGAAATCCATAAGTTCCATAACAACGTAGCTAACATAGGTTCTGAGAGGTCTTCCAGCTAGTTGAGGGTTGACATTCTCTTAGGGAAACCTGCCAGTAGAGGGTGACTCCCTAGTTCTTTGGGACACCATTTTAGTGGATCCACATAGCTAGTGTTAGAACTCGTGGAAGGGTACTGACACTCTTCTAATTGGGGTTATAGGTTGGACCTCGATTAGCTCAGATTAGGCAAGTCAGTTACATGATAGCTCCCATAGTTTCAGTCAGTACTCAGTATATATTAGTTCAGGTTTTCTTGACCAAGTAGTCAGATTTTTAGTTTTTCTAGTCAGTTAATTTTATAGATTAAATTCAGTTCATGCCTTACTTGGTCTTGAATTCTAAGTTTTACATGTTCATGCATCCATGTTCATTTCCATATGTATTTTAGTTAGTCCTTACCTCACGTACCATTACATTCAAAGTACTAATCGCATACTTTTAACTTACACTATGTTGTCTTATAACATAGGTTCGGATGCTTAATTCCCCGACCATCCTTAGACATTTCAACATTACCCAGCAACAGTAGTGGTGAGTCCTCATCCATAAAGGACATGACATGTTATTATCATTATTTCAGCATCTCTTTATGTTTAGTTTATTAGAGTTAGTTGGGGGTTTGTCCCATCAACTTCTTATGATTTTTAAAGGCTTTTAGATAGATAGACAGTTAGTTAGTTTTTTAGTCTATTCAATAGTTTCAGACATGTTGAATTATATTTTAGTATTACATTATACCAATATTTTATCAAGTTATCTTCCACACATGTTATGCCATTATTATTTTATTCAGATCTCATATTAGGTACCATATCATGGGTTAGCTTGGGGTCATTTATGGCCTTAAGCATTGTGTTGCGACTAGGGGGTAGCGTCGGGTCATGACAAAACTTGGTATCAGAGCCTAGGGTTTTAAAGTGTCCTTGGGTGTCTAAAATTTGCATTGAGTAGAGTCTTATGCATGGGTGTGAAGCATGCCCCAATTATGGACAAGAGGCTACAAAATATTTTTAGGAAAGTTTCCCTTCTTTCAGTATTCATGTCATATAAAAGAGCATGAGCTCTATTGAATTCCTTTTTCTAAATTATCCTTTGTTTTGTATACATAAAATGCCTACCAAAAGAAATAATGAAAGAAATAACATGGATCAACTCGTACAACCACCTATTCAGGAAGATCCCTTAAATAACCATGTTTCTCATGCAGAGTTCAGGGATACTTTTATAGCCTTGGCCAATTCTGTAGCTGCTCAGAACAATTAGCAGTCTATTTCCCTAGCCAATCCAGTGATAAATATTATCGTAGCTAGGATCTGAGACTTTACCCGTATGAATCCCCCTTTGTTTTCTAAATCCAAGTATGAGAAGGATCTGCTAGAGTTTCTTGATAGAATACAAAAAGTGACAGACATCATGGGTATTAGTTTAATTGGGAGTACAAACTTAGATATTTACCAGTTGTAGGGAGTATCTCACACTTGTTTTAATTAGTAGAAGAAGGACAGAGGTGTTAAGGCAGGTCCTATAGAGTGGGTGGAGTTTCCCATGACTTTCTTATATAGGTTCTTCTCAATAGAGTTAATGGAAGATAAGGTTCAAGAGTTTATAAATTTGAAGCAGGGTAGCATTAGTGTGAGGGAGTACTCGCTCAAGTTCACTTAGTTGGCGAGGTATGCTCTGACTATGGTGGCTGACTCTAGGTCCAGGATGAGTAAGTCTGTGTCGGGTGTATCTGATAATGTAGTCAAGGAGTGTAGGATTGCCATGCTGATTAAGGAGATGGAACTTTCTAGACTAATGGTTTATGCTTAGAAGATTGAGGATGAAAAGCTCTGTGAGAAGGAAAGAGAGAATAATAGCACCAAAATAGGTAGTTTTAACCTTTCTTAGACAAGATCGGAAGACAGTAACCATTCTTAGTTCCACCAAAAATTTTCAGCCACAGGTCCATCTTCAGCCAGTGCCAAAGTTTAGGTAGGACAATAGGGATAAAGCATCAGGCTCTAATTCCCAGAGTAGTGTTAATAGTGGTCGTACCAATCCACTCTACAGAGTGAATGTAGAGCAAGAAATGATATGTGTTTCGGATGTTGAAAACTAGGCCACAAGATCATAGATTTTTTAAATGTTGGCTAGAAAAGTAAGGACGTTCATCAGTAGGGTTAATCCAATTTTTCATCAGCTCTAGAAAGTCACTAAACTCAGCAGGGTTCCACTTCCTGTGCCACCAATGGGCGGTGCTAGAATAGACTTTATGCTCTCCAGACTCGACATGATCAGGAAAGTTCTCCAGATGTTGTTATGGTACATTACAAGTCTTTCATCTTCATGTTTATGCATTGTTAGACCCCAGAGATACACTTTTCTTTGTGACTCCTTTTATAGATGTAGACTTCAATGTTAGTCCAAAATATTAGTAGAGCCTTTCTCAGTGTCTACCTTAGTGGGTAAGTATATTTTATCTAGATGGGTATACAAAAATTACTAGGCCACAATGTCTCAGAAAGTTACTTTAATTAACCTTGTGGAGTTAGAGATGATTGATTTTGATGTCATTCTCGGCATGCATTGGTTCCAAACTCATCTTATGCCTCAGTTGATTGCAGAAAAAGAATTGTCTAGTTCTAATTTCCTAAAAAACTAGTTATTAAATAGAGGGCTAGTACTTTAGTGCTTAAGGGTTAGGCTATTTCATATCTTAAGGCATGAAAGATGATATCTAAGGGGTGTATTTACCATCTTGTCCAAGTCAAGGACTCAAATTCTGAAACCTCGATTCTTGAGTCAATTCATATAGTAAATAAATTTCCAAATATATTTCCTGAAGATCTTCTTAGGGTTCCAGCTAAAAGGGAAATTGACTTTGGAATAGATCTCCTTCCAGATACCCAGCCTATCTATATTCCACCTTATAGAATGGCTCCATCTGAGCTTAAGGAATTGAAAGAATATTTGAAAGATCACTTAGATAAGGGTTTCATTATGCCTAGTAATTCCCTATGGGGTGCTCCAGTTCTATTCGTGTGTAAAAAGATGATTTTCTCCAAATGTGCATTGACTAAAATTAGTTGAACAAAGTCACAATCAAGAATAAGTATCCTCTTTCCAAGATTGATGACTTATTCGACCAAATCTAGGTTGCAAGTTATTTATCTAAGATAGAGCTCAGATCCATCTATCATCAGCTTAGAGTCAGAAAAAGTGACATTCTAAAGACAACCTTTAGAACTTGATATAATCACTTTAAATTCCTAGTTATGTCTTTTGGCAAATGAATGCTCCTACATCTTTTATGGAATTGATGAATAGGGTGTTCAAACAGTACTTGGACATGTTCTTCATAGTCTTCATTGATGACATCCTTGTCTATTCCCGCAGTAAGAGTGATCATGCAAGCCATTTGAGGGTTGTATTGCAGACCCTTAAGGACCACCAATTATTTGCTAAGTTTAGCAAGTTTGAATTTTAGTTGAGATCAATAGCTTTCCTTGGTTACATAGTTCTCGATGATGGCATTTGAGTTGATCCTCAAAAGACCAAAGTAGTGAGAAATTGTCCTAGACCCATCTCTACATCAGGCATCAGAAGTTTCTTAGGTTTCACTGGCTATTACTAATGGTTTATTGAAGGGTTTTATTCTATTGCTTCTCCCATGTCTAGACTAACCCAAAAAAAGTCAAATTTTTGTGGTCAGATTCCTATGAGAAGAGTTTTTAGGAGGTTAAGGCTCGACTCACTTCCGATACAGTCTTAACTTTTCCAGTTGGCATAAATATGTTGGTAGGATATTGCGATTCTTCTTGAGTTGATCTTGGTTATATATTAATATAGAGAGGTAAGGTCATAGCCTATGCCTCTAGATAACTTAAACCCTATGAAAAGAATTATCCAACCCAAGATCTTGAGTTGGCAGTAAGCACCTAGGTCTTGAACCTTGAGAACAATAATAACTTTTTGTGTCTCTGAGTTGGGTATGACTTGGATCTTGAGTCGTACCCATGGATATGGGTTATATCTAGTCTCCCCTCCCAATCTCATACCATGGACAACATGTTAGGGAAGTATACTATTTTCTACATGACACGACCTTACCTTGATTGTACCCCATGAATATGAGTTGTATGCAACTCAATCGTATCGAGGGTAGTCTCCAATTGGAGTGGACATTTGGTATATAGTTTATGTTTACGACTAAGGGGTGATTTGTACCCTTTTTTTATGACTAAAGGGTGCCCACTCATACCCACAATAGTATGGTTGACCTAGGAAAAGCCTAGGGTATGAGTTAGGGTACCACTCGTACCCTAGGGTACGATTACTAAGGAAGTCATATAAAGGAGTCATATCCCGAGACGAGGTCACTTTCCAGCTTTTTACTAAAGGTTTGGTGATTATTTCACTTGCTAAAAACCCTATGATACTTCACTATATATGACATTTTAGCCTCTTAAGTCCTTATTTACAAGACTTAAATACTCCAAAACACTCTAAAGGATTCTTGAAGCAAGATTAGATGCTAGGGTTTAAAGGTTGCTCCTCTAGTGGCAAGAGGGAGTCAAGATTATTAGTGTGTCATCTTGTTTGAAGCATATATCTCTTCTCCTCTTTAAATATCTCTAAATCCATGTATTTAACACATAGATTAGTATGTGTACATGTTGGTTTTGAAATCAAATGAAAAGTGTTTTGTTGCCTAATGATGTATAATGTTAAATCTTGCTTAGACCTATGTTTATATGTGATATTGATGATTATTTGCATGTGTTGGTTCTTGATGTATGTGGTTTAACATAAGGGTCTTGAGTAACCTTAATCTTGATAATATCTACCATGTAAATAGCCTTTTTGAAGGTATGCACCTAAGGTGTTTGTAAAAATATGTAAGTGAATTGTTTAGTCATATGCTGGTGATGTATTAAACTAGGGAAATGGCCTAATGAACATGAATGATTGATAAATGATATGTTAAAGAAACTATTAACCATGTGTGGTGAAATTTATAACCTAGTTTTTTTATGTCTATTGAGAGAGTAAAGTCCCTAGATATAAAGATGCACTTAATTTGTATGTTGAACAAAAGTATGGTGGAAATATGGTATAAGATTGTTATTGAAATATGAATTGTTGTATGGGCATTGATGACCGTAACTTGAGTTATACGTTGAATTAAGTGAAGGCATTGGCCTATTGAAATGGTTGAGCAATGAAGGCTCCCATAAGGACCATGTGGTCATGTATAGTGTTGAATTTGCTAAAATGGTTAAAGTCCTTAAATGTTGTATTGAATGTATATTGGTTCATGGGCAAAGGGTTAAAGTCCCAAATGCCAACTAATGATTGTTCTAATGTCTTGAGGTCAAATTATCTTGCCTTATGTGGTGGCTTGAGGTTGAAGTTCTGTGCCTTATTAATGGCTTGAGGTTGATGTCCCTTTCCCAATGATATTGCTTGAGGTTAAATTACCTTGATTAAAGATATCTCTAGAGGTTAGTGAACCTCGCCGAATGGAATGGCTTATGGTTAGAGTTAAAGTGTAGAATGAGGTAGAGTCCCTTTCCTAATGTGTGAGCATGAGGTCAAAGTACCATACCCAGTTAAATATGTGAACATGTGTTTGAAGTCCTATGTACGATTGGATTTGTGTATGGCTAGTGCCCCTTGTTTGAATGATTACATGTGCGGTTAAAGATTTTAGCTAATAAATGAGTACAGTTGAAGTTCCTTGTCTAAGTGAATATGAATGTGGTTAAAGTCCTATACATAATGTGAATTATTGAACCTATAAGTGTGGAGGGTGGGAGTCCCCCACTTCATATCTATTGAATGAATGCTTAAGAATGATGATAAGCCATATTATCTTGATTAGCATGTGATGTATCTATTTGTATGTATAAGTGTGTGAACGAATGAAATGTGATATATTGACTTGATGTTGATTGATTATGATATTTTTTTACTTCTTCTTGAGTTACATACTACCGTTCCAACCGCTAGCAATCTTCGGAGGCTATGTCCCTATGTGACACAGGGCCTGAGGCTTCTTCTTCTCTTTCTGTGCAGTGATTAGGCAATTGAACTAGTTCATACATTGACTTGAAGTGGTGAGCTTCCTTACTCTAGAAGATCATCATCTCTTGGTATCTTATGTTTAGACTTAGTCTCACTTAGACTTGGTTTGGCTATCGTCGGGGGCTTGTCTTGACATATACATTATTGACTTTATTTTGTATAGAGGTATTGTGAACAACTGTGAACTTGGGTGTGAGTTAGATATTATGAATCTAATGTTGACTTATGATATTACCCTCACAAATCTTAACTTGTGAGTTGGAGTCCCTTCGATTCCTATGGTATGATGAAATATTTGAGTCGGGTTATTGAGGCGACCTACTGTTCATGTGAGCTTGGGGTGCCCATAAGACATGGAATGGGTTTTGGGTTGTGTCAAATTGGTATCAGAGCCTAGGTTAATGGTCTATTGGGTGTTCATAATGCAGTGTAAAGTAGAGCCTTTTTTATGGGTGTGAAGTGCACCATACTTATAGAAGAGAGGCTTTGAGGCATCTTATTAATATTTTCCTTTCTTGTGTTTCACTATCAAGCTATAAAGTCTAAGGTTTTAGATCCCTCTAATTCTATTTTCTATCATTCAAATCATGCCTTTAAGGAGATCTGAGACATTGGCAAACATTTCAGCAACTAAGGGTCCTTTGGATAATGCTCACCCAACTTCTAGAGTTTAGACCCAGGCTAGGGCTGCGGCATCTGGCCATCCTAGTGGGGTTCCACCCCTAACCCTGCTTATAAGAGTGCCTCTCCTCCCTAGTCCCCTCAAGGGCATACTACTAATGCAGAGTTCTATCACTCCATCAACCTCTTGACTTAACGGGTATCCTCTTAATTAGAGCATGGTGCTCCAGCTATAATTTCTTCCGAGGCCATAAGAATTGGCTAATTTATGAGGTTGATCCCTCCTATGTTCATGGGTATGAAGGTTAAGAAGGATCCTCAAGGTTTCATCGATGAAATGGAGAAGATTTTGAAAATTATACATGCTTCAGAAATTGAGGGTGTTGAGCTTGCTGCCTACCAGTTGAAAGATGTAGCGTACCAATGGTATAAAAGGTGGGAGTTTTCTAAAGGCGTTGATGCTAGTCCGACTTCATGGATGGATTTCTCTGAGGCATTCTTAGTCTGCTTTTTTCCTCAAAAGTTGAGAGAAGAAAAGACAGAAGTTTTTGTGAACTTGAAGCAAGGAAGGATGTCCGTTCAAGAGTATGCCTTGAAATTCCATCAATTGTCATGGTATGCTCCCGAGATGGTTGCTAGCATGAGGGCTAGGATACACAAGTTTTTCTTGGGATTGTCTGGTGAGTTAGTTCTCGAGAGCAAAGAAACTTTGTTTATAAGAACATGGATATCTCTAGATTAATTGTGTATATATAACAAGTAGAGGATGAGGAAAAAAATAAGTTGAGCTTAGTGAGAAGTAATGAAGGAAATTTAGGAATTCTTAGCAAAGTGGTAGCAAGTCGCCATGAAAAAAATGGGGGAGTTCGAGTTCATTCTCATCGGCTAGTGTTCACTCTCCTTACCCAAAGTCATTGGGTGATATTCATCCTTTGTTTAGTGGTGGGTTCTGGGTACAGGGTGCCTCATTCCATGATAGTGGTGCCAAGTCGTCTCCACCCCACCCTCCTTGTAGATTCTGTGGTTAGAGTCATTGTGGTCAGTGTGAAAAGGGGAGAAACTAGTGATTTCATTATAGCCAGGTTAGGAACATGCAATGTGAGTGACTCTCTCTAGCAGCTTCTTGGGCTAGCCTATTTCTACTCAACCTCTTCCCACACCAAAAGGTGCTATGCCTTCCCCTGCTTCTATTTTTGGAATCGGCGCTGGCCAGATCCGCTTGTATGTACTTGCTACTTGCTAGGATTCTGAGGCATCTCCCGATGTTGTCACGGGTATGTTGAGACTTTTCTCCCGTTATGTGTATTATTTTCTTGATCAAGGGTCTACTCTTTCTTATGTGACCCTGTATGTGGTTGTGCATCTTGATTGTGGTCCCGAGTGTCTGTCGGTTCCTTTTTCTATTTATACCCTAATCGGAGATCCTGTGGTTATTAGAAGGTTCTATAAGGGGTGTGTGATATCGGTTGGTGGTAGGGATACTATTGTAGACTAGATAGAGTTAGACATAGTTGATTTTGACATTATTTTGGGGATGGGTTGGTTTCACTCTTGCTATGCTTCTTTAGACTGTCGGACTCCCAGGGTCATTATCCAATTCCCTAATGATCCGGTCATTATATGGGAAGGTGGTTCTCTAGTTCCTAAGAGAAGGCTCATTTCATATCTTCAAGCCCGAAAGTTTATTTCAAAGAGGTGTTTGAATCACTTAGTCCGAGTTAAAGATTCTAACTTGGAAGAGCCTTCTAGAGAATCCAGTCCCGTGGTTAATGAGTTTCCCGAGGTGTTTCCATATGATCCTCCCGGTGTTCCTCCCAATAGGGTAATTGATTTTGGGATTGATCTTGTCTTGGACACCCATCTGATTTTTATCCCTCCTTATAGAATGGCTCAGGAGAAGCTAAACGAGCTTATGGAATAGTATCAGTCATGTTACGATCAGTAGAACTCAGTCAGTTACAGAACTCAGGAAATCTCAGTAGACTTAGTATTAGTCCAGTCCTGTTCAGTGTCTATTCAGTTGGGAGTAGGATTCAGCACCGAGAGAGCCTAGGGATGGGGGATCACCTATTAGTTAGTAATAGGTCCCTAGAAATAATCCGTAAGTTCCAGGATTACGTAGCCAATGTAGGTTATGAGATGTCACCCATTAGATAGAACTGACATACTCAGGGATCACACGCTAGTTTAGGACTGATCTCAGGGATCACCCGTTAGATAGGACTGACTAAACAATAGATATTAGTACCCGTGGCACGATTTTAGCACCCTTCCAATTGGGGCTATAGATTAGACCCCAACTCAGTTATCCTATCTTATTTGGTGCATGTCGGTTAGATGATTACCTTCCACAGTTTTAGTTTCAGTCTTCATTTTAGAACTTCGTTCAGTTTTACTAAATTAGGACTGTCAGACACAGTAACTCAGTATCCGTAATTTAGTTATTAGTAACTTCAGATATCAGTTACTCAGTTATCAGAACTCAGTACTTAGACTCAGAAAAGCTCAGTTATAGTATACATATATGCAAAGTATTACATATTCAGTATTTATAGTAGTTTCAGTTATCCATGTACTTCCATATTCAGTTACTCTATATCTTTCAGTCAGTTATTGTTCATACATATGAATCCTTGCATTCAATCTTACCTCATCTAGCATATCAGTATATTCCATGTACTGACCACATATATTTTTTTTGTGCTATGATGCCTCATATCATAGGTTTGGACACTAAGGTTCCCGACCGCGCTTAGGTAGATCCAGTCAGGAGTCACAAATTTAGTAGTGAGTCCTCATCTATTGAGGATGTTCTTTTATTTCAGTATTTTAGTTTATCAGTAGTTTAGTAGTTGGAGATAGTTGGGGGCCCTTCCCATCAACTCCATATTCAGACAGTACAGTTAGAGGCTTTCAGACTAGATCGATTCAGAAAATGTTTAGTTTTCTGATGTTTCTACCAGATGTTATTATTTATCAGTATTTAGATTTTGAACCTTATGGTAATTCAACTTAATTCTGCATTTATTTCAGTATTATTATTCAGTGCTCACAGCAGGTATCATTCATGGGTTAACTTGTGGTCCCTTGAGACTGTAAGCACAGTATGATGCCCAAGGTATAATCTCGAGGCGTTACAAACTTGGTATAAGAGCCTATGGTTCAACAGAGTTGTAGGGAGTCTGAAAGATACATCATGTAGAGTCTTGTGCATGGGTGTGTAGCGCGCCACACTTATGGACATGAGGCTATGAGTTGTTTTAGGAAAAGTTTCCCTTCTTTCAGTGTTCATGTCGTGCGAGTGAACATGATCTCAAGATAAATTCTCAGTCTAATACTTTTCTTCCTTCTGATTATAGAATATGCCTCCCAAAAAGACTAACGAAAAAAGAACCAAAAATCAGTTAGCACCTTAGCCCGTTCAAGAAGATCCCCTGAATGAGCACATCTCCCATGTAGAATTCAGAGTTGCTTTCACTATGTTAGCCAATTCAGTAGTTTTTTAGAACAACCTATAGGCTATTGTCCTATCTAGGCTTGGGGTTCATACTCAGCAGAGCAAGGGGGAGGAGAATAGAAAGAAAGATAGAAAGAATACGAGAGTCAGAACAAGTGGTTTTAGTCCAAGTCAGAGGGTGGTAACCGTTTCTAGTTCCATCTGAAATTCTCAACCCCAAATCCTTCTGTAGCTAGTGCTCTAGTTCCAAATTTTAGAAATGACAGTCGAGATAGAGCACCAGGCTCTAAGTCACAAGGTAGTGGAAAGAGTGTTCATACCCATCCGTTTTGCAAAGAATATGGTAAAAATCACCTAGGTATGTGTAGAGCTGATAGTGATGTATGTTTTCGATGTGGATATTCAGGCCACAGAGTCTGAGAATGTCCTAATGATGGTCCACGAAGTCAGCACAATCATCCTTTAGCTCAGTTCGGTCGCCTGAATCAGCAGGGTGCCACTTCAAGTGCCGCCAGTGGGCAAAGCCCAAACAATCTTTATGCACTTCAGTCCAGACAAGATCAAGAATTTTCTCCTGATGTGGTCACTGGTACATTACAAATCTTCTATTTAGATATTCATGCCTTATTATATCCAAGAGCTTCTCTATCTTAGGTAACTCCTTGCATAGCAGTCAACTTTAAAGTCAGACTAGAAATCTTAACAAAACCTTTCTTAGTAATTACCTCAGTGGGAAAATCTATTACAGCCAGATGAGTATATAGGAATTGCTTGGTTATAGTATTTTAGAAAATCCCTTCAGTTAATTTTAGTAATAGAGTCATTCCATTTCAGTTTCTTGATGAACCAATCCTTTAATGAAGGGTGTAGTACCTTAGTTTTAGCTTATTTAATTTTGAATCTCTAGATTGAACTAGTAGAAGTTTTTTAATAGATGAGAATAATGATGAAATGATTTTAGAGAGTTTATTTAAATAAAAATAAAGGGGGCAACATTTGGAAGTAAAGTGAAGTAACATGCTTGGTCCCTGTTGGGAACACTGCTTCACTTCGTAGGCTGATGTGAAGATGGTCTAAAAATGCGGGATAGAACACGCGGTACCTAAAAAAATTTCTTTAGCATTTTCAAAACATATAATATATAGGACACTGACCTTGCAATAGGGTCCTGGTCCCTTAATTTTTATAAAGTTTTTCTTCTCTTATTTGTCCCTCTACTTCTTTATTCTGACCAATTCACCATGAGTGTATAGATGGAAAGGGTATAAAATTGAATTATACTTGATCAAAACTCACAACCTAGATACCTGCTTCCCTATCATAGACAATATAAATGGAGATAAAATTAATTGTACAAACCTCAATTTATTTTGATTAGACTAAGTTTGAACCTGTTCTTCTCAAACTGGTCCCTATGTAGAGCCTTTGTAAAGATATTAGCCACTTGATCTTTAATCTTGCAAATCTTCATACAAATGGTCCCTTTCTCAAGATTGTCTCTAAGGAAGTGATGCCTCATATCAATGTGCTTAGTCTTTTTATACTGCACTGGATTCTTGGCCATGTTAAGAGCACAACAAAGGAATAGTACTTGAGACTATTCCTATGTCTTCAAGTTTTTGTTTGATCCATAGTAGTTGAGCACAATAGGAGGCAATAATAACATACTATGCCTTAGTTGTAGAAAGATCCATGGAGTCTTGGTTTTTAGTTCCCCATGAGATTAGGAAGGACCCCAAGAAGTGAGCCATTTCTCAAGTACTATTTTTGTCAACCAAGTACCCTGCTTAATCTACATCAGTAGAACCTATCAGATCAATAGATTTACCTAAAGGGTAGTATAGGACTTGATCCCCTTTACCCTTCAAGTGCCCCAGAATTCTTTTAGAAGCTTTCAAGTGTATTCTTTTGGGAAAGCTTTAAAGCTTGTACATATTACAACACAAAAAATATTAGGCATTCTGTCTATTAGATACAAGAAGGCTCCAATGATCCCTTTATACATATTATTATTTACCTTGGGATCAGGTTCATCAGTATCCAGTTTAGTTGGTTCCAATAAGGGTATCAATTGGCTTGGCCTCACTTATGTGGAAAATATTCGAAATCTCTTTAATATATTTTTCTTGACAAATCATAGTTCCAGTAGGAGTATATCTTATTTTCAATCCCCAGAAGAAGCTCATCTCCCCCATCATGCTTATCTCAAACTCAATTCGCATAAGTTTAGCATAGTTTTCAAATAGAGAGTCTGTGGTTGCTTTAATAATAATATTGACATACACTTGGACAACCAACATATTCCCCCTTTGATTTAATAAAGAGAATATTATCAATCTTCCCTGTTTTTAACCTATTTGTAAGAAGGTATTTGAAAAGCCTTTCATACCATGCCCTTGGATCTTGCTTCAATCCATACAAGGAGTTGTCTATCAAACACTTCTTTCTTGAGATATCCATTCTAAAAGGAACTCTTGATATCTATTTGAAATAATTTGAACTCCATGTAAGCAAAAAAGACAATGAGAATCCTGATGACTTCCATCCTAGATATAGAGGAAAATTACTCATCATAGTCAATTTCTTTTTCTTGGTTATACCCCTGGACCACTAAATTGGCTTTGTTGCTGACAATAGTTCCATATTTATCTTTTTTGTTTTTGTATACCCACATGGTCACTATAATAGTTCTGTTAGTAGGTCTGGGAACTAGGTGACACACCTTACTTCTTTTAAATGATTTAACTTTTCTTGCATTGCATTGACCCATCAGTATCCTTCAGGGCCTCCTTTACATTTTTAGGTTCAATGGTAGATATAAAAGTTGAGATGACAACCTAATTTCTTACTTTGGCCCTGGGTGCATCCTAGAGTCCAATAGGGAGGTAAGATTATCAAGAGAATGGGATGGTTTATGATTACAGTTAGGCCCTCTAATACTTGACCAAGGCTGGTTGGGTCCAGGATCATCATTAAATTATTCATCTAACTCCTAGATTGTGACTTTGTGTTTTCATGATCCATTGCTTGAGGACCTAGTCCCTCACTTATTTTGGTATTATCACTGTATTTTCTTAACTCTCATGTTCGTCATCATTTCCTTTATTTCTTTTACCACTTCTTACTTCATCATTTAACAAATCTCTCTAAATTTGGAGAAGGTTCTCTAGTTTTGCATTATCCTTGTTTCCTTAGTCCTCCATGCTACCTGATTCATCAAAGATAACATGGACACTCTCTTCTATACAGAGAGTCTTTTTGTTGAGCATCCTATAGGCTTTTTTTGTTGACGAGTACCCAACAAACACTCCCTCATCACTCTTGGGATCAAACTTTCTAAGATTATCTTTACCATTATTCAGTATAAAGCATGTGCATCTGAAAGCCCTTAGGTAACCCAACTTGGGTTTCTTATCTTGTAATAATTCATAGGTAGTTTTGTTCAAAATTGACCTGATAAAAAACATCTATTTGTAATATGAAAGGCAATATTTATTGCCTCTGCCCAAAAATTTTTGGGAAGAGAAAAATCTATCAACATAGTTCTTGCAATATCTACCAGAGTTCTATTTTTCCTTTCCTCAATACTATTTTGGCGAGGAGTTCTAGGTTCTTTGAATTTGTGACTGATTCTATGCCTTCACAAACTTGGTCCATTTTGGAATTCTAAAACTCTATTCCATGATCTGACCTGATCCCAGTAATCATAGCATCATACTTGGATTGTATTTTTTTGAAAAGATTATGAATGTTTCATAGGTTTCTTGCTTGAAAGAACATGGTCCAGGTAAACCTTGAGAAATCATCCATAATTACTAGAATATATTTCTTTCCTCCTCTGCTTTGAACCTTGGCAGGTCTACAAAGATCTATGTGAAGTAATTCAGGTGGTCAGCTAATATAAACATTCTTTTATTATTTCAATAAGGACATAGTCTGCTTCTTCTTGGAAGAAGCATCACAAATCTTATCTTCTGCAAATTTGACCTTAGGAATTCTATGAACTAGGTCCCTAGTAACTAATTGATTCAACAATGATGAACTCATAAGTCCTAGTCTGGGATTCCATAACTAAGTGTTGTTACTTTGGGCACTGAGATATGTCAAGACATCACCTGATACAGAGCCTAAGTTTGCAACATACATATTCATGCACCTTTTTTCCTTCAAAATTACTTCACCAGAGTTTAGACTAGCCAAAATGCAACTACCTGACAAAAAATTCACTTCACTCCCTTTATCACAGACCTGTGATGCACTAAAAAGACTACATTTTAATCCATTCAGTATATACATATTTGATTGGGTGATTTTCCAATCTTTCCAACTCCTTAAATGATTTCTCTTTTCGTATTTTCAAAAGGGACACTTCCACCATGAAGTGCCTTCAATGAGAGAAAGTCTTCAGTCCTTCTATTCATGTTCTTGGGGCATCTATTATCCATAAACCAACATTGACTACTTTATCTTCCCCTCACCTACATCAATAATTATTTCTTAGACTTGAGAACCCATTTAAATATGAGTTGCAATAGTGTGACAAGGGAGTGATAAGAGATCTCTTGGTCCAACTGGGAAGCATAGAGAATTCAGTTTCAATTTAAGGAACTGATCCCAAGTATTTATGATTAGACTTTCAGTTGATGGTGTTTTTATTTTGATCATAATTTAATAAGCTTTCCTAAGATGTTTTTTTTTGGATTCACAGTTCTTCTTTAGATGACCATTCCTACCATAGTGGTAAATAGTAGATTGTAAGACACAAAAACATACTTGCTATGTGGATTGTAAGAAGTATTGCCATTTGGTCTTCCTAGGTCTTTTCCACCATTAGACCTTTAATTAGTTAAAATAGTCCAGCTTTTAGAAGATGTGGTCCATTTGAGTGACTTTTGGAGATCTTCTTTGACACGAATTAGGTCCCTCCCTAGATGGACATTTCTATCTAGAGAGGCTGCTAGAAGTTTTTTTAGAAATAAATATACAATTTGAATAAATGAAGGAAGAAAGGGATATACGGTAATACCATAGCTACATATAGATAGGTATATATATACATAAATAAGGTCAACTAAAGGTACAACCTAGATTATCAGACTAGCATTTGTAGGCCTCATAATTAGTGTGTCAAGCTAGCTGCAGGTGCACCCTCCAGTAGTGCACTGGCACTACCATTGTCTCTACCAGTTGAGATACCCCCATACGGTATGATCCAGACACGAATGCCTAGTGTGTCCAAGATATATCATTATTCCCTTGCTTTACATAGTTAATGTGCACTGGGGATAGTGCACAGTCTTTTAGTTGGGAGTGGGGTATACCATAGCCACCGTGGGTTTTGGTTGCTATGTTTTTTTGTTATCGGCGATTGTATATTTGTAGAACTGGAATGTCTAGGTTAAAATTTATGTTGTATTGTGTTTTGTTTTTGTGTAATTAGGAGATTTTTAAGTATCTAGGGTTGTTGACATGTTTTTGTTGATTTTGAGTAAAATGATACCCCTTCAAATTTTTTTTTTGTAGAACTGTGTGAATGTATATATGTGTTACCATTCTGGATCTTGTTATTGCATTAGGATTAGGGACATGATAATCATAGCTAAGTTGTGCATGAATCGGATAGGTAGTAGATTGTGATGTGACTCTGTACCATGTGTGTGTGAGATGCTACTTAGTTCCATTTGTGTGTCAAATCCAAAACTTGCCCGATTAGTCTTTCCTAGTTTGTAGGATAGTCGGTTAAGAAAAGATCTTAGGCCGTTTTTTATATTAGTCCACGTTTAGCCTAAATGACCTTTCATATGTGAATAAGTATCCCTTGATCCTTATTTTTGAGCTTGTATGCCTATTTTTCTTTTTATACCTTTCACCTTCCTATTTGTGTTACAATGAACCTGTTTTGTCCCTGGTCCTCCTTAGACATTTTGCACCTTAACTCAAGCAAATTGCCTAAGTTGAGGGTGGCTATCATAGGGGTGCGTAATGTAAAGTAGGTGTGGAGAAGGGTAAAATAAGAGAAAAATATAGTAAGGCTGGGTGTGGTATTAATAAAAAAATATGAAAAAATGAAAAAAGAAAAGAATAAAAGAAACCACACCCAACCTGAATGTGCAATAAAAAGAAAAAAAAGGGAGGAATATGTAACTCCCCGATTTTCTAGAACCGGAATTCCACACGGTGCTCATGACCCCGAGGGACCACAAGCTAACCCTTTCTGATATCTGTAACTGAGTACTACATAATATACTGATATAAATGTGGAAAACTGGTGGAAACTTTCCAGAAGGTTCAAAACATCCAAAATAATCAATACTGAAAAACTGAATACTATTACATCTGTTTGAAAAACCTCTAACTGTCTGAGCTGTGGAGCTGATGGGATATGTCTCCAACTAACTCCATCTACTAAAAATAAACTGAGTCTAATGCCATAATAAAATAAGGATCATCCTCGAATGAAGTGAACTCACTTCTATGTCTACTTCTACTGACTGAGACTGAGTTGGTAAGGGTGCTCTGGATCTCGTGCCTCTAACTCTATGGTGTAAAATAAAACACCATAGCGTAAATGTGTCAGTATGTAGGAATGTACTTAGTATGCAAGATGAGGTAAGGCTAAATACAAGGGCTTATTCATGAATAATTACTTAACTGAATAATCATGAGAGTACTAAATAAGGACGTATGCATGAATTCACAAACCATAATTGAAATTATCGTGACTTTGAATACTGAAACTCAGATACTGCTTTACTGTCGTCTGAACTCACTACTAATACTGAGATACTAAATAACTAAATCTTATTATATTGATAACTGAGTACTAAAGTTGAGATCAGTCCTATCTAGCGGGCGATCTCTGAATCTAATGATAATGGGAATGCTCGACTAAAATCTGAGATTAGTCCTATCTAGCGGGTGATCTATATATCTACTGATAATGAGAGTACTTAGCTGAATCTGAGATCAGTTCTATCTAGAGGGTGATCTCTGTATAAACTGATAATGAATATGATTTGACTTAGTTTGAGATCATTCCTATCTAGCAAGTGATCTCTGAATCTGATGATACAAAAGCTGATTAACTAAATCTGAGACCAGTCCTATCAAGCGGGTGATCTCTGAGTTTGTTGATAATCATAATGATTGAATGTATCTTACAGTCCTTACTCTGTACTCTAAACTGAGTTCCTTTACTGAGACTGATTTTGAAACTGAGACTGTGGGAAGTAGTCATCTAACCGACACGCCCCTTCTAGCTAAGTTGGGGTCCAACCTGTAACCCCAGTTGGAAGGGTGTCAGTACCGTGCCATGGGTAAAGACCTCTCTTATGGAGTCAATCATATCTAGCGGGTAACCCCTGGGATCAGTCCTATATATATATAATATACGAATGAGTGATCCCTGAGTATGTCGGTCCTATATAATGGGTGACATGTCATACCTATGATGGCTACATAGTTCTGGAACTTAGGGATTTCTCCTAGGGATCTCAGTCCTATCTAACGGGTGAGTCCCCATCCCTAGGTTCGCTCGGTACTAAATCCTACTCCTAACTGAAAGACTCTGAGCTAATTCTTATTCGTAAACTATACTTGACTGAGGTGAATCTATTACTGTTCATATTTCTTGACTGATCTGACTGAGTTAAGCTGAGTTCACTTGGTTCCAAAGACTGACGGAACATTACTAAATCTCGTTATCTAACTGAATGATACTGAGTTCTGAATTCATTACATGAATGCTAATAATGTCTAAAACTGAATTCTTGAATACTACTAAGGTCTGAGCTGAGTACTGAACTAAAGATGGAATGCTAACGATACTGAGATTTCTTAAGTTCTGTAACTATCTGAGAGTTCTGAGTTTTGTAACTCACTGAGTTTTAAGAATCGTGGCTTGCCTGAGATTATCGCAAAAACTGACATGGGCTCTAGACTTGTAGATAAATTATCGGGTATAAATAACCCCAGGACTTGATAACATAAAAGTAAACATAACCATTACAATCATTAAAGCATCTCTTCAAGCACTTGGAAATCATAAACGTGTGATAGTATAGGGAGACATGCTATTGGCTCATACTCCATTCAACAAGGTCTTGCAACAAACATTTAACATGCATTGAAGAGAATATAATTGGTGAATTTAATGCTAACATGTCAGAATTCGTTCATTAAGGCTTTTCAACAAACACTTGGCATGCATGAGCTTGCTCATAATTGTGGATTTCTTGTCAACATTCTATAAGGGCTCTAATTCCTTCACATAAGTATTTTATCAAACATATGGGGAGCATGGTTTTGTTATTCAACAATTTCTACACTCAATTGACATAAACACATCACTTAACATGCAACTTGAAGAGGGTTTATCATGAACATCATACAATTCATCACATACTAGAATCAACTCTTTAGATTTTATAAACAAAACATGAATTTAACTCAATAATAACATAAACTTCAATTTCAACTCAAATGAATCATGAAAATACATAAATATAAGATCTTTGAATTTAGAAAAAGGATTATTGAACTCCTTGGGTGGAAGGGACCCAAGAATCAACATCTACATACCTTAGAGGACTCTTTCTTGAAGGTTCTTGAAGAAATCCTTACGCTTGTTCTTGATTCCTTGGCTAGGCTTCTTGACTTCTTGAGAGAGAAAATATTTTAATTTGGGGAAAAAATGATGAATAATGAAGTATTTTCATTATTTAGGGTATAAAACCCTTATATATACTGGTTAGGGATTTAGGGAAATTACTAAACAGCCCCTGAAATTAAATAACGGAATCTAAAAAAAAATCCCAACTTCTCATGCTGGCGCGATGTGGTGGAATCTCGCCAGCTCACTGGAAACTGGACAATTGGGAAACTAGTTGGTGGCACGACACGGTGGAAATTGAGTTGCCATCTTGGTTGCGAACAGAAAAGACACTGGGATACGGTGGAATCACGGAGGCTCACTGGATTTTGATAATTGCCATTTTGGCTGGCTCCGTGATGCGCTAAAGTATCAGGTGGTACACTGCCTCATTAAAATGGCTCTAACTCTTCGCCCGAGTGTCGGATTTGGGAGAATATGGTATCGTGGAAAGCTTATTCAATTTCCCAAGTGATAAAAATTCAAAATCATAAAAATTTCACATGTAATAAAATATATTCATCTTTGAAGCAAGATCTTTGATGTTCTAGAGATGAATTTGAACTAGGAAAAGTGTGGGTTATTACAGAATAAGAGTGGAATAAAATAAAAATTAATTGATGAGTGGACCCCAAAGTTAGTGCAGTGACAAGGAGGTTTAGTTACTAAATATATCCATATATACCATACCAGCCCCCCAAGCATGCATTACAAGCCGAATAAAGTCCTATAGTCGTCCTAACTTGGTTGTCTGAAAACTAAGGTAAGGAAAATAAGGGCAAGCCTATGGTATTTGATGCACATTGGTGGAACTTCTCTTTTGAGTGTGAGTGAATCTTGAATGTTCCCCCACTAACATGCATTATTTCATATAAGTGATGGGACTTCTTTGTTGTGAGGGCACATGGGTTGTATTGCTAGCTCCTAACTTATCTAGGTAGTGTAACTTGTATATATGCATAGTGTCTATTGCTAATGTAATTACCATACCTTGATTTCCTTGTGTTACATTATTGTGATTCTTGTATACATACAGTTGGTTTTGGATTGTTAAAATAAGAGGGAGCAATGTTTTTTAATATAAAGTGTTGATTGACTGCCTTAGAGAGCTTAGAGTTCTCATAGTTAAGCATTGTTATTTTATTTTATTTTGTTGTGTTTCCTGAGGACATGCAAACTTTCTAAGTTGAGGGTATTGATGTGCTATGGATTTATAGAACTTTTGACCCTTAAAATGAAGAAAATATGCAAGATACTAAGGTTGTTTTGTTAGATGTGATGTGTTTTTGTTATATTTTTGCAGGAAACCAGATTTTGGATGCTAAACTGAAGAAAAGGATGAAAAATGATGTTTTGGGCTACTTACCTGGGCACTTATGACCCGTAGGTACTACCTACTGGGCGTAGGTGCCAATAGGTATCAAAAACTGGAAGTCTAGAGGCTCAGAAGTGCAGGAAAAAAACTCTTTCACTTACCGTTCGTACATGGTAGAGTAGGTTCAAAAGAGGCCAAGTCGAGAGTTGTGAAACTTCTGGAGGAGAGGGGGTCACCTACATGGACCACCTATGATTCGTAGGTGCCACCTACGGCCCGTAGGTTCCACCTACGACCCTAGGTGGCCACCGACCTCATGTTTCCTTTTTCATTTAGAATTTGATTCTTAGGGTTTTCTTGTATTCTATAAATACCCTTTTTACATCTTTTAGTTAGTTTATGCACTCTATATACTTACAAAAATATATTTGAATCCAAGATTCAAATTTGATCTTGGGATTACTTTGTTCTTGATTTTGGTTGATAATTCAGTTACAAACTTTTATTTTTATGCTTTGATTATTGTGATATTGTTTGAATGTCTTTAATTATCAATTCCTTTGTTCATTTCACAACAATGAGAAGCTAAAGCCCTTAGCTAGGGTCGTGGGAACCATGGAATATTGATGAAGTAAGGGAAGTGCTAAGTCGTTCTGAACCGATACTCTTTCATGTTTTATGGTTACCTTCAGTTTAATAGATTTCTTAGCAGTTGCAAACGTTAAGATCCCACCTAGTATGTCACTACTTATTTCATAAGAGGAGTAGGTATTAGGAAAAGATAACCACAACAGTAATTTGAAGATAAACTGTCGATCTAGGCTAATCAATACAATCTATGTAAGACAATTATGTATCATCTAATATCTTAAGACTCTAAAGGTAATGATTAACTAGGATCTAGGATAAGATTTAGTAATGCAACATCCCGAGACTCAAAAAGTAAAGGGTGAAATATGTCAATGAGTCCACAAGATATTTTAGGGTACATATATTATCAGATTCTACATGTAAGGTATCAGGTTGGTTCAACAAAGCATGATAAACCTACTGAGTTTAGAAGTCAGGGGGAACACAGTCCTAGTGTTCATCTCCGACCGATTACAACCAAAGTTGAGTTCTGTTACTTGTTCGATATTACAACTACAAACCCCCCATTTACTTTTTGTACTACCCATTAGTTCCAACAAACGATAGATATAATTCCATGTATTGGGTTTGACCCCAACCTGAGTTAGGTTTCTTTACTTGACAATGACCGTTTTATTTTCAATTAGAAGTGTAGTTTTGGCATTGATCATATATCCACTACTAAATGGACTTTTTTTTTTGCGAAAGTCAATGGATAGAAAGATCTCAAAATCTTGAAAGGGTAGGGTACTGGGACGACATGCTCCAAGCACGACTTCCAAGATAACCTCCAAGAAAAGAGAACACTTCCAAGGGATTTTTCCACCGGTATCCCGTTTTCAACCAACCTCCGCACTTTAATTCTCAAACAACCAAAACTCGACCTTAGCCACCAACTGGCCTCCAACTAAATCGAGGAAGGATGATGTACAAAAATACAAACCAAGAAACATTGATACCATACCGATACCAGAACAACCAAACAAGAACTCATCCCAGCCAAAGGCAAACCAAGGAATGAGTCATGCAGCTAACTCCAAATCCAAATATAAACTTCTTTCGCCATTCCACACATGCTACCCATTTCAATCCAGGAAGAAAATCCCCTAAATCTTGTCTTCACAATCTCATCACAGAGAAATTGAAGAACTGAAGGTAACCCATAGAAAATCCATACTGGTAAGCATGAGAATAGGACCATAAGGCGCAACCTAGGCACACAAATGGAGATAACCAAGGTATGAATTCTATGCCAATGCTACAACTGGTCTGGATAATCCTTGAAAAAATATTCAAGAGTCTGAGGCACAACTACTCTCCACTCCAGGATGTTCCATCAATCAAAAATAAAACCAAGCTAAATCAAACTCAAGCATACTCCACCTGCTGAGTAAATCATCCAAAAATCTCAGAAAAACTGAAACCCCAATGTCAAAGCGGCAGGAACCAGCACCATGTCCATGGACTATCATCTGAAAACTTATCAACCATAATCCATACAAACTCAAGAAGGCCAAATAGGTAACCACAGAGTAGGCTCAGACAGCCTATAGATGAATCCTAACTAAAACAGATTTGAAAACAAAGGATGCACTCACACTCTACAACTCCAAGATGAAATCTCAACACTAAGGCTGAACTGCTCGATCTCAACTACCCCAAACCAAACCTAAAGATAGGTAAGCATCCATACTCCTAATCTATCATAGCTACCGAGTCCCTATTCCAAGGCGTCAAATATGAAATTAAGCCAACAAGCCTGAACTAAAGTCAAATACTCAAATCAATCTTACTATCCATATTAGACATATCCTTCCTAAATCATGCTGGAATCAAAACCAAAATATATATGAAGAACAGAATAACCACAGAGGGTAAGTTAATAGCTAGAATCACAAATAATCGACTTCATATCTTCATAGAGCGAAAGAACAACAAAAACATACTCAAAAACTCCCCAAAGCTGCAAACCACACTAGTAAAAACAACAACTCTAGCAACTCAAAGAGATGCAACTTTAGCTAGAAATTAGACAATTTAATACTCCATCTAGGCAACAAAGTCTCAGCTCACCAACTTAGGAAACTATTACAAAAAAGATTACCTATCTCCAACTCTCTTAGCTCCAGTAGAACAAGAATCCTATTATGGCTAGAACAGAGTATCCAGCTCTACACCAATACCATAAACACACCTTCACCAAGAGATAAGCCCAAAAATCCTTAAAGACAGATCTAAAACCTCTCAAGGTCAACATCAAAACCACTATCGAGCAATATACTAGCCAAATCAGGAGGAAAAACACCAAACTAGTCAAACTTAGAACTGGGATACACAACCCAATTGCCAACTCTAAAACCACAAAAGGCCAACTTACCTTCAATACCATAATCCATTCCACAATCGACTTAGTGCAACCAACAAAAGAGGAAAACGACCAACCTCACCTCACTATAGTGCAGAAATTATCAGACCAAGCTATAGCTGCCCAAGCCAATGAATAAGAATCATGAAAAAAGGAATTCTAACTTACAGCACTAGTTTAAAAAAATACTAAGAGATAGTCGATAACATCAAGCAATGACAATATTAACAATAATAAAATAAACATCAATGTAAGAGATAGAAGGTACCAAAATGAAAATCAATAGTAAGTACCACTTTAGGGCCATAATAAGGACAATATACCAAGGTAAATAGGAATCAAACCCATATGCTACACCAATAGGTAAAAATATCAATAAAGATCTACTTTATCCATTAGTGATGAAATCATCTATGGGGTATTCATATAATCATGAACTTTATAAAAAGGAACACAAAAACCAAAATAAACTTAACAATGCATATAATCATAGATGGGTATGAGAACCATGCTACACACCAATAAAAAAGTGAATGAAGGAAATAAAAGCAGTCCTATCATGGTGAAATCCAAAGTCACATGTCTAACGTGCCTGAGGGGGAATAAATTTTAATAGGTCCGAACTCAAACTGACCAACTGAATCATCAACTAAGGCGCTAAGCGTACCACCTCTAACTAAGGGTGCCACAACATAATAAGACTGATCTGAATGAGCTGAATAACCAATAATCCCACTTCGGGGAACTCTCTGAGCTAGTGATCGATTTGTTTGTAGTCGTATCAAACTACTGAAGCCCTAACCAGTCAAAAACATGAAATGATCCAAATTAGTTGACCAACTAATGTCGAGAGCACCCTATACTACAATGATTATCCTTTTCAAAGTCATAGCCTACCTTAGGAACCTTAGGCTTGTAGGGAATACATGCTAACTCTATTAGAATAACCAACTCATGTCTGGGGAACTCTTTAGACCAATGTCCCATCTCCCCACAAAAAAAATAAGCTCATAGAATACTCTGAAGTGCTACACACACTGATCCAGAATAACCCCTAGTGCCTGAAGACCCATACCAAACACTTCACAAGGTCTGCTGAGAACTTTGTCTATTGCAATCATCACGACTAAACTAAGAGCCGACCATTTTCTAAAATACTACCTGAGTGGAATCGATAGGCTATGAGTTATGCTGACCCTTACCGGAAGGATCCTCACTCCTAGATAAAATACTAATAACACTACACTGATGATATGGCCTCTTACCGGCACCTCCATAAGTCCAAATACATGCTTTCTCTGTGGCTCTCATATGATCACCACATTAGATAAGGAAGACCCAACTTTTACAAAGTGCTCAGATGCAAAATAGTGTGGTAATGCTAATCTTCTAATAAATATGTACACTATGTCCTGCTTAGAAGAAAATAACATAGAAATATACTTATCCCACTCAAAAAGGCCTAATGAACAGTAATAAACCTAACTCTAGCCTGAGAACTACTCAATGAATTGGATATCATCCCTCAATATGAGGTATCCATAAAAAGACTCAAGATCCCCAATACTGAATCCCAAAGGGCTGAAGCAGTTGCAAAATCTACCAAAGCTTGAGCTGATCCCAATTCCTCTAACTGATGTTGAAGATATTCGACATCCATCATTGACTCTCTGGTCCGATGCTACACTTAAACTCTAAAAACACATGCTGAAGTCCCATCTACACCAACCTCGCATCATCCAACTTGGATAGAATAGAATCAAAGAACATGCTTGAGGCTCAGAGCAATGTGGACACGTGACAAGGATCCAAGAAATGAATTTCCTAAGAATGCTCGGTAGCCTCCCGAAGATAGGTTACAGACGTCTACGTATCAGTCCGCTAGAATCTACCAAACACTTAGCTCTTGTACCAATACATAGATAACCTATCTCTAATACCAATCTATCATAAACCAATTTCTCAGGTCATGATGGTACTTACTTTAATCCCCTAGTAGGCAAGCCAACACGTAGTCCAGAATTACTAGCAATGGACCACCAAGAGAAATATTTAAAATAAAGTGGAATAAATGTAGTCAAATACTATCATACATAAGATAGTCCCAAAATCTAATGGAATCGGTATAAGATCTTCTAATATAACAAAGAAACAAAAGGAAGTTCCAAGAGAATATACTAATACAACCCATCTCTGAATACAACTTAGAGAATACTCTAGTACATAAAAGGGAGGAAAGTAATACTCCAAATATCAGGAGCTCAGTAAATATTTTCGAACCATGGCTGCCCCACATCACATACACAACACTGACGATAATCCGTACTATGATCTGCAAGCTGTATAAGTGTAGCATGAGTACCAAACACATGGTACTCAATAGACAATTACCAGTTAAGCTCCAAAAATAATGCAAATATGTATAACATATAAAAAAATAAATATTACATCCAAATATCCAACAACCACATAGTAAGGCTAGAGAGATAATAAGGATAAACTATCCTACTCATATCAAGAAACTAAAATCATAAGGCCAAGGAAGTATTAAGGATGAACTATCTTATCCCAGAAATACTCAGTAACCTCAACACTATACAATATATCATAGGCCAAAATATCAATAAAGGGAGTAACCTCAACACTATTTGAAATTTTGCTAGCCAAAATACGAATAAAGGGTGAAAAGAGAATATACAATAGTATACAAGGCCAAGGAATGGATATACAATATGAATAAATGATAGAAATAAAGGTATATACAGTAATACCATAGCTACATATGGATAGGTATACATATATACATAAACAAGGTCAAATCGAGGTACAATCTAAATAATCAGAATAACATTTTAAGGCATCATAATCATAGTGGTAACTGATACTAACAATTTCAGGGTCTAAAGACCTAATGTCTAACCATGGAATAGTCTTGAAGAAATAAAATAACTATAAGAGAAAAGGATTTGAATCATACCTCAAATATCCCAACTAGTTCACTAACCAAGCTGTCACAAACTAGCCATAACAATGATCATAATAATATAACCAATAACAATAGCAATGATAATGCAAGTAAGCAGCTAGTCCAAACAAACAATACCTAACCAGGCCTTTTTATAAATCCCCACTACCATAGGACCAAAAAGGTTCAATCAAAATGCAACATGCCATAAGCCATACTAATCATCTATACCTATATAACCCCGATAAGGCTGATAAATATTGGCGTATACTGGTTATAGGCAGTGTACATGCAAGAATGAATGTCAAGACATAATCCATAATACTATAACCGATCCAAATAACACTAACTAACCCATTGTATATACCTACTCCAACTCAATAACTCGTAAAGGCAAGACCTACGGCAACACCCTTCTCCAGAACAATGACTCATAGATGAAGAGGTCCCTAAGGGGTTCGGGAGTACCCATATACACTGACCTGGTCCTAATCCAGGATTTCCAATCATAACCAACATCATCAACACCATCAACCTTCTCTGTCCAGTACCGCAGAGGTGTATATATATGTATAATAAATGTATGGACTCTAAACAATGGCTAAAATGTATAAATCAGCAAATCCATTGCCTAGGGTAAAATCCGTGACTAAATCATCATAAAAGTGTAGAAAGGTTTGGTAATATCTCACGACCGAAATAAATAGTAGTAATGAAATCATGGACCAAAATCTATCTTAGCCAAATCTTTAAAACACCATTTTCAATCTTAATACATTTAAGTCATCCATTAAGATGGTCCAAATCCTTTTATGAAGAAATCTATTTTTAAGGTAAAAAGTGGGCCTTAATCCCTTTTTAGGAAATATAGTAGTAAAATCATATTTTACTTAGAATCATATCATTTACCACTTTAGTGATCTTGAATATACCAAATCTATGCATGCCATCCCCAGTATTTAAACAATATAATCATGAGCATTACCACATCTACAAACTATGGCCATGTTCTTTACAAGGATAAACCATTTCCCAAAATCCAATCTATATCATAACACAACCTTGGGCTCAATAATGTATATACATATTCGATATCTTCATAATATCCTAATTAGGGAACAACCATAACAATCCACTGAGTATGTAGTAACCTTATAGTAAGGTTCATTAATCTCAACTATACCTAAATTCTAGTAACCTAGGGTAATAGGATCCTAGAAGCATAATAAATATTTTACCTTATGGGGAAAACCACCCGTCTAATCACCAAACATCAAATAATAGCGACTAAGTCATAGTGTTCTGCCTACAATCTAACTTAACATTCTCATGTACATGTAATATATAAAAACACATCATATTGTGAAGAAGAGTAGACAGAAGCCTACCTCGATGCCAAATTGTAAATCCTTGAATCATCAACCAAACATACGTCTTCACTCCATGATACCAAAATATTGCTATAATATCAAAATCATAACATATGTGTCATTAGAGTAAAGTGAGACCCATATTGCTACTGACACGACCCACCTTGAGGCCTTTTTATAATGGGCATCCCAAGTCCGACCAAGACTGGAGACCACCCCCGTTACCCAACCCAACCTCCAGTCGTCTGCCCTGAGTTGGCTAAATTTCAAGCATATAACAACATAGTGTAACAGCTCACATAAAGACTGGATAAGATCACAACCGTGACCGACCCAATCGAGTCTAACCATCCCATACCAATAATCCAACCATACAAAACCACACTAAAACAAAGGCCAAAAACCAGGCCATAACCAAAGAAGTTCCAAAACATAATATAATTAATCCCAAAATGAAATAGGATGGAATAACCAACAATCTCATCCAATGATGTCAGCTCTTCAGCTTATTCCAATGTGATGGCCGACAAAAATACCGATCCCGCCCATTCCAACCCATAGAAGTACCACAAAGCCCCTAACCAAAAGAGTAATGAAATCCGATTGGGACATGCCCCCAACCATACCCTAAACAAAAACCCAAAATAAAATTAAAGTGTCTAGAAATATCCATAACATGAAATGGAGCCTTTCAAAAGGATGAAAGCTTAACACTTCAGTCCAAATATTGATCCCGAGTAAATAACTATGTAGGAGGAGTAGAGCGGTCGGTTCCTGCATAGCATGGGTACATAACCACCAGTAGAAGGGGTTAGCGAGTGGCCGCTAGCATGATCTCAGGGTAGGGATAAAATAATGCCATTTATAAAACCAAGTTAAACCATCCATATATACATACATATATATATATATATAACCATGCTTGGAAAGGGGACCGAGTTTAGCATTTCTTTAAAACCTTTACTTAGGTTGTGTAGCTTTGCCGTCCTAAACTACCTATGGGCTATATGGGTTCAATTCCACCTGTTGAAAGGGCCCCAGTACGTGTATCCATAAAACCAGGGATGAAACTCTTGGGATGACTAGTACATCCCCCAAATATAGTGTTAAATTATGCACTCGATCACCAAGACCAGCCTCATGTCAGCAAAAATAAGTTTAAAGATTTGGTCCCTCGGGGACCTCCACCTTCAATGACTTTGCTACACATCCTACCATTATTGCCAGATTAAAACCAATTTCCAAATAACCAAACCATTATCCATTTATCAACTAAGTCCATTGATATTGGTATCATTATAGCAACCCTTACTTGCAAGTATCATCTATAGCCAACCATATATAGGTTTAAGGGGACTTTCAAGTACCCTTCCATTTACCATATTAAACCATTTGGGGAAATTCCATGTTCCCCTAAGCATAAACATTATCAATTTACCATTCCAAGCCATTTAAACCATGCATAATTCCTTTATAATGTTTTAAAACAGGCAAGGGTTCCATTAAAAGTAGTTAATACAATGAACATATCTTTATAAGCATTTTATCAAACACATTGAGGGCATAATATGAGCAAAAACAATTTCAATTACCATTAAACCATTCCCGTGAAATCCAATTATCCAAAACAACCATTAATGCATATAAAAGCATAATTAAAACCATGAGAAACCATTTAATATCAAAACCCATAAGTCATATTTGAAAAACAAAATGACATAATAATTGAAATCATGAAAACATTCATAAAACCATGCCTTTAGATAAAATTAACAATGAGGGAAGAGAACATGACTTCAATTAAGATGATGATGGAAAGAAACCCCCAAGACAAGCCCAAATTGATCCTTTAGTTGAAACCCTAGCTTCCCTTGCCCAAAAGATCTTGAGAGAATTTTGAAGTGTTTAGAAGAGTTTCTAAGTGTTAATGAATGGAATAATAAGGTAAATAAACTTCCAAGTAGGTTAGAAGTCATGGGGCCTTAGTAGGGTAAGTAGGGAAATATACAGAATACCCCCACTTAAGTTGCACCAAATTCCTGCCATAAGGATACGACTGACCTACACGAGTCGTACCCTCCAATACGAATGGTATCCTGGTATCCTCCACTCGTATCCTGGCCTTAACCCTTGGATGTCATATTGTCCAGTATACGAATCATCCAAATAAGTCGTATTGATAGCATATGATCCGTACCTTACATCCGTACCCCTGGAAGATTTAAACCAAATAAGTCGTATTGATAGCATATGATCCTTCACCAAAGGTAGATGCTCAACCCAGTTGCCACAATAATCAATCACACAAGCCCAAAGCATATCCTCTAACATTTGAATAATTCTCTCCACTTTGACATCTATCTGTGGATGGAAAGCAGTACTCAGACTAACCTTAGTCCCTAATTCTCTCTGAAAAGATTGCCAAAAGTTAAATGTAAACTGTGTGCCACGATTTTAAATAATCAAAACAGTCCCGCCATACATCTTTACAATCTCTTGAAGATATAGCTTCACATAATCCTCCGCTAAGAAGATAGTCCGCACTAGCAAAAAGTGTGTACACTTAGTCACCCTATCCATAATGACCCAAATCCAATCATATTGATTTTGAGATCGAGGAAAACCGATAACGAAATCCATATTAATCACTTCCCACTTCTATTCAGGAAAATTAATTTGTTGATACAACACTCTTCGCCTTATGTGCCTAGATTTAACCTATTGACACACTATGCACTTGGCCACGAAATCAGCCACATCCCACTTCATACCATTCCACCAATAGATCTCTTTGAGATCATGGTACATCTTATTCGAGACGGGATGAACAACATAGCGTGACTCATGTGTTTAGTCAAAATCCTTTGTCACAATATGTCGACATCAGGAACACACAACCTTCTTTAGTATCGTAAAGTACCATCTCCACTGATCCGAAACACCACTACCTTTTCCCACTAACTTCTCTCTTCATTTTTATCAATATAGGATCTAGCACTTATTTCTCCTTAATATCCGCACGAAGAGATGAATGAACCACTTCTTGCACCATCATACCACAACCCTTGGAGTCCAAAAGGAGAACTCCAAGATTAGCCAAATGGTGAATATCCTTCACTAATTCCTACTTTCCTTCCTCCACATGAGCCAAATTCCCCATGGATAACCTGATAGCAGCATCAATAACCATATTAGTCTTACCCGAGTGGTAGTAAAGGCTCATATCATAATCTTTGAGAAGCTAAAGCCATCTTCTCTGCTTGAAACTAAGCTCTTTCTAGGTGAACACAAACTGTTGAATCTTATGATAAAAAAAGATAACCACATGAATATCATATAAATAATGCCGCCATATTTTCTAAGCAAACACAACTACCAATAGCTCTAAATCATGAGTAGGATAATTCCTCGCATGCACCTTCATCTGCCTGGAAGCATAGGAAATCACCTTCCTATGCTGCATCAACACATAACCAATCCCTACCCAAGATGCATCACAATAAACCATGAACCTATCATTGCCTTCTGGCAAAGTCAGAATTGGAGCCAAAGTTAACTTATCCTTCAATTTCTCGAAACTCCCTTCACAAGAATCTAACTAAGAATACTTGACCTTTTTCTAAGTTAACTTAGTTGAAAGAGTAACTATCGATGAAAAACTTTTCACAAATCACCTATAATAATCGGCTAAACCCAAGATGCTCCGAATGTTGGATGGAGTCGTAGGTTTACGCCACCTCTTCACCACAACAACCTTCTGCAGATCCGTTATGATCCCTTCACTAGAAATAATATGACCCAAAAAGGTTACAACGTTCAACCAAAACTCACACTTGGAGAACTTGGCATACAACTACTGTACCTTTAAGGTCTGCAATACCACATAAAGGTGATTAGCATGATCCACCTCACACTTTGAATAGAATAGAATGTCATTAATGAAAACAATGATGAAGAGATCTAAATACTGATGAAAAACCCTATTCATCAGATCAATAAACACTATCGGATCATTAGTCAATCCATATGACATCACTAAAAACTCAAAGTGCCCATACTGAGTATAAAAAACCATCTTTGGGATATCTACCTCCCTAATCTTTAGCTGATGGTACCCAGACTGAAGATCTATCTTGGAAAAGAACATGGCACCTTAAAACTGGTCAAATAGATCATCTATCCTTGAAAGAGAATTCTTATTCTTGATGGTCAACTTGTTCAGCTTCCTATAATCAATGCACATCCAAAAAGAACCATCCTTCTAGTACACAAATAACACCGGTGCACCCCTAAGAAGATACACTAGGATGAATAAACCCCTTATCTAGAAGATCCTTAAGTTGCTCCTTGAGTTCCCTCAACTCAGCCAGAGCCATTCTATATTGAGGAATAAAAAATGAACGAGTGTCTGGAATTAGATCAATACCAAACTCTATTTCCCTATCCGGAGGAACACCATAAAGATCTTTCAAAAAGACCTCAGGAAACTCATTAACCACTGGAACTGACTAGAAAGAAGGACCTTCTGAGTTAGAATCTTTAACTCAGACCAAGTGATAAAGACAATCTTTAGAGATTAACCTTCGATCTCTAAGATAAGAAATAAATCTCCACTAGGAGCCATAGAACCATCCTCCTATTCTATAACCGGATCACCAGGGAATTTGAAGATAACCCTACGAGTCTGATAATCCAAGGATGCATAATAAGAGTGCTACTAGTCCTTCTCCAGAATGACATCAAAATCCACCATATCTAACTCAAACAGATCCACCAAGGTCTTCTTTCCACCAACATATACCACCACACATCCCCTATAGACTCTCTTAGCAATAACTGAGTCACCTAATGGGGTAGAAATGAAAATGGATTTGAAATAGCTTCCAGATTAAAACGAAAAGATACATCCATATAAGGAGTCATATTGGAGAAAGTAGACCCCAGATCAAGCAAATAATATATGTCATGAGAGAAAAGTTGTAACATACTAGTAATGACATCAGGTGATGACTTAGATTCCTATTGAGACTCCAAAAAAGACAACTTTTTCCAACCAACACTAGAACCAAGAGTAGTAACAGAAGAAGATGCAATACCACTAGGTGTAGGAGCAGAATATGCAGCCACATGAGTCTTATTCGCCCCCGTAGCAACATTATTAACTAGAAAATCCCTGAGTCGATGGCCTACCTGGCCACACTTGAAGCATTTTTCCTTTTCTTCATCTCATTAACCTCAATGAGGATGACCACAAAACTAAAAAAGAGGGCATAAAGACACTAACTGGCCTCCATTTTCCTAGGATTGGGAATCTTGCGCTTGGGAAATTATCACCACCATGATGATGCCTATCGCCCGACTGATAAGGAGCACTAGTAGAAGAGTAGGAACCAGAACTTCCTCACTTCTTGTTTTGCCACTTGCTACCATCTCGACCACCCTGAGACTGAGCACCTCCCTGGTCAGAAAACCTGCTCGTCTTCCCCTGTCTATCTCTAAACTCTGCCTGTTTTCTTTTTTTATTCTCTACTTGCTGCATATGAATAGTCAACCTATAGATATCCATATCTATAATCAATAAGGCAGTATTGCTCTCCAAAATTAGATCCTAATTAAACCTGAAAGTAAACTTCCTCATTCTAGCCCACATGTCAGCCACTAAATCAGGAGCGTACCTTAACAATTGGCAAAACTTCAAGGCATATTCTTTGACAGACATCCTCCCCTGCTTGAGGTTCATAAACTCCTCCATCTTTGCTTCCATCAACTTCTGGGGAAAGAAATGATCCAGAAAATCACCAGAGAAGGAATCCCATAAAGATGACTCATCCACATCTCCTCTACCCCCATCCCACTTTTCATACCACTGATATGCAACCTCTTTTAGATGATAAGATACAAAGCTTACTCCCTCCATATTGGTAGCCTACATCACCCAAAATATCTATTCCACTTTATCAAAAAAGCCTTATGGATCCTCTTTCACCTTCACTCCAAAAAAAGTGAGAGGACTCATTTTCATAAATTGGCCAACCTTGTGGCCTCAACAGACAAAGCACCAGACATATGCCACTTAGCTTGAATAGCAACCAATTTAGCAATAGCATGAATAGACTGAAAGAATTCTGCATTGGTGGAACTCTAGAACTATCAGGGATGGGACTGTGAGATCAGAAATAAACCCCGGAAGTAGGATGCACTCTTTCTTTACTACCCCCAGATAGGATAGAAAAATTTTCTTATGTTTTAGATCTACGAGGCATGATCTGAAAGATGAACAAACAAAGATTAGAGAGAATTCCAAGACTGAGACACCAAGCTTGAAAATAAAATACCAAGAAAGTAAAATATTCCTAAATGCCTTATATCCTCTCCCTTACGAGTATGGTGCACTACACACCCCTAAAAGGGACTCTACTCGACACGATATTATGGACTCCTAATTAACTATGAACCTAGGATCTGATACCAACTTGACATGACCTGCCCTAGAGCCTTGGCATAATGGGAAGTACGACTAGGACCAAAGAACAGCCTGCCCTAAGTTTGCTGAATTTTGAGCATTTATCAACATAGTGTAACAGCTTACATAAAGACTCTGGTATTAGATCATAATCATGTCTAACCCAACTGAGTCTAACCATCCCATAAAAATAATCCCACCATACCAAACCACACCAAAATAAGGACCATAAACCAAGCCATAACCAAGGATGTTTCAAAACATAATATAATTAATCCCAAAATGAAATAGGATGGAACAACTAACAATCTAGTCCAATAATGTCAGCCCTTTATCTTATTCCAATGCCAATACCGACACCAATACTGATCCCACCTATTCCAATCCATAAAAGTACCACAAAGCCTCTAACCAAAAGAGTAATGAAATCCGGTTGGGATGTGCCCCCAACCATAGCCAAAACCAATACCCAAAATAAATTCAAAGTGTCTAAAAATATCCATAACATGAAATAGAGCCTTCCAAAAAGATGAAAGCTCACTACTTCAGTCCAAATGACGATCCTAAGTTAATCACTATGTAGGAGGAGTAGAACGGCTGGTTACTGCATAGCGTGGGTATACAACTTTCAGTAGACAGGGCTAGCTAGTGACTGCTAGCATGATCTCAGGGTAAGGATAAAATAATGCCATTTATAAAACAAATTAAAACCATCCATATGCACATAACCATACATATCTTTATATAACTATGCCAATAAAGGGGATGGAGTTTAACATGCCTTTAAAACCTTTACCAGGGTCATATAGCTTATTCTTCCTAAACCACCCATGGGCTTTATGGGTTAAGATCTCTATGTTGAAAGGGCCCCAATGCGTGTAGCCGCACGACCAGGGAAATAACCCACCAATAACTTGACAGCGCCCAAGCGCACATGCAAGTATACGTGGTCTTATAAAGTAGTAAAGTGTCCTTAAAAAATCCAAGTATCGATCCCACAGAGACTTGATTTGACAATGATTGATTTAAATTCACAATTCAGATTCAATTAATGCGAGAGTAACCAAATAGAGTTTGGACTTTGTAAATTGCAACTAAAATAAATAAATTGTAAAGTAAAGATCTTAGGATAATCAATAGGAGAAAACCCAGGATAGAAGCACCTTAAACAATCATACTACATTATTGATTTCTATTCGTTAACTCGCTTATCTTGGTTGTAGATTCTTAGGATTATTTGCATGATTATGGTTTCCCAACTTTGAATCCTTTACCTAAGTTGAACCTTACAACTACATCTTTGAGCGGGGATGTAATGATCCATTTAGGTTGTTTAAGCTATCATCCTATGTTTGAATCAAGTTTGGATCCTAATTACATCCCTATCCTAGGTGCTAAGTTCAATTATTTATTTTATAAAAGAATAAAACCCAAACTTTCTTCATCTCCTTATTATATCCCTATTCACTCTCCCGAGATTAAAAAGTAGATATTTGATATATTCTAAGGGTTGAAAATCCTTTAAATAGTTAAATCAAAGATGAATAAACAACCAATAATGATAAGCAAAGTTAAATGGACTTAATTAAAAACTAAAGTACTAATGTTCTTGGCTTCATCCCTGAAAAAGGGCGTTTAGTCACGCATTATCATAATCATAATCACAAGGTTGTAATTAATGACTAAAAATATTAATGAACTAAATTGAAATAATAAAAACCTGATTATGATGTTGTAGAAGTCCCTTGCTCTCCAACATATGTTAAAAGATATGTAAAAATATGATACAACATGTATTTATAGCATAAGGTTAAGCCAAGTCCATATAGAAGTTGATTTAGCTTGAAACGCCCAGGGGTGGAGTGGAGAATACGTCGTACCCTTTATTCCTATGGAATGGAGAATACGACGCATGCTAATCACATGGTGCCACTGGAAGTTGTCCGATGAATTTTGGTTAAGTGTTGGTCCTTCCTACTTTCATCCCTTGTCTTGTGGTGTATTTCCAATGATTTTACAGCCTTTATATAATCCATATATCATCATATTAAGCTAAAAAAGTATCCTACAAGAATACACCACATGAATAGGTACAAATAACACTATATCCATAACGATGAATAAAAAACAAGAGCTTAGACAAGGCAAATTTCCATAATCTTCCACTCAATGTTTTGATTCATTCCATAACTCAATTGAACTTCGTAAATTTCTAACAAGTTGTTTCACATATAATAACATATTTATAATCATAGGTGGCACATAGAACACAATAGAATCCAACAAGATAGATTAGATAAGCACCTAGCTCAACTAGAAAGACTAGTTTTCTCTATTGAACTCTAATTGACTCTTTAAAGTACCAACTTGCTTGGAGTTCACTTTGAACCTTATAAAATCATGATTTAACACTTTGATAGACATTTATCTCATTATCAACCCATATATCCTAGAATCATCCTAAAAAAAGGCTAAAACGACTAGAATAATGACACTAGAATGCATAAATACACCCAATATCACCACCCCACACTTAAAAACCTTGTTCATACTCAAACAAATCTTAACTATAATAATCATCAACTAAGGAGAATCTACACTTCTAATAAATGCAAGACACTCAAGCTAGCACTATAATAACTACACAAAATGCAAGTTACTAGTCTAAGCATATTATTTACACAATTGAAAGCTCATGAACACTACTCCAAACCATCATATCCTCAAGAATTGACTCACCTAGTTGAAAAACTCATGTATATTGCTCAATAAAGGACTTCATAAAAATAACCCACATTCATCAAACATGTTCCCCTCACAACAAGAGAGTTACCCATAATCACTCACAATCACGCAATTTATAATATGATGGGCATAAGAATAAAATTATGCTCACTCTCACAAAGAATTCACAAGTTACAAATAATGAACCATAGGATTTCCCTTCGTGTAATGCTCCAGTAATATCAGAATATAAAGCTTAGGATCAATTAGGACTTTTTCGGGTTGTAATGTAGGCTAAGGGATGGGTAGAACTCTTTGGGAATATTGAATAAATTATATAAGAGCTTTAATACACTACGTTATACATTTAAAACCAATCTCCAACAACCAAATTATACTTTTTCATCTACCCATACCTTTTATTTTCGCCCCACCTCTTTCAAGCATTTTCACAGACACTTGGTGGAAGTATTATTTATTACCATATGAATCAATTTTTTTATTCACAATCATGGTAATTTTTATAGAATAATCCTTATCTCACCCATCCACCACACATCAATTATCAACACGAATAACTATTACCTTGGAGAATCAATTTCACTTTTTTCCTCTTATTTTACAAATTCTTTACTCAATTAATTTTTCATTAAAGCACTTACGAGATTTTTAGATCAAATTATGGTCTATTAAAGAAGGGATTAGACTAGTTTTGAGGTTGCCAAAGAAAAAGCTACAAGCTTAATGGGGGTTAACTAGGATAATGCACAAGGGTAGGACAAATATAAGGTATAAATCAAGGCTATCAAGAAATGCCTATATAAGGTATAAATCAAGGTTATCAAAGAAATGTCTATAGAAACAAGAATATCTCACACAAAATTTTTTAAAATTGAGCCAAAATTTGGGAATTTCCCTACCCCACACTAAAAAATCTACTTTGTCCAAAAAATAAATTTAAAGGTAAGATATAGAAATACTCCCTGAGGCCTCTAGGCCTAGCTAGTATCATCTTTTGCATATAATGGAGATCCATGGGAATCCACACTCAGTTTTTGCTATGCTTCTTAGATTAAGTTTATGGTACTCAGACTTCCCACCAACCTGTGACTCAACCAAAAACAAAAACTACAAGAAATTAAAACTAAAAAAACCAAAAAAAACATACCTATTTAACTTGGGTTGCCACCTAAGCAGTGCCTGATTTAGTGTCACGGCACGACCCAACCTAACTCAACCATATTCCTTCACCCTTTTACTCCATTTTGGGAGCCATTTTTTCTTTCTTTTCTGACCTCTTGAGTTTCCACTCTCAAGTTCAACATCTATTTTAACTTCAACCTTTATCATATTGGGAAACGGTAGATTCAACTTGGGTTTCTCAGTTAGGTAATCCAAAGAGGTCTTTGGTGAATTAACCGCCCCATATTTTCCCCCTTTCAATAGCATTGATCACACACAAATCTTTAATTTGGGAATTTATGATGGGTGTTTTGTAAACATCAAATACCACCTCTTCATAATATACCCTCATTTTGAGTGTGCCTTCTTTAACATTAATCAAGGCCCCTCCAGTTGCTAAGAATGGATGCCCCAAGATGATTGGTACCTGTTCATCTACCTCAAAATTAAGAATAATAAAGCCAGCAGGTATAATGAATTTACCAATATTTATAAGTACATCCTCAATTATTCCATCCGTATTTATAAATGACCCATCTGCCAGCAGCAATACCACAGTAGCCGATCTAGGCTCTCCCAAGCCCAATGTTTTAAATAGCGATAGGGGCATCAAATTAGGCTTGCACCTAAGTCACTCAGTGCATGTACCACTTTGCTCCCAATTTGTATATGTATAGCAAACCTACCATAATCTCTCAATTTCTTGGGGATTTTCTATGTCATCACAATGCTACACTCTTCAGCGAGTGTTATCGCCCCCACATCCTGTAATTTCATCTTATTATCCACCATATCTCTCAAGTACCTTGCATACTTGGGAATACCCTACAAAATATCTAAAAGAAGTAAATTTATGTTAAGCTCTCTGAATATGTCAAAGAACTTCTTAAACATTGCATCCTCCTTCACTATTATGTGCTTATAAGGGAAGGGTAGTTGTAGTGTTTTCTGCACTTCTGGTTCAATAACTTTTTCTTTCAAGTACTCAAACTTCCTTGATTTTTCAGCAACTTCTTCATTTACATGTTCAGTCACCACACCAGTATCTACCTCCTTAGTTGTCTTTGGAGGATCTGTTTGAAGCTCTTTACCACTCCTCAAGGTGATTTCCATAACCTGCTTGGATTTTTTATATCTGCTAGAAAAGTACCTTATGGTCTAGTATTCATTGCTTGTGATAATTGGCCTAACTGCAACTCTAAGCTTCTTGTGGTCGCTTGCTGATTTTTCATGTCTGCAGTCAACTGTGTCCGATTTGCTAAAATCTGCTTCCACATCTCTTCCACGTTTCTAGTTGACTGATTTAGTTGGCCTCTGGTCATGGAGTTCCATTGATGATTTGGTGGCTGAGTTTTCCACTTCATATTGTAGGCATTACCATAATTTGGCCTTTGATAATTACCTGCATATATCACAGATTCTGGATTTAAAGCATACATGGCCGCTGAATGGCTATTATTTCCGCAGACCTTACACCAACCTACATATTGATGGATGATATTGACTCCCAACTTCATGCTGCCGAACTAAGTGTTGATCAAAATTTGTAAGGAAAAAATCTGTGCTAATAAGGCTGTGTATTGGTCCAATTCCAATACACCGCAATTCTTTGTGTGGAACTTCTAGAATCTAAATTCCACTCTGGATTTCCTTGTGCTATGTAGTTCAGTAATGTGTATAGATCATCATAAGTCAACTCTAGTGCTTGACCACCTGCAGCTGAACCTAGAAAAATCATCTTATTATGATCAAGAGCTTCTACAAAAGTATGAGAAAGTAACTCATTGGACTATTGGTGGTGTGGAAAATCCCGAAGAAGAACCTTGAAGCATTCCCAATAATGATAGAGGTTTTTATCAGGCTTCTGTTTGAAGCTCACTATCTCACTGCAAAGTCTCACAGTCTTGCCTGATGGAAAGAATCTGATGAGGAACTTTTTGGCTAAGTTGTCCCATGATGTGATTGAATTGGCTGGCTCCACATTTAACCACCTTTTAGCTTCCCCCAAAAGTGAATAGGGAAATAGTGTCAACCTCACATAATATGTACTCACCTCAGTCGGAATGAATGTGTCAGTAAGCTCAATGAAAGTCTGCAAGTGGACTTGTGGATCCTCATGTGAATGCCCTACAAACTGTCCACTGCTAATAAGAAGTTGTACTATATTATGTTTCAACTCGAAATTCCCCCAAGATACTAGTATTTGAATTAGGGAATTCAAGTTTGTTGTAAGTGGGACTGCCACTTCCCAAACTGTCCTTCGGGCTGCTTGTTGTTTAGCCATTGGAACAGTATTCTATTGGTGTTCTTGGATTTAAGGAATTCCGGGGAAAAGGATAGCTTCTCTCCTGTGTTGGTGAAAGTATTACTCGCATGTAGGACTTGGTACAACTAACTCCTAATCCCTTTCAAGAATATCAACCTAAAAACCTATTACCTGTAATAATAAAACCAAGACCAAGCGTAAAAAAATAAATAAATCTAAAAGTAAAACTAAAATAAATAATTGCCAATTAACAAGTTCCTGACAACGACGCCAAAAACTTGACAGCGCCCAAGAGAACACGCAAGTGTACATGGTCTTATCAAGTAGTAAAGTGTCCTTTAAGAATCCAAGTATCGATCCCACCGAGACTTGATTTGGCAATGATTTGATTTCAGTTCACAATTCAGATTCAATTGATGTAAGAGTAACCAAATTGAGTTTGGAGTTTGTAAAGTAAAATAAACAAAGCGTAATGTAAAGATCTTGAGACAATCTATAGGAGAAAACCCAGGTTTGAATCATATTGAACAATCATACTACGTTATTGAATTCCATTCATTAACTCGCTTATATTGGTTGTATATTCGTAGGGTTATTTGCATGATTATGGTTTCCCAAAATCTAAGCCTTTACCTAAGTTGAAACTTTTAACTATATCATTGATTGGGGATTTAATGATCCAATTAGGTTGATTAAGCTATCATCCTACATTTGAATACAGTTTGGCTTCTATGTACATCCCTGTCCTAGGCGCTAAGTTCAATTCTTTATTTTATAAAAGAATAAAACCCAAACTTTGTTCATCTCCTTATTGTATCCCTTGTTCCCTCTCCTAAGATAAAAAGGTATACAATTGATATATTCTAAGGGTCGATAATCCTTAAAATAGTTAAATCAAAGAGGAAAACACAACCAATAATGATAAGAAAAGTTAAACAAACTTAATTAAAAACTAAAGTACTTATGTTCTTGGCTTCAACCACGGAAAAGGGCGTTTAGCCACGCATAGTGATAATCGTAATCACAAGGTTGTAATTAACGACTAAAAACATGAATGAACTAAATTAAAATAATAAAACCTAATTATGAAGTTGTATCAGCCCCTTTCTCTCCAAAATTTGTCAAAAGATATGTAAAAACGTGATACAACATGTATTTATAGCATAAAGGTATGCCAAGTTCGTGTAGAAATTGATTTAGCTTGAAAAGCCTAGGGGTGGAGTGTAGAATGCATTGAACCCTATATTATTATGGAATGGAGCATACGGTGAACCCTATATTATATAGGAATAGAGCATGCAATGCATGCTAATCGCATGGTGCCAATGGAAGTTGTCCTTTGAATATTGGTTATGTGTTGGTCCTTCCTCCTTTCATCCCTTGTCTTGTGGTGTCTTTCCAATGATTTTCCCGCATTTAAATCATCCATATATCATCATATTAATCTCACAAAGTATCCAACAAGAATACACAACACGAATTAGAAGTATAAACAACACTATATCCATAACCATGAATAAAAAACAAGAGCTTAGACTAGGCTAATTTCCATGATCTTCCACTCAATGTTTTGACTCGTTCCTTGACTAAATTAAACTCTGTACACTTATAAAAAGTTGTTCCATATATAATAACACATTTAAAACCATAAGGAACATATAGAACACAATAAAATCAAACAAGATAGATTAGACAAGCACCTAGCTCAAGCTAAAAAGACTAGTTTTCTCTAGTGAACTCTAATTGACTCTTTGAAGTACCAACTTGCTTGGAGTACACTATGAACCTTATAAACAAATGATTTAACACTTTGATACATATTTATCTCATTATCAACCCATATATCCTAGAATCATCATCAAAACAAGACTAAAACGACTAGAATAGCAACACTAGAATGCATAAATACACTCAACATCAGTTAGTGAGTGATCGCAAGCATAATCTCAGGGTAGGGATAAAATAATGTCATTTATAAAACCAAGTAAAACCATACATATTCACATAACCATTCATATCTATATATAACCATGCCGGGAAAGTGGATCGAGTTTAGCATGCCTTTAAAACCTTTACCTGGGTTGTGTAGAGCCCAGCTCCCCCTGTTGAAAGGGCCCCAGTGTGTCTAGACTCATGAATAGGGAAGTAACCCTTGGTATGACTAGTACATCCCCCAAATATAGTGTGGAATCATGCACATGGTCACCAAGACCAAAATCATATCGACAAATATGAGTTTCCAATTTTGTCCCTCCCGGGACCTTCACCTTCCACGGTTTTGATACACATCCCACCATTATTTACCAAATAAAACCAATTTCTAAATAACCAAACCGTTATCTATTTATTAACCAAGGCCATTGATACTGGTATCATCATACCAACCCATACTTGCAAGTATCATCCATAGCCAACCATATATAGGTTTAAGGGGACTTTCAAATGCCCTTCCATTTACCATATTAAACCACTTAGGGATATTACATGTTCCCCTCAAGCATAACTATTAGCCATTTACCATTCCAATCCATTTAAACCATGCATAATTCCCTTACCAAGTTTTAAGACATACAAAAGTTCCATTAAAAGTAGTTAATGCAATGAACATATCTTTATAAGCATTTTGTCAAACACATTAGGGGCATAATATGACCAAAACCAATTCCAATTACCATTAAACCATTCCCATGAAATCCAATTATCCAAAACCACCATTAATGCATATAAAAGTATAAATAAAACTATGGGAAACCATAACGAACCATTTAATATCTAAACCCCAAAATCATATTTGAAAACCAAAATCATACAATCAATAAAATCATGAAAACATTAATAAAACCATGCCTATAGATAAAATTAACAACGAGGGAAGAGAACATGCCTTGAAACAAGATGACGACGGAAATAAATCACCAAGAAAAGCCCCAAATTAATACTTTAGTTGAAACCCTAGCTTTCCTTGCCCAAAAGCTCTTGAGAGAATTTTGGAGTGTCTAGAAGAGTTTCTAAGTGTTAATGAATGAAATAGTAGGGTAAATAACCTTACAAGTAGGTTAGAAGTCATGGGGCCTTAGTAGGGTAAGTAGGGAAATGTACAGATACCCTCACTTAAGTTTCACCAAAATCCCACCACAGGGATACAAATGACCCTTATGAATTGTACCTTCAAATATGATTGGTATCCTCCACTCGTATCTTGGTCTCAACCCTTGGATACTACACTTTCTAGTATATGACTCCTCCAAAAATTTCATATTGACAACATACGATCCGTACCCTTCATTCATACCCCTGGCATATTTAAATCAAAGGAAGATTTAGACACTGTCTACCATACGAGTCCTGGGTACGACTCGTACCCTGGCTTACGGCTCATGGTGAGCCACTCGTACTTAGATGCAGCCTAAATAACCAAGTCTAAGATTAATTTACGGAATTAAACGATTCTAAACCACTAATATGACTCGTACTTCTAAGTTGTACTTATTCCAGTAACAAAAATCCATCCTACTAACCAACACTGGTCAGCATACAACTTGACTATACCATCCGTAACCTAACGTATGGCTTGTACCCATGAGTAGTATTGGGTCCAGAGATCAGAATTCCAAGAAATTTTCTAATGTACAACAACTAGGGTGTTTCAGCTATACTAAGGGTCGAGTTAAATTTTGTGTCAAGAATAAGCCCGTGGGTCCTGCAAACTAAATCCAAATTTGAATTTGTTATGAGGTCCCTTAAAGGATAAGGAACGCTTGTTCAAAAGTTGAGCACAAATAGACCATAAATTGTGTCTCTAATCAACCCTTAAAGTTTAGGAATTCAGAGCCCTAATTTCTAAGAAGTTATAAAGAATTTGGATGGAATTCAAATGGGAAATCAATGGGAAATGAACAAAAATGATTAGGCTATCTTACTTTAGCTTATTTGGATGATTACCCACTCTTTTAGTTTCTTTGATCTCTCAAATTGGTTTAAAAATTGCAGAAATAATGATGGAAAATTAGGTGGAAGAAGAGGATAAAATAGGGTCGGGAGTCATTATCGCGACTCTGATATCGCCATCGTGATCTGGAAAGGGTAAACCATATGTCGTGATCACAATTTTACCATTGCAAATTCAATCTAGAAAAAGGGAAATCAGATGTTGTGATCATGATTTGACCATAACAACTGCGGTCATACTAGTGACTTGATGGACCAAATTTTGCTGAGTCTGAAATGGACTTTGACCAGGTGTTCAGGATTAGTTTGCAACTTCGTGCGAACAAACAAAATATGCTACCATACCAAATACTAAGTTTCGGACTCACTGGAACCATTGAAACTTTCATCCAAGAAGGTTTCGACTAAATATGGGTCCAACACCTATAGTTCCATTTTTCACACAATCCACCAACTAGCCTAAAATGATCCCTGAAGCCTCAGGAACTGAACTAAAGCTCCCCCATCCTAAAATCAATATTTCGGAGTTGATAGCTCTATTAGAATTCTCATCCAAGTTCATCTACTAAGAGTTTTGGTCGGAGACCAAATCCTAAATAATGAAAACTTCAAAACAGGGACAACAACAAAAACAACAACAAACCCAGTGTATTCCCACATAGTGGGGTCTGGGGAAGGTAAAACGTACGCATTCCATACCACTACCCCCAGAGAAGTAAAGAGGCTATTTCTGATAGACCCCCAACTCAAGACAAAGAATAGTAAATAGAATCATAATAAAGCATGAAACAAGATGAAAAAAAGAAAAATAAGTTACCCACAAAGTGATACCCTACACTAACAAACCAAAGGAATCCACCACCCCCATACCCTCCTACTAGCAACCCCAACCTATGGACAAAACCCTAAGACTTCCATCCCCGCTTATCCAAAGTTGTCCTAACTACTGGTTAGTACTCACCAATATGTACTAGCCTTCTAACCTAATTTGTGTCCTCTATAGCTTCCTATCTAAGGTCATGTATTCTATAATGTATAACTGCTCTATGTCATGTCTAGTCATCTCTTTCCAATATTTCTTCAACTTACCCCTACCCCTCCTGAAACCATCCAAAGCTAGCTCTCATACCTATGAACTGGGGCATCCTTGTCCCTCGTCATCACATTCTCAAACCATCTTAGCATAACTTCCCATAATTTGTTCTCTACCGAAGCCACTCCCACCTTCTCCCAGATAGTATCATTCCTAACCTTATCACCCCTAGTAAGCCTACACATCCAACACAACATCTTTATTTCTGCCACCTTCAATTTATGAATGTGGGAGTTCTTGACTAGCCAACACTCCGATCCATACAACATGGTTGGACGAACTGCCACTCAGTAGAATTTTCCTTTAAGCTTAGAAGAAACCTTCTTATCATACAACACTACTGAGGTGAGCCTCCATTTCATCCATCCTTCCCCAATACAAGGGGAGACTTCTTTGTTAGTATCTCCATTCCCCTAAATAATAGACCCGAGATACTTAAAATTATCCCTCTTACAAACAACCTAGGAATCTAGCCTTACTAACACCCCGTTCTCCTGCCTCAAATCATTAAACTTGCATTCCACATAGTCTGTCTTTGTCCTACTCAACTTGAACCCTTTAGACTCAAGGATTTGTCTCCAAACCTATAATTTATCATTCATACCCCCACATCTAATGAATCAAAATTACATCATCTGTAAAAAATATACATGAAGGCACCTCTTTTTGAATACGCTGCATCAACACATCTATCACCAACAAAAACAAAAATAGGCTAAGAGTCGATCCCTGATGCAACCCTGTCAAGATAGGAAAATGCTTTGAATCACCTTCTGTCATCCTTACTTGAGTCTTTCCTCCATCATACATGTCCTTAATCGATCTAATGTACACCACCGAGACCCCACTCACCTCCAAGCATCTCCAAAGAACCTCCTCAGGGACTTTTTCATACTCCTTCTCTAGGTAGATGAAAACCATATATAAGTCCCTCTTCTTTTCCCTATACTACTATACCAATCTCCGCACAAAGTGAATTGCCACTATCATCAAGCGACCGAGCATAAATCCAAACTGATTCTCTGGAACAGACACTATCCTCCTCAACCTCCACTCGACCACTTTCTCCCAAATCTTCATAGTGTGACTCAACAAATTAATACCCCTATAGTTGTTACAACTTTGGATTTCACCCTTGTTCTTAAATAAAGGAATCATAGTACTCCATATCCAGGCCTCGGGTATTTTTTCAGTCTTAAAAATATCGTTAAATAATTTAATCAACCACCTTAAACCAGCTTCTCCAATAAACTTCCAAAAAACCATTGGAATCTCATCAGGCCCCATTGCCTTACACTTTCGCATCCTGCAAATAGCCTCTCTGACCTTCTCTACCTTAAAACTCCTACAATAACTAAAATCACAATACTCTCCTGAGTGCTCCATCTCTCCTAACATAATGACTTTGTCCCCCTCTTCATTCAAGAGTCTATGAAAATATGACATCCTTTTTCTCTTAATGTGAACGTCCTCCACGAGTACTCTACCATCCTCCCCTTAATTCACTTCACTTGTTCAAGGTCACAACCCTTCTGTTCCCTAGACTTAACAAGCCTATACAACCTTTTTTCCCTGCCTCTCTCCTCTAACCCTGTTACAAGCTCTCAAATATTGTCGTCTTAGCAGTTGTAACTGCTAACTTACCCTCCTTTCTAGCTAACTTGTACTTCTCCCTATTTACACACTTCTCCTGTTCATCCTTACTCTCAACCAACTTGGTATATGGCCCCATCTTAGTCTCCACTTTCTTTATAACTTCTTTATTCCACCACCAGTCCCCTCGATATAATCTAACTCGACACTTTAAAACACCGAATACCTCTCTAGCAGTTTTCTTGATGCAACTAACAACCCTATCCCATATACTATCCATGTCCCCCTACACTCCCATACCCCTATTCTCTCTACCTTCCCCCTATATCCACCACATTCACTAGCTTCAAGCCATACCACTTAATTTTGGATCGACCCTACCCACCTCTTATCTTCTTATCCTTCTTTATAACCAAGTTCATCACCAGAAACCCATGCTAGGTCAAAATATACTCACTTGGAATGACCTTACAATACCTACAGATTGCCCTATCCCCCTTACTAAGTAGAAAAAAGACAATCTTAGTCCTAGCTATCACGCTTTAAAAGGTAATCAAGTGATCCTTTTTTCTTCCAAAAGCTCAAATTCACTACCATTATCCCAAAGGCCCTCATAAAATCCAATAGAGCAGCTCTCTCTTCATTTTTCTCCCCAAAACTGAAACCTCCATACACATCACTATAGCCTCTCAAAAATACCCTGATATGCCCATTGAAATCCCCTGCTACAATAATCTTTTCAGAGCTAGGCACGCCTCTTACCACCTCATCCAAATCCTCCCAAAACCTCTTTTTCTCCAACTTATACAAGCCCACCTGCGATACATAAACTCTATACACATTCATAGTAAACCCCCTAATGACCAACTTAATAGTCATCAACCTATTGCTTACCCTCTTAACCTACACTAATTTCCCTCTAAGCTCTTTATCTACTAAGATTCTAACTTCATGTCTAAGCCTCTCACTTCAAAAGTACCAAAATTTGTACCCATCCACATCCCTAGCCTTAGACCCTACCCATTTGGTCTCCTAGACACATGCAATATTGATTCTTCTCTTTCTAAGAATATTCACAAGCTCTATGGACTTTCTCTAAAGGGTCCCTATGTTCTAAGACCCAACATCAACCTATTATCTGTTGCATCATGTCTACCTCTACTACTCCTTACTCCATACCTCAAATATGTCCTAAAACCAGATCTTACCCCTACTCCTAAACTAGCCCTTCCTTCTTTGCCAACCCCAAACCAGCACTTTCCTTCTCCCCCATATATAAAACAACCCCAACCCCAACCCTAACCCCATCATACATGACCCTATCCTACCATCAACCCCTAAAGCCACTACTAAAAAAATACAAACAAACTCAAAAACAAAAACAACAGTAGGAAATAGAAGGCACACACAAAGCATACTATCCGACCCAACACCAACAACAATAAAACAAAACCACCAATTCAAGAAAGCAACTAATCCCAAAAAATTAAAATCAAGTAAAGAGACATGAAATAATGAGAGAAAGTAAATAATAAAGGTTAAAAGTCACCGGGTTACGCTTGTAGACAAAGTCGTCTCCTCTTGAATGGTATGTTAGATTCTAGAAAATTGATGTAGAAATTGGTCGCCGAAATATTGTCGTTGGAGCTTTGCCAGAATCGTATCTGATTGGGAAAAGCCTGGTAATTTAGACACGCTAAAATCAGATTTGGTCGCCTGTATTTGGAGATTCACACTAACTACATTACTTGAGTCGAGCTAATAAAAACCTTATCCTACTAGTGAGAGTAGTGAAAAGTGCAAAAGAGAGGAGAGAGAATATAGAGAAGAGAGAGAAAGTAGGGAAGAGAGAGAAAGTAGGGAAGAGAGAGAAAACCAAAGGTGATGAGAGAGAGAGAGAATTCACTTACCTGTTTCCAGAACTTCTAAGCCGGTGCTGGTGCCTGAGTATCTTAAGTCACATTAAAGATGCCATTAAAAATGAAGACATTATGGGGGAACGGTTAAGATAGAAAGATTTTCCCTCTAAAATAGTGAAATAAGCCTAAATCCAAACCAACTATTCGATCACCTAAGTGATAGTTCTGGCAAGTCATAAATGACTTGTAGACTCTATAGTAAGGCTCAAAATGCCGGAAATGCATAAAAATAGAGGAAAAGACAAGAAAGATCATTACAACTAACTTTCCCTTTCCCTTGTACTCACCTTGTAGGCTTACAATAATTTTTCCTTGAGACAACCATTTTCATTTTTCATTTAACTCAACTTTTATCCCAACTCAAGAATTTTGACATCTAAAGAAAGATTTACACTCATAAATGCATCAATGGTCTCACTAAAGAGATCCTTTTCATTAGTAAGATTAGATAAAAAATATATAAATATTTTCAAAGAGTGATTATTAAGATTTTGCTTAAAATAAAGAAGTGTTACCTCTTCCTCATCCTCATTATTAGATTTTGGTATAAATGCAAAGCATGAGGAAAATAAATCATCTGATACTTCAATCACGATCATTTAAATATCTTTAGGGTTTTGAAATTTATCTAACTCACTAGATGAGTCCCCCCAAGCTGCAATTGCTTATTTGACCACATAGTTAGCCACAACTCTACTTTTGACTTTATCAAGGACCTGGTCCTTCTGCTTTTCCTGGTAAAATCTACCTATGTGTTACTCCATATGATCCATTGGGCTTTCTACACTTGTGACATAAATCATTAGCAGTGGCTGATCAACTAGAGTTCCCTCTTATTTAAAATTCTCTATTTCTTTTCATTACTATGAGAAATATTTTGGTCATATCTGTCATGTCTTTATCGTACTCACCAATATCCCCTTTGGAAACTTTGAGATCCAATGTTTTTTTCTTTTTTTAGTTCTTTCTTAGTGCTCCTATTGCTTTTTCATCTCATATGTCTTCAAATTTCCTATGAGCTCATCCCTTGTGAGAGTTTTCAGGTCCCTTTCTTCAATGATAGAATTAACCTTACTTTTCTATGACTTTGGGAGAATGCTGAGCACCTCTCTTAATTTTTTACTTAGATTGATGATCTCACCCAAATAGTGCAACTCATTAGCAATGGATATAAACCTTGTATGGATCTCCTGTATCATTTATCATAAAGGTTTCATTTTGAATTATAAGCATGTCAACTTTTGACTCCTTCACCTAAGTTGTTCCTTTGTTTATAGTATTCAGTAACTCACAATTATCTTCTTTTAAACCATATATAGAGATAAAATTATATGCATAAGATCCTATACCTCACACAAGAAACTTTTTTTCCTTGTAACTTTTTTCAATTTTTTGCAATCATCTTTATCATATTCCCTTCAATTTATATGAACCGGTCTAGTAACATCACCTTTATTAATATCCCTCATCACTGCATGTGGATCATCATAAATGATACCCCAAAATTTACTATCCTCATCCTTTATGAAGTCATGCATCCTTGTATTCCACTAACCATAGTATTGTCCATTAAAATAAGGTTGTCTAGTGGTTGATTATACTTCTTCTAAATTTGGTGAAACTGCTAATTCTGAGATAGATCCTCTCTACGTGTTACTATTATATAGAAATCTATCTTTGATACCAATTGATGAAATGTAGAAGTCTACCAAGTACCAAGGGACCAGGTACCTCAACAAATAAACACAATAATAAAGTTAAAAAGAAAAACAATGCACAAAGGTAAAATACAAACAATGTTTATGTGGAAACCTTCTTGCTTAAGGGAGGAAAAACTAGGACCTATCTCACTCAATTTCAAACTCTCCACTAAACTTTAGCAATAAGTAATTATAGACTCTAAAAATCACAAGGATTGATGTAACACCACAATTTTTTGCCCTAGTAAATTCTTGAGTTTTTGAACTTACTGCCCTGACTATGAATTACCTTATAAGTCATAAGGTCACTATACAGGTCATAGGACTCCACTCGTACGGTGAACAGTGAGGTTTCCCAAGGTGTATGTTCTAAGTACAACTAGACTTAATGAGTCATCAAGACTCTAAACGATTAGCATAGTGCTCCTCATAGCCAAACCAATAAAGGTGTCTGATGCTCCTACCTTTACCATGACATAAACCTATGATTCATAGTGTATCACTCATAGGGTCAACAGTTAGGGGTCCTTGAGCTACTACTCAGACTATGAGTAATGGAGATGACTTATAGCCAAACGCCACGAGTCGTAAGGTGGCCCATGATGACTGGGCAACTTTTTTTACCCTTTTAAGTAGGGGAATTCTTGTTATTTCCTTCCTTCTGCACTTAGGTCCCAGATCCATAAAACACCCAAAGAGGGTTATTTCTATCACTTTAACAATTAAATACATGATCTCTTCTATCTCAAATCCCTAAGTCAAGAACACTAGATTTCCCCAAGGAATTGGTAATTAGAGAATCCAAGGGTTGATTTTTATCAATAATTCTTGATATCTCAGACTTGTTACTCCTCCCCAAAACTTATTTTGTTGTAATCATGTTATCAAATTTTTACTCATGTGATTTAATTGTGGTTTATGTATATGGTTTTGAGGGTTTTGGAATAAATATTACTCTAATTAGATTCCCATAATTTAATATGCATTGTTTGTACTTTATCAATGGTTTTTGAACAAATTGGGTACATAGGTATGGGAATTGAAAAAGAGGGGTTGAGGCATTCCCCCAAATCAATGATTTTTGATTGAAAACTTGTTATGGAAATCATGTTCCCTTAACTCACTTGTGTAATTAGGTTTTGAAGATATTTTTTCACATGATTTAATGAACATAGGGGGTTGAGGCATTTGCCCCAAGTTAATGGAATTGTGATGGCATAATTATAAGCTTGCAAGCTTAAGGGTATGATGATACCTATAGTGTGCCTTAATGGATAATTCCTTGGTTAAATGGATGGGTTATGTGAAACTTATTTTAATAAAGGCTTAAAGGGGGTTGCATAGCTAAGACATGAAGGTGGATGTACTGGGGACTGATACTGGAAACTCACATTTTTTGATATGCGGGTTAGTTTTGATGACTGTGTGCATATGACTCACTTTATACATATATTTTTATTATGGATTAACATGGGGTTGGGGTATTCCCTGGTTTTCCTTGATTCCTCAAGTTCGTGCGGCTAACACGTACTGGGGCCCTTCCAATAGGAGGAGCTGAACCCATATATCCCATGGGTCTTTTATGATGGTTGAGCTACATAGTCAAGGCTAATGATTTACTTTCATGCTAAACCTTGGTCCCTACCCCAATATGTTATATATATGTATGTATAATGTGTGCATATGGATTTTATTATGGTTTTGACTTGGCATTACTTTATGTCTTTCTTTAATTACATCTAGTGCTAACCCACTAATCATCTTCGAATGCAATATCCCCACATGATGTAGGAACTGGACACTTTTGCTTTTCCTATGCAATGATAGGAGATCTTGGATCATTCGTGAGTTAGCTTAAAGTGGTGAGCCTCCTTCTTCTGAAAGGCTGTTACTTTTTGGTTTATTTCGTATCATAGACTATTTATCATATTTTATTTTGGCTATTATCTAGGACATGTACCTACTTAGATTATTTTTGAATAGTAGAGGTTTGGTGGATTACTGTGGATTGGGAGTTGTTGAAATTCTAAAATTTCTTTTCTGAGTTATCTATCTTGTTATATGTTTGGAACTCAGGTTATCTAGTTATATGTTTGGAATTCATCTGCTGCTAGCTGTATTATGTTCTATTTGTCTAGGTAAAGGGAGGTGGTCTCCTAGCCTCAACGGACTTGAGATACCCATCACGGCGAGGCCCTAGTTCTATTCAGGACAAGTTGGTATTATATCCCAAGTTTCATGGTCAATTGGGTGTATACAAAGCCATATCATGTAAATTCACTTTTATGGGTTTATAACATGCCACACTTATAAGAGAGAGGCTACGATCCATTTATGAATTTTTCCCTCTATTTTGTTATATTTTTGGGTTGTAGAGTCAAATGTTGAAATCTCCTCTAATTTTGTTTGTTTGCATCTTAGATCATGCCTCCCCAAAGATATGATGATCATGAAAACTTCTTTCTTACCCAAGAACAATGTGGGTGGGACTCATCCTGCTTATAGGGAACCAGCCCGGTCTAGGTTCCTTTCTTCTGACTGCCCCATGAAGTTCTTCCTTACTCAGTTGGTGGCCTCCCAGTCACCTTTATCTGAGCGTATTGCTTCTATCACTCCTTCTGAAGTCACAATGGTTGGTCAGTTCATGAGGTTGAGTCCTATGAATTTTACTGGTTCCAAGGTTGAGAAGGATCCTCAAGGGTTCATAGATGAGATGGAAAAGATTTTTTGAGTGATACATGTTTCTGACTCTGAGGGTGTGGAGTTCGCCACATATCAATTAAAGGATGTGGAATATCAATGGTATGAGGAATGGGAATAGTTGAGAGGTATGATGATGATCCATCTATGTAGGATGAATTCTTTAGTTCTTTCCTTGATCGTTTCTTTCCTTAGGAGCTGAGCGAAATAAAGGCTGAGGAGTTTATGAATTTAAAGAAATGCAGAATAACTGTGAAGAAGGTGTCCATGATATTTCATTAGTTGTCTTGCTATGCTTTGGATTTGGTGTCTTCTATGAGGTATAAGGTGAAAAAGTTTTCTTCGGGATTGTCTCGAGATATGGTGTTTGAGTGCAAGGCCACCTTGCTTAATAATGACATGAATATCTCTAGGCTTATGGGGTATATGTAGAAGGATGAGGATGCAAATAAGAACCAAGTCGAAAAAGGGGAAAGTCAAACTAGGAAATTTAGGTATTCTGAGTAGGGTGGAGGCCAGTAAAATAGTGGTAGAGATGGAAGGCAGTGGTCTAAGAAGACGTGGAAAAAATCTGGTTCTTATTCTACGGCTAGTACTCCATATCTTAAGCTGTTTGGTGATCGACATTTTCTTAGCAATAGTGGTTTTAAGGCACAGGTGCCCAATCTTAAGCCAGTGGGGCCCAATCAGCTCCATCATAGCCTCCTTGTAGATTTTGTGGACAGTTGTACTTTGATTTTAGTGATGAGGGGAGAAATAAGTGCTTAGATATGGCTAGCTTGGCTATATTTAGAGGAACTGTCCTGCAGGCGATGTCTCTACTAAAGATAATAAGGTTCTGGTTGCTACGTATTTAGCTCTGGTGACGTCCAATCTACACCTCCACTCTGAAGATGATGTGGTCGCTGCAAAATACAGTAACCCAACAATGTTGGGGTCAAATCCCAAGGGAAAACGTGGAATTATGGCTCTCAGATGTTGGAATAAATGAACAAAACTATAAAAGTAAATGAAGGATTTTGAGTAGCAGTATCGAACTAGTAGCATATATACTCTTCGATTGTATTCTGTCATTAATGAACACTAGGATTGTGTTACCCACCAGCTTCTCAACTCAGTAGGCTTATCGTTCTTTGTTGAATCAACACGATACCTTGCACGTATAATCGATAAGTTATATACCTTCTACAGTCTTTTGGATGAGCAAAAGGATTTCACCCTTTACCTTTTGAGTCTCAGGATGTCACCTTACTAACCCTTATCTTGATTATAGTTAACTATTACCTTTTGAGTCTCTAATTATTAGATGAAATCTAATCACCTTACGTAGATAAACCTAGTAGTATGGATCGACAGTTAAACTCCAAATTACTATTGTCATTATCTTTTCCTAGTCATTCTCCTCTTTTGGAGAAAGTATAGATAATCTAGGTGGGATCCTAACTTTTGCAACCACTAAGATAACTATTAAAATGAAGATAATACAATGCATGCATGGGTATCAGTTCTGAAAAACAATAGCACTTTCCCTACTTCATCAATCCGCCAGGGTTTCCAGAACCCTAGCCAAGGGTTTTTAGCCGCTCATTCTTATGATGTAATCAACAACATTCATGACTGAAAGAATAAGATGAAATCATAATAATCACAAGTAAAAATCAAAAATCATAACTGAATTAATCAACTGAAATCAATACATGATAATTCTAAGACAAAAATCAAATCTCAAAATCAAAATATATTTGTAAGTATAAGGAGTGCATAACTTGTACTAAAAAAATACATTAGGGGCATTTATAATACATGAGGAAACCCTAAAATTAAAGCTCGAACAAAATAGGAGAAAAAAAGGGTCGGTGGAAACATGTGGTCACCACATACAGCCTGGCCTTGAGAAAATGTGGTACATATGACCTAAGGTTGGGCGTTTGTAGTGACCACATGTGCTCAGAAAAAAAGCTCCTGTAGGTTAGCTCTCGGGATTTTGGTCTTCTGACACATTCTTTTCCCACGTTTGGTCCAAATGTACTATATGCGGTCATGAAAAATCTGGAAAGTATCACAAACACCCATTATTGCTCACATAAGTAGCCAAAAATACCTTTTCCTCTTTTTTACAAAATTAGCATCCAAAACCTAAGTTTCTGTAAAATATACCCAAAATGCATTATATCTAACAACACAACCCTATAAATGTGCATATTTTCATAGTTTTAAAAGTCAAAACTGCTATATTTCTATAGCACATCAACACCTTAAAGTTAGAACATTTGTATATCCTAAGACAATAAAACACAACAAAATAAAACAAAATAACACATGATGCTTAACTAGGATATTCTAAGCTATTTAAGGCAGTCAATCAACACTTTAGCTCAAATCAAAACACCCCCTCCAATCTCTCTTTTCAAAACCAACTGTGTATAAACATGAATCACAACAATATGACACAATGGGATCAAGGTATGGTATTATATCTAAAACAGACAACCATGCATATGTACACGTTACACTACCCAAACTAGTAAGCAGCTAGCAATATGACTCATGTTCCCTCACAACAAAGATGTCCCACTCACTCAATATGAAATAATGTATGTCAATGTAGGAACAGTCAAGAGATACTCAAACTAAGAAGAGAAGTTACAATAAATATGAATCAAATATCATAGGCTTGCCCTTATTCTCTTTACCTTAGCATTTAGACAATCAAGTTAGGATCACTATAGGACTTTTCTCATCTTGTAATGTAGGCTTGGGGGTTAGTATGGTACATATGGACATATCATGTGACTAAGCCTCCTTTACACTACACTAACCTTGGCGTCTCAGTTACTAGACAATTTTCTTTTTATTCCACCATTACTTCTCCCTTTTATTCTTTATTGCACATTTAGGTTTAGTGTGATCTTTTATTATTCTCTTTCACTTTTTTCACAATATTTTTCTTTTCTTTAATTTTATTTTTATTTTTCTTTTGCTACCATACCCATCCCTACTAACTTTTCTCTTATTTTACCCCTCTACATACCCACTTTACACTACGCACCCCAATGATAACCACCCTCAACTTAGGCATTTTATTTGAATTGAGGTGCACAATGTCTAGGGAGGACCAAGGCTAAAACAGGTTCATTATAATACAAATGGGAAGTGCAAGGTGTAACAAGAAAAATAGGCTATAAGGCTCAAAATAGGGATCAAGGGATACTATTTCACACAAAGAAGGTCATTTAGGCTAAAAATTGAGTAAAACAAAAAAATGGCCTATGATCTTTTCCTAACCAACTATCCTACAATCTAGGCAAGACTAACTGGGCAAATTCTAAATTCAACACATAAAGGGAGCTAAGTAGCATCTCACACACCCATGGAACAAAGTCAATATCACAAGCTACTACTTATCCGATTCATAAAATTGTTAGCAAGTGATTATCATGTCCCTAATCCTAATCTCATAACAAACTCCATATATCACATATATACATTCACAGAGATCTAAAACACAAATTTGGAGGGGGTATAATATTTCTAAAAAAATAATGAAAAACATGACAACTTCCCTAAATACTTAAAAATCTCCTAATTAAATAAAAACAAAAATACAGTAGGACACAAATTTTAACCTAGACATGCAGATTCTACAATCATACCAGGCCGATAAGAAAAGCACGACAACAAAAACCGACAACGACTATGGTATACCTCATTCCCAACTAAAATTATGCACTATCCCCAATGTGTGAAAAATAATATAAATAGAGGGATTGAGGACATATCTGGGATGCACTAGGCTCTCGTGTTGTGAGAATCCATAGATGCACCTACTACTATCATGTCAATTCTCTGGCTCTCCATAAATACAAAATCTATAGAATTATGTTTGGCCTTTTTAACAAACGGGTCATATGCCATATCAGGATCCTGCAAATCTTTTATGTGACCTCACTGCTAAAAGAATATGGCATATCAGCTAACAAAGGTGGTGGTGGTAGTGATGCACTACTAGAAAATACACCTGTTATTATCGCATCACACCTCTGCCTCTCAACAAATGCATAATCCATTAAATCACATCTGGACTTTTTAATAGCCTATTCATATGGCATATCAGGATCTTTCAAGTCTCCTATGTAACCTCTCTTGGACCAAACAACTGGGACCACTTCATCATCCTCCCTGAAGAAGTATATTTGGGTACATATAGAGGTGATATTTGGACTACTAGGGGTATGACTAAATGAGTGGCTGCTATATGGCTTTCTTTGAGAGAGCATACCTCTGCTCATAATATGTTCATCTCTCCCTCATATGGTCTAGATTTGAAACCTCTGTCTTTGTAAGTCAGGCTGTAACCCATCTCTCAAACTCATTAAGATATGTTTGTAAGTCAGAATATAACTCAGATAGGGTAGTTATCTGTGTGGCCTTCCATCAAGCTTCTGCCTTCTCAAATCTAGTCTGAAACTTTGAATGCATCTGCTCATATGGAGTAGTCATCTAAATCTCAATAACCCATAATCGAGCACAAATGTCCCTATAACTATCCACTAAGCTCAACGAGAAATCTCGATATATAGAAATCATACCTGTAGTAGGAGATATTGTGGGTGGGAGAGTAGGATCTAAAAATACACCAATCGATTATGAGGTCAAAGCTGGAGCTGATGAAGAAGTTGTTAGTGTCCCCTCCCCCAGAGTACTTAAATCTGGGCCTCTCTTTGCTCCCCTATCTTAATAACAACACTAACTCCCACATATCCTCTATGTATATCACCAGGCTCTATGGAAACTAATGGACACTCAAGCTGGGCCCGAGGTACTATGGAAGGATCACTAGATCTCCTAAGAAGGCCTAGACATGGAAAATCCTTTATACTTTTTATCTATGCAGTAGTTGTTAAAAGTGTACTCTCATCTACACCCACTAACTCAAATACACTGACCTCATCGTATAATCTCTGAATCAGGAAGGGGAATGGAAAATTCATTGTCTCAAAAAATAATGTGTCATGGATCTTATGCCAGAGGATAGCTGCAAAATTAATATAATGTCTAGTCATTAAACTAGCAATCAGGACTACTCCCTCCCAAGTCAACACATTATCTAAAGTTGTGGGGAATAGTCGATATAAGATAAGAAACCACCAAAACCTATCATCAAATGTCAATGGGCCCTTTTTTATCATACCATGACCCTTGATCCATGGGGTATTATCACCCAAAGGTGAAATATATCTTGCGATCACCCTAGAACTATCAACCCTCTCGCATTTATGTTCAAACTCCCGCATAATGCATCTGTTACATATGAATCTCAGTTTATAGTCACACTTATCTATGAATGTAGGAGTGCTATAATCTGCATCAAAAATGACCCGACAGATAGTCTCTACTGAAAGATCAACCTTGACCACTCTTACAAGGGTATGATCAAGTTGTAGTTGCTCTATATGTCTCATCAAGACTAGAAATTTGTGCATAGAAAGAACTACTATAGCATGGTATGGTGCATAAAACTCACGTACCATAGTCGGGCTGTAAGAACCGAGAGGTCTCATCATCCACTCTAATTGGTAACGATCAAAGGAAGCCTACAACTGTGGTACTCTATTAAGACAAGATATATCAACCCTTTTATTCTCATAAATAAGCCACTGAGGCCTGTCGTTCTCAAAAATGTGAATGTTCATTTCAAGTATCTCCAGCATACCATTTATACACCACCTTGGATTTTCCTTATCAGGCGGTGCCTATGAGGTATGTGTGGGTGTAGGACTCTGCCCCTGCTGTATTGGTGCCTTATGGAAAGCCTACTCTGTACCCTCATCAGACTGGGGTACATCTTACTATTGTACATGAGTGGTAGTACCCTCCTAGGGATGGGGAACCGCATATGACCCCTCCTGCTCTGCATCATCAGATGAATCCTAGGACCCCTCCCCGGACTAGGGGTCCTGAGATGTATCTTGTGTAATTGACCCTATATCTGGATCGTCCTCCTCCTCCTTATTATTACTCAACATAGAAGATTGTGGAGTTTATCTCCAAGATTACTTCATCCTCTATTGGGATGCAACTGCCTGGGTGGCCTAGAGAATCCAAACAGTCTCAGCTTGAGACCCGAGCCGAGTAAAAGCAGGTTATCTCCCTTACTGTGACTGCTCTAGTAGTTTCTATCCCATATCCCCAAATATAATAGTCTCAGTTGCCTAGCGCACCTGTCCTCTAGTCACTCTGTATGTCACCCTATTTTGGCTTCTCTAAGTCATGCAATAGGGTACTCATCTACTGAATCACTAAGCTTAGGGGACTCATCCCATCTATTTGATGTATCAGCCTTCTTGTTCTTAGAAGGTTTTAGTTCCATTAGTACCTAAAAAACTAGTCGGTAGTTTCCAATAAAAATAAGGGATTACAAAAGTGTAAGAAAAACTCAAAATTTAAAAAGTTTGAAATTTTCCTCAATTTTCACACCCCTATAACCTATTTGAAATCTCAACAAGTATAATGTGAACTTACCTATCAAGAATATTTGATTTTAAAGAAAAATAAACATGTTCAACCAATGGAATACTCTACTCACTCATGTTTAACTTCTGGTTGGGGCCTAACCTTAGAATTTAATTTAAAACGAGGCCCTACATCGAGATTATAGTCTACTTCAAGGATCCAACTTACAAGTATGATATATTCTATATAGTTTGCATGGTAATACACATATCAAATTGTTTATTCAATAAATAAATAAATACATAACCATTAGGAGCCGAGAAACTTACCTCTTTTATGAAAATTCGAGAGAGAGCGATGAAGAAATCGAGCAAAACCCAAGTTGAAACTTGTTTTAGTGTGTTGGGATAAGTTGTCATTTCAAACAAGTTTCAATTTAACCTTTACTTAAGTGCGGGTTTAGTTTATGATTTAAGAGAGAAGTTTTAATTTAAAGCAAAGAATGATGTTTTGAGGATTTAAATAAGTTAGAGTGAGGCTAAGGATGCTTAAATATAGGCCGAGGGGCATTTTAGGTCTTATTTATATGTTTGAGGGACCAAAATTTTAATTAAAATTTGGACACACAGGTGACCTATCTGGGTTAACTACATGCGCCTGCCACGTATGGCCAGGCATGAGGTGCATGTATAGAGAAAAATTTTTGGCCCATTTTTCTGCAGTCCAAACTTGGAATTTTTTGTATTTTCCTAGATACTTATGGTCCTGTGATGTGAATTTAAAGGCCAAAAAGTGTGAATATGTAAAAAAGTTCATAACTTTCCATTCTCATCCTAAAAAATTCATCTTTTTAATTATTTCTCAACTTACCTGGCCTGTGTGGGACTTGTGACCATGATGGGTGGGTCACGTAATCCCCTTACTTAGAAATTGATTAATGTAGCAATTTTACCATATTATGGGTAAGTACATGAGCTAAGAACCTACAAAATAAAAACAACAAAACAAAATAAACGCTAAAATAGTGGGTTGCCTCCCACTCAGAGCTTAATTTAGCATCGCGGCATGGTGTGGCTATGTTGGTTACTCAGACTCCACCACTAATCCCATGGGTTTCCTCCCATGTAGAACTTTATTTAACATCATGACACGATGCGGGTACCTTGATTACTCAGAATTTATCTAGGAACACATAAGCATATCCTTCAAGGTCATCAATGCAATCGATTACCAATACCATCCTTATGTCAGTTGGTTGTTTCATTGATTTTTGGATGTTGACTGTGGAATCCTTACCATTGACTCTAAATTTCAACTCTCATTTCTCTATGCCAACCATCACTCTACCTGTGGCCATAAATGGTCTCCCCAATATGATAGGCATCTCAGCGTCAACCTCATAGTCCAGAATGATAAAGTTAGCTAGAAAGATAAAGTTGTCAACTCTCATAATCACATAAAATGAGCGGTTAGCCATCAATATCTATATTGAAGTCATCTCAGGAGGGTTCAAATCCAATTGCTTGAAAATAGCTAGCGACATCAAATTTATGGTGGCTCTAAGGTCATATAAGGCTCTGCGAATTAGGATGACCCAATAGTACATGGTATAGTGAATGCTCCAAAATCACCCTTTTTTTAGCCAGAGACCTAGTAGTGGATGCAGTACAGTGTGCAAGCCATCAACATACTCAATGGTAGCTTTTTTTGTCATTGTGACCAATTACTTCATAAACCTGGCATATCCATGCATCTGCTCCAATACCTCAAGAAGAGGAATATTCAAGCTTAACTCTTATAGCATCTCAATGAATCACTTAAATTTTCCTTTATCTATTTTTAGCTTCACTCACTGAGGAAAAGGTGGGGGTGGTCTTGGAATCTTTCTTATTTCCTTCTCAATAACTATACACTTACCTCTTTTCTTAGTAACTATATTATGACCACCTATTTCCTTTTCATACTCAATAATAGGTATCTCTTTAACAACAGCCTTATCATGACTTAGCGCTTCCGCATCAGGTAATAGGGGATCCATAGTAGTGATACCACTCCTTTTATTAATAGCAAAAATGTAACCATCATTTTTTGGATTTTTCCCAGTGTTTTTCGGAAGGGTACCCAGCTTTCTCTGGTTTAGAGTTGCTGACATCTACCCAAATTGGTGATCTAACTACTTAATAGTAGTTGCATGGTATTCAACCTTCTAGGTTAGTCCTGAAATGTCAGCCTTAATCTTCTTGAGGCTGATATCCTGAATTTCTTGACCCTTTACAAGCTTAGTCAACATCTCTTCCATTCTTGATTCTGCATCTCTTCTTCCAGGTTGAATGTACTAATCTCCCTTCTCTCTATAGTCATCCTTCTTCCTTCAGTCACTATTTCATTCTCTACTATGGTGTATGTATTTGTCATAGTAGTTTTGACCTTGGTTCCTTTTGCCCTTGGGCCTGAAAACCCGTGAACTGACTATCCAGATACTTTGTTTCCTCCTCTAATTCTGACTCGTAATCTTTTGAAGTTGACCATTGTGCTCCTACTGCGTTCACATTCTTAGAACTTGCTACTGCAAACTGTTTTGCCAGTAACCCTAGATCAGTTCTTAGCATTGCAATCTCTTATGCTACAGAATCATCAGCCACTTTCTAGTCACAGGAGGAACCAATAACATATGTCAGATCCCTTCTCATCCTCTCAAGTTTTCCACACTTGATTAGTGATTAAGATCTAATATAGCATCTCAGAAGCTTCCTCCCAGCATAGTCTCATAAAATCTCCTCCAGATATGGTGTCTTACCATGGCTCTGGAGATGATGGTCAAGGCTCTGTAGAATATCTCCAATAAGCTTGTCCTTGACATCCGATGGTTGGGCACCATAGCCATCTTCTTCTTGAACCTAAACCATGCCTCATACATAGATTTTGACTGTAGCTGCCTAAAATTATAGATCTCATCTTTAAGATACAATATCCTAGATGCAGGAAAAAACTAGGTCAAGAATTGTCTGTGCAACTCGTTCCATGTAGTGATAGATCCTCTTGGTAGTTCCCCTAGACATAGAGATGCTTCTCGTGTTAGTGAGAAAGGGAACAACTTCAGTCTAAGAACTTCCTGATTCACCCCTAGAATGGTATACAAACTACAAATCCTAATAAAATTTGCAAGGTGCATATTTGCATCATCTGTAGGTAAAACCACAAATACACTCTTCAGATTTAAGAGATGGATCATTTAGCTCGTACTGTCAAACTTGATGCCTGGGGGCAAAATAAGAGGAATAATGGCTCATGTTGCACCCAAGTGAATGCGCAAGTGTACGTGGTCAAAACAAGTAATAAAGTGGCCTTAAATAAAGCCGAATATCGATCCCTCAGAGACTTGTGTTAAGCAACTATCCAATTCTAGTTTAACATTTGAGATTAACTAGTGCAACGTAGCCAAAAGAGTTTTGAAAGTTTATAACTAAAAGTAAACTAAAATAATCCAAAAAAGTAAAGACTTTGGACAATCAATGGATGAAAACCCGGGGTTAAAGAGTTACGAACAATCATATTATGCTATTGAACTTTATTCATTAGATTACTTATCTTGGATGTTGATTCACGGGGTTGATATTATGATCATGATCTCTCGAGCCTCTAATTACCTATCTAACTTAGACCGACAACTGCATTGTTGAGTCGGGATATCAAAACTAAGCTAATCACATTTATATTTCATCTCATAGTGAACCAAATAAGGTTTCTAGGTATATCTCTATCCTAGATGTTAATTCAAATCTCTTATTTTATAAAAGAATAAGAACCTTACTCTATTTATCCCCATGTTCTATCTTCTTATTCCCCCTCTCGAGCTCACAAATTTGATAGTAGAAATATTCTAAGAGTCATGAATCCTTAAAATATTTAAAACAAAAATAAATATGATAAGCAATCCAAACAAACTCAATTCAAAGCAAAAGGAAACATGTTCTTGGCCTTAACCCAGAAAGGTATCGTTTAGATGCTAATGGATATAATCGTAATTACAATAAAGGAAAACATATTATAATCCATAACCAAACTAAAGTAAAGAAATAAAAATCTTATTTAAAGTGTTTAGCATCCCCTCTCAAAGCCTCCAAGATGTCCAAGGTGTTTAGCAATGTGTACAAGTGCCCTATTTATAGGAGGACAATTTGGCCAGTGTGGAAATAAGGCCCGCTGTGTGTTGATTTCTCCTAGGGAATACGGGGTGCATCGTCCATCTATCAGGAGGCTTCACTGGAAATTGTATTTTGGGTTACTTCATATATCTTATGCCTTTGTCTTTCCTTCCCAAGCCTTGTGGTGTTATTTCCCCTAGATTTCTAGATTTTTCATCATACATATATCATCATAATCAACTCACCAAGCATACTATATCATAAAAAACCCCGTATTAGAGCTCAAAACAACACACAATCCATAACGATGAGCTAAGAACTAGTTGTGCTCTCTTTGATCTCTAACTTAGTGGTTTGACTCTTGGCTTGATTAAATTGAAATTTAAACATTATAAAAAAAAATTCAAGAAATAATTACACAATATAACCATTAGTAACTCATTAAAAACATTAGAATCCATCGAGATTACTAAATAAACACCTAGCTCATACTAGTAAAACTAGTTTTCTTGTTTGAACTCTAAGTGATCCAATTGAATATAAACTTGTTTTGAAGACACCATAAACTTTGTAATCACGTACTTAAAAAAATATATTCTCAAATATATCATATTTAACACCTTAATCACATGAGAAGTCCTCAAAACAAGGATAATAAAGCTAGGATAACTACACTAAGGTGCATAAAACCACCTCAGATCAGTTCCATTCTCTATCGGCCCAATGTATCCCAGATCTTTGTCATCATCTATATATGTCTGCACATAATGATATGTTGGGATCACATGAACACGTCCACCTCTAGCTCTATTCTAATTTCCACTAAGTGCTACTCGACGGTCTTTTTTTTATCTTTGCTAAGCTAGCTATATTTCCCTATCTACCTACTAATATCCTTCTATTTCCCTCCTATCATTTTTATCTTGAGCTAAAAGATTAATAGTCTATCAATCAACAATATCCTATTCTCCTTTGGGAGGAGAGGGAGGCATATCATCCTGAACCCCTTTAGGAATATCCCATTTTTTCTGTTCCATCATCCTACTAGGTGTTTGTAGGATCCTATCTGTATTTGGATTCACTGGGAGTAAGGGATTTCCTTTAATATGTGTATTAGGAATACACCTGTGTATACCGAACTAAGAATACATATAAAGAAAAACCCAAAAACTATAACAACTTCAAATCACAAATCAACACCGTATTCCCCAACAATGGCGAAAAATTTGGTGATGCCCAAGCTACACCTCTATTCTAAAGATGATGCAATTTCTTCCAAATATAGTAAACTAATAAAGATTGGGGTCAAATCCCAAGGGAAAACATGTAATCATGTCTCTCAACTGTTGTAATCAACGAGGCAAAATTGGAAAAATAAATGGGGGTTTTGAGTAGCATTATCAAACCAGCAGTAAATATCAACTTCAGTTGTACTCGATCATAGGTGAATACTAGGATTGTGTTCCCGCTGGCTTCTCAACTCAATTGTCTTATTGTGCTTTGTTGAACCAACCTGATACCTTGCATGCAGAATTGATAAGCTATGTACCTTCTACAGTCTTTTGGACGAGAAAAAGGATTTCACCCTTTACCTTTTGACTCTTATGATGTTTCCTTACTATTATCTTGATTCCATTTTACTATTACCTTTTGAGTCTCTAGTTATTAGATAAAATCTAACCATCTTATGTAGATAAAGCCTAATAGCATGGATCGATAGTTAAATGCCAAATTACTATTGTCATTATCTTCTCCAAGTCACTACTCCTTTTTTGGAGTAAGTAGCAATAACCTAGGCGGGATACTAACATTTGCAACTACTAAGATAACTATTAAAGTAAAGATAATACAATGCATGCATGGGTATCATTTCAAAAAAACAATATCACTTCCCTTACTTCATCAATCCGCCAAGGTTTCCACAACCCTAGCTAAGGGTTTTTAGCTGATCATGCTTGTGAAGTAATCAAAAACATCAGTTATTGAAAGCATAAGATGAAATGACAATAATCACAAGTTAAAACCCAAAATCATAATTGAATTAATCAACGAAAATCAATATAAGTGAATTCCAAAACAAGAATCAAATCTCGGAATTAAGATATATTTGTAAGTCAAGAGTGCATAAATTCTTCTAGAAAATACATAATGGGTATTTATAGTACATGAGGAAACCTTAAAAACAAATCCTAAATGAAATAAGAGAAAAAGGGTCGGTGGCTATATGTAGTTACCACATGCAGCCTGGCCTTGGAAGCATGTGGTATATGCTGCCAGAGGCTAGGCACATATAGTGACCGCAAGTGCTCAGACCGAAAATTCCTGCAGGTCAGCTCATCAAATTTTGGACTTCTGATATATGCTTTTCCCACATGCGGTCCACATGTACTACATGTGGTCCGCATGTTGACTTAGCAAGTGCCAAAAGTTATTTTTCAACTCTTCTTCAACTCCGATACATGTTTGGTCACGAATAATACAAAAGGTGTAATGAACACCCATTATTGATAATATAAGTATCCAAAAACATGTTTTTCCTCTTTTTCATGAAATTAACATCCAAAACCTAGTTTTCTGCAAAACATACCCAAAATGCATCATATCTAACAAAGCAACCCCCAACACATGCATATTTTCATAGTTTTAAGCATTGAAACTGTGATATTTCTATAACACATTAAGCTCCATCACTGAAGAGAGCTACTTCTAGTACCGACACTGGTCAAAATCATTATATGCTCTTACCACCCATTAGGAATTTGAGTCTTCTCCTAATGTAATCACTAGTATGTTATAAATCTTCTTTTGTGACGTGTATTGCTTACTTGATTCGGGGTCTACTCATACTTATATAACCCCTTATATGGATGTTCATTTTAGTTTTGGTCCTGAATGTATTTCTAATCCATTTTCTGTGTCTACCCCTATGGGTGACTCTGTTATGGCTAGAAGGGTTAATAGGGGTTATGTGGTATCTATTTATGGTAGAGATATGTTGAAGGATCTGATAGAGTTAGGTATGTTAGATTTTGATGTGATATTAGGGATGGATTGGCTTAATTCGTGCTATGAATCTCTTGATTGTAGAACCCAAAGGGTGACTTTTTAATTCCTGAATGAACCGGTGATTGGGTGGGAAGGGCATTCCCTAGTGCCTAAGGAAAGGTTTATTTCTTATATTAGAGCCTAAAAATTAGTTTCCAAGGGGTGTTCATATCATCTAGTTTGTCTTAAGGATTTTAATTTTTAAGGCCCTTCTTTGTAATTTGTCCCTATTATAAATGAGTTTCATGAAGTGTATCCCGATGATCTTCCTTGTATTTCTCCTAATAAGGAAATAGACGTTAGGATTGAGCTTCTTCTGGATACTGGTCCTATCTCTATCCCTACTTATAGAATGGTTCTGACTGAGTTGAAAGAACTTCATGAGCAATTGAAAGATTTTCTTAATAAGGGTATTATTTAACCTAGTATTTCTCTGTGGGGTGGTCCTATTCTTTTCATGCATCTAAAGGATGCTACTTTTCGTATAGGTAAAGCCTATCGATAGTTGAATAAGGTGATTATAAAGAATAATTATCCTTTTCCTAGGATTGATTACTTGTTCAACCGATTTCAGGGTGCTAAGTACTTTTCTAAGATTGACATTCGGTCGAATTATCATTAGTTGAAGATTAGGGAGGTGTATATCCCTAAGACTACTTTCTGTACATGGTATAGTTACTACTAGTTTTTAGTCAGGTATTTTTGGTAGACTAATGATCTAACGATGTTCATGTAATTTATGAATCCCGTATTCTATCAATTTCTATACTTATTCATCATTGTGTTTATTAACGACATCTTGGTATACTCCAAGAGTAAGGAGGATTATACCAACCACCTTCGTATAGTATTGTAGACTCTTAAGGATCTATATTTTTATGCTAAGTTCTCAAAGTTTGAGTTTTGGTTGAATGTTAAGACCTTCCTCGGTCATGTTGTTTCTAGTAAGGGAATCATGGTGGATCCATAAAAGGTTGAGGTGGTTAAGAAGTGGACTAGACCTATGAGTTCAACCGATATTTAGAGCTTTTTTAGTTTATCTAGGAATTATAGGAGGTTTGTGGAGAGTTTCTAATCAATCGTCGCTCCATTGACTATGTTGACTCAGAATAAGGCAAAGTTTTTATTCTTTGATTCTTGTGAGGGTAGTTTTGAGAAGCTAAAGGATAAGGCAACTTTAACTCTGATTTTGACCCTAACCGAGGGTACTGTTTATTATGATGTGCCTTATGTGGGACTGGGTTATGTTTTAATAAATCATGGTAAGGATGTAGTGTATTCTTCTTAGCTTCTTAAGGTATATATGAATAATTATTCAAGTTATGATTTGGAGTTGCTGGCTATGATTTTTGCTTTGAAGATTTGGAGCTATTACTTGTATGGAGTTCATGTTGATATATATTCAGATTATAAGATCCTACCGTATGTGTTAACCCAGAAGGAGTTGAATCTTAGGCAAAGGAGAAAACTTGAGTTGCTTAAGGATTATGATATGAGTCTTCATTATCAACCACGTTAAGCTAACGTGGTTTCTGATGCTCTTAGAAGGTTATCTATGGGGAGCTTATCTTATGTGGATGAGGATAATATAGGTTTGATGAAGGATATTCTTTGTTTGGCTAATGTTGGAATTCTTTTTTTAGACTCTGAGAATGAAGGTGTGATTGTGTAAGAGGAAGTGAAGTCATCTCTTGGTGTTAAGGTGAAGGAGAACCAGGTTTTGGATCCTATCTTAATGTAGATTAACGATAATGTGGGTCAGCAGAAGGTCATGGATTTTGAGATTGGTGGAGGTGGTATCTTGAGGTATCAAGGAAGATTATGTGTTACTAATGTTGATGGGATGTGAGAGGGGATCTTGGTTGAGGCTCATTAGTTGAGATACACGATTTCTCCGGGTTTGACGAAGATGAACCATATTTTGAAAGAGATCTAGTGGTGAAAAAACATGAAGAGGAATGTGGAAAATTTTATGGCCAAGTGTATGGTTTGTCAACAAGTGAAGGTGGAGCACTTGAGGCCTGGTGGTTTATCTCAAAAGATTGAGTTGATCATGTGGAAGTGGGAAGTAATTAACATGGACTTTGTTTTTGGTCTTCTACTATCTCAAAGTCAGTTTTATTTAATTTGGGTCATCATGGATAGGATGACTAAGTTTACTCACTTCTTTCTAGTAAGGACTAATTACTCTGTGGAGGACTATGCTAAGTTTTTCATTAAGAAGATCATCAAGTTGCATAATATGCCTCTTTTTATTATCTCAGATTGAGGAATGCAGTTCTCATCACACTTTTGGCGGTCATTTCAAAGGGGTCTGGGAACTTAGGTGAACCTTAGCACCGCTTTCAACTCTTATATGGATGGACAAGCAAAGAGGACTATTTAGACTATGGAAAATATGCTAAAGGGTTGTGTGATTAGCTTTGGTGGTAGTTTGGTTAATCATTTGCCTCTCATAGAGTTTACGTATACTAACAACTATCACTCTGGTATTCAAATGGCTTTATTTGGGGCTTTGTATGGTAGGAGATGTCATTCTCCTATTGGGTGTTTCAAAGTCGGTGAGACTAGATTATTTGGTCCTGACTAAGTTCATCAAGCGATGGAAAAGGTGAAGGTGATTTAGGATAGTCTTAAAACTTCTCATAGTAGCCAAAAGTCCCATAAGGATGTGAGGCATAGAGAATTGTAGTTTGATATTGGCGATTTGGTGTTCTTGAAGGTATCTTCTGTGAAAGGTGTGATGAGGTATGGAAATAAAGGAAAGCTTAGTCCTCGATATGTTGGCCCATACTTGATTTTGAGAAAAGTGTCCAATGCGGTTTATGAGTTGGAGTTGCATTCAAATTTAGGTTTTATCCATTCGGTGTTCCATGATTCAATGTTGAAGAAGTGTGTGGGTGATCCTTCCTTGGTTGTTCCCTTGGAGAGTGTTGGTATTTTGGATTCCCTAGCTTATAAGGAAGTCCCAGGTAAGATTTTAGATAGGCAAGTCCATCGTTTAAGGACTAAGGATGTGGATTTGGTGAAGGTTGAAGAAGCTACTTGTCAAGTTGAAGAGGACACGAAGTAAAAATATCCATTCTTGTTTTCCACTTTGGATAATCATGCTTAAGGTATGTGCATTTCTAAACATGTTTGTTTTTGGTCTTTGTTAAAGGTAATTATGGTTGGATTTTCATGTTAAATCGTGCTAATAGATGCCTTGACTCATCATTCGGGGATGAATGATCCTGGGGGGAGAATGTAGCACCCAAAATTTTGCATTGGATAATTCCAGAGTTTTTGAACTCACTGTCCTGACCATGACTTACCTTATGTGTCGTAAGGTCACCATATAGGTCGTAGGACCCTAGTCATAATGTGAATAGTTAGGTTGCCCAAGGTGTCTATTCACAGTATTACTAGACTCAATGAGTCGTCAAGACTCTAAATGAGTAGTATAATGCTCCTCATAGACAAACCAGTGAAGGGCTTGATGCTTCTGCCTTGACTATGACTAGTACCCTATAAGTCATAGTGTGTGACTCATTAGATCAATAGTAAGGGATATTTGAGCTATATCTTAAACTACGAGTTGTGGAGATGACTCATAGCCAGACGCCCCAAGTCGTAAGGTGACACGTGATGATTGGGCAACTTTTTTTGCCCTTTTAAGTGGGGGCATTCTTGTCATTTCCTCCTTCCACACTTAGGACCCAAGTCCATAAAACACCCCAAAAGGGTTAGTTCCATCACTTTAACAATCAAATATATGCTCTCTTTTCTCTCAAATCCCTAACTCAAGAACACTAGATTTCTCCAAGAAATTGGCAATAGAGCATCCAAGGGTTGATTTTTCTCGGTAATTCTTGATATCTCAGGTATGTTACTCTCCCCCAAAACTTATTTTGTTGTAATCATGTTATCAAATTATTACTCATGTGATTTAATTGTGATTTATGAATATGGGTTTGAGGGTTTTGGAATAAATGTTACTCCCTTCATTTCAAAAAGAATGACCTACTTTGACTTGGCACAAAGTTTAAGAAAGTAAACAAGACTTTTGAATCTTGTAGCCTTAAATTAAAGTTGTGTCAAATGTACCAAAATGTCCTTTAATCTTGTGGTTTTAAACATGCCATGTGGAAAGTTGAAATTAAAATATTGCCAAAAAAAAGAAAGGGGTCATTCTTTTTTAAATGGACTAAAAAGGAAAGTAGGTCATTCTTTTTAAAATAGAGGGAGTACTTGAATTGGATTCCTACAATTTAATATGCATTATTTGTGCCTTATCAATGGTTTTTGAACTAATTGGGTGCATGGGTATGGGAATTGAAAGATAGGGGGAAGGGGGGGTCGAGGCATTACCCTAAATTAATGATATTGGATTGAAAAGATGTTATGGAAATCGTGTTCCCTCAACCCACTTGTGTAATTTGTTTTTGAATATTGTTTGCCATATGATTTAACCTACTTACTTGTTCTATTGCATTTCATAAATGGTTAAACTGATAAACATGGATTTTTAAGGACTTGTTGGCCAAGATTTGATTTTAAAATTGGAAGTTCGGGGGTCGAGTCATTCCTCTGGGTTAAATTTATAAACCAAAAAAGGGTCGAGGAATTCACCATATTAGTTTAATGAACAAAGGGGGTCGACGTATCCCTCCAAGTTAATTGAATTATGATGGCATAACTATAAGTTTGCAAGTGTAAGGGTTTGACGATACGTATGGTGTTTCCTAATGGATAATTCCTTGGTTAAATAGATGGGTTAGATGAAACTTATTTTAATAAAAGCTTAAAGAGGGTTGTGTAGCTAAGATGTGAAGGTGGATGTATCGAGGGGGACTGATACTGGAAACTCATATTTGTTGGCATGAGGGTTGGTCCTTATAACTGTGTGCATATGGCACACTTAATACATATATTTGTATCCTATGTTGATGCTGGGTCAGGGCATTCCCTTGTCTTCTTAGATACCTCTGGTGGCTTTTTTAGTAGGGGGAGCTGGACCCATATAGCTCGTGGGTGTTTTTAAAATGGTTGAGCTATGCATTCCAGGCTAATGTTTTACTTTCATGCTAAACCTTGTTCCCTACCCTAGCATGTTATATATATATATATGTATGTACAATGTGTGCATATGGATTTTATTATGGTTTTGACTTGGCATTATTTTATCCTTTCCCTGCATTACAGACTAGTGCTAAACGTACCAACCATCTCTAAATGTTGTATCTCCATGTGATGCAGGAACCAGAGATACTTCTGTTTTTCTTGCGCAGTGATAGGTGATCTCGGATAATTTGTGAGTTAGCTTGAAGTGGCGATCCTCTTTCTTCCAGAAGTCTGTTACTTCTTGTTTTATTTCCTGTCATATACTATTTCTCATAGTTTTTTTTGGCTATCATCGGGTACATATAATGACTTAGATTCTTTTTCAATAGGAGAGGCTTTGTCAATTACTGTGGATTGGGATGTTATCGAAATTCTGAAATTTCTTTTATGTGATGCCTATCTTGTTATATGTTTGGAACTCAACTTATCTTGTTATATGTTAAGAATTCTTCCACTTCTAGCTATATTGTGTTATGTTTGTCTTGATAAAGGGGGTGGTCCCCAATTCTCAACGGACTTGACATACACGTCACGGCCAGGCCCTGGTTCGGATCATGACAATTGGACTCTTAATCCAAACATAGTGTAATATCTCTACTACAAGACCAATGTTATAACTCTACTATACCCTTTGCTAACTAACTCTAGTCAATCATCCTAATTAACTCTACCCAGGAAAAACATTAACCAAGATAAAAAGAAAGCTTGACCAAACACAAAGTGACTCGATCATTTAACTCTAACTGATATAACTCAAACTAAGTCATAGATAAACTATGGATCTACTATTCTTTATAGTTTAGCAGTATATTTACAGTATAAAAGCAACACCACAAAGGACTCAAGACACAATAAGACTAAATTATCACTCAATAAGGTCCCTAATTGAAGTTTGAACAGTGTTTTTATGAGATGACTTTTGCTTTTTGAGAGATATCTTCAATGAAAACACTATATTTTTGTTTGTGTAAGTGATTCTTTTATAAGAGAGAACAAAACCTAGAATGCCTACTATTGGTCGAGGTCGACTCCCTCTAATACAGTACTACCAACTCCCTGTAAAAAATAAATCTTTTGGTTTTACTCAATTGTCATCATCTTTTTTTACTTCTTATGGTACCATGTTCTATAGATACTGATTTAGCCAACAATCAGGTTCTTTGTGGTGTAGTTTATACATCATCAAAACTTTAATAGTACAATAGTTTTCCTAGACTATCGCAATGGAAGTTGTATACTCCCGACTACTCAGAATATAAAGATGGCTAAATATACTAGCCAGGTATGCCTTTTTATCAAATGCACCTTTTGAATATTGATGAAAGTTGGAATTTATTATAAATAAGGTCTTTATGAAAGAATGTTATTAACCTAATTTTGAACAACTTGGGACACAAATTGTATTAAAGTTCAGAGGATTACCTCTAGCAATTGTTGTGATGGCAGGACTTCTCACCATTTCCAAGAATGTAAGTTCACCAATAAGCACAAATACTAATGAACCATGCTTTAGCATGCTTGCTTTGAATTACCATAACTTGGACCGTCACCTAAAAGCATATTTTTTATATTTTGGAATATTGTCAAATGAAGACTATCTATCATTTAAAATTGGTTAAATACTTTATTATAATATTTTTTAGTTTTTTGTTTTAATCTCATTAATTCTTCTATATTTTCACTAAGAAATTGTATATATTTTATATCTATTTTCCAAAATTCTAAATATACATAATTTATCATAGTTAGTGTGTGGGTTTGGTATGTAAGTATTTATAAAAGTAGTTCGGTAGGTGTGGTATATAATTAATTCTGGCCATAAAATATCTATCAAATATTTTTTCCAATATGATTTTTCTTATATCTACTATTTCTATATCCTTAAGTACATATAAAACGAGTATTATAAATTTATCTACCATTTTGTCAGATAAATAATTATCCATTTTTTATAAAGTTGCTATTTTTAAAATTTTCCCTTCAATCATGCACATAACAAAATATGATCACTTTAGATTGCTATAAACTAGATTATTCTTAAATAACATATTCTTCTGTCACTATTAGCATGGTAATCTGGATACTTTTCCCTTAAACAGCGCCTCTACTCTGGTTACTCCCCTATCACAACTTTCTTGCCTTACTGGTTTCACCTTTAGGATGGCATAGTTCTTAGAGATTTTTCTCCTTTTTCACTTTGCTAATAAACTTCTTAACATGCCATTTTTAGAATAATTCTACTATAAAGCAACTAACATGAACTTATTTTATCATATAATGATTGTTAGGAATTTATGAATTTAGCTATTCATAATAGTAAATGAATATACCTGTTTTGGTAGGTTTGGTAATTCTAAGCTTTGTTCCTCCATAGATTTTTTCATTAAAATATATACCTGTTTTTCAATAAATAATCAAAATATTTATTGTAGACGAGAGAGAGTTTTTTGCTTCAACTCATGAAGGCTTCCCTTCATCTGAGAGAATTCTCTTCCATTTATAATACATGAAATCGAATATTTTACACTGTTCTAAGTTTACACGTATCTACATACTATTCCTAAAAGTTTAGCTAAAGTCTTAAAAAACTTAAAAAGGTCAAAAAGCCTATAGTAGGCTAATAATGGTACCTAACCTAGTAAAGACTAACTATACAATGCCTTTTACGTAAAAGAAATCAAAAGCTATAATAATTCACATGTTGAAAACTATAAGTCATATGTCCTTTTCATATCTTTAATGACTTTTTGATAACTTTGTCTTCTTTTCTTTATCCGTGGTTGATTTTTCTTTGTTGCTGTATCTATCTTCTTTTTATTGCTCTGTATCTCCATTATTGCTTCATATCTTGCATCTTCCAGCTGTCGCTTTTATCTTGCATCATGGAAAGGACATATGACTTATAGTTTTCAACATGTCATATAAAAAGAAGATAGATACAACAACAAAGGAAAATCAACCACGGATAAAGAAAAGAAGACAAAGTTATCAAAAAGTCATTAAAGATATGAAAAGGACATATGAATTATAGTTTTCAACATGTGAATTATTATAGCTTTTGATTTCTTTTACGTAAAAGACATTGTATAGTTAGTCTTTACTAGGTTAGGTACCATTATTAGCCTACTATAGGCTTTTTGACCTTTTTAAGTTTTTAAGACTTTAGCTAAACTTTTAGGAATAGTATGTAGATACGTGTAAACTTAGAACAGTGTAAAATATTCGATTTCATGTATTATAAATGGAAGAGCATTCGCTCAGATGAAGGGAAGCCTTCATGAGTTGAAGAAAAAAACTCTCTCTCGTTTACAATAAATATTTTGATTATTTATTGAAAAAAAGGTATATATTTTAATGGAAAAATCTATGGAGGAACAAAGCTTAGAATTACTAAACCTACCAAAATAGGTATCTTCATTTACTATTATGAATAGCTAAATTCATAAATTTCTAACAATCATGATATGATAAAATAAGTTCATGTTAGTTGCTTTATAGTAGAATTATTCTAAAAATAGAATGTTAAGAAGTTTATTAGCAAATTGGAAAAGGAGAAAAATCCCTAAGAACTATGTCATCCTAAAGGTGAAACCAGTAAGGCAAGAAAGCCGTGATAGGGGGGGAGACAACCAGAGTAGAGGCGTTGTTTAAGGGAAAAGTATCCAGATTACCATGCTAATAGTAATGAGATTGAATGAGATTGAAACAATCAACTAAAAAATATTATAATAAAGTATTTAACCAATTTTAAATGATAGATAATCTTAAAATCTTAATCTTATATATATTAGAGATATAGAAATTATAGATATTAAGAGAATAATATTAGAAAAAGTATTAGACTATGAAATTGAAACTATAAATTGGATAGAACAGTTATACCTGGATAATTACCCAGATGAATATTATTCAGATTAAGAAATGTTAGAATATATTAGAAAAACTAGAGAAAATCAAGATAATCTAAATGAAGAAATTAATTATAGAAACTGAATTAGAAAAATAATGGAGAATCTAAAAGAAAAATTAATATGGATAGAAGAAACCCTAGAAAATTTAGGAAAAAGTACATGTGATAGTTTATTCGCTACGAGAAGAACAACACAAGATAATAAATAGCATTGAAAATCTAGAATTAGATATACGTTACAGTACAATTTGGATAAATTATTATACAGAAATTTGTAACTCTGCAATTACTACAGGATAAAATGATAGACTATGAATATTTAAAATATTGGAGACAAAATATGGATGAAATAATATTATTAGAAAAACTTATGAAAGATAATCTAATTGGATATTTTGAAACAAACGATATAGAATATTTAGAATACCTTCAAAATAATATAGAAGAATTACAAAAACTAAGGGGAAAAAATAAAGAATACTATAGTAAAACATTTAACCAATTACCATATAATTACTCCCAAGATATGAATATCGATAAAACTAACCTAAATAAACTCAAAATAAAAATAAAAATTGATTTCTCTTAATAAACTGATGAAATGATGGGTTGTAGAAGGATTTCTAAAGTAGGAGGAAAATAAAAGCACAAACAGAGTAGAGGATAAATGCTTAAAGGATTTTATGGATACAAGTTTAGTTTTCATCCACCGTTGGAGTCTTAATGGTAGAATAAACTTGCGGAATGCATGATATGATTGATAAACTCTTAATAAGAGATGCTCAAAAGATGGATTTCATGACTGTTATTGGTGGAGAGGACTATACAAATCCATGTACCCAATCCATGATTACCCTTTCCTTAAAGGACCGAGGCCAAATTTTAATTGATTATGCAACGCTACTTATTGACCAAGTATGGTTATAATACTGCTCATTCACTTTTCCAGTTTTGTTTATATAACTCTTGTGGAATCATGTCAGATTTGGGGTATTTCAATCTACTCAAAGTCCTCGAACAATATAATTAAATCATATTCCCTATTGTATAGTTAATTTATTTCACTTGAGATACCTAGTTGTGCTAATTTCTATCAATCACAAAATTCCTCCATTGATAGCTGACATCACTTAGCTGCAGACTTTTATACTAAAGAGTTCTTTAGATGTTTCTTTGCATTTTCATATAGGAAGTTTTGAAGTTACTATAATTGAGGCATCTCAATTTAAGTTGTAATTACATGTATCCTTATGTGCCTAAAGAGTGGAGTGTGGTTCTTGAAAATTTTCAAAGCATGTTATGGTGGAATCCGTTACATTATACATCATCTCTTCTTATGCTACTTCCCAATTTAATGAAGCTGCAAATTCATGGCATCGAATAAGACTTCAGAATTAGCGCAACACAAGAGGTTCTCCATAATGTTTGCTACATAGATCAGCCCGAGACACTAAAATTTGAGATAAAGAGTTCATTTTTGAGGAGGACAAATCTTTTTCCACCTTTGGTACTTCTTCCTCCAGGTGCTTTTCCCCAAAACCTTAAGAAGTTAGCATTTTACCAGATCACGTCTATCATGGAAGTATTCTTGGTAAGTCACAAAATCTTGAGGTCCATAAAATAAAATATGATGCTTGTGAAAGCAAGGAATAGGAAATACTTGATGAGGGGTTTCCTCACTTGAAGTTGTTGTTACTCAAATACCAAAACTTGAGGTATTGGAGAGCTACTAATGATCAATTTTTGTTCCTTGAAAAACTATTCATTTTTAGTTGTGGCTGTTTGGATTAAATTCCCCAAGATTTTGACAATGTACTGACACTTGAGCTAGTTGTGATAGCCAACTGTTGAGATACTCTTTTGAATTCGGCACATCAGATTCAAAAGGACATTAGAGACAATGTTCTTGAGGTTCGTGTCAGGTCAAGTGGTTGTGGTAATTGGAAAACATACCTACATTGTTTCAAAATAGTTAGTCATTCTAAAAATATTTATTTTAATTTAGCTATCTCTTCTATTAAATCAAGAGAATATCATTATGTTCTTTTAATACGACACTTATTATTAAATTAATAGACAAAGTTTATATGCCTAAATTTATATTTTTAAAGCATAATAAATAAGACTAATTTGATAAAATAAACCTTTAATAAATTTTTTCTTAAGAGGAGTTTCAAATCAATAAGGAATAACTATTTTGAAACAGAGGGAGTATTAAGATACCAGTAGCCTAGTATTTATAGTTTTCATGTACTCATTCAATTTATTTAATTTATTACTCCCTCCACCCAGAAATAAATGTCCATATTACTAAAAATACATGTCTAACAATATTTGTCCGATTTAAAAATTCAATGGATAATTTACCCATATGTTTCTATCTTACCCTTGGTATTAAATACTATTCATTAGCCAATGCATTCTTCAAAGCATTAAATTTATTATATTTAAAGGGAGATATAGTAAAATTACTCCTACTATTTATTATTTCTTAAAGCGTGTGCAAAGTCAAGAATAGACAAGTATTATTGGATGGAGGGGAGTACTACCACTAAGTACTCCCCACGTCCATCATTACTTTTCCATATTTGACTTGACCCACTCTTTAGAAGCAATAAATAAAAAGAATATTTTATTATATCACCCTATGAAATAAATTCAATGTTATGGAAAATATATCGACAATGACTACAACAACAACAACAAACCCAATGTATTCCCACACGGTAGAGTCTGGGGAGGGTAAGATGTATGCAGTCCATACCACTATCTCCGAAGAAGTAGAAAGGCTAATTTCGATAGACCCCCAGCTCAAGACAAGGAATAATAAAAAAAATATCGACAATGACTATAGTTAATAATAAGGTAAAATAGACACAAAGTGATAAATTGTCGTTCCATTTTTCAAACTGAACAAGTAAAGTTAGAAAACTATTTTTAGTATATTATGAACTTAAAGATGAACAACGAGAGTAAAAACCTGTGAGAGAGTCCTTTTTATGTTTTCCAAGTTGCACTCTTTTTTTCTCGTTTGTCGATTGTGTCATTATACTTCAATTCTCCCTTCGTCTCATATTTCCCCTTCCATTCACTTTTACTTGTCAACTTTAAATTTGCATGCTCTTTATGAGTACTTTATGATGATATTTATATTAATTGATTTTTAGTATTAGGTCTTGAAAATAATTTGCAGAGTAAGTAATTAATGTTAAGGGTAAAATATGGTTCAATTGATATGTTAAAAGTATGAAGTAAAAGTCAGAATCTATTTTTTGAGATAATAAACAAGTATTCCCTTTGTCCAATTGTCCACTGTACAATAAATAGATATCTGAAATTATTATTCCATTTACAAAATTAATAATAAATTTTCCATTTTACCCATACAATTAATATTTTTGAAAGCCTAAACAAATTTAGAACTCTTTTTTATAGGAGTGGATAAAGGGTAAATTAGTAAAACTACCTGCCTTATTTATGATTTATTCTTCCTTATTTATGATTTCTTAAGGTGTGTGTAAAAAGAAAGTGGACAACTAATAGGAGATGGAGGAAGTGACAAATTGTGCAATGTCATGCTTAACCATAACTTTAAACCAATTTTGCCTCCAAGCTATCCGTATCTATAATGATCCTTCAGGTCATTTTTCATATTTCCACTTATTTTCACCGTTAAAGCTTTTCTGTAGCTACCCCAGGTCATTTATGACTTGTTGGGACTGACACTCCAGTTACTGAGAAAATCATTTAGTTTTTAGATCCAATTTCCTATTTTAATGTCTTAACTAGTTCCAAATGGCCACCGGCCAAAAAATTTAGTCAAACAACCTTGTATGCTAATTCTGATAATTCATTTTTTTGGTTTAATTTGGTATTTTATTTATTAATGGGAAATAAAACAAACACTAATTGTTTTACAATAATGGACAAACCTATCATAAGATCTACAACCCAAGTAAAATGTTGAAAATAAACAATAAAAGGCACATCCTGACAATGATCCAAATCTGTGACCCATCCTTCTTTGTTCATTACATATACCCATAAAACAAGGGTTTTTGTTTCTTAACATCAGTCCGCCACTTCTACCACAACCTGAAGAAATGTGGTCTTCTCCGATGGTGAACCTGAGCTTCCTCTTGAATTTACTGTGGATCATCAACTCTATGCCATGAATTTGTGGTGAAATAGCTCAAATTTTAGCTATTAGAAGTAAGTACCTCATCCTTTTCTCAATACATCCTCCAAGCAGATCAAATTCCTTATTCAGATTCTGCTGATTTCCCAGTTATGCTCTCTAGTTGATGGGAATATCAAGTGTTTTTGGTACTTTATTGATGGGTTTGGACCCCTGAGAGTACATCAACATGCAGGTAAATCTCCACCTTTTAGTCTATTTTCTATCAATATTCTTCAAGTCCTTGCTCTGACAACTGTGCTTCATCTTATAGCTACTATTGGGAGGGAGATAACAAGATGCTCAGACCCACAAGTAGCTGAAATATGTGTATCTCTGCAGATGTATTATTAGTAGATCTAGGAAAAACCCTGCCTTACACTACGAGTACTTTTTGTTTGCCATAGTAAAATGGGCTATGTAGCTTAATACAATTTCGATGACTGTAATTTTGTTCATATTTTTTTTGCTCTAGTTATGATTTAGTATGGTCAACCCTGTCACCCTATCAATGGTGAAACTCTTATGTATGGATATTGCATCTTATAACTATTTAGAATTCACTTACCTTTGCTTTCCAGTTGCTGAAAATTTGTCAAACAGAATTCTCCTTTATCTATTGCATGGTCAGAAAGATGATCTGCCAACTGATTGCCTTCTTTCAATATATTACGTAATTGTATCTACTTGTGGCTTGTTAAACTCCATATTTGTTCTAAATATCCTGCTAGATTCCAAGGACAAGCCCATTCCCTTGTGACTATCTTCTACACAGATAATGAATATGTTTGAAATACTACTTTATCATATATTGACTTACTGCTTGTAGCATAGCCATAGTTTCTGCTTCCATATTAGATGTATCTTCTATTTGAGCTCATTGGGCATAGATTAGATCTCCCTGAGTGTCTCTTACGAAGAAAGCATGTGAACTCACTCCAAGATCCCCCGTAGATGTTCCATCAATATTGTACTTCACCCACCCTTCATTAGAAAATCTCCATAACACTTTATTGATCTTTATTCTAGGTATTCTCTACTCTACAACACTTTAGAGATCTTCATTCTGGTTATTCTCGGGCTGAAGGGCTAACTGATTTCTTTTCTTAGGAGGCATATTCTGAAATAAAGAGAAAAAACGGATTAGACTGAGAGATTGACTTGTGATTATGCTCACTGGTACGACATGAATACTGAAAGAAGGGAAACTGTTCCTAAGAATATCATAGCCTCTTGCACATAAATGTGGCACACAACACGCCTATGTACAAAACTATACTAGATGCGACTTTAAGACTTCCTAGGACCCTATTGAACCTTAGGCTCTGATACTAAGTTTGTAACACCCTGATTTGCTAAGCTATAACGCTACACAGTGCACATGACCTCGAAGGACCACAAGCTAACCCATGATTGATATCTGTACCTATATATTGCATAAAATACTGAATAATATAGAAACATACACTGAAAGGCTATAAGGTTCAATACTGAACATAACATGGATGGGATAATATTTGTGGGGTAATACAATACCCATAACAAAACTGTAAACACTGAAGTTTGAAACATAATAGTCTACATCTAGTCTGAAAGCCTCTACTGTCTGAATAATCTGAATAAGGAGTTGATGGGACATGTCCCCAACTACCTTCAACTAATAACTAATCAATGAAATAGTGGAGAAATAATCATTTCCTCGAAGGATGAGGACTCACTTCTATTCTGACTGCTGAGACTGGAATCTACTGTTGATCTGGAACTTATGTCTCTGAATCTATAGTGTAATATAAAAAGAAAGCACCATAGCACAAATGCATCAGTATAATGGAATGTACTGAGTATACATGTGAGGTAGGATAGTACAAGGTTTAACATGCATGAATAATGCTAGCTGACTGTCTAACATGAATGCGAGAATGCATACATAAATACATAACTATAACTGACACTGTGATATCGTGATTACTGAATCTGAATACCGATGACATGATATAATAATAACTGATATGACTGATAGCATAAATAACTGTATTTGAATGTAATTGATAACATGGGTGACTGTATCTAACTGTCCTGAATCTGATAGAACTATTTGAGTTCCTTACTGTATCCGAGTCGACTGTATCTGACAGTCTTAAATCTGAAAAACTATCTGAGTTCTTTTATTGAGACTGGTACTAAAAATGTGGGAGGTAGTATTTAATCGACCTGCCCCTGATACACCATTATGGCTGAGTTGGGGTCCAATCTGTAACCCCAATTGGAAGGGTGTCAATACCGCACCACTGGTAAGGACAAGCTGTGGGTGAATCTTATCTGATAGTGTCCCCAAAAGAGAATGGTAGGGCCCTTATCTAACAGTTCTTATCCACCTCATCAACCTTCATTGGACAGTGTTAATGTCTCAACCTATGTTGGCTACATAGTTCTAGAATGTAAGGATGACTTCTAAGGATCACACCCTCATCTGATAGTGTGTTTCCCCATTCTTAGGTTAACTCGGTGCTAATTCCTAATCCCATCTGAATGGAAACTGAACATGATTTACTGAACAAAACATGAGCTGAGTTACTAAGTTCTGTTGACTGGCGGAATACTACTGATATCTGACAATTGATTGAGTCATGAGATCATGGAGATTTTTCTTGAGTCATAAGACTATCTGAAGTCTAAGGATTCATAGCCTGACTGAGAGTATCATGAAAACATGACATGGATCTAGGTACATTGCTAATGTTTCGGGTACAAGTACCCCCAGGACTCGATGGAAGGAAACTGACAAAGCATGACTTACTGGAATACATAATAATCATCATAATACATTTAATGAAGCATTTCATCAAACATGTTATAGGCATAAACTTGTACGTACATGGGGATTTCATGATATCATGCTAATTAGACACTTTCCCTTCATCTAGGCATTCAATCAAACCCATAGTAGGTGTAGAATGTGTAAACAACATCATACAACAATTTACTGTCGTGATTCAATTCCAATTTAATCATTCAAGGGTTTAGTCCTAGGGTTTCATGAATCTATACCGATACAAATCAACCCATATGGAATTTAACATTCATTCATGGAATAAAATTCAATTACTCATTATCAACATGAAAAAAATAGCCCAATCATGAAATTCATAAGAAAATCTATAACTTGAATTTAGAAAAGGGATTCTTTTATTTCATGGACAAAAGAAGTCCATGAATGAATACTATGCATACCTTAGTTCGTGATTTCGTGAAGATTGATGGTGAAACCTTCTTGAAATTGGATCTTCTATGAAAACCCGAGCTTGTTCTTAAGAGAAACTTGAGAGAAGAGAGTGTATTTTGGGTGAAAAGTGGTTGAATCACGTGTTAAAAGGCTTAAATAGGGGTAGGAAATTGACCCTTTTTATCCTGGACGCGTCATTTAATTTTAGTAAAATTTTCCCAAACTAGGCCCCTGGCGCGATGCAGAGTTATCGCACCGTGTCACTGGAAATTGATAATTGGGAAATCGAGGGATGGCACGACGCGGAGCCATCACGTTTCCCCTTCCTTCGTGACTTGGAACTTTGGCGCGACGCAGGGGAAATTGCGTTGAGACACTGGTAAAAGGACAATCTGAATTTATGTGCTATCTCTAAGCTCCATAATCGCGAACACCTACTAGAAATTTCCAAATGCCATTTCCTCTTGTGGCGCATTGCGCCACTGACTAATATGGTGCTGTTTTACGATGGGAATTTAAAATAGTCATAACTTCTTACCCGGTTATTGGATTTAAGTGAATCATATATCGATAGAAATCTTATTGAATTTTTCACATGACAAAAAGTGAAAATCTTGAAAATTCCTCGTGGAATAATTATCATTCATTTTAGAATCTAATACGAAGTATTCTTAGGATGAAATTTGCTAAAAATCTTCGGGGTATTACAGTAAGCCACTGCTTCTTATAATTATGCCTCCTCCTTTGAATATTAATGACATCTTCTTTCTATTTGTCTTTATTTCCATCAACTTATTAAGTTAGTTGTATCCTCTACTCCCCAACCTTCTCCTCATGTAATTCAGGATGTTTATTCAAACAAGTATCTTTGTCATGCTGCTGTAAACAACATTTCTCACAATATTTGGGCATACAATCATAATGAATTTGAACCCATTTAAACTTTATTGCCCTGTTACATCATCTCCATGATTTATTCTAACTCTTTCAGGTTATTTAGCCACCAAATATACTTCCACCTTAACTCTTGCGTAGTTGGGTCTCGTTCTGTTCTTAGTGGCCATATCAACTGTTAAAGGTTTTCCAACATATGATGCTATGGAAAAAATTACCTCTTTAGCAAAAAGGAGGTAAATTAGACATAGAGATCCATGCCATCCCTATAGTAGTTTCCACATCAGTATCAAACCATGGATCCCACTTTAGCATTTTCATCTGCCAATATCAATCCTTGGCTTTGATATAATATGCAACTATTGATAATAGGTTAACATAATCTTCCATTATATCCAATCTAATAAAAATGTGTTTGGAATCAAGAACACCAATATTACATTCTCCCTTGATCCCACATTGACTAGGTAAAAATTTTCTCAATTTAATTTATCTGGTTTGCCATATGAAAATTTACTCATTATTGCATATTGTAAATTTTCAAAAAGAATTAAATTTTGTATCTCTGATGATTTCTAAGTTATACTTGGTTGACCTTCCAGCGATACCACTGGTTTAGGGGGTACTCGACTTTTATTAACAATAGCATTCCAGGGTTTTAGTAGATTAGCAAAGGTTTTCTTAGGAGGAGTTTCATCTAATGATGTAGTATTTTTCGGTGGGTCAAGCCCACCAGAGGTGGTGGCTATGTTGATCAGCGAGAAAATAGGGTTTAGGGTTTTTTTGTAGAGATTCTTACAGTAGTATTACCAAGCATTTTAACAATTCCAAAATACTAATTTTAGGCTAGATGGATTCTTGGTTTGGGTCTCGAGGTACCTAGGCTAAATGCGATGTATTGGTCGAAAAGTTAAGAAAATGGAATAGGGGTTTGGAACCCCACTTTTAGTTTAAACAACCTCAAATGGAAATTTCAACTATGCTATTGAGTCGTGAATGTTGAATTTGATAGGGTAGCATAGTCCGTTTGCATATATGAGATTCCGGATAAATTTCGAGGGGTTAGTGAAGTCTTGGAAATTCCGAGTCTTAGTTGTGATGGTGCACTCACTAATAATGAGCCATGGGTCACGATCACAATACCCTTGGTAGGGCACCATATGCTGCGACAATAATGCATTATGTCTTGAAAGCAAGTCACCTGAAAACCACCATATGTCGTGATCACGACTGTCGGGTTTGCGATAGCAACTCCCAAACACCTAGCAAGGATACAAGAAAACCCTTTTTCATATCATTTTTCCATTCTACCTCTATTCTCAAGAGACTAAAACCCTAAATATTAGGGAAAACTTAGGATTAACTCTGGTGGGTAATTTGGGAGCTTAGGTAATGATTGTTTACTTGATTTTCCATCAGATTTGTGGTAAGAGTTCCTCTTTTCCATGATTGAATTTATCCTTTTCTTTCTTAAAATCCCTAGAACCTGGTGTCTTGATTTAAGCACCAATTTAGCTCAAATTTCATCATTTTTAGGGTAATTACTTTTTTAGCATAAGGGAATGTCGGGTTGGCTTCAAAAATACAATTTCCATAAATGGAACACACATGGGATATTTGAGTAATTTTAGACCCAAAGCACAATAGTGCAATATGGATATCATTATTCTTATCTTGATGCAGAAATTGTAATTTTGATAGCGTGGCATCTTGCAAAAGTTCTCGAAAGGGAAAGTTAGTGATTTAGTGGATTCTTTGAACTTTGTTTGACGTCCAGGTAGGCTAGGTGTCACCCTCTTTATAGATTGAGCTATTTCATAGTATGTTAATGATATTTTGTTTTATTTGGGATAGGTTCTAGGTGTTGGTTTGATAAAATTTAAAACTTAGGTTAGTTGGACCATTTAGGTTATCCAAAAACCATAATTTTAGGCGTAATTATCTAACTTGCTCATTTTTAGGTAAAATCTTTATCTTAGGGTTGATTATGTCTTAGTTAACATCTAAAAGTGAATTTAGATACCTTATCCTAGTCCGGAGTAGAATTTTCCTTGTAATGGATTTTGGAATTTAAAAGTAGGCCCTTTTGACCCATCTTAAGCTAAGATTTATGTTAGTTATTTAAAACCTATTTTCTTATTGTATGCCTTGAAAATTCTTATTGAGGTAATACTGAGAAACTTTGCCATTTGATAGTTATGACGGGTGGCATTGAGACTTGATGCTATTGATTATGCTAGCAATTATGTTATTAATTATGCTAGTGATGATACTATTAATTATGCTAGAGATCATGCTATTAATTATTCTAGTGAATAGGTTATTGATTATGGTAGTGAATATGCTATTAGTTATGATAATTATTATATAATTATCAGTTCGAGTCCAGATATTGACGACTTATATACCAAGTTCATATTTGGAAGATGATTATGTCATTTCTCACATACATATATACATACTCAGTTTGTGTCCGTAGGATGATTATGTTATTGATTATATAATTAGCATTTCGAGTCCATATACTACTTATGATATTAATTATATGATACTAGTTTAAGTTCGGCAATGGAGTGTGATGTTCAGATATGGGAATCGATTAAAGTCCAAAAATGTGAATTTGACTATAGTATGGAATGACATGTATGGATTCTAGTAGTACCATGGAAAATGATGATGGTTTGATTTATTCTTTACTTGATTGTACCCTCTAGGCTTATGAGGGCCTACATTGGATTATTTACTTTTCCGCACTTATCGGCTTATGGGGGCTAATTTTATAATTATAATTGAATGTGTTTTATGCTATAATTTTGGTTTATTGAATTACTTGTATACAATGATTTTGGAGTTGTTTAGGTTTGCCTTTTTACCTTGACTTAGTTATGTTATCTTGCATTTTTGCATTACATCATAATTTAGCTCGTCAGCCAATGATACCTACTGATTACCCGTGGGTTTGATACTTAACTACACTTCTGTACATTTTTGGTGCAGATCTGAGTAATAGCTACCGCTATTGATTCGACGTGCAGTGGTTGATTAAGAGATAGGGTGAGCTCTTGGAGTTGAAGTTGCCCCATTTCCTTCTATCTTATTTATGTCTACTATTTTGTTTGAGACAAATTTTATTGGTTACTTAGAACTTGAGTTGTATTGATAGTAGCTCTTGTACTGGATCTACCACATCGTGGGATGGTTATCTATATTGTTGATTACCTCTTGTCTAATTCTATTGGTTTGCTTAATTATTTGTTGTAATTGTCTATTTTTCTCCCCTTTTTGGACATTTTCCACTTAGTTAGCCCATTACAAATAGCTCCAGGCAACAGTTTGTCTTACACACTAGCGATATTTGTTATGTAACATTATGAATCATAAATTAGGTCGTGATAATTTAGTATCAGAGACTAGGTTTCACCGGTATTGTTAGTACAAGAGCAAATATCTAGTAGAGTCCTTCAGATTAGAACAATGACGTCTATTTCCTCTCTTTGAAGGTTATAAAACATTCTCAGGAGTTCTTCACTTCTTTCATTCATTTTGTGCTAAGAGTTTGAGTTGGTTTCTTAGCATTCCCTTGGTTTCACTCTTTTGCAGATGGCTAGGACACGTGCTATCACTACACGAGATGAGAGTTCTAAGATCAAGCCTAGGGATCCTGTCTCTATTTATGGATGACCCATAGTTCGTGGACATCTTCGAGATGCGTTCCTAGCTAAGGCCAGGGATTGGGGGCCTTTACTAGACCTTATTCTTGCTACTGAGCTGGAGGTTTTTTGCCTCAACCAACAGTCAGATAAGGACCAGCCTAGGCTCTACCAAGTTTCATTTCATCTTCAGTGCTTAGGGGTGCTTTGGTATAACTTTTGGGGTTAGTTTGTGGTGCACCATATGATGGTGCATAATTGACAGATTAGAGTGGTACCGAGGTAGGGGTGTAGCCTATAGATACTGCTCCTAAAGTTAAGGTCACTCCTATGCCAATATTTTCTCAACCAGTAGTTGCTTAGCTAGTGGTTTCTGAACCTACTATTTCTATTGAGGAGAGAAAAAAATGTTAGAATGATTTGTGAGACTGGCTCTGCCTAGGTTTTCCTATGCACTGAGCAAGGACCCGTATGCATTCTTGATTGCTTCTGAGGATAGGCTTCGTAATTTAGGCCTAGTTGAGACTTGTGGTGTGGGTTACACTACCTTTCAGCTGGACTTGACAGTTTGACATTGGTGGAGAGGTCAACTTTATTCCAGGCAAACTGGTACTTCATCTTTGACATGGACTCAATTCTCCAAGATTTTCTTGAAAAAGTACATGCCTCACAGCCTTAAAGATCATTTGAAAGATCTGTTCTTGAGGTTGGAGCAGGGCTCTATGATGTTTTTGGAGTATGAGGGTCATTTTCATGAGTTAGATAGGCATGTTACTTCTATTTTGCCTACCGAGTATGAGAGGGTTTTTTGCTTTGTTAGAATATTGAGGCTTCCCATTTGCATGTCTACTTATAGTTTGGTTGCTATGGGTAGTTTTTTTTTAAGGTTTTTAATCATTCTCAGGAGATGTAAAGATGCATCATAAGTCCTAAGGGGGATGAAATAAGAAACTTAGGTATCAGGGCGGTTTTAGTGGGAGCCATAGTAGTTCCTAATTCAAAGATATTAGTTCTCAAGGTAGATATCCCTCACGTCAATCATACTAGACTCAAAGTTATCCTAGTAGATGCATTCAGGTAGTGCTTTAGATTACTAACGGAAGTCAATCTTGTGTTAGTGATCTCCTAAGTCAGAGTAGTGGTCAGTTTTTGAGAGGTTTGTCTTTAGGTTATTCTAGTCATGGAGGTTACTTTGGGTCAGCCGAATCGCCTGGTTCTAGTGCAGCTCATGGGACATGTTATAGTTATAGAGGTTGTGGTCATTACTCATATGATTGTCCTAGTTGTGGGGTAATTGTTATTGCAACTCAAAGTGTACCCCTATTAGGGAAGTTCATCCCTCAGCTAGAGGTGGTATGCATGGTTGTAAGGGTGGTCCCCAAGGTACTTGAGGTGGTTCTCAAGTGGGTAATACAGGTGATCGGTTAGGAGCCTATCCTGGTAACGAGCATGGTCAGTTGTATGCAGTACCTACTAGGACTGCGGCTGAGTCTTTGAATGCTGTTGTCACAGGTTTGATTTTGTTGTACCAATATTTAGTCGTTGCTTTATTTGATCTGGGATCCACTTATTCTTATGTCTACATGTTATGATCCATGGTTAGAGTTATATTAGGATTTATTATATGTGCCATTATGTGTATCTACTTCCGTGGGTGACTCTTTAGTAGTGGATCAGATTTTCAAATTATGTTTTATGACTATTAGAAGGTTGATACTCATGCTGATCTTATTATTCTAGACATGGTGGATTTTGATATGATTCTGGGCATAGAATGGTTATCCTACTATCATTTGGTCATGGATTATTTTTCCAAGATCATTAGCTTAGCTATGCCCGGGATAACCCCCAATCATATGACAGGGGGATATTAGCTATGAGCCGATGGGGATTATTACTTATGTTCATGCTAGGAGTCTTATTCTAAAGGGCTTGTAAGTCTTATCTCGCTTATATTCATGATGTAAGTACAGAGAGTCCATCGATTGACTCTATTCTTATAGTCCGTGAGTTTCTTGATGTTTTCCCTATTGGTGATGATGAAGATCCATTATACTATGCCTCACATTGATGATTTATTTGACCAACTTAAGGGTGCAACAGTGTTTTCAAAGATTGATTTAAGGTGTGGTTACTATTAGTTTAGGATTCAGGATGAGGATATCCAAAAATAACCTTTAGGACTCATTATGGTCATTACGAGTTTGTGGTGATGTTTTTTGGGTTGACTAATGCCCCAACCACATTCATAGATTTGATGAATCAAGTTTAGACCTTATTTAAATTCCTTCGTGATTGTGTTCATTATCGACATCCTTATGTATTCGATGGGCAGAGAGGAGCATGCACAATATTTGAGGATTGTTCTCCAGATTTTAAGATATCACATGCTTTTTGCAAAGTTCTGTAAGGATGGGATTATTTTAGACCTGACAAAGATTAAGACTATTCATGATTAGGCCAGACCTATATCTCTGACTGAGGTTTGTAGCTTTAATGGCTTGGCTCATTTTTATAGATGATTCGTTAGGGGCTTTTCTACTATTTCAACACCTATGACCAGATTAACTCGTAAGGAGGTTTCTTTTTTATGGTTCAAAAAGTGTAACTCGACCTTTGTAAGCTTAAAGAGTTCCTTACATCGGCTCTTATTTTGGCTCTTCCTATTGAGGGTGAGAGATGCACCGGGTATTGTGATGCTTCTAGTGTTGGTTTAGGTTATGTATCAATTCAGTAGAGTCATGTTATTTCTTATTCTTTGAGGCAACTTAAGGTGCATGAGTGCAACTACCCCACTTATGATTTGGAGTTAGCAGTGGTAGTTTTCATGCTTAAGATTTAGACGCATTATCTTTATTATGTGCGATGTGTGATTTTCACAAATCATTGTAGTCTTTATCATCTTATGACCCAGTTAAAGCTTAATGCTAGGAAGAGTAGATAGATAAAGTTGATTAATGTTTATGATATCTCAATTTGGTATCCTCCGGGAAAGGCAAATATGGTAGTGGATATATTAAAGAAGATGGTGAGTATGGATAGCTTGGCTTATATTTCAGTTTCTTAGAGGCCATTGGCATGCGATATTTAGTTCTTAGCTAACTTAAAAGTTAGGCTTGATATTTCAAACCCTAGGAGGATTTTTGTTAGTGTTGAGATTAGGTCCTCATTCTTTAAGAAGTTTCAGGATCGTTAGTTTGAGGAATACAAACTTTGCATCATATGTGATAGGTGTTAAGTGGTGAGTCCAAGAGGGCTAACATAGATTTTGAGGGTGTCTTGAGGTTTGGTAGTCGTATTTACATTTTGAGGATTGATGATTTGATTCAGTTGATCTTGCACAAGGCTCATAGTTCTAGATATTCAATTCATTCGGGTATAGCTAAGATGTATAGATATTTAAGGCAACATTATTAGTGGAGTGTGATGAAGAGAGATGTGACAAACTTTATAGTACATTACCTATGCTGTCAGCAAGTAAATACCGAGCATCAATGACCTGGTGGATTGATTCAAAGGTTATCCATTCCTGAGTGGAAATAGGAATAGATTACTATGGACTTTGTTACTGATTTTCCTCAAACTTCCTATGGTTTTGATGGTATTTGGGTCATTGTGGATCGATTGGCCTAGCACAAACATTTTATTCATATTCAGATGACCTTTAGTACTGAGAGGTTAGTTCACATCTATGTGCATGAGATAGTCCATTTGCATCGTGTTCCTATATCTATCATCTAAGACCAGAGGTCCATGTTCACTTCTAGATTTTGAAGAGCTTTTCAGGAGGAGTTAGGTACTCCGGTGGATCTTAGTACAACCTTCTATTCTCAGACTAATGGCCAATATGGATAGACTATTCAAGTTCTTGAGGATATGCTCTGATCCTAAGTTATGGATTTTAGAGAGTAGTGGGGTCACTTTAAACCTTGGCAGGGTTCACATATAATAATTATCATTTGAGTATTGAGATGCGCCTTTTGAGGCTTTCTATGGCAGACAATATCGTTCCTCGCTTGGATAGTTTGAGACTTTTGAGATTAGACCCTGTGGTACTGACTTGCTTCAGGAGTAGTTCGATAGAGTCAGGGTAATTCAGTATAGGTTGAGAGCATTTTAGATTAGGTTGAAGGCTTATGTAGACCATAGACTTTGTGCCTTGAGATTTGGAGTTGGTGATCAGGTATTTCTCTGTGTATCACTAATGAATGGTGTGATAAGGTTCGGGAGGAAGGGAAAGCTCGACCCCAAATATATTGGACCTTTTGAGATACTTTGTACAATTAGTGAGGTGGCTTATAAGTTTGCCTTACATCTAGATTTTGATATTGTCCATTCAATTTTCTAGGTTTCCATGTTGCAACGATATATTCCTTATCCATTTCATGTGCTTAGATGGGATTACAGTTCAGATGAATGAGTGATTGACCTTCGTGGAAGAGCCTGTGCTCATTTGGATAGTGATCTTTGACGGTTGCGCACTAAGGAGATTCTTTTAGTTAATGTTTAGTAGAGGCACCAACCATAGAGGAGGCTACATAGGATATTGAGAGTGAGATGCAGTTCTAGTATCCTCACCTATTCAAGACATTAGGTACATCCTAATCCTTTACTTTCACGGATGAAAGTTCCTTTAGTAGTGGATATTATAATGACGCATCAGGTCATTTCCCATATTTCCACTTATTTTCATTGTTAGAGCTTTCTTATAGCTTCCCTAGTTCATTTATGATTTGCTAGGACTGACAGTTCAGTTATCGGGCTGTTTATTTTTTTTTTAGAGCCAATTCTGTATTTGAAGTCTTCGTTTGGGTCCAAATGGCCACTAGATAAAAACTTCAGTCAAACGACCTCATATACCAATTTTGACTGTTCCAACAGCTCTGAAATATCAATTTTAGTCTAGGTGGACTCTTAGTTTAGGTCCCGAGGAAACTGGGCTCATTTCGACCTATTAGTCGGAAAGTTAAGAAAGTGGAATAGGGGTGTGGGACCCATTTTAAATTAAAACAACCTTGAATGAAAATTTAAACAGGGCCATTGAGTCTGAAACATCTAATTTCATAAGGTAGTATAGTCTGTTTGCGAATACATGATTCTTGATGTATCCTAAGGGGTTGATGGAGACTTGAAAATACCAAGTCTCAACTGTGCTGGTTCACTCGTTAACAGCGAGCCATGGGTTACGATCGCGATACCTTTGGTAGGGCACCATATGTTGCTAACCCAGTGTATTGTGTCATGAAAGCGACTCACCTCAAAGCCACCATATATCACGATCCCGACAGTTGGGTCGCAATAGCGACTCCCAACCACCTAGGAAGGGTATAAAAGTGCCCCTTTTCAACTTATTTTTCCCATTCTACTTCCATTCTCATGATACTAAATACCTAAATTTTTGGGAAAGCTTAGGATTAACTTTTGTGGGTGATTTGGGAGCTTGGGTACTGATTGTTTATGTGGTTTTCTTTCGAATTTGTGGTAAGAATTCCTCTTTTCCATTGTTGATTTTTCCTTTTCTTCCATATAATCCCTAGAGCTTGGTTTCTTGATTTTAGCACCAATGTACACAGATTTCACCTATTTTCGAGGGTAATTGCTCCTTGATCATAAAGGAATGTTGGGATGGCTTTGGAAATTTGAATATTTATATGGGTCCCACATGGGATTTTTTAGTAATTTTGGACCCGAGGACCAATTGTGGAATATGGGTATCATTGTTCTCCTCTTAATAAGTAAATTGTGATTTTGATAGCATGCCATCTTGAGGAAGCTTCTTGGAAGGGAAAGTTGGCGATTTAGTAGATTATTCAAGCTTTCTTCGCTATCCAGGTAGGCTAGATTTCACCCTTCTTACAGATTGTGCTAGTTCATAGTATATTTCTGATATTGTGTTGGATTTGGGATGGGTTCTTGGTGTTGGTGTGATGAATTGCAAAACTTGTGTTAGTTAGACCATATTAAGTTATCCAAAAATCATAATTTAGGCATAATTGGCTCAGTTGCTCCTGATTTAGGTAAAACCTTTATCTTAGGGATGATTGTGGCTTAGTTAGCATCTAAAAGTGGATTTAGATACCTTAGCCTAGTCCGGGATAGAATTTGCCTTGTAATGGATTTTAGGGATTTAGAAGTGGGCCCTTTTGACCCCCCTAAGGCCAAGATTTTTGTTAGTTATTGAAAACCTTTTTTTTTTCTCTTGGACTACACCTTGAAAATGCTTATTGAGGTAATATTGAGAAACTATGGCATCTAATGGTTATGATGTGTGGCATTGAGAGTTTATTTTATTGATTATGCTAGTGATTATTCTATAGATTATGCTAGAAATCATGTTATTGATTATGCTATTGATTATGCTAGTGATGATATCATTGATTATGCTAGCGACTATGCTATTGATTATGCTTGTGAATATGCTATTGATTATGCTAGTGAATATACTATTGGTTATGATAATGATTATATAATTACCAGTTCTAGTGAGAACCCTCATATAATAGGTAACTCTAGTGAGAACGGTGGGAACCCTCATTTAACAGGTTAAGCCACCTCATCCACCCTCATATAACAGGCTATGATGTCTCAACCTACACTGGTTACGTAGATATGGAATGCAAGGATTGTTTCTAAGAATCACACCCTCATATAACAGGTGATTTCCTATCCTTGGGTTCACTCGGTGCTAATTCTTACTCCCATCTGAATAGACACTGATCATGGATTATTGAACTGAACTGGACTAATTAACTGAGTTCCGTTGACTGGCGAAATAGTACTGAGATTACAAAATTTCTGAGATTTCTTGAGTCACATGACTGACTGAGTTCTATGGATCATGGATTGACTGAGGGCATCGTGAAAACATGACACTAAATCTAGGCACATAACTATATTTTTTGGGTACAAGTATCCCCAGGACTCGATGGAAGGAAACTGACAATGCATGACATTATTGAATACATGACCAACATCCACAATCCATAATACAATTGTTGGATATATTTCATGGGCATATGATTATCATAGCTTGGTACGTGAATAAGATAGCAGGTATACATAGCATGATTTCATAAGGCTAACTCATGAGCCATCCAACAAAAAAATTTCAATACATAAGAATAACATGGAAGTCATTTTGGATCACAATTTAGCTATAGTGCATAATTTCTATCTTCCTAGGCATTTTATCAAACACCTTGCATGCACCCTTAGAGCATAGGCATAATCATAAAATCGACACATTATAAATAACTTAATTTATGGATTTCACTCACTTGCTGATGTAGTTTCATGAAAAACACATAAATAATTCCAACTTAGGAATCATATAACGATATAAACATAGTTACAACCAACCCACATCATAAATATCATGATTTATAATTTAAAATGGGTTCTTGAGCTTTATGGATGAAAAGAATCCATAAATCAACACAACACATACCTTAGTTCTTGGTTTAGCAAAGATTGACGGAGAGACTTTCCTGAAATTGAATGCCCAATTGAAACCCTAGCTTGTTCTTGAGAAAAAATTGAGAGAAACTAGTTTATTTTTGGTTCCAAATAGCTGAATCTCGTGTTAAAGGGCTTAAATAGGGGTGGAAAATTGACCTTTTAAACCCTGGATTCATATTTTAAATTGGTGTAAATTTCCTAACCTGGACCGCTGGTGTGACGCAGCGCTATCGCGCCATGTCACTGGAATTTGACAACTGAGAAATCGGGGGATGGCACGAGGTGGAGCCATTGTGTTGCCACTTTGTTTGTGACCTAGAAGTTTGACGTGACACGCCACTATCGTGGACCCCTATTGGAATTTGACAAATTCCATTTTCTCTTGTGGCGCGACGCGTCACTGACTAATATGGCACTTTTTTATGACGGGAACTTGAAATAGTCATAATTTCTTACCCGATTATCGAATTTAGGCGAATCTTATATCGATGGAAATCTTATTGAATTTCCCACATGACAAAAAGTGAAAATATGAAAAATTCTATGTGTACAAAAGTGGATTCATCTTCCAAAGTAAGTTTCTAATATTCTTAGGACGATTTCAAGCCAGGAAGAAATACGGGGTATTAGCATGACATCGATAGATTCTAGTAGTATCATGGAAAATGGTAAATGATGGTTTTTTGGTTTATGATTTACTTGATTTTACCATCTAGGCATATAGGGACCTATATTGGGTTATTTACTTTTCCATACTTATTGGCTTATGGGGGCTAATTTTGTAGTTATAGTTGCATGTGTTTTATGTTATCATTCTGGTTTATTTGATTACTTGTGTACACCAATATTGGAGTTGTTTAGTTTTGACTTTTTACCTTTAATTTGTAAGGTTATCTTGTATTTTATCGTATTTATATCATGATTTAGCTTAGTCATCCAATGATGCCTACTGAGTGCCCATGGTTTTAGTACTAATACTATGCTTTTGTACCTTTTTGGTTGGTGAAGATCCGAGTACTAGCTAGTGTTGTTTATTCGACGATCGTATTATGGTTGATTCGAAGATAGGGTGAGCTTTTGGAGTCGGAGTCACCCCATTTCCTTCTATCTTACTTATGTCTAGTCTTTTGTTTTGAGAAAGATTTTATTAGTTACTTAGAACTCGGGTTTTATTTATAGTAGCTCTTTTACTGGCTCTACCAGGTCATGGGATGTCTATCTGTATTGTTGATTATTTCGTATAATTCTATTTTTTTTCTTATTTATAGGTTGCAATAGTCTATTTTCACACTTTTTTTGAAATTTCCCACCAACTTAGCCTATTTCAAAAAGCTTCGTGCTACAGTTTGGCTTACCTATTGGAGAGATTTGGTAGGTGCCATCACGATTCACAAATTAGGTCATGACAGTATCCTCCTATTATAGTGGGTGTGATGATTACTATAATATAACCAACCACCAAACATAGATTCAACAATGCCACCTATTTAATTCACCATTATTCTAGTTTCTTAAAAGCAAACCAATCCTACTTCAATACTGGTGCAAAAGAGCTTAACCTTCCATTTATTAAGGCCATTAAGACCTCTAGTGTTCAAAATTAGAAGCTTAACCATGTCCACTTGTGAAATATCATTCTCCCTAGCACTAGCTTTAGTGATTTGTTCTTACAATTGAGTACTACTTTCTCCCACTTCCTGAAAAGAATTTGATATCTTTAAGACTGCTTTTGCCATACAGTTGCAAATTTAACTTTGTTGATATTTCTATCCCCCTCTTGTGGTTGGGTGAAATTTTTGACTTCTTGTACGTTATTCTTCCTACATACCTCAACACTATGCCCATACTTCTTTCATATGTCATAAATTGTTTCCTTCCAGTCATAATTGACTTGCTTTTGAATCACTTATCCTTTTTTCTCCTAAATAATAGCATTTCAGATAGAGACTTACGAATTTGAACTTCAATACGCAATTTTGCAAAAACTTAGTCCAATCTTCTACTTAGTGTTCTTGTCCACCATTAGTGGCTTGAAAATAAAACTTCCTATCTTGCTTAGACTTTTATCACTCTAGTGCTTGCATTCTAATCCATGTAACTTAATTCAAATTTAACTAAAAATATCTCATTCTTTGAGAAATCCATATTTTGAAGTTTATTATTTCATAATTAGAGGTATATTATACCTTGAAGTGCCTACTCTTTCCTCTCTAAAGTGTTAAACCTAACCAGTAGGACCCGCATTCTTCATCATTGTAGCCTTACTAATTCTCAGTTTCCTCGCTTAATCTTCACAAAACCATTCAATTCATTAAAAATAGATGTTCTTCCAATACATAACATATCACAACATTCTTCTAGTATTCCACCTCAGAGCTTATATCCTCTTCCGTAATTTCTAAGATAGGTACCTCCACAACTATAGTTGGTTGCATTTATCTAGTTTATAACCAACATTATTTACTTTATTAATATAAAGTTTACCCCATACTATTACCCACTTAGCCTCTAATAGAGATCCCATTCATATTTTTCACCCCGTCCACTCGTGATTGAGGTGATACAGTAAATCCACCCATTCCCAAACATTTTACTTCACCTAATTTGATTTTGATTTCAATTTTTTCCTCCTATCTTCTTCCTCACATGTACTTGCTTTCACAATGATATTACTTAAATTTCCCTACGATTTTGACCTAGGTGGTCCAGTTAGATTAGACTTTCCCCCTAAAAGGTGATCGTCTTATCACTGATAGCAATTCCTTAATTACCAAACTCTATTTCCCTATTTCATTTATCAATGTTGCTTTTTCACTAGTTAGTGTTACATTTTGTTGTGACTTTGGGATACCTATTACAATTTCCCTAATTCCTCTGTAACACCCCAAATTTTTGGGCTAGAGTTCAAACCATTGTTCCTATGTGTATAAACTTAAAACTAATGATTCCTATGTAAATATAAGTGTAATTATCATTTACCTATTGTTTAAAGTGCTTTCAATGTGAAGAATATTTATGGAAAACACTTAGAGCGAAGTTGAGTTAAGTACTTTTATTATCGACCAAATTTTGGTATTTGATCCTACAAGGATCAATATTTAATTTTTATAACTTCTAGAATATAGGTAATTTTGGAGTTCAAGTCACACTAAATTAAAGAAAGTTGAGTCCTCTTTCCAACGCCACTGATTTTTCCTTAATTTGATACCCGAGCGAAAAGTTATTAATATTTTTATGAGGAACCAGTGAGTGTGGGTGATAAGGGCATAGCACCCTCTCTGTGCTTCGTGATTTTGGTGTGGCTCCCCCTTATTTCTAGAGATTCTAAAACACGTATTTCTCTTCATTTTTTTTGAGACTTGTGTTAGCTTTGTAGACTTATTTACGTGTTATATACCCTTATAAATTATTGGTTTGGGACTTGAGGAGATTGAATATATTTAATGATTATGTTAGTTGGACATTGAAAGACCGATACTAATTTCAGGTATTGATTAATGATATAGATTATCTATATGATAATTGATATGACTTTCGAATATGATTAATGACATTATTTATAGATATGACTAATTGATAACGCTCAAACTATACTCTTGAATGGGTGTAAGTGATCGTCTCAATATAAAACCCAACTAGGTTGGGGTCGAATTCCACAGGGAATATGGTGTGAACTCAAGTCGTTTGTGATTTAATTCACTGATAGTTTAACATTTCCTGAAATGGGGGTTTAAGTTTCACAAATGATTGTTTGTCACTTTAATTTCGATGTTTGTAACCAATATTTTAAGAAATAACAGGAATTATGTTCACTAGGGCTTACGGTACATGACAGATGCTAGAGGTGACTCAAGATTCTCATGGTAGTTAGGATAATAAGCTATCTTTATCGATGATATGCTCAAATATCTCTTGACCTATTTAAGCATATAATTTCCTAATCCTCTCGGACTTGGGGAATTTTTGTTCACTCTCCAAATTTTACCATAGGTTAACCAACCTTGTTATAGCGCTGATTATTAAACGAAGTATTTCCGAGTGCCCATTGATAATTAACTTCCTACTGTATATGATTTCTTTCTCAAGCAAATCAAAGTAGGTGTGTCTGCTGTTTGCAACCAACATACGTTAATTAAAATCTCAGAATTATCAAGAAATCCTAACACCTATTAAATCTTGAGTGTTTAGCACATCGTCATAACCTAACCCTAGATCCCATAATTCAGGTTAATGGAGTTTAGCTACTCATGATGCAAGGAACAAATACACGAATTGAATTCATAAGTGAGAAAATTAAATTACGATGAGGATGAAATTCAAGAAGTATAACTTGAATTGAACCATGGTACAAAACTCCCAAAATATTTTAACTAGCGAGAGAGAAATATCGTATGTTTTCCGAAAAAAGATGAGTCCAAAAAAAAATATTCCTTTTAAAAACCCTAAAACAAGGCTTTAAATAGTTTAACCTAATTAAGGAAATAAAATCAAAGTTACAGATTTTCCTCGGAATAGATGACGATGTCCGTGATGGCTTATCATGAGTATGACGGCTTATCACGGATGTCGTCAGCTCCTCTGCACATTTGGCTTTCATTGCCTAAGGCTGACGACGACGATGATTTCTTATTACTAGCCTGACAACGTGTCATGGATGACGATGATGCCTTATCACCAGCCTGACGACGTGTCATGGATGTCGTCACAAAATGTCTTTAACTTCCATCTTCTGTTTAAGGATGTCGACGCTCCTGATGCCTTATCACCAGCCTGACAATGTGTCATGGATGTCGTCACAAAACTGTCTTCAACTTCCATCTTCTGTTTAAGGCTGACGACGGCCTTGATATCTTATCACCAGGCTGACGACTTATCATGAATGTCATCAGCCACACTTATTCTTTATTTTTCTTCACTTTTCAGCCTTTTTGCTTTCATTATTTTGGGTTCTCCTACATCTCAACATTTACTACAAAAATCAAAGTAAACTAATAAAAAACAACTAAAGTTACTCAAGACCTTACAATTATTTAGAGTTAAAAGCCTCAAATATGTTAGCATAGGCTGACACATCAACACCCTCAACTTAAACAATTGTTTGTCCTCAAGCAACCATAACATAACTAAGAGAATACAAAGTACAATTTGGTAGCTAACTACTCATACTAGTTCAGAATACATTCAACATCTCCAAGGTCAGTCAATTTTAAAGCTCACTGTTCATGTTTTGGAAAAAAACCATGCAACGTACAAGAATCAAGATATGGCAAAATTTCAGCAATAACAACCATGCCATACCAAGATCACACTTATCTAAACAAGTCAGTGACTAGAAACATACACAGTGTTCCCTCACAGCAAAGAAATCCCTTTTTCACTCATATCAAAATTCAACTACATAAATAGAGGGATAAAACAAGACTCACTCTCAAAATGAAGTTCCACACACTGCATCTCAAATGCCATAGGCTTGCCTTTATAGTCAGTACCCAAGTTTTCAGACAGGTCAGTTAGGATCATTATAGGGTTTTTGTTAAGCTTGTAACGCCGGCCAGGGGCTGGTATGATATTCATGGATATTTTAGAGTGACTATGCCTCCTTGACACTACACTAAACTCTCAGGGTTTCAACTCTCAACCTTCTTTTCTTCCTCTATTTTATTGATCACACATGCTCAATATGGATGCGGTCTTTTCAATTATCACATTATCTTTTTATCATCTTTTACACAACTTTCTCATTTCTTATTTCTTTTTCACCGCACCCAACTTTTATTCTTTTCTTTTATTCTTCCTCTCTTCATACTCATTTTGTATCACACACCCCTATGATAGCCACCCTCAACTTAGGTTGTTTGCCTAAGTCAAGGTGCACAGTGTCCAAGGAGGACCAGGGCCAAAACAGGTTCATTGTGATGTAAATGGGAAGATGAGAGGTGTCGTAGAAAGAAATAGGCTAATTAGGCTCTAACAGGGATCAAGGGATATTATTGATATTGGGAAGGTCATTTAGGCTAAAAGTGGATTAATCATGAAAAACGGCCTATGATCCTTTCCTAACTCCTATCCTATGACCATGGTAAGACTAACGGGGAAATTTCTAGATTCAACACATAAAGGGAACTGAGTAAGATCTTACACACACATGGCACACAAGTATCTTGCATATCACTACTTATTCGGTTTATGTACTTGTTTAACAAAGGTTATTTAGTTGCCAGATTAATGCCACAAAAAGATGCACAATGGTCAGAAATGGATGCAATTCACATAGTAGACAATATATCAGACCACTAGAGAGGTACTCAAAAATCACAAAACAAGCTAACTACCTCAAGTACTTATATTACTCCTAATTATCTACCAAATATGCTACAACAACAACCTACCCTACTCCCTTAACTTAAAATAAAAAATAAACTGCTCTAAGGGTTAGGGTATACTTAAAGGTAATCAAGCACATGGATCCTGGGTCTCTGACCCTGCTACTGCATCATCTGTTATCTTTTATCCATCGGGAGCATCTGGATTTGTAGTATCTTCAGCCCTGCTAGATGAGTCACCTGCAGCCCTAGCTCGAATGGCTGTCACCCATTTCTCGTTATCAACTAAGGACTCAATTTCTGCCCTTTTTAGCTCCTTCTTCTCCTTCTTCTTTCTTGCCTTCTTTTCTTCTTTTTGATCTTCATCACTATCGGGCCTCTCTCTCTTTCCCTTACCTTTTTTATCACTTTTATTTTCCTTTTTCTTTGGTGAGTCTCCAGTGAGGTCAAGCATTGGAATTTCTTTCTTAGATTCATGCATATCCTGACTTGTTAGCATCATAAATTGGTGTTTCTGCAATACCCCGACATCTTCCTTTACCTTTTCCAATGACCCTCTAAATCTAGTAAGATCAGCCACTGACATTTTTTTTGCCCGTGCATCGAATCGGTTCTCCAAATCTGCAACCCGCTCAGGCAAAGTCACAAAAGGCTCAAGGGCAGCCTTGATTCTCTTGTCCATTGCAGCAAAAAACTATTTGGCAAAAGCATGTAGCTGTTCCTCACACCACTTGGTTTGTTTAGCCATTTTTCATATATCGATAGGATGAAATGCAAAACCTGCTGCTACTGTAGGAACTGAAGGGCTGGCTTCAGTCTCAGGCACTGATCCTGCATGTTCTGAAGAATTTGGCTGCACAGCCTCAGAATCTTGTACTTCAACATGAGGTGTTGTACCGACATCTGTAACTGGAGGGTCTGCTACTACCTATACATCTCTATCAAGTCTCAATCCTATCTGATTTTCATAAAACCGTATGGGGTTGTGAGTCTTTTGAGAAGGAATATCATCATCAACCCCTGCAATCTTTGGCACATTAACAATTCGGCACAACTTTATGATTAGACAAGGGAAAGGGTAAGTAGTTTCAGTTCTCGACAATCTAATCTTTATCTCATCAATAATGATTTTCTCAAAATTTAGGGGAAGGTTCTGCACCATGCTCGGCAAAAGAATATCTCGGTCATTACCCAGAATATTGTTTCCATTAGTGGGCATCAGCCAGACACACACTATACCCCACTTAAAACTTTGCCTCTTAAGTCAAAGAGGACTTGTAGATTCTTTCATTTGAATTTGTTACCCATACTGGATCTCCTTCAGCTATGATTTTGGCCAACCATGGATGTTGTTTCTCCCGGTTCCTAATCTGAGCATAGACTGATGGTGCGGTGGCCAGAGGAGTAAAGTTGTGACCATGAAAGAACCTATTGATGGTTCTGATTGAGACATCAACTCTTCTACTCCTCACTTGCACTCTATCTAATAGGGGATGGTCTGCTACTCTTTCACCTGGCCTGCACATATTTTCCAACTGAGCCTGGTAGTTCACGTTGAACTCCTGAACCAGTGCAGGGCAAAATGAACCTCCTCCTTTTGTTGTTCGTCCCAAGCCATAATCTTCAAACTTCTATTCCACTTCAGGGTACCTGCTCAACCCTCTGGTGATAATTATCTTTTCTTTCGGAATTGGCCTCTTAGCACTTCTTTTATCAGTTCTGTGAAGCCCAGTGATGAAGATGCTCTCTGCCCTGGGAATTTACCACCTAGCATTATCTCGAACCTCGGTGTTCTTATATTTGATAAGTGTTCCCTGAGATGGAAACTCTTCATCGTCTTATTTTTCAGTGGACAGGGATCCATATGCTGTTCCCTCAGACTCAGACTCCTCAGATCCTTCTTGCTCCTCTTCTTCAGATTCGGCATGGTAAGACTCATGCTGTTCAGAACCCTCTTTCTCAGAGGCAGTATGTTCAGAAGCTGCACTTTATGGTGGTGTTGTAGTCTCAGTATCATCACTATCCTCCACTTCAATGGATGGAGGTGGCGAAGGTATCTTTGGACTTTGCTTCTCTTTTTGCTTCCTAAGTAGGGATTCCTCCTCCTCGTAATCAGATTCCTCGTCGATGAGCTTATGACGTACACTTTATTTGGTTGCTTTCTTTGATGTTTTTGGGCTCTTTCTTTTTGGTTCCATTTTAAGGTTCCTTTAGTAGTAGAAAAACAATTGGTTAGTCCACAAGATCACAAATACTAACACATTAATCATTTTGTCTTATTCATGCTTTAGGTTCCAGGTGTTACGACAATTCTTGATAAACCGTCATGATTGTGATAGCTTATCACAATGTTCATCAACCTTAGACAACACCTTAAAATTTTAACAACTTTTGACGTCATTTCTGATAAACCGTCACAATTGTGATAGCCTATGACGAATGTCGTCATCTCTAAATAGAAACTACTTCATTCTTGCCAGCCTTTGACGACATTCCTGATAAGCCATCACAATTGTGATATCCTATCATGAATTTCTTCAGCTCTTATCAGAACCCACTTTTGATTTTAACTCAATTTTTGGTCCCCATTATTTCTCAAAATCCACTTGAATTTTGAGTGTGAGCTGTCTTTTTAAACCCTGAGCTTGCAAAATAGACCCTAGGTGCGATTTAGCTCCTTTATAAGTTGAACTTGGTTCAAGCATCTTGGGGACATGAGTTGTCATCTATCAATCACTTACCACAAGAAAAGAAGAGTTAAAGTTAAGGTATACCTGATGGGGGCCCTTAATCTGATTACACACATAGGAGGAAGTAGGAAGTCGGAAGAATCTCTTGATTGTGAATTTCAAACCCACGCACAAAGAAACTTGTTTTCTTGAAGCGTTTTGCAAAGAGTAGGAAATAAACTAACTAAGGAAAGAAATAAACTAAAGGAAAAGAATTAAAACTTGCAGAAATTTGAAAAGGTTCCTGTGCTGGGCCGGGTCGAATTTGATTTAAACTGGTCCAAGAATTTAGATTTTAAGGCTTTGGGATGATGATGAATTGTGATGGCTTATCACAAGTGTGACAGCCTATCACCAACGTCGTCATCCCTAAGAAGAGGTTGCCTCAAGTTTGGCCTATATGACGACATTTCTGATAGCTTATCTCAGTTGTGGTGGCTTATCACAGATGTCGTCATGGCCTTTCAGCTGACCTCCTTGTTTTTGACCTTATCTGTACTAAATCCTAGTTATAAAAGTAAAAACACTTGCTTAAACATAAAAAATTTGGGTTTCCTTCCAATAGCGCTTGATTTATTGTCGCGGCACGACTAGTTGTCTTGACTACCCAGACTTCGTGAAGATAACCTATTGATACCCCTTTACCATCATCATAGAAAAAGTCAATGATTGAGAAAAAACTCATCTCATATTGCTGAGTCATGGATGAGTGTATGTTGAAGCATGCTTCTTTGTCATTGAACCTGAACTTTAGCTCGTCCAACTCTATGTCTACTAGCACTCTCCCAGTTAAAAGTAGTGGCCTACCCAAGATAATGGGCACTTCAAAATCAACTTTGCAATCTAGGACTACAAAATCAGCAGGCATAATAAAATCATCTACCTTTACCAAAACATCATGTAGTATGCCCACAGGCCGCTTCACAGATCTAGTTGCCATTACCAACTGCATATTTGTTGGGGTAGGATCCCCCAAACCCAATTTCTTATACTCAGCCAGTGGCATTAAATTTATACTGGATCCCATATCGCATAGTGCTTTTGTGAACTTCAGGGGGCCAATAGTACACAGGATAGTAAACGCTCCTGGATCTGCCTTTTTTGCACTAAAGACCTTGTAGAGATAGTGCCACAATGGAGAAAATTGTCCTCTGGCTCATGGATAACCTTCTATTTCTTAGTTACAAGGTCTTTCATGAACTTTACGTATCCTGGCATTTTCTCAAGTGCCTCAACCAAAGGAACATTAATTGTCAATTGCTTGAGTATTGCCTTGAATTTGCTAAATTTTGCATCATCAACCTTTTTCTTTAATCATTGAGGAAAGTGAGGTGGTGGTATCGGGATAGATTTCAACACCGCTTCCTCTTCCTTCTTTTTTTCTTTCTCCGAAGCATCAACAAAACTATCCAGATTCTTAGACTCCACTAGTTTGCTTTCTACGAATTCATCAACAACCACCTCACCATCTACAGATTTGCCTACAGAAGGTCCAGGTAAGATCTTACCACTCCTAGTGGTAATCTCCATACATGAGCCATTATTTCGTGGATTCTGAACCGTATCACTAGGTAAAGTACCACTTTTTCTTTGGTTCAGTGTTGAAAAAAGTTAGCTAATCTACTGGTCTAACTGCTTGATAGAAGTGGAGTGTGAACTAACCAACTAACTCAGGGTAGAGAATTCACTCTTCATAGTGGTTACCCCCAAGATGGTAGCCTCAACTTCCTTCAATAATTTTCTATCATGTCCTCCATGGACATCTTGCCAGATCTAGTTGGTGCAACATCCCAACTTCCAGGGGGAACATACAAACCACTCCTATCATTATTGCTTCTCTAGTTTCCTTGCTCCCTATCTTTATAATCAAGTTTGTCATAAAAGTTCCGACCTTGAATCCCTTGGATATTGCCTTGGAAACCCCCCTGATTATTAACATAATTTTCCACCTCATCTGTATCAATAGCAATAGTGCTCTGAGATTCCACAGCCTTAACCTTTTCAGTCTTGCTTGACAGCAAGTGCTTGGTCAGCAAGTCCATATGAGTCTTTAAGTGGTCCATGTCTTGGTCTTTCTCCACAACCCTTCTGCACTGATCCATAGTTATACCACCAAAAATAGTTGGGCTAGCTACCACAAAATCCCTGGTTCGCAAGACCAACTCTGTTTAGTCATTCTATTCAGCATGTCTGAAGCATCTTGAAAAGAAATGTCAACGAATGAACCACCGCAACATGATCTATAATTGGCTTTGTCACAGAGTTAAAAGCTCTGTATAAACTATCCATCAAGTGAAAGTCCATCATGTTATGGTTCGTACATTGTGCCATATTCTTCTTGAATCTCTCCCAAGTTTCATGTTATGCTTCAGTCGGGAGCTGCCTGAACTTACTGATTTCATCCCTTAACTGTACCCTCCTGGAGGGTGAAAAGAATCGTTCTAGGAACGCCTCTTTCAACTATCTCTAGTTGGTTATAGAATAGGGCTCCAGCTCATTTAACCACATTATTGCCTCCCCATACAGAGACAATGGAAACAATCTCAATCGGATCGCATTCTGGCTCACTCTCGGATTATCAAAAGAATTGAAAATGGTGATAAATTTTACCAAGTGCATGTTTGGATCATCACCAGCAAAGTCTCCAGACAACCCTTTCAGATTCAGGAGTTGAATCATAGTACTTGTTATGCTGAATTTTGCACCAGGTGCCAACAGTGGAGGAATTATAGCACCCGTTGCACCTTCTCCATCCATTCCTTTATCATCATCATCAAACTCATAATGGATAGACTATTGACCATATCTTCCTCTGACTAGATGGTTTCTGTCGAAATTTTGCTACACTGGTGCATCAATTTGCTCAGCTCGCCTTGGGTTTTAAGGATTTAGCAATTCCTCATCACCCAAGTCTTCATCATCATGGTTCGGGTGATGTACTTGTTGACCCTATTTCTGTACGTTCACCTGAGCCCTGGCCAAGGCTGCCAGTCTGTCAGTCTCTTGCTGTTCTTCCATACTCCCGATCAACTAAGGTTTCAGATTAATTAGTAATAACGGTTCTCTAAAACTTCTTGTTTTTAGAATAAAAAAAGGAACCTGCAATAAACAAAAACAATAAATAAACGTAAATCTAGGAAACCTAACTAAAAGTCAATTAGTGCACACAACTTTCAATTTTCAACCATATTCCCCGGCAACGGCGCCATTTTTGATAACGCTTAAGCTACACTCTTGAATGGGTGTAAGCGATCGTCGTCAATATAAAACCCAACTAGGTTGGGGTCAAATCCCACAGGGAATATGGTGTGAACTCAAGTCATTTGTAATTTAATTAACTGATAGTTTAACGTTTCCTGAAATGGGGGTTTAAGTTTCACAAATGATTGTTTGTCACTTTAATTTCGATATTTGTAACCAAGATTTTAAGAAATAACCAGAATTATATTCACTAGGGCTTACGGTACATGACAGATGCTAGAGGTGACTCAAGATTCTCACGGTGGTTAGGATAACAAGCTATATTTATCGATGATATGCTCAAATGTCTCTCGACCTATTTAAGTGTCTAATTTCCTAATCCTCTCATACTCAGGGAATTTCTATTCACTGTCCAAATTTTACCTCAGGTTAACTAACCTTTTTTACAGCGCTAATTATTAAACGAAGTATTTCTGAGTCCCTGTTGATAATTCACTTCCTACTGTATATGATTTCTTTCTCAAGCAAATCAAAGTAGGTGTGTCTACTTTTTGCAACCTATAGACGTTAATTAAAATCTAAGAATTATCAAGAAATCCTAACATCTATTAAATCTGGAGTGTTTAGCACATCGTCATGACCTAACCCTAGATCCCATAATTTAGGTTAATGGAGTTTATCTACTCATGATTCAAGGAAAAAGTACACGAATTGAATTCACAAGTAAGAAGATTAACTTACAACGATGATAAAAATCAAGAAGTATAACTTGAATTGAACCACGCTACAAAACTCCCAAAATATTTTAACTAGCGAGAGAGAAATATCATATGTTTTTCAAATAAAGATGAGTCCAAAAAAAATATTCCTTTCGAAAACCCTAAAACAAGGCTTTAAATAGTTTAACATAATTAAGGAAATAAAATCAAAGTTACAGCTTTTCCTCGGAATAGATGACGACGTCCATGACAGCTTTTATGAGTATGATGACTTATCACGGATGTCGTTAGCTCCTCTGCACTTTTGGGTTTCACTTCCTAAGGCTGACGATGATGATGACACCTTATCACCAGCCTGGCGATGTGTCATAGATATTGTCACTAAACTATATTCAACTTTTATCTTCTATTTAAGGCTAACGATGCTCCTGATGCCTTATCACCATCTTGATGACATGTCATGGATGTCATCACAAAACTGTCTTCAACTTCTATGTTTTGTTTAAGGCTGACGACGGCCTTGATAGCTTATCACCAGACTGACGACTTATCATGAATGTCATCGGCCACACTTATCCTTTATTTTACTTTACTTTTCGGCCCTTTTGCTTCCATTATTTTTGGTTCTCCTACATCTCAACATTTACTGCAAAAATCAAAGTAAACTAATAAAAAACAACTAAAGTTACTCAAGACCTTATAATTATTTAGAGTCAAAACCCTCAAATGTATTAGCATAGGATCACACATCACTAATGATATGGCTTATATATATATATTGATAAGGCTCCTGAATATGATTAATTATAGGATTTACAGATATGACTAATGATATAGCATATGTGTATGATTATTAATGTCTTCTGTATATGACTAACTATATGAATTATAGGTATGACAAATGATATGGCTTATATATACATGATTATTAATAAGGCTTCCTGATATGATTAATGATATAATTTATAGATATGAGTAATGATATAGCTTATATGTGATTATTGATTTAGCTTTTGAATATGAATAATGATATGACATATAGGGTGCCTAATGATATGGATTATATTATTATTGATAAGGCTTTCAAATATGATTAATGATCTGATTTATAGATATGACAAATGATATAACTTATATATATTTATATGATTATTAATAAGTCTTTTGGATATGATTAATTATATGAGTTATAGATATGACTAATGAGATGGATTACATATATTTATGATTATTAATATGGATTTTAGGTATGGTTAATGATATGACCTATTGACATCCTTAATGATTTATTTATAGATGTTATTAATGATATGGTATATAAATATAATTAATGGATTATAGACATGATCATTTCTATAATTTATGGATATAACTGTTGACATAGCCTATGGGTATGATTATTGGTATGACTTAATAGATGCAGTATTAGTATGATTCATGAGTCTGGGTACTGATATGGCTTATGGATGTGATTCTTGGTCCAGTGTATAGCTATGGGAAAAAGGGATTGTCTGTTATTATAGTTAATTAGTATAGTTTAGTGAGTTTGTTTATCTATATTGATTGTTAATATGGTTCATAGATACAATTTCTCTCTCTCTATATGAGTTCCAATTCATGTTCGATAATTAATGATAATGATTATGTTATTGATAATGGGAGTTTTGATTCAAGTGCGACTAATGATGATAATGATAATGATACTATTGAGTTCTGGTTCAAGTCTGACATAGGGAGTTATTATGATTAGATATAGTTTCAATGATTCTTGGTTATTGCATGATGATTGTTAAGTTATGGTTATTGGGGTACTTAGTTTCCTTGATTATACTCTCTATGTTTATGGTGCCTGCATTGGATTATTTACTTTTTGCATTTATGGGCTTATGGGTGCCAATCCTCTATTTATAGTTGTATGCTCTTTATGCTTTCATTTTGTATGTATTAATATATTTATGTACAATGGTGTTGGAGTTTATTTCTAGGTTTTCCTCTTTAACTTTGACTTAGCTTATTTTATCTGGTATCTTATCATATCTATATCTTGATTTAGCTTAGTCATTTGATGAGGCCAACTGAGTACCCATGGTTTTGGTACTCATACTACTGCTCATATTGTGTTAGATATGATGGATTTTGATTTATTTCTAGGCATGGACTGTTATCCCACTATTATGTAGTCCTGGATTGTTTTGCCCAAATTGTTTCCTTAGCTCAGCCTGACATACCCCCGATTGGGTAGAAGAGAGTTGTTAGTCATGAGCCGACGGAGATTATTTTTTATATTCATTCTAGGAGGCTTATTTCAAGGGTTGTGAGTTTTATCTCGCTTATATTTGTGATGTTAATGCGTAGAGTCCATCGCTTGACTCTGATCCTATAGTTCATGAGTTTCCTAATATTTTTCCTACTGATCTACTTGGCCTTCCCCCTGAGCGTAGTATTGAGTTTGTTTATGATATTAAGCTGGGTACCTGACCTATTTCTATGGAACCTTATAGTATGGCTCTAGTAGAGTGTATAAAGATAAATTCTCAACTTTAGAATCTTCTTGGTAAGGGTTTTATTAGACTGAGTGTGTCTTCTAAGAGAGCTTCTGTGTTGTTTGTGAAGAAAAAAGATGGCTCCATGCATATGTGTATTGATTATAAACAGCTTAATGAGGTGGTGGTGTAGAACCGTTATTCTATACCTCACATTGATGAATTATTTAACGAACTTTAGGATGCAGTGGTGTTCTCTATGATTGATTTGAGGTTCGATTATCATCAGTTTAGTATTCAGGATGAGGATATCTCGAAGACAACCTTTAGGATCCATTATGGTCATTATGAGTTGTAGTAATGTCTTTTGGGCAGACTAACACACTATCTGTGTTTATGGATTTCATGAATCATGTATTTAAGCCTTATTTGGTTTCATTTGTGATTGTGTTCATCGATGAAATCCTTCTATAATGGAGTAGAGAGGAGCATATGCAACATTTGGGGATTATGCTCTAGACTTTGAGAGATCATAAGCTCTTTACCAAATTCTCTAAAGGTGTGTTTGGTCTTGAGTCGGTGACAATTCTTAGCCATGTGGTATGTAAGGATGCAATTATAGTAGACCCAACAGAGATCGATGTCATTAGTGATTGGTCTAGGTCTACATCTCTAACTAGGGTTCATAGCTTTATTGGTTTTGCTGATTATTATAGATGGTTGATTAAGAGGTTTGTTACTATGGCAATGCCGATAACTAGATTGACTCAGAAGGAGGTTCCTTTCTTATGGTCCGAGGAGTGTGAGACGAGATTTATAAATCTCAAAGGATTTCATACTTTAGCTCGTATTTTGGATTTTCCTATTGACGGTGAGGATTCATCATGTATTGTACGACTTTCGATGTTGGTTTGGGTTGTGTATTGATACAACGGGTCATGTTATTTCTTATGTGTCAAGGCAGTTGAAGGTGCACGAGTGCAACTACCCCTTTTATTATTTGGAGTTGGCGGTGGTAGTTTTCACACTTAAGATTTGGAGGCATTATCATTATAGTGCATTGTGGGATCTTTATAGATTATCCCAGCCTTTAGCATCTTATGACCCAGAGAGAGCCTAACACAATGGATGGATTTGTATAAGGATTTTGATATCTCTATATTGTATCATCCGAGAAAGGCGAATGCGGTAGCGAACATATTAAGTTTGAAGGTAGTGAGTATGGGTAGTTTGTCTTGTATTTTAGAATCTTAGAGGTCGTGGGCATGGTACATTTTTTCCTTAGCCAACTTAATGGTATAACTTGATATTTTAGACCCTAGGAGGATTCTTGCTAGTGTTAAGCCAAGGTTCTTACTATTTAAGAAAATTTAGGATCGCCCGTTTGAGGATATGAGACTTTGCATCATCCGTGATCAATTGTTGAGTGGTGAGTCTAAGAGGAGTACCATAGATTCTGAGGGAATCTTGGGATTTGATAGCCGCATTTGTATTTTGAGAGTTGATGACTTGATTTAGTCGATTTTTCCTAAGGCTTATAGCTCTAGGAACTCTATTTACCTGGATACAACTAAGATGTATAGAGATATGAGATAACATTATAGGTGGAGTGGTATGAATAGAGAAGTGGCTGACTTTGTAGCTCGTTGCTTGTGTTGTCAGCAGGTGAAGTCTGAGTATAACAGACCTGGTGGCTTGATTAAGAGGTTGCCCATACTCTAGTGGAAATGGGAATGGGTTACTGTAGACTTTGTTAGTTATTTCCTCGTACTTCCTATGGTTTCGATGGTATTTAGGTCATTGTGGATCGGTTGACCAAGTCGGAACATTTCATTCCTATTTAGATGTCTTTCAGCACCAGGAGGTTAGCTCATATCTATGTTAGTGAGATAGTCCATTTGCATGGTGTGCCTATATCTATAATTTTAGATTGGGGTTCAGTGTTCACTTTTAGCTTTTGAAGAGTTTTTAGGAGGGGTTGGGTACTCAAGTTGATCTTAGTACAACCTTACATCCTTAGACTGATGGGCAATTAGAGTAAACTATTCAGGTTCTTAAGGATATGCTCTGAGCCCGTGTTATGGATTTTAGAGGTTAGTGGGTGCAACACTGAGACTTGGCAAAGTTTTACTATAATAATAATTATTATTCAAGTATTGAGATGGTGCCTTTTGAGGTTTTGTATAGGTGATGTCTTTCTCTGATCAGATAGTTTGAGACTTTCGAGATTAGACCCCGTGGTACCGACTTGCTTTAGAGACACTGGATAGAGTTAGGGTGATTCAGGAAAAGTTGAGGGAAGCTCAGAGTAGGTAGAAGGCTTATGAGGATCGTAGACTTTGTGCCTTGAGATTTGGAGTTTGTCACTGTGTATTCTTCTGTGTATTCTTCTGTGTATCACCTATGAAGGGTGTGATGATATTCGGGAGGAAAGGTAATTTCAACCCCTGATATTTGGACCCTTTGAGATCCTTCACACAATTGATGAGGTGGACTATGAGTTGCCCTTACCTCTAGATTTTTCTACTGTTCATTCAATTTTCCATGTGTTTATGTTGTGGAGATATATTCCTTACCCGTCTCATGTGCTTTGATGGGACTCAGTTCAATTGGATGAGCGGGTGATCTTTGTAGAGGGTCATGTGCTTATTTTGGATAGTGATGTCAGGCGATTTCGCATAGGAGAAATTAAAGTAGTTATGGTTTAGTAGAAGCACTACCCAGTAGAGGAGGCTACTTAGGAAATCAAGATCGAGATGTGGACCTAGTATCCTCACCTATTCGAGGCTTTAGGTACATCCTAATCCTTTAATTTTGCGGATGAAAGTTCTTTTAATAGTGGATGTTATAATGACCCTCCAGGTCATTTCCTATATTTCCATGATTTAAAGCTTTCCTATAGCTGCCCCAAGTCATTTATGACTTGCTGGAATAGATAGTTCGATTACAGGCAATTCATTTGTTCTTTAGAGCCAATTCCTTACTTTGAAGCCTTCACTGGTTCAAATTGGTTGTCGAGCGAAAACTTTAGTTAAACAACCTCGTATGCCAATTTTGACAGTTTCAACGACTCTGGAATATCAGTTTTATATTGGTGGACCCTCGACTCAGGTCCCCAGGGTTCTGGACTAATTTCAGGCTATTGGCTGAAAGTTAAGAAAAATGAAAAGTGGGTGTAGAGCCCACTTTTCATCAAAATGACCCCGGATGGAAATTTTACTGCGCCATTGAATTTGGAACATCGTATTTGGTAGGATATTACAGGTCAATTGCACTTACGTGATTCTAGATGAATCTCAAGGGATTGGAAGAGACTCTAAAAATTATAACTCTCAAGCTGGTGCCTGATATCTAGTCTGACTACTAAAGCGGTCGTTTGGGCATTTTAGAGTAGAGTGTTTTAGCAGATGGAAACTTTAGCGACACCTGTACGCTTTTGCGGCTAGCGCTAAAATGTCCCATGATTTTCTTTAGCGAACTGGCTCGTATGAGCGGGTACTAATTTAGCAGCACCTAGGCGCTTTAAAGTTGACCACTAAAGTAGCCAGTGTCCGTTTTAGTGGCACCCACATACCTGGGAAGGGTATAAATACCCCACTTAGTCCAATTTTCACCATTCTTCTCTTATTCTAAAGACAGTAAAACCCTAAATAGTGTGGAAACTTTGGAGAAACATTTTTGGGTGATTTTGGAGCTAGGGAAAGGTTTATTTACGTATTTCTCCTTTGAATTTATTGTAAGCTTTCTTTATTTTTATTATTTAATCTTCCTTTCTTATCTAAAATTCCTAAAATCTTAGTGGCTTAATTTTATCACCATTACAACACGAAATTTATCCATTTTAGAGGATAAAGGTTTGTTAAGAATAGAGGGATGTTATGTTGGATTCGAAAATATGATTTTTTAAGCGGAACCCACGTAAGATTTTTACATAATTTTGGACTCGAAGCACAATAGTGCAATATGAGTATCATTAAGCTCATTTTGACGAGTACATTATGATATTGATACGTGGCACCTTGTAGATGTTCGTCAGATTGGAAAATTAGTTATTTAGTAGTTTCTTCAGGCTTTTCTTTGGCATCTAGGTAGGCTATGTTTACCTTCTTCACAGATTGAGCTATCTCATACTATGATTATAATATTATGCTAGATATGGGTGGGATTTAAGTATTGGAAGTATTAATGAGAATACTTGGATTAGTTGAACCGTTTAGGCTATCTTGAAACTACAAATTCGAAGTAATTGGCATAGTTACTCATGTCTTAGGTGAATTTGGCTTTGTGTCTCATGTTTGGAAAGGAATTAGCCTTAGTTGCTTAAGCTAGGTGAAATTACCTTAGTTACTAGTATTTTAGGTGGGATTGATTTAGTTGTTCTTGTTTGGAAAGAATTACTATCTTAGGGCAATTTATGGCTTATTCAACATCTTGAAACGAACTTAGATACTATAACCTAGTTCGGGCTAGAAGTTGCCTAAAATGAATTTCGCGATTTACAAGTGTGCCCCCTAGCCCACCTTAGGCCAAAACTTGTGTTAGCTTTGTAGACTTATTTATGTATGATATACCCTTATAATTTCTTGGTTTGGGACATGAGGAGATTGAATATATTTAATGAGTATGTTAGTTGGACATTGGAAGATTGATGTTAAATATATTTATTGATTAATGATATAGCCTATGCATACATTATTATTGATATGGATCTAAGACATAATTAATGACGCGATTTATAGATATCACTAATGATATAGCTTATGTATGATTTATAGATATGATAAATGATATAACTTATGTATATGATTATTGATATGGGTTTTGGATATGATTAATGATATGACTTATGAGCGTGACTAATGATATGACTTATATATACATGATTATTGATAAGGCTTCCGGATATTATTATTGATTGGATCTATAGATATGACTAATGATATAGTTTATATATATATATATGACTATTGATATGGCTTCTGGATATGATTAATGATATGACTTATAGATGTGAATAATGATATGGCTTATATATATATATATTTATGATTATTGATAAGGCTTTTGGATATGAAAAATGATATGATTTATAAATATAACTAATGATATAGCTTATATATATATGATTATTGATAAGGCTTTTAGATATGATTAATGATATGATATATAGATATGACTAATGATATGGCTTACATATATAGTATTATCGATATGGCTTATCAATACGATTAATGGCTTATAAACATTATCATCGGTATAATTTATGGATACAACTATTGACATTACCTATAGGCTTGATTATTTTCAGGACTTAATAGATATAATATTGGTATGATTGATGTGTGTGGGTATCTATATGACTTATGGTTTTGATTCTTGATCCGGTATATAGATATGGGAAAAAGGGATGGTCTATAGTTATACTTATTTGGTATAGTTTAGTGAGTTATTTTATCAATATGGATTGTTGATATGATTTGTTGATATGGTTTATATATATATGAGTTTCGGCTCAAGTCCGACAATTGATGGTAGTGATGATAATATTGATAATGTGAGTTCTGATTCATGCTTGGCTAATAATGATAATGACGATGATGCTATTGAGTTTTGATTCAAGTACGGCATTGGGAGTTATTATGATAAGATACAGTTTTGAAGAATTTTTGGTTAGGATATGATGATTGGTAAATTATGGTTATTCGGTTACTTAGTTCCCTTGATTATACCCTCCAGGTTTAAGGGGGCTTGTATTGGGTTATTTACTTTTCCATACTAATTGTCTTATGGGGTCTAATCTTTTAGTTGTAGTTGTACGATTGTTATGCTTCCATTTCATATGTATTTATATAATTATGTACAACGGTGTGGAAGCTTATTTCCAGGTTTGCCCCTTTTACTTAGCTTATTTTATCTGGTATCTTATCGTATCTGTATCAAGATTTATCTCAATTGGCTGATGATGCTTACTAATTACCCATGGTTTAAGTAATCATACTACACTTTGGTACCCTTTTGGTGCAGATCCAAGTACTAGTTGCCGCCGATGATTCAATGCTTGTGCAGGATTGATTTCTGAGATTGGGTGATCTCTTGGAGCCGGAGTTACCCTTTTTCCTTCTATTTATCTATGTCTAGTCCTTCCTCTTCAAGATGGATTGTATTTTATTATTTAGTACACATAGTTCATTAGTAGTGGATCTTGTACCGACGTTACCGAGTCTTGGGATGGTTGTTGACATACAACCTATATATTAGACTATTTTGACCATTTTATTGCTACTTAAGTCATTGATTCTCAATTTTTTGGATTTTAGGCTGTTTTCCACCATATTAACCTACTACATCTTGCTCCGAACTATGGTTTGGTTTTCCTATTGGCTGGATAGAGTAGGTCCCATCATGACTCATAAATTGGGCCGTGACCTAATATGACACAAGGAATGGGCAATTTGTGCCTCGACATTTAATTCACCAACAATTAATAGCAATCATGTAAAAAAATCTCATTAACATATTATCAAACACACGGTTTTCATTAAAAAATGGACTTGAAAAAAATCTGAGAATGGTACATGCAAGCAATCCAAGTCAAGCATTTTAACTCCAAACATACCCAAGAAACTCCTACTATCACATTTAGATCACCCACAAAAAGGTAATGAAAATAAATTTCATGTGGGAATTTTAACAAACACATTGGGTGCATAAGTTGGGTACTTGTTGCACCCAAGTGCACACGCAAGTGTACGTGGTCTCACCAAGTAGTAAAGTGTACCTTTAGAAGCCAAGTTTTGATTCCACATGGACTTATGACGACAATTATCCAATTCTAGTTTAACTATTGAGAGTAGCACAAGAGTTTTGTAGTTATAAATTGAAAGTAAAATAAACAATGTGGAAAAATAAAGGAATTCAGACAATCAATTGGTGGAAACCAGGGGTTACAACACTGCGAAAAATCATACTAAGCTATTGAACTTCTTCGGTTAAGTTACTTATCTTGGTTATTGATTCACGGTATTGATTTTATGATCATGATCTCTCGACCTCTAATTACCTATCTAACTCAGACCGACAACTACATCGTTGAGCGGGGATGTGAGCACTAAGCTAAACACATTTGTATTTCATCACGTAGTAAACCAAGCAAGGCTTCTAGGTACATCCCTATCATAGATTCTACTTCAAATTCCTTATTTTATAAAAGATTAAGAACCTTACTCTTTTTACCCCCATGTTCTATCATCTTATTACCCCTCCCGAGTTCATAAAAATTACAATAGGAGTATTCTAAGGTTAGATACTCCTTAAAATAGTGATAAAAAGAGTAAATAAACAACCAAATATGATAAATAAACAATACCAAATCAATTCAAAGCAATTGAATCAGGTTCTTGGCCTTAACCCTAGAAAGGGGGCTTTTAACTGCTAATGGACATAACTGTAATCACAATCATGGAATACATATTAAAAATCCATAAACAAACCAAAGTAATGAAAGAAAAAACCCTATTTTAATGGTTTATCATCCCCTCTCCAAGATAAAAATACGTCCAAGGTGTATAACATCAAGTTCAAGTGTCCTAATTATAGGAGGTCAAATCTGCTAATTTTTGCACTAGGTCCGCATCGCGGAGCTCATAGCAAGGACTAGGGTGCGTGAAACACCATAATAATAGAGACACACTGAATTGGGTCCCTTATTAATCTATATATGTGTGGAAACCGTGATACATCCATGGTTTGGGTCGGATACGCACCATGGACATCCAAAATGTCCGTTTTACATCAAATCTTGTCCCGTGATTTCATTGATCCATTCCAAGCCTTTTAGTGTTTTTTTACACTTGACTTACAAATTTTATATCCTTCATAAATAATAATAATAAACTCACCAATCATACTTTAATAAAAATTTTAACACTGTCATCAAGTTGTTCCACACATTTTTAAACAATAAAACCATTATAAACTCATTCAACACATTAGAATCAAACAAGATCTTCTAGACAAACACCTATGTCAAGCTAGTAACACTAGTTTTCTCGTCTAGACTCTAAATGACCAATTTGAATCCAAAATTGTTTAAAAACACATTTAAACATTGTAGTCACATACTTAAACACTTCGATGCTTATTTTTATCATTATTTACTATTAAGCACATGAATTTTCCTCAAAAAAAGGATAAATAAGCTAGGATAACAACACTAAAGTGCATAAAACTACCTTAGATCACCACCCCACACTTAAAGCCTTGTTCTTCCTCGCACAACTCTTTACAATTACCATCATAAGCTGAGGTGACTCCACACTTCTACTACAAGCAAGACACTAGAGCTAGTACTACAATGACTAAACATAATGTAAGTTTCTACACTAAGCATGTTACGTACACAATTGAAAGTTCAAGAATACTACTCCAAAACATATTATCCTCAAGAATTGACTCACCAAGTTTGAAAAATCATGCATATTATTCAATCAAAGATGTTATATAACTCACCCAACTATCATCAAACATGTTACCTCACAATAGGAGAGTTACCCATAATCACTCACATAAAAGCAATTTATACAGAATGGGTACAAAAATCAAATTTTGCTAACTCTCACAAAGAATTCATATGTTAAACAAGATGAACCATAGTCTTGACCTTAGTGTAGTAATACAATAATATCAGAATGTTAAAGCTTAGGATCAAGTAGGTCTTTACGGGTTGTAATGTAAGATAAGGGTCGGGTAGAAACTATTTTGGCTTGTAATAATGACTATCTTGCCTAAGAGCTTTAATACATCACACTTATCATTCAATTAACCTCTAACAACTACTTTATACCATTTTTGTCTACCTTTCAATCTTTCTTCTTTCCTTTGTACCACTCACACCACAACATATCAATTTTACACACCAATAACTACTACTTTGGGGCTTGATATTCACCTTTTCCCTACTTGGATTTCAAACTCCTTACTCAATTGAATTTCAACTAAAGTGCTTACAATTTTTAGATCAAATTAAGGTAAGTCAAAGAAGAGGATTAGGCAACATATGCTGCTGCCAAATAAAAATCTAAAGGCTCAACAGGGCTAACTAGGATTATGCACAATTGTAGTTAAAAATAAGGTATAAAGTTGGCTATCAGAGAAATGCCTATATCATCTTCTAAACCCACACTCTTTATATTGCTTTGCATACATACTAGGCATGTTCTAGTATCAAATGCTACAAGGAATATACAAACAACCTCACACACACATAACACATGCTCAACACAAGCAGGATCATCACAGACTCTCAACCAAACAATAACATGAATTCAACATTAAGCCAACAAGTACAAGAGTCATAATAATAAGCCTAGGAGTCTCAAAAGTAGTTATTCACATAATGAAAATACTCTTTTCATACAAACCCACTTGCATCATACAATCACATATAGAACCAACAAGAATATCCCATATAAAAGTTTTTAAACATTACTCCTAATAATGGGAATTTCCCCACCCCACACTTAAAAATCTACTTTATACTAAAGTATACTCAAAAGTAGAGAAAAATACTTCCCAAGGCCTCTAGACCTAGCTAGTAGCATTATTACACATAAAGAGGGTCTTGGGACCCCACGCATAGTCTTCGCCATGCTCCTTATTTCAGATTTTATGGTACTCAGACTTTCCATCAACCTATGACTCAACAAAAACATAAACTAGTAAGGAAAAAACCAAAAAAACAAAAAATAAAACATATCTTAACTTGGGTTGCCTCCCAAGCAGCGCTTGATTTAGTATCGCGGCACAACTTACATTAACTTTTCCTCTACCTTGAGGATGTAAATTTCACCCTCAACTTTGTATCCATCTTCTTGATCCACTTATAAGGTCGTGGTACAAAGATTATGAAATCGATTAATAAAATGTGCATACTAAACCACTCAGACTTAAAGTGAGGTCTGTTTTTATTATGAAAAATTAAGAATATAGGATTCTTATTTCTCATCTACACACTCACACTATTTCAGATGATTCCTTAGATAAGGCATCGTCTAAACATAGTGTAGAAAAGCGCTTTGAATGAGGCCCAACCAATTCCACTTAAAAAATTACACTATTCATAACACCCTCACTCATATTCACCTTCTCAATTACATCTCAAGAGAAAGATGAGAGTTGAATGGTAGCTATTCTTGTGTCTATTCCATAAATTGTCTAGTATCCTCATCATATTTTTCTTTTCTTAGCATCTATGGACACGGTGGTCATGGTATCTCCTTAACCTACCCAACAACTTTAGTTTTCAAGTACTCAGACTTCCTTGAATTATCAGAAACTTTGTTTGCAATTAGATGGGGAGTCAACTCTCTGCATCCACCTCTTTAATAGTCTTTTGAGCATTGCCCTTAAACCTGAGTGAATCAGGATTTCCCTCAAACTTGAATGAATCAGGATTAGAACCACCCATATTTGTACAATGATACATATTGCCACAAACCACACACCAAATTGTGGTTTTATCCACAAGTCAAAAACAAGCAGGTCCCCTCTAAATGCTTCTATCAAAATCTGGACAAAAATGATCTTGGTAGGGTTCTCCACAAAAACAATAAGAATCATTATCCCTCGAAAACCATCTATCCCAGGTTGCCATGTCAAGAAGTGTGATAATAAAAATTAAAAGGAAATAAGAAGAAAAAACTACTAAACTATATACAACTCAATATAGCTAAACTAAAAATAAGATAGTTGCCTAATTATAAGTCCCCGGCAATAGTGCAAAAAACTTATTGCTCCCAAGAGCACACGCAGGTGTACGTGGTCTCACCAAGTAGTAAATTTTCCCTTTAGAAGCCAAGTATTCATCCTATAGGGACTTATGCTAACAAATATCTTATTCTAGTTCACTATTGAGATTAAAGCGGTGGAATTTGAAAACTAAAGTAAAGTAAACAATGCATAAAATAAATGGCTTAGCCAATCAATGAGAATGAAATCTGGGGTTAAAGCACTATGAACAATCATACTATTCTATTGAACTTAATTAGTTAAGTTACTTATCTTGGTTGTTGATTCGTAGGGTTATCGCATTATCATGGCCTCCCAACCTCTAATCGTCTACCTAACTTGAACATTACAACTACATCATTGAGCGGGGATGCAATAATCCAATTAGATGCATGAAGCTGTCATCCTGCATGTGAAATAATAAAGTATTCTAGGTATATCCCTGTCCTAGTCTCTAATTAAAATTCCTTATTTCATAAAGGAATAAGAACCTTGCTCTATCTATCCTCATGCTCTATCTTCCTATTCCTCCTCCACAAGGTCGACAATATATGTATTCTAAGGTTAGATGCTCCTTAAAATAGTTAAAAAAGGACAAACAAACAGCTAAATATGATAAGCGATCCAAAAAAACTCAATTCAAAGTGAAAGTAAACATGTTCTTAGCCTTAGCCCCAGAAAGGGGGCATTTAGACACTAATACACATAACCATAATCAAAATACATGAATACAGGATAAAATCAATTCAAAAAGCTAAATTAAAAAAATAAAAACCCTAATTGAAGTGTTTTATAGCATCCCTTAAAATTTCCAAGTCATCCAAGGTGTATAACGTCAACTTCAGGTGTCCTATTTATTGGAGGTCAAATCTGCTAATTTTTACACAACGTCCGCATCTCGGAGCTCATATCGAGGACTAGGGTGCACGATGTGCCCTAATATAGAATACACACATATCTATACATTTGTGGAACATACTCTATAACCTTGTTTTTTGTTGGATATGCGCCATGGACATCCAAAGTGTCCATTTTACGTCAGATCTTGTGTCGTACTTTCGTTGATCCATTCCAAGTATTTTTTTGTTGTTTACACTTGATTTCAGGAATATATATCCTTCATATATAATCATAATCAAATCATCAATCATTCTATATCATCGAAAACCATGGATTAGAGCTCAAAACAACACAACATCCAAGACAACGAACTAGAAACTTAAGCTAAGAATATTAGGTTTGGCCCTTTTGATCTTTAACTTTGTTTTGACTCTTGGCTTGATTCAATTAAAATTTTAAAACTATAAAAAGTTGTTCCACACATATTTACACAATCAAACCATTAGGAACTCATTCAACACATTATAATCCATCGAGAACAACTAGACAAACACCTAGCTCAAGCTAGTAACACTAGTTTTCTCGTCTAGACTCTAAATGAACAATTTGAATCCAAACTTGTTTAAAAACACCTTTAAACATTATAATCACATACTTAAAAACTTAGATGATTATTTATATTATTATTTACTCATCGAGCATACAAATTATCCTCAAAATAAGGCTAAATAAGTTAGGATAGAAAAACTAAAGTGCATAAAACCAACTCAGATCAATACTTAAGAATTCCCTCCTGTTCAAATAAAAGCATAACAACCAATAAAAATTATCAACACCAACATCCATTTAATGCCAAAAGTAACTTAAATAAATAAAAATCTTACAACAGAGTATAAGTGATGTGGTTCACCATCGAATCTTTAAGATACTCTTGAAAGAATTTTGCACAAGTAAACACACCTATTTGATTTGATTATTTAATGAAATGACAAGAGAAAGAAAAATTTAGAACCTCTGGAGTTGTAGTTAGATGAAGTGTAAGTGAATTTCTAAATTAGAAGTGAAGAAATTTTGAATTTTTAAAAGAGAGAAATATTGTTCATAAAGATGGAAAAATCAGATGTTGTAGTGTGATAAGAGTTAAAAAATCATTGTGTAAGTGGAAATGGGTCAAATTATATCATTAAAATGAAATTGTTCTTACCCACAAGAAATTTTGACTCAAATGTAAGATCAGACCGGCTGACCTACAAGACAACCTACAAACGCAGGTGCAAAGGTTGAGTATGCAAGCAACAAGAACCAACTAAGCAATGTTCCTGGGAGCTTTCATGTCACCTACATGGCTGGACTACGCATGCAAGTTCCTTGTCTGCGTTTGCAAGTGGAAAAGCCTCCCAAGGTAGAGACATCCTATATTTTTCTTACCACCTGTATAGCATGCATATGTAGGTGCATGACATGCGCCCGCAGGTGGATTTTCCACCATAAGGCATCATGTTAGACACCACTACTTAGACACATATTTCCTAACTTAGGATATTCTCCTGCATTTCCCAAAATACACTACACGTAGTATCCAAACTACTATAAATAACAAAATGGACCTTGGATTGCCTCCCAAGAATCACCTCAGTTATCATTGTGGAATAACGTTATTTCCGATCAATAGGCATACTTAAAGTCTTACAACTCAAACCTAAGCCACTCCGGGTCCACCCACATGATAATGTACTCCGGGTCCACCGACATGATAATGTTTCAATCTTTGCCCATTCACTATGAACTTTCATTTATCATGATCCTCCACATTCAATAAACCCACTTAGATAGACATTTATTACCATATACGGGCTCAACCACTTGCATTTCAGGTTGCCCGTGAAAAGTTTCAACCTTGAATTGAAGAGCAACAAGTTATCTCCTATGTGTAACTTCTTTTTTTAATATCTTAGCATCTGCCACTTCTTTATTTTCTCCTTGTATAACATCGAGCTCTCATATGCCTTTAGTTGGAAATATTCTAACTTATATAATTGGCCCACTCTTGAATCGGAGGCATCCTCCCAACTCATTTTTAACTTACGTAGGGAACATAATGCTTTGTGCTACAAATCAATAGGAAGGACATTCCTTTCTGAACACTAGTTGATAAGAGTGTTAAAAGCCATTTTATACACCTAAAGAACATCAAGTTGTCTTTCTTAATTGGTGTGACAGATATTTATGGTTTTATCAAAGATTAATGTTATCTCTCGATTCAAAATTTCAACTCAGAAACTAGTTTGGGGATGATACGATGTAGAAATCTTATTCTTCACCCCATACTTATCAGCTAATGCACCAAAAATTGTCTTACAAAAGTGTGTTACACCATCTCTAACAATTGCTCGTGGAGTCCTGAACCATGTAAAGATATACTTCGTTAAGAAGAATGTAAGGTTGTTGCTTTTATTGTTTGGTAGATCAATGGACTCCACTATATTTAGACATAATCAAGGCTACCAAAATATACTTGTTCCCATTTAAACGAACAAAGGACCTATGAAGTCAATGCCCTATACATCAAACAACTCTAACTTGAGGTTTGGATTTAGAGGCATCTTATGCCTCCTTGAAATACCCCCTTGTATTTGACATTGAGGACACATTCTGACCAACTAATGAACATCTTTATGGAGAGTAGGTTAATAGTATCCACTTTGAAGCACTTTTACATTCATTCTAATACCACCATGATGAGGACTAAGTTGAGAAGAGGGGAAAGCCTTAAGAATGGCCTGCAATTATGACTCCATGATGCATCATTAAATTATTCCATCTGCACACTCTCTAAACAAGTATGGTTCATCACAAAAGTATTTATTCGCATCAAATAAGAATCTCTTCTTTTAGTAATGGTTGAGATAATTGTGGAGCAAGTCACTCATAATGTAATAGGATAGTCTACATACCAAGGCTCCATACTTCCTGAAAGTTACATGACTAGTTTATCGAGGAAGGTTTAATCAATTTTAATCTCACATAACTTCTCATGATTAAATTCGAGGTGAGAGAGGTGGTCAGCTACTTGATTTTCACAACCCATTTGATCGTTAACCTCAAAATCCAATTCTTGTAGGAGAAATATCCATCTAGTCAATCAAGGTTTTGCCTCTTTTTTCACCATGAGATATCTAAGAGCTGCATGTTCCATGTCTACAACAACTTTCGTACCTAACAAATAAGCCCAATATCTTTCAAAAACATATACCACCACGAGCAACTCTCAATTCATAACTATATAGTTATGTTGGAAACCAATCAACATTATTTTAGCATAGTAGATCAGGTGAAACAACTTTTGTTTTCTTTGGCCAAACACCGCACCTAATGCCACACTACTCTAATCACATATTACTTCAAAAGGCATGGACCAATCCAGAGTCACAATAATAGAAGTAGGGACAGGTATCTCCTTAAGAAAATTACAAGATATTAAACAATCACCATAAAATTCAAAAATTACCCCTTTTTCGAGAAGTTTGGGCTAAGGGTGAGGAATCTTCAAAAAATCGTTGATGGAAAGCTTACAGAACTCGGCGTGACCAAGAAAACTTCAAAATCTTCTTACAAAAATGAGGGAGGTAATTTTGATATCACTCTAAATTACTTCTACGTTTTCTTGATTGACTTGTATGCCCTTAACCAAAATCTTATGGCCAAGCACAATGCTCTTTTTGACCATAAAATTGCATTTTTCCCAGTTCAAGAAAAGGTTTGTCTCCACACACTGCTCAAGGACCTTACTCAACTATTTGATGCATGATTTTAATGAGTCACCAACTATGGAAAAATCATCCATCAACACTTTCATGGTATCCTCTACCATGTAGGAGAATATAGACAACATACACCTTTAAAAAGTAGTAGATGAATTGCATAGCCCAAAGGGCAAGGTTTGAAGGCAAAGGTACCTTAGAGACATATAAATGTGGTCTTCTATTGATCTTTGGACGAATAAATATTTGATTCTAACCTGAATATCTTTCATGAAAAATGTACCATCTATGTCCGGCTAATAGATCTAGCATTTGGTCCATGAAAGGCATAGGAAAATGATCTTTCTTGGTCCAAGGACTCAATTTTTGATAATCCATACATACCCTCCAACCAATGATGAATGGATGGGTACAATATTACTTTTTTCATTTGGGACTACCATCATACCACCCTTATTGGGAATGAATTGGACTAGAATAACCCAGTTACTATTTGAAATCGGGTAGACTTCACCGGCATCAATCCATTTAATAATCTCCTTCTTGAACACCTCTTGCATTGGTGGGTTAAGTCTTTATTAGTGTTCCACACTAGGAACACGATCAACCTCAAACTTAATTTTATGGGTGTAAATGCTGGGATTAACCCTTATGATGTCTTCTATGGTCCACCCAATAGCACAAGTAAAAATTTTCACAATAGACTTTAAGGCCTCCACTTTTCAAGGAAATAGAGCATTCATAATAATAATTGGAAAGGTATTATTCTCACCCAAGAAGATATAACAAAGATGTGAAGGAAATGACTTAAGCTCAAGTTGAGGTGGTTTAATAATAGAAGGTTTGGCGGGTGGGGTCTTCAAGTAAAGATCCAACTTATAAGGATATTTAGTATATAAGCCAAGAGCCGTCAATGAAGCACCACCTCATCATATTCTTCAACCTCCTCACATCCTAAGCTCCACAAGACACCCACCAAGGGGTCATTCACAAAATCCACCTCCATGGTGTTAGTCACTTCATCATCAATCACATCAATCACCGAAATAACTTGTAAATCCATAGTTATTTCATGGATTTATAGAAACTGAAAGAAACCTCCTTATTCTTTACCAAAAACATTATTTCACCACACTCCACATCAAATAAATCGCATCTTGTATCAAAGAATGGAATACTAAGAATTATAGATACCTCCTGATCAATTAACAATCTAGAATGAGAAAGCAGGCCAAAAAAATAAAATGGTCCACCTTCACAAGTACATCATACAATAGACCCATGGGCTTCTTGATCGATCGACCGACCATTAAAATCCTCATTGTAGTTGGCTTGGGTGTACCTAAACCTAGCATCCAAAACATATCTAATGACATCAAATTAATACTCACCCCAAAATCATACAAGGCTTTTCAAAACTTGTACACCCTAATAGTGTTAGGAATAGTGAATGCACCCAGATCTTCTTTTTTACAACCATTTTCCAAGATATTATAACACTATGATTATGTGTCACTTTAATTGATTCAAAATCCATAACTTATTTCTTTGTGACCAAGTCATTCATGAATTCAGCATACCTGTGCACCGCTTGTAAAGACTCCAACAATGGTATATTCACTGATAAGTTACTTAGTTTTTCAAGTTATTTCTTAAACTTGGGCTCATATTCCTTCTTCTTTAGCCTTTGTGGAAATGGAGAAGGAATTTTAATTTTCAGCATTAGAACAACCATATTTTCTTTTGATTTTAAAATATTACAACTAACAATGTGGTTCTTTCTCTCTTTCAACCCTTTCTTCCAATGTCCCTACACTCTTAAATATTTGGCGCATTTAGACTTGGAACATCAACATTTGACTTTTCTAACTACTTTCTCTTTCCATGGCTTATTCATAACTCCTTTTTTCTTGGAGTCTATCAATATTAATGATATCCTTAGCAAGAGTTGGACCGCTCCTAGTGACAGTTTCTATGATGTGAGCAATATTTTTTGGATTAGCTACAGTGTCACTAGGCAATCCACTTTTTTCATTGCATTAAGATAACATGAGATTTGGAACAATTGAGTTTCAAGTTGCTTGATAGAGGCTGAATGTGTGGCAACTCTTTGATTGAGTTGTGAAAAATTGCTCTTTATATCCCTGAACATCCTATCACTTCCTTCGATAGTTATAAGGGTACGGGTAAATTCATTCTCACTCTACACTTCTCAAATCAATGGATTTTGTCTCTTTATCTTTGTCCCAATCATATGGAGGAACACAAATCATGGTCTCTATATTTGTCTCTTAAATAAAACTCTCTATCACATTTTTTATCTCAACAATCTCTATGACTATTATGATTTTTTTCATTCATGGTCATTTTATACATGATTTTTTTCATTCCAACCTTGATTCCTACCTTGCCTTTAATATGTAGGGAAGGAACCTCAATTTGGTTCAACATGAACTAAATTTACTCATCAAGAGATTCCACATCATTATCTTCATAAGCTTTGGCACTCTTAGCAACAATTGCTTGCACTTTATTTGAGGGATCTTCTATTATATATTTGGTGTGAAGATATAGTTGAGTCATCACTTAAGCCATGTTCTTATCTCTGCCTTCTTCCTTTTTCCTTTGTTCTTGACTTACAAAAGATACAGAGGATCCCCCACAAAAACCTAGGTATCTCTTATACGTAGACCTCAACTTTGCTTGTTCACTTGACCTAGTAAAGCTTCCGCAACACCATAAGATTGTTTTATAATAGACCCCTCAACTGCATTATTGACTACCATCTTATTCAATTGATACAATGGACTATAGAAGATTTAGAGAAGAATTTTATCCAGAACCTCACAATTTAGACGTTGCAATAGCTTCTTGTTAAATCTTTGCCAAGCCTCATGTAATGGTTAGCCATTAAGTTGGAAAAAATTAATGATTTCATCCCTTAGTTGCAACATCCGTGATGAAGGAAAGACCTGATCCAAGATTGCTTCCACTAATTCAATTCATAAAGTGATAGATCCCACGGGCAACTCCTATAACCATAAGACTGCTCCTCCCATTAATGAGAATAGGAAATAATGCAAGCGGATTGATTCTTCAGGTATAAGGGCAATATCAAACAACAGATACACATCCAAGAAATTTTCAAATATAGGTTGGACTTTTAATGGGATTGACCCGCCAAAATAATCCCTTTATTTAAAGAACATCATGCTAGTAACGTGAAACACTTCATCCCTTCAGCTGGTGGTATAGGATGATGCTAGATTAGCCCATATCTTTATGGTGATCCTCTTCCTCGAGAAACCCATGAAAAGTAGTAGTATTTCTACTATTTTGGCTCATGGTATTGTGTACACTATGGTCATCACCTGAGGGAGAACAAAAATAATTAATAATGTAAAATAAACACTATGACTATCTCAAAGTGGCTAGTAACACTAATAGAATGAAAACTATGTTTCACTCCTCGGCAATAAAGCCAAAATTTGATAAAGCTTAAATTATACCTCAAAGGTATACACAATCATTATCAATATATTTAATCCAATAAGAGTTGGGATCGAATCCTCAAGGAATAAGAACATGAAATTCAATCTCAAGTGTTAGGAGTGACTAAAAGTTGACTCATAATTCGATATAAATCAAATGAGAAAATAAAATAGAGGGTTTATTTATAACACTTTATAGTTAACAATTTTATCATAGTAAGAACGAAAATTCAAAGCTTAAATGACTAGAGTTAAAACCAAATATGGAATGAGACTTGGGGTTATGCTATAGTTAGTGTAGGTTCATGCATGGGTAATTGAACATTTTTCTAGATTTTTCTAAGTGTCATGGGTAGGCTAGATTTTAGGTATTTAATGTCAATTTGTCAATCAAATGCCAAAATTTGACAAATGGGTTCTTTGAACACCTCATAAGTGTATCTCTTTGAGCAATCTATAACATTAATTTGTATCCTTACATCCAAGAGATACTATTAAATGATGTAAATAAAGTTACTATTCACTCCCATTCCTCACCCTTATCCCCTTTATCAAGGATGATAAGGGTTCAACTGTAAAGTAGGGTTTGCAACCTCTAGTTATTAATTAAAACATGGAATACAAGTGAAACCCAAGTCAATTAGGTTATTAGAAAGATAAGTAAAACAAATCCATAGAATAATCACAACTTATTCAACCATAACTCCAAGCTAAAAATTAGATACTCATAGAGATAGAAAGAGAAGATTTTCCCAAATTCAAAGTCGATTGTTTTAAATGAAATATTAATACAATAACAAAGAGTCAAATTTAATAAAACATAAGAGAGAGTCACTACTTTTACACTTGAGGTTTGACTCTAAGTTTGCAAGGTTAAAAAACTAAAAAATGGAGGTCTAGAGTTGAAAACCCCATTTTAATCCCCAAATTGACATTTTGCAATATTTACAAAATTTTCATTACACTGGTCACCTGCTAGTGTAGGTGCCAACATAGGTAAAGGACCTGCACGCATAGGTCACCTTCATAGGTACCACTAGTCACTCTGATTAATCACTTGCATGTGCAGGTGGCTCCCAACTTTCCTAAATGAGATTTTTAGCTTTTTATCTTCACCTTTTGCACTCTGACTTACTCGTATAGCTAGCGCAACCCTATTTTAATTCCTTACCTACATAAATGAGCATTATAACATGAGAATTACCTTAAATAAATGGTTAAATATGATAATAAAACTTATAATGTGCCAACAAGTTATCAATTTACACTTATGCTAACATATTAAGGCCCTCTAATTCATACATCTAACATGAGATAACTATCCAAAATAAAGTAATCATAAAAGAAAGGAATCAGAATCATACCTCTAATCTCACTACCAGTCCAAAAACCAATGTATCATGAATTAACAATAATAATAACAATAACAATGTAAAGTAACTGGCTAGACTAGATAAATAATACCTAATTAGACCTTTTATAAACTACCGCCGACATAGGCTTGAAAGGTTCAATCAATATTTAGCAAACAACAGTCAGAATCTATACCTATGCAACCCCCCATAAGGCTGATAGATAGAAGCACCACATAATACTCTGCAAGAAACACTCATACATATACCTATGCAACCTCCTAAAAGGCTGATAGGTATAGGGGATACTGATGCTAGGCAATGCCTATGCATGAATTAATGCTAAGTAAGTCCATAGTACCATAACTGATCAAAGTACCAAAAAGTAACCCGGTGTATACAACTCCTCAAGATCAATGGCTTGCAAAGGCAGGACCGATGACGACCTTTCTTCTCCAGCATAATGGCTCAAAGATGAAAGAGCTTCTAGGGTTTGGGAGTACCCATATACACCAACCTAATCCTAATCCAGAATTTCCAATCACTATCATCATCATCAATCCACTATGTCCAGTATAAAATATATATAAATATACATATAAAATATTCGGACTAGCATCATGGCTAAAAGAGTATAAGTCTATAAATCCATTATCCTAGGTAATCTCTAGGACTAAATCATCATAAAAGTGTAAAAAGGATCAAAATCTCTCTCTCGATTGAGGTAAATAATAGTAGTGAAATCTTGGACAAGAATCTATCCAGTCAATCTTTAAAACATGACTTTTAGTCTCAAAGGCTCATCAGTTATTCATTAAGAAGGTACGATTCCCATTATGAAGAAGTTCATTTTAAAACTAAAAAACAGGAATAAATCATTTTTTATGAAAATAATAAATAAACCATAATTTTAGTTGGAATCGTACCATCTACTATCTAAATAATCGTGAATGTACCAAAACTATGCATGCCATCTCCAGTATCAAAATAATATGATTATAAGCATCAATATGTCAATAACTATGTATACTTTCTTTAGAAAGATAAAACACTTCCTAGAATCCAACTAATATCATAAACACGACCTTGGACCCAATAATACATATTTAACATAACCATAACATCATAATCTAAAAAAAAAACATTACAATCCACTGAGTCACATAGAAACTTTATACTAAAGGTTCATTAGTCTCAACTATGCCTAACACGATAACATCCTAAGGTAATAGGATCATGGAAGCAAAATAAGTATTTCACCTTAAGGGTCAATTACCCTTCTAGCCCCCAAATTCATAAATTTGACTAAGTCACGTTGTTCTACCCACAATCATATCCTAACGTCCCTATTTTACATGCAACATAAATCAAACACCATCTTAGGAAGAAGATTAGACAGAATCCTACCACGATGTTGAACCACAATTCTTGAATCATCCATCTTTGCCCCACGATCTCAATATTCTGCCATGCTATCAAAATAGTAATCTACACGCCATTAGGAGTAAAATGAGACCCATGTTGCTATAATAAGGGTGGGGTCAAATGTTGGGTAAAAAATGGGCCTCTGGTCCCTAAATGGAATCCAAAATTGAACTCATCATGAGGTCCTCCAAAGAATAAAGAATGTGTGCTCAAAAGTTGAGCACAAAGAGGGACTCAAATCAACCCTCAACATTTAAGAATTTAATACCTAATTTCTAAGAATTTTACCATTAATTAGGATAAAAATTGAAGGGGAATTTAATAGGAAATTACCAGAAGACTTAGGTTATCTTACCTTAAATTATGTGGATGATTTCTTACTTTTTCCTCTCTTTGATCTCTCCATTGGGTGTAAAAACTCGTGGAAGAAAGGGTAGAAATTGGGGTGGGGAAAATCAGGTGGGAAAAAGGTCATTTAAAGCCATCAGCAGTCGCTTAAGCAACTCCAACATCGATTAAGCGATTTGGCAAGGACGATAGATACTGTTTAAGCAACTGTCAGGCCACTTAAGCGGACACTGTAATTGCTTAAATGACCATTCAACGAATAGTTAATGTCACTTAAGAGATACCATGTTGTGTATGCGATGAATGCTTAAGCAGTCATATGATTACTTAATCAGTCACATTAGTGACCTGATGCACCAGATTTTTCTAATTCCACAATGGACTTCAATCGGATGCTCAAGATCTATTAGGAACCACGTGCGCACAAACAAAATATGGTATCATATAAAATTTGATGTTCCGTACTCAATTGAACCATCAAAACTTTCATCCGATATCATTTTGACAAAGTGTGAGGCCCACACTTATAGTTTCATTTTTCACATAATCTGCCCAATAGCCCAAAATGAGTCTGCAACCCTTAGGACCTGAACCAAGGGTTCCCATAGCCTAAAATCAATGATAGCATTGTTAAAAATTTCATCCAATGTCATCTACTAGAATTTTTGGTCTGTGACCAAATCCTAAACAACCAAAGCTCCAAAATAGGGAAATGAGCCTAAAATCCAAACAAAATGTCCAATAACCAAACCGACAATTTTGACAAGTCATAAATAACCTATAGTCATTGTGGGAAGGCTCAAAATAGACAAAATGGATACAAGTTGAGGAAATGATCAGGAGGGTCATTACAATATCCACTACTAAAAGGACATTCATCTGCAAAAGTCAATGGGTATAAAGATCATAAAATCATGAAGGGATGATGTACTGGGCCCGCATAGTTTGAGCACGACTCCCCAGATAACATCCAAGAAGAGATAACACTTCTAAGAGATTTTTCTATAGCTATCACTTTTTCCACAATCTTTATTTCTTCACTTCTCAAACAATAAAAACTTAACCTTAACCACTAACTGTCCACCAACTGAACTGAGGAAGGCTAATACACACTAATCCAAACCATGCCATGCTGACATCACATCGATACCAGCACAATCAGGTGAAAACTCATCCAAGCCATAGGTAAACCAAGGTATTAGGCATGCAACCAACTCAAAATCCAGTTATAACCTTCTTTTGCCTTTATGAAGCTACTATCTACTCTAAACCAAGTAAAAAGTCACCTGAGGCCTATCCACGCAACCATATCATACTAACCTCGAAGAACTAAAGTTGAAATACTAAACGTCCATAATGGAAAACATAAGAATAAGCCCATAAGGCACTACCTGGGCATACAAATGGAGATAACCAAGGTTTGCAATCTTTGTTAATGATACAACTGGCCTGAATGACCATCAAAACTAGAATCTAGGAGTTCAAAGAACATCACTCCGCAATGATCAATCCTATCTAGGATGTTTCTCCAACTGAGGAATAAGCGATACTACATCAAACTTACACATATTACTCTTATTGAGTAAATTATCCAAAAATACCGACAAAAATTAAAAATCTAAGGTCAAATCTAAAGGAACTAATAACATGTTCATAGACTATCATCTGAACACCTATAAAACACAATCCATCTGAACTAAAAAAGACCAAATAGGTAATAAAAGAGTAGGATTAGCCACCCTATAAATGAAATCCCAACTGAAGTAAATCATAAAACGATGGTTGGACCTAAGCTCTAAAACTTAAACTATATTTTTGACACCAAAGAATGAACCGCTCGATCTTAACTACCCAAACCAAACCTGAGAATGGGTAAACACCCACACTCCAAATATATCATAATCTCCAAATCACCATTCAAAGCCTCAAATCCAAAAATAAGTTGAAAAGTCTAATCTAAGGCCAAATACCCAATCGACCATAGTATCTAAATAGACATATCCTTACTGAAATATGTCGAACCAAAATTGAAAGATATCCAATGAAAAAAATCACAATAGAGGACAAACCACTGGCTGAATGAATAGTCAATCAACTCTATATTTGCTAGAGGGCATAAACCACAAAAGCATACTCATGAACTCACTAAGGATACATGCACTAGTCATAGACAAAAATCTAACGACTCAAAGAAATGTAACCTTAGCCAAAAACTGGTCAATCTTGTACCACAACTCAATAATAAATACCTAACTATCAACTTAAGAAGTAGCCACAGGAAAGATCACACATCTCTACCTCTTGAAAACACATGATGACAAGAACAAAATCATGGCATGAATAGAGTATCCAACTCTGTACTAATACCAAGAATAACTATCATTAGGAGATAAACCCAAAAAATATGAAAGAAAAATACAAAACCTCTCGACATCAACATCAAAACCACTACCGGATGATGAACAAGTCAAATTAGAAAATGGACCCAAAACTGGTCAACCTCGAAAGTGGTCTACACAACCCAATAAATAACTCTAGACCTATAACATAACCATGAAAAGTCAACTTAACTTTAGTATCATCATCCATTCCACATTAGTCTAGCCTTAACAATAGAAGAAGAAAACGTCTAACCTTATCTCATTATAGGAGAGAAATCATCCAACCAAGCAGGCCGCCCAAGCCAATAAATAAAAACAACAATGAAGGGAGCTTCTAACTAGATACTAACTGTCCAAGTGTTTACCGATCAAGGATCGATCAACATAAAATAATGACTAGAATAACAACAATGATATAAATATCAATATAAAGGATAGGCGGTACAAAAATAAAATCAACAACAAGTACTATTATAGGGCCATAATAAGGCTAATATGATAAGGTAAATGGGACTCAAACCAAAAAAGCTACACCTATAGGGGAAAATACCAATACTAATCCACTTCATCCACTAGTAAAATAAATAATCTATGGGGGTAGTCATATAAACCAACCATCGATATAAACCTACCAATGCATACAAATCATCGATGGGTAGGAGAACCCTAATACACATAAATAAAAATAAAATGATAGGAAATAAAAGTGCACCTATCACGGAAAAATTCTAAGTCACATTCCTGACGAGTCTAAGGGAGAATAATTTTGAATGGGTCCTACTCGGACTAACTGTATGAATTACCAACTATGACACTATGAATACTACCTCTAATAGATGCGGCCAAAACACTCTAAGACTAGTCTAAATAATCTAAATGACCATAAATCCTACATCGGTGCACTTTCTAGACCAGCGACTGATCTCTCTACAGTCGTAACAAACCCCTAAAGCCCTAACCTAGAAAAAAAATTAGCTAACTCCAAATGGTTTACCAAATTATGTCAAGGGCACTCTGTAATGCCCCGACTCTGCACCTTAGACGTCACATGATGCTTATAATCATGAAGGACCATAAGCTAACCCATGACGGGTATCTGCTGTAAACACTAAATAATAACACTATAATAATGAGAAAATTAGGTTGAATCTTTCATAAAGTTCATAACTAAAATAAAATACAAATAAATAAATACTGGAAACTAAACATCTATCTAAAATAGTCTAGTTTGAAACCCTCTAATTGTCTGAATATGGAGTTAATTGGACAAGTCCCAAACTAACTCCGTCTACTGAATACTGAAATACTTAAATCATAACTCTATCCTCGAACTATGAGGATTCACCACTAAATATGTTGATACTAAAATTCAGGGATGATAAGTACGTTCAGGAGCTCGTGTGTCTAAACCTATGATATAAGATATCATAGAACAAAGAAAGAGTATGTGTCGTTACTTTGAATATACTGGTATGCCAAGTAAGGTAGGATGATATGCAAGGGTTTATATGCATAAACAATAACTATCTGAGTAATATAAATATAACTGAATGAGAGTATATGTATATTTAAAACTGCTGTAATTACTAATTTTGCAATGCTGCATATAAATCTACTTTATTGTACTGAGATCACCGATAATCAAATTACTGATAACTGGGTGATTATTTCTAACAGTTCTGATTCAGTGGAACCGAACTTAGTTTTATATTGAGATGGGTGACTGTATTTGACAGTCTTAATTCTGAGAACTTAACAGAGGATTTATATTGAGTCTGAAACTGAAATTGTAATCGTGGAAGTGTTTATCTAACCTACATACCCCAATTATGAACTGAGTTGGGGTTCAACCTGTGACCCAGTTGGAAGGTTGTTAGAACCTTGCCAAGGGATACTAACAATAGCTATGAGTTAACCCTCTATAGAAGGAAGATATTTTGTCAATCCTCGCTGGCAGGAAGACTCGTATGATATGTATCAGCCTTTCTCTGGCAGGAAGATATCTCAACCTACGCTGGCTATGTAGTTTTATAATGCAGGGATTGCTACTAAGGGTCAAACCCTCTGCTGTTTGGAATGCCCCCATCCCTGGGTTCGCTCGGTGCTGATTCATACTCCCAACTAAATAGACACTTAACTGATTTCTAGACTATTCTAGGCTTGAATGAACTGTTACTGGTCGTGCTAACTGACTGAACTTGACTGAATTTTTTTGAATTTCTTAATACACTGAGTTCTGTAACCGACTGAGTACTACAGTACGTGACATCAATGAGACTATTCTGAAGCTACTATAATTCTAGGTAAACAACTAGATTTTGATTATTGAATACCCAAGGACTTGTTAGCATTGAAATTAAAACATGGTGTGGTCATAATAACATAACAATAGTAACCTGTTAACTATGGTTTATTTTAAATATTTTGTCATACACTTGAGAAGCATGAATTTGTGCACATAATGAAATCAACGTGCAAGCATCATGATCACAATCCCAACTTACAAATTCAAGGGATTTTTAACATAAATCCACATAACACTACACACATGTTAATTACTTAGCATAAAACTTGTGATAATTCATGGATTAAAATCCAAGTAACATTACAGCCATGAATACAATCAAATTCAACATAAAATTCTTGAAGGCAATCAACTTGCAGTTTTAAAAGAGGTTCTTGAACTACAAGGGTGGAAGGAAACCCTTGGATGAACACATAACATACCTTGACTATTAATTTTGTGAAGATTGTGGTGAGTTTTTGAGACTTGATTCTTGATCTTGATGAAACTAGGGCTTGTTCTTGGGATGATTTTTGAGAACAATGAATGTATTTAGCCCTTTGGAATATTAAACTTCATGTTAAGAATGAATAGTGTAAGGAAAAAATGACCCATTTTCTCCCATAAACTCGAATAAAATAATGTTGGATGGGGTCCCCATCGCGTTGCGACCTCTGCTTGGGTCAAGCGGCCCTTGTGGTATGACCCCTGCTTGGGTCAACCAGCCATCGCGGTGCGACCCCTGCTTGGATCAACTTCCCTCACTGGGTGGGCCTATCTTTACCCTTTATTGTTTTGGACATCCAAACTCATCCTTACACTAGTCCAAAAAATTTGAAACTCATCTGAGATGACCTATAAGTGACCCCGATCATGAATTAATTTGAAAATAACTATTATTTTGTGGGGTCTTACATTATCTCCCCTTTGGGAACATTCATCCTCGAATAAGATTGACTAAGGTGAGAATACATACAAACTTAGTTTAGATATTTATCTTACACAACTAAAGCATGATTACCAGATTAAAACTACTGATATACTGAGTTTCCATACTAGACACGCATTATCGAAGCATGACTAAATTTTAAAGGCATGATACATAACTGAACTATTTCATGATGATATGTATGATATGAGAATACTATGTAACTGAACCAATAAAAAGTTTATAAAGGTAATCTGACATAGAACTGAGTAAATTTAAGGAAAACTGTTACATTAAGCTGAGCTTGATTTTATGGAGAAGTGTTAGGGATACTTGGTCTGCATATATTCTTCTACTTTCCAAGTAGATCCTTAGCAGATCAATTCTTCCAAAGAACTTTGACTAGAGGACCACCTTCTTTGTTCCTCAGTCTGCGAACCTGATAATAAAGAATTTCGACTGGAATTTCCTCCTAAGAGAGACTGTTCTGGACATCAATGCCCTCTATCGGGACTATAACTACTGGGTCACCTGTGCGCTTCTTTAGCAAGGAGACATAAAACACTGGATGCACTGAATCTAAGTCTGAAGGAAACTCAAGCTTATAAGCTACCTTCCAAAATGGCTGAGAATTTGGTAAGGACTGACATACCGGGGACTGAGCTTTCCCTTCTTGAAAAACCTCTTTACTCCCTTCATGGGAGATATCTTACGATAAACATAATAACCAATATGAAACTCAATATCTTTTATTCTCACATCTACATATGATTTCTATCGCTCCTCTCTGATTAACTAAACCTTCTCTAAGATATCAAATACTAGGTCAGGCCCTAATACTGCGGCCTCGCCTACTTCAAACCAACCAATGAGAGATATATATCTCCTCCCATAAATCACCTCAAATGGAGCCATCTAAATACTATAATGATAACTAGTATTATATGCGAATTAGATCAAAGGCAAGTGGTCATCCTAACTACCTTTAAAATCAACAATGCAGGCTCTTAAAATTATCTTCTAGTGTCTGAATGGTCCTTTCTACTTGACCATCTATATGAGGATGAAAGGTTGTACTGAGGTGAAATTGGGTACCAAGACCCTTCTCGAAGGCTTTCCAAAAGTGAGAGGTTAACTGCGTACCTCTATCTGAAATGATGGAATACAAAACTTTATGCAACCTAACCAACTCTCTGACATAGAGCTTTGAATAATACTTGGCTGAATAAGAGGTATGAACTGGTAAGATGTGAGCTGATTTGGTCATCCTATCCATAATGACCTAAATAAAATCATGCTGACGGCGAGTACGAGGAAAACCCATCATAAAGTCTATGTTCATTTCTTCCCACTTCCAAGTGGGAATATTGAACTCCTATATAGACCTACTAGGATTATGATGCTCAATTTTAACTTGCTGACATATAGAGCACTTAGCCATAAACTCTGCAATGTCTCTCTTTATCCCGCTCCACCATTAGACTTCCTGCAAATTGCAGTACATCTTGGTGGCCCCTAGGTGAATCAAGTAATACACACCATGTGTTTCTACAAGAATTCTGTACCTCACGCCATCCATATATGGCACACAGAGTCTACCCTGACAACACAACACACCATCTTTCCCTTAGGAGAAAACCTCTACCTTTTGATCTCTGACCGACTCTTTCAAATTAACTAGACTGGGATCTCTATATTGCTTCTATTTTACTTTAGAAACCAGAGACGATTCTAAACTATTATGCCTCCATATGCTACCCTCTGCTAAATTAACTAAGAGGATACCTAGTCGGGAAAGCTGATGAACTTCCTGAACTAACTTTGTCTTACCATCCTCTACATGAGAAATACTAATAATAGACATCCTACTGAGAGAATCATCCACTATATTGGCTTTTCCTAGTTAATTCAGAACACTTAGGTCATAATTTTTTACCAACTCTAGCCACCTCCTCTGATGCAGGTTCTAGTCTTTTTGAGAAAACACATACTGCAGGCGTTTATGGTCCATGAATACATCAACATTTACCCCATACAAATAATGCCTCTAAATCTTTATGGAAAACACTAAAGTTTCTAACTGAAGATCATGAGTAGGGTAATTCTTTTCATGGGGCTTAGGTTGTCTAGTGGCGGAGGCTATGACCTTATGTCTCTGTATCAAAACATACCCTAAACCAACTCTAGAAACCTCACAATATACCACAAACCTATCTGAACCATCTGGTAAAGTCAAAATTGGGGTTGTAGTGAGTCAAGTCTTCAACTCATGGAAACTTTTCTCACATGAATCTGACCACTGAAACTTGACTTCCTTCTGAGTCAATCTGGACATGGGGGATGCAATAGATGAAAAAACTTCCATAAATTAATGATAATATATATCTAAACCCAAGAAACTCCTGATATTTGATAGAGAAATAGGTATGGATGAGTTTCTCACTACTTCATTCTTTTGAGGGTCAACTCTAATGTCGTCACCAAAAATGATATAACCAAGGAAAGCTACTGACCTTTGCAAAAATTCAAACTTACTAAATTTGGCAAACAATAGGTGGGTTCTAAGAGTTTGGAATACTATTCTGAGATAGTCTGCATGATCATGTTCACTGAGGGAGTAGACAAGGGTGTCATCGATGAAGACTATGATGAACATGTCCAAGTAATGCTTGAACACGCGGTTTATCAAGTCCATGAAAGCTTATGGGGCATTGGTGAGACAAAATGACATGACTAGGAATTTGAAGTGACCATACAAAGTTTTGAAAGCTGTTTTTGGAATGTCACATTCTTTGACTCAGAGCTGATGATAGCCTGATTTGAGGTCTATCTTAGAAAAGTTGCTAGCACACTGAAGTTGGTCAAACAAGTCATCATTTCTGGAAAGTGGATACTTATTCTTGACCATGACTTTGTTCAACTGATGGTAGTCAATACACATTCTAAGAGAACTGTCTTTCTCATGCACGAATAAGACTAGTGTACCCCACGAGGAAATGTTAGGTATAAATAATACCTTATCTAGGAGATCCTTCAACTATTCTTTTAGCTCTCTGAGTTTAGCTGGTACCATTCTTTATGGAAGAATGTAGATAGGCTGAGTATTTTGAAAAAGGTCTATTCCAAAGTCAATTTCCCATTCGAGAGGGATTCCAGAAAGATCTTCGGGAAACACATCTGGAAATTCACATGATACTAGAACTCACTAAAGATTAGAAGTCTCGAAACTAGAATCCTTAATTCAAATAAGATGTTAGACACACCCCTTAGATATCATTTTACTCTCTCTAAGGTAGGAAACAAGCTGACCCCTAAGTATTGAAGTACTACCTATCCATTATAGGATAGATTCATTTGGAAACTAAAAATAGACAATTCTGTTTCTACAGTCAACTGAAGCATAGCATGAATGAATCCAGTCCATGCCAAGAATAATGTCAAAATATGTCATCTCTAATTCTACTAAGTCTTCTAATGTAACTTTCTAAGATACGATAATCAGATGGTTCTTGTATATCCGTCGAGCTATGATAGATTTACCTAGTAGGGTATAGACTGAGAAGGGATCTACTAGGATTTCAGGATTGACTCTGAAGTCAACAACTATATAAGGAATTACAAATAACAAGGAAGCTCCTGTATCTAGAAAAGCATAAATATGTAAATGATAAACTTGTAATGTACCAGTGACTACATTATGAGAACTTTCCGGATCCTATCAAGACTAAAATGCATAGAATCTGTTTGGGCGTTGTCCATTATGGCACTAGAAGTGGCACCCTACTGATTCGGGTGACCGAACTAAGCTGGGGGACGATTATGCTGACTTTGTGAACCCACCTGAGGACACTCTCTGACCATATGACCTTGCTTTCCACATCCAAAGCATACATCACTGCCATCTCTGCAGATACCCTGGTAGTTTCTACCATACTTCTGGCAAAGAGGATTTGTTTGGGCACTGCTAACACTACCCTGAGGTTTAGGGCCTGGTGCCTTATTTTTATTAACATCTCTGAATTTTTGCACTGGAGCAATGGATGAGGATGAAGCTGGAACTAAATATTTCGGGTGGAACTGAGAACGATTAGCAACCTCTGACTTATGCTGAGTAAAATTAAAGCTACCTATTTTACCTCTCTTGTTCTCCCCCTTCTTCTCCTTATTCTTAGACTCATCTAACTTTTAAGCATGGACATGAGCCTAGATATGTCAATCTCCATAATTAGCATTGCATTCCTACACTCATTGACCACACTACTAGACACACCCGACATAATCTTACTCATCTTAGATTTTCTATTCGCTACCACATGAGGGGCATATCTAGCTAACTGAGTAAACTTGAGAGAATACTCCTTCACTATCATGTTTTCCAATTACATGTTAATAAACTCCAAAATCTTAGCTTTCCTCAACTCCAGTAGGAAGAACCTATCAAGAAAAGCAGTGGAAAACTCCTTATATTCTATAGGCCCGCATCTGCAGCCCTATTTGCCTTCCACTACTTGAACTATGAGCGAGCCACATCCTGCAACTGATACGCGGCCAACTCAACACTCTCACTAATACTCACCCCCATAATATCTATGACCTTTTGCACCTGATAAGAAATTCATGTGGGTCTTCAGCTGACTTAGACCCTGTAAATGATGGGGGATTCATTCAGGTGAAGTCCTAAATCATGGTCGCAGTAGTATTGGCCACTAAGTTGGCCTAAAGAGTAGTTGGCTGCTTATTCTGGGCTGCTACAAAATAGTCTAGGGTGGTAAACACAACTCTAAATTTTGCATGGGAGATATGCTCATCCAAGGGATAAGCCTGAACAGGCTGAGGTGCTGGCTTGTTTCCTGTTTTTCTTTCGTTGGTTCTTTTAGGAGGCATATTCTATAAACAGATGGGGAAAACTAGATTAGAATGAGATTTTGACTTAAGATCATGCTCACTCACATGATATTAACACTGAAAGATGGGAAACTTTTTATAAAATGCCTTATAGCCTCCTGTCTATAAGTGTGTCATGATACACACCATGCACAAGACTCAACTTAATGCGGCTTTCATACTTTCTTAGACAATTTGGAACCTTAGGCTCTGATACCAAGTTTGTAACACCCCAAGTCTGCACGCCGAACGTCACACGGTGCTCATAATCCCGAAGGACCACAAGCCAACCCATGACTGGTACCTACTGTAAACACTGAATAATTACATTGTAATAATGTAGAAATTAGGGTGAATCTGCCATAAGGTTATAACTGAAATTAAATACTAATAAAAAAACTAGAAATAGAATATCTGTTTGAAATAGTCTAGTTTGAAAGCCTCTAACTGTCTGAATATAGAGTTACCTAGGACAAGTCCCCAACTAACTCCGACTACCAAATATACTGAATACTGAAATACTTAAATGATAGCTATTTCCTTGGACTATGATGACTCACTACTAAATCTGTTATTGCTAAAAGTCTAGGCTGCTAAGTATGGTCAGGAGCCCATGCGTCTAAACCTATGATATAAGACATCATAGCATAAAGAAAGAGTATGCGTTAGTACTTTAAATGTACTGGTATGATAAGTGAGTTAGGATGATATGCAAGGGTTCAGATGAATGAATAATAACTGGCTTAGTAACATGAGTATATGTATATTTAAAACTACTGTAATTACTGATTTTGCAATGCTGCGTGTAAATTAACTTTACTGTATTGATAACATCGATAACCAAATTACTGATAACTGGGTGACTATTTCTGCCTGTTTTGATTTTGTGGAATTAAACTTAGTACTGTACTGAGCTGGGTGACTATGTCTGACAGTCCTAATTCTGAGAATTGTACTGAGGATTTATATTTAGTCTGAAACTAAAACTGTAATTATGGAAGTGTTCATGTAATCGACATACCCCGATTATGAACTAAGTTGGGGTCCAACCTGTGACCCCAGTTGGAATGTTGTTATCACCTTGCCAAGGGATACTAATAATAGCTAGGAGTTAACTCTCTTTGGCAAGAAGAAATTTTGTCAACCCTCGCTGGCAGGAAAACTCATAGGAGATGTATCAACCCTTATCTAGAAGGAAAATATCTCAACCTATGTTGGCTACGTAGTTATGTAACGCAGGGATTGCTACTAAGGGTTAAAACCTCTTCTATCAGGAATGCCCCTATCCCTAGGTTTGCTCAGTGATAATGCCTACTTCCAACTGAATAAATGCTAAACTAATTTCTAGACTGTTCTAGGCTTGACTGAACTATTACTTGCCATGCTAATTGACTGAACTAGACTGAGTTCACTGAGTTCTATTGACTGAATAAATACACTAAGTTATGTAACAGATTAAGTACCACTGTACATGACATCACTGAGACTATTCTAAAGCTACTATAATTCTAGGAAAATAACAAGATTTCAGGTATTGAATACCCCCAAGACTTGATAGCATTGAAATTAAAACATGGTGTGGTCATAATAACATAACAATTGTAGCTTGTTAACAATGATTTCTTTTAAATATTTTGTCATACACTTGAGAGGCATGAATTAATGCAAATAATAAAGTCAACATGAAAGCATCATGATCATAATCCCAACTTACAAATTCAAGGGTTTTTTTAACATAAATCCATATAACACTACACACATATTAATTACTTCACATGAAACTTGTAATAATTCATGTATTAGAACCCAAGTATCATCGTAGTCATGAATACAATCAAATTCAACATAAAATTCATGAAGACAATCAACTTGTAGTTTTAAAAGAGGTTTTTGAACTCCAAGGATGGTAGGAAACCCTTGGATGAACACATAACATACCTTGACTAGTAATTTAGTGAAGATTGTGGTGAGTTCTTGAGACTTAATTCTTGAGATTGATGAAACTAGAGCTTATTCCTGGGATGATTTTTGAGAACAATGAGTTATTTAGCACTTTGGGATATTAAATTTCGAGTTAAGGCTTAACAATGTAAGGGGTAAATGACCCATTTACCCCCAGAAACCCAAATAAAATAATGTTGGACGGGGTCCCCATTGTGTCGCAACCCCTGCTTTGGTGAAACAGCCTTCGTGATGTGACCCCTTCTTGGGTGAAGCAGGCATCTCGGTGTGACCCCTGCTTGGGTCAACTGACCCTTGCAGCACTGGCCTATCATGATCCTTTGCTATTTTTGACATCAAAACTCACCCTTACACTAGTTCAAAAAATCCAAAACTCATCTGAGATGACCTACAAGTGACCCTGATCATAAATAAATTTGAAAATTGACATGCTAAGGTCAGAAATGTTGAAAATAAGATCCTTTAATCTTGAAGTCTAAATATGATTCTAATCCTTGACACTTCGCTGAAATTTTCTAAGTTTGAGGCCAATTCTGGCATGCTATTTAGGACAAAAATAACTAGGATTTTTCAGGGTCTTTACATACACCTTACTGAAATGACCATCCTTCCCATAATTGTAACAAACCTCAAGGACTCTAGGCGGGCGAGGGGTATATGCTAACTTTATCTAAACAACGAACTTGCATCTTGGGAACTTTTTTGACCAATGTCATATCTCACCACAACCAAAACCAACTCTTGGAATACTCAAAGATATTTTCTCTCCTATTCTAGATTGACTACTTCAACTTGATGACCTATATTAAAAACTCTACAAAGTCCAAAAAGAACTCCGTCTGCTATGATCACCGCACCTAATATGAGAGCTACCACTATCTATAATGCTACCTGCATAGAAAAAATAGGCTATAAGTAATTATGACCCCTGCCGAGAGGATCCTCACTCCCTAATGGAATACTAGTAGCACTATACTAATAACATAACTTGTAATGGCCCTCTAGGTCATTTTCTTTATTTCTACTTATTTTTTCCATTTAGAACTTTTCTATAGCTGCCCATAGTCACTCATTACTTGCAGGAGCTGATAGCGTGATTACTGAGTATTTATTTGTTTTTAGAGATAATTCTCTATTTTGAAGTCTTTGTTCGTTCAAATTGGATACCAGGCAAAAATATCAGTCAAATGACCTCGTATACCAATTTTGACCATTCCAATAGCTCCTGAACACTAATTTTAGGTTAGGTGGACCATTTGTTCAGGTCTCAAGGCTCCTGAACTCATTTAATAATATTGGCCACAAATTAAGAAAAATGAAAAATTGGTGTAGGACCCATTTTTAATTGAATCGATCTTGACTAGAAATTATAAATGCACCATTTAGTTCAAAATGTTAAATTTGATAGGTTAGCATAGTTTATTTGTGTATATGCGACTCCGAATGAATCTCGATGGGTTTGCTAAGACTTTGAAAACAAGCCTCAACTGGTGTCTGGTCTATCGCATACGCAATCAGCCGATCGTTTAACTGACCTAGCTTGTCACATTGGTATTGTGTAAACAAGGCACGTGTCACATAAGCGAAAAACACTTAAGTGATATCAACATCACTTACACAAATTCTACTAAGACAGTGTGTGTCGCTTAAGTGACACTTGGTCGCTTAAGCAATATTTATAGGCCCGGGAAGGGTATAAATACCCTACTTAATCTAATTTTCAACATTTTTCATCAATTCTATAGAATTGTGAACCCTAAAAAGTGGAAATTGTTAGGAAAAGCAATTGTGGGTGATTGTGGGGCTTTTGTATAATTAATTTATGCATTTTTTCTTTGAATTTGTGGCATGATTCCATTAATTTTATGGTTGATTGCTCTATCTTTTCATAAAATCCATAGAATCTTGGTGGCTTGATTGTATCACCATTAGAGCTCAAAATTCATCTTTTTTTATTGTAAATAATCCTTGAGCATAGAGGATATTGTGTTGGTTTTGAAAGTGTTATTTAATAAATAGGCCCCACATGGAATTTTTATTTAATTTGGGCGCAAAACATAACAGAGAAATATGGATATTATTGTTTTTATTTTGATGAGTATATTGTGCTTTTGATAGTGTATCATATTGCAGAAGCTTCTTGAAAATGGAAATTGGTGGTTTAGCAGATTTTCAGACTTTTCTTAGACATCCAGTTAGGCTTGGTTTACCCTCTTCATAAATTAAGATATTTCATAGTATTATTATGATATTATTCTATATATGGGGTAAAATTTAGGTTTTGGAGGTATGACTAAAAATATTTGAGTTATTAAAACTATTTAAGCTATCTTGAAACTGTAATTTAGGCATAATTGACATAAGTTGCTCATGTTTTAGGAGAAGTTTCTATATTAGGGATTATTAGGGCTTATTTAACATCTAGAATTGAGTTTAGATAGCTTATACTAGTTTGGGGTAGAATTTACTTAAAATGGATTTCGGGGATCAGAAGGGGGCCCCTTCTGCCCACCTTGGCTGAAGATTTGTGTTAGCGTTTGAGGACTCATTTATGCATGATATACCCTTAATAATTCTTGTTTTTCAACTTTGAATATATTATATGCTTATTGATTATGCTAGTTTGGTAATTGAGAGTTAGTACTAATTTCGGGTATGTTTTGGTGGATAATTATGGTGGTTTAGTGATATGGCTTATGATTGTACCTTACTTATATGGACTATTGATATTTTCTAATAACATATGATTCCTAATTTGAGCCAATTGATTCTACTAATGATATATATATATATATATATATGAGTTTCGGTTCATGTCTGGCATATGATGATGATGTTGATAATATAAGTTTTGATTTAAATCCGGTGAATAATTGTTATGATGACGATACTATTGAGTTGCAGTTCAAGTCTAGCACTTTGGGAGTTATTTATTATATGATATAGTTTGGATGGATTCATGGTATGGTATGATAATTGGTAATTTACTTTCCTTGATTTTATTTTCTAGGCTTTTGAAAGACCGCATTAGATTATTTATTTTCCATACTTACTCGCTTTTGGGGGAAAATCTTGTAGTTATAGTTGTGTGATATTTTCCTTACTATTTTGTATGCATTTATTTATTAATGTACAGTAGTGTTCGAGTTTATTTCCAGGTTTGCCCTATTACCTTGACTTAGTTATCTTATCTTTTATCTTACCATATTTATATCATGATTTAGCTTCGTTAGATGTTGATGCCTACTGAGTACACTTAATTTTGGTACTCATACTACATGTCTATATCTTTTTGGTGCATATCTGAGTACTAGTATTGCCACTTATTTGAAAATTTTGCTGAGTTAATTTCAAAGATAGGGTGAGCCCTTAGAGCTGGAGTTGCCCTTTTTTCTTCTATTTATCTGTCTCTAGTCTTTCCTTTTCTAGATAAATTATATATGACTATTCAGTACTTATAGTTCACTTATAGAAATTCTTTTACTGACATTACTAAGTGTTTGGATTATTATTGTTCCTTTTATCTATCTATTGTCTTTTATGATTGCTTTATTGTTGTTTAACTCTTTAAATGTTGATTTCCAGCTTTTAGGACATTTTCACCAAGTTTTCCCATTACATGTAGATCTGGGCTATGGTTTAGCTTACCCACTGGCAGGATATAGTAAGTGCAATTACATGTAAATCAGGTCATGAATTTTTTTTTATCAGAGCCTAGGTTTCACCAGTATTGTTGGTTCAAGAAACTACTAGAAAATATAATGCTGGCAATTCTAATTGGTGACGGTTGTATGAACCGTCACTATAAAATACTCTATGATAACTGTTATAACCGCCGCATAATGATGTGTAACCTATTAGGAAAATAGAATAAAATAACCATCATATAATTTATATAACTGTTCTAATAGACGCATATATAGCAACGGTTCAGCCAACTGTCGCTATAGATTATCTATTTCCACAGTTATTTTTGCTAAAAAAATAACATTACCTAATAATTTTCCCTCCCACTTTATTTAAACCATTTTTTTAAATAATATTTATTAAAAAATTAATAAAAAATTATATTCTCTCATATTTGCTCCCATTAGGGTTAGAATCCTAATTTCCTCCTTCACACCCATTTTCTATGAATTTGCTCAAGAATTTTCCTCAATTTTCCTCAAGAATTTGGTTAAAATAATATTCTCTCATATTTTCCTAAAGAATTTGCTCATTTTCCTCAATTTTCTTAATTTTCTCTCTCCGTACACCCCATTACAGGATAATTTCTCTCATATTTGTTGGTTCAGAGATAATTTCTCTTCTTTTCGTACCATCGCTGCATTTGTGGCTTCAGTAAAAAGGATTTGTTCTACTGTTGTTGTCTTCCATGAGGTATTTTCCATTTTCTCTGAAGTTATTTTCGATTTTTGCTATTTTCAAGCTAATTTTCATTTGAAAAAGAAATAAATTTTTGTGGGTCTTTTTCTCCGTTCTTCTTCTCCAATTTTAGTGGATTTTATTCTCTGAAAAGGTTTGCATGTAAGAATTAATGAACTTATTGTCTCTAATTTTCCTTGCATGTTCTTTTGTGGTCTGATTTTAGGGGAATTTATTGGATTTGTGGTCTAATTTGTGGATTTTATGTGGTCTGACTTGTGGATTTTGGGGACTAATATTCATTTTGATTTTGTGGTATGTTATTATAATTCAACAACTTTGGGGTGGGGTAGGGATGGAACTTAAGCCAAGAAAATTTTGAAAATGGATGGTTAGGGGAGTGGGCAAATGCGTTCTGGCGAACAAGGTGGAAACAACATGCCCGACGTTTCACATTTATTACTGAGGGAGGATATTGTATTGTTTATTGTGGCATTATGGAAGATAATAGTCGTGTTTCTGGTAAGAATTTCCTAACAATAGGTGAGACATTTTTTTCCTTTTCCCAGATTTTGCATGTATTATTATGCAAGTTATTGTTTGGGACTGAGGTGTAGTTATCTTTGCAAAATAATGACTTCTCATTTTACCTTTGCTAGTATTTGAATCATAGTGAGAGAGGTTGTTTCTCGAACTTTGATAATGTTACACCACTTCAATTGTGGTTTCTGCTATTCAAGTTATTATATGTAGATCAATATTGATGAATATTCTTTCTATTTCAAAGTACATGATGAGAATTTGGAACTATTTTAGGAATTTTAATGTGTTTTCTACTGTGATCCTAGTTTACTTGCAAATTGTCTCATGTTTTACAATGATCATGTACTTGTGTGCTGTAGGTGATCCCTAAAGATTTTATAATCAACTAATTGAGTTTTACCAATTCCTCTTATTTCTCAAAACTTCCACTTTAGGTGATTAAGTATCACATTATGAGCAACACAAATATTAACATGTAGGATTCTGAAATTCTACAAATATTTTGGACAAAATGTTAGTCGTAGTGCCATCTGAACTTAAAACAACTTCAAAGAATGCAGATTCCAGTAAAAAACAAAGGATGTTGTCTATGTGGTTATTTATGAAACAACCTCTCTATCTCATCCATGAGGTGGGGGTCAAGCTTTTGTTCACTACATTGTTGTTGTTGAAGTTTTTTCTTTGTGATTATTATGTATGCATAGTTCACAAGGCCAAGTTTGCATACGTTCTACTCTACCCATACCCATATTGTTGTTATAAAATATGCAACCTATCTTATTCTGCTCAATTTCTTTCTATATGCTTTCACGATCTTAACTGCTATCCATCTAAAATAGTAACATAAGAGACAAATGGATCATATAACAAATATTTCACATTACTTGTATACTAAGTGCATTTTTTATCACGAAGTAGTACTCTCCATCCAAATTTATGTGGCATAGCTCAAATTTTGAGAGATACTGTTTAATTTTTACTGTGAATTTAGGCATGTTTAATTAAGAGTTGTTGGACACGTTGTGGAGTCTTTCTTTTTGCTATCCCTTTCTTCTTTTGGGATTAATTGTTTTTCTAAGTCTTTTTATTTCTTCTTTAATTTCAGTATTCATCTTTCTTCATTGTCTCTGAGCAATCTGTAATTTCAAATTATGCTAGAAAAATCCAGGTTCTAATTTATTTTTTTCACTATCTTAATCTCTGTGCTTAATAGTTGATAACTTCTGCTTAAAGTATATAAGCAGTGTATTAGTGTAGTATAAGATACCTATCATTTTTGTTCTTTTTCTTGGTAAGGTGTAGTTGATTTGAGGTCTAATACTCACTGAAAGTGTGGTGTGGGTATTTATTTTAGCTCATTTGTTGACTTGGTTATTGTTGGTTTTCTTGATTTGAGGTCTGAAATAATTTTTTAGTACAGTATGTGATTTCATTTTGTCTCTTTTGTTGACTTCTTTGTTGCTGGATTTCTTGATTTGAGGTGTGAAACACACTGAAAGTGTATTTTTTATAGCAAGCTAGCTACTTTCTTACCTATAATGGCAACTGCTATCAGTTTAGAGGAGTTCTTATTGTTGTTTTCATGTTATAGGGTTGTTTTATTTCATTGTCTTGTACTAATGCTAGACTATCTGTTTCACAGTAGAACTGATCCTCTGCATTATCTTCTAATTTTGTTTTAAAAGAAATGTTTGTAGCAGGGATAATGTTGATATTTAGTTTAGAATGTGTATGTTTGCATAGTTTTAGCTTATTTTTGTGTGTGGTTATGCGTATTTTGGAAATAGTATTTATTGTCCACTTCAAGTAAAATCTTACTCTATAATGACTTCTTTAAATAAATAATAAGCCTACTCGAAGAATCATGATTATAGCTAACTAGAATGTCAATCAGCTGTTGTTGGGGCTAGAGTAGGCACACTATTTTTTTTTGAGAAAACCAAGTGTATATACTGTTGGGGCTAGAGCAGGCATAACATACTATTTTCTTATTTACGGTTTTGGGTTTTGTGTTACATCTTATGGTTGATTGTATTGTAGCTTATGCACTTTGTGTTTCATCCTTGAACTTCATATAATTTGCGAAGTTTGTTGAGTTCATCAAAATGGGTGAATCCAAACTAGAAGTTTTGATTTTTGAGTTCATCAAAATGTGTGAATCAAAATTAGTGAATTTGGTGTCTATGCTTCATTGTTACACTTTTTATCTATTTCAATGTGAAAGTTTGTAAATTTTTCTGATTTCTTATTGTTGTTAAGTTGTTTTTGGTTGACTCATTAATTTGTACAGGTTTGTATAGAAATAAATCAACAAGGGCCTTCAAAAAAAACAAAAGAACCAAGAACAGGACATTTAGTAAATCGGGATCATTATCAGCCATAGTAAATAGAAAACGACATTTGCTTACAACAAATGAAAATGTTCAAGCTATACGATAGGAGAAAAAGAATCTTCAAAAGTTAATTGAACAAGAGTAGCCACTAGTAGCACCACCACCACCATCTTGATAAATTAAATAAACTGTAGTAGAGAACAATGTAGAGGATGAGCAAAATATAGAGGATCAGGTCCAAATCATGTCAGATTCATCCACTCTTACATCAGCTGAACATTCTTAACAACAAGGTAACAAATAGCTTAGAAACTTATTGAATTCTTCCATGACCCCTAATTTTTTCTATTTTCTTATAGATGAAGGACCTTTCACTAGGAAAACAAGAAAAGACAAATGTACAAGGTATATGGACGACAAGAGAAAAAATTGATTACATTAAATTAGAAAAATCAACCTGTTGGACCTACTGACGAAGTTGCAATTGAGTTGGGTAGCTTCCTAGGCACATTTTCCAAGAATGGGACCCTTTGCCTATTGGATATATTTGATTGAAGGCGTATGGATACTGAAAAGGATTTATGGGATTATACCTAGGTTTGTGTTGTGAATATTTGATATACTTTTAGTAAGTGGTTCATTATATATTAGACATATATTGAGTTGAGTGGTTTTGTTATCTATGAATGTGGTGGATGCATTTTTTTATCTTTATCAGTGTTTTTATTGCATTTGTTCCATAATAAGATCTTGATTGCTAATGTTTTGCCTCCTTAGTTCTTATAGCTTTTGAACTTCTTCCCTTTTCATTTCTTTAATTAAAAGTGTAATTTTTTATTATTGTTTTAACTGAATAGAACCAATGTGTAGTCAAAATATGATATTCCTGAGGCTACAAAGGATTGAGTTTTGGAAAGAATTTAAGAATCTTGGAGAAAACATAAAGCTGATTTGAAGGAAGGTAATTACGATCTATATGAAAATGATGAAGTTCGAATGATCAAAAGGCCCGAAAAAGTCCCCAATTGTCAATTTAAAGAGATCCTCCTATATTGGAAGTCAAAAAAATTCCAAGTAAAACATATTTCACCAGATGTGATTATATTAATGTTAGTGCTATTGATAGAGACCTTTATTACTATAGTTAATGTTATTGATTCATTTTTTAAAAAAATGTCCCAAAAAAATACTGAGAATTAAAAGATGTTGACGAATCCACATACTACTGGGAAGAAGAGTTTTGCTTTAGTTTAAAAAACTTGATGTGTTCTCGTGTGTATTATTGTGTTTTAACTTGTCATTTAAATAATTTTTGATATTTGTTAATTATCATATTAATAGTAAAATGAGAAAGGGGGAACTTTGTTGCTAAAGGAGATGTTTTTTTCCACAAGAGCAAGGAAACCTGATTGTACGTACAAGGCATCAAATGAAGACACCAATACTAAAATTATATGAAATTTATCTTTTTCAAGTTTATATTGAAATAAATGATTAGTTCTTATATTTTTATTACTTGAATGTATTTTTGAATATGATTATTAGGCTCAAATGGAGGAAATTGAGACACAATAGAGTGCTGATGATCAGCTTGTTGATGCATTTCTAGCTGTCATGGGTTCTGAATATTCAGGCCATCTAAGACTATTTGGAGGGAGGTTACAAAGAATTATTTGAAAGGTTTAAATGGAAAATCTAAATCAACACTAAATGCCACAAATGATGTTGTGCAACAAATGAAAGAAAGGATGCAAAAAATGGAGGATTAAATTGAGGAGCAAAAAAGGACCATTGGACAAGAAGTTGTTGTAGATATAAATTCTAAACTTCATAATGTAGGAATAAATGATTCTAAGATACTGGCAATATTTTCTATTCCTTCACCAACAAAATTGACTTCTATACTAGCAGCCACTGGGAGAAACAATCAAAATAGTCAAGGTTAGTGTTTGAAATTATGATAGATACTTTTGTTGCAAAAAATTGTACTCCAATTCATATGGTGGATGATATTGTTGTTTTTGGAATGTATTGGATTGTTAGTGTGGTATCTTTTGGGAAATGGGTTGAAGTTTTGTTGAAGTTCTTAATAAAAAGATGAGATTTTGAGCTTCTTCAAGGAAATGGGTTTTGCTAATTTTTGGATTCTAACTTCCCTTTTTGATTTTTCATTCAGTTCTTGAACATTGGTGTATGATTATTTGTAGGGTTTGGTTTGTTTTTGGTGCTATGTATACACTTTAGTGATGATATTTGGGTACCTGTACGGTCTGTCTTGTTAGCTGTTATTTTCCATTGGAATAAGGTTTGTTCTTGATCTAGGATTTTGTTAATTCTTGACTTTGTTTAGTTCTATATATGTTTGGTTGAACTGGTTTTTTTTTCTTGTTTAAGGTTTTGGGTTTTGTGTTACATCTTATGTTTGATTTTTATGTAGCTTTTAACTCTTTAGTTTGGATCGATTTAGGTCGACATAATAAAAATATTAATTCTTTTAACTTAGTGATTTTCGGGTGAATGTTCGATTATTTTTTGAGTGTGTGCTGTTGCTGTAGGTTTATTGTAGTTATCAGGTGAAAATCTTAAAAAGTCGAGGCGTTGAGCTACTTGTCGTTTATGGTTATTTGATTATTCCAATTTTGAGTATTTGTGTGCAGTGGATGCAAGCTAGGTATGATTTATGGTTAAGATTTATTGAAAAGAGACTTTCAGTTGCTTTTTCATGAGAGTGTCAAAATTTTCTTATTACTTATGCATTTGTCGCTGCAGGTTAGAGCTGTGATTAAAGAGAGAGTACAAGGGGTGTTCTACCAGCTCTTCCTGCAACATAATGAATTAAGTGTATTTACCTATTTTAGTGGTCATAGTACTTTCAAATGTTAGTTATAGTAACTTTTTTCTGGATGTTGTTTGCGACTACGAGTTTTTGCTAAGTTTATTCCTTTCGTATGTTAAAGAGTAAATGTTGGAAACTTAATAGTTGGGGATGCGCTCTAGATTTTTTTTTGTCTTGAAATGTTTGGAGGTTACTATTTCAAGACTTAATGTTGTTTTGGATGGTTACAATTTTGACTAAGGTTGTTATTGGACTATTGTTGTTGGTTACTGTTGCTGTTGTTGGACTGATTTACTAAGGTCATTATTGGAGTGATTTACTAAGGTTGTTGTTGGTCTGATTTACTATTGTTGTTGGACCAATTTACTAAGTCTATTTTGGATGGTTACTATTTTGACTAAGGTTGTTGTTGGACTGATTTAATGTTGTTGTCGTTGATATATTCTTATCAGGACCATTTTGTTTTTCTTATTTTTGTAGGTGATTATGACATAGAAGATGGTGGGTATGAAATTGTTGTACTAGACCTGACCTAAGAGATCATTCACATTGTCTTCATGTTACGCTTGCTGCTGGAAAATTAGACCAAGTTTCAAACATTATATTGAACATTCAAAGCTTGTACATTTTTTTTTGAATGGTCAAAAATATTTGGTTTGTATGTTGTGATCATTTTGATAATTCATAGTTACTGGTACTTTTGATGATTAATATGTACATTTTATGTGTTATTCTATCTTTATAAAATCATTATAATAACAAAATATAATATTATTGAATATTCTAATAATAACTGTCCTAATAGCCTAAAATAACTGTCCCAATAGCCTGAAAACCGTTCTTGTAGCCTATGTTTAACTATCGCAATACCAAAAAAGAACCATCCTATAAAGATTATATAATGATTTAAAGCCGCCTCAACAAATAAACTACCATTGCAATATCATAAGATATTTTGAACTGTTATAAGGACAATTCACATTAACTATCCCTATAGAATATATAAACATCCCAATACGTAATATGGGATGGTTAGGAACCGTCCCAACATTATATCAATCATCTTCATATCTTATATATAATGTATATATTTGGATAGTGTCTATCCATCCCGGCAGTGCAAAAACCGTCGCCATTTATTCACCAAAATAATTGTCATTATAGATGTATGTATAGAGATAATTTATGTCACCATCGCAGAAAACCATCACGGTAGAGCTAATATAATGTCTCCAGTTGTATTGGGTGTCCTAACTATTCCCATAGATATATAGGGATGATTTCTGTGTCTATGAAAATGATCTAAGAACCGTCGCCACAACCTTTTTTTCCAGTAGTGAGAGCAAGTGTCTAGTACAGTCCTGTTGATTAAAATGATGACATCCTTTTATTATCTTCGAAAGGCTATAGGACATTCTTAGTAGTTCTTCACTTCCTTTACTCATTTTGTACTAAGACTCTGACTAGGTTTCTAAAGACTTCATTTGGTTTTACTCATTCATAGATAGCTAGTACACATGCTACCTATACACTAGACAATGGTCTTGAGACTCAGCCTAGGGATCCTATCACTGTTCTTGGATGACCTAGAGGTCATGCACAACCTAGGTATGTCTCCCCATCTAGGGTCCAGGATAGGGTTCCTTTACAATACCCTAGTCTTTCTCCCAGGATAGAGGTTCTTTCACCTCAGCCAGCAGTAGGCCAAGGACTAGCCCAGGCTTCACTAAGGTTTATTTATTCTTCATCTCTTAAGGATGCTTTGATTCAGCTTTTGGGATTAGTTGGTGGTTCACCATCTAATGGTGCACATTATATGGATCAAACTAGTATTGAGTTCGGGGCATAACCTATGTTTGTAGCTCCAAAAGTTAAGGTCTTCTTGCGTGGGTCATTACCAATCTAGTAGTTGCTCAGCCGGTGGTTGCCTAGACTACTATGTCTATTATAGAGTAAAAGATATTGGAAATGTTCTTGAGATTAAGTTGCCCATGTTTTTTGGTGCACCGAGAGAGGATACATATGCATTCTTGATTGCTTGTAAGGATAGGCTCCATAATTTGGGCCTAGTTGAGAATCGTGGTATGGATTAAGCTACCTTTCAGTTGGAATTGGTATATCGGCATTGGTGTCGAGGTCATATTGATTCCAAGCCATCTGGATCTCCCCTATTGACATGGACTCAGTTCTCTGAGACCTTCTTAGAGAAGTATGTGCCTCTCAGTTTTAAGGATTATTTGAGGGATCAGTTCTCGAGGTTTGAGCAGGGCTCCATGACCATTATTGATTATGAGGATCCATTTTATGAGTTTTCTAGGCATGCGTCTTCTATTTTGACTATTAAGATTGAGAGGGTTTATTGCTTTGTTCAGGTATTAAGACTTCCTCTTTGTTTGTATACATTGAGTTTGGTTATTGCGAGCAGGTCTTTATGGACGTTTTTTATTATGCTCAAGTTATGGAGGAGATGCACTGTGATGACCAAGGAGGCAGTGATAAGAGGCCACGTTAAATAGGAGATATAGTTACTCATTGTTAGAGGTAGTATTTTTAGTGAAGGTACCCTTTGCGTCAGCTATATCAACATTAAGTTTAGTTTAGTAGGCCCATTCAGACCACTCTTCAGATTACTGATGTAGGCTAATCTAGTTTTAGTGATCGTCCTTGCTAGGATAGTGGTCAGTCTTTAAGTGGGTTGTATTCTAGTTATTCTAGTTGTGGTGTTATTTTGGATCATCCGGATCTTCTAGTTTCAGTATTGCACCTAGGGCATGTTATGGTTGTGGAGCTTTTGGTTATTTCTCAAGAGCACCCCAGCCATGGAGCGATGGTTCCTTCAGTTTAGAGTGTTCCACCAATTTGGGAAGTTCCGCCCATCTAGAGGTGGTATGTATGGTCATAGGGATAGTCCCTAGGGTGCTTGTGAAGGTTCTTTGGCAAGTAGGATATAAGATCAATCAGGAGCCCAGCCAGGTGTCGAGTATGGTTAGTTGTTTGTAGTACCTTCTAGACCTGAGGCTGAGTCTTCGTATTTTGTTCTCACAGGAATCTCGGTGTTCCATCAGTTAAATTTTGCTTTATTTGATCCGGATCCACTTATTCTTATGTGTCTGCTCATTATGCCCTGCGGTTAGAGTAATCTTGGGATTCATTATCTATGCTATTTTGTCTATCTACTCCTGTGGGTGATTCTTTTGTAGTGGATCAGGTTTTCAGTTCACGTGTTGTGACTGTTTGAGAGATTGATACTTATGCTACTATTATTATTTTAAACATGGTGGATTTTTATATTATTTTTGGTATAGATTGATTATCCCACTATAATCTGGACCTGTATTATTTTTCAAAGTCCGTTAACTTTTCCATGCTCGGGATACCACTGATCGTGTGGTAGAAAGAAGTTAGCCTCAAGTCGATGAGGATTGTTTCTCATATATCCATAGTAGGAGGCTTATTTCAAAGGGTTGAAAGTTTTATCTCGCTTGTATTCAAGATATTAGTGTGGAGAGTCCGTTTCTTGACTTTATTCTTGTTGTTTTTAAATTTGTTGATGTTTTCCCTACTGAACTACCCAGTCTTCATCCTAAGCATGATATTGAGTTTATTATTGATCGTGATCCAGGCACTGAGCCTATTATTATGCCACCTTACCCATATGGATCCTATTGTGCTTAAGGAGCTAAATTCTTAACATTAGGATCCTTTTGGAAAGAGTTTCATTAGATCAAGTATGTCTCCTTGTGTCACAACCCGAACGAGGTCCTGGCCGTGAAATACATCTCAAGTCCAACAAGGACTAGAGACTACCCCCTGCTCCTAACCAAACAAGACACAATAGCCCCAACAATGATTGAATTCAAAACATATGATAAGAAAGAATAAGATAAGATAAAAGAATTTAAGATATGTCTATAAGTGATAACTGTTAGCCAACCAAAACGACCAACACCACTACCCAAGTTAGCAGTAATCCACAAAGCCTTCTAACAAACCAAAATCAATAAAGTGTCGGGACATTCCTCTGACTCTACCAATGACAATGATAATATTAATGTGAACTCTTCAATTATAGTTTATGAAAGGAAACCGATGGAATGATCAAGTCTTCTGGAGCGTGGAATCTCACCACTTCACCAAAAACGATTGATGAACCGAGCCGATCCACCTACCTATGCACTGGAAAATTAGAAGTATCTCTTGTGGGTACATCACATTGGGATACAACGTATGAAGATGATCAGAGGGTTGGGAACTAGCATGTAACTCAGGGATAAGAATAAAGTAATGACAATTAAAAGTTCAATTCAACTCAATGTACAAATTCACATACATGTATGCATACATACATATAAATATACATATACTTATATAACATGTTGGGATAAGGAACAAGTATTAACATACACTTCAAAACATTAGCCTGGATTGTGTAGTTTAACCATCATATAATAGTACCAATGGGCTATATGGGTCCCAACTCTCAACCCTTGGTTGGGCCCCCTGTGCGTGTAGACACATGAACCGTAGAATAATCTCATATATATGCAAGGGGGACTCAAACTTCCCAATCATATACTAAGGTAACTTAAGCACCCTATCATGTAATGTAAAATAAAGGACTCGAACCTCCCAATAATTATAACAAGGTGGACTCGAACCATCTGGTTATAAACGAGGGGACTCAAACCCCATGCCATTTCAACCCTCGCATCGGCAAATGTGGTGTCCAATATTGGTCCCTCAATACCTCCACTTTTACGGCCTAGCTACACAACCCTCTTTTAAGCTACATTAAAACATTTATCTCACATTTCTATTCATTGAACCATTATACACATTTAGGCATACACTGTTGGTATCGTCATACCAACTATACATGCATGGTACCATCAATATGCCACATCAATTTCAGTAACTCGGGAGAACAACTCCCTTTGTTAATTAATGCAAAAGGGGGGAACACCGACTCTCTTTGATCACTAAATCAAACCATAATGTTTCAATAACCTCTTTATATCATGAAATTATTTTGAAAATAATTCAATGCAAGTTTTATTTGTACTCAAAAGAACTTTCACAAAGTTGGGTTGGGGTTGTTACCAATTCAATTGTCAATATTCATAAAATTTGGGGGAAATCACAATCCCTTAGTTTATTCACCACATCCATGCACCAAATTGATTTCAAAACGACCATTTGAACATAAAAAATGCATATGTAAACATGAAATATCACATAAATAGCAAAAATTCAATAGTTGGGAAGAGTAACATGCCTAAAATATTAAGAGTTATGAAGAGAATTTCCCATCAAATCTCTAATTGTTCAATTTCTTGGAAACCCTAAGTATCTTACTTGAGAGAATTTAGAGAGTTTGAGAGAGTGTTTTTATTGTGAATAGTATGTTAATGAAGTCCCAAAGAGCGTTTTAAGTCGTGGGGGCGAAGTTCGGTAGGAGCAAAAATACCAGGATGCCCTTATTTAAAAGACTGAAATCTGGTGCCCAATCGCTATGGGTGACCTCATGACTCATAGGGTCACCCTATGACTTGTTTAGTCCAGTCATAGTCTGGACAGTGTCTAAGGTCACCCTACTCTAGTCAGGTTATAAGTGGCACCGCATGACTCGTATACAGTCCTTACGATTCGTAACATGCTAGTCGTAGTAACAACATAAACTTTAGGGTAGCAAACTGGTTACGCTATGATTTACACCCTACGACTCGTTACGAGACCCTACGACTTGTATGGTCCAAGGAGTAGTCAAGATAAAAACTCTAGGCCAACATACTGTCCAGGCAACGATTGGGTCCCAAAGACCTGCAATGACACCCTATGACTCCTAAGGTGAGTCGTAGTGAGGACAATAAGCATAAAGATCAAGAAACTTTCAGGGACCAAAAACCCGGGGTTTTACATTCTCTCCCCTTAAGATCATTCGTCACTGAATGATGAGACACGGTATTCTTTGGCACAATTTAACACAGAAACACGCCCACTCTTACCTTTAACAAAGACAAAGAACAAGATATCAAGAAAATCATAATTTCCTTTAACAAAGTCAGAAAACATAGTTGTTAAGAATAATATATACCTTAAGCACGATTATCCGAAAGGGGGAACAAAAATGGATACTTGTACATCATGTCCTCTTCAGCTTCCTAAGTAGCCTCTTTAAACTTTTGATTCCTCCATATAACCTTTATCGAAGCCACGTCCTTCATTCACAACCTGTGGACTTGCAGATCTAAGATCTCAACCGGACCTTCTAATATGACAAAGAGTCTGAAAAACCAACACCTTCTAATAGAACCAATAGGGAAGGATCACCCACTCACTTCCTCAACATTAAAACATGAAAGACCAGGTAAATAGAGGCCAAACTTGAAGGAAATTCCAATTTATAAGACAGATTGCCCAATCTCTTTAAAATTAAATAAGGGCCCATATAATGGGGAATAAGCTTCCCCTTCTTCCCAAACTACATCACTCCCTTCATGGGGGATACCTTTAATAAAACCTAATAGCTAACATAAAATTCCAACTCCCTTCTCCTCACGTCCACATAGGACTTTTGGCCACTTTGGGAGGTCTTAAGACTTTCTTGAATCACTTTCACCTTCTGCATAGGCTGATGAACCAAATCTGAACAAAACAACACAACCTCACCAACCTCAAGCCACCCAATAGGAGAATGATATCTCCTTCCATACAAATCCTCAAACAGAGTCATCCCAATGCTAGAGTGGTATCTTTTATTATATGCAAACTCAATGAGGGAAAAGTGATCCACCCAACTACCACCAAAATAGATCAAGCAGGATTTGAGCATATCCTTCAATATCTAAATGGTGCTTTTCACTTGTCCATTTATCAGAGGGTGGAAAGAGGTGCTAATATTCTCCTTAGTTCTCAAACCTCTCTAAAATAAATGCCAAAAATGCAAGAAGAATTGAGTACCACATTCATATATATTTGAAATAGGTGCACCATGAAACTTGATGATTTCGTAAATGAATAACTTTGCATAATCCTCAGTAGAGTAATTAGTTCTCACAAGTTGGAAATGGGTGGACCTATTCATCCTATCCATGTTGACCCAAATTGAATTAAACTAATGGTGGGACCGCACAAGACTAGTAACGAAATCTAAATAAATCACTTCACACTTCCATTCGGGAAACTCAATCTCTTAAGATAACCTACCAGGTCTCAAGTGTTCCACCATCACTTTTTGACAAACCATACACTTGGCCATAAAATTTGCCATATCCCGCTACTTGTTATTCAACTACTATATATTTTTAAAATCATGGTACATCTTTGATGATTTCGGATGAATGGTGTACCTTGAATCATGAGCCTCAGCGAATATCCTCTCTCGCAGCCCATCAACGTGGGGAACACATAACGTACCTTGGTACCTCAAGATACCATCACCACCAATCTAGAAAACCATCACTTTATACTGGTCCACGTCACCCTTAATCCACATTATGATAGGATCAAGACCTGCAACTCTTTTACCTTGTCACAAAGAGATGACTTCACCATCTCTCACACCATTATATCACCATCCTTAGAGTCCAAGAGACAAACTCCTAGATTAGCTAATTGGTGAATATCCTTCAGCGATTCCTATTTCTCTTTATCTACATGAGATAATCTCCCCCATAAACAACCATCTAAGAGCATAAACAACCACATTAGCTTTACCTAGATGATAATAAAGAGTTATATCATAGTCTTTAAGAAAGTCAAGCCACCTTCTCTGCCTAAGATTCAACTCTTTCTGGGTGAACACATATTGCAAACTCTTATGGTCTGAATAAATATCAACATGAGCCCTATATAAATAATGGTGCCAAATCTTCAAAGCAAAGACAACCGCCAACAGTTCTAAGTCGTGCGTTGATAATTCCTCTCATGAACTTTCAACTTTATAGAAGAATAGGCCATAACCTTACAATTCTGCATCAACACATAGTCACTCCAACACGAGATGCATCACAATAAACCACAAAATACTCGGTACCCTCAGGTAGGGTAAAAACCAAAGCCAAAGTCAACTTGTCCTTCTATTTCTCAAAGCTACCCTCACAAGCATTGGACCACAAAAATATCACCTTCTTTTGAGTCAATATAGGAAATGGAGCAACATTCAAAGAAAAACTTTCCAAGAACTTTCTATAGTACCCGGATAAACCCAAGAAGCTCCAAATGTCGGTTAGAGTCATTGGGTCTAGGGCACTTCTTAACAGCCTCAACTTTTTGTGGATCCATCATGATCTCCTCACTAGACACAAAATGAACCAAATAAGTCACTATATTCAACTAGAATTTGCACTTGTAGAATTTAGCATACAATTGCTAATCCTTAAGAGTCTGCAATAGTATGCAGCGGTGATCGACATGATTCACCTCACTCTTGGAATACACCAAAATGTCATCAATAAACACGATGATGAATAAGTCTAAAAACTTATGGAATACTCGATTCATAAGAAACATAAATTTTTCTAGCACATTAGTCAAATCAAAGAACTTCACCAAAAACTCAAAATGACCATATCATGTTCGAAAAGTAGTCTTAGGGATATCCACCTCCCTAATCTTAAGCTGATGATAACCCGACTGAAGATCAATCTTAGAAAATTACTGAGCTCCGTGAATCTTACAAAAAAGATTATCAATCCTTGAAAAAGGGTACTTATTCTTAACTATTACCTTAGTTAACTGACGGTAATCTATGTTCATTGGAAGGGAACAATCCTTATAATGCATGAGAAACATAGGATTACCCCACTAAGATACACTAGGAAAAATAAAAGCCTTATCAAAAACATCTTTCAACTCAGTTTGAACCATTCTATAAGGAGGGATAAAGATAGGGTGTGTATCCAAAAAAAGATCAATCCCAAAATCTATTTCCCTATTGGGAGGGACACTAGGAAATACTTTGGGGAATTCACAAATCATGGGAAAAGATTACAATAAAGGAATCTTGGATCTAGAATCTTTAACATGCATTAATTGGTATAAACATCCCTTGGAAATCAATTTCTAGGCTATAAAATAAGATATAAACCTTCCCTTAAGATCTAGGGAACTTCTTTCCCATAACCAGCTCATTGGAAATTTGGAAGTGACCTTACGAGTCCGACAATCATAAGAGGCATAATATAAATACAACCAATCATTCCCTAGTATAACATCAAAATCTAACATATCCAACTCAATTAAATCTACCAAGGTTCCCCCCACCACAAATAGACACCAATCAACCCCTATAAACCTTTTTAGCCACCGCAGAGTCACCTACTAGGGTAGATATAGAGAAATAATTAGGAAAATAATCAGGACCAAAACATAAATAAACAACCTTATATGGGGACACAAAATAAAGAGGAGACCCCAAATCAAGCAGATAATACAAATCACATGAAAAAAGTTGTAATGTACCAGTGAAAATATCAAGAGAAACTTTAGATTCCTGATTAGTGGCAAAAGCATAAAGGCGGTTACAAAAAGTTTCGAAGCCAGAAGTAGCACCCTTTATTGTAGAAGCTGAAGACACGAAAATCAAAATTGTATTATCCCGGTAGCAACCCTGACTGATGGACTATCCTGCTGCAGGTGGCCTAACTGACCATACTTAAAGAACTTATTCCTCTCCTCCTTACAAAATCTAGGATGCATCTTTCCACAGAAATGGCAAGGTGGATAATATGGGGCTAACTGAGTTTTACTAGCCTGAGATGGGGAAATTTGTTCCCTAAACCAACAACTGCTCTTAAAATAGCGATAACCAAATAGCTTAGGATGCAGAGCATTAGTCATAGAATACGAGCCAGAATCGCCCTACTTCTTTTTAGATTATTTTTCAGTATCTCTACCACTCTGCTGCTGACCTCTACCCTGATTTGAATATCAAAATGTCTTGTTCTATCTTTCACTCATAGATTATTGCTTATTATTTTTCTCTTTGCCTTGTTGTATATACACCACAATTCTAGAGATATCCATATACTTATTCAATAAGGCAGTATTTCCCTATAAAACCAAATTGTAGGATGATATAGAAGCAATTTTCCTCATTCTAACCCTCATGCTAGATACTAACTCAGGAGCATAATGCGATTATTAATGAAAATTTAAGGTATAATCCTTTACTATCATTTTTCCTTACTTTAAATTCATGAATTCCTCAGCCTTTGCCTCCCTTAACTCTTGAGAAAAGAAGCGATCAAGAAAAGCACTAGAGAATTCATCCCACAAAGAGGAATCTACACCATAATCCTTAGATTGGTTCAACTCCTTATACCACTAATATGCAACACCCTTCAACTGATAACCAATGAACTCCACACCCTACACATTAGTAGCATACATCATTCAGAAAATTTTCTCGATCTCATCACTGAAACTTTAAGGATCTTCCTCAACCTCCAAACCAATGAAAATAGGAGGACTCAACCCCATAAATTGGCCAAATTTAGTGACCTATAAGATGGAGCAACAAAAGCAACATACTTAGTCTAAGAGGCCACCAACTGGATAAGTAAATAGATTAATTGGTGAAACTCAACATTAGACACATCACCTTGAGATATCTGAAGAGGGAAAAGGGGAAATAGTGGAACTCTACGTGGGATAACACAATTACCAGCTAGAGCTCTAGACCGTGTCTGAACTCCATAAGTAGTATGAACTCTGTTGACTTTGTCCTCAGATAGGACAAATGAGTTTCCCCAAGCATCAAATCTTTTAGGAGGCATGATCTTAAAAGTAAACATATGGGAATTAGAGGAGATTTCAGGATCATAGACCCTATAGACAAAAATAGAACAACAAGAAAGAGAAGCATTACTAAATGTCTCGTAGCCTCTCACTTATAAGCGTGGCATGCTACATACACATAAAAGAGACTGTACATGACAAAACTTTGTTGACACCCAATGAAACCAAACCTAGGATCTTATACCACCTTTGTCATAACCCGAACTAGATCCTGGCTATGACATGGATCTCAAGTCCAATAAGGACTGGATACCACCCCTTGCTCCTAACCAAATTAGGCATAATACCCTTAACAGTTATTGAACATATAACTAGACAACATAAGATAAGCTCAAACAATTTATGATATCTCTATAACCAATAACTGTTAACGAACCAAAACAACAAACACCACTATATAATTTCACAGTAATCCAAAAGGCTAACAAACCAAATTTAATAAAGTGTCAGGACATGCCCTCAACTCTGACAATGACAATGACAATGATAATATTAATGTGGACTCTTCAATTCTAGTTTATGAAAGGAAACTGATGTAATGATCAAGTCTTGTAGATAATGGAATCGCACCACATCACTGCAAAGGATCGACTAATCGAGCTGACCAACCTAATACTATGCAAGAAAAATAGACATATCTCTGATAGTTAGTGAGTTAAGAACTAGCATTTAACTTAGGGAAAAGGATAAGGTAATGATAATTCAAAATTTAGTTTAGCTCAATGTACATGTTCACATACATGTGTGAATACATATAGATATATATACTTATATAGCTTGCTGGGATAGGGAACAAGTCTTAATATGCACTTTAAAATTTTTAGCCTAGATTGTGTGGTTTAACTATCATATAATAGTACCCGCAGGTTATATTGGCCCCAGCTATCACCCTCTAGTTGTGACCCATTGTGTGTAGCTGCACAAACTGGAGAATAATCTCATATATATTCACGGGGGACTCGAATCTCCCAATCATATACAAAGGTGACTTAAGTACCTAATTGTGTAATGTAATATGAGGGACTCAAACCACCTATTCATAAGCGAGGGGACTCGAACCCTAGACAATTTTGACCCCTAAGATGATAAACACCATTTCTAATATTAGTCCTTAGGTTCCTCTACTTTTACAGCCTAGCTAAACAACCCTCTTTTAATCTTCATTAAAATATTTATCTCACATTCATATTCATTAAACCATTATACATATTTAGGAATTTTGTAATACCCCATACTTCTACCTAGCTTGAAATCATTCCAAGTATGTTAGAAACTTACTTTGAAAGATGAATCAACTTTTAGATTTCCAATGATACCAATTTTGTCCAAATCCGATATCGGGGTAGAAACTTATGGTCATTTTATAGAAAGCAGTCAAAATTTTCCAGGTGCGATGATGAGGGTCGATGGACCATCGAGATAGCGATGGACCGTCGCCAAAACCATCGCAGTGGAGGTAGTGAGACCGCATTCTTCCTAAGGTCCACAACTTAGGCCGACGGGACATCAAGCTAGCGGCGGACTGTCGCCCAAGCCATTACACTAGAGATAGTGAACCCCTATTCTGCCCAGGTGCGACGGTCAGGATTGACAGACCATCGACCCAGCGATAGACTGTCGCACCCATAATCACATAGTTCGTTCAGTTATTTTAAAGTCATTTTAAAAGGATATTTTGGTATTTTTCCACTCTTTTTAACCCGTAATAATATCAGATCAAGGCTCATAAGTTCTTTATTCATATACAACATCTAATTAGGGTTTTCTCTCAAAGATAATCCCTAAGAACAAGAAACCCTAGGTGTTTAATTCCAAGTCAAGAATTCAAGTTTTCCTCCATCTATCTTCAATAAATCATTAACCCAGGTATGTTATGTGTTGATTCATGGGTCCCTTTTACCCATCAAGCTCAAGAATCTCTTTTCAAAATCTAAGATTTGTATATTTATGATTGTTCATGATTTAAATTGAATTGAAATTCATGTTCATGATGTTTTGGGGTTTCGATTCATGTTTGAAATTACTTATTCCAATGATTGACCCTAGGATGTGGTGATTTGTAAAATAATTATGATAAAACCTTAAATTTACATGTTGGTTGATGTATCTATGATTATTAGATATGTTAATGATTGTATAATTGAAGCATGCTCCCCATGTGTTCGACTAAATGCCTATGTGAAGAAAAAGTGTCATACTAGTATAATAATATGAAATCCCCATTCATGTACAAGTTCATGCATATCAAGTGTTGGATGAAATGTCTTAGTCAATGAGTTATGGATATATGTGTGGCCATTGTGGTTCTTTAGAACTTGTACTTCATGAATTCTCCAACTTATTATATTATAGATTGTTGATGTGGTCATGTATTTAAGAAAGTCATGCTTTATCAGTTTCTTCCCATAGAATCCTTGGGTTACTCGTACCTAAAAATTTAGCTGTGTGCCTAGAATCAGTGTCATGCTTTCAAGATACTCTCAGTTGAGCCATGTTTATAGAAATTCAGTCAGTCATGTAACTCAGGAAAACTAAGTAATCTCAGTAGTATTCCGTCAGTCAATGGAACTCAGTTAATTCAATTTAATCCAGTTAAGTTAATCATGTTCAGTGTCTATTCAGATGGGAGTAGGAATTAGCACTGAATGAACCCAAGGATAGGAACACACACTATCAGATAAGGGTGTGATTGTTAGAAGTCATCCTTGCATTCCAGAACTATGTAGGCAGCATAGGTTGAGACATCAACACTGTCAGATGAGGTTTGATGAGGTGGATAAGCACTATGAGATGAGGGCCCCACCATTCTCTTTTGGGGACACTGTCAGATAAGGGTTACCCATAGCCTGTCCTTACCAGTGGCATGGTATTGACACCCTTCTAATTAGGGTTACAGATTTGATCCCACCTTAACTATATTACTTTATTTGAGGTATGTCGGCTATATGACTACTTCCCACAGTTTTAGTTATAGATCAGAACAGCCAGACACAGTCATTCAGTATCAGTAATAGAACTCAGATAGTTCTACAGAATTTAGGACTGTCAGATAAAGTTAACTTAGAATAGTATGGAACTCATCTAGTTCCATTAGAAACTAGACTGTCAGATACAGTCACTCAGTATAAGTTATTTCTGTTACACAGTTATCAGTATCTCATGTTATTAGTACTCAGATTCAGTAATCATGTTATCGCAAACTCAGTTACAGTTATTATGTATTCATGCATGTATTCTCACGCTCATGTTATCCAATTAGTTAGTATAGTTCATGCATGTGAACTCTTTTCCTTTAGCCTACCTCATATGCATACTAGTATATTTAAATGTACTGACGCATTTGTACTATGGTGTTTTATACCATAGGTTCAGAAGCACGAGCTCCAGAGCATCAGTAGCATTCCAATCTCAGCAGTAAGAGTTAGCAGTGAGTCCTTATCCTTCGAGGACATGACCATTACCATATTATCTAATTAATTTATTTATTTTAGTAGTTGGAGTTAGTTGGGGACATGTCCCATTAACTTCTTATTTAGACAATTCAGTCAGTTAGAGGCTTTTCAGACTAACATATTCAGATAGTTTATTACAGTTATTTTGGGTATTTCATACCCCATCCAAATGTTATGTTTTATCAGCTATCACATCTCAGTTTTGAACCTTATGGCCTTTCAGCCTTTATTTCCATATTTATACAGTATATTATGCAGTATACAGGGACAAATATCTATCACAGGTTAGCTTATGGTCCTTCGGGGTCATGAGCACCGTGTAGCATTCTGTGTACTAGATTCATGGCATTACACATAGACTGTCAGTATAATCATACTAACTACACTTTCAAGGTATCATCAATATGCCAATAAATTTGATTAACTAGGGAGAAAAACTCCTTTTATTCAATAATACAAGGTGGGGTAACACCGACTCCATTTATTCATTAAATCAAACCACTGTATTTAAAAAACCTTTTTATATCATGAAATTGTTCTGAAAATAATTCAATGAGTTTTTGATCATACTCAAAATTGCTTTTACAAAGTTTAGTTGGGGTTGTTAACAATTCAATTTTCATTATTCATAAAATTTGGGGAAAATCACAATCCCCTAGTTTATTCACTACATTCATGCATCAAATTGATTCTAAAACAACCATTTGAACCTAAACAATGCATATGTAAACATAAGACATCACATAAACAACAATCATTCAGAACCCTCAATACATGTTCAAATACTACCATAAAAACTATAGGATAACTATTTAAAACACATTCTTTTACAAAGTAATTGTTGCGGAGGAGTAACATGCCTGAAATATTAAGAGTTATGGAGAGTAGTTGCCCTTGGGAGATCTAATTGTTCAACTTCTTAAAAATCCTAAGTATCTTACTTGAAATAATTTAGAGAGTTTGAGAGAGTGTTTTGATTGTGAATAGTATGCTAATAAAGTAACAAAAAGTATTTAAGTCATGAGAGCTAAGTGGGGTAGAAGGGAAATTACTAGGACACCCTTAATTGAAAGACTAAAAACTGATGCCTAGTCACTATAGGTGACCTCATAACTCATAAGGTCACCCTATAACTTGTTTAGTCTAGTCTTAGTCTGGACAGTATCCAGGGTTACACCATATTGGTTTAGTTACGAGTCCCACCATACGACTCTTATCGTAACATGCTAGTCATGGTCACAACAAGAACTTTAGGGTAGTACACTGGTTTCCCTATAATTACACCCTATGACTCATTATGGGATGCTATGACTTCTAGGGTACAAGTCATTGTCAAGACCAAAATCTAAGCCAACATACTATCCAAGCTGCGATTGGGCTCCTAAGACCTATAATGACACCCTACGACTCGCACGATGAGACATAGTAAGGACAGTAATCTCTAAGATCAAGCAAATTTTTGGGACCAAAAACTTGGGTTTTTATACCTTGGGGATCTCCTATGTTGTTTGTTAAGATGAATTATGGCTCCATGCATATATATATATTGATTATACGTAGATTATTAAGGTGATAATAAAGAACCAGTATTCTATTCCTCACATTAATGATTTGTTTGATCAACTTCAAGGAGTAGCAGTGTTCTCTAATATTGTTTTTATGTCCGGTTACCATCAATTGAGAATTGGGCTGACGATATCTTTTATATATCCTTTAAGACTTATTATGGTCATTATGAGTTTCTAGTGATGTCATTTGGGTTTACTAATGCTTCAGCAATATTTATGTATTTGATGAACCATATGTTTAGGCCTTACTTGGATTTTTTGTTATTGTATTCATCGATGACACCCTTGTGTGTTCAAGGAGTAGAGAAGAGCATATGTAGTATTTGAGGATTGTTCTCCAGACTTTGAGAGATTTTATGTCTTTGCTAAATTCTCTAAGTGTGAGTTTTAACTTGAGTTGATGACATTTCTTTGGCATGTGGTATCTACAGATGGGATTATGGTAGACCCAACAAATATAAAGGCTATTCATGATTAGGCCAGACCTTCATATCCGTTTGAGATTTATAGGTTCACTAGTTTGGATGGTTACTATAAGTTAGATAACCAGATTTACTCAGAAATAGGTTCTTTTTTGATAGTTTGAGGAGTATGAGTCGAGCTTTGTAAATCTCAAGGGGCTTCTTACTTCAGCTTTTATTTGTCTCATCCTATTGAGGGTGAGGGATTCACTGTATATTGTGATGCTTTGGTTGTTATTTTGGGTTATGTGTTGACGCAAAGAGGTCATATTATTGCTCATGCTTCAAGTCAGTTGAAGGTGCATGAGTGCAACTGCTCCACTTATGATTTGAAGCTAGTGGCGATAGTCTTTAGGCTTATGATTTGGAGACATCATCTTTATTATTTTTCAAATCAAGTGTTGTGACTGTTCGAGAGCTGGATACTCATGCTGATCTTATTTTTCTAAACATCGTGGATTTTACTGTGATTCTTGGAATGGACTGGGTATCCCACTATTATTCAATCTTGAATTGTTTTGCCAAGACCATTACCTTTGCCATGCCTAGCATACCCCTTGTCATGAGGCAGGGAGTGGTAAGCCGTATGTCAGCTGGGATAATTTCTTATATTCATGCTAGGAGACTTATATCTAGGAATTGTGAGTCATATCTTTCTTATATTCATCATGTTAGGGTGGAAAGTCTGTTTCTGAACTCTGTATTTGTAGTTCCTGAGTTTCCTGATATTTTATCTATTGATCTACATTATTTTCCTCCTTAGTGTGCTATTGAGTTTTGTATGTTCTTAAGCGAGGAACCCAACCTATTTCTATTTCACCTTACTATATGACTCCTACTGAGCTTAAGAAACTATATTCTCAACTTCAGGATCTTCTTGGTAAGGGTATTATTAGACAGGGTATGGCTTCTTGGGGAGTTCCTGTATTATTTGTGATGAAAAATTGGCTCCCTGCAGTTTTGTATAGATTATAGGTAGCTTAATAAGGTGACGATGAAGAATCAGTATCCTATTCTTTACCTTGATGATTTGTCTATCCAGATTTAGTGAGCAACAATGTACTATAAGATTTATTTGAGGTTCGATTACCATCAAATAAGGATTCAAGCTAAGGATATCTCAAAGACAGCCTTTAGAACCCATTATTTTCATTATAAGTTTCTAGTGATGTCTTTTGGGTTCACTAACACCCGAACCACATTTATGGATTTGATGAATAGTGTGTTAAGGCCTTATATGGAATCTTTTGTGATTGTGTTCATTGATGATATACTTATATATTTGAGGAGAATAGAAGAGAGCATGCAATATTTAAGGATTGTGCTCTAGACTTTGACAGATCATATGTTTTTTTCAAAATATCTACTCATGAGTTTTGTCTTGAGTCAATGACATTCCTTGGGTATGTGGTATCTAAGGATGGGATTAAAGTAAACTCGACAAAGATTGAGGCTATTTGTGATTGGGCTAGATTTACATCTCCAACTAAGGTTCATAGGTTTATTGGTTTGCCTTGTTACTATAGGTGGTTCATTGATAGTTTTTATTCTATTAAAACACTTATGACTGGATTGACTTAGAAGGATTTTCCTTTCTAACGATCGTAGAAGTGTGAGTTGATCTTTGAAAGGCTCAAGGGCTTTCTCACATCATCTCCTATCTTGCCTCTTTCTATTGAGGGTGCCGGATTCACTTTGTATTGTGATGCTTCTGGTGTTGGTTTGGGTTATGTGTTGATGTATTAGGGTCAATTCATTGCTTATGTATTGAGGTAGATGAAGGGGTATGATTTCAACCACCCCACTCATAATTTATAATTGGAGGTGGTAGTTTATGCGCTTAAGATTTTGAGGAATTAAATTTATGCTGAGCATTGTGAGATCTTCACAGATCATCATCATCTTCAATATCTTATAATCTAGAGTGAGTTTAATTCTAGGTAGCATAGATGGATGCTGTTGGTTATGGATTATGACATCACTATCTTGTATCATCGGGCAAGGAAAAATTGGCAACGGACGCCCTGAGTCGAAAGATGGTGACTATGTGTAGCTTGGCTTACATTTAAGTTTCTTAGAGGCCGTTGGAATAGGACATTCAGTCCTTACCTAATTTGATAGTGTCACTTGATATTTCAGATCCTAGGAGGATTCTCGCTAGTGTTGAGGTAAGGTCTTTGTTATTTAAGTAGATTTGGATTTGTCAATTTGAGGATAAGAGGCTTTACATCATCCGTAATCAGCTTTTGCGTGATGAGTCCAAGAGGGCTATCATAGATTCAAAGGGTGTCTTGAGATTTGATAGCCGCATTTTTATTCTGGGGGTTGATTACTTCATTCAATCAATTTTGCATGAGGCTCACAACCCTAGATATTCTATTTACCTTGGTGTAGCCAATATGTATAGTTATTTGAGACAAAATTATTAGTGGAGTGGTATGAAGAGAGTTGTGCTAGACTTTTAACTATTTGTCATTTTCAGTAGGTAAAGGCCGAACATTAGAGTCCTGGTGGCTTGATTCATAGGTTGCCCATCTCATAAGGAAGTAGGAGCAGATTACCATGGACTTTGTAAGTGGTTTGCCTCGTACTTCCCAAGGTTCTTATGGTATTTGGGTCATTGTGAATTTGTTGACTAAGTCTTCATATTTCATTCCTATTTAGATATCCTTCAGTTTTGAGAGGTTGACCCATTTCTATGTTAGTAAAATGGTCCATTTTCATGGTGTACCTATATCTATTATTTTAGAGTGAGAGTCAGTGTTTACTTCTAGCTTTTGGAGAGCTTTTAAGGAGGAGTTTGGTACTCAAGTGTATCTTAGTATAGACTTCCATTCTCATACCGACGGTCAGTTAGAGTAGACTTATATGTTTCTCGATGATATACTCTGTACCTATGTTATGGATGGTCAGTGGGACCAACAGTTGTTTTTGATAGAGTTCACGTATACTATTATCTACCATTCAAATATTGAGATGGCACCTTTTAAGGCCTTATATGGTAGTCAATATCATTCTCTTATTGGATGGTTCAAGACTTCTAGGACTAGACCTCGCAGTATTGACTTGGTTCAGGAGTCATTGGATAGAGTCAGGGTGATTCAACATAGATTTAGGGCATTTTAGAGTAGGAAAAAGGCTTACACAGATAAACTTCGTGCCTTGAGATTAAGAGTTGGAGACTAGGTATTGCTCCGTGTATCGGCCATGAAGGGTGTGATGAGGTTTGAGAGGAAAAGAAATGACATGACCCGCCCTGGGGCCTTGTCATTATGGGCATCCCAAGTCCGTCCAGGACCCTAGACCACCCCCGTTACCTAACCCAACTTCCAGCCGCCTGCCCTGAGTTGGTTGAATTCCATGCATGAAACATAATAGTGTAAAAGCTCACACAAAGACCCTGGGATTAGATCACAACCGTAACCAATCCAACCGAGTCCAACCATCCCAAACCAAAAAAAGGCCATAAACTAGGCAATAACCAAAGAAGTTCCAACACATAATATAATTAATCTCAAAATGTAATAGGATTGAACAACCAACAATATCATCCAATTATGCCAGCCCACTGGCTTATTCCAATGACAAGGCCGACAACTATACCGATTGTTCCCATTCCAGCCCATAGAAGTACCACAAAGCCTCTATCCAAAAGAGTAATGAAATACGGTTGGGACATGCCCCCAACAATAGCCAAAATCAATATCCAAAATAAAGAAAAAATTTCTAAAAGTATCAATAACATGAAATGGAACATTTCGAAAGGATGGAAGTTCAACACTTCAGTACAAATGCTATCCCCGAGTCTATCACTATGTAGGAGGAGTAGAACAACATGTTCCTGCATAGCATAGTTATACAACCACCAGTAGACGGGGTTAGCGAGTGACTGCTAGCATGATCTTATGACAATGATAAAATAATGTCATTTTAAAAAAAAAAGTAAAACCATCCATGATGCATACAACCATACATATTTATATATATGTATATATAACCATGCCAGGAAAAAAGGACTGAGTTTAGCATGACTTTAAAACCTTTACCTAGGTGGTGTAGCCTTAACGTCCTAAACTACCCATGGGCTATATGGGTTTTGATCCCCCTGATTAAAGGGACCTAGTGCGTGTAGACACACGACCAGGGAAGTATCCCATGGGATGACTAGTGTATCCCCAAAATAAAGTGTGACATCATGTACACGGTCACCAAGACCAACCCACATCGACAAACATGAGTTTCCAGTTTTGGTCCGCCTCGAGACATCCACCTTCCATGGTTTTTCTACATATCCCACCATTATTTCCCAATTAAAACCAGTTTCCAAATAACCAAACCATTATCAATTTATTAACCAAGGCCATTGATATTCGTATCATCATACCAACCCTTACTTGTAAGTATCATCCATAGACAACTATTTATAGGTTTAAGGGGAGTTTCAAGTGCCTTTCATTTACCATATTAAACCACTTGGGAAACTTCCATGTTCCCCACAAGCATAACCCATTATCCTTTACCCTTTCAAAACCATTCAAACCATGCATAATTCCTTTACCAAGTTTAAAACATGCAAGAATTCCAATAAAAGAAGTCAATGCAAAGAACATATCATTATAAGCATTTTATCAAACACATTGGGGGCATAATATAACCAAAACCAATTTCAATTACCATTAAACTACTTCCATGAAATCCAATTATCCAAAACCACCATTAATGCATCTAAAATCATGATTAAAACCATGAGAAACAATAACCAAGCAGTTAACATCAAAACCCCCAAATCATATTTGAAAGCCAAAGTCATGCAATAGTAAAACCATGAAAACATTCATATAAACCATGCCTTTAATTAAATTAACAATGAGGGAAGATAAAAATTCCTTTAATCAAGATGATGACGAAAGGAAATCACCAAGACAAGCCCAAAATTGATCCCTTAGTTGAAAACCTAGCTTACCTTTCCCAATAGCTCTTAAGAGAATTATAGAGTGTTTAGTAAGAGTTTCTCTGTTAATGAATAGAATATTACGGTAAATAACCCTCCAGGAATGTTATATGTCGTGGTGTCTTGTTAGGATAAGTCAGAAAATGTCCAAAATACACCGTTTAAGTTGCTCAAAATCCCATCACAGGGATACAAAAAACCCTCACGAGTCGTACCCTCCCAATATGATTGGTATCCACTACTCATATCTATGCCTTAAACCTTGGATCAAATATTGTCCAGTATTCGACTCATCCAATCAAGTTGTAACCATAGCTTACAATTCATATCCATGACTTAAATCCCTGGTAAAATGAAATACTTGAGCAATTGAACATTATTTACCATAGAAGTCCCTTGTATGATTTGTACCCTTGCTTACGGCTCACGGTGATCCACTTGTACTCAGATCCAACATAAGTAACCAAGTCTAAGATAAACTTAAGGAACTAAACTACCTGTAACCACCAATACAACTCGTACCCCTAAGTCGTATCCATTCCAGTAACCAAAATCTATGCCACCAACCAACAGTGGTCAACATACTACCAGACCACACCATTCGTACCCCATTATACGTCTCATACCTATAAGTTGTATTGGGTCTAGAGATCATAATTCCAGAAAATTTTCTAAGGTCAAGAAATAAGGGTTTTTCAGTCTCCCCCAATAAGAACATTCATCCCCGAATGACGAACAAAGTAGGGGTAACCACACGCTAGAGTCATTTGCATTATCAAACATATTACCAATATTTAATAAAGTTCGAAAACAACAAAGAGGCAAAGATATAAATCTTTCATTGAACAAAATCTAAAAATAATGATGTGTTAAAGATACATACCTTTCGCATGAATCCCAAAAGTAGAAAACAAATGTTGATACTTGGACTTCATGTCCCCTTCCACTTCACAAGTAGCTTCTTCCACCTTATGGTTCCGCCAAAAAAACTTAACTGAAACTACATCCTTGGTCCACAACCAATGAACCTGCCTGTCCCAGATCTTAACCGATACTTGTTCGTAAGATAAAGAATTCGAGATACCCAATATTTCCAAAAGAACAACAGTAGAAGGATCACCAAGAAACTTCCTCAACATGGAAACATGGAAGACCAGAAGAACCAAGCTCAACCTAGTAGGCAACTCCAACTCATAAGCAACATTACCAACTCTTCGCAAAACTATATAAGGACCAACATATCAGGGACTAAGATCCCTTTTCTTGCCAAATGAAACCAATCCATTCATTACAGATACCTTAAGGAAAACCTTATCCGCAACCTCAAACTTCGAATCTCTACGCCTAATATCCGCATTGGACTTTTGGAGGTTTTGGGCAGCCTAAAGCCTATCCCGAATCACCTTCACCTTCTTCATAGCCTGTAGACCAAATCGGGACCAAACATGCGCGCCTTAATAAGCTCAAACCAACCAATAGGAGATCTACACATCTTACCATACAATGCCTCAAAAAAGGCCATACAAATCCTAGAATGATAACTATTGTTGTAAGCAAACTCCACCAAAGGTAGATGCTAAACCCAATTTCCACCATAATCAATCAAATTGGACCGATGCATATCGTCCAATGTCTGAATAGTTCTCTCTTCTTGCCCATCCGTTGGATGAAAAAAAGTACGCAGACTCACCTTAGTCCCCAACCCTTTTTGAAAAGATCGCTAGAAGTGAGATGTAAACTGCGTGCCACGATTAAAAATTATAAAAACAGGCACCCCATGCAGCTTCATAATTTCTGAAGATACATCTTTGCATAATCCTCTGACAAAAAAGGTAGACCGCACTAGAAAAAAATACACAGACTTAGTCATCCTATCCACGATGACCCAAATCGAATCATATTGACTTTGAGACCGAGGAAGACCAGTAACAAAGTCTATATTGATCACATACCACTTATATTTAGGCAAATAAATTTCTTGATACAACCCTCCTAGCCTCATATGCTCAGCCTTAACTTGTTGACACACCATGCACTTGGCCATAAAATCTCCCACATCTCTCTTAATCCCATTCCCCTAATAGATAACCTTGAGATCATGATACATCTTAGTCGAGCTGAGATGAACAACATTACATGACTTATGTGCCTCATCCAAAACCCTTTTCTGCAGCTCATCGACATTAGGAACACTCAACCTCCCATGGTACCATAAAGTACCATCACCGCTAATCTAAAACACCATTATATTTTTCCCACCAATGCTACTCTTGATTTTAATCAAAATAGGATCCAAAACATGTTTGTCCTTAATTTCTACACTAAGAGATAATTGAACCATTTTTGCACCACCACGCCACCTTTATTGGAGTACAAAAGGCGAACAATAAGATTAGCCAAGCGGTGAATATCCTTCACTAATTCTCGCTTTCCTTCCTCCACCTGAGCCAAACTCCCCATGGATAACTTGCTAAGAGCATCAGCAATAACATTAGCCTTACATGGGTGGTTCTGAAGATTCATGTAATAATCCTTGAGAAGCTCAAGCCATATCCTCTACTTAATATTAAGCTCTTTCTGGGTGAACACATAAGTAGACTCTTATGATCAGAAAAGATATCCACGTGGACACCATATAAATAATGCCGCCATATTTTAAAAGCAAACACAACCTCCAACAGCTCTAAATCATGAGTAAGATAATTCCTCTTATGTACCTTTAACTTCTTGGAAGCATAGGCAATCACCTTCCTATTTTGTATTAACACACAACTAAGAGCTACTCGAGATGCATCACAATAAACCACAAACCCATCATTTCCTTCCAGCAAAGTAAATATTGAAGTCAAAGTTAGCTTGTCGTTTAACTTTTCAAAACTTCCTTCACAAGCATCTGACCAAGAAAACTTAACCTTTTTCTTAGTTAGCTTAGTCAAGGAGCAGCTATCGATGAAAAGCCTTCTACAAGCTGCCTATAATACCCAACTAAACCTAAGAAGTTTCAAATATAGGATGGACTCGTAGGTCTAGGCCACCTCTTCATAATAGAAACCTTTTATGGATCCATCATGATCCCTTAGTAGAAATAATATTAACCAAAAAAGTCACAACATTCGACAAAAACTCACACTTAGAGAACTTGGCATAAAACTGTTGTTCCTTTAAGGTCTGCAACACCACATAGAGGTTATTAACATGATCCACCTCACTCTTCGAATTAATTAGAATGTCATCAATGAATACAATGTTTATTAGATCCATAAGTGTTGCAACAACATTAGTCAACTTGAATGATATTACCAAAAACTCAAAGTGCCCTTATCGAGTATGAAAAGCCATCTTAGGGATATCCACCTCCCTAATCTTTAGATGATGGTACCCAGACTGAAGATCTATCTTAGAAAAGAACTTACCACTTTGCAACTGATCAAACAGATCATTTATCCTTGGAAGAGTATACTTGTTCTTGACTGTTACCTTGTTTAACTGCTTGTAGTCAATGAACATCCAAAGGGAACCATCTTTCTTGAATAAAAACAACACCGGTGCACCCCAAGGATATATACTAGGATGAATAAAACCCTTATCCAAAAGATCCTTAAGTTGCTTCTTGATTTACCTCAACTCATCTAGAGCCATTCTATACAGAGAAATAGAAATTGGATGAGAGTACGGAACTAGATCAATACAAAAACTCTATTTTCTTAACCTGAGGAACAACAGGAATATCATCTAGAAAGACCTCAAAAAACTCATTAACCACAGAAACTGACTAAAAAAGGACTTTCTGAGTTAGAATCTTTAACCTGGACCAAGTGATAAAGAAACCATTTGGAGATTAACCTTCGAGCTCTAAGATAAGAAATAAACCTCCCCCTAGGAGCTAAGGAAACACCCTCCCACTCTATAATTGGCTCACCAGGGAACGTAAAGATAACCCTATGAGTCTGATAATCCAAAGACGCATAAGAAGAGTATAACCAGGACATACCTAGAATAACATCAAAATCCACCATATCCAAATCAAACAGATCCTCCAATGTCTTCCATCCAACAACAGTTACCACACACCCTTATAGACTCTCTTAGTAATAACTAAGTCACCTATCTTGGTAGAAATAGAAAAAGGCTTTGAAATAACTTCTTGATTAAAAAAAAAGACATAGCCATATAAGGAGTCACATAGGAGAGAGTAGACCCTAGATCAACTAAATAATATATGTTATGAGAGAAAAGTTGTAATATACTAGTAAAAAAATTAGGTAATGCCTCAAATTACTGTTGGAATGACAAAGCATATAACCTTATCCGACCAACATAAGAACCAGGAGAAATAATAAAAGCAGAAGCCATACCACCAGGTGTAGTAGCAAAAGATGAAGCCACAAGAATCTTATTCGCCCCTGTAGAAACCTTATTAACTGCACAATCCCTGAGTTGATGGCCTAATTCGCCATACTTGAAGCATTTGTCCCTTTTTTCATTGTAATTACCCCTATGAGTACGACAAAAGAAATGACAAGAAGGACATGAAAAAGCTATCTGAACTCTACTTGCCTAAGAATAGACACTCTACGCCCGCAATTGTCACCACCATGATGACACCTATTGCTCGAATGATAAGGAGCACTGCAGTAGAGTAGGAATTAGAACTCCCCTACTTCTTTCTCAACCATTTTCCACCATCTCTACTACCCTGAGGCTGAGCACCTCCCTGATAAAAAAACCGGCTCTTCTTTCGCTGCCCATCTCAAAACTCTGCCTAGCTACTCTTCTCATCCTCCACTTGCTACATATGAATAATTAACCTAGAGATGTCAATATTTTGATAAGCAAGGCAGTCCTTCTCTCCAAAATTAGATCCCGATTAATACCAAAAGCAAACTTCGTTATTCTAGTCCACATGCCAGCCACTAAATTAGGAGCATACCATGACAATTGGTGAAACTTCAAGGCAAATTCATTTACAAACTTCCTCCCCTGCTTGAGGTTCATAAACTATTCCATATTTGTTTCTCTCAACTCTTGAGGAAAGAACCAATCCAAGAATGTGCTAGAAAAAGCCTCCCAAACCCTTCCTATTCTACACCACATTTATCCTTATCCCACTCCTCATACCACTGCTATGCAACATTTTTGAGCTGATAAGCTATAATGTTTACCCCTCTACATTAGTAGCCTGCATCACCCAAAATATCTTTTCCATCTCATCCAAAAAGCCTTATGGATCCTCATCTACCTTCACTCTAGAAAAAGTGGGAAGACCCATTTTCATAAATTAGCCAACCCTTATGGCCTCAATAGACAAAGCACCAGTCGCACCCCGCTTAGCCTGAGCAGCAACTAATTTAGAAATAACATGAATAAACTGATGAAATTCTACATTAGTTACCTTACCATGAGAATGACAAATAGCAACTGGTAGAACTCTAGAATTATCGAGGATAGGACCGTCAAATCAAAGATGAACCCCTGAAGTAGATGCACCCCTTCAGTATTACCCCGAGATATGATAAAAGATTTTTCTTGTGTTTCATATCTACTAGGCATGATCTAAAAGATGAAAAACAAGGATTAGAGAAGATTCTAGGACTGAGAATTCAAGATAGAAGATAGAATACCAAGAAAGTGAAACATTCCTAAATGCCTTGAAGCCTCTTCCGTATGAGTGCGGTGCGCTAGACACCCCTAAAAGAGACTCTACTCGACATGGCTTTATGGACTCCCAATTGACCATGAACCTACGCTTTAATACTAACTTGACATGACCCACCCTAGGGCCTTATCATAAAGGTTATCCCAAGTTCGACAAGGATCAAATACCACCCTCGTTACCCAACCTTATCTCCAGCTGCCTACCTTGAGTTGGTTAAATTCTGAGCATAAAACATAATTGTGTAACAACTCACACAAAGACCCAGGGAATAGATCACAAAGCCTCTATCCAAAAGAGTAATAAAACTTGATTGGGATATGCCCCCAAACATAGCCAACATCAATATCCAAAATAAAACCAAAATGTCTAAAAGTATCCATAAAATGAAATAAAGCCTTTCTAAAGGATGGAAGTTCACTACTTCAGTTCAAATATTGTCCCCAAGTCAATCACTATGTACTAGGAGTAGAACGGTTGGTTTCTGCATAGCGTGGGTATACAACCACCAGTAGATATGGTTAGTAAGTGACCGCTAGCATGATCTCATGATAAGGATAAAATATTTCCATTTATAAAACAAAGTAAAACCATCATTGATGCATACAACCATACATATATATATGTATATATAACCATTCCAGAAAAAAGGGACAGAGTTTTGAATGCCCTTAAAACCTTTACCTGGGTTGTGTAGCTTTGACGTGCTAAACCACCCATGGGCTATATATATTCAGATACCCCTGCTGAAAGGGCCTAGTACGACCAAGGAAGTATCCCAGGGGATAACTAGTGCATCCTAAAAATAAAGTGTGACATCATTCACACGGTCACCAAGACCAACCTCATATCGGTAAATATAACTTTCCAATTTTGGTCCCCCTGCGACCTTCATCTTCCACGGCTTTACTACATATTCCGTCATTATTTCCAAATTAAAATGAGTGTCCAAATAATCAAACCATTATCCATTTATTAAACAAGGACTTTGATATTGGTATCGTTATACCAACCCTTACTTGCAAGTGTTAAAATTTAGCAAACCATTTAGTTGGAGTGCCAAGTTTGAAATAATATTCGTTAAGCTTCAATAAATCATTTCAATGGAGACTGTGGGTATATCTATGCTTATTTATCTTATGTGTAGCTGGATCTCCCTCTTGGGGTTATGAGTGAATAGGGGTTAAAGTGTGTGTGGGATGTTATTGATTAGCTTCTATTTAGTAGTTCATGCTTATGGTTTTTATTAATGTTATGCTAACTTGGTTAGGGTTTGATAGGTAAAAGCCCCAAATACCCACATGGGTATGATGAGTGAAATCTTCATGCCCTAGAAGACCTGAAGACATTTTCGAACGAAGGGTTTTGGGTAAAGTTTAGGAATCCATATCATCCTCGAAAGAAGGATGTGGAGACCAAAGCAATGATAGATAATTGTGTGTATAGTTTGCTAAATTCTCACTATCAAAGACATAATGGTGAATGTGAGGTTGAATACACCATAGGTATAATCCTAGATATAGGTATGCCTAGATTGAGGTTGTTGTTACCAATTTTTGAACACACCTATTAGGTATTCAAAAGAATAAACAGGCGAAAGTTGGTGTTTTGTTGAAATACTAGCATCAAAATCCATAACCAAACTTACCCATATTTGGTTTGCTAAATTGATGTTGTTACTAAAAATCATATATCATTTCCTTAGTAATGCATAATCCCAAGATCCGTGCATAAATGTTAAAACTCTAATTATTCATAACAAAACCTACCCATAATTGTTAAGACTAGCATCACAATCCTTAACCAACCCTACTTATATTTGGATTTCTAAATTAATGTTGATTACTAACACCCACATATAATTCCCTTAGTAATGCATAATCCCAAGATCCGTGCATAATTGTTGAAACTCTAATTATTCGAGCCAAATTTATACTAGAAAAACCCAAAAAGAAACATTAGTGTAGATACAATTTCCCCCATTTTTACCTCGTAACATAGGCTTGGATTTAGGTCGTATCTATTATTTCTACGTAACTTGATTTCCACTCACATTGTTTCTCTTGGATTCGATCCCGACTCCAAAGTTGGGTAAATTTATTGATGACGATCGCCTTGCACTTAAATTGACGTGTAAGTTGAGCGTTATCAAAAATGGTGTTGTTGCCGAGGAACAATTTGGCGAGTTAGTTTGAAATTTTAGCTTACTTGCTTTAATTCAAACCTGTAAATATTTGTTTGTGATTTTCTTTGTTTCATGTGTTAGGTAGATTTTCTTTATTTTTATTTATTTCTTACTATGGCATCAATAAATGAATGTGGTTTTGATGGTTGTAAACATCACCTTGATACATCATGTCCATATTGTGGTGGACCCCACTTTTGGTAAGATTATAAACATACTCCTTGGAGAGAGATATGTGCACCATCTCAATCTTATAGGGAGTATGTTTATTCTCTATGTAGTGGTCGAAATAGACATGAGATCGATTGTACAAATGCCCCCTTCCCCCATTATACAAACTCGGTTGCTTGTTTTTTTCATGATTTTGATAGGTCTTATGATAAAGCAAGGGAAGAATGAAGCATGAAAAAAAATAGTTTTACAGCAATGCTTCAACGTATATTGGAATAGAGAAAATCCACAAAGGATGAATTAAAACATTGAAGTGATTGTTTAAATAACCACTTCCCTCATGATTCTATCCCAAATTCTAGTTCTTCTTAAGTGTTTGATAGGCCTTATGATGAGAATAAGGAAGAACAACCTACCGGGTCCAATATCTTTGAAGTTATGCATCAAATTATCTTGGATTAAGTAACTACAATAGGGTAGAACATGCAAGGCATACATCAATATAATGAGGCATTTGGAAGGGAGATTGTCAAGGTAAAGGAAATGGGCAAGGAAGTAAATCTTGCAAATGCCATTGCCCTTCCAACTTCCCAAGATAAGGTTAATCAAGAAGAGGAATAAATCTATGATGATGAGCTTGGCAACAAAGAACCATCGACTTCCCAACCAACCAAATCAAATGATGATGGAGAAGCCAAAATAAAGAAAAGGGTACTAGAGTCAAAAGAAGAATCAAAGAAGATCCCATAGGACGACTCTAGTCCATTTCAGGGAGATAATGTCAAAATGGATGCAACTCCCAAATTAGGAAAATGACCTCGCTCGAATCACTTTTTAAAATTACGCTTGGTGGATGTGATGAGAGTCGAACCACCTAAGAAAATGATGAATTTTGGAAATGAGAAGGAAAATCCCTACATTTTGGAGTTTGTCTTTCCAAAAGGGCAAAATATAGCCCCTTACTTGAAGGACAATAAATGCAAAATTCAGAGTGCAACAAGTGAACTTATGATGCTCTCACCAATAACCAACAAGCCTATTAGAAGGTTTTATGTGAATTTGGGTAAAAGGTTTAAATTTTCAAAATGGCGAGATCGAAGATTGCGTGCCATTTTCTCACATCTTCTAAGTTTAATCTTAGAAAATTTGAATCTTTTGTCCCTCTGTCGCTCATTTCATATTGAACAAAAGCTGGGACTGATATTTAAATTTTCTAAGTGGAAACACAAAAGGAAATATTAGAGAGGTTGTGCTGCAACGTTAAACTAAGCGCTACATGGGAGGCAACCCATCATTCTACAAAAAGTGGACCATATACTTTTATTTATGCATGATAGAGTAGATTTCATTTAAGAATGCACATTGCATGACATGTTGGTTCCAAGGGGAATTTTTGTTGAATTTGAGAAGGGAACATGTGAAATTGATAAGTTGGACTGAACAAAAAGTGCAGAAAACCTAGTTGTTTGGTCTCAGTTGCCGCTACCGCGGTCCTTGCCACCACGATTTTAGAGGCCACATGATCATGACCGTGTGTCTAGGACCACGAGCGCGGTCAAATTAGTTTAAATGACCATCCGAATACCTATTTTTTCCACGCCCCTCTCTCACTTTTTCTCAAAATCCTCTCCAATTTTTGTCACTGCATTGCATATCCAAGGGTACTGTTATTCAAATAGCATTATATAATTTTTTAATTTATCTCAACTCCATTGATTTTGGTATAATTGCATGCTTTAAACTCATAATGTATGAAATGAGCCTGAAATAATGTTTTCATTACCAAACCCATGCTTAATTGTTATTGTTTTGTGGTTAGCTATTGTTGTTAGTGTATATGCTATTGAGGGATGTATTGAGTACCCAAAAGTAAGACTTCAACAGTTTAAATTGAAATGTACACAGCATGTACGATTAGAATTCCCCTACAAATTCAATGTTTAATTTCTTTAAGTTCAGGGCTGTGATCACACACTCTAGGCTTGAAATTCCCTTTTTATAATGTTATCTTGCCTAGTTTAAGAATTTTTTTTGGGTAAATATGAATTTTAAACATTGTGTAGAACATGTCAAATCTAGTCTCAGGCAGCGGTCATGGTGAACGCTCTGCAATTGCCATACCTATGGGCAGTTTCAGGAGGACTTCAAAATTTCTGCACATCCCTTACTGGCCCCAAAACCTTCATAACACTATTACATGAGCTTACCTATTTTATTTATCATGTTTTTGTAATAATAATACTAATGTTGTCCTATGTTGCATTGCTTATAGGTTCTAAGACTCAAATATGGGAGATTTTTATAATACTCGATTCATGGTCGCACAATGCTAGAACACCTACTATGATGATTATCACATGACTAAGCTACTTCCTGAAAGGAGTATTAGCTTAGACAAAGTGGGGAGAAGCTCCCTGAATTCCATTCCAGACTCACTCTGACCCAATGAATGTGCTTTGCCCTGAAACCCTGCTATGCTAATGAGAAGTGGGTGCATGAGTTCTGTGTAAAACTCAGTGTAGTATCTCTCACAAAACCAATTATGATAATTTGGGGTAAACTGGTGAACTTTGGAGCAAAGTAGGTTAATACAGTGTATGGGCTCCCAGATACTGACATAGGGCAGTTCCAGGTAAGAGCATGAGTGTCGGGGACTTGGATGGCCAACATTTCATATACTGGAAAATCAGTTCCCTGGCCCATAACCAAGAGAGATATTTTGATCAAAGACTTTACAGCAGAGCCAGGCTTTGGTTAACATTGTATGCAGTTGAGTATAACATGCACCCATATGACCATTGTCACAGATTTGAGAGCTCGAATGGTGTCTTGCATCTTATCTGGCATCCCTCTCAATATAGGTGAGATTGGGTGAAGGTATTTCCAAACTCATGGAGGTACGAACCTTCTTTTCCCATCCATTATCACTAAGATTTTCAAGAGGGCGGGAATAGAATAATATGCTGTAAATACTTAGGTGTGTCCAGGTCCCGTCATCTATCCACTCAAATTCAGAGTTGAGGCTGCATAGGTTAGAGCAAGAAAAAGAAAATAGACATGGGCAAATTAGTCTAAAAGGACATAGATATTGGTATAATTTTATCAACAAACCCCCTCAATGATATCTCAGATAAAAAGAGGGAGGTTAGGGAGCTAGTGTCTAGATTTCCTCAAGGACCAGGAGAGCCATCCACCACTCGCCACTCATATATAACTCGGTCAATTTATAACCTATATCATGAGGAGCAGAAGAAGCAGAGAGCCACTATTGCCAGTTTAGAGAGTGCCTACTCAGCCTTGGCGGGATCATATATGGACCTCTAGAAGTCATATGAGAAGATGGTAAGGAGAGAGGAAAAAAGAGACAAATTCTTCAGAAAGCTGTGAAAGGCAGTAAAGGGTATCTTTAAGGTTCTTAAACCAAATGAGTGACTACCCTCACCGAGATTGGACATTAAATATGAGGCCTTTGCTGATTGGTCGGCTGATGATGCTGGTGGTGATGGTGCAGAGTTAATAGGAGAGAGCAACACTTGAGGTAGATTTAGGGAGAACCCTTTTACTCTTGCTTTATTGAACATGAAATGAGGACACCACATTCCTTTTTGTTGGGGGTGCCCCCCAAATTTGTAGTGTTTTGATGTTATGATGTTGGACACTTTTTTTGATGTTATGTTATTATTTTGAGATGACATTTTGGATATTACTTAGTTTTTGTTGTGGGATGCTAAATTTTGGGCACCCGATTGGTGCCCATATTTTATGGATTATCATGATTTTCTTTTATTTCTAGTGTTCTTTTAATTTAACTTTTATTTTAACTAGGGTGATGCATGACTAGCTTTGCCCTATGATGGATTGAGTGATGATATTCATATGTGTTAAGCATTTTATTTGGGTTTTGAGGCATAGATGCAGGGGAATTATGATTACCCGTAACATAATTATCAAAAATGCAAGGGAAGTCTGAGTACCTGTAGCATGGTAAGTTATAAGCTTGGGATCATATTTTACAATATTGGCAAAATATGAGTAGACATATGGTTTATTTGCCCATTTTTATTCAAAAATGTGAGACTAAGGCTTTGGTTTTTGCGATGACTAAAAAATTATGCATGGTCCGTATGCAAAAGAAACAACCCCCTCCATCCAAAAAATTTCAAAAATTAAGGGCATGGACGTGAGCAACTTTGTAACAAATGTTTTCCTCTTTCTCTGAGTCCATAAGTTATTAACATATAAATAATGATAGATACTCCAATTTTGTTGCACGGGAGGGGGGGGGGGAATTGACCCTCCTTGGAGAGTTTTTGAATGCCATGTGTTGTGAGCTTTTCGCATTCATCTCTTATATACATGAGTTATCTAGAACTTGCCCCGTTAGTCTTTCAAAGCTAATGCTGATTGCATTTTGTTGGAGAAATGATCTTAGGCCACCTTTGTGATTTCGGAAGCCCACTCTAGTCTAAAAATCCTACCAAAGCATGAATATAATCCTTAGTTACCCACTTTGAGCGTTAGGACCTTTCTTTGGTGAACATATTACAAGACGTAAACCATTCTTTTTATCCCTCTTTTGAACCATTCCCTCTTGAAACTTAAAAATGCAACTTGAGGCTAAAAGCTTAAGTTGGGGGTGGTAAAGATTGATAGAATTAATTTTGGTCTACGAAGTTGTAAGTAAATTTCCTAATGTGCATAAGCTTTGAAAATGAGTGAATAAAAAAAGAAAGAGTTCAACAAAGGAAATACGTGCATGAGAGTTGCAAGAAAAAGGAATGAAATAAAAGTGGTAAATAAAGGAAGCAAAAAGTAGGCATGATAAAAGAGAGAAAATAAAGGAGAAGTGGACCATAGTCAAGAAGGAGGATTGAAAAATGTGATGTAGATGTTCAAGGAAGGGTGTAACCATGTTATCCCAAATGATATCTTACCCTAACCTGAACCTATGTTACAAACTTAAAAAGTCCTTTGAGATCTCCAACCATTTACTTTCTTTGACATGGAAATTGAAAATAGGGGCAAGCCTATGGTATGACACTTGTTACATGGAGATTTATTTTGCGAGGGAGAGAGTTGTCCACTTAAAATTCCTTGTTGCATATTTTGTAGCTTGCTGTGAGGAATTCTTTTTCTTGTGAGGTGGGTGATTTTTTCACCTTCTAGTAATCAGGCAAATGGAGTATAGCTTAGTTATGGTAAAATGGGATTCACTTCTAGAGTATTGATTCTTTGTCACTTTGTCTCTCTTTGAAGTCCTATGTAGCCTTGGATATAGCATTTTATTATGAGGGGTGTAGTAAAATCTGCTTAGCCCATGTTGATGTTGGGCGTATTTACACGTCTAAGCACCATAACTTACCCATGTTATGAGGATAAAATACATAATTCCTGCACTTTTAGTCTACTTTCAATTAAGTGAGCTGACCTATGTGATTAGCATGCTTTTCAGGTACTAATGCGGAAGATTTCAACACTTTGGGGACCTGTGGACAGCAAAGGAAAACATCACATAAAATGGAAGGCAGCTTTTGGACTAAATGTGATGCATGGGAACTTTTTCCCGGGCAAACTCAACATTTTTAAATAGTTAAGGATGCAGTAGCAACTTAGTAGAGAAGGCTGTTATTAAAATCCTTATTGCTGAATTTTCAGCCATTATTCATAATTCAGATTCTGTAATATTTTTGAAAGTAGAAAACGGCTTAGCTTGAGCAACGGAGAGAGAGAAACACGTTCCTCTCTTATTGCCGCTAGTCATCTCCATCGCCGATATTGTTCTATGTTTTGGTATGATGATTATGTCTATTTTGATTTCTGTTGTATTCATGAGTAGCTAAACTTATCTGTTAGGGTTATGGAAACCTTGTAGTATACTCTCTATTGCTATGGGTTTGTAAATTTATGATGTGTAATGCACTTATATCATTACTCTCTTCATTATAATTGAATTCTCGTGGTTTCAAACATAGAGAATGCGCCATTATAACAATAATTTGTTCGATAGAAAAATTACTGTTTGGAAAAGAGAGTGTGACGAGAAAATAGGGTTTCCAACCTCTATTTTACATGTTAATGTCCTAGAAGGATTAACTTCTTGGAGAATTCATACCATTTGTTGTACACTTTAGGTTCGAGAGAGCTAAGGTGAATAAATCCTTGATGGTTGAAAAAGACTTGGATTTAGAATTAGAATACGACTCTCTATAAGTGCATGCATGTATAAACTCCGCATTACTCATAGTTAAAAGAGAAGTAGAAACTACAAGGTAGACATAACCCTAACTTGTCATTCTCTGTGATCAAATATAATTACACATATCATCTTATTGTTACACTGATAATATTACTGTGCACTTAAACCAAACCCCTCTTATCTTGGAACCTTCGACCAACAGTCTAATAATAATCGCAAGACTTAGTGATCATAGTATTCCCTGTGGGATTCGACACCCAACCCAGTTGGGTTCTATATTTGACAGCGACCGCTTACACTTTCTCATGAGAGTTGTAATTTGGGTGTATCAAATTTTGGCGCCGTTGCCGGGGAATACCGTTGACAACTAAGTTTGTGATAGTTAATAGACCCGTTGGTCAAAGATTCTCAAATTTTACTTTTTGTTTGTTGTTTTTGTTTTGTTTAGGTTTAGTGGATTGCATGCCAAATACACGAAGATCTGGTCAGCCATTATTACCTATAAATCTTAAACCACATCTTATTGGAAGAATGGATGCACAACGAAACCTTAAAAGGATGGATACTCAATAGGAGCAGGCTAGATTAACTGCATTGGTAGCTGTGCAAGTACATCAACAGAATGCTCATAACCTAGGTCGGGCAACAAATCTTGATGATGAGGACCTGGGTGATGATGAGTTATTAAATCCAAGGCGTGCAGATGATGTGGCTGCACCTGTGAACAGGAATGTCAATAGAGATCGTCAAGCTAGAATGAGACCTAAACGTCGAGCTGTGTAGATTCCTTTTGATGATGATGATGATGTTTTGGATGGGGCTGGTGCCACAGGGGCTATTATTCCTCCGCCCTTGGCACCCGGAGCCATGTTCAATATCACTAGCACCATGATCAAGCTATTGCAACTCAAGGGGTTATTTGGTGGACTTGCAGGCGACGATCCAAATATGCTTCTGATTAATTTTATCTCAATATGCAAGTCGTTAGACAATCCAGGAGTTGGACAGAATGCAATCCGGCTGCGCTTATTTCCATTGTCTCTATCTGGAGAGGCAACTCTATGGTTAAACGGGCTAACTCCTGACTCTATTACCAATTGGAGGCAACTGAAAGATGCTTTCCTAGAAAGATTCTTTCCTCCATCCAAGAGGGCACAATTGAGAGATGAGATAAGCAATTTCAGACACCTTCCAACTGAAGCTCTCCACGAAACATGGGAGAGGTTCAAGAAGAAGCTTATGCGGTGCCCAAATCATCAGATGACAAATATCCACTTGATGGAAATATTATATAGTGATTTGAACTCAGTGACTAAGCCAGTGGTTGATAATGTTACGGGTGGGTCATTCATGGACCTTACTTTTATTGAGGTATGTGATATGCTTGATCGTATGACAAAGCAGAGTAGAGCTTGGCATACCAGGGATTCTGAGGTAGCAAGCTCTACTGTATCTGTTGGCATGACAGCAGAACAGAGGCGAAGAGAAGAGGAACGTGACCAGGATATAGCTCACATGAAAACATAGATGGACCTTCTTACCAAGCATTTATTATCAGGGAAGATAGAAAAGTTCAAGGCTATTGTATCACAGGGAAGAGATGACTCTGATTCTGAGGAGGAAGCTAATTACTTGAATAATCAGGGGGGTTTCCGAGGCAATGTCCAAGGAAACCAAAGTCGGAACTATTATGAAAAATCCGGATACAAGGACCAAGACCAAGGGAGTTGGAAGAATAAGAGTGACAGGAGTGGTTTGTATGTTCCTCCTGGAAATCGTGAAGCTGTTGCATCTGGCTCTGGGAAGATGTCCATGGAGGACATAATGGCGAAGCTATTGAAAGGAGTGGAGGCAACCAACACGGGAGTAACTGAGGTAAAAATTATTTGTCCTCAATAAATCAATTGGCTGACTCACATTCTACTGCAATAAAACAGCTGGAACAACAAATGAGTCAACTATCAGCGGTATTCAATCAAAGAAAAACTGACACTTTACCTAGTGACACTGTGCAAAATCAAAGGAATGATGGATCATATTTGGCTATTACTACCAGGAGTGGTAAGGTGTTGGAAAATCCATCCAAAAGTAAGCCGGTGGTTGATAATATAGAAGAGAATGTTATTGAAGCAGATTGTGATGATTCTGTAGAAGCTGAAAATCATAATGAGAACGTTCATGATACTACACCTAGATGTCAGCAGTCTGAAAAGATTGATAATGGGAAGCAAAATAAAAAGGAAGTGGTGGAGAAAACTCTTCCAAATCCACCACCACCTTTTCCTCAGAGACTGAAGAAGAAGGTTGATGACACTAAGTTCAGTAAATTTATGACCATGTTGAAGCAACTGACTATTAATGTGCCTTTGGTGGAGGCACTGGAGTAGATGCCAGGGTACGCCAAATTCATGAAGGACCTTTTGACAAAGAAAAGGGCAGCAAGCTATGAACTGGCAGATAATTTTCATCATTGTAGTGCAATTGCCACGAGGTCTTTAGTACAGAAGAAGGCAGATCCGGGTGCTTTCACTATTCCTTGCACGGTTGGATCTTTGGATTTTGCTAAGGCGTTGTGCGATTTCGGGGCTAGCATTAATTGGATGCCACTAGCCATTTATAGACAGTTGGGGTTGGGCGATCCTACACTAACCAACATGCGGCTCGTAATGGAAGATAGGTCGGTAAAATGACCTGTTGGTATCTTATATGATGTACTAGTGAAGGTTTCTACCTTTATTTTTCTTGCAGACTTTGTTATTTTGGATTGCGAGGTGGATTCTGAAGTTCTCATAATCTTGGGTCATCCTTTCCTCGCAACAGGAAGTGTGCTTATTGATTTACGAGCAAATGAGCTTTTATTTCAGATGAATGACGAAGTTGTACGTTTTGATGTATATAAATCAATGAAGCAACCCAAAGATATGAATGTGTTCTCTATAGTTGATGTTTATTATGAGGATGAAAAGGAATTATCTTTGGAGAAACAGCTTACTGTTGAGCCATTGGCTGATGTGCTTTTGAACTTTGAGCGTGAGGGTGTTGAAGAGTACAAAGAAACTATCTGTGCTTTGACAGGAATGGGGTCGTATTCATATGCCCCCAAGAAGCTGGACCTTGACCTTAAGAATCAACCCTCACCCCTGGAGAAACCACCATATATCTTGATGAAATCTGAGTAATTGAGATAACTATGTCGTACCGCGATAATAAATCAAGCGCTACATGGGAGGCAACCCATCATTTTACTAGGATTTTGTTTTCGATAAATAAAAATTCAAAAAGAAGAGTCGAGCCACGACCAAAACTAAGGCGCTTGGTGGGAGGCAACCCATCCTTCTAATCATTTTTGTTGTTTTTGATTAAGTGTAGGTGCACGAAGTACAAAAGAGGAGATTAGTCCTAATTTTGATTTGGAAGTGAGTCATGTCAATGGTGGTAAGTCTAGGAATGATGGAACAATACAGGTAAGTGGGAGTGTTCAAATGTGTAAGGTTCAAGTATGATTTGCATTAGAGTCGCACCACGAATTACGAAGATTCGACACAAAAAGTTTCGCGGTGCGACTTTATTTTGTGACTTTCAATGAGGTCTTTGGTGGTAGCATAGGGTGCGTCGCTTTTTCAATTGCCTATGCCAACATAGGCAATAGGTTTGGCGCCGCCTATGCCATTGCCTATGCTTACTGCCTCACATAGGAGATAGTCTAGGCGCCGCCTATGTGCTTAGGCAATGCTATAGGCGCCGCCTACTTATGCTTTTTGCCTACTAACCCATTTGTGAATGGACCAACCCGACCCATGGCTCATCCTTTAAATATATCCTCTACGTTTGAACACCACCCTTGTTTTTTAAATCTATAGTCATTTTGATTTAGTCGTAGTTAGTTAGTTGTAATTAGTTAGATTTTTCATAAAATTGTTCTTATAGACGGCATGACATTATAACAAGAGTTTGTGCTGAATCACTACTATTGAAACATTTAGGCTCTAAGTTGTGACTCACTCTGTGATAATTGTTTGTGGTTTAATTCATTTATCTGTTGGGTCAAGAATCTATAATTCTCCCAATTAAGTTGACCATGTGCCATGTGTGTGTAAGGTTATTGTATATTCTTTGTTGCGGCTGATGCTAGAACTTTCCTAGTGTGTGTATGAAGCAAAATAAAGATTGTGAGTTTAGGAGATGATTTAGGCATTTCTTTGGCAGCCCTGATATTTTTTATCTTCTTTTGACCTACCTTTGTACATTATCTTAGATAGCCCCATTGAGCCTTTAGCTTGTTCTTTTGTTAGCCTCATATGTAGCCTAATCCGTTCTTTAATAGACCGTAATTTGATCCAAAAATCTCCTAGGCGCTTTAACGTAAAATCAATGTGAGTTAGGAGTTTGAGAATAAGAGGAAAAGTGTGAAATTGATGCCCCAAAGTCTAGTTATTGGCGTGAGTAATTGATGTGGTTGGGAGGAGCTAAAATTGTTGAGAAAGTTCAAAATTTTATCCCGGACATATTACAATGAACCTATTTTGGCCCTGGTCCTTCTTGGACATTGTGCACCTCAACAAAGGCAAAGTGCTTAAGTTGAGGGTGGCTAGTATAGGGGTGTGTAACGTGAAAAGGGTGAAAATAAAAAAAGAAAAAAAAGAAAAAAAAAGGAAATACTTGAAATGGTTGCATACTCCCACCACAGTGTTATTAATTAAGCTTAATGAGTTGGGGTGAAAAGCAAATCTGTGAAGATAGAAGAAGTGGAAATTGGTTGCTTAAGATTGATCTTAATTGCATAATGTAGTGTATTAAAGTGCTTAGGGAAGATAGTCACTATTTCTAGCAAAAATAGTTCCTACCCATCCTTTAGCCTGCATTACAACCCGTAAAAGACCTATTTGATCCTAATCTTAGCATTCTGATATTAGTGGAGTATTACACTAAGGGAAAGCATATGGTCATCCGTTGTAATTTGAGAATTCTTTCTGAGAGTGAGCGCAAATTGATTCTTGTACCCATTTTGTTAGAAATTGCATGATTGTGAGGGATTATGGGTAACTCTTTTGTTGTGAGGGCACATGGTTGATGATTGTTGGGTAGTTTTATATGATTTTTTTTGGCTTAACTTATGTATACGAATTAACCAACTTAATGAGTCTATGTTGGAGGGTGAGTTGTTTCTAGTAATGATCAAGAAATCTACTCTTTGTTAATAATTGCAATGTATGTCTTGTTGAAAATTTTGTGTTTCTCTTGTGAAGTTTAGTTAGGCATTCACATGGATGTACTATTTTGTTCGAGGACAAACAAAGTTTTAAGTGTGGGGTGGTGATGTTGGGCGTATTTATACGTCTAAGCACCATAACTTACCCATGTTTTAGCTAAGTTTTGAGGATAAAATACATAATTCCTGCACTTTTAGTCTACTTTCAATTAAGTGAGCTGACCTTTGTGATTAGCATGCTTTTTAGGTACTAATGCGGAAGATTTCAGCACTTTGGGGACTTGTGGATAGCAAAGGAAAACTTCACATAAAAGGGAAGGCAACTTTTGGACTAAATGTGATGCATGTGAACTTTTTCCCGGGCAAACTCAACATTTTTAAATAGTTAAGGATGCAGTAGCAACTTAGTAGAGAAGGTTGTTATTAAAAACCTTATTGCTGAATTTTCAGCCATTATTCATAATTCAGATTCTGTAATATTTTTGAAAGCAGAAAACGGCTTAATTTGAGCAACGGAGAGAGAGAAACACGTTCCTCTCTTATTGTCGCTAGTCATCTCCATCGCCGAGATTGTTCTAAGTTTTGGTATGATGATTATATCTATTTTGATTTTCGTTGTATTCATGAGTAGCTAAACTTATCTGTTAGGGTTATGGAAACCTTGTAGTATACTCTCTATTGCTATGGGTTTGTGAATTTATGATATGTAATGCACTTATATCATTACTCTCTTCATTATAATTGAATTATCGTGGTTTCAAACATAGAGAGTGCGCCATTATAACAATAATTTGTTTGATAGAAAAATTACTGTTTGGAAAAGAGAGTGTGACGAGAAAATAGGGTTTCCAACCTCTATTTTACATGTTAATGCCCTAGAAGGATTAACTTCTTGGAGAATTCATACCATTTGTTGTACACTTTAGGTTCGAGAGAGATAAGGTGAATAAATCCTTGATGGTTGAAAAAGACTTGGATTTAGAATTAGAATACGACTCTCTATAAGTGCATGCATGTATAAACTCCGCATTACTCATAGTTAAAAGAGAAGTAGAAACTACAAGGTGGACATAACCCTAACTTGTCATTCTCTGTGATCAAATATAATTACACATATTATCTCATTGTTACACTGATAATATTACTGTGCACTTAAACCAAACCCCCCTTATCTTGGAACCTTCGACCAACAGTCTAATAATAATCGCAATACTTAGTGATCATAGTATTCCCTGTGGGATTCGACACCCAACCCAGTTGGGTTCTATATTTGACAGCGACCGCTTACACTTTCTAACGAGAGTTGTAATTTGGGCATATCACATGTGCAATGAGATATTGGTGGTAGTGACTAAGGTTAGAGTCATTGGGAAATTTAAGGTATGAAGTTTAGGCATAAAATATTGTGTCTAATGGTAAGGGGTAGTTTTTCTTGAGGACAAGCAATAGCTTTAAGTTAGGTGTATTATTGAGTGGTGATTTTACCACTCATTTGCACACAACATTCATACAAATTACCTTGTTTTTGATGATTAAATGAGACATAGTTGTGATTAAGAGAAGTAATATCTACTCTTTGCAGGAATAGAGTTGAAGGGATGGAAAGATGTGGAATGAAGCTCAAAATGATCAAAAAGATAGTAAGAAAATACAAATGAAGACCAAGAATAGAAGGGCCTCAATTACCGCGGTCGCGGTGGTCTGCTGACCGCGATTGTGGTAGTCAAAAAGGGTCAGTACATCGTGGTTGCATTAACCTATCATGGTCGCGAAAGCCGCGAGCGCAATCATGGCTTAACGAAAGAGTTCACCCAAGGGGTAAAACTAGAAATATACATAGCTGCGCCAAATTTTTGCCAAAAATACCCAAATCCTTGATTCATGTATCATATTCCATCTCCCCTAATAATTTTTAGGTTTAGCTTTGATAGTTGATAGGCCTCTATTTTTGGATAAGAAAATATTGTATAATTTTTTGGTGAAGAATATATTGGAGACTTCTTAAGTGGAAGATTATCTCACTTCCATTATTGATTTGTGGGAGTGCCAAGTTTGAAGTAACATTCTCTTAAGCTTCAATAAATCATTTTAATCGATATTATGGGTATATATATGCTTATTTATCTTATGTGTAGCTGGATCTCCCTCATGGGGTATGTGCGAATAGGGGTTAAAGTGTGTGTGGGTTGTTATTGATTATCTTATATTTAGTAGTTTATATTTATGGGTTTTATCATCGTTATGCTAACTTAGTTGGGATTTAATGGGTGAAAGCCCCAAATAACCACATAGGTATGGTGAGTGAAAGTTCAATGCTCTAGAAAACCTGAAGCCATCTTGGAAAGAAGGGTTTTGGGTAAAGTTTAAGAATCCATATCATCCTCGAAAGAGAGATGTGGAGACCAAAGCAATGATAGACAATTGTGTGTGTAGTTTACTAAATTCTCACTGTCTTAGACATAAGGCGGAATGTGAGGTTGACTACACCATAGGTATCATCCTAGAAATAGGGATGTCTAGATTGAGGTTGTGGTTACCAACTGTTGAGCACATGTATTAGGTACTCGAAAGAATCAATAGGTGAAAGTTTGGTGTTTTGTTGAAAGACTAGCATCAAAACCCATAACCAAACCTCCCCATATTTGGTTTTCTAAATTGATGTTGATTGATAACACCCACATATCACTCCCTTAGTAATGCATAATCCTATGATACGTGCATAATTGTTAAAATTTAATTATTTGTAATTCCAAATTTATATTAGAAAAACCCTAAATAAATATTAGTGTAGATACCAATTTTCCCCATTTTTACCTTCTTGTAACATTGGTTTGGATTTAGCTCGTATCTACTTTTTTGAAGTAACTTGATTGCCACTCGCATTGCTCCTCGTGAATTCGACCCCAACTCCAAAGTATGGTAAATATATTAACGATGAACGCCTTGCACTTAAATTAACGTGTAAGTTAAGTGTTATCAAATATTCATAGGTTTGCTAATTTAGGGGTTCATCTCTTGGATTCTGTGAATGTGGGAGTAATTGTTCAAAAAGTTGTTAAATAACCTCTTAGTGCTGAGGTGAAGGAGAAGCAGTCTTTAGATCCCATACTTATGCAGATTAAGGATGATATGGGTCGAAAAAAGGTTATGGCTTTTGACATTAGGGGATATGGAAACTTGAGGTATCAAGTGAGATTGTGTGTTCCTAATATTGATGGGTTGTGGGGAAGAATATTTACTGAAGCTCATAAGTATCGATATAAAGTTCATCTGAGTTTGACTAAGATGTACCACGACTAGAAAGAAATCTATAGATAGAACAATATGAAGAGGGATGTGGTGAATTTCATGGATAAATGTATGGTTTCTCAGCAAGTTAATGTTTAACACCTAAGGCCTGGAGGCATGTATCAAGATCTAGAGTTGTCCTTAGGGAAGTGGAAATTATTAATATGGATTTTTTTGTGGGTTTTCTATGATTTTGCAATAGTATGAATCTATTTGGGTTATTATGGCTATAATTACTACGTCTGTTCATTTTTTACCTATAAGGACTAACTTCTCAGGAGCGGATTATGCTAAGCTGCTCAATCAGGAGATTGTGAAGCTACATGGGGTGCCAGTTTCCATCATTTTAAACCGAGGTACCCAATTTTCCTCTTACTTCTGGCATTTGTTTCAGAAAGGTTTAGGTATAAAAGTGAACCTTAGCACCACTTTTCACCTCAAATAGATGGACAAGTGGAGCGGACTATTCAAACTTTGGAGAATATGCTAAGGGCTTGCGTGTTTGACATTAAGGGTTTTTGTGTTGGCTATCTACCACTTATTGAGTTTGGTTACAATAATAGTTACCATTTTAGCATTTAGTTGGCTCCTTTTAAGGGTCTTTATGGTAGGAGGTGTAGGTTTCCTATTGGGTGGTTTGAGGTAGTGAGACTAGGTTGTTTGGTCTTGACTTGGTTCAGCAGCCATGCAGAAGGTAAAAGTAATTATAGAAAGAATTAGGACTGCTAAAAGTTTCCAAAAGTCTTATATGGGTGTGAGGAAAATAGAGTTGGAGTTTGAAGTTTGTGATTCGGTGTTCCTAAAGGTGTCTCTTATGAAAAAAGTCATGAGATTTTGAAAGAAGGGGAAGCTCAAACATCGTTATGTTAGCCCATATAAAATTATGAAGAGAATAAGGAATGTCACTTATGAGTGTGAATTACATGTGAGTTTGGCTTCTATTCATCTTGTTTTTCATGTATCTAGGCTGAAAAAACATGTGGGTGATCCTTCTTTTATATCGCCTATTGAGGATGTTGGTATTTCATATTCTTTATCTTTTGAGAAGGTACCGGTTGAGATATTGGATACGTTTGTAGATTAAGGAAAAAGGATATAGCTTCGATGAAAGTCCTTTGGAGAAATCAAAAGGTAGAAGAAAATATTTGGGAAGCCGAGGAAGACATGAAGGCTAAGTACCCATTCCTTTTCCCCGTGTTGGATGAGAGCACTTGAGGTATGAGTTTTGTTTTCCCAGTTATCGTATTTTAAAATTTTCCATGGATTCTAGTGCATTCTTGCTAAAGTTGTGCTAATAATAATTTAACTCCACATTTAGGGATGAATGATCCTGGGGAGGGGGGGGTTGATGTTAGACCCCTCAAAATTTTAATGATTTTTTTACCCTCTCGCATTCATAATGTCAATATTTGACTTGAATTATGTATAGGGATATTAAAAGGCTAAATTGGGAAAGTCTTAGAATTTTTGAAAGGGTTTGGGTTTATTTTTGGACCTCGAGGTAATGAGGGTCTGCGATATTGGAGTACTATGGAGGTTAGCCTCTACGTTAAGGGTGTGGTACGGAGGCTACCCTCCAGGATAATAGTGTGCCACACTGATGATTTAATTTCTCCTAGTTTTTTATTTCACTTGCGGTGAGGGGATTTCGGTCTTTTTACCACTTGTACGACCTTTAAACATAAACTAACCCCATTTCCTTCAGTTGGCTGCACTCGTTCTATTCTTCCCTAGATTGTCGAATCCATAAGGTTGTCTTTAAGTCCCCTAACGAGTCGGTTATTAAATGGGAAGGTGGTTCCCTAGCTCCTAAGGGGAAGTTTATATCATATCTTAGAGATTAGAGATTTATCTCTAGGGGGTGTCTTTACCATCTGGTCAAGGTTAAAGATTCCAACTCAGAGGGTCCTTTTTTGCATTCCATCCCTATAATGAATGAATTTTCCAAGGTTTTCCCCAATGGCCTCCCTGGTGTTCCTCCTGATAGGGAGATTGATTTTGGGATTGATCTTGCTCTAGACACTTTTTCGATCTCTATTCCTCCATATAGAATGGCTCTAACTGAGTCGAAGCAGGTTAAGGAGAACTAAAGGATCTGTTAGATAAGGTTTTCATCCTTCCTAGTGTGTCTCTGTGTGGTGCACCAATTTTATTTATGCATAAGAAGGATGGTTCCCTTCAGATGTGTATTTATTACCGATAGTTGAATAAGGTAATGATAAAGAATGGGTACCCACTTCCAAGGATAGATGATTTGTTCGATCAAGCTTATTTTTTCTCAAAGATTGATATTTTGTCTGGGTATCATAAGCTAGAGATTAAGGAAGTGGATATCTCTTAGACTGCCTTACATACCAGATACAGGCGTTATTAACTCTTCGTTATGTCTTTTGGGTTGACTAATGCCTTAGTGGCATTCATGGATTTGATCAATAGAGTCTTTTCATAGTTTTTAGATTTGTTCGTCATTGTATTCACAGATGATATTATAGTGTTTTCAAAGAGTGAGGGAAATCATGTCAATAACCTTTGTATTGTATTACAAAACCTGAAAAAGCAACATTTGTATGCCAAATTTTTGAAGTGTGAGTTCTGGTTAAACGTTGTCGCTTTTATGGATCATGTCATTTCTAGTTAGGGGATTATGGTGGATTGACAGAAAGTTATTAAGGTTAAGAAATGGCCTAGACCCACGACTCCAATCGATATTCGGAGCTTCTTGGGTTTCGTTGGTTACTACAGAAGGTTTGTAAAAAGTTTTTTTCTATAGCCACCCCATTGACCGAGTCACCTCAGAATTAGGCAAACTTCTTGAGGTATGATGCTTGTGAGTGTAGTTTTGAAAAGCTGAATAATAAGCTGACCTCGACATCGGTCTTGACTTTGCCTGAAGGCACTGATAGCTTTGTGGTCTATTCTGATCCGTCTCGTGTGGGGCTTTAGGTTCATCTTGATAAAGCATGACATGGTGATAGCTTATGCCTCTAGACAGTTGAAGGTGCATGAAAAGAATTATCCGGCCTATAACTTGGAACTGTTGGTTGTGGTGATCGCATTGAAAATCTAGCATCACTATCTATAAGGCGTGCATATGGATATTTTTTCTGATCATAAAAGCCTACATTATGTGTTTACTCAAAAATAGCCAAACCTCAAACAAAAGATATGGCTTGAGCTTCTTAAGGATTATGACACGAGTCTTTAATACCATCTAGGTAAAGCTAAAGTGGTTGTTGATTCTCTTAATAGGTTATCCATAGGGATTCTAGCTTATTTCCAAGAAGGGAAGTTGGAGTTGAAAAAAGATGTTAACCGTTTGTCTAACCTTTGGGTTTGTATCTTAGACTCTAAGGATGATGGTGCATTTATTCAGGAGGTGGCGAAGTTGTCCCTAGGTGCTGAGGTAATTGATAAGCAAGTGTTGGATCCTTTTTTGATGAGGATCAAGGGTGATGTAGGTGGGTAGAAAATGGTTTCTTTTGAGATTAGCGGTGATGGTACCTTGCGGTACCAAGGGAGGTTATATATTCCCGACATAGATGGATTGTGAGAGAGGATTTTGGTATAGGTTCATGAGTCACGTAATGCTTTATCTTGGTTAAACGAAAATGTATTATGACCTTAAAGAAATGTATTGGTGGAACAATTTAAAGAGGGATGTGGCTAGTTTTGTTGCCAAGTGCATGGTGTGCCAACAAGTGAAAGTTCATTACATGAGGCCCAGAGGGTTGTATCAAGAAATTTAGTTGACTATTTGGAAAATGGGAGGTGGTCAACATGGATTTTATTACCGGTCTTCCTCGATCTCGAAATTAGTTCGACTTGATTTGGGTCATTTTGTATAGGATGACAAAGTCTGCTAACTTTTTATAGTAAGGGAAAATTTCTTGATTGAGGATTATGCAAGGTTGTATCTCCATGAGATTGTGAAGTTGCATGGGGTAACTATTTCCATCATCTCTAATAGTGGTATGTATTTTTTATCTCACTTTTGGAGATCCTTTCAGAAAGGTTTAGGGACTAAGATGAGTCTTAGTATTGCTTTTCTCTCGCAATCGAATGGGAAAGCAGAAGGACTATTCAGACATTGGAGGATATTCTCTGTGCTTGCATGATTGACTATGTTTGTAGTTGGTTTGAGTATTTTCCTCTCATGGTGTTTGCATACAACAATAGGTACCACTCTATCATTGGGATGTCTTTGTTTGATGCCTTGTATGGTAGGAGGTGTAGGTCTCCAATTGGAGGGTTCGATCTTTGGGAGGCAGAGATGTTTATCCTGAATTTAGTTCACCAAGCTATTGAAAAGGTGAAGGTGATTTAGGATAGGCTTAAAGATACCCAAAGTCACCAAAAGTCCTATGCTTATATGTGATATAGGAGGTTAAAGATTAAGGTTGGTGATATAGTGTTCTTGAAGTGTCTCCTATAAAAAGAGCAATACGGTTTGGGAAGAATGGAAGATTAATCCCTGATATGTTGGTTCATACTTTGTTTTGACAAAGGTTGGCAATGTTGCATACGAGTTGGAGTTGCCTTCTATCTTGAGCTCTATTCACTCAGTTTTTCACATCTCTATGTTAAGGAGGTGTATGGGTGATCCATCGCTAGTAGTTCCTATTAAGGATATTGGAATTTTGAATTCTCTGTCTTATGATGAGATCCCTATTGAGATCTTGGATCAGCAAGTTCGGTAATTGCGGAATAAAGATGTAGCTTCTATAAAGGTTCTATGGAGAAACCACAAGGTGGAGAAAGCCACATGGGATAAGGAAGAGAACATGAAGTCTAAGTATCCATTCCTATTCTTAGTTTTGGAAAAGCCTGATTCAGATATGTGTTGCTTTTATAATCTTTGTTTTCTGACTTTGTGAAAGGAAAGATTGATTTCCTTGGGATCTCTATTTTCTGTCTTCAACATCAGAGTAGAGACTTTTGGGGGTATAATCATACTAGTCACCGCCTTGTTCCATTATTCAAGGATGAATGATCCAAGTAGGGGAGAATTGAAACACCCTGGGTTTTGGCCCTAAAACATTTCCTATGTTTCGGACTCACTGTCCTTGTAACGACTCACCATACAAGTCATATTTTATGGGTACGGGTCAGGGGACCCTAGTCGTTAAGAGACCATTGAAGGATGGTTGCGTTTCTATTGAGGTTATGGTTTAGTGGGTGTGGGTCATTAGGGGTGGCGACGATTCGTTTGGGTCGGTCCATTAATCAAATCAGTAACTTAGTAACTTGACTTGACTCTGAGTATGAGTGGCTCACTAAGAGCCATAAGGATAGGGTAAGAGTGGTAAGGTTGAATCGTATGTTATCTATTGTCATTCCCTTTAGATTCTATCTTTAGTACGACTGGACCATACCAGTCATATGGTTTGGTCATGAGCTGGGGAAAGGGAGTCGTATGGTGGACATTGTGTGGTGTTCAACCATCTGTGCTAGTGACTACTAGATCGTACCAGTCGTATGTTGTAGTGATGAGTTAGAGGGCCAACTCGTACCTACCAGCGATAATTTTTTCGTTTCAAGTTGGGGCCATTATGGACATTTACCCTCTGTAACTCCCTTGATACCAAGACATAAAACACCTTTTGGGGATTTATTAACTTGTTATTATCAATCAAACACTCTCTCAAACAAAAGGCTAGGGTTTCTTAAAGATAATCAATTAAGGATTTCATGGTGGGTTTGTCTTCATATTACTTGGTGTATAAGGCATGTTACTCCTCCCTCATTGTTATTTTACAAAGAACAAGTGTTTTAATTTATGATTTTTCATGATATTTTTATGGTTTGAGATAATGGTTGGGGTTTTTGGATGTTCTTGGTTGAACTATGTTTCCAATGGTTTAATGATGTTTCTTTCATGCTTTTAATATGATTTTAGTATTCTGGAATGCATGGTAATGGTAAATGGCTTTAGGGGAACTTTGTAATCCACCAAATCACTTGGTTACGGTTTTGAAATATATATGCCCTCAACTTGTTTGTTAAAATACCAATGAGAATGATTTTGTCACATAGTTTGACTATTCATGAAACTTTGCATTTCATAAAAGGTAATGGAACTTAAATGTAAGACCCCGCAAAATAAGGTAATGGAACTTAAATGTAAGACCCCGCAAAATCCTAAGATTAATTCAGTCCTTTAAAGCTTGTTAAGGGGTCCCAAACATAGAAAATTTTAGCTAAGTATTCATACTTAGAGTTATTCTAGCCTTCATAGTTGGCAATCTTATTTTTCAACCCTTACAACCTTTAAATGTCGATCTTTAAGTTGCTTCATGATCAGGAATGTCAGTAAGTGTTCTCTAACGAGTTTCGGATTTTTCAAACATTGTTTGAAGTACGTTTGGGAGTCCAAACCAGTGTATCGACGCGATCTCGATGCATTGCATCGATGAATATTTCCCCCCAGCTCCCAGTGCAATTTCCTTTGAACCAATGCGGACTCGACGTGGCATGTCAGCCATAGCGTTGACCCCTTTAATACGGTGTATCGGTCTGTCGTCGCTAGGCCAGTTTTCAGTCATTAAAAAGCCGCATCCGTAGGGGTATTTGGGTCATTTTCTCACAACTATCAGCCCCTAAAACACAAGATTTAACCACTTTAGAGGCAAAATCCATTCACTATTCTCAAAATTACTCAAGAAACAAAACCCTAGGGCTTCTAATTCAAGGTTCAAGATTCCAGAAATCACCATCAACCTTAGTCAATTCAACTACCAATGTATGTGAAGTGTTCATCCAAGGGTTCCTTTCACCCTTGGAGTCTCAAAAACTATTTTAAACTTCAAGTAGATTGATTTCATGATTTCCATGATTGTATTTAAGTGTTTTCATGATTATAATGTTAATTGGGTTTTTAATCCATGGTATATTACAAGTTTCATATGGAATTGATTATTCTGTGTGTCGTATCATGTGAATCCATGTTATATCCATTGAATTTGTGAATTTGGGTATTTATGTTATGATGCCTACATGTTGTTTTAGTATCATATGCATAGTTGTGCTCCCCAAGTGTTTGTTAAAATGCTCAAGTGAGTTAAATGGGGAAGAATTCATGGCATGTTAGTATATGTGTAAACTTATACCTTATAGGTGTTTGATAAAATGTCTCTATGGATGAGTTATGAACCAGTGCACAGTGTTATGATTTTCAAGTTTACTCTATGCTTTACTTTTCATGCTATCGAGTCCTGGGGTATTCAATACCCAAAAATTTAGCTATTTACCTAGAGTTATAGTAGTTACAGATTAGTCTCAGTAGTGTTACGAACAGTAGTACTCAGTAATCAGTCACAGTATCATTTCAGTATTAAGTCCAGAATTCAGTGAACTTAGTTAGTTAACCAGATTCAATAGTATTCCATCAGTTAGCAAAACCTAGTGAATTCAGTTAAGTTAAGTTAGATAGTATGATCAATAACACTTCAGTCAAGGATAGTATGCACTAGAAATCAGTTTAGTGTCTATTCAGTTGGAGTAGGATTCAGCATCGAGCGAACCCAGAGTTGGGGTCATTCCTGCCAGTATAGGATTTGATCCTTAGTAGAAAACCCTACATTACAGAACTATGTAGCCAGCGTAGGTTGAGATATCTTCCTGCCAGACTATGGTTGATACATCTCATACAATTTTTCCTGCCAGTGAGGTTTAACAAAAGAGCTTCCTATCAGAGAGGGTTACCTCATAACTTTTTGTTACCCATGCCATGGTATTGACACCCTTCTAACTGGGGTTACAGGTGGGACCCCAATCAATTAAGAGAGGGGCATCTCAGTTAGATAATTACCTGCCACAGTTTCAGTTTCAATTTCAGTCTCAGTATAGAACCCCAGTCGGTTCTACAGAATCAGGACTATTAGATACAGTCACCCAGCTCAGTATAGAACTCAGTTCAGTTCTATAGTATTAGGGCTATTAGAAACAGTCACCCAGTTATCAATCAGAACTGTTAGGAACAGTTACTCAGTTATCAGTATTACAATATCAGTAAACTCAGATATCAGTTAATCAGTATTAAGAACTCAGTAACAAGCATTTACATGATCTCACATATAGTTTACGTGTTCATGCATGTACTCTCATTCAGTTATGTTCACGTTATTCAGTTAGTTGTTGTTAATGCATATGAACCCATGCATATAAGCCTACCTCACTTAACATACCAATATATTCAAAGTACTGACGCATACTTTACTTTTACACTATGATGTCTTATATCATAGGTTCATATGCACTGGTTCTTGACCGTATTTAGTAGTCTAGCCTATCAGCAACAAACTTAGTGGTGATTCTTTATAGTTTGAGGACAAAGTACTATTTCAGTATTTAAGTGCAATTTTTAGTAGTCGAGGTTAGCTGGGGGCTTGTCCCATCAACTCCATAATTTAGATAGTTAGAGGCTTTCAGACTAGAGTATTTCAGACATATATTTAAGTATTCTATTTTCAGTACTTAGTGTTTGTTTTCAGTTATGAACCTTATGGAGATTTCAGCCCACTTTTCGCATTCATTTCAGTAATATCAGTATTGCAGTATTGTTATTATACAGTGCTCCCAACAGGTACCATTCATAGATTAGTTGGTGGTCCTTTGGGGTCACTAGCACCGTATAGCGTCCGATGTATAGACTAGGGGCGTTACAAACTTGGTATCAGAGTCTATGGTTCAACAGAGTCCTAGGAAGTCTACAAGTCGTGTCTAGTAGAGTCTTATGCATGGGTGTGTAGCGCGCCACACCTATGGATAAGGGCTATTAGATGTCGTAGGAAAAGTTTCCCTTCTTTAAGTGTTCATGTCGTGCAAGTAAGAATGAGCTCTAGATAAACTCTCAGTCTTATTCTTTCCCCTTCCATTATAGAACATGCATCCAAAAAGGACTAAGGGAAGAGGAACGGGAGACTAAACAACACCTCAGCCCGTCAAGCTATATCCTCTGGACGAGCATATATCCTATGCAGAATTTAGAGCAGCTTTCACCACCCTAGCTTATTATGTGGCATCCCAGAATAAACACCCAGCTTTCGTTCCAGCCAACCCAGTGGCTAATACTGTTGTAACCAGGATTCGTGACTTCACCCAAATGAACCCTCTCTCTTTTACTAGGTCAAAGTCATATGAGGACCCATAGGAATTTCTTGATCAGGTTCAAAAGGCTACATATATTATGAGGGTGATTGCTAGTGAGAGTGCTGAGTTGGCTGCATATCAGTAATAGTATGCGGCTTACTCGTGGTTCAAACAGTGGAAAACAGAGAGGGCAGTAGATGCAGGGCCCATAAAATGGGAGGGGTTTGGTATTGCATTTCTAGATAGGTTCTTCGCACTAGAGTTGAGGGAAGCGATAGTTTTAGAGTTTATTAATCTGAAGTAGGGCAACATGACAGTGCAAGAGTATTCTCTTAAGTTTACTCAGTTAGCCAGATATGCCCCTCATGTGGTAGCTGATAGTAGATCTAAATGAGTAAGTTTGTGTCTGGTGTGTCTAATAGTATGGTCAATGAATGTAGGACCACAATGATGATTAAGGAGATGGACATATCCAGGATCATTGTCTATGCTTAGCAGATAGAGGAGTCTAAGAATAAACAGAAAGAGAGGGAGAATAAGAGAGCTAGAACAAGTAGATTCAAATTCACTCAGCCTAAGTCAGAGAGTGGGAATCGTTCTCAATTCTACCCAAAATCTTCAATTCCAGCTCCGCCTTCATCCAGTTCTCCATTGTAAATACTCAGAGATGGAAATAGAGATAGGGAACTCGTAGTGACGTATGTTTTTGATGTGGCAATCCAGGATACAGGGTCATATAGTATCCTTATGTAGGTTTGCAGATTCAGCATAATCATCCCTCAGATCAGTCCGGTGACCCGAATCTGCAGGGTTACACTTCCACTGCCACCAGTGGGCAATGTCTAAACTGACTTTATGCACTTTTGTACTGATAGGATCAGGAGAGTTGTCCTGATGTGTTCACTGGTATGTTACAAGTGTATCATTTGGATGTTTATTCTTTTCTAGATCCAGGAGCTTCTTTTTCCTTTGTAACTCCTTATATAGCTGTTGACTTCAGAGTCAGTCTCAAAATTCTAGTAGAGCCTTTCTCAGTATCTACCCTAGTGGATAAATCTATCATATCCCAGTAGGTATACAGGAACTATCCGGTTATGGTATATTAGAAAGTCACTTAGCAGACTTAGTAGAATTAGAGATGAGATATTTTGAAATCATTCTTGGTATGGATTGACTTCATTTATGCTATGCCTCAGTTGACAACAGAAATAGAATTGTCCAATTTTAGTTTTCGAATGAACCTATCCATGAATGAAGGGGTAGTACCTCAACACTTAGGGGTTAGCTTGTTTCTTACCTGAGGGCTAGAAAAATAATATCTAAGGGATGTGTCCATCATCTCGTTTGAGTTAAGGATTCTAGTTCAGATACTCCCAGTCTTGAGTCAGTTCCAGTGGCATGTGAATTCACAGATATATTTCCCGAAGATCTTACCGGAGTTTCTCTGGAGAGGAAAATTGACTTTAGAATAGACCTTTTTCCACATACTCAGCCCATATCTATTCTGTCATACAAAATGGCTCCAGTAGAACTCAAAGAATTAAAATAATAGTTGAAGGATCTCCTGGATAAGGGATTCATCAGACCTAATGTATCCCCGTGGGGTGCACCAATTTAGTGATTAGAAGTGGACCCCTCCGTACACCTTAGAACAAGACTTATGTTAGCTTTTGTGAAGTTATTTATGCATGATATACCTCTACTCATGCTTATTTTAGGGATTTGAAGAGAATAGATGCTTATTGATTAAGCTAGTTTGGTAATTGAGAGTTAGCACTAATTTTGGGTAAATTTCACTGGATAATTATGGTGATTTAGTGATATGACTTATGATTATGGCTTGTTAATAGGGTCTATTGATATGGTCTAATGACATATAAGTCCATGTTAGAGTCAGGCAATTGATTATGATAATGATATATATATATACATACATATATGTATATATATGAGTTTCAATTCAAGTCCCACATATGATGATGATGATGATAAATGAGATTTGGTTCACTTCCGATGAATATTTGTAATGATGGTAATACTATTGATTTTTGGTTCAAGTCTGAAATTTTGGGAGTTATTTACGATATGATATAGCTCGGATGGACTCTTGGTTATAGAATGATAATATGTAATTTATGGTTATTGAGTTATTTACTTTCCTTGATTGTACCCTTAGGGCTTAAGGGGGCCTGCATTGGGTTAGTTACTTTTCAGCACATATTGTCTTATGGGGTCCAATCTTGTAGTTATATTTGTATGATCTTTGCATAACTATTTTGTATTTATTTATTTATTCATGTATAGAAGTGTTGGATATTATTTCAAGGCTTGACCTTTTACCTTGACTTAGTTATTTTATCTTGTATCTTCTAGTTTTTATATCATAATTTAGCTCTGTCTATTGGTGATGCTTACTGAGTACCCGTGATTTTGTTACCCATACTACACTTTGATGAGTGGTGAATTTACCACTCATTTACATGTAAAATCCCTAAACACTACTATGACTTGAAGGTATGAATAAGACAACTTTGTTAGTTGAATGCACTAATTTCAAAATTTTATTGGTATACAGGTGGTGAAAAGGAAAGATGTGGAATTGAGTTTAAAAGGTATCAAAAAGAGAAGAGAAGTTCAAACGCTAGAAGACCCTAAGCACGACTTGGCCTTAGTTACCTCGATTGCGGTCTGAGGTCTGCGATCACCAACTGTCAAGATTAGTCAATTGTCCGTGACCGTGATGATCTTATGGCGGTCACAGTGGATACGATCTTGGCCAGTATGCAGAGATCACGACATTGTGGGTTTATGACCAAGGAAAATTCTATAATTTTACATAGCCAACCCAATTCCCTTATAAGTCACAAACCATTTCCCATTTATTATCCATTAATTTTAAAATTGAAATTGGAGACTTTGTAAACCCTACTAAAGAGGGAAACTTAGTGTTGTTAATTTTTTAGTTATTCATGGTTTCAATTGAAGTTGGATATTGTATTACACTTTATTTAAAAACTTAATGGAAACATTTAACAATCAATTTGGTATATTTCTTTTCCCTAACTTCATGAGTACCTAAATAATTTATTTTTTGATTATATTGAAATAGGGTGCAAATATGTGTGGGTGGTGATTTATTAGTGTAGATTATTTGTAAAAGATTATAGGTTTCACTAATAATTGGTGGATTTAGTTTGGATTTGTGCTTCAAAATCCCAAATTACCAAAATGGATTAGTGGGTGAAAACCCCAAATTCTCAAAAGCTCATATCATCCTTGAAAGAGGGATATAAGTAAACTTTTGGATCTAATATCATCCTTGACAAAAGGATATGGGTGATGAAGCATTAGTGAACAATAGATAGGTTTATATTTTTCTTTATTAATCATATTAGACATAAGGGTGAGTGGAGAATTAGCTATATTTTGGGCATCTTCCTAGAAATAGGGATGTCCAACTGAGGTATTAGGTGATTTTGCTTTCGACATCCATGAGATATTAAAAATGACCCATGGGTGATAATCTTGAGATTTGGTTGAAAGATTAGCCTCAAGAACTTAAAACATATCCTACCCAAGTAGTTTATGAAAAGAATTTGCACCCAATTATCACGAACCCATGCATTATTTTCCACTAGGAAGACATAACCCAAGATTTATCTAATATTGAAATCTCAATCAACATTGTTGCGTTTGATTTGTTAGTTTGATTATAGGTAGATAAAATCACTTTCCACACCAACCTCCCCAATTTTAATTCATGCACTTTATTTTACTTACACTACGTGCATACACTTAGAGTCTATCAACACCTAGAGGGCTGGAATACTAGACTCACTCCTGGAGGATTCGACCTCAACATGAGTTGTGATTTACTTACAATGATCATCTGTAGTTTAGGTATAGGTGAGCATGATCAAAATGGCCCTATTGGGGGGAGTGAGATCTAGTTTTCACTTGTATGGCGTTGATTGTAGCTTTGGGTATACTCGTTGTGGTTTTGATTTACTTTGTTCGTTATTTTTGTTGTTTGGCATTTTAGCTTACTTGCTTGGGTTCAAACTTATAAATATTTGTTTGTGAGTTTCTTTTGTTTCTTGTGTTCGGTAGATTTTTATTTTTGTTTACTTGTTACTATGGCATCTTGGAATGAATATGAGTTTGGTGGTTGGAAATCTTATCTTGATGATTCATGTCTATATTATTGTAGACCCCACTTTCTACAAAATTATAAATATGCCCCCCAAAAAAGATATATGCACCATCTTAATCCTATTGGGAGTATGGTTATTCTTTATGTGGTGGTTGATATGGACATTAGAGTCACTATAAAAATGCTCCCTCCCCTAGTTATGCTAACAAAAATACTAGTTCTTCTTATGAGTTTGAAAGGTCTCATGATGTGATAAAAGAAGAACCATATGCCGAATACTATGGTGTTGAAGCAATACTTCTAACTCTCTTGGATCAGGTGACTACATTGGATAAGCACGTGCATGTCTTGCATCAATCTATGGTAACATTTGAAGATAAAAGTGAAAGAGAAGAAGAAGTGGGTGAGGGGACCGATCTTTCAAGTACCATAACTATGCCCAATCATCAAAATAAAGTTAATAAGTAAAAGATATCAAGACATATGGTTGATGGTAAGATTGATGTCAAATAATTCTTGGTGATTTTCCAACCAACCAAACTAAAAATAGTTATGGATGGCAAATTATGGAAATGAGACTAGAGTTGAAAGAGAAATCCAAGCAAAACCCTTGTGAAGGCTCTAGTTCATTTCCGGGTGAGAATTTTAAAAAGTATGCGACTTCGAAATTGGGATGACAACATCATTCCAACCACTTATTGACATTATACTTGATGGATGTGATGAAAGTCGAACCATCCAAGCAAATGATGAACATGGGAGATGAGTTACAAAATCCTTATATTTTGGAGTTTGTCATTCCAAAAGGGCGAGATGACATCCCTCACTTGAAGGCCAATAAATTCAAAATCAAATGTTTGGCAAGTGTTTTTTGATGTACTCTCAAATACCCAATAAGCCTACTCGGAATTTTGATGTGAAGTCGGTCGGGGAAAAGGTTCAATTCTTCAAAGTGGTGAGATAGAATATGTATCATTGCACCCTTACTTTTACCCATAGTACCTCAAAGAGGTGTTGATCAAAAGTTGAGTAAAAGATTCAAATCTTATAAATAGAGACACAAATGATTCTTAAAAAATGTCATGCCACGATGATAAATAAGGCTCTATATGGGAGGAAACCCATAAATGCCAAAAAAGTGGCTTGTATCCTTTGCTTTTGATTTAGTAGAGTAGATTTTAGTTTTTTCGTTGATTAATCCATGCATTTTTTTGAACTATGCAGTGTTTTGAATTATTTTGATAAGGGGAAAGTATGAGATTTTTGTGCAGTGGACTGAGCAAGGGAAAATATTGGACAAAAAATGGCCTCAGTTACCAAGATCGTGGAACCCATTCTATCTCAATCATAGTGACCACGTAATTGCAATCGTGGACCATTGACCACGATCATAATACTAACTATTTTTAGAGTCCATCGGACTACCCATTTCCCTCACACTCGCTCTTCAAATTCCTTTCAAATTGCACCCTCTATGATTGCATATTGACCATCCCAAAAGCATTATAGCATCTATCTTGCATCTTTAATCCGGTATGCGATTTGAATTCTCTTTTTAATTTCTTTTAGGTAGACCTTAGATTGTATGTATTAAGGATGTCCTAGAATTGTGATTTTCATTGTTAAATAATAGCATGATTGTACTTTTGTGGTGGTTCATTGTTGTAAATAGTTTGAACACTTTTGGGGAATTCTTGAGTACCCAAATTATGTTAAAAATTGAGAGAAATATAGTGTTCACACCAAGTGCTCGATCAAATGCGCAAACAAACTCATCGCTAGTTGTTTTCACATTCTAAGGGCATGATCGAGTTCCTAGGATCCTTTTTCAAAGTTGTTATTGTTAATTCCTTCTTTGGAACATGATTTGTCTTTGAAATTAGAATTTTTAGTTTTTGAAATTTTGGCCCGATCTGGCCTTAGATACTGCAATCTCGGTGATTAAATCACGATCGTAGCTCAGTATCCCGCGATCGGCATATCTGAGTCTGATTTACCGCCTGGACCAAAAATCCTGCACTTTCAATTCTTGACCAAAAGCTACCAAGTAACCACCCCATGAGATTAATTAGACAATATAGCATGGCTTTTGCATAAGAATGTTAATGATGAGTGTTGTTTTGCTGTTCTCATGTTTTCCTAGTTTACATCATCGGAGACCAAGTTCATTTCATGTCCCCTGAATACCACAACATATACTATGGTAATCTCCCAAAGACAAAGTTTCTTCTGGAGAAGGGCATATGTTTTGAAAAGGTGCCAAAAATCATCCAACATTTCATGAGAAACTCATAGCCACCGGGTGGAGGTGTTTTTCCCTGGATCCTTGTCGGGAAAAAGAGCAATGGGTAAGGAAGTTCGACGCTAACCTTAGCATAGTATCGCTCTCCAACCCAGTCATCAAAATCTGAAGAAAAGAGGTACGCTTTAGAATTAAACAAATAAATGGCCTGTATAGGCTCCCGAATGAAGATATGGCTCAATTTGAGGAAAAGGTATATGAACCAGGAAGCTGGATGGCTGAGAAGTTGTGCCCTGACATGGACATTCCTTTGGAGGTCACAACGAAGGGGATATCCATGAATGATTTCACAGAAGAGGTGAGGATATGGCTACACATTATTTATTTTAAGGTGTCTCCATGCATACACATAACCATTGTTCAAGATATGATAGACCAGATGACTTCCTGTATACTAGACAACATTCCTTTAAATATTGGTCAGCTTATAATCTCAGACATAAAGTATTTCAAGATTCATGGTGGTACTCATCTCTTATTCCCTTCTTTAATTACTGAGCCATGCAAGAGATCCAGGGTTGAGGTATATCCCTGTGAAATTTGGGTGATCCCAACCACCCATACTTATCCTCTCAAGATTAGGGGTGAAGGAGCACCAAGAAAGAGAAATAAGAGCAAGATCAACTTGGTCAAGTCGACATTTGAGGATACGAAGTCTTGCAGGACATCCACAATCGGCACTTTTGATGAGATCTCAGTTTAATTTAAAGTAATAAGAGAGCTTGTAGTATGGTTTCACTATGGGTTGGGAGACCCATTTATACGCCCAAATTACTAATATCGTTAGAAAGTGTAAGAGGTTGCTGTCAAATATAGAACCCAACTAGGTTGGGTGTCGAATCCCACAGGGAATACTATGATCACTAAGTATTGCGATTATTATTAGACTGTTGGTCGAAGATTCCAAGATAAGGGGAGTTTTTGTTTAAATGCACAATAGTACTATTAGTGTAACGAATGAGACGATATATGTAAAAGTAATTGATCACAGAGAATGACAAGTTAAGGTTATGTCCACCTTGTAGCTTCTACTTCTATATTAACTATGGGTAATACGAATTTTATACATGCATGCACTTATAGAGAGACGTATTCTAATTCTAAATCCAAGTGTTTTTCAACCATCAAGGATTTATTCACCTTAGTTCTCTCAAACCTAAAGTGTACAACAACTTCTACGAACTCTCCAAGTAGTTAATCCTGCTAGGGAATTAACGTGTAAACTAGAGGTTCGAAACCCTAATTTCTTGTCACACTCTCTTTTCCAAACAACAACTTTTCTATCGAACAAGTTATTGCGATAATGGCGTATTCCCTATGTTTGCAACCACAAGAATTCAATTATAATGAAGAGAGTAATGATATAAGTTGATTACACATCATAAATTCACAAACCCATAGCAATAGAGAGTATACTACAAGGTTTCCATAACCCTAACAGATAAGTTAAGCTACTCATGAATACAACGGAAATCAAAATATACATAATCATCATACCAAAACATAGAACAATCTCGGCGATGGAGATGACTAGCGACAATAAGAGAGGAACGTGTTTCTCTCTCTCCATTTCTCAAGCGAAGCTGTTTTCTGCTCTCCTAAAATATTACAGAATCTGAATTATGTGAATAATGGCTGAAAATTCAGCAATAAGGTTTTAAATAACAACCTTCTCTACTAAGTTGCTACTGCATCCTTAACTATTTAAAAATGTTGAGTTCGCTCGGAAAGAAGTTCCCATGCATCACATTTAGTCCAAAAGCTGCCTTCCCTTTTATATGAAGTTTTCCTTTGCTGTCCACAGGTCCCCAAAGTGCTGAAATCTTCCGCATTAGTACCTGAAAATCATGCTAATCACATAGGTCGGCTCACTTAATTGAAAGTAGACTAAAAGTGCAGGAATTATGTATTTTATCCTCAAAACTTAGCTAAAACATGGGTAAGTTATGGTGCTTAGACGTATAAATACGCCCAATATCACCACCCCACACTTAAACCTTTGTTTGTCCTCGAACAAAATATTACATCCCTGCAAATCCCTAACTAGAATTTACAAGAGCAACACAAAATTTCCAACAAGACATACACTCCAATTATTAACAAAGAGTAGATTTCTTGATCATTACTAGAAACAACTCACCCTCCAACATAGACTCATTAGGATGGTTGATTCGTATACACAATTTAACCCAAAAAAAATCATATCAAACTACCCAACAATCATCAACCATGTGCGCTCACACAAAATGTTACCCATAATCACTCATAGTTTTGCATTTTTCAGAAACATGGGTATAAGACTTTGCTTGCTCTCACTCTCACAAAGAATTCTTAGATTACAACTGATGACCATATGCTTTCCCTTAGTGTAATGCTCCACTAATATCAGAATGCTAAGGTTAGGATCAAATAGGTCTTTACGGGTTGTAATGTAGGCTAAGGGACAGGTAGGACTATTTTGGCCAGAAATGGTGACTACGTTCTCTAAGCGCTTTAATACACTACATTATGACATTTACACTAACTTTTAACAACAACTCTATCTTCCTTTCATCCACCAGCCCCCTTTCACCCATTTTGTTATTCAATTAGAACACAATAATGGGAATACACAACTCTCTTTTTATTATTATTATTTTTTTTTCTTTTCTCCTTTTTTTTATATTTAGCATCCCTATGATAGCCACCCTCGATCACATATTTTCATGTATCAACAACTAAAATTTGGGGCATCACTTTCACCATTTTCATTTTATTTTGCCACACTCTTTACTCAACTTGATTCTACAATTTAAAGCGCTTAGGAGCTTTTGGATCAAATTATGGTCTTAAAAAAATGGATTAGGCTACATATGAGGTTGCCAAAGAAAATAGCTAAAGGCTCAAAGGGTGTTCACTAGGACAATGTACAAAGGTAGGTAAAAAGAAGATAAACAAAATCAGGGCTGCCAAAGAAATGCCTAAATCATCTCCTAAACTCACAATCTTTATTTTGCTTCACACACACACTAGGCAAGTTCTAGCATCAGTCGAAACAAAGAATATACAATAACCTTACACACACATGGCACATGGTCAACTTCATTGGGAGCATTAAAGATTCTTGACCCAACAGATGAATGAATTAAACCAGAAACAATTATCACACAGTGAGTCACAACTTAGAGCCTAAATGTTTCAATAGTAGTGATTCAGCACAAACTCTTGTTATAATGCCATGCCGTCTATCAGAACAATTTCATGGACTTTCTGACTAATTACAACTAACTAACTACGACTAAATCAAACAACTAAGAATAGATGTAGGCAACCAGTACACAATACAGTAGACATATACCCACACCTCACACTTAGACGGAACACACTGCCCTCAGTGTAAATAAATAAGTAAAACCTGATTAGTCAGACTCCTCCTCTATATCCGGGGACATACCCTCTGCGTTAGAATCATCATCAGAGTCGTCATCATCAGAGTTGTCCTCCACATCAGAGTCTAGCAATCGGTGATCATCGTCTGTCGGCACATCATCATCTAGAGGTTCCTCAAAATTTACCCCCACTCCACACATGGCTCGAGCATGCTCATTAAGCGGGTAGTCATAGTCCAACTGCCGAAGCTCTGCATCAGTCGGCACACGACCCCCATTCATCATGGTAAACCTAGTCATGCCATACAGATGGCGAAAAAAATTTTCATCTCGAGCATGTCTCTCAAAAGTGGTAAGGGTGATGCCTTGACCAATTTCTGACTGTTTGATTTTCGTGAGGTCTACCTTCTTCGGTTTATATGGCAACTTATGGTCTGTTGGATCCTCCTCAATGTGCTCTTTCCTTAAGATTACAGTCAACCAATTGTCGAAACTGAAATGGGACCTTTTGTGCAGCCTTTCTTTTCGCATTGACGATTGTATAACCGCACCAATGTTGATGGGAACATTCTTCATTAGAGCATATACCAAGCAGACTCGATTATGTGTAATCTTAGTGTATTGTGTCCCAGGAATCAAGCAAGAATTGACTATTCTTAACCATATGCGAGCTTCTCTGTTCAAAGAAGCATATGGGTAAGTATTGTGACACCCATTATCTTTGTGACGAGTCCACCGGGTCATGGACCTTTATCCACACAACGTATGTCTGATGGCTCTGTAGGAAGGTCTGTGGTAAATCTCTTTGAGTGGTGATTGATCCACACTTGGAGTACCCAGGAAAGAGTTGAAGAAATCATCGTTCAATTGCAAGACTTGGACCCGAATCTTTACTTCACTTCCGGTAGTCCTTGGGGACCAGTTGGTATAAAATTCTCGAGTCAAATCAAGATTGCATTCCCTCATATCTCGAAAGATAAAGTCAAGATTTAGTGCCATGATTTTAGCCAAAATGCGGGGGTCTCTCTTTGCTAAACTTTCTTTCTGCATCAAATCCACATGAACATATTTCTTCACTTTATTGTTCCTATACCATTCCTTCCCTTTCTCCTCCAGAACCCACTTGATCCCAAAAGTGCGTCGAGGCACTTGAAGAGAGGAGGAATCAGCCTGGTCTTTTCTTGACCTTTTCTGACCTTTTTGTGAGGTGGATGCTTTCTCCTTTCCCTGTCGTCCTGTCGGTGCCATGTTACCTGAGATCACAATAGAGTCATGTTAGTTTTATTTCAGAAGATTTACTATAATCGAAAAAGAAAATAGTGATGGCACCACCCCACACTTAATTTGTTTGCACAAACTAATTGAGTGAGTGATGTCGATTACTCAGACTTCATCAACATACATTTAGGTGGTATGTTCCAACAACATTAATAGCGCAGTCACACTTTCAACCCTTCACTTTACATAACAATTTCTCAGTTTGATATAGAGAAGCAGCATACAATGGTCATTTAATCTTGACTATCATTTTCAACTTTATTTCATTGGAGCAATGCAATCTTTAACAAGACTACCACATAGAAATCTTATCATTCTATAGCATAGAAACAATCACACCATCTTATGCTTGTGGTCAATCATGATCATTACATCGATGAACGAGTCATTCAAACATTCAAGCTTACAACTCTCAAAATTATGCATTAACTTCAAAATTTCAACTCCATAAAAAAAATTATGACAGTGAATACCAAACAATACATGCCGGAGTAAAGTCAAGAATACCCACAAGAATCCTTTCACTCAATGAGATGTATCATAACAAACCAACCATATTCTCATCACCAAGCACTACTTCAAAATCTAATTAACCATTATAAGCCTAGCACTACAACAACTACGGAATATAAAAGAACAACTTACTTGGTGATGGATCGGGAAGGTGAGTTCGCAAGATTAGATGAGAAAAGAGGTAAACTTGGAGAGGATAAGGGAGCTTGGGCGGCGCCTAGGTTCAACAAACAATTGAGTGGTGTTCAAAGGTAGAGGGTCTATTTAATGGATGAGCCATGGGTCGGTTTGATCCATTTACAAATGGGTTAGTAGGCAAAAAGTCATAAGTAGGCGGCGCCTATAGCATTGCCTAAACATAAGTAGGCGAAACCTATAGAATTGCCTATGTTGTCATAGGCGGCGCCTATAGCATTGCCTATGTTGGCATAGGCGGCGCCTTGCCCATCGCCTATGTGAGACAGTGAGCATAGGCAATGGCATAGGCGGCGCCTTGCCCATTGCCTATGTTGGCATAGGTGGCGCCAATAGCATTGCCTATGTTGGCATAGACGGCGCCTTTCCCATCGCCTATATGAGGCAGTGAGCATAGGCAATGACATAGGCAGCGCTTTGCCCATTGCCTATGTTGGCATAGGCGGTGCCTAGCCTATTTCCTATATTGGCATAGGAGATGCCTAGCCTATGGCCTTTGCTCCATCATTCCTAGGCTTACTACCATTGGAATGGCTCACTTTCAAATCAAAATTTTGGACTAATCTCCTCCTTTGTACGTCTTGCACCTACACTTAATCAAAAATAACAAAAATGATTAGAAGGATGGGTTGCCTCCCACCAAGCGCCTTAGTTTTGGTCATGGCTCGACTCTTCTTTTTGAATTTTTATTTATCAAAAGCAAACTCCTAGTGAAACAAAAATTATTAAAATGATGGGTTGCCTCCCATGTAGCGCTTGATTTATTGTCGCGACACAACATAGTTATCTCGAGTACTCAGACTTCATCGAGATGTATGGTGGCTATACATTTTATCAAATTGGTTGGACTGATATATAGCTTCACTCTTTGGCCATTCACCTTAAAGACAATACCGTCATTGTTTTCTAACTTCACTACTCCAGATGAGTAAACTTGGCTGATTCTGAATGGACCAGACCATTTAGATTTCAACTTACCTGGAAACATCTTCAGTCTGGAGTTGAAAAGAAGTACCAAATCGCCCTTCTGAAAGTTTCGTTGGATAATCCTCTGATCATAGTACTTTTTCATCCTTTCCTTGTAGAGATCTGCTCTTTCGTACGCATGTAGACGGAATTCATCCATCTCATTCAGCTGTCCCAATCTCATATTAATCGCATCATCCCAATTCATGTTAAGCTGCTTCAGTGCCCACATTGCTTTATGTTCTAGCTCAATTAGCAAGTGACAAGCCTTTCCGTAAACTAGTTGGTATGGTGACATGCCAATTGGTGTTTTAAATGCGGTCCTATATGCCCATAAGGCATCGTCTAACTTTCTGGACCAATCTTTCCTGCTGGCATTCACAGTCTTAGCAAGGATCAGCTTGATCTCCCAATTTGAAACCTCGATCTGCCCACTAGTTTGTGGGTGGTACGATGTAGCTACCTTATGTTGCTTAACCCCATACTTTACCAATACGGCTCTGAACATCTTGTTGCAAAAATGTGATCCTCCATCGCTTATGATGGTACGAGGTACCCCAAAATGAGAGAAGATATTTCTCTTTAAGAATGCTACGACACTCTTACCTTCATTATCAGCTAGCGCAACTGCTTCGGCCCATTTGGATACATAGTCCACAACAACTAGGATATATTTCATCCCAAATGAACTCACAAATGGGCCCATGAAATCAATACCCCAGACATCGAACAGCTCTACTTCAAGCATTTTAGACATGGGCATCTCATGGTGCTTTGAGATAGAGCCTTGCCTCTGACACTGATCACATCTTCTTACAAAATCGCAGGCATCCTTGAATAATGAAGGCCAATAGTATCCACTTTGCAGTACTTTCCTGGCTGTCCGATCACCTGCATGGTGACCCCCAACTTGGGAAGCATGAATTGCTTCCAGTATGCTAGGAACCTCCTCATCTGGGATGCATCGCCTAATAATACCATCAGCACATCATCGAAAAAGATAAGGCTCATCCCAGAAGTAATGTTTCACATCATGCATGAATTTTTTCTTTTGATAAAAGGAGAGATGCTCAAGAATCACTTCACTTACCACGTAGTTAGCAAAGTCTGCATACCATGGTAAGTCTTCCACCATAGTTTCTAGAATCTCTTCATCGGGGAATGCATCATCAATATCAAGATCAGCTTGTACTATGTGCTCACTCTCAAGTCTAGATAGATGATCAGCTACTTGGTTTTTGCAACCTTTTCTATCCTTTACCTCAAAATCAAATTCTTGAAGCAGTAACACCCACCTAATTAGCCTTGGCTTAGCATCCTTCTTTGCCATTAGATATCTTAGAGATGCATGATCTGTATGAACCACTACTTTGGTTCCCAACAAGTAAGCATGGAACTTTTCAAAAGCATAAACAACTGCTAGAAGCTCTTGTTCAGTGACGGTATAGTTCTTCTGTGCTCCATTCAAGTTCTTGTTCGCATAGTAGATTGGATGAAATAGCCTTTCTCTTTTCTGACCAAGTACAGCACCCAAGGCTACCCCGCTTGCATCACACATAACTTCAAAAGGTAGAGACCAATCGGGTGCTACAATAATAGGAGCTTCAACTAGCTTTCCTTTGAGGCATTCAAATGCCTTCAAGCAATCTTCACCAAAGTAAAACTTTGCCTCCTTCTCCAAAAGTTTGCATAATGGGATATCAATCTTGGAGAAGTCTTTAATAAACCTCCGATAAAAACCTGCATGACCGAGAAAACTACGAACCCTTTTTACAGAAATTGGAGGTGGTAGTCTCTCGATAACTTCAATCTTGTATCGATCAACCTCAATTACCTTTTTAGAGACTTTATGCCCAAGAACGATGCCTTCCTTAACCATAAAATGACAGTTCTCCTAATTTAACACCATATTGAATTCAACACATCTCTGCAAAGCCATACTCAGATTTGCCAAGCATGATTCAAATGACTCACCTAAAACTGAAAAGTCATTCATAAACACCTCCAAGGTGTCTTCAACCATATCAGAGAAAATGGACATCATACACCGCTGAAAAGTGGCAGGTGCATTACATAGCCCAAATGGCATTTGTTTCAATGCAAAAGTACCATATGGGCATGTAAAAATGGTCTTCTCCTGATCTTCAGGAGCAATGCAAATCTGATTATATCCGGAATAACCATCTAAGAAACAGAACCATCCCTTCCCTGCCAATCGATCAAGAATTTGATCCATGAATGGCATTGGGAAATGATCCTTTATCGTCCACGAATTCAGCTTCCGGTAATCCATGCACACTCTCCACCCTGTGATAGGTCTGAGTGGAATTAGCTCATTTTTTTTCATTTGCGATTACTGTCATGCCCCTTTTCTTGGGCACACATTGTACCGGACTCACCCATTTACTATCTGAGATTGGATACACCACCCCTGTATCTAACCACTTTATGATTTCTTTCTTCACCACCTCTTGCATAGGTGGATTCAGACGACGTTGATGCTCAATAGTGGGCATGCAATATTCCTCGAGCTGAATCTTGTGCATACATATCCCAGGCGGGATACCAATTATATCAGCAATAGTCCAACCAATGGCTCTCTTGTACCTCTTCAGAACATAGATGAGAGCCGCTACTTGTTGTTTACCTAAATCAGCAGCAACTATAACCGGCAGTGTATTTCCAATTCCCAAGAATGCATACTTTAGATGACTGGGTAGCTCTTTCAACTCTAGCACTGGTGGCTCTTCAATGGATGGCTTCGTTGGTGGTGAAGGTCGATTCTTAATGTCAAATTCCAGCTTCTTAGGGGAATATGAATATGACCCCATTCCTGTCAGAGCACAGATAGTTTCTTCGTACTCTTCAACATCCTCACGCGCAAAGTTCAAAAGCACAGTAGCCAATGGCTCAACAGTAAGATGCTTCTCTGAAGATAATTCCTTCTCATCCTCATAATAAACATCAGCTACAGAGAACACATTCATATCTTTGGGCTGCTTCATTGATTTTCATACATCAAAACATACCACTTCATCATTCATCCGAAATAAAATCTCATTTTCTTGTAAATCAATAAGCACACTTACTGTTACGAGGAAAGGACGACCCAAGATTATGGGAACTTTAGAATCCACCTCGCAATCCAAAATAACAAAGTCTGCAGGAAAAATGAAGGTAGAAACCTTCACTAGTACATCATATAAGATACCAACAGGTCATTTTACCGACCTATCTGCCATTACGAGCAGCATGTTGGTTGGTGTAGGATCGCCCAACCCCAACTGTCTATAGATGGCTAGTGGCATCAAATTAATGCTAGCCCCCAAATTGTACAACGCCTTAGCAAAATCCAAAGATCCAACCGTGCAAGGAATAGTGAAAGCACCCGGATCTGTCTTCTTCTGTACTAAAGACCTTGTGGCAATTGCACTGCAATGATGAAAATTATCTGCCAGTTCATAGCTTACTTCCCTTTTCTTTGTCAAAAGGTCCTTCATGAATTTGGCGTACCCTGGCATCTGTTCCAGTGCCTCCACCAAAGGCACATTAATAGTCAGCTGCTTCAACATGGTCATGAATTTACTGAACCTGGTGTCATCAGCCTTCTTCTTCAGTCTCTGACGAAAAGGTGGTGGTGGATTTGGAAGAGTTTTCTCCACCACTTCCTTTTTATTTTGCTTCCCATTATCAATTTTTTCAGACTGCTGACATCTAGGTGTAGTAGTATCATGAACGTTCTCATTCTAATTTTCAGCTTCTATAGAATCATCACAATCTGCTTCAATAACATTCTCTTCTATATTATCAACCACCGGCTTGCCTTTGGATGGATTTTCCAACACCTTACCACTCCTGGTAGTAATAGCCAAACATGATCCATCATTCCTTGGATTTTGCACAGTGTCACTAGGTAAAGTGCCAGCTTTTCTTTGATTGAATGTCGCTGATAGTTGACTCATTTGTTGTTCCAGCTGTTTTATTGTAGTGGAATGTGAGTCAACCAGTTGATTTATTGAGGAAAAATCATTTTTTACCTCAGTTACTCCCGTGTTGGTTGCCTCCACTCCTTTCAAGAACTTAGCCATCATGTCCTCCATGGACATTTTCCCAGATCCAGATGCAGCAGCTTCACGATTTCCAGGAGGAACATACAGACCACTCCAGTCAGTCTTATTCTTCCAACTCCCTTGGTCTCGGTCCTTGTATATGGATTTTTCATAATAGTTCCGACCTTGGTTTCCTTGGACATTGCCTCGGAAACCCCCCTGATTATTCAAGTAATTAGCTTCTTCCTCAGAATCAGAGTCATCTCTTCCCTGTGATACAATAGCTTTGACCTTTTCTGGCTTCTCTGATAATAAATACTTGGTAAGAAGGTCCATCTGCGTTTTGATGTGAGCCATATCCTGGTCACGTTCCTCTTTTCTTCGCCTCTGTTCTACCTCATGCCAATAGATACAGTAGAGTTTGCTAACTCAGACTCCCTGGTATGCCAAACTCTACTCTTCTATGTCATACGATCAAGAATATCACATGCCTCAATAAAAGTAAGGTCCATAAATGAACCACCCACAGCATTATCAACCACTGGCTTAGTCACTGAGTTCAAAGCCCTATATAATATTTACATCAAGTGGATATTTGTAATCTGATGATTTGGGCACCGCATAAGCTTCTTCTTGAACCTCTCCCATGTTTCGTGAAGAGCTTCAATTGGAAGTTGTCAAAAATTGCTTATCGCATCTCTTAATTGTGCTCTCTTTGATGGCGGAAATAATCTTTCTAGGAAAGCGTCTTTCAGTTGCCTCCAATTGGTAATAGAGTCAGGAGTTAACCCGTTTAACCATAGAGTTGCCTCTCCAGATAGAGAAAATGGAAATAAGAGCAGTCGGATCGCATTCTGTCCAACTCCTGGATTGTCAAACGACTTGCATGTTGAGATAAAATTAATTAGATGCATATTCAGATCGTCACCTGCAAGTCCACCAAATAACCACTTGAGTTGCAATAGATGGATCATGGTGCTAGTGATATTGAACTTGGCTCCGGGTGCCAAGGGAGGAGCAATAATAGCCCCTGTGGCACCAGCCCCATCCAAATCATCATCATCATCATCAAAAGGAACCTGCATAGCTCGGCGTTCAGGTCTCATTCTAGCTTGACGATCTCTATTGACATTCATATTCACAGGTGCAGCCACATCATCTACATGCCTTGGATTTAATAACTCATCATCACCCAGGTCCTCATCATCAAGATTTATTGCCCAACCTGGGTTATCAGCAATCTGTTGATGTACTTGCGTAGCTGCCAATGCAGCTAATCTAGCCTGCTCCTATTGAGTAGCCATCCTTTCAAGGTTTCGTTGTGCATCCATTCTGCCAATAAGATGTGGTTCAGGATTTATAGGTAATAAAGGTTGACCAGAACTTCTTGTATTTTGCATGCACTCCACTAAACTTGACAAAACAAAAACAACAAACAAAAAGTAAAATTTGAGAATCTTTGACCAAAGGGTCTATTAACTATCACAAACTTAGTTGTCAACAGTATTCCCCGGCAGCGGCGCCAAAATTTGATACGCCCAAATTACAACTCTCGTTAGAAAGTGTAAGCGGTCGCTGTCAAATATAGAACCCAACTGGGTTGGGTGTCGAATCCCACAGGTAATACTATGATTACTAAGTATTGCGATTATTATTAGACTGTTGGTCGAAGATTCCAAGATAAGGGGGTTTTGGTTTAAATGCGTAATAGTACTATTAGTGTAACGAATGAGACGATATATGTAAAACTAATTAATCACAGAGAATGACAAGTTAAGGTTATGTCCACCTTGTAGCTTCTACTTCTATATTAACTATGGGTAATGCAAATTTTATACATGCATGCACTTATAGAGAGACGTATTCTAATTCTAAATCCAAGTGTTTTTCAACCATCAAGGATTTATTCACCTTAGTTCTCTCGAACCTAAAGTGTACAACAACTTATACGAACTCTCCAAGTAGTTAATCCTGCTAGGGAATTAACATGCAAACTAGAGGTTGGAAACCCTAATTTCTTGTCACACTCTCTTTTCCAACCAACAAATTTTCTATCGAACAAGTTATTGCGATAATGGCGTATTCCCTATGTTTGCAACCACAAGAATTCAATTATAATGAAGAGAGTAATGATATAAGTGCATTACACAACATAAATTCACAAACCCACAACAATAGAGATTATACTACAAGGTTTCCATAACCCTAACAGATAAGTTTAGCTACTCATGAATACAACGGAAATCAAAATAGACATAATCATCATACCAAAACTTAGAACAATCTCGGCGATGGAGATGACTAGCGACAATAAGAGAGGAACGTGTTTCTCTCTCTCCGTTGCTCAAGCTAAGACGTTTTCTGCTCTCCAAAAATATTACAGAATCTGAATTATGTGAATAATGGCTGAAAATTCAGCAATAAGGTTTTAAATAACAACCTTCTCTACTAAGTTGCTACTGCATCCTTAACTATTTAAAAATGTTGAGTTCGCTCGGAAAGAAGTTCCCATGCATCACATTTAGTCCAAAAGCTGCCTTCCCTTTTATATGAAGTTTTCCTTTGCTGTCCACAGGTCCCCAAAGTGCTGAAATCTTCCGCATTAGTACCTGAAAATCATGCTAATCACATAGGTCAGCTCACTTAATTGAAAGTAGACTAAAAGTGAAGGAATTATGTATTTTATCCTCAAAACTTAGATAAAACATGGGTAAGTTATGGTGCTTAGACGTATAAATACGCCCAACATCACCCATCCACCACCTAATATTCTTATGTGGCTCAGTCTGGTTATGAGAGGTATTTGGGGGATTAGAATATGCAGGGAGACACCATTACTATGCTTGAGAGGGACTACTTATCTTTGATAGAGTCTCATAGGGATCTCAGAGACTCACACGAGAAGATGAAGAAGAGGGAGAAAAAGATAGACATGTTCTTCACCAAGAGATGGAAGGGGGTGAAGGGCCTTTAAAAGATCCTAAAATTCTGAGACAGACTTTCTTCTTCCAAAGTTGAGAGTGATGATGAGGCCCTAACTGATTGGTCTTGTTCTAATAATTTTGTATATGATGTAGAGTTTGCGAGTGATATCAACTCTTGATGCGGTTACAAAGAGCACCCATTTTTTTCTCTTTATGCTTTATTTATTACATAGTAAGGTCACTGCAAATTTCATAGTTGGGGGTACCTGTATCAATGTTCATTGATTTGGCCTGTATTATTGAGATATGTTTGGATGTTCTTATGCAACTTTGGATGATTTATATTTTTTTGGGTTGTAATATTTAAGAACTTTAATGATTCCCACATTTCATGAATTAGTTGTTTGTTTTATTTTTAGATTTTCATTTTATCTTTATCTTATTTATGATGATATCAGACGAGCCTTTCCGTATTATAGATTGAGTGATGACATTCTTCATGGAAAATTATAATGATTGGGTTTTTAGCCATGGATGTAGGGGAAATTTGAGTACCCATATAATCGGAGCTATAAATGCAAGGAAAATTGAAGTACCTGCGGCATTTTTGGATTTGGGATTGCACTTATACCTATGGTGAAGTCTAGGTAGCCATATGTTTTTCGCACATGAAAGTTGTAATGTGAGATGACAACTTTATTGGGTGCCATAAATACCAAATTATGCATGGTGCAAATGTAAAGAAAACACTCCCCTCTATCCAAAAAATTGTGAAAACCAAGGGCATGGACATGAACAATTTTGTAACAATACTTCATCTATTTTTGTAACTCCGAAGTCTTTAGATTTTAGAAATGTATGAATACTCCCTTTTTTCTCGAGTAGAAAGTGCAATTGAGCCTCTTTGAAAGGCTTTCATGCCATGTGCAGTGACCATAATTGTCTAACTCTCATGCATACTTGTACTATCTAGGACTTTCCCTATTAGTTTCTTAAGGATAATTGTGACTATACTTGGTTGGTGAAATGATCTTCGGACTTTCTTTTGGAAATAGGAACCCATTTTAGCCTAAATATCCTACCTACATATAGAATAGTATCCTTAGTTACATATTTTGAGCCTTCAAGCCTTTCTTTGGAAACCAACTTACAAGCCTTGAACCATTCAAAGTTATTCCCTTGTTTAAACCCTACCTTCCTTGAACTTGGAACATGAAAATTTCTTTTAAACCCTACCCTTCTTAAAATCATAACATGAAAATTGAAGTTAAATTCCTAAGTTGGGGGTGGCAACTTTGGTAGATATGACCTTGGTCCATGATAATGTAAGTAGATACCTATGATGATTACCAAAGAAAGAATTGTAAAGTAGAAAATAAAAAAATCATCAAAGGATGGAATAGCATGAAGTCAAAAATAAATAGTCGAAAGAAAATGCTTTCAAAGAATTGGGTAAATCAAGGTAGCAAAAGTAGGCATGTATGAATTTTTAAGACAAATGAATGGGTCCATAAGTGGTCAATGGTCTAATGTTGGTTTAAAATAGTGTGATGTAGATGTTAAAGGATCGTGTAGTCACTTTTTTCCCAAATGTTATAATACCCTTTCCCCGAACCGACATTACAAGCTTAAAAATCCTTCGAGATCTCCAACCAAGTGTAGTCGTTATAGTGGTTATTGAAAATAAGGCAAACCTATGGTATGTTATTTTTAGCGTTGAGGGAGTATTTGTGAGAGTGAGTGTTTTCACTTAAATACCTTATTGCATAGTAGATAATTTTGTGTGTGGTATTTCCTTCTCGTGAGGAGGCAGGTAGTCTAATTGAGGTGGATGAAATTGTCATCTTCTGGAAAATGAGGCAAGGGAGTATAGTGGAGTTTCTATTTATAGGGAGTCACTTCTAGAGTTTTAGTGATTGCTGCATTGTTCTTATTTAAAGTCATTCACATGTTTGAGAGGTTAGTTCATGTTGATAAGAATGGTCATAATAGCTTTGGCAATGTTGAGAGCTACTTGTAGTTTTAATCATGTTTGAAGTCATTGTGATCATTTGGTTGTTTAAATACGCTTAAATTTGTATGGTCTCATTTAGTAAGAGGTAGTGTTTCTTGAGGAAAAGCAAAGGTCTAAGTTGGGGGTGTTAATGAGTGGTGAATTTACCACTTACTTACATCTAAAATACATGCACACTACAATTATTTGAAGGTATTAATGAGACAACTTTGTTAGTTGAATGCACTAATTTCCACATTTTGCAGGTATACGGGTGATGAAAAGGAAAGATGTGGAATTAATATTAAAAGGGATCAAGAAGAGAAGAGAAGTGCAAAAGCTGGATGACCCTGGGAAGGAATTGGTATCAGTTACGGTGACCACGGTCCGAGGATCACTATCGTGGCCATTCAAGATTTGTCAAATGGCTGTTATTATGATGATCTTATGGAGTTATGTGAGGATGCAATTGCAATATCACCGGTTTATGCCCAGGGGAAATTCTGCAATTTGGCATAGCCGACATCTAATTCCCTTATAAGGCACAAAACATTTCCCTTTTATTATTCATTAACTTTGAAATTGAAATTGGAGACTTTCTACATACTACCTATTGGGGAAACTTAATATGGTTAATTTTCAACTAGTGTTGGTTGCAATTGAAGTTGGATAATGTATTAATCTTTATTGAAAATTTTAATGGATCCATTGAACAATCAATTTGTAAAAAATTTATCAAATTTATCCTTTTTCCTAACTTCTTGAGTAGCTAAAAAAATTTTCTTGGGATTATGTTGAAATAGGGCGTAAATATGTGTGGGTTGTGATTTATTAGTGTAGATTCTTTGTCATTAATTGTGGGTTTCACTAATGCCTTGTTTATTTAGTTAGGATTTGAGGGTGAAAACCCTAAATTCCCAAAATAGATTTCTGGGTGAAAACCCCAAATTCTCAAAAGCTCACATCATCCTTGAAAGAGGGATGTGAGTGAACCTTTAGAACCATATCATCCTTGACAATATGATATAGGTGAAAAAGCATTACTGAACAATAAATAGGTTTAGCTTTTTCTCTTTTCATAATCTTAGACATAAAGGTGAGTTGAGAATTAGCTTGATTTTAGGCATCTTCCTAGAAATAGGGATGCCCAATTGAGGTATTAGGTGATTTTTCTTTCCACATCCATGATGTATCTAACAGGATCCATGGGTGATAATCTTCAGATTTGTTTGAAAGATTAGCCTAAAAAACTCCAACCTAGCCTACCCAAGTAGTTGATGACTAGAATATATACTCAATTATCATGAACCCTTGCATTATTTTCCCCTAGGGAGATATAATCCCAATATTTATCTCATATTGAAATATCATTCACAATTGTTGCCTTTGAGTTGGTAGTTTAATTAGACTTAGCTTAAATCACTTTAAAAACCAACCTCCCCAATTTTAATTCATGCATTTTATTTTAGTTATACTACGGTAATACACTTAGAGGTTATCAACACCTATAGGGCTTGAAGACTACACTCACTCCATGAGTATTCAACCTCAACGTAGTTGATATTTACTGACAACAATCATTCTATTTTAAAACTACAGTATAGGTAAGCACGATCACACTTCTGAACCTATTTGGTACAGATTTGTGTACTACTAGTGGACACTAATTCAACGAATGTGCTATGTTGATTTCAGAGATTAGGTTAGCTCTCAGATTCAGAGTTGCTCTTTTTATTCTATTTATCCATGTCTAGTCTTTCATTTTTTAGACAGATTGCATTTGACTTTTTCGTACTTATAGTTCAGTTGTAGTAGCTCTTGTACCGACATTACTTAATATTGGGATGGTTGTTGACCCCTTTATCTATGTATTGTCTGTTATGACTTTTGTATTATTGTTTTAACTCCTTTATTATTGATTTTTGGATTTTAGGCCATTTCCCACCAAGTTATCCCATTGTGTGTAATTATAGGATATGGTTTTGCTTACCTACTAGCAGGAAAACAAAGGTGCCATCATGACTTGTAAATTGGGTCATGACATAGCCTCTTACCGCCACCTCCATAAATCTCAATTCATTCTTTTTCTATGACCCTCACAGGATCAATAATCTGAATAAACAAAAACACAGCTTCTACCGAATTCTCTGACACCAAATGGAGTGGTAACTCTAATCCTCTAATAAATCCAAATACCATGTTAGGCTTTGAAGGTTGGACCTAAATACCCTGACTGACACTGAAGATCTTTTATATCTATCCCTGGTTTCCTGCTACGATGCAACACTGATGCACTTGAAACATGTGTCGAAGTCTTGTCTGCATCTATCAACAATCTCGCATTAGTTATCTAGGATAGAACAGTGTCTAAGATCATACTCAAGGCTTATAGAAATAAAGACTCACGATAAGAAGTAAAGAAAAAAAATTCCTAAGATTTCCCAGTAGCCTTCAAAGGAAAGGTTGTGGACCTATTTACACCTATCCGTAGGAGACTACTAGATACTTAAATCTTGTACCAAGACATAGATAAACCTAGGGTCTGAATACAATTTGTCACGACCCAATTTCTCAAGTCATGATGGAACCTACAATAACCCACCAATAGGTAAACTAACCCCTTGGTAAAAAACTATTAGTAACAGATCACCATGAGAAAAGAAAGAAGAATGCATAATGAATGACATAATAAGCTTAAATACATAAGACAGTCCCAAAACCTAGTGGAATCAGTATAAGAGCTTCTAATCTAATAAGATTACTTGATAAAGTTCTAATTGAATATACTGATACAACCTATCTCAGAATAAAACATAGAAACTTGTTTAGTACATTAGAGAGAGAATAGAAATACTCTGAATTCTAGGAGCTTAGCCTATGTCTCCAAACCATAGGTGCTCCATACGATGTACATAATAATGGTGAGAACCCATACTATAATCTACAAGCTGCAGAAGTATAGTCTGAGTACCAAACACATGGTACTATATAGTCAACTGCCAACTGACCTCCAAATATAATGCAAATATAGATAACATTCCAAAAAGAATGTAAACACTTGTCAAATATCCAGGAGAATTGACATCATATTGCTAAACAGAAAATAAGGATAAACTAGCCTATTCCAACCATAATCCAGGTTTTAAAGACTATCTTATATATCACTGGCTAATATATAATAAAGATTGAAAAAAGATATACATAGTAATATTCAAGGACAAGGGATGTATAAATAAAATGAATACATGGAGTAAAGAAGGGATATTTGTAGTACCATAACTATACATAGACAAATATATGTATATTTACATTAACAATGCTAACTCAAAGGTACAAACTAAGTGATCACACTAGCATCACAATGCCTCCTAATCATAGTAGAAACCTATTATAACATATTCAAGGCCTCTGATCTACATGTCTAACAATAGATTATTATCTATAATAAGATAACTGAAAAAGAAATAAATCAGAATCATACCTTGAATCTTAGTACCAGTCTAATAATCTACCTATCATGAACTAACCATAATTATAACATTAATAAAGTAGAGTAATCGAATATCTCAAAGAAATAATACCTAATTGGGCCTATCATAAATCAACGTCGATAAAGCTCAAAAGGTTGAACCAATATTCAATAAATAATTGTTAGAGCCTATCCATATGCAACACCACATAAGGCTGATAGATACATGTAAGAACCCTAAAAATTTCAATGATGTTATTTTTTGCCCTCCCACATTCGTAATATCAATTTTTGACTTGAATTATGTTTAGGTATTTTAAAAGGGTAAATTAGAAAAGTATTTGAAATTTTAAAAGAGGTTCCAGTTTATTTTGGGACCCCAAGGTAGTGAGGGTCAGTGATCTTAGCGTGCCATGAGGTTAACCTTCACGATAAGGGCGTGGCATGAAGGCTACCCTCTACGATAATGACATAACAGTGATGTTTCAATTTCACCTAGTTTTCATGTTTTTAACTTAGGGTGAGGGTATTTTTGTCCTTTTACCCTTTGTACGACCTTTAAACATAAAATAACCCCATTTCTTTTAATTTTCAAAGATTAAATCATTCTCTTTCTCTTTCAAGCTGAAAACCCAAGAATATTCAAGGGTTTTTACAGTGAATTCATTATCCGAGCTCCAAACTTTAAATTTTTTTCAATTTATTGTGTATTTCAAGCATGTATCTTATTTTCCTAACTTTAATTTTACATTGTGGAATTTATTTAATCATTATCCATGTGTTTTAACTTATGGGTTTCAAATTGGGTTGAGGGATTTTAATTGGTATCACTTGAGTTACTTTTGCCATGTTTTGAATGGATGATTTATACTTTAAATTCATGTTTTTTTGGCTGATTGGGTGCATTGTAATGGTAATTGGAATGGGAAACATGAGTTTTCCCCAAATTGATGACTTTTGGCTTGGTAATGGCATTAACCCTAACTCATTTTTTTAAGTTTTGTTTTTGAACATTGATAATTGAATAATTCAACTTATTTATGAAACCATTCCATGACATTTTAATGGATAAATGCTTAAAACGGATTTGAAATGCCCTTGGTGTCCATGGTTTGGATTTTTAAATAGTACTTAGGAATCAAATGATAACATGGATCGTAATGGCATACTTAGATTGCAAGAACAATTGATATAATAATACAAAATGGTAAATTCCTTAATATAAGACTCCTGAGTTAATGATTGGGTTTTGTGCAAATTATTTTAAATTGGGGCTAAAGGGAATGATGTAGATCACTGTGAAGGTATAGTCCTAGGAGGACTAACACTGGAAACCATATTTACCATTGTGGTAGTCTATATGGCCATGCTCTTGGTTCATACATTATATGTTGGAATGGCTAGAGCCTTTGTGTCTTTAGCCCTACCTTTAAATTTCTTGGTTCAAGCGACTAATGAGAAGTGAGACTTTTTTAGTATGGAGAGCTGAACACATATAGCCCATAGGTGCTTTGAATGGAGAGAGCTACATAGTTCAGGTTAATGGTTCAATCTCATATGTTCATGACTCCTATCCCTACCATGGAATCCTATATATGTACATATGAATGTGTGTATATGGTTTTTGACTATTTTGAGCATTTGCATTATTTTATCAATTTCCCTGAATTACATGCTAGTGCTTATCCCATTGACTATCCCTAGATTCTATATCATTTAATAATATATGGTTCAAAGGGTTTTCTATTACTCCTGTACAATATTTGGTGACTCGATGTTTCTGTGGATCTACTGTGAAGTGGTGAACCTCTATTCTGGAAGGCCGATCATATCATTATTTCACTTACATTCTTATTATTCTATTTGGATTCTTTTGGTCATGGTCAAGGGCATTCCCAAATTTATTTAGATATTTCTTGTTTTAAAGGCTTTTGTGAACCAATGTGGGTTATTGTTTTATGTTTGACTATTAGTTTTAATTTAGTCTATCTATTCATCTTATCATCATATTTAGTTTGCTTCAACTATATTATTTTATTTTATTGGAGGTTAGGATAAGGTGGTGGTCTCTAGGTTATGGTGGGCTTGATACACCCGTCACGACTAGGCCCTAATTTAGGTCATGACAAGCTTAGTATTAGAGTATGGTTCAAGGTCCTTGGGTATGCACTTAGTCATGTAGAGTAGAGTCTCTTTTATGGGTGTGTAGCCTGACACACTTATAAAAGGGAGGCTATGAGGCATTTAGCAATGTTTCCCTTTTTTGTATTTTATTTTTGGACTATAGAGTCTATTTTTATGTAACTTCTCTAACTCCTGGCTTACTCGTATTACAGATCATGCCTCCCTAAAGATCTAACATTTGTAGAAACTCTTTTGGAAACTCTATCCCACCCGAGGAAAATGTTGAGGGAACTTGTCCTACTTATAAAGTGTAGATCCAGTATAGGTTCCCTTCTCCTGATTGTACTGCTCTATGTAGATTTCCACTGGTCCCTACAAGTCCTACTCAGGATGGTGACACTTATGTCCTATCACCTCAGGGAGATATCTCTAATGCGGAGTTACATTAGTTTATTCATATTCTTACTAAGTTGGTGGTATCATAGTCTCATTAGTCTGATCATGTTGGTTCTATTTTTCATTAATCTAAGGTCACTCAAGTTGGACTGTTTATACGGTTGAATCCACTACCATTTATAGGCTCTAAGGTTGAGGAGGATCCTTAGGGGTTTATTGATGAGATAAAGAATATCTTTAGGCTAATGCCTGCTACTAAATTAGATGGAGTGGAGTTTATTTCTTATTAGTTAAAATATATAGCTTATCAGTGGTATGAGGAGTAGGAATCTATGAGGGGTAATAATGCTGAGTAGGAAGTATGGAATGAGTTTTTAGGTGTTTTTCTTGATTGCTTCATTCCTCGGTAGTTAAGGAAAGCTATGTCAGAAGAGTTTGTGAACTTGAAGTAGGGGAACATGAGTGTGAAAGAGTATGGTTTGAAATTTCAATAGTTGTCCCATTACACTTTGGAGTTAGTGGCTAACATAATATCCCAGATGAGGTAGTTTGTTTTTGGTTTGTTCCATGATTTGGTATTAGAGTTTAAGGATGTGATGTTGAACAATGATATAAAATCTCCAGGTAGGTGGTATATATGCAGCAAGTAGAGGATGAAAAGAAAAAATAGGTAGACATAAGAGAGAGGCAAAACAAGTAGCTTAGATATTCAGAGCAAGGTACAAATCAGTAGAATAGTGAGAGACATAGTAGACAATGGACTAAGAAGGAGAATTAGTGGAATTCTTGTTCGACAGGTAGTGCTCCTATGCTAAGACTTCTTGCTATTGTCATTTTCAGACTAGCAGTGGTCCTAAGGAGTTTGATACCCAATCTTAGGTTAGTGAAGCTCAGTCAGTCCTACCTTATCCTCCTTATCGTTATTATAGGAAGATTTACTATGGTTATGGTAAGGAGATGGGGAACTTGTTTTTCAATTTTGGTTAGCCTAGTTATCTGCGGAGAAAATTTCCTATATCCAAAGTTGCCAGTGGAACTAATAAGGTTCCGATCACCACTTTTTCAGCTCTGGTACCTAAGGATGCTACTTCTAGTACTGACACTGGCCGGAATTTTCTTTATACACTTTCTACTCATTAGGAATATTTTGCATATCCTGATGTTCTAATGGTATGTTATAGCTCTTCTCTTATGATGTTTATTATTTTTTTGATCTGGGTTCTACCCTATCTTATGTGACCTATTATGTGGATATACACTTTGGTTTTGGTCATGAAAGAATTTTAGCCCCATTTCTATGTCTACACCGGTGGGTGATTCTATTATTCCTATAAAAATCAATAGAGGTTGTGTAGTGTCTATCTTTCATAGGGAGGCATTGGTGGATTTGATAGAACCTGACATGGTAGACTTTGATGTAATCTTGGGGATGGATTGGCTCCATTTCTTCTATGCTTATCTCGATTGTTGAACCTAAAATGTCAATTTTCAATTCCCTAATGAACCTATGATAGAATAGGAAGGAAGTTCCTTAGTACCCAAAGAGAGGTTTATTTTCTATCTTAGAGCTCTGGAGTTGATTTCCAAATGGTGTCTGTATCATCTAGTTTGGGTTAAAAATTTTGACTTTGAGAGACCATCTTTGCAATCTATCCCTATGGTTAATGAATTTCGTGATGTATTTACTAATGATCTTCCTAGGAATCCTCCTTATAGATAGATAAATTTCCGGATAGATCTTTTACCGAATAACTATCCTATTTTCATTCCTTCTTATAAATGGCTCAGGCTGAATTAAAGAATATAAAGTAGAAAATTAAAGGACCTTCTTGATAAAGTTTTTATTCATCCTAGTATCTCTCTATGGGGTGATCCCGTGCATTTAGTAGAAAAGAACGATAGGTCTCATAAAATCTGTATAGACTATAGTCAGCTGAATAAGGTTATGGTGAAGAATAAGTATTATATTTCTAGGAATGACGATCCATTTGATTATCTTTTGGATACTAGATGGTTCTCTAAGATTTCTCATCATTTGGTCTATAACTATTTGAAGATTAGGGAGGTTGATATTCCTAAGACTATATTTTGGACCCTGTATAGCGATTACGAGGTTTTGGTTATATCATTTAGGTTGCCTAATGCTTTGGCTACTTTCATGGATCTTATGAATTAAGCTTTCAGGCAATTTTTGGACTTATTTGTTATAGTTTTTACTAATTATATCTTTGTATGCTCTAAGAGTGAGGAGTATCATACCAATTACCTTCGAATTGTGTTACAATCTCTTAAGGACCAGAAATTATATGCAAAGTTTTCTAACTGTGAATTTTGGCTAAGTTTTCTAACTTTTCTTGGGTGTGTTTTTTCTAGTGAGGGAATCAAGGTGGCTCCAGAGAAAGTTGAGTCAGTTAAGAGTGGCCTAGACCTACGACTCTAATCGATATTAAGAGCTTCTTCATCTTGGTTGGGTATTATAGGAGGTTTGTGGATGGTTTCTCTTCTATTGCTCCTCCGTTGATAATGTTGATTGAGAAAAAGGTTAATTTTTTGTGGTTCAATGCTTGTGAGTGTAGTTTTGAGAAACTAAAGGATAAGTTGACTTCTACACTAGTTTTCACCCTGCCTGAGGGTGTTACGGGGTTTGTTGTATATTGTGATGAATTCTGTGTAGGACTGGGTTGTGTTTTGATATAGATTGGTAATGTTATGTCCTATGCTTCTAGGCCGCTTATGGTTTATAAGAGGAATTACCCGTCTCACAATCTAGAGTTAGCGACTATGGTATTTGCATTGAATATTTGACGCCATTATCAATATAGGGTGCACATGGATATTTATTCTTACAATAAGAGACTACGGTATGTATTTTCGTAGAAGGAATTTGACCTCAAGAAAAAAAGGTGGCTTGAATTGTTCAATGATTATGACATAATCCGAAACTATAATCCAGGTCAAGCTAATATTATTACTGATGCTCTTAGCAGGTTGTCTATAGGTAGCTTATCTCACATGGATGGGGACAAGAGAGGTTTGGTGAAGGATATTGATGAGTGGTGATATTACCACTCACTCACACTCAACATTCATATATATTACCTTGTTTTTGATGAATAAATGAGACATAGTTGTGATTAAATGCACTAATATCCACTCTTTCCAGACATAGAGTTGAAGGGATGGAAAGATGTGGAATGGAGCTAAAAATAATCAAAAAGGTAGCAAAAAAGTGTCGCTGAATACCTAGAATATAGGGGCCTAAGTTAGCGCGGTTGTGGTCTACTGACTGCGATCATGGAAGTCAAGCAGGGTCAATACATCATGGTCGTATTCGCCTATCGCAGTTGTGGAATCCTCGAGTGCAGCCATGCTGGCGGGATTGTGGCTTAGCGGAAGAGTACAACCTAGGGGTAAAACTGGAAATGTACATGGATGATTCTAATTTTTGCCAAAAGGACTCAAACCCTTGATTCATGTATCATATTCCATATTCCCCAGTAATTTTAAGGTTTAGATTTGGTAGTTGATAAGCCTCCATTTTTTGGAGAAGAAAATATTGTGTAATTTTTCGGTGAAGAATATATTATAGACTTCCTAAGTTGAAGATTAGCCTACTTCCATTGTTGATTAGTGGGAGTGACAAGTTTGAAGTAAAATTTGCTTAAGCTTCAATAAATCATTTCAAAGGAGATTATGGGTAAATCTATGATTATTTATCTTTTATGTAGATGGATCTCCCTCTTAGGGTTATGTGTGAATAGGGGTTAAAGTGTGGTGGGTTGTTATAGATTAGCTTTTATTTAGTAGTTCATGTTTATGGGTTTTATCATTGTTATGCTAACTTGGTTAGGGTTTGATAGGTGAAAGACCAAAATACCCACATGGGTATGATGAGTGAAAGCTCCATGCCCTAGAAAACCTGAAGCTATCTTCGAAAGAAGGGTTTTAGGTAAAGTTTAGGAATCCGTATCATCCTCAAAAGAGGGATGTGGAGACCAAAGCAATGTTAGACAATTGTGTGTGTAGTTTGCTAAATTCTCACTATCTTAGACATAACGGTGAATGTGAGGTTGACTACACCATAGGTATCATTCAAAAGATAGTGGTGCCTAGATTGAGGTTATGGTTACCAATTGTTGAACACACCTATTAGGTATTCAAAAGAATCAATAGGTGCAAGTTGGTGTTTTGTTGAAAGACTAGCATCAAAATCAATAACCAAACCTACCTATCTTTGACTTGATAAATTGATTTTGATTGCTAACTTCTACATATCATTCCCTTAGTAATGCATAATCCCAAGATACATGCATAAATGTTATAAGTCTAATTATTCATAACCAAACCTACCCATAATTGTTAAGACTGACATCTAAATCAATAACCAAACCTATCTAAATTTGGCTTGCTAAATTAATGTTGATTGTTAACACCCACATATCCTTGCCTTAGTGATGCATAATTCCAAGATCTGTGCATAATTGTTAAAACTCTAATTATTCGTAGCCCCAAATTTATACTAGAAAAACCCAAAAAGAAACATTAGTGTAGATACCAATTTCCCCCATTTTTACCTTGTAACATTGGTTTGGATTTAGGGCATATCTGTTATTTTGAAGTAACTTGGTTAACACTCACATTGTTCCTCTTGGATTTGACCCGACTCCAAAGTTATGTAAATATATTGAAGACGACCGCCTTGCACTTAAATTGACATGTAAGTTGAGCGTTATCAAAAATGGCGTCGTTGCCGAGGAATAATTTGGTGAGTTAGTTTGAAATTTTAGCTTACTTTCTTTAATTCAAACCTGTAAATATTTGTTTGTGATTTTCTTTGTTTCATGTGTTGGGTAGATTTTCTTTATTTTTGTTTATTTCTTACTATAGCATCAATGAATAAATTTGGGTTTGGTGGTTGGAAAGAGCACCTTTATAAATCATGTCCATATTGTGGTGGACCCCACTTTTGGAAAGATTGTAGACATACTCCTTCGAGACTGATGTGTACACCATCTAAATTTTATAGGGAGTATGTTTGTTGTCTATGTGGTGGTCGAAATAGACATGAGATTGATTGTACAAATGCCCTCTTCCCCCATTGTACTAACTCGGTTTCTATTTATTTTCATGACTTTTATAGGTCTTATGAGTAAGCAAGGGAAGAATGAAGCACAAAAAATATTGGTGTTGCAGCAATGCTTCAACATATATTTGAATAGGCAAAATCAATGAAGGATAAGTTAGAACATTGAAGTGATTGTTCAAATACCCCCTCCCCTCGTGATGCTATCCTAAATTCTAGTTCTTCTTATGAGTTTGATAGGCCATATGATGAGAAGAAGGAAGGACAACCTACCATGTCCAATAGCTTTGAAGCTATGATTCAAATTATATTGGATCGAGTAACTACAACAGGGGAGAACATGTAAGATATAAATCAATCTAATGAGGCATTTGGAAGGGTAATTGTCAAGGTAAAGGAAATGGGCAAGGAAACAAATCTTTCAAATCCCATTACCCTTCCCAATTCCCAAGATGAGGTTAATCAAGAAGAGGAACAAATCTATGATGATGAGCTTGGCAACAAAGAACACTTGACTTCCCAACCAACCAAATAAAATAATGATAAAGATGCCAAAATAAAGGAAAGGGTACTAGAGTCAAAAGAAGAATCAAAGCACATAATTTATGATGACTCTAGTCCATTTCAGGGTGACAATGTCAAAATGGATGCAACTCCCAAATTAGGGAAAGGACCTCACTCAAACCCCTTTTCAAAAATATGCTTGGTGGATGTGATGGAAGTCGAACCACCCAAGCAAATGATGAATTTTGGAAATGAGGAGGCAAACCCCAACATTTTGGAGTTTGTCATTCCAAAAGGGAAAAATGAATCCCCTCACTTGAAGGCCAATAAATAAAAAATTCAGTGTGCAACTATTGAACTTATGATGCTCTCACCAATACCTAATGAGCCTATTAGAAAGTTTGATGTGCTCTTGGGTAAAAGGTTTAAATCTTTGAAATGGCGAGATCGAAGTTTGCTTTCCATTTTCTCACATCTTCCAAGTTTTATCTTGGAAAATTTGAATCTTCTGTCCCTCTGCCGCTCATTGCATATTGAACTATAGCTGGGATGGAGATTTAAATTTTCTAAGTGGAAACACAAAAGAAAAGATTAGAGACATTGTGTTGCAGTGTTAAACTAAGTGCTAGATGGGAAGCAACCCATGATTCCACAAAAAGTGGCCTGTATCCTTTTATTTACGCATGATAGTGTAGATTTCATTTTTGTTTAAGCATGCACATTGCATGACATATTGGTGCCAAGGGGAATTTTTGTTAGGTCGAGAGAGATGATCGGCCACTTGATTTTTGCACCTTTTCGGTCTTTCACCTTAAAGTTGAACTCTTTTAATAGAAAAATCCATCTCATTAAATGCGGTTTTTCTTCATTTTGTCCATGAGATACTTAAGGTCGGAGTGATCCGTGTGTACCACTACTCTATTTCCTAACAAATAGGCCCAAAACTTTTCAAAGGCATATACTACCACTAATAATTCTTGCTCGATGATGGTGTAGTTGCATTGGGCATCATTGAAGGCCTTGTTTGCATAGTAGATAGGATGAAATAGCTTGTCCTTTCATTACCCTAGAACTGCACCCAATGCAATACCATTTGTGTCGCACATTATCTCAAATGTTAATGACCAATTCGGGTCCACAATAATGAGGGCTGAAATGAGCAATTCCTTAAGATGTGTGAAAGATTTCAAGCATGCCACATCAAAGTTGAATTTAGATTCCTTCTAAAGAAATTTACACATGGGGTGCGCTATCTTAGAAAAATCCTTGATAAAACATCGATAGAACCCAGTATGGCAAAGAAAACTTTGGATACCTTTTATGGAAATGGGAGGTGGGAGTTTAAAAATTACCTCAACCCTATCTTGATCGACTTAAATGCCCATTATGGATATCTTGTGGCCTAATATGATCCCTTCTTTAACTATAAAGTGGAACTTCTACCAATTCAAGACAAGGTTCATTTCCACGCATCTTTCATGCACTTTGTTCAAATGTTCGAGGCAAGACTCAAAAGAGTTCCCTACTACTGAGAAGTAATCTATAAACACTTCCATAGAATATTCAACCATATCCGATAATATTGACAACATCCATTGCTGAAAGGTTGTCGGGGCATTATATAACGCAAATGGTATTTGCTTGAATGCAAACGTACCATATGGGCAAGTAAAAGTTGTATTTTCTTAGTCCTCCGGCGTGATACAAATTTGATTGTACCCCTAAGTACCCAACAAAGAAACAATACCATCCTCTCTCGACAAGCCTATCTAGCATCTGATCCATGAAAGGCATTGGAAAATGGTCCTTCTCAATCCATGAATTCAATTTTTGGTAGTCCATGCACACATGCCATCCGGCGACTGTCCAGATAGAGATGAGATCATTTTTTCATTTTTGACTACTGTGATACCACCCTTCTTCAGAACACATTGTACCGGACTCACCCACATACTATTGGATATAGGATATATCACTCCTGCATCAAGCCACTTTATAATTTTCTTTTTTACTACCTCTTGTATTTGTTGGTTTAATCTCATTTGGTGTTCTACACTAGGTATGTGATCTTGCTCTAGTTTTATTTTGTGCGAGGAAAAGCTGGGGGCTTTTTTGATTATGTTTGCTATCGTCTAACCTATTGCCCAAATGGATTTATTCACCACCAACTTCAATTCTTCTACTAGAGAGGAGTTTAGTTCACTAGAAATAATGATTGTCAAGGTATTATCCTCCCCTAAGAACAAGTATTTGAGATGGGGTGGCAAGGTCTTTAATTTGATTTTGGAAGGTTAAAGGATGGATGGTTTTGCGGGAGAATTTTCTCAGTTTTTTAGATCAAGATCTAATTTAAATGGGTTCCTGGTGTGAAACCTAAGACCAATTAAGGATTCCACCACCTCATCATACTCCTCTACTTCATCTCTTTCACAATTCCATAGCACCCCAGCTAACGGGTCATTAAACATACCCACATCAACATAGTTTGACACTTCTCCATCAATAACATCGATCACCGAGATGACTTGTAGGTCCATTGGTTGTTTCATGGAATTTCATACAATGATGGATACCTCCTCATCATTTAATCTAAACTTTATTTCCCAGGACTCAAAATCTACCAAAGCCTTCTCGGTAGCTAAAAATGGCCTCCCAAGGATAATAGAAATTTTGACGTCCATTGGACAATCCAAAATAATAAAGTTGGTCGGGTAGATGAACTGGTCCACTTTTAATAGAACATCATGGAGGACTCCCATGGGCTTTTAGATAGATCGATCGACCATGAGCAACTTTATTTTGGTGGGATTTCTCTTACCCAACCTAAGTTTTTGAAACATAGCATAGGCCATAAGGTTCACACTTGCTCCAAAATCACATAATGCCTAGCAAAAGTGAGTGTGACGATGGTGCATGATATTGTAAAAGCACCAGGGTCCTTCTTCTTTTTGAAACATGCACTTTTCATAATAGGACTACAATAGTTAGTCTTCTCTATGGTTTTGTCCTCCAACAAATTTTTTTAGACACCAAATCTTTCATAAATTTAGCATGCGCCGGCATGTCTTGCAACACCAAAATAAGAGGAACATTAATAGAAAGGGTACTAAATTTATCAAAAAACTTGTTTAGCTTGTCATGCTCTCCCTTTCTCAAGGACAAATTAGGGAAATGAGGATGTATGGGAGTTGATGGAATGGAGACAATTTGACGATCATTAACTATTGGTTTTCCTATAAATAGTTTACTTAGATTTGGATCTTCATCATTGGATCTTTTACTCTTCCCCTTTATCTCTTCCCCACTTTGCGTTTCTTCTTATTGCTTTTCCATAAGATACCTTGATATTTGGCTTAATTTTTCCTATAGATATTGGATGGCGGTGGAGTGAGATATAACCATTTAGTGGAGCATAGAGAATTAACTCCACATCTCATTCACTATTTCTCCGGTCCTCTCAACACTACTTAAAATTGGTGCCAAAATATCTCTATCAATTTCCTCTTTCCTTTCACAATGTGCCAAGCTTAGATGTTCTCGGTTCCTAACTTGATTCCCTTTATTTGATTTTAGGGAAATATGTAAACCATACAAGCCTTTATGAGTCATACCTAATTTTTCACCAATCACCTCCTCTTTCGCGTCCTCACATGATTCAACTTCTATCGCACGTAACACACTCACACTTTCCATTTGGTCATCTAACATATGCTCGAATAGGAGTTTGAGGGATGACATCACTTTGTCTATGTTTGCATCGGTCTCTTCCTCTTCCTCTTTATTATCATTGTACACAAAGGACGAGGAGGTAGCCCCCATAGACACCTCGACATCCATTAAGTCCCAACTCTTACACCAAATTGCCACTTGGTCCATGAATTTTGAAATAATCCCATATGACGAGGTGATGAATGATCCCCTGGATGCATTGGCCACTATAGACTTATTTTGTTGGTCCAATGTTCTATAGAATATTTGGAGAAGCATCTTCTCCGGCACCTCATGGGTGGGGCATTTCAAAAGTGTTTCCTTGAATCTTCCCAAAGCATCATACCATGTTTCTTCGTGATATTGGCGGAAATAAACAATCTCATCCCTCACCTTTAACTTTCTAGATGGTGGGAAGTATTGACATATGAAGGCGTTCATGAGACTTTTCCACGAAGTAATAGATCTGGCGGGGAAAGATATTAGCTAAAGCACTGTCTTTCCCATGAGAGACAATGGAAAGAGACGTAACCGGATGAACTCTTGGGATATATGTGCAATTTAGAATGGAGCACAGACATCCACGAATCCCTTCTAGTAAGAATTCGGTTCTTGATGAGATTCTCCCCCAAAGAGTCCTTTCATTTGGATCAATTTCATCATTACACTTGTAACATAAAATACCCCATGCTCCTCGGTGGGAGCGATAAGAATGTTACTTTCATGATCTCAATCCCCAAAATAAATTGAGTCCTTATGACTCATGATTATTTGGGAATTATAATGTTAACCTACTTAAATATCAGAATCAATAAAGAAATTAAATGACATACACTACGGGTAAACCTAAGAAAAAATCATACCGCACAAGTAAAATCTACATTTCACTCCCCAACAACGACACTATTTTGATAATGGTCAACTCACTCACACGATTTAGAGGTTATTCTATCATTTTCAATAACCCAACTAGAATTAGGGTCAAATCCTCAAGGAGAAAATTATAAATTTTGAGTCCTATGGGAGTTCTAGTTACTAAAAGGAACCCAGAATGCTAACAAATACGACATGTAAATTGAAATGGGGGATTTGAGTTAAAAATGTCTTGCAACAATTGTTGATTAATAGTGTATGAATATGACGCTTTTGATAGATAATTAAGGATAGAGAGGGTCTTGGGATTATGTCTACCTAAGAGTAAAGTATGTGGGTTAATGACTGTTTAACATGAAGCTTAGTTGCAGACCAAAGGATAGGCTAGGTCAAAAGTCATTGTAGTTAATATTTCAATAAAACTACAAAGATTTCACACATTGGCTCTTTTGAGCAACTAACAAGTGTACGATTCATAATCACCCAAAACCTCAATCAAGTATTCCTATTTCTAGTATGATGCTCTTGACACCATTTACACTCCAACTACACTTATTTCTAAGATTTCAACAAGTTGTAAATCAAAAGCTCAATTGTACACCATTGCCTTTATCCCCATTAACCCTTTTCAAGGATGTTTTGGGTTACCTCAAGTTTACCCTCTTCCCTCTTTCAAGGATGATGAAGGGTTTTTAGAGTTTGGTGTTTTCACCCATCAAACCCATTAGGAGATTTGGAGTTTTCACCCATCAGTTTCAAACTAATAATCTCAAGAAAAGGTGGAATCCATACTCAATAACTAAACATCATGCAAAAACAATAACACCCACACACAATTACACTTTAGTTCAACATAATCCCAAGACTAAAAAAGCTAACTACTCATGAGATAAAAGAAAAGATTTTTATCCATGATGTTCATGATTATTGAGGATGAAAATAATCTTCAATTCCACACACCAATGTCACTAATTTCCTCTTGGAATAATAATTACAATAACTATGACCAATTAATTTTTCACTCCAAATCATAGGGTTCTTTCTATCTCTTTCTTTCACATCCTTTCAAGTGTTTTGAATCCTCAATATATGTCTGATTCAACTGTCCAGATTGACTACAATGTCCTTTACTCATTTGTCTCATTGTGCCACTGTCGTGGTGCTTCGACTGCAATTAACCAACTGTGGTCGCAACTATGACTGAGAGATCATGGTATATGGGCTATTTTGACAGGTAGCGATTGTATTTTTCTGATAGTAGTCGTGTTACCTAAGGTTGGGTATGCTCCTTTCTTATTTTTCTATGATCGTGGTGTTCACACCGTGACCGTGGTAACTGAGTCTAGTTTTTGCTCTGAGTCATTAGCAACATTTTCTTGATTCCTTTTATCATTTCAAGCTCCAATACACATCTTTCCATCCCTAATGAAAAGGAAAGGAAAAGAGATTAATTATTATCTCGTTGACTTAGTTATATAAAAAATGTGAGTTTGATAGAAATGGTGGGTATTCCTGGTTACAAACCTTGTCCTAAGGCAAGAACTGGCAGCACAAGGGCTTCTAGTTTTTAATGCGTTGTTAGGGAGTCTCTTTGGTTGTATTAAAAGATAGAAAATGCACTTACAATCACTTCACCCCTCTTGCATCGAGTCATATCCATTACCACTACTCATTTATTAGGCATAGTTCTATGGAAAAACTCAATCAAATAAAATCTTTGTAGGGTAGACAGTCCTTCAGCATGCTAATTTAGAGATGGATTTTTATAAGAGAAATATCCAGTACCATCAATATAGGAAAAGAATGGAAAAATAATCTATCCCACTTGATCCCAACTCATAGTCTCTCCATGAGAAATAACCATTAGGAGATAAAACAAGAAGAGGATTTCGAAGCAGATATGTCATGACATGATATTAGGGAACTAGGTCCTTTTAAGTTGCACTAGAGAGCAGATACAAACTCGAGACTTCAAACAAATGTCCTTATTACCTTGATCAAGTTTACCTATTGAGCCTATCTACTAGAGACATTAAGGGTTCTCATCTGGTTAGGAAATTCAATACTCAAATTGAACACCCTTCATCATAAAGTTTAACAGATATGGAAGAGCTAATTCATATAGCTCGTGCAATCATGGTCTCCCTCTAGCATATAGGGATTAACCAACTATTTTAAATTCTAAATTTAAGAAGGGAAGGCACTTCTTTTATTCTTATAATTTTCCTTGCTTAATCGTTAAGTTTTGTCAATAACTATTTATATGCCAAGGGTAATGCCTAGAGATTTCTACCATGATTTTAATATTGAAAAAAACTATCTTCTTAAGGTGGTAACCATATGGACTCTGGATCTTGACCTCTTGTTTAAGGTTGAGAGAGTCGTAGAGTGCTTTCTGCATGGAATTTTCCCTCTTAAAGAAGGTCTTCCATGCCTGGCACTTTCCTTATTATAAGTGAAATCAAAATAGTTTCATTTCATGCTTAGGCTGGCATAAAATTTATGTGTTGGATGAGGTTAAAGGAGAAAAGTTATATGGGGATTACCTAGGCACCCAAAAAGAAGGAAGGGCGTAATAGTCGATGAAATTCTTTGGGGAGTTGAAAATTATCATAGATACGAAGATCCCCATATAGGGCAACCTTTCAAACTACTATTGAATCCATGGGCAGTAAAGAGATAACCAAGCAAACTAAATGATCTTAGTATCCAAAGGGAAAGAAAGAAAAATTGATTCCCATAGTAGTGGAAGGCTAAATAAGAGCTGCCTAAATAGTGAAAACAAGGTTGTGGGAGAGCGGAACAAGTATCATCTAGATTGGCGAAGCATCCCAAAGGTTACACCCTATTTCTCAGGTCATGATGGCACCTACTTTAACCCACCAGTAGGTTTGCCAAACGAACCACAAGTAATGGACTACCAAAAGAAATGAAGGAAAAATGTGAAATAAATATAGTAAGAAGGCTAAATTACACAACATAGTCCTAAAACATGGTGGAATCAATACAAGAGCTTCTAATAAAATGAGACTACAACATGAAGTACTAAATAAATATACTAATACAACCCATCTCTAAATACAATATAGAAATTAGTCTTCTACATATATGGGAACCCTGGAGCTCACCCTACATCTCAGAACCATAGTTGTTCGGCAGGACATACAAAACGGTGGGAACCAAAAATATGATCTACAAGTTGCAGAAGTGTAATATGAGTACCAAACACATGGTAATCAATATATAACTATTGACTGAGCTCTAAAGATAATGCAAATATAAATAACATGCATGCAAGAATGTAAACTACGCTCAAATATCTAAGGAACTAACATAGAAATGATAAGTAGGTAATAAGGATAAACTACCTTATTAAAGCCATACTCAGGAACCTAAGAACTACACCTTATATTGATTTCACTTAAACAAATAAAGAGCAGACAAAGAATATATAATAGTAAACAAGGCCAAGGAATGGATACACAACATAAACACGTGAATGAAGGAAGGGATAACGGTAATATCATAACTACATATATAAATGTATGTACATAAACAAGGCTGACCCAAAGGTACAATAATACAAATAACTACATATATAAATGTATGTACATAAATAAGGCTGACCCAAAGGTACAATCTAAGGATGTCATACTAGCATCTTAAGGCCTCCTAATCATTGAAGGAACTAGTACTAACATAATTAGGATCTTCAATCCGTATGTATAAACATGAAATAATTATCCATAATAAAGAAATTTTAGTCATACTAACATCATACGGCCTCCTAATCATAGTAAGAACTAGTACTTACATAACCATATCTCTAATACTAATCTCCAAACATGAGATAATTATCCATAATAAAGAAATCGTAAACAAAAAATTAGAATCATACCTTAAATTTTAGTACCAGTCTAGTTATCAACCTATCATAAATAACCATAATAATAACACAATACAGTAACCGACTAGCCTGGAAAACAATTTCTAAACCAGCCCACATAATCAAAAAGGTCCAATCAACACACAACACACTACAACCAATACTCATCACCTATACCTATGCACCCCACCCTCTACCCCTCCATCAAAAGGCTGATAGATATAGGTACACACAGGTGATAGAAAACGCATATGCTAGGATGAATGCAAACTATAATCCAAATTACTAAAACTTAACCAAGTGCCAATATGTAACCCAGTATATACCCCTCCTCCATCTCAATGGCTTGTAAAGGTAGGACCTATGGTGAATTCTCTTCTCTGGCATGATAATTCATGAATTAGAGGCCCCTAGAGGGTTCGGGAGCACCCATTTACACCAACTTGGTCCCAATCCTTGATCTCTAACAATAATCATCAGTATCTGCTCCATCTAGTACCAGAGATGTATATATATATGTATATATAATAATGTACAAACTCAAGGCATGGCTAAAAGAGGGTATGTCTATAAATCCATTGCTCGAGGGTACACTTCGGGACTAAATCATCATAAAAGTATAGAAAGGGTCGGAGTCTCCCTCAATCAAAGATGGAAGTAGTGAAATCATGGACCAGAATTTATCTCAGCCAAATCATTAAAACATCATTTTTAGTCCCAAAGGCTCATAAATCATTAATTAATGTGGTATGATTCCCATTATGAAAGAATCCATTTTAAAGTGAAAAGTGGGAAATAAATTCCTTTTTATAATACAGTAGTGAAACAACATTTTTAGTTGGAATCATACCATTTACTATTTAGTTAGAATAAATTATACCGAATATATGCATTCCATCATGTAACGCCTCGAAAATGGATCCCGAGAGTTACGCGGTGCTCCGAACTACAAGTAGTCTCGAGGTAACCCTATAAGCCTGCCACTTATTCTGAAACTTGTAGTAAAGGAAATATAAGCACGTGAAATACTTAAATACTGAAACACTATCTTAATCGGACTGAGTTTAAATAAATATAGTGTCCAAACGTACTTAACTAGGAAATCTTAACATCCAACACTATAAGTCTAAAATATATCTAATAGTCGGACAAGCCTCTATCACTACCAACTAAAGAGCCACTGGGATAGACCCCTAGCTAACTCGAACTGACTGAATATTACTGAAAGAACTACTCTATAAAGCTTGAAATTTGAATAACTGGGTCCCTGTACTATGAGAACTCACCAACTGTCGGGTTATAGATAGAGATGCTCACGGTCAATCATGCTGCTGGAACTAAACACCTGGACCTACATTATTAAATAATATAGAACACAGACATATATGTGGCTTAGTACTTTTGGAATGTACTGAGCATATAGGGGTGAATGCATAAGTTAAACAATACAACAATATTCAAGAAAACTTAAAAAAAAGGAAAAATGCATGCTAAATGAAAGTGACTCATCTTGGTTTGATTAATCAAAACTGTAAAATTGTAAATCATGAGTAGTAAAGAATAAAAGTAATTCTCGTAAGCCACCACACTTAGTTCTAGAAATTTGTACTCTTGTTTTGATTTCAAATCGTGCAGGCTAAGTGAAAAAGGACTTACATTTATCATATGAAAACTAAAAGCTAAAATCTGATAATTGATGTCTTATGTAAGGCAACATCTGAGTAAATTTGTGAGCCTTTACACATAGTTTCTAAAAAACTTTTTTATTAGTCTTTTATATTAGGGAGATTTTTATAACCAACATACATTATGTGAGCTATCATAGTGTCCAACGTCTAGTTCGCCTAAGGGGAAAGCCTTACACTGGAGAGAGATGTCATACTCTTGCCAAGGATTATAACCTAAGAAAAGTGATCACAATATGTATCTATATTTGTATCCACATAAATTGGAATAATCTGATAATTGGAACTTATGTTGCCTCATAGCTCTAGGCATGTGAACTAGGACACATGCCCAACTTGGTGCTAAATACTACTCCCTTTAATCTGTATGGTCATTCTGTAGGAAATACACTTTAAAACTAGCATAAGGGTTTAAAATGAAAACTAGTTATGCATCTATTTACTATAAACTGTAATCAAAACTATAAAGTGGATTCCATATCTAGGCTAAGGATCAAAAGACCAAATCTTGTTCAAAATCTGAATATAAACTAATCATAGGGTGATTAAAAGCATAAACTTCTTGAAGTATCAATAATCAACTTAAGGTGTAAAACCCATGCTTTAAACTTATGTAAATTCATTGCAAAACATCATGCTCAATATGCTTCTTGAAATACTTCAAAAATATCAAGATAATGAAATCAAAATCACAGTATCATGCTTAAACTCAACTGGAAATCTGTAATCAATGTCTTAAGTCATAATTATGGTATTCAAGTCATAAAAAAGAATTATTTAAATCAAAAAACTATGGAATTTCATACTTCAATCACTTTATAAATCTATAACTCAAAACAAGATACTTTGGGTATGAACCCTAATTGTAATTCATGTAAATTCATCTTTAAAGGCTAGTTTTGGGAACAAGGATGGAAGAAGTATCCTTGTTCATAACCCCACATACCTTATTTGATTAATTGAATGTAGAATCTTGAACTTTGAATTCCTAAAAATGTTTTTGAAGCTTGTTCAATAAGTTTTTGAACCCAAAAACTTGAATTCTTAGTTATCTTGAAAAAGGAAAGGTTTTGGATTTATTGAAGTTAAAATTGAAGCCTAGAGTTTTCTTGGAGAGAAATTTGGTAAGGAATGAGTGTAATATTCTTAGTTTAGGTTTAGATCTTCTATTTTTATGAATTGGGGGAATGGAAGAAAGACTAAATTGCCCCTGGAATTTATAATTCATAATTGGAGTGTCGTTTAAGGCTTCACCGCGATGCGGTGATATCCTCATATCTATACTCACCGCGATGTGGTGCAATCGCATTGAGTCACTTGAAAATGACAATTGTCAATTTGATCTCCACCGTCATGCACCAAGGCAGACATCACTATAGCCTCCGCGACATGGTGGAATCGTGGTTGGCTACTATTTTGGGAAATCCAGCGGGGTCCAGTCCCAGTATGAATAATCCGATACTTACCCTAGACATGCTACTTACACCCCTAAACATGAATCAACTAAAAAACTTATGTCTTGGGTTTGGGAAAGCCACTTTAAAAATCCTTGAAGTTAAAGGGAGTCAAAATGTGACTAAGTCCCTCAACACTTGATTAAATTTCCAGTCTATAAGTATTTTGTGTAGATGCTAGGAGTTGAATGAAGATAAGTTTAATACGGGGTTTCATAATATCTCCCCCTTGGAAATAACTACATGACTGAATCTAAAACATAATGAGTGACTAAACTAATCTGCGAATACATATAATGATATAAAGATAATTATACAGATGGAAGGAGACTAAAAAAGAGACATTGTATGGAAAAATATTAACTCGAGAAGAGGTGAGGGTACTTGGTTCGCATGTCTGCTTCCACTTCCTTAGTAGCGCCCTCAACGGACTGATTCTACCAATGAACTTTGACTAAAGAAACTTCTTTGTTCCTTAGTCTACGTATATGGTGACCAAGAATCTCAACTGGAATCTCTTCATAATAGAGTCTATCCTAAATATCCGTGATTTTTTTAGGCACTACAATAGCTGGTTCACCTATACATATCTTCAATAAGGATACATAGAACACTGGGTGAACGAATGACAAATCTGCATGCAATTCTAATTCATACGCTACGTTTCCAACATGACTCAATATTTTGTAAGGGCCAACATATCGGGAACTAAGATTCCCCTTTTTGCCAAATCTCTTCACCCCCTTCATGGGTGAAACTTGCAAATAGACTAGATCATCAACTTCAAACTTAAGATCCCTTCTCCTCATATCTGCATAAGATTTATGATGACTCTGAGTTGTCTGCAACCTTTCTTGAATCAACTGGACTTTCTCCAAGGCTTCAAACACCACGTATGGCCCAATCAAAGTGGCCTCACCCACTTCAAACCAACTAATAGGTTACCTATATCTCCTACCATAAAGTTTCTTAAACAGGGCCATCCAAATACTAGCATAGTAACTATTATTGTAGGTGAACTCAATCAACGGTATGTGCTCATCCTAACTACCCTTCAAGTCAAGAACACATACCCTCAATATATCCTCTAGGGTATGAATATTCCTCTCTACCTGACAATCTGTCTGAGGGTGAAAAGCTAAACTGAGGTGAACATAGGTACCAAGAACCTTCTAAAAGGCTTTCCAAAAGAGAGAGGTAAACTGAGTGCCCCTATTCGAAATAATGGGCAAAGAGAATCCGTGCAATCTGACCAACTCTCTATATATAGCTTAGCATAATCTTCGACTGAGTATGACATGTTAACTATCAAGAAATGAGTCTATTTGGTCAATTTGTATGCGACAACCTAAATCAAATCATGTTGATGACGTGAATGGGGTAACCCTATCAATAAATCCATGTTCACCTTTTCCCATATCCAAGTGGCAATACCAAACTCCTACAATGTGCCACAAGGTCTTTGGTGCTCACCTTAACCTATTCATAAGTAGCACACTTTGCCATAAATTCTGCAATATCCTTCTTCATACCATTCCACCAATAGACTTCCCACAAATCGTGGTACATCTTTGTGGCTCCTGGGTAAATGGAGTAATGCACACCATTTTTTCATAATTCATGGATTCAAACCATCAACGCATGGCACACACAGTCTATTCTGGTACCTCAACACACCATTTCCTCCTTGGGAGAAAACCTCTATCTTTTGATCTCTAACTGACTCCTTTAACTTAACTAGACTGGGATCCTAATTTTGCTTTTCTTTCACTTCGGAAACCAAAGAAGATCCCAAACCATTCTGAACCCATACACTACCTGTGATTAAATCAACCATATGAATGACTAGTCTGGCCAACTAATAAAGCTCCAAAATTAACTTCTTCCTATTATTCTCAACATGTGCCATGCTACCCATAAACAATCTACTAAGGGCGCTACTACTTTGGCCTTGCCTGTATGATATAAAACACCATATCATAGTCTTTTATCAACTCCAACCACCTCCATTGATAGAGATTTAACTCTCTCTGCAAAAATAGATACTACAAACTCTTGTGGTCCGTGAACACATCAATATATACCCCATACAAATAGTCCTCCAAAGTTTTAAGGCAAACACAATAGATGCTAACTCAAGATCATGGGTCGGATAGTTATTTTTGTGAGTCTTAAGATGTCTAGAGGTATAGGCTATGACCTTACCTCTCTGCATTAAAACATAACCTAGACCAACTCTAGAAGAATCACAATAGACAATGAATCCATCCATACCATCTGGCAAAGTCAAAACTGGGGCTGAAGTGAGTCGAGTCTTCAACTCCTGAAAACTTTTCTCAAAGGAGTTTGACCACTGAAACTTAAATTTCTTTTTAGTCAATACAGACAAGGGGGATGCAATGGACGAAAATCCCTCAACAAATGGTTCTAGGCCAGTTTCTCACTGCATCAATTTTTTGGAGATCAACTCTAATGCCATCATCAGAAATAAAATGACCAAAGAAAGCTACTAATCTTAGCCAAAATTCACACTTACTGAATTTGGCAAATAACTGGTGATCTCTAAGAGTTTACAATATTATTCTAAGTTGGTTTGCATGATCATTTTAACTACGGGAGTATACAAGGATGTCATCTATGAAGACTATGAAAAACATGTCCAAGTACTTCTTGAACACTCTATTCATCAGGTCCATGAAAGATGTTGGTGCATTTGTTAGCCTGAAAAACATGACTAGGAATTCAAAATGGTTGTAACGGTTTATGAAATCTATTTTTGGAATATCATATTCCCTTACTCTAAGATGGTGATAGTCGGATCTAAGGTCTCTCTTAAAGAAGTAACTTGCACCCTGGAGTTGGTAAAATAAGTCATCAATCCTATGAAGAGGATACTTTTTTTACTATGACTTTATTCAACTGGCGATATTCAATGCACATTCAAAGAGAACCATCTTTATTTAGCACGAATAGAATGGGAGCGTCCCATGGAGAGACACTTGGCCTTATGAAACTTTTAGCTAAGAGGTATTTAAGATGCTCTTTTAACTCTTTATGTTTAGCTAGAGCCATATAATACGATATAGAGGAATAGAGATAGTCTAAGTATCAGGAAGAAGATTAATTCCAAATCCTATTTCTCTATCGAGAGGTACCACTGGCAGGTCTTTGGGAAAGTCTTTAGGAAACCCATTAAATGCATGGACTAACTGAACTATTGGAGTGTCAGACTTAGTTTCCTTGAATCGAATTAAGTGGTAAATACACCCCTTTGATATCAATTTTCTGGCCTTAATATAGGATATAAAATGACTCTTGGGAGATACTGAATTACCTACCCACTCAAAGACTGGTTCACTAGGAAACTGAAACTTTATTACTTGAGTGCGACAATCTCTAGATGCATAAAAGGAATGGATCCAATCCCTGCCAAGAATTATGTAAAAATTAACCATGTTTAAATCTATTATGTTTGTTAATATGGTCTAATAAAGGACTATTATAGGATACTTTTTATAGATTTTTTTGGTAACAACTGACTCACCCATTGGGTGGAAACTAGGAAAAGCTTAGAAAATTTCTTAGAACCAACTTCAAAATTCATTACAACTAACGGAGTCACATAAGAGAGATTTGACCTTGGGTCCAACAAGATATAAACATCAAGATAAAAGACACGAAGCATACCAGTAACAACATCTGGTGAACTCTCCTACTCCTGATAGGATGGTAAAGGATAGAATCGATTCTTACACTGACCGCTTTCGGTACTAGATGATGCGCCCTGAGAAGGTGTTGGGTGACTTAGAGGGGCTAGTTTACTAGTAGCCTGAGTCTGAGGACAAATATATCGGCTTCCCTTCTTAGCATACGGGCACTCTTTGTTCCCGTGACCCAACTTACCATATCCCTAACAACCTTTTTGACCCAATAAACAATCTCTAGGATAATTCTTACCATACTTAGAATATGTCAGATAATTGGGCCTTCCACCCACACTACTCTGAGACTTGGACATAGAAGTTTTACCCTACAGATCTTACCAATTTTTTGGTGTGGGAGCACTGGCTAAAGATGGAGATAAGCGACCCTGAGACTGTGAATAGTTTCCCCCTCCAAACCTTTGGCTGCCATACTCAATCTGTCTGGTCCTAGCCTTTTTATTTACCCTTTCTCTCCCCTTCAAATTTTCTGCCTCAAACTATTGAGTATGAGTCATCAGTCTTGGAAGATCCATATACCCAATAAGCATGGCATGCAGACACTCCTTGACTACCAAACCAGATACTCGAGTAACAAACTTACTCATACTAGATCTAGGATCAGCTATCAATTCAGGAGCATACCTAGAAAATTGGTTGAACTTAAGGCAATACTCTTTTACTGTCATCAAACCCTACCTCAGGTTAATAAACTTCTCAATCTTATATTCTCTCGGCTCATGCGGAAAGAACCTGTCTAGGAACGCATCCTGAAACACCTGCCAACTCACAAGAACTACATTCTTAACTCTACCATTCTTCGATATAACCATTTAATCATAAGCAACATCCTTCAACTTATAGGATGCAAATTTTAGACTCTCCTCCTCAATAAAATGCATAATTTAGGTTATCCTTTTCACCTCCCCAAGGTATAGCTATGGGTCCTCACCTACTTTTGACCCAAAGAATTCAGGCGGATTCATTCTCATAAAGTCACAAATCCTGGTTGCAGCTAAATCACTAAGTTGCTTAACTGAGACTGCAGCCTGATGGTTTCCCTGAACATTGGTAATCATAGCTTGGGATAATGCCTGGAAGGCAGCCCAAAACTCAGTATGGGACACATTCTCATTCAAAGAATCAGCAGGCTGGGGTGGTTGGTTATCATTTCTGGTGCATTAGCTCAGCGAGGAGGCATATTTAGTCATATAAGAGCATGAGTTAAAAGAAGATGGAGTCAACTTTAAGCACGATAGATCATGAATGAAAATGATGATTACCTACACTGTTCCACATCCTATTGCTTATAAATGTGGTGCACTTCACACCCATGATCAAAACTCTATGTAACACAACTTGTCTGACTCCCTAGTACTCTTTAAACCTTAGGCTTTGATACCAAGTTTTTAAATCCCCACAAATGGGTCCCGAGACATCACACGGTGCTTTGAACTAAAAGTAAACCCGAGCTAACCCTGTAATCCTATTACTCATTTTGAAACTCATAGTAAAGAAAATATAATAATGCAAAATAATGAAATATTGTCTGAACTGGACTAAGTTTAATGAACATAATTGTAAGACCCCACAAAATCCTAAGCTTAACTTAGTCTTTTAATCTTGCTAAGGGGTCCCAGACATAGAAAATTCTTTCTAAGTATTCAGACTTAGTATTATTTTGGCCTTCGTAAGTTGGCAACTCTATTTCATAACTCTTATGATCTTAAAGTATCAATATTTAGATTAATTCATGATCAGGAATATCAGTAGGTATTTCCAAATGAGTTTAATATTTTTTGGACCTCGTTTGAACCATGTTTGGGAATCCAAAATAGTGCATCAATGTGATCTCGGTGCGACGCGTCGGCCATCGCGTCGATCAATATTTTTCCTTAGCTCCAGTGGCAATTTCTAGTGAACCAATGCAGAATCAACGCAGTGCATTGGACATCGCATCGATGCCAATGATGTGGTGCGTCGGTCTACGCATTGATAGTTTGGTTTTTAGTCATTAAAAGTCGCATCCTTAGGGGTATTTGGGTCTTTTTCCATATCCTTCAGCCCCCCCCCCCCAAACACGATATTTAGCCTTTTAATTGCAACATACACTTATTATTTCACAAATTTCTCAAGAACAAAAACCCTAGGTGATTGAATTTCAAATTCAAGGCTTAAGATTCAACCATTAATCTTTAAGAATTTAGCAACCAAGGTTTGTTAAGTGGTCATCCAAGGGTCCCTCACCCTTAGAGTTCAAGAAACTCTTTTAAACTTCAAGTAGCTTGATTTTATGCTTTCCATGATTTGGATTCAAGTGTATTCATTATTATAATGTTGATTGGATTTCTACTTCAGGATTAAGTGCAAGATTTATGTAAAAACAACTATAATGAATGTAGTATCATGTGAATTCATGTTCAATCCTTGAAATTGTGATGCTCAAGTATTGATTAGTACTATGTGCATATACAATTCCTTCCAAGTGTTTGATGAGTTGTTCATAAGAATTAAATAATGAAATTATATCATGTTAGCAGGTATTTAAGTTCATGTCATGCAAGTGTTTGCCAGAATGTCCTAATAATGAATAATGATCAAGTAGTTATTTTTCATATTTCAAGATTGTGCCATGTCTTATAATTTATGCTATCAAGTCCTGGGGGTATTTAATACCCAACAATTTAGCTAATTACCTAGATCCATGGTTAGTCTCAGGATAGAATCAGTCGTGTCACAATCAGTAGTACTCTCAGTTAGTTATAGAACTCAGGAAAAAGTAAGTAGACTCAGTATTAGTCCAGTACAGTTCAATATTTTTTTCATACCTCAGTAAATTTAGTAGTTAACAGAATTAAGTAGTATTCCATCAGTCAACAAAACTCAGTGAACTCAGTTTAGTTCAGTTAGAACTCAGTCCTAGGGGTATCTAATACCTGATAATTTAGTTGATTACCTAGAGCCATGGTCAGTATCAGGATAGTATAAGTTATGTCATGATCAGTAGTACTCTCAGTCAGTTATAGAACTCATGAAAAACTCAATAGACTTAGTATCAGTTCAGTACAATTTAGTAGTCAGTTCAGACCTTAGTAAATTTAGTCAGTTATTAGAATTCAGTAGTATTTCGTCAGTCAATGGAACTCAGTGAACTCAGTTCAATTCACTTAGATAGTATAATCAGTAATAGTTCAATAAATCCTAGTATGAACTAGGAATCAGTTCAGTGGCTATTTAGTTAGGAGTAGGATTCAGCACCAAGTGAAACCAGGGATGGGGGCATTCCTGCCAGTAGACGGTTTAACCCTTAGCAGCAATCCTTGCGTTAAAAAACAATGTAGCCAACATAGGTTGAGATATCCTCCTACTAGATTAGGGTTGATTGATAACACTCAAACTACACTTTTGAATAGGTGTAAGAGATCATTGTCAATATAAAACCCAACTAGGTTGGGGTCAAATCCCATAGGGAATATGGTGTAAACTTCGATTTATTTAAAAAGTACTTTACTGGTAGTTTATAGTTTCCAAAAATAGGGGTTTAAGTTTCACAGAGAGTCAATTGTCACTTCCAATATTTTAGTGTTTGTAACCAAGATAAATGGGAGACCAGAGTTATGTTCACTATGGGTTTTGGGAATTGACAGGTACTAGGTAATTCTTACGACTCTTGAAGTAAGTAGAAACAGTAGAATATCCCTGACGATGATACTATCTGACTTATCTCTCGACCTCACCAGACAATTTATTATCTAATTCTCTCGAACTTAGATAACTTATCTATTTCTAATAGGATTTTATCTCAGGAAGATTAATCCAGTTACGGCATCAATCATTAAATAGAAGGTTGGTATCTTCCGAGTCCCTATTGATAATTCACGTCCTCTAGTTTATTTCTCCGTTAAAAGCAAATAAGCCTAAGGCATAACCTATTATTTCCAACCAATAGATTCAAGTCAAAGAAAAAGAATTTCAACATGTCATACTTCTCTTTGAATCCTTTAAATACCTAGCATCATATCAAGCCCTAATCCATGGATCCCATAACTCGGGCTAATAGAATTAGTCGTTCATGATTTGATGAATGAAATAACAAGTTGAATTCATGGTAATATGGATAAACTTACTAATGGATGAAACCCAATAAGTATTTATTTAATTCAATCACAAGATGGAAACCCACAATATTTGATAAGTGTTTGGAAAGAAAACAAGAAAAATATCTGATGAAAAAGATGAAGCAATTTTACGTGCCACCCTCCGAGTTAATTATCTGATCCCCCTACAGGTATTTAAATAGTCAACCCTAAATAAGGAAATAAAATTAAAATTTATGATTTTCTTCGGAATAGGTGACGACATTCTTGATGGCGCATCATACATCTGACAGTGTGTGCAGGATGTCGTCAAAGTTTCCAGTGAATTACTATCTTCTGATTTTTCTGATGGTAAATCTGACGGCGTGTCAAATATTCGATGGCCCATGAAAAATGTCGTCACATCCTTACTGGAAATAAGCATAATCTTCGTCACATCCTTACTAGAAATCAGCATAATCTTCATCACATCCTTACTGGAAATCAGCATAATCAGCCTCAGGTTGATGGCTACTTTGACAGCCTGTCCCATGTTTGACGGCGCTGGCGAAAGTCGTCACATTTCATCTCAACCCTTCAAATTCTATCTAAGCTTGACATTTAAGTTGACATCCTGTCATACGTCTGACAGCTCATCAGAAATGGCGTCAACTACACTTTAGCTCATTTGCACCAGATTTCAGCTGATTTATTTTTCTTTTCTTTGGGTTTCTCTCTGATCACTAGTATCTGCATTTAAACAATAAAAGCAATAAAAAAAACAACAAAAATTGCTTAAGACTTCACAATTTTTATAGGTTAAAGGCCTTAAATATGTTCGCAATTGCGCACATATCAACACCCTCAACTTAAAGAAATTGCCTGTCCTCAAGCAACTAAATCTAACTAAGAAAACACATAGTACATTTAGCACGCATAGATCAACACAAAGTTATCCTTTTAATGCCAAACCAATGTGCAATTCATTGAAAACAGTACTGTAACACAAAGGAATCAAGTGGCACCATCAACCTTGACCACAATAACCATTCACATATCAATACAACATTGTCTAAATAAGCAAGTATCTAGTGATGATACTCATGTGCCCTCACAACAAAGAAATCCCCCTCTCCTCATACGAGAAACCCAACCATACAAATTGGGGGTTATCACCAGACTCTCACTCTCACAAGAAATTTCTAGTCAATGTATGCTATGTACCATAGGCTTGCCCTTATTTTCGTTACGAGACCTCGGATAGGCCAGTCAGGATCACTATAGGACTTCTTTTAGGCTTGTAATGTGGTTTGGGGATGGTATGAAATTCAAGGTTATTTAGAGTGACTATGCCTCCTTGACACTGCACTTCTTTCTTGGACTCAATAATTATCCTCTTTTATTTTCCTTTTTCTCTTGATTATCCATATTCAAGTTGGGTGTTGCAACAACTCTCTCTTCTCTTTTTTTTTGCATTATTAGAACCCAACTTTAGTTTATTCTCTTTTATTCCACCCTTATTCATACTCCTCATCTTACACCATGCATCTCTATGATAGCCACCCTCAACTTAGGTTATTTGCCTAGATTAAGGTGCTCATGTCCAAGGAAGCCTAGGGGTAAATATGTTTATTATGGTATAAATGGGAAGTTGAAGGTGTCATACAAAAAAAATGGTCAAGCTAGGCTCTAAACAGGGATCAAAAGGGTGTTATGCATACAGGGAAGGCTATTTAGGCTAAAAGTGAGTTAATCAAAGACGGCATATGATCCTGTCCTGACTCCTATCCTAAGACCATAGCAAGACTAACCAGTCAAGTCCTGGCTTTAGCATATAGAGGGAAACAAGTAATATCTCGCACACACCTGGAACACAAGTATATCACATATCACCACTTATCTATTTCATGCAATTGTTCAGTAATGATTATCAAACAGCTATAATTAATGCCACAACAAGATTCATAATGGTCACAAGTAAATGTAATCCACATACTTTATCAAGCAAGACATTGGAAGAATGGTTAAAAGTTGAGCAAGACATGTCACTGCCTTTTTTTTTACCAAAAACTATATTACAACAGTAGAATACCAGGCACCCTCAACTTAGAACTAAAGCAAAAACTAGCTTAAGAGTTAGGGTATACCTGGACTGGGTTGTTCTCAGGGATCATAGGTTGCCCCCCATGCAGCTCTTGATTTAATGTTGCGGCATGACTCAGGTGTATCGATTACCTCAGACTTCATCGAGACAGATAATGTTGATGCTTTACACTATTTCTTCCGGGCTAATGTAAAGCTTGACATGTTGCCCATTTACCTTGAATGTACTGCCATCTTCATTTTTTAGCTCCACTACTCCAGATGAGGGGACTTGATTTACCTTAAAAGGACCTGACCACTTAGATTTCAGCTTTCCTGGGAACAATTTCTGTCTGGAATTAAACAGAAGCACCAAGTCCCTTTTTTTGAACTCTCATTTCTCTATTTTCCAGTCATGGTACTTTTTCATCTTCTCTTTATACAAATTTGCTCATTCATATTCCTTGAGACAGAATTTATCCATCTTATTTAGTTGCCCTAGTCTCATCTCTGTTGCTTCCTTCTAATTCAAATTCAACCTCTTGAGTGCCCATAAAGATTTTTGTTCCATCTCTTTTGGCAAATGACACACTTTTCCATAGACCCACTGAAATGGTGACATGCCAATAGGTGTCTTTAAAGAAGTTCGGTATGCCCACTAGGCATCATCAAGTTTTTTGGACCAGTATTTTCGGCTAGCATTCACCATCTTGGATAAGATGGCCTAAACTTCATGATTTGACACCTCCACTTACCCACTGGTTTGTGGGTTGTACGGAGTAGCCTCTCTGTGTTGTTTCACTCTATATTTTGCCATAGCTGCTCAAAATAATTTGTTGCAAAAGTGAGATACTCCAGCGCTGATGATAGTGTGTGGTACTCCAAAGCGAGAGAAGATGTTTTTTTCAGAAAAACAACGACTCTCTTTCCCTCATTGTCAGCCAAAGCAATAGCTTCGACCCATTTAGAAACATAGTCAACTGCAACCAAAATATACTTTACTCCGTAAGAACTTACAAACAGACCCATGAACTCAATGCCCCATACATCAAACAATTCCACTTCAAGCATCTTAGTCAAGGGAATTTTATGCCTTTTAGATATGGACCCCTGCCTCTGACATTGGTCATATTTTTGCACAAACTCGTGGTCATCTTTAAACAATATTGGCCAATAATAGCCACTCTGCAACACCTTTCTGACCGTTCGGTCACCTGCATGGTGACCCTCAACTAGGATGCATGACGTGCTTCCAGTATGCACAATACATCTACTTTAGGCACGCATCTCCGTATGATATTGTCTGCATATTTCCAAAAAAGATAAGGCTCATCCCAGAAGTAGTGTGTTACATTATGCATGAACTTCTTCCTTTGGTGGAACGAAATATTTTCTGGGAGGATCTCATTCACAACGTAGTTTGCAAAATCCACATACCAGGGCAATGTTTCCACATCAGTTGCCAGGATCTCCTCATCAGGAAACGCATCATTTATCTTTGTTTCATCAATAGTTTCCTATTCACTTTCCATTCTAGATAAATGATTTGCAACCTGGTTTTCACAACCTTTCCTACTTTGACTTCGAAATCAAACTCTTCCAGTAGAAACACCCATCTAATAAGCCTTGGTTTAGCATTCTTCTTGGCCATCAAGTACCGCAAGGTAGCATGGTCAGTATGGACTACCACTTTAGTCCCAAACAGATAAGATCTAAATTTCTCGAAAGCATACACCACAGCTAGCAGTTCCTATTCGATTACTGTGTAATTCTTTTGTGTTCCATTCAGTGTTTTACTGGCATAATATATGGGGTAAAATAATTTATCCCTCTTCTGTCCCAATACAGCTCCCAGCGTGACACCACTTGCATCACACATTATTTTAAATGGTTTTTCCCAGTCAGGTGCAATAATAATAGGGGCCTCAATCAGCTTCTTTTTAAGGCACTCAAATGCCTTCAAGATTTCATCATTAAAGAGGAATTTCACTTCCTTCTCCAATATCTTACAAAGTGGATTTGCAACTTTTGAGAAGTATTTTATGAATCTCCGATAGAATCCTGCATGACCAAGAAAACTACGCACTCCCTTTACTGAAATGGGAGGCAAAAATTTCTTGATAACTTCTACCTTTGCTCGATCAACTTCAATCCCTCTTTTGGAAATTTTGTGCCCAAGCACGATACCCTCTTTTACCATAAAATGGCATTTTTCCCAGTTAAGCACTAGATTAAATTCAACACATCTTTGCAAGGCCACATTCAAATTCTCCAGACACGTTTCAAATGAATCACCTACCATAAAGAAACCATCCATGAATACCTCTATGGTTTCTTTTACCATTTCAGAAAAGATAGACATCATGCACCGTTAAAAAGTGGTGGGTGCATTGCATAACCCAAATGGCATCCTCTTAAATGCAAATGTTCCACATGGGCATGTGAATGTCATCTTCTCTTGATCTTATGGAGCAATGAAGATTTGGTTATATCCAGAATAACCATCCAAGAAGCAATACCACCCCCTACCAGCCAATCAATCAATGATTTCGTCCATAAAGGGCATTGGGAAGTGGTCCTTCAGAGTCCAATAGTTTAACTTATGGTAATCCATGCAGACTCTCCACCCGGATACTAATCTGAGTGGAATCAGCTCATTCTTTTCATTAAAAACCACCGTCATACCCCCTTTCTTGGGAAAGCATTAAACTAGACTCACCCATTTGCTATCAGAAATAGGGTAAACTACTCCTTCATCCAACCACTTAATAATTTCCTTTTTAACCACCTCTTGCATTGGTGGATTAAGACGATGCTGATGCTCAATGGTAGGAGTACAATCTTCTTCTAGGTTGATTTTATGTGTACATATGCCAGGTGGAATGCCAAAAATATCTGCGATGGTCTATCCGATTGCTCTCTTGTGCCTCTGAAGTACTAAAATAAATGCATTTACCTATTGTTCTTACAAATCAGTTGCAATAATAATAGGTAGTGTGATCCCTTTCCCCAGAAACACATATCATAAGTGACCAGGCAGCTCCTTGAATTCCAACACCGGAGGTTCTTAAATAGATGGCTTGGCTAGTGGTGTTGGTCGATTATCCAGGTCAAGATCCAGCTTTTTAGGAGCATAAGAATACGAGCCCAGTCCATTCAGGGCACAAAATGTCTCTTCATACTCCTCAATTCCTTCACTATCATAGTTCATCACAACCGTGGCTAAAGGCTCAATAACAAGCTGTTCAATTCTGAGCACATCTTGTTTGTCCTTAAAAACACATCAACTACTAAGAACACACTTATTTCCTCATGCTCTTTCATTGATTTTCCCACATCAAACTGTACCACTTCATCGTTCACCCTGAATAAGAGCTTATTCGCTCTCAAATCGATCAACACACTTCCGATTGCGAGGAAAGGTCGACCTAAGATAATGTTCACCTCGAAGTCCACCTCGCAGTAAAGAATGATGAAGTCTTCGAGTAATATGAAATTTGAGACCTTTACCAACACATCTACAGAATGCCAACAGGTCCCTTTACTGACCTGTATGCCATCACCAGTCTCATGTTGGTAGGTGTGGGATTCCGCAGACCCGACTTTTTATAAATAGTCAATGGCATCAGGTTAACACTTTATCCCAAATCACACAATGCTTTAGTGAATTCCATGGTTCCAATTGTGTAGGGAATGGTGACTACATTTGGATCCGACTTCTTTTGCATCAAGGTCCTTGTGGAAATAGCGTTGCAAAGATGGAGGTCTTCTTCCAGTTCGTAACTCACTGCTCGTTTCTTGGTAACATGGTCTTTCATGAATTTTGCATATCCTGGCATCTACTCAAGTTATTCGATTAAAGGTACATTTATTGTCAATTTCTTGAGCATTGCAAAGAATTTGCTGAATTTTGCATCGTCTGCCTTCTTTCTCAATCATTGAGGAAAGGAAGGTGGTGGCCTTGGAATGGGTTTCAACACCATTTTCTCTTCCTTCTCCTTGTCCGATATATCAATAGAGCTATTCGGCTTCTATGAATCCTTTGGGTGTTGTTCTGCTGGTTCCTCTGCAACTTTCTCATTGTTCAAAGATTTTCCCGTAGAAGGGCCAGATAAAATCTTACCACTCCTAGTGGTAATCTCCAGACATGAACCATCTATCTTTTGATCCTGAACTGTTTGATTAAGTAAAGATCCACTTCTTCCCTGGTTTAGTGTTGAGGAAAGTTGACTCATCTGTTGCTCTAACTGCTGGATATAGGTTGAATGTGAACTAACCAACTGACTCATAGTGGACAATTCACTCCTCATACTAGTTTTTCCTGTGTTGGTAGCCTTTACTCCTTTCAATAGATCTTTCATAATATCCCCCATATATCACTTTCCCGATCTAGTTCCAGCAACTTCTTGATTTCCAGCACGACCATACAACCAACTTTTATCATTGTTGCTTCTCCAGTTTTCTTGCTCTCTGTCTCTGTGATTAGAATTATTAGACCCGTTCCAACCTTGATTCCCATGGCTATTGCCTTGGAAAACCCCCTGATTAGTAACATAGTTGGCTTCTTCTTCAGGCTCCATATCAACCCAGTCCCGAATCATTACAGCCTTTATCTTTTTCGTCCTTCCTGACAATAAATGCTTGGTGATCAGGTCCATTTGAGTCTATAGATGGGCCATATCTTGATCCTTCTCCTCATCTCTTTTATGTTGTTCATCATTCATTCCAATATGAACAGTTAGACTTACCACCACAAAATCACTGGTGTACCAAGCCCTACTTAGTTTGGTTATCATATTCAGCATATCAGCAGGATCTTGAAATAACAGAGCAACAAATGAACCACCAGCAGCGTTATCTACCACTGGATTTGTCATAGAGTTAAAAGCTCTATACAAAGTCTCCATTAAATATATGTCCATCATGTTATGGTTCGGACACTGTGTCAGTTTCTTCTTGAACCTCTCCCAAGTTTCATGTAAAGCCTCATTCGGGAGCTGTCTAAAATTGTTGATCTCATCCCTCAACTGTACCTTTCTGGATGACGGAAAGAACCTTTCTAGGAAATCTCCTCTCAACTTCCTCCAATTAGTTATAGATTCAAGCGTCAACTCATTTAGCCACAATGTTGCCTCTCCAGACAGAGACAATGGGAACAGCCTCAACCAAATAACACTCTGGCTTACCCCTGGGTTATCAAAGGATTTGCAAATGGTAACAAAATTTACCCAATACAGGTTGGGGTCATCCCTAGGAAGGCCTCCAAACAATCCCTTTAGATTCAGGAGTTGGATCATAGTACTTGTAATATTGAACTTTTCTCCAAGTGACAACGGAGGGGGAATGATCGCACCCATTGCACCTGCTCCATCCATATCGTCATCATCATCAACCTCATACCGCAGCGCTTGTTCTTCCAGTCTGCTTATGTGGTGGGGTTCCTAATTAAGTAGTGCTTGTCTTAACCTATAAAGATCCTACAAATAAACAAAAACAACAATCGAACGTAAATCTAGAAAATGTAACTAGCAGCAAATTTTTGCACACAAACTTTCAGTCCACAATCGTATTCTCCGACAATGGCTCTTTTTTTTATAATGCTCAAACTACACTCTTAAATGGGTGTAAGTGATCGTTTTCAATATAAAACCCAACTAGGTTGGGGTCGAATCCCACAGGGAATAGGGTGTGAACATTGATTTGTTTACGAAATACTTTACTGGTAGTTTACTATTTCTAAAAATAGGGTTTAAGTTTCACAGAGAGTCAATTGTAACTTTCAATAATTTAGTGTTTGTAACCAAGATAAATGAGAGACCAGAGTTATGTTCACCATGGGTTTTGACACTAGGTAATGCTTAAAACTCTTAAAGTAAGTCAAAATAGCAGAATATCCCTGATGACGATACTTTCTGACTTATCTCTCGACCTCACCAGATAATTTATTATGTAATTCTCTCGAACTTAGATAACTTATCTATTTCCAATAGGATTTTATCTCAGGAAGATTAATCAAGTTATGACATCAATCATTAAACAGAAGGTTGGTAGCTTTCGAGTCCCTATTGATAATTCACGTCCTCTAGTTTATTTCTCTGTTAAAAGGAAATAAGCCTAAGGCATAACCTATTGTTTGCAACCAATAGATTCAAGTTAAAGCAATAGAATTTTAAGATGTCCTACTAATCTTTGAATCCTTTAAATACCTAGCATCATATCAAACCCTAATCTATGGATCCCATAACTCGGGCTAATAGAATTAGCCGCTCATGATTTGATGAACAAAATAACAAGTTGAATTCATGGTAATATGGATAAACTTACTGATGGATGAAACCCAATAAGTATTTCTATAATTCAATCACAAGATGGAAACCCACAATAATTGATAAGTGTTTGGAAAGAAAATAAGAAAAATATCTAATGAAAAAAATGAAGCAATTTTACGTGCCACCGTCCGAGTTAATTGTCTGATCCCCCCTACAGGTCTTTAAATAGTCAACCCTAAATAAGTAAATAAAATTAAAATTTATGATTTTCTTCGAAATAGGTGACGGCATTCTTGACGGCACGTCATACGTCTGACGGTGTGTGTAGGATGTCGTCAAAGTTTCCAGTTAATTACTATCTTCAAATTTTTTTTGTGGAAAATATGACGGTGTGTCAAATATGTGACGGCCCATTAAAAATGTCATCACAACCTTACTGGAAATCAGCATAATCTTTATCACATCCTTGCTGAAAATCAGCATAATCTGCCTCAGGTTGATGGTCACTTTGACAGCCTGTCCCATGTTTGACAGTGCTGGAAAAACGTCGTCACATTTAATCTCAACTCCTCAAATTTTGTCTAAGCTTGACGGCTATATTGACAGCCTGTCATATGTCTGACGGCGCTTCAGAAATGGCGTCACCTACACTTTAGCTCATTTGCACCAGATTTCAGCTGATTTATTTTTCTTTTCTTTAGGTTCCTCCCCGATCACTAGTATCTGCATTAAAACAATAAAAAGAATCAAAAAGCAACAAAAGTTTCTTAAGACTTCGCAATTATTCTAAGTTAAAGGCCTTAAATGTGTTCGCAACTGCGTACACATCATTGATACATCTCGTATGAGTTTTTCTGCCAGCGAGGGTTAATGAACGAGCTTTCTGTCAAAGAGGGTTAACTCACACTTATCTTTACTCGTGGCACGGTACTGACACCCTTCTAACTAGGGTTACAGGTTGGACCCCAATCTATTTCGGAAAAGGTATGTCGGTTAGATGATTACCTCCTACAGTCTCAGTTTTAGTTCTAGTCTCAGAATAGAACTCAGTTTAGTTTTACAAATTCAAGACTATCAGATACAGTCACTCAGTTTAGTATGGAAATTAGTATAGTTCCACAGAATCACGACTATTATATATAGTCACTCAATTATCAGCTACACAGTATCAGTAAACTCAGATATGAGTAAATCAGTAATTCAAAACTCAGTATCCAGTGTTGTCATGATCTTAGTTACAGTTTACGTATTCACGCATACACTCTCATTCAGTTATATTTATGTTATTCAATCAGTATTGTGCATTCATATGAACCCATCCATTTTAGCCTACCTCACTTTGCATACTAGTACATTCAAAGTACTGACGCATAGCTTTCTTTTGTGCTATGATGTTTTATATCATAGTTTCAGACGCACGGTCTTCGATCATACTTATCAGTTTAGATATTCAGCTGACAGAGTTAGTGGTGAGTCCTCTTAGTTTGAGGACATCATGATTACTTCAGTTGTTCAGCTAATTTTAGTAGTTTGGAGTTAGTTGGGGACTTGTCTCATCAACTCCATATTTCATACAGTTTAGAGGTTTTATCAACATAGAGTATTTTTCAGACAAATGTTTCAGTTTTGGTATTATTATATCATATTCATTTACATTATAGTATTGAACCTTATGGCATATTTTCCGTCTAATTTATGCATATTTGTAGTATTACTATTTAGTTATTGTAGCAGGTACCAGTCATGGGTTAGCTTGTGGTCCTTCGGGATTATGAGCATCGTGTAGCGCCTGGGGTACAGACTCGGGGCATTACAAATGTGGTATCAGATATAGGTTCAATAGAGTCCTAATAAGTCTAAAAGCCGCATCTAGTAGAATCTTATGAATGGGTGTGTAGTGTGCCACACTTATGGACAAGAGGCTACGATATATTTTAGGAAAATTTTCTATTTTTTTCAGTATTTATGTCGTCCGAGTGAGAATGAGCTCAAGTTAAGCTCTCAGTCTAATTCATCCCTTCCTTATGCTTCCAGAATATGTCTTCTAGATAAGCAAATGAAAGAAGTAATGAACACCGGTCAGCCCCTCCGCACGTTCAGGAAGATCCCCTGAATGAGCATGTTTCTCACATTGATTAGAGCTGCTTTTACCGCCTTAGATTATTCGATAGTTCTCAGAAAAATCATCTGGATGTTATCATATCTAGGCTTATGGATCATGCTCCACAGTGTTAGGAAGAGAGGCATAGGAAAAAGGGGAGAAAGAATAAGACGGCCAGGACATCTAGGCCAATGAGTGGCTGAACCAATCCCTTTTGTTTGAAATATGGCAGAAACCACCTGGGTATCTGTAGGGATGGTAGTGATGTGTGTTGCGAGTATGTAAATCCTGCTTATAGATTCAGAGATTATCCCCAGTCAGGTTCCTAAGGTCAACATAACCGTCCCTCAGCTCAGCCTGGTCGCCCGAATCAGCAGGGTGCTACTTCCAGTCCTACTAGTGGGCAACGTCTAAATAGACTCTATGAATTTCATTCCTAACGATATCAGTAGAGTTCTGCTGATGTGCTCACTAGTACGTTACAAGTTTTCCATTTACATATTTATGCTTTGCTATATCTAGGAGCTTCTTTGTCCTTTGTTACTCCTTATATAGTTGTTGACTTCAGAGTCTGTCCCAAAATCCTAGTAGATCCTTTCTCAAGTCAAATAAAATGAATTTCAACATGTCCTACTTCTATTTGAATCCTTTAAATATCTAGCATCATATCAAACCCTAATCCATGGATCCCATAACTCGGGCTAATAGAATTAGTCTCTCATGATTTGATAAACGAAATAACAAGTTGAATTCATGGTAATATGGATAAACTTACTGATGGATAAAACCCAATAAGTATTTATTTCATTCAATCACAAGATAGAAACCCACAATAGTTGATAAGTGTTTGGAAAGAAAACAAGAAAAATATCTGATGAAAAAGATGAAGCAATTTTACGTGCCACCCTCCGAGTTAATTATCTGATCCCCCTACAGGTATTTAAATAGTCAACCCTAAATAAGGAAATAAAATTAAAATTTATGATTCTCTTTGGAATAGGTGACGGTATTCTTGACGGCGCATCATACGTCTGACGGCATGTGCAGGATGTCGTCAAATTTTCCAGTGAATTACTATCTTCTGATTTTTCTGACGGTAAATCTGACGGCGTGTCAAATCAGTGATGGCCCGTGAAAAATGTCATCACATCCTTACTGGAAATCAGAATAATCTTCGTCACATCCTTACTGGAAATCAGCATAATCCTTATCATATCCTAACTGGAAATCAGCATAATCAGCCTCAGGTTGACGGCCACTTTGACAGCCTGTCCCATGTTTGACGGCGCTGGCGAAAGTCGTCACATTTCATCTCAACCCTTCAAATTCTATCTAAGATTGAAGTCTACTTTGACAGCCTGTCATATGTCTGATGGCGCTTCAGAAATGGCGTCAACTACACTTTAGCTCATTTGTACCAGATTTCAGCTGATTTATTTTCTTTTCTTTGGGTTCCTCTCCGCTCACTAGTATCTGTATTTAAATAATAAAAAAAATAAAAAAAAAAGTTGCTTAAGACTTTGAAATTATTATAGGTTAAAGGCCTTAAATGTGTTCGCAATTGCGCACACATCAACACCCTCAACTTAAAGAAATTGTTTGTCCTCAAGCAACTAAATCTAACTAAGAAAACACCTAGTACATTTAGCACGCATAGATCAACACAAAGTTATCCTTTTAATGCCAAACCAATGTGCAATTCATTGAAAATAGTACTGTAACACAAAGGAATCAAGCGGCACCATCAACCTTGACCACAATAACCATTCACATATCAATACCACATTTTCTAAACAAGCGAGTATCTAGTGACGATACTCGTGTGCCCTCACAATAATGAAATACCCCTCTCCTCATATGAGAAATCCAACCATACAAATTGGGGGTTATCACCAGACTCTCACTCTCATAAGAAATTTCTAGTCAATGTATGCTAAGTACCATAGGCTTGCCCTTACTTTCATTACCAGACCTCAGATAGGCCAGTCAGGATCACTATAGGACATCTTTTAGGCTTGTAATGTGGTTTGGGGATGGTATGAAATTCAAGGTTATTTAGAGTGACTGTGCCTCCTTGACACTACACTTCTTTCTTTGACTCACTAATTATCCTCTTTCATTTTTCTTCTTCTCTTGATTATCCATATTCAAGTTGGGTGTTGCAACAACTCTCTTTTTTTTTTTGCATTATTAGCACCCAACTTTAGTTCATTCTCTTTTATTCCACCCTTCTTCATACTCCTCATCTTACACCATGCACCCCTATGATAGCCACCCATAACTTAGGTTATTTTCCAAGATCAAGATGCTCAGTGTCCAAGGAAGCCTAGGGGTAAATATGTTTATTATGGTATAAATGGGAAGGTGAAAGGTGTCATACAAAAAAATGGTCAAGCAAGGCTCTAAACAGGGATCAAAAGGGTGTTATGCATACAGGGAAGGCTATTTAGGCTAAAAGTAAGTTAATCAAAGAAGACCTATGATCCTGTCCTGAATCCAATCCTAAGACCATGGCAAGACTAACTAGGCAAGTCCTGGCTTTATGATACAGAGGGAAACAAGTAATAGCTCGCACACACCTGGCACACAAGTATATCACATATCACCACTTATCTAGTTCATGCAATTGTTCAGTAATGATCATCAAGCAGCTATAATTAATGCCACAACAAGATTCATAATGGTCACAAGTAAATGTAATCCACATACTTTATCAAGCAAGACATTGGAAAAATGGTTAAACATTGAGCAAGACATGTCACTGCCTTTTTTTACCAAAAACTATATTACAATAGTAGAATACCAGCCACCCTCAACTTAGAACTAAAGCAAAAACTAGCTTAAGAATTAGGGTATACCTGGACTGGGTTGATTTCAGGGATCATGGGTTTCCACCCATGCAGCGCTTGATTTAATGTCGCGGCACGACTCAGGTGTCTCGATTACCTCAGACTTCATCGAGACAGATAATGGTGATGCTTTTAACTGATTCTTTTGGGCCAATGTAAAGTTTGACCCATTGCCCATTTACCTTGAATGTACTACCATCTTCATTTTTGAGCTCCACTACTCCAGATGAGGGGACTTGATTTACCTTAAAAGGACCTGACCACTTAAATTTTAGCTTTCCTGGGAACTATTTGAGTCTGGAATTAAATAGAAGCACCAAGTCCCTTTTCTTGAACTCTCGTTTCTCTATTTTCCAGTCATGGTACTTTTTCATCTTCTTTTTATACAAATCCTATCATTCATTTTCCCTGAGACAGAAATCATCCATCTTATTTAGTTGCCCGAGTTTCATCCCTGCTGCTTCCTTCTAATTCAAATTCAACCTCTTGAGTGCCCATAAAAATGTGTTCCATCTCTTTTGGCAAATGGCACACTTTTCCATAGACCAGCTGAAATGCAGACATGCCAATAGGTGTCTTTAAAGAAGTTCGGTATGCCCACAAGGCATCATCAAGTTTTTGTGACCAGTCTTTTCGGCTAGCATTCACCATCTTGGATAGGATAGCCTTAACTTCACGATTCGACACCTCCACTTGCCCACTGGTTTGTGGGTGGTACGGAGTAGCCACTCTGTGTTGTTTCACTCTATATTTTGCCAAAGCTGCTCAAAATAATTTGTTGCAAAAGTGAGATACTCCATCGCTAATGGTAGTGCATGGTACTCCAAAGTGAGAGAAGATATTTTTTTCAGAAAAACGACGACTCTCTTTCCATCATTGTCAGCCAAAGCAAAAGTTTTGACCCATTTAGAAACATAGTCAATAGCAACCAAAATATACTTTACTCCATAAGAACTTACAAACGGACCCATGAACTCAATGCCCCAGACATCAAATAATTCCACTTCAAGAATCTTAGTCAAGGGAATTTTATGCCTTTTAGATATGGACCCCTGCCTCTGACATTGGTCATATTTCTACACAAACTTGTGGGCATCTTTAAACAATGTTGGCCAATAATAGCCACTCTGCAACACCTTCCTGACGGTTCGGTCACCTGCATGGTGACCCCCAACTAGGATGAATGACATGCTTCGAGTATGCACAGTACATGTACTTTAGAAACGCATCTCCGTATTATATTGTCTGCAAATTTCCGAAAAAGATAAGGATCATCCTAGAAGTAGTGTGTTACATCATGCATGAACTTCTTCCTTTGGTGGAACGAATTATTTTCTGGGAGTATCTCACTCACAACGTAGTTTGAAAAATCCGCATGCCAGGCCAATGTTTCCACATCGGTTGCCAGAATATCCTCATCAAGAAAAGCATCATTTATCTTTGTTTCATCATTAGTTTCCTGTTTACCTTCCATTCTATATAAATGATCTGCAACCTGGTTTTCACAACCTTTCCAATCTTTGACTTTGAAATCAAACTCTTGCAGTAACAACAGCCATCTAATAAGCCTTGGTTTAGCATTCTTCTTGGCCATCAAGTACCGCAAGGCAGCATGGTCAGTATGGACTACCACTTTAGTCCAAAGCAGATAAGATGTAAATTTCTCGAAAGCATACACCACAGCTAGCAGTTTCTGTTCGATTACTGTGTAATTATTTTGTGTTCCATTCAGTGCTTTACTGACATAATATATGGGGTAAAATATTTTATCCCTCTTCTATCCCAATACAGCTCCCAGCGTGACACCACTTGCATCACATATTATTTTAAATGGTTTTGCCCAGTCAGGTGAAATAACAATAGGGGCCTCAATCAGCTTCTTTTTAAGGAACTCAAATGCCATCAAGCATTCATCATCGAAGAGGAATTTCACTTCCTTCTTTAATATCTTGCAAAGTGGATTTGCAACTTTTGAGAAGTCTTTTATGAATCTCCGATAGAATCCTGCATGACCAAGAAAACTACGCACTCCCTTTACTAAAATGGGAGGCGAAAATTTCTCGATAACTTCTACCTTTGCTCGATCAACTTCAATCCCTCTTTTGGAAATTTTGTGCCCAAGCACAATACCCTCTTTTACCATAAAATGGCATTTTTCCCAGTTAAGCACTAGATTAAATTCAACATATCTTTGCAAAGCCACATTCAAATTCTCCAGACACGTTTCAAATGAATCACCTACAATAAAGAAATCATCCATGAATACCTCTATGGTGTCTTTCACCATGTCAGAAAAGATAGACATCATGCACCGTTAAAAAGTGGCGGGTGCATTGCATAGCCTAAATGGCATCCTCTTAAGTGCAAATGTGCCATATGGGCATGTGAATGTCATCTTCTCTTGATCTTCCGGAGCAATGTAAATTTGGTTATATCCATAATAACCATCAAAGAAGCAATACCACCCTCTACCAGCCAATCGATTAAGCATTTGGTCCATAAAGGGCATTGGGAAGTGGTCCTTCAGAGTCCAAGAGTTTAACTTATGGTAATCCATGCAAACTCTCCACCCGGATATTGGTCTGAGTAGAATCGGCTCATTCTTTTCATTAGAAACCACCGCCATACCCCCTTTCTTGGGAACGCATTGAACTGGACTCACCCATTTGCTATCAGAAATAGGGTAAACTACTCCTTCATCCAACCACTTAATAATTTCCTTTTTAACCACCTCCTATATTGGTGGGTTAAGACAGTGTTTATGGTCAATGGTAGGAGTACAATCTTCTTCTAGTTGGATTTTAAGTGTACATATGCCAGGTGGAATGCTAATAATATCTGCGATGGTCCATCCGATTGCTCTCTTGTACCTCTGAAGTACTAAAATAAGTGCATATACCTATTGTTCTTACAAAACACTTTCAATAATAATAGGTAGCGTGATCCCTTTCCCCAGAAACACATATCATAAGTGACCAGGCAACTCATTTAATTCCAACACCAGAGGTTCTTCCATAGATGGCTTGGCTGGTGGTGTTGGTCAATTAGCCAGGTCAAGGTCCAGCTTTTTAGGAGCATAACAATACGAGCCCAGGTAATTCAGGGCACAAACTGTCTCTTCATACTCCTCAATGCCTTCACTATCATAGTTCATCACAACCGCAACTAAAGGCTCGATAATAAGTTGTTCAGTTCTGAGCACATCCTGTTCGTCCTCAAAATACACATCAACTACTAAGAACACACTTATTTCCTGATGCTGTTTCATTGATTTTCCCACATCAAACCCTACCACTTCATCATTCACCCTGAATAAGAGCTTATTCTCTCTCAAATCGATCAACACACTTCCGGTTGCGAGGAAAGGTCGACCTAAGATTATGTGCACCTCAAAGTCCACCTCGCAGTACAGAATGATGAAGTCTTCGAGGAATATGACATTGAGAACTTTACCAACACATCTACAGAATGCCAAAAAGTTTCTTTACTGACCTGTCTGCCATCACCAGTCACATGTTGGTAGGTGTGGGATTTCGCAGACCCAACTTTTTATAAATAGTCAATGGCATCAGGTTAACACTTGATCACAAATCACACAATGCTTTATTAAATTCCATGGTTCCAATTGTGTAGGGAATGGTGACTGCATTTGGATCCGACTTCTTCTGCATCAAGGTCCTTGTGGAAATAGTGCTGCAAAGGTGGAGGTCTTCTTCTAGTTCGTAACTCACTGCTCGTTTCATGGTAACAAGGACTTTCATGAATTTTGCATATTCCGGCATCTTCTCAAGTGCTTCGATTAAAGGCACATTTATTATCAATTGCTTGAGCATTTCCAGGAATTTGCTGAATTTTTCATCGTCTGCCTTCTTTGTCAATCGTTGAGGAAAGGGAGGTGGTGGACTTGGAATGGGTTTCAACACTATTTCCTCTTCCTTCTCCTTGTCCGATATATCAATAGATCTATTCGGCTTCTCAGACTTCTTTGGGTGTTGTTCTGTTGGTTCCTCTGCAACTTTCTCATTGTTCAAAGATTTGCCACAGAAGGGCCATTTAAAATCTTACCACTCCTAGTGGTAATATCCAGACATGAACTGTCTATCTTTTGATTAAGTAAAGATCCACTTCTTCCCTGGATCAGTGTTGAGGAAAGTTGACTCATCTGTTGCTCTAACTGCTGGATATAGGTTGAATGTGAACTAACCAATTGACTTATAGTGGAAAATTCACTCCTCATACTAGTTACTCCTGCGTTGGCAGCCTTTACTCCTTTCAACATATCTTTTATAATATCCTCCATAGATCACTTTCCCGATCTAGTTCCAACAACTTCTTGATTTCCAGCACGACCATACAACCCACTTTTATGATTGCTGCTTCTCCAGTTTTCTTGCTCCCTGTCTCTGTGATTAGGATTGTCATACCCATTCCAACCTTGATTCCCATGGCTATTGCCTTGGAAACTCCCCTTATTAGTAACATAGTTGTCTTTTTCTTTAGGCTCTATATCAACCCAGTCCCGAATCATTACAGCCTTTATCTTTTTTGTCCTTCCTAACAATAAATTCTTGGTGATCAGGTCCATTTGAGTCTATAGATAGGCCATATCTTGATCGTTCTCCTCATCTCTTTTGTGTTGTTCATCATTCATTCTAATATGAATAGTTTGACTTACCACCAAAGAATCGCTGGTGTACCAAGCCCTACTTAGTTTGGTCATCCTATTTAGCATATCAACAAAATCTTGAAATGACAGAGCAACAAATGAACCACCAGAAGCGTTATCTACCACTGGCTTTGTCACAGAGTTAAAAGCTCTGTACAAACTCTCCATTGAATGTATGTCCGTCATGTTATGGTTCGTACACTACGTCAGCTTCTTCTTGAACCTCTCCCAAGTTTCATGTAAATCCTCATTTGGGAGCTATCTAAAATTATTGATCTTATCCCTCAACTGAACCTTTCTGGATGGCGGAAAGAACCTTTCTAGGAAAGCTCCTCTCAACTTTCTCCAGTTAGTTATAGAGTCAGGAGTCAACTCATTTAGCCACAATGTTGCCTCTCCAGACAGAGACAATGGGAACAGCCTCAACCGAATAGCGCTCTGGCTTACCCCGGGTTATCAAAGGATTTACAAATGGTAACAAAATTTACCAAGTGCAGGTTGGGGTCATCCCCAGGAAGGCCTCCAAACAACCCCTTCAGATTCAGGAGTTGGATCATAGTACTTGTAATATTGAACTTTGCTCCAAGTGCCAACGGAGGGGGAATGATCGCACCCGTTGCACCTGCTCTATCCATATCGTCATCATCATCAACCTCATACCGCAGCGGTTGTTCTGCCATTCTGCTTATGTGGTGGGGTTTCGAATTAAGTAGTGCTTGTCTTAACCAATAAAGATCCTACAAATAAACAAAAACAACAATCGAACGTAAATCTAGAAAATATAACTATCAGCAAATTTTCGAACATAAACTTTTAGTCCACAATCATATTCCCCGGCAATGGCCCTATTTTTTATAATGCTCAAAATACACTCTTGAATGGGTGTAAGCGATCGTTATCAATATAAAACTCAACTAGGTTGGGGTCAAATCCCACAGGGAATAGAGTGTGATTATTGATTTGTTTACGAAATACTTTACTGGTAGTTTACTATTTCTGAAAATGGGGTTTAAGTTTCACAGAGAGTCAATTGTCACTTTCAATAATTTAGTGTTTGTAACCAAGATAAATAAGAGACCATAGTTATGTTCACCATGGGTTTTGACACTAGGTAATGCTTAAAACTCTTGAAGTAAGTCAAAACAGCAGAATATCCCTGATGACGATACTATCTGACTTATCTCTCGACCTTACCAGATAATTTATTAGCTAATTCTGTCAAACTTAGATAACTTATCTATTTCCAATAGGATTTTATCTCAGGTAGATTAATCAAGTTATGGAGTCAATCATTAAACCGAAGGTTGGTAGCTTCTGAGTCCCTGTTGATAATTAACGTCCTCTAGTTTATTTCTCTGTTAAAAGGAAATAAGCCTAAGGCATAACCTATTGTTTCAAGCCAATATATTCAAATTAAATCAATATAATTTCAAGATGTCCTACTAATCTTTGAATCCTTTAAATACCTAGCATTATATCAAACCCTAATCTATGGATCCCATAACTCGGGCTAATAGAATTAGCCGCTCATGATTTGATGATCAAAATAACAATTTCAATTCATGGTAATATGGATAAACTTACTGATGGATGAAACCCAATAAATATTTCTTTAATTCAATCAAAAGATGGAAACCCACAATAGTTGATAAGTGTTTGGAAAGAAAATAAGTAAAATATCTAATGAAAAAGATGACGCAATTTTACGTGCCACCCTCCGAGTTAATTTTCTGATCCCCCCTACAGGTCTTTAAATAGTCAACCCTAAATAAGGAAATAAAATTAAAATTTATGATTTTCTTCAGACTAGGTGACGACATTCTTGATGGTACGTCATACGTCTGACGGCATGTGCAGGATGTCGTCAAAGTTTCCAGTGAATTACTATCTTCTAATTTCTCTGACGGAAAATCTGACGGCGTGTCAAATATGTGACGGACCATTAAAAATGTCATCACATCCTTACTGGAAATCAGCATAATCTTTATCACATCCTTGCTGGAAATCAGCATAATCTGCCTCAGGTTGATGGTCACTTTGACAGCCTGTCCCATATTTGACGGTGCTGGCAAAATGTTTTCACATTTAATCCCAACTCCTCAAATTTTGTCTAAGCTTGACGGCTATATTGATAGCTTGTCATATGTATGACGGCGCTTCAGAAATGGCGTCAGCTACACTTTAGCTCATTTGCACCAGATTACAGCTGATTTATTTTTCTTTTCTTTAGGTTCCTTCCCGATCACTAGTATCTGCATTAAAACAATGAAAAAAATCAAAAATCAACAAAAGTTTCTTAAGACTTCGCAATTATTCTAAGTTAAAGGCTCTAAATATGTTCGCAACTGTGCACACATCATTGATACATCTCGTACGAGTTTTTCTGCCAGCGAGGGTTGATGAAAGAGCTTTCTGTCAAAGAGTGTTAACTCACACTTACCTTTACTCATGGCACGGTACTGACACCCTTCCAACTAGGGTTATAGGTTGGACCCCAATCTATTTAGGAAGGGGTATGTCGGTTAGATGATTACCTCCTACTGTCTCAGTTTTAGTTCCAGTCTCAGAATAGAACTCAGTTTACTTTTACAAATTCAAGACTATCAGATACAGTCAATCAGTTCAATATGGAAATTAGTATAATTCCACAGGATCAAGACTATCATATATAGTCACTCAATTATCAGCTACACAGTAAATCAATAATTCAAAACTCAGTATCCAGTGTTGTCATGATCTTAGTTACAGTTTATGTATTCATGCATATACTCTCATTAAGTTATATTTATGTTATTCAATCAGTATTGTTCATTCATATGAACCCATCCATTTTAGCCTACCTCACTTTGCATACCAGTACATTCAAAGTACTGACGCATAGTTTTCTTTTGTGCTATGATGTTTTATATCATAGTTTCAAACGCACGGGCTTCGATCATACTTATCAGTTTAGATATTCAGCTGACAGAGTTAGTGGTGAGTCCTTTTAGTTTGAGGACATCATGATTACTTCAGCTGTTCAGCTTATTTTAGTAGTTTGGAGTTAGTTGGGGACTTGTCCCATCAACTCCTTATTTCATACAGTTTAGAGGCTTTATAAACATAGAGTATTTTTCAGACAAATGTTTCAGTTTTGGTATTATTATATCATATTCATTTTCATTATAGTATTGAACCTTATGGAATGTCTTCCATCTAATTTATGCATATTTGTAGTATTACTATTTAGTTATTGTAGCAGGTACCAGTCATAGGTTAGCTTGTGGTCCTTCGGGATTATGAGCGTTGTGTAGCATCCGGGGTACAGACTCGGGGCATTACAAATGTGGTATCAGATCTAGGTTTAATAGAGTACTAATAAGTCTAAAAGACGCATCTAGTAGAATCTTATGCATGGGTGTGTAGTGTACCACACTTATGGACAAGAGGCTACGAGATATTTTAGGAAAAGTTTCTATTTTTTTCAGTATTAATGTCATCCGAGTGAGCATGAGCTCAAGTTAAGCTCTCTGTATAATTCATCCCTTTCTTATGCTTCCAGAATATGTCTTCTAGAGAAGCGAACGAAAGAAGTAATGAACACCGGTCAGCCCCTCCGCACGTTCAGGCAGATCCCCTGAATGAGCATGTTTCTCACACTGATTAGAGCTTCTTTCACCGCCTTAGATCATTCAATAGTTCTCAGAAAAATTATCTGGCTATTATCATATCTAGTCTTATGGCTCATGCTCCGCAGTGTTAGGAAGAGAGGCATAGGAAAAAGAGGAGAAATAATAAGAGGGCCAGGACATCTAGGCCAAAGAGTGGATGAACCAATCCCCTTTGTTTGAAATATGGTAGAAACCACCAGGTTATCTACAAGGCTAGCAGTGATGTGTGTTGCGAGTATGTAAATCCAAGTTACAGATTCAGAGATTGTCCCCAGTCAGGTTCCTAAGTTCAACATAACCGTCCCTCAGCTCAGTCTGGTCGCCCGAATTAGCAGGGTCCCACTTCCAGTGCTTCCAGTGGGCAACGCCCAAATAGACTCTATGAATTTCATTCCTAACATTATCAGGAGAGTTCTCCTTATGTGCTCACTGGTACGTTACAAGTTTGCCATTTACATATTTATGCTTTGCTAGAACCAGGAGCTTCTTTGTCCTTTGTTACTCCTTATATAGTTGTTGACTTCGGAGTCTGTCCCAAAATCCTAGTAGATCCTTTCTCATTCTCTACCCCAGTAGGTAAACCTATCATAGCCCGGTGGGTATACAGGAACTGCCCAGTTATGGTATCTCAGAAATTCACTTCAGCAAACTTAGTCAAATTAGAGATGACTATTTTTTATGTCATTCTCGGCATGGATTGGCTTCATTCATGCTATGCCTCAGTTGACTGAAGAAATAGAATTGTCCAGTTTTAGTTTTTGAATAAACCCATCCTTGAGTGGAGGGGTAGTACTTCAGCACTTAGGGGTCAGCTTGTTTTTTACCTAAGGGGAAGAAAAATGATATCTAAGGGATGTGTCTACCATCTCATTTGAGTCCAGGACTCTAGTTCAGAACCTCTTAATCTTGAATCAGTGTCAGTAGCATGTGAATTCCCAGATGTATTTCTCGAAGATCTCCCCGGAGTTTCTGCCAAAAGGGAAATTGACTTCGGAATAGACCTTCTTCCAGATACTCAACCCATATTTATTCTTCCATACAAGATGGATCCAGCAGAACTCAAAGAATTAAAAGAACAGTTAAAGGATCTCCTAGATAAGGGATTCATCAGACCTAGTGTGTCCCCGTGGGGTTCCCCAGTTTTATTCGTGCATAAGAACGATGGTTCTCACAGAATATGTATTGACTATCGCCAGCTAAATAAAGTCATGGTGAAGAACAAGTATCCACTTCCCAGAATCGATGACTTATTTTACCAACTTTAGGGTGTCGGTTACTTTTCTAATATAGACCTCAGATCAGGCTATCATCATCTCAAAGTCAGAGAATGTGACATTCCAAAAATAGCTTTCAGAACTCAGTATGGTCACTCTGAATTCCTAGTCATGTCATTTGGTCTTACTAATTCCCCAACAGCTTTTATGGGCTTAATAGGTCATGTGTTCAAGAAGTAATTGGACATGTTCATTATATTCTTCATCGATGACATTCTTGTCTATTCCCGTAGTGAGAATGATCATGCAGATCATCTCTCAATCGTACTCTAGATTCTCGAAAACCATCAGTTATCATGATGTCTATTTATTTCTTATATAATAGCTCTATGATCATAGATCATAATCATGCATGTTAGCAATCATGCACGCTTACAGTTCCTAATATAAGGAGTTCAATTTCACTCAGTGTTACGAATCATGTTCCGTGAATACAGAAACTCCAGACTCTGGTAATGTAGCTCATGACTCATGTACTCATGTCATGATTTACAGTATGTTCAGTTCCCATGACTCATGTTTTACCCCAAATGATCAGCTAAATTAAAATTATGTCATGCATATCCTCATTTTAGGTCTCTTGGTGCATTTATGATGTTGACACTCTATTCCTCAGGCCTTAGTAAGTGTCGAGTTTGGTATAGTATTCAATCATGCTTTAGGTCCTCATGTTTTAATCCTTCAGTGAACTATCCTTATGAAATAATGTATTAATGAGTGAGTGCATACTTGTTTTACATGAGGTTGTAGTTATGAAGATAGGCTTGAATTTTAGGTAAGTGTGCAAGCAAATGGCAAGCAGGAAGTTGTATTTAGTGCCTGAAAGGAGGGAAATTAGAATTTTTCCTGAGAAGAGAAGATGAGAAAATACAGAGTATGAGTGTCTATTCAGATCCTCGATTTATGTCAGTGCCCATCACGTAACTATCAGAACCTATTATTCAGTTCCAGTACAGTCTTAGTTACCATCTTAGTTACAGTCTCAGTCACAGTCTCTGTCTAGTAATTAGATCAGAAACTCAGTTTAGTTTTAGGTTTGCTTGACCATAGCATACAGTTATAGTTATTCAGTTATCAATATTTCAGTACCCCAGCTTACAAACTATTTTGGAATCATGTTATATGCTTGGTCTTGCATTCTCAAATAATATAGTCTTCACGTATTCATGATCAGTACGTCATGTTGCTCAGTCAGCCCTTACCTCATACGTAAAATACTCTTTAGTTTCAGTCCAGACTAAGTACAGCTCAATCTTACATGACCAGTATTTAACTATCAGCCATTCAGTTAATCAGACAAGTTAGTATGTTTATGCATTCGTGCTTAATGCCCATGTGAATACTTCCAGTAGTTTCAGGTGAAGTGTTGTAATGTGGTGGAGAATATAGTTGAGAGAGTATTTGAGGAATATTTCAAAGCTTAAATATTTGTAGTTGCAGTGCATAAGTCTTAGTCACTTTGTCTTAGATGATGATTTATAGGTCTCGCCTCATGTTACAAAATTTTATCCAGGATGTGATTTCTTATTCAGATGTTTTATTCAGCCCATGCTAAGATTTCTTTCTCCCAAAAGTCACTAGAACTCTATAGAAAGTGTGTCTAAAAAAGGCTCCAGTCGAATATAGGTTTCCAGGACAAGTTAGTATGAAAAACCAGCAATTCAGTTTAGCAGCTAGGCAGACAATGTTCGTATGTTTTGGTTTCCCATCTTTCCATCTAGTCTCACTATCCGAAGACTCATAAATATAACTATTCCAAGAAGGAGAAACCAGGTAGTTGCGTGTTCAGCTCAGTTCATGTATCATTTCCTAGTTTCAGATCCCAGATATTCCGTCATGACTTAGTTCGGAGGTGCCCTATGCATTATCCCAGTATTTTCTCGACATCTCAGCCAAGTCAGCATTTTTCAAGGGACATAATGTACCAAGGGGGAGATGCACCATAACCCTCGATCTTTCATGTCCCAAACCTCCCAGTTTCTCTTCACGTAATGAATCCAGTTTGGAATAATGGGCACTTATGAGTGGACCCTCAAGTTCCAATTTAAGGTGTAAGCCATGTATTCAAGGGGATCAGTTCAGTTCACGATATTTAGTTCATGTATCACGTTTTAGGCTCAGTTATGTTGTCATGTTCCCATTCATGCGTGTTTAGTAACTGATCTCGAGTTGAGATCGGTGATTTTTTATTCGTGAAAATCTCTCCTATGAAAGGAGTGAAGAGGTTTGGAAAGAAGGGGGACTCAGTCCCCGATATATTGGTCCTTACTGAATTCTCAGCCATTTTGGAAAGGTAGCTTATGATCTTGAGTTATCTTCAGACTTAGATTCAGTGCATCAAGTGTTCCATGTCTCCTTTCTTAAGAAATACATAGGTGACCCAACAGTCGTAGTCCCTATAGAGGGCATAGATATTTAGAACAACCTCTCTTATGAAGAAATCCCAAATGAAATCCTTGATTATCAGATTTGAAGACTGAGGAACAAAGAAGTCCCTTTAGTTAAAGTACTTTGGTGGAATCAGACCATTGAGGGAGCTACCTGGGAAGCAGAAGCAGACATGCGGACCAAGTATCCTCACCTTTTCTTTGCAAACTCAGACTCATCCTAAGGTAATAAATTTCCTTTGAATTTACCCAGTCTCATGTTCAGATACAGCTACCAACTTGGTATAAATTAATGTTGCATACTCGGTCATGCATTCACGAATCAGTTCAGTCAGGTACTCATACATCAGACATGCATGTTCAGTATATAAACTCAGATTATAAGAACAATCATGCATTCATGAATCATGTTTAGCTATACACTCATACATCAGATATGCATGTTTAGTATGATAATTCAGTATATCAGTAATTTTAGTCATGAAATTAGTTATGCATATTTAGTGTCTAAGTCCAGTCTATCAGTATTCTCAGTTTAATCAATTTCATTCGTGGACAAATTTTCCCAAGGGGGAGATATTATAAGACCCCGCAAAATCCTAAGCTCATCTCAGTCTTTTAAGCTTGCTAATGGGTCCCAAACTTAGAAAGTTCTAGTTAAGTATTTAGACTTAGTATTATTTTGGTCTTCGTAAGTTGGCAACTATATTTCAAGACTCTTATGACCTTAAAGTATTGATCTTTAGATTGATTCATGATCAGGAATGTCAGTAGGTATTCCTGGATAAGTTTCATATTTTTTATACCTCATTTGAACCATGTTTGGGAATCCAAAATAGTGTATCCACGCGATCTCGGTGCGACGCATCGACCATTGCGTCGATCAATATTTTTCCTGGGCTCTAGTGGCAATTTCCAGTGAATAGATGCAGACTCAACACGATGCATTAGCCATCGCATCAATGCCAACGATGCGACATGTCAGTCTGCGCATCGACAGTTCAGTTTTTAGTCATTAAAAGTTGCATCCTTAGGGGTATTTATGTGTTTTCCCTTGTCCTTCAACCCCTAAAAACACGAGATTTAGCCTTCTAATTGCAATATACACTTATTATTTCACAAATTACTCAAGAACAAAAACCTTAGGTGATTGAATTTCATATTCAAGGCTCAAGAATCCACCATTAATCTTCAAAAATTTAGCAACCAAGGTATGTCAAGTGTTCATCCAAGGGTACCTTCCACTCTTGGAGTCCAAGAAACTTTTTTAAACATTAAGTAGCTTGATTTCACGCATTCCACAATTTGGATTCTAGTGTATTCATGATTATAATGTTGATTGGATTTCTACTTCATGATTAAGTGCAAGATTTATGTAAAAACAACTATTATGAATGAAGTATCATGTGAATTCATGTTCAATCCTGGAAATTGTGATGCTCAAGTGTTGATTAGTACTATGTGCATATACAATGCCTTCCAAGTATTTGATGAGTTGTTTATAAGAATTAAATAATAAAATTATATCATGTTAGCATGTATTAGAGTTCCTGTCATGCAAGTGTTTGCCAGAATGTCCCAATGAATGAATGATGATCAAGTAGTTATTTATCATATTTCAAGATTGTGCCATGTCTTAAAATTTATGCTATCGAGTCCTGAGGATATTTAATACCCAACAATTTAGCTAATTACCTAGATCCATGGTCAGTCTCGGGATAGTATTAGTCATGTTACGATCAGTAGTACTCTCAGTCAGTTATAGAACTCAGATAAAAGTAAGTAGACTCAGTATCAGTCCAGTACAGTTCAGTATTAAGTTCAGACCTCAGTAAATTTAGTCAGTTAACAGAATTAAGTAGTATTCCATCAGTCAACAGAACTCAAGTAACTCAATTTAGTTCAGTTAGACCATATAATCAATAACAGTTCTATCAAGCCTAGTTTGAGTAAGGAATCAGTTCAGTGTCTATTCAATTGGGAGAAAGATTCAGCACCAAGCGAACCCAGGGATGGGTGCATTCCTGCAAGTAGAGGGTTTGACCCTTAGTAGTAATCCCTTCATTACAAAACTACGTAGCCAATGTAGGTGGAGATATCCTCCTGCCAGATTTGGGTTGATACATATCGTATGAGTTTTCGTGCTAGCGAGGGTTGACCAAAGATCTTCTTGTCAGAGAGGGTTAACTCACAGTTGTCTTTACCCATGGCTTGGTACTGAAACCCTTCTAACTGAGGTTACAGGTTCAACCTCAATCTATTTAGAAAGGGGCATGTCGGTTAGATGATTACCTCCCACAGTCTCAGTTTTAGTTCTAGTCTCAGAATAAAACTCAGTTCAGTTCTACAGATTCAAGATTGTCAGATACAATCACTCAGTTTAGTACAGAACTCAGCATAGTTTCATAATATCAAGACTGTTAGATAAAGTCACTCTGTTATTAGCTACACAGTATCAGTAAACTCAGATATCAGTAAATCAGTAATTCAGAACTCAGTATCCAGTGTTATCACGATCTCAGTTATAGTTTACATATTCACAAATGTACTCTTATTCAGTTATATTTATGTCATTCAGTTAGTATTTTTCATGCATATGAACCTACGCATTTCATCCTACCTCACTTTGCATACCATTAGATTCAAAACATTGATGCATACCTTTCTTTTGCACTACGATGTTTTATGTCATAGGTTCAAACGCGCGGGCTCCCGATCATACTCAGCAGTTTAGATATTCAGCTGATAGAGTTAGTAGTGAGTACTCTTAGTTAGAGGAAATAATGATTACTTCAGTAGTTTAGCTTATTTCAGTAATTCGGAGTTAGTTGGGGACTTGCTCCATCACCTCCATATTTCAGATAGTTTAGAGGCTTTTTCTGACTAGAGTATTTTTTAGACAGATGTTTCTATTTTGGTATTGTTATACCGTATTCTATTTTATTACAGTATTGAATCTTATGGCATGTTTTCCGCCTAATTTCTGCATATTTGCAGTATTACTATTCATTTATTATAGCAGGTACAAGTCATGGGTTAACTTGTGATCCTTTGGTATTATGAGCACCGTGTAGCGCCCAGGGTATAGAATTGGGGTGTTACAATAGTGTCTAAAAGTACTTAACTAGGAAATCTGAATATCTAACACTGTAAGTCTAAAATCTTTCTAATAGTCAAATAAGCCTCTATCATTACTAACTAGGGAGTCGCTGGGACAGACCCCCAGCTGACTCGAACTGACTGAATACAACTGAAAGAACTAATACATAAAGCTATAAATATGAATAACTGGGTCCCCGAACTATGAGAACTCACCAACTGTTAGGATATAGATAGAGATGCTCACGGTCAATCATGTTGCTAGAACTGAGCTCCTGGATCTACATTATTAAATAATGTAGCACACAGAAATATATGTGGATCAGTACTTTTGGAATGTACTAATCATCTAGAGGTGGAAGCATAAGTTAAACAATACTTCAATATTCAAGCAAACTTAAAATAAGGAAAACTGCATCCTAAGTTAAAGTGACTCATCTTGTCTTGATTAATCAAAACTGTCAAATCGTAAATCATGAGTAGTAAAGCATAAAAGTAATACTCGTGAGCCACCACACTTAGCTATAGAAAGTTGTACTCTTATTCTATTTTCAAATCATCAGGCTAAGTGAAAAAGGACTCACTTTTATCATATGAAAATTGAAAGCTAAAATCTTATAAATAATGTCTCATGTAAGGCAACATCTGAGTAAATTTGTGAGCCCTTACACTTAGTTTCTAAAAATCTTTTCTGTTAGTCTTTTCTATTAGGTATGTTCTTCTAACCAAGATACATTATGTGAGCTATCATAGTGTCCAACATCTAGTTTCCCTATGGGTAAAACCTCACATTGGAGAAAGGTGTCATACTCTTGCCAAGGAGTATAACCTGAGCTAAGTGATCACAATCTGTATCTGTATCTATATAAATAGGAATAATCTAATAATCAGAACCTATATTTTCTCATAGTTTGGGGGCATGAGTACTAAGACGCATACCCAACTCGGTGTTAAATACTACTCCGTTTAATCTATATGATCATTCTGTAGGAAATCTACTTTAAAACTAGCATTAGTGTTTAAAATGAAAACCAGTTATGTATCTATTTACTTTAAACTGTAGTCAAAACTGTAAAGTGGATTCCATATCTGAACTGAGGATCAAAAGATCAAATGTTGTTAAAAATCTGAATATAAACTAATCATAGGGTTCTTAAAAGCATAAACTTCTTGAAATATTAATACTCAACTTAGGGCATAAAACCCATGCTTTAAACTTCTGTATATTCATAGAAAAACATCATACTCAATATACTTCTTGAAAGACTTCAACAATATCAAGATAATGAAATTAAAATCACAAATCATGCTTAAACTCAACTGGAAATTTGTAATTAATGTCTTAAGTCATAATCATGGTATTCAAATCATAAAAGAGAATTCTTTAAATCAAACAACTATGGAATTTCATACTTTAATCACTTTATAAATCCATAACTCAAAATAAGATACCCTGGGTATGAACCCTAGATGCAATTCATGTAAATTCATCTTTAAAAGCTAGTTTTTGGCACAGGGATGGAAGGAGTATCCTTGTTCATAACCCCACATACCTTATTTGATTAATTAAATGTAGAAGCTTGAACTCTGAATTCCTAACGATGTTTTTGAATCTTTTTCTTGAAGTTCATGAATCTGAAAAATCGAACTCTTGGATATCTTGAAAAAGGAACGATGAAACTTTGGATTTTTTGAAGTTAAAGTTGAAGCTCTATGGTTTTCTTGGAGAGAAATTTGTTGAGGAATGAGTGTAATATGCTTTGTTTAGGGTTAGATCTTCTGTTTTTACGAATTGGGGGGATGGAAAGAAAGACTAACCTGGAATTTAAAATTCGTAACTAGAGTATCATTTAAGGCTTCATCATGATGCGGTGATCTCTTCATCGCTAAACTCACCGTGATGCAGTGCAATTTTAGTGAGTCACTGGAAAATTAAAATTGATGATTTTCTCTCCACCGCGAAGCGCCAAGGAATCCATCGCTATAGCCACCATGATGCGGTAGAATCACTGTATGCTACCATTTTGGGAAATCCAACGGGGTCTAGTCCTTTTCCGAAAAATCTGAAACTCACCCGAGACATGCTACTTACACCCCTGAACATGAATCAACTTAAGAACTTACGTCTTGGGGTTGGGAAATCCACTTGAAAAATCCTCGAAGTTAAAGGGAGTCAAATGTGACTAAGTCCATCAACACTTGGTTAAATTTCCAAGATATAAGTCTTTTGTATAGACGCTAGGAGCTAAATTAAGATAGTTTAATATGGGGTATTACACATCACCAGTATCCAAACAATACGATTAAAAGCATCTAAATGTAGGTACATCACTTCACGTGATCTAACTAATATCATATTCACCGCATTGGGTGCAATAATATATATTTGATATAACCATATCATAATTCGAGAAACCATCACAATCTACCGAGTATCGTAGTAAACCTTATACTAAAGGATTATTATCCTTAACTATGTCTAACATGTTAGAAACCTAGGGTAATAGGATCCTAGAAGCATAATAAGTATTTCACATTAACGGTTAATTCACCCTTTTATCTCGAAACTCATAAATTAGGCTAAGTCACGGTGTTCTACACATAACAAAATCCTAACATCCCTATAGAATATGCAACATATATATTACACTATCTCATGAAGAAAAGTAGATAGAAGCCTACGTCGATACTGAACCATAATCCTTTAATTGCCTACAAATCATCTACCTTCTCTCCATGATCTCAAAATATCATCATGCTATAAAAATAGTAATGTACATATTGTTATGAGTCAAAAGAGACCCATATTGCTATATTCAAGATGGGTCTAAAAATGGACCCCAAAAATGGGTTCAAAATAAGCTGGGTATAACTATAATTTTATTTTTGAAGTATGTTCCCTGTTCATAGGAGTCTACAACTTAAAATCTAGGCAGAAACGAGTTAAAAACAAGGTTCAAATCAAAGAAAAACCATTTTCAAGCTTTCCCAACAACAACCACCAAAACCCATTTAGAAATCAAGAATTTGAAGTTGTTTTGAAAATGAAATCTTGGGTAAAATTATAATTAAGAGATTTGGAACTTACCTACTGAAGAAATCCTAGAAACTCCTTTGGAATCGTCCAAATCTAAGATCCCAAGCCCCAAAATGGTGAAAATAGTGTTTTGATTCTCAACTTGGGTGGAAATCACAAAAAATAAAATAGAAGTTCTTTGTAAATGGGTAAAATAGTGTTCTAAATTGATAGACAATTATTATACGAGGAAAACACATTGAAAATCATCAAAATTGGAGCTTCTTAGCTCCCAAATAGTCAAAAATATGAAAAGGATTTGATTTCGGTCTTAACCATCAGTGATGGTCGTGAACGCGACAGAAATTTCACTTTTTTGAATTGGTAAAATGGTCACAAACATGGTAAAAAGTTTGCTTTCATGACCACACCTGCACTAGAAATTTCAAAAAACATGTTTTTGACACCTAAAACTTATTAGGAACCCTATGAACAAGATCCAATAGTGAAAAAATTGATTGCAAAACATGTTTGGGGTCCAACGGAATTATTGAAACTTTCATCTGAGATTGTTTCAACCAAATATAGGGCCCAAACATATTGTTTCATTTTTCATATAATCCACCCAATAGCCCAAATGAGTCAGGAGCCTCAAGACCTAAAACAAGGTTTCCACTAGCCTAAATTCAATGTTCTGGAGCTGATGGCACTATCGGAATTCTCATCCTAGGTCATCTACTAGTAGTTTTTGCTTGAGACCAAATTTTAAATAGTCAAAAGTTTTAAAATAGGGAATGAACCTAAAATCCAATTTAAATTGTCTGATAACCAAATCGACAGTTTTTCCAAGTCATAAATGACCTATAGCCTCCATTTAAAGGATCAAAATACCAAAAATACTTGAAAATCGAGGAAATGATCTGGAGGGTCATTACAATATCCACTACTAAAAGAACTTTCTTCTGCAAAAGTCATCTTTTGCATTTTCATCCCTTTGAATAGGAAGGAGTTCTTCAACTTCTGAATCTTTACCATCTCTTGAGTTTATTTGATTACTTGACTAATTAAAGATCACATAAGAACTTTATTCAAAACATAGAGTTCTTTTATTGAATATTTTGTAAGCCTTTCTTGTTGAGGAGTAGCCTACAAATACTGCTTTATTATTATTGGAATCAAATTTTCCTAATTCTCTTTTCCTATTGTTTAGCATAAAGAATTTGCATCCAAATGGTCTTAAATTGTCTAGCTTAGGCTTTCTATTGAATACTAGATCGTATGAAGGATTATTCAGAAGTGTTTTGTTCAAACACCAATTAGTTACATAACAAGCAGTATTTATTGCTTTATCCCAGAAACTTCTGTAAAGACCACTATCAATTAGCATGGTCCTAGCAATGTCTATAATTGTTTTGTTTTACTTTCAGAAACTCTATTTTGCTGTATAGTTTTAGGAGAAGAAAGGTTGTGACTTATTCCATTCTCAGCACAGAATTCATCAACTTGAGAATTTTCAAATTCAGTTCCATGATCAGACCTGAATTCAGTTATTTTGCAATTTAGATTCACTTGGATTTTTTGGGCAAAAGACATAAGAACCCCATAAGTTTTATCCTTTGTTCTTAAAAACATTGTCCAGAGGAACCTAGAGTAGTAATCTACAATAACCATCACATATTTCTTCCCTCCTCTACTTTGGACTTTAATAGGTCTACATAAATCCATGTGTAATATTTCAAGAGGTTTGGAGGTACTTGCTTCTTCAATTTGAATGAGGCTCTAGTTTGTTTACCTTTAGAACAAGCATCAAAAACTATATTTTCTAGAAATTTCATCTTTGGCAAGCTACAGACCAGGTCCCTTGAAATCAACTTGTTTAACAAAGAGGAACTTATATGTCCTAGTCTTTAGTGCCATAAATTAGCATCTTCACTTTGAGCTCTTAAACAAGTCAATTCCCTATCAACCACTTACTCCAAATCAGCTACATATATGTTTTTTAATCTATTGGCATTGAGAATAATTCTTCCAGATTTCATGTTTGATACAGTATATCCAACTAATGAGAATTTTACCTCATTTCCTTTGTCACAAATTTATGATAAACTTAGAAGATTGTACTTAAGATAATTCACATAATACACGTCTTATTTTCCATAGTGAGGTGATCTTCCAATCCTTCCAATGCCTTGGAATTACTACTTCTTACCATTTACAAAAGATACACCTCCCCCTTGAAGTCTCTTAAGGGTAATAAAGCAATTAGCCCATCCAGTCATGTGTCATGATCAACCACTATCCATAAACCAATTTTGGGTGAAATCCCTCTTTTCTACCCCATTTTCTTTTTATCATCAGTAGTTACCATTAGAGAACATCAAAAATCTGATATTATTTTCTTATCATCCTTTTTCATCATGAAACCATCTCTATAATTTCTTTCTTTCTTAGATTTATTTGACAAGTCTCCCCATGCATCCAATACCATCTTAACTACACAACTGGATGCATCCTTCCTTCTTGAGTTCTCAAGATTCTTATCCTTCTCTTGCATTAGGTAGTTCCTTAAGAGTTCTTCAGAGATACCACATTTTTTTAATTTCTCTAACAATCCTTGTTGCCAGAAGTTTAACATTGGTGTCTTCTTCATATAAGTCATACTTTAAAGATTTTTCTTTACTTTCTCAAGACTTTGAACTAACTCCCAGGATTGTTCTCATTTCTTTGCACAAGGGAAGCTTTTCTCCTATTTTCTAATTTAGCGAGGCAAGCATGATAACAAAAATACTCTAGGTATGAACCTTTTAGAGTGAACCTTCTTTGATACCAATTGTAGAGACCCTAGGGGTTTGCGCAACATAGAGAGGGACCAGTTCCCTTAAAGTCAAACACATGAAAAAACACAGTAAAGTATCTAGGAATAAAAGGAAGTGTAGGAAGAGTAAAATCAAAAGATTTTAATGTGGAAACCCCCTTTCTCAAGGAAGGAAAAACCATGACTTACACTTATAAGGACCTCAAAAATAAACAATAATAGACCTCTTAATTACAGACTCGATTTTAGCCTAACTCTAGGAACCTCCAGTTTGTAGTAACTCTAATATAGCTTAACCTTGGAAACTCTACCAAGGCTCCCTCGACATTGATTAACTCTAACCAATTTTGTACTTAGGTAACTCTACCTAAGATTTCTCACATAAGAAGAAAAGTTCATTACTCTTATAAACTGAGTAATTGATTTACAAATCAAAACTTACTCAAGTCACTCTCTAATTTAGAATATAAAAATAAGAACTTGTGATAAACTTAGGTGTTTACCCTTTTTCTCTCTTCAACACTCTTTTAGTATTTGCAAAAAAAACATTTAATGCAGAAGAATCTTTTTTCTTTTATAGAGAAGTGATGAGTAGGGATGAAGTGACATTGGACCAGGTATCTTAATTAGTACAAGAAGCACCTGCCAGATTGTTACACAAATGGACAAAGTTATGCAGACGCATGCTAGTTGAACTATTTCCTTGAACATCCAGGGACTTGGTCCCTTATAGTCATCTGCTCAACATCAAAACAACATATAGAACATATCATAAGAAGAATAGAGTATCCAACTTAACACCAATACCAAGAGAAAACCATTACAAGGAGATAAACCCAACAAACCTAAAAGATAAATCCAAGACCTCTCGATATCAACATTAAAACCATTATTAGGTAATGAACAAGTCCAATCGAAAGAACGGACCCCAAACTGGTCAACTTTAGAAATAGGTTACATAGAAAGGGATAACTAATATCCAAGAATATCAAACCTAAAAATAGACAGTATAGCCAATTGCCATCACTAGAATCATAACAGAATCACAGAAGGCCAACATAACTTCATTATCATAACCCACTCAACAATAGGTCTAGCCTCACTAATAAAAGAAGAAAATAACCAACCTCACCTCGCTACAAGAAAGAAATCATCCAACCAAGCTTGCCACCCAAGCCAATCAATAAGAACCATGAGAAAAGAAAATTATACCAAGAAAGGATCGATAAACATCAAACAATGACAATAATAACAATAGTAATATAAATATCAGTATATAATATATGTGGTACCAAAAAATAAAAATCAACAATAAGTACCACCCTAGGGCTATAAGAAGGCCAATATGCCAAGGTAAATAGGACTCGAACCCAAATACCACACCTATCAAGAAAATATCAACACTAACCAACTCTATCCATTACTAAAAAGATAATCTATAGGGGTAGTCATAGAATTATGAACTCCATATCAAGGTACACAATAATTGATATAAACCTACCAATGTATACAATTATCTATGGGTATGAGAACAATGATACACACAAATAAAAAAGAAAAGGCAGGAAATAAAATCACACCTATCATGCAGAAATCCAAAGTCACATGCCTAACAAATTCGGAGGAGAATGAATCTAAATGGGATCAAACTCAAACTGGCCATTTAAATCACCAACTATGGAACTCAACACACTTCCTCTAACAAAAGGTTCAATGATACTAAGAGACTGATCTAAATGAGCTAATAACTAGTAATCCCACATCAAGAACACTCTTTGGACCAGTGTCCTAAAATACCCTGGGTTTAGCCCTTGAAAATTTCCCGAGTCTTAAACTTTCTGATCATCATACGACTCACCAAATATGTCGTATGGTGTTAATACGGGTCAGGTGACCCAAATTACAAGTATTCCAGTGTGTGGTGGTTGGGTTTCTATTGTGGTTAAGACTTGGTAGGTATGGGTCGTATGGTTTGGTTATGGTTCGTCGGTTTGGTCCTTCACTTAATATAAAAGTTAGTAACGTCACTTGTCTTTGAGGACAAGTATCTAACTAAGAGTTGTGAGGACAGGGTATGAGTGGTAAGGTGTATTTGTATCTTTTCTAGTGTCAATCCCTTTAGATTTTGCCTAGGGTATGACTGGATCGTACTAGTCATATGGTCTGGTCACGGGTTGGGGCCTTGGAGTTGTATGTTGTATAGTATATGGTGTCCAACTTTTTCATGAAGTTATGATTAGAGGTTATCACTCGTATGGTGTGGCTACAAGTGGAGGGGTCCAACTTTACCCTCCTACAGGAATTTCTATAGTTTAAGTTGGGGGTATTTTGGACCTTTCCCCTCTTAACTCCTATTGGACCCATGACATAAAAAATATTTTGGGGATTTATTAACCTCCTATTCTCAATCAAAACACTCTTGAACACTCTTAAAATCTTTCTCAAGCTTTGGGTTCAAGAAGAGGCTAGAATTTCTTCAAAGAAATCAATTAAGGCTCTTAAGGGTGGTTTTTCTTCATCTTCTTTATTATCTAAGGCATATTTCTCCTCCCTCATTGTTAGTTCTACTAAAAGAACATTTTAATGAATGATTTTCATGGCATTATTACGGTATTATTTTGGGTTTTGGAATATTTTTGGGGGGTTTTGGTTGTTCTTGGTTGAATAATGTTTTCCCATGTTTTATATGGTTTTCATGTTATAATGATGGTTTGAACATTTGGTTAAATGAGAATGGTCAGTTGATACTTGGTTTTGGTTTTGGAAATTGTATGCCCTCAATAATTTTTGTTAAAATACCAATAGGGATGCTTTTATCTCATAGTTTGACTATTATTGAAAACTTTGCATTGCATAATATGGTAATGGAACCTAAATTGGTTTAAATAGTTTTAAATGGATTGGAAAGCCCTTGGTGTCCATGTTATTGGTTTGAATGGGAACTTTGGAGTAAAGTTGGTTTAATGGCTTTGGTATGGCATAAATGGATAGACTTGCAAGCTCTAGTTTTGGTATGACGATACCAATGGTTAATGCCTAAATAAAAGGACTTCCTTATGATTGGGTGGTTGTGTGTGAATGGTATTAATATTGGCTTAAAGGATGAAGTGTTAGAAAATCCGTGGAAGGTGGCAGTCCCAGGAGGACCAAAACTAGAAACTCACGTTTGTTGATTGAGGTTGGTCTTATTGACCATGTGCATCATGTCATACTTATATTTTGGGAGATTTACTAGTTATCTCAGGTTTTTTCCAGCTTATGTGGCTAACACATGATGGGGACATTTCAGTAGGGAGAGCTAAACCCATATAGCCCATGGGGTGATTTATGATGGCAGAGCTATATAATCCCAGGTTAAAAGGTTTAAAATGCATGCTAAACCCAATTCCCTTTACTGGAATGGTATATATGTATGTATGTGATTGCATATGGTTATTTACTTTGGTTTTGAATAATGACATTATTTTATCCTTATCCTAAGTACATGATAAAAATCATCCGCTAACCCATCTTTAGTCACTATATCCCCATGTGATCTAGTAACCAGCCATACTACTCCTCCTTCTCAGTTACTTAGAATTTAGGGACAGCTTGGTGTCATACAAAAGTGGTGATCTTCCAAACTTTGGAAGACTCAATTTCATGCTATGGACTTCTTTTTATACTTTTTTTATTTCTTGGACTTTGGTTTTGGCTATGGTCAAGGGCATATTGATACGCACAAATTACACCTCTCTATGAGAGAGTAAGGGGTCGCTATTAAATATAGAACCCAAGTGGGTTGGGTGTCGAATCCCACAGGGAATACTGTGTTGACTAAGTATTGTGACTGTTATTAGACTGTTTATCTAAGGTTCCTAAGTAAAAGGGAGTTTGGATATGTTAACAATATTCTTTTGTATTTATATCACACAAAGGTCCCACTAATGAGAGTTAATGTAGATGTAATTTTAATGAGAATAAATTAACTAGAGTTATTCTCACCAAGATGTTCAAATAGTTAGGGTTGTGAATTTGTGCTCGAATTCTAACTCATGCATTTAATTGCAAGAATTATTGAATTCTAAGAATTACCCATGTGTTTCTCAACCTAATGGGTGTTTCACCCTTTACTTCACTCAATCTTAAAGGATTCATGCATTATTCAATAACACTCTCATAAGGGTTATTCCTGTTAAGGCATCAACCCATTAACCCAAAAGGAAAACCTATGGATTTCATGTGAATCACTATTTTTCCCAACATCCACCTTCTTGTCAGAAAAGTGGTGTTCATGGGCTCACTTCTCAAGTTTGCAACCAAGAGATGTCATTATAATGAAGAAAGATTCATGCAATTTTGATAGATATAAGAAATCAAACCGATTCACAACCCCAAACAGTTCTCTATATCAAGGTTCCCATAACCCTAGTTATGGTGATTTAGCTACTCATCTCCAGATAAGATATCAAAGATATATTGATGTTCATAAATAACTTCAAGAGAGTACTTACAAAAGTTACAATATTGTTCTTCTCAATCTTCAATGAAAACAAATAGAGAATAACAACTAGATCTTAATTTCTGGCTTCCAATCTCAAGAAAAAGTGTTACACAGCTCTCAAAATGAGAAAAAAGTATGAAACTACTGTCAAAAAAATTTCAAATAAACCCTAATACTTGGTATTTATAGGTTTCCAAATCTGGGATTTTAAAATTCAAACTCGAAATTACCGTTTCATGCTCGACGGGTCGAGCGATGGTTCATCGCTAAATCGAAGGTCCATCACATAGACCATCGCTAGAGCTCTAGTGATTCTATGTTCTTCTTCGGGGCGACGAGTAGGCCAATGGTTCATCGCAATACAGATGGTCCATCACCTGGACCGTCGCATGACTTCTAATGGTACTGCATTCTATTTCCTGGCAATAATTTAGGCCGACGGTTCATCGCAGAGTCGATGGCCCATCGCTTGAACCATCACAAGATGTCCAGTGTATCTGTCTTCTATTTTTGGACAACGGTTCCAGCCGACGGTTCTTCTCAAGGCCAACGGCCCGTCACCTAAGTCGTCGCTAATCATTTTTCCTTTGTTTGGTCCAGTTTATCCAAGTTATTCCTCATACTCAGTTCTTATCCTAAAAATACTAAAACATCATGTTAAATACAATAGTCATTTCTTGAAAACACATAATTATCCTAAGAAAAAGGTCCAAAATGTTACGTCAAAAGACATAACATCAAAACCCTCAACTTAGGGAAATTGCTTGTCCTCAAGCAACTCGGCACCAAATCACAAATATCAACAACATAATGATAGGCATTTGCTACTGAACATGTTTTCACACAACCATTCACTTGTCATCCAAATCATATGGTTTAACATGTCAGAGTCCATAACCGGAATTATTTTGAATTCAATTCATCTACACAAACATGGATACAAGTATCTACCGAAATCATCAACATTAAGAGTAACTTCGGTTTCCCTCATAGTCAAGGAGATCCACCACTCAAAATATTTTATGGATACTAATCAAAACCATCTCACTCATCAAAGAAGTTACAAACATAGCACATGTACCCATAGGCTAGCCTTTATCATCCAACACCCCCCTTATAGTTGAGTTCCAAGATCAAACAGGTCTTTTCTAGGCTAGTAATGATGTATCCGGCTAGGTCAGGAAGGAATTTTTGGGAAAAAGTGACTAAGAACTAAACTTTAACTCTCTTTGTCTTCAAATTCTTCTTATCAAGGCCATTACTTTTCTATCTCACTTGTCCTTTTCTCATTCATTTATGCTTTACCACAGTAAACACCCTTTTAAATATATATATATATATATATATACAAACAGGCATCATCCACCCTCAACTTAAGTTGATGCCATAAGTCAAGGTGTACATTGTCTTAACTAAACCAGGGTCAAATGCTCTAATTCAAATTCTAGACCAACCGTCCATTAGGCAATTAACAACCCTACAATAGCAACCCTCAACTTAGGTGTTTTTCCTATGTTTCGGTACACATAGCCCATTTCTAGGCCAGGGCTAGAGCTAGGAGTCAACAACTGAAAAAGAGTTAACTAGAATACAAGGTGATGAAGAAAAATCTACAAAGGCTCAAAGAATGGTTCAAACATGGAAATTTATTTTAGGTGGGGTTAATTTTTTGCTAAGTGGACTAACAGCACAAGGTGGCCTACTATCACTTCTTATATCATCAACTACAGAACATCATCAAATGAACCAGGAAAGTTCTAGGTACTATACTATGTCAGAACTAACACAAAGTACTCGCACGCACAGTGGCAACTGAGTTAAACTCATTCTACTGTTCTTAAGATTTGCATCACATGGCATGTGAATTTACAGATTAATGCCGACTACAGACCCTAGTAACAGTTAATCACATATCTTAGGAGACAAAAGTAAACAATCAAATGGAAATAATAACATCTTGATGCCAATATCATTCATCATTCATATTTACAACAAGGTACTAACACAAACAACACTTTTATTTCATGGACCAATATCAGCAACATAACAAGACTTGAAAATAATAAAAATGCAAATTAAACCTAGACATGCCGATTCTCCTAGATAGCACATGGTAGGGTTAAGAATATCATCAACACAACCCCTCATGGTACAAGCACATCCCACCCCTCACAGAAAAATTATTCTTTGTCCTCAATGCATATAATTTAAGTATAAATAAGGGAAAATACTTGTGGTGCCTCTTATTTATCTGAGGCATTTGTGAAGTGTGGTGAGGCTATTGTGTCCTCACCTGGTGAAATTTTTAACCCCATGGTGTTAGGGGTGCTCACAATCTCTTCCTCCGGAATCGGAGGTACAACATCTCTAGCCGGATCTACAGTTTGCCTCCTTGTTAGGGCAAAATTGGTAGACACTCCAACTAATTCATCCTTTACTCTCTTTCTTCTTTTCTATTCATATTTCCTTCATTTTGTTCTTGATTTCTTCATATCATGTTTCTCTCACTCCTCTGGCAACATGGCTTTAAGCCTCTTTCTTTTAGTACCTTTCCGTGCAGCTTTTTCATCAGCCTCCGCTACTTTTTTACCCTTATAATTGATCGGTCGCCCCATTAAATTAATAAGAACTTTATCTTCATCACTTGCAACCTGGACTGGATCAAATATGGTTTGTTGTGGTTGCTGAGTCATTTTTTCTACATCTGCCCGGTGTTGTCTAACCTCCTCAATCAACTTTGCAAAAGCTGGAATAGATATGTCATCTATCTTCTTATTAATTCTCTCCTCCATGTTGTCCATTCTTAGCTGGATGTTTCTAAAAGGATTTACTTCTTCCTCTATAATTCTATCAATGAAGGGTTTGAAATCCATGCCCTATATGGCCAACTGCTTTTAAAACCTTTTCTATGTCTGGACCACCTTTTTATAGTTCACCAGATTCAGCCTGTATTCTGAATATTAGGGTGGGACTGATGCAGAATATACAGTCCCACCCATAGGCATCGAAGCTAAACTTGCAGATATAGTAGGTGGCATGTACATAGCAAGAGGCAATGGCATACCTACAGGAACCTCAGATGATTTAGGAATTGGTGTTGACTGAGTTTGCTAAATTGGAGGCCTATTGACTCGTATGTCGAAATGTGTGTCATCCCTTGTCTTTTCAATATCTTTTCTATGCGTTACTCAAATCTCATTATCAAGTATGCTAATCAAAGAAACATTTGCTTTCTTACCCAACTCTATGATAGGACAAGGAAATGGAAGCACAGTCGTGGTCTTGTGAGCTCGAAAGAATAACTCATTAGCAATAAGGTGGCCAAAATCTATTGTTAACCCCTCAATCAATGCAGAAATAATGATAGCTCTATTGATCTCTAAGCGGTCATTACCTCCCATTGGCTTCAGCCTCAATCTCATAATTGCGCACCAGAACTTGGCCCTAAAGCTCAGAGATGACTTAGATATCCGTTCACATGGGTTGTGTAACCATGTAGGCTCTTCTTCGTCTGTCAGTACTCTGGCCAAGAACAGTCGATGCTCTAATTCTGGGATTGAACCCAATATCTGGTATTCAGGACCGAACAAAGATCTGTTCAACGTGCGCTCTAAGATATCTATATCAACTCCACAAACCAGAATTATATCTAACTTGTTCATGTCAGCTGCTGACGCACCTGGGGATAGGTTTTTTCAAAAACACCAAGTAATTGGCAAAAAACTCTTGTACCAAGTTTGGTTAATAGGATCCAAGTGGCTTGTTAATCTACGCAAACTCATATTCGTTGAATCAGCGCTCAAGTTCTGGGTATTCGTGCAAGGTTGTTGTTACAATTTGATACTCCTCAAAAATAGGTCTCTTTGCATTCAACCTATCTATTAGTGTGAGCCCTTTGTAAAAATGCTTCTGAGCCCCCTCGACCTGCCATCTGATACCTTTCCACAGTTGTGGGTCCTTGTGCCGAACCATGTTATCGTTCTCCTGTTTAGGAACCTCTTCTAGAATGGGGTTAGATACTTTAACCCCTTTCTCGAATGAAATTGAACTTGATTTGTTGTTGTTGCTTTCACGCACTTCTTTGGACTGGGAGGATGATAAAATGACCTGACGATTATGTTGAGTATTATGTGTTGGGGCATCTTTACTTTGGGATGGACCTTGACTAGATCTTTCTCCTCTACCCCCACCTCTGGTTGGTGGTAATTTATTGGTCATAGTACCTAAAAATGTAGAAGTTATCATCTTACAAACACAAAATAGAAGAAAGAAAATTTATTGACCAACAATGGATAGGGCGATGGTCCATCGAGCTGGCGACGGTCCGTCAACTCCAACCATTGGGGTTATTCTAGTAAATCATTTTCTGAGAAAGTTGTGATGGATTCAGGAGACGAATCATCGAGTATCCGATGGTCCGTCGCTCAAACCATCGCTTGAAATTTTCCAGTTCAGGCTTCGCTTTGGCATTTTCTCAAACACCTTGCATACACTTCCATTAAGGATGATTTTTATGGAATTTTTATCATTAGTATATCACCATATTTTTCCATCTTTGGTCCATGGTTTAGTCAAACTTCACCCAAAATAATGTTTGCTAAGTGTCAGCTTAGCTCAGTCCACTCACAAAACCAAATCAAAATCAAAAGAAGTATTTCAATATTCACAGACTTTACATGGTTTGTTTGTTATTAGAGATGAATAAAATGTAGACAACAAAATGATCATACCTGAGTATTGCAAAACTTGAACAATATCCTCCCTTTCACTCTAAACACTAGTCACAAGTTCACACTTTTGCTTTTGAGAAGAGTTCTTGTTATTTATGTTTGAAAGACTAAAGAGGAGATGAAGTTTAAATAGATGGGGGGAAGGGAACATTAGAAGTTTAAGAAGGTAATGAAAAGTCTCAGATTCTTTGAATGCAGGGAAACTAAATAGTCTCTGGTAGTTAAACAGTTGGGGTGTTATTCAACTGCCTTAATTATGTATTTAAAACCGTTTGGGTTGGATAAGAATGAAAAATCTGACTATTTAAACTAATTCGACCTGACCCACTGAAATAGGGTTCATACGACGGTTCATCGCAGGTGCGACGGTTCGTCGCAGAACCCATCGTCTCTTTCCAGTGAATATACCTAGAGACATACTGGTGACGATTTAGTCGATGATCCCTCGAGTATGCGACGTTCCGTCAATCAAACCATCACTACTCTTACAGTAACCTTTTTTCTAAACTTTGCTGTGATGGCTACCACGATTTTCCATCAAGTCATCGATGATCTATCGGGTAACCCGTCGGTCACACCCAAACTTTCTCAGCTTCTATTTTCCTATACTGTCAGACCTGCACACCAATACAAACCCTTCAGCTTGCACAAAACAATGAAATAACTTAAGCTAATGCTTTATAACAACACACCATGGGTTGTCTCCCACTAGCGCCTAATTTATCATCGCAGTCTGTCTCAGTTATCTTAATTAATAAGACTTCTTCAAGATAAATAGTATCAATACTTCTTATCGAGTCTATTGGACCAATGTACAGTTTGACTTATTACCCGTTGACCTTGAAGACAATTCTATCTTCATTTTGGAGTTCCACTACTCCAGATGAGTAGACTTGGTTAACTCTAAATTGGCCAAACTATTTGGATTTGATCTTACCTGGAAAAAGCTTGAGTCGGGATTTGAAGAGGAGCACCAAGTCACCTTTTTGAAAATCTCGCTTTTTAATTCTGTGGTCATGGTACTTCTTCATTCTTTCTTTGTACACGTCAATTATTTCATAAGCTCCAAGATGGAACTCATCCAACTCATTCAGCTACCCCAGCCTCATATCCGCTGCCTCATTCCAGTTCAGATTAAGCCGCTTCAGTGCCCACAGTGCTTTATGCTCTAGTTCAATCGGAAAATAAAAGTCCTTACCATAAACCAATTGGTATGTTTACATGCCAATTGGTGTCTTAAAAGCCATTCGATATGCCTATAAGGCATCATCCAGCTTTCTTTCTATTTAACCATAAGGTATCATCCAGCTTTCTAGACCAATCTTTCCTACTAGCATTTACAGTTTTGGCAAGGATAGTTTAATTTCCCAATTAGAGATCTCCACTTTCCCACTAGTCTATAGGTGGTATAGGGTAGAACCTTATGCTATTTGACTCCATATTTTTCCGAGGAGGATCTAAATATCTTGTTGCAAAAGTGTGATCCTTCATCGCTTATGATGGTACATGGTACCCCAAAGCGAGAGAAGATATTTCTCTTTAAGAATGCAACAACCCATTTTTCTTCATTATCTGCTAGAGCCATGGCCTCGACCCATTTTGACACGTAGTCAACAACAAATAATATGTACTTCATCCCAAATGAGCTCACGAAGGGCCCCATGAAATCAATGCCCCAAACATTAAATAATTCTACCTCCTGCATTTTAGACATTGGCATCTCATGGTGCTTTGAGATAGACCCTTGCCTTTGACATTGGTTATACCTCCATACGAACTCGTAGGCATCTTTGAACAAAGAAGGCCAATAGTAGTCACTCTGAAGCAGTTTCCTTGCAGTTCAATCACCCGCATGGTGGCCTCCAACTAGTGAAGCATGGCTCAGTTCCAGTATACTCAACATATCTACTTCTGGGACATACCGTATAATAATACCATCCGCACATCGCTAAAAAATATGTGGCTCATCCCAGAAGTAATGGGTTACATCATGGAGAAACTTTTTACTTTGATTAAAAGAAAGATTCTCTGGTATCACCTCGCTCACCACAAAATTTACAAAATCAGCATACCAAGGCATTTTCTCCATAACAGCTTCCAAGATTTCCTCATTTAGAAATGCATCATTGATCTCAAATTCATCTCTAACAGCTTGTTCACTTTTCAGCCTGGACAGATGATCTGCAACTTGGTTTTCGCAACCCTTTCTATCTTTAACTTCAAAGTCAAATTCTTAAAGTAGTAGCACCCAACTGATCAACCTTGGTTTTGCCTCCTTTTTCTCCATCAAATATCTCAAGGTTGCGTGGTCAGTGTGGACCACCACCTTGGTTCCTAGAAAATAAGCCCGAAACTTCTCAAAAGCATAGACTACTATAAGAAGTTCCTGTTCTGTGATAGTGTAGTTCTTTTGAGCTCCATTTAGTGCTTTGCTGGAATAATAAATTAGATGAAACAATTTGTTATTATTTTGTCCCAGCACAGCGCCAAGGGCAACACCGCTTGCATCACCCATGATCTCAAATGGTTTTGACCAATCCGGTGCAAAAATAATGGGAGCATCAACCAGCTTCCCTTTAAGGCATTCAAATGCCATAAACCAATCATTATCAAAGAAGAATTTTACTTCTTTCTCCAAAAGTTTGAAAAAGGGGTTTGCAATCTTTGAGAAGTCCTTTATGAACCTCCTATAGAAGCTAGCATGACTAAAGAAACTTCGCACCACCTTCACTGAAATAGAAGGTGGAAGCTTCTCTATAACCTCAACTTTAGCTCGATCAGCTTCAATCCCCTTTGCTGAAATTTTATGTCAGAGAATAGTGTCCTCCTTCACCATGAAGTGGCATTTCTCCTAATTAAGCACAAGATTGAACTCCTCACACCGTTGCAAGGCCCTACTAAGATTCAGCAAGTAGAGCTTAAAAAAATCACCAACAATCAAGAAATCATCCAGAAACACCTCTAAGTTGTCTTCAACCATATTAGAGAATATCGACATCATGCACCGCTGAAAAGTGGCAGGAGTATTACACAACCCGAAAGGCATCCTCTTGAAAGAAAATATGTCATATGGGCACGTGAATGTCTTCATCTCTTAATCTTCAGGAGAAATAGAAATCTTGTTGTAACCAGAATACGCATCTAAGAAACAATATCAACCTCTTCCCGCTAACCGATCAAGCATCTGATCCATGAAAGGCATAGGGAAGTTATCCTTCAGTGTCTACGAGTTGAGCTTTTTGTAATACATAAACACCCTCCACCCTATAATAGGCTTGAGTAGGATCAACTAGTTCTTATCATTAGCCATAACTGTAATGACCCCTTTCTTGGGTAGGCACTGAATAGGACTTACCCACTTACTATCTGAGATGGGATATACCACTCCTGCATCTAGCCACTTGATTTCTTTCTTCACCACCTCTTGCATAGGTGGGTTTAGATGATATTAATGCTAAATAGTCGGGATGAAATCCTCCTCTAGATGGATTTTATGTGTACATATATCAGGAGAAATGTCGATAATGTCTGCAATCGTCCAACCAATAGCCCTCTTATATCTCTTAAGAACAAAAATGAGGGCTTCCACCTGTTGTTCACGTAAGTCAGCCACAATAATAATAGGTAGCGTATTCCCGCAACCCAAGAACACATACCTCAAATAACCAAGCAACTTTTTCAGCTCCAAAGTGGGTAGCTCTTTAATAGATGGCTTAGCTGGTGTACTCGGATGAGTTTTCAAGTCCAAATCCAGCTTCTTGGGTGCATAAGAATAATACCCCATGCCTGTCAAGGCACACATAGTCACCTCATAATCTTCAATACTGTTTTGATCAAAATTCATTAACACAGCAGCTAAAGTCTCCACAAGAAATTTTTCTTGTAGAGGTACTTCCTTCTCCTCCTTATAATAAACATCCACAATAAAAAATATTCTCATATCTTTATGTTGTTTCATGGATTGGCATACATCAAATCGAACTACTTTATCATTCAGCCTGAATAATAACTCATTTGCCTTTAGATCAATAAGTACACTCCCGGCTGCGAGAAAAGGTATACCCAAGATTATGGGCACCTTAAAGTCCACCTCGCAATCAAGAATGACAAAATTAGCTGGAAATATGAAACTGGCCACCTTCACTAATACGTCATATAAAATCCCTATGGTCTGTTTCACAGACCTATCTGCCATAACTAATCTCATGTTTATAGGAGTAGGATCCCCCAAACCCAATTTTCTATACACAGTAAGCAGCATCATGTTTATACTGTCCCTCAAATCACATAAAGCGTTTGAAAAATCAAGAGGCCCAATAGTGCACGGGATATTAAATACTCCCGAATCTACCTTCTTCTACACCAATGACCTTATGGAAATAGCACCACAATGATGGAGGTTGTCCACCGTCTCATAACTAACTGTTTGTTTCTTTGTAACAAGGTATTTCATGAACTTTGTGTACTCAAGAATTTGCTCTAATGCCTCCACTAATGGTAAGTTGATGTTCAACTTCTTAAGCATGTCCATAAACTTCCCAAACTTTATGTTGTCGGCTTTCTTTTTGAACCGATGGGGAAATGAAGAAGGTGGTTTTAGGATTGTAGTAACCACCACTTCGGTCTCCTTGCACTTGTTCTTCTCCAACTCATTAACCTGCTGATGGTTGGATGATGTATTATCAATAACTTCATCCAGTTTCTCAGACTCCACTAGACAAGTTTCTCCATGCTCAATATCCTCTGCAATCACAGCCTTGCCCATAGATGGGCCTAGTAAAACCTTACCACTCCTTATGGTAATTTCCATGTAGGATCCATCATTTTGAGGATTCTGAATAGTATTACTTGGCAAAGTTCTGCTCTTCCTCTGATTCAATGCTGCTGAGAGTTGGATCGTCTGCTATTCTAACTTATTGATAGAAGTAGGGTGTGAGTTTACCAACTGACTCATGGAAGACAAATCACACTTTATAGTAGTCACCCTAGAGTTGGTAGTCTCAACTCCCTTTAATAATTTCTCCTTTATGTCCTCTATAGACATCTTGCCAGAGCTAGTTGCAGCATTATCTCTGCTTCTAGGAGGTACATACAGTCCACTCCTATCATGTTTTCTCTTCCAATTACCTTGATCTCTAGCCTTGTAACCATCCTTATCATAATAGTTATGACCTTGATTTCCTTGACTACTACCTCAAAAAAACACCTGATTATTGAGATTGTTTGCCTCTTCTTCCAAATTAGAATCAACTCTTCCCTGGGATGCAATATCTTTCACCTTATCTATTTTTTTAGACAATAGATGCTTAGTCAACAAATCCATATGTGTCTTTAAATGTGTCATATCCTGATCATTTTCTTCCTCTTTCTTGTGTTGCTCTACAGTCATACGACCAGAAATAGTAGGTCTTGCTACTACAGAATCCCTGGCATGCCAAGCTCTACTCTATTTGGTCATCCAATGATGCATCTCTGAGGCCTCTAAAAAGTAAGGTAAACAAATGACCCTTCTGCAGCATTGTACACGACTAGATTCAAAATAGAATTCAAAGCCCAATAAAGAGTCTCCATCAAATAAATATACTTCATGTTATGGTTCGAGCATTATATCATCTTCTTTTTAAACCTCTCCCAGGTATCATGAAGATCTTCAATAGGAAGCTGTCGGAAGTTACTAATTTCATCCCTTAACTATACCCTTTTGGAGGGTGGAAAGAACCTTTCTAGGAAAGCCTCTTTCAACTACCTCCAATTGGTTATAGAGTTGGGAGTCAGTTAGTTTAACCATAGTGTCGCCTCTCCAAACAGATACAATGGAAACAAACACAGGCGGATAGCATTCTGATCCACTCCTGGATTATCAAAATACTTGTAAATGGTAACAAAATTCACCAAATGCATGTTTGGATCATCTCCAGGAAGACCACCGAACAACCCCGTAATATAAAGGATTTGAATCATCATACTGGTAATATTAAATTTAGCTCCTGGTGCTAGAGCTGGAGGAATGATAGCTCTAGTTGCACCTAATCCATCCATTTCATCTTCGTCGTCGTTCAGATCAAACTGCACTGGTTGACGCTCTTGGCTTGCCCTAAAGGGGAGACTTCTATTTATATTCTGATTCACTGGTAAATCCACATTGTCTACACACCTTGGGTTAACAGAATCTAAAAAGTCATCATCCCCCAGATCATTATCATCAGGATTAGGATGACATACCTGTTTGCCGTTATTCTGCTAATTTAATTAAGCTCTAGTCAGAGAAACTAGTCTTTCAGCATCTTAGGGATCTTCCATTCTACCAATTAACTGTAGTTCTTGATGTATTGATATTAATAGTGCACCCAATCTCCTTGTACTTGGCATACATAATAACTTTGTTGCACAGAACAAAAACAACAAACAAAAGTAAAATTTGGGAAACTTGACCAAAGGTCAATTAACAAGAACAAACTTAATTGACAACCGTATTTCCTGACAACGGTGCCAAAATTTGATACGCCAAAATTATACCTCTCTTACAAGAGTGTAAGCGATCGCTGTCAAATATAAAACCCAACTGGGTTGGGTGTCGAATCCCATAGGGAATACTGTATTCACTAAGTATTATGACTATTATTATACTGTTGATCTAAGGTTCCTAAGTAAAAGGGGGTTTGGATATGTTAACAATATTCTTTTGTATTTATATCACACAAAGGTCCTGCTAATGAGAGTTAATGGAGATGTAATTTCAATGAGAATGACACTGAATAAATTAACTAGAGTTATACTCACCAAGATGTTCAAACAGTTAGGATTAACTAGAGTAATTCTTAGGCTTTCCTGGAGATAGTTTAGGACAACGGTTCTTAGCAGAGTCGATGGCCCATCGCCTGGACTGTCGTAAAATGTCCAGTGTATCTGTTTTCTATTTTTGGGTGATGGTTCCAGCCGATGGCCCATCGCCTAAGATATCGCTGATCATTTTTCCTTTATTTTGTCTAGTTTATCCAAGTTAATCCTCATACTTAGTTCTTATACTGAAAACACTAAGGTCCAAAATGTTACGTCAAAATCCGTAACATCACATATCCCGACCATATATTATTGGATCTCTACTAGAGGCTTTGTGTGACTACTATGGGCATAGGTGGTGCAGTATTGGTGTCATCCTTGGCATTGGTATCGGTATTAGGATTGACACTGAATGGATGCTTGGTTGGATGATTGGATAGTTATGGTTTTGATCTTTATTAAATATCTTTCAGATATAATTGTTCTATCTTGTTATATGTTTGGGATTTATCCAACATTGGGTACAGGGAAGTTATGGTTGGGTATTGGGGGCGGTCTTCGATCCAGGTCATACTTGAGATGCCCGACATGACTAGGCCCTTGTTCGAATCATATCAGATGGTATTAGAGCCCTAGGTTCATGGTCAATTAGGAGTCCACAAAGCCATGTCAAGTAAAGTCTCTTTTAAGGGTGTGTAGCGGGCCACACTGAAAAGGAAGAGGCTATGAAGTATTTAGGAATATTTCTCCTTCTTGTGTTCTATTTTACAGCTATAGAGTCTAAGGTCCTAAATTCTTCTCTAATTTTTGTTGGTTCACTTTTCATATCATACCTTCTCGATGATCTAAAGCTCATGAAAACTCATCTATCCTACCTTAGGATAATGTTGATGGCCCATATTACTTATGGTTTCCAGACCCAATCTAAGGGTCCATTTCCTGATTTTTCTCCTAGAGTTCCACCAGTTCCCTTTAGTCCTTCACAAGCTCCTCAGTCAGAAGTGACAAGCATTGAGTTTTGTTAGTCTATTTATATGTTGGATCAGTTAGGAGCTTCTCAGAATGAGTGTGGTACATTAGTTACTCCATCTTTTGAGGCCACATGGGTTGGCTAGTTTATGAGGTTGAAACCTATGACCTTTACTTATGGTAAGGAGGAGGAGGATCCTTAAGGTTTTATGGATGATATAGAAAAGATCTTTCGTGTTATGCATGCCACAAATGAGGAGGGCGTAGAGTTTTCCACCTACCGAATAAAGGATATGGTGTACCAATGATATGAGGAATGGGATCAATCAAGGGTTGACGATGCTGAGTTATCTCTATGGGAGGATTTTTCTAATGTTTTTAGAACACTTCTTTCCTCAAGAGTTAAAGAAAGCAAAGGCGAAAGAGTTTGTTAATCTAAAAAAAAGCAAGATGTCTGTTAAGGAGTATGTCTTGAAGTTTCACCAGTTATCTCAGTATGCTCTGGAATTAGTTTCTAGCATGAGGTCTAGAATGAGAAAGTTTTCTTTTGGGCTGTCTCTCTATCTTATCTTGGAGAGTAAGGTTACTTTATTAAATAGGAACATAGTTATCTCTATGTTTGTTATGTACATGCAGTAGGTGGAGAAAGAAAAAAAGAACCAGGCTAAGATAGGGGAGAGGTAGAGTAAGAAGTTTAGGTTCTCTAACCAGGGTGGTGGCTAATATCAGAGTAATAAGGATAGCGGAGAGTGGCCTAAGAAAAAGTGGGGCAATTCTGGGTCTTACTTAATAGTTAATTCTCCCTACCCAAAGTTGTCAGGTGGCAGGCATTTCCAAGGTGGAAATAACTTCAGGGCATAGGGTGCCTAATCTCAGGCTAGTGGAGCTCAATCAGCTCCATCATGTCCTCTCTACAGATTTCATGGTAGATTGTATCAGGGTTACTATGAAAGAAAACAGGACAAGTTCTTTAGCTGTGGTTATCCAGGGCATATGATTAGAAATAGTCCAGTGGACTAGGCTTCTTCTGAGGCAAACAGGGTTCCAGTTGCCTCTTTATCAGCTCCAGCACCGAAGTGTCCACCATCTAGTTCCGACACTAGTCAAAATTATCTCTATGCTCTTGGTACCCACCAGGAGTCTGAGACATCACCTAATGCCATGACTCGTACTTTGAAACTCTTTGCCGATGATATGTATTGTTTACTTGATCTAGGGTCCTATCTCTCTTATGTGACCCTATTTGTGGTTGTGCACTTTAGTTTTGGTCTGGGGTGTGTTTCGAATCCTTTTACTGTTCTACCCTGGTAGGTGACTCTATGATTACTAGAAGAGTCTATAGGAAGGTGTGGTATCTATTGGTAGTAAAGACACTGTGGTGGACCTATTGAATAGATATGGTGGATTTTGATTTCTTATTCAAGATTGATTTTTTGCACTCATCTTATGCATCTCTAGACTGTCGGACTTGTAAGTAATCCTTTAAATTCCCTAATAAGTTAGTTGTTGTGTCGGAGGTTGGTTCCCTAGCTCTTAAAGGGAAGTTCATATCTTATCTTAGATCTTAGAGATTAATCTCCAAGGGGTGACTCTATCATCTAGTCCGGGTTAAAGATTCTAACTCGAATGGTCCTTCTTTGCATTTCACCCCAGTGGTATATAAATTCCCTGAGGTCTTCCCTGATGACTTTCTTTGTGTTCCTTCTGATAAGAAGATTGAGTTTTGGATTGATCTTGTTCCGAACACTCATCCAATTTCTATTCCTCCATATAGAATGCCTCAAGTTGAGTTGAAGGAGCTTAAGGAGTAGCTAAAATATCATTTAGATAAGGATTTCATCCTTTCTAGTGTGGCCCCATGGGATGCACCGGTATTATTCATGCATAATAAGGATGGTTTCCTTTGAATATGCATTAATTATTAGCAGTTAAACAAGGTAACGATAAAGAATAAGTACCTTCTTCCAGGGATAGATAATTTTTTTGATCAATTGTAGGGTGCTAAGTTTTTCTCCAAAATTGATCTTCGATCCGTGTATCATCAATTGAATTTTTGGGTGGTGGATATCCCTTAGACTACCTTCTGTACTTAATATGGGAATTTTGAATTTCTGGTTATATCTTTTGGGTTGACTAATGCCCTGGCGTCATTAATGGATTTGATGAATAGGGTTTTTTGTTAGTTTTTGGATTTATTCATTATTATTTTCATAGATGATATTCTGGTGTACTCTTAGAGTGAGGAGGACCATGCATATCACCTCCGCATTGTATTATAGACCATGACAGAGTAGCAGTTGTATGCCAAATTTTAAAAATTTGAGTTCCTATTGAACATTGACACCTTTTCAGGTCATATCATTTCTTATAAAGGGATCATGTTAGATTTGCAGAAGGTTGTGGTGGTGAAGAACTGGCCTAGACCCATGACTCCAACCGATATTCATAGCTTCTTGGGTTAATCTAGATACTACATGAGATTTGTGGAGAGTTTCTCAACTATAGCTACCATGTTAACTAAGTTGACTCCAAGAAAGGTAAAGTTCTTTTGGTCTGATACTTGTAAAGGTAGTTTCGAGAAGATGAGGATAAGCTAACTTCAACTCCAGTCTTAAATTTGCTCGAAGGCACTGATGGGTTTGTGGTCTACTATTTTGCGTCCCATATGGGACTTGGTTGTGCTCTAATGCAGCATGGAAAGGTAATAGCCTATTCCTTTAAACAGTTGAAGGTGTGTGAGAGTAATTATCTAGACCATGACTTGGAGCTTTTAATTGTGGTGTTCGCATTGAAAATCTAGCATCACTATTTGTTTGGGGTGGATGCGGATCTCTTTTCTGATCATAAGAGCCTCCAGTATATATTTACCCAAAAGGAGCTTAACATCAGGCAAAGAATATGGCTTGAGCTTCCTAAGGATTATGACGTGAGTCTTCATTACCACCCAGTTTAAGCTAATGTGGTTGTTGATATCCTTAGTAGGTTATCCATTGGGTGTCTAGCTCATGTGGATAATGAGAAATGGGAGTTGGTGAGGGATATTTACCGCTTGGATAACCTTAGAGTTTGCCTTTTCAACTCTGAGAATGGTGGTGTATTTGTGCAGAAAGTGGCGTGGTCATCTCTTGGTGCTGAAATTAAGGAGAAGAAGATGTTAGATACTATCTTGATGAGGATCAAGGGTGATGTAGGTGAGAAAAAAGTGATGGCCTTTGAGATTAGTAGTGATGGTACCCAGCGGTACCTAGAGAGATTATGTGTTCCTGATGTTGATGATTTACGAGAAAGGATCTTGGCTAAGGCGCATGACTCGTGCTATGTTTTTCATCTTGGTTCAATGAAAATGTATCATGACCTCAAAGAGAAGTATTTGTGGAACAATATGAGGAAGGATGTGGCTACTTTTGTGGCCAAGTGCATAGTGTTCCAAATGAGAAAGTTTAGCACATGAGACCCAAAGGATTATATCAAGAGATTGAGTTGCCTGAATAGAAATGGGAAGTAATCAACTTGGATTTTGTTATCGGTCTCCATCAGTCTCGAAATTAGTTTGATTTGGTTTGGGTCATCGTGGATAGGATGACAAAGTTGGCTCACTTTTTGCCAATGAGGACTAACTTCTCGACTGAAGATATTGCAAGGCTATACCTCTAAGAAATTTTGAAGTTGCATGAGGTTCCTATCTATATTATCTTTAATCGTGGTACGTAGTTCTCATCTCACTTTTGACGGTGGTTTCAGAAAGGTTTATGGACCAAGGTGAGCCTTAGTACTACTTTTCAACCGTAGTTGTATGGGAAAGCAGAAAGGACTATTCTGACATTATAGGATATGCTTCGTGCTTGCGTGATTGACTATGGTTGTAGTTGGGTTGAGAACTTACCTCTTATAGAGTTTGCATACAATAATAGCTACCACTCTAGCATTAGGATAGATCCATTTGAGGCATTGTATGGTAGGATGTGTTGGTTTCCTATTGGGTGGTTCGAGGTCAGTGAGGTGTACATATTTGGACCAAAATTGGTTCACCAAGACATGGAGAAGGTGAAGGTGATTTGAGATAGGCTTAAGGCTACCCAAATTCTCCAAAAGTCCTATGTGGATGTGGGGCGAAGGGACTTGTAGTTTGAGGTTGGAGATAGGGTATTCTTGAAAGTGCCCCCCATAAAGGGAGTGATGCGGTTTGGGAAGAAGGGGAAGCACATTTCTCGGTATGTGGTTCCTTATATGAATTGGAGGAAGGTTGGCAATATTGCATATGATTCAGAGTTTCCTTCTAGCTTGAGCTCTATTTACTCGATATTCCATGTCTTTATGTTGAGAAAGTATATTGGTGATCCGTCGTAGGTTGTCCCTATCAAGGATATTGGTATTTTGGACTCCCTATCTTATGAAGAGATCTCGATTGAGATCTTGGATCGTTAGGTTCATCGCTTGATGACCAAGGATGTGACCTCAGTAAAGGCTCTATGGAGGAACCACAAGGTTGAAGAGGCTACGTGGGAAGCAGAAGAGGGCATGAAGTCCAAGTACCAATTCTTATTTCCTACACCAGAAATTCATGCGTAAGTCATGGGTTGCTCTTAGCATCATTACTTCTTACTTTGTTAAAGGAAATATAAATTCCATGGTGTTTGGTTTTTTTTTCTTAAAGGATAGAGTAGATATGTTTGGGGGTTTAATCATTCTTGTACTACCTTGTCCAATCATTCGAGGACTAATAATCCAAGTGGGGGAGAATTGAAACACCCTGGGGTTTGGCCCTTGAAAATTTCCTGAGTCTTGAACCTTCTGATCATAATAAAACTCACCAAATATGTCGTATAATATGGGTACGGTTCAGGTGACCCAACTCATAAGTTGTCCAGCGTGTAGTGACTGGGTTTCTATTGTGGTTACAAATTAGTGGATACGGGTTGTATGGTTTTGTGATGGTTCGTTAGTTTGTTCCTTCACTTAATCTAAAATGTAGTAACTTGACTTGGCTTTTAGTATGAGTGGTTTACTAAGAGCTATTAGGATAGGGTAAGAGTGGTAAGGTGTAATCGCATGTTGTGCAGTGTCAATCCCTTTGGATTTTACCTAGGGTACGACTAGACCATACTAGTCATATGGTCTGGTCATGGGTTGGGGCCTTGGAGTCGTATGTTGGATAGGATGTGGTGTCTAACTTTCTAATTAAGTTACTGTAACACCCTGATTTGCTGAACCAAAATGCTACACGGTGCTCATGACCCCGAGGGACCACAAGCTAATCCATGACTGATATCTGTACCGGTATACTACAAATCATAATATAATAATGCGGAATACATGGAACTGTAAGGCCATAAGGTTTAACTGAATACAATCATGTGGGCGAAAATACCCAAAACAACTAAATCTGAACATAAATTTGAAAGTAAATCTGGAAGTCTCTAAACTGCCTGAATAAGGAGTTGAAGGAACATGTCTCCAACTAACTCCATAAAACTAAACTGAAGAAATAGATAAATGAATCAAATCATATTGTTCTCGAATCAATGAGGACTCACTGTGTCTCTGCGACTAGAATGCTACCACTACCGTTGGGCTGGAGCTCGTGTCTCGGAACCTATGGTGTAACATGAAAAGAAAGCACCATAGCGCAAATGCGTCAGTACAACTGGAGTACTGAGTATATGAGGAAAGTAGGCTGAACATAAAGGGTTTCATGCATGAACAACACTGACTGACTAATATGAACGTGGGAGTGCAAACACACATATGAATACGTGATAGCTTAACTTGTAAGCTAATACATGGTTTACTCATAACTTTCATGACTGATACTGAAACTAATAACATGGGCGACTGTATCTGACAGTCCTGTATATACTGAAATCTGAAGAACGCCCTGAGTTCTTTTACTGAGACTGATACTGAAAATGATAACATGGATGACTGTATCTGACAGTCTTGTATTTACTGAAATCTGAAGAACGCCCTGAGTTCTTTTACTGAGACTGATACTAAAACTGTGGGAGGTAGTGTTTAACTGACATGCCCCATGTACACCATTATGGCTAAGCTGGGGTCCAATCTTTGCCCCGACTGGAGGGGTGTCAATACTGCGCCACTGGTAAAGACAGTTGTGAGTGAACCTTATCTGGCGGGTACTCAATGAGAATGGTGGGAACCCTAAATTGACGGGTTAAGCCACCTCATCAACCCTAAGCTGACAGGTTAAGATGTCTCAACCTACGCTGGCTACGTAGTTCTGGAACACAAGGATTGCTACTAAGAATCACACCATGAACTGGCGGGTGAGTTCCCCTCCTTGGGTTAGCTCGGTGCTAACCTCTACTCCCATCTGGAGGGACTGGACATGAATAACTGACTGTACATGACTTGATCTTACTGAATTCTGTTGACTGGCGAAATGTTACTGATATCTGACAACTGACTAAGATCATGAGGTTTTCCTGAGTCACATGACTGACTGAAGTCTATGGAATCATAGCTTGAGTTCGGATATCGTGAAACATGACATGGATCTAGGCACACATCTATAGTTTTTGGGTACAAGTACCCCCAGGACTCGATGGAAGGAAATTGACACACATGACTGACTTGATCATAAGAGTAGAGTCCATAATATATAATATCATAAGTATGGATCTCATACTATGCATGGAAGTTCATGTGGAAAGCATGGTTATCATACATCTTGTTCATAAGTAGGATTTGTAAGTAAACATAGCATACTCTCATAAGAATAGTTCATGAGTATTCCAACAACATTTACAAGGCACATTATAAATCATGGAAGTCATTGGAACGTAAGGGCATATCATGAATCCTTCACTTAGTCACAATTTAGCTATATTGCATGATTTATAGTTCCTTAGGCATTTTATCAAACACCTTACATGCACATCTTAAGCATAGGTGAATTCATCAAATTACACAGCATGAACAAACAAATTTACACGTTTCCAACTCATATGATATCATGAATTCACAAAAACATATAAAGATTCCATCTTGGGAATCACCCAATATCAACAACATGATTATCAACACCCAACAATATAGAAATCGTACTTTATAATGAAAAAGATGAAAAAAAATCAGGCATCAACATGGGTATGATCATATCACCACAATCAACCAAGCTTTTGTATTTTAAATATTGATTCTTGAACTCTATGAACGAATTGAGTCCATAGATGAACACTACGCATACCTTAGAAGGAAGATTCTTGATGATTGACGAAGGAATTTCCTTGAAATCGGATCTTCAAGCTTAATTATGCAACCCTTGTATTTTTTCTCCTTTATTTCTCTTGGATGATGAGCTTTGAGATGAAAATAGGGTTGCAATAGGTTTAGAAGCTATATATTTCGTAGGGTTAAGTTTAGGGCGTGTAAGGAGTATTTAAAGACTTAATTACCTTTAAAATAACTCAAAACGGAGTGTTTTTGACACCTGGAATTGACTTAGGCGGCGCCCAAGTGATAGCCTATGCCTAGGTTGGGCGGCGCCTAACCAATCGCCTATGCTTGGGTTAGGCGGCGCCTAACCAATTGCCTATACTTACTGTCTCTCACGAAAATGGGCATATCTTTTCGCTCGGGTATTGGATTAAGGCAAAATTGGTATCGTTGGAAAGATAATTCGATTCTCTATAATTTGATGTGTCTAAATCATAGAAAATACCACATTAACATCTAGTTATACTCGTTCAAAGATGACCCTTTTAAAATCAAACACTAAAACTTGATGGATTAAAAAACTCTTAGCTTGCATTACCTTAAGTGACTCATATGAACATGCTTAATGCATCATAATATATCCTATAACTAGGATATTCATTGTAAGTCATGTACTCAAGTATGAATCACAGGATTAGAAACATGCGGGATATTACAATATCTCCCCCTTGGGAACATTCATCCTCGAATGAGAATTTACTGAGAAGGGATATAAGACAATAGAACCTGAAATGAACATGAAGAACTGAAACTTGATCTCATGACTAACATGCTAAACATACTGAACTCGTGCATATCTGATGCACGGACAACTGATACATGAATGCATGACTGAGTATGAAACGGTTAATAGGTACCAAGTTTATACTGGAAACATGAACATGAAACTTAATAAGCTTAAGGAGAAATGTTACCTTGAGCTTGATCTGAATTAGTGGGGAAGAGGTGAGGATATTGGGTATGCATATTTGCTTCTTCTTCCTAAGTAGCTCTCTCATGAAACTGATTTCGCCAAAGAACCTTGACTAGAGGGACTTCTTTGTTCCTCAATCTACGAGTCTGATAATCTAAGATTTCGACTGGAATTTCTTCATAATATAGGTTGTTCTTAATATCGATGCTCTGAATAGGGACAACAACTACTGGGTCACCTATTCACTTCTTTAGCAAAGAGACATGGAAGACTGGATGGACTGAGGCTAGATCTGAAGGCAACTCAATCTCACAAGCTACCTTGCCAAAACGACAAAGAATTTTGAAGGGACCGACATACCGAGACTGAGTTTTCCTTTCTTGCCGAACCTCTTCACTCCCTTCATGGGAGAAATATTAAGATAGACATAGTCATTGACCTCGAACTTAAGATCCTTTCTACGAACATCTGCATAGGACTTCTGTCGGCTCTGAGCAGCCCAGAGTCTCTCTCTTATCAACTAAACTTTCTCTAAGGCATCGAATACTAAGTCAGGAACTATGACTGAGGCCTCACTAACTTTGAACCAACCAATTGGAGATCTACATATCCTACTATAGAGAGCTTCGAATGGAGACATCTAAATACTAGAATGATAGTTATTGCTGTATGCAAACTCAATCAAAGTCAAGTGGTCATCCCAACTACCTTGAAGTCAATTGCACACACCCTATCATATCTTTAAGAGTATGAATGGTCCTCTCTTCTCAACCATCTATCTGAGGATGAAATATTGTGCTGAGATGGACTTGGGTACCGAGACCCTTTTGGAATGCTTTCCAAAAATGAGAAGTGAATTGGGTACCTCTGTCTGAGATGATAGATAGTGGAACACCGTGTAATCTGACTAACTCCCTGATATAGAGTTTGGCATAATCCTTGGCAGAATAAGAAGTACGAACAGGAAGAAAATGAGCTGACTTGGTCATTCTATCTATAATGACCTAGACTGAATCATACTGATGACGAGTTCTAGGCAAACTCATCACGAAGTCCATGTTAACTTCTTCCCACTTCCAAGTAGGAATGGTGAACTCTTGTATGGAACCACTAGGTTTCTGATGCTCTATCTTAACCTGCTGACATGTAGAGCACTTAGCCACAAACTCTGCAACATCTCTCTTCATCCCACTCCACCAATAGATCTCCCGCATGTCGCGGTACATCTTAGTGGCCCCTGGATGAATAGAGTATCATGCACCATGTGCTTCTTCAAGAATTCCCTGCCTCAATTCATCTACACCTGGAACACATAGACGACCCTGACAATGAAGAACACCATCTCCCCCTTGGGAGAAAACCTCGACTTTCTGATTCTGAACTGACTCTTTGGGCTTGACAAGGCTAGGATCCCTGTCTTGTTTCTTTTTCACCTCAAAAACTAGAGATGACTCTGAACTACTATGAACACATACACCACCCTCTGAAGAATCGACTAAGTAAACGCCTAGTCTGGCAAGATGATGGATCTCCTGAGCCATCTTTTTCTTACTATCCTCAACGTGAGAAATACTACCCATGGAGAGTCGACTAAGAGTGTCGGCCACAACATTGTCCTTGCCCGGATGATAAAGAACACTCATGTCATAATATTTCAAGAGCTCTAACCACCTTCTCTGGTGAAGATTGAGATCTTTCTGGGAAAAGACATACTGGAGGCTTTTATGGTCTGTGAAGACATCTACATGAACTCCATAGATATAATGCCACCAAATCTTCAAGGAAAACACTACCGCTACTAACCCAAGATCATGAGTAGGATAATTCTTCTCATGTGGCTTTAACTGTCTGGAGGCGTAGGCTATGACCTTACCATGTTGCATGAGGACACAACCTAAACCCACTCTGGATGCATCACAATAATCTACAAAAATGTCTGAACCATCTGGAATAGCTAGAACTGGAGCGGAGGTGAGACGAGTCTTCGACTCTTGAAAGCTCTTTTCTCATGAATCTGACCATTGAAACTTAATATTCTTCTGAGTCAATCTGTACATGGGAGATGCAATAGAAGAAAATCCCTCGACAAACCATCTATAATAGCCATCCAAACCCAAGAAACTCCTAATATCTGATGGAGATAAGGGTCTGGGCCAGTTCCTTACTGCCTCGGTTTTCTGAGAATCTACACTAATGCCATCACCGGAAACAATTTGGCCAAGTAATTCTACTGATCTTAGCCAAAATTCTCACTTGCTAAACTTAGCGAATAACTGGTGATCCCTGAGAGTCTGAAGAACAATCCTGAGATAGTCTGCATGATCACGCTCTGTGCGAGAATAGACCAGAATATAATCTATAAAGACTATAACAAAGATGTCCAAGTACTGCTTGAACACACGGTTCATCAAATCCATAAAAGCTGCTGGGGCATTGGTAAGACCAAATGACATGACTAAAAATTTGAAGTAACCATACCGAGTATGGAAAGCTGTCTTCGGAATGTCACATAATCTAACTCTAAGCTGATGATAGCCTGATCTGAGGTCTATCTTGGAGAAGTAACTGGCACCCTGAATTTGGTCGAATAGATCATCAATCCTAGGAAGAGGATATCTGTTCTTGACCGTGACCTTGTTGAGTTGACGATAATCAATACACATCCTAAGAGAACCGTCTTTCTTGTGCACGAATAATACTGGCGCACCCCATGGGGAAACACTGGGTCTGATGAATCCCTTATCTAAGAGATCCTTCAACTGATCTTTTAGTTCTTTGAGTTCTGTTGTTGCCATTCTGTATGGCGGAATAGAAATAGGTTGAGTATCCTGAAGAAGGTCTATGCCGAAGTCTATTTCCCTTTCGGGAGGAATGCCTGAAAGATCTTCAAGAAAGACATCTGAGTATTCATTAACAACAGGGACTGTTTCGACGCTGGGAGATTCAGAACTAGAATCTTTAACATGCATGAGATGATACACACACCTCTTAGAAATCATTTTCCTTGCCCGAAGGTAGGAAACAAATTGACCCCTGAATGCTGAAATGCTACCCTTCCACTCTAGGACGGGTTCATTCGGGAACTGAAACGAAACTATTTTGTTTCTACAGTCGACTATGGCATAGCAGGAATGAAGCCAATCCATGGCGAGAATGACATCAAAATCATTCATCTCTAACTCCTCTAAATCTGCTGACGTGGATTTCTGAGATATCATAATCGGGCAGTTCCTGTATACCCGCCGGGCTATAATGGTTTTTCCACTGAGGTAGAGACTAAGAAGGGCTCTTCTAGGACTTCGGGATTGATTCTGAAATCACCTGCTATGTGTGGAGTAACAAAAGACAAAGATGCACCTAGGTCTAGAAAAACATAAACATGAACATGGAAAATCTGTAACGTACCAGTAACGACATCAGGAGAATTTTCCTGATCCTGTCGGGACTAAAGAGCATAGAGTCTATTTGGGCGTTGCCCACTGGTAGCACTGGAAATGGCACCCTGTTGGTTCGGGCAACTGGACTGAGCTGTAGAATGATTTCGCTGAACCTGAATACTTGACTACAGACACTCCCTAATCCTGTGTCCTGGCTTGCCACAACCAAAACAGACATCACTATCGGCTCTGTAAATGCCCTTCTGGTTCTTACCACAAGTCTGACAAAGGGGATTCGTTCGAGAACTGCTAACACTACCCTGAGATTTAAAGCCTGGTGCTTTGTCTCTATTGCCATCTATGAACTTCGACAATGGAGCGCTGGCAGAGGAAGGAGCTGGAAAGGCTGACTTGGAGTGAAACTATGAACGGTTTTCTCCATCAGACTTGGGGTGAGCAAAGTTGAAATTACCTGACCTTGCTCTCTTGTTCTGCCTCTCCCTATTCTTAAACTTCTACTCTTCTACTTGTTGGGCATGGGTCATGAGTCTTGCTAAGGTCATATCAGTGATCAGCATCGCAGACCTACACTCATTTACCACGCTATCATTGACCCCTGACACGAACATGCTTATCTTAGCTCTATTGTCTGCAACCACATGAGGAGAATACCTGGCTAGCTGAGTAAATCTGAGAGAATACTCCCTAACCATCATATTCCCCTGCCTGAGGTTGATGAACTCAAGAAATTTGGCTTCCCTCAGCTCTTGGGGAAAGAATCTGTTTAAGAAGGCTGTGACAAATTCCTCTTACTCGATAGGGCCTGTATCATCTAACCTCTCAGACTTCCACTGTTTGTACAAATCATGAGCAACATCCTGTAACTGGTAGGTGGCTAACTCAGCACTCTCAATAGAAGTAGCACCCATGATGTCAATAACCTTCTGGACTTGGTCAATGAACTCCTGAGGGTCCTCATCAGACTTAGACCCATGGAAAGATGGAGGGTTCATCCGGGTGAAGTCCCGAACCCTAGCTGCTTTGGGAGTGGCCCCTGGATTGGCTGGAATGACTGGTGGCCATTCATTTTGTGCAGACATGGACTGAGAAAGTGTGGTAAATGCGGCTCGAAACACCGCATGGGAAACATGTTCGCCCAAAGGATCTTCGGGCTGAGGAGCTGGCTGGTTTCTTCTCTTTCGGGCCATGGTCTGGAATAAGAAAAGAATGGATTAGACTGAGAGTTCAACTTGTGATTATGCTCACTAGCATGACATGAATAATGAAGAAAGGGGACTATTCCTAAAACATCTTATAGCCTCCCACACATAAATATGGCGTCCAACAAACTAATGTACAAGAACCTACTAGATGCGGCTTTCAGACTTCCTAGGACTCTATTGAACCTTAGGCTCTGATACCAAGTTTGTAACAGCCCGATTTGCTGAACCGGAATGCTACACGGTGCTCATGACCCCGAGGGACCACAAGCTAACCCATGTTTGATATTTGTACCTGTATACTACAAATCATAATATAATAATGCGGAATACATGGAACTGTAAGGCCATAAGGTTCAACTGAATACAATCATATGGGCTAAAATACCCAAAATAACTAAATCTAAACGTAAATCTGAAAGTAAATCTGGAAGCCTCTAAATTGTCTGAATAGGAAGTTAAAGGAACATGTCTCCAACTAACTCCATAAAACTAAACTGAAGAAATAGATAAATGAATCAAATCATATTGTCCTCGAATCAATGAGGACTCACTGTGTCTCTGCGACTGGAATGCTGCCACTACTGCTGGGCTAGAGCTCGTGTCTCGGAACCTATGGTGTAACATGAAAAGAAATCACCATAGCGCAAATACGCCAGTACAACTGAATTACTGAGTATACGAGGAAGGTATGATGAACATAAAGGGTTTCATGCATGAACAACACTGACTGACTAATATGAACGTGGGAGTGCAAACACACATATATAGAAACTGGGACCGTGAATACGTAATAGCATAACTTGTAAGCTAATACATGGTTTACTGATAACTGCCATGAATGATACTGAAACTGATAACATGGGCAACTGTATCTGACTGTCCTGTATTTACTGAAATCTGAAGAACGCCCAGAGTTCTTTTACTGAGACTGATACTGAAACTGATAACATGGATGACTGTATCTGACAGTCCTGTATATACTAAAATCTGAAGAACGCCCTGAGTTCTTTTACTGAGACTACTACTGAAACTGTAGGAGGTAATGTTTAACCGACATGCCCCATGTACGTCGTTATGACCAAGCTGGGATCCAATCTCTGCCCCAACTGGAGAGGTGTCAATACCGTGCCACTGGTAAGGATAGCTGTGAGTGACCCTTATCTGGCGGGTACTCAATGAGAATGGTGGGAACCCTAAACTAACGGGTTAAGACACCTCATCAACCCTAAGATGATGGATTAAGATGTCTCAACCTACCCTGGCTACGTAGTTCTAGAACGCAAGGATTGCTACTAAAATCACACCCTGAACTGGTGGGTGAGTTCCCATCCTTGGGTTCCCTCGGTGATAACCTCTAATCCCATCTAGAGGGACTGGACATGAATAACTGACTTTACATGACTTGATCTTACTGAATTCCATTGACTAGCGGAATGTTACTAATATCTGACAACTGACTAAGATCATGAGGTTTTCCTAAGTCACATAACTGACTGAAGTCTATGGAATTATAGCCTGAGTTAGGATATCGTGAAACATGACATGGCTCTAGGCACACAGCTATAGTTTTTGGGTACAAGTACCCCCAGGACTCGATGAAAGTAAACTGACACACATGACTGACTTGATTATAAGAGTAGAGTCCATAATATATAATATCATAAGTAAGGATCTCATACTATGCATGGAAGTTCATGTGGATTGCATGGTTATCATACATCTTATTCATAAGTAGGATTTGTAAGTAAACATAGCATAATCTCATAAGAATAGTTCATGAGTATTCCAACAACATTTACAAGGCACATTATCAATCATGGAAGTCATTGGAACGTAAGGGCATATCATGAATCCTTCACTTAGTCACAATTTATCTATATTGCATGATTTTTAGTTCCTTAGGCATTTTATCAAACACCTTACATGCACATCTTAAGCATAGGTGAATTCATCAAATTACACATCATGAACAACCAAATTCACATGTTTCCAACTCATATGATATCATGAATTCACAAAAACATATAAAGATTCCATCTTTGGAATCACCCAATATCAACAACATGATCATCAACACCCAACAATATAGAAATCATACTTTATAATGAAAAAGAGGAAAAAAATCAAAAATCAACATGGGTATGATCATATCACCACAATCAACCAAGATTTTGTATTTTAAATATTGATTCTTGAACTCTATGAATGAATTGAATCCATAGATGAACACTACGCATACCTTAGAAGGAAGATTCTTGATGATTGATGGAGGAATTTCCTTGAAATCGGATCTTCAAGCTTAATTATGCAACCCTAGTTGTTTTTCTCCTTTATTGCTCTTGGATGATGAGCTTTGAGATGAAAATAGGGTTGCAATAGGTTTAGAAGTTATATATTTTGTAGGGTTAAGTTTAGGGATGTGTAAGGAGTATTTAAAGACTTAATTACCTTTAAAATAACTCAAAACGGAGTGTTTTTGACACCTGGAATTGACTTAGGAGGCGCCCAAGTGATCGACTATGCCTAGGTTGGGCGGCGCCTAACCAATCTCCTATGCTTGGGTTAGGCGGCGCCTAACCAATCTCCTATGCTTACTGTCTCTCACTAAAATGGGCATAACTTTTTGCTTGGGTATTGGATTAAGGCGAAATTGGTATCGTTGGAAATCTAATTCGATTATATAAAATTTGGTGGGTATTAATTAGCCAAAATACCACATTAACATCGAGTTATACTCCTTTAAAGATGACCTTTGCTAAATCGAACACTAAAACTTGATGGATTCAAAAACTCTTAGCTTGTATTACCTTAAGTGACTCATATGAACATACTTAATGCATCATAATCTATCCTATCACTAGGATATTCATTGTAAGTCATGTACTCAAGTATGAATCACAGGATTAGAAATATGTGGGGTATTATAGTTACGAGTGGAGGGTACCACTCGTATGGTGTGGATACGAGTGGAGGCGTCCAACCATACCCTCTTATGGGAATTTTAACAGTTTAAGTTGGGGGCTTTATGGAAATTTCCCCTCCTAACTCCTTTTGACCCAATGACTTAAAACATCTTTTGGGGCTTTATTAACCTCCCATTCTCAATCAAAACACTCTTAAAATCTCTCTCAAGCTTTGTATTCAAGAAGAGGCTCGGGTTTTTTTAAAGCAATCAATTAAGGCTCTTAAGGGTTGTTTCTCTTTTTCTCTTTGTTGTCTAAGGCATGTTACTCCTCCTTCACTGTTAGTTCATCAAAAAACATATTTTAATGAATGATTTTCATGGCATTATTATGGTATTATTTTGGGTTTTGGAATATGTGTTGGGGGTTTCGTTGTTCTTGGTTGGATAATGTTTTCCCTTGTTTTTATTATGGTTTTCATGTTATAATAATGGTTTGAACATATGGTTACACGGGAATGGTCAGTTGATACTTGGTGTTGGTTTTGGAAATTATATGCCATCTACATGTTTGTTAAAATGCCAATGAGAATGCTTTTATCATATAGTTTGACTATTATTGAAAACTTTGCATTGCATAATATAGTAATGGAACCTAAATTGGTTTAAATGGTTTTAAATGGTTTGTAAAGGCCTTGGTTTCCATGGTATCGGTTTAAATGGGAACTTTGTAGTCAAATTGTTATAATGGCTTTGGTATGGCATAAATGGATAGACTTGCAAACTCATGTTTTGGTACGACGATACCAATGGTTAATTCCTAATTAAAAGGACTTTTTGGTGATTGATTGGTTCTATGTGAATAGTTTTAATATGTTCTTAAAAGGGGGGTGTTATCAATACCGTGGAAGGTGGCGGTCCCCGGGGGACAAAAATTGGAAACTCATGTTCGCCGATGTGAGGTTTGTCCTAGTGACCGTGTGCATTATGTCATACTTATATTTTGGGAGATGCTATAGTCATCTCAGGTTTATCTCTGGATCATATGGATAACACGTATCGGGTCCCTTTCAGTAGGAAGAGCTGAACCCATATAGCCAATGGATGGATTTAGGATGGCAGAGCTACAAAATCCCAGGTTAAAAGGTTTTAAATACATGCTAAACGTGGATCCCTTTCCCCACATGGTATATATATATATATATGTATGTGATTGTATGTGTTTATTTACTTTGGTTTTTACTAAAGGCATTACTTTATCATTATCTTGGGACATGCTAGCGTTTATATGCTAATCCATCTTCAGACATTGTATCCCCATGCGATGCAGAAACTGGCCATACTACTCCTTCTGCTCACTGACTTAGACTTTAGGGAAAGCTTGGTGTAAGACCTAAGTGGTGAGCTTCTATACTCTAAAATACTCTATTTCATGTTATGGACTTCTTTTTATACTTTTTGTCATTTCTTGGAATTTGGTTTTGTCTATCGTTGGGTCCATGTCCTGACCGGATGTTCTTGGAACTCTTTTAGAGACTTAGTGTGACTACTATGGGCATGGGAAGTGTCGGTATTGGTGTTATCCTTGGCATTAGTATTGGTATTGGGGATGACACCATATGGATGCTTGGTTGCATTTTTGGATAGTTATTGCTTTGAGCTTTATAAAATATCTCTAAGTTATAATTGTTCTATCTTTTTATATGTTAGGAATTCGTCCCATCTAGGGTACAGGGTAGTTATGGTTGGGTACTGAGGGTGGTATCTGGTCCGAGTCTGACATGAGATTCCCAACATGACTAGGCCCTGGTTCTGTTCGTGTCATGTCCTATCTCGTCACAACAAAAAAAACTCCTACAATACTCTAAGGTACTGCCCCTTTTGATCCAAAATGGACTCCATGTCTTGAATACCCATACAAAATACTCTACAAGGTCCGATAAGAACTCTACTCATTATGATCACCACGACTAATTTAAGAGCCACCCATAGCCTGAGACACTACCTGCGTAGAACCAATAGGCTACAAGTGAAGCTGACATCCACCGAGAGGATCCTTACTCCCGAATGGAATACAAATAGAACTTTAATAATGAGACGGCATCTTATCACCACCTCCATAATCCTCAATGCATGCTCTCATTATGGACCTTGCATGATCAATAACTTGAAGGGAGAAAGACCCAACTGCTATCAAATGCTTCAACGTCAAATGGAGTGGCAGTTCTAATCCTCTAATAAATCCATGTCCCATGTCATGCTCTAAAGGATATTGCATAGGAATATGTTTGTCCCACTCAAGAAGCCCAATCTCGTACTCTGAAACCAACAAAGGAACCCAAATAAACACCAATAAAACCAACTCTAACTTGGAAACTGCTCGATGAACCAAATGTCATCCTTGGATATAAGGTATCAATAAAAAGACTTAGGATCCCTAATTCTAAATCTCTCATGGTTGAAGCAGTCACAAGCTAAATCAAAACCTAGGTTGGCCCCAAATCCTCTTACTTATACTGAAGATCTTTGATATCCATCCTTGAATCCCTGGTCCGACACTGGACTGAAACTTTAGAAATACGTGCCAAAGTCCCATATGTATCTATTAGAAACTTTGTATTATCCATCTGTGATAGAATATATTCAAAGAACATACTTGAGTTACACGACAAGAAGACAAGAAAAGAATTTCTTAAGAATGCCATATAGCCTCCCATAGATAGGTTACAAATATCTCTGCACCGATTCACAGAACTCTACTAAAGACTTAGCTCTTGTACCAACATACTGGTAAACCTAGCTCTGATACCAATTTTTCATGACATAATTTCTCAAGTCATGATGGCACCAAATATAACCTACACCTAGGTAAGACAACCCATTGTTCGAAACTATTAGTAACAAACTACCACAAGAAATGAACAAAGAATGCAGAATAAATATAGTAAAATGGCTAAAATACATAAGATAGTACCAAATCCTGGTGGAATTAGTACAAGAGCTTCTAATATAATAAGATTACAATATGGAGTACTAAATGAATATACTGATACAACACATCTCTAAATACAACATAGCTATTAGTCTATTACATAAGAGGGAGAATAGTAGTACTCCAAATGCCAGGAGCTCACCCTACATCTCTGAAACATAACTTCTCCGCACGATGCACACAATAATGGTATGAACCCATACGATGATCTATAGGCTGCAGAAGTATAGTATAAGTACCAAACATATTGTACTCAGTAGGAAAATGCAGAATAAGCTCCAAAGATAATGGAAATATAAATAACATGCAAGAAAGAATATAATGCTTAAATATCTAGGGAACTAACATAGTAAAGCTTAGGAGGTAATAAGGATAAACCATCATATTCTAGCCATACCCAGGAACTAAGCATTATACTGTATATAGCTGGCCTATACACAAATAAAAAGAAGATAAAGGATACATAATAGTATACAAGGCGAAGAAATGGATATACAACATAAACACATAAAAGAAGAAAGGAATATATGTTAATACCATAACTACATATATACATGTATGTATATAAAAAAGGCTAACCTAAAGGTAAAACCTAAGGTAGTAATACTAGCATCTTAAGGCCTCCTAATCATAGTAGAAACTAGTACTAACATAATCAAGATCTCTAATCCATACGTCTAAACATGAGTTTATTATCCATATTAAATCAACTGTAAACAAAGGAATCAAAATAATACCTGAAACCCAGTATTGGTCCAGTAGTCAACCCATCATAAAATAACCATAATAATAACACAATGCAATAACTGGATTGCTCGGACAAATAATACCTATACTGGTCCCCATAACACAAAAGGTTCAATCAACACACAACACAGCACAAGCAATACTCATCACTTATACCTATGTAACCCCTCATAAAGTTGATAGATATAGGTGCATACTGGTGATTGTCAATGTCCATGTAAGGATAAATACAAATTATAATCCATACTACAATAAATGAATCAAGTACAATAATGTAACCCAGTGTATACACCTCCTTTAGTTGGACGACTCTCAAAAGTAGAACCTACGATGATCTCTCTTCTCCGGCATGACGTCTCATCGACGAAAGGGTCCCTAAGGGGTTTGAGATTACCCTTATACACCGACCTGGTGATTAAAAAACCTACAAGGAGACTAGGTCGGTGTATACGGGTAATCTACTTCGTCTAGTACTGGAGATGTGTATAGGTATTTACAATAACTCACAGACTCAAGTTGTGGCTAAAATAGTGTAAGTCCATAAATCCATTACCCAGGGGTAATCTTAGGGTCTAAATCATCATAGAAGTGTAGAAAGTAACAAAGTTTCTCTCAACCAAAGTAAATAGTAGTAGTAAAATTATAGATCATAATTTATTTTGGTCAAATCTTTAAAATATCAATTTTAGTCTCAAAGGCTCACAAATCATTAATTAAGGTGGTACGATATCCATTATGAAAGAATCCATTCTAAAGTGAAAGAGGGAATAAATCCCTTTTTAGAAAAATAGTAGTGAAACCATGTTTTAAGTTAGAATCATACCTTTTATAGTTTAGTTAGCATGAATTATACTGAATTTATTCATTCCATCACTAGTATCCAAATAATATGATTATAATCATATAAATATCTGTAACCTACGACCATGTTCTTTACAAGGGTAAATCACTTTCTGGAATCCAACTAATAGCATAATCAAGGTCTTAGGCCCAATAATACATATTAGACATAACCATATCATAATATGGGAAATTGTCACAATCCACCGAGTATCGTAATAAACCTTATACTAAAGAGTTATTATCCACAACTATGTTTAACATACTAGCAACCTAGGGTAATAGAATCCTAGAAGCATAACAAGAATTTGACCTTAAGGTTTCATTCATCCTTCTATCTCTGAACTCATAAATTAGGCTAAGTCATGGTGTTCTACCTACAGTCACATCCTAACATCCCTATTTACCATGCACCATATATATTATATTATCTCATGAAGAAGAGTAGACAGAAGCCTACCTCGATACCGAACTACAATCCTTGAATCACCCATAAATTATCCACCTTCACTCTATGATCAAAAAATATTGGCAAGCTATTAAAATATTAATCTACACATCATTAAGAGTAAAATAAGACTCATAATACAATATTCAAAATAGGTTAAAAAATGGACTGCAAAAATGGATTTGAAAATAAAGGGGTAAAATTGTAATTTTATTTTAGAAGTATACTCCCTGTACTCATAGGAGTATACAGATGAAAACTCATGTGAAAAGAGTTTAAATTAGGTTCAAATCAAAGAAAACATATTTTTAAGCTTTATCAGTAACAATCCCAAACCCATTTTGAAATCAAGAATATAAAGTTTTTTTGAAGAGAAAATAAAGGGAAAATGATAATTATAAGATTAGAAACTTACCTAAAACTCCTAGACTTTGAACCATTGAATAATTCCCTTATTTGGTGTCTCTGAGCTAGGTACGACTAGGGGCATAATTCTTACCTCTTAGATATGAGTCATATCCTTCTATCCCTCCCCTATCATACCCTAGGTAGTGTGGTAATAGTCACTCACTGTCTTAGGTATGAGTAAGACTCAAACCAATCATACCTTAAGGTAAGATTCGTACTAAGACCAATCATATAGAGTGATGTCTTATCTTGGACTAGACTATTTTTGGTACAATTGATAGATACAGTTTAAGAAATGAGTTGTACGCTTTGGATATAACCCAGTGGTAGGTAGTCCTACCCTAACTATTATGGATGACCTAGTAGAATCCTAGTGTACCAGTTAGGATATCAATCATACTCTAGGGTACGATTGACTCAAGTGAGTCGTACCCAACATCGTGGCCAATCATCATCTTTTAGTTGAGGACCTTATGGTCATTTCCGTCACCCAAAAACCTATGTACCTTCACTATATAAGTGTATATGGATTCCTAAAACATATTTTGAGTGGATCAAACATCCTAAAAATCTCTCTAAAACATATTTGGGAAGAATTAGAGGCTAGGGTTCAAAGATATACATCTAGGAGCAAGAGGAGTCAAGTTTCTTAGGTGCATCAAGTTGTTTAAGGCATGTAACTCTTCCCCTTGATAAATAATTCTAAACTAATGTATTTTACACTTGGATTAGTAGGTGTACATGGATATTTTGGAATCAAATAAAAGGGATTTTGTTGCCTAATGATGAATAAGGTTGACTTTTATTTAGACTTGTGTTTATACGTGTTATTGATAATGTTTTGCACATGTGGCCTATTTTTGTATGTGGTATAACATGTAATTCTTGATTAACTCTAATCTTGACGAGTTTTACCATGAAAATGGCCTTGGTAAAGGCATACACATAAGGTTTTTGTGAAAATATCAAAGTGAATTATCTAGTCTTATGTTTGTGATGTTTTGAACTAGGGAAATGGCCCAATGAGTATGAATATTTTTTAAATGATATTGTAAAGGTATTGCAATCCATGTATGGTGAAATTGATGGCCTTGTTGGTTTATGATTAATGAGGGGTTAAAGTCTCTAAACATGAATATGAACTTGGATTATGTGTTGAACTAAAGTATGGTGAGAATGTGGTATAAGATTGCTAATTATATCTGAATAGTTTGTGAAGGTATTGATTATCCTAAGTTGTATTGTATGATGAATCGAGTTAAGGCATTAGCCTATTAAAATAGTTGAGTAATGAAGGCTCCCATGAATACCATATGGTTATGTATAGTTTTGAATTATATAAATGGGTTAAATTCCTTAAGTGTGAATTTAATGGATAATGATATATGGACAAAGGGTTGGAATCCTAATGTCGGCTAATGATAGTCGTAATGGCTTGAGGTTAGAGTCTCTTTCCCAATGAAAGGGCTTGAGTTTAAAGTCCCTTGCCTAATGAAATTGCTTGTGGTTAAAGTCCCTTGCACAATAACATCTCTTGAGGTTGAAGTGCCTCACCAAATGAAATGTCTTGGGTTATAGTCCCCTATCTAATATGGCATAAGGTTAGAGTCCCTTTCGTAATGTGTGAGCATATGGTTAGAGTCCCTTGCCTAAGTGAATATGCATGAGTGGTTAGAGTCACTTTCTTAAATGGATGTGTATGTGGTTAGAGTGCTTTGCATAAGGAGTGTATACATAGTTAAAGTCCTTCGTCTAAGTAATATGTGAAGGTGGTTGAATTATAATACCTAATAAGAATTGTTTAAACCTAAGTGAGGATGGTCGGAGTCCTCTACTTTATGTCTCACGATTAAGTGCTTTGAGAATGTTGTTAAGACTTTCTTACTTGTTTGGCATGTGATATACCTAAATGTATGGATAAGGTTTTGGATATAGTTGAATATGATATACTGACTTATAATTGATTGATGATGTTACCTTATCCTTATCCTTGATATACATGCTATCACTCCAACCGCTAATCAACTCCGGATGCTATGTACCCATGCGACATAGGGATTGAAGCATCATCTTCTTTTCTTGCACAGTAACTAGGTGATTAAAGCAGTTCGTGCATTGACTTAGGAGTGGTGATCTTTCTAACTTCGGAAGATATTCATTCTTGGTCTCCTATATTTAGACTTAGTCTAATTTTTACTTGGTTTAGCTATTGTCGGGGTCTTGTCCCAACATATACATTTCTAAACATCAATTTGTATAAATATATTATAGATGACTGTGGACATGGGTATATTGTTAGTTCGATGAATCCAATTAAGTGTTTAGACATGTTTAAGTTATGACTTGAAGTATGTTTTTCGCTTTCTCATTATATGGTTGGAATTCATCTGACCCTTGTGATTATTAGGTTAGGTTTCCAGGTCGACCTCTGGTTTATGTGGGCTTGAGGTGCCCATATGACATGGCCTAATTTTGGGTCATGTCAAGTTGGTATTAGAGCCTAGGTTCATGGTCAGTTGGGTATCCCTAATTCCATGTCAAGTAGGGTCTCTTTAATGGTATGACGCATGCTAAACTTATAAGAAAAGGACTATGAGACATTTAGGAAATATTTCCCATTCTTTTGTTTCAATGTCAAGCTATAGAGTCTAAGGCTTGGATTCCTCTAATTTCTATTTTCTATCTTTTGGATCATGCCTCTAAGGAGATCTGAGGTTCAAGAAAACACTTCTACCCTAACTAAGGGTCCTATGGACGAAGCTCTTAAAACTTTTAGTGTTCATACCTGGGCTAGGGTTGCATCATTCAACCATCTTCATGGAGTTCTACCTGTCCTCACTAGCCCGACTATGAGAGTAACCCTCATATTCCATCACCTCAAGGGGATTGTACTAATGCTGAATTTTGTCGGTCTATCAACCTCTTGACTCAATTTGTAGACTCTCAATCAGAGCGTCGTCCTCCAACTAATATTTCTTCTGAGGCCTCAAGAATTTGCCAATTTCTGAGGTTGATCCCTCCTATGTTTACATGTATGAAGGTTGAGGAAGATCCACAAGGATTCATTGACGAAATGGATAAGATCTTTCAAATCATGAATGCTTCAGAGTTTGAGGCCGTTCAATTTTCTTCCCACCAATTGAAGGATGTAGTGTAGCAATGGTGTGGAGGGTGTGAGTTGTTTATAGGTTTTGATTCTACGCTCATCATGTAGGAGGATTTCTCTAAGGCTTTCTTAGACCATTTTTTTCCTTAAGAGTTGGGGGAAGTAAAGGCGGAAGAGTTTGCAAACTTGAAGCAAGAAAGGATGTCTGTGCAGGAGTATACCTTGAAATCTATCATTTGTCAAGGTAGTCTATCGAGATGGTTTCTAGTATGAGGGATAGAATGCGTAAGTTTGTCTTGGGATTGTCCCATGAGTTAGTCCTTGAGATCAAGGAAGCTTTGTTGATTAAAAATATGGACATTTCTAGGTTGATTATGTATATACAATAAGTGGAAGAAGAGAAAAAAAAGTAGTTGAGTTTAGTGAAAAGAAGGGGAAAAAATTTAGGCATTTTTAGAAAAGTGATAAAGATGGTGGAAAGTGGCAACATAAGAAGTAGGGGAGTTTGAGTTCTTTCTCCTGGGATAGTGATCTCCCTTCTTACCTAAGGTTGTCGGGTGATCATCGATTTTAGTTTAGTGGTGGATTCAGTCACAGGGTGCCCAATTCTAGACTAGTGGTGCCCAGTCGGCTCTACCCATCCCTTCTTGCAGAATCTCTGATTAGAGTCATTGTGGTCAGTGTGAGAAGGGGAGAAACATATGTTTTAGTTATGGTCAGATCGGGCACATACAATATGAGTGCCTCTCTCTAGCAGCTTCTTGGGCCAATAGGTCTCTTATTACTACTCTATCCACCCCCGCACCAAAGGGTGCTATGTCTGCCTCTACTTTTATTTTTGGCATCGACGCTAGCCAGAATAGCTTGTATGCTCTTTCTACTCGCCAAGATTTTAAAGCGTATCCTAATGTTACCCCTGGTATATTAAGACTTTTCTCCCGTTATGTATATTGTTTACTTAATCTAGGGTCTACTCTTTCTTATATTACCCTATATATTATTATGCATCTTGATTATAGTCCCAAGAGTCAATCGGTTTCTTTTTTTGTTTCTACCCTGGTAGGAGACTCTGTGATTGCTAGAAGGGTCTATAAGAGGGGTGATATTTTTTGGTGGTAGAGATACTCTTGTAGACTTGATAGAGTTGGACATGGTTGATTTTGATGTCATTCTAGGGATGGATTGATTGTATTCGTGTTATTCTCCCTTAGATTTTTAGACCTATAGGGTCATGTTTAAATTCCCTAATGAGCCAGACAATGTAAGGTAAGGTGGTTCTTTAATTCCTAAGGGAAGGTTCATTTCCTATCTTAAAGCCCAAAGGCTTATTTCAAAGGGGTGTTTGTATTATTTGGTTCGAGTTAAAAATTCTAAATAGAAAAAGCCTTCTCTAGAATATGTTCTCGTGGTTAATGAGCTTCTCGAGGTATTTCCTGATGATCTTCTTGGTATTCCTCCCGATAGGGAAATTGATTTTGGGATTAATCTTATTCCGGACACTCATCCGATTTCTATCCTTTCTTATAGAATGTCTCTGCCTAAGCTTAAGGATCATTCTGAAGAAGCTCTTAGATAAAGGTTTTATCCATCCTAGTGTGACTCCTTGGGGTGGTCCCTTGTTGTTCATGCAAAGGAAGGATGGTTTCTTTCATTTGTGCATTAATTATCGTCAGTTGAACAAAGTAATCCTAAAGAATAAATATCCTCTTCCTAAGATAGATGATTTGCTTGATCAACTTTAAGGTGCAAAGTGTTTCTCTAAGATTGATCTTAGATCGGGTTATCATCAGCTTAAAATTAGGGGTGCGGATATCATTAAGGCTACCTTTAGAACTCGGTATGCTCTCTATATATTTCTTGTTATGTCTTTTGGGTTGATCAATGCCCTGGCGGCATTCATGGACTTAATGAATAGGGTCTTTCATCCATTCTTGTTCATGTTTATCATTGTCATCATTGATGACATCTTAGTCTATTCTAAGTATGAGGCAGATCATGTCGATCACCTCTATGCCGTGTTGCAAACTTTGAAGGATCATCATTTGTATGCCAAGTTCTCCAAGTATGAGTTTTGGTTAAAGGTCATAGCTTTTCTTGGTCATGTTATCTCTAGTGAAGGGATCATGGTAGATCCCTAAAAGGTTACAGTGGTTAACAAGTAGCCTAGACCTATGGCTCCAAATGATATTCAGAGTTTTATGGGTCTAGCTGATTACTATAGAAGGTTTGCAGAGAGATTTTCGACTATAGTCATCCCATTGACCAAGTTGACCCAAAGGAAGGTCAAGTTCTTATGGTCGGATGCGAGTGAGGGTAGTTTTGAGAAGTTGAAAGATAAATTGACTTCGGCTCTGATTTTGACCTTGTCCAAAGGTAATGATGGTTTTGTGGTATATTGTGATTCTACTCAAATTGGTCTTGGTTGTGCATTAATGCAACATGATACGGTGGTGGCCTATGCTTCTAGGCAATTAAAAGTTCATGAAAAGAACTACCCTACTCATGAATTTGAATTATTAGTCGTGGTTTTTGCATTGAAGATTTGGCGATGTTATCTCTTTGGTGTTCATGTTGATATATTTCTGATCATTAGAGTTTTCAATATATGTTTACTCAAAAAGAGTTGAATATTCATCAAAGAAGGTAGCTTGAGTTTTTGAAATACTATGATATGAGTCATCATTACCACCCCGGTAAAGCTAATGTAGTCACTGATGCTCATAGTTATTTATACATGGGGAGTTTAAGCCATGTGGATGAGGGCAGCGGGAATTGGTGAAGGACATTTGTCATTTGGTTAATCTTGGAGTTCAACTTGTGTACTCTGAGGATGGTGGTGTATTTGTGCATATGGTATCTCAGTCATCTCTTGTCGTTGAGATAAAGAAAAATTAAGTATTGGATCCTGACTTGATTAAGATCAAGAGTAATGTAGGTTAACACAAAGTTGTAGACTTTATGATTGGTGATGATGGTATCTTGAGATACCAAGGTAGGTTATGTGTTCCCGACGTCGATGGATTGAGGGAAAGGGTCATGGCCGAGGCTCATGAATCTCGTTATGCTATTCACCCCGGTTCCACCAAGATGTATCATGATCTTAGAAAGTTCAATTGGTGGGGTAATATGAAATAAGATGTGGCTAGTTATGTGGCCAAGTGTATGGAGTGTCATAAACTTAAAGTTGAGCACACAAGGCCCAAGGGTTTCTATCAAGATATTCCATTACCCGAATGGAAGTGGAAGGAAATTAATATGGATTTTTTTACTGGTCTTCCTCGATCTCAGCATCAATGTGATTCTATTTAGGTCATTGTTGATAGAATTACCAAGTCCGCTCACTTTTTGCCCATGAGGACTAATTACTCATTGGAAGATTATGCTAAGTTGTATCTTACAAATATTGTGAAGTTGCATGGTGCTCTAGTTTCGATCATCTCGGATCATGGTCCTCTATTTTTATCTCACTTTTGGAAGTTGTTCAAAAAAGGCTTAGGTACTAGAGTGTGCCTTACTACCAATTTCCACCCACAAATGGATAGGCAAGCGGAGAGGACCATCCAAACAGTAGAGGATATGTTGTAGGCTTGTGTGATTGATTATGGTGGTAGTCGATATGACCACTTGCCTTTGATTGAGTTCTCCTATAATAATAGTCACCACTCTATTATTAGCATGGCCCATTTTGAGTCATGGTATGGTAGGAGATATTGACCTTTTATATGGTGGTATGAGGTTGGAGAGGTTAAGTTACTTGTCCCCGATTTAGTTCACCAAACCTTACAGAAGGTGAAGGTAATTCGTGTTAGATTGAAACTATTTCTATGTTGCTAAAAGTCCTATGTGAATGTAGGGCATAGGGACTTAGAGTTTAGTGTTGGCGATTGAATATTCTTGAAAGTGTCTCCCGTGAAGAGAGCGATGCAGTTTAGTAAAAAAGGGAAGTTTAGTCCCCAGTATGTTGGTCCCTACTTTATGGTGAGGAGGGTTGGTAATGTTGCCTATGAGTTGGAGTTTCCTACTAGCATGAACTCCATTCACCCAATTTTCTATGTCTCTATGTTCTTGAAATATGTAGGTCATCCTTCGTTGGTTGTTTCCTTAAGGGATATTGATATCTCGAACTCTTTGCCCTATGAGGATGTCCTGGTGAGGATCTTGGATTAGTAAGTTTACCAATTGCGAATGAAATAAATGGCTTATGTGAAGGTTCAATGGAGGAACCAAAACTCTGAGGAATGTACTTGGGAGGCAGAAGAGGACATGAAGTCCAAGTATCTGCATTTGTTTCCCATTCTGGAAACTTGGGATGGGGGTATGCGTTAATCTCCTTACCTTTATTTATGTCTTTGATAGACAATGGGTTAAAGTCCCTAATTTTTTGGATTGAGTTATGCCTTGATTAGATAATGGATTAAAGTCCCCAAGCTTTAAATAGATTTAGGTCTTGTTAGACCATGGGTTCAAGTCCCTAATGCCTTGGAATTATATTTGTCCTTGTTGTTATGGGATTAGGTCCCTAGTACTTTGATTTGATTCATGCCTTTGATAGATAATGGGTTCGAGTCTCTAGTCCTTGAATTGAGTAAGTATCCTTGATAAGTCGATGGGTTAAAGTTCCAAAGTTGTGAAATAAGTAAGTGTTATGATAAGCGATGGGTTTGAGTCCAAAACACAATGAAATGAATAGTCGATCAATGATGATCATGATATGCAATGTATCTTTGTTGTATGCTTTGTAATAACTTCGTTAAAGGTTGGTTTGATGTGTGATAATGTGTTAACTTGTGTTTACTCTTTCCTTACCTGTCATTTGTGGATGAATGATCCAAGTGGGGAAGAATTGAAACACCTATACTTTGAGCCATTGAACAATTCCCTCATTTGGTGTCTATGAGATAGGTACGACTAGGGTCATGAGTTGTACCCCTTAGATAAAAGTTGTATATTCCTATCCCTCCCCTCTCGTACCCTAGGCAATGTGGTGAGGGTTACTTACTATCCTAGGTATGAGTGAGCCTCCAACCAATTATACCTTAAGGTATGAGTCGTACCAAGACCAATCGTATAGAGTGAAGTCTTATCTTGGAGTGGACTATTTTTTATACAGTGGATGGATATAGTTTAGGGAATGAGTCATACCCTTTGGATACGACTTAGTGGTGGGTATTCGTACCCTAACAAGTATGGATGACCTGGGAGAATCCTAGGGTACGAGTTAGGGTATCACTCGTACCCTAGGGTACGATTGACTCAAGTGAGTCATACCCAACATCGTGGCCAATCTTCAGCTTTTAGTTGAGTACCTTATGGTCATTTCCCTTACCCAAAACCCTATGTCCCTTCACTATATTAGTGTATATGGCCTCCTAAAACATATTTTGAGAGGATCAAACATTCCAAAACTCTATCTCAAACACTTTTTGGAAGAATTGGAGGCTAGGGTTCGAGGGTGTTCCTCTAGGAGAAAGAGGAGTCTTGTTTCTTGGGTGTATCAAGTTATTTAAGGCATTTAAATCTTCCCATTGATAAATAACTCAAAACCCATGTAGTTTACACTTGATTAGTAAGTGTACATGGTGATTTTGAAATCAAATAAAAAGGGTTTTGTTGCCTAATGATGAATAATGTTGACTTTTGTTTAGACTTGTGTTTATACATGTTATTGAGGATGTTTTACACATGTGGGTGCTTTTTGTATGTGTTATAACATGTGAGTCTTGAGTAAGTCTAATCTTGATGATTTCTGCCATGAAAATGGCCTTGGTAAAGGAATACACTCAAGGTGTTTGTGAAAATGTCTAAGTAAATTGTCTAGTCTTATGTTGGTGATATTTTGAACTAGGGAAATGGCTCAATAAGTATGAATAGTTGATAAATGATAATGTAAAGGTATTACAAGCCATGTACGTTGAAATTGATGACCTTTTTGGTTGATGATTAATGAAGGGTTAAAGTCTCTAAACATAAATATGAACTTAAATTGGGTGTTGAACTAAAATATGGTGAGAATGTGGTATAAGATTGATAATGATATATGAATGGTTTGTGAAGGTCTTGAAGACTCTAAATTGAATTGTATGATGAATTTAGTTAAGGCATTGGCCTGTTGAAATGGCTAAGCAATGAAGGCTCCTGTGGGGGCCACATAGTCATGTATAGTGTTGAATTATCTAAATAAGTTAAAGTCCTTAAGTGTGAATTGAATATATGATGATGTTTGGACTAAGGGTTAGATTCCCAATGCTAACTAATGATAGTCATAATATCTTAAGGTTAGAGTCCATTGCCTAATGAAAGTCCTTGAGGTTAAAGTCTTTTTCCTAATAAAATTTCTTGTGGTTAAAGTCCTTTGCATAATGAGATCCCTTGAGGTTTAAGTGCCTCACCAAATTAAATGGATTAGGTTAGAGTCCCCTATCTGATACACCATGAAGTTATAGTCCCTTGCCTAATATGTGGGAATATGGTTAGAATCCCTTTCCTAAATGAATGTGTGTGGGTTGTTAAGGTCCCTTGCTTAAATGGATGTGTATATGGTTAGAGTCCCTTGCATAAGGAGTGTATACATGGTTAAAGTCCTTCGTCTAAGTAATATGTGTATGTGGTTGAAGTCCCATTCCTAATAATAATTGTTTGAACCTAAGTGTGGAAGGTCGGAGTCCTCCACTTTATGTCTCACAATTGAGTGCTTTGAGAATAGTGTTAAGACTTTCTTACTTGTTTGGCATGTGACACACCTAAATGTATGGATAAGGTCATGAATGTGGTTGAATATGATATATTGACTTCTTGTTGATTGATGATGTTATTTTATCCTTATCCTTGAGTTGCATGCTAGCGGTCCAACCGCAAACCATCTCCAGACGTTATGCCCCCATGCGACATAAGGGTTGGACCATCATCTTCTCTTCCTATATAGTTACTAGGTGATCAAAGTGGTTTGTGAATTAACTTTTGAGCGGTGAGCTTCCTTACTTCGAAAGACATTCATTCTTGGTCTCCTAAATTTTTTACTTAGTTTTATGTTGACTTGGTTTGGCTATTGTCGGGGGCTTGTCCCGACATATAAATTTCGAAAAATTGATTTGTATAGAGGTATTATGGATGTTTGTGGACTTGGTTATATTGGTTAGTTAGATGAATCCAATGAAGTGTTTAGACATGCTTAAGTCATGACTTGTAGTATGTTTTCTGCTATCTCATTATATGGTTGGAATTCATCTGACCCTTGTGATTTATATTGATGATTAGGTTGGGTTTCTGGGGCAACCTACAGGTCATGTGGGCTTGAGGTTCCCATATGACATGGGATGTTTTCGGGTCGTGTCATTACCCATGTAAGAAATCTCAAAAACTCCTTTGTAATAGCCCAATCTGAGCTCTCAAGCGCCAAAAATGGTGAAAATGGGTTTTGATTCTAAACTTAGGTGGAAATCACGAAAAATAAAATTGGACTTCTTGGGAATTGGGAAAATAGAGTTCTAAATTAATATATAATGATTATACGAGAAAAACACTTCAAATATCATCAAAATCAAAGATTCCTAGCTCCCAAAATGTCAAAAAAAAAAGGATTTGATTTTGATCTTAATCAATAGTGATAGTTGAGAATGAAACACAAAGTTCACTTTTGCATCTTGATCAAAAAGTTAAATGGTCTCAAACATGGTTAAAAAATTTCTTTCACGACGACACCAGCACCAGCAATTTCAAAAACTTATTTTTATCCCCAAAACTGATTTGAAACCTTATCAACATGATCCAATAGTGCAAATTAATTTCAATAACTCTTTTGGATCCAATGGAATCATCAAAACTTTCATACCAGATTGTTCAACTAAATGTAGATCCCACACCCATAGTTTTATTTTTCATACAATTCGCCCAATAGCCCAAAATGAGTCTGGAAGCCTCGGGACTGAACCTTGGGTCCCTTTACCCTAAAATCAACTTTTTGGAGTTGATGTTGCTATTATAATTCTTATTTAAGGTCATATACTAGGAATTTTTGCCTAAGACTAAATCCTAAATAGTGAAAGATCCAAAATAAGAAATGAGCCTAAAATCCAAACGAATTATCCAATATCTAAACTGATAGTTCCAACAAATCATAAATAACTTGTAGCCACTATGCAAAAACATGAAATACCTAAAATTAATGAAAATTGAGGAAATATCCTGGAGGGTGATCATAATGTCAAAATTTCAATAGTTGAAGGCATCACTATCTTAGGCTTTTACCCAAGTAGCATGGGGTAGGTGGAATCCCATGAAAATTAGCAAGGACCACCTTACAAGGCTAAATACTCTTAGGTTATTGATATAAAAGTATTACCATTAAGGTAAACAACCCCCAAGAGTTAAATAGAACATAAAAGTGTGAGCTTCCAAGTAGTGGGAGGAGTCAGGCTCTGACTGCGTGTCTATTGATGAATGGATCGGAGACTCATAGAAATTGGATTTGATAAGGAAAACCACCAGAGCCATAGCGAATATGATTCTTCATAGGGAAATTTTCACTACTTATAAACTCAAACCTGGGTGATCTATCCTTGACCAGGAAAAAGCTTGAGTGAAACTAAGTGGAGGTATAATCGACTGATATTGAAGAATTAGTGGGTGAGTTATGGTTAGGGGTGAAATACAACTCGCACCTAGAGCTAGTTGTTTCTCCTAGAAATGCATTGAGGCTTAGCAGTTGATTGTATATCTGGGGTAAATTATGATTTTAATGCGGGCCACAAAAGAGGTACCAAATTAAGGCAAACTCAAAATACAAGATACGACCTCAAAACAACAGAGGGGCAAGGTCAACTAGTGAGATGATGGGGGATAAGATTCATCATCAAGAAATAAAGAGCATGAATCACCAGTTAAGGCCCCTAAATTACCGCCAAGTTATAAACAAGGTAGGAGTGCGGAGACGGCCAACGGGTTTGCCTATAAGGAACCTCTCTTTAAAGAGTGCATAATAGCTCACTGATTGAGCGCTTTTTTGTAGAAGATGAATGGGGCTAAGCATTCTACCAAAGATGTGGGATGTCAAAGTACATCAATGGATATATTTAAATTCCTTGTCCTCTCTTTCCAGTATTTTTCAAAAAACAACAATTTGGAATAGAGAATATGTACCAAAGAAAGGTCTAAATGTTATAATCATTTTTCCCATTACTATTTGATATATTTCTTTAGTGAATTAGGTGAAAGAGAGGAAAGGGGGGGATTTGAACCCTCGATAAACAAATTCATACATATAAATTCCAATACTATGCCTAAAACCACTCAGTCATCTATCCTACATAATGATTATTATCCAAAATCTGAGTGAATAGTGAGTCAGTCGTAAATAATTATTGATTGGATTGTACGACCAGTCCATTCTAACTAGAAAAATCCTAAATTTGGCAATCTCATTTTCTTTTTTGGAATATCCTCGTTCCTTGGATTATTATTGGGACACATATATCAAAAGCTCAGTGTGAAATTTGAGTGAGGTATATCTTTCCTTTTTCAAATTCAAAATGTTCATAATTGAGGTTACATAATATTGGAGCCAGAAAGAAAAAATGAAATCTAGAAAAGTATTCTCTAAGGGTAATGTAATTGAGTGAAATTCATTTTGTAACGTACAAGAATGGAATTCCATTTGTGTATGTATTCCCTATAAAAAGAAATATCATACTCTATTCCATTACATACATTGATTAGGTTGAAAAACTAGACCTAGTCTCTCTAGGAATCTTGAATGTGCCAATAAATAATGAATTGTACTAATCCACATATTTCTCTATCCTCTATAAAGGATAAGAGAGTGACTGCATCCTTTTTCCTTCTATATCATTTTTGGTTTCCCAAGGATAGCGGTAGCTAGATCAAAGCCCATTTTCATCTCTCTCTATGAATGAGACTGGTGGAGAAGTATAGTGATAGGAAGAAGGATTTTCACATGGTGTTTATCGACTTAGACAAGGCCTATGATAGAGTTCCCAGAGAGGTTCTTTGGTGGTGTTTAAAGTCTAGAGGTGTACCTATAGTGTATGTTAGGGCGATTAAAGATATTACGATAGATCCAAGACTCAGGTTAGGACTAGGGGAGGGGACTCAGAGCATTTTCCCATCTTGATGGGGCTACATCAAGGTTTGACATTTATCTGTTTCTTTTTTCTTTGGTGATGGATGTTTTGATGTTCACATTCAAGGTAAGGTGCCCTATTATAACTTTTTACGGTTGTTGTAGTCTTGATTAATGAGACATGTAGTGGAGTTAATGCTAAATTGGAGGTTTGGAGGCAAACTCTTGAGTCTAAAAGATTTAGGTTGAGTAGGTACAAGACAGAATATTTAGATTGCAAGTTCAGCGAGGTGTCTCATAAGTCTGAATTGGTTGTTAAGCTTGACACTTATTCTATAAGTAAGAGAGATAGTTTCACGTATCAGAGGTCTATGATTCAGGAGAATAGAGAGATTAACAAAGATGTAACTCACATATTGGGGTAGGGTGGATGAAATTGAGTCTCACCTATGGAATTGTGTGTGACAAAAAGAGACCTTCCAAACTTAAAGGCAAGTTCTACAGAGTGGTGGTTAGTTCGGCGTTGTTGTATGAAGAAGAGTGTTTGCTTGTTAAGAAGGCCTAGATCCAAAAATAATGGTGGTGAAAATGTGAATGCATAGATAGATGTGTGGGTGTACTAGGAAATATAGTATTAGGAATAAGGTTATTCAAGATAAGGTGGGAGCGGCTTTGGTGGAATCCAAGATGAGGAAAGCGAGGTTGAGATAGTTCGGTCATGTGATGAGGAGGGGCACAAATGCCCTTGTGTGGAGGTATGAAAGGTTAGATAGGGATGGTTTCAAGTAAGGTAGAGATATATCGAATAAATATTAGAGGGAGGTTATTAGACATGATATAGACCAGCTCCATCTTACCGAGGACATGATCCTAGATAGGAAGTTGTGGAGGAGGCGAATTAGGGTAGAAGGTTAGTCTGAGTTTAGGATTTTATATATTTTGGTGTGTTACTTGGAGTATCTTGTTTATGGTATTATTGAATATGCTAATTTCTATTATACCTTGTTCTTTTACAATTCCTACTATTACTATTCCTTACCTTAAATTGTTTTATTTTGAGTCGGGGGTCTATCAAAAATAGCCTCTCTACCTTACATTTGGGTTAGTGGTATGGACTGCATACACTTACCCTCCCCAGATCCCATTTGGTGGGAATATACTGGGAATGTTATTCTTGTTGTTTTTTTGAATGAGAGAGAAAGTCAGAGGAAAAAATATGTTCTTTCTTTGTGAGATTTGAAAGTGGAGAATTCATACCATTATATGGATACATATGATCAAACATAAAGCAATGCTCTCTTGGCAGAGTTTAAGGCAGCAAGAGACTTTAGGGATTGTTAGAGCTTCAGGGAATAATTAATCAAAACCAAAGATAGATCAAGATAGCTTTCCTACCAAGATGATAGGAGAAGAGTTGAAGGAAAAAATTTGCAAAGTAGATCATGCACCTATCGTGTGACTTATCGGTCCTAAGCAATGTCTTGCATGAAGCAACCCACAACAAAAAATATCCACTTTATGTTATGGGAGCACCAAAATGCAACATCAATCGAATATGGGTATCAAATCCTAATGTTGAGATGTCCAGTTGATTCCTGGGCTTGATGAATAGATGGCCACCTTTTACATTAGAAGACCAAAAGGCCTAGGGCATTGCAGAAAAAACCAATGTGAATGAGTGTAAGATTTATTGCTAGAACATGATTAGTTCTGACCATACTAGGTGTTTCCATGATAATACGAGAGGCCATGTGGTGACAATTAGTAGGTTGTTACTGAGAATTCCAAGTCACATGGAAAAGGAGGTCAAATGGAAAGGCAAGGCCATACACCCGTTTGGCTCCTCACGAAGTGTATCTCATATCCAAACATCTAATTGGGGAACAGGCAAATGCTCATGAAGATTCGGTAGCAAGGGAAGTACTACAAGGTTGTATGCCTATGGGTGAAAGATTCTTCAAAAAAAAATTGGGCAGACTCAATGACCTGGGACCTTGTCTTAGTAATGAATGAAAGGAAGTTATTTTATCTTTCTCCTTCAGTAGCTTATGTTGTGGCCAGCCTTATAAATCCTGCTAAGCCTCGCTTCCCTCTCCCTTCAGTTATATTGTGGAAAATATTTGTCGGCATTCTCTAAGTGACTTGACATAGTCTACGAAGATTTACTTTTCTTGTTATTGGCCTATAATGCCACCCTTCATTTTCTTGCCTCTTTTAGCTCAAAATTCCTAATTCCTATTATTTAGTTCTAGAAACTAACCTCTATAAGATCACCCTTCGGTTCTCTCTTCCAGCACAAGAGGACAAGCATTTTGTAAGACGTCTCAGCCTAGGAACCCTATTCTCCATTGGTACTTTAGTAGATCTTCACAAATTAATAGCGCTACTTCATCCTTAACTACAACTATATTATGCAAGCCCCATCGATACCTATCTATAGAGTCAAATTCAAATAAAAAATAGTGATGACTTTGTATATTTATGGATTGATTCAGCTAAACTCCATCAAACTCCTCAACCAATATCAACAATATGTTGTGAGCACTTAATCTTGGTTTATAATTGTTTGAATGTTATGAAAATAACCAGCATTTACAAAGGGAATTGAAGGTTTCCTTATTTAGTAGTACAAATGTAGTTCTACTGTTAAGATGTTTAATATTAATACAAATTATGTTATGTTGTAGAGGATAGAATAGAATGTTTTTTTACTTTACTTTGATTTTATGAGAAGGACTTAAGTATCTAAGTTTCCAAAGGTAAACACTTTCGTCGTCTATAGGCGAAGGGATGAAAGCTCGACGAAGGCTAATGCTATAGTAAGAAAAAAGTAGGTTAAAGTTATGAAGTCACTTAGTCATATACTATAAAAAGGGGAAGGAGTTGGTATGCAGTCACATCAGTTGTTGATATAGACTAGGCTATAAGAAATGTATTCTTAAACTATGGATAGAGACTACACTAAAAAGAAGAAAGCCTGAATGAGAAAAAGAGTCAAGGAAAGAAGTAGGTTCTCAAATAGCCCAATTGAATAGGAGGGTAAAGGATTTTTGCAAAAGTCTTTTTTGTCTTCTAAATGCATTTTTTTATTTATAGAGAGGGGGCACCAGGTTCTTAGAAGGAGATGTATGAGATATCTCATGTATGGTTCGGGAGCTTAGCCCCTGCATAAGGGGTTAGGTCAATACTTATATAATATCAGATCATGGAGGAGGGTGATATGGTGATGAATTATGATTGATAGAAACCTTCGACTATCAACTTATTTTTACCTACCTAAAATTCCCATACAGACTAAGACCTTATGGACACAGCGAAGAAAGGCCGAGTGGAAAGGGGTAATCATCTGGCTTTTTCTTTACTATGCGTTTTGCTTCTCTTTATTTTTAGATGAAAGATACCAAATTAGAGTGAAAAGAAAGGGAAAGAAATATAAAGGATAGTCCCTCCCACAAACTACTACTACTAGAAAATGGTGAGACCATTAATGAAAAATGGACCAAGGAGGATCCTTCCGTCAGGATAAGGAGAAGTCAATTTTCTTTGAAGACCGAGGAACGTAGTGTCAGACAATTATGACACTCAAAAGAAGTCTTGCACAAAACAAATACCTGTTGTGAGTAAGTGAAGAGGAAAGATCTCCAGATATTCTTATCTCATTACATTCCATTGGCTCAACCAATAACCAATGGTGAAAACTCAAAAATGCATAGTTTATGGTAGAACCCTTTTTTGCCCAAGTTGTTCCAAAACCTAGAAAAAAGTGATATTTTTCACCATTTGCTTATAGTGCAGGTCCCACTTATATATTGTATTTGCCCACAGAAGCATGAGACAGGTAGGAGTTGTTACTTTCTTGGGACTCCATGGACCCAGATCTGCTTGTATTATATAGTCAATACCGATCTACTTTAGTAGATCATATGGGTGTCTAAAAAAAACTAAGTTGGATGAAATAGAAACATCCCTTTTTTGTTTCTATGTACCTAGTTCATATCTTGTTTTCGTGTGTTCTTTGAAGGAATTTGATCTGGAAATATAACATAAATAACTATAGCTAGAGAGTCAAATAAGCTGAGAAGAGAGAGTTTGAGTCGGGTCAGACAACATACATCTTGGTTTTCCACCACCACTAGAGATCGGACATATATATAATGTTTCTCCTAAAAAATATATTCTTATATATAAATTTTGAAAATAGTTGCAAGACCAAAACTAAAACCCTTCTTTTATTATTGTTCCTCCCAGATATATGGCTTACATACATGGCTCAAGATTCTTGGAAAATAATTGAATCGAGGGTTCAGAGAAGAACTTGTGAACTAATCGAGACCAAAATTGAAAAAGAGATATGAATAGAGAAGAATAACCAATTGATGAAAGAACATGAAGCCATTCTATTTCAATATAGGTACGAGAATTGATTAGGGGAAATAAAGTAGGTAAAGTAGTTGGATTTTTCAAGTTGTTCCAACCATTATAGGATGTGATTCTAATAGTTAAATAAGAATGGATACCATAAAAAATAGTCAAGACCGGGCAACCTGATGGAATGTTTGACCTATCCATTTCGGATCGACTGAATTGGTACGAAAGTAGTAACATAGGAAAACCAAGAAAAACATGACTTATTTGAATAACCAAGTGACCTACTTATTGTAGAAATAGGGTTTTTGGCAATAAATAACACTTAAACAATACAACTCAAGTGTATCATTTTCTTTATTATTTCAAATAAAAACTTCAAATGGAAAAGAAAACAATAGTGCAATCCGAATTAGACCTAAATATGAATGATATGAAAAGTCTTTTTCAAAACCAAGCATTAAAAGGGTTACAATAATATACGAAAGGAAAAATTCATGGTTGGTGTGGAGAGAAAGATCTTTCTATGATATAGTTCAAGTAAGATTCTCCTTATTTCCTTATTTCTTTATAGTTCATTCACCTAAAGACTGGTTCTAAACATCGTGTAACATCATCTTTAACCAACCTCTACCGTACTTTTGGTGCGACCACTAAAGAATTGTTTATACACTAAAGAGCTACTTATATGCATTTACTAAAAGAGTAACTTTCATTAGTCCAACATGAAACTAAAGAAGAGAGATATGACTAAGGAGACATGTAAGCAGACTGTGCATGCTAGAAAGAAGAAGAGATATGTTTACAATTACTGCCATAATAAAGCTGCTCTCATCATCTAAAAAGGCCTATCACTTTGTTCATAACTTCTTATATTAGGCTTCCAACTGAGCAACATAGCCTTTCCCCCACCACTAGCAGAAGCTAAGCACGCTAAGAAAGGTTTATTTTGTTGCCCTTTTTGTGAAGCAGTCCACCAGCAGTAGAAGAGAGAGTTACCATACATATAAGAGTCTTCCATCTTTTATCTTATATCCTAACACGAAGGGTATCCTTTCAAATTAGTATTGTAGATAGAAGAAAGTACTAAATATATAAGGAGTGGATGAGTGAGTGAGTCCATACCTGAGCAATTTTGATCACCTAGAAAGCCTTTTATTTGGTTGGTAACATTACCAAAGCGTATCATCGGATTTTACTATGAAGGAAGGAAATCAAAGTAAAAGGGCACTATCTTTTGCAAGGCAATGATAGTTGGCCCTCTATTATCTTCTATCTGGTAGACTTAGTAAAAGGGCCCTGACTTATTTCCAAAATTGAAGTTTGATTGTGTCTTCCTCTTTCTTAGGGGGAATGGGGATCAAGTTTATTGCCAACTGTCACCTATCCACCCCAATATCTTTTTACTATCTATTTATTTTGGATATTACCAAACTTAGCCTAGCCTTAGTAATTCACACTAAAGTGGACACCCAACTATGGAAAAGCCTCCTTAAGCATGGGTTAGGTTAGTCAATCCAGTTTGAGAAGCATTCATTAACAAAATCGCCATAGGAATTCCTACTTTTAAATAGAGTGAAAGAGAACTAATCAACAAAAAAGAGGCCCTACTCACTACAAATAAATATGCCACAAGATTGAACTGCACTTTTGCCTCTCCTACAACAAGTTGAATGCTCCCACTACGTAATGATTCTTTCAATCATGTACATAAGTAGGACCCTCCGTTCTAATTGATATATCATTCAAAAAGAATCCATTTACACCAGGAACATTACTCTTTCCCTTGCCCAATTGTTTGCCTTTCTAACTTAAGTAATGGTGATCGATTGAAGACTAAAGCTTCATAAAATGTTAATGAAGGGCCCCAAATTGAGGGTTCGGTCAGTAAAAGGGATGAATTTATCTCCCCAAAAGAAGAATAGACCTACTCTCTAGTCGACTATTCCCGTTGATCATATAACTGGATAAGAACATGTCACATTAGAGGTGAACAATCAGAGGTGGCCTCTAATCACCACGGTGAGTATGGTCCCTGTTTTACTGGTCTTAACTATGAATATTAATTTAGAAATAAATGTTGGGATCTTTATTTTACGCTAAACTCATTTTTAACATGCTAAAACTTTTTATTTCTTTGAGCCTCGAGCTTGTGGTCCTTCTTTGAGTATAGGTTCAACTGAATAAATCTATCAAGTCAAGGAAAATGTACATAGTAACAAGTATGGTTCAGCATCCATTTATCATTCTCGCTTAGTGCCAAAATAAAAATGCCTACCACATACTATACTGGAAATTTGACCAGTCATTCTACCTTTGTCGAATTAAAACCAATATCACTGCATTGCGCTTGAATAGTTGAGCAGTCGCCAGGAAAAAAATTTCATGCATAGATATAAATTCATTCATTGTACGTAGTCTATCCTCACAACCCATTGTAGGTTGGAAAAAAGTCAATATAGTTTGGTAAGATAAAATTGGACAAATAAAAGAGAGTGCTCAATTGGAACAATGGCAAACAAATACTATAATTACATAAATATATACTCATCCCCTTATCCTTAAGGCTTTAAGGTAAACTGTGTGGCAGCTAGAAGGAAAGATGACCTCCTTCTTTAAAGTCAATAAAAGAAATTTGAGTATCCCATGTTGACCATCTTTTTTAGATAGAATCTTCAAAGAGTGGAAATAACTAGCCTTACTAATAAATGTTCTTGTTAAGTAAGGACGGAATTCAAGCTCAAGCCCCTTATATAAGTAGGTCGCTTGAGAGTATCTTTCTCATATCGATCAAGACTTTATTTGAGATTAAAATAAGGGGTTAGAAGTAAGGGCATAATAGCTATGTTAAAGCCATTGTGCCTTAGCGCATCCCTTTTCGTGCGGGAGTGTATATGCCCGATCTTATATTTTCTTTTATTTTCTCTATAATACAAGCCTCATTTAAAGCCTTGTTTCTTTAATATAATGAGAAGAAGTAGGTCTGGCCTCTTTTCCATACAAATCCTTACTTACTACTACGTTATTTTTTTAGTTGTATAGATTAGTAGGTAAAGCATTGAGCTTTTAACCTAATGGTCGTAGGTTCAAGTTCTGTTATACCCAAACCTTATACTCTACTATGAATAAAGATGCATAGTAGCCTTCAAAGATGACTTTTTGGCCTTCTGACTTGCTTCGATGACTTTGTATTTTATGTGATAAGGGGGTTAGTTGCTCCAACTGGAAAGCAATAGGAAATCTTGAACTTGACATGCTCATCTAAACCGACCTTAAAAAGCAATCAGAAAGCAAAGTCCTTCCTACCAGTCCAATATTCAAAATATAGTAAGTGTGACCTATGTGGTTTCTGAGTAGCGGCATTTAATCATTCCCAATGCTTAGATTAAGTAGAATGTAAGTGTGACCAAAATCTTAATTTTTCCCCTCCCAGTATTTGAATCATCGATATAGAAATTGAATATCTTGCTGATAATTGGCAAGGACCCACATTCATTTGACAAGCAGTTAATTACCTAAGAGAAATTGGAGATAAGTATATTTGCATATCCTTAGGAGACTAAAATCTCTTAGCAAACTCGATGGTCCTATTCTCTAATATTATAGATTTTGTACCGAGATTATTACCCCATGTTTTTCCAGTGGATTTTTATACCACTCATCCACTTTCTGTTCTTAAGTAAGGATTTCCATCTCTCAAGAAAAAGAATATGTTAACCGTTATTGATAATTGGCAGAGTTATTTTTCCTTACGCCAGAGGAGATTGGTATTGGAAAAGTCGCATTCAACGCTATCTTTTTTGCCTTTTGGATAGTAATTTCATCAGCCATAAGGTGGTCTATCACCTCAGTTAAGGAGAAAATCAATTTTGTTATTATTCTTTATCATAAGCTAATTCATTTTCCCTCTAGTAGCAACAAGAAACACTTTTAAGAGTAAATTTCCCAGAATAAAGACGTAAAAATAGGTATCGGTAAAGGAAAAAACCTTATTCTACTGTGGTTGAAAACTAGTCCGGGTGTTTGTAGCCAGAAGTAACCAATCTCTGACTACAACTACCCTCTCATCCACCCTCCTATTTTTGGGATTTTACTGAGAGGGCTATGTGGTCAGATACACCTAAATTTTGATGTTTCATATCCTTTCAGCAGTGATGGTAAATCGACTAGTGCCATTATGAAATTTGTCCTTGAAAATGCACCTAATAACTAATGTTCAAATTAAATAAAGGCATCAGTATCTAACAACCACCTTAGTGTGGTATTTATATCCCACCCTACCTCCATGTCATAGCATTTCAAGAGTAGACCAAATTTTATAAGATTTTGATCTTTATTTGATATTTTCCAGGATCTACTACACATAGGAACATCCATTTGTTGATTAATAGTTACTTCTGGTGATAATGTAACAATATGGTACCAGGAAATCCATTTGAGCCAATATTTTATCCAATTGTGTAATATTGTTTGTTCAAGGATCTGTCGTTCATCATCAAACACCAACTCTTCAAGAAAGCATCGTATCTCCTTAGGTTTGAATTCCTTTCAGAGTTAAGTAACTAACTTTCCCTTTAAATTTAGATTGAGAGGTTTTCCTCTTCCAATCCAATTCGTCACCAACATATATGATTGATTCTTATTCTTTTTTAAGTGTATTAAAAAAGAAAGTACGTAAAATAAATTGAAACAGAGTGAGTATATTCTACCTTTCTGTTAACTGCTAATCAAATTTGATTATAACTTCAAATAAAAAATGCATAATTTCTATAATTATATTGATTGTTGATTCTTCTCTTTTAATTAGGACCATTGGGCTACAAAATTTTAGGTGTTTTTGAATAGCAAATGAATCTTTATGTGTTGTAGTTAGTGTTTGGATTAAGATCCAATGGTAATTTTCAATGCTTATATGTTTTGTGGAATTTAATGTAAGTTGAATAGTCAAGTTTCTTTTTCTTTAATTTGAAAATTTATTACTGAATAATGATTGAATATAAATAGATTAGGGTACGTAAAAGGAGTATTTTCTTACACATTTCTAATCTATATCTCTAGTATATTAAAGTGTCAAAGGCCTCAGAAATATTTTTAAAACTTTTTTCCTTTGATTAAAAGACTCCACTCTAGACAAAATTATTTGTTTACATATTTCACTATTTTCTTTAAATTATTATTTAATTATTTTATAATATTAATTCATAAAATACATGGTAAAACCCTAATAAAATAAGGACTTTTATTTAAACAATATAAGACTCCTAGTGTATATGGTAAAAATAAGGACTTTAAAATTATAAAAAGACTCCTACCATAAATGATAAATTAATAGGAGAATTGATGTCGGTAGTTTTTTTCTAAGATATATGAAAGAATCGGGATAAAATATTAGGAGAATGATCTCAAAATATTAACTATAATAAGACATGGAATTTGAATACTAAGAACATAAATAAATTATGTAAAAGTATCCAGACTTTGACTAATTAATGGCCAACAAAATATGTCCAATCACGTTGTTAACTCTAGTTCGAGAGCATATATAGTCATATAAAGGTTTAACTCCAACACATTATTGTATTATAGTGTGTGTGTGTGTGTGTATATATATGCACACACATATATATCATACTTTATAAATTAAAATTACATTAAATTTCGTTATTTTGGTCATTTTCTCATTATTTTCAATTTGGTGTTACGCTAGTATAGCTTCTCGCTTTTCCTTAAGTATATACAAAATTAATTATTTGTCATGTATGTTGCTTAATTTTATGTAAAATTCAATATGATATAATTTTTAGCTACAACTTCAATTTAATTGCTATGACGTTTTTTCAATGTTTTTTGTTGGTTTTTTCTACTTAATATATGTGGTAGATGAATGTTCAGTGGATTTTAAGGAATTTTTGTGTAAAGGAAAGGTTTAATCATATTGTTAATAATGATTAATAATCCCTAAATTTATTTAGTGTATATACATATCCAGTCGGGTAAAAAGGGTAAAATATAAAATAGTTTTTAGTTGGACCGCATAAAAGAATTATATTGAGAAAAAATTTTAACTGTGATAAGAGTATATCCGCGTACTCCTTTTTCATGTATGAAGTGATGTTGTGTGGCATCACTGTGACTAATGTACATATGTTGTTGGTGGTGCTTCTGTCAATTTCAAATCATATGTCCACCTCTGTGGGTGACCTACTTACTTGGGGGAGGTTATTTTTGATAGCTTCGGCACGGAAGGACAGAGGCAGCTGAAATTATGGTATTCAAACATTTTTGGTTCACAATAAACATTTTCCTTTGTATCATCTATCTAGAAGTCCTCCATCACTCAAAATTCTAAGTGTATCTAGCAGTGGGGCCCATCAACCTAACTAGTTTGTTTTAATTTCCAATAAAAACCCTTTTGGAGTTGTTAAATTGCCCTAGAGATGAGAGAACCTTATATTTGGAATGTTTCTTTTCAAAAGTTCCCAGAATTCATGTTGATAATCTCTTCTCTTAACCCTTGGAAAGTTGTGTAGTCTGTTTGTTTAGTAGTATTTTATTGTTCCAGTGTGATCATTGTTAATTACTTCTCCATCTCAACCTACAATCTGAAAATGTGCAAAGATGTATATGGTTTGTTTCTATAGTTACACAATGCTACTATCTTTTTCCATAGAAAATATTCCATATATTTCTATTTTACTATAATTAGTTGGGAACTTGGAATTTAAATTACCTATACATAGGAAATAAGTTTGAGAATAGATGGTAGAAAACAAGCTCTGGCATAACAACTAAGAAAAGAGAGGGAGAAGGGTTCTGTAATACCCCAGGTCTTGGACTCTGAAAATTCTTGCATGTTGACAATACTTCCTAGGTAACATCTCATATGATAGTCGTTATCACTCTTCACGAGTCATATGGTTCCACTCATTACCTCATCTGTGAAGTGTGCCCAGGCTACTGCATTGATCACGGTTTATCCCCACAAGTCGTAGACTGAGGTCACGATTCGTGGTGAGGAACTCATGACCATAATAGTGAAGGTGCCCAAGGTTTCTGCCCAGGACATGAGTCCAGAAAACAACTGGTGAATGTTCCCTGACCTATAACGACTGGGAGATATTTTCCTACACATTTTTAATTAAAGGCGTTTAGGTCTTTTTTCTTCTTTTACATTTTACCCATTACTTAAAACACTTTGAGGGTCCCTTTTAACATCAATCATCAAATCAAATACTACTCCTTTCATCATAAACTCCACAAGGCAAGAGGAGGTTAGGGTTTTCATGAATTAATCATCTAACTCCAATTTTGATTCCTCTTCCAATATTTTTGGTGTTTCGGGCATGTCTCTCTTCCCTAAATTAATTTTATATAAAAGCATGTATTTAATTATTACCTATGTGAAGTTAATTGTTGGGTTTTAAAATTGGGTTGAGGAATTTGAATAGTTATTACTTAAATTATTTTCCCATGGTTTTGAACTTATCACTCATGTTTTATCTTATGATTTTTGAACTAAATAAGTGCATGGGTATGGGAATTGGACTGGGAAATATGGGTTTCCCTAAATTTAGGGATTGTGGTATGGAATTTATATGAGCCTCAACCCAGTTTGTGAAATTGGTTTTGACACATGGATGTATGCACAAATTAACTCACTCTTGGATCCTTGCATTGCATAAAAGGTTAATGAACTTAAAAATGATTTTGAGGGGCCTTGGTTATCATAATTTAGTTTTAAATTGGAAGTTGGGGAGTGAATTGGTTTAATTGGATTAGAATGGCACAATTGAACTTGGTTTGCAAGCATAATTAGTATGACAATACAAATGGTATATGCCTTAATAAAAGATTCCTTAGTTTATGGTTGGTATTATTTGGTAAATGATTTTAATTTGGGATTAAATAGGATTGTGTAGCTCTTCGTGAAGGTAGAGGTCCTGGGAGGACCAATACTGAAAACCATATTTACCCGCATTGGGGTCTCTATGACCGTATGTGTAGTTTAGACACTATATATATTTTGGAATGGCTAGAGCCTTAGTATCTCTGGCTTTTCCTCAGATTTTCTTAGTTTGTGCGGCTAACACTTGCTAGGACCCTTTCAGCAGGAGGAGCTAAACCCATATAGCTCGTGGGTTCCCTTAGGATGGATAGAGCTACACAGTCGAGGTTAATGGGTTTTAAAACTCTTGTGTTTATAACCTTGTACCCTGCCCCTACATTATATATATACGCATATGAATGTGTGCATATGGTTTTGATTTGTTTTTGAGATGGCATTATTTTATCCCTTTCCTGAGTTACATTCTAGTGCTTATCCCACTGATCATCCCTGGACACTACATCATTTCATGATGTAGGGTCTTAGGGTTCTTTGTTTACTCATGCGCAGTCTTAGGTGGAGTAGATATCAGTTGAGCTGTTATAAAGTCGTGAGCCTCTATCATTCGAAAAGCTTTACCATTTCATTAGATTTATTTTAAAATTTTGGGAATTGAAGAGTTCTATTGTCATGGCCAGGGTCATGTCCCGACCTAATTTGGTGTTCCGATTTTTAGAGGTTTTGTGGAAAAAGTGTGGGTTGGTTATATTTTATGAATTCTTAGAACCTTTCTATTTATTTATATATCATTCTTATTGTTTGGTTTTCGTTTTGCTAGTATTTTATAGTGCTCAGGTGATTAGGCTAGGGGTGGTCTGACACGACCCAAACCGAGGCCTTCTCATAATTGGCAATCTCAAGTCCAACCCGGATCAGAGACCTCCCCCGATATCAAACCCAACCAACCAACACATATACCTTGAGTCAGAAGAACTCTGATCATATAACAAGATAGCGTAATTACCATCTAATGACTTTGGGATAAGCCTATATCCGAGGCCAACCCAACCAAGTTAATCCATCCAATAACCAAAACCATTAACCATACCAAAACTATAAACCAAAAGAAAAATGATAACCTGATGTGTATATATATATATAACATGATTAATCCATACCTAAGTCCACAGTTGTCTATCAAAGCCTCTAAACCAAACTAAAGAGTACCTAGTCAGTACATGCCCCCGACCATAGCCAAAAACCAAATTCTATGAAAGATGAATATGTGTGAAATGATCAGTGACATGAAATAGATGTCTTCCCAACTATGGAAGCTCACCACTTCAATCCAATATCGACTGTCCCCGAATCCGATCAATGAGCAGGAGAAGTAATATGGTTGGTCTGTGCATCACGTGGGGATACTACCGTCCAAAGACGAGTTAGAGGGTGAATGCTAGCATGCACTAAGGATAAAGATAAAATAATGTCAACCTTTAAAAAACAAATAAACTAACCACATGCATACAAATCACACACAAAAACACATATATATAAATATGTCAAAAAAGTGAATCGGGTCTTAGCATACCGTTAAAACTATTAAACTGAGTATGTGTAGCTTAACCATTCTAGAACTACCTACGGGCTATATGAGTCCAGTGTAACCCCCTGAACGGGACCCATTGGTATAGCCGCACAAATCAGAGATACCATAGGAGTAGGGGATTCCCAAGTACCCTTCGCTCTACATAATACATATGTACAAATGTACTTAAGGGATTCCCGTGTACCCCCAGAAGTATCATATATAAGGTCGTCATGACCAATTCTCATGTCAACAAATATGATATTCCAGTGTTAGTCCCTTGGACTCCCAGCTTCACGGTTAGCTATCACACCCCACTATTATTGTCCAATTAAAACCATTACCATCTAACCTAACCATTATTCCATTTATTTTCAATCAAGGATATTACAAGTGGTATCGTCATACCAACTATATCTTGCAAGCAATGTCCTTAGCCAACATTAGGGGATTCCCATGTACCCCATAGTTTACATTATTTAGTTTACTTGGGGGATTCCCATGTACCCCGCAAGTACATCATTATTAAGCTTACTTGGGGGATTCTCATGTATCCTACAAGGTTTTCATTATTAAGATTTGCTTGGGGGATTTCCTTGTACCCCACAAGACATTCAACATTCAAATCAATTTCATTATTTCATTCACTTGGGGGATTCCCGTGTCCGCCGCAAGATTTTCATTCAAATCAATTTCATAGTCATCAAGGCTTTACCATTTAACCACTCCAAACAATTCATACCATTTAAAACCATTCAAAAAGCGTTAAGACATTTATACCATTCAACCATTTAAACCATCCAAATATATTTAGGGTTCCATTATAAAACCATACCATGCAATAGTTCCAATGAAAGTTCAATGATAAAGTAAAAATATTCTCTTAAGCATTTTATCAAACATGTTGAGGGCATACCTTTACCACGACCAAAACCCAACCATAAACCATCAAGTTTAGGGTTACTCTTGAGCCATTTGTTAAACCATAACCAACAAGCACCCATATATGTAAAACATCACCAAAAATATGTGAAAACTCAATTTAAGACAGCATTCAACAATATGCATCGAAACCCTCAACATATGTTTCCAAAACCACCATTTATGATTCATAAATCAATGTTTAAAACACATTAAATCATGCCTTTAATTGGAACTAAAAAAGAGGGAGGATTACATACCTTATATAAGAAGATTCCAGAGAGAAGCTTGACTCTTGAACCCTTTGAAGAACACTTGTAGAAACCCGAGCCTCTAATCTTCAAGAGTGAGTTTGAGAGAGTATTTTGAAGTGTTTCTATTCTTCAAAGTATGTTATGAGAAGCCACCAAGGGTTATATAACATGGGGACATAAGGGTTTAAGGTAGGAAATATCCGGACTACCCTAAACTTAAAAGCTGAAAACCAAGTCCCAGGAGGGTATGACCCAAACCCCCTTAGTCGTACCCTAGGGTATGAGTGGTATCATAACTTATACCGTAGACCCCACCATGGTCCCCTATACTAGCCAACATACTACCACCTAGGTCTAAGTCATACCTTAGGGTACAAATAGTACCCACAAACTGTACCTTGGATAGATTCACCTAGATTAGTCCATAAGCTTCATACAACTTGGCATCATACACCTCGTATCCTTCCATATAACTAGTATGATGTTGAGTCATATCTTGGGAAGAATCCTAACCAAAACCCACTTCCTAACATACAAGATAGGCATCCCAAGTGACATCCCAGGGTACGATTGGTACCTTTGAGTTGTACAATGGACAGAATGTCCAAAACTCAAGAAATTTCCAGAATGAAAAAACAATGCGGATAATTGGACTCCATGTCCGCATCCGCATCCCAAATGTCTTCCTCGGACTTTTAGTTCTACAATAGAACCTTTACTGAATCCATACCTTTTTATTCGCAACCGGCGAACTTACCAACCCAAGATCCTCAGTGGGACCTCCTTATGGAACAAAGGATCTGAGATACTAATAAAACCCATAAGAAACAACCAACGAAGGACCATCCACACTATACCTCCACATAACCTCATGGAATACTAGGTGAATGGAACTTATTCTAGAGATCAAGTTCGATTTAACTTAGAATTCCCCAGAGACACACCACTAGGAGAGATTGAGTCTAGCGATATGCGACTCCCCATGTTCAAGACTATCCAAAACTAAAAAGAGTTAACTTAGGGCACCAGGCTCTATTCCTTCTATCTATCCTGAAATGCTACTGTGATCCATCACCATTATAATATAAAAACCATAAATAAAATACATGGAAAAACTACAACCAACCATTATAACCACAAATCCCTAATATATAGTTGAAAACCCAAAGCTATAATACAATTATACCATGAAAATAATTCATAAATCATGCCTCCCTAAGCCCTTTAAGTACCCAACACAATTGTTGGTATATCTACCAATCACAAAATTCAAGTGTACCGCCCATATACTCACGGTATGATCTATTCTTCTGAAAATCTAGCAGCCCCTACAACTTTCACAAAGGTTTTCATTATCTATTCCTTTCCTACCCAATTCTCATGATAACAACTTTACCTCTCCTTCCAAAACCTTAACTCAAGTAGTCACCCTAGAATCTCTCCTACAGAGGGAATTCTACACTTCTTGTTTCAAACATCACCATGCTCTCAAAGCCACTACAATCCTAACACATGAAGGATCATTAAGGAACCAAATTACAAGAATTATCTATGTCACCCTAAGAAACACCCCTGAGACAAGACATTGCACCATAGGCACTAAGTATTTCATAGCAATCACCTAGACCATAATGAAGAACCATCCCGACATAACCATACCATAAAAAAGAGTTCTTAGGACTGGACACCGAAAGAAACACAACTGTATGTACCATAGCTAATGAATGTAAAGTCAAGACTCATATCCAGGGAAAAAGGCAAACGCAAAATGAGAACCTTAGGAATAAGCGCTATAAGAATATATTCAACACTAGCAGAGTACTCTCTTAACCGAAATAGAGGGGAATCACTAGAATATGCAACCCTACCTTCCCATGAAGTCCACAGCTAAAAGAAAATTTTAGATTAATCCTCGACTTCATCCTATGATACCTATAAGCACCACACTCCTCTCTAATAGGTATGACTAAGGATGTACACAAGGGACACTTGGTCCTCTTATATCTAAAACCTCATCAAACCAAATACTACCTAGAGTCCAATAGTCATACAAACTCCATGTTCTAACCCATCCAATGACTAGAACCCCAATCCATTCGTTCAACCTAAACCCCTGGACTATAGGTCATAATTTTTTCACTATTGTATTCCCAAGTCATCAACCTTACCCCTTCCGCATACCTTATCCAACCCACAAATTTACCTCTACAATTCCCACATTGCTATCTCTGAGCTAACATACTCCATTTACCTCTATAATGTCACATTTATCATTTTTTATGCTTATTTTTCAAGGATTTTTATCCTTCAAATCCAATGGTCTACCACACTTCGGGCGTGCTTGGGATTCAAAAGTTATGGCTCTAGTAGATAGTCCTTTTGGGACATCAATTCAAATAGGAACATTCACTATAGGAATATGCGATTTAGTTATCTAATTCAAATTAGTAATTGTATCTATTATTTTATCTGCTATTTTTTATAAGTGAACGATCTTTTTTACCTCTTGTTCACATATGGGATTATGTGGATCAAAATGAGATAGTAGTGAAACTTTTCATGCAATTTCTCTTTTGAGTTTCTTCTTCTTTCCCCCCTAATTTAAAAAAAAATATTTCATCAAATAGAAAATATTTAAATCAAACAAGTTTTATACTTATCAAGATGCATATTTCACTTGATAAATACTTCTACATCAACATGCTTCAATTAATGTAGCATTAAGATCTCATAATCTTATACAGTATTTTTTCATATTGTATTAAATATATTAACGATGATATATCATTTTGTATCAATTCACAATGTGACATAACTTGTTGAGATCTCTCAACTTTATTATTTTTAAGTATCTGAACTTCTTCATAAGATTTCAATAAAATGTTATGTCATTGCTCTTCAAGAGCATATTGTTAATTTTTTATGATCATTTGCTTCATTTTCTTTTAAAAGATTATATTTTTTTTAAAATCAATTGATCAATCATGCTTCATGTATGTTGTTGACCATGTCCTTCATGGACAAATAATAGGAGCATCTGCAGGTAAATATGAAATCAATTTTGGATCAGCAAATGCTTCTAGCATTTGACTTGAAGTATCTTTTAAATGAGGATCGTACTAATGATAATTCATAACATATTTCTTAACTGCTTGTTATCTCTATTTTATGTTAGGAAATCTAACTTATATTCCAGTCTACTTTGGGAAATCTATTTTTATGCATCATGATATCTGCATTACCTATGTACCGACATCAAAAAATTATTAAATAAAAAATGTATAATTCCTAACCCAGAACCAATTGAGAGGGAAGAATTTAGCATAATTTATTAGTCTAATGCATACAAGTGCTATTGTATGCAATATATTGAATTTCAGACCAACACTTTTCAACTATGTTCTCATAAACAATGGATTAGCTATTTATTTGAGGCATTTAATGCCAAATCAGCTTTAATATAATCAGCATTATCAAGATCAATTGTCTTATCTACATAATTTGAAAAATAATATGTAATGCCTCGAAAATGGGTTTCGAGACGTCACACGGTGCTTAGGATCACAAGTGACCCCAAGCTAACCCTTCTACTGGCATAACTCATAAGCAATAGAATAAAATGCATACACCTGTACAAAATCAGCTGAAGGATAACTCTTTTCTGAATCTGATCTATAAAAAACTGAATTCATATGATTACAACTCTACTTTTACAAAGAAAACTGAAACTGAATACATTAACTCTACTATCTGTCCATGAAGCCTCTACTAATACTGACTATAGATAGCTAGGAAGCTACTCCAACTATCGCTAATCAATATGTATGAATAAGGAAATGAACAACATAATTAAATTTAACTGAAGTCCTCGAAGTAGGAAGACTCATCATCTTGCTGGTTGGAATCTGCAACTGCCTGAGTTTGAATGTGCATACTAAATCTTGTACCTATATTATGAGACAATGTAGCACATAAAAATATATGTGGATCAGTACTTTGTGGATGTATTAAGTATATGGGGGTGTAGTTCATAAGTAAAACATATCTCATGATCATTATTTATAAAATAATGCATGCTAAATGTAAATGACTCACGTAGCTTGAGTAATATGAAATTTGAATATCATAAGTCATGAAGAGTAAAGCATATAATAGAAAACTCATGAGTCATCACACTTAGTTCTGAAATCTGTAGTTCTATTCCCTTCTCAAATCATATAGTCTAAGTGGTAAAGAGCTCACCTCTGTATCTGAAAGTTAAGAATGTAACTTTGAAACTGAAATCTCAAGTAAAACAATATCTGAATAATCTTGTGAGCCTTTACACTTAGTATCTAAAATCTTTAGAAAAATTACTTTTAAAACTTTTCTTTACTGGTAAAAAAGAAGTAACTTATCTGAAAGGGAAAATACTTTGATCTTAAGGGGATACTTTCAAAAGCTTTTCTTAACTAGTAGGAAAAAATATTCAAAAGTTGTTCATTTACTTTTACTAGCAGGGAGGTTCTCTTAACCGCCATAAACCATGCGAGCTACATCGAGTTCAACATTTCATCCTCCTAAGGAGGAAACCTCACATTGGGGAGAGGTGTCATACTCTTGCCAGAGATTATAACCTCAACTCAGTGATCACTAGCTCCGCCTCAGGCACAAAAATCTCAATCCTATGGTGGCACACAGTTCCGGGGTATGAAATCGTAGTAACTTACCCAACTCGGTGCTAAATACTACTCCCTTTAATTAGCTACGCTCATCTCGTGAAAATTCACATTAAAATAATCTCATGGTTCATAAAGAAACCAATTATAAAATTTGTAATCTCATTCAGTAAAGTAGATTTCAAATCTATAGTGACCACAAAGGTCAAATCTTTCTCAATAATCTCAAAGCAATCTAATCATGGGTGCTTATAGCACAAAAGTTCTCAAAAGCACTATCTCAAATAGGGCTTAATGACCCATATATCAATCTCATGTTTAAACATCTCAAAATTCATACTTGATATCATAAATATTCATAAATCATCTCAAGATCTAGAAAATTTCAGCAATATGCATTATAATATCAACATACTCATGTAATTCAATTTCTAAAACATGGAAAATATCATAATCTCAAGAATAACAACATAGGGTATAAACCCAAACTTCAAATTCACACAAAAACATATAGAATCAAATAGCTTTCATAATAAAATCAAGTTTTGGGCACAAGGACGAAAGGATTGTCCTTGTTCAAGCCCCATGTACCTTAATTGATGATCTTTGATGAATTTAATGTAAAAGCTTGAATCTTGGACTTCTATTAATGCTTTTGAAGATGAGTTATTGAAGTTCCTATAATGGGAAACCTTAATATCGAGTTTTCTTGGAGAATTAATGGAGAAATTTTGGGTTTCTTGGAGAGAAAGTACGAGCCTTAGGGTTATGCTATTTGAGATGAAAAGATGAATAATGAGGTATCTTTGCTTCTTTGGGGGGTGAAATTATGTGTTTTGGACGGATTTGGGTGAGGGGAATTGACTAAAGTGACCCTAAGACCTTTTGGAATGGAATTAGCATGTAAAATAGCCTTGGATCCACGTCAGGTTTTTGTATCAAGGCAAAGTCGAAGCGACGTGCCAACATCGCATCAGCTTACTGCCTCACACAGAAAATGGCATAACTTTTTACTCGGTTGTTGGATTTTTACAAAATTTGTATCGTTGGAAAGATAATTCAATTATATACAATTTGGTGTATTTTAATCTGGGAAATTCCATGGATATAAATAGTTATACACGTTTAAAGTAGACCCTTGTAGAATCAAACACCAAAAATCAGACGAATCAAATGATCTTAGTTCAACTTTGTTCTAAGTCATTGTTATGAACAATTTTCACCTCTAAACTATTTCATAGACTATGATAATGATTGTCAAAATTATATTCACATGTAAATCATTTGGATTTGAGATTAGATGCTAAGAAACAATAGTTAGAATTATAGCATGAAAATACGAGGTATTACATTATCTCTCCCTTGAAAACATTCGTCCTCAAATGTGGCTAATTAAGCTGAAAAAACTGAGGAATCTGAGGCTATACGCTATCATGCACAAATGAAATAAACTAAATCACTAAATTTTGAACATAATGAGCTACTGAACTGATCTGTGAGTGCATAAATTCTCATAAAAATAGCTATATGGCTAAGATAGAAATGATACTGTCAACTTATGAGTAACCATTACTTTATGCTGGATCTGATCTCATGAAAAATAATTAGAGGTTTATAACATAAAAACTTGGGGTATTACAACATCCCCCTCTTGGGATCGTTCATCCTTGAATGATACTGATTTGGTTGAAATACTAGGAAAATATTGAGATGATACACAGGATACTCACGAACTGAATCATTACTTAATATCTGAAACTAAAACTGATGCATGAATTGAGCTGAATTCATAATTTACGTGGATGAAAACACATTACCTCTTGGAATTGACATACACATGAGACTGCGGATAGTAAGACTAGGTGGAAAGTTAGGAATCTATAGGAGCTTATCCGATTGATTGCTAAACAGGATTGCAGGCTATATGGACTGGATCATACTAAATGTTCATGCTCAAATAGAGTATTTCTTCAACACTCTTCGACGAAATTATAATAATATTAGGGAGCGAAGAATTCTGGGCATGATCTGATTAAGGAATCACAACATAGATACAACTCTATAGCTTAGAATATAGACATATAGATCATAAGTCAGGATAGAAGTACTAGGCCTCAATTAATGTAACTTCTTACTTTCAAACTTATCAACTCCTCTCAAATACTCCCTCACTATACTATCCCTATTAAATACCATACTCACTTAATTCAACTTCTAATTCTCACATGGGCATTGATAAACCTATCTTACTAAGGTCTAAACTAAACTAAGACCTCTCACCATGGTCAAGCCTACCTCAAAATCACGGGGTACTACACATAACAACATAACTAAACTGGACTACTGACACGTTATACGATGCGTCATGTTGCTCCTTACCAATGCGATATATGATGCATCGCGGCCATATCGCGTTGCCTCACTATTTTTACCATCAAACCTCGCCCGAAAAATCTAAAACTTACACGAGATGTGCTATTGAAAACCCCGATCATGAATTCACTTAAGGATTTACATTCTAATCACATATGAACGTCTAAACAAATACCCATAATAGCACACTCCTCATATTCTCTAACCATCTATCAAAACAAATCCCACGCACTACCCCAAGAATATACACACACAAATTTCAACTAACCACAACATGTATCAAGGACTTGGCCTCAATATTACTTCACACTAATGGCCTTAGCTAAAACAAGCATACAACGATCTTTCATCAACAAAAAATACTTACTCTCTCCCATCAACATATTTACTCATCACCACTATTATTATACAAGGAAAGGTCACTAAAAGGTTAAAGCATAAGGACCTAAAACTTGGAAGGATATCTTTGACACTTAACTGAGGCCTGAGGAATAGAATATCAATATCATGGATTCACCCAGAGATCTAAATTGAGGACATACATGATATAAACTAGATTGCACTAGGATCATGAGTTTCTGAAAACTGACCACACTTTGAAACATGAGTTCATACTTATCATGAGTTGTTCAACATAAGACTGGAGTTCGTAGATTCATGAGGGATAACTCGAATTACAGAGTGAAGCTGTTACTTGTTTGCTAGAAACTGAGAATGGACTTTAGCATGCATGATGTGTATAAGTATTGGTATGAGGCATGGATCTATCACGTAAGACATGGATTTGGTGTTATAATGACTGAAAATCCAAGAGATACTCTAGAGTAAGAAGGGATCACTATCTTATCATAACTCTTATTTACATGTATCACAATCTAATTCTCAAAACTTGATTTGGTTCATCACTCTACCATCTCCCCCTTAAGTCAAAGTTGATATTCTAAGCTTACAGTCTACTCCATATCCTCGAGACTAAGACATAATTTCATCATTCTAATGTCTATACATAAATGCTAAACTCACAAGAATAAATTATATTTTTAACCTACTGACTTCATTCTCGAATAACCCTTTCATATACCATCCTTACCTTTCTAGCTTCAATAATCATCATCGCCGACTTACACCCTCATTTGCAAGCATACCTACATCTCTAAACACATAATCATAGCCTACTAAGATCACATTTCTATACTTATATCTATAAGCCTTGAGAATCAAGATTATATCCAAAGGCTCAATATTATAGATCATACTCCTTAACTTAGCTACTAGAAACACCATATACTATATCACTAGCCTCCTTCCACTTAGAAACTTAAGGGTACTACTAACCACACTCAAAACTTAGTAAACTTTGAGAAAATGTTGCCCCATATCACCTTGGACACACCTATACATCATACTTAATTATGAATACATGATCTTACACTCTTGCATACACTGTTCAAGCCTACTAGACCACTTCCATATAACTAACATCATTAACAAAGAAATCATCACATCTACCTTCATGAACATCAACTGTTAAAACTTAATGCTTAGTGCTAAACTTGATTTACAACCCAACCTCACACACAATTTTCACTTGGAAGCTATAAAGCAAAGCATCAAGAAACACTAGTACACTAGAACCCCATAACAATGACAATCGATCATACTCATATGGCTTATCTTATTTACAATCCATTAACACATCCTCCTTCTACACATCATCACTATTCACCTATTATACACCTAAACTTCTTGCATAGCTCTACAAGTTTCAAATAACCTCATTTTGTCATTCAAGGGAAGCCTAAATTAACAATACTAAACCACTAAGTACTTTATTAATAATCATTACTTTTCTAACACAATAAATATCATCAATAACTCTTTTCATACTTCAAGCAAACAATAACTCTCCTTAACTAATAACTCCTTCTCTATCTTCCACTAAACTAACACACAAGGAAATATCACTTCATTACCAACTCAATCATATGCGAAAATTCAGCTATATGTATATTTAATATATCGACCTAGCCATCCTTCTTGTCACTACACTTCTATACCCATACTTCCAACTATAAGAAGGTTCTACTACTTATGAATCATAACACTCCAGGTTGCAATATCCCTCAATAGAAACTCTATTCAACAATCTAGGTTCACACTATCTCTTCTAATAAGTACTATCTATATTGAAAAGCTATTGAGAGATCTGAACACATACCTTACTCTATCTTAGCTAAATGACTCATATGAATAAGGACATAACTTTCAACTCGAGGGACTTATGATACACTAGAGAGCTCCTCTCAGCCCTTTATGTGACTTCTAAAATTTCTGCTAGTAAATCTAAAAACATTATCTAGGGAGGAATTGGAACTCGTTGATTATGTTATCTTAAGAATAATACATAGATGAGGAATTTTGGAGTGACACACGAATAGAAAAAAGATTTTGAGGGAACAACTTTACTGCACAATCTATAGTAAGAAAGAAAGGAAACTTTTCTTAAATGCCCTGTAGCCTCTCGAAGAAAAGTACAGACGTCTCCGTTCCATTCTACAAGACTCTACTAGACACGGCTTCACAGACACCCTAGGACACTTGAACCTTGTGCTCTGATACCAAGTTTGTATCTCCCCAAAAATAGGTCCCGAGACGTCACACGGTGCTTAGGATCACAAGCGACCCCAAGCTAACCCTTCTATTGGCATAACTCATAAGTAACATAATAAAATGCATACACTTGTACAAAATCAGCGGAAGGATAACTCTTTTCTAAATCTGATCTATACAAAACTAAATTCACATGATTACAACTCTTCTTTTACAAATAAAACTAAAACTGAAAACATTACCTCTACTATCTGTCTATGAAGCCTCTACTAATACTGACTATAGATAGCTGGGAAGCTACTCCAACTATCGCTAATCAATACGTATGAATAAGAAAATAAATAACATAATTAAATTTAACTGAAGTCCTTAAAGTAGGAGGATGCATCATCTTGTTGGCTGTAATCAACAACTATCTGAGTTTGAATGTGCATACTAAATCTTGTACCAACATTATGAGACAATATAGCACATAGACATATATGTGGATTAGTACTTTATGGATGTACTAAGTATATGGGGGTGCAATGCATAAGTAAAACATATCTCATGATCATCATTTATAAAACAATGCATGCTAAATGTAAATGACTCACCTAACTTGAGTAATATGAAATCTAAATATCATAATTCATGAAGAGTAAAGCATAAATAGAAAACTCGTGATTTATAACACTTAGTTTTGTAATATATAGTTCTATTCCCTTCTAAAATCATATAGACTAACTGGTAAAGAGCTCACCTCTGTATCTGAAAGCTAACACTGTAACTTTGAAACTGAAATTTCAAGTAAAACAATATCTGAATAAGCTTGTGAGCCTTTTCACTTCGTATCTAAAATCTTTAGGGAAATTACTTTTAAAACTTTTCTTTACTGGTAGAAAAGAAATAACTTATCTGTATGGGAAAATACTTTGATCTTAAGGGGATACTTTCAAAAGCTTTTCTTAACTATTAGGGAAAAATGCTCAAAAGTTGTTTATTTACTTTTACTAGCAGGGAGGTTCTCTTAACCGACATAAACCATGAGAGCTACATGGAGTCCAATGTTTCATCCTCCTAAGGAGGAAACCTCACATTGGGGAGAGGCGTCATACTCTTGCCAAGGAGTATAACCTCAACTCAATGATCACTATCTCTGCCTCAGGCAAAAAAATCTCAATCCTACGGTGGTACGTAGTTCTGGGGTATGAAACCATAGTAACTTACCCAACTCGATGCAAAATACTACTCCCTTTAATTAGCTACGCTCATCTCTTGGAAAGCCACATGAAAATAATCTCATAGTTCATAAAGAAACCAACTATAAAATCTATAATCTCATTCAGTAAAGTGGATTTCAAATCTATAGTGACCACAAAGGTTTAATCTTTCTCAATATTCTCAAAACAATCTAATCATGGGTGCTTATAGCATAAAACTTCTCAAAATCACTATCTCAAATAGGGCTTAATGACCCATATATCAATCTCATGTTAAAACATCTCAAAATTCATACTTGATATCATAAAGATTCATAAATCATCTCAAAATTTTGAAAATTTCAGCAATATGCATTATAATATCAATACACTCATGTAATTCAATTTCAAAACATGGAAAATATCATAATCTCAAGAATAACAACATAAGGTATAAACCCAAACTTTAAATTCACAGAAAAATATATAGAATCAAATAGCTTTCATAATAAAATCAAGTTTTGGGCACATGGACGAAAGGATTGTCCTTGTTCAAACCCCACATACCTTAATTGATGATCTTTGATGAATTGAATTTAAAATCTTGAATCTTGGATTTCTATTGATGCTTTTGAAGATGAGTTCTTGAATTTCTTGTATTGGAAAACCTTAATCTTGAGTTTTCTTGGAGAACTAATGGAGAAATTTTGGGTTTCTTGGAGAGAAAGTTTAAGCCTTAGGGTTTTGCTATTTGAGATGAGAAGATGAATAATGAGGTATCTTTGCTTCTTTGGGGGTGAAATTATGTGTTTTGGATGAATTTGGGTGAGGGAAATTGACTAAAGTGACCCTAGGACATTTTGGAATAGAATTAGTATGTAAAATAGCCTTGGATCCTCGTCAGGTTTTCGTATCGAGGTGAAGTCGACGCTACGCGCCAAGATTGCGTCGGATTACTGCCTCACACAAAAAATGGCATAACTTTTTACTCGGTTGTCAGATTTTTTAGAAATTGGTATCGTTTGAAAGCTAATTCAATTATTTATAATTTGTTGGGTTTTGAACTAAAAAATTCCATGTATATTATACACGTTTAAAGTAGACCCTTGTAGAATCAAACACCAAAAATTAGACGAATCAAATGATCTTAGCTCAACTTTGTTCTAAGTCATTGCTATGAACATTTTTCACCTCTAAACCACTTCATGCACTATGATAATGATCTTGAAACTTGTATTCACATGAAAATAATTTGGATTAGAGATTAGACGCGTAGGAACGACGGTTAGAATTCTAGCACAAAAATATAGGATATTACATAATGCTATTAACTCAATTTAATTGAGCAAGAAACTTCATGAATGTCAATTTGTAGATTTACAATAAAAGTAAGTGTGACCATCTTATGGATGCATCATATCACATAACAGATGAACGGGTCTTTATTCACCTTTTATATTATTTAAAATTTTAAGGGATCCAATCCCAACATTAACTAATCTAATCAACTTATCATGATAGCTTGCAATAATTTTTTAAGAATCATTCAGTTCTTCAGTATATGTCGAATACTCAATATGCACATCTTTGGATTGATAAAATTACTCATAACAATAAATAAAATTATTTGAACTAGTAAACTCCAAGTTTACCATGACATGTGTTATTTACTTAAGTAAATTTCAAAGTTCTACTACTTCGATAGTAGTTTGCAAGATTTTATTATGCAACGATCTTACTACTTCGAAAGTAAATTTCATATTTACTACTTTAAGATAAAATTTTAAAGTTCTATTTTTTCAAAAATAAAACACAAAATATTTTGTGTACTTTTTCTCAATTATTCTGCCTCTTTCAGAGGTGAGTTGTGATACATTCACCATCAAAAGTACGTTCATATTTATAAGTTTTACTACATATTGTCACATTCACTTCAAGGAATGAACTTGTACTCATAAAAATCAAAATTCTTATTCCTAAGAAATGTAACATAATTGTTCCATAAGCCTATCGAATTATGATCGCATAAAATCTCTTTCAATATATTACTACTTCAACAGAAAATATTCATACTTTCAACCTCTTGTCTTCTTTCAGACATAATATGCATTGTTACCACATCCACTTCAAAGAATGGAGAATATTCAATGGGACAAGTTCATGACTTTTTCATCAAAGACACTTTGTTATAGTTTAGTCAGCAATATATTATCAACATGATGCATTAAGATTTAAAATCAGCATCTTATCTATATAAAGACGTCTTAAATCATTAATCAAGGAGACACTAACCCATGTCTTACTCATTTTAATGCGGTTGAATTTGAATCCATAGTCTTACCTTGAACCTTTCAAAATTATATCACTTTGTAAGTACAAGAAGTCGAACATCATATCTGCCATCTTTCATTGATAATCAAAATTTTAAATTAAAAAGCATTTTAACAACCAAAAACAACTAGCAAGTATTAATAGTCCGCTATCTCAAAGTTGTTGATGAGAATTTGCAATTTGACTCCCTCCATAGTATAGTAATAATCATTTTTTCATTGGTTGGGTTTCTCGTGTAACTTAAACCATCTAATTAGATAAAGTAGAAACTTATAAATGAATAAACACATACCTCTTGATTCTAGCATCTGTCCATTGCCTTAATAGAAATCAAAGTTAGTAAAACCAAAGAATTTCAATGACTAGCATAGCGATTATTGGTGAGCAAGATATCAAATCCAAAGAATGAAAATAAAGATGACACAGGAGATAGGTTTGGAAATTGGTTTCCAAATATAGACTTTGTAAGAAGAATTGGACACTTATATCCTTATTCATCATCACCGTCCATTTATATTATGATGGATTAAATCACAATCCTTCATTTATTACCTTTTTAAATAGGATTTGTTGTATGCCATGACTTCTGTACATATTCACATGATGTAAAGCACACACACACTTAAGGGATTTAGGATAAGTTCAAGTATTTATCTTTAAACATTTTTGTATAGTTTGTTATTAGGTAGCCAATAGAAATAGGACAAATGTATGCATAGGATTGGTTCCTTCTTTTAGTTTTGTATTATAAATTCTTATACAGATAATTATCAGGAATACACAATATTTCTTCTTATTTTTTTCATCATGGTATCCAAGCTTTAAGGCTGCGATCTGCTTCAACGTTGCTTTTCTCTTTTCTTTCAATCTTTGTTCAACTGTCCTATACTTTAATCATGGTGAATCCCACGATACAAACCACGGAATCTCCTCCTGAAAATCCACCAATCATCATTCCTACTGTTCAATTTGGATCAAGCACTAGAACTTTTGATTTCATGCATTCCTTTTACATTCATCCTTTTGATTCCCCTGGCATGATCTTAGTGAACTCCATTTTTGATGAAAAAGGTTATTGAGGTTGGATCAGGGGAATCCTCATCGCATTGCCTGCTAAAAATAAAATAGGATTCATCGATGGAACCATTGTCCAACCTAATTCTGCTTCAGAATCTTTCAAGGCTTAGACTAGGTGTAATGACATGGTGATTTCTTGGCTCTTGAACTCGCTATCTAAAGATATAGATGAAAGTTTTCTTTACTCTAAGACATTAAGAGAGATCTGGAATAAACTCGATGAGAGATTTGGCCAATGTAATGGACCTCAACTTTTCCAACTGCAAAAGCAAATTACTGAATTAGCTCAAGGCGGTCTGGATGTTGCTTCTTACTATACTAAAATCAAAAGGCTTTGGGATGAACTGGACAGCTTAAATGTTTATCAACATTGCACTTGTGATTGCTCCTGTGGTGGAAAAGAAGATAAGAGACTCATTCAGTTCCTTATGGGACTGAATGACAGTTATGCTGGACCAAGGAGTAACTTACTTATGCTTTCCCCTTTGCCTTCAGTGAACTATGCCTACTTTTTTCTTATCAGAGATGAGAAACAAAGAGAGGTACATGTTTCACACCATCCAGGGCAAGCAGCTTTCTATGCCGGTAAATAGTCCTATGGAAATCAAAAACACAACTCAGAAAAGAAAGTAGTTTCAGAGGGAAACAAAGGATCTCAATTTTGCACCTATTGCAAGAAACAAAATCACATAATAGAGAATTGTCACAGGTTAATTGGTTTCCCTACCGATTTTAAATTTACTAAGTCAAAAAGATTTGTTGATGGACCAAAGAGTAATGCAGTTTTTCCCATAGAAGATATAGTCACTCAACCAGTTAACAATGGTGACAAACAAATGACCCAAGATCAGTTTCATAGCTTGTACCAGCTTCTTCAACATGTTAAAGTTGGTTCACAGGTTGATCAAGTGACTGAGGACAATGCCACTGCCAATTGTGTCGGTATTTCAAAATCCTTATCTTTAAAATCATATAATAGTGTCTCTTTAAACTCAATTACTTGGATTTTAGATTCAGGTGCATCAGAACACATGAAATCTGATTTAAGTCTATTATTTAATATCAAAATGCTTCCTAAGCCAATATCTATTACCCTGCCTAATTCTCTTAAAGTTCTGGTATTTCAATCAGGTTCTGTAAATGTATTACCTGGTTTTACCCTTCAAAATGTCCTGTTTGTACCTAATTTTCATTACAATCTCTTATTTATGTACAAGTTATGTCTCGAATTCAATTTTGTACTAATCTTCTCTATTTTTTGTGCTACTTTACAGGCCCCTTCAATGAAAAGGCCAGTGGATCTTGGTAAAGTCAGCAAAGGTCTCTATCTTTTACACTCAATCAATCCTAACTTCATCAAATCTAGAGCTTTCGCCTTTAGCTTAGGAAATAAATTTACTCATTCTATCTCTAATAAAAGTGCTACTGGAGCACTAGTTTCTGATTCAGCTTTGTTCTCAGTTTCTGTTTCTATTGATGTAAGCACTTGGCATAATGGATTGGGGCATATGCCATTTTCTAATATGAAAAATATTTCTGCCACTTTTTCTAATCGTGTATCTGCTATTATACCTCCTTGTTATGTTTGTGATAAAGCCCAACAAGCTAAGTTATCTTTCCCAGCCAGTAGTATTTCTACTAAACACTTTTTCGATCTAATTCATGTGGACACTTAGGTCCTTATAAGTCATACACTCACGATGGATTTAAGTACTTTCTCACCACAGTAGATGATTATAGCAGAGGAACATGGACTTTTCTCCTGAGCACAAAGTCAAATACTTTCGCTATTTTAAAATATTTTTTGGCTATGATTGAAAGAAAATTCAATACAAAGGTGAAAGTTATTAGATTTGATAATGCATTGGAATTAGGAAGCAGTCATGAAACTTCTCAATTTTTAGCTTCCCAGGGAATCATTCACCAAACTTCTTGTGTTTCCTCTCCTCAACAAAATAGAGTGGTGGAGAGAAAACACAGGCATTTTCTTGAAACCTATAGGTCTCTTTTATTTCAATCTAATCTACCTGTTAAATTTTGGGGAGAATGTCTCTTAACGGCTACTTTTCTGATTAATAGATTCCCTTCCAAGCTTCTTAAAATGAAAACTTCATATGAGAGTTTGTTTGGACATGCACCTTCTTATTCAAATTTAAGGGTCTTTGGATTTTGTGCTACGCGTCTTCTCTTTCATTACATAGATCAAAACTAGATCCAAGATCAATCAAATGTGTCTTTTTAGGTTATCCTTTTGGAAAAAGGTATACAAATTACTTAATCTTGAGACTATAAAAAATTTCATTTCTAGGGATGTAATTTTTCATGAGAATGTTTTTCCTTTTTCCTCCATTAATAATCAAATTCCTATATTTCCTATTCCTCATTCAACTCCTACTGATCCTTCTGGTTTATCAAATAGTGATCCAACATCACCTTCATCTCCATAATTTCTTTCTTCTCTCTCACTTCACTCTCTCATTTCCTCTTCTTCTCATTTACTTAGAAAATCTTATTGTTCTTCTGATTCAATGCATCCTGAACCTACACCTTCTCATGCACCTAAGGGAAGTTCTGAAATATTTCCTAGAAGATCAACTAGGGTGAGTCATGTGCCTAAGTATTTGGATGATTATGTTTGAAATTATGTAATTTTAATAGATCTTACTCCTAGTTGTTTTGCTTTACCAGTTTCTCCTACCATTTTACCATTTTCAACTTTTCTTCTTCTAATCAATCTCATTTAAACTCCATTTCCTACATTCATGAGCCAACCACATACTCCCAAGCCACTTTGCACCCAGGTTGGCATGAGGCAATGGCTAAGGAATTTGAAGCCTTGGAATCCAACGAAACTTGGGATATTGTGGTGTTACCAAAAGGCAAGAAGGCTTTGCCTTCAAAATAGGTTTATAGAGTCAAATATAATCAAGATGGGTCAGTTGAATGATTTAAAGCTAGATTAGTTGTGAGAGGAGACATATAAAAAGAAGGCATAGATTTCACTAAAAATTATTCACCTGTTGTGAAAATGACTACAATCAGATGTTTGTTAACAGTGGCAGTCAAGAAAAAATGGAAAAATTTCTCAATTAGATGTGAATAATGCCTTCCTGCGTGGTGATTTGCAGGAAGAGGTATACATGAAATTTCTGAATGGTATGCAACCTCCTAGTCCTGTTCATGCATGCAAATTAAAGAAATCCCTATACGGGCTTCAACAGGCTTCAAGGAAGTGGTATACCAGACACACTGCAGCCCTCAATTTCAAAGGTTATTCCCATTCTCTAAATGACTATTACCTTTTCTTCAAGAAATCAGAAGGTCGTATATCTATCCTAGCATTTTAAGTGAATGATATTCTTTTAACAGGTGATGACCCAATCGAAATTAACACACTCAAATATTTTCTTCATTCAGAATTTTAGATAAAAGATCTAGGAAAAGCTCATTATTTTTTAGGAATGGAAATTATCCGAGAACCTCAACGTATTATTTTAAGTCAAAAAAAGTTCACCTTAGATTTGTTGTCTGAGTTTGATTGTCTCGATTTGAAACCAGTTTATTCTCCTCTCGATCCAGCTTCCAAGCTTCAACTCAATACTGGTACTCTTTTATCAAATCCCATGGCTTATAGACAGCTTTTAGGCAAACTCAATTTTCTTACAAATACCCGACCCAGCCTCTTATTCGTTGTGCAACACCTGAGTCAGTTTATGCAAGCACCGCACAACCCCATCTTGAAGCAGTTTTCCGGTGTTTTCATTATCTTTTGCTTAATCCAAGCTTAGGGATTTTTCTTTCTTCTTCCTTTTCTTTCAATTTAATCGCATTTTGTGACTCTGATTGGGGACGATGTGTTGATTCACGTCGCTCAATCAGTGGGTTCTTCATAACTCTAGGCGGATCTCCTGTTTCATGGAAATCAAAAAAGAAATCTTTGGTGTCTCTATCCTCTGCAGAAGCTGAGTATCGCTCAATGCGTCGGGTCGTGGCTGAAATCACTTGGATGGTTCGACTTCTCGATGACCTCTCAGTCCCACCTTCATTGTCGGTGCCTCTCTATTCTGATAGCCAAGATGCCATATATATTTCCAAAAACCTAGTATTTCACGAGCGTACAAAACACGTTGACCTTGATTGTCATTTCGTGCGTCAACAATACCTCGCTGGACTTATTTCTCTAAGCTAAGTTCCATTAGAATCCCAAATCGCTGATGTGTTCACCAAGCCTCTTTCTGGTCCGGCTCACACTTTGATTTTGGGCAAGTTAGGAATTGCTTCACCACCATCCAACTTGAGGGGGGGTGTTGGTGAGCAAGATATCAAATCCAAAGAATGAAAATGAAGATGACACAGGAGATAGGTTTTGAAATTGGTTTCCACATATGGACTTTGTCAGAAGAATTGGACACTTATATCCTTATTCATCATCACCGTCCATGTATATTATGATGGATTAAATCACAACCCTTCATTTATTACCTTTGTAAATAGGAGTTGTTGTATGCCATGACTTTTGTACATATTCACACGATGTAAAGAACACACACACTTAGGGGATTTAGGATAAGTTCAAGTATTTAGCTTTCCACATTTTGTATAGTTTGTTATTAGGTAGCCAATAGAAATAGGACAAATGTATGCATAGGATTGGTTCCTGCTTTTAATTTTGTATTATAAATTCTTGTACAGATAATTATCAGGAATACACAACATTTCTTCTTATTCTTTTCATCTATGGATCCATGAAAAGCCACAAGAGAATGTTACCCAACTAGATGGTGATGAAATTAGAGTATCATATTAATAACGTGTTAAATAATTAAAGCTTAAGATAAAATAAAAATTAAATTACAGCAAGTAGAAAGAGGAAAAACAAGTCATTTTTATTCCCTTTCTTTCTGTTTTGCATCTATATAACAATGTACAATGAAAAGACTATTGCCAAAGATAAACTTGGCCACCAAGTTAACATGTCAACTGTGGATATTCTTGGTCTACAAGAATGTCCTTGTGCACTTCACATGGTCATCCACATGACCTCATTTAATGTATAGCAATTGTATCTTTCTCAATGATTTTTTTTGACAATTTTATTGTTACTTTAGGGGTCGTTTGGTGTGATGTATAAGGAATAAGTAGTCCCGTGATAAAATGAAGGATTATTTTATCCTATGTTTGGGCCAAATGTTGATCCATTTCCTTACCCTCCATAAATGCATTCTATATTGGATAATTAATATATTTTCTCCGTTTCAAAGTTGCTAGTCCTCTTGCTAAATTTATTTGTTTCAATTTGGTAATCATATTTATTAAATCAAGAAAAATTTGTTACGTTCTTTCAATATTATTCATATCATCAAGTGACTACATAAAATTTATATACTCAAATTTATATTTTTAAAGCATAATTAATAAGACTAATTTGATAAAATGAGATCCTAATAAATATTTTTTTAAAGAAAGTGACAAAGCAACAAGTCAATAAAGCCAAATATTTTGAACGGAGGATGTATTTTGAAAAAAAAAAGAAAGAAGTGAAGAAGAGAATTAATTGGAATCTCACACTTCCCATTTACGTCGCTTGATTTTTTTATTTTTATTTTTATTTTTATTTTGTTACCATTAAATTGGAAGGAGGGTAAGAAGAAAAACAAGATTATAAAATGAAAAATGGAATCTTCACGAATAAAGCCAAAGGTATGATAGCTAACCAACATAAGAAAATATGTGGCATGAATTTATATCCAGGAGTACATTTTATTTGTCAAAGGAAAAGAAGGCGACAATAAGTAAGAAATTCTAATTTATAATTGCAGAAAAGTAACGTGCATAATTAACTTATTTAATTTAAATGGTGTCATGAAATAGCTTAGTGGTTAATTTTATTTTTTTAATACAACTGAGGTGAGAAGCTTGACATAAATAACGTGCGTCCGAGTTTTTTTTTGCTTTTTATTTTTATTTTATTTTATTTTATTTTATTTTATTTTATTTTTTTGGAGGGGGAGAGGAGCGGGGTTCATTTAAAAGGGAAGAAGAAGAAGGAAGTATTATTAAGGGAAAGTTTCAAAAATAGCAAAAGTTTGGCACAAAATTCATCATTCATAACCACACTTTATATATTTACCATTTATAGCCGTTATATTCGATTCACGGTCGTTGTATTCAGTTTTACTCAGTAGTTTGTATTCATAAATTCATAAAAATTATAAACTCACTACATAATTAGTCTCGCCAAAACACTGTCATTTTTTTATTTTTCTATTTTCTTATATTTTTGTCTTTCTCATGATTCCCCCGTTTTTTCTTCTTCTTTCTAATTTTTCCTATTTTTATCTTTTTCGTTTCTTTCTTTTTGTTGTTTTCTTTTTTTCTCTCTTCTATTACTAACTTCTATTTCTCTTTCTGCTTTTCTTTTCTTCGTTGATTTTTTTTCGTTTTCTTTTTTGTACTTATTTTCTTTATCATTTTTTTTTATTTTTTATTTTTTGTATTTTTTAAAAATATGAGTACACAAGCACAAGTCATAGATGATAACGTAAATACCATAATTATTTATCGTATTTGTAGCTTCACCGTCATTTAATTTTTGTATTCATTGATACAACTGTATTTGTATTTTTATTTTAAAGTTAACGATTATATTTTTATTTTGTAGTTTATAGTTCACATTTGTATTGGTATTTTATAATCCACACTTGTATACCATCATTTATATTTTATATAATTCTCACTTGTATTTTAAAGAATTGTTTTGTATTTGTATTTTATAATTGACTGTATATTATATTGGATTATATTTGTATTGTGGTTTTATTCTATTTGTATATTTAGATTATATTTTGATTATATTTTTATTTGTATTCTATTTTCATCGATGCCTTTTTAATTTTTAAAAAAATTATTTTGTATTTGTATTTGTAAGTTGATTGCATATTGTATTTAGTCGTGACTATGTATAATTTATCATTTGTATTTGTATACAAACAAGTAAATGCATTAATTATATTTTTTTATTCTAAAATATGTATAAATATGTAATGTATCATTTGATACAAATGTACCATTTTGTATTTGTATGTCAAAATTATCTTTCGTATTTGTAAATAAAAAAATATCACTTGATACAAATACAATTACAAACAAATGAAATAAATAATTTTGCAAATACAAATGCAATATATATTTGTATACAAATTTGAATTGTATTTATGTGTATCAATAAATATAAACAAGTACTCGTAGAAAGAAATTCAATCGTCCCTTTGCAATAATAAAAAAATACAAATGATAGTTCACATTCGCATTTGTATTTTATAGTTCGCACTTGTATTTGTATGTTATAGTTCACATTTCTATTTTAATTTTATGGTTCACACTTATATTTGTATGTTATAGTTCGCATTTATATTTGTATTTTATAGTTTACACTTGTATATTTGTTTGCTAGTTCGCACAAATGAAAAGAAGGAGAAAAAGAAAAAAGGAGAGAAAAAAAGGAGAAAAAATGCAAAAAAAAAAAAAAAAAAGGGGGGGGAGAGTAATAAAAATAAAGACAAAAATAGAAAAAAAGGAGAAAAATGAAAAGAAAAAAAAGAGAAAAAATTAAAAAAAATTAAAAAGAAAAAGGTGAAAAAATAAAAAAGAAAGAGAAAAAAAAATGAAGAAAAAAAACTGAAAAAGAAAAAAAGGAGCGTAATTGAAAATAGAGAAAGAGAGAAAATACATTAGAGAGACTACGAATTGTAATTAGGGATAATTAATAGGTAAGAGAGGTTATGAATTAAAATTAATTAAAACGTAGGCTAAATAGGATAATTAGAAATCTATATTTGCTAAACCATATAGCTATCCCTTATTAATTAGCATATTTTAAAATTAGTATATTTCATCAAACATCTAAAATTAACTTATTTTGAATTAATTTTTTAAAAGATAAAGTGCAATTTTCTCTAAAGTGCATTTTTAAAAGAATGATTAAATGAAAAATTACATCCCCTTTTCAACTTCTCAAAAACACTTTTGATACTCAAAACATGATATAAAAGTATGTGAGATAGTAATAAACAAGCAATGTTAATTGGAGAATATATTTCTTCACATCCCATATTTCATTCAATCAATTATGCTATTTATAGCCTAAAATGTGACAAACGCTGGCTAATTAGATGGCAATTAGGCAAGCTAAAATGATGCCACATGGCATCTTTTGGTTGCCACATGGCATCCAATATTTTACAACACTTTTTCTTGGATATCCATGTAAAACAAAATTTTCTGAATACGCATTTGAGTGCTACTTGATTAAAAACCTTACCAGGAAAAATTCAGTGGGATAAAAACCTTAGTTAAGAAAAAAAAAAGTACAGCGCGTATTCTTACTCCCCCTGATGAAAACCTCGATTCAATCAGTTTAGTCTTCGCATTCCAATCTTGTGTATCATTTACTCAAAAGTTAAAGTTGGTAAAATCTTGGTAAATAAATCTGCTTGATTGTTACTTGAATGTATTTGTTGTACATCAATATCGCCTCTTCTAGAGATCATGCGTGAAGAATAACTTTGGCAAAATGTGCCTCATCCTATCTCTCTTTATAAAGCCTCTTTTTAATCAAGCTATGCATGCTACATTGTCTTCAAATATGACCGTAGAACCTTGATATCGAGCTTCAGGTTGCATCTCTCTTTGATGGAATGTGTCACTGGTCTCTGACATATGCATTCTCTACTTTCCTTATGAATATCTATTATCTCAGCATGACTTAAAGAAGTAGCAATGATAGATTGCTTTGTAGATCGCCATAACATAGCAGTACCTTCGTATGTAAAAATATAGCCTGTTTGAGATCTTGCTTTATGTGGTTCAGATAAATAACCTACAACTGCATGACTAACAAGATCTAAACTATCTTTGTTAGTATAAAATAGACTCATATCAATAAGCCCCTTTGGATATCAGAATATATGCTTACCTCCATTTCAATGTCTACATGAAAGAGAAGAACTGTACCTGGGTAGCAAATTAACAAAATGGACTATATGAAGCCTTGCGCTGTTAGCAAGATACATAGGTGTACAAATAGCACTGAGATATAGTACTTCAGGACCAAGAATCTTTTCACCCTCTTTTGGAGGTCGGAATGAATTTTTTTTACTCACCTCAAGTGATCGAACAACCATTGGAGTACTTAATGAATATGCTTAAGGCACATTATAATAATTATATTTTATTCTCGAAGAATGAAAACTTTTGATAAATTGTTAATTATCTTTCATTCTCAAGGAATGACACTTTTTGATAAATGTTATAACTACAGATCCATTCCATAAGGTGAATGTGATAGGAGTAATTTATAGAAAGGTATATAAATGTGCACTTGACTGTGAAAACCTCATTCAGAAGGGCAGAATTAATTATTTTAAAAATTTACTCCCTAAGTAGTAAGTCTGAAATTTATCTTAAATCTACTCCTAAAATAATAGAATATTGAAAGTTACTCCTGGAGTAGTAAATCTGATATTTACTCCTGAAGTAGTATGATTGTGCAATAGTAAAATCTTGCAAACTACTCTCGAAGTAGTAGACCTTTTACTCTAGTAAATAACTCATGCCATGATAAATTTGGAGTTTACTAGTTTAAATAAATTTATTTATTGCGTGAATGATTTTGTCATCCTGAAGATGAACATATTAAACATATAATGAAGAACTAGAAAATTCTTCAAGAACTATTACTTATTCTCATGATAAGTTAATTAAACCAGCTAATATTAGGACTAAATTTCATAAGTTTTGAAAAACGTAAAAGGTGAATAAGGCCCATTCACCCATCATTTGATATGATGCATCCATAAGATGGTCACGTGTACGTTTATTGTTAACCTGTAGTTTGACATTCATAAAGTTGTCTTCTCAATTAAATTGAGTCAAAGCATAATTTTTAGATAATGTAGTAAAGACAGTTGTTCTTGATAATGCTGGTTATATTCAAGTTGATTTAGAATTGAATGCCTCATATAAATAGCTAAACCATTGCTTATGAGAACAAAGATAAAAAGTATTGGTATGAAATACATATTGCATACAATAGCACTTGTGTGCATTAGGTCAATAAATTATGATTAATTTTTCCCTCTCAATTGGTTCAGGGTCAAGAACCATATATTTTCCCTCTATTAGCTTTTCGACGTCCGGTATATAATTAAAATATATACCATGATTCACAAATATGGATTCTCCTAAGTAGATGGAGTATATGTTAGTTTTCCTAACATAAGGTGGGATAATAATAAACTATATCGCTTGTATGATTCTCATTTAAAAGAAAATTCTAGTCAAATTCTAGAAGCATTTGCTGACTCAAAATTGATTTTGTATTTAGCTGCAGATGCTCCTACTATGTGTACCTGAAGGACAGAGTCTATAACTTGCATGAAGCATGGTAGATTAATCAGTTCCAAATAAAGTAATCCTTGAAAAGGAAATGGAACAAATTATCATAATAAAGAGGTAATATGCTCTTAACGAGTGATGACATAACGCTTCGTGAAACCTCAAGAAAAGGTTCAGGTACCTGAAAATAATAATGTGATGATATCTTAATATGTTATGTCGTAATGTGAATGTAACGTCCCGAGTCTATACCCCGGATGTCATACGGTGCTTACAATCCCCAAGGACCACAAGAAAACCGATGACTGGTACCTGTTGTGACCATTGAATAGTAATACTGTAATAATGTGGAAGTATAACTGAAATGCCATAAGGTTCACAACATTGAAAACTAATACTAAAATACTGATGTGATACTGAAAAGAAAACTGAACAAATGTCTGAAATAATCTAGTCTGAAAGCCTCTAACTGTCTGAATGGGGAGTTGATGGGACAAGTCCCCAACTAACTCCAACAACTGAATAAAATGAGTCTACTAAAAAATTGAAAAGAATAACTTAGTCCTTGAAATATGAGGACTCACCACTGTAGTCGTTGATAATAATCTGAACTACTAAGTACGATCTAGAGCCCGTGCGTCCGAACCTATGATATAAAACATCATAGAACAAAAGAAAAGGTATGTGTCATTACTTTGAATGTACTGGTATGCTAAGTGAGGTAGGCTAATATACATGGGTTTATATGCATGAGATGATGACTGACTGAATTACATGATTGAATGAGAGTACATGGATAACTGAGAGTACATGGATAACTGAGATTACTGTAAATAATGAGTATGCAATACTATGCACATAGACTATATCTGGGATCATACTAAAATTGAATACTGATTTCTGATAACTGAGTGACAGATATCCGAGATTTCTGATAACTAAATTACTAATAACTAGGTGACTGTTTCTGACAGTCCTGATTCTGTAGTACTAAACTGAGTTCTATACTGAGTCTGGAACTGAAACTATAACTGTGAGAGTGTTCATCTAATCGACATACCCTGATATAAGATGAGATGGGGTCCAACCTGTAACCCCAGTTTAAAGGGTTTAGCACCTTGCCAAAGGATACTAACAAGATTGGGTAAACCCTAATCTGGCAGGAAGACACATAATTTATATATATAGTTGTGTCAATCCTAGTCTGGCAGGAAGACGTCTTACCCTACGCTAGCTATGTAGTTTTGCAATACAGGGACTGCTACTAAGGGTCAAACCCTATGCTGGAAGGAATTCCCCCATTTCTGGGTTCGCTCGGTGCTGAATCCTACTCCCAACTGAAAGGACACTGAACTGATCGCTAGATTGTACTAGGCTTGACTGAACTGTTACTGATCGTATAGATAGACTAAACTGGATTGAGTTTACTGAGTTCTATAACTGACTGAATTCTACTATTCGTGACGTTACTGAGACTATCATGTAGCTATTGTAATTTTAGGTAAATAGCTAAATTATCGGGTATTTAATACCCCCAGGACTCAATAGCATCAATACTAATAGAACATGGCAATACTTGAAAATGTGGCAATAGTCAACTGTTCACAATGCAATTATTGAGACATTTCATCAAGCACTTGGAAGTCATGAACTTGTACATGAATAGGAATACATGCTAACATGCATAATTACACTATTCAATTTACATAGGCATTCCAAAAAACACTTGCAAGGCATAACTTTAGTTTGATAGAAATTTAAACATGTAGTAACGACATGAGTTCAACATTAGGGTCACCAATGAATCACAAATGCATAATTAATTCAATTAAGCATTTTGTCAAACACCTAGGAGGCATAATCTTGTACTTGGGCATGAATAACATGTTGATGTATCATGATTACAACAATCAATCAACAATTCAAGGGTTGTGATATGGGGATGACAATAATTTCACACATGATATCTTATACTCATGAAAACTATGATTAAATCTTGAAATGAAAACCCATACAAACAACATGAACATAAAAACAACCCAATTGATACATGTAAATCATGAAACTATTAACTAGAGATTTTGAAAAGGGTTCTTGAACTCTAAGGGTGGAAGGAAACCAAAGGATGAACACCTAACATACCTGGATTATTAATTCTCTAAATATTGTTGTAGTGTTCTTGATGCTTGAACTTGGAATGGATGCCCTAGGGTTTTGTTCTTGAGTGTTTTTGAGAGAATGAGTGACTGATGAATAAAATTTGTCTTTAGAAAGGCTTAACCTCATGTTTTTAGGGTTTATTAAAAGGGAAAAAGACTTAATTACCCCTCTAGATGCGGAATTAAAAGAGTAGAAACTGTGCCCAGTGATGGGCAAACCGCCGCGCCACATCGATTGTCAACGCGATAGCAACCGTGATGCATTGATATCGCATTAGCTCACTAGAATTTGCACTGAAGGCTGGTGACAAAATCCTGGTCGACGTGATGGGCAACGCGACACATTGAGATCACATTGATTCACTATTTTGGAATCCCAAACATGCCTCAAACGACGTCCAAAAAATTTAAAACTCATCCGAGAACACCTATTGACATCCCTGATCATGAATTAATCTAAGAATCAACATTTTAAGGTTGTAAGGACTGAGAATAAAGCCATTGAATTATTGAGGACAAAAATAAGACTAAGTGTCAATACTTAGCCGAAATTTTCTTAGTCTAGGATCTTTTTTCATGCTATATAGGACTGAGTTAGACTAGGAATTTTATGGGGTCTTATAATATATCCCCCTTAGGAACATTCTTCCTCGAATGAGACTGACTAAGCTGAGAGTACTGATAGACTGAGTTTACACATTGATCATGCACAACTAAAGCATGATTACATAACTGAAACTATTGATAAACTGAATTTTCATACTAAATATGCATAACTGAAGTATAACTGAATTTTGCAGACATTACACATGGCTGAGCCATTTCATGAGATATGTATGATATGAGAATGTTATGCAGCTAAAACTAATACCAAGATTGCAAAGGAAATCTGAGCATGGAACTGATTAAACCTAAGGAAGACTATTACCTTGAGCCGAGTCTGAGTTTGTAGAGAAGAGGTGAGGATACTTGGTCCACATATCTTCTTCTGTTTCCCAAGTAACTCCCTCAATGAATCAATTTTGCCAAAGAACTTTGAACAAAAGAGCCCTTTTGTTCCTCAGTCTGTGAACCTAATGATCAAGTATTTCGACTGGAACTTCCTCGTAAGAGTGGCTATTCTGAATATCTATACTCTCTATAGGGACTATAACTACTGGGTCACCAATGCATTTGTTTAGCAAAGAGACGTGAAACACTGGTTGTACTAAAGCTAAGTCTAAAGACAACTCAAACTCGTAAGCTACCTTTTCAAAATGGCTGAGAATACTGAAGGATCTGAGATCATTTACTAGGAATGTACGAATGGGAATATTCTGGATCGGAAACATGAAATATGAACTGAATACCATGGACTGAAATATTTTCTTGAACATATGCAGTGACATGAGAATGGTTATAAGGCTAAGATAGGAACAAGGAAGTCAACCTATGAGCAACCACTAACTCCTACTGGATCTGGTTTCATGAAGAAAAGATAATTGATTTAGCACATAAAGATCTCGGGATGTCACATTTCCCCTTGATATAGTTCGTCCCTCAGATAATATTGACTTGGCTTGAATATTAAGGAAAAACTGAAATTATGCACGAGAATCTTATGAACTAAATCATGGCCAAATATTTGGAACCAAAACTATTGCATGATGCGTGAACTGAGCCGAATTCGCAATTTACATGGATATAATTATCTGAAAAAGGAGCTGCAACTTGGCTAGAATTCCGTAACATGGAGCACAGGCTAACGAAAAATAATCTAGGATAGAATTTCTATGCCTTAGACCATATAACTGCCACTACAAGATTGCGATCTTAGCCACACTTCTCCAATACTCCTTCAACCATACTTTCTAACTCAACACCGCACCTCACTTGAGGCTACAGAAAACATCCACAAAGGCACTGACAACTCTACCTACTGAGGTCGGAGCTGATCTGAGTCCTCCCACTATGTTCAAGCCTACTTGAATCTACAAAATACTCGCATCGCTCTATAAGACTAGTCTAAATCCTGAATTTTCCACACCCTGCATTTTTCACAACTCCTAATTTCATGAATAATTACTATTAATCCCTCAATAACAACATATGAACTTCTAACCAACCACCCATCAAACTTCATAAGGAGAGGTCACTAAAAGGTTGACACCTGAGGACCTGAAGCATGAATGAACATTATACATAACTTGACACTTAACTAAGGCCTGTGGAATAGATTACCAACATCATAGATTCATCAAAAAGGTCTGAACTAAGGGCATGCATGGCATAAACCTGGATTTCAATAATCATTAAGTGTGTAGCATGACCATTGGAACTGAGTATGCTGTAAAACATGAACACACGAGTCATGAGTTGCACGACCTGAGTTCAGAGTTTCTAAATTTATGGATTCTAGTTCCTATTGCTGAGAAAACTAGAACTCCCTATAGTAGGGACTGGAAGAGTACATGTTCCTTTATGATATGCAGGGACACGATCTCTGACTATGGAACTGATATAAGGCATAAGTAGATAATGTTGATGACTGAAAAACCTTGCACTGAGGTCGGGATGGGTCAGCCGTCATCCCCTCCTATTGCTTTTCTACACATTCGGGCATCACTACTCGGATCCGAGATCCTGACTTAGCTACTTATTCTACCATCTTTTTCTTATCTTAAAGACATTATTCTAGGTTTGGGAACTACTCAATCAACATCTCTAACTGGGCTACCGCCACCTTACTCTAAAACTTGGGGATAGTAGTACGCATAAATTGATAAACTCACCTTGACATACTACACCTGATAATATAAAACTTGCTGCTAGATCTAGATCATGGGTGGGGTAATTCTTTTCAGGGAGCTTAAGTTGTCTAGAATCATAGGCTACGACCTTACCTCTCTGCACAAAAACATACCCCAAACCAACTCTGGAAGCATCACAATACACAACAAACCCGTCTAAACCATTTGGTAGATTCAAATACTGGGGTTGTAGTGAGTTGAGTTTTCAACCCTTAAAAAATCTTCTCACAAGAATCTGACCACTGCAATTTAACTTTATTCTGAGTCAATCTGGACATGGGGGATACAATAGATGAAAACCCTTTAACAAACCATCGGTAATAGCCAGCCAAACCCAAGAAACTCCTAATATCTGATGGAGAGATGAGTCTGGGCCAATTTCTCACTGCTTCAGTCTTTGGAGGATCAACTCTAATGCCATCACCGGAAAGACCAAGGAAAGCTACTGACCTTAGCAAAAATTTACACTTACTGAACTTGGCTAATAACTTATGGGCTTTGAGGGTCTGCGATACTATTATGAGAGGGTCTGTATGATCAAGTTCACTGTGGGAGTAGATAAGAATGCCAACAATGAAGACTATGATTAATATGTACAAGTACTACTTGAACACACGGTTCATTAAGTCCATGAAGGTTGCTGGGGCATTGTCCAAACCAAATGACATGACTAGGAATTCAAAGTGACCATACCAAGTTTTGAAAGTTGTTTTCGAAATGTCACAATCTCTAACTCTGAGCTAATGATAGCCTGATCTGAGGTCTATTTTAGAAAATTAACTGGCACCCTGAAGTTAGTCAAACAAGTCATCGATTTTGGGAAGCAAATACTTGTTCTTAACTATGACTTTGTTTAACTGACGGTAATTAATACACGTTCTGAGAGAACCATTTTTCTTACGCATGAATAAAACTAGTGCACCCCACGGGGAAATACTGAGGCTGATGAATCCCTTATCTAAGATATCTTTCAATTGTTCTTTTAATTATTTGGGTTTTACTGGGTCTATTTTTTATGACAGAATAGAGATAGGTTGTGTATCTAGAAGAAGGTTAATTCCGAAGTCAATTTCCGTTATGGGAAACACTCCGAGAAGATCTTTGGGAAACACATCTGGAAATTCACATACTACTGAAACTGACTCAAGGTTAGGGGTATCTGAACTAGAGTCTTTAACTCAAATGAGATAATAGAGACACCCCTTATATATCATCCTTTTTGCGTTAAGGTAGGAAATAAGCTGACCCCTGTGAGTTGAAGTACTACTCCTTCATTCTAGGATAGGTTCTTTCGAGAACTGAAAATAGACAATTTAGATTTTGTAGTCAACTAAAGCATAGCATAAATGAAGCCAATCCATGCCGAGAATGACCTCAAAATCTGTCATCTCTAACTCTATTAAGTCTGCTGAAGTTACTTTCTGAGATACCATAACAAGACAGTTTCTGTATACTCACCGGGTTATGATAGATTTACCCACTGGGGTAGAGACTAAGAAGGGACCTGCTAGGATTTTGGGAATGACTCTGAAGTCAACGGCTATATAAGGAATTACAAAGAATAAAGAAGCTCCTGGATCTAGCAAAACATAAACATGTAAATAATAAACTTGTAACATACCAGTGACCACATCAGGAGAATTTTCCTGATCCTGTCGGTACTAAGATGCACAGATTCTATTTGGGAATCGTCCACTGGTGGCACTGAAAGTGACACCCTGCTGAGATGGGCTACCGGAATGAGCTGAGGGACGATTATGCTAACTCTGTGAACCTGACTACAGACAATCTCTTATCCTATGGCCTTTCTTGCCATATCCGAAACACAAAACACTACCAACCCTACACACACCCTGATGATTCCTACCACACTTCTCGTAGAAAAGATTAGTACGACCACCCTTTGGCCTTAACTTTTTGGCCCTCTTATTCTTTCTCCCTTTTTAAACTACGCTTCTCCTCCTTCCTCTGTAGAGCATGAGCCACAAGCCTAGATATGATAATAGCCATATGATTATTCTGCGAAGCTACAGAATAGGATAAGGCAGTGAAAGCATCCCTAAGTTCGGAGTGAGAGATGCTCATTCAGGGGATCTGCATGAACGAGCGAAGCTGTTGGCTGGTTTCCAGTTCTTCTTCCATTAGAATTTTTTGAAGGCATATTCTGTAAATAGAAGGGAAACTTGTATTAGATAGAGAGTTTAACTTGAGCTCATGCTCACTCGCATGACATAAATCCTGAAAAAAGGGAAGTTTTCCTAAAAATCCGTCATAGCCTCTTGACCATAAGTGTGGCGCGCAATACACCAGGAACAAGACTCTACTAGATGTGACTTTAAGACTCTCTAAGAATCCTTAGAACCATAGGCTCTGATACCATGTTTATAATGCCCTGAATTTATACCCCGGACGTCACATAGTGCTTACGATCTCGAAGGACCACAAGCTAACCCATGACTGGTACCTAATGTGAGCACTGAATAGTAATATTGTAATATTGTAGAAGTATAACTGAAATGACATAAGGTTTACAACATTGAAAACCAATACTGAAATACTAATGTGATACTAAAAACAAAACTGAACAACTGTCTAAAATAATCTAGTCTGAAAGCCTCTAACTGTCTGAATGGGGATTTGATGGGAAAAGTCCCTAACTAACTCCAACAACTTAATAAAATAAGCCTACTGAAATACTGAAAAGAATAACTCAGTCCTCAAAATATGAGAACTCACCACTGTAATTATTGCTAACAATTTGAACTGCTAAGTACGGTCTTGAGCCCGTACGTCCGAACCTATGATATAAAATATCATAGTGCAAAATAAAAGGTATGTGTCAGTACCTTGAATGTACTGGTAAGCTACGTGAGGTAGGCTGATATACATGGGTTTATCTGCATGAGATGATAACTGACTGAATGATATGAACATGACTAAATGGGAGTACATGGATAACTGAGACTACTAAAAATACTGAGTATGCAATACTTTTCATATATACAGTATCTGGGATCATACTAAAACTGAATACTGAGTTCTGATAACTGAGTGAATGATATCTGAGATTTCTGATAACTGAATTACTAATAACTAGGTGACTATTTCTGACAGTCCTGATTCTGTAGAACTAAACTAAGTTCTATACTGAGTCTGGAACTGAAACTATAACTATGGGAGTGTTCATCTAACTGACATACCCCGATATAAGCTGAGTTAGGGTCCAACCTTTAACACCAGTTATAAGGGTGTTAGCACCTTTCCAAGGGATACTAACAGGGCTAGGTAAACCTTAATCTAGCAGAAAGACCCATAAATTATATAAATGGTTGCGTCAACCCTAGTCTGGGAAGAAGATGTCTTACCCTACATCGGCTACATAGTTCTGTAACGCAGGGACTACTACTAAGGGTTAAACCCTATGCTGTCAGAAATACCTCCATCCCTGGGTTCGCTCGGTGAAGAATCCTACTCCCAACTGAAAGGACATTGAACTGATCGCTTTACTGTTCTAGTCTTGAATGAACTGCTACTGATCATATTGACTAACTGAAATGAAATGAGTTTATTGAGTTCTGTAACTGACTGAATTCTACTATTCGTGACGTTACTGAGACTATCCTGTAGCTACTGTAATTCTAGGTAAATAGCTAGATTATCGGGTATTGAATACCCTCAGAACTCGATAGCACCAATACTAATAGAACACGGTAATGCTCGAAAACTTGGCAATAGTCAACTATTCACAATGCAATCATTGAGACATTTCAAAAAGTACTTGGAAGTCATGAACTTATACATGAATAGAAATACATGCTAACATGTCATAATTGCACTATTAAATTTACATAGGCATTCCAACAAACACTTGCAAGGCATAGTTTTAGCTTGATTGAAATTTAAACATGTAGTAACGGCATGAGTTGAACACTTGTATTGGTTTAGACTTGGATATTGGTTTTGTCTATGGTCAGTGGCATGTCTCGATCAGATATTCGTATTTTGTTTTAGAGGCTTTGTATGGACAAACTGTGGACTTGGGTATGTTATATAATGGTTATGGGTTGGGTTATTATTTTATGGTTTTTTGATTGGTTGGTTTGAGTATCGGGAGGGATCTTTGGTTCTTTTTAAACTTGGGATGCCCATTGCGATAAGGCCTTGGTTTAGGTTGTGTCATTGTGTAGGAGATACGAGGTTAAAGAGTACCTCGGAGATACTTTGGTGCACCTAAAGACCCCAATTTACCCTCTTAATATTCAGGGTGAAGGAGGGTTTGGTCAGAGCAAGAAGAGAATGTTTGACTTAGGAAAGTGAGGTCATTTGAGGAGATCTCAATTGAGATAAGGGAAATCAAGGGGCTTGTGGTTGGGTTGCCTACGGGACCGGAATAGCCTTCCACCACCCGTCACTCTTATGTTGCTCAGTCTTATTATGAGAAGTACATAGAAGACCAGAAGAAGAAGGGAGCCTCTTTCTAGGATTGAGAGGGACTACTCATCTTTGGCATAGTCATACAGGGAGCTTAAGGATTATCATAAGAAGATGAAGAAGAGGGAAAAGAAGAGATATAAATTCTTCATAAAGATATGGAAGGGGGTGAAGGCCCTTTGGATGGTCCTGAAACCCAAGAAGATACTTTCTTCTCCTAGAGATGGAGTGATGATGAGGTCCCAGCTGTATAGTCAGATTCAGATGATGCTGGAGTTGATGTAGATACCGAGGGTGATGACAATCCTTGATGCGAATCCAAGGAGCACCCTATACTCTTTTTATACTTTTGTAATTAAGTAGTGAAGTCACTGCAATATTTTAGTTGGAGGTATTGATACACCCAAATTAAAACTCTCTTACAAGAGTGTAAGTGGTCCTTGTCAAATATAGAACCCAACTAGGTTCGGTGTTGAATCCCACAGGGAATAATGTGTTCACTAAGTGTTGCAGTTATTATTATACTGTTGATCGAAGGTTCTAAAATAAAGAGGGTTTGAAATGTTAACAGTGTTCTTTCGTATTTGTGTCACACAAGAGTCCATCTAATGAGAGTTAATGTAGATGGAATTTCAAGGAGGATGAATTAACTAAAGTTATTCTCACCAAGATGTTCAAACAGTTAGGGTTGTGAACTTGTGCTCGAGTTCTAACTTATGTGCTCAATTGCAAGAATTATTGAATTCTAAGAATTACCCACATGTTTCTCAACCTAATGGGTGTTTCACCCTTTAATTCACTTAAACTTAAAGGATTCATGCATTATTCAATAACACTCTCATGGGGGATAATCCTGTTAAGGCAACAACCCATTAACCCAGAGGGTAAACCTATGGATTTTATGTGAATCACTTCTTTTCCCAACATCCACTTTCTTGTCAGACAAGAGGTATTTATGGGCTCACTTCTCAAGTCTGCAACCAATAGATGTCATTATAATGAAGAAAGATTCATGCAATTCAGCAAGATGTTAGAAATCAAAATCGAATCACAACCCCAAACAGTTATCTACATCAAGGCTCCCATAACCCTAGTTATGAGAGTTTAGATACTTATCTCCATATAAGAAATCAAAGATATATTGATGTTCATAAATAACTTCATAAGAGTACTTACAAAATTCACAATATTGGTCTTCTCAATCTTCAATGGAAAATATCAAAAACTAATAATCATATCTCAATCCTTAGATTCAAATCCCGATGAAAAATATTACAAAGGCCTTCACTAGAGGGGAAATATAAAACTCATGACAAAAGATACGGACTAAACCCTAATACTTGGTATTTGTATGATTCCAGAACTGGAGTTTTAAAATTCAAAATCAGATTTTCTGTTGTATGGTCAACAGGTCAAGCGACGGTTTGTCGCAGGTCCAACGGTCTGTTACCTATACCATTGCTGGACCTCCAGTGATTCCATTCTCTACTTCTGGGCGATGGATAGAGAGATTGTCTATCACAAGTTCGATGGCCCATCGCCTGGACCATCGCAGGACTTCCAGTTATTATGCGATCTTTATCTTGGCGACGGTTCAGACCGATGGTTTGTTGCAAGGTTGATAGCCTGTTGGCCTGACCGTCACAGGATGTCCAGAATCTTTGAATTCTGCTTTTGGTCGATAGTTTGGACCGACGATTCGTCAGTAGGTCGATGGTCCGTCGCATAAGCCGTTGCTTCTCATTTTTCTTTGTTTTGCTCAGATTGTCCAAGTTATTCTTCACACTCAGTTCTTAACCTAAAAACACTAAAATACTATGTTAAATACAACAATGGCTACTTGAAAACACACAATATCTACTTAGAAATCTAATTAGACCAGGGCCAAATGCTTACTCATAATTTAACTTGCATCAACCTCCTATGTTGCCAACAACTCAGCAGTAGCCACCCTCAACTTAGGCAATTTGCCTAAGTTAAAGTGCACAATGTCTAATATTGGAACAGGCCCATTCTAAATACTAACATTTATTAGAGAGTGAATCACTATTTATTCAAGTTGAATAAATATTAACAAAGCTCAATAGGGTTGCAACAGAAAACAACACAGAAAAAATTTTGGTGGGTCATTATTTTGACTAAATGGACTAACAAACAAAAAGGCCTACTATCCTGTCTTATTGAGTCAGAAACAAAACAACAGAAAATGAACCGGGAAAGTTCTGGGTGTAGAATCTATGTAATAACTACACAAACACTCATACACACAAGCACTAAGTTAATTTCTATTCTACTAACTCTTGGGGTTCGTAACATGTGGCTATAATTACTTATATTTGTATGCCATTTTCAGAGTCACAAACGATCACATTGCACTTTTACCAATAGGAAAAGAAGAATTAATTATATAACACATGTACACAAACATTTTTCCCCAGTCACTTATCATTCATATATACAAACTGATGCTAACATAACGTCACTTTTATTTCATGGAATAGCATTACCAATAGAACATGAATTAAGAAAAGAGAAATTTCAATCCTAGATAAGAAATGAAAATGCAACAACTTAATAACAATCTAGACATGCTGATTCTCCTAGATCGCACATGGGAGGAAAAGAATATCGGCAACACAACCCCCCATGGTACAAGCACATCCCAGCCCCACAGAAAATAATGTTTTGTCCTCAATGCATATAATTTAAGTACAAAAGAGTGGAAATACTTGCAGTGCCTCTTATTCATCTGAGGCATCAGTGAAGTGTGGTAAGGCTCCAGCGTCCTCACCAGGTGCAATGTTAGCCCCTATGGTGGTAGGGGCACTCAAAATCTCTCCCTCCGAAATTAAAGGTATCACCTTTCTAACAGTGTTTGAAATTTGACCCCTGAATGGGGTAGAGCTTTTGGAAACACCTGCAGCTTCATCCTGCATTCTCTTTTTCCTCTTCTCTTCTGATTTCCTCAACTTTTTTATCGCCTTCTGCATCTGGTATTCTTCCAATTCTTCTGGAGTCATGGCTGCAAGTTTTCTTTTCTTCTCTGCTCTCTTTGCAGCTCTCTCAACTTTTTCATCTATTTCTACTGCTCTCTTACCTTTGTCCTTAATCAGTCGCCCCATTAAATCAACAAGGCCTTCATCTCTATCACTTGCAATCTGAACAGGATCAAATGTGGTCTGCTGTGATTGCTGATTTATCCTATCCATATCAGCCCGGAGTTTTTTAACTTCCTTAATCAATATTTCAAAATTTGGAATAAACAGGGTATCCAGCCTCTTATTGATGCATTCCTCCATGTTGTCCAATCATAGCTGGATGTTCCTGAAATGATGGTTTTCTTCTTCATAATTCTCTCAGCAAAAGGTTTGAAATTCATCCCCCATATAGCCAATTACTTTTTAATCCTTTTCTACGCTCGTACATACTTTGTAAAATTTTCCTAGTTTAGCCTGTATTTTGAGTATTGGGGCGGAACTGATATAGAATCTGCAGTTTTACCTATGGGCATCAAAGCTGAACCTGTAGAAGTATAAGAGGGCGCATACGCAGCAAGTGGTAATGGCATACCTAAAGGACCCTCCGATGACTCAGGAATTGGTATTGACTGAGTTTGCTGAGTTGGAGGTCTATTGATTCGCATATCAAACTTTGACTTATCCCTTGTGTTCTCAATATCTTTCTTGTATATTACCGGGATCTTGTCACCAACTCCACTGATCAAGAAAACCTTCGCTTTCTTACATAATTTTATGATAAGGCATGGGAATGGAAGCACAGTCTGATTATTGTGAGCACAAAAGAACAATTCATTAAAAATAATATGGCCAAAATCCACTGTCAGTCCCTCAATCAAAGCAACAACAATCATAGATCTTATGAGTTCTAAGCGGCCATCACCGCCTGTTGGAATCAATCTCAGGCTCACAATCGCCTACTAGAACTTAGCCCTAAAACTTAGGGATGACTTAGATATCTTTTCGTAGGGATTGTGTAGCCACACAGGCTCTCCTCCATCTGTCAGTATTCTTGCTAACCATAACTTTTGTTGAGTCCATGTGAACAGTCGATGCTCTAACTCTAGAATTACCTCCGGTATCTGATATTCCAGCCCAAATAAGAACCTGTTCAATGTTTGCTACGAGATATATATGTCAACTCTTCGCACAGGAACTATATCAAGTTTGTTCATGTCTGGAGATGATGCACGTTTGGGGTAATCTTTCTCAAGCAACGCCAAGTAATTAGCAAAAAACTCGCGTGCTAGATTTGGTTGATAGTTACCAAGTGGCCTACTCATCCATGCCAGTTCATACTCATTGAATCTGCGCTCAAGCTCTTGGTATTCGTGCAAGCTTATTGTCACGATCTGGAATTGCTCAAAAATAGCCCTCTTTATGGTTACCCTATCCATTAGTGCCAACCCTTTGTAAAAGGGCTCTCGAGAACTCTCAATCTACCCCCGCATAGCTTCCCGCACTTGCGTATCCTTACGCCGAACCAAATTTAGGTATACTTGGACGGGGTTAGATACTTCAACCCCTTCTTCAACTGAAATTAAGATTGAGATGCTACTCCTACTTCTTTAACCCTCCTCTTCAGACTGGGAGAATGAATAGATAACTTGATGATTTCACCTGGTGTTGTGTGTCGGTGCATCTGCTCTTATGATAGCCCTTGTCTGGCCCCTTGGCCTTTACCTCTACCCCTGGTGGTTGGTTATTTTTTTTCCATGATACTTGCAAGTAAGATGTTTATCAGTTCACAGATTAAAACCAGAAGATAGAAAAAAATTATAGACCAGTGATGGCTAGGGCGACGGTCCGTTAGTTCTGCGATGGCCCGTCAACCTAAACCATTGGGGTATTTCCAGTAACCTTGATTCTAAGAAAGTGGTGACGGTTTTAGGCGATGGGTCATTAAGTATCTGATGGTCCGTCGCTCTGACCGTTGCCTGCCATTTTCACTTTCAAGCTTCGTTTAAGCATTTCATCGAACACCTTGCATACTTTCATTTCAAGCATGATTATTCATGGCTTTTTCACCAATAATACATTACTCATTTTTCTTTTTCTTGATCCATGGGCTACTCAGACTTTACCCAGGATAGAGTTTGACATATTTTCTGTCAGTTTAGACCCATACAGATGAACTTCAGATCAGAGAGAAATATTTTAATATTGCAAACTTCATATGCTTTCTTTATTTTTGGTGTTGAATCACATAGAAAGTGATGAAGAGAACATACCTTTGTGGTGCAGTACTTGCTTATTCACTTGACTTGTACTCACACAATATGACACCTGACTTTTATGAAAACCTCTTTACTGCTTGTTAATGAAAAAAATAAAGAGAATATAGACTTTAAATAAATGGGGAAGAGGGAAGTGGAAAGTCTTCAGAGAAAATGAAAGGATTCAGGTGTGTTGAATAGTTTTGGAGTTACTCAACCACTTCAAATTATCTATTTTTAAAACCATTTGGGTCGGATAAGAATGAAAAACTTAGCTATTTAAATCGATCCGACCCGACACGCTGAAATAGAGTTATGTCTGACGGTTTGTGTGATAGTCCGTCGCATAAGCGATGATCCGTCAGGAGACCCGTCGATCCATTCTAGAGAACTTACCTTGGGGCACATTGGCGATGGTTGAGTAGATGTTCCGTCGAGTATGCGATGGTTCGTCGATCAACCCGTCGCGATTCTTCCAGTAACCTAGTTTCTGGACTTTGTTGTATGGCTACCATGACGGTTCGTCGAGTCACCGACAATCTGTCGGGTAACCCATCGGTTACCTCCAATCTTTCTTAGCTTCTGTTTTTCTGCACTGACAGACCTGAACACCTACACAAACCCTTCAGCTTGTACAAAACAACAAAATAAACACCAAAATAACTCAAACTAGTGCTTTACAACAACACACTATGGGTTGCCTCCAACTAGTGCCTGATTTATTATCGCGGCACGACTCAGTTATCTTGATTACTCAGACTTTATCGAGATAGATGGTACCAATATTCTTTATCGAGTTCTTTGGACAGATATACAGTTTCACATATTTCCCATTTACCTTGAAGACACTTCCGTATTCATTTTCAAGTTCCACTACTCCAGATGAGTAGACTTGGCTCACTTTAACTGGGCCGGACCATTTGGATTTGAGCTTACCTAGAAACAGTTTGAGTCTGGAGTTGAATAAAATCACCAAGTCACCTGTTTTTAAATCCCATTTTTCAATCCTGTTGCCGTGGTACTTCTTCATTCTTTCCTTGTATAGATCAGCCCGATCATAAGCTCCAAGATAGAACTTATCCATCTTATTTAGCTGCCCTAGTCTCATATTTTCTACCTCATTCTAGTTCAGATTAAGACACTTCAGTGCCCACAACACTTTATGCTCTAGCTCAATCATCAAATGGCACACCTTTCCATAAACCAATTGGTATGGATACATGCCAATGGGTGTCTTGAAAGTCGTTCAGTATGCCCATAATGCATCGTCCAGCTTCCTAGACCAATCCTTCTGGATAGCTTTTACAGTCTTGGAAAGGATAGCTTTGATTACCCGATTAGAGATCTCCACCTTCCCACTGGTCTGTGGATGGTATAGAGTAGCCACCTTATGCTGTTTGACTCCATTTTGTCCAAAGCGGCTCTGAATATCTTGTTGCAAAAGTGTGATCCTCCATCGCTTATTATGGTACGTGGTACCCCAAAGCGAGAGAAAATATTTCTCTTTAAAAATGCATTGACCCGTTTTCCTTCATTATCCGCCAGAGCCATAGCCTCAACCCATTTTGAAACGTAGTCAACAACAACTAGTATGTACTTCATCCCAAATAAGATCATGAAGGACCCCATGAAATCAATACCCCAGGCATCGAACAATTCTACCTCCAACATCTTGGACATTGGCATCTCATGGAACTTTGAGATAGACCCTTGTATTTGACATGGGTCACATCTCTTTACAAACTCGTAAGCGTTCTTGAATAAAGTGGGCTAATAGTAGCCTCTTTGAAGCACTTTTCTAGTAGTACGATCACCAGCATGGTGACCTCCAACTGGGGAAGCATGAGTCGCTTCCAGTACACTCAACATCTCCACTTCTGGAATACACCATCTAATAATGACATTTGTACACCGTCGAAACAGATACGGTTCATCCCAGAAATAATGTTTCACATCATGGAGAAACTTTTTCCTTTAATGAAAGGAAGGATTCTCCGGCATTACTTCACTTACCACATAATTTTCGAAGTCAGCATACCAAGGTACTTTTTTTAGCACTGCAGCCAATACTTTCTCATTCAAAAAGGAATCATCAATTTCAAGCTCATCTTTTACTGCATGCTCGCCTTTGAGTCTGGATAAGTGATCAGCCACCTGATTCTCACATCCCTTACGATCCTTGACCTCGAAGTTAAATTCCTAAAGTAGAAATACCCATCGAATCAACCTTGGTTTAGCATCCTTCTTCGCCATTAGGTACCTCAAGGAAGTGTGGTCAGTGTGTACCACTACCTTGGTACCTAGAAAATATGCCCTAAACTTCTCGAAAGCATACACCACTGCTAGAAGTTCCTGCTCTGTCATCGAATAATTCTTTTGAGCCCCAGTTAGGGTCTTGCTTGCATAATATATCCGATGAAACAACTTCTCTTTCTTTTATCTGAGAATAGCTCCAAGTGACACTCCACTGGCATCACACATAATCTCGAACGAGTTTGTCCAAACAGGAGCAACAATAATTGGAGCTTCTACTAGCTTCAACTTAAGGCATTCAAAGGCTTTTATGCAATCATCATCAAAAGCAAATTTTTCTTCATTCTCTAAGAGTTTGCAAAGCAGTTTGCAATCTTTGAGAAATCCTTTATAAATCTATGGTAAAACTCTGCATGGCCAAGAAAACTGCGTACCCCTTTCACTGAGATGGGAGGTGGTAGCTTCTTAATAACCTCTACCTTTTCTCGCTCGACCTCTATCCCTTTTGCTAAAATTTTGTGCCCGAGAACAATGCCCTCCTTTACCATGAAGTGGTATTTCTCCCAATTAAGCACAAGATTGATTCCCATACACCTCTGCAAAGCCCTCCTCAGTTTTGCCAAACACAACTCAAATGAATCTCTAACCACAGAAAAATCATCCATGAACACCTCCAAGGTATCCTCCATCATATCTAAGAAAATAGACATCATACACCTTTAGAAGGTAGCGGGTGCATTACATAACCAAAACGGCATCCGCTTGAATGCAAAAATGCCATACGAAAATATGAACATTGTTTTTTCCTGATCTTTAGGAGCAATATAGATCTTATTGTAGCCAGAATATCCATCCAAGAAATAATACCACCCTTTTCCTGCCAACCGATCAAGCATTTGATCCATGAAGGGCATTGAAAAGTGGTCATTTAAGGTTCATGAGTTTAGTTTGCAGTAGTCTATGCAAACCCTCCACCTAGTCATAGTCCTAAGAGAAATCAACTTATTCTTTTTATTTGCAACAACTATCATGCCCTCTTTCTTGGGCACACATTGAACTGGGCTTACCCATTTACTATCAAAAATAGGATAAACCACTCTTGCGTCCAGCTACTTAATAATTTCCTACTTAACCACCTCGTGTATCTGTGGGTTAAGTCAGCATTGATGTTTGATGGTTGGAGTACAGTCTTACTCAAGTTGTATCTTATGAGTGCAGATCTCAGGGGGAATGCCAATAATGCCAGCAATAGTCCAGCCTATTTCTCTTTTGTACCTTTAAAGCACCGAAATAAGTGTTTCCATCTATTGCTCGCCTAAATCATCTGCAATAATCATGGGTAGTGTGTATCCTTTTCCTAGAAACACGTACCTTAAATTCCCTGGCAACTCTTTCAATTCCAACACTGGGTGATGTTCGATGGATGGTTTAGCCGATGGTGTTGGTCGATTCTTAATATAAAGATCGAGTTTCTTAGGAGAATAAGAGTATGATCCCATTCCTATCAAAGTACAAACAGTCTCATCATACTCCTCAATGCTTTCACGATCAAAATTCATTAGCACTACAGCTAAGGGCTCAACAACAAATTTCTCCTCTATAGGCACCTCCTTCTTATCCTCATAATGTACATCAACAATTGAGAACACACTTGTTTCTTTCTGCTACTTTATTGATTGGCACATATCAAATTGCACCACTTCATCATTCAATCTAAATAAGAGCTCATTAGCTCACAAATCAATCAACACACTTCCGGTTGTGAGAAAATATCGACCTAAGATTATAGGCACCTTGAAGTCCACCTCTCAATCCAGAATGACGAAATCTGTAGGAAATATAAAGCTAGAAACCTTCACCAGTACATCATACAAAATACCAACAAGTCATTTTACTGACCTATTCTCCATCACAAGTCACATGTTAATGGGTGTAGGGTCTCCCAAACCCAATATTTTGTAAACATCAAGCGGTATCAGATTGATGCTAGCTCCTAAGTCGCATTGAGCTTTTCCAAAGTCAAGAGGTCCAATAGTGCATAGGATAGTTAATGCTCCTGGATCTGCCTTTTTCTGTACCAGAGACCTTATGGAAATAGTACCACAATGATAAAGATTGTCCATCAATTCAAAACTAACTGACCGCTTCTTTGTGAGGAGGTCTTTCATGAACCTTACGTACCCAGGAATTTGCTCCAATGCCTTTACCAATGGAAAATTAATCATCAACTGCTTAAGCATAGCCATGAATTTACTGAACTTTGTGTCATCAGCCTTCTTCTTTAACTGATGGGGAAATAGAGGAGGTGGTTTTGGAAGAGTGGTAACCGCCACTTCAGCCTCCTTTTCCTTATTCTTCTCCAACTCATCAACCTTCTGACTGTTGGATGGTACATTATTAGTAACCTCATCCAATTTACCAGACTCCACCAGATGATAAATCTCTAATTTTTCAATATCATCTATGAAAATATCAACCACAGAAGGGCTTGCCAATACCTTACCACTTCTCATAGTGATAGCCATGCAAGAGCCATCATTCCAAGGATTCTGAATGGTATCACTTGGCAATGTCCCAGTCTTTCTTTGATTCAATACTGTCGAGAGTTGGCTTATTTGTTGCTCCAACTACTTGATAGAGGTAGTGTGCGAGTTTACCAATTAACTCATAGAAGACAAATCGCTCTTCATGGTAGATACCCCAGAGTTGGTAGCTTTAACTCTCTTTAATAATTTCTCTATCATGTCCTCCATGGATATCTTTCCAGAGATAGTTGCAACATTATCTTTGCTTCCGGGAGGTACTTATAGCCCACTCCTCTTATTCTTACTTTTTCAGTTTCCTTGATCCCTATCCTTGTAACCATCCTTGTCGTAGTAGTTCCGACCTTGATTTCCTTGAATATTGCCTCGAAAACCCCTTGGTTATTCAAATAGTTAGCCTCTTCTTCTAAATCAGAATCATCTCTACCTTAGGATGCAACAACTTTCACTTTTTTAGTCTTTGCAGATAATAAGTGCTTGGTCAACAAATCCATCTACATCTTCAAGTGTGCCATGTCTTGATCATGTTCTTCCTCTTTCTTATGTTGTTATGTAGTCATGCTAATATACATAGTAGATTTTTCTACCACAGAATACCTGGTATGCCAAGTTCTACTTTGTTTGGTCATCCGATCAAGTATTTCCCAGGCCTCCTGAAAAGTAAGATCCATAAATGATCCCCCTACAGCATTATTAATAACTAGTTTTGTAATGGAGTTCAAAGCTTGATAAAGAGTCTCCATTAGATGAATATCTATCATATTATGGTTCGGACACTGCATCAGCTTCTTTTTGAACCTCTCCCATGTCTCATAAAGAGCTTCGGTTGGGAGATGCCTAAAGTTTTTGATCTCATCCCTCAATTGTACCCTCCTGGAAGGCGGAAAGAACCTTTCTAGGAAAGCTCTTTCAACTGCCTCCAGTTAGTTATAGAATTGGGCGTTAGCTCATTAAGCCATAATATTGCCTTTCCATACAAATACAACGGAAATAAACGTAGGCGGATGGCATTCTGTACTACTCTTGAGTTATCAAAGGACTTGCAAATAGTGACAAAGTTCACTAAATGCATATTGGGATCATCTCCCGGGAGTCCACCGAACAACCCCTTCAGATGAAGGATCTGAATCATTATACTGGTAATATTGAACTTTTGTCCTGGTGCTAGAGGTGGAGGAATAATAGCTCTAGTGGCACTAGCTCCATCCATTCCATCCTCATCATCATTAAGATCAAACTGAACAACTTGGCGATCAGGTCTCGCCCTGAAAGAACGGTTTTTGTTTATATTTTTGTTCACTGATGCAACTACATTCTCTACACACCTTCGATTAAGAGGATCTAACAAGTCAGTATCCCCCAAATCATCATCATCAGGATTAGAATGACGTGCCTGTTGACCATCATTTTGCTAATTTAGTTGAGCTCTAGCCAACGCAGCTAGTCTCTCAACATCTTGTGGATCTCTCATTCTGCTAATCAGTTGCGGTTCTGGATGTATTGGTAACAATGGTGCACCCAATCTCCGTGTACTTGGCATACACAACAAATCCCCTGCACAGAACAAAAAAAACAAACAAAAGTAAAATTTGGGAAACTTGACCAAAGGTCAATTAACAAACACAAACTTAATTGACAACCATATTCCCCGGCAACACCACCAAAATTTGATACACCCAAATTACAACTCTCTTACAAGAGTGTAAGCAGTCATTGTCAAATATAGAACCCAACTAGGTTGGGTGTCGAATCCTACAGGGAATACTGTGTTCACTAAGTGTTGCATATTAGACTGTTGAACGAAGGTTCTGAAATAAAAGGGGTTTTGAAATATTAACAGTGTTTTTTGGTATTTGTGTCATACAAGAGTCCAGTTAATAAGAGTTAATATAGAAGGAATTTCAATGAGGATGAATTAACTAGAGTTATACTCACCAAGATATTCAAATAATTAGGGTTGTGAACTTGTGCTCGAGTTCTAACTTATGTGTTCAAATGCAAGAATTATTGAATTTTAAGAATTACCCACGTGTTTCTCAACCTAATGGGTGTTTCACCCTTTTTTTCTATCGAACTTAAAGGATTCATGCATTATTCAATAACACTCTCATGGGGGTTAATCCTGTTAAGGAATCAACCCATCAACCTAGAGGGTAAACCTATGGATTTTATGTGAATCACTTTTTTCCTAACACCCACTTTCTTGTCAGACAAGTGGTGTTTATGGGCTCACTTCTCAAGTTTGCAACCAAGAGATGTCATTATAATGAAGAAAGATTTATGCAATTCAGCAAGATGTTAGAAATCAAAATCGATTCACAACCCTAAATAGTTATCTACATCAAGGCTCCTATAACCCTAGTTATGGGAGTTTAGCTACTCATCTCCATATCATAAATCAAAGATATATTGATGTTCCTAAATAACTTCAGAAGAGTACTTACAAAAGTCACAATATTGGTCTTCTTAATCTTCAATGGAAAATATCAAAAACTAATAATCAACTCCCATTCCCTAGATTCCAATCCCAATGAAAAATATTACTATAGCCCTCACTAGAGGGGAAAATATAAAACTCATGACAAAAGAGATGGACTAAACCCTAATACTTGGTATTTGTATGATTCCAGAAGTAGGTTTTAAAATTCAAACTCAGATTTTTGGCTTTATGGTTGATGGGTCAAGCGATGATTCATCGCAGGTCTAATGGTCCGTCACCTACACCGTCACTGGACCTCCAGTGATTCTATTATCTGCTTTTGGGCGACGAGTAGAGCGACGGTCCGTCGCAAGTTCAACGACTCATCGCCTGGACCATCACAGGACTTCCAGTGATTATGTGATCTATATATTAGTGACGGTTCATCGCAGGATTAATGGCCCATCGCCCTGATTGTCACAGGATGTCCAAAATCTTTGATTTTCGTCTTTTTGTCGATATTTTAGATTGACGGTTCATCGCAAGGTTGACGGTCCATCGTATAAGCCATCGCTACTTATTTTCTTTTGTTTTGCTCAGATTGTCCAAGTTATTCTTCACACTCATTTCTTATCCTGAAAACACTAAAATACCATGTTAAATACAATAATGGCTTCTTGAAAATACATAATTATCCTAAGAAAAAAGCCTAAAATGTTCCATCATAATCCAGAACATTAGGTATCCATCTCCATATTCATTTATTTTTCCTTGGTATGTATTATTGAGATATTTTTTGGATGTTTTTATGTTGATTTGGATGATTTTATTTTGGGTTGTAATAATTTGGCACCCCCTATGGTTCTTACATTTCATGGATTAGTTGTTTATTGCATTCATAGTTATTATTTTATTTTATCTTGGTGGTGGTGATGTCATACAAGCCTTTCCCTATGATAGATTTAGTGATGACATTCTTAATGGAAAATCATCGTGATTGTCTTAGGAGCCATAGAAATTGGCGAAGTCTAATTACCCGTAGCATTGGAGTTTTGGGATCACCTTTATACATATAGTGAAGTCTGAGTAGCCATATAGTTTTCCCACATGAGAGTTGAAATGTGAGATGATGTCTTGGTTTGGTGCCATCAATAGGAAATTTTGTGTGGTGTACATGCAAAGAAAACACCCCCCTCTATCCAAAAAATTTTGAAAACCAAGGGCATGGACATGAACAATGTTGCAATAATACTTTACCTCTGATTGTGACTTCAAAGTACTTAGTTTGTAATATTTGGTAAATATTTTCTTTTCTCTCTAGTAGGAAAGGCAACTAAGCCTCCTTGAAAAGTTTGCATATCATGTGCGGAAGCATAGTTGTTTAATTCTCATGCTTGCTTGTATCATCTAAAACTTGCCCCGTTAGTCTCTCAAGGATAATCGTGATTATGCTTGGTTGGTGAAATGATCTTAGGCCTTTTTTGTGAACATAGGAACCCACTTTAGCCTAAATAGCCTACCTATACATAGAATAGTATCCCTAGTCACCCACTTTGAGCCTTCAATCCTTTCTTTGGCAACAACATTACAAGTTTCGAACCATTTGAAGTTTACCCTTCTTTGAACCCTACCCTCCTCAAACTTAGAAATACAACTTGAGACCAAAAGCCTAAGTTGGGGGTGGTATGTTTTGGAAGAGCTAATCTTGGGCCATGATAGTGTATGTGGATGCCTAAAAACTAAGAAAAGAGAGTAAATGAAAAGGTGAAAAATAAATAAATCATCAAAAAAAGGAAAAAGCATAGAATGCACAAAAAAATAATCAAGAAGGAAAATGCTTTCAAAGAGATGGGTGAATCAAGGTAGTGAAAGTAGGCATGTGTGAAGTTGGAAACACATGGAGTGGCTCATGGTCAAATATTTAATTGAATAGTATGATGTACATGTTCAAGAAGGGTGTAGTCATTTTTTTCCCAAATGATATAATACCCTTTCACCGAGCCTACATTACAAACTTGAAAAAGTCCTTTGATATCTCCAATCAAGTGTATTCATAGTAGTGGTGATTGAAAATAAGGGCAAGCATATGGTATGATACTCATTTGCATTGAGTGATTCTTTGTGAGAGTGGGTGTTTGCACTTAAATCACTTTTTACATAATAGATAAATTGGTATGAGGGATTTTATTTTTGTAAGGAGGCATGTAGACTAATTGTGGTGGGTGAAATTGTTATCTTCTGAAAAATGAGGCAAAGGAGTATAGTTGAGTCTTTATCGATGGAGAGTCACTTCTAGAGAGTTAGTGATTGTTGCATCATTGTTCTTTAAAGTCTTTAGTGTCTTTGAGATTGTGCTTCATATTAAGGGGAGTTGTGAGAATAGCTTTACCTGTGCTTGAGAGCTACTTGTTGGTGCTAATCAAGTTCGAAGTTGTTGTCATTACTGGTTCATATGAATGGTCTTAAATTTGCATAGTCACATTGAGTAAGTAGTGATGCTTGAGGATAAGCAAAGGTTTAAGTTGAGAGTGTTTATGAGTGTAAATTTACCACTCATATATATCCAAATTTGTGCACACTACTATGATTAAATAGTGTAAATGAGGCAAATTTGTCATTTAAATACACTAATTCCCTTAGTTTGTAGGTTCATAGGTAAATGGAAGAAAATAAATTAAGTGGCTAAAAAGGAATAAAAAGGGCAAAGAAGTGCAAAATCTGGAAAATCAGGAGCTAGGATCGGCCTCAGTTACCACGATTGTGATCTGAGGGTCGCGATCAAGGACAGTCAAGGTCTGGTCAAAGCACAACATCGCAATAGGATCAATGTGATCACGGTCGTCGTGATCATGGTCAACTAATGGCGATCGTGACATAACAAAAAATGGCCCAAGGGCAGATTTATAATTTCCCACAACTAGTTTTGATTTTCTATAGGGAAAAAACTCTTTCAATTTTGGGATATCTTGCAATTTGAATTCAAGTTTTGACATTATAAAAACCCTACTAAATTGGGAAACATTATTATAGTTAATTTTTCAAGGATTTTAGTTATAATTGAAGTTAAATTTGAAGAACACCCTTGCTTACTTCATCAATGGAAGCTTTGAATATGAATTTGGGTATATTTTTTTTCTCAAACTTCATGAGTAGCTAAGAATCCATCATGGGGTTATATTGTAATAGGGTGAAAATGTGTGTGGGTCTTGATTGTTGGTGTAGATTCTTGGTTAATGATGTTGGGTTTCACTAATACTTGCTTGATTGAATAGTGGGTAAAAGTCCCAAATTCCCAAAATCACATATCAACCTTGAGAGAGGGATGTGGGTATTCATTTAGATCCCACATCATCCTTGAAAGAGAGATATGGGTGACAAGTATTTGTGAACAAAAATTAGATATTAGCTTATTCCTTTACATTGTCTTAGAAATAAGGATGGACTGTGAATTTGTTATGTGTTGGGCATCTTCCTAGAAATAGAGATGCCCAATTGAGGTTATGGGTTGATTTGTTTTCCACAACCATGAGGTATTCTAAAGGATACATGGGTAATATTTTGGTGTTTGGTTTAAAAACTAACATCAAAAACCCTAACCTAACCTACCCATATAGTCATTAGCTTGAGTTTGCATTTGATTCTCTTGAACCCATGCACTATTTGCCCCTAGGAAAACATAATCCCAAGATTATTCTCCAATTGGAATCTTACCTATAGTTATTACTCTAAATTGTTTTCTTAAGTAGTTTTTGTTCAACAACCTTCCAAACCATACCCCCCAATTTTTAATTTATGTTTACATTGCAGGTAGATACTTAGTAGCTCTCAACAATATATAGGAATTGAATACTAGTTACACTCTTAGTGGATTTGATTCCAACTCAATTTGGGTTATTATATTTGACAAATATTGTCCTACACTAAAACAATAGCATAGGTAAGCGTGATCAATCGCAACCGAGCTTGATTTTGTTCCTACAAAGTCTATCTCAGGTCTAATTATCTCGAAAAATTAAAAATTGCAAATAAATACTACTATTCACTTTTTAGGTCTTAGATCACTTTTTGAGTTTTTTATTTTCTAGTTTTCTTGTGTTTCTAGTGTTATATTGGAGTTCCCTCACACTGTTAGAGTCCAAATATCAAATTTCAGTCAAATCAGAGCTTATTTGAGTGTTCTACCCTTCTTGAAAGCTTGGGTTGAAGAATTTTGAAGTGGATTGAAAATATGGAACATATTGGTGAAGAATTTGAGAAAAATATAGTTTGTATTGAGTTTAGAATGTTTAAAAATTCATAGGTTCAAAAATTTAACTCATTCCGAGCTAAGGAAAAAATGTTGGAAAAATATGTGTTCCTGGTGTTCTTGGAGAGATTGTTATCTTCATCTTTAAAGGTCGTCCAAAATTGGGTGTTTGATCCTAAAATAAGGGGAAAAGGAGTGAAATTTTTTTGTAAAAAAACATCTCAAAAGGATTCCAAGAGAAGTGCAAAGAGGACCCCAAGAAAGGCATTTTCGCTATTTAGCAAGCAAAGAGTGACCAACTTGCCTTGGACTTGCTTTGAAGCTATGCCTGAGCTGTTGCATCATATCAAGGTAGTATCTAAGCTACTCATATACGCCTAAGGTTCCCCAGCATTTCAAGGCATCCCTTTCATGCGTTGGACATGCCTTTGAGGTGCGCCCAAGGTGTGTATCACATCTCCCATGCATCACAAGCCTCCCCAACATCATATTCAAGCTCCAAACACATTATAACACACTCCCAATCTTCAATTTTCTTAGGTTTTATTCCTTAGTTTCACTTGTTGATTCCTAAATTCATATCTTGATTCTTAAACTATCAACAACTAGTAATTCACCTAATAAGTTGGTTGATTAGTTTATAAGTCTGAATTCTTTATTGTGCTATTTATTTTGAGATTTTCTAGTTATTATTTCATCATAACTTTTTTATTCAATTCCATAAGTAGTTTTTATTTCTTTGAGTCGTTCAAACAAGAACCACTCCATCCATAAGTAGAGATTGACACCTTATGTACCACCGGGGTATAAATAACTTTCAACATTCCTCACTCTAATTGTGAGGACTACAAAGGTGAGATTCTTATGAGTGTTGGTGAGGATCTTTTACTACTAATATTTTTTATTAATTTTGTAGGTACAAGGAGTTATAAAGAAGTATGTCTTTGTTAGCCTCGGATAATTGTGACTACGACATAGGAGACTATGATTGTGGTAAAGAAATTTATGGCTATGATGAAGATGGAGATTATGGAGGCAATGATTATAGCCATAATCAAGAGTTGTGTGAAAGTGAGGGCTATTATTCTGAAGGAGAATGTGAGATCAATGATGACCCTAGTTCTTATAGAGAATATAGAGATGATGAAGAGCCTTGTGATGGTTCTTATAAGGAAGATGAGGCATGCGAGGAGTATTACACTTCTCACTCTAAGCGTGGAGGTGATGTAAGTTATTTCCCTCCCTCTTATACATCTTATGTGAATCATGGTGAGAATGTACGTGAAGATTGTAAATATTCATACTCCTCATCTTTTGGTACTTCTTATCAAAGTAACATTATTGTGAATGGTTATACTTGCTATAGTAGAGGTCACCCCATGGGAAGAAAAGAGTGTGCATCTCCAAATATTAGGGATACTACCTCTTATCCTTTTTCTTCTAGTGCCCAAAGATATGTAAATGGTAACAAAGGTAGATATAGAAGGTATAATCGGAGTCATGATCTTCCTACCCTTTCTAACTTCTAAGAAGTGAGAGATCCGAAAGCTTATTTTTATTAGGAATAGAACTGTGAAAGCATTTTCAAGGATTATGATATGAGCAAAGTATAATGAGCTACATATGCCCTTAAATACATTCAAAGTGCGGCATAGAGATGGTGGGAACTTTCACAAAAGCCCGATAAAACATGGAGTTCCTTGAAAGAGTTCATGAGGTCTATCTTAGTACCAAAAGGGTATATGAAGCTTTACAACTTTGATCCAAGAATATAAGTACATACTAGAAGGGTGGATATTTGTGGGGTTCCCGGATGCATTCTTATCCTTCATGATTTGTGTTATTTAAATTACATCACTCCTTGATGGTTGACTATCTACGGATACCCTAAGAGTCGTTGTTCTTCCCATACTTCTTGGAAAGCTATATCATTTTTGAGAGAGTAAAGGTTTTCTTCACCTGAGATGGGTACTATGATAAGGTTTGGTGTGATATCTTTCCCTTGGAATTCGGACACTTATGCTAAGGTGCCAATTTATTTGCACGACAAAGAGTTCCAAATGAGCAAAACTAGCCTAAAAATGTGATAAACCAATGAGGAAATCATCTTTTTCATCCACCCTTCCCAAATCTCAAGGAAATGTGGCAGCTTACTCCAAGTCTAATAAAAATAAGAGACAAAAGATTGAGAGGAGTAAGAGAGTGAAAGGTGGCAGTCCAAGAGACAAAAAAAGAGAGGTTGAGAAGAATGAAGTGAGGAGGTTTCCACCAACCCAATATAACTTTGTTTTTCCTTCTCTTAGTAAGGACATGTGTGTAGGTACAAGCCTTACAAACAAAGGAGAACAAGCATAAAAAAAGAAATTCCCTTTGAAGATTTGATGAGGGTAATCGTATATGCCTCCAAATATTATAAAGGACCTTCACCCCAAGGCAAAGAAGAATCTTCTCAAGAACTTCAAGACAACATAACTAGCTTTTACACTTTGGTAAATGTGAATGATGGTTGTGTGGCTAGTAGCCAATTAAGTGTGAGTAGTAGCTTTCCTACATGTGAGACTCATGATTATTTTCCTCGTGTTAATGATGTACATATTGAGAGTGTGTATACATTAGTTTATCCTATTGATAACCAAATTTACTCTTCTTATAAGATCAATTTGAGTCCACCTAGTGTTGAAGACAATGTAATGAGTGATGGTGCATTGTCTTGTAAAAATCATGTTGATCCACTTCAGTGTGAAACTATTCCACCACTTGAGGATGTATGTGATGTGATTAATGAGACTCAAGTGAGTGATGATTTTTAAAATGTTGGTCAATTAAATAGGAGTGATCCTTTGAGCATATGAAGATCTTATTATTTTTTTTGCTCATAAAGATGATGATTTGTTTGAAATTCTTTGAGCCTTGATAGTTATATTTTTTAGAGTGAACTTAAATTTGCTAAGTATTGATCCTTCTTTCTTTAAGTACAATATCTTGTATGAAGTTGATGAAATCACTCATAGTGAATTACCTAGTGGTATGGATAATATTTATGATACAGCTCAGCTTGAGGGCTATATTCTATATAACAACCCACTATGGTGTAATAAGATTCCTCCTAAACATGAAAATCTCTTCTTGGAAGATGAGAGTACTCTTAAAGGGAAAGAAATGTGAAGGATTGAAAGGTGATACGTGTGTACCAATTGCCTACTCTTCTTTGAGTGTTCCAATTTTTGAACATACCATTGATAATGTTCTTAGGCATCATATTGAGCATGTTCTTGAGGACACCTTAGATGAAATCAATTTCTATGATACCTTTTTTACTCTCTATTTTCTTTTGAAGATGCTTATGTTAGTATAGAGAGTATGCCTTTTTGTTTTGGTCATACCTTTGGGGAAAAAGAGTTTATTCTAGACCTTTGTCTATGTCCACTCTATACATTTGACCCAGGTGACAAATTTGGATATGGTTATTATGATACGCCCGACTTGGCACTTGGTTAAGATGATAAGCAAAGTTCAAATGAGGATGTTGGTATTCTTCCCTATGATAGAAAGTCTTTCTTGGTGATTCATAATCCACTTGATGGACCTATATTGTGTGAGGGAAAGATATCCAACAAAGATGAGAGTTTTTTAAAGAACAGGAGCAATGAAAAGATCTAAGAGAGTTCACCATGGTGTTTTTCCACTCTTGACCAAGGTTTCATTACTAGTCAAAGAGTGAGTCTTCTCTTGAAAGCACTCTTGTTGAAATTTATTTATGTGATACCCTTTTTCATCACTTCTGTAAAATTGATGACCCTTTTCTCAAAGGATATTATTTGAATGGAAAAGGTTCTTTGTGCTTAAATGTTTTAATTCCATCCTTACATGCATTATGTTCTAAAATTTTTGAGCCAAATGGCATTCTTATAGATAATGAGCCAACTTGGTAGGCAAGGTAAGAATATTATTGGTGAATTTTTGCATTATTCTAGGGAGTCATAGGTTAGGAAATTATTTAAACAAGATTGTAAGTGTGTGATGTTGAAAATAACATGTGTGAGACCTTTAATTCATAGATCTTAATTTGTAGACACAAATCTATCATTACCACGTTGGAGGAAAGTAGAAGAAAAATCATAACTAGAAAAGTGGATATAATTAAGCTTGTCAATACTTGGATATGTGATTGCACCTATATCTAGACTTATATTAGAGAAAAATAAGGACAGGACTAGGCCTTGAAAGGTGCTTTGAAATGCTAATGTTGGGTTTAACATTGGAGAAGGAGAGTATAGGCATACAGTGAACTTGGCTAATAGGATTTATAGTTGTAAAACTTGTCAGTTGAGAGGCATTCCTTGCCAACATGGTATTTGTGATTTGTATCATGTTGAAAAAGAGACTAAACCTTATATGGAGAATTGATATAAGAAGGAAACCTTCATAAAGGCTTATAGTTACTTTATCCAACCAATCTCCAATATAAAGGTGTGGCCCGAGACAAACAATGCAAAGATTGAGCCTTTTTAACCTAAGAAAATTCCTGGCATACCTCCAAGAAAAAAAAAAGAGGCAAAGATGAATCAAGGAAGAAAAATGAAAAGTTGTCCAAATAAGGGGTGAAAATAACATGTTCCAAATTTCATCAACAAGGCCATAACAAAAGATATCACAAGGTAAAATAGTGACTTTTAACTTGATTTTAGAAGTTAATGATTCATATTGACTTTTGAATTTATTAACTGTTGTATTTGAGTTTTTAGATTCCTGATCCAAATGCACAAGCACATAGACAAAGGTTTTAGTTTGTGATCAAAGTTCACAAGAAAGTTGCCAGCCTAAAATTTCAAGGCAACCTAAACCTTCAATCTCAAAAAGACCAATACAATGTAGCTCAAGTCAACCTGCACTAAGAAGCTCAAGAAAATCTGCACAAACTAGCTCAAGCCAAGTTGCATCTTCAACAACGATTCGTGGTGATACAAATAGAGTTAGGAGCTTGAAGAAAGTTTCAAGATCAATATTTTATGGTGATACAAGTATCCCTGCTATAGAAGAAATCAACAGTCAGCTACCTCTTAGAAATAGAGAAACTATTAGGCAGAACAGAGAAAAAGTTGCAACCATAAAAGATGTTGATAAAGGTAGATAAAAAGGTCAAAGTATGCTGAATTTGAGATTTATATAAGTGCAAAGGAAATCTAAATACTAAATATAAGTTCACTCAAACTTTGTTTCTTTAAAATGAAAGTACATATACTATTACTGTTCATTATTTTTTCAAAAAGTAGTCTAAGACATCAAGCAAAAGGATACTACAAAATGGTAGAACTTATAAGGAAACAAGTTCTACAGAGGTTGATCTTGATTATTAGCCTAGATGCTTGAAATGAAAAAACAAAGATGTTGTCACCATAATCAATTGCAACAGATGGCAAACAAAAAGAAGAAGAAGTAGTAGTTTATTTTGATGTTGTGTTGTGATTTTGTTGTGTAATGAATAGAACAAAATAATTAGCTTATGTCACACTTTAGATCTGCTACTGATGGATAGCAGTAAACAATTAGGTTCTTTAGTTTTTTAAGCTTGTTAATACAAGTTCTTTAAGTAGCATTATGCAAACTTTGAGCTCAATATGAAACATGTTTTTATGTTAATGTTTAGTGTTACTTTAACCTCTGGTTTCCGACGACTCTTCGAAGACTGATCTGGACCTAAATTCTAACAACTTTGTTGATTCCTAGTGACTCTTCGGCGAGCAATTTATCTTCGTCGACTACTGATACGGTGAACCCACGGCTGATAAATCTATTTCCGCCAAACACACAAGAACCACCAACACAAACACATACCGGCAAATTATTTACGTCGGCCACCACAAAAACATTCCAGCGACTACATCATATTCCAACGAGCGGCGTTAGTTTTTGGTGAAACTAACCTTCATCTTTTTGTCTCTCTCACTTCTTGCGCCAACCACCAAAATGGTAGTGGATTTTTCAGTGGCACATCAGTTTTGGTGACCACATCAGTTTCCGATGAGTAATGTCGATTCCCGACGAACTGATCGTCCTTTTTTTCTTCTATTTTCTTTTCTTTTCATTTTAACCCTTTTCAGGTACTATCAAGATCTGGAACTTCAAGCAGCGACATCAAGATTCCAACAACCAGCTTATTTTTTTGGCAACCAGCATATTTTAGATGACTAATTATAGGGATGCGTACCAACAGTAAGGTAAAGGCGGCAATAATAAATTTCAGCAACCAATTTCTATATCAATTTGTCAGATTTCTATGAAACGATCAAGAAAACATCTTCATTGTGTCTTCTCCCAATATCAGGTGCACTCATTTCACTCTTCTCCAGTTTATTCTTCCATAGTTTATTTGGTATAGGTTTCTTGTCTCTTTTTCTATCCAAATTTCTTGTCTCTTTTTCTATCCAAATTTCTTGTCTAGTCTCTTGATTATTCCAGTTGGATTACTAGTTTTGGTTTTCCCATAACTTAGTAGGTGTGCATTACTTGTGAGTAGTATAGTACTTGTCATTGCTTGTGAGTATCAAGTATGTTTGCTGGTTTTTGTTTGTCGATTTAGCTATTTTTAGTCGTACTCTTTTGCTAGTCATTTTTCTCATATTTTTTTCTTCATTATTCTATATCGTATCCTTTTGAGTGGTGGCTAGGGTGATAGATGGAAGACTAGGGTCATGTCATAGGTCGGGGTCGGGGATAGAGTCATGTCAAGGTTCATCGGGGGTTGGGTGTGATGGATAGTTGGGCTAGGTGGGATAAAGGTTCTTCTAGGTTGAGAATTGGGTCCTGAAATATAGGGACGCTTCAAGTTAAGTCAATAGAGTTAGCGAAGATTCTTAAAAAGAGGAGTATTAGTATAGTGTGTGTCCAGAAAACTAAATAGGTAGTCACTAAGATCAGAGATGTGGATGGATAGTGGAACTCGAGTAGTGTGGGACATACAAATGAGGTAAGTATCTTAGTAGATTAAGAACTTAGCGAGCAGGTGGTAGAAGTTAAGAGAGTCAGTTATAGGTAGATTTCTATCAAGTTGGTTATAAGAGGGTATTCAATAAACGTTATTAATGCTTACGCTCTGCAAGTAGGTTTGGACGAGGGGGAGAAAAAGGACTTTTGGAAGGTTTTAGATGAGGTGGTAAGGGGCATCCCGAGCACTGAGAAGCTTTCATGGGAGGATACTTTAATAGACATATTGGTTCTTTGACGAGAGGTTATGATGATGTGCATGGCGATTTTAATTTTGGGGAGAGGAATGAAGGAGGAGCTTCTCTTTTGAATTTTTCTAGGGCTTTTGGGTTGTGGATAGCAAATTTGAGATTTCTGAAGAAGGAGGATCACTTTATTACATTTTATAGTTCAGTGGCCAAGACTCAGATAGACTTTTTTCTTCTTAGGAAGGGTGATAGAGCATTATGTAAAGACTGTAAAGTCTTAACTAGCGATAATCTTTTGACTCAATATAGGTTATTGATGATGGACTTGGTAATCAATAAGGGTAGAAACAAGATGAGAGTGGAGGCTCAGCCCAGGATTAAGTGACAAAGCTTGACTTTGGCTAATGCTTTAGAGATGGGGAAGAAGTTGAGGAGCAGAGGGGCTTGGAAGAGTAGATGGGATGTAGATAGTATGTGGGAGACGAATGCCAGTTGCATTAGGGAAACCTCTAAAAAGGTGTTGGGTGTCTCGAGAGGTCGATCTGGCAAGCACCGAGGGGACTGGTGGTGGAACAAAGAGGTAAAGAGGAAGGTGGAGTCTAAGAAAGTGGCTTATGATAAGTTGGTTGAGATCAAGGATGATGAGAAGATACAGACGAATAATGAGGAGTATAAGGTAGCTAAGAGAGAGGCTAAGTTAACGGTTGTGATGGCTAAGACAACAGTTTTTGAGAGCGTGTATACGGCTTTAGAGAAGAAAGGAGGGGATAAAAAGTTGTACAGGCTTTCCAAGGCCAGGGAGCAGAGGGCTCGTGACCTTGACCAAGTGATGTGCATCAAGAAAGAGGATGGAACTGTGTTGGTTCAGGATACCCTCATTAGGAAGAAGTGGTAGTGCTATTTTCATTAATTTTTGAATGACGAGGGGGACAATGGTTTCATGTTAGGGTACTTGAAGAAATCTGAGGAATGTCGTGACTATAGTTATTGTAGTCATATCAAGGTTGAAGAGGTAAAGGGGGCTATTCATAGGATATGTTGGGGTAGGGCGATGGGGACAGATGAGATTCCAATGGATTTTTTAAAGAGCAATAGCGGGGCAGGTTTGGAGTGGTTGACAAGGTTGTTTAACATTATTTTTAGGATGGAAAAGATGCCTGAAGCGTGAAGGTAGAGTACGATGATTCCATGATATAAGAACAAGGGAGACATCCAAAGTTGCAACAACTATAGAGGTATTAAGTTTTTGAGTCATACTATGAAGGTTTGGGAAAGGGTGGTAGAGTTGAGGATGAGATGGAGCGTGACTATCTTTGAGAATCAGTTCGGTTTCAAGATAGGTCGCTTAATTACTAAGGCCATTCACCTTGTGAGGAGATTAGTGGAGTAGTTTCGGGAAAGAAAGAAGGACTTGCACATGGTGTTTATTGATCTTGAAAAGGCATACGATAGAGTTCCCAGGGAGATTCTGTGGAGGTGTTTGGAGGCTAGAGAGGTGCCCATGGCGTACACTAGGTCAATTTAGGACATGTATGATGGCGTGAAGACTCGGGTGAGGATAGAAGGTGGAGATTCAGAGAACTTTATTTCTTTGATAGGGTTGCATCTGGGATCGTCTCTTAGTCCTTTTTTATTTGCTTGGGTGATAGATGTTTTGACGTGACATATTCAAGAGAAGGGGCCTTGTTATATGTTATTTTTTGATGATGTGGTACTGATTGACGAGACTCGGGGAGGAGCTAATGATAAGTTGGAGATTTGGATATAGACCCTTGAGTCTAAGGAATTTTGGTTAAGTAGGACCAAGACGGAGTACTTAGAGTATAAGTTTAGTGGTATGTCACAGGAGGCTGATGTGGTTGTGAAGCTGGACTCTCAGGCCATCCAGAAGAGGGAGAGTTTCAAGTGTATGAAGTTTATGATTCAGGGCAATGGTGAGATTGACGAGGATGTCACACATTGTGTTGGGGCATGGTGGTTGAAATAGAGGTTCACTTTGGGAGTTTTATGTGATAAGAATGTGCCCCCGAATCTTAAAGAAAAGTTTTACAGAGTGGCGATCCAGCCGGCTATGTTGTATGAAGCAGAGTATTGGCCAGTTAAGAACTCCTACATCCAAAAGTTGAAGGTGGCGGAGATGAGGATGTTGCGATATATGTGTGGTCATACCAGGAAAGATAGGGTAAGATGCGAGAAGTAAGGTTATGTTGGTTCGGGTATGTGATGGGGAGGGGCCCTAATACTTCAGTGCGGAGGTGTGACATACTGGCTATGGATTGTTTTAGGCGGCGCAGAAGTAGGCCAAAAAAATATTAAAGGGAGGTGATTAGGCATAATATGGAGCAGTTACATCTTACAGAGGACATGAACCTTGATAGAAAGGTGTGGAGGATGCGGATTAGGGTAGAGGGTTAGGGGGTGAGAGTGTGTTGGTAACAATAAAGGAGCGCTCTTTATTTGTGTCTGAAGTTTCTTGTTCGTGTTGTTGAGTGTTATGTATGGTTTCGGATAGAGAGTTTTCAATATTATTTTATGGCTATAGTATTATCTTATGACTAGTGGTGTTAGTTTATTTGCAGATTGTACTAGTTTATAGGCATATATATTTTGTGTTTGGTATACTGCTATCGGTCCTAAGCCGGAGATCTATCATAAATAGTCTCTCTACTTCATCTGAGGTAGTGGTATGATATGCGTACACTCTACCCTCCCCAGACCCCACTATGTGGGAATACACTGGGTATGTTGTTGTTGTTATTGTTGTTTAGTGTTGCTTTGAGCTTAATATAGAGCATATTGATGAAGTTGATTTCTTGTGTTAATTGGAGATCAATATGGAGCATATTTATAAATTTGTTGTTGGTGTTATGTGGAGCTCAATATGGACCATGTTAATAAGTTGTTGTTAGTGTTGTTGCTTGTTATTTTACACCATATTTTACTGTAATTGTGTGACAACAAAGTTGAGAATATTTAGGGCCAAAATAAACATTTCATTTCATCAAATGTAGAAATTTTATAAGGCTAAGATTAGATCAACAAACTACACCTAAATAGCGGCTAATACATCAAAACAATACAGCTAAACTGTCATGAAAGCAGCAAGGCATTTAGGCTATTTTGCAACATCAAACTAGTAGAATGACACGATGAAAATTTCAAGGTCAAACTTCAGTAATTAGACTTTAATGTCCATATTCCCCATAACACCATACCAATAGCAATGACACCAACAATATAGTGTCTTCTTGCTCGATTTTGTTTCTCTTCAAAGGCCTTGACTTTCTTTAACAAACACCAAATCACTCTATTTGCTTCTGAAGAGCGTCGTTCTTCATACCAATCAAAGTACAAACCCACTTAATTTCTGCAAAATCAATAATTAATCAACTAATTAAATTAAGAAGTAAAATCATTACCTTTGAAATTTTACAAGTAAAAAATCTACCACCTGAGTTTTGTTTAGTCCAAGAAGTCATTAGTAATACTTCATGACCACATTTACAATAGTGATAATTTTTTTCACAAAAAAACATGGACGAGGAGCTCAACATTGTCAAATTCAATTCAAAAAAGTTTTTTAAAGAACTAAACTTTTGAGAAATTGAAGAATAAAATTTTTCTTTCAAAATTAAATACGAAATTAATTTAAATAAGGAAGATGAAGAAGACAGAAAATTTTTATCAAGAATTTTGAGAAATTAGGGTTAAATTTTGATGTTGGAATGAAGAATAAGATGAATATGTTGAAGGACGGGGATCATTACCATTTTGGAGGAGGGGGCATTTGTATGTCACATCAGCAAAAATGGAGCTTGAACGCATCTGTGCGGGGGTGTTTCACACACGTTTTGCCAACAGGATAAAAGGTGCCAAAGTGACACGCTTATGGCTATTTTAGGTGTTTGAAATGAATAATATCCACTTAAAATGTCAAAGCGAAAGATCGTGCCAAGTTAAGGGACTTATCAATGTGTTTGACCTTAATGATTAGTTGACGACACTTTATGAAGAGAGAGAAAGACGGTAACTTTTTTTCTCCATGTCACAAGTGTATTTTTATTTTTCTATTTAAAAATTCAACTTTTTAATTAATAAGGATATTTTTAAAAGATTTTAAAGTCTTTTCAATTTTCTTAAATTTGTGTCATGTGTGTGAAATTATATATTAGTCATCTCATTAGTTAGCTCAAATTCCTGGTGCATAGCAATTTTTTCATGCTATTTAATTTATATATGCAACATCCTGTTGTAATACCTATATATAATATATTATACCTTTAGTTTATCAAGGTCCATGAGAAGTGCCTATTATTTTTGAGTTGTAGTATTTATCATTGAAAAGTCAATAATATTAATAATTACAGACTACGGAGCCCTTAGAAACAAATTAGCAAAGAAAGGCATTTATGTTAGAGCCGTTAATATGGGCTAGGCCCGTTGGGCCAGTTTGATCCAACCTGTAATTTGATGGAGTTGAACTTTAGTTTTTGCAGCCCATTTAAGAACAAAACTTTTTAGTCCGACCTGGATAAACCCGTGACCCGTGGGGCTTGAGTAATGTGGATTGGGTTAGCCCATGAGCCAGCCCGTAAATCAAATACATGTAACTATTTAGATTGCTTATTAGTATTTTTATTTGGTTTGAAGGATATCATGCCAAAAATTATTTAATTTCTCAATTAGGAGTATTTTTTTTGGATGTTGGAGACTTGATTAACAATTATTAACACTATGTAATATTGTCTGATAATATTTATGTTTATTAACATTCTAACATTAAATTATAAAATATTATTTTTTAAAAAAGTGGGTTGGCCCGTGAGGCCCGTAGCCCACAGAGTAATGTTGTGGGCTTGGTATTTTTTGGTCCATCATTTTGACGGACCAACCCGGCCTGACCCGTTAAACTCAAAGCCATGTGAGCTAGCTCAAATGCGTTGGGCCGACCCGTATTGAAAGCTCTAATTTACGTTCATGTTGAATCCGTAATTATGCATATTGCAAGGCATTCTCCTCTGATCTAGATGGCTTAGCCCTTTGCGTAAATACGATTGCTTACGTATATATTGCTAATTGATATCGTGAAATAAAATATAAAATTAAATTTAAACTGACAAGTGATTAGTTATACTCTCAATAACTATTACACGTAGTATAACCTTCACCTCCTAAGTTACATTAGATTAGGAAAAATTCAATCTTAATAAATATATCACACTTTTTGCAAAATTAAAAGCAACAACAACAACAAATCCAGTATATTCCCACATAATGGGGTGTGGGGAGAATAGAGTGTACGCAGTCCATACCACTACCTCTAACGAGGTAGAGAGGCTTTTTCCGATAGACCCCCGGCTAAAGATAAAAGGCAGTATACAAAAACATCAAAAGCATAGAATATGATAAAATAACATAGATACTACATTCACAAAAAAGTACATTGCCAAACAAAGAACACCACAATTCCCCTACTTACTGACTACAGCTCAACCACACCCTTAGCCCTCTATCCTAATATTTTTCCTCCATATCTTCCTATCCAAGGTCATGTCCTCATTCAGCTGTAACTGCTTCATGTCACGTCTAATCACTTCTCTCCAGTATTTCTTCAATCTACCCCTACCCCACTTGAAACCTACCAATCTCTCACACCTATTAAAAGCATAGAATTAAAAAGAAAAACAAATAGTACTAATGTGTCATAAAATTGAGATTATTTCGTTTCCTTCCTTATCAGAGAGGGGTCCGCGGGACTTATTTATTGAAAAAGGGGGAGTGAGGAGGGATTTTTTGGCAAAGCAAAACTAATTAGCCTGCCTAAGGATCGTAGCGGAAGAACTCCTCATCTGCAAGCTATTGGGGATCTATTCTCAGAAAGGAATGATGACTTGATGTGTACTCATACTCTCCCGATCCTCTTTGTTAATATTTTTTTTTCTAAAATTCTTCTTTTACTTTAAAATATAAGAAATCTATTTTTCTCACCGTTATTGTATGCACGTCGATTTCATTTTTTAAAAGGTATAAAAGATATTCAATATTTGATAGATATGTTGATCGATCATTATTTATATTCATGCTTTTATAATATCTAAATATCTAAATAGATATGATACATAGATAATAAATCTTCTTCTGACCAAAAATATAAAATATAAAATATAAAAAATAAAATAATAATAAGAAGAAGAAGAAAAAGAAAAAGAAAAATAGTTTTACTGTAATAGTCTTTTAAGGGGTCGTTTGGTTTGAGGAATAAAAAATTCAAGGGATAAATTATTTCGAAATAAAATAAAAGATTATTTAATTCCTTGATTGATTAGAGGGATTAATCCAACCTGGAATAATTTATCTCACCATTTTTTTCTTAGCGATGGAATAACTTATCCCATATATATAGTGAGATAAATTATTTCGGATAATTTCAAAATAACTAATCCCGATATTAGTTATTCTGGGATAATAATTTTCCAACCAAAGACCCTAAGGGTTTTAGGTATTATTTTTCATTATAAGCAATTCAGGTTCGCATCCTTCCCTCTCTTCTCTGCTCACTCACCGCCTTCGCCTCCGCCTCCGCCTCCGCCTCCGTTATAGTCGTATAAGAGAAGAAGTTAAGAAGGTTCTCGCCACAACTCCAATTTCAATCTCCTTCTGGTACTATTCTTTTTCTCAAGGATTTGTTTATTTGTTTCTCTAGATCATTCTATTTCCTTCGCTGGTTTTATAATTTCATGTATGGGTCTTGAATTTTTTCTCTCCAAATTACCTGGTCGGCTGTTCGTAATTCCATAACAGGACATTCATTTGGATTTGGTGTGTAGGATTTGAACAACGTACATGTATCTTCAGTACATGTCAGCATTAGCTTAATTTAAATTTTTCAGCCCTCTTTCCTATGAAATAAAAAATTTATTAGATGATTATTAGTTTAGTAGAGATGTCTGTGGCGGCTATTGCTGATTCTTGTGATATAATTTCTTCCACCTGAGAAGAGGGCAAACTTGGGTTGTTCGGGATACTTTGTGAAATTAAGGCAAGGTGTTAAGAGCTGAATGCAAGATTTGTGATAAAAAATTTATGGCAGACTGCAAGGATGGAACTTGAGTCACATTTTTGGAAACTCATAGGCTGGAACGTGAGTTATATTTTTGGAAACTCATACTCCTGATCCGAATAACACTGAGGAGTATTAGTCAGATCCAATTGATAATGCTATATGGTTTCAGAAATTGTCCATTGCCATACCTAGCATAATGTTCCTTTTGGTTTTGTATAAAGGAAATAGGGACACCCATTTGTATTAACATTATACTGTGAAGACCATACGAAGAAATACTGCTAAGTAAAATATTTTGAAGATGTATGCGAGATAAAAGAATGTCAATAAAATGAAGGTAGGTATGTTATTTGAGACGATTTTGATGTATCTGGCCTTGATGTTTAAGTTGTTATTTTGATGTTTATGATATCTTTTTTATTTTTACAGAGAGTAACAAGAATAATTATTCTTTTGAAGTTGTTATAGCTATAAAAAAAATTGAAAACTTCTCATTATCAAACTTTATTAACTGCAAATTTTAATTTGATAGTTGTTGACATTTTGTGTTCTCCAGTGTATGAGATGGCAAATTTCAAGTGCAACTAAAGAAACCAAGAACTTTTCTAGCAAAATTAGATAGCTGTAACTTGGGGAAAATCTTGCAATAGTTTAGAAGAATCAATTATCAACAGTTTAAACTTGTAAATCATGGGGAAAAAATAGGAAACCATAACAGAAAATGAAGAGAAGAAAGTCAACAAAGGAGGCTGCACCCAAGGGTGTGGCCTAGTGGTCAAAGAAGTGGGTTGAGAGCTTGAGGTGTTAGGTTCAAATCTGTCTGTCCTAGTCATGGTGGATAGAGTTATCTGATATTTGTTGCTTGTTGCTGGTGGGAGGGGGCAGGTATCACATGGATTTAGTCGAGGTGCGCGAAAGTTGGCTCGGACACCACGGTTATCAAAAAAAAAAAAGAGAAGAAAGTCAACAAAGGAGGCTGTAACTTTTATGGTTGCACAAGGGTAAACGTGGATCATACAAAAATTTTATTAGTTAAAATTAGTTTGGTTCCAAAAAAAAAAATAAGTGAGGTTAGTATAGTATCTCAAACCACAAGGGAACTAAGTGTATGAAGGCAAACCTGGAAGGGAGGTCTCTGAAGTTAAGATCAAGCACAAAATTTGCTATTAGATAACGAAGCGAAAATATTTTTAGCAAATATGGGTTTGCCTATGTAATTCATCTTCAACCCGTATTAAATATGGCCAGGTTGGGTTTGAACCCATTTTACTCTACCGTTCAAACCGAATCCAACCCATCCACTTGCCAGCAATATTCATGTGGGTGCGAGGATGTGCGGGTGTAATGCAGTTTGAGTGGAGTTGTTTCAAATTGAAGAAGATGGATATGAAATCGTCAGAAATAAATTTTAGGACCTAATAGGGTTGTAGAATATGACGTTGAAAATGCCGGTATTGTGGAACCCATATTAGAAAGAGAAAGTTTGGGCTTTGGATGTGGAAGCTAATTCGTTGGGGAGTTGGAATTTGCCTATTGCAAAGAAATAGAGACTTTTGAAACTTATGATATCAAACATGTCAAGTGTGGTTATAGAATAATTGAAAACTTGAAATCTTAAATACGTCATGATATTTGTGCAGCTATAAGAGATTCTCACTAAGAGTAAAATGGGAAGTTCAAACTAAATTATATTTAAATCTGGAATTGGGTCATTCTTGTTAAATAGACTAAAAGTCACATAGATTGATACGGAGCAGTAGCAACAATGTCAATAACAAGTCTCCAGGATGCCCAAGGACAAGTAGCGTGGAGTATACAAAGCAGGATTCAACATTTGACAACTTTAAATTGTGAAGGAAAAAGCTTGTAAGTGTTGCACACATGTTTTTTTTTTTTTTAAAGTATCTGATGTTTGTACAAATGGATGTCATCCTGTTCCTTGATTGTCTCCTCCCTCCAACCTACAGCTGGATTAAACTCCAATAGTTTATTTTCTTAGTTGCAGGTGTATTTTCTGTGCATCTTATTTGTCTTCAATCATATTACCAGTTAAATAATTTGTGATAATGGGCTTGTTTACATCTTTCTTTGATTACTATAGGAAGTAGAAGTCCTGTGCCTGGTAATGCAAAGACCTTTCACCATGTCTGCGGATCCTGCTTTGGCAGATGAGGATGCTTCTTCAGGCTCAGGAGAGGACTTAAACATGTTAGATGCACACAGTAAGCATCACCCAGTAACACCAAATTCGGGTCGCCGCAAGAGAAGTCGCAAGGCAACTGGTGATGCTATAGTTGATGCGATGCTGGAAATTGCAGCCGCTTCAAAGATGAGGGCAACTGCCATTACGAGGAATGAGGAGCGTTTTGCTATAAGCAAATGCATAAAAGTATTAGATGAAATGCAAGGTGTCGATCAAAGTATCTACTTTTTTGCATTGGATTTATTTGAGAATCCAAATGCCAGAGAAACTTTTCTCTCTCTTAAGAGTGAGAGACGCTTGATATGGTTGCAGTGTAAGTTTAACACTTCGGCAAATGCAGCTAATGGATGAAATTTAGAAATCCTGTTATGATTCTATTAGTTCTGACTTTCATATAATGGGTTTTTGCTAGGACTTTGATTGTATATTACTATGAGCTCTTGACATTTATATATTGGGAAATATGTTACTGGGAGTGGCTAAATGCTTAGTTTAATTCGTACGTTGCCGGCTGTTATACAAAGAAAATTATGTTTTACTAGAGATTTTCACTTTGGTTGTGCAAGGCTGTTTGCAAGCTTTAAACTTGATACAGCCGGTCAGTTCTATTGGTGAAATGTGACATAGTTTACTGGAGATTTTTCCATCAAGCATGGATGATTCTGATGTAACTTAGATGAAGTGGAGTCGATTGTAGCTGTCTGTTGTTACCATGACTAATATAACTAATAACTCTGCAAGCTTGGCGCCTTGTTGCTGTAGAATTAGATGAAGTGGGCATTCGACTGAAATTATTCAAGTGTCTGTAAATGTTAGGATACATGATTCTGTGTGACATCCATCGACAAAGAAGCATGATATTGTCCCTTATTTTTTGTTTTAATCTTAATATAGTCCTTTTTTTATTATTTGTTTATACATAAACTGTTATACTTATCCGTGTGATTTACGGATCATTTCAAAGAAAAAAGAGGAGCGAAGATTTTATATTGGAATAATTATGGAAAATGACCACTCGGTCAAATTATTTACAAGAAAATTGACAAAAATTTATTAAAATTATGCAAATCAAGTTTCGTTGGTTTTTCTTTTTTATTAAAATTCGACGTACTGCAAATATAAATCATTTTTAAAGACTCGCAATACCAAGATGAGCTCATATAAAAATTTTTGCACTATTTAGAGGAGATTTTATATTAGTCGAAATTGAAAGACTCCACTAAAAAAAATTGTTATTTCTACATGTTGGTTGTTGTCCTCAATGGAATGTTTACCTAAAGTGGCATATGATAGCTCAAACTTTGGAATCCTTGTAAGTCTTAGTGATTTCAGCTGTGGTGATTCCAATTATGATATGATTACCCATACTGATTTAAGTGAAGAATATGCCAGAATAAGTTGTATACTCATAAGTGATCTCGTAATCGTAATATTTATCAGCTGTTTTGATTGCAATATTAAATGTGAATTTGTTTTCAGAATTTTTTAGTTCATTGAGATATTTTTTTTTTATCAATATTCAGTGGAGAAATGCAACTTAAAACTAAATCTGAAATTGTGAGAGCCTTATACACGTTTATACACTATTTATATAATATTGATGCATATTTATATACAATTTATACAATAACAATATACTTTATACACAATTTATACGATATTAATACATTACATGACTATTTATACAATAATGATATATTACATATATATTAATATACATGCGACTATTTTTTTGTAATTACTTTTTGTGGCTAGCTCTTTTTGGGCTTTTTTTCTTTTTGTAAAAAAATATGACTATATTTATTGTAATCTAATTACTTTATTGTACATATTTGAAATTATGAAAACTACACAAATTCCACAAGTTAAGTAGTCAACAATACTTTTTATCAGGACTTTGCTCAATTAATATTCTTAGCTTGAGCTATGTGTCATGCTAGTTCGTCTTGTATGATTCTAGTGTGTCTAAGGTTCTAATTCGTGGTGTTGTATGCTATAGGATGTTTGGTGAAGTGATAAACATGAAAATTTTCTTTTGTGATACTTAACTTATCCTTTGATACATATTGGTTGTGATACATTTGAAACTAATCAATTAGTTAAATAAGAAAATAACGAAATTGTATTTATTTAGGGGAGTAAATCACGTGAAAACATTTTGGCTCCTTCATGCCACCTTCTATCCCAATTAAAACCATTAAGAATCAACAACACTCCATTAATTCAAATTTTCAACAACTTACTACAGACACCACCCTCCAATTTCTATTTTTTTCAACACTCAAAATAGAGAATTTTTACGACCGATTTTGCGATTCAATGAACTAGAACTTGGCTCAATTTCTTTCATGTCTACTAATTTTTTTCTTTAAATTTTTTATTTTTCTGATATTTAAGTTTTATAGCCAGAACGATGTTTGTTTGACAATTTGTATTTTGTTGAAATAATAATGATTCTGATTTCGCGTGAAACTGTGTTGGGTGGTGGATTTGGTGTTCTCTGGATGGAATTATTTTGGGAGGTCTCCTTGGCTTTGATATTTGGATAGCCGATTTGATGTTGGGTGGTTAATTTGGTGTTCATTTTCTCTGTTCTGTCTGAAGACGGTTAGATCTAAAATATGTATCAAAATCATAATGTATCAAAAATATCAGTAATGTAATGTATAAAAAGATTTTGATGAATTTTTGATTTAGAAAATTGAATATATGTATCAAAAGTTATATTACGTACATAATACATATCACAACTATTTCATAAGATGACAGATGAAATACGTTGAGAATGTGTCACGAATATATTTTGATATATTTAAAAAAGTTATAAGTGTTGAAAAGATTTTAGATTCCTATTTATATGAATATTAGACGTAACTATTGCCTATGTTTGATACATATACCTTAGATATCTTTTTTTCGTTGATACATGTTTTTGATATATATTTCTGATATATATGAAAAAAGTATCAAAAAATTTGTTGAAAAAGTTTCAGCTATATATTTGTAATACTTGTTTATGTTAGGAAAATGTAAAATTATTATGACCGACTCTAATACATGTTTATGTGATTGATTTTATCTGATATACATATATGTGATACATATATTGCATGCGATTGATATATATATATATATATATATATATATATATATATATCATATTACTGCCTGATATAAAATGTCAGAATAGTTGCGCCATTTAATATCTATCAAATGATTTTACTTAATACATATGTATCATAAACTTGTGAAAAAGAGTTATGCTTCTAAAAATATATATCACTGCCTAATATATTATCGCAAAATTGTTATTCATACTCATGTTTTTCCAAATTCAGTGAAAGAAAATGTTGCATATCATTTTCTACATAGATTTATGTCTACATATCATTCAAGGAGTTAGTAGATACATTAGCATGCAAGTACAATCATATGTATCATGAACAAAAATTATATTTCTTTTTACTATGATACATATGCATAGAGATACATTCGCATGTTTCATGAACAAATACAAAGCTTCATATTACATATGAATTAGTAGACTAGTGTACATTAGCATGCAAGTACATTTATATGTATCATGAATAAAAAAATGCAATCTTTTTTTACTATGATACATATGCATAGTGATACATTTCTATATATTATAAAATTTATTTTAATGAATTGATTTTTTTCTCCATCTTCACCACTATCCATTAACTCTCTCAACCTTCATTGAAAAGCAATCAAACACATCAACAACTCCTTCACCATCACCGCCGCCTTTGCCGCTCTATTAAAAAATCTATCAATATTATTTATTTTTTCCTTTTCTCTTAATGTTTATTAACTTAAAGGGTTTTAAAAAAATTCAAAAGCGATAAAAGGTTGATGGATTAATGGTGATGGGTGGTCGACAGATTGTTGTTTACAGTAAATGTAGTGACAAGAATTGGTGATTATCCGACGAGAATCGTGAATCTGTGCAACAATCAGTATAGAAAATCAATGATGAAGTGAGAGTGGGGTGAAATTCAATTCTCTCCCCAAAATTCAAGGTTTGTCTGTGGTGTCTATGAATGGAGTATAACAGTGAAGTGAGGTTCAATTCAATTGGGTCTTTATTTATGGTGTTGAGAAATGATTATGGTATTGAAAAAAATATATTTGTTGGAGAGAGATTATCGAAAGTTTTGGGGAAGAGATTTTGAAAAATAAAATCACATGATTTTGGATTACAATGGTGGGTTTACCTGCATTAGGTATGTATCAAGAGCAGTTTTCAATTTTTACATTTTTCTATAATTTTTTAAATAATATGAGCTTTTATGTACTAATGACCCTGATGTTTTGTAATTTATGTAATTTATCCTTGAAATTATCTCGTTTATATTGGGTAAACTACATAAATAGCCCTTCATAGTGGATGACTTTGCTTTTTTATCCCCCATAATTAGTCTTTCTTTCCTTTTATGTATAAGACTTTTACCTATTTGCACCTTTATACCTGAAATAACTTTAAATAACTTTATATGCTTATTTATGTACTAACTTCTATTTTTTTTGTCTCTTTTTAAATTTTATTTTGATTTTTAATTTTTCTTTTCTCCTTTGTTTAAATTTTCCTCAACTTTACGTTTTATCCTTTTCTTCTCCCTACTTTAATTTTTTTTTTCATTTTTTTAAAAAAAATTTCTCAGCCTTTATTTTTCGTTTATTTTGTTTTATCTTTTTTCTTCATTTTTTCTCAACTTTTTTTCTTTTTACTTTTTTTTTTCAATTTATCCTCTCAACTTCTATTTTTTCCTTTGATTTTTTTTAGAAAAATATTTTTTCCTTATTTTTTCCCTCAACTTTTATTCTTTTTTTTTTCTCTTGAATTTCTTTCAAAAACAAGTTACACTCCATGAGAAAAAGTTGACACTACCACATTGTGTCTCGATTTATGAGATATTTTTTAAATCTTGCCTTAGAGGCAGGACTTAGCCCAAAGACTTTCAAACAACAAGTTATGTTCCATAAATAAGAGTTAACTCTACCACATTGTGTTTTGATTTATTAGATATTCTGTAATGACCCTTGTAACGCCCTGATTTTCTATAACCGGAACGCCATACGATGCTCATGACCCTGAAGGACCATAAGCTAACCTTTTAATAACTGTAACTGAGCACTGCATAATATAGGTAATAAATGCGAAAAACTGGTGGAAACTTGCCATAAGGTTCAAAAAGTCTAAAATACTCAAAACTGAAAATTGAATACTGATACATCTGTCCGAAAAGCCTCTAAACTGTCTAAACTATGGAGTCGATCGGACATATCCCCAACTAACTCCATCTGCTGAAAATAAACCGAATCTAATACAATAATAAAATATGGATCATCCTCGAATGAAGAGGACTCATTGCTATGTCTACTGCTGCTGACTGAGTCTGGACTGCTATGGGTGCTTTGGATCCCGTACGTCTGAACCAATGGTATAAGACACCATAGCGCAGGAAAGTAGGCGTCCATACTTTGAATGTACTGGTATGCTAGATGAGGTAAGGCGGAATGCAAGGGCTTATGCATCAACATTACTTAACTGAATAACATGAGAATACTGAATGAGGATATATGCATGAATGCACAAACAAAAACTGGAATCGCAGTAACACTGAATACGAACTCTGAATACTGGTTTCTGAATACTGACTTACTGATGACTGGGTCTACTAATACTGATATCTGAGTTTACTAACTTTAGAATACTGAATAACTGAATCTACTCATATCAATAACTGAGTTCTGAGCTTGCTACCATCGATTGACTAAATCTGAGATCAAACCTCTCTAACGGATTATCTCTAAATCTACTAATAATGATAAGGAATGATTTTATCTGAGATCAGACCTATCTAGAGGAAGGTATCTGAATCTTTTAATAATAGAAATGATGGACTGAGTTTGAGATCAGGCCTATCTAACGGGTGATATCTGGATCTATTAGTACTGATACTGATTAACTTTATGTGAGACCACGCCTATCTAGTGGGTGGTCCATGAATCTATGGAACTATCTAAGTTCCTTACTAAGATGGGTGACTGTATCTGACAGTCCTGATTTATGAGTTCTAATTTGAAGACTGATACTGAAACTGCAACTGTGGGAGTTCTCACTTAACCGACATGCCCCAGGTCCAACCTGTAACCCCAACTGGAAGGGTGTTAATACCGTGCCACGGGTAAAGACCTCTACTATGGTCAAGCCTCTCTAACGGGTGACCCTGAACAGGAAGTCAAGCCTAAGGCAGTATGATAGTCAATCCTTAATCTAATGGGTGACTCTTGGTCCTACGCTAGCTATGCAGTTCTGGAGTTCAGTGACTATTACTAACGACTCTTCCCCTCTAACGGGGAAGCCGTCATCCCTGCACTCGCTTGGTGCTAGTTCCTACTCCCAACTGAAGGACTCTGAACTGATTCTTAACTGAACTTAGAATGAGCTGAATCTGTTACTGTTCATATTTCTTGACTGATCCAACTGAGTTCACTTGGTTCCGTTATCTGACGGAATGCCACTTGGATTCTACTATCTGGGTAAATACTACTGAATTCTTATTAGCCTACTGAGTCTCACTGAAGTCTGAGCTGAATACTGAATACTACTGAATACTGATTACTTCTGAATACTGTTGAGTCAGAACTGAATACGAAGTCGGATTAGACTGATACTGAGACTGGATTGCACTTATACTGAGATCACTGAATTTCCTTAAGTTCTGTAACTGTCTGAATTCTATTGAACATAACACGACTGCGATTATCTTAAGGCTGACTCAGCTCTAGAAAAGCAGCTAAATTTTCGGTATTAAATTAAATACCTCCATGATTCGATAACATAAATATCATAAAACAGGACAACTCGTACATGACATGACAATAGGCTATCATCCATAACATAATCAATGCGACATCTCGCCAATCACTTGAATATCATGAACATGTAATGGTATAGGAAATGCATACCAATATCTCAAAGTTCACTCAATAAGGAATACACGTGAATGGGAATGCATACAACATATCATAAATCATTCAATAAGGTTTTTCAACAAACACTTGGCTTACATGAACTTATAAATAATTGCGGATTTCTTGCTAACCATGCTATATTGACTCTATTTCCTTCACATAAGAATTTTCTCAATTATGTGGGGAGCATGATTTAGTTATTCAACAAATACTACACCCAAGTATCATGATTACACCAACCAACTTGCAAAATTTAGGGATTTAACATGGACATGATGCAACTCAACCCATATCAAGATCAAGACTTGCAACTTGTATTCAAAAGCATTAATTACAACTCAACAATAACATGAACAGGAACTTCTATTTACATAAATCATGAAAATATCACAAAATTATAATCTTTGAATTTAGAAAAGGATTCTTAAACTTCTTGGGTGGAAGGTACCCAAGAATCAACAACAATATACCTTAGGAGACTCTTTCTTGAAGGTTTTTGGGGAGATTCTTGGTTTCTTGAGTTTTCTTGAAGAAGGGTTTTGATATTGATCTTAGTTTTTTGATCTTGAAAGAAACCCTAACTTTTGATGTTATAGATGAATAATGAAGATAAGAGCCTTGATCTAATATAAATAGGTGCTAAAAAGGGTGGAAAAAAAATTCAAAAAACCCTTTCTAAAATGACTAAAATAACTGAACGGGACATGCAACGGTGGGGTGCGACGGTTCGTCACTAGGTCGATGGTCCGTTGGACTGACCATCGCACCTGGACCAGAACTGGGACTTACTGCCTTGTCACAATGGCCTAGGGCGATGGTCCGTCGCTAGCTCGACGGTCCATCGGTCCTGACCGTCGCACTTGGCTAGTGAATGGGACTACCACCTCATGGTGATGGATATGTGTGATTCTCCATCGCTAGCTCGACGGTCCTTCGGCCTGCCCATCACACCTGGGCAGTTTCGACAGCTTTCTGTAAAACGTCCATAACTTTTTTCTCCAACATCAGATTTTGACGAATTTGGTATCGACGGAAAGTTTATTCAATTATCCACATGACTAGAAGTCAATATTAGGGAAATTATATACAGTTTAAAATATTTCTCACTTGGGAAGTCAGCCCTTACTCTTCTTAAGAATGAAACTCGACTTAAAGAAAGTTCGGGGTATTACAACCCTCCAAGTCATTTTATGCACTTCCATATTTTTCATATTTCATAGCTTTCCTATAGATTCCCCAAGTCATTGATGACTTTCTGTATCCGGCAGTTCAGTTACTGAATAGTTTGTTTAATTTTTAAAGCCAATTTTCTATTTTGACGTCTACGCTGGTAAGGATTGGCTATCGGGTGTAAACTTAGGGTTAATGACCTTGTATGCCAATTCTAACAGCTCCATAAACTCTATAACATTGATTTTAGGCTAGAAAAACCATTGGTTTGAGTCCCAAGGCCTCAGAACTCATTTCAGGCTATTGGGTAAAATTTGGTAAATGTGGCCCTTCGGTGTGAGGCCCACGTTTTATCAAAATAATTTTGGATGGAAATTTTGATGGAACTATTGAGTCTGAAAAATCAAATTTGATAGGGAAACATAGTTCATTTGCGTTCACCGAATTTTGAATGAATCCCATGAGATCGGTGAAAACATAGATAATTCTAAGTTCAACTGGTGTATGGATTTAATAGGTGAATCTTCTAAAGCGGACTTTTGGTTCACTTTATATGAGACCGCTTTAGTGTCCAATCGATTGTTGTAGTGGCCAAGGCTGTCCCACCGAGATTTCTTAAGAAGAGGCCTGTCGCTAAAGCGAATATCTCTTAAGCGATATCTTGTCCGCTTTAGCGGAGGCTTCCCCAGGAGCGGGATCTCTTAAGCGGTCCATTCTTCTTTAGCGGTGACCACTTAAGAGGCCAAGTGACCGCTTAAGAGGCACGTAGAAGAGTATTTATTTCACCTCCTGCCCAAATTTTTCTCATTTCTCATAAATCGCAAGAGCCATAAAGTCCTAGAGAGTGTGGGAAATTGGGAGACTATTTGGGTGATCATAGGGCATTGGTGAGTTTGGACTAATCATTTTCTCATCATAATTTTGGTTAGTCTTTGTCTATTTGGTTAGTTAATTCTTCAATTGAGTCACAAATCTGTAGTTCCTTGATGAGTTGATTTTTGTATCGTTAGGGCTTTAAATTTTCCCATTCTTAAGGATAAATGATCCTTGAGCATAGGGAGGGATGTGTTGACAGTTTCAAAAGTGTGATTCCATAAGTGGGCCCCACATAGGATTTTGACTTGATTTTAGAGTCGAAGCATAAAATGCAATATTGGTATCATTATTCTTGTATTTATACATAGATTACCATTTTGATAGCTTGACATCATGCTGAGGCTTCTCGAAAAAAGAAGTTGCCAATTTAGCAGACTTTATTGGGCTTTCTTCAATGTCAAGGTAGGCTACGCTTAACTTATTCTTATATGTGAGCTTAATTATAGTATTCGATATGATATTATGCTAGTTTTGGATTGGAAATTATAACTTGGTGGTATAATTAGCGAATATAGGTTATTTAGCCGGTTAGAGAATAATAATTTGGCGTAGTTGGCTTTACTACCCATTTCTTAGATTGAATTGCTATTTTAGGATGCAATGAGTCTTATTTAGTACCTTGTAATGTGATTTGGAACCTTTTCCTAGTTTGGGGTAGTGATTGCCTTAAAATGGATTTTTTAGGTTAAAAGTTGGGCCCTCTGATCCTCCTTAAGTCAAGACTACTATTAGCTTCTTATAGACTCAATAGGCCTTTATACGTTATCCTATTTACATTCATGAGATTAAGAAGAATTTAGATGTATTATGCCTTATTCTAGGCATGTATTTGGGAAATGATAAGACTGGTTCTAGTCTGACATCTATGGCGATATTACTCCCAGTTGAAGTTCGGTATTCATGATATTATTTTTAGTTCAAGTTCGATGTTTGAGATACTATTTTTCTATTCAAATTCAGTTTTTGAGAGGTTATTAATAATGGTTATGAGATCGATTTGAGTCTGGTGTTTATGGTATGAAAAGATCCATGATTATGATTTTGAGTTTCAGATGGTTAGAGCATTTACTATTATTATTTCTTCTTGAATGCATCTATCAGGCTTATGGGGGCCCATTTTGGATTATTTACTTTTGGTTACATCTTCTGGGCTTATGGGGGGCCAGTTATGCTAAAGATAGTTATGTGTTTTTGATATTGATTATTTGGTTATTTACTTTCAGTATTTGGAGCTTTATTCCAAGTTTGCCCTTCTTCCCTGACTTAGACTATTGAGTATCTGTGAATTTGGTACTCATACTACACTTTTGTACCCTTTTCTGGTGCAAATTCGAGTTAGTTACCACCATTAATACATGTTAGTGTTGGTTAGAGTTTGGAGTTAGGGTGAGATTTTAGAGCTAGAGTTGACTTTATCTCCATCTTTTATTTTTGGATGGTCTTTCATTTCAAGACTATTGTATTTGACATTAACAATTATCTTATTCATTTGTTAGAGGTTCTTTTACCGATCTTACTAGATCGTGAGATAATATTACTCTATTCTTTATTTATCTTTGATTATGCTATTATTCCTATGTCTTATGACTTATAATCCAATTACTTGTGTAATTATGGCATTTATGCCATTTTCCATCAATTAGCTCATTACTTGTTGTTTTGGCTTACGATTTGGATTACATACCTGTGGGATAAAGTAGGTGCCATCATGACCCATGAAATTAGATCATGACAAATTAGTATCAATTGAAATATATGTGTATTGATTATAGGCAGTGAAGAAGGTGACAGTGAAGAATAAATATCCTATGCCTTGTATCAGTGACTTATTTAAACAGTTCAGGGAGCAACTGTGTGCTATAAGATTGAATGGAGATTCGATTATCATCAGTTGAGGATTCAAGATGAGGACATCCCAAAGACAACCTTTAGGACCCATTATAGTTATTATGAGTTCCTGCTGATGTCTTTTGGGTTGACAAAGGCCCTAACAACATTCATGGATTTGATGAACCATGTGTTCAAACCTTATTTGGACTCCTTTGTGATTGTGCTCATTGATGACATTCTTGTGTATTCAAAGAGTCAGGAGGAGCATATGCAAAATTTGAGGATTGTGATCCAAACTTTGAGAGATCATAGGCTTTTTTCAAAGTTCTCAAAGTGCAAGTTTTGGCTCGAGTCGGTTACAATCCTAGGACATATGGTATCTAAGGATGGGATATTTATGGATCCAACAAAGATTGAGGCTATTTTTGATTGGAACAGGCCTACATCTCTGTCTGAGGTTCACAACTTATTAGTTTGCTCAGTTACTACAAGCAATACATTGAGGGTTTTGCTACTATTACAATGTCGATGATCAGATTGACCCAAAATGAGGTTTCTTTTTAGTGGTATGAAGAGTGTGGATTGAGCTTTTAAAAGCTCAAGGGTTTTCTCACTTTAGCTTATATATTGGCTCTTCCTGTTGAGGGCGAGGGATTTATCGTCTATTGTGATGCTTCTAGTGTTAGTTTGGGTTGTATGTTGAGGTAGTATGGCTAAGTTATTGTTTATTCTTTGAGGCAGCTAAAGTTTAACAAGCACAACTATCCCTCTCATGATTTAGAGTTGGCGATGGTAGTCTTTGCACTAAAAATTTAGAGGCACTATTTGTATGGAAGCATTATGAGTTCTATAAGGATAATCGTAGCCTTCAGCATCTTATGAATTAGAGAAAGCTTAATTCTAGACAAAACAGATTGATGCAGTTGCTGAAGAATTACGACATATTTATTGTTTACTATTTCATAAAGGCAAACATGGTAGTAGATGCCTTGAGCTAAAAAATAGTGAGTATGGGTATCTTGACTTCTATTTTATTTTCTGAGAGGTCGATTGCACGGGACATCCATTCCTTATCCAAGTCAATGGTGCCACTTGATATTTCATACTCTAGGAGGATCCTTGCTAGTTTGAGGCAATGTCTACCTTATTTTAGCAGATTTAGAGTTGTCAGTTTGAGAATATGGGAATTTATGTCATCTGTGATCAAGTGTTGAGTGGTGAGTCCAAGAGGGATACCATAGATTCTAAGGGTATTTTGAGGTATGATGGACACATTTGTGTTTCAAGGGTTGGTGTGTTTATTTAGTTGATATTGTGTGAGGCTCATAGCTCTAAATACTCTATTCACCTTAGGACAACTAAGATGTATAGGGATTTGAGGCAACACTACTAGTGGAGTGGTATAAAGAAGGATGTGGATGACTTTATAACTCATAGCATATGTACTCGGCATGTGAAGCTTAAGCATCAGAGGTTTGGTGTCCTAATTCAGAGATTGTCTATTCCCGAGTGAACGTGAGAGCATATCACCATGGACTTTATTAGTGGGTTGCCTCACTCCTCTCGTGTTTCTAAGGGGACTTGGTTCATTATAGATTAGTTAACCAAATTAATATATATTCATCCTATTTATTGTCTTTCAGTGCCAAGAGGTTAGCCCGTATCTATGTTCATGAGATAGTTCATTTGCATGGAGTGCCTATATCTATTATTTCAGGTAGAGGCTTAGTATTCACCTCTATCTTTTGGGGGGACTTTTTCAGGAGAACTTGGGTACTTAAGTAGATCTTAGCACAACCTTTCACCTTCAAACCAATGGGAAGACAAAGCAGACTATTCAGGTTCTTAAGGATATGTTATGAGCCTGTGTTATGGACATTGGGGGTCCGTGGGAGCAAGACTTAGCTTCAGTAGAGTTCACATATAATAATAGCTAGCATTTGAGTATTGAGATAGTACCATTTCAGGATATGCTGAGGGAAGCCTAGAGTAGGCAGAAGGATTATGCAGATTGTAGATTTTGTTTCTTGAGGTTTGGAGTTAGAGACTGGGTATTTCTTTGAGTATCTCCAAAGAAGGGTATGATGAGGTTCGGGAAGAAAGGCAAGCTCAACCCTAGATATATTAAAATTTTTAATATCCTTCGAACAGTTGGAGAGGTGACTTATGAGTTGGACTTGCCCCCAAAGTTTGCTTCTATTCATCTAATTTTCCATGTTTTTGTGCTACGGCGTTACATTCTAGACAAATCACATGTGCTTCGATGGGACTTGATTCGGTTGGATAAGAGATTGACCTTTGTAGAGAAGCCAATTCTTATTTTAGCTAGGGATGTTAGGCGGTTGTGCTCTAGGGAGATTCCAGTAGTTAAGGATTAGCGGAGACACCAAAAAGTAGGGGAGGCCACTTGAGAGATCAAGAGTGAGATGCGGGCCCAGTATCCTCACCTATTTAAGACTTCAGGTACATCCTAACCCTTTACTTCTACAGATAAAATTTCTTTTAAGAGTGAATATTGTAATGACCCTTCAGGTCATTTTTAGCATTTCCATACTTTTTATTTATTTAGAGTTTTTCAATAGCTACCCTAAGTCATTTGTGACTTACTGTAGTTGATAGTTAAGTTACTAGGAAGTTTGTTTGGTTTTTAGAGCAAATTTTCTGTTTAGAAGTCTTTGTTGGTAAGGATTAGCTATCATGTTTAAACTTTAGGTTAACGACCTCGTATGCCAATTCTGACAGTTTTATTAACACAGGAACATCAATTTTATGCTGTGGGACCTTTGGTTCATGTCCAAAGGCTTTCAGACTCATTTTGGGATACTAGGCAAAGTTTGGTAAAAGTGACCCTTGAGTGTGAGGCCCATATTTCATCGAAACGATCTCGGAAAGAAATTTCAATGGTACTATTGAGTTAAGAATATCAAATTTGATAGGGTAACATAGTTTATTTCTATTCACAAGATTTTTAATGAATCTCGAAGGGTGGTTGAAGCTTGGCAAATTCCAAGTTCAGTTGGTGCATGGACTCCGATGGGATCCTCTAACGCAACCTTTTGGTTGCTTTAAAGGAGGCCAGTTTAGTAGCCAATCAATCTCTTTAGCGGGAAAGGTTGTCCCACCGATTTTGCTTAAGTGGAGGCCTGCCAACAAAGAGGATATTTCTTAAGCGATATCTTGTCCGCTTTAGTGGAGGCCCCCAAGAGAGGGGTTTGTATAAGTGGTCTATTTACGCTTTAGCTGTGACCGCTTAAGTGACAAAGTGACCACTTAAGCAGAACCTGATAGAGCATTTATTTCAGCTTCTACCTGTTTTTTTCTTATTTATCACAAGTCTCAAGAGTCATAAAGCCCTAAAGAGTATAGGAAATTAGGAGACTAATCTTTGGGTGATTGTGGGGTGTTAGTGAGCTCAGACTAATTATTTTCTCGTGATAATCTTGGTAAGTCTCCATCTAATTGGTAAATTATTTTTTCAATTTCGTTAGAAATTGCTAGTTCCTTGATGAGTTGATTTTAGTATCATTTGGGCTAAGAATTTATCCATTTTTGAGGATAAATAATCCTTGAGCATAGGGGGACGTTCTGACGGTTTTAAAAGTGCAATTTCGTAAGTGGGCCCCACTTAGGATTTTGACTTGATTTTGGATCCGAAGCATAAAAATGCAATATGGTTATCATTATTCCCACATTAATGGATAGATTACTATTTTACTTGTGTGGCATCGTGCGACGGCTTCTCGGTAGGGGAAGTCGCTAATTTAGCAGACTTTATCGGACTTTCTGCGGCGTCCAAGTAGGCTTGGCTTACCTTATTCTTAGATTGATCTTATTTAGAGTATTGATATGGTATTATGCTAGTTGTGGGTTGGGAATTATGACTTATTAGTGAATATAGGTTATTTAGGTAGTTAGAGAACCGTAATTAGGCGTACTTGGCTTAACTACCTGTTTTTTAGGTTTAATTGCTATTTTAGAACACAGTGAGGCTTATTTAGTACCTTGTAGTGTGATTTAGAACCTTAGCCTAGTTTAGGTATAGTGATTTCCTTAGAATAGATTTTCGAGGTTAGCAGTGGGTCCCACCAACCCAACTTAGGCCAAGAATATGATTAGCTCCTTGTAGACTCAATAGGCCTTTATACGTTATGATATTGGTATTCATGAGCCCGATTAGGATTTAGCTATATTATTCCTTAGGCATGTATTTGGGAAATGATAAGATCGGTTCAAGTCTGTCAAAAATGATGATATTACTTTGGTTCAAGTCTGATACTCATGATATTTTTTCCAATTCAAGTCCGGCGTTTGAGATACTATTTTTCGATTGAAGTCCAATTTTTGAGAGGTTATTTATGATGGTTATGTGAGCGATTTGAGTCTGGTGTTTATGATTGACACGACCCAAACCAGGGGCTAGTCGTGTCGGGTATCTCAAGTCCAACCAGGATTGGAGACCACCCCCAATACCCCACCATGAACCCCCCTACACCTCATGTCGGATGATTTCCAAACATATACCAAGATAAAACAATAATAATCTAAAGACAAAAAAGTAAATCTATAACCATAACCAAAACAACCACAACCAAATATCCAACTAATCCCAATCCCAATGCCAATACTAATACCAATGCTAACTTTAATACTGACACCGCCTATGCCTATAGTAGTCCATAAAGACTCTAACTAGAATCAAGAAAAGTCCGGTCGGGACATGCCCCTGACCATAGACAAAACCAAAACCAAAGAAATAACTATAAAGAAAAGAAGCCCATAACAAGAAATGGGGTCTTCCAGAGTATAGAAGATCACCACTTCAATAAGACTCAAAAGTTGTCCCTGAATCTCTGTCACTAAGCAGGAGGAATGGTAGTACGGCTGGTTCCAGTATCGCGTGGGGATACAACGCCCGAAGATGGTTAGTAGAGTGAACACTAGCGTAACTTAGGGATAAAGATAAGATAATGCCATTCTTTCAAAACCAAACTAATAACCATATGCAATCACATAAATATGTATATATACCATGCCAAGATAAGGAACAAGCGTTAGCATGGATTTAAAACCTTAACCTAGGTTGTGTAGCTTTACCATCATAAATCCACACATGAGCTATATGGGTTCAATTCCCCCTACTGAAAGGGCCCCAAAGAGTGCTAGCTGCACGTACCAGAGAAAAACCTGGGATGACTATTACATCCCCTAAAATATAAATATGACATGATGCACATAGTCATCTTGACCAAACCTCACATTGGCAAACATGAGTTTCCAGTGACCATCCATCGGACTCACACCTTCACAGCTAGCTATCACAACCCGCCATTATTTTTCAATTAAAACTTTTACACATAATAAAACCACCAATTCCAGAAATCAATTGTTAGGTATTATAAAGTGGTATCGTCATGACAACTATATCTTGCAAGCAATGTCATTATCCAACCCTTAGGGGATTCCCATGTACCCCGCAGACTCCACTGTTAAAATCACTTGGGTAAATCCCGTGTATCCCATAAGGTTTTCAAACCAATTCAATTTATGACCATCAAAGCCTTTATAAGTCCTTCATTTTTTATTACCATGGTTATGCCAGAGCTTTAATTCAAAAACACAATCTAAATTGGTGACAATATCATTCTCATTGACAATTTCACAAACAAGTTGAGGGTATTCCATTATCAAAGACAAAATTATCAAATTTTGGGCTTAAACATAACTCCTCAATTAAATCACCATTCCCATGCACTCACATGTGGAAAACCGTAATTAAAACAAGTAAAATCATAATTAAACCATGAGAAACAATATTCATCCATGAATAACTAAAACCCTCAACCTTTATTTCAAAACCATAAGAATACCATGAAAATAATACACCAAAAACATGTGCTTTTAGTAAAATAATAATGAGGGAGGAGTAACATGCCTTTACACCAAGAAGTACGGAGAGAGACTGCCCTTAAAAGCCTTAATTGACTATCTTAATGAAACCCTAGCTTTTGCTTGAACAGAGAGTTTAAGATAGGATTTGAGAGTGTTTTATTGGGAATAATGTGTTAATGAAGTCACAAAGGGTGTTTTAAGTCATGGTATCAAAGAGAGTTAAAGGTCGAAATGTCTAGAATGCCCCTAACTTAAAACTGCAAGACGATCGCAGGTGGTTACGATTCGACCCTCTTGATTCGTCACTATAACTTACAACTTGTACCGTTGAGTTGTCACCTAGACAGTGAGTTGTATACCCATACTCTGTCCACCCTATGACTCTATGACCCCAATCATTACTGACCATGCAACTCATATGGTCTAGTCGTATCCAAGACAGAACCCAAAGGGATTGGACATTAGACAACTTATGACTCAACCCTACCATCCGTAACCTATCCTTACAGATCTCAGTGAACCACTCGTACTCAGAGACAAGTCAAGTCACTAAGTTACTGATTTAATTATGGATCATTCTAATGACTCGTCACCACCCCTAACGACTCATACCACCAAGTCATTACCAAGACCAAAAATCCAACCATTACACACTGGACACCTAAAAAATAGGGTCACCTGACCTATACCCACTCCATACGACTCGTATTATTAAGTCGTCAACAGGACAATGAGCTCAAAGATCAGGAAGTTTCCAAGGGCCAAAATCTAGGGTGTTTCAATTCTCCCCTACTTGGATCATTCATCCTCAATAGATGGAACAAGGCGATGACTAGCATGATAAAACCCCCAAACATCTCTACTCTTACCTTTAAGACAAATAACAGAATACCAAGGGATTCAAAATCTACCTTTAACAAAGACAGAAAACAAAGATGCTAAGAACAACACATACCTTAAGCATGATTTTCCAGAATGCAAAATAGGAATGGATACTTGGACTTTATGTCCTCTCCATATTCCTAAGTAGCCTCTTTGACATTGTGGTTCCTTCATATAACCTTTATCGAAACTACATACTTGGTCCAGAACAGACGAACCTGCCGATCTAAAATTTCAAGTAGGACCTCCTCATATGATAAGGAATCTGAAATACCAATATCTTTAATAGTTACAATTTACAACGGATCAACCACACACTTCCTTAACATAGAAACTTGGAACACCGGGTGAATGAAGCTCAAACTAGAAGGCAACTCTAACTCATATGAAATATTGCCAACCCTCCTTAAAACCAAGAACGTACCAACATACCGGGGACTAAGTTTTCCTTTCTTCCCAAATCCCACCACTCCCTTCATGGGAGACACTATCAAGAAAACCATATCCCCAACCTCAAACTCTAACTTCCTATGCCTCAAATATTCATAAGACTTATGGAAACTTTAGGAAACTTTAAGCCTATCCCAAATCACTTTCACCTTCTCCATAGCTTGGTGAACCAAATTCGAGCCAAGCATCTATGCCTCACCAACCTTGAACCACCTAATAGGAGACCTACACCTCCTACCATACAAGAACTCAAATGGAGCCATACCAATGCTAGAGTGGTATCTATTATTATATTCATACTCTATAAGAGGCAAATGCTCAACGCAAATACCACCATAGTCAATCACGCAAGCTCTAAGCATATCTTCCAATGTCTAAATAGTTCTTTTCGCTTGCCCATCCAACTATGGGCGGAAAACAGTAGTAAGACACACCTTGATCCCCAAATATTTCTAAAATGACTGCCAAAATTAGGATAAAAACTACGTACCATGATCTAAGATGATAGAAATAGGCACCCCATGCAACTTCACAATCTCTTAAAGGTACAACCTCGCATAATCTTCTGTCAAAATTTTTTTCCTCACTAGCAAGAAATGAGTAGACTTCGTCATCCTATCCACAATGACCTAAACAAAATCAAACTGATTTCGAGATCGGGGAAGATCGAAAACAAAATCCATGCTGATCACTTCCCACTTCCACAAACCTCTTGTTATAACAGGCTAAACCTAAGAAGCTCTAAATATTAGTTAGAGTCATAAGTCTATGCCACTTCCTAACCACTGCAACCTTCTGTGGATCCACCATGGTCCCTTCACTAGGAATGACATGACCCAAAAAAGTAACAATGTTCAACCAGAATTCACATTCCAAAAATTTGGCATACAACAACTGCTCCTTTAGGGTCTGTAATATAACGCGGAGGTGATCGACATGATCCACCTCACTCTTTGAGTACACCAGAACATCATCTATGAACAAATCTAAAATTTGACAAAAGACTCTATTCATCAAGTCTATGAATACTGCTGGGGAGTAAGTCAACCCAAAAGACATATCCAGGAACTCAAAATGCCTATATCGGGTACGAAATATGATCTTCGTAATATCCACCTCCCTAATCTTTAGTTGATGATACCTTGATCAAAGATCAATCTTGGAGAAAAACTTAGCACCCTAAAGATGATCAAACAAATTATCTATCCTCAGAAGAGGGTACTTATTCTTTACCCATCACCTTATTCAACTATCGGTAATCAATACACTTTCAAAGAGACCCATTCTTCTTACGCTCGAACAACACCGGTTCATCCCATAGAGACAAACTAGGATGGATGAAACCCTTATCTAAAATATCCTTTAATTGCTCTTTAAACTCGTTTAACTCAACCAAAGCCATTCTATACAGGGGAATAAAGATAGGACGAGTGTCTGGAACAAGATCAATCCCAAAATCAATATCCCTATTGGGAGGGACACCAGGAAGGTCATTAGGGAAGACCTCAGGAAATTTATTCACCACCAAGATGGAATATAAAGAAGGACCCTCTGAGTTAAAATCTTTAACCTAAACCGAATGAGAGAGACACCCCTTGAGATTAGCCTCTGAGCTCAAAGATATGATATGAACCTCCCCTTAGGCGCTAAAGAACCACCCTCCCATTTAATAACCGACTCATCGGGGAATTTAATTATGACCTTATAGGTTTAACAGTCTAAAGATGCATAGCACGAGTACAACCAACCCATCCTTAATATTACATTAAAATCTACCATGTTTAATTCAAACAGATCCACCAAAGTCTCCCGACCACCCACAGACACCACACAACCCCTATAGACTCTTTTAGCCACCACAGTCACTCACTAGGGTAAAAATAGAAAAAGCGTTTAAAATATACTCGGGAATGAAACCAAAAAATACAACGACAAAGCGGGTCACATAAGAGAGAGTTGACCCCAAATTAAGTAAATAGTACACATCACATGAAAAGAGTTTCAACATACCAATAACAACATCATAAGATGCCTCAAACTCTTGGCAGGTAGTAAGAGCATTGAGTTGATTTCGAGCAGTGCTAGAGCCAGATGATGCACCCTTTGGTGTAGGATCTAATAAAGAGGAAACAAGAACCTTGTTTGCCACAGAGGCAACTTTACTAATAAGACTACTTTTAAACATATGCCCTGGCTTGACCAAAGTTAAAGAACTTGTCCTTTTCTTCATCAAAGTAACCCTAATACAATCAACCGTAAACCCTGTAGAGAGGATATTATGGAGCTAATTGGGACTCACTGGCTTGAGATTAGGCACCCGGTTCCTTATGATTGTCGCCACCATAAAAATACCTGTCACCCGACTACTTTGGGTAGGGAGAACTAGCCATTGAGTAAGATTCAGAATTTCCCCACTTCTTTTTGGACCACTCCCCACCATCCCTGCCCCTCTCCTATTGGCTACCACCCTGCTCAAAAAATTTAAATTTTTTGCTTTGGCTCTCTCCTATCTCTGCCTGCTTCTTCTTTTGTTCATCAACCTGCTTAATGTACACTAACAACCTAGAGATGTCCTTGTCTTTATTCAATAGGGCAACCTTACTCTCTAAAATTAAGTCTCGGGACAATCCAAAAGCAAACTTTCTCATTCTAGCCCTCATGATAGAAACCAACTCCGAAGCATAGCGTGATAATTGGTGAAACTTCAAGGAATAATCCTTGAATGAAATCTTACCTTGATTCAGGTTAACAAACTCTTATGCCTTTTCTTCCCTCAGCTCTTGAGAAAAGAAACGGTCAAGAAAAGCACTTGAGAAATCATTCCAAAGGGCTAACTCAACATCGTCACCACTGGACTATTCCTATTACTCATAACATTGGTAGTCTACAACTTTCAGGTGGTAGGAAGAAAATTCCACACCCTCGACATTAGTAGTTGATCTGAGGTGAATTTATGCACTTAGTGTTGTTATCCGATCTTATTTAGCCTTATTTTAAGGATAGCTTGTGTGCTTAATGTGTTAAAAATGATATAATTGATCATATAAGTGTATAAGTATTTAATTAAAATGTTTAAAGTGTTTTCCAAACATGTTTGTTCTTAAATTGGTCACTTAGAGTGGAAACGAGAAAATTAGTGTTACTAGCTTGAGCTAGGTGTTGTTCTATTGATCTTGATGAATTATAATGAGTGGAATGAGTTCCTAAGGTGATTATTATGTAATTATGTGTGTAAAAACGTGTTTTTAGTGTTCAAAATATCAATTGAATTAATCCAAGATTCAAAACTACGTTTAAGATCAAAAGGGGCAAAACTAGTTCTTAGCTTAAGTTTCTAGTTCATTGTCTTAAATGTTGTGTTGTTTTGAGATCTAATACATAGTGTTTGATACTATAGGATGCTTGGTGAGTTGATTATTATTATATATGCTTGATGAACAAACTGGAAATCAAGTGAAAATAACACCAAAAGGCTTGGAATGGAAGAACAAATGCTTAAGACAAGTTTAGACATCAAAAGGGAATTCTAGTGAGGGTATGTGAATAGCCCCACGCCGCACACCCTACTCCCTAGGAATGGGCATCGCGCCGCACACCCTATTTCATGGGAATGATAAATGTGCCATGGAACTCACTCCCTAGGAATGACAAGGGCAGCGTACACCTTATTCCTAACATGACCAAAATCTTTCTCTTATAAATAGGACACTTGAACTTAATGTTATACACCTTGGACGTCTTTGAAGATTTGAGAGGGGATATAAAACACTTAAATTAGGGTTTTTATCTCTTTACTTAAGTTTTATAGTTAAATTAGAATTAGATAATTCATTAACACTAGTCCCTGTGGGATCGATACTTGGCTTTTATAAGGCCACTTTGCTACTTGGTAAGACCACGTACTATTGCATGTACGCTTGGGCACAACAAGTTTTTGATGCCATTGCCGGGGACTTATAAATTGGAAACTATTTTAGTTTTAATTTTAATTTTTATATTTCTTTGGTGATTTACACTTGATCTTGGTATTGAATTTGCAGAAAACAGGTTTACAGACTAGTAATCTGGCAAGGGATAGAGAATTGGTTGAACTAAGCCCCAAACCTGAGCAATGCTTTCACCAATTGAGCAGAGAATTAAAAGCAGTCCTTCTCTACTATATCCCAAAAATTTAAGTGGAGCAAGTCAATCTCGATCTCATGGATGAAGATCCACCAGCTTGTAGGATAGTTCGTGAAGTAGAAATCCTACTTCCGATGAATTTGACCTCTCCTTTTCAAAAACCGACTGCAAGAGGTAACTTTAAGCTAAAATAGAACGTGGTGCAGCTTTTGATCAGCAGTGGATGGTTTATGGGGCTTTCACATGAAGATCCACAATTACACCTGCAAAAGTTTTTGGAGATCAGTGACACTTTCATCCCTACGAATGTGTCATTTGACTATGTTAGGCTTACACTTTTCTCAATTTCACTGTTGGGGGAAGCGAAAAATTGGTTGAACGCTTAGCCAAAATTTCAATCACAACCTAGGATTAGTTATCCCAAAAATTTCACATCCGATTCTTTCCATTTGGCAAGACTGCGAGACTGCACAGTGAGATTGTGAGCTTCAAACAAAGGCCAGATAAGAACTTATATATTATGTGTGGGAGAGGTTTGAAGCCCTTCTTAGAGATTACACACATTATCAACTGTCCAATGAGGTAATAGCTCACACTTTTGTTGAGGCACTTGATCACAACATGAAAATCTTGTTAAATTTAGCTGCAGGTGTTTAAGCGTTAGAATTGACGTATGAAAAGCTATATACCTTGTTAAAATAGATTGCACAAGGAAATCCTGAGTGGCATTCTAACTCAAGAAGTGCTCCAAAAAAGGTTGCAGGTGTGTTGGAGGTGGACTAGTTTACTACTATATTAGCTCAGATTGCTGTACTACAAAATTAGTTAACTACTCAGCTCAGCAATATAAAATTTGGGGTGACACAGCCTGCAGTAACAACTAATGCAATTTATCAGACACATAGTTGGTCTAAGGTTTGTGGTAACAGTGGTCATTCTACAACCATATGTAGTGCAAATCCTAAGTCAGTGATGTTTGTGGGCAATGATCCAAGGCTGAATTATGGGAATGCCTACAACCAAATATGTTAGACTCATCCACCAATTCCATTATGGAATAACCAACAACAGCAGTTTCAGAAATAACAAGTTCAAAGGAATCAAGCCACAACTCAAACTAGTAATATGGAAGAGATACTGAAGCAAATTATAGCTTCTCAAACATAGTTAGAAGTAGATATGAAGATCCAGTAGATGTCTACAAAGAACGTAGAGGTATAGGTTGGGAAAATATAGCAGGCACAAAATGCTAGGCCTCAAGGTGGTTTGTCAAGTGATACTGAATCTCCTAAACAAGTAATGTTAATCACTTTGAGGAGTGGTAAAGAGCTCAATGAAGAACCTCCAAAGAAAACTAAGGAGGTATATGTAGAGATAGTTCCTCACAAGGTAAATGACAAAGTTATTGAAAATTTGAGAAAATCTTAGTACTCGAAAGAAAAAGTGGCTAAACATGTGAAGGATAAACCACCACCACCTTTCCCACAGAGGCTTAGAAAAGTAAAGAAGGATGCGTGCTTCAAGAAGTTCTTTGACACGTTTAGAGAACTTCACATTAATATTTCTCTTTTAGATGTTTTGCAGGGAATGCCCAAGTACGCTAAGTACTTAAAGACGTGGTCACTAACAAAGTTAAACTGTAGGATATTAATACAATATTACTCACTAAGGAGTGTAGTTCTGTGGTGATGTATAAGATGCCCAAAAAACTCAAAGATCTTGAGAGTTTCATGCTCTCTATTCAAATTAGAAACATTGAGGTGATCTACGAACTTAGTGATTTAGGGGAAAGTATCAACTTGATGGCCCTCTTATTATTCATCACTTTGGGCTTAGAGAAGCCGAGACCAAGCTCTGTGATACTCTAATTGGAAAATTGGACCCTAACCCATCTTGAAGGAGTCATAGAGGATGTTCTCATTAAGGTTGGTAAGTTTATTATTCTTGCTGATTTTATTATTTTTGATTTCTAGGTAGACGAAAGAGTGCCAGTCATCTTGGGACGTCCATTCTTGCCGATGGGAGGAGCATTGATAGATGTAAGAGCGGGCACACTCACAATGAGGTTTGATGATGAAGAGGCAATTTTCAAAGTGTAGAAACCACTCAACACACTATCCCACTACAAATATTTGTGCATGATTATAGTGATTGAAGGGGATAAGTATGGGGTGGTGGAGTTTAGTCCACCAAAGGTCTCTTTGGACTTTCTAATTGAGCAGCCCAAGACACAACCACCCTATCCCGAAATAATGCTGATTGATCAACCTGAAAAGGCTATTGTTGAAAGAGTTATTGGAATTGAGAGTTCACACTTAAAAGGTATGAAATAAATAAGAAGATAGCCTCCAAATAGAAGGAAGAGGATAAATAAAAAGAGATGAACCGAACAGTGGGTCGTGCCGCGACACTAAATTAGGCACTACTTGGGAGGCAAACCAAGTTAAGCTATGTTTTATTTTTAGTGTTTTAGTTTGTACTTCACTAGTTATTTGTTTTGTTGAGTCACAGGTTGCTGGAAAGTCTGAGTACTAGAAAACCTAAGATAATGAGCATGGCGAAGACTAAGTGTGGGTTTCTTGGACGCCTTGATGTATAAAGATGATACTATCTGGGACTAGAGGCCTCAGAGAGTATTTCTATCTCTACTTTTAAATACACTTTAGGGACAAAGTAGTTTTTAAAGTGTGGGTTGGGGAAATTCCCATTTTTAGGAGTAATTTTAAATTTTTTTGTGTTAGAAATAAGTGAGATATTCTTGTTGGTGCTATGTGTGATTGCATAATTCAAGTGTTTTGTTGTAAAGAGTATGTTAATTGATTGAATTATTACATTTGAGACTCCTAGGCTCATGATTATGACTCTTGTATTCATTGGCTTAATGTTTTGAATTAATGCAATTATTTGGTTGAGAGTCTATGTGATCCTACTTGAGTTGAGCATGTGCCATATGTGTGCAAGGTGATTGTGTATTCCTTGTTACATGTGATACTATAACTTTACTGGTGTGTATGTAAAGAGAAATAATAAGTGTGGGTTTAGGTGATGATATAGGCATTTTTTGATAGTCATGTTTATATCCCTTTTCAGACCTACCTTTATGCATAATCCTAGTTAACCCCATTGAGCCATTAGCTTATTTTCATTGGTAGCTTCATATGTAGCCTGTAGCCTCTTCTTTGATAGACCTTAATTTGATCCAAATCTCCTAAGCACCTTAGTGTAAAATTTATTGAGTAAGGAGTTTGAATTCAAGTAGGAGAAGGTGAAAGAGAAGCCCCAAAGTAATATTATTGGTATATGCAATTGGTATGTTGTGGTTGGGAGATAGAGAATTTTATGCTAAAGAAATTCCCAATTTTTAGCCCAATTATGTTACAATGAACCTATTTTGGCCCTGGTCCTACTTGGACATTGTGCATCTCAACTAAGGAGGAGCGCTTCAGTTGAGGGTAGCTATCATAGGGGTGCATAACGTAAAATAGATATGAAGAAGGGTAAAATTGAATCATGAATTAATAGAAAATACTCTAACCATAGTGTATGTGAATGAGCTTAATAATACGGGAAAAACAAAAGATATGGGTAGATAGAAGTGGTGAAAAGTGGTTGTTATAAGTTAATTGAATGTAAAGTGTGATGTATTAAAGTGCTTAGGAAAGATAGTCACTATTACTGGGCTAGAATTGTTCCCACCCGTCCCTTAGCCTACATTACAACCCATAAAGAACTATTTGATATTAAGACTTAACATGATGATATTAGTGGAGTACTACACTAAGGGAAAACTTATGGTTCATCTTGTGTAACTTATGAATTCTTTGGGATAGCGAGCATAATTTGATTCTTGTACCCATTCTGTTATAAATTGCATCTATATGAGTGGTTATGGGTAACTCTCTTATGGTGGGGAAATTTATTTTATGATAGTTGGGTGAGTTTTATGATGTATTTTATTGGGAAATATGTATGAGTTCTCCAAATTGGTGAGTCAATTCTTGAGGATAGGATTTTTTGAAGTAGTATTCTTGAACTTTCAATTGTGTATGTAACACGCTTAGTGTAGAAACCTGTATTTTGTGTAGTAATTCTAGTACTAGATTGAGTGTATTTATCATAGTATAAGTGTAGAGTCTCCTCAACTTATGATGCTTACACTGAAGATCTGTTCGAGGATGAACAAGGCTTTAAGTGTGGGGTGGTGATTTGAGGTGGATTTATATATCTTAATGTTGTTATCCGAGCTTATTTAGCCTTATTTTGAGGACAACTTGTGTTCTTAATGTTTTAACAATGATATAATTGTGAATATAAATATTAATGTATTAAATACAATGTTTAAGGTGTTTTCCAAACAAGTTTGTACTTAAATTGGTCTCTTAGAGTGAAAACGAGAAAACTAGTGTTACTAGCTTGAGCTAGGTGTTGTTCTAGTTGATCTTGATGAATTATAGTGAGTGAAATGAGTTAATAAGGTTATTATTGTGTTATTATGTATTGAAAAATGTGTTTATAGTGTTCAAAGTTCAATTGAATTAAGACAAGAGTCAAAACTAAGTTTAAGATTAGAAGGGGCAAAACTAGTTCTTAGCTTAAGTTTCTAGTTCATTGTCTTGAACGTTGTGTTGTTTTGATCTCTAATCCGTGGTGTTTTATGCTATAGGATGCTTGGTGAGTTTATTATGATGATATATGGATGATTAAAAATCTGTAAATCAAGTGTAAATAACACCACAAGGCTTGGGATGGAAGGACAAATACTTAAGACAAGTTTAGACGTCAAAATGGAATTCTAGTAAGGGTATAGGAATAACCCTACGCTGTACACCCTACTCCCTAGGAATGGGAAGCTCTCCGCACACCCAATTTTAGGGAAATGTGAAATTTTCAACAGACATCACTCCCTAGGAATGAAAATGGCGGTGCACACCTTATTCCTAATACGGCTAAAATCTCCCTCTTATAAATAGGACACTTGAACTTGATGTTATATGCCTTGGACGTCTTTGAAGACTGGAGAGGGTCTGGAAAACACTTCAGTTAGGATTTTTATATCTTTAATTTAGTTTTATAATATATTTTATCATTAATTCATCTATGGCAATTACGATTATGACCATGAGTGGGTAAAAGTCCCCTTTTCGGGGTTAAGGCCATGAACATGATTGGTATTATTTGAATTGATTTGGTTTTGATTGCTTATCATATTTGGTTGTTTATTTATCCTTTTTAAAACTATTTTAAGGATTTTCTATCTTTAATATACATCCATTTTCATCTTTGTGAGCTTGGGAGGGTGAATAAAAGGATAGAACGTAGGTGTAAATAGTGCAAAGTTCTTATTCTTTTATAAAATATGGGATTTGAATTAGCGTCTAGGATAGGGATATAGCTAGAAGCCTTGTATGGTTCACTTGAAGGATGACATCTTAATGCATATAAATGAATTATTGTATCTCCACTCAATGATAAAGTTGTAATGTCCAGTTAGGTAGAAGATTAGAGGTTGGAAGACCATGATCATACTATAAACCTTGCAAGTCAACTACCAAGATAAGTAATCTAACCAATAAAGTTCAATATCTTAGTATGAATGTTTGCAGTACTATAACCCCGGGCTTCTCTTTATTGACTGTCCAATCTCTTACTTTTCCAAACTGTTTACTTTAGTTGTAGTTTAAAAATCTACAAAGTCATTTGGTTACATTGCACTAATTAATCTCAATAGTTAAACTAGAATTGGATTGTTGCTTAACACTAGTCCCGGTGGGATTTATACTTGTATTTTATAAGGACACTTGACTACTTGGTGAGACCATGTACACTTGCGTGTGCTTGGGCGTAACAAGTTTTTGACGCCTTTGCCAGGGACTTGTAAATTGGCAACTATTTTAGTTTTAGTTTTACTTTTTAGATTTCTTTGGTGCTTTACACCTTGTATTTGTATTGAATTTTTAGGAAACAGGTTTACAGACTAGTAATCTGGCAAGGGATAGGGAATTGGTTGAACCAAGCCCCGAACCCGAGCAACACATTCACCAATTAAGAAGATAAGTAGTCCTTCTCCACCGTATCCCACAAATTCAAAAGGAGCACGAAAATCCTGATCTCATGGCTGAAGATCCACCTGATCGTTGGACAGTTTGCGAAGTGGCAATCCTACTTTCGACGAATTTGACCTCTCCTTTTCAAAAACCAGCTACTGGAGGTATCTTTGAGCTGAAACAGAATATGGTGCAGCTTTTGATCAACAGTGGACAGTTTATTGGGCTTTCACATAAAGATCCACAAATCCACCTGCAGAACTTCTTGGAGATTAGTGACACATTCTTCCCTACGGGTGTGTCAACTAACTATGTTCGGCTGACACTTTTCCCCTTTTCACTTTTACCACAAATGCCTCGTAGCCTCTTCTTTAGGAGTGTGGGTGCACTACACACCCTTAAAAGAAACTCCACTCGACACGGCTTTGTGGACTCCCAATTGACCATGAACCTAGGATCTAAACCAATTTTACATAACCCAAACCAAGTCCTAGTCATGTCGGGTATCTCAAGTCCAACCAGGATCGGAGACCACCCCCAATACCCTACCGTGAACCTCCCTGCACCCCATGTCAGATGATTTCCTAATATATAAAAATATTAAACAATAATAATCTAAAGACAATAAACTAAATCTATAACCATAACCAAAATAGCCATAGCCAAATATCTAACCAATACCAATCCCAATGACAATACTAATACCAATGCTAACACTAATGCCGTCACCGCCCATGCCCATAGTAGTTCGCCAAAGCCTCTAACCAGAATCAGGAAATGTTCGATTGGGACATACCCCTAACCATATACAAAACCAAAACCAAAGAAATAACAATAATGAAAAGAATTTTATAACATAAAATGGGGACTTCCGGAGTATGGAAGCTCACACTTCAATCCGACTCAAAAGCTGTCCCCGAATCCAAGTCACTGAGCAGGAGGTATGGTAGTATGACCGATTTATGCATTGCATGGGTATACATTTCCCAAAAATGATTAGTAAAGTGAACGCTAGCATGTAACTTAGGGATAAAGATAAGATAATGCCAACATTTCAAAACCAAATTAATAACCATATGCAATCACATAAATATGTATATATATCGTTATGGGATAGGGAACAAGGTTTAGTATGCATTTAAAACCTTAACCTGGGTTGTATAGATTTACCATCATAAATCCACCCATGGGCTATATGGGTTCAACTCTCCCTGCTGAAAGGGCCTCGGTGCGTGTTAGCCGCACGCACTAGAGAAAAACATAGGATAACTAGTACATCCCCCAAAATATAAGTGTGACATCATGCACATGGTCACTTTTGCAAAACACCACATCGGCAAATACGATTTCTAGTATTTTTTCATCAGACTCACACCTTCACAACAAGCTATCACAACCCACCGTTATTGCCCAATTAAACCTTTTACACAGAACCAAACCACCAATTCCATTAGTTAATTGTTAGGCATTATAAAATGGTATCGTCATACCAATTATAGCTTGCAAGTAATGTCATTAGCTAACCCTTTGGTGATTTCTATGTACCCCGTAGACTCCATTGTTATAATCATTTGGGGGAATCCCATGTACCACACAAGGTTTTTAAATCATTTCAATTTATGAACATCAAATCCTTTATAAGTCCTTCATTTGTTATTACCAAGTTATGCCAAAGCTTTAGTTCAAAAACACAATTTAAATTGGTGAGAATATCATTCTCATTGACAATTTCATAAACAGGTTGAGGACATGCCATTATCAAAGCCAAAATCATCAAATTTAGGGCTCAACCATGACCCCTCAATTAAATAACCATTCTCATGCACCCACATATGAAAAACCATAATTAAAATAAGGAAAATCATAAGTAAACCACGAGAAAAAAAATCATCCATGAACAACTAAAAACCCCAACCTTTATTTCAAAACCATAACAATTAAATGAAAGTAATACACCAAAAACAAGTGCTTTTAGTAAAATAACAATGAGGGAGGAGTTGCATGCCTTAGACACCAAGAAGTACAGAGATAAATTGCCCTTTAAAGCCTTAATTGATTATCTTGATGAAACCCTAGCTTTTTCTTGAACAGAGAGTTTGATACATAATTTGAGAGTGTTTTATTGGGCATAATGTGTTAATAAATTCCCAAAAGGTGTTTTAAGTCGTGGTATCAAAGAGAATTAAAGGGGGAAATGTCTAGAATTCCCCCAACTTAAAACTGTAAAAAAGTCGCAGGTGGTTACAAGTAGACCCCCTTGACTCATGACTACAACATACGACTCATACCCTTGAGATGTCACCAAGACAGTAAGTTGGACACCCATATTCTGTCCTTTCTAGGACTCCATGACCCCACTCATTACTATACCATACGACTCTTATGGTATAGTCGTATCCAAGACAGAACCTAAAGGGATTGGACGCTGATAATATATGACTCAACCCTACCACTCATAACTAACCTATCCTTATGGCTCTTAGTGAGATACTCGTACTCAGAGCCAAGTCAAGTCACTAAGTTACTGATTTGATTAAGGATCATCCTAATGACTTACCACCCCCCTAACAACTCATACCACTAGCACGCCCCAAAATTAGGCCATGTCGTAGGGGCACCTCAAGCCCACATGAACCAGAGGTTTACCCAATAATCCATCACAATCATCACATCAATCACATGGGCTGGGTGAATTCTGACCATATAATGAAAAACGGAAAACATACCACAAGTCATAACTTAAACAATTTTTTTCAGTTTCATAAATATCAATTCACTAATCAATATACCCAAATCCATGATCATCCATACTACCTCTATACAAACCAAAGTTTAGAAAAGTATATGCCGGGAAAAGCCCCCAAAAATAGCCAAATCAGTCAGGATAAGACTAAGTCGAAATATAGGGGAACAAAAATAAGTATATCCCGAAGCAAGGAAGCTCACCACTCTGTAGTCAATGCACGAACCACTTCGATTACCTAATCACTAGGCAGGAAGAGAAGATGATGCTTTAGTCCCCATGTCGCATGGGGAAGACGGTTAGCGGTTTGAATGTTAGCATGTAAATTAAGGATAAGGATAAAATAGCATCATCATTAAACAACATGCAATATATCATATTCGATCACATTCATAACGTTATCCAGATATACATATCACATGCTAATCAAAGGGACAAGATTTATCAATACTTTGGAAACACTCATTCATCATACATGCAATGGAGGACTCCAACTATCCACTCTTATAGATTTAAGCATTTCTCATTAGTCATAAGACTTTAACCATATTAACATATCATCAAGTAAGGGACTCTAATAATATACACATCTATTCAATGCTCACACACATTCATTCAAGAAAGGGACTCTAACCACATGCTCACCCATTTGGCAAGGGACTCTAACCTTGTGCCACATTAGATAAGGGACTCTAACCCCAAGCCAATTCATTTGGAGAGGCACTTCAACCTCATGAGATCTCATTATGCAAGGAACTTTAACCACAAGCAGTTTTATTAGGCAAGGGACTTTAACCTTAATCCATCACGACTATTATTAGTCGATATTAGTACTCTAACCCTTTGTCCATGCATCCACATACATTCAATTCCACACATAAAAACTTTAACCTATTTAGCTAATTTAACATCATACATGACTACACGATATTCACGGGAGCCCTCATTTCTCAACCATTTCAATAGGCCAATGCCTTGATTCAACTCTTCATACAATCCAAACTATAGTCCTAAATACCCTTACAAGCTATTCACATTTTATTAGCAATTCTATACCATAATTTAATCCTACACACTATTCACATTTATTTTTATGTTAGGGACTTTAACCCCCTTCTTATTCATCAAACCATCAAGGTCATCAATTACCCAATACATGAATCATCTTTACCTTCACACTATCATTTATCAATCATTCATACATATTGGGATTGCCCTAGTTCAAAACATCACAAATATGTGACTGGACAATTCACTTGGACATTTTCACAAACACCTATGTGCTTACCTCTAACAAGGTCAAGGTCATCAATTACCCAATACATGAATCATCTTTACCTTCACACTATCATTTATCAATCATTCATACATATTGGGATTGCCCTAGTTCAAAACATCACAAATATGTGACTGGACAATTCACTTGGACATTTTCACAAACACCTATGTGCTTACCTCTAACAAGGTCATTTTTATGTTAGAATTCATCAAAATTAGGGTTACTCTTGAACCACATATTAGACCAAATACAAAAAGCATCCACATATGAAAATCATTAATAACATGAATAAACACAACTCTAAGTAGGAATCACCATTGTTCATCATTTAGCAACAAAACCCTTTTCATTTGATTTCAAAACCACTATGTACACTTATTAATTCAAGTGTGAAATACATGGGTTTTAGAGTTATTTAATAAGGGTAAGATTTACATGCCTTCAAAAACTTGAATCTCCAAGAATATTGACTCCCCTTTTCCTCTTGAGGATCACCCTCAAAACCCTAGCCTCCTATCTTGTTTCAAGAACCTTTAGGGTGTTTTGGAGTGTTTGAGTCTTATAAATTAGGGCTTAGGAGGCTATAATGACTAATATAGTAAGAGGGTTTAGAGTTTTAGGCATGGGAAATGACCATAATGCCCTTGGTTAAAATTTGGAAAATGACCCCATACAGGGGTACGACTCCCCCATACGACTCCTTAAGTAATCATACCCTAGGGTACGAGTGGTATCCTTACTCATACCCTAGGATCCTCCTAGGTCATCTATACTTTTAAGGGTACGAGTGGACACCCTTGAGTCATAACTAAAGGGCACGAGTAAACTCCTAACTCATAAACTTTAATCGTATAGAAAATAGTCCACTCAAGTTTAAACTTTACCCTATATGATTGAGTAGTATACGCTCGTATACATTGGTTACGACCAAGGAGAGGACATATCGTATAGTGGAAAGTGTGTTACCCTCTGGGACTGATCAAGGTACGAAAGGTGGAGGGAAAGATAGTTACGACCTGTATCTATGGGTATGACTCATGTCCTTAGTCGTACCCAACTCTGAGACATTAAATGGTGAAGTTTTGTAAAGGGTCCAAAGTCGAGGTGTTTCAATTCTCCCCCACTTGGATTATTCTTCCTCGAATGAGGGGTAAGGGGAACATAAACATAAGTTAACACATCAATACGTATCAAATCAACCTTAACAAAATGTCAAAGCATGCATTCAACAAGGAGACAACACATATCATGCTCCTTATCAATCAATCATTCATTTCATTGACTTGGGGACTCAAACTAATTGCTCATCAACACTTACTCATTTCACAACCTTAGGACTTCAACCCATCAACTTTCAGGGATATAAAGCAACTCAAAGCATTAGGGATTTTAACCCATAATCTATCAAAGACATGAATAAACTCTAGATACTTAGGGACTTAAACCTATCACAACAAGGCACACATAGTTTCAAAGCATTAGGGACTTTTACCCATATTATTACAACACACAATCAATTTAAACTCGGGGACTTTAACCCATTATCTATTAAAGACAAAAATCAAGGCAAGGGAATTAGCACATACCTCCATCACAAGTTCCCAAAATAGGAAAACAAATGTGGATACTTGGACTTCATGTCCTCTTCGGCTTCCCACGTAACTTCCTCGGACTTTTGGTTACCCATAGAACCTTCACCAAAGCAACTTTTTTCATTTGTAACTGGTAAACTTGCCTATCAAAGATCCTCACCAGGATCTCCTCATAGGACAAAGAATCTGAAATACCGACATCATTCAAAGGAACAACCAATAAAGAGCCACCCATATATTTCTGCAATATAGAGATAAGGAAAACCGGGTAGATGGAGTTCATACTAGAAGGCAACTCTAATTAACAGGCAACATTTCCAACCCTATTCATAATCATGTAGGGACCAACATATCCGGGACTAAGCTTCCCCTTTTTACTAAACCACATCACTTTCTTAATGGGAGACAATTTCAAGAACACCCAAATTGCCAACACCAAACTCTAAGTCCCTACGCCTCACATCTACATAGGAATTTTGGTGACTTTGAACGGTTTTCAACCTATTACGAATCACCTTCACCTTCTATAAGGCTTGGTGAAATAGATCGGGGCCAAGAAACTTACCCTTCCAAACCTCGTACTACCTAATAGGAGATCGACACCTCTACCATACAATGCCTCAAAAGGTGCCATGCCAATACTAGAGTGGTAATTATTATTATTATAGGCAAACTCAATCAAAGGCAAGTGGTCATACCAACTACCACCATAAATAATTACCCAAGCCTGCAATATATCCTCCAAAGTATGGATGGTCCTTTTTGCTTGCCCATCTATTTGCAGATGGAAAATGGTACTAAGGTACACTCTAGTACCCAAACCCTTTTGGAACAACTTCCAAAAGTAGGATGAAAATAGAGGACCACGAACCAAAATAATAGAGACCAAAGAACCATGAAACTTCACGATCTCCGTAAGAAACAACTTAGCATAATCTTCCGCCAAAAAATTAGTCCTCACGGACAAAAAATGAGCGGACCTGGTCATTCTATCAACAATGACCCAAATAGAATCACATTGATTCTAAGATTTAGGAAGACCGGTAATGAAATCTATGTTAAATGCCTCCCACTTCCATTCGGGTAATAGGATCACTTGATACAAGCCCCTAGGCCTCATGTGCTCAACTTTCACTTATTGACACACCATACAATTGGCCACATAACTAGCCAGATCACGCTTCATATTCCCCCATCAATAGAACTCTCTAAGATCATAGTACATCTTGCTGGAATCGAGATGAATGGCATACTAAGATTTATGAGCCACGACCATAACCCTTTCACTCAATATATCAACATTAAGAACATATAGCCTACCTTGGTATCTCAAGACACCATCAATTTCAATGTCCATAACCTTGTTTTGACCCACATTACTCTTGATATTCATCAAGTCAGGGTCAAATGCTTGCTTTTCCTTTATCTCGACAATAAGAGGCTACTGAGATACCGAAAGCACAAATACGCCACAATTCTTGGAGTTTACAATTCGAAATCCAATATTATCCAATGGTGAATGTCCTTCACCAATTCTTTCTTATCCTTATCTACATGGGCCAAACTTCCCATGGACAATTTACTAAGAGTATCGGCGGGTACATTCGCCTTACTGGGATGGTAATAAAGACTCATACATAGCATTTCAACAACTTAAGCCACCTTCTTTGCTGGAGATTTAAATCCTTTGGGTAAACACATATTGGAGACTCTTATGATAAGAAAAGATATCAACATGTACCCCATACAGGTAAATTCTCCAAATCTATAATGCAAAGACCACGACTAACAACTCTAAGTCATCGGTAGGATAGTTCTTCTTATGAACTTTTAAATGCCTAGAAGAATAGGCCACCACCCTACCATATTTCATCAACACACAACCAAGACTGACACAAGAAGCATCACAATAAACCACAAAACCATCACTACCCTTGGGCAAGGTCAAAATCAGAGCCGAAGTTAATTTATCTTTAAACTACTTAAAACTACCCTCACACACATCAGACCATAAGAACTTGACCTTCTTTTGGGTCAATTTGGTCAATGATGTTGGGCGTATTTATACGTCTAACCACCATAACTTACCCATGTTTTAGCTAAGTTTTGAGGATAAAATACATAATTCCTGCACTTTAAGTCTACTTTCAATTAAGTGAGCTGACCTATGTGATTAGCATGCTTTTCAGGTACTAATGCGGAAGATTTCAGTACTTTGGGGACCTGTGGACAGCAAAGGAAAACTTCACATAAAAGGAAAGGCATCTTTTGGACTAAATGTGATGCATGGGAACTTTTTCCCGGGAAAAATCAACATTTTTAAATAGTTAAGGATGCAGTAGCAACTTAGTAGAGAAGGTTGTTATTAAAAACCTTATTGCTGAATTTTCAGCCATTATTCACATAATTCAGATTCTGTTATATTTTTGGAGAGCGGAAAAGGGCTTAGCTTGAGCAATAGAGAGAGATAAACACGTTCCTCTCTTATTGTCGCTAGTCATCTCCATCGCTGAGATTGTTCTAAGTTTTGGTATGATGATTATATCTATTTTGATTTCCGTTGTATTCATGAGTAGCTAAATTTATCTGTTAGGGTTATGGAAACCTTGTAGTATACTCTCTATTGCTATGGGTTTGTGAATTTATGATGTGTAATGCACTTATATCATTACTCTCTTCATTATAATTGAATTCTCGTGGTTGCAAACATAGGGAATACGCCATTATAGCAATAACTTGTTCGATAGAAAAATTGTTGTTTGGAAAAAAGAGTGTGATAAGAAATTAGGGTTTCCAACCTCTAGTTTACACGTTAATGCCCTAGAAGGATTAAATACTTGGAGAGTTCGTATAAGATATTGTACACTTTAGGTTCGAGAGAACTAAGGTGAATAAATCCTTGATGGTTGAAAAACACTTGGATTTAGAATTAGAATACGTCTCTCTATAAGTGCATGCATGTATAAAATTGGTATTACCCATAGTTAATATAGAAGTAGAAGCTACAAGGTGGACATAACCCTAACTTATCATCCTCTGTGATCAAATCTTATTACTTATATCATCTCATTCGTTACACTAATAGTATTATTATGCACTTAAACCAAAACTCCCCTTATCTTGGAATCTTCGACCAACAGTATAATAATAATTGCAATACTTAGTGATCATAGTATTCCCTGTGGGATTCGGCACCCAACCCAGTTGGGTTCTATATTTGACAGCGACCGCTTACACTTTCTAACAAGAGTTGTAATTTGGGCGTATCAAATTTTGGCGCCGTTGCCGGGTAATACGATTGTCAACTAAGTTTGTGATAGTTAATAGACCCTTTGCTCAAAGATTATCAAATTTTACTTTTTTTTTGTTGTTTTTGTTGTGTTCAGGTTTAGTGGAGTGCATGCCAAATACACGAAGTTTTGTTCAGCCCTTATTACCTATAAATCCTGAACCACATCTTATTGGCAGAATGGATGCACAACAAAACCTTGAAAGGATGGCTACTCAACAGGAGTAGGCTAGATTAGCTGCATTGGCAGCTGCGCAAGTACATCAACAGAATGCTGATAACCCAGGCCGCGCAGCCAATCTTGATGATGAGGACCTGGGTGATGATGAGTTATTAAATCCAAGGCGTACAGATGATGTGGCTGGACCTGTGAACAGGAATGTCAATAGAGATCGTCAAGCTAGAATGAGACCTAAACACCAAGCTATGCAGGTTCCTTTTGATGATGATGATGATGATTTGGATGGGGCTGGTGCCACAGGGGCTATTATTTCTCCGCCCTTGGCACCCGGAGCCAAGTTCAATATCACGAGCACCATGATCCAGCTATTGCAACTTACGGGGTTATTTGGTGGACTTACAGGCGACGATACGAATATGCATTTGATTAATTTTATCTTAACATGCTAGTCGTTTGATAATCCAGGAGTTGGACAGAATGCGATCCGGCTGCACTTATTTCCATTGTCTCTATCTGGAGAGGCAACTCTATGGTTAAACGGGCTAACTCCTGACTCTATTACCAATTGGAGACAATTGAAAGATTCTTTCCTAGAAAGATTCTTTCTGCCATCTAAGAGAGCACAATTAAGAGATGAGATAAGAAATTTTTGACAGCTTCCAACTGAAGCTCTCCACGAAACATGGGAGAGGTTCAAGAAAAAGCTTATGCGGTCCCCAAATCATCAGATGACAAATATCCACTTAATGGAAATATTCTATAGGGCTTTGAACTTAGTGACTAATCCAGTGGTTGATAATGCTGCGGGTGGGTCATTCATGGACCTTACTTTTATTGAGGCATGTGATATGCTCGATCGTATGACAAAGCAGAGTAGAGCTTGGCATACCAGGGATTCTGAGGTAGCAAGCTCTACTGTATATATTGGCATGACGGCATAACAGAGGTGAAGAGAAGAGGAATGTGACCAGGATATGGCTCATATTAAAATACAGATGGACCTTCTTACCAAGCATTTATTATCAGGGAAGATAGAAAAGGTCAAAGCTATTGTATCACAGGGACGAGATGACTCTGATTCTGAGGAGGAAGCTAATTACTTGAATAATCAGGGGGGTTTCCGAGGCAATGTCCAAGGAAACCAAGGTCAGAACTATTATGAAAAATACGGATACAAGGACCGAGACCAAGGGAGTTGGAAGAATAAGACTGACAGGAGTGGTTTGTATGTTCCTCCTGGAAATCGTGATGCTGCTACATCTGGCTCTGGGAAGATGTCCATGGAGGACATGATGGTGAAACTGTTGAAAGGAATGGAGGTAACCAACACGGGAGTAACTGAGGTAAAAAATGATTTGTCCTCAATAAATCAATTGGTTGACTCATATTCCACTGCAATAAAATAGCTGGAACAACAAATGAGTCAACTATCAGTGGCATTCAATCAAAGAAAAACTGGCACGTTACCTAGTGACACTGTGCAAAATCCAAGAAATAATGGATCATGTTTGGCTATTACTACCAGGAGTGGTAAGGTATTGGAAAACCATCCAAAGGCAAGCCGGTGGTTGATAATATAGAAGAGAATGTTATTGAAGTAGATTGTGATGATCCTGTAGAAGCTGAAAATCAGAATGAGAACGTTCATGATACTACACCTAGATGTCAGTAGTCTAAAAAGATTGATAATGGGAAGCAAAATAAAAAGGAAGTGGTGGAGAAAACTCTTCCAAATCCACCACCACCTTTTCCTCAGAGACTAAAGAAGAAGGCTGATGACAACAGGTTCAGTAAATTCATGACCATGTTGAAGCAACTGACTATTAATGTGCCTTTGGTGGAGGCACTGGAGCAGATGCCAGGGTACGCCAAATTCATGAAGGACCTTTTGACAAAGAAAAGGGCAGCAAACTATGAACTGGCAGATAATTTTCATCATTGCAGTGCAATTGCCACGAGGTCTTTAGTACAGAAAAAGGCAGATCCGGGTGCTTTCACTATTCTTTGCACGGTTGGATCTTTGGATTTTGCTAAGGCGTTGTGCGATTTGGGGGCTAGCATTAATTTGATGCCACTAGCCATTTATAGACAGTTGGGGTTGGGCGATCCTACACCAACCAACATACGGCTTATAATGGCAGATAGGTCGGTAAAATGACCTGTTGGTATCTTATATGATGTACTAGTGAAGGTTTCTACCTTTATTTTTCTTGCAGACTTTGTTATTTTGGATTGCGAGGTGGATTTTGAAGTTCCCATAATCTTGGGTCATCCTTTCCTCGCAACAGGAAGTGTGCTTATTGATTTACGAGCTAATGAGCTTTTATTTTGGATGAATAACGAAGTGGTATATTTTGATGTATGCAAATCAATAAAGAAGCCCAAAAATATGGATGTGTTCTCTGTAGCTGATGTTTATTATGAGGATGAGAAGGAATTATCTTTAGAGAAGTAGCTTACTGTTGAACCATTGGCTGCTGTGCTTTTAAACTTTGAGCCTGAGGATGTTGAAGAGTACGAAGAAACTATCTGTGCTCTGATAGGAATAGGGTCATATGCATATGCCCCTAAGAAGCTAGACCTTGACCTTAAGAATCGACCTTCACCACCAGCGAAGCCATCCATTGAAGAGCCACTAGTGCTAAAGTTGAAAGAGCTACCCAGTCATCTAAAGTATGCATTCTTAGGAAATGGAAATACACTGTCGGTTATAATTACTGCTGATTTAGGTGAACAACAAGTAGTGGCTCTCATCTCTGTTCTGAAGACGTACAAGAGAGCCATTGGTTGGACTATTGCTGATATAATGGGTATCCCTCCTGGGATATGTATACACAAGATTCAGCCTGAGGACGATTGCATGCCTACTATTGAGCATCAACGTCGTCTGAATCCACCTATGCAAGAGGTGGTGAAGAAAGAAATCATAAAGTGGTTAGATGCAGGGGTGGTGTATCCAATCTCAGACAGTAAATGGGTGAGTCCGGTACAATGTGTGCCCAAGAAAGGGGGCATAACAGTAATCGCAAATGAAAAGAATGAGCTAATACCACTCAGACCTGTCATAGGGTGGAGAGTGTGCATGGATTACCGGAAGCTGAATTCATGGACGTTAAAGGATCACTTCCTAATTCCATTCATGGATCAAATGCTTGATCGATTGGCAGGGAAGGGATGGTTCTGTTTCTTAGATGGTTATTCCGGATATAATCAGATTTGCATTATTCCTGAAGATCAGGAGAAGACCACTTTTACATGCCCATATGGTACTTTTGCATTCAAATGAATGCCATTTGGGCTATGTAATGCACCTGCCACTTTTCAGCAGTGTATGATGTCCATTTTCTCTGATATGGTTGAAGACACATTGGAGGTGTTTATGGAAGACTTTTCGGTTGTAGGTGAGTCATTTGAATCTTGCTTGGCAAATCTGAGTATGGCTTTGCAGAGATGTGTTGAATTCAATCTGGTGTTAAATTGGGAGAAGTGTCATTTTATGGTTAAAAAAGGCATCGTTCTTGGGCATAAAGTCTCTGAAAAGGGAATTGAGGTTGATCGAGCCAAGATTGAAGTTATCGAGAGACTACCACCTCCAATTTCTGTAAAGGGGGTTCATAGTTTTCTCAGTCATGCAGGTTTTTATCGGAGGTTAATTAAAGACTTCTCCAAGATTGCTAGCCCATTATGCAAACTTTTGGAGAAGGAGGCAAAGTTTTACTTTGGTGAAAATTGCTTGAAGGCATTTGAATGCCTCAAAGGAAAGCTAGTTGAAGCTCCTATTATTATAGCACCCGATTGGTCTCTACCTTTTGAAGTTATGTGTGATACAAGCGAGGTAGCCTTGGGTGCTGTACTTGGTCAGAAAAGAGAAAGGCTATTTCACCCAATCTACTATGCGAGCAAGGCCTTGAATGGAGCACAGAAGAACTATACCGTCACTAAACAAGAGCTTCTAGCAGTTGTTTATGCTTTCGAAAAGTTCCGTGCTTACTTGTTGGGAACCAAAGTAGTGGTCCATACAGATCATGCGACTCTAAGATATCTAATGACAAATAAGGATGCTAAGCCAAAGCTACTTAGGTGGGTGTTACTGCTTCAAGAATTCAATTTCGAGGTGAAGGATAGAAAAGGTTGCGAAAACCAAGTAGCCGATCATCTATCTAGACTTGAGAGTGAGCACATAGTGCAAACCGACCTTGATATTGATGATGCATTCCCCGACGAAGAGATTCTAGCAACTATGGTGGAAGACTTACCGTGGTATGCAGACTTTGCTAACTACGTGGTAAGTGAAGTGATTCCTGAGCATCTCTCCTTTCATCAAACGAAAAAATTCATGCATGATGTGAAACATTACTTCTGGGATGAGCCTTATCTTTTTCGATGATGTGCCGATGGTATTATTAGGCGATGCATCCCAGATGAGGAGGTGCCTAGCATACTGGAAGCAAGTCATGCTTCCCAAGTTGGGGGTCACCATGCAGGTGATCGGACGGCCAGGAAAGTACTGCAAAGTGGCTACTATTGGCCTTCATTATTCAAGGATGCCTGCGATTTCGTAAGAAGATGTGATCAGTGTCAGAGGCAAGGCTCTATCTCAAAGCACCATGAGATGCCCATGTCTAAAATGCTTGAAGTAGAGTTATTCGATGTTTGGGGTATTGATTTCATGGGCCCATTTGTGAGTTCATTTGGGATGAAATATATCCTAGTTGCTATGGACTATGTATCCAAATGGGTCAAAGCAGTTGCGCTAGCTGATAATGAAGGTAAGAGTGTCGTAGCGTTCTTAAAGAGAAATATCTTCTCTCGTTTTGGGGTACCTCATACCATCATAAGCGATGGAGGATCACATTTTTGCAACAAGCTGTTCAGAGCCGTATTGGTAAAGTATGGGGTTAAGCAACATAAGGTAGCTACACCGTACCACCCACAAACTAGTGGGCAGGTAGAGGTTTCAAATTGGGAGATCAAGCTGATCCTTAATAAGACTGTGAATGCCAGCAGGAAAGATTGGTCCAGAAAGTTGGACGATGCCTTATGGGAATATAGAACCGCGTTTAAAACACCAATTGGCATGTCACCATACCAACTAGTTTATGGAAAGGCTTGTCACTTTCCAATTGAGCTAGAACATAAAGCAATGTGGGCACTGAAGCAGCTTAACCTAAATTGGGATGATGCCATTAATATGAGATTGGGACAGCTGAATGAGATGGATGAATTCCGTCTACATGCGTACGAAAGAGAAGATCTCTAAAAGAAAAGGATAAAAAAGTACCATAATCAGAGGATTATCCAACGAAACTTTCAGAAGGGCGATTTGGTACTTCTTTTCAACTCCAGACTGAAGCTGTTTCCAGGTAAGTTGAAATCTAAATGGTCTAGTCCATTCAGAATCGGCCAAGTTTACTCATCTGGAGTAGTGGAGTTAGAAAAGAATGATGGTGGTGTCTTTAAGGTGAATGGACAAAGAGTGAAGCTATATATCGGTCCAACCGATTCGATAAAATTTATAGCCACCATATATCTCGAGGAAGTCTGAGTACTCGAGATAACTATATCGTGCCGCGACAATAAATCAAGCGCTACATGGGAGGCAACCCATCATTTTAATCATTTTTATTGGTTTTGATAAATAAAAATGCAAAAAGAAGAGTCGAGCCACGACCAAAACTAAGGCGCTTGGTGGGAGGCAACCCATCCTTCTAATCATTTTTGTTGTTTTTGATTAAGTGTAGGTGCAAGACGTACAAAGGAGGAGATTAGTCCAAAATTTTGATTTGAAAGTGAGCCATGCCATTGGTAGTAAGTCTAGGAATGATGGATCAAAGGCCATAGGCTAGGCGTCGCCTATGCCAACATAGGCAATAGGCTAGGCGCCACCTATTCCAACATAGGCAATGGGCAAGGCGCCGCCTATGCCATTGCCTATGCTCACTGCCTCACATAGGCGATGGGCAAGGCGCCGCCTATGCCAACATAGGCAATAGGCTAGGCGCCGCCTATGCCAACATAGGCAATGGGCAAGACGCTGCCTATGCCATTTCCTATGCTCACTGCCTCACATAGGCGATGGGCAAGGTGATGCCTATGCCAACATAGGCAATAGGCTAGAGGTCGCCTATGCCAACATAGGAAATAGGATAGGCGCCGCCTATGACATTGCCTATGCTTATTGCCTCACATAGGCGATGGAAAAGGCGCCGCCTATGCCAACATAGGCAATAGGATAGGCGCCGCCTATGCCAACATAGACAATGCTATAGGCGCCGCCTACTTATGCCTTTTTGCCTACTAACCCATTTGTAAATGGATCAAACCAACCCATGGCTCATCCTTTAAATAGACCCTCTACCTTTGAACAAACTCAATTGTTTGTTGAACCTAGGCGCCGCCCAAGCTCCCTTATCCTCTCCAAGTTTTCCTCTTTTCTTATCTAATCTTGCGAACTCACCTTCCCGATCCATCACTAAGTAAGTTGCTCTTTTATATTTCGTAGTTGTTGCAGTGCTACGTTTATAATGGTTAATTAGATTTTGAAGTAGTGCTTGGTGATGAGAATATGGTTGGTTTGTTATGACGCGTCTCATTGAGTGAAAGGATTCTTGTGGGTATTCTTGACTTTACTCCGGCATGTATTGTTTGGTATTCACTGTCATAATTTATTTTATGGAGTTGAAATTTTGAAGTTAATGCATAAATGTTTGAATGACTCGTTCATCGATGTAATGATCATGATTGACCACAAGCATAAGATGGTGTGATTGCTTCTATGCTATAGCATGATAAGATTTCTATGTGGTAGTCTTGTTCAAAGATTGCATTGCTCCAATGAAATAAAGGTGAAAATGATAGTCAAGATTACATGACCATTGTGTGCTGCTTCTCTATATCAAACTGAGAAATTGTTATGTAAAGTGAAGGGTTGAAAGTGTGACTGCGCTATTAATGTTGTTGGAACATACCACCTAAATGTATGTCGATGAAGTCTGAGTAATCAACATCACTCACCCAATTAGTTGGTGCAAACAAATTAAGTGTGGGGTGGTACCATCACTATTTTCTTTTTCGATTATAGTAAATCTTCCGAAATGAAACTAACATGACTCTATTGTGATCTCAGGTAACATGGCTCCGATAGGATGACAGGGAAAGGAGAAAGCATCCACCTCATAAAAAGGTCAGAAAAGGTCAAGAAAAGACCAGGCTGATTCCTCCTCTCTTTAAGTTCCTCGACACACTTTTGGGATCAAGTGGGTTCTAGAGGAAGAAGGGAAAGAATGTTATAGGAACAATAAAGTGAAGAAATATGTTCACGTGGACTTGATGCAGAAGGAAAGTTTAGCAAAGAGAGACCCCCGCATTTTGGCTAAAACCATGGCACTAAATCTTGACTTTATCTTTCGAGATATGGGGGAATGCAATCTTGATTTGACTCGAGAATTTTATGCCAACTGGTCCCCAAGGAATACCGGAAGTGAAGTAATGATTCGGGGCCAAGTCTTGCAATTGAACGCTGATTTCTTCAACTCTTTCCTGGGTACTCCAAGTGTGGATCAATCACCACTCAAGAAGCTTTACCACAGACCTACCTAGAGATCCATCAGACATACGTTGTATGGATCAAGGTCCATGACCCGGTGGACTCGTCACAAAGATAATGGGCGTCACAATACTTACCCATATGCTTCTTTGAACAGAGAAGCTCGCATATGGTTAAGAATAGTCAATTCTTGCTTGATTCCTGGGACACAATACACTAAGATTATGCGTGATCGAGTCTTCTTGGTATATTCTCTAATGACGAATGTTCCCATCAACATTGGTGTAGTTATACGATCGTCAATGTGAAAAGCAAGGCTGCACAAAAGGTCCCATTTTAGTTTCGGCAATTTGTTGACTGCAATATTAAGGAAAAAGCACATTGAGGAGGAGCCAGCAGACCATAAGTTTCCATATAACCCAAAGAAGGTAGACCTCACGAAAATCAAAGAGTCAGAAACTGGTCAAGGCATCACCCTTACCACTACTGAGAGACATGCTCGAGATGAAAGTTTTTTTTGCCATTTGTATGGCATGACTAGGTTTACCATGATGAATGGGGGTCGTGTGCCGACTGATGTAGAGCTTTGGCAGTTGGACTATGACTACCCGCTTAATGAGTATGCTCGGGCCATGTGTGGAGTGGGGGTAAATTTTGAGGAACCTCTAGATTATGATGTGCCGACAGACGCTGATCACCGAATGCTAGACTTTGATGTGGAGGACAACTCTGATGATGACGACTCTGATGATAATTCTGACGCAGGGGGTATGACTTCGGATATAGAGGAGGAGTCTGACTAATCAGGTTTTGCTTATTTATTTACACTGAGGGCAGTGTGTTCCGTCTAAGTGTGGGGTACGGGTATATGTCTGCTGTATTGTGTACTTCTTGACTACATCTTAGTTGTTTGATTTAGTCATAGTTAGTTAGTTGTAATTAGTCAGAAAGTGCATGAAATTGTTCTGATAGACGACATGGCATTATAACAAGAGTTTGTGCTGAATCACTACTATTGAAACACCTAGGCTCTAGTTGTGACTCTTGTTGTTATTGTTGGTTTTAATTGAATTCATGTAATTGTTCGGTCGAGAATCTATAATGCTCCTAATTGAGTTGACCATGTGCCATGAGTGTGTAAGACTGTTGTATATTCCTTATTGTAACTGATGCTAGAACTTTCTTGGTGTGTATGCAAAGCGAAATAAAGATTGTGAGTTTAGGAGATGATTTAGGCATTTCTTTGATAGCCATTGTTCATACCTTCTTTTGACCTACCTTTGTACATTATCTTAGATAGCCCCGTCGAGCCTTTACCTTGTTCTTTTGTTAGCCTCATATGTAGCCTAATTCGTTCTTTAATAGACCGCAATTTGATCCAAAAAGCTCCTAAGAGCTTTAATGTAAAATCAATGTGAGTTAAGAGTTTGAGAATAAGAGGAAAAAGGTGAAATTGATGCCCCAAAGTCTAGTTATTGGCGTGAGAAATTGATGTGGTTGGGAGTAGCTAAAATTGTTAAAAAATTTTAAAATTTTATCTCGGACATGTTACAATGAACCGGTTTTGGCCCTGGTCCTTCTTGGACATTGTGCACCTCAACAAAGGCAAAGTGCTTAAGTTGAGGGTGGCTAGTATAGGGGTGCGTACCGTGAAAAGGGTGCAAATAAAAAAAAAGAAAAAAAAAAGAGGAAATACTTGAAATGGTTGCATACTCCCACCATAGTGTAATTAATTAAGCTTAACGAGTTGGGGTGAAAAACAAATCTGTGAAGATAGAAGAAGTGGAAATTGGTTGTTTGAGATTGATCTTAATTGCATAACGTAGTGTATTAAAGCGCTTAGGGAAGATGGTCACTATTTCTGGCCAAAATAGTTCCTACCCATCCTTTAGCCTGCATTACAACCCGTAAAAGACCTATTTGATCCTAATCTTAGCATTCTGATATTAGTGGAGTATTACACTAAGGGAAAGCATATGGTCATAAGTTGTAATTTGAGAATTCTTTGTGAGAGTGAGTGCAACTTGATTCTTGTGCCCATTTTGTTAGAAATTGCATAATTGTGAGTGATTATGGGTAACTCTCTTGTTGTGAGGGCACATGGTTGATGAAGGTTGGGTAATTTATATGATTTTCTTGAATGATATGCATGAAATTTCCAACTTAATGAGTCTATTCTTGAGGGTAGGTTGTATCTAGGAATGATTCCTGAAGCTACTTCTTGTTCATAATTGTTGTGTGAGCCTATTTGAGCATCTTGTCTTCCTTTGTGGGTGCTAAGGCTTGTGTAGTATGCATAAATAGATATGTTGTTCGAGGAAGAACAAAGCTTTAAGTGTGGGGTGGTGATGTTGGGCGTATTTATACGTCTAAGCACCATAACTTACCCATGCTTTAGCTAAGTTTTGAGGATAAAATACATAATTCCTGCACTTTTAGTCTACTTTCAATTAAGTGAGCTGACCTATGTGATTAGCATGCTTTTCAGGTACTAATGCGGAAGATTTCAGCACTTTGGGGACCTGTGGACAGCAAAGGAAAACTCACATAAAAGGGAAGGCAGCTTTTGGACTAAATGTGATGCATGGGAACTTTTTTCCGGGCAAACTCAACATTTTTAAATAGTTAAGGATGCAGTATCAACTTAGTAGAGAAGGTTGTTATTAAAAACCTTATTGCTGAATTTTCATCCAGGATTGACATTATTCACATAATTCAGATTCTGTAATATTTTTGGAGAGCAGAAAACGGCTTAGCTTGAGCAACGGAGAGAGAGAAACACGTTCCTCTCTTATTGTCGCTAGTCATCTCCATCGCCGAGATTGTTCTAAGTTTTGGTATGATGATTATATCTATTTTGATTTCCGTTGTATTAATGAGTAGCTAAACTTATCTGTTAGGGTTATGGAAACCTTGTAGTATACTCTCTATTGCTATGGGTTTGTGAATTTATGATGTGTAATGCACTTATATCATTACTCTCTTCATTATAATTGAATTCTCGTGGTTGCAAACATAGGGAATACGCCATTATAGCAATAACTTGTTCGATTGAAAAGTTGTTGTTTGGAAAAGAGAGTGTGACAAGAAATTAGGGTTTCCAACCTCTAGTTTACACGTTAATTCCCTAGCAGGATTAACTACTTGGAGAGTTCGTATAAGTTATTGTACACTTTAGGTTCGAGAGAACTAAGGTGAATAAATCCTTGATGGTTGAAAAACACTTGGATTTAGAATTACAATACGTCTCTCTATACGTGCATGCATGTATAAAATTCGTATTACCCATAGTTAATATAGAAGTAGAAGCCACAAGGTGGACATAACCCTAACTTATCATCCTCTGTGACCAAATCTTATTACTTATATCGTCTCATTCGTTACACTAATAGTATTATTGAGCACTTAAACCAAAACTCCCCTTATGTTGGAATCTTCGACCAACAGTCTAATAATAATTGCAATACTTAGTGATCATAGTATTCCCTGTGGGATTCGACACCCAACCCAGTTGGTTTCTATATTTGACAGTGAGCGCTTACACTTTCTAATGAGAGTTGTATTTTGGGCGTATCAGTCAACGGGGAAGCTATAGTTGAAACACTCTCTACAAAACATCTATATTTACCAGCTAGACTCAAGAAGCTCCAAATATTGGTTAGAGTCACAGGACTAGGCCACTTCTTAACCTCCGCAATCTTTTAGGGATCTACTATGATCCCTTCACTAGAGATGACATGACCAAGAAAAGCTATGGGTTTCAACTAAAACTCACACTTGGAGAACTTGGAATACAAATGATGATCCTTCAAAGTTTGCAACACGACACAGTGGTGATCTACATAATCCACCCCACTCTTAGAATACACTAAGATATCATCAACGAAGATAATGACAAACATGTCCAAGAACGGATGGAAGACCCTATTTATCAAGTCCATGAATGCCACTGGGGCATTGGTTAACCCAAAAGATATGACAAGAAACTCATAGTGACCATATCGGGTTCTAAAGGTCGTCTTAGGGATATCCACATCCATAATATTTAGCTGATGATAACCCGATCTAAGATTAATCTTAGAGAAACACTTCGCACCTTGAAGTTGATCAAACAAATCATTGATCCTAGGAAGAGGATATTTATTCTTTATGGTCACTTTGTTCAACTAATGATAATCAATACACATACCAAGGGAACTATCCTTCTTGCACACGAACAACATGGGAGCACCCTACAAAGACACTCTAGGGAAGATAAAACCATTATCTAAGAGGTATTTCAATTGATCCTTAAGCTCTTTTAGCTCTGCCAGAGCCATTCTATAGAGAGGGATAGAAATCGAATGGGTGTCTGGGACAAGATCAATCCCAAAATAAATTTCCTAATCAGGAGAAACACCGGGATGATCATTGGAAAATACCTTAGGAAACTCATTAACCACATAAATAGATTCTAGAGAAGGCTCTTCTGAGTTAGAATCTTTAACTCGGACCAAATGATACAAACACCCCTTTGAAATCAACTTTTGGGCCTTTAGATAAGAAATGAACCTTCCCTTAGGCACAAGGGAACCACCTTCTCATACAATGATCGGCTCATTAGGAAATTGGAACATGACCCTACAGGTCCGACAATCTAAAGAAGAATAGCAAAAATGCAACCAATCCATTCCCAAAATGACATCAAAATCTACCATGTCCAACTCTATCAAGTCAACAAGAGTATCCCTACCACCAACCAATATCACACACCTCTTATAGAACCTTCTAATAACCACAGGGTCTCTGACCAGGGCAGAAATAAAAAAAGGAACCGACAGACTCTCGGGACCACAATAAAGATGCATAACCACATACAGGGTCACATAAGAAAGAGTAGACCTTGGATCAAGCAAACAATACACATAACTAGAGAAAAGTCTCAACATACCCATGATAACATAAGGAGAAGCCTCAAAATCCTGGCGAGTAGCAAGTGCATATAAGCGATTTCATCCAGCACCGGTGCCAGAAATAGAATAGAGGCAGACATAACACCCTTTGGTGCAGAGTAGAGAGAGTAGCAATAGGGTCCCTGTTGACCCAAGAAGCTGCTAGAGAGGGGATATCATGCTGCATATGTCCAATCTTACCATTATGGAAACATTGGTTTCTTCCTTTCTCACACTGACCACGATAAATCTAACCACGAAATGTGTAAAGAGGGCGAGAAGGTGCCAAATAGGCACCACTAGCGTGGAATTGGGCACCTTGTGCCAAGTACCCACCACTATACTAAGTCCGATGATCACTCGACAACTTTGTGTATGGAGAGCGAACACTAGATAAGGAGAAAGAACTCAAACTCCCCCACTTCTTTTGGGGACACTTGCCACCATCACCACAACCACTAGGCTCAGAGGCCTAGATTTCTTTCCTCAACTTACTTTATTTTCTCTTCTTCCACTTGTTGCAAATACACAATAAACCTAAAATATCCATGTTCTCAATCAACAAGGACACCTTTCTATCAAGGACTAACTCATGGGACAATCGTGAGATAAACGTTTGCATCCTAGCCCTCATTCTATAAACCATCTCGGGAGCATACCTTGATAATTGATGGAATTTCAAGGCATACTCTTGAACAGAAATCCTCTCTTACTTCTAGTTCCCAAACTCTTCCACCTTAGCCTCCCTCAACTCTTGAGGAAAGAAATGGTCTAAGAAAACCTCAAAGAATTCCTCCCACATAGCAGGACTAGAATCAACACCTCTAAACAACTCCCACCCCTCGTACCATAGGTATGCTACATCATTTAATTAGTAGGAAGCAAACTCAAAGGCCTCAATTTCCAAATCATGCATGATTCAAAAGATCTTCTCCATTTTATCAACGAAGCCTTGACGATTCTCTTTAATCTTTGTATTGGAGAACATTGGAGGGATCAACCTTATAAATTGGTCAATTCTTGTGGCCTTATAAAAAACGGTGGCCAGAGCACTACGCTCCACTTGAGAAGCCACCAATTGAGTCAAGAGGTTGATAGAGCAATAAAAATCTACATTAGTAGCATCCGTTTGAGGTGATAAAATAGGAGGGTCACTCTCATAGTTAGGGTTGGTGGGGGAATGTGGAACCCCACAAAGATGGTCGGATGCCGCAACCCTAGCCTGGGTCTGAACTTCAGAAGTTGGATGAGCTTTGTCCATAGGGCCCTCAGAAGGCTTTTACTGAGCCTCAGATCTTCTTGGGGTCATGATCTGAAGATAGAAAACAAAAATCAGAGAAATCCAAGACCTTAGACTCTATATCTTGAGATTGAAACACAAGAAAGGGACACATTTTCTAAAATGTCTCATAGCTCATCTTTTATAAGTATGGCGCGCTTCACTCCCATAAAAGAGACTCTACTCGACATGGTATTATGGATACCAAACTGACCATATACCTAGGCTCTGATACGAACTTGACGCACCCCAAAATTAGTCCATGTCGTAGGGGCACCTCAAGCCCGCATGAACTGGAGGTCATCCCGATAATCCATCACAATCATCATATCAATCATATGGGTCTGGTGAATTCCAACCATAAATGAGACATAAAAAATATACTACAAGTCATAACTTAAACAATGTCTATCCATTTCATAAATATCAACACACTAACCAATATACCCAAATCCACAATCATCCATAATATCTCTATACAAAGAGAAGTTTAGAAAGGTATATGTCAGGACAAACCTCGACAATACCCAAACCTGCCAAGATAAGACTAAGTCTAAATATAGGGAAACAAAAATGAGTGTATTTTGAAGTAAGGAAGCTCACCACTCCATAGTCAATGCACAAACAACTTCGATCACCTAATCACTATACAGGAAAAGAAGATGATGGTTCAACCCCTATGTCGCATGGGGACATAGAGTTTAGAGACGGTTAGCGGTTTGAACACTAGCATGTAACTCAAAGATAAGGATAAAATAACATAATCATTCAACAACAAGAAATATATCATATTCTATCACATTCATAACCTTATCCATATATACATATCACATACTAATCAAGGGGACACGATTTATCAATACCTTGGAAACACTCATTCATTATGCATGCAATGGAGGACTCCACCCTTCCACACTTATAGATTTAAGAATTCCTAATTAGTCATATGACTTTAACCATATTCACATATCAAAAAGTAAAGGAATCTAACCACATATATATCTATTCAAGTGAGGGACTCTAATCGCTCACACATATTCATTTAAGAAAAGGACTCTAACCACATGCTCACCCATTTGGAAAGGGACTCTAACCTTATACCACATTAGATAAGGGAATCTTACCCCAAGCCAATTTATTTGGCGAGGCACTTCAACCTCATGAGATCTCATTATGCAAGGGACTTTAACCACAAACAATTTCATTAGTCAAGGAACTTTAACCTCAAGACATCACGACTATCATTAGTTAACATTAGGAATATAACCCTTTGTATACATATCCATATACATTTAATTCCATACATAAGGACTTTAACCTATTTAGCCAATTCAACATCATACATTACCACATGGTCCTCATAGAAGCCCTCATTGCTTAACCTTTTCAATAGGAAAATGCCTTAATTCAACTCCTCATATAATTCAAACTATGGTCCTTAAGACCCTTACAAGCCATTCACATTTCATTATCAATTCTATATCACAATTTAATCCCCATACAATTTATGTTCATTTTTATGTTAGGGACTTTAACCCCCTTCTTATTCATAAAACCATTAAGGTCATCAATTAACCAATACATGGATCATATTTAACTTCACAATATTATTTTTCAAGCATTCATACATATTGGGCCATTTCCCTAGTTCAAAACATCACCAACATATGACTAAATAATTCACTTAGATATTTTCATAAACACTGTATGTGCTTACCTTTAACAAGGTTATTTTCATTGTAGAATTCATCAAAATTAGGGTTACTCATGAACCACATATTAGACCACATACAAAAAGCATCTATATATGCAAATCATCAATAACATAAATAAACACAAGTCTAAGTAGGATTCATCATTGTTCATCATTTAACAATGAAACCCCCTTCATTTGGTTTTAAAACCATAATTTACACTTACTAATTCAAGTCTGAAATACATGGGTTTTAGAGTTATTTATGAAGGGTAAGAGATACATGCTTTCAATAACTTGAATCATCAAGAATATTGACTCCCCTTTGCCTCTTGAAGATCACCCTCCAAACTCTAGCCTCAAATCTTGTTTCAAGAACCTTTAGAGTATTTTGGAGTGTTTGAGTATTGTAAATGAGGGATTAGGAGGCTATAATGCCTTATATAGTAAGAGGGTTCAGGGTTTTAGGCATGGGAAATGACCACTAGGCCCTTAGTTAAAAGCTGGAAAATGATCCTATATAGGGGTACAACTCTCCCATATGACTCCTTAAGTAATCATATCCAAAGGTATGAGTGGTACCCTTACTCGTATCCTAAGGTCATCCTAGGTTATCTATACTGTTAAGAGTACAAGTGGACTTTCTTGAGTTGTAACCAAAGGGTACGACTCAAACCTAACTCATAAGCTTTATCGGTATGGAAAATTGTCCACTCAAGTTAAAATTTTACTCCATACGATTGAGTACTATATGAATCGTATGAATTGGTTACGATCAAGGGGAGGCCATGTAGTATAGTAGATAGTTTATTACCCTTAAGGACTGATCAAGGTACGAGAGGGGAAGGGCGAGGTGGGTATGACTCACATCCATAGGTACAACTCAAGTCCATAGTTATTCCCAACTTAGAGAAAACAAATGGTAAAGTTTTGTAAAGGGTCCAAAGTCTAGGTGTTTCAACCACCAAGTCATTACCAAGATTGAAAACCCAACCACCACCCACTGTGCACCTAACAACTAGGGTTAACTGACTCAAACTAACTCTATACGACTCATATGGTTAAGTCATCAATGGGATAGTGAGCTCAAAGCTTAGGTAATTTCCAAGGGCTATAACCCAAGATGTTTCAATGATATAGTAAAGTCCATGGTTATGCTTTCAAGATTCGGATGGTTGGAGAATTTACTATTACTATTTCCTCTTGAATGAATCCACCAGGATTATAGGGGCTCAAGTTGGATTATTTACTTTTGGTTGCTTCTTCTGGGATTATGGGGCCCCAGTTATGCTATAGATAGTAATGTGATTTTGATATTGATTATTCAATTATTTATTTTCAGTATTTAAAGATTTATTTTGTGTTTTCCCTTCTTCCCTGACTTAGCTTATAATCTTGCATTTTACTATATTTATATTATGATTTAGCTCAGTCAGTCGATGATTCCTATTGAATACCCGTGGCTTTGATACATATACTGCACTTTTCTGGTGTAAATCTGAGTACTAGTTATCATTGTTGATGTTGTGTTAGTGTTGGTCAAAGGTTGGAGATAGGGTGAGCTCTTAGATCCGGAGGTGACTTTTTCTCCATCTTTTATTTTTGGATTATCTTTCATTATGAAACTATTGTATTTGATATTGATAGTACTCTTAATATTTTGCTTAAGGTACTTAAACCGACCATACAAGATTATGGGATATTATTATTCTTTTCTTTATTTATCTCTTATTATGCTATTATTCCTATGATTCATGACTTATAATTCATTTACTTGTGTAATTTTGGTATTTATACTATTTTCCATTAATTAGCCCATTACTTGTAATTTCGGGCTGCGATTTGGCTTACCTACTTGTAGGATAAAGTAGGTACCATAATGACTGGTGAAATCAGGTTGTGAAATGTTCTGTAACTATTGTTTTAGAGGTAATACTTATCCCAAGGACTTTAAAACAACAACTTACACCCCATAGGCAAGAGTTGTTACTTCCACATTATGTTTTAATTTATGAGATGCTTTATAACTCTTGCCTTAGAGGCAAGATTTTAACCAAGGACCATTAAGCAATAATTATGCCTTATAGGCAAGAGTTGGCACTATCATATTGTGTATTGATTTATGAGATGTTCTATAACTTTTGCCTTAGAGGCATGACTTAGTCTAAGGGATTTCAAACAAAAATTTATGCCCCATGGGCAAGAACTAACACCATCACATTGCATTTTTATTTTTGAGATGCTCTATAACTCTTACCTTAGAGGTAAGACTTAGCCCAAAGAATTTTAAATAACAAGTTATTCCTCATGGGAAAGATTTGACACTACCACATTATGTCTTGACTTATGAGATATGGCACTTTAGAAAAATATTTTGTAATTGATTTAGCCTATAAATTAAGGACTTTCAAACAACAAGTTACACCCCATGAGCAAGAGTTGATATTACCGCATTGTGTCTTGATTTATAAGATGCTCTATAACTCTTGCCTTAGAGGCAAGACTTATCCAAAAGACTTTTAAACAACAAATTATGCCTCCTGGACAAGAGTTAGCACTATCACATTGTATCTTGATTTATGAGATGCTCTATAACTCTTACATTAGAGGCCAGAATTAGCCCATGAACTTTTAAAACAAGTTACACCCTATGAGCAAGAGTTGACACTATCACAATGCGTCTTGATTTATGAGATATTCTATAAATCATGCTTTAGAGGCAAGACTTAGCTCGACGAATTTCAAAATACAAGCTACACCCTATGGACAAAAGTTGATACTATCACAGGTGTCTTGATTTATGAGATATTCTATAAATCATGCTTTAGAGGCAACACTTAGCTCAAGGACTTTAAAAACTTAAGTTACACCCCATGAGTGAGAGCTGACACTATTGCGTTGTGTCTTGATTTATGAGATGTTCTGTAAATCATGCCTTAGAGGAAAGACTTAGTTCAAGGACTTTCAAAAAATAAGTTACATCTCATGGACAAGACTTGACACTACCACATTGTATGCTTATTTATGAGATATTCTATAACTCTTTCTTCAAAGGAAAAACTTATATTAGAGGACTTCCAAACAACAAGTCACATCTTTAAATTTACTTCGATGTCAAGGAAAGAACATTCTCTTTGTGGATTATCCAACTTTCTGTTCATTAGCAAAATATAATAGAAATTGAGAAAAAAAAGAAGAAAAAAATAAAGATTGGTAAAAAAGAAAAAAAGCGAAGAACAAAATAAAGGTTAAGAAAAAAAAGAAAAAAGAAAAGAATTTAAAAAGATAAAGATTAAGAAAAATGAAAATGAGAAAAAAATAAAAATAAAGTTTGAGAAAAATAAAAAAAATGAGAAATGATAAAAAAAAAAATATTGGCAAATGAATTAATAAAGTAAAAAAGAAATAAAAAATAAATAATATTTGAGAAAAAAATAAAAAAAAATAAAGGTTGAAACAAATGAACTAAAACAAAAAAAAGAGAAATTGAAAAGAAAACATAAAAATCAAGAATAAAAATTGAAAGACAAATGAGCATGGAAAGTGTAAAAATATTTGAGTTGGAAAGGAACAAAAATATACTTGTTCTATATATAAATTAGAAGGAATGCTAGTATTTAAATACTTTTATTATGGGGAATAAGGATACAAAGTCGCCCACTATGGGGCCATCCCATTTAACTTTTCGGACGAAATCAATGGTGAAGTGAGAATGAGGTGAAAAAAATTCAAGGTTTGTCTATGTTGTCGATGGAATATAACAGTGATGTGAGGTTCAATTCAATTGGATCTTTATTAATGGTGTTGAAAAATGATTATGGTATTGAAAAAAAATAAATTTGTGGGAGAGAGATTATCGAAATTTTTGGGGAAGAAATTTGGAAAAATGAAATCCCATAATTTTGGACTACAATGGTGGATTTGTCTGCATTAGATCTCTATCAAGAGAAATTTTCAATTTGAGATTTTCTATAATTTCTTACATAGTATGGGATTTAGTGTATTAATAATCTAGATGTTTGAAAATTTATGTAATTTATTTTTGAAATTATCCCTTTTATATTCACACTAGTAAAAATTACCGTGCTTCACGTGATTGTGAAATACGTTTGAAGTTGATCTTTTTCTATTATCATAATTTTAAAATAATTAAAAGTAATTTTTTGTAGAAGTTAAAAAAAAAGTTGCACTTTATATATACAATATGAGAGAATTCCTCCCATATAATTCATTGAATGGTGTATATCCAATCATGAAATCTCCATAATATATACCTAAATTGCGAGTTGTGCATATTTATTTTAGTGAGATAAATTTTTGCCTAGATGAAGAAAATAAAAAAAGAATATAGATATATAATTTAATTATTTTGTCACTGCATGACATACTTGTACAAACTACAACAAATGTAAATCTACAAAGAGTATTTGCTATCCTATTTATGAAAAATACTGAATTTAATTTATAACTTACAACTTACAAAGTGCATAATACTAATATCTGTACAACTCATGAGATAGATTTATCAACCTCCTATAACATCTCTGAATAATCTTTTTACTGACAATATCAACAACACAAAAACTCGTATAATTTCTGTGACCTCTAAATGTTTGGTCACAAAACACAAAATATACACTCCTTCAATTATGTAATTTCAATACATTATAATTTTTTCTACGCCTTCTTGCAATTTAATAAAAAAAATGATCCAACAAAGATATTTTTATAATTTTAATTCTAAGTTTTTTCAACAAATATTTTAAAAGAAATATAAGTGAAAAAAATAAACAAATCTAGAAAAAGATAAATACAAATTCTAGCCTACCAAGGGTGGTACTTCAATTCTTTAATGTCTGCAATTAGGACATGTAAATATAAAATATAGATTCATGTATCAGTTAACAACCTCATAAGAATTAGAACATAAATTACGAGAATTTAAATAAAATCTTACAAAAATATAAATAATAATGATATTGATAACATACTTTCTTTCTTAACTCTTAATATCTAACAACTTCATATTTGTTAGCCTGACATAACATAAATACACATTAAAAATCAAGCACAAAACTTAAAGTTTACAAAAACAAAGAGAGAAAGAAAGGAGATAAAAATAAATAAAAAGAGAAACACTTCTCATTAGACCATAAAGAAGAAATGGTGTGTGTACATATATATATATATATATATATATATATATATATATATATATATATATATATGAATTGGCTACTTAGGTTAATGAATAGGGTATGAATATGAAACTGTTTTAGGCCAATAAATGTATCAGTAAATTTTGATGCTACATGGGGTAAAATAATAGTATAATTTGTATAATTGCAAGTACGTGAGAAGCCTCTATAAATGAATTGGTGATATACAAGGCTTTTAAATTTCAATTAGAAAGTAAATTAGAAAAAAAAATAAAGAAAAAAATGAAGAAAAAATAAAATATAAATGAAGGCCATAGAGAGGTGTCACATCACCTTATTTATATTCCTCCTTTATATTATATATAGATTCTTTTGAATTAGTCTTATTACACATAACATTTATATATGATACTAGTAAGCCAACAATTTGTGTTACACTACCTTTGCTTCCTTATTTTGTTTGTTATTGTAGAGCATTATTGAAAAAAGAATTAATCCCAAATTATTTATATAGTTTAGTAGTAAAATGTGAACACCTCCTCCTCTCTTCTTTCACCTCTTGATTTGTCTCATTTGTTAATTTTTTCATTAAAATTGTCTGAATCAATTTTTGTGCATCTCGACTAAATCTATGGAATAGAAATAATAAAATCCTCTTACATGAAATGTTGCTCTAAAAACTATTTAATCTTTCAGTTTTCAAAGTCTTTATTTCTACTCCCTCGCCAGAGCAGCATGCAACATTTCACCATTGTATTTTTTTTCAAACTCTCTCTTTTTAATTTGTTTAAAAAAGAATGTTACTTTTTTTTATTTTGATAATTCTAATTTCAATATTCAATATTCAAACTTTTTAAGTTAATAAGATATAAGCAAAGGAAAATGGTACAACAGTTAATGGGACAGTAAATTGAAATTGGAATGAAAAAGAAGAAAGAGATACAAGTAGTGTGGGATCCTATAGCAACAAGATACTGTCCTTTCCATCACCATCTTCTTCAAGGACTTCTAATGACCCAAATTTTGGCCATTTTAAAAAGTATACGAAAAAGCAATGTACTCTCTCCATTTCAAAATTAAAGGCCTTGTTTGACTTGACAAGGAGTTTCAAAAAATAAATATGACTTTTGAATTTTGTGGTTCTAAATTAAAATTATGTCAAATGTATTAAAATATCATTTCATATTATGATCGTAAACATGTCACGTGAAAAATTGATATTAAAGTATTATCAAAAAATAAAAAAGATATTTTTTTTAAAAACAAATTTAAAAGTAAAGTGAATCATTTTTTTAAAACTAAAGACGGATCGAAGACCCATTTATTAAATAGAAAGAGAGTAGTTTGCACAAGGCTTGGTCCAAAAGTGACCAAAGCCCCAAAAAAACAAAAATAACAACAACAAAAAGAATCACACAAAACAAAAATGAAGAAATTATATAACTCAATTAAAAAAGTGAAGAGGCTTCTCTAGAAGCTCCCTCATCTTCCTCTTTAAAGTCTTCAATCTCTCTATGCAAAGCTCTAGCTGTAAAACTCTCTAGGCATCATAAAAAATCATCTGAATCTATAAGATCGGTGGATAAGTTCTTTGCTTCCTATCCATTTGCCCATTTTGTAAGAATATATCCTGAGAGCCCTCTTCCTGATGTCATAAATCTTGAGCAACCCGTAGCTCTCCTTATTCACATTAATGTAAGTCTTCGATTAAGCTCTATTTTTCTTTATTTGTTATGCATATTTGTACCCTCTTTAACCTTAAATTGGTAGGTTGAGCCTCCATTGAGGTTGATATCACCACCAAATTCAAAGTTTGGAAAGGGGATTTCATATGACACTAATTTGTACAATTCTTTGCAGGTACTATCTCTTAGTCTCCTATAAAACATCCAACAACAACAGTAGATATGGCTATCGATACTCACCCACTCGATTTGCTATATGTAGAACATCCAAAAATTCTCACAGGTGTGCATACGAAATCCAATGAAATGTCTTCAGTGTTAATTATTTATGTAGCCTATATACTGTGTTAGTTTATTCTAGGAGACTAGTTTACCCTGCTGTTTATGTAGCTTAATCCGAATCCCATGTTGTTTGCATTCCCCTAATGTTTGGAACTCTTAATTTTTCAAGGTTAATAATTCTCCTCCCCTCACTTTCTACCTCTCAGACTTGTGTAAAAAGTACTTTACCTGCATGATAAGAATCTATTGATAAATGTTTCTTGGTGCCTTTTCTGTGACTTGCCTTTCATTTTTCATCTTTATGTCGTGATAGTCTTAACTTGTGATTCCCTATTATAGTATCATGAATCATTCCATAGTACCCTTCTAATGTTTGAAAGTACTTACTTGGTTAGTATTATAATCATTCTTCCATTGCTTGGAATATCTTAGAACTAATCTATATAAAAATCACCTACAAAAGAAAAAAATAATATTATCAAGAGTATTTCCCTCCTTAAGGGAATGTTGTACTCTTACTGATATAGTATCCATTAAATTCAAGAAGCAGTTAACATCAACTGCAATGCTCCAAGGGATCCTTCACTCTATTATTAAAATATGAATTAGAGTCAGTGAATCAGACTTTAATATCACATTATTTAAGATATTTTTCTTGCAGTAAAGTAAACCTTCTTTGATAGGCATTGCCTCAACAACTAAATTAGTGGTGTCTTGAATTTTAATTCCCTTTGAAGCCAACAAATTACCTCCTAAACTTCTAATACAGAAGGCAACAAAACTAGGTCTAGGATTGACCCTTATGCCTCATCTGTATTGTACTTAACCCAATTATCAGGAGGTGGAAATCATCTAATAACCTTGACAACATAACCTAGTCTATACCCTTCTAAAACATTCACAATTTGTGGCCAGTTTTGGTGTCATTATTAATATTAAGTCTATTTCTCAAGAACTTTCTCACAATATCAGTCATCTCCTAGACTAACTTGCTCAAAGAGTATCTTCCTCCATAAAGTACCATATTTCTTATTTTCCACCAAAAACATGGTATAAATATAGTCATCACCTGGAAAACTCCTTGAATTTTACTTTTAACATTATGGATCCACCATTTCCTGATTGTCTGCTTCACACCTATTAAAAGGATGAAATTGTTGTCCTTGAAAAATAATTCCACTCTGTTTTAACAACATTTCCACTCAGAAATAAGTGCTCAATAGGTTCAACTTCTTCTTGATCACAACACTTACAAAATCAAACATATTAGGATTCCAAATGTGCATTAACCATGATACTGGGATCTTCCTTTTCCAGATTCTCCAAGCCACAAAGGAGAATTTAAAGGGGAGGTTTTTGCACCATAATTTCTTCAGATCCTCGCTATTTTTTTTTATCTTAATTATCCTGAGCAATATAACATTAAAAATACCAGTGCTTATTACTGTCCATCATGGTTGGTCTGCATGATCAACAAGTTTGCACTGTCCCATGACATTCCTAACATGTTCCTCTACATACTCCGATATAAAAAAATTTCATTTCCTCAAAATTCGATCCTTCCTCATTCAAGAATGAATCAATATCCTTTATTGGATGACATGTATAGATCTGTGCCTGGTGCTTGAATAAAGGCACTATATTGGTCCAATTTTCAAACTAGACACTGGATGTGCCTCTTTTAGGTTTCCACCATATAATTATTCTAACTTATCTCAGTTCTCCAATATATGATTCCAAATTTGTTATCCTTTATTCTACTTTACCAATTCTGGAATTTTCTTCTTACAGTATTTATTCCAAAAGAAATTAGACCACATGTTGTTTCGGGTTCTAAATCTCCACCATAATTTTTCATATAAAGTGTTAGAGACTTCAAACATAGACCTATAATCAAGCCATCCTTTTATATTTGGTAAACATACCTTATCCTATTCTTACCAATATTTACTCCTTGGGATTCCTTATTGCTCTAAAAAATTTAGCAAAAATTTTGTGGAGTTATTTTATGACACAATAGAAGGAACAATAGCAAAGATAACATAAATGGGTGTACTCTATAATACACTAGTAATTAACACATCCTTACCTCTATATGATAGTGACTATCTTTCCATGACTACAATTTGCTCTTCGCTTTGTCAATCAACTCAGCATAGTGCTCCTTTCTCTTTATTATCTAGGTTATAGTACAACCTAAATATTCTATTAGAAAAGTTTACCATTTCATACCCAACACATGTTCAACCATCTCCGAGGTGTTCCTTTCTATATTTCTATGCATATAGAAAAAACTCTTATTATTATTTAATTTTTCCCTAACTATTTGAAACACCCTGGATTTTGACCCTTAGAGAATTTCTTGGTTTTTGGATTCTAGATATCATATAATTTGGGGTACTTCTTATATGGTAGGGTATAGTTTAGATGGTTTTGGTTATATGGAAACCAGTGTAGGTTGGTTGGTTTCTTTACAAGGTACGGTTGGATCATACTAGTGATACCTTAGGATACTAATGGTAAGATGTCAATTGTATCTTGCCTTAAGTTAAGACTATGTGATTCTATTCTTCCTAGGGTACAATTTTATGATACTATTCATATAGTTTAGATTGGGTGGTCATATGTTGAATAGTGTTGGGTTCCAAGAGGAGGCCTAGGGTATGAGATAATAGTACCGCTCGTACCCTAGGACACGGTTTGGGTGGGGTGGTCGTACCATCCTGTGGGGATTTTATGCAGTTTAAGTTGGGGTAATCTAGACATTTTCTCTTTGATCCTCTTAAGTCCACACGACTTATAACACTCTTGGGATATCATTTAACCTTTTGACAATTATTCAAACTCTCTTAAATACTCTCAAATTCTCTCAAGGCTCTTGGGTCAAGAAAGACTAGGGTTTTATCAATAGGATTAATTTGGGGCTTACAAGGGTGATTTCTCTCCATTTTCTTCATAATCTAAGGCATGCACTCCTCCCTCATTGTTAGTTCCAACTAAAGATATATTTTATGAATTATTTTTATGGCATAATTATGGTATGGTCTTGGGTTTTGAATATACGTTAGGGGTTTTGGTAATGAATGGTTGATTATGATTTTCCCATGTCTTAATTATGATTTTTTATGTTTTAGTGGTGGTTTGAATATGTGGTTGCATGGGAATGGTGAATTGCTACTTGGTTTTGGAAACTATATGCCCTCAATATGTTTGATAAAATGCTTATGAGAATATTTTTGGTTAAGTTGTTGGACTTTCATTAAACTATAACATGGTATAACTTGGTAATGGAACCCTAAATGGTATAAATGGCTTAAAGATTTGGAATGGTTAAATGGTAAGGTCATGGTTATGGTTTAATTGAAAGCTTTGCAGGGTACATGGGAATCTCCCAAGAAAACATAATAATGAACTGCTTGTGGGGCACATAAGAATCCCCCAAGCAACTTAATAATGTAATCTATGGGTACATGGGAATCCTTTTTCTAAAAAGGTTGGCTAAGGACATTACTTACAAGCTATAGTCGATATGACGATACCATAACTTATAGCCTTAGTTAATAATGAATGGAATAGGTGGCTTGGTTGTGTGCTAATGGTTTTAATTGGGCAATAATAGCGGGGTGTGATAGCTAACCGTGAAAGTGTGATTCCAATGGACGAACACTGGAAAATCATATTTGTCGACATGAGGATTAGTCATGGAGACCATTTATAATACTTATGGGGTATACGACAATCCCCTATGTTACCCTTGTATATATATATCATTGATATTAATGGGTACACGGGAATCCTTTACTCCTATGGTATTTCCAATTTATGCGGCTACACGCATCAGGGCTCGCTCCAGGGGTAACATTGGACCCATATAGGCCATAGGTGGTTTTAGGACGGTTAAGATACACATATCCAGGTTATTGATTTTAAAGGTATGCTGAACTCATTTTTCTTTCTCGGCATGGATTATAGATGTATATATGTATGGTTGTGAATGCATATAATTGTTTATATAGTTTTAAAGATTGGCATTATTTTATCCTTATCTTGAGTACTTGCTAGAGTTCACCCACCAACCCATTTTTAGGCGGTTGTATCCCCACGCGATATAAGAAATGACCATTTTACTCCTCCTGCTCAGTGATCAGATTAAGGATTATCTTGTGCTGGATTAAAGTTGTGAGCTTCCATATTTTGGAAGTTTTTATTTCATGTCAGAGATGTCTTTATATACTTTAGTTATTTTATAAACTATGGTTTTGGATATGGTCGGGCACATATCCTGTTCGAATATTGTTTTACTTTTGGATAGAGGCTTTGTGGGACTACTATGGGTTGATATGGGAGGTGTTGGTATTAGTGACAACATTGACATTGGTATTGGTATTAGGTCTGGCACCAATTGACTATATTTGACTTATGATTGTTCCATTTTGTTTTAGATTAAATATATATAAACTTATTGGGTTATTATGTTGGTTTGGTTGGTTATTGGATAGATTGACTTGGTTAGGTTAGTTTGGGAAGTAGACTTATCCCAAAGTCAGTATATCTACAGATATGTTATCTTGTTATATATTTGGAATTCATATGACTCAGGGTATGCATTTGGAGGTTGGGCTGGATATTGGAGGTGATCCCTGGTCCTATTGGACCTGGGATACGTATCATGACAAGGCCCCGGTTCAGGTCATGTCAAGTTAGTATCAGAGCTTTAGGTTCATGGTCAATTGTGAGTCCATAAATACGTGTTGAGTAGAGTCTCTTTTAAGGGTGTATAGCACGCCACACTTGTAAGGGAGAGGCTACAAGGAATTTAGGAAATATTTCTCTTCTTTGTGTTCTATTTTCAAGCTTGGAGTCTGAGCCCTGGAATCTTCTCTAATTTTCATTTGTTTCATTTCAGATCATTCCTCGACTATTTGAATTTCACAAAAAGTCCTCTATCCCAACTGGGTATGATGTTGATGGGACCCGCTCTACTCATGGAATCCATACTCGGTCTAGGTGTCCAGTCCCTGATTTCTCTAGAGTTCCACCAGTTCCCTCTAGTCTTCCTTAGGCTGATGTGATAAATGATAATTTTCGTCCATCGATTCATATGATTGAATAATTGGTAGCTTCTCAGGTTGAGCGTGGTACAAATACTACTCCATCTTCTAAGGCTACAAGGGTTGGCCAGTTTAGGAGGTTAAGTCCTCCAACTTTCACTGGTGTTACGGTGGAGAAGGATTCTCAGGGTTTTCTAGATGAGATGGAAAAGATTTTCAGGATTATGCATGCCATAAATGGGGAATGGGTAGAGTTTTTTGCCTACCAACTAAAGGATGTGGTGTACCAATTGTACGAAGAATGGGATAGGGTATGGGGTGATGTTGAGAAGTCATTTTTATGGGAGACTTTATCCAATAAATTTTTGGAACGCTTCTTTTCTTAGGCATTGAGGGAAGCAAAAGCGAAAGAGTTTGTTAATATGAAGAAGGGAAGGATGTCGGTCAATAAGTATGCCCTGAAGTTTCACCAGTTGTCTTGGTATGCTCCGGAGATGGTATCGAATATGAGGGCCCGGATGAGAAAGTTTGACTTAGGACTGTCTCATGAGTTGATCCTTGAAAGTAAGACTACCTTGCTAATCAAAGACATGGACATCTCTAGGTTGGTTGTTCATATGCAATAGGTAGAGGAGGAAAAGAAGAAGAAGACTGAGATAGGGGAAAGACAGGATAAAAAGTTTAGGTTCTCTAATCAGGGTGATGGACAATAGAAAAGTGGCAGGGATGTTGGTAAGTGGACAATGAAGAAGTGGGGGAGCTCTGGTTCTTTCTCTAAAACTAGTGCTCCTTACCCGAAACCGTTGGGAGACAGGCGTCAGTAGGGTAGAGACAACTTCAGGGCATAGGGAGCCTAATCTCAGGCTAGTGGGGTGATGAGGGGTAATTTTTCCACTCATTCTCACTAAACATTTGTGAATATTTCTTTGTTTTGAATAAATGAATGGGATATATTGGTGATAAAATACACTAATATCCACTATTTACAGGCATAGAGTTAAGGAGATTAAAAGATGTAGATTGGAGCTAAAAATTATAAAAAGAGAGTAAAGAAGAGTGCAACTGAAGACCTGGACTACAACAGCCTCACTTACCGCAACCACAATCCTCAATCTGTGATCATGATCATTCAAGATGGTCAGCACAATGCTGTTGTGGCACACAACCATGGTCGCATAGACGCGGTCACGGACAGTCTTGCGCAATCACGGTTCAGCGGGAATATGCCTAGGGGCAGATCTGTAAAAGCACTTGGACGAATCCAAAACCATATTTAAGTAAGAACCCTTTCTTCTTTGGGGATGGCTTACCTTATAACTATTTATAATTTGAAAGAAGGAAACCCTAATTAGGCGAGTGTGTAACTACTCTTGGAGTCTTACTTTTTTAGTCATTTTGTGAAGAATGAATGTTTTGGATAATCCTCATGGTATGTTTCTCTTTACTTTCTTCATAAGTAGCTAAGTAATTTAGTCTTGGGATTATGTTAAACTAAAGATTAATTGTGTGTGGGTATTGTTGTGTTTGTATGTTTGTTAGTTGTTGAATATGGATTCCACCATTGCTTGAGCTTATTAGTTGGAATTTGATAGGTGAAAACCCCAAATCTCTAAATGGGTTTGACGGGTGAAAACCACAAACTCTAGAAACCCTTTGTCATCCTTGAAAGATGGACTAAGGTAAACTTGAGGTAACCCATAACATCCTTGAAAGAGGGTTATATGGGGACAATGTGATGGTGGACAATTAAGTCCATGATTTACTACGTTTTGCAATCTTAGAAGAAAATGTGATAAGAGTGTAGGCCATGTCATAAGCATTATCCTAGAAATAGAGATACTTTATTGAGGTTTTGGGTGATTATGAATTGTACACTTGTTAGGTGCTCGAAAGAACCAATAGGTGAAATTGTTGTGGTTTTATTAAAATATTGGATACAATGACTTTCGACCTGCCTATCCTTTGAACAACAACTAAGATTCATTCCAAACCATCATTAACCCACATACTTGAACTTTAAGTTGACATAATCCCAAGACCCTCTTTATTCTTAATCTTAAATCAAAAGTGTTATATCCATGCTTTGTTAGTTGACAAACTATCTCCAAATCAAAATACCCCATGTTATTTTACATGTATTGTTTATTATCATTCTGAGTAAACTCATAGTAACTAGGACACCCATAAGATTTGAAGCCTATAATTCACTCGTTGTGGATTCGATGCCAACTATAGTTGGGTTGTTTGACAATGACCAACTCAACCCTCAATCATGGGAGTGAGTTTAGCATTATCAACATGGCGCCGTTGCCAGGGAGTGTAATATAGATTTCACTTGTGCGGTGTGATTCTTACTCAGGAATACTCGGGGGGGATAGAATTTACTTCATTTGTTGTTTTTAAATCTTATTTTAGGTGATCGGAGTGTTAATAGAACAATGAGTGATAATGCAAGTAACATGGGCCCATTTGATGCCCCTCTTGATGATGAGGGCCCACTTAATAAAGCGGGGCAAACAAGCACAATCCGCATCCCACCAACTAATGGGAACTAAGTCTTCCATAAGACTAGCGTCATGCATGACATATCTCAAATGAAGGATTTTTTACAGAGGTCAAGCCTTTGAGGACCCAAATGTCCATTTGAATATTTTTGTGGAAGTGTGTGCACCATTCAACATAGCAAACATTACCCAAGAGTCCATTCAGCTTTGCCTTTCCCATTCTCATTAATGGGTGAGGCGGTTTTATGTCTTCCCTTACTTCCACTTGACTCAATTACATCTTGGGAGGAGCTTACTAAGGTGTTTCTTGATAGATATTTCCCGCTATAAAAAATGCTTCAACAGTGGGATGAGATTGTGAATTTTCAGCAAATGAATGGAGAACCGTTGTTTAAAGTTTGGGAGAGGTTTAATGGTAAACTTTCTCAATGACCAAATCATAAAGTCTCGGAGAAAATGCTTTTTGAGATCTTCTACTGTGCCCTTGATCTATTAAACAAAACAATGGTAGATAATGCGGTGAGTGATTCCCTAGCTTTTCTATTGATTGGAGAAGTGTTGAAATAAAATTGGGGTTGGCATTCCCAAGAAACCGAAGCTTCCAAGATTCTTTCTACTACTTCCATGTTAGATTATGAACAAAGAAAATAGAATGAAGAAAAGAAGGAGAACATGGCGAAAATGATGACCTAACTTTAAATCTTGACAAAGCATGTTATGGGTGCACCCGCGCAATTGGTCAATGTTGTAGCATCAAAATCTTATGAAGATGATAAAGAGGCAACGAAGTTGGATGAGGAAATTCTCTATTTAGCTTACTACTTGGGGGGTTCCCGCCTCGCCTATCAAAGGCAAGGTGGGAATGAAGATTGGATGGACCGCGAGAGGAATAAAGATTGGAGAGATCGAGAATGTGACTATGACTGTTATATTCCTCCTCATGATCAGGCCAAAGCCAAAGAGTCAAATATCATCGACCTGGAAAAAATTCAAGACCGAGGATGCATTGACAATGATCTTGAATAGAGTAGAAGGAAAAAACAAAATGGTCCGTGAGTTGAAATGTGATTTTTCTCAACTTTATCAAACCATGATGTATCACTACACTTTTATTAAGCAATTAGAAACCCAAGTCAGGTAAATCTCCATGCAACTAAATACTAGGCCTAGAGGTGGACTCTCTAGTGACATGATTGCGAATCCAAAGAATGAAGCCCAAGTTCTAAAAATTGTCACAAGGAGTGGAAAGATGCTTGATGATCCCTATATAGGATACTTGAGTGAGAATTTATGCAAGAATAAAGAAAATGAAGTGATGCCCTAAAGAAAAGAAGCAAATGATAAGAAAGAGATCAAGGAAAGTGATGAAAAAGTTGTAGGAGTTTGAAAGCCACAAGGTGATTAAGGTCAAACCATCCAAGTTACTCCTCTATTCCCTCAATGATTGCATAAAAAAGAGGAATGTGAAAAATTGAGGAAGTTCATGGCAACACTTAGCAACCTATCTATAAATATCTCGTTGCTTAAGGTAATCCAAGAGATCCTGGGATACGCTATGTTGATGAAAAAGTTAATGGATAAAGAGAAGCTTATTGAAGGTAAAACCATTTAGGTAACTCATGGGTGTAGTGCTATCATGGATATCAAGGTTGCGGAAAAGAAAGATGACCCAGAGAATTTACTATCCCTTGCACAATTGGGACACATGACTTTGCAAGAGCTCTATATGACCTTTGTGCGAGCATCAACTTCATGCCTTTTTTCATCTACAAGAAACTTGGATTGGATACCCCTACACCGACCTCTATGAGACTTATCATGGCGGACCAATCCATCAAAAAATTGGTGGGAATTTTGTTTGATGTCCTTATAAAAGTGGATAGGTTTATACTCCCGATGGACTTTGTGGTATTGGATTGTAAAATGGACAAAGAGGTACCTATCATCCTTGGCCATCCTTTCTTGTCCACTGGTAGAGCTATTTTTGATCTAGAGATAGGGGGATATGAAATTTAGGGTGCAAGAGGATGAAGTCTCTTTCAAAATTTGCAAGTAAAAAAAAACAAACTGCGGAACTTCAAGTAGTATTCGTGGTCGATGTTGAAAATGAATGAGGAGGGGTTTGAAGACCCATCTTGAGAATGAAGGAAATAAAAAATCATACCATGATGATAACTAAGGTTCTAGGTGGGAGGCAACCTACAAATGTAATAAGAGTGGCTCGTAGCCCTTTTGTTATAATTTTGTAGGATAGATACTACCTTTTGCATATAAATAACCCATGTATTTATGGCATTATGGAGTGCATTGGATGAGTTTACAAAGGTGAAAATGTGTAATTCTGCATTGAAAGCTGGACAAAGAAAAATAAGGGAGCAAAACTGCTCTCAATTACCGTGATCGCGGTCTACAAGCGTGATTGCGGTGATACGGGTGTCCATAATCATGACCATCTAATCGCGACCGCGACCATTTCAACCATTTAAACCCTCATTTACCCTCACACTCCCTTTAAAGATTGTACTCTGTAATTTGGGAAAATTATTGGCCAAGTTTGTGAGTTCTCAAACAGTATCCTTGCACCCCTCTTGCATCACAACTCCAGTAAGTATCATAAATCCATATTTTATCTTTGATAATAGACCCTAGAATGCATGATTAAGAGAGGGCCTAAAGTTTTGTTGTTATGACTTCCATTTTATCATACTTAGTGTGGTGTGATGTTAGTTTCTTAGATAAGGTGTGCACAAGTGGACATCTTGATTAGCCAATAATGTGCGTCAACTTTAGACAAACAATATGTGCACACCAAGTGTTTGATAGTTTGCCCAAATGAACTTTCAATAGGGGAAACTACTTTTTCAAGGGCGTATTCAAATGCTAACTAGCATTGCTCATTTTTTTTTCCTATACAACCATACTGTAGAGCATGCTTGTAACCCCAAAAAACTTGGAAGAAATCTAAACAAGAGAAGATGGCATAAAACCAACTTCAGGCATCTCGACTGCGGTCAGTTGACTGTGATTGCAGCAACGTGATCACGGTATCCGACCATGCGAAAAATCTTGCACTTCTAATTTTTAATCTAGCACCACCAAGAACCCATTTCTACGAGCATTAATGAACAAAATGGTACAGTTTGCATGATAAAATATCATTAATTGATATAATGTGTGCTTTGTGCTTTCAGGACAACCTCATGGACAAGTATGATCACATCCAATTTATGTCACCCGTCTGTCAAAATCACTACTACTGTGATCTTCTAAGGACAAAGCTGCCCCCAAATAGGTGAATTTGCTTAGAGAATATGCCGGAGAAACTATCAACATTTCATGACAAATATAAAGACATAGGGTGGCAGTGTTTTGCCTTTGATCCATGCATCTCAAATGAAGAATGAGTCTGCAAATTTTATGCTAATATCAGTGAAGTATCTTTCTCAGACCTATTCAATGTGACTATCAAGATCCGGGGCAGATCGATTAAAGCTGGGGCTAAGTAAATTAATGATGTTTATGGGCTCAAACCTACAGACATGGGAGAATTCAAATAAAAAAGGTGTAAATCGGGGAGTTAGTTGGCGCAAAGGCTATCCCCTAGAAAGAAAGTATCTTGGACCAAGACTAAAAGCAATATCTCTATGAACGACTTCCCTTCCGAGGCAGAATATGGTTGCACATCATTTGTAGTCGAGTGTTTCCTTACACCCATATGACAACAGTCCTAGAATTACGGGCTCGGATGGTTGCTTGTATTCTAGATGACATCTAACTGGATGTTGTTTAGCTCGTGGTCAATGAAATAGATCATTTCAAGACCTAATGTGGTACATATATCTTTTTCCCTTCTTTAATTACTGAGATTTGTAGGAAAATAAGGGGAGAAGAGTATGTTAGTGATTCATAGGTGTGCCTTAGTGCCCCCATTTACCCTTTAAGGATTCGAAGAGAGGGCGCACCCAACAAAAGTATAAAAAGAAAAATCGACTTGGAAAATCCATCATGTAATGAGCCCGAGTCTCATAGACCAATCACCATAGGACCTTTTGAGGATATTGGAGTAAATATTGCAATCATCAAATATCCCGTGTCTAGTTTGCCCCAAGGACCGGGAGAGCAATCCGCAATTTATCATTCTTATGTGTCACTTACCGAATATGAAAAGTATAGGGAGGACCAACGAAAGAAAGAGGCTACCATTATGAAGTTTGATAAAGCCAACTTCTCTTTGGTAGAGTCACACCGATACCTTCAGATTGAACATGAAAAAATGGTTACAAGAGAGAAGAAGAGGGTCGAGTTATTTATCAAGATGTGGAAAAGGCTGAAGGGTCTATGAAAGGTCCTAAAACCTCGACATAGACTTCCTTCATATTAGGGGGAGAGTGATGATAAGGCCCCAACTGAGTAGACTAATCTCGAGAAAAATGGTGATGATGCAAAATATGAGAGTGAAAGAAGCCTTGATGCCATTATATGGAGCACCCTTGTCTATTTTATCCTTCTTGATTATTTATGAAGTGGAGACATTTCTGTCCATTTAGTTAGGGGTGTCTCCTTAGTCATTTAATTTAATCTTGTATTATTGATATATCCGCTAACTTTTTTGCTTTTTTGGATGATTTGTAGTTTTACTTGGGTTGTAATATTAGGGCACTCTGATGGTGTCTACATTTGAATGGATTAGTTACTTTGTTCTTAGCTTGCTATTTTATTTTAAGTTTTAATAGATGAGCCTTTACATCATGATTGGTTTTCTACTTATAGGTGCAGGGGAAGTCTGAGTACCTGTGGCATCGAGTCTATAAAATGCAAGGAAGTCTGAGTACCTGTAGCATTGATGATCTGGGATTGCATTAATATCCATTGGTGAAGTATGAGTAACCATATGGTGGTTCACTCGTACTATGATTTACAATATGAGATGATAGCTTGGATGGTTGCCATGATTGGCAAATTCTTTGTGGTGCAGATACAAAAGAAAAAACCCCCTTCCGTTTGAAAAGTTTGCAAAATTCGAAGGCATAGACATGAGAAACTTTGTGACAAAATTTTTCCGTCTTTTTATGAATCCAAAAGTTGACGTTAGAAAAATAGTGAATACTCCATCTTTTTCTCGAGAGAATAGAACAATTGAACCCCCTAACAACATTCACATGCCATATGTGTGAGGTTAATTGTCTTCATCTCATGAGTACTTGTACCATCTAGAACTTTCCCCTTTATTCTTTCAAAGATAAATTTTGATTGTTCTTAGTTGCTAAAATGATCATAGGCCATCTTGTGGTTTTGGAAGCCCATTTTAGCCTAAAAAGCCTACCAATACATAGGAGTTACCCCTAGTAACCCTCTTTGAGCCTTTGGACTTTTCTTTGACAAATGCATTACAAACTGTGACCCGTCTATTCATTCTCTCTTGAACCCCATCCTTCGTGCACTTAAGAATACCAATTGAGGCTAAAAGCCTAAGTTGGGGGTGGTGGAAAGAGAAATAAGTATAGTTGAGCTACAAAGTCGTAAGAAGATGCCTATAAGCTTAAACAAGTAAGCATTTTGCTTTAAAGAAAGTGAAAATCCATTAAAAGAATAAAATTCATAGATTTTAAATGCATGCAAAAAAGAGAGTGAAGAAAAAGAGGCAAAGAGCATGTGAGTAAAGTAAAAAAGGAAAAATTAGGCAAATTAGTAAAGGAAAAAGAAGTGGCCCAAATAGAAATACATGAAAGGATTATGATGTAGAAGTTCAAGGAGGGTTTAGCCTTATCGTCCCAAGTTAATTTCCTACCCTACCCGAAACCTACATTATAAGCTCAAAATGTCCTTTTGTGATTCCCAATCAAGTGTGGTCATTGTAGTGATGATTTAAAATAGGGGAAATCCTATGTAATGGTACTTATTTCCATGGAGAATTTCTTGAGAAAGTGGCTATTTGCATTTAAAATTCCTTGTTGCATGATTGGTAACTAGGTGTGTGAGTTTTTTCCTTTTTATAAGGAGGCATGTGAAATAGTTGGGGTGGGTGATTTGGTCATCTTCTTCACAATGAGATAAATAAAAGTACAGAATAATTGTAGTCAACATTTGAGTCATTTCTATAGGGTTAGTAGTTATTACATGGTTGCTCCCCAAAGTCTATTGTATCCTTCACTATTCTATTTTATGATGAAGAGAGTCATTAAAGTCCTATTTGCCCATGTGTGTAAAGCTTTTGGTGGTAGCAATCAAGTTTATGTCATCATAAACATTGGGTGATAGAATGAGGGCATACATATAAAATTGTCTCATAATAAGGGGTGGTGTTTCTTGAAGACAAACAAGGTCTTAAGTTGGGGGTGTTGATACGGGGTGATTTTTCCAATCATTCTCACTAAACATTTGTCCACATTACCTTGTTTTGAATAAATAAATGATACATATTGGTGATAAAATACACTAATATCCATTTTTTGCAGGGATAGAGTTGAGGATATCAAAGGATGTGGATTAGAGCAGAAAATGATAAAAAGGGAGCAAAGAAAAGTGCAACTAAAGACCTGGACTATATTAGCCTTAGTTACCACAACCACGATTCTTAATATGTTATCACGATTAGTCAAGATGGTCAGCACAATGCGATTGTGGTACACAACTACAGTCACATAGATGTGGTCTCAGATAGTCTTGTATGATCGCGGTTCAACAGAAATATGCCTAGGGAAAGATCTGTAAAAGAACTTAGATGAATCCCAAACCATATTTAAGAAAACCCTTTCTTCTTTGGGGATTGCTTAACTTATAACAATTTTTGATTTGAAAGAAGAAAACCCTAATTGGGCAGGTGTGTAACTACTCTTGGAGGCTTAATTTCTTAGTGATTTTTTAAAGAATGAATGTTTTGGATAATCCTCATGGTGTATTTCTCTTTACTTTCTTCATGAGTAGCTAAGTAATTTAGTGTTAGGATTATGTTGAACTAAAGAGTAATTGTGTGTGAGTGTTGTTGTGTTTTCATGTTTGTTAGTTATTGAATATGGATTCCACCATTGCTTGAGCTTATTAGTTGGAATTTGATGGGTGAATACCCCAAATCTCCAAATGGGTTTGATGGGTGAAAACCCTAAATTCTAGAAACCCTTTGTCATCCTTGAAAAAGAGACTAAAGTGAACTTGAGGTAACCCATAACATACTTGACAGAGGGTTATAGGGGGATAAAGTGATGGTGGATAATTAAGTCCATGGTTTACTACCTTTTGCAATCTTAGAAATAAGTGTGATTGGAGTGTAGGCCATGTCAAGAGCATTATCCTAGAAATAGGGATGCTTGATTGAGGTTTTGGGTGATTATGAATTGTACATTTGTTAGGTTCTCAAAAGAGACAATGGGTGAAATCATTGCGGTTTTATTGAAAGATTGGCTACAATGACTTTTGATCTAGCCTATACTTTGATCAACAACTAAGATTCACGCTAAACCATCATTAACCCACACACTTTACCTTTAAGTGGACATAATCCCAAGACCCTCTCTAATCTTAATCTTAAATCGAAAGTGTTATATTCGTGCTTTGTTAGTTGTCAAACTATCTCCAAATCAAAATCCCCCCTTCATGTTATTTTACATGTCTTGTTTATTATTATTCTGGGTAAACTCATAGTAACTAGGACACCCATAATATTTGAAGCCTATAATTCTCTCCTTGTTGATTCGACCCCAACTCTAGTTGGGTTGTTTGACAATGACCGCCTTAACCCTCAATCATGGGAGTGAGTTGAGTTTTGTCATAAGGATCAGTCATCTTAATCATGTCCTCCTTGTATGTTTTATAGTCGGTTGCATCAGGGTTCTTATAATGAGAGAAGGGATAGGTTCTTCAAGCATGGTCAGCCAGGCCATATGCTTAGAAACTATCTAGTTGGTAAGGTTACTTCAAGAGAAAAAAAGGGTTCCTATTGCCTTTTTATCTACTCCTGCACCAAAGGGTGATACTTATGTAGCTGTTTCTACTTCTGGTACTGACACAGGCTTGAATCGATTATATGCACTCACTATTAGATAAAAGTCCAAGGCATCACCTAATGTCACGACTGGTATATTGAAACTATTTTCTCAGGACATGTATTATTACTTGATCTGGATCCTTTCTTTCTTATGTGACCCTATTTATGGCTGGATATTTTGGGTTTGGTCTTAAGGTTATTTTGGACCTTTTTTCTATTTCTACCCCGGTAGCTAACTCTATGGTTTCTAAAAGAGTCTATAAGGGATGTGTGGTATCTGTTGGTAGTAGAGAGACTTTGGTGTATTTGTATGAATTAGATATGGTGGATTTTGATGTTATTCTGGGTATAGATTGGTTACACTCATGCTATACATCCTTAGACTGTCAGATCCATAAGGTTGTCTTTATATATTCCTCAGTGAGTCGGTTATTGAATGGGAGTGTGGTTCCCTAGATCCTAAGAAAAAGTTTATTTCATATCTTAGAGCTTGGACATTAATCTCCAAAGGGTGTCTCTATTATTTATTTCAGGTTAAAGATTTTTACTCAAAAGGTCCTTCTTTGCATTTGATTCTAGTGGTGAATGAATTTCCTGAGGTCTTAGCTTATGAATTTCCTGGTGTTCCTCCTGATAGGGAGATTGAGTTTGGTATTGATCTAGTTTCGAACACTCATCCAATTCTGTACCTTTTTGGTGCTGATCTGAGTACTAACTGTCGTCATTGATCATTGCTCGTACGGTGACTGATTTTGGAGATAGGGTAAGCTGATTGAGTTCGAGTCACTTATTTTCCCTTTATCTTTTACATCCAGTCTTTAGTATTTAAGATAAATGAATTGGCTATATTCTATGTCTTTTAGGTTTTATTATTGACATTGAATTCTGTTATACTAGCTCTACCAGGTCATGGGATTGGTATCTTATGATGACTTCTTATCTATTTAGAATAGTTTGTTTATATTATAACATGTGTTCATTGATTTTGGCCTATGATGGGATTTTTCTAGAAAATTAACCTATTGTATTAGCCTCGGGTTATGGTCTCGACTTACCTACTGATAAGATTTTGTTGGTTCCTTCATGACTCATAAATTGGGTCTTGACAAATTGCTATTAGATCCTAGATTTCATTGGTATTATTTGTACAAGAGCAATTGTCTTATAGAGTTTAGTGGATTGGAACTTTGACGTTCATTTCTTTTCTTTGGGAGGCTATAGGACATTCCTATAGGTTCTTCACTTCTTTCACTCATATCATGCTAAGAGTCTAAGTTGGTTTGTAGATATTCCCTTGATTTTACCCTTTCATAGATGGCCAGGACTCGTGCTATCACTATGCAAGATGAGGGTCTCGAGACCAAGCTCAAGAATCCTAGACCTATTTTTGGATGACGTAGAAGCTGAGGAAAACCTTGTGATGTGTCCGTAACTAGGGCCCAGGATAGGCCACATTACCTAGACCCTATTTCTTCACCTAAGCTAGAGATTATTCCACCACAACCAGCGGTGGGCTAGGGACCAAGCTAGGCTCTACTATGTTTTATTCCCACCACATTGCTCAAAGATACCTTGATTCATCTTTTTAGGATTGTTGGTGGTGTGCCGTCTGATGGTGCATAATCTAGAGATTAGTGTGTTATTGAGGCGAGGGCGCAACCTGTAGTTGCGGTTCTAAGAATTAACATTCTTCTGTACTAGTAGTTATTCAGTTGATAGCTGGTCAGCCATTGTGACCTAGTCTGCTATGTCTTCCGATGAGCAGGAGATATTAGGTAAATTCTTGTGGTGGGTTCTGCCTAGGTTTTTTGGTGCTCCAGGAGAGGATGCATATGAGTTCCTTATTGCTTATGAGAATAGGTTTCATAGTTTAGGCCTTGGTGAGATTCATGGTGTGGATTACACTATATTTTAATTGGATTTGTCTACTCATTATTCGTAGAGAGGTTATATGGATTCTAGACTTGCTAGATATTCTCCCTTGTGTTGGATTCAGTTTTTTGAGATGTTCTTAGAGAAGTATATGTTGCGTATCCTTAGAGATTGACTGAGGAATTAGTTCTCTAAATTGGAGTAGGGCGCCATGATAGTTGTTGAGTATGAGGCCCATTTCCATGAGTTGGACAAGCATACAAATTCTATTTTGGACACTGAGTATGAGATAATTTGCTTCTTTATTAGTGGGTATAGACATCTTATTCTTATGGATACTTAGAGTTTAGTTGCTATAGGTAGGACGTTTGCTGAGGTTTCGAATCATGCTAGGGTGATGTAGGAGATTCACCATGAGGGTCATGAGGGCTGTGATAAGAGGTCTAGGTACCAGGGAAGATTTAGTGGAAGCTGTAGTAGTTTTCAATTTAGAGGTGGTAGTTCTCATGTAGGGTGTTATCCACGTCCATATTTTTAGCCTCTGAGTCAGCCTAGTCGACCAATCCAGGTAGCTCTTCAGATTCTTGACGGAGAATAGTTTGGTGCTAGTGGTCTCCATGGTAAGGGCAGTGATCGGTCCACAAGAGATTCATCTTCGAGCCATTCTATATGTGGAGGTTATTTTGGGTCAGTCGGATTTGTTGTTTTTAGTTTTGCTCATGTTTCCTATTTTACTTATGGATTTTATTATCACTATTTGCATGATTGCCCTAATTGTGGGGTGGTGGTCATTTCAGTTCAGAGTGTTCCCTTTATTAGAGTAGTTCATCCCTCTGGTATAGGTGGTTCTCATAGTTGTAGAGGTTGTTTTCAGGGTACTCAAGGAGGTTCTTAGGCAGGTAGGATAGGAGGTCGGTCAGGTGCCCAGCCAGGTGGTACGCGTGGCCATTTATATGTCATACCTGCTAGACCCGAGGTTGAGACTTTAGATGCTGTAGTTACAAGTACAATTTTGGTGTGCCACATTTCATCTCTTGCTTTATTTGATTTGGGATCCACTTATTTTTATATGTATTTACTTGTTATGTATCATATTTTAAGTTGACTAGTGATTTATCCTCGATGCCTTTGCACGTATCTACTCCCGTAAGTGATTCTTTAGTAGTGGATTGAGTATTCAGATCATGTCTTGTGACAGTTAGTGATATTGATACTTATGCTGATCTTTTTATTCTGGATATGTTGGATTTTGATGTAATTCTGGGCATGGACTGGTTATTCTACTATCATGTGGTCATGGATTATTTGGCCAAGACCATTACCTTAGCCATTCCCGATATACCCCCAGTCGTGTGCAGGAAGTGGTTAGCTGTGAGCATATGGGGATTATCTCTTATGTTCATGCTAGGAGGCTTATTTTGAGGGGCTATGAGTCTTATCTCTCTTACATTTGGGATACTCGTGCAGAGAGTCCATTGCTTGACTCAATTCCTATTGTTTGTGAGTTTCCAGATGTGTTCTCTACCGACCTACCTGGTATTCTCTCTGTCCATAAGATTGAGTTTGCTATTGACCTCAAGCCAGGTACCGGCCTATTTCTATGACACCTTATCATATGGATCCTGCCGAATTTAAGGAGCTAAATTCTCAGTATTAAGATCTTCTTAGTAAGGGTTTTATTAGACCAAGTGTATCCCCATAAGGAGATCCTATATTGTTTGTAAATAAGAAGGATGGTTCTATGCATATGTGCATTAATTATAGGTAGCTTAATAAGTTGATGGTGAAGACGTTGCTTATGTTATAACACGGTGTTTATGTTATAACTTGTATTCATTGATTTTGGCCTATGATGGGCATTTTCTACCAAATTAACCCATTGCATTAGCTCCGGGTTATGGTATCAGCTTACCTACTGATGGGATTTGGTAGGTTCCTTCATGACTTGTTAATTGGTCGTGACACCCTTGACCTCAAGGATCAAAATTAGGAAATATACTTGTTAATTCATTATAGAATTCCCAAGTAGCACAATCTATTGAATTTTTTTTCGACAATGACTTCTTCTGTTAAAAACTATCAGCAATTGATTATATTCAGAAAATCTTTAAAGGTAAATCTCTAAGGCCTTTTTCCCACCTGGTTCACTCAGGTAATTGATGGTTTTTAAGCATTTTAATATTAGTTTTATTATATTTTAATGCCTTGAGTTAGTGTTAGTAACTCCTTGCCAATTACTCTACCATTACTCCCACCCATTTGCAAAGCAATCTATGCAACAGTTAACTCCTTTCTCTGTAAGGAATTTTTTGACTAATTACTTAGTGGCCTTTAAAGGTAAAGATCATGATGTTACAAGTTCCTTCATGTAATGCGGTTTGATGTATTTTCTTCTTAGTTTGTGATGGATGAATTCGGTTATCAATTTTCTTGAAATTCATGTAACCTTCAACTCTCTATTCATCTACTTTCTACCGCATTATGAATTGTAACCTTTGTAACTCTTGTAACCTTTATTCTATTTTATCTTCTCATTTATTTTTCCTATTAAATACATGTATGAATACCTCATCTACAAATAGAGGTGGTATTGTATATTTTTTCTAAATACAAGAAAACATAGAGTGCATGAAAGTTAGTAAAAGATATATTTTATTAGTTGAAAAGAGGTGTTCTTTTTTGTGGAGCTTTGAACCTAAATCTTGTACAGAGTTTGTTGAGTTATATTTTGTGAGAAGGTTGTTGTACCTGGAGGTTACAAGTCAAGAAGATTACTACTGTACTGGTGAAAATATTTGCTGTAGTGGGCTTTACTCTCTTTAAAGAGAGTGAGATATCCACGTCTCAACCAATATTATTTTACTTTCTTCATTTTGATGCTTTCAATTGTATTTGTTGTAAAATTTCTCCAACAATTTTAAGGGTATTCAATGAAAATATCTGAAAAATCTGTAGATGTCAAGATGAGAGTTCTTAACAAGTCATTCTGGTTCAACGATACTCATTTTTAGAGGTGGAAGGGTAAAGTTTTTTTCTACTTAGGTCTTCTTATTGTTTCTTATGTGTTAATTGAGAAGAATCATAACAAAGGTAGATAACTTTTCTATGAATGATGATGAATTTAGTTCTCTTTAAGAGAAAGTTGAAAAGTAAAATAGTGACTCATACAAGTGTCCGTATTTTCCTCTTAATTGTTTATGTGATATTTTTATGATTATTATGATAGAACTTACTCTAATGCAAAGAAAATTCAGAAAACATTGCGGAGTAAGTATACAACCAAGGAGGTGGGAGGAAAAATATGCTGCTAGCAGATTTTTCTAAAGGTTGACAAAAATTCGTGGTAGACCAAGTTCATGATTTTATAATGATTGTTGGAGAGTTCATCTCTGAGAAAGTCAAAATTGGAGATAACCTTATCATTTTTGGCATAATACATAAACTTCCATCTTGGAAGGATTTCAAAATCCTATGCACCAAAATCAAAATAAAACTTCTCATAAGACTTTACTAATGTGAATCCTAATGGAAGAAGACCCATGGGGCCAAGATGCACTTTTACAAATAGAAGAGAACAACATCACACTGAAAGTACATTTAACTACTTCAGATAATGCTGCCCCTTATACTAACAAAAATACTTCTTTCTTTGAATCCTACGAAGAAAAAAGTTCAATAAAAATAATGGTAACCTCCCAAGAATAATAATAGTAGAAATAACCAAGCACAAAATCGCAAGTTCATGAAAAGGGACCGTGCTTTGTTTGTGGAAAGAGTGGGCATATTGCTCGATGTCGCAAAATTCAATAACATGGGACTACACCTTAGGCAAACGTTGCCAAAGAATAATTGATGGTTATAACAAGTATAAACATTGTTTAGAATATTAATGGATGGTGGAATGACTCTAGTGTAATTGTCATGTCTTCTATGAGAAAGATTGGTTTAAAATTTATAATCCTTTTGAGGAGACAAAAATCATCATGCTCAGTGATACTTGTTAGCATCCTAAGTTTTTGTTTTAACAATGGCAAACTAACAAGTGTATCTTTATAGCTGCTAATATTGGAAAGATAAAGGAAGACAACTCCAGAAATAGAAGGATATCAAGAATAGAAGGACATCCACGGTATCCAAGGAAAATCAATCACAAAAAGAACAAATGAAAGAAGAATCTCAACTCCAAATATCACGGAAAATCATTTCAAAATATTGGTAGATATAGAAGATCACGACATGACAAATGGAACGGAAAAATAATTCAAGAATATGGTAAGTAGATCAATCAAATATCATGGAAATAGAAGAAAAATCACAACCCCCAAAATCAAGGCATACTACCTCAGTTAGGAAGAAAAGATCACGAGCACATTTAGAAAGAAAACAATCTCTCCAAAACAAAAAAGAAAAATAGATCATGGACATATCCAATATGGACATGATCCAAAGCCATATATGGACATATCTAATATGGACATATCATACGGCTATATTCCTCAATCAAGAAATCAATTTATGTCCTTGATTAAGAAGAAATTTCTTGGATTTTCTTATGAAAAGTAGTAGACGAAGACTTATAAGAGATGAAGACCAAAGATAGACACTTTTTACACAACTTCAAAGAGAAAATTCAAAGTGTCTCATTCTTAGTCTTACAAAGCTCTGTAACTTTAGTTTACAATTGTTATATAAAGAGTAGGATTGAGTCAACTTTATAACATTAATTGAAGTGGTGTCACAATATCTGAAGAGCAAAATTAGTCTTCAAAACTTGTTTCCTATAATTGTACTCGGGCCAAACTGTCAACGATCTAAGGAAACTTCGAAATCCGAGGGGATTGGATGAAGGTACTACATTTGTGTGCCAAACCAGGATAAATCTTTGTGTTATTACTTTACATTTTGTTATTTATTTTCTTAACAGTCCTAAGTTTAATATGTTTGTGAAGTGTTCTGATCTACAGGTGAGTCAACTTTGAGGAGTCAGTAGTCGACTCACACAAGAAAATTTCAATTTACCCCCTCTTGAATTTCAATTGGTATCATAGAAGGTCTCACAGATAGCATTGCTTAACTATAAATGAGCAAAGATCAAATGGCGAGGTATTAGATTCCCGGTGCTCTTCTTAAGGATGGTCACTTCTCCACATGACCACCATATTTTTATGGACAACATTACTCTCATTGGAAGAATAGGTTAAGGATCTTTGTCCAATCAAATGTCTTCCAAGCCTGGGTTCTCATCAAGAAAGGTCCAAAGCCAATTCCAGGACTCAAGGAGAAGTCAAAGGATAAAGATACAAAACCTAGAAGTTCTGACATAGAGGACCTTGAAAGTTTCAAGTTCACCAAAGAACAACAAAAGGTACTTCAAACTAACGCATGCGCTAAAAGTTTACTTTTGTGTGCACCTAGCAGAAAATAATATGATAAGATTTCAATGTGTGAAACTGCAAAAGAAATATGGGACAACCTGGAGGTAACCTATGAAGGAACCACCAAAGTCAAGAAGTCAAAAATTAATGCTCTTAATTATAAATACGAGTTATTCAAAATGGAAGAAAATGAGGATATTGAATCAATGTTTGCCAGATTCAGTAAAATCGTGTGTGAACTAAAATCACTGGGGATGATTTATCCTCATAGCCCACAAGTCCAGAAGCTGGTCTGAAGTCTCCCAAAAACATGGGAAACCAAGGCTGCCATTCTTAAAGACGGAGATCTTCATAACATGACATATGATGAACTGCGAGGTAACCTTATTGCATATGGGAAAAATTATATCAACAGGTTTCACAAGGATGAAAAGAAGAAACCAGTAGCCTCCAATGCTACTCTAACTGAAGATGAGGAAATTCTATAATATGCTAATAGTGAAGGAATGGTCTTCATTAACCGTGGGGTAAGGAAGATTATAAGAAAGAGATATCAAAGATACCAAGGAGGAAAAAATAATGATTGCACCAGAAACAATGATCTCTGTTACTACTGTGGAAAGCCTGGACATTTCAAACAATATTGCCCACAATTGTGACATCGATCGTCTAGAAAAAATCAAAATTTTGGAACCTGGAGAGATGGAGATGAAACTGAAAAAGAAATAGAGGTTGTCAATATGTGTTTTATGGAAACTGGTGAACCTAGTGAGATAAGTTCACATGACTATCATAACTGTAATACTTTTGAGTGTAATCTAGATATGTTAATCGATAAAATTAAAAAAATCATAAATAAAAATAATAAGCTTTCTCAAGAGAAGAAAAATTGTGAAGCTCGATTTAAACAAAAATTCTTAGAGGAACGACGAAACTAGCAAATACAAATTGAAGCATGTCAATTAGAAATTGAGTTGCTTCATGAAGACCTTGGTAACGCAGAATCAAAATTGAACAATCTTAAAAAGTCCCCAAGATATAGTTTCGTAGGATCAAACGCCTTCAAAAGGAAACCGATTTCCTTCTAAGGATTATTTAAATCAGATAAGACATCTTGTTCTTCTCGAAGACCCATCTTCTTTACTTATGGATAGAGAGGGCATAAATCCTATAGATGCAGGCATAAGCCTAAATGTGTGTGGGTTTGTAAGCCCAAAGAAAGCACATCTAACCCGCAAGGACCCAAGACCACTTGAGTACCTAAATAAAATTAATTTTCTTATTTTAAAGGAATAGGTCCACAAGAGCTATAGAAAAGGAATGTGGGTCATTGACAACAGATGTTCTAGACATATGACTCGAAAGAAGGAGAACCTCTTGTCCCTAAAGAACGTAGATGGGGGATTAATCATACTTGGTGACAATGCCAGAGGCAATGTCATTGGAGTCGGATAAGTGAGACTTAGTTAATCACGAGAATTCACCAAAGTATACAAAGTAGATGGTCTCAAACACAATCTACTCAATATTAATCAACTATATGACACCAGATTTGGAGTCTTCTTTAAAGCTGAAAGATGCTCTAGCAAACACGACTAAAGAAATATCTCCCTTATCGATGAACGTGTTGAGAACATTTATGTTTTAAATAGTCCTAATTTTTCCACCTTAACCTGCCTCACCTTGAAAGTGAATGATACTTGGTTGTGGCACAAGAAGTCGAGGTATGCTAGTATGCATATTATTGAGAAATTGTCTAGACTTGATTTGGTGAAAGGTCCACCAAAACTGAAGTTTGAAAAGGATCACATCTATAATGCTTGTCAACTGGGTAAATAAACTAGAACATCTTTCAAATCCAAAGACATTGTCTCTACTACCAGGCCTATCCAAATAATCCATAAGGATCTGTTTGGTCCCAACAAGATTGCAATTATTAGTGGAAGAAGATATGTTTTTGTCTTAGTTGATGATTACTCACGATTTACTTAGATTATGTTTCTTGTACATAAATACAAAGCTCTCACAAAATATAAGATTTTTTGTAGAAAAATACAGAGAGAAACTGGGTACCTCGTCACTTACATTCACAGTGATCATGGAGGAGAATTTGAAAATAAGGCATTTGAGGAGTATTGTTCTCAGAATGGATACTCTCAGAACTTCTCTTCACCGTGATATCCTAAAAAAATAGTGTAGTGGAACGAAAGAACCGGTCCCTCCAAGAAACTTCCAGGACAATGCTGTTAGAACATGGTCTCCCAGATCACTTTTGGGCAAAGAAATTAGTACAATATGTCATATCATCAACAGGTGTCGGATCAGACCTATTTTGAAGAAAAAACCTTATGAACTCTGGAGAGAAAAGAAGCCCAACATTATCTACTTCTATCTCTTTGGCTGCAACTGCTTTATACACAACAATGGTCAGAATACCCTAGGGAAATTCGATCCATAAAGTGACGAAGGTATTTTCCTTGGTTACTCTCCCACTAGTCGTGCTTATAGGTCTTTTAATAAAAGAACTCTATGTGTTGAGGAATCTATGCACATTGTTTTTGAAGAATCTAACCACATCCCTATAAGTATAAGTGTTGCTAAAGAATAAGTGAGTAATATATAGGCTAGAGAAAATCATAGGACAACTCTAGAATCCACACAAGGCAAGTCGACTACACCCTAGATAGAGTCGACTCCTACTACAGAAATAGTGAAGCCAAATATTCTAAAAGAATGGAAACATGATGCCAACTATCTAAATGAACTCATTATTTAAAATCCAAAAGACAGAGTGCAAACCAAAGCGTTAATAAGGAGACAAGAATCCTAATGAGGAATCATGGGTTGAAGCTATGAAGGAAAAACTAGAAAAATTTGAGAAAAATTAAGTTTGGACTCTAGTTGAAAGACCAAAAAATGGCTCAGTAATTGGAACCAGATGGGTCTACAGAAATAATGTAAATAAAAAAGGTAAATTTTTTAGAAATAAAGCGATGATATTAGCTCAAGACTACTCTCGGCAGAAGGGTATTAATTATGATGAGACCTTTGCCCCCGTGTCAAGGTTAGAGTCAATACGAATTTTATTAGCTTTTTCCATGTTCAAATGTTTTAAGTTATATCAGATGGATGTAAAAAGTTTTTTCTTAAATAGATTTATTCATGAGGAGGTTTTTGTAAAACAACTCCCCAGATTTGAAGATCCTTCATTTCCAAATCATGTTTCCAAGTTATCAAAAACACTCTACGACCTCAAACAAGATCCAAGGGCTTGAATAAGAGACTGAGAAAAAATCCAAAGAGGTAAAATTGACACAACTCCATTCATCCAAAATCTTGATTCAAACCTCCTCATTGTGCAAATTTACGTTGATGATATCATCTTTGGTAGTTCTAACATATCTATGTGCAAGAATTTTGCTAATTTGATGAAAGAAGAATTCAAAATAAGTCCTATGGGTGAGATCACATTCTTTTTGGGGTTACAAATCAAACAAACTCCCAGGGGCACCCTTATCAATCAAGCCAAATACATGAAATAACTCATCAAAAAGTTTGACATGGAAAAGGAAAAGGCCTATGGAACACCCATGAGCCCATCCACAAGCATTGGTTCAGACATGGCTAGAAAGGACGTTGATGAAAAGATATACCGGGGATGATTGGATCTCTACTTTACTTAACTGCAAGTCGTCCAGATATTATGGTCAGTGTGTGTAAATATGCCAAATTCCAGTCAACTCCTGAGGAATCTCATCTCGCTTCCATCAAACGAATCATTCGATATCTATAGGAACTCAAGATCTTGGTCTATGGTATCCATGCTCCTCTTACTTTGATTTTATCGGATATTCAGATGTTGATTTTGCAGGAGAAAAAAGTGACAGAAATTGCAGTAGTGGAATATGTCAAATTCTTGGTGATTCTTTTATTTCATAGTATATCAAGAAATAAAATTCCGCTGCTCTCTCGACCACAGAAGCTTAATACATAGCTGTCAAAAGTTGTGGCACTCAAATTTTATGGATTATGCATCATCTTCTTGATTTTGACCTATTTTTTAAATTTGTTCGTATTATGTGTGATAACCCTGGTTCCATTATCCTATATAAGTATACTGTGCATCATTCTTTGGCTAAACATATTAATATCAAGTATCATTTCATTTTAGACCATGTAAAAAATAGTGACTTTTGCCTAAATTTTGTTGGCACTAAAAATCAACTAGAAGATATCTTTATAAAACCCCTACTTGAAGAAAGATTTTGATCTCTATGAAAAAGGCTTGGTATTGTTAGCATTCATGATATTTAAAACCTTTCTGCTTTATTAATGTGGATTCCTTTATCTGCATATTTCCTGTGCACTATTTCTTTTTCATTATGTCAAAGAGGGAGAAATGAAGGAACATAAGAGTAGCCTACCAGTCAGGGGGATCAGAGCAAGTTTAAATATTAGCTAATACATACACAAGTCAGGGGGAGCAAGATGACAGACAGGGAAGTCAACTGATGTTTACTCTTGTTGTAATTATAAAAAAGGGGGAGATTGTTAGCCTCCTAAGTTTATGTTTTAATAATGACACACTATCAAGTGTATCTTTATATCTTTTAATATTGGAAAGATAAAGGAAGCCAGCTTCAGAAATAGAAGAATATCAAGAATGGAAGGACATCCATGGTATCCAAAGAAAATCAATCACAACAAGAACAAATGGAAGAAGAATCTTATCTCCAAATGTCTCAGAAAATCATTTCCAAATATTAGTAGATATGGAAGATCACGACATGGAAAATGGAATAGAAAAACAATTCAAGAATATAGTAATCAAATCAATCAAATATCACAAAAATAGAAGAAAAATCACAATCCCAAAAATCAAGGAAGACAACATCAATCAGGAAGAAAAGATCACAAGCACATTTGGTAAGAAATCAATCTCTACAAAACAAAAGAAAAGATCATGGACATATCCAATATAGACGTGATCCAAATCCATATATGGACATATCATACGACTATATTCCTCAATAAAGGAATCAATTTACATCCTTGATTAAGAACAAATCTCTTAGGTTTCCTTATAAAAAGTAGCAACTGAAGACTATAAGAGATAAAGACCGAAGACAAACACTTTTTACGCAACTTCAAGGAGAAAATTCAAAGTGTCTTATTTTTAGTCTTACAAAGCTTTGTAAGTTTAGTTTACAATTGTTATATAAAGAGTAGAATTGAGTCACCTTTGAAACATCAACTGAAGCTGTGTCATAAGATTTGAAGAGCAAAATAAGTCTTCAAAACTTATTTCCTATCATTGTACCCGAGACAAACTTTCAAAAATCATAGAAAACTTAAAAACCTAAGGGGAATGGACGTAGACACTATATTGGTGTGCCGAACCAGGATAAATCTTTGTATTATTACTTTATATTTTGTTATTTACTTACTTAACTATTCTAATTTTAATCTATTTGTGATGTGTTTTGATCTACAGGAGAGTTGACTATGAGGAGTTAGTAGTCGAGTCACAGAAGAAAATGTTAATTCACCCCCTCTTGAATTTCAATACTCACACCACTCAAGTGCTTGGCAAGGGATATGTCAAATTGGGTTTCACTTCTAGATGTTTATTGATATTAAAATATGTACTTTATATTGGGTTTTAAGTGTAAATGTGAATGAAAAATGGAGGTAATAAATGGAGGGAAAAGTGAATTAAGTTTTTACTTTAAGAAAGTAAAGTTCTCTCATATTGGTGGGAGAAAGGAAATTTCTTATGATTATATCAAAAAGCATTCCTTCATATGGATATTGAAGAAACTACAAGACATGACTCACCTCATTATCATCATCACTCAGTCGTCGTGATTTGAGCTTTGCATTTGGATTTTGATTTGGAAAATAATAGATTGAGAGATTATCTTTCTGGATAGAATTCATTTGAAACTTACGGATTAGTGAAGTTTGTAATACAAAAATCCAATAGAAGATATTTTCTCCATTTAGGAATGCAGGTCAAAATCCACCTCGAAGGGACGTGAACCGTTGATGTACTATTTTGGAATAATAATGAACTGTGCACGCAGGTCTTTATCTATGGGTATAGGTCCAATGAAGATCAAAACATAACATTCTTCTTTGTGCCAAAACATAACCTACAACTATATGTGGGCCCCCTACGCGTGAAGGTGTATCTGCATGTGAGCATTTCCAAATAGTGCATTTCTTGTGAACCATTGCTTCCTTTTTGAAGCATTACCTTTTGGCTATAAATACCTAAATTTTTTCTTAGGTAAATATAAAAAATTTGGAAATGTGAAAATCATCTTCTTCTTCTTTAATTCTAGTATGATTAACAATCGTTGAGTGAGTTTGATGTTCAATAAATTTGAGGTACCACTATTTGCTGAAGTAAATAATTTTATCCAAGGATAATATACTCCATAATATTGAGTACTTGAAGGGAATAAATTCCCTAAGGACATATTATGAATTTCGTGTACTTGATTCTTTCTATTATCATCTCTCTTAAAGTTGGTTTTATTTCTAGAAAATAGTTCAAACATTATTCTCAAAGTTCATAAATAGTTTGAACTTGTGTTTGAAGTTCTTGAACTTCATTTTGATAGTTCATAAGCTATTTGAACTTTTGTTTGGAGTTCTTGTTGATTAAATATAGAATTTGTATCCAGAAAATAACAATCTTAAGGAATTTTTCTTAAAAATCTGTATTTTGGGTTTCAGGAGACTAAAGCCTTTGTATTTCTACTCTATTTGAAATTAATAGTGATTTGAAGATATAAAACTTCATCATGAGTTAAATTTCATTCGGTTGACGATTAGAAGAACATAAAAATTTCATCGTTAAATTAGAAATAAGTGATTTGAAGTTTTAAAAACTTTATTTTTTGTATCATGATATACTAAATTTGTTTGTCTTATTGTGATAAAAAATGACTATTTATAACCAATGCAATGACGTGATGATGAATGTTGCAGCAACGAACATTGCTACTTCTATTCGTACTAATGCTGCTCCTGCCATGGCATTGGTGAAAAAACCAGGAAAATTTACTGGTGTGGATTTTAAAATATGGAAGAAGAAGATGTTCTTCTATCTGACTCAAACGTTCATCACAAAAAATGTTCCTTAATTGCCAGAAGAAACTCCATAAGAATAATACTTTATGGTAATGGAAGCTTGGAAGTACTCAAACTTCTTGTGTAAGAGCAACATTCTGAGTGGCCTATAAGATGACCTGTATAATGTGTATAGTAATATAAGGACCCTAAAAGAACTTAGGGATACTTTAGAAAGGAAGTAAAAAACAAAGGATGCCGGAATAAAGAAATTCAGTTTTGTAAGATTTCTAAACTTTAAGATGGTAGATAGTCTAACTGTAGTTACCCAAGTCCAAGAATTGCAAGTCATCATCCATTATCTCCTACCTGAAGGTATAAACTTATTTAATACTCTTATGAAACATATTAAGTTTATTCTTAATAACCACATAACCTTTAATGTAGGTTTGGTTGTTAATGAGGCTTTTCAAGTAGATGCTATAATCGAGACGTTACCATCTTTGTAGAAAGACTTCAAAAAATACTATATCATAAGCACAAGGAGATATTTGTTAAGGACCTCATGGTGAGGTTAAGGATTGAATAGGACAACAAGGTAGCCAAAAAGAGGTCTCGAGGGAGTTCTTAAATAAGTAGAGAAAATATTATGCAAGATAACCCCAATAAATCGAAAAAGAGAAAGAAAGCATTAGGACAACAATGTAATCCTTCTAAAAAGAAATTCAATAGAAGTTGCTTAACTATGGAAAAGTTTGCCATAAGTCTATATTTTGTCTAGATCCCAAGAAGGGTAAGGAAAAGATCAAGAAAACATGGTTGAATCAAAATATTATATGGACGATCTATGTACTATGCTTTCTGAGTGTAATTTGGTTGAAAATCTTAGAGAGTGGTGAATTGATTGAGGTAACACCCACACATGTGTTCCAACAAATAATTGGGTACCTCATATCCTTCAATTCAAGCTAAAAAAAGATATTCATGGGTAACTCCGCTACGACAAAGGTTAAAACAGCATGCAAGATTTTCTTAAAGATGACATCGAGTAAGGTGGTGATACTAAACAACATCCTTCATGTTCTAGAGTTGCAAAAGAACTTAGTTTCTACTTTATTTTTGACTAAGAATGGATTCAAATGTAAATTATTTAGGACAAAGTTGTAATTAGTAAGGGAGAAGTGTAAGTAGGTAAAGGTTACCTTACTGAGGGCCTTTTTAAGATTAATATAATAAATGTTGAAATGAATAAAAGTTCTATTTCTTCTAACTTACTTGAATAAATGAATTGTGGCACGAACATTTATGATATGTCAAACATAAAACCTTGCAAAAACTTATTAATTTAGAAGTTACCTAACTTTGAGTGCAATAAATCAAGTTGTTGAACATGTGTGGAATCTAAGTATGCTAAGCATCCGTATAAGTCTATTGAAAGAAATACTAATCTGTTAGAATAAATTCACACAGACACCTGTGATATAAAGTCAACGCCATATCTGTAATACCTTGTAATATTCATAGATCAATTTGTCTCCAAGTTGTATGAATAAGTGTTGGGGACTTAGTAATTTTTAAGGCCTATTAACTTTGAGGATTTTTAAATTGGTATTCCCAACCCTAAGGTGTTGGTTTTTGAGTTAATTCATGTTCAAAAGGTGTAAGAAGCATGTCTAAGGGAAGTTTCAGATTTTTCGAATGAGGTTTGGGGAATGTTTAGATCACAAAACCCAAGAGTCAGTGCGATAAGGCCGCATCATGGAGTTAATCCCGATGTCACCCTCACCGCACCGCGGTGAGCCTTTAAAATACATTCCAGTACGAATTTGAATGTATGAGGGGAAATTGTGTCTTTTACCCTCAATCTAAGCCGTCAAATTACAAATTATAATGTTAGTTAGGGAATTATTTTCGCATCTTCTCAAATCCTCCTCTCAAATAAACCCTAGTCATCTCCTAAGAACATTTAATTCCATTACTTTCTCTCCAAGAAAACCAAGAATTGAAGTTCTCCAATTCAAGAGCATTCAAGAAAGTATCAAGATTGGTGTTTATTTTTCAAGATTAAGGGTTTAAGGTATGCGTGATGTTCATACAGGGGCCCAATTCAACCATGGAGTCCAAGAATCCTTTTTGGTTTCAAATCATGAGTTTCCATATATTCAAGTTGAATTATCTCCATGAAGCTCTTATTATTTTCAATTATAAGTTATGTTTATAAATGTTTTCAAGTGGAATGAGTCCTTACACATTTTGAATGTTATAATTTTCACATTAAATACCAAAGTCATGAATTGAATCTTGTAATCATGTTAATTTCGCATACTTTGCTTATTCTCATGCACAAGTTCATGATGCTCATGTGTCTGATAAAATTCCTAAGAGTTGGATATTGAACAATGATTCCCTATTATGATTTTGAAAGCTTTTATATCTCTTTATTGTTATTTTCATTCAGTGCTGGTGGGTTATGAACACTCGATACCAGTTGTTTACATAATTTCAGTATTTTTAGAATGATTTCAGATAAACTATGAGCATTGTCATTCAATTAGTTGTTATGATCAAGTTGTTTGCTCAATTAAGCTTAGTTCAGTCCTATAAATAGTGTCATTCAGTTAGGAGTAGGATTCAGCACCGAGCAAACCAAGGGATGAGGGCATTCCTGCCAGTTTAGGGTTTGACCCTTAGAAGAAATTCTCGAGTTACAGAACTACGTAGCCAGTTTAGGCTTGACATATTTTCTTGCCTGCTTAGGGTTGACACATGTCTCATGAGTTTCCTGCTAGTATAGGGTTATTCTTTAGTCCTTTAGGACACCAGTTTTAGTGGATCCACTTAGACATTGTTAGTACCTGTGTCATGGTACTGACATTTTCTCAACTGGGGTTATAGGTTGGCCCCCAATTAGCTCATATTGGGGCATGTCGGTTAGATAATTCCTCCTACAACCTCAATACAGTATTCCATATCATTTCAGTTTAGGTTTGCTTGACCAAATGTATAGATTTTTAGTTTATCAGTTATGCAATTTTCAGTCTTCAGATTATAGACTTATTTTAGATTTCAAATTTATGCTTGGTCTTGCATCCTTAGATGTTACAGTCATCTTGCATTCATGTTCAGTTATCTTATGATTTATAGTTCGTCCTTATCTCATATGTATAGTACCCCATGTATATCAACCTGACCTCATCACATATACCAGTACATTTAAAGTACTAACAACATACTCTTCTTTGCGCTATGATTTCTTATATCATAGGTTTGGATGCTCAGTTCCCTGACCACAGTTAGACATCCTAGCATTACTCAGCAGCAATAGTAGTGAGTTCTTCTCTTTCAGAGACGTGATGGTTTATTTCAGTTGTTCAGTAGTTCAGTACATTCATTCTGTCGGAGTTAGTTGGGGACTTTTCCCATCAACTCCTCAGTTATTTTAGAGGATTTTAGACATTCATATAGTCAACTAGTTTATTAGTCTTATCAGTCCTATTTCAGTATGTTTTTCAAGATATTACAAACCTTAAAATTTGTTATGTTTTCAGTATTTAAAACCTTATGGCCTTATTTGTTATTTTCCATATATATATTTATCATTATATTATTTAGTGCTCATAGAAAGTACCAGCTCATGGGTTAACTTATGGTCACTTGTGACTGTAAGCACCGTTGTCGTGACTAGGGGGTAGCCTCGGGCCTTGACAAAACTTGGTATCAGAGACTAAGGTTTTATAGTGTCCTAGGGAGTCTGAAAGCTGCGTTAAGTAGAGTCTTGTGCATAGGTGTGAAGCAATCCATATTTGTGGACAAGAGTCTACAAGACGTTTGAGGAAAAGTTTCCCTTCTTTCAGTGTTCATGTCATGTGAAAGATTATGAGTTCTATTTAAAATCTCTTCCTAAATCATCCTTCATTTTGTTTATTGACAATGCCTCCCAAAAGATACAACAGAAGAAGGAAAGGGAAGTAGCCCGCACATCCACCAATTTAGGAAGATCTACTGAAGAGCATATATCTCACGCCAAATTCAGAGCTACTTTTACTACCTTTTCTCATTCAGTAGTTGCTCAGAATAATCAATATAATTTTTTCCTATCTAGGCTTATGATTCATGCTCAGCAGATTGAGGAGGAGAAGCATGGGGAGAAAGAGAGAGAGATAATAAGAGGGATAGAATAGATAGTTTTAAGTCAAGGTTAGAGATTGGTAACCATTCCTAGTTTTGCAAAAAATTCTTAGCCACATCTCCTTCTTTAGCTATTGCGCCAGTGCCAAAGTTTAGGAATGATAGTTGGGATAGAGCTCTATGCTCTAGGCCCCAGAGTAGCATGAATAATAGTTGTACTAATCTTCTCTATGAGAGGTGTGGTAGGAATCATTAGGGTGTGTATCAGGCTGGTAGTGGTGTGTGTTTTGGATGTGGCAAGCCAGGCTATAGAATAAGGTAGTGTCCTATAAGTATGTGGAAGGGTAGAAATGGTCGCCAACAGGGTTATACTAATTCTTTGCAGCACCAGTAGGTCATTCAACTTAATGGGGCACCACTTACAGTGCAACTAGTGGTCAATGCCAGAATAGATTGTATGCACTCCAGTCCTGACATGATCAGGAAAGTTCTCCTATTGTGGTTACATGTATTTCATCTTTATGTTTATATTTTATTAGATCTCGACGCTTCACCATCTTTTGTGTCTCTTTATATAACTGTTAGCCCAGAAATATTAGTAGAGCCATTCTCAGTATCAGCCCTAGTAGGTAAATCTATTATATCCAGATGGGTATTCAAAAATTGCACAGTTATAGAATCTCAGAAAATCATGTTTGTTGATCTTATGGAGTTAAAGATGAATGATCTTGATGTCATTCTTAGCTTGAATTGGCTCCACTCATGCTATACTTTAGTTGATTGTAGGAATAGGGTTGTTTCGTTTTAGTTTCCTAATGAACCAATTATTGATTTGAGGGGTAATATCTCAGTGCTTAGGGGTCAGATTATTTCACATCTTAGAGAAAGAGAGATGATATCTAGGGGATTTACTTTCAGATCCCTTCTCAAAATCCTATGACAATATATGATCTAGAGTTAGGAGCATGAACCCAAAAGATTAGCAGTAGTAAAGTAGGGATAGTGTTATGTAAATTTAGTAGATTTTATATCCATGAGGTTAGTTGTATGATAGGTGAACTCGAAGGCTTGAAATAGTGTATGGAAAAATTTATGTTTATTGATTTGAAATTCAGTATGACGATGTGGGTGTGATTTAGAGAAGTAGGCTATGAAGGAAGTTAGTGTGGTTTATTAAAAGTTTGGGAATATCCATGTTACATGTTAGGATCTAAGTTTAAATCTTGGATGGTTGATATAATAGTAAAGAGAATTAAATTTTTTAGATGGTATGAACTCCTGGTATGGTGATACTCATAAAGATTTTAAGTTAGTCAGTGTTTAAGATATTATGTGATGACTATTGGGGCAATAAAAGGTTAAGAGTTGTATCTCAAAAGGGAGTAGATTATTAGCAGCGGGTTTTGCACTTTTAAGTGTAGTCTTTCAGGGTGAATTTGTTACTGATGAGTATTGTAATATTCAAAACTTTAGAGTAAAGTGGTTGCAGTTCAGATTAGAGTATTTCAAAAGAGTCCTATAGACTTAGAGTAATGGCTTATAGCTAAGGGGGAGATGATAAAATAAGTAACCAAGTCAGGCTCTCAGATTTCAGCAATGATGCCAATATGTTGTAGAATAGTAGTAAGGGAGGATGATGCCTAATCCATTCTTATTCCAGTCTTTGTACTTTAGTTATCACGATATATACTCATGCCTTATATGTCAGTTCCCTGACCATATCTTAAATTCATGTACCTTTAATTGAATCATGTGCGCTTCCTGTTCTTAGTATAAGGAGTTCCAGTTTTCTCAACTATACGAATCATATTCCATGAAATTTATGAACTCCAAACTCAGGTCATGCAACTCATGACTCATGTACTCATGACTCATGTACTCATGCTTTACAATTTTCAGTCTTTAAATTATAGGCTTATTTAAGATTTCAGATTTATGCTTGGTCTTTCATTCTCAGATGTTACAGTCTTGTTGCATTCATGTTTAGTTATCTCATGCTTTATAGTTAGTCCTTATCTCGTATGCATAGTACCCCATGTATATCAGCCTGACCTCATCACATATACCAGTATATTCAAACTACTGACCGCATATTCTTCTTTGTGCTATGATTTATTATATCATAGGTTTGGATATTCAATTCCCCGACCACAGTTAAACATCCTAGTGTTACTCAACAACAGTAGTGGTTAGTCCTCATCTATCGAGGATGTGATGGTTTATTTTAGTTGTTCAGTAGTTTCGTACATTTAGTCAGTCGGAGTTAGTTGGGGACTTGTGCCATCAACTCCTCAGTAAGTTTAGAGACTTTCAGACATTCAAAAATTCAGACAGTCAGTTAGTTTATTAGTCTTATCAGTCATATTTTAGTATGTTTTGCAAGATGTTATAGACTTGTGAAATCAGTTGTGTTTTCAGTATTTAAAACCTTATAGCCTTATCGGTTATTTTCCACGCATGTCTATTATCATTATATTGTTCGGTGCTCACAGCAGGAGTCGGATCATGGGTTATCTTGTGGTCACTTGTGACCGTAAGAACCATTGTCGTGACTAGGGGATACCCTCGAGATGTGACAATATTATAGTGGAAAAAAGTATTTCATAACTTTTATTGAAGACTGCACCATATATTATTATGTTTATTTGGTAAATGGTAATTATAAAGTAATAAACATATTTAGGCAATATAAAACTGAAGTTAAAAATCAGTTAAATAAAAATATCTAAACAATAAGAAGTTATAGGGGTGGAGAATACGAATCTCCTTTTACGAAGATATTTTTAAAAAGTGGAATTGTTCATCAAACAACTACCCCATATTCACTCCCAATTAAATAGGATTGTGCAAAGGAAAAACCAAATGTTGAAGAAAATGATGAATGTCTTACTCATAAGTTTCAGTTTACCATAAAACTTATGGGGGACGCTATCCTTATTGTAAATCGAATACTCAATAGAGTTCCCCATAGAAAAACACAATCTATTCTATATAAAAAATGAAAAGAAAGGAAATCCAACTTGAATTATTTCAATGTGTGGGGATGTCTAGTCAAAGTCCAAGCTCTTATACCCAAAAGGTTGAAATAGGAGCAAATACTGTAGATTGTGTTTATTGAATATTCTACAAGCAGTAAAGCATGGTAATTTTTTGTTCATAAATTCGAACATCCAAATATCCATAAAAATATGATAACTAAATTAGATAATGCTGACTTATTTACAAACATTTATCCTTATAAATTGGACATGAGATATCTAGTAGAGGGTTTACACGACCTCAACATGAACCAAAGAATGTTGTAGTTAATAATGAGAATCCAAGGCGTAGTACACATCAATGAAGGTCGACTTCCTTTGGATCAGATTTTGTAACTTTTCTTCTTGAAAATGAGCCTCAAATATTTAAAGAAGTAATTTCATCTATGGACTTATCTTTTTGGAAAGAGGTATAAATAGTGAGATTGATTCAGTCATGAGCAACCATACTTGAGAGTTGGTTGATCTTCTTGCAGGAAATAACCTTTGGGTTTTAATTAGATCTTCAAAAGAAAAATAAAAGTTAATGGTACTATTGACAAATACAAGTCAAGAATTTTTGTGAAAGGATTTAGACAAATAGAAGGCCTTAATTATTTTGACACATACTCACTACTAACAAGGATAATGTCCATTCAAATGTTGGTTGCATTATCGGCAATATATGGACTTAAAATCCATCATATAGATGTGAAAACAACTTTATTAAATGGAGAATTGGCGGAAGAAATTTACATGGAATAACCCAAGGGTTTCGTGTTTCTTGGTAAAGATAGAAAAGTGTGAAAAGTTGTTAAGTAACTCTACGGACTAAAACTAGCACCTAAACAGGGGAAAGCAAAATTTGGCCAAACCATAAAGGCAAATGGCTTTAAGATAAATGAATTCGATAAATGTGGTTACACCAAAGACACTCCGTATCATAAAGTCATTATTTATTTGTATATGGATGACATGTTGATCACCAGTAAAGACATTTTTGACATAAGAGCTACAAAATGAATGCTTGAGAGAAAGTTTGATATGAAAGACCTTAGAGTATTTGATGTGATCTTAGGGATAAGAATTCATAGAACTCCATAAGGGTTGGTGATACTCCAAAATTACAACTCCCCAAAAGAGTGTAAGTGGTCGTTGTAAAATGTATAACCCAATAAAGTTTGGGGTCAAATCCCATAGGGAATAAGGTGTTAATTAAGTTATATACAAATTAATTGACATTTAAACATAAGTTTCCATGGATTTGGGGGTTTTGGTTGAAACGTTAAATGAGTAATTTCAGTCTATTCAAATCTTGTTTCAGTTTTATAACATGATAACAATAGAGAAATAGTAAACTAGGGTTACGTTCACCTTGGTGTTTTAATTCTTTTCAGCCTATAGGGTAAGTGAGTTCATACTTATAATTGTGACTTTAGAGATACTGAGATAAAATTTCCATCCAAGTGTTTCCTAACCTTCAAAGATGGATTCACTTTAACTATATCAAACTTAAAGTGATATAAATATAATGCAATTTACTCTCTAAGAGATTAATCCAGCTAAGGTACTAATCTATAATTAGAAGTTAAAAAATCTAACTTCTAATCACTATTATCTTTTCCCAATGGTAACTTCTCCATTCAAGCAAGTTATGTTTTAGGGTATATTTTCAAGTTTGCAACCATGAGAATTCATTAAAATGAAGAGAATGTAATATATTCACAATTTAAATATAAACTTAACTACCCATAACCTAGAATTAAAATTCCACCAAGGCTGCCATAACCCTAGTTATTGAGTTTTAGCCACTCATGATTAGAGAACAGATGAAAAAGCTTAGTTTCATAAATTGTAGGTTAAACTTATAATAAAGAGAAAATAAGACTTCCAAATCCTAATTCAAATCCACAAGCAATCTGTTCAACTACTCTAAAATTATTTCTTAGCTAAACTTAGGTTACAAAATCAATAACTAGTCAAAATATACCTATTCTAGTCATAAGCTAGTTATTTATATGCCCCAATAAAGTTGGGATTTAAAATTCAAACTAGGTTGCCGCATCAATGGGGATGGTTTGCCTGATGGACCCCAAAGAGGGTAACAGTTTGTTGGCTGAACCATTATTTCTTATCTAGAGAGTGTCTACCTAGTAGCAGTATGGATGGTCTCGACGATGGTCCATCGCTAGTCTGACGGTCTGTCACCCCTCTCGTCACTTACCTAAAGATTTTTATGCATTCTGCTTTGCCAGGATGGTTAGAGCGACAGTCTATCGCTGCCTCGATGGTCTGTCAGTCCGATCGTTACTCTATTCCAAAACTCTAACATTTATGTTTTGTGGCAACAGTTGGTATGACGACCTTTTCGTGCACTGTTGGTCCATCAATATTCATGTTGTATTTCTCTTAACTTAATATTCTGATATTTCATGCCTCTAAATTTAATTCATGAGAACAAACACAAAACACATTAAATAATATTGATGGTTGCTAGAAAACATGAAATTATCCTCCTTAGAGGATGAAAAATATGTCATCATAAGCCAGTACATAAATACCCTCAACTTAGGATGAGTGTTTGTCCTCATGCAACTTAGCACAATATCATGGATGCAACCAAATCATGAGATAATGAACAACTTTTGGAATTAGAAAGGACTCATACTTAAGCATGTACACCAGTTTTGTAACTTTAACTCATAGGGATCTACACTTGGCACTACACTAGCTATGTTACATACATACATATAAGATACCTAATCCAAGAATCAGTAATCACAAGTATTATATTCACATGCTCTCACCTTAAATAATTCCTTTTCAATCTTATCCATTTAATTCAAGGATTGTTATTCAAATCTCCCACTCTAACCACAGATCTCAAACAATGGATACACAAAGCAATAGGCTTGCCCTCACCATTCTACTAAGTACTATGGTTGGTTAGCAAGGATCACTAAGAACTTAATTAGGCTCATCATAAAGGCTTAGGTGTAGGTAATGAATCAATTTGGAACTATGAATCAGTCCTCCTTGCCAACATTACCCCTTTTTTAGCCAAAATTTTCACCTCACACTTCCTTCTTGGTATCATAGCAATAACAGTAGTTGTTATTGTTGTTGTTGTTATTATTATGCACATTATCCTAACACTTTTATTATTATTATTATTAATATTATTATTATTATTATTATTATTATTATGCACACACTCCTAATACTTCTAATTCAATTCAATCTTATTAAACCTTCCACACTAGCCACCCTCAACTTAGGCTATTCACTCGGGTTGAGGTGCAAATATCTAACAAATAACACTTTTAATTCAACTTACTCTCATTAAATCCTTCACACTATCCACCCTAAACTTAGGATATTGCCTTGAGTTGAGGTGCACAATATCTAATAAGGGACTAGGGAGAACGTGAACGTCTAACACTATGAGTTTTCGTTAAACCATTCTTCACTTGGTAAATCTCCCTATAGTAGCCACCCTAAACTTAGTAAATTTTCCGTAGTTGATGTGAACGATGTACAAGGAAGGACTAGGGCCAATATAGTGATTTAGCAATAGAGAAGGAAAGGTTAAAGATGTTAAATAAAAAATCTACCAGCTCAAATGAGATCAAATAGACATAAAACTAATTACATCTTTGGTCAGGCTTTTGAGGCAAAGTGGACTCATTTGAAACAATGTCTATGATCCTATCCTATTCAACCAAACATTACCTAACAAACTGAATCAAGCAAGTTCTAGTTTCATACACAAAGTAAAAGCTTACACAAAATCCTCACCCACACACTGTAGTGAAATGATACCCATGCTACTAATTTTTATATTTATGCTTAGTTTAAGAATGCTTTATTTTACCTATATATTCTAATTCCAAATGTATATCCACAATAATTAATTATTAAAAACTACGTACATGATTAAAATTTTTGAGTCTCTTTATTCTCAAGAATTCAACCAATATATTTAACTTTGTTCATTTTCTTTCACCACACATGATAGCTACAATCATAAGACAAAAATAAAAATAGAAAAAAACATAAGGACCATAGACTAACACCCTAGATATGCTAGATATCCTTGATATTAGATGAGGGAAAAGAATGCAGGAAAAAAAAACCCCATGGAGACAGAATCCCTAACCATCATAAGTACCAAGTACCCCACCACCACTAAAAGAAAAAGTGTTGTCCTCAATGCATAAATAATAATGTACAAGGGAATGGAATACACAAAATCCCTCAAGCTTAGGAGTCTGGAAAATCATGTAAGGACTCACTGGTCTCAGTAATAGTAGTTGTGACCCGAGCGGTGGTCGGGGTGCTCAAAACATGACCCTTTTCAGAAACTGGGATGGGTACTTGTAACACCAATGGCATGTGTCCACTCCATGTGATGATCGGGTCGACACACTAACAACCTCATCCACAACTCTTTTATTTCTTACTTCCTTATTTTTCTTTGATTCTTTGAACACTTTACATATCACTCTTTCTTTAATAGTCTCATCTGGATGCCTTCTCTTTCTTTATAATCTCTTTTCACTACCTTCACTTATAGCCTTGACTTTATCTTTCAAGAGATAGAGCATCAAATCAATAATATCCTCATCTTTATCTGCCTCCATAATCATTAGGTTAAAAATGCCTAAAATAGGTTACCTTTTTAATTTAGCTATATCTGTATGTGCCTACTTCTACTTTGTAGTGAACCTAGCTAGATTGGAACCGATAGTTCTCACAATCTATTCTTCACTCATTCTTCCATGTCATCCATTCACAGATACAGGTTCTTATATAGTTTCAAATCCTCCACTACAACTTTATCCATAAATAGCTTAAACTCCTTTGCCCATGCATTCAACTATTGTTCAAAATTCTTCTAAGCCTTAACATTTTTCACAAAATTTTCTAAGGTAATCCTATAATCTAAATAAATTTGCAGCATAGATATTGTGTCTGCAGTCTCAACAGTGGAAGGTGTAGGTATCAACCTTGATTCTGTAAAAGTGCTCGATAAAACATTAGCAGCAAGAGGTAATGGCACACTTGGAGGGATTTTAGATTATTCTAGAGTAGCTCTAGACTAAGGGCTAAAAGCTGGTGGCCTATGCACCCTCATTTCAAATCTCTTTTCATCTTTAGTCTTTTTAATATCCTATCTCTTGGAAGCTCTAATCTTATTTTCAACCCTATGGATAACTGGTATCTTTGCTAGTTTAAATAATTTCCTAATCAGACAGGGAAATGGAAGAGAACTAGCAGTTTTATGTTCCCAAACAAACATCTCATATATAATAATTTGGACAAAATTTATTATCAGTCTCTCAAGTAATCTTTCCACCAACACAGCTCATTATGGATCCAAATTCACATCTCCCCAGTAGCCATCAGCCTTTTAGTCTAACTATAGCCCTAAAAAACTTAGCCTTAAAGCTCAATGACTATTTGGTAATTCACTCTTTGTTTCATAGCCACAGTGGATCCCCATTGTCATTCAATCCTATTGCTAACCATGACCTCTGGGTAGATGCATTAGTCATATGATGCTCAAGCTCTCTGTGAATATAGGAGCGGTGTAGAGCTAACTAAAAAGAATTTCATTGATTGTATCCTCAAAAATATCCATTATTACTCCTCTAATCGATATTTACATTATATTACGCATTTCAACAACTTTTTTCCCCTTTGGGCACTCTTTCTCAAGGACCATTAAAAATTAGCGAATACCTATCAAACAATGGTAGGGTAATAAAAACCCAAATGTATGCTTTATCTATGAAAATCATAGGCATTGAACTTCATCTCAATATATGGGTACTCAGATAACTCAAAAGTCATGATCTAATATTATTCCATAATTGTCTTCTTTATGCTTCTACTTTATGTAGGTTGGAGAACTTAATAATAATGTTTCTTTGCACCATCAACTTTCTACCTAAAAGTCTTACAAACTTTAGGATCATTTATACAGACTATGTCACCTTCATCTTCTTTAGAATATTTTTAGGGTTGTTTGCATTTTCATATTTACATTCCTCATTTGGGCTTGTGCTATATATTCCATTGCTCTTTCCCTCACCACTAACCTCCATATCTGATGAATTCTCTTTATAATCAAATTGGGAGGTAGGTAACTGATTCTTCTTGCTTTGGCATGTATGGTACGCTGGGGCCTCATATTACCCTCAGGTTTATTCCTTAGTATTAAAGTTGTTGTATCTCGGGTTGGCTGAGACCTTCCCCCGCCTCTCCTCAAATGTAGTATCGATGTCATATTCCTAAGAAAGGAAATAGATCAAAATAGTGTTAAGAGTTAAGAAATAAAAGAACAATATAGATCCAAATACTATTTTACACTGACAGAGAAGTCGATGGTCTATTAATTATGCAATGGATCATCAGCCTCTTCATTACCTCTAATCCAGAAATGTCAACAACCAAAAATAGTTCCCTAATGGGTCTTCACATGGCTGGTGGTTTATTAGGTGAACCATCACCATTATCCAGATTGTTTAAGGAGTAATCCAAGTTGGGTGACAATTCAAGCGATGGTCTGTGAAATACCCCAATCTTTGGCCCTTGCAAAACTTTCTAAGCCCTAAACATTCTGCGCTACATATACAACACGTATGGTGTAGATATAGTTTGAATTCCTTCATCATATATTGGCTAGTTTCAAATTGGACAAGTTCTGTTCTTGGTATGAGAAGGCATCATACGAGGCCTATATTAGGGTACGAGAAGTATAGTGCTAAATCGTATGATGTCCAAAGTCTAGCATAGAGGATTCTACTTAGGGTACGGTTTAAGGGTACTTGTTGTATGGTATGGGTACAGGAGTTATATGATGGACAAAATATGGTGTCCACCATTCTGTCTAGGGTACGAGTGGTGGGTACCACTTATTTGTAGTGTGTACTAGTTTGGGGGGGAGGGGTCGTACCCTCATGCACATATTTTCAGCTTTTAAGCTAAGGGTATTTCAAACACTTACCACCCCAAGACCTTAAGAACACACATCTTATAACACTATTTGTTCCCTTATTTTTTACTTAGAAAGATCAAAACACTCTTAAAATCCTCTCTAAACTCTCTCTTGAAGATTGGGCTTGGGTTTCTACATGGTGTTCATCTAGAGGCTCAAGAGTTAATTCTTTCCATATATCTTCATGAATAAGGCATGTGACTATTTACTCATTATTTGTTCATAAAAATTATATATTTAAAGCTTTGTTTATAACTTGTCAAAGGTGGTTTTGAAAACCAAAAGTTGAGGGGTTTATTTTCTGTTGTTGAGTATTTTTTACTCTTGGTTTAAATTATGAATATATATTTTTAATGATGGTTTTGTACATATGGAGTCTTGGTAATTGTGGATTAACAATTGGTTCATGGTTAATCCAAAATTGTATGGTTTTTACTTTGGTTTTAGTCTTGGTAAGGGTATGCCCTTAATGTGTTTATGAAGATGTCTAAGAGAACAAAATAGTCATTTGATGAATTGTGTTTTCAACTAATTCTTGGTATAATAATGGTAATGAAGGATGAATGATAGGTCTTGATAAACATATATTGAATTGAAATATGTTTTGAACTAAGGCATTGACCTAATAATGTAAATGATTGGTAAATTGTTTCATGAGAGGCCTTTTTGGCCATAAGTTGAATTGAATGGTAACCTTTGTGGTTTAAATGGCTAAATGTGTTAAAGTCCCTAAATGTTGAATTTAATAGAAGGCTTTTTATTGAAATGGGTTCGAGTCCCAAATTCGAGTGATGATGGTTATGGCATGTTATACGCTTACAAGTGGGGGTTGGTATGACGATACCAACAAGATTCCTTGGGTAAGTAAGTGGAATAATTATTGTGTGCATTTTTAAATGATGTTTTAAATTGGTCCTTAAAGTGGGATTTTTAGCCAAACCATAAAAGTGGAGTCCAAAGGACTAACGCTGGAAACCGTGCTAGCCGGTGTGGGTGTCTATATGACCGAGATGTTTGAGTCCCTCGAACGGATCTAGTTATTGCATTACATGACATAGGTTCTTATAAATATGCCCCTAAAAAGCTGGATCTTGATTTAAAAATTAAAATCACACCTCCTGTGTAAGCCCCTGCAAACCCTAAGCTTAACTCAATCTCTTAGAGTTTGTTAAGGAGTCCTAGACTTAGAAAATTTTAGCAAAGTATTCAGACTTAGAGTTATTTTAGACTTCGTAGGTTGGAGACTCTATTTCATGACCCTTATGACCTTAAAGTGATGATTTTTAGGTTGAATCATGATCAAGAATGTCAGTAGGTGTTCTCGAACAAGTTTTGAATTTTTCAGACCTCGTTTTAAACACATCTGAAAGCTCAAACCAGTGGATCAAAGAGATCTCGATGCACCACATTTCCCATCGCGTCGATGAATATTTTTCTCCATCTCCCAGTGCAAATTCCAGTGAACCAACATGGACTCAATGTTGCGTGTTGGATATTTTGTCGATGCCAATGATGCGCTGCATTGGTTTGCGCATTGCTAGTCCAGGGTTTAGTACTTAAAACCCGTATCCAGAGGGCTAAATGGGTCTTTTCCCATCTTATATCAACCTCAAAAACATGTAATTAAGACGACAAAAAGGTAAAATTTACTCATTTTCTCTAGAATTTTCAAGAATAAACTTTAGTTCATCACATTCAAGAATCCAAGTTCCAAGAAAATCCATCAATCTTTCAGAATTTAAGCTTTAAGGTATGTCAAGTGTTCATCCAAGGGTCCCTTCAACCCATGGAGTCCAAGAAACTCTTTTAAAATTTAAGTAAATTGGTTTCATGACTTCTATGATTTGGATTCAAGTGTATTCATGATTATAATATTGATTGGGTTTCTATACCATGATTAACTATAAGATTTATGTAAAAACAATCATTATGCAGGTAGTATCATGTGAATTTATGTTAAAGGCATTAAATTGTTATACTTATGTGTTGATTAGTACTATGTGCATATACAATGCCTTCCAAGTGATTGATGAGTTGTTCATGTGAATTAAATAGTGGGATTATATCATGTTAGCATGTATATTAGTTCATGCCATTTAAGTGATTGATAAAAATGCCACTATAGATGCATTATGAACAAGTGTACATTTCTATGCTATGCAAGGTCATGCAATGTTTTACTTTTTATGCTTTTAAAGTTTATTCTATGCTTTATATTTCATGCTATCGAGTCCTGAGGGTATTCAATACTCAAAATTCTAGATGCTTACCTAAAGCTATAGTTGTTACAAAATAGTCTCAATACTGTCATGATCAGTAGTATTCAGTTAATACAAAATTTAGTATATTCAGCCAGACAACCGAACTCAGTAAACTCAGTCCAGTTCAGTCAGTTAACACGATCAGTATAGTTCAGTCCAGCCTAGTACAGTATAGAAATCAGTTCAGTGTCTATTCAGTTGGGAGTAGGATTCAACATCGAGTAAACCCAAGGAGGGGGACTCACCTATAGTAGAGGGTGTGATCCTTAGAAGTAGTCCTTGTATTCCTAAACTACGTAGCCAGGGTAGGTTGAGACATTAACCTAGCAGTTGAGGATTGATGAGGTGTTCAACATGCCAGTTGAGGGTACCACTATTTTCATACAGAGCACCTGCCAGATGAGGGTGACTCTTCAGTTTCTCTTTACCTTTGGCATGGTACTGACACCCTTCCAGCTGGGGTTAAAGTTTTGACCCTAATTAGTTCAGAGAGAGGTATGTCGGTTAGATGATTACCTCTCATAGTCTCAGTTTCAGTCTTCAGAAGGGAACTCAGTTCAGTTCTACATAAATCAGGACTGTCAGACACAGTCACTCAATTTAGTATTGAACTCAGAATAGTTCCACAGAATCAGGACTTTCAGGTACAATCACTTAGTTAAAAGTAATACCATATTAGTGAACTCAGATATCAGTAAACCAGTGATTCAGAACTCAGTATCCAGTGTTATCATGACCTTATTTACAGTTTATGTATCCATGCATGTACTCTTATTCAGTTATGTTCATGTTATTCAGTCAGCTATTATTCATGCATATGAACCCACGCATGTCGTCCTACCTCACTTAGCATTCCAGTACATTCAAAGTACTGACGCATACCTTTCTTTTGCACTATGATGGCTTATATCATAGGTTCAGGCGCACGGGCTCTCGATCATACTTAGCAGCCCAATCCATCAACAGTAGACTAGTGGTGAGACCTCATTATTCAAGGATAGATTTATTATTATTGTATTTCAGTACTCAGTTTTTTCAATAGTCGGAGTTAGTTGGGGACTTTTCCCATTAACATCTTTTTCAGACAGTAGAGGCTTTTCAGACTAGAGTATTTTTAGACAGATGTTTAGTTTCAATATTTAATTTAGATTTGAACCTTATGGCAAGTTTCTGCTTAATTTCTGCATAATTACAGTATTACTATTCAGTTATTGCAGTAGGTATCAGTCATGGGTTAGCTTGTGGTCCTTAGGAATTATGAGCACAGTATACCATCTGGGGTACAGACTCGGGGCATTACAAACATGGTATAAGAGCCTAAGGTTTAATAGAGTCTTAGGATATCTAAAAATCATATCTAGTAGAGTCTTGTGTATGGGTGTGTAGCGCGCTACACTTATGGACAGGACGCTATTAGATGTTTTAGGAAAAGTTTCCCTTCTTTTAGTATTCATGTCATGTGAGTAAGCATGAGCTTAAGATAAAATCTCAGTCTAATCCGTTCTCTCCTTTTTATTTTATAGAACATGCCTTATAAAAAGACTAATGAAAGGAGAATCAAAAATCAGTCAGCACCTCAGCCCGTTTAGGAAGATCCCCTGGACAAACATGTTTCCTACGCTGAATTTAGAGAAGCTTTCATCACCCTAGCTCATTCTGTGGAAGCCTAAAATAAATGCCCAGCTGCCGTTCAGGACAACCCTATGGCTAATACTACTATAGCTAGGATTTAGGACTTCACCTGAATTAATCCTTCATCTTTTACTGGGTCTAAGTCAGATGAGGACCCTCAGGAATTTCTTGATCAGGTGCAGAAAGTTATAGATATTATAGGGGTGACTTCTTTTAAGATTGCTGAGTTGGCCGCATATCAATTGCAGGATATGGCCCACTCATGGTTTAAATAGTGGAAAGCATAAAGGGTCACAAATATAGGGCCCATAGAGTGAGAGAAGTTTACCACTACTTTTCTGGATAGGTTCTTCCCATTAGAGTTGAGGGAAACGAAGGTTTTCAAATTTATTAACCTGAAGCAGGAAAACATAATAGTGAAATAGTATTCTCTCATGTTTACTCAATTAGCTAGATACACTCCTTATGTGGTGGCAGATAGAGGGTCCAGGATGAGTAAGTTTGTGTCTAGGGTTTCTAGCACTGTGGTCAAGGAGTGTAGGATAGCAATGCTGATTAAGAAGATAGATATATCCAGGCTAATGGTCCACGCTCAGTAGATAGAGGAACCTGGGAATAGGGAGAAGGAGAGAGAGAGAAAGAGAGTGAGAACAGGTAGTTTCAACTTTGCTCAACCTAAGTCAGAGGGTGGGAATCTTTCTCAGTTCCGTCCAAAATCCTCAGTTCCAGCTTTATCCTCATCCAGTGCTGAAATTCAAAGACGGCAACATAGACAGAGCGCCAGGCCCTAAGCCTCAGGGTAGTGTCAGCAACGCCCAAACCAATCCCCTTTCTAAGAAATATGGCAGAAACCACCAAGGTATCTACATGTATGGTAGTGATATGTGTTTTGGGTGTGGCAAGCCAGGTCACAAAGTCAGAGGTTGTGCCCAGTCAGGTTTCTAAAGTCAAAATAACCGTCCCTCATCTAAGTTCAATTGCCCAAATCAGCAGGGTGCCTCTTCCAGTGCCACCAGTGGGCAGCACCCAAACAAACTCTATGTACTTCAGTCCTAACATGATCAGGAAATTTCTCCTGATGTGATCATTGGTATGTTACAATTTAATCAGTTACATGTTTATGCTTTGCTAGATCAAGGAGCTTCTTTATCCTTTGTAACTTAATATATAGCTATCAACTTCAGAGCCAGTCCTAAAATCCTAGCAAAGCCTTTCTTAGTCTCTACTATAGTGGGTAAATCCATCATAGCCCGACGGGTATTCAGGAACTATTTGATTATGATATCATAAAAAGTTACTTCAACAGACTTAGTAGAATTAGAAATGACTGATTTTGATGTCATTCTTGATATGTATTGGCTTCATTCCTTCTATGACTCAGTTGACTATAGAAATAGAATTTTCCAGTTTCAGTTTCCGAATGAGCCCATCCTAGAGTGGAGATATAGTACTTCAACACTTAGGGGTCAACTTATTTCCTACCTTAGAGAAAGGAAAATGATATCTAAGGGATGTGTCTACCATCTATTTTGAGTCTAAGACTCTAGATCAGAAACCCCTACTCTTGACTCAGTATTAGTAGCATGTGAATTCCTAGACGTGTTTACCGAAGATATTCCTTGAGTTCCTCCCGAAAGGGAAATCCACATTAGAATAAAACTTTTTCCAGACACTTAGCCTATATATATTCCGCCATATTGAATGGCTCCAACAAAACTCAAGGAATTAAAAGAACAGTTGAAAGATGGTGCACCAGTTCTATTCATGCATAAGAAAGATGGTTCTCTCAAAATATGTATAGACTACCATCAAATAAATAAAGTCATGGTCAAGAACAAGTATCCACTTCCCAGAATCAATGACCTATTTGACCAAATTTAGGGTGCCAGTTACTTTTCTAAGATAGACCTTAGATCAGGCTATCATCATCTTAGAGTCAAAGAATGTGACATTCTGAAAACAACTTTCAGAACTCAGTAAGGTCACTTTGAATTCTTAGTCATATACTTTGGTCTTACCAATTCCCCAGCAGCTTTCATGGATTTGATGAACCGTGTTCTTAAGCAGTATTTGAACATGTTTGTCATAGTCTTCATAGATGACATTCTTGTCTACTCCCACAGTGGGCATGATTATGCAGACCATCTCAGAATAGTATTATAGACTCTCAAAATCCATCAGCTATTTTCCAAATTTAGTAAGTGAAAATTTTGGCTAAGATCAGTAGTTTTCCTCGACCATATCATTTCCGGTGAAGGCATTAGATTTGATCCCCAAAAGATCAAAGAAGTGAGAAACTAGCTCAGACCTATCTCTCTATGAGATATCTAGGGTTTCTTAAGTTTGGCTGGCTATTACTGATGATTTGTTGAGGATTTTTTGTCTATTACATCCCCTATGTCCAGATTGACTCAAAAGAATGTCAAATTCTAGTGGACAAGTTCCTGTGAGTAGAGTTTTTAGGAGTTGAAGACTCGACTCACTACAACTCTAGTTTTGACCCTACTAGATGGTTCAGATGGCTTTATTGTGTATTTTGATGCTTCCAGAGTTGGTTTGGGGTGTGTTCTGATGCTGAGAGGTAAGGTTATAGTCTATTCCTCTAGACAGCTTAAGCCCCATGAAAATAACTATCCAACTCATGATCTTGAGTTAGAAATAATAATATTTGCCTTAAAAATTTGGAGGCACTATATATATGGACTGCACATTGATGTGTTCACTGACCATAAGAGCCTGCAGTATGTATAGTCTAAAAAATACCTAAATCACCATTAGAGAAGGTGGTTGGAGTTGTTGAAAGACTATGACATGAGCGTCCTGTATCATCCGGGTAAAGCCAATGTAGTGGCTGATGCTCTTAGTAGGATGTCTATGGGTAGTGTTGCTCATGTAGAGGATGGTAAGAAGAAGTTATATCAGAAAGTTCATCAGCATGCTAGACTAAGTGATCACTTAGTCGATTAAGTAGAAGGTAATGTACGGGTACAGAGTAGTTCAGAATCATCCCTGGTTTTCAAAGTGAAGGAAAGGCAAGATAGGGATCCCAGTCTAGCTAAGTTGAAAGAATCAATCAAAGATCATAAGGTAGAAGTTTTCTCCTAAGGGGGAGATGGTGAGTTGTTCTTCCAGGGTCGGCTATATGTGCTAGGTATAAATGATCTAAGATAGTGAATTCTAGCAGAAGCACATGGTGCGCGCTACTCTATTTATCTAGGGGACACTAATATGTACCATGATTTATGGGAGATCTATTGGTGGCGTGGGTTGAAGAGAGACATTGTAGAGTTTGTGGCTAAGTTCTCAATATATCAGCAGGTTAAGATTGGGCATCAAAATCGAAGTGGGTCTATGCAGGAGTTCCATATTCCTACCTGGACATGGGAAGAAGTGAACATGGACTTTGTGATGGGTTTGCCTTGTACTCGTCGTCAGCAAGATTCAGTTTGGGTCAATGTAGACAGGATGACCAAATTAGCTCATTTCCTACCAGTCCATACCTCTTTTCCAGCTGAGGACTATGCCAAGCTCTATGTCAGAGAGTTGGTCAGATTACACAGAGTTCCATCATCCATTATCTCAAATAAAGGTACGCAGTTCACCTCTTAGTTCTGGAAAGCCTTAAAAAAAGGTCTTGGTACTCAAGTCCACCTCTGTATAACCTTTCACCCTCAGACAGATGGTTAAGCAGAAAGGACCATTCAGACTTTATAGGTTTTTTTGCGAACGTGTGAGATAGACTTTAAAGGTGGTTGGGATTATCACTTACCTTTGATTGAGTTCGCATATAACAACAACTATCATTCTAGAATTCAGATGGATCCGTTTGAGGAGATCTATGAGAGTAGATGTAGGTCACCCATTGGTTTGTTTGAAGTGGGAGAGGCCATAATGGTAGGGCTTGACTTGGTGTTTGACACCTTAGAGAAGGTTCAGTTGATCAAGGAAAAGTTTAAGACAACTCAGAGCCGACAGAAATCATACACAGATGTGCGGAGAAAGGATATTGAGTTTGAGATTAGTGATTATGTGTATTTGAAAATATCTTCTATGAAAAAAGTGAAGAGGTTTGGAAAGAAGGGGAAGCTCAGTCCCCGATATATTGGTCCTTACCAAATTCTTAGCCATTTTGGAAAAGTAGCTTACGAGCTTGAGTTACCTTCAGACATAGCTTCAGTGCATCCAATGTTCTATGTCTCCTTGCTAATAAAATTCATAGGTGACCCAGTAGTTATAGTCCATGCAGGGAGTATAGACTTTCAAAACAGTCTCTCTTATGAGGAAATTCCAGTCGAAATCCTTGATTATTAGATTCACAGACTGAGGAACAAAGAGGTCCCTCTAGTCGAAGTTTTTTGGCGGAATCATTCCGTTGAGGGAGCTACTCAGGAAGCATAGGCATACATTTGGACCAAGTATCTTTACCTCTTCTCTGCAAACTTAGACTCAGCCCAAGGTAACAGTTCTCTTTAAACTTACTCGGTTTCATTCTCAGATTTTCTTTATAAACTTGGTATCAGTTACCATTGCATATCATGTCATACATTCATGAGTCCGTTTTGTTAGATATTCATGCATCCGATATGCATGTTCAGTATAAAAGACTCATCTTATCAACAATCCCAACTATGTACTCATGCATCAGATGTGCATGTTTAGTATGAAATTTTAGCATATCAGTAGTGTCAGTCATGAAATCATGTTCCAGTTGTGCATGTCCTGTATGTAAATTCAGTCTATCAGTATTCTTAGCTCAGTCAGCCTCATTCGAGGATGAATATTCCAAAGGGAGAGATATTGTAAGACCCCGCAAAATCCTAATCTTAACTCAGTCCCTTAGAGCTTGTTAAAGGGTCCCAAACTTAGAAAATTTTAGCTAAGTATTCAGACTTAGTGTTATTGTATCCTTCGTAGGTTGGAGACTCTATTTAACGACCCTCATGACCTTTAAGTGATAATTTTTAGGTTGAATCAAGATCAATAATGTCATTAGGTATTCTCAAAAAAGTTTTGGATTTTTTGGACTTCGTTTGAAACATATTTGAAAGCTCAAACCAGTGGATCGACACTATCTCGACGCGCTGCGTTACCCATCGCATCGATGAATATTTCCTCCATCTCCTAGTGATAATTCCAGTGAAATGACATGGACTTGATGCAGCGCATTGGCCATCACATCGATGGCAATGATGTGGTGTGTCGGTATGCGCATCACTAGTCCAGTTTTCAGTAATTAAAACCCGCGTCCAGAGGGGTAAATGGGTCTTTTCACATCTAATATCATCCCCTAAAAAATGTAATTAATCCATCCAAAAGGCAAAATTTACTCATTCTCTCTAGACTCTTTCAATAACAAACCCTAGTTCATCACATTGAAGAATTCATGTTCTAAGGAAATCCATCAATCTTTCATAATTCAAGCTTTAAGGTATGTGAAGTGTTCATCCAAGGGTCCCTTCCACCCTTGGAGTCCAAGAAACTCTTTTAAACTTTAAGTAAATTGATTTCATGACTTCCATGATTTGGATTCAAGTTTATTCATGATTATAATATTGATTGGGTTTCTATACCATGATTAAGTGCAAGATTTATGTAAAAACAATCATTATGCAGGTAGTATCATGTGAATTTATGTTAAAGCCTTGCAATTGTGATGCTCATGTGTTTATTAGTGCTATGTGCATATACAATGCCTTCCAAGTGTTTGATGAGTTGTTCATGTGAATTAAATAGTGGGATTATATCATGTTAGCATGTATATTAGTTCATGATATTCAAGTGTTTGATAAAATGCCTCTATAGATGCATTATGAACAAGTGTACATTTCTATGCTATGCAAGGTCATGTGATGCTTTACTTTTTATGCTTTTAAAGTTTATGCTATGCTTTACTTTTCATGCTATCAAGTCCTTGGGGTATTCAATACCCGAACATTTTGATGCTTACCTAGAGCTAGAGTAGTTACAGAATAGTCTCAGTTGTGTCACGATCAGTAGTATTCAGTCATTACTGAACTCAGTATTTTCAGCCAAATAAAAAAATGCAGTAAACTCAGTCCAGTTCAGTCAGTTAACACAATTAGTACAATTAAGTCCATCCTAGTACAATATAGAAATCAGTTCAATATCTATTCAATTGGAAATAGGATTCAACACCGAGTGAGCCCAAGGATAGGGACTCACCTGCCAGTAGAGGGTGTGGTCCTTAGAAGCATTCCTTGTATTCCAGAACTACATAGCCAATGTAGGTTGAGACATTAATTTGCCAGTTTAGGGTTGATGAGGTGTTCTCGTATAGAGAACCTACAAAATAAGGATAAATCTTTTGTCTTTACCCTTGGCACGGTACTAATACCCTTCCAGCTGAGGTTACAGATTGGACCCCAATCTATTCAGAGAGGGGCATGTCAGTTAGATGATTACCTCCCACAGTCTCAGTTTAAGTGTTCAGAATGGAACTCAGTTCAGTTCTACAAAAATTAGGTTTGTTAGACATAGTCACTCAGTTTAGTACAGAACTCAGAATAGTTCCACAGAATCAGGACTGTCAGGTACAGTCAATTAGTTAATAGTAATACTATATCAGTGAACTCAGATATCAGTAAACGAATAATTCAGAACTCAATATCCAGTGTTATCAGGATCTCATTTATAGTTTACATATCCATTCATGTACTTTCATTTAGTTATGTTCATGTTATTCAGTCAACTATTATTCATGCATATGAACCCACTTATGTCAGCCTACCTCACTTAGCATACCAGTACATTCAAAGTACTAAAACATAGCTTTATTTTGTGCTTTGATGTCTTATATCATAGGTTCAGACGCACGGGATCCCAATCAGCATTAGAAGTCCAATCCTTCAGCAGCAAACTAGTGGTAAGTCCTTATTGTTCGAGGATAGATTTCTTATTACCGTATTTCAGTACTCAGTTTATTTTAGTAGTCAGAGTTAGTTGGGGACTTGTCCCATCAACTCCTTGTTTAGACAGTAGAGGCTTTTCAAACAGATATTCAGTTTCAATATTTATTTTAGATTTGAACCTTATGGTAAGTTTTATCCTAATTTCTGTATAATTATAGTATTGCTATTCAATTATTGTAGTAGGTACCAGTCATGGGTTAGCTTGTGGTCCTTCGGTATTATGAGCACCATGTACCATCCGGGGTACAGATTTGGGGCGTTACATCCTGCAAAACCCTCCATTGAGGAGCCATCGGTATTAGAATTGAAAGACCTATCACCTCATTTGAAGTATGCATTCTTGGGGGCCAATAATACACTATCAGTGATTATTGCATCATTTTTGGTAGGATCACAAGTGGAAACTTTCATATCAGTGTTGCAAAAATTTAAGAGAGCTATTGGGTGGACCATTACAGACATTGTGGGGATTCCACTATTTATATGTACACACAAGATACAGCTTGAGCTGAATAACATTCCCAGTATTTAACATCAGAGGCAACTAAACCCTCCTATATAGAAGGTGGTGAAAAAAGAAATAAAGAAGTGGTTAGATACTGGAGTGGTTTTCCTTATTACAGATAATAAGTGGGTAAGCCCGATTTGATGCGTGCTGAAAAAGGGGAAATCACGGTGGTTCCAAATGAAAAAATGAATTAGTACCCATGAGGCCAATGATCGATTGGAGAGTATACATGGATTAAAGAAAGATGAACACTTGGACATAGAAGGACTATTTCTCTATGCCTTTCATGGATTAGATGCTAGATAGACTAGCACGTAGGGGTTGGTATTATTTTCTTAAAGGATACTCAGGTTACTATTAAATCATGATTGATCCTGAGGACCAAGAGAAGACAAGACTACATTCACTTTTCCCTATAGAACCTTTGCATTCAAGAGAATACCAATCAGGTTATGTAATAAGCCTACCACTTTTCAAAAATGCATGATGTACATATTCTCTGATATGGTGGAGTACATGATCAAAGTATTCATTGATGACTTTTGAGTGGTTGGGGACTCATTCTATAATTGTTTATCCCATTTGGCTAGTACACTGTAGAGATGTTAAAAGTTCAGTTTGGTGCTGAATTCAAAAAAATGTAACTTCATTATGAAAGAAGGTATACTACTATGGAACAATATCTCCAAAAATGGTATTGAAGAGGACAAATCTAAGATTGAGGGGATTGAAAAATTATCACCGCCAGTGTTAGGTAGTGGTTTACGAAGTATTCTGGTCCATGTAGGCTTTTATAGGAGGTTCATCAAGGACTTCTCTCAAATTGAAAATCCTCTATGCAAACTTTTAGAGAAAGAGGTTAAATTTGTGTTTGATGATGCTTGTCTCAAGTATATCAAATGCTTGAAAGAATGGTTGATCGTGGCTCCTATTATTGTGTTCCATTACTTGTTTGTACTTTTTGAGGTCATGTGTGATGAAAGTGTAGTGGCCTTGGGTGCTGTCTTAGAAAAAGAAGAGAAAAGATCTTGCACACCATCTATTATGCCAGTAAGGCTTTAAACCCCCCACAAAAAAAATATACAGTTACAGAGCAAGATTTACTTGCGGTGGTTTTTGCCTTTGAAAAATTTTGGTCTTATTTGATTGGGACTAAGGTCACAGTTCACACTGACCATGCAGCCTTGAGGTACTTGATATCTAAATAATATGCAAAACCCAGATTGATTTTTTGGGTTCTATTGCTATATGAGTTTGATTTTGAAGTAAAAGACCAGAAAAGGAAGAAAAATCAAGTTGCGGATCACTTGTCTAGGCTTGAGGATATGAAAATGCAAAAACTACTGGATAATCTTGAGATAGATGTTTCTTTTCCAGTTGAGAAAGTCTTAGCGGTATATTAAGACTTAATCCCCTAGTATTTTTAATTTTGCCAACTATTTGTCAGGCGGTCTTGTCCCAGAAGATCTATTCTTTCAACAACAAAGAAGATTCATGCATGAGGCGAGGAAGTACTTTTGGGATGAGCCGTATCTATTTAGGATCTATTCTAATGGCATGATTCGCAGAAGTATCCTAGAGTTGGGGATGATGAGCATTCAAGAAGCTTGTCATTCATTACCCATTGGGGGTCACCATAGCGGTATTTTCACAACCCAAAAAATCTGCAGTGTGGGTTTTACTGGCCAACGATTTACAAGGATGCCCATGATTTTGCACAAGCCTGTGACCAATGTAGCGTCAAGGAAATATTTTGTGGCGCCATGAACTATCCATGACACCTATTCTAGAGTTGGAGTTGTTTGATATTTCGGGAATTGATTTTGTGGGCCCATTCGTGAGATCCTATGGCATGAGATATATTCTTATAGCGCTTGACTTGCACTTCAAGAAAATGAAGGTAGAAGTGTTACCGCATTTTCCAAACAAATATCTTTTATTAAAAGGCACTACACGTGCAATTATATGTAATGGCGGATCCCACTTTTGCAACTGTCTATTTAAAGCCCTTCTTGATAGATAGGTGTAATTCATAAGGTGACAACACCTTACAATCCTCAGACAAGCAAGCAAGTTGAGGTCTCCAATAAAGAGATAAAGTCCATATTTGCAAGAACTGTGAATGCCAATAGGACTGAATGGTCTATAAAATTAGATAATGCATTGTGGGCCTACCGGACAGCCTATAAGACCCCCATTGGTGCCTCCCCATATCAGATCGTGTATGGAAAGGTATGCGATTTACCGGTTAAGATTAAGCATAAGGCAGTATGGGCATTGAAAAGGCTAAATTTTGAGTAGCGTGATGCAACACATGTGAGGTTAGGCAAAGTGAATGAGTTAGATGAATTCTGACTCTGTTCTTATGAGAGATTGTCCATATATAATGAAAGAATGAAGTTGTATCATGAAAATAAAATCGATGAAAGAGTATTCGAACCCGATTATTTGGTCTTGTTGTATAATTCAAGACTCCGCTTATTTCCAGGCAAGCTGAAATCTAGGTGGACTGGACCATTCACTGTAGTTAGGGTATTACCACAGGGTGCTATAGACATAAAGCGTGAAGGTAAAATCCTGTTCAAGGTAAGTGGACAGCGAGTAGAGCACTACACAGGAAACATGGAGGAAGTAAAAGTTTGTGTTAATATAGACCTTGGAAAAGTCTGAGTAGCCAAGGGAACTGAGTCGTGCCGCGATAGTAAATCAGGCGGTTCTTGGGAGGAAACCCAAGGTACATGAATGCTTATAGTGTCCATTGTATGTCCTCATTCCCTCTGTTTTATATTATTTTAGCCTATCGGGGACAGTGCACAGTTTTTAGTTAGGGGTGGGGCATACCATAGCCGCCGCGGGTTTTTGTTTCCCTACTTCTTTTCTTGTGGGCTACGGTACAATTGTAGAACCAGCATTTTGACACAATCAAAACCAGGGCCTTGTCATAATGGGCATCTCATGACCAATAAGGATCAGAGATCACCCTCGATACCCAATCCAACAAACTAATAATCCACAATTAAATAACCAAATCCATATCCATTCAAAAACATACCCAAGTCAACAATTTATCCATACAAATCCTCTAAAAAATAAGAATATCCGGTTGGGACATGCCCCAGATCATAACCAAAACAAATATCTAAGTCTAAACCAATAAATACAAAAGAAACTCAAAGAAGAAAATGGAGCCTTCCAAAGTTTAGAAGCTCACCACTTCATGTCAACATAAGTTGTCCCCAAATCTAAGTCACTGAATATGAGTTGAGATAGTATGACCAACACCTAAATCACTGGGGGATACAGTGTCTGAGGATGGTTAGCGGTTGGAGCTTCAGAATGTAATTCAAGGATAAGGATAAAATAATGCCAACAGTTCAAAAACAATCATCCAATGCACATAACCAATGCAATACATATATATATATACATATATACCATGTCGGGATAGGGAACAAGATTAGCATAAGATTTGAAAGCATTAACTTGGACTGTGTAGCATAACTATCATATAACAAGGCATCCACGAGCTATATAGGCCCAACTCTCCTCTATCTTGAAGGGCCCCAGTGTGTGTAGTCGCATGAACTAGAGAATATCCATATTCGTATATTAGATTTTGGGGGACTCGAACCTCCCAACGTATTCAAGGTGACTTAGCACTAATGTATACAATATGGGGTTCTTAAACCTCCCATTCATATAGTCACTCGGGGGACTCAAACCTCCCGGTCATATAGACACCCGCACTGACTAGCACAATTTCTAGTATTAGTCCTTTCGACTCCACTTTCATGGCCTGGCTACTCATCCTACTTTAAATTCTAATTTTAAACCATCATTTCATATACACAATCCTTAAGCCAATTACTTACCAAAGGCACTTCATTGGTATCATCATAAAAACATCACTTGCAAGCGTACAAGATGCCATTACCATTTTCAATCAACTAATCATTCATTTGACTTTAGGATTCGAACCCATTGTCTAACAAAGACACTAATTCAATTCAATGTTTAGGGACTCAAACCCATTATCTAATAAAGACATAAATCAATTTAATGCTTAAGAACTCAAACCTGTTTATCTAGTTAAACCATAAAGGTTACCATTTAAATCATTACATGCCCTACAAGGCCTTTACAAAACTATTTACCAATCTTTCATATTCATTAGGACAAGGCCTTAGTTCAAAACACCATTCAACATGTGACTAGTTTATTCTCTTAGGTATTTTCACAAAAACTTTGAGGGCATACCATTACCACGACCAAAGCCAAAGTAAAATCCATCAAGTTTAGGGTGAACTATTATCCAATTGTTAAACCACAATTACCAAGCACTCAAATGTGCAAAACCATCCTTAAAACATGTATAAACACAATTAAAACCAAGAGTAAACAATACTGAACAATATGCAATAAAACCTTAAACATTTGTTTTCAAAACAACATTAATGAATCATAGAAAAAGTTTTAAATACATGATTTTCATGAACTAACAATGCAGGAAGAGTTACATGCCTTATTCAAGAAGATTCACGGAAAGAACTTGACTCTTAAGCCTCAAGATGAACACCCTAGCCCCAATTTTCTTAAGAGAGTTTAGAGATAGTTTTAGAAGTATTTTGATCTTTCAAAGTCTGTTATGAGGGGCTACAATGTGTTATAATACGTGGGGACTTAAGCATTTTGGCATGGGAAATATCCGAAATACCTTCATATTAAAAGCTAAAAAATGGTGCGCAGGAGGGTACAACCACACTACCCAAAACGTACCCACAACATATGTATGGTACCAACTACTCGTACCCTAAACAACAACTTGGACCTCAACACTGTCAAACCTATAACCATAAGGACAAACTCATATCTAATCATACCACTGCTACACTAGAATCATACCCTAGGCATAATTATCTAGTCTAGACATAGGACATTATATAGTTTTGCACTATACTACTCGTACCCTAACATACAATTAGTATGATTTCTATTCATACCTTGGACAAAAACCAATCAAAACCATACTGACTGATATACGAGCTGAGGACCCTAAATCTTACCCACATCACACAACAAGTACCCTCAAGTCCTATAATGTATAGAGCTAAAATTCAAGATATTTTCTAAGGCTCAAAACTAGGGTGTTTCAATTATTCCCCACTAGGATCATTCATCCTTGAATGACAGGTTAAAGCAAGGAAAAACATGAGTTAAGACATTATTACTCATCAAAATTCCTTTTAACTAAGTTAGGAAACAACGACATAAAATAGATATATTAAAAATATAACATACCTCAAGCACGGATATCCAGAACGGAGAACAAATATGGATACTTTGACTTCATGTCCTCTTTTGCCTCCGAAGTAGCTTCCTTAACGTTATGGTTCCTCCAAAGAACCTTTACCGATGCCATATCCTTCATCCGCAACCAATGAAATTGATGATCTAAGATCTCAACTAGGAATACCTTGTATGATAATGAATCAAAAATACCCAACCCTTCTAAAGAAACAAACGATGAAGGACCACACACACACACTTCCTCAACATAGAGACATAGAAAACTGGATGAATGGAGATCAAGATAGAAGGTAAATCCAACTCATAGGCAACATTACCAACTCTCAGACGTATTGGACCATAATAATCTCACCTTTTTTAGGTCAATCTAGTCAATGGGACAGCTATAATTGAAAAAATTTCAAAAAACATCCTACAGTAACCAGCTAAACCTAAGAAGCTTCAAATATCGATTGGAGTCACGAGTCTAGGCCACTTCTTAACCACTGCAACCTTTGGGGACCCACAATGATTCCTTCACTAGAGATAACATGACAAAGAAAAGTCATAGACTTCAACCAAAACTCACACTTAGAGAACTTGGCCTATAAATATTGATCCTTCGAGGTCTGCAACACAACACAGAGGTGATCGGCATGATCTGCCTCACTCAAAGAGTATACCAGAATATCATATATGAAGACAATGAAGAACAAATCAAAAAATGGAAGAAGACCCTATTCATCAAATCCATAAATGCCACCAGAGCATTGGTAAACGCAAAAGACATAACTAGGAACTCGTAATGACCATACTAGGTCCTAAAGGAAGCCATAGGGATATCCACTTCCCTAATCATAAAATGATGATAGCCCGACCTAAGGTCATTCTTGGAGAAATATTTTGCACCTTGAAGCTGAGCAAACAAATCATCGATCCTAGGAAGAGGATATTTATTCTTTATGCACCTTATTCAGATGAAGATAATCAATACACATCCGAAGGAAACCATCTTTATTACTCACAAACAACAAAGGATCACCTTAAGAAGACACACTAGGATGGATAAAACCTTTATCTAAGAGATCCTTCAATTGCTCTTTAAGCTCTTTCAACTCAGCCAAAACCATTCTATAAAGAGGGATAGAGATAGGATGAGTGTTCAGAACAATATCAATCCCAAAACAAATTTCCTTATTGTGAGGAATACTAGGGTTATCATCAGGGAAAACCTCAGAAAATTCATTAACCACAAGAATAGATTCTAGAGAAGGATCTTTCGAGTTAGAATGTTTAATTCAGACCAAATAATACAAACACCCCTTCGAAATCAACTTTTGGGCTTTAAAATATAAGATGAACCTTCTCTTAGGCACTAAAGACCCCCTTCCCATACAATGACCGGCTTATTAAAGAATTCAAACATGAACTTAGGGGTCAGACAATCTATGAAAGCATAGCATGAATGCAGCCAATCCATCCCCAGTATGATATCAAAGTCAACTATATCCAACTCTAACAAATCCACAAGATTTTCTATACCATGAATAGATAACACCCCTATAGACTCTTTTAGAAATCACAGAGTCACCAACTAGTGTAGATATAGAAAAAAGATCAAAAATAAACTCAGGACCAAAACCAAAATGCACAACCATAAACGGTGTCACATAAGAAAGAGTAGACCCTAATTAAATAAACAATACACATTATGGGAGAATAGTTTCAACATACCAATAATGATATTAGGAGATGCCTCAGAATCTTGATGGGATGTAAGAGAATATAAGTAATTTTGGCTAGTGCTGGTACCAGAAGCATAAATAAATACAGAAATGGTATACTTTAGTGTAGGAGCAGATGGAGAGGCAACAAGAACCTTATTATCCCTAGAAGACATTCTAGCACGAAATTAATACTGCATACGATAAATTTAAACACAATCAGAACATCTGTTCTCCCCTTCCTCATAGAGCCCACAGTGCGACTGCACATAAAATCTATAAGGAGAGTGGGACAGAGCCGACTAAGACCCACTATCCTGAGAATGGGCACCATATTCTTGGACCCTACTATGATGCTGAGACCGATGATCTCCCAACTGCTTCAGGTATGGAGAACTAGTTCTGAAGAAAGAACCAGAACTTCCCCATATCTTCTTTAGCCACTCACCACTATCTCTACCACTTTTCTTAGAAGGCCTAAATTTCTTCCCCTTTCTCTCACTAAGCTCAACCTTCTTCCTCTTCTCTTTCTCCATCTTCTACATATACCCAACGAACCTTGAGATATCTATTTCCTTGATCAACAAGGCATTCTTACTCTCAAGGGTCAATTCAAGAGACAATACCAAAGGGAACTTGTGCATTCTAGCCCTCATGTTAGATACCAACTAAGGAGCATACTTGGACAACTGGTGAAATTTTGAAGCATACTCTTTGATAAATATCCTACCTCACCTCAAATTCACAAACTCTTCCCCTTTTTCTTCTCTCAACTCCTGAGGAAACAGATAATCAAGAAAAACACTAGAGAAATCCTCTAAAAAGAAAAAACCATTATCCTCTCCTCTCAGTTGTTCCCATGCTTTATGCCACTGGTACACCACATATTTTAGTAGGTACGTAGTAAATTCAACATCTTTAACTTTCAAAGCATGCATAACCCAAAAGATCTTCTCTATTTCATTAATGAAACTTTAAGGATCCTCCTCATCCTTAGTACCTATAAAAATAAGAGTATGCACCCTCATAAATTGGCTAACTCTTGTGGCCTCAGAAGATGGAGTAATAGGAATACAGGGCTCAGACTGAGAATTTACTAAGTGAGTCAATAGGGTAATGGACTGACAAAACTCAGTATTAGTGGCCTCTCCTTAAGGGAAATGAGCATGAGTATCACACTCAAGAGTTAGATTAGTAGGTAAAGGTGGAACCCCATGAGGACAATTTGATGTAGTGACCCTTGACTAGGTCTGGAATCCAAAAGTTGGATGAGCTCCTCCACATTGTCCTTAGTCAATATAGAAGAGTTTTCATGATCATCAAATCTTCTTCGAGGCATGATCTAAAAGATGAGAAAACAAAAATCAAAAGAATTCAAGAGGTTAGACTCTATAGCTCGAAGTAAGACAACAAGAAAGTGAAATATTCCTAAATGTCTGATAGCCTCTCTCTTATAAGTGTGGCATGCTACACACTAGTAAAAGAGACTCTACTTAACACGACTTTATGGATACCCAACTAACCATGAACCTAGGCTCTGATACCAACTTGACATGACCTGAACTAGGGCCTAGTCATAATGGGCATCTCAAGTCCAACTAGGACCAGATATCACCCTCTATACCTAATCCAACCAACCAATAAATCACAATTCAATAGCCAAATCCGTATCCATTCCATAACATACCCAAGTCCATAGTTTGTCCATACAAAGCCTCTAAAATCAAACAAGAATATATAATCAGAACATGCCCCCGACCATAGCCAAAACCAATAACTAAGTCTAAACCAATAAAGACCAAATAAACTCAAAGAAAAAAAAAAGACTTCCAAAGTTTGGAAGCTCACCACTTCAAATAAAAATAAGCTTTCCCTGAAACTAAGTCACTGATAAAGAGGTATGATAGTATGACCAACACCTTCATAGCATGGGGATACATCATCTGAGCATGATTAGTGATTGGAGCTCTAACATGTAACTCAAGGATAAGGATAAAATAATGCCAACAGTTCAAAACCAATCATCCAATGCACATAACCAATGAAATACATATACATATATACATATATACATATATATACCTTGCTAGGAAAGGGAACAAGATTAGCATGAGCTTTGAAAATATTAACCTGAGCTGTATAGCGTAACCGTTATATTACAAGGCACCCACCAGCTATATGGGCCCAACTCTCCGCTAGCTGGAAGGGTTCCAGTACGTGTAGTTGTATGACCCAGAGAATATCTATATCCGTATATGCCATTTTAGGGGACTCGAATCTCCTGCCATAATGAAGGTTACTTAGCACCAATGTATACAATATGGGGTTTTCGATCTTTCCATTCATATATCCACTCGGGGGACTCAAACCTCTGGGTCATATAGATACCCGCACCGGCCCGCGCAGTTTCTAGTGTTAGTCCTTCGGACTCCACTTTCATAGCTCAACTATACATCCTACTTTAAATCCCAATTTAAAACCATCATTTCACATACAAAACCCTTAATCTAATTACATACCATAGGAACTTTGTTGGTTTCGTCATACTAACACCACTTGCAAGCGCACAAGATGCCATTACCATTATCAATCAACCAATCATTTATTTGACTTTTGATCTCAAAACTATTGTCTAACAATGACACTAATTCAATTCAAAGTTTAGGGAATCAAACCTATTATCTAATAAAGACATAAATCAATTTAATATTTGGGGATACAAACTCATTTAGCTAATTAAAATAATATGGTTACCATTTAAATCATTACATGTCCTATAACGACTTCACAATACCATTTACCAATCATTAATAGTTATTAGGACAATGCCTTAGTTCAAGACACCATTTAACATGTGGCTAGTTTATTCTCTTAGGCATATTTACAAACACTTTGAGGGCATACCATTACCAAGACCAAAACAAAAGTAAAAACCATCAAGTTTAAGGTGAACCATTACCTAATTATTCAACAACAATTACCAAGCACCCATCTATGCAAAACCATCCTTAAAATAAGTATAACCACAATTAAAACCAAGAGTAAATAATACTCAATAATATGCAACAAGACCCTAAACATTGGTTTTTAAAACCACCAATAATGAATCATAAACTAAATTTTAAATACAAAATTTAGATGAACTAACATTGAGGAAAGAGTCACGCGCCTTATACAAGAAGATTCATGTAAAGAACTTGACTCTTGGGCTTCAAGATCAATATGTTTGAAGAACCCTAGCTCAAATCTTCTTCAGAGAGTTTAGATAGAGTTTTAAAAGTGTTTTGATCTTTAAAACTATGTTATGTGGGGCTATAATGTGTTATAATATGTGGATGAGGGTTTGGCATGGGAAATGTCCGAAATACCCTCAGCTTAAAATCTAAAAAATGGTGCGCAGGAAGGTACAACCACACTACCCAAAACATACCCACAACATTTGAGTGGTACCCACCACTCGTATCCCAGGCAACAACTTGAACCCCAATACTATAAAACATATAACCAAAAGGACCAAATTATATCTAATCATAAGATTGGTACCCTTGAGCCACACCCTAGACAAAATCATCTAGGATAGACATAAGACATCATACAATTTAGCACTATACTTCTCGTACCCTAACATATGACTAGTATGATGTCCATTCATACGTTCGACAGAAACCAACCAAAACCATACTGAGTAACATATGAGTTGAGCACCCTAAACTGTACCCACACCATATGAAAAGTACTCGCAAGTTGTATGATGTCTAAAAGCTCAAACTTGAGAAAGGGTCAAAACTAGGGTGTTTCATATTTCTAAGGTAATTTTTTTGTATTATTTTGTATTTTTGTGTAATTAGAAGATTTTTAAGTATTTTAGGCAGTTGTCGTGTTTTTGATTGATTTTTAAGAAAAATAATACCCCTCCAAAATTTTAGAACATTGTAAATGTATATATGTGTGAAAATTGTGGATCTTGTTATGGCATTAGGATCGGGGACATGATAATCACTTGCAAATAATTGCATGAACTAAATATGTAGTATCTTGTAATATTGACTTTTTACCATATGTGTGTGTGATGATACCTAGTTTCCTTTGTGTGTTGAATGCAGAACTTTCCCGATTAGTCTTATCTAGATTGTAGGATAGTCGGCTAGGAAAGAATCATAGACCATTTTTTATTCTAGTCCGCATTTAGCCTAATTGAACTTCCCAATGTGAATTAGTATCCCTTGATCTTTGTTTTGAGCCTTATAGCCTATTTTTCTTGTTACACATTTCACCTTCCTATTTGTGTTGCAATAACCTATTTTGGCTCATTCCTCCTTGGATATTATACACCTCAATTAGGCAAATTTCTAAAGTTGAGGGTGGATATCATAGGCGTGTGTGATGTAAAATTGGTATGTATGATACGCCCAAATTACAACTCTCGTTAGAAAGTGTGAGCGGTCGCTGTCAAATATAGAACCCAACTGGGTTGGGTGTCGAATCCCACAGGGAATACTATGATTACTAAGTATTGCGATTATTATTAGACTATTGGTCAAAGATTCCAAGATAAGGGGAGTTTTGGTTTAAATGCACAATAGTACTATTAGTGTAACGAATGAGACGATATATGTAAAAGTAATTGATCACAGAGAATGACAAGTTAAGGTTATGTCCACCTTGTAGCTTCTACTTCTATATTAACTATGGGTAATACGAATTTTATACATGCATGCACTTATAGAGAGACGTATTTTAATTCTAAATCCAAGTGTTTTTCAACCATCAAGGATTTATTCACCTTAGTTCTCTCGAACCTAAAGTGTACAACAACTTATACGAACTCTCCAAGTAGTTAATCCTGCTAGGGCATTAACGTGTAAACTAGAGGTTGGAAACCCTAATTTCTTGTCACACTCTCTTTTCCAAAGAACAACTTTTCTATCGAACATGTTATTGTGATAATGGCGTATTCCCTATGTTTGCAACCACGATAATTCAATTATAATGAAGAGAGTAATGATATAAGTGCATTACACATCATAAATTCACAAACCCATAGCAATAGAGAGTATACTACAATGTTTCCATAACCCTAACAGATAAGTTTAGCTACTCATGAATACAACGGAAATCAAAATAGACATAATCATCATACCAAAACTTAGAACAATCTCGGCGATGGAGATGACTAGTGACAATAAGAGAGGAACGTGTTTCTCTCTCTCCGTTGCTCAAGCTAAGCCGTTTTCTTCTCTCCAAAAATATTACAGGATCTGAATTATGTGAATAATGACTGAAAATTCAGCAATAAGGTTTTTAATAATAACGTTGTCTACTAAGTTGCTACTGCATCCTTAGCTATTTAAAAATGTTGAGTTTGCCCGGGAAAAAGTTCCCATGCATCACATTTAGTCCAAAAGCTGCCTTCCCTTTTATGTGAAGTTTTCCTTTGCTGTCCACAGGTCCCCAAAGTGCTGAAATCTTCCGCATTAGTACCTGAAAAGCATGCTAATCACATAGGTCAGCTCACTTAATTGAAAGTAGACTAAAAGTGCAGGAATTATGTATTTTATCCTAAAAACTTAGCTAAAACATGGGTAAGTTATGGTGCTTAGACGTATAAATACGCCCAAGATCACCACCCCATGCTTAAAGCTTTTTTTGTCCTCGAACAAAATATTACATCCATACAAACCCCTAACTAGAATTTACAAGAGCAACACAAAATTTCCAACAAGACATACATTGCAATTATTAACAAAGAGTAGATTTCTTGATCATTACTAGAAACAACTCACCCTCCAACATAGGCTCATTAGGATGATTGATTTGTATACACAAGTTAAGCCAAAAAAAATCATATAAAATTACCCAACAATCATCAACCATGTGCGCTCACACAAAATGTTACCCATAATCACTCATAGTTTTGCATTTTTTCAGAAACATGGGTATAAGACTTTGCTTGCTCTTACTCTCACAAAGAATTCTTAGATTAAAACTGATGACCATATGCTTGCCTTTAGTGTAATACTCCACTAATATCAGAATGCTAAGGTTAGGATCAAATACGTCTTTACGGGTTGTAATGTAGGCTAAGGGATAGGTAGGACTATTTTGGCCAGAAATGGTGACTACGTTCCCTAAGAGCTTTAATACACTACATTATGCCATTTACACTTACTTTTAACAACCACTCTATCTTTCTTTCATCCACCAGCCCCCTTTCACCCACTTTGTTATTCAATTAGAACACAATGATGGGAATATACAACTCTCTTTTTATTATTATTTTTTTCTTTTTCTTTTATCCTTTTTTTATATTTAGCATCCCTATGATAGCCACCCTTGATCACATATTTTCATGTATCAACAACTAAAATTTGGGGCATCACTTTCACCATTTTCATTTTATTTTGCCACACTCTTTACTCAACTTGATTCTACAATTTAAAGCACTTAGGAGATTTTGGATCGAATTATGGTCTTAAAAAAATGGATTAGGCTATATATGAGGCTGCCAAAGAAAATAGCTAAAGGCTCAAAGGGTGTTCACTAGGACAATGTACAAAGGTAGGTAAAAAGAAGATACACAAAATCAGGGATGCCAAAGAAATGCCTAAATCATCTTCTAAACTCACAATCTTTATTTCCCTTCACACACACACTAGGCAAGTTCTAGCATCAGTCGCAACAAAGAATATATAATAACCTTACACACACATGGCACATGGTCAACTTCATTGGGAGCATTACAGATTCTTGACCCAACAGATGAATGAATTAAACCACAAACAATTATCACACTGTGAGTCACAACTTAGAGCCTAAATATTTCAATAGTAGTGATTCAGCACAAACTCTTGTTATAATGCTATGCCGTCTATCAGAACAATTTCATGCACTTTCTGACTAATTAAAACTAACTAACTATGACTAAATCAAACAACTAAGAATAGATGTAGGCAAGAAGTACACAATACAATAGACATATACCCTCACCCCACACTTAGATGGAACACACTGCCCTCAGTGTAAATAAATAAGCAAAACCTGATTAGTCAGACTCCTCCTCTATATCCGGGGTCATACCCCCTGCGTCAGAATCATCATCAGAGACTTCATCATCAGAGTTGTCTTTAACATCAGAGTCTAGCAGTCGGTGATCATCTTCTGTCGGCACATCATCATCTAGAGGTTCCTCAAAATTTACCCCCACTCCATACATGGCCCGAGCATGCTCATTAAGCGGGTTTTCATAGTCCAACTGCCGAAGCTCTGCATCAGTCGGCACACGACCCCCATTCATCATGGTAAACCTAGTCATGCCATACAGATGGCGAAAAAAACATTCATCTCGAGCATGTCTCTCAGCAGTGGTAAGGGTGATGCCTTGACCAGTTTCTGACTCTTTGATTTTCGTGAGGTCTACCTTCTTCGGGTTATGTGGCAACTTATGGTCTGCTGGCTCCTCCTCAATGTGCTCTTTCCTTAAGATTTCAGTCAACAAATTGCTGAAACTGAAATGGGACCTTTTGTGCAGCCTTGCTTTTCGCATTGACGATCGTATAACCGCACCAATGTTGATGGGAACATTCATCATTAGAGCATATACCAAGCAGACTTGATCACGCATAATCTTAGTGTATTGTGTCCCAGGAATCAAGCAAGAATTGACTATTCTTAACCATATTAGAGATTCTCTGTTCAAAGAAGCATATGGGTAAGTATTGTGACACCTATTATCTTTGTGATGAGTCCACCGGGTCATGGACCTTGATCCACACAGCGTATGTCTGATGGCTCTGTAGGGAGGTATGTGGTAAAGCTCCTTGACTGGTGATTGATCCACACTTGGAGTACCCAGGAAAGAGTTGAAGAAATCAGTGTTCAATTGCAAGACTTGGCCCCGAATCTTTACTTCACTTTCGGTAGTCCTTGGGGACCAGTTGGCATAAAATTCTTGAGTCAAATCAAGATTGCATTCCCCCATATCTCGAAAGATAAAGTCAAGATTTAGTGCCATGATTTTAGCCAAAATGCGGGGGTCTCTTTTTGCTAAACTTTCCTTCTGCATCAAATCCACATGAACATATTTCTTCACTTTATTGTTCCTATACCATTCCTTCCCTTCCTCCTCCAGAACCCACTTGATCCCAAAAGTGCGTCGAGGCACTTGAAGATAGGAGGAATCAGCCTGGTCTTTTCTTGACCTTTTTGTGAGGTGGATGCTTTCTCCTTTCCCTGTCGTCCTGTCGGAGCCATGTTACCTGAGATCACAATAGAGTCATGTTAGTTTTATTTAAGAAGATTTACTATAATCAAAAAAGAAAATAGTGATGGCACCACCCCACACTTAATTTGTTTGCACAAACTAATTGAGTGAGTGATGTCGATTACTCAGACTTCATCGACATACATTTAGGTGGTATGTTCCAACAACATTAATAGCGCAGTCACACTTTCAACCCTTCACTTTACATAAAAATTTCTCAGTTTGATATAGAGAAGAAGCACACAATGGTCATGTAATCTTGACTATCATTTTCAACTTTATTTCATTGGAGCAATGCAATCTTTGAACAATACTACCACATAGAAATCTTATCATGCTATAGCATAGAAACAATCACACCATCTTATGCTTGTGGTCAATAATGATCATTACATCGATGAACGAGTCATTCAAACATTCAAGCTTACAACTCTCAAAATTATGCATTAACTTCAAAATTTCAACTCCATAAAAAAAATTATGACAGTGAATACCAAACAATACATGCCGGAGTAAAGTCAAGAATACCCACAAGAATACTTTCACTCAATGAGATGCATCATAACAAACCAACCATATTCTCATCACCAAGCACTACTTCAAAATCTAATTAACCATTATAAGCCTAGCACTGCAACAACTACGGAATATAAAAGAATAACTTACTTGGTGATAGATCGGGAAGGTGAGTTCGCAAGATTAGATGAGAAAAGAGGAAAACTTGGAGAGGATAAGGGAGCTTGGGCGACTCCTAGGTTCAACAAAAAATTGAGTGGTGTTCAAAGGTAGAGGTTCTATTTAATGGATGAGCCATGGGTCGGTTTGATCCATTTACAAACGGGTTAGTAGGCAAAAAGGCATAAGTAGGCGGCGCCTATAGCATTGCCTAAGTATAAGTAGGCGGCGCCTATAGCATTGCCTATGTTGGCATAGGCGGTGCCTTGCCCATCGCCTATGTGAGGCAGTGAGCATAGGCAATGGCATAGGTGGCGCCTTCCCCATTGCCTATGTTGTCATAGGCGGCTCCTATAACAATGCCTATGTTGGCATAGGCGGCGCCTTGCCCATTGCCTATGTGAGGCAGTGAGCATAGGCAATGGCATAGGCGGCGCCTTGCCCATTGCCTATGTTGGCATAGGCGGCGCCTAGCCTATTGCCTATGTTGGCATAGGCGACGCCTAGCCTATGGCCTTTGCTCCATCATTCCTAGACTTACTACCATTGGCATGGATCACTTTCAAATCAAAATTTTGGACTAATCTCCTCCTTTGTATGTCTTGCACCTACACTTAATCAAAAACAACAAAAATGATTAGAAGGATGGGTTGCCTCCCACCAAGCGCCTTAGTTTTGGTCGTGGCTCGACTCTTCTTTTTGAATTTTTATTTATCAAAAAAAAACTCCTAGTGAAATAAAAATGATTAAAATGATGGGTTGCCTCCCATGTAACGCTTGATTTATTATCGCGGCATGACATAGTTATCTCGAGTACTCAGACTTCATCGAGATGTATGGTGGCTATACATTTTATAGAATCGGTTGGATTGATATATAGCTTCACTCTTTGGCCATTCAGATTAAATAAACCACCATCATTTTTTTCTAACTCCACTACTCCATATGAGTAAACTTGGCTGATTCTGAATAGACCAGACCATTTAGATTTCAACTTACCTGGAAACAACTTCAGTCTGGAGTTGAAAAGAAGTACCAAATCGCCCTTCTGAAAGTTTTGTTGGATAATACTCCGATCATGGTACTTTTTCATCCTTTCCTTGTAGAGATATGCTCTTTCGTACGCATGTAGACGGAATTCATCCATCTCATTCAGCTGTCCCAATCTCATATTAATTGCATCATCCCAATTCATGTTAAGCTGCTTCAGTGCCCACATTGGTTTATGTTCTATCTCAATTGGCAAGTGACAATCCTTTCCATAAACTAGTTGGTATGGTGACATGCCAATTGGTGTTTTAAACGCGGTCCTATATGTCCATAAGGCATCGTCCAACTTTCTGGACCAATCTTTCCTGCTGGCATTCACAGTCTTAGCAAGGATCAGCTTGATCTCCCGATTTGAAACCTCTACCTTCCCACTAGTTTGTGGGTGGTACAGTGTAGCTACCTTATGTTGCTTAACCCCATACTTTACCAATACGACTCTGAATAGCTTGTTGCAAAAATGTGATCCTCCATCGCTTATGATGGTATGAGGTACCCCAAAACGAGAGAAGATATTTCTCTTTAAGAATGCTACGACACTCTTACCTTAATTATCAGCTAGCGCGACTGCTTTGACCCATTTGGATACATAGTCCACAGCAACTAGGATATATTTCATCCCAAATGAACTCACAAATGGGCCTATGAAATAAATACCCCAGGCATCGAACAACTCTACTTCAAGCATTTTAGACATGGGCATCTCATGGTGCTTTGAGATAGAGCCTTGCCTCTGACACTAATCACATCTTCTTATGAAATCGCAGGCATCCTTGAATAATGAAGGCCAATAGTAGCCACTTTGAAGTACTTTCCTAGCCGTCCGATCACCTGCATGGTGACCCCCAACTTGGGAAGCATGACTTGCTTCCAGTATGCTAGGAACCTCCTCATCTGGGATGCATCGCCTAATAATACCATCAGCACATCGTCGAAAAAGATAAGGCTCATCCCATAAGTAATGTTTCACATCATGAATGAATTTTTTGTTTTGATGAAAATAGAGATGCTCAGGAATCACTTCACTTACCACGTAGTTAGCAAAGTCTGCATACCACGGTAAGTCTTCCACCATAGTTGCTAGAATCTCTTCATCGGGGAATGCATCATCAATATCAAGGTCGGTTTGCACTATGTACTCACTCTCAAGTCTAGATAGATGATCAGCTACTTGTTTTTCACAACCTTTTCTATCCTTTACCTCGAAATCGAATTCTTGAAGCAGTAACACCCACCTAATTAGCCTTGGCTTAGCATCCTTCTTTTCCATTAGATATCTTAGAGCCGCATGATTTGTATGAACCACTACTTTGGTTCCCAACAAGTAAGCACGGACCTTTTCGAAAGCATAAACAACTGCTAGAAGCTCTTGTTCAGTGACGGTATAGCTCTTCTGTGCTTCATTCAAGGCCTTGCTCGCATAGTAGATTGGATGAAATAGCCTTTCTCTTTTCTGACCAAGTGCAGCACCCAAGGCTACCCCGCTTGCATCACACATAACTTCAAAAGGTAGAGACCAATCGGGTGCTACAATAATAAGAGATTCAACTAGCTTTCCTTTGAGACATTCAAATGCCTTCAAGCAATCTTCACCAAAGTAAAACTTTTCCTCCTTCTCTAAAAGTTTGCATAATGGGCTAGCAATCTTGGAGAAGTCTTTAATTAACCTCTGATAAAAACCTGCATGACCGAGAAAACACGAACCCCCTTTACAGAAATTGGAGATGGTAGTCTCTCGATAACTTCAATCTTGGCTCGATCAACCTCAATTCCCTTTTCAGAGAATTTATGCCCAAGAACGATGCCTTTCTTAACCATAAAATGACACTTCTCCCAATTTAACACCAGATTGAATTCAACACATCTCTGCAAAGCCATACTCAGATTTTCCAATCATGATTCAAATGACTCACCTACAACCGAAAAGTCATCCATAAACACCTCCAAGGTGTCTTCAACCATATCAGAGAAAATGGACATCATACACCGCTGAAAAGTGGCAGGTGTATTACATAGCCCGAATGGCATTCGTTTGAATGCAAAAGTAACATATGGGCATGTAAAAGTGGTCTTCTCCTGATCTTCAGGAGCAATGCAAATATGATTATATCCGGAATAACCATCTAAGAAACAGAACCATCCCTTCCCTGCCAATTTATCAAGCATTTGATCCATGAATGGCATTGGGAAGTGATCCTTTAACGTCCACGGATTCAGCTTCCGGTAATCCATACACACTCTCCACCCTGTGATAGGTCTGAGTGGAATTAGCTCATTCTTTTTATTTGCGATTACTGTCATGCCTCATTTATTGGGCACACATTGTACCGGACTCACCCATTTACTGTCTGAGATTGGATACACCACCCCTGAATCTAACCACTTTATGATTTCTTTCTTCACCACCTCTTGCATAGGTGGATTCAGACAACGTTGATGCTCAATAGTGGGCATGCAATCTTCCTCGAGCTGAATCTTGTGCATACATATCCCAGGCGGGATACCAATTATATCAACAATAGTCCAACCAATGGCTCTCTTGTACCTTTTCAGAACAGAGATGAGAGCCGCTACTTGTTGTTCACCTAAATCAGCAGCAACTATAACATGAAGTGTATTTCCACTTCCCAAGAATGCATACTTTAGATGACTGGGTAGCTCTTTCAACTCTAGCACTGGTGGCTCTTCAATGGATGGCTTCGCTGGTGGTGAAGGTCGATTCTTAAGGTCAAGGTCCAGCTTCTTAGGGGAATATGAATATGACCCCATTCCTATCAGAGCACAGATAGTTTCTTCGTACTCTTCAACATCCTCACGCTCAAAGTTCAAAAGCACAACAGCCAATGGCTCAGCAGTAAGCTACTTCTCTGAAGATAATTCCTTCTCATCCTCATAATAAACATCAGCTACAGAGAACACATTCATATCTTTGGGCTGCTTCATTGATTTGCATACATCAAAACGTACCACTTCTTCATTCATCCAAAATAAAAGCTTATTTGCTCGTAAATCAATAAGCACACTTCCTGTTACGAGGAAAGGACGACCCAAGATTATGGGAACTTCAGAATCCACCTCACAATCCAAAATAACAAAGTCTACAGGAAAAATAAAGGTAGAAACCTTCACTAGTACATCATATAAGATACCAATAGGTCATTTTACCGACCTATCTGCCATTACGAGCCGCATGTTGGTTGGTGTAGGATCGCCCAACCCTAACAGTCTATAAATGTCTAGTGGAATCAAATTAATGCTAGCCCCCAAATCGCACAATGCCTTAGCAAAATACAAAGATCCAACCGTGCAAGGAATAGTGAAAGCACCCGGATCTGTCTTCTTCTGTACTAAAGACCTCGTGGCAATTGCACTACAATGATGAAAATTATCTGCCAGTTCATAGCTTGCTGCCCTTTTCTTTGTCAAAAGGTCCTTCATGAATTTGGCGTACCCTGGCATCTGCTCCAGTCTCTCCACCAAAGGCACATTAATAGTCAGCTGCTTCAACATGGTCATGAATTTACTGAACCTGGTGTCATCAGCCTTCTTCTTCAGTCTCTGAGGAAAAGGTGGTGGTGGATTTGGAAGAGTTTTATCCACCACTTCCTTTTTATTTTGCTTCCCATTATCAATCTTTTCAGACAGCTGACATCTAGGTGTAGTATCATGAACGTTCTCATTCTGATTTTCAGCTTCTACAGAATCATCACAATCTGCTTCAATAATATTCTCTTCTATATTATCAACCACCGGCTTTCCTTTGGATGGATTTTCCAATACCTTACCACTCCTGGTAGTAATAGCCAAACATGATCCATCATTCCTTTGATTTTGCACAGTGTCACTAAGTAAAGTTCCAGCTTTTCTTTGATTGAATGCCGCTGATAGTTGACTCATTTGTTGTTCCAGCTATTTTATTCCAGTGGAATGTGAGTCAACCAGTTGATTTATTGAGGACAAATCATTTTTTACCTCAGTTACTCCCGTGTTGGTTGCCTCCACTCCTTTCAATATATTATCCATCATGTCCTCCATGGACATCTTCCTAGAGCCAAATACAGCAGCTTTATGATTTCTAGGAGGAACATACAGATCACTCCTATCAGTCTTATTCTTCCAACTCCCTTGGTCTCGGTCCTTGTATCCGGATTTTTCATAATAGTTCCGACCTTGGTTTCCTTGTACATTGCCTCGGAAACCCCCCTGATTTAGCCCATTTAACCATAGAGTTGCCTCTCCAGATAGAGACAATAGAAATAAGCGCAGCCGGATCACATTCTGTCCAACTCCTGAATTGTCAAACGACTTGCATGTTGAGATAAAATTAATCAGATGCATATTCGGATCGTCGCCTGCAAGTCCACCAAATAACCCCTTGAGTTGGAATAGCTGGATCATGGTGCTAGTGATATTGAACTTGGCTTCGGGTGCCAAGGGCGGAGGAATAATAGCCCCTGTGGCACCAGCCCCATCCAAATCATCATCATCATCATCAAAAGGAACCTGCATAGCTCGGCGTTCAGGTCTCATTCTATCTTGACGATCTCTATTGACATTCCTGTTCACAGGTGCAGCCACATCATCTACACGCCTTGGATTTAATAACTCATCATCACCCAGGTCCTCATCATGAAGATTTGTTGCCCGACCTGGGTTATCAACATTCTGATGATGTACTTGCGCAGCTGCCAATGCAGCTAATCTAGCCTGCTCCTGTTGAGTAGCCATTCTTTCAGGGTTTCGTTGTGTATCCATTCTGCCAATAAGATGTGGTTCAGGATTTATAGGTAATAAGGGCTAACCAGAAATTCGTGTATTTGGCATGCACTCCACTAAACCTGAACAAAACAAAAACAACAAACAAAAAGTAAAATTTGAGAATCTTTGACCAAAGGGTCTATTAACTATCACAAACATAGTTGTCAACCGTATTCCCCGGCAACGGCGCCAAAATTTGATACGCCAAAATTACAACTCTCATTAGAAAGTGTAAGAGGTCGCTGCCAAATATAGAACCCAACTGGGTTGGGTGTCGAATCCCACAGGGAATACTATGATCACTAAGTATTGCGATTATTATTAGACTGTTGGTCGAAGATTCCAAGATAAGGGGGTTTTGGTTTAAATGCACAATAGTACTATTAGTGTAACGAATGAGACGATATATGTAAAAGTAATTGATCACAGAGAATGACAAGTTAAGGTTATGTCCACCTTGTAGCTTCTACTTGTATATTAACTATAGGTAATACGAATTTTATACATGCATGCACTTATAGAGAGACGTATTTTAATTCTAAATCCAAGTGTTTTTCAACCATCAAGGATTTATTCACCTTAGTTCTCTCGAACCTAAAGTGTACAACAACTTATACGAACTCTCTAAGTAGTTAATCCTGCTAGGGCATTAACGTGTAAACTAGAGGTTGGAAACCCTAATTTCTTGTCACACTCTCTTTTCCAAACAACAACTTTTCTATCGAACAAGTTATTGCGATAATGGCGTATTATATATGTTTGCAACCACGAGAATTCAATTATAATGAAGAGAGTAATGATAAAAGTGCATTACACATCATAAATTCACAAACCCATAGCAATAGAGAGTATACTACAAGGTTTCCATAACCCTAACAGATAAGTTTAGCTACTCATGAATACAACGGAAATCAAAATAGACATAATCATCATACCAAAACTTAGAACAATCTCGGCGATGGAGATGACTAGCGACAATAAGAGAGGAACGTGTTTCTCTCTCTCCGTTGCTCAAGCTAAGCCGTTTTCTGCTCTCCAAAAATATTACAGAATCTGAATTATGTGAATAATGGCTGAAAATTCAGCAATAATGTTTTTAATAACAACGTTGTCTACTATGTTGCTACTGCATCCTTAGCTATTTATAAATGTTGAGTTTTCCCTGAAAAAAGTTCCCATGCATCACATTTAGTCCAAAAGCTGCCTTCCCTTTTATGTGAAGTTTTCCTTTGCTGTCCACAGGTCCCCAAAGTTCTGAAATCTTCCGCATTAGTACCTGAAAAACATGCTAATCACATAGGTCATCTCACTTAATTGAAAGTAGACTAAAAGTGCAGGAATTATGTATTTTATCCTCAAAACTTAGCTAAAACATGGGTAAGTTATGGTGGTTAGATGTATAAATACGCCCAACATCAATGTACAAGGGAAAAATAAGAGAAAAAAGTTAGTAGGGCTATGTGAGGTAGCAAAAGACAAAAAAAAAAGAAAAAAAAGAGAAAAAATATGAAAATGTGAAAAAGAAAGAATAAAAGACTATGCCCAACTTGAATGTGCAATAAAGAATAAAAAGGGTGAAATAAGGGAGGAACAAAAATAAAGATGGGTGATGAGTGGACCTCAAAATTAGTGTAGCTCCATGGAGTCTTAGTCACTTGATATGTCCATATGTACCATACCAACCCCCCAAGCCTACATTACAAGACGAGAAAAGTCTAATAGTGATCCTAACTTGATTGTCTGAATGCTAAGGTAGAGAAGATAAGGGCAAGCCTGTGGTATTTGATGCACATTAATTGGAGCTTCTTTTCTGAGTGTGAGTGTATTTTGACTGTCCCTACATTGAAATCAATTATTTCATATGAGTGACTGGGACATCTTTGTTATGAGGGTACATGAGTCATATTGTTAAGTGTTTACGTGTTTGGGTAATATAACTTGTACATACACATGGTTGTCTGTTGCTAATGTGATTCTATATCTTAATCTCATTGTGTCTCATTGTTGTGCTTCATTCTTATACCCAGTTGATTTTTAAAGGTTGAAATAGGAGAGGGTATTATGGTTTTAGCTTAAAGTGCTTATTGACTGCATTGAATAGCCTAGATTCTCCTAGTTAAGCATCGTGTTAAGTTTTTTTTTTATTATGTATCCTGAGGATATGCAGACATTATAAGTTGAGGGTGTTGATGTGCCATAGAAATATAAAACTTTCAATGCTTAAATCTATGAAAATATGCAAGTTTCTTAGGTTTTTTTGTTAGATTTGATGTGTTTTGGGTATGTTTTTTAGGAAACTAGGTTTTGGATACAAAGTTCAAGAAAAATATGAAAAATGGAGTTCTTTTCTACTTACTTGATCATTTTTGGACATTCTTGACACTTTTAGGATGTACGTGATCAAAGCATGTGTTGAAACTTAATGTTTGGAAGCTTGGTTACAATATTTGGAAGGCCTGGCACTTACCTATGTCAACCTGTGGACCACAAGTAGCATATTCAATCTGTATGAGACTAAGGTAAGTACTAGAATTAAAGATCTAGAGGGAGAAAAGCCTGGAAATGAACTTTCGATACTTACCTGTGTCAACATGTAGAAAACATATACCACAAGTGGATCACATTTGGGTAAGGTGAGTTCCAAAAGTCCAAAGTCCAGAGAGAAGAAGGAGCAACAAAGTTTTTTGGCACTTACCCATGTCTACATGCTCCCAGGGTAAGGCCACATGTGGCATATGCGCCCAAGACAAGGCAACATGTAGACACAGGTAAGTGGATACCGACCCTTTTTTGCCCTTTTTCGTCCGAGCCTTGATTTTAGGGTTTCCTCATGTACTATAAATATCATTTATGTATTTTTAGTAGAATTTAAGCACTCTTGACACTTACAAACATATTTTGATTTTGAGATCCAATTTTGGCCTTAGAATTCTCTTATATTTAGTTTGGATGATTAATTCAGTTAAAGTTTTGGGTTTTCAGTTGTGATTATTGTGATTACATCTTATGCTTTCAATCATGAATGTTTTGATTCTTTCACAAGTATGAGAGGCTAAAAACTCTTATCTAGGGTTGCGAAAACCCTGGTGGATTGACAAAGTAGGGGAAGTGCTACGTTGTTCTTAACCGATGCCCATGCATACATTGTATTATCTTAACTTTAATAGCTATATTAGCGGTTACAAACATTAGAATCTTGCCTAGATTATTGCTACTCACTCTAAAATAGGAGTAGTGACTAGGAAAAGATAATTAAAATAGTAATTTGAAGTTTAACTGTCAATCCACACTACTAGATATTATCTAACTAAGATGGTTAGTTGTCATATAGTAACTAAAAACTCAGAAGGTAATAGTTAACTGTGATCTAGGATAAGGGTTGGTAAGGAAACATCCTGAGACTCAAAAAGTAAAGGGTGAAATTTGTCATCCAGTCCAAAAGACAGTTGATAGTACATAACTTATCAGATTTTGCATGCAAGGTATCAGGTTATGATAGTACATAACTTATCAGATTTTGCATGCAAGGTATCAGGTTATCTCAATAAAGCACGATAAGCCTACAGAGTTGAGAATTTAGGGGGAACCAAATCCCAGTGTTCACCGACGACTAATTACAATAAACGTTAAAATTAGCTATTTGTTCGATATTGGCACTACAAACTCCCATTTATTTTTCCAGTTTTGCCCGTTGATTACACCAGATTAAAGCCGCAATTCCATGTATTCCCTCAGGATTTGACCCCAATTTTTGTTGGGTTACTATATTTGACAGCGACTACATAATCTTCATATCAATTACTCACCCAAAACTCAAACTTAAGGAATGAACACATACCTGAGCACAAATGTAACTTTAAAATTTTGCTTGGAAGTGATCAAAAGTAAAAAAACGCTATTAATAAAAGAAAACCACAATACATGCAACAACAATAATCTAGAAGGATTAAACACTTTCCTACTTCATTAATTCACAAGGATTTCCAAAACCCTATCTATGGAAATTAGCTGCTCATCATTGTGAAATAATCAATTGAATTCATAATTGAAATCATTAAATAAATCTCACAATAATTAATGATGAAAATACAAAGTGTCAGATTAATAATTCAACCAAAAACAATAACACAAGAATCCCAAGATTAATATGAAATTTCAAAGTCAAAATATATGTTTGTGAATGATAAGAGTGCGTCACCTTGCCCCTAGGGAATTTTGTAGCTTGAACTAACTAAAAAGAATAAAAAGGGTATTTATAGATTACATGAGAAATCAAGAAATTAATTACTAAACAAAAGAGAAAAACTTGAGTCGGTGTCCACCTAAGGAGTCACTTACGGGATGTAGGTGGCCCTACGTAGGTAGTAGACCACTTCTGAGGCTTCAAACTCTTTAGAACTCAACTTTCTATCACTTACGCCCCTTAGGTAGCACCTAAGGGGCATAGGTAGCCTAAGTTGGTAGCCACTTTTAAGCTTTCAACTTCTTTTACTTCCAGTTAGCTCCCAGAACCTATTTCTCTACATAATCACATAAAAAACCCATCAAACCTAACACAATATCTTTAAGTAAATGCATATTTTGTAGTTTTAAGCGTTGAAAGTGCTATGAAACCATAACACATCAACACCCTCAACATAGAATGTTTGCATGTACTCAGGCAACAAGACTCAACTAAACAACATAATGACACTTAACTAGGAGAAACCTAAGCTATTTATGACAGTCAATCATCAACTTTAAGTTCAAAAAATTACTCCCTCTTATTTTATCACATAAAACCAAACATGTGTGTCAATGAAGTATAATAATGCGACACAAGGGAATTAAGCTATAACATTACATTAGCAACAAACAATCATTCATATGTACAAATTACACTATTTAAAAAAGTAAGCAGCTAGCAATACAACCATATGCTCTCACGTCAAAGAAGTCCCAATCACTTATATAAAATTATAGATGTCAATCCAGGGGACATATCAAGAGACACTCACACTCACAAATAAGTTACATTAATATGCATCGAATACCATAGAATTTTCCTTATTTTCTCTACCTTAGTTTTCAGATAGTTGGGTTAGGATCACTATAGGGATTTACTCGACTTTTAAAGTAGGCTTGTGGATGGTATGGTACATGCGAACATTTTAGTGGCTAAGACTCCTTGGCACTACACCTAATTAGGGGATACACTTATCAACCAATGTTCTTTTATTCTTTTATTGCACATTCAGGTTAGGTGTGATTTCTTTATTTATTCTTTATTTTTTTTTGTTTTTCTTATTTTCCCATTTTTTCTTTTTCTACCATACCCATACCTATTTTTTTCTCTTATTTATATTTTTCATACCAACTTCACATTATGCACCCCTATGATAGCCACCTACTACTTAAGCTATTTTCCTGAGTTGAGGTACATATTGTCCAAGGAGGACTAGGGCCAAAATAGGTTCATTGTAACACAAATAGGAAGGTGAAAGATATAATAAGAAAATTAGTCTATACAAGTTCAAAATAGGGATCAAGGGATACTTATTCACATTTAGAAGGTAATTTAGGCTAAAAGTTGACTTCTTTCAAGAACAACCTATGATCCTTTTCTAATCGACTATCCTACAACCTAGGCAAGACTAATCGAGAATATTTTGGATTTGACACATTAAAAGTACAAATAGTATCTCACACATATGACATAGGGTTGCATCACAAGATACTACCTATCCAGTTTGTACAATTGTTAGCTATGATTATTACATTCCTAATCCCAATGCCATAATGTGATTCACAATGATAACAATTATATACATACTATAGTTCAAAAATCAAATTTATGGAGGGGCATCATTTTTCTCAAAATTCAAACCAAAGTGAATCAACTACCTTAGATACTCATTTTTCTCCTAATTAGACCAAAATAGAGGACAATACAAAACAAAATACAATGTAACACAATATTACCCTAGACATGCTAGTTCTACAATCATACTATAACCGATAGGAAAAGAAGCAAAACAATTAAAAAATGTGGTGGTCGTGGTATATCTCACCCCCAACTAAAAGAATATGAAATATCCCTAGTGAATGACAAAATATAGCACAAGAGAATAAGGACATACCTAGGATGCACTAGGAACTTGTGTCTTGATCATCCCCCTTTGAGAAAATATCAACTAGCTGACGTGGTGGTGGGGTGTGACTAAAGGACGCACCTATAATAATCTCAATTAGTGAACCTCATAAACTACTCTATACACCCTAGAATCATGAATGGACCATCTCATGTCTTAATAAAATAGAATAGAGGGGTATTTGTGGTCCTCTATCCAAGATCTCTTGGTTCCAATAACTGGGACCGCCTCCTTAACCTCTTAAAATAAATCAAAATATCTAGCGCCTTACAGATCCACTAGATGAGTAAATATAGGTATAATAGGAGGGATGGCTAGAATCTGGCTCTCAGTAAGAGAGCATACCTCTCCTCGCAATATGGTCACCTTCTCTCGAATCTCATCTAAGTAAGGAGCCTCTATGACACTGAATCGAGATGACGCCCAACTCTCAAAAGAATCTTTACAGGCAAGCAAATCAACAGTGAACTCTAACGTATCATCTCAGAGTGTATCCCGTAGCCTGGACTCACCATTCTCTAGTTTCATCTGGACCCAAGGCAGGATCTGCATATACAGGGATGCAAGCTTAGTATAAACATGCTCAAGACGAGTGGTAATAAAATATTAGATTTCTACTAAGTGCTGAAAAACCTTCCATGGTACTACTATAAAACCTATGGTAGCAACTGTAATAGCGGGGTGAAGAGGCATAAAAGATGTCCCAACCGGCTCCAAAGTAGAGGCTGAGGATAAAGTAGATGTGGATGATGTCCTCTTTCTCTAAGAACTTATCTCGGGTCCATCTATGTACTTACCCATCTTAAAATACATTATTGTACCAACATCACCACCCTATCTATTATTATTCTCTACAGAAACTGATGAGACTTCAGAAAGGGCCAGAATCATCATTGAGGGTGTACAAGTCCTCTTCATAAGGACCAGGTTTACTGAATCCTTGATCAAACTCATCTGGAATGCCTCTATTATTGATGATATCCAAGCAACACCTTTTTTTAGATTATGATACGATCGCTGTCAAGATATAGTAACCCAACTAGGGTTGGGGTCGAATCTCAAGGAAGTAAGTGGAATTGTAGTTATCAGTAGTTGTTGTCTATGGGCAGTATTGAAAAAGTAAATGGGGGGGGGAAGGGGGTAGTTTGTAGTAATTTCAAGCAAGTAAAAATATTAACTTTAGTTGTAATCAGTTATAGGTGAACACTAGGATTGTGTTCCCCCTGTCTTCTAAAATTCATTAGTTTATTGTGCTATATTGAACCACCCTAATATATTGTATACATAATTGATAAGTTATGTAACTTCTACAATCTTTTAGAAGAGAAGAAGGATTTTACCCTTTACTTTTTGAGTTTAACGATGTTGCATTACTAACCTGAAATACCCTGGATTTTGACCCTTAGAAAATTTCTCAATTTTTGGCTTCTGGACATCATACAACTTGGGGAACTTCTCGTATTATATGGTATGACTTTGTTGGTGTTGGTTGTATGGTGATCAATATGGGTTGGATGGTCTCTATCCAAGGTACGGTGGGAACATACAAGTTTTATGTTAGGATACTAATTGTAAGGTGTCAATTGTATGTTTCCCTATGTTTAGTCTAGGTGATTTTATTCTTCCCATGTTACAATTTCATGGTACTAACCATATCGTTGGGTATAGTTTGGCTTGGGTGGTCTTAATTTGGATAGTATTATGGTCCAAAGGGAGGACTAGGATATGAGATAAGGGTTGGGGGTAATCTTGACATTTACCCTCTTAAATTATTATGACCTCATGATATAAAGCCCCTTTTGGGGATTCATTAATCTATTTTCAATCAATCAAACTCTCTTAAACACTCTCAAATTCTCTCAAGGATCTTGGGTTAAGGAAGGCTAGGGTTTTTATCAAGGTGGTCAATTTGGGACTTACATGAGTGGTTTCTCTCCATTATCTTCATAATATAAGGCATGCTACTCATTTATTATTGTTAGTTCCAACTAAAGGAATGTTTTATGAATTGTTTTCAAGGTATAAATGTTGTATGGTTTTGGGTATTCAGATACACGTTGGGGGTTTTGGTTACAATGGTTGGTTATGTTTTCAATGTCTTTTAATTATGGTTTTCATATTATTATGGTGGTTTGAACATTTGGTTGCATGAGAATGGTTAATTGGTAATGGTTTTGATTTTGGAAACACTACGCCCCCAGCTTTTTGATAAAATATCTATGAGAATGTTTTTGGTTAAATTATTGGACTTTAATTGAACTATGCATGGTATAATATGGTATTGGATCCCTAAATGGTATAAATGGTTTGGAATGGTTAAATGGTAAGGTTTTGGTGGTTATGGTTGGTCTAGTTAAAAGCCTTGTGAGGGTACAAGGGAATCCCCTAGGAAAACATAATAGCAAACATCTTGTAGGGTATATGGGATTCCCCCAATTAAAATTAATAATGTAATCTATGGGTACATGGGAATCCCTTCTTCTTAAAAATAATGGCTAAGGTCATTGCTTGTAAGCTATAGTCAGTATTATTATATCATTACTTATAGCCTTGGTTAATAAGAAATGGAATGGTAGTTTGGTTGTGTGGTAATGGTTTTAATTGGGAAATAATGGCTGGCTATGATAACTAACCATGAAGGTATGATTCCAATGGATGGACACTGGAAATTCATGTTTGTCGACATGAGAATTATTCATGGCGACCATATATAATACTTATAGGGTATATGGTAATCCTCTAAGTAAAATGGTATATATGTATGATGGAGAGTGAAGGGTACTTATTAATCCCCTCCTTCTATGATATCTCTAATTCATGTGGCTATACACATCAGGGACCATTCAGGGGGTTACACTGGACTCATATAGCCCATAGGTGGTTTTAGGAAAGTTAAGATACACATACCCAGGTTAATGGTTTTAAATACATGCTAAACCTAGTTCTCTTTCCTAGCATGGTTATATATATGTATGTATGTTTGTGAATTCATATGGTTGGTTTTCTTGGTTTTAACATTTGGCATTATTTCATCCTTATCCATAATGCATGCTAGTGTTCACCCGCTATCCAGTTTTCTTGCGATGTATCCTCTCGCAATGCAGGAACTGGACATTCCACTCCTTCTACTCAATGATCAAATATGAGATCAGCTTGGTTAGATTGAAGTGGTGAGTTTCCATATTTCAGAAGGCTCTATTTTATGTCATGGATGTCATTACTTATTTTAGTCATCTTATTGCCTATAGTTAGGGGCATGTCCCAATCGAATGTTTTTTACTTTTGGTTAGAGTCTTTATGGGACTACTATGGGTTGGTATGGGTGGTGTCGGTAGTGGTGTCAGTCTTGGCATTGGTATTGGTATTATAGCTAATACCATTTAACTGTATTTATGATTGTTCTGTCCTATTATGTTATAAACTCATACTTCATATTTGTTTTTGTTTTGTCATGGTTATTAGTTGGGTATTAGATGGTTGGAATTTCTTGGGTTGGTCATGGTTATGGAAATATCCCAGAGTCTAGAATTGTACAAAACACTATATTCTTATTTGTTAAGAATTCATCCGACTCAGGGTGCATGTTTGGAGGTTGGGTGGAGTAACGGGGGTGGTCCTCTATCCTGGCTGGACTTGGGATGCCCATTATGATAAGGCCCTGATTCAGGTCGTGTCATAGTTGTATAGATCTTTAGGTTCATGGTCAATTGGGAGTCCATAAAGTCATGTTGAGTAGAGTCTCTTTTAAGGGTGTACAGTATGCCACACTCATAAGTTCGAGGCTACAATGCATTTAAGAGTGTTTTTCTTCTTAGTGTTCTATTTTCAAGCTTAGAGTCTAAGTCTTGGAATCTTCTCTAATTCCTCTTTGTTCACCTTTTACATCATACCTCGATGATTTGATGCGCACGAAAACTCCTCTGTCCCAACTGGGGATAATGTTGGTGCAACACACTCTAATCATGGGATCCATACTCGGTCTAGGGGTCCCATCCCTGATTATTCTAGAGCTCTACTCGTTCCTTATAGTCCTCCTCAGGCAGACGCGATGAATGCAGAGCTTCATCAGTTGATCCATGTGATTACTTAGTTGGTAGCTTCTCAGGCTGAGTATGGTGCATCTGGTATTACATCTTCTGAGGCTACAAGGGTTGTCCAGTTTATGAGGTTGAGTTCTCCAACTTTTACTGGTATTAGGTGGAGGAGGATCCTCAGGGTTTTTTGGATGAGATGGACAAAATCTTTATGGTCATATAGGCCACGTATATGGAAGTGGTGAATTTTGCAGCCTATCAGCTAAAAGATGTGGCGTACCAATGGTACAAGGAATGGGATCAAGCAAGGGTTGAGATTGATGAGTCATCTCTGTGGGAGAATTTCTCTAATGCTTTTTTGGATCACTTCTTTCTTGAGGAGTTGAGGGAATGAAAGTGGAGGAATTTGTTAATCTGAAATAAGGAAAGATGTCGGTCAAGTTGTATTCCTTAAAATTTCACCAACGATCTGGGTATGCTCTAAAAATGATGTCAGATATAAGGTCCAGGATAAGAAAGGTTTCTTCAGGACTATCTCATGAGTTCATCATTAAAAGCACCGAATTGCTGATCCAATACATAAATATCTCTAGGTTGTTGTTTATATGCAACAAGTGGAGGAGGATAAGAGAAAACAGGTTTGGGTAGGTAAAAGGTTAGGTAAGAAGTTTAGATTCTTCAAGAAGAGTGGTGGTTAACATCAAAGTGGTTGGGATGGTGGTATGTGGCCAAAGAAGAAGTGGGCGAGTACTGGTTCTTTCTCCAAAGCTAGTTCTCCCTACCCGAAGTAGTCGAGAGAAAAGCATCTGTGGGGTGGCAATAAATTCAGGCAACGATGATCCCAATCTCAGGCTAGTGGGGCTTAGTCAACTTAATCATGTCCTCTTTGTAGGTTTTATGGTCAGTTGCATTGAGGCTTCTATGATAAGGGAAGGGGCAAGTTCTTGAAGTGTGGTTAACCAGGCCATATGGTTAGAAATTATCCAATTGGTAAGGTTACTTTGGGAGTGAACAAGATTTTGATTGCCTCTTTATCTACCCCTGCACCTACGGTGCTGCTTTTGCATCTATTTTTGTTTATGGTACCGGCACATTCCAGAATAGGTTATATGATCATGCGTCTTGGAAGTAGTGTGAGGCATCATTTTATATTATGACTATTACGTTACAACTCTTTTATAATGACATGTATTATTTTCTTGATTTGGGGTCCACTCTCTTTTATGTGACCCTATTTATGGATGTGTATTTTAGTTTTGATCCCAAGTTTATTTTGGATCCTTTTTTTGTCTACCCTGGTAGGTGACTCTATCGTTGCTAAAAGAGTCTATAGGAGGTGTTTGGTATCTGTTGGTAGTAAGAGGACTTTGGTGGATTTGTTCAAATTAGATATGGTAGATTTTAATATCATTCTGGGGATGTATTGGTTACACTCTTGCTATGCATCCTAAGACTGTCAGACCTGTAAAGTTGTTTTTAAATTACCCGATGAACCAATTATTGAATAGGAGGGTGGTTCCCTAGCTCTTAAGGGGAAGTTTATATAATATCTTAGAGCTCGCAGGTTAATCTCTAAATGGTGTCTCTATTATTTGGTCAGTGTTAAAGACTATAACTCGGAAAGTCCCTTTTTGCATTTGGTTCTGGTGATGAATGAGTTTCCTGAGGTCTTTCTGAATAATCTTCCTAGTGTTCATCTGGATAAGGAGATTGAGTTTGGGATTTATTTGGTTTTGGAAACTCGTCTAATATTTATTCCTCCTTATAGAATGGCTCCAATTGAGTTGAAAGAACTCAAGAAGCAACTTAAGGATCTTTTGAATTAGTGTTTCATCCATCCTAGTGTGTCCCTGTGGGATGCACCTATGTCAATCATGCATAAAAAGAATGGTTACCTACGAATGTGTATTGACTATCGACAATTGAGTAAGGTAACGGTCAAGAACAAATATCATTTTCATAGAATAAATGACTTGTTTGATTAGTTGTAAGGTGGCAAATTCATTTCAAAGATAGATCTTCTGTCTGGGCATCATCAACTTAAGATTAGGGAGGTGGATATCCCTAGGATGATATTTCATACCAGGTATGGGCACTTTGAGTTCTTGGTTATGTCATTTGGTTTGACCAATGCCCCAACGACATTCATGAATTTGATGAATAGGGTAGTCTGTCAGTTTCTAGATCTCTTTGTCATTATGTTCATTGATGATATTTTGTTATACTTCATAGGTGAGGTGGATTATGCAATCATGTTTGTGTAGTGTTGTAGACCTTGACAGAGCATCAGTTGTATGCCAAAATTTTAAAATGTGAATTCTGGTTGAACGCTTTTACTTTTTAGGGTTTATTTCTAGTGAGGGGATCATGGTGGATCTACAAAATATGGCAGTGGTTGAGAAGTGGCCTAGACCCATAACTCTAACCAATATTCAGAGCTTCTTGGGTTTGGCTAGGTACTATAAAAGGTTTTGGAGAGTTTTTCAATGGTAGGTACCCCATTGACTAAGTTGACTTAGAAGAAGGTTAAGTTCTCTTAGTCGGATGCTTGTAAGGGTAGTTTCAAGAAGATGAAGGATAATCTAACATTTGCTCTGGTTTTGACCTTGCCTGAAGGAAATAAGGTGTTTATGGTTTACTGTGATGCATCCCGACTGGGACTTGACTGTATTTTGATACAACATGGTAAGGTGATTGCCTATGTTTCTAGGCAGTTAAATATGCATGAGTGGAATTATCCAACTCATGATCTGGAATTGTTAGCTGTGGGGCTTGCATTAAAATTTTTGCATCATTATTTATATGAAGTGCATGTGGATATCTTCTTAGATCATAAAAGATTGTAGTATGTGGTCACTAAGAAAGAGCTTAACCACAGGCAGAAGAGATAGCTTGATCTTCTCAAGGACTATTACATGAGTCTTCACTACCATCCCGGTAAGGCTAATGTTGTTGCTGATGCTCTTAGAAAGTTGTCCATATAGATTTTAGCTCATGTTTATAAGAAGAGGCGAGAGTTGGTTAAGGATATTCACAGCTTGGCTAATCTTGGAGTTCGCCTTTTGGACTCCGAGAATGGTGATGTGTTGGTACAGGAAGTGGTTCGGTCGTCTCTTAGTGCAGAGATCAAGGAGAAAAAATGCTAGATCCTGTTTTGATAAATCAAGGGTGATGTAGGTGGGAAAAAGGTAATGGTATTTAAGATCAGTAATGATGGTACCTTACGATAACAAGGTAGGTTATGTGTTCCTTATATCGATGGTTTGTGAGAAGGGGTATTGGTTGAGGCATATGAATCACACTATGTTGTTCATCCTAATTCAGAAAAAATGTATCATGATCTCAAGGAGATGTATTGATGGAATGGTATTAAGAAGGATGTGGCTGATTTTGTGGCCAAATGTTTGGTGTGTGAGCAAGAGAAAGTTGAGAACATGATACTTGGAGGCTTGTATTAGGAAATTAAATTACCTGAATAAAAATGGGAAGTGATCAACATGGATTTCCTTACCGATCTTCCTCGGTCTTAGAACCAATTTTATTTGGTTTGGGTTATCATGGATATGATAACCAAGTCGGCTCACTTCTTTCTAGTGATGATTAACTTTTCGACTGAGAATTATCCAAGGTTGTATTTTCTTGAGATTATAAAACTGCATGGGGTACCTATATTAATTATTTATGATGTGGTACGCATTTTTTATCTCACTTTTGGCAGTCATTTCAGAAGGGGTTGGGTGCTAAGGTTAGTTTGAGTACTTCTTTTTAACCGCAAATGGATAGGCAAAAAGAAATGACTATTTATATATTAAAAGCTATGCTTTGTGCACGTGTGATTTATTATGGTGGTAATTGGGTTGAGTTCTACCTCTTGTAGAGCTTGCTTACAATCATAGCTATCATTAAAACATTGGGATAAGGAATTGTATGGTAGGAGGTGTATATCTCTAATTGGGTGGTTCAAGCTTAGTGAGGCGGATATGTTTGCCCAGATTTAGTTTATCAGGTTATGGAGAAGGTAAAGGTGATTTAGGATAGGTTTAATGTTGACTAAAGTCACCAAATATCCTATGCAGATATAAGGCATAGGTAATTGGAGTTTGTGGTTGGGGATAGGGTGTTCCTATAGGTGTCTCCCATAAAGAGAGTAATGCAATTTTTTTAAAAAGAGAAGTTCTCCCTAGTATGTTTGTCCTTATATGGTTTTGAGGAGGGTTGGTAATGATGCGTATGAATTGGAGTTTCCTTCTAGTTTGAGCTCCATTCATCTGGTATTCCATGTCTCTATGTTGAGAAAGTGTATAAGTGATCCTTCATTGGTTGTTCCTTTAGAAGGATTGGGTATCTCGAATTCCTTATCTTATGAAGATATCCCAGTTGAGATCTTTGATCGGCAGGTTCTTTGAATGCAGACTAAGGATGTAGCTTCAGTTAAGGTTCTATGGTGGAACCATAAGGTGGAAGAAGCTACTTAGGAAGTGGAAGAGGAAATGAAGTCAAAGTATCCGCATATTTTTTTTCTGCTCAGGATATTCGTGCAGAAGGTATGTGTTCTTGATCACATATTTTTTTTTCTAATTTGGTTAAAAGAAGGTTACTTTCCTTGTATCTTTGTTTTCTAACTTAGTTAAAGGTTTGAATGGTTATGTTGGGGTGTTATTCGTGCTTGGCCTACCCTGTCCGTCATTCAGGGAAGAATGATCCTAGTGGAGGAGACTAAAACACCTTCGGTTTTGACCCTTAGAAAATTTCTCAATTTTTTGCTTCTAGATATCATATGACTTGGGGTACTTCTCATATGATGTGGTATGGTTTGGTTGATCTTGGTCGTATGGTGACCAATGTGGATTTAATGGTTTCTATCCATGTTACGGTTGGAACATACAAGTTGTATGTTAGGGTGCTAATGGTATGGTGTGAATCAAATGTGTCCCTAAGTTTAGTCTAGGCGATTCTATTTTCCCTAGGGTATGATTTCATGGCACTAATCATATGGTTGGGTATGGTTTGGATTGGGTGGTCGTATGTTGGAAAATGTTGGGGTCTTAGGGGAGGCCTAGGGTACGAGATAAGGGTTGCACTCGTACCCTAGAGTATGATTAGGGTGGGGTAGTCGTACCATCCTACGGGAATTTTAAGCAGTTTAAGTTGGAGGTAATCTGGACATTTCCCCTCTTAACCTATGATGACCCCATGACATAAAGCACCTTTATGGGGCTTCATTAACCTATTTGCAATCAATCAAACTCTCTTAAACACTCTCAAATTCTCTCAAGGCTCTTGGGTTAAGGAAGACTGTGGTTTCCTTCAAGGTGGTTAATTTGGGACTTACAAGGATGATTTCTCTCCATCATATTCGTAATCTAAGGCATGTTTCTACTCCCTCGTTATTAGTTCCAACTAAAGGCATGTTTGAGGCATTGTTTTCATGGAATAAATGTTGTATGATTTTGGGTTTTGAAATACATGTTGGGGGTTTTGGTTACAATGGTTTTTTATGGTATTCCCATGTCCTTTACTTATAGTTTTCATATTATTATGGTTGTTTGAATATTTGGTTGCATGGGAATGGTTAATTGGTGCATGATTTTAGCTTTGGAAACACTACGCCCCCAACTTGTTTAATAAAATGTCTATAAGAATGTTTTTTTGTTAAATATTTGGACATTCATTGAACAATGCATAATATAATTTGGTAATGAAAACCTAAATGGTTTAAATGGTTTGGAATGGTTAAATGGTAAGGTCTTGGTGGTTATGGTTGGTCTAGTTTAAAGCCTTATGGGATACAAGGGAATCCCCTATGAAAACTTAATAACAAACATCTTGTGGGGTACATGGGATCCACCGAAGTCAACTTAATAAATTATTCTATGGGTACATGGGAATCCCGTCTTCTTAAAAAAGATGGCTAAGGACATTGCTTGCAAGCTATAGTCGGTATGACGATACCATTACTTATAGCCTTGGTTAATAATAAATGCAATGGTGATTTGGTTGTGTGGTAATGGTTTTTAATTAGGCAATAATGGCGGGGTGTGATAGCTAACCATAAATATGTGAGTCCAATGGATGAACACTGTACACTTATATTTGCTGACATGAGGATTGGTCATTGCGACCATATATGATACTTATTGGGTACACAGGAATCCCTTAAGTATACTTGTACATACGTATCATGGAGAGAGAAAGTTACTCGGGAATCCCCTACTCCTATGGTATCTCCAGTTCCTGCAGCTACGTGCATCGGGGATGGTTCAGGGGGTTACACTGGACCCATATAGACCGTAGGTGGTTCTAGGATGGTAAAGCTACACATACAAAGGTTAATGGTTTTAAAGGCACGCTAAACCAGGTTCTTTTTCCTAGCATGGTCATATATATGTATGTATATTTGTGAATTCATATGGTTGGTTTGCTTGGTTTTAAAAATTGGCATTATTTTATCCTGAGTGCATGCTAGCATTCACCGCTAACCCATCTTCGATCACTGTATCCCCATTCGATACAGGAACTAGATGTTCTACTCCTCCTTCTTAGTGATCAGATCTAGGATCAACTCGATTGGATTTAAGTGGTGAGCTTCCATATTTTGTAAGGCTCCATTTCATGTCATAGATATCTTTACTTACTTTGATTATCTTATAGACTATGGTTGGGGGCATTTCCCAACCGAATATTTTTTTCTTTCAATTTAAGGCTCTATAGGACTACTATGGGTTGGTATGGGTGGTGTCGGTAGTGGTGTCAGCTTTGGCATTGTTATTGGTATTATGGCAGATACCGTTTCGCTGTATTTGTAATTGTTTCATCTTTTTAGGTTATGGACTCGTACTTTTTATTGCTTTTGATTTGGTATGGTTATTGGTTGGGTATTAAATGGTTGGAATTGCTTGGGTTAGTCATAGTTATAGACCTATCCCATTATATGGAATTGTAAAAAATACTATCTTGTTATACGTTCGGAATTCATCCGACTCAGGGTACATGTTTGGAGGTTGGGTTGGGTAACAGGGATGGTCCTCAATCCTGGTTGGACTTGGGATGCCCATTACAACAAGGCCCAAGTTCGGGTCGTGTCATAACCCTTGTCTTGATCCCTGTTAACTATTACCTTTCGAGTCTCTTGTTATTAGATGAAAGCTAACCATTTTACTTATATATTACCTAGTAGCGTGGATCGATAGTTAAACTTCAAATTACTATTGTCATTATTATTTTCTAGTCACTACTCCTCTTTTTGAGTAAGTAGCAATATCTAGGTGGGATCCTAATGTTTCCGACCGCTAAGACAACTATTATACTAAAGATAATACAATGCATGCCATGGGTATTTGTTTTGTTCAACAATCACACTTCCCCTACTTTGTTAATCAACCAAGGTTTGTACAATCCTAGATATGGGTTTTAGCTTCTCATTCTTGTGATGAAATAAATGACATTCATGATTGAATGGTTCGATAAAATTACAATAATAAGATGAACAAAATCCCAAAACCATAACTTGATTAATCAACTAGAGTTAATATAAGGGAATCCTAAGATCAAAGATGGATCTTGGAATCAAAATATATTTCTAAGAATCAAAAGTGTGTAACTTTTACTAAAAAGTACATAAGTGGTATTTATATTAAATGAGAAAACACAAAAAACAAAGAACAAATGAACTAGGAGAAAACAGGGTCACTGTCTACATGTGGTCTGCACCTACGTTTTGGTCACTAGCACAGGTTGTACCTGCGGTCTGGCTCTGGACGCAGGTATGGACTACAAGAATCGGATGGGAAAAAATCTGATACGCCCAAATTATACCTCCCTTACGAGAGAGTAAGCGGTCGTTGTCAAATATATAACCCAACTAGGTTGGTATAGAATTTCACTGGGAATTCTGTGTTCACTAAGTATTGTGGTTGTTACTAGACTGTTTATCAAAGTTTCTAAATTAAAGGGGGTTCTGATCTATAAATTGTATTTTGCTATTTGTAACTGAAAGTGCTCTGGTCAGTGATTGTTATTCCAAATAATAATTCAATGAGAGTAGACAAACTAGAGTTATGGTTAACGAGATGTTCAAGCAGCTAGGGTTGTGAATTATCATGAATTTCTAATTAATCACTTCAATTGCAAGAGTTATTGAATCCTATAATTTACCCATTTGTATCTCGACCTAAATAGGTAGATTATCCTTCAATTCTCTCAAACTTAAAGGAGGAGTTAATTTATTAAACTATTCTTGCATACGGGTTGATCCCATTAAGGCATCAACCTTTAACCCAAAGGATAAATCCCTTAGATTCCATGTAAAACTCTTCTTTTCCCAACAAACACTTTTCTATTTGAACAAGTGATGTTCTTGGGCTCACCCTTCAAGTTTGCAACCAAGAAAGGTCATTATTATGAAGAAGGATTTATACAACTTCAGTTAACCATGGAAATCAAATGTTTTCACAACCCCAATCAGCTATTCAGATGAAGACACCCCAAACCCTAGTTATGGGAGCTTAGCCACACATCTGAATAGAAGAAGAAGATGAAGTCATTATGTTTTTCATAAATAAGTTAAAAAATTACTTACAAAAATCACAAGAATTGTTCTTGAATCTTCAGTAGCAAAAAGAATAAAAATGGTTAGATCCACAATTCTAGCTTCAATCTCAGTGAATACTACGTTACATTGAGTTTCCCCGATGGAAATATGATAAAAAAAATACCTAAATAAAACCTAAACTGGGTATTTATATGTTCCCAGGTACAGAGGATTTAAAATTCGAACTCAAAAAAGTTGTTTCCAAGTTGACGCTCAGGCTGGCACCCCATCGCAAGACTGATGGCTCGTCACGTGGAACTTCACTAATGGTCATAAAATTTCATGTTCTGTTAAGGGTTGACGGTCATATTGGTGGGCTATTTCAGTCCTAACATCCCATCGCTCGCCTAATGGCCCATTGTATGGGCCGTCGCTTGATCCTCCAGAATGTCATGTTATGATTTATCCTGATGGCTAAGTTGGCGGTCTGTCGGATGGTTGACGGTCCACCACTTGGACCGTCATAGAGATCACTCATTTTCTTCATTCTGTTTTACTCTGACAACCACCTTAGTGGTACGTCGCATGGTTGACGGTCCGCCAGTTTGACCGTCAGTGACCTTTTTCTGCTATTTTTCCAAGTTTCTTCTTCAGCTAACTCCTTAACCTGAAAACACTAAAATCCAATATTAAATACAACATCAGTTTCTTTAAAACATACAATTATCCTTTGAAAAAGTTGTAAAATATTCCCTCAAAAGCCAGAACATCAACCCCCTTAACTTAACAATTGCTTGTCTTCAAGCAACTCAGCACCAAATTGCATCAATGAACAACAAATGATAGGCAATTGACTACTAAACTAGATTTCACACAACTATTCACTTGCTATTTCACTCATAAGAACTAAACACATCAGGATCTATAACTGGCATTGTTTATAATTCAACACATACACGCAAACATGGATATAACATCCCACAAGAATCAGTAAAACTAAGTGTAACTCAAGTTACCTTCACAGTCAATGTAGTCCATTACTCATTATATCTTGTTGGACGAAAATCTAGACTCTCACACTTATCAAAGAAGTTACAAACATAGAATACACACCCATAGGCTTGCCCTTATCATCAAACACTCCCTTATGGTTGATTCGCAAAGATCAAGAATGTATTTTTAGGCTTGTAATGAGGCTACAGTCTAGGTAGGGAAAGATTTTAGGAAAAGTGACTCAACATTAGACTTAACTCTCTTTTCCCTTGAATTCTACTTACCAAGGCTACCATTTTACCACCTCACTTACAATTTCACTTATTCATTCATACTTTTCCAGAACCCCCTTTTTATATAAATTTTTCTTCTTTTATTTTGTAAGCATCAACCACCTTCAACTTATGCTGATGCTGTCAGTTAAGGTGCATAATATCTTAGATATATTAGGGCCGACTACTTTATTTTAGCTCTAAACTACCTTTTCATTAAAATGCTAACATCTTAATAGTAGCCACCTTCAACTTAGGTGTTTTGTTTAAGTTAAGGTGAATAATGTCCAATGTTGTACCTGGGCCAATGTTCGGTGTCAACAACCTAAAGAGAGTTAATTTAGAGTTATCGGGAATGAAGAAAAACTAATATAAGCTCAAAAAAGGTTCAAAAATGGTAATATCCTTTTGGTGGGTAAGTTATTTAGGATAAGTGGACTGAAGGTAAAAGGAGGCCTGCTATCGTATCTTATTAAATCACTCACAAAACAACATCAATAAACCAGGAAAGTTCTAGGTGTATAAGCATGCAAGAACTAAAAAAAATGCTCCCACACACAAGCACATGAGTTACACTTATTCCACTAACTTCTGGGATTATTTACATCACATAGTCATGCACACTTTTCATCCTAATGCCAATTACAGAATCACCAAAGGTTGTTCAACATATGCTAAACAACAAGAGAAAATATTATACAAAAATTCTCATAGCCTTATCCCAAAGTCATTCGTCATCCACATATACAACAAGATGCTAAAAAAAGACACTTCATAACTAAACATTAACAAATGGATATTTACATCACAAACTAAGAAAAGAAAATGCAATCCTAGACATTCCGGTTCTACTAGATAGCACACAGGAGGAAAAGAACACAGGTAGCAAAAACCCCCATGGTACAAGTACACCCACCCACACATAAAATAAATGTGCGATCCTTAATACATATAAAGATAGTAGAGAGGAGGAGAGTACTTGTAAAGCCACTTATTCAAAAGAGGCATTAGAGAAATATTGTGAGGCTCCAATGGCCTCACATACAGAAATATTGACCCCTATGGTGGTAGGGGTACTCACAATATCTTCCTCCAGAATCAGAGGTATCACATCTCGGGCTGGGTCTGAACTGGGCCCTCTTGCTAGGGCTGAGCTAGTAGAAACTCCTACAGCTTCATCTCCTGCCTTCTTCCTTATCTTCTCTTCATCCCCCTTGATCTTTTTGAATCTTTTCTCATATCATAATCTTCTTTCTATTTCAGTGTCATTGCTTCTCGCCTTCTTCTTCTAGTTGCTTTTCTATCGTAATTTTATCTGCACTTTTATATACCTTCTTTCCTTTGTCTTTTAATGGCTTCCCCAACAAGTCAAAATCCTTCATCTTCATCGCTTATCACCAAAGTGAGGTAAAAAATAGGCTTATGTGGCTGCTTGCTCTTCAACTCCGCTATGTTCGTTTGTGCTTGTTTAAATTTTGCCATAAACTTAGCAAGATCTAGAATGGACATCGTATCCAGCCTTTTGTAGATTCTTTTTTCCATATGGTCCATCCTAATTTGAATGTTTCTAAATAGACAGATTGCCTCAGCTATAATTTGATCAACAAAAGGCTTGAATTATGAAGCCAATATATCTAGATACTTCTTAAACTTCTTTTGCAGTTTAACTAACTTGGCAAAATTTTCCTGCATCAACCTGTACTCCGAATAATATGTCCCACCCATTGGTGGCATAGAATTTAATCCTGCAGATGTACTAGACACCACATAATCAGGCGACACATAAGTAGTGATAGGCAATGGAATACCTGTTGGAAATTTGGAAGTATCGGGGGCTGGCACTAACTGTGTCTGTTAGGCTTGAGGTTTGGTGACTCGCATCTCAAACTTTAAGTCATCTTTTGATTTCTTAATGTCTTGCCTATGCGTAGCCCGAAATGTATTATCACCTCCTCGAATCAGAGGTACATTAGCCTGCCTACATAGTTCCATAATTAAGAACGGGAACCGTAGTGCGCTTGCCACTTTGTGTGCCCTCACAAACATTTCATCAGCAATGATTTGGCCGAAATAGATCTTCAGCCCCATAATTAAACTAGCCACCAGCACAACCCTGTGACTATTTAAATTAGGATTACCTTTTGTTGGAATCAACGTTAATCGAATAATAGCCTACAAGAACTTAGCTCGGAATCTAAGGGAGAACTTAGAAATACACTTTCATGGGTTGGTTGTCCAGGCAGGGTTTTATCATCAGTCAGTATCCCAGACAACCACAACCTTTAAGTCGATGCCGAAGTTAGATGATACTCAAGATAAAGAACCGCAGATGGTGCCTCATAGTCTGGCTCATACAATATCCTATTGATTGTTCGAACCGATATATCAATGTAAACTCCTCTCACTGAGACTAATTCTCTTTTTGGCAAGTCTGAGATCTTCGTACCTTTGGGATAATCTTTCTCTATTAGTGTTAAATAGTTGGCGAAAACCCCCTTACCATATTCGGTTGATAAGAACCAAGAGGCTTGCTCATCTAGGACAACTCATACTCATTGAACCACTTCTCCAGTTCTTTATATTTGTGCAACTCACTTGTCACTATTTGGTACTCTTCGAAGATTGGCCTTTTGATTGGCCTACTCGCCGTCGGTTCCAGTCCATCAAGGAACTTGTCCTTTGATCCTTCAATTTCCCACCTAAGTGCCTTTCGTATTTTAGGGCCTTTTCTCTTAACCACAATTTTTTCCTTAGTTTCTATCTCAACATGGCTAGTTTTTGCCTCAACGGGGTTGGGGTTAGATGTGTTGACCCCTTCCTTGTCTGGGTTCAAACTAGTACTACTAGTGCTTCTCTTACTCTCCTCTTTAGACTGGGAGAGTATGGGGATTTACCTATCTCGTTGTCAAGTATTGAAGGAAAGTTCCTCCTTACTCCTAGCTGGCTTGCCTCTTCCCCATGATCTACCACTACCTCTGGTCAGAGGGAGTTTCCCTGCCATAATGCCTAAAACGGGAACAAGGAATCAGTTTGCAGGTCAAATCCAATCTAAAACAGTGAAAATATGGCTGGACGGTATGTTTGACGGTCCGTCGAGACAATGATGGTTTGCCGAACTCACCATTAGGCCTTAACCAATGTGTCATGCATCTTCGAGTCTTTCGATGGTTGACCTTACGGTCTGTCAGGTTATTGACGGTCCGCCAAGTCGTCTGTCGCAACTTATACAGTGAAAATCTACTTTGGCATCTTTATGATAGTCCACCTGGTGGTCCATCGTAGGTCCGACGGTCCATCGAGGTGACCGTCACCAACTCTTTTCAGTTTCAACCTTCACTTCGACATTTTGTCGAACACTTGGTGTACATTCTCATTTTTAACACAACAAATGGCATGAACTTAGTGTTTAATCACCCTTTTTCTCACTTTCAGTATATGGGTTACTCAGACTTCACCTGAAATAGTGCACAACATGGTCTGATTTTAAGATTACAATTTGAACTAAGGACAAGTAAGAAGGAATTTTCTTTCATAAACAACAACTTACTCGCTTTGTATTTAGCAATTCAAAGAAGATGAATAAGGTTGTGATCATACCTTGATGGTGCAGTAACTTTACTCTTCTCACTTGCAACTTTAGAAGTAGAGAAAAATTAAAGCCTTTGTCAGTGATTGATAACTTTTGTTGTGATGAGAAAAAGAGGGGGAAGGTATTATTTAAATAGGAGAAAAAAAGAAGAGAGAGAGTCCTAAAAGGGAATAATTGACCCCAGATACTTTTAATACAAAGGAAGTTGAACAGTTTTAGAATTTAAACTAGTAGCAACATATGTAACTACCTCTTCTTATTAGTATAAAAATATTTGGGTCAGATACAGACAATTTAAATAGGCCTTAAAATTACCCAAACCGACCTATACCTAGGGTTAAGTTGATGGTTTACCTGACGGTCCGTTGGGTGTCCGACAGTTCTCCAGGTGGGCCGTTGTGGCTTACCAACAACCTGGAAATCATACCTTGTTGTGACGACTGATGCGATGGTCCGTCGACCTATCCGTCAGTTTATTCTAGTTCCCTCAAATTTAAGCTTCTGGTTAACGGTGGGAGAGATGGTCCATCAGACCAGCGACGGTCCGCCAACTCAACCATCAAGCCTTATCCAGAATGTCATTTTTTTTATCATGACTTTGATGATTCTAGTGACAGCCCATCGAGTCCTTAACGACCCGTCAGTCTTCCCATTGCCTTCTTATCAACTGTAGAATTCCTTTCCTTCTACATTCTCAGTCCTGCACACTTCATAAACACATCAAATTGTACAAAAACAAAAAATAAATTCTAAGTATGGTTACAACAACACTTTGTCAGTTTCCTCCCACCAACGCTAGATTTATTATCGCGGCACGACTTGGTTACCTTGACTACTCAGACATCATCAAGATACACAGTGGACACATGCTTTACATCATCGGTTAGACCAACATAGGTCTTGACTCTTTTCCTATAAACCTTGAATAGACTTTCGTATATACCTTTAAGTTCCACCATACCTGATGGAAAAACTTGACTTACCTTGAACGGTCTAGACCATCTTGATTTTTATTTGCTCGAAAAGAGCCTAAGTCGAGAGTTGAATAATAATACCAGTTGCCAGATTGAAAGTCTCTCTTCTATATTCTTCGATCATGGTAGTTCTTTATTCTTTGTTTGTACAGATCGGCTCTTTCATAAGCACCGAGATAGAATTCATCCATCTTATTTAACTGACCCAACCTTAACTCTGCCACTTCTTTCCAATTCAAGTTCAGCTGTTTAAGAGCCTACAAAGCCTTGTGCTCTAGTTTGATAAGAAGGTGAAATTCATTTCCATAGACCATATGGTATGGTGACATTCCAATAGGTGTCTTAAAATATGTTGGATATGCCCACAAGGCATCATCGAGATTTCGAGACCAATCTTTTCTGCTTGCATTCACTGTTTTAGCTAAAATTACTTTTATCTCCCGATTCGAAACTTCCACCTGCCCATTTGTCTGTGGGTGATATGGCATAGCAAACTTATACTGTTTCACACCATATTTCAACATTGTAGCTGAGAACACTTGGTTGCAAAAGTGTGATCCACTGTCACTTATGACGGTATGTGGTACCGCAAAGCTAAAGAAGATATTCTTCTCAAGGAATGCAACCACTCTCTTTCTTTCATTATTGGCCAAAGAAATGGCTTTAACCCATTTTGACACATAATAAATGATGACCAATATTTATTTTAACCAATTCCCCATACATGTATAATGTATATATTCAACACAATCTTCTTAACCTACCACTTAAAAGTGATCTCCTTCAAATCCAAGTAAATCAATACTCAACCAGTAGACAAGAAGGGTATACCCAATATCAGTGAAGAATAGGTATCCATAACATAGTCTAAAATCATGAAATTTGTCGGATATGTGAATTGTGCTGCTCTTATTTCCACGGCTCCTTTACAGATGAATCATCCATCAGAAGCCTTGAAGTGATAGGCTTGAGTTCTCCTAACCTGAATATCTTGTATATCACAAGTGGAAAAATATTTATTCCTACTCCCGAATAACATAGAGTCTGATTAACATCATAAGGCCAAATAGAACATGGGATGGTCACTGCACCAAGGTCTTCTTTTTTTTCTAACCATGTTGCTTAAAATTCTAAGAAAAATTATTGCACTGTGTTTTGTAGGTCTTCTCTAATCTAATAATTATCATAGTCACTATCAAAATCATCATCACTACAGGTCAGCTGATGTTGCCCAAAACTATACCTCAACTAGAGGAATAATGTGGTCGATTGCAAATATAATAATCCAACAAGGTGGGGGTCGATCCCATAGGGAAAACATTAATAGTTTCTTGCCTTGATGTAATCCACAAGCAGTGTAGTAAAGTAAATAAGAGGGATTTTTTATCAATTATAAATAGTAACCAATTGTTGAGTGCTTTTAAGTTAAAATCAATCTAAGATAAATGCTAGGTCTGTGTTTCCCTGGCTTCTCAACTCCATAAATTTCTCATGATCAATCCAATTATTCTATAGTTTTGCATGTAAATCCTACAAGATAAGTCTTATCAACTGCTGGGTAAGCTCGAAGATAAATTTCACCTTTTACTTAGCTATCATCTCGGGGTGTTTCCTTCTTTCCCTTTGCTATGGCCTCAGTTACTCTTGTCGAGGAATGATCAAGTGATAAGATAGAAGGAGAGGACTATAAAGTGGAGGTAGAAATCCCAAATCATTATCTCCATCTTCTTTTCCAATCGCAAGCTTCTTGGTTATCGAAGGGATATAAATACAAGCTATCTCAAGCGTTTACAGTTACTATGAGATTAATTATTTTGAAGAAGAACTAAGATACATGTAGAAACCCTAGAATAATTAAGACTCACACTTCCTCTACATAGCTAATCCGTCGGGGTTCCCACAACCCTAACTAAGGGATTAGCCACCCATATTTGTGCAAGAAATCATGATTATCAATGAAGAACACATAAAATCAATTGCACAAGAATAGGATGGATAAACTCTAAAGTCTTTAATTGGCTAAACCCTAAGATCTCAAGAAAAATTGTAAGAATATTGTAATAGTATGTAAAAACATGTAAAATAACGTTCAAGAGTACAACCTAATAAAAGATAAACCCTAAGTTATTTATAATATCTCAAAATAACATAAAAATCCAATTAAAAATGGGAAAGGCGAAGTTAATTCGACAGTTGGTACGACACAGTCTTCACTCTTATCGGGTCAATTTGAGTTGTACCCTGCCTTATCGTATCCTTTCTAGTGTTTGATCTTCCCACGGCTTCAACTTTCTATTCAGCTTATGCCATTATTGTACGAGTCATACCTAAGTGTACGACTCATGTCTCAACTCGTATCCACTTGGGATTTCAGTCTTTCCCTGCTTTGAACACTGGTTTGTATACGACAAACCAATAAGAGTCTTACTCAGACTTTCGACTCATTTTCCTTTGGCACTTCAACTCTTGGATAGTAGTTCAGGTTCTGTTATGCTGACTGCTTTCGTATATGACTCGTATCCTTGCTTATGGACGGGCTACTTGAGTTGTATCTTCCTCATACTTGGATTCTTCATTTGTATTTAGGTTCTATTACTCATACGACTCAGTATACAAGTTGTATCGAATGGTAATGATTCAGAACCTAGCTCGTATGCTGATCAGAGTTGGTCTTTTTTAGTTTTTTTTCTTCTCTTTTCATTCAAATACTGTTGTAGACCCACTTTACCTATAATTCATACCAAAGTGCATCATATCTAAAAAAATACCCTAAGTTCACACATAAATTTATGGTTTTAAGAATAGAAAGTGTCGGGTTCCCACACCACATCAACACCCTTAACTTAGACTTTTGTATATCCTCAGGAAAACAAAACCAAATGACTATTTGATAGCACAGAGCCGATGCTTAAACAAGAAGATCTCAAGCAACCCATGGAAATAATTTTGAATTAAATTTTAATTTTGGTGTTCCCCTTTTAATTTTTCAACTTTTCAACTCAAACTTGTGTATAGCAATTTAGCACATGTAGAAACACAAAAGGATTCGATGATGGCATTACATAAAAAATAGACACTTAGGAATAGACATGTTTTACATTCATCAAACAATCTAGCAATCTTTCAATATAACCCATGTGCACTCACAATTAAACAAATCCCATTCATTCTTCATGGATAGACTATTTTATTCAGGGATGTAACAAATGACTATCTCTCTCTCACAGACGTATCACCGGTGTGCACAGAATACCATAGATTTTCCCTTATGCTCTTTTTCTAAGTTGTCAGATAGTCATATTAGGATTACTATTGGGCGTTATTTGTCTTGTAAAGTAGGCTTGGGGCTAGTATGATATCCTTTAAGATTCATTTAGTGACTAAGCCTCCTAGTACTATGCTCTTCTCGGGGTCTACTAACATTTTGACTTCTTTTATTTCCACCATTATGTCTCCCTTTCTCTTTTAAGCACATGATAATTGGGCCAGGTGTGGATTTTTAGCACTTTATTTTTCACATTCTTTTTTCTTTGCTATACATTACATTTCTTTTTCTTTTATTTTCATCACACCTTCCTATGTTTAACTATTTTTCTTATACCCATATTCTTCACACTCATTTTCTTCTTATGCAACCCTATAATAGGAACCCTCAACTTAGGCAATTTTCCTGAGTTGAGGTACATAGTGTGGATACGAGGAACAGAGCCAGTACAGGTTCATTGTAAGTTAAATGGGAAGATGATAGGAGTAACAAGAAAAATTGGTCTATAAAGGGTCAAATATTTGGATCAAAGGGATTTATTCATTTGGTTAGGGCATTTTGGGCTTAAGTAGACTCATAAAACAAGGTCCTATAGTTATCTCCTACCTAACTATTCTAGACCTAGGTAAAAGTAACTGGGCAAGTTTTAGATTCTCACAAAATCGGGAACTCATTAAACCTTAAACACACTTGCACAGGGCTACACTACAAAGTACTAGTTATCCAACTATGCAATTGTTTTGTCCCAAACTTTTCTATCCCTAATCCTAATGCCATTATCAGATACTCAATAGTTTCACCCAAAAGTACATAACAACAATTATTTAAACCAAATTTTTGAGAGGGCACCACTTTTCACGATAATTTAGAATTTTGAATCAGAAGTTTCAGCAATCATAAATTAAAAATCAATCAAAACAAAATCTTTTTAGTACATGTAAAAAATTTCAAAGTACTCAAAGTCATAATCAATATAAAAAATATCCGCTGCCATAGGTGCGCTGATATACTCCGTATTTCAGATGCCCACATCAAACCTGCAAGTCATAACATATTTATAGTTTTAGCTACATCTAAAATTTTTCAAATTTCCCACCAAAATTTTTAGAATAACCCCTACCCACAATGTGAGAACGTTCCACTGTCCCTAGTGCTACAAAAATAAAATAAGGAATGAGAGGCATACCTAGGCGCTCAAGGCGCCGAAACATCACCACCAGGACATGGACCTTCAGGTTGGGTCCAACTCTCATCAGCTACTGTTGTAATAATTGAGACTGAATAAAAATATTAGGGTGAAACATCAGCCCCCTCAGCAACCGCAATCAGAGCCCTCGATCCTCCAGCTCCAGCAGCCATGTCAGGACCTTTATCTCGCGGTCCCACTCATCCTAAATCCTCCTGAGTCCAGATTTCTTCTCATCTTCTTTAGCTTCCATCTTTTATCTTTTCCTATCTTATATGGTTTCCTCAACCTGTACATTCATCGGATCTTCCAAAATATTTGGCACATCAACTGTGGGAATCATTATCTCCATATTAGGCTCAATAACAACCATCCTCTCGTACAACTCAGTCACTATCTTCTGTATCTAAGCAATACCAGCTCTAACATCAGCACCATTGGGCGTCTTCCCAGTCCCTAACTATCGAGTAATCCTTAACTCAAATGCATCTAGAAGCCTTTACACTGGCCAATACTGCACCTCAAACTGCTAATCCATCTAAATTCTTATTTCACCCTTCATATGACCTACCTTTGCAGTAAGCATAACTAGTTGGGTCATAACCTCTGTCTATGCAGTCTGGGAAATCAACATAATACTAGGAGGCATACCCCATGGCCTAGGTGGCACAGACTAGAATGATAGTGGGTCAGTGGAAGTACCTGCTTCATCTATGGGTATGGCCTTAGTCTGCGTATCTACCTAAGTAGCCTCAGCTATAGCAGAGGTATCATACTGATTATCTTGTGGAAATATTCCCACCATAACATAGATTGCCTACCTCATGGGTCGGGCCAAAGGCTTGGTCACATCTTGAATCATCCCAGTATCAAATGTCCTCCGACCCTCAATCATATCACCAACCCCAAGAATCTCCATAACTCCCACTGCTACGAAAATCTGGGTAATCATGCAGAGGTAGTCCAGCAATCCTCTACCCCTAACTGTACTATCTCACATCTCTTGATCCAAGAACTCACCAACATTGAATGCATACCCATCTATGAAACCAGCTATCATAGCTGCTTGGACAAAGCTCAAAACGTCATTTTCTATAGTGGGACACAGCTGGTGTCAGGCTAGTATCCACCAAGCCTTACCCTCAAAGTTGAGGGTTTCCTTTTTTATCTTTGGTAAATCACATATATCTACTACAACCCAAGTCGCATGCTCACCAAGTGAAACTATCCATCTAAACATCACCATTTAATCATTTCTGCCATCCTGTAGTTCATATTTTCTATATTAGCTGGAGCCTGATATTCTGGCCCATACAAGAATCTCCCAATGGTTTGAGGTGATATATCAACCCGAACTCAATAAATTATCAAGCATACCCTATGGGTACTGCCTTTGCAACTCTCCCTTATATGTTGCATAGAACTCACAGACGAGGACCTCATTATATCGCTTGGGTGCTCTCATCATCCAGTCAAATCCATACTATCGGAAGTATTCTGCAAATTCAGGTAGCTTTTCCATCCTTGTAGTAGTCATTCTCCTCTTTGGATATAGCACTCTCATTATCATACCTCCCAAAAGATAAGATATCCTTGATTTAAATATCTTGTACATGGTAGGGTATCTCCATTGTTTGATGATGAGCATAGGAGAAGAGGCCAAGTCGAGTGGGGGCCCTGTCTGTCTATTGGGGTAGCATCTTTCTCAGCACCCCGAGTTTCATCAGAACTCTCATCTTCTAAATTATATACCTCTTTATAATCATCATCATCATCAACTAGTTGTTGTATATGAGGAGGAGATATTGTTTCATTCTTTATTCTCAAACATTTTGGTGGTGGTGCCTTAGATTCTTGGGGAACGACCTTCTTCCTCTTTGCCTTAGAATCTGCCTTTCCCTTTGAAAAACTTTCTTTGATGAGGTTACATTAAATTCTTCTCCACTACTTTCAGATATGGATTTCAACTTGGAGAAACTAATTTCCTCACTTTCAATCGGTGGTAGCTTGTTCCATTTCTTAGTGCTTGGTTTTGAGGATGAAGTGTTCTTTGGAGGAATTTTACCTATAAATACACTATTATTAGTAAGTAAGAAAAGAAAAGAAAAACAAAAGTTCAATCTAAAGTTCAATATGTCTTGTATGAGTTGGGTATGAGTAGTGGGTACTGGTCATACCTACCGAACCCGACTCATTTAACTGAGTCGTATCTTAGACACTGCATAACATTTGGTTAATAGTCTACTTACGACAACTCTATACTAGTCATATCGGACGGCAATGACTCATGACCACCAGTTATAAACAACTCAAAAATATTTATTCTATTTTAATTTCTCCCCATGTGGGTAAGACTAATGTATAGGAGTCGTATGGTCTGGATACAACTTTTATGGTTGATTTGTATCTATTCAATAACTTAGAATTTGTTTTTAATGCCCTAAGATCCCATCTCGAGACGTCACACGGTGCTTAAGGCCACACGCGGCCTCAAGCTAACCCTCTAAACCTGCCATTACTTCTAGAACTCACTTTGACATAGTCGTGCTAATATAAGAGAGAATGACATAGCATAAATATACTGGAATAAGATAAGAAACTAACCTGTACAATCCAAAATACTAAAATTCTGTACATACCAATCCTCTAGTCTGACAAAGCCTCTATACATAAAGATCAAGGAGACATTGGGACAAACCCCCAACTAACTCAAACAGAACTGAAAGACATAACAATAAAATGGTATAACAAATTATAAACACGATCCTCAAACCATGAGGACTCACCACTGAGCAGACGAAAAGAGGCACGTAAATATCATAAATGGGATAGAGTACCTAAACCTACATTACGAGAAAATGTAGCCCATAGGAAAATATGTGGGTCAACACTTTGGAATGTACTGAGTATGTGGGGGTGCATGTAACAATGTAAATATCATTATCAATTTCATGAAAATATGCATATGTACAAAGATGGCTCACTTGGCTTGCGTTAGATCGAAACATACCTTTCAAGATCTCATCATAAATAAATCATATGATAAAACCTCATAAATCATCATAAACAACTCAACTCTTCTACTCAAGACTCAGAGTGACTCTGTAATTCAAGAAACTCGATTCTTATGGACATGGGAGGTTCTTATAACCGACATAAACTATGTGAGCTACATGGAGTCCAACGTTTTTCCCTCCTAAGGAGAGAACCCAACATTGATGGGAGTGTTGTACTCTTGCCAGGGAGTACAACCTAAATTTAGTGATCACAATCTCATACTCGGCCTCCATCCCACAATTATCAACATCAATCCTACGGTGGCACGTAGTTTTGGGGGAAATATCACATTTCCTTCTTGGTGATAAATACTACTCCCAGACACAAGCTCAGAACACATTAGGAAATCCACCACAAACATCACAAGGGTATATCTTGAAGACCAAATCAAATCTCTTTCTCATTTATCAAATCATAATCAATTTGTGGATTCCTAACTCGACTCAAATCAAATCAGTATTTCTCAATATCAAAATGCATCAATTCATTAAGTCATGGAAACATCAATAACTTTGAAGAAATATCAAGACTCATTGTAACAACTCAATTCTCATTAATCAATATACTCAATAATCCAATTTTTCATAAGGAAGCTTAAAGCTTGACACATATCTTGAGAGCACTTGAAATACCAACTCACGGTAGAAACTAGAAATTCACAATATTAAATATCAAGTCATAACTTGGAAATTGTAAAATAATCATGTATGACAAAGCTTGAACGATTTATATTCTCATAATCTTATGATGAAGTAATTTGGGTATAAATCCACTTGCAAAATCATATAAATCCATAATAAAATCAAAGATTTGAGCACAAGAACGAAAGAATTGCTCTTGTTCAAAACCCCACATACCTTGGATTATGATTTTTAAGATGAACAAGCTTGATTGGAAACTCTTCTTTACACTTTTGAGTTAAGTTTCTTGATGCCTTTGGCTTGGATAACTTAAATATTGAACAACTTGGTGAAATCATTGGAAGATTCTTGAATTTCTTGGAGATGATTTGATTTAGGATTTTAGAAAAAACCCTAGTTTCTAGAAAATTTTGGAGGAGAAATGAGAGAAAAATGATCTTCTCTCCTCCACTTGTATATATATATATAAAACCAAAATGGGTGGAAAAGATCAAAATGCCCTTTTAAAAAGAGTTGAAAGTTGTTGATCGGGGTCTCTGACAGTCGAACTGACGGACCGTCAGAGGAACTGATGGTCCCCTAGCTCGTCCTCACTCGAGTGCCAAAACTGGGATATTCTGCCTTGACGTGACAGTCGAAGTGATGATCCATCAGGAAACTGATGGCCCACCAGATTGTCCGTCACTCGGTGGCCAGAAATGGGACATTCTGCCTCGACTTGATGGTCCATCAAATTTTTGACGGCCTACTGATAACGCTCAATCTACAGCTCTCGTTTGAGTGTAAAGCGGTCGTTACTAAATATAGAACCCAACCTTGGTTGGGTATCGATCCCACAGGGAATAGCTTGGCCAACAAGTAAGCAAGATTACTAAACTTTTGGTGCAAGTCTCGTAAAAAGGGGGGATTGTAATGTGTCACCAAAACAATTAAATAAAAGCTGAAAATAGCAAAGTAAAAGAGAAAGATTGTTACGTAAGTTGTAAACAATGAGAATTGAGGCGTTGGGGTTATGTCCACCTTCTGAGGTATACGTCTCTATTGGCTATGAGTGTGTAGAATTCTGACATGCAATTTCTTATAGAGGATTGTAGTCGATGGTAAATCCAAGCGTCTCTCGACCTAAACAAGGACTATTTCACTTTAACTCTCTCGAGCTTAAAACGTGTCTAACGGTACGAATTCTCCAAGAGGTTAGTCCAGTTACGGCACTAGCTTTTTAATAGGAAAGGGTGTCCTACTACCTTGACATTATCTCTTTTCCAGACAAATAACTTTTCTCTCGAACAAGTTAAATGTTAGACTGGCGTATTCTTGCATTTGCAACCGCAAAGAATGTAGATTAAGATGAAGAGAATAATGATATAAGCAATATACGTGTCTCGAACTCACAAACTCACAGCAATAGATAGTAACTCATTCGGCTTCCATAACCCCAACAAAGAAGTTTAGTTACCCATGAATGCGAAGAAAACCACAATTGACATTGTTATTATACCACAATAATGATCAATTTCGTGTAGCACAAGAGTGGTAGGCGTTAGGTGTGATTTCTTGCAGAGTAACGTTTCTCTTGTTGCGGAATTTAAGAATAGAAAAATAGACGAAAATAGAATTGATGGAAAGATTAGAAGAGTTGTAGAAAGATGATTAGCAGGTAAGAAGGTGTATCAAGATGATAGAAGATGAGAGAAGATGAGAGGGATGGAAGGAAGTATTGTGTTCTCCCTCCTTCCTCCCTCCTTATTTAAAATCTCTAGCATGATAGGGTATTTATAATACCCATATCCTACTCCTACTAGATAAATAAAATATCTAACCAAATCCTACTAGGCTAATGTAATACTTAACCCAATTGTACTAGGTTAATGTAACATTATCATAATCCAAATAAAATAATGAAATACATAACCTAATTGTACTAGGTTAATGTATCATTGTCAAAATCCAGCTTTGTATCTGTAAGTCCTCAAATTCTTCAGAATTGCTGTTTTAGCCCGTAACAGATTTTTCATGCAGCAGTTTTGGTCCCCCAAAGTCTTCAGAAATGTTGTTTTAGCCCGGGACAGATTTTCCATGCAGCAGGTTTGGTCCTTAGGCGTGTAAACTCCCTTCCCTTCCTTCGTGAGCTTTCTTTAGCGTCAAGTAAGCCATAAAATGCTGAATTATGCATCATTTATACCTGAAACTTTACTAATCATGTTCGTTAGCTCATTTACAGGAAAAAAGACTAAAAGTGCATGACATATATAATTTGTTCTCAAAACTAGGTTAAAATATGGGCAAAATATATTGATATAGGTGCGTAAATTCGCCTATCATCAACACCCCACACTTAGAGCTTTGTTCGTCCTCGAACAACATATCATGTCCTTCTAAGCATCAACTTAAGGTTTTTACAGAATCAACACAAAATATTTATTAAGACAAGCACAACGATTATCAACCAAGAGTAGCTTTCCGATTATAAGTAGAAACAATTTAACCTCAAGTATAGACTCGTGATGGTGATCAACTCGCATGCAAACGTTAAGGTACAAGGAATCATATATAACTACCCAAAACTCATCAACCATGTGTGTCTCACCATATAGTACCCATAATCACTCACAAATATAGCATATTTTTCAAACATGGGTATCAAAATGTCCTTGCTCTCACTCTCACAAAGAATTCATATGTAGCGACTGATGACCATAGGCTTGCCCTTAATGTAATACTCTACTAAATGTTGGAATGTTATGATTAGGATCAAGTAGGTCTTTTGATGGTTGTAATGTAGGCTAAGGGACGGGTAGGACTATTTTGGCCAGGAATAGTGACTAAGTTCCTAAGCGCTTTAATACATCACTTTGTATCATTGACACTCTTTTCTTTCAACCTTTCTTCTTTCTTTTTTTCTACCACCCTTGTTCTCTTCTTTTTTCAATTTTAAGCACAACTCACTTTTCAGCTTTCTTTTCCTTTTTCTTTTCACAACATACCTCTTATGATAGCATTTTTTTTTTCATTTTCATAACACATTCAAGAACCATTCCAATTTATAGCATTATACTCACCCAATTTCCTTTTATGTTGTCACATGAATTTTTCACTTTAAAGCACTTAGGGATTTTGGGATCAAATTGTGGTCTTGAAAGAAATGGATTAGGCTTACATACAAGGTTGTCAAAGAAATAGGCTAAAGGCTCCAAAGGGTTAACTAGGATGATGTCCATGGGTAGGTAAAACTGAAGGTAAACATGTATAGGTTGCCAAAGAAATGCCTAAATCATATCCTAAACTTACACTCCTTATTTTCGCTTTGCATACATACCAGGCAAGTTCTAGCATCAGCCACACACATAGAATATACGATTATCTCACGCACACAAGGCACATGGTCGACTTGCATGGAAGTAATATAGACTCTCGACCAAACAAGTGAAGGAATTGAACCACACAATATCACATAATGAGTCACAACTAGAGCCTAAACGTCTCAATAGTCACAATTGTAGCACATACTCTTGTTATAATCTCATGCTGCCTATCAAAATAATTTCATGCGAAGCTAGAAAAAACAACAAAAACAAAAAAAAACAACAAAATAAACAAACATAGATGCGATAGAGAAGTATAGCATACGATACCACCACCCCACACTTAGTTGGTACACTGTCCTCAGTGGAAAATAAATAAGAAGAACCTGGTTAGTCGGCCTTATCCTCTATGTCTGGGGTCATACCCCTTGCATTGGAATCATCATCAGAGTCATCATCCTTAGAAGTTCCTCATAAGTATCCCACTTAATTCCAAGCGTGAGTCGAGGTATTTGCAGCGAGGAGGGTTCTCCTTGGTCCTTGCGACTTCTCTTTTTGCCCTTTTGGGAGGTGGTAGCCTTCTCCTTGCCTTGTCTCTCTTTAGGTGCCATTGTACCTGAGACTAGAAATAGTGTTAGTGGTAGCACAATATCAATGGATACAATCTATGCACAAGCAGTAGGGGTACCACCCCACACTTAGTTTTGTTGACACAAATCAGTGAAGTGAAAGTGGTCGATTACTCAGATTTCGTCGACATACGTTTTAGGAGTTGTATTCCGGCAAGAAAATCAGTGATGTATCACTATTTTCAGCCATTGCATTACCTTCATGTTAGATATAACAACACTACTACATAGGGGTTACCACATAATATAGTTACTTTCAACAATCACAACCTCCTATGTCGGCAGACACTATAAGTCTTATCCCGATGAACGGGATAGCCTAACATGTAAGTATCCAAGTAGAAATTTTAAACAATGTTCAAGACTATAGATATTCCGAAAATAGTATGACAATGCTATTAAAAACAAATTCAAGTCGGAAACAAGTCAAGATGATTCTAACGTATACGTTCACTCGCATGATTTTGCATTAACATTCCAAACACATGAACTTCACCAACAATCTTTCGATATGTAGGAATTTATAATAGACATAGCAACGTAGTACTTACGAGAAATAAATGAAGAATAAGAGAGTACTTACTTGCTTGAAGCTTTTGGAGGTGGTTTTGTGAATTGGAAGAGCAAAAAAAAGAAAATTTTGAGAGGATTTGGATGAATATGCGGCACCTTTAGGTCACTTTGCAATGTGTTGTGTTATAAAACTAAGTCCCCTTTATATAGGAAGAGAATGGGTTGGGTTATGACCCATTTACAATAGGTTTTGGAGACAAAAATCCCATATATGCGGCGCATAATGCTTGGCATAGATATGACATATGCGGCGCATTGTCTATGGCATAATGGGACATATGCGCTGCATAGTCTATGGCATTTGTAGACATATGCGCCGCATAGTCTATGGCATATGAGATACTGAGACCAAATGCCATAGAATAGGCGGCGCATAGTCAAAAGCATACCTAGGAATAGGCGGCGCATAGTGTATAGCACACTAGATTCCGAGACCTTAGGCTATAGGATAGGTTGTGCATCGTTCGTGGCCTAGTTTTACCAAGGCCTAGCCTTCTTCGAAGCCTATTTTGGCGTGAGAAAGGCTCAATCCATAGCCTTATGCATCACCATTCCTAACTTACCAACTTTACCATACAATGCATCCAAATCGTCAATTGAAATCAATCTCCTCGTTGACTACTTCTTGCACCTATATTCGCTCAAACAAATGAAAACGATTAGTACGATGGGTTGCCTCCCACCATGCGCCTTAGTTTTTGTCGTGGCACGACTCTTATTTTTGGATTTTTCATTTATCAAAATCAAAACAAGTACTAGAAGAAATGATAAAACGATAAAACGATGGGTTGCCTCCCATCTAGCGCCTTATTTATTGTCGCGGAACGACATAGTTACCTCGAGTACTCAGACTTCATCGAGGTAAATGGTGGATCGTTTTCTGAAAGGATTTAGACGACAATGAGGCTTACCTACGGGCATGCGATCTTCTTCACCAATTATATCATCAATAGTCCAACCCATAGCTCTCTTGTATCTCTTCAGAGCAGAGATGAGAGCTTCTACGTGCTGTTCACTTAAATCATTTGCACTCTCCGGAAGTATATTTCTACTTTCCAAGAACACATACCTTAGATAATCGGGGAGCTCTTGTGATTCTAGCATTGGCGTCTCGTCAATGGGAGTCTTCGTTGTTGGTTGATTCTTAAGATCACGGTCCGGTTGCTTAGGAGTATGGGAATAGGACTCTATTTCTGTTAGAGAACCCATAAGTTCTTCATAATCTTCATCGTTCTCATGCTCAACATTTAGCAGCGTAGCAGACAATGGCTCAACAGTAAGCTGTTTTTCTACATATAATGCTTTCTTATTCTCATGATGAACATCAGCTACAGATAACTCATTCATATCGCTGGGCTGCTTCATGGCTTTGCATATATCAAAGCGGACCACTTCGTCATTAATTCGAAACAAAAGCTCATTATCTTTCATGTCAATAAGCACACTTCCAGTTGCGAGGAAGGGGCGTCCCAAGATTATGGAAACGTCAGAATCCACCTCACAATCCAGAATAACAAAGTCTGCAGGAAAGATAAATGAAGATACCTTCACCAACACATCTTTCAAGATACCCACAGGTCGTTTTACCGTCCTATCAGCCATCACGAGCCTCATATTGGTTGGTGTTGGATCTCCTAGCCCCAACTTCTTGTAGACGGATAGTGGCATCAAATTGATGCTAGCACCCAGATCGCACAATGCCTTAGCAAAATTTATAGATCCAACCGTGCAAGGAATATTGAAAGCGCCAAGGTATGCCTTCTTCTGTACTAAGGACCTTGTGGCAATTGCACTGCAATGATGAATATTATCTGCCGGCTCATAGCTTACTGCCCTCTTCTTTGTCAAAAGATCCTTCATAAATTTTGCATACCCAGGCATTTGTTCAAGTACCTCCACCAATGGAACATTAATGGTCAGCTGCTTTAACATAGTCATGAATTTGCTGAACTTAGTGTCATCCGCCACCTTCTTCAATCTTTGGGGAAAAGGTGGTGGTGGGAATGGAAGTGTTCTCTCCATGGCTTTCTTCTCCTCTTGCTTCCGTTTTTCCATTTTTTCAGGCTGCACGTCACTGGGCGTGACTCCCTTGACGTCAGGGTTGGTTGTTGCGACATCTTCTCCTTTTACGTTATCATCCATGTCTGCAACTTCGTCAACCACTTTCTTGCCTTTTTTTGAAGGTTCCAGCACCTTACCACTTCTGGTAGTGATGGCCATGCATGACCCATCATTCCTTGGGTTTTGCACAGTATCGCTAGGTAAAGTGCCAGCCTTTCTTTGATTGAGTGCTGCTGAAAGTTGGCTCAGTTGCTGCTCTATTTGCTTGATTGAAGTGGAATGAGAATCAACTAGTTGTTTCGTGGAGGACAAATCATTAATTACCTCAGTAACTCCCGCGCTCGTTGCTTCCACTCCTTTCAATAATTTAGCCATCATGTCTTCCATACTTTCAGAATTAGATGTGGTGGTATCACGTCTACCAGGGGGAACGTACAAACCACTCTTTTCATTGTTTTTATTCCAACTACCTTGGTCTTTGCTTCCATATTTATCATAATAGTTCCGACCTTGGTTTCCTTGGGTATTCCCACGGAAACCCCCCTGATTGTTCAAGTAGTTGGCCTCCTCTTCCGAATCAGATTCGTCTCTTTCTTTTAGCGCCACAACTTTCACTTTTTCGGTCTTCCCTGATAATAAATGCTTTGTCAGAAGATCCACTTGCGTTTTCATGTGCGCTAAATCTTGATCACGTTCTTCTTGTCTTCTTCTTTGGTCTGCAGTCATGCCTATAGATAAAATGGGGCTTGCTACCTCAGAATCCCTGGTATGCCAAGCTCTACTTTGTTTCGTCATGCGATCTAACATATTGCTTGCTTGACCAAAGGTGAGGTCCATAAAAGATCCTCCAGCTGCGTTGTCCACCACTGGCTTAGTTATTGAATTCAAGGCTCTATACAATATCTCCATGAGGTGAACATTAGTCATGTGATGGTTTGGGCATCTCGCTAGCTTTGTCTTAAACCTCTCACATGTTTCATGAAGAGCTTCAGTGGGAAGCTGACGAAAGTAGCTGATTTCATCTCTCAATTATGACCTTTTGGAAGGCGGAAAGAATCTTTCTAGGAAAGCGTCTCTTAATTGCCTCCAATTTGTAATTGAATCAGGAGTCAGCCCATTCAACCATAGTGTTGCCTCCCCAGACAGAGACAATGGGAATAGACGTAATCGAATTGCATTCTGACCAACACCAGGATTGTCAAAAGACTTGCATGTAGAAATAAAGTTGATGAGATGCATATTCGGATCATCGCCTGCTAGTCCACCAAATAATCCCTTGAGTTGCAATAACTGAATCATGGTACTTGTGATGTTGAACTTGGCTCCGGGCGCTAATGGTGGTGGAATTATAGCTCCAGTGGCTCCGGCACCATCAAGATCATCATCATCATCATCGTCGAATGGTATTTCACATTGTGCATCCATTGATGTACTGAACAAAAAAAACCTGCAGTAAACAAAAACGAAAACTAAAAGTAAAAGTACGAGAGTCTTTGACCAAAGGGTCTAGTAATTATTACGAACTTAATTGACACTTGTATTCCCCGGCAGCGGCGCCAATTTTTGATAACGCTCAATCTACAGCTCTCGTTTGAGTGTAAAGCGGTCGTTAGCAAATATAGAACCCAACCTGGGTTGGGTATCGATCCCACAGGGAATAGCTTGGCCAACAAGTAAGCAAGATTACTAAACTTTTGGTGCAAGTCTCGTAAAAAGGGGGGATTGTAATGTGTCACCAAAACAATTAAATAAAAGCTGAAAATAGCAAAGTAAAAGAGAAAGATTGTTAGGTAAGTTGTAAACAATGAGAATTGAGGCGTTGGGGTTATGTCCACCTTCTGAGGTATACGTCTCTATTGGCTATGAGTGTGTAGAATTATGACATGCAATTTCTTATAGAGGATTGTAGTCGATGGTAAATCCAAGCGTCTCTCGACCTAAACAAGGACTATTTCACTTTAACTCTCTCGATCTTAAAGCGTGTCTAACGGTACGAATTCTCCAAGAGGTTAGTCCAGTTACGGCACTAGCTTTTTAATAGGAAAGGGTGTCCTACTACCTTGACATTATCTCTTTTCCAGACAAATAACTTTTCTCTCGAACAAGTTAAATGTTAGACTGGCGTATTCTTGCGTTTGCAACCGCAAAGAATGTAGATTAAGATGAAGAGAATAATGATATAAGCAATATACGTGTCTCGAACTCACAAACTCACAGCAATAGATAGTAACTCATTCGGCTTCCATAACCCCAACAGAGAAGTTTAGTTACCCATGAATGCGAAGAAAACCACAATTGACATTGTTATTATACCACAATAATGATCAATTTCGTGTAGCACAAGAGTGGTAGGCGTTAGGTGTGATTTCTTGCAGAGTAACGTTTCTCTTGTTGCAGAATTTAAGAATAGAAAAATAGAAGAAAATAGAATTGATGGAAAGATTAGAAGAGTTGTAGAAAGATGATTAGCAGGTAAGAAGGTGTATCAAGATGATAGAAGATGAGAGAAGATGAGAGGGATGGAAGGAAGTATTGTGTTCTCCCTCCTTCCTCCCTCCTTATTTAAAATCTCTAGCATGATAGGGTATTTATAATACCCATATCCTACTCCTACTAGATAAATAAAATATCTAACCAAATCCTACTAGGCTAATGTAATACTTAACCCAATTGTACTAGGTTAATGTAACATTATCATAATCCAAATAAAATAATGAAATACATAACCTAATTGTACTAGGTTAATGTATCATTGTCAAAATCCAGCTTTGTATCTGTAAGTCCTCAAATTCTTCAGAATTGCTGTTTTAGCCCGTAACAGATTTTTCATGCAGCAGTTTTGGTCCCCCAAAGTCTTCAGAAATGTTGTTTTAGCCCGGGACAGATTTTCCATGCAGCAGGTTTGGTCCTTAGGCGTGTAAACTCCCTTCCCTTCCTTCGTGAGCTTTCTTTAGCGTCAAGTAAGCCATAAAATGCTGAATTATGCATCATTTATACCTGAAACTTTACTAATCATGTTCGTTAGCTTATTTACAGGAAAAAAGACTAAAAGTGCATGAAATATATAATTTGTTCTCAAAACTAGGCTATAATATGGGCAAAATATATTGATATAGGTGCGTAAATTCGCCTATCATCACCTTCCATTTTGGCCATCGCACGATGGATAGAAAAAGGGGTTACTTCCTTGGCTTGATGGGACAATTGATGGTCCAACAAGGACTTGGCGGTCCTTCTGGTTACCGTCCGGACTGGGCGATTCCGACATCTCTTAGTAAAATGTCCATAACTTTCTCGTCCGATGTCAGATTTTGATGAAATTGGTATCACTTTGGAAGACACCTTTATCCACTCAAAAGATAAATTTAGGCTTAAGGAACGATTGGGGTATTACAATATCATGTCACCAGATAGGTCAAGAACAAGAGAAAAATGAGGACGCACAACTGGAATTACCCACTCGATTAGCTTACTTTACTCTAAACTTTTGAGTACTGCACAGAATGAACGAATCATAGAGAGAGTAAACATATAGTTGAATGCACAACTGAATTTAGGAAGAATAGTACCTTTGGATAGATTTGAACTCATGGAGAAGAGATGAGGTAACTGGCTCGCACATATGCTTCTGCTTCCCAAGTAACACCCTCGACTGATTGATTTTGCCAAAAAACTTTAACCACGGGAACTTCCTTGTTCCTTAGTCTTCAGACTTGATAATCTAGGATCTCGACTGGAACTTCATCATAAGAAAGACTATCTAGAACGTTGAAGCTCTCTGATAGATCAAAAACAACAGAATCACCAACGTGTATTGAGCATAGAAACATGAAATACAGGATGGAAAGCTGAGAACTCTACTGGTAACACAATCTCATAAGCTGCTTTCCCAACACGATTCAAAACTCTATAAGGGCCTACATATCGAGGAGTAAGCTTCCCTTACTTTCCAAATCTTTTCACTCCTTTCATGGGTGAAATTTTCAAATACACAATATCACCAACTTCAAACTCAAGGGCTCATCTTCTTACATCTGCATACAACTTCTGATGACTCTGGGCTGTCTTCAACCTCTCCCGAATCAACTTAACATTCTACATAGCCTCAAACACAGAATTAAGTCCAATTACCTAATCTCTAATTCCAAATCTCAAGGTACGAAGCCTACAGTCCACGTAGACCTTTTTCCTACTCTAAACTACTCTTAGCCTATCCTCAATCACTCTAACTCTACAAAGTTTGCCACGTCTCTCTTTATACCACTCCACTAATAATGTTGCCTCAAATCTCTATACATCTTAGTTGTACCCGAGAGAATAGAATATCTAGAGCTATGATCCTCATACAATATCAACTGAATCAAATCATCGATCCTCGAAACATAGATGCGGCTATCAAACCTCATAACACCCTTAGAATCTACGTTATCCCTCTAGAACTCACCACCCAATACTTGATCATGAAAGAAGAAAAGCTTAATATCTTTAAACCATTGATCCTGAATCTCCTCAAATGGTAAAAACACTGCCTCAACACTAGCAAGAATCCTTCTACGATCTGAAATATTGAGGTAAACCATAAAATTTTCCAAGGACTGGATGTCCAGTGCTAATAGCCTCTGAGAAACTAAAATGCAAGCTAGGCTACCCATACTCATTTCCTTCTGACTCAAGGCGTCTGATACCATATTTTCCTTGCTCAGATAATACAAGATAGAGATATTATAATCCCTAAGCAACTCCATCCACTTACACTATTGAGAATTCAGATCTTACTGGGTCATAAGATGTTGAAGAGTGCAATTATTGGTGAAAATCTCACAATGCACACAGAAAAGATAATGTCTCTAAATTTTAAGCGCGAAAACTACCATTGCCAACTCCAAATCATAAGTTGGGTAGATGTGCTTATACACCTTAAGCTGCCTCATAGCATAAGAGATAACACGACCTTGTTGCATCAATACACAACCCAAACTAACACAAGAAACATCACAATAAATGGTGAATCCCTCATCATTAATTGAAAGATCCAAAATAAAAGTTGAAGTAAGAAACTCCTTGAATTTTTCAATGCTTGACTCACACTCCTCGGACCATTAGAAAAGAACCTCCTTCCGCATCAATTTTAGTCCTCGGTGCTAAAACTATAACAAAACTCTCGGTGAATCACCTATAATAACCACGCAAACATATAAAGCTACAAATTTCAATCAAAGATGTAGGCCTAGACCAATCAAGAATAGCCTCAATCTTTGCCAGGTCTACCATAATTCCATCCTTATACAACACATGTCCAAGAAAATTCATTGTCTCTAGAAAAAACTCACACTTATAGAATTTGGTGCCAGGAAATTATCTCTCTATATCAGGAGAACAATCCTTAACTATTATGTATTCTCCCCTCTACTATTCGAATACTGAAGTATGTCATCGATGAACATAATCATGAAGGAATAAAAATAAGGTATAAATAATAAATTCTTCAAATCCATGAACACGATTGGTGTATTTTTCAATCCAAAAGACATCACTAGGAACTCATAATGATCACAACGAGTTATAAAAGTTATCTTTGAGAAATCCTCGCCTGAATTCTCAAATAATGGTAACCATAACTCAAATCAATCTTAGAGAACATCACTGAACACTAAAGTTGGTCAAATAAATAAGCAATGTGAAGCATATGATAATGGTTCTTCACCGTCACCTAATTGAGCTGCCGGTAATAAGTACACATACACATGGAGCCATTTTTCTACTTTACAAACAATATAGGATCTCCCCAAGAAGACATACTTGATATAATAAAACCCTTACCAAAAAGATCCTAAAGATGAGAATTCAGCTTCTTAAGCTCCGTAGGATCAATATGATAAGGTGCCATAGAAATAGGTTGGATACTAGGCTCATAGTCATTAACAAACTCAATCTCATAACCAAGAGGTATGCTAGGCAGATCATTATGGAAAATATCAGGAAACTCACGGACTATAGGAATAGAGTCAAACGATGGACTCTCCATACTAACATCATAAATAGAAGAAATATAAAACTCCAAACCTATAAAAATAAGCCTCTTAGCACACATATATGAAATAATACCCATCAACTTATGACTAACAACTCCCTTCCGCCCAACTAGTGGTATGTCAAGCATGGCTAAGGTAACGGTCTAGGCAAAATAATCCATAACTGCATAATAGTAGATAACCATTCTATGCAAAAAATCACATTAAAATCTAGCATATCTAGAATAATAATGTCAACATGAGAATCAATATCTCTAATAGTCACAACAAAGGATTTGAAAACTCAATCCACTTTTAAAGAATCACCCACAAAAATAGATACACGTAATGGCATGGATAATATATCCTAAGATAACTCTAATCATGGAGCATAATAAGAAGACACATAAGAATAAGTGGATCTCAAATCAAGTAAAGCAAAGTTTGACTGGAGGAACACCAATATAATACTTGTAACAACAACATCTAGAGAGTCGGCCTCGGGTCGAGAAGGTAGTACATACTAAAAGTCAAGAGGGTGGGGGTCAATTGAATTTTTTTCTATCAGTTGACTACTGACTCCTCACAGTTGACTCTCCTGCTGATCAAAACTCTTGACAATATAATTAAACATATTAACATAAATAATAAAGCATAAAGTAAACAATACAAAGATTTATCTTAGTTCAACACACCAATCCAGTGCCTACGTCTAGTCCCCTTGGGCTTTAAATTTTTTTAGATCGTTAAAGGTTTGGTTTGAGTACAATGAAAGGAAACAAGTTCTGAAGACTTATTTTGCTCTTTAAATCTTGTGACAACTTCAGTTAATGTTACCAAGATGAATCGATCCTGCTTTATATATAACAATTGTAAACTAATATTATAGAGCTTTGTAAGACTAAGAATGAGACACTTTGAATTTTCTCCTTGAAGTTGCGTGAAGAATGTATGTCTTTGGTCTTGTCCTTTTATAGTCGTTGGTTGTAACCCTTCATAAGGAAACCCAAGTAATTTATTCTTAATCAAGGATTTAGATTGATTCTTTAATTTAAGAATATAGCCATTTGATATGTCCATATCAGATATGTCCATATACGACTTTGGATCACATCAATATTAGATATGCCTATGATATTTCTTTCCTTTTAGTCTGGATGTCTTATGCGATAATTGTGTCCTTTTTTTTTAGATTCTGATTGATTCTTTGATTGAACTTGATCTCCCATTCTGCCTTAATTGAGAGATGATGATTGTCCTTCCTTTTTTAGCATATTTGATTTATCTACCATGCTTGTTAGAATGTCATAATCTTTTTTGCGATTAGATATCCTTCCTTTTATATGGCCATCTTCCTTCATCTGTGGTCTTTTGATATCCTGTAAGAATTAACTTGTTAGCTTATCATTATTAAAATATAAACCTTGGAGGCTAAGGATCTCTCCCTTTTTGATTGTGACAAACATAAGTAAACATCAGTTGACTTTGTGTTAGTTAGCTTGATCCCCCTGGATTTGTAACCATCAGTTGGCTTTTACATGATCAATGTTGACTCTGACTTTATTCCCCTTGAATCGTGATCATCTTAGTTATTTTGACTTTGATCCCCCTGAATTTTGATCATCTTGCTTGTTCTATGTTTTACTAGTCAACCTTTGTATATTACCAGTCGACTTGTTCTTACTGACTGATGGGTGCTTTCCAATCTTTCTCCTCTTTTTGGCATGATAAAAAATATATAGCAACAAACGCAAATATCATATACAGATAGAGCATCACGTAATAAAATAGGCATTTAATAACCAGGATAGTCATTACTAAGATAGCAAAATAAATTGTCAAAGAATGTACAAATCATCTTTACTACCCGAGGACATAAGGGACTGGACCCCCTTTTGAATGAGAAGTTCATAATTCACTGTTTCTCTAGAAAATAGGTAGAAGTATTATAAATATTTTGGTAGAACTTTCCATAGGACTTTTCAACGGTCAGATCATCATTTGAGGAAGAGACTTGGGATATCAAGGAGTCCATGCGAGAGAGTACTCAAGAGAATAACTTGACTCCTTATTTAATCCCCTCAAGTCCTAGTCAGACCATGCTTATATCTGAGCTTGTACTTTTCCCAAGGTCCAATATCTTGGAATTAGACTCTTGGAGTTACATGATACCTTCCTCAATAGACTTGAACTGCTGCTTGAACTCTTCAAGTTCCTTCATTAAGAAAATAGAGGGGTTAGAAACAGTTTTCCTTACCTTCGGATGCTCATTTTTCACTCAAGCCAACTTATTTATGCACCATTCATTTTGTAATAGGACATAGTCCATGCTACTGAAGGTTCTTGAGTAATAAGTTGCAGTGACTTATATAGGTGGGTAGGCAGAAAGATCGATGAAGTAGTTTAGAAGGATCCAGGTGATAAGCAGTCCATATGGAAAATTAGCCAAAGCATTTGCTTCCCTTATGCTCTCTTAAGAATGTACTCCTAAATCTATGTTGCCCAATTAATTTTGATCTTTTTGACTAGACAATATAGCATAAAAACATCACAACAAGTGATGTTGCTTAGAGATGATTTTCTGGGGATCAAAGTGGTGGAAACACTATGAGCCATAATGAAATATTTGAAGTAGAGAGAAAGGAGACCAAAGCTAAATGACACAGATTTAGAGTCTGACAAAAACTTTTTGGCTTGCTCAAAGCCAACTTAGAATCCCTCAGGCCAGGTATAATTCATAAAGGGAACTACACTGGAGAATTTAGTATCAAAAACTTTCTCGAATAATAATTTGTTCAAGACAATTCTTGTGACGAGAACAAGAGTCATGAACTTTCCACTATCTAGGGAAAGTCTGAGATTGGTGTAGAATATACAAATAGGGTCCTAAAAAACAAGAGTTCCATAGAGTTGGAAAAATAAAGACATGTATGGAGATTTGAAAAAGTGGTTGACATTGCATGAGGCATCTTTAAGTTTGTTGAGATTGATGATGCGCCCAGAACTATTGAGCAACTCTTGAAAGAAAGGAATTTCGCTTTGGAGCGGTTTGTCCATAATTGGTACATTTCGTTTGGAGGAAGAGAGTTAGAGGGATTTGGATGTTTTTTCTTTGCCAAAGAGAGGGGGCTAGGAGAGGGCCGCCGTGTCTTGAGAAGAATGGATGAAGACTCACTTAAGGATCCTGAAAGAGGGATAGGACCATCATAGATCCAATTATGGAAAGAAAATACTTAACTCTAAAAAACTTAAACCTTGATGCACAAAAGAGTTTAAACAGATGATTAACATAGAATTATCATATATTCTAGGAACAATTTCAAGGTATAGATTAAACCTAAGTTGTTGATACAGGATCCAGAGAATTTAAGTACAACAACTTCCGAGAGTTAGGTATACCTCTCCGATCCAAAGTTTGTTCTTTGTGGAGTCATGATTTTGGAGAAATAATCTTGATAAGAATCTTTTATAAAAGTAGAAATGTTAGAATTATTAAGAGTGTATGTAGTAAAAGCAATAATTGATGATATTTTAGAAAAATCGGCAGCTTAAAATAATTTTTAGAATGTCAACAAACGAGGACAATATTTATTAGACTTTGACCATGTCATTCGAAAAAGTATTTTACCGGAGGAAAAATATCTTTATTTAACCGTCTTAGTTGCGAGATTCGACTTTGAAGAAGGTAAAGTCGATTCTGATGACTTTTTTTTCCGCAGTTGTCACAGAATCTGCCATATTTTTTTGTTATGGATCTTGCGAACATGTTCCTACAAAACAAAGAGATTAATTCTACTTAGGTACACAAGCGGTCTTGGGTCCTTGTAGGTTAGATGTACTCCCTTTGGTCTTCCAAACCCATAAATTTCTAGGCTTATGCCTACAACTATAGGATTTGTGCCCTCTTTGTCCACAGATGAAAAAAATGATCCCTTAATAGGAGAAATAGTTCTTAGCTAATTTAAAAAACCCTGATGGGGAACTAAAATAGTCTTTAAATGATTTTGATCTTATGAAACTGTGGCTTGGGGATGCCCTAAAATTGTTTAATTAATTTTGCATCATCAAGCTATTCATGAAGTAGGTCAATTTCCATTTGACATGCTTCAATTTCTATTAGCCAGTTTCTTCATTCCTCTTTGAGTTTTCTTATAAATTTAGTTTCACAACTTTTTTCTCTTGGGAGAGTTTGTTAAATTCATCTATAACATTTTGAAGTTCGTCAGCAATCATATCTTGGTTAGATTCAAGAGTATTACAATTATAAAAATAATGTAGTCTTACCTTGCTGGATTCACCAGTTGCCATAAAGAACATATTTGCAGCTTCTTCCTCTTATTCAGTTTTATCTTTATCACTCTAGGATCCAAAGTTTTGATTCTTCTTGGATGTTCTTCTTTTCAATTCAGGACAATTTTTTTTGAAGTGACCAGGCTTTTTACTATGGTAGAAACATTTATTATTTCTCATGGAATAATTACTTTTGCCTCTTTGGGATCCTTGTAGTCTCTGTTTCACGATTTTCCGTACTCTACGGTTGATGAGGGTCATTCCTTCGCTATTAGCATCTTCTAATTTTTGACTTATTGACTTTGGTGGTTCCATCTGAGGTTACCTCTAGTTTGTCCCACATTTATTTTTCCATCTCACACATTGAGATGTTGTTGTATTTTTCTCCCCTAACTGCACACAAAAGTAAACTTATAATACGTGCATTATTTTGAATTGCCTCGTGATTCTCTTTGGTAATATCCAAATTTTCAAGATATTCTATACCAAACTACTGGATTCTATATCTTTTTCCTTTTGTTTTTCATTGAGCCTTGGAATTTTCTTAGGACCCCTTTTGATGACAACCCAAGCTTGGTAGTCTTTTGATTTGACAATGATAGTGAATCTATTTTTCCAGTAATAATAGTGTTGTCCATTAAACTATGGTGGTCTTGTGGAGAAGTGACCATCCTGAAGAAGAGCACCTGGAATTTAATAATTGGAAATTTGTTCAATTCTAACTTGTGGTTAGGCAATCCAATTTGTGAGACCTTGCTCTGATACCAATTGAAAGTTAAGAGGGTGTGAATTGAAATTTTCTTCTATGAGTCAACTACTAACTCCTCACAGTCGACTCGCCTACATATCAAAACACTTCAGAACCTAATTAAACTTAAACAATTAAGAACGTTAATAATAAATCATAAAGTAAACAACATGAAGATTTATCCTGGTTTGGCACACCAATCTATTGCCTACGCCCAGTTCTCTTAGGTTTCAAATTTCCTTTATATCATTGAAGGTTTGTTTCGAGTACAATGATAGGAAATAAGTTCTGAAGACTTATTTTTCTCTTTAGATCTTGTGAAACAGCTTCAATTGATGTTACAAAGTTGAATCAATCCTACTCTTTATATAACAATTGTAAAATAACGTTACAGAGCTATCTAAGACTAAAAATGAAACACTTTGAATTTTCTCCTAGAGTTGCGTGAAGAATGTCTATCTTTGATCTTCTTCTTTTATAGTCTTTGGTTGCTACCCTTCATAAGATAACCCATGGTATTTCTTCTCAATCAAGGACCTATATTGATTCTTTTATTGAGGAATATAGATAATTGATATGTCCATATACGACTTCAGATCATGTCCATATTAGATATGTCCATGATCTTTCTTTTCTTTGAGTCTGGATGTCTTATGTGATAATTGCCTCCTTCCTTCTTTTGCTTAGATTTTGATTGATTCTTCTATTTATCTTGTTCTCCCATTCTGTGGTGATTGAGAGATGATGATTATCCTTTCTTTTTCAACATATTTGATTTTTCTTCCATACTTGTTAGAATGGCATAATCTTTGTACGATTGGATATCCTTCCTTTTAGAGATCTGACTTCCTTCATAAGTGTTCTTTGATATCCTGCAAAGATGCACTCGTTAGTTTGTCATTATTAAAATATAAATCTTGGAGGCTAACACATATAACTGACCACACTCTCCACCTAGCTGGGATACTAATAGATCTTCTATCCTACGTACCTGAGAACCACCTCGAGCAACATGTAAACCACCCTAATAACCCTGATAACCAGCTTTAGCTGCTTTAGCTGAGGGATGATATTCTCTAATAGGAGAAATACTCAAAGCTAAAGCAACAATCACCCCACGACTAGGGTACTCTTGTAAATAATGACCATGACCTCCACAACAATAACATATCCCATGAATTGGACCAGAACTAGGAGATCCAGTGAACTCATATTAGCGACCTCAACTAAAATAACCAAAAGATGAATCCCTCAATGATAGACCAATACCCTGACTAGGGCAATCACTGGCACAAGTCTGGACTCTATCAGTAATCTAAAGCTGTAATATCTCATACTTCTACCTAGCTTGAAATCATCCCGAGAATGTTGGAATCTTACTTTGAAATATAAATCCATTTTTGTACACGTGGAATTTTTAATATTTTCACTTTTATCATGTGGTAAATTAAATTAGCTTTCCAATGATACCAATTTCGTCCAAATACGGTATCTGAGTAAAAAGTTATGGATGTTTTACTTAGAGCTATCAGAATCTCCCAGGTGTGACGGCCAAGTTGACGGACCATCGATGTAGCGACAGATCGTCACCTAGACCATCGCAGCCAAGGAAGTGAGATAACGTTTTAGATAAGGTGTGATGGACAGGTTGACGGACCATCAAAATTGCGATGGAATGTTGCCCAAGCTATCGCTATAAGGCAGTGAGTCTTTTTTTTGGTCCACGTACGACGGTCGAAATGATAGACCGTCGAGCCAGCGATGGACCATCACACGAGCCATTGTAGGTCCCGTTCAAAATATTTTAAGTCATTTTTAAAGGGTATTTGGGTATTTTTCCACCCATTTTAACCCCTAATTATATCAGACCAAGGCTCATAAGTTCATTATTCATTCACAACATCAAATTAGGATTTTCTCTCAAAGATCAATCCCAAGAACAAGAAACTCTAGGTGTTTAATTTCAAGTCAAGAATTCAAGTTTTCCTCCATCAATATTTAAGAAATCATCCACCCAGGTATGTCATGTATTGATTCATGGGTCCCTTTTACCCATGAAGCTCAAGAATCTCTTTTCAAAATCCAAGATTTGTGTATTTATGAATGTTCATGATTTAAATTGAATTGAAATTCATGTTCATGATGTTATGGGGTTTTGATTCATATTTTAAATTAGATATTCCAATGATTGACCCTAGAATGTGGTTATTTGTATAATAATCATGTTAAACCCCCTTCAATTTAAAAGTTGATTGATGTATCCATGATTATTAGATGTATTGATGATTGTATAACCAAAGCATGCTTCCCATGTGTTTGAATAAATGACTATGTGAAGTAAAAGTGCCATTCTAGTATGATAATATAAAATCCCCATTCATGTACAAGTTTATGCATATTAATTGTTTGATGAAATGTCTTAGTCAATGAATTATAGATATATGTGTAGACATTGTGGTTCTTTAGAACTTGTACTTCATGAAATCCCCATCTTATTGTATTATGGATTGTGATGTTGGTTGGGAATTCAAGAAAGTCATGCTTTGTCAGTTTCCTCCTATTGAGTCCTGGAGGTACTTGTACTCAAAAATTTAGTTGTGTGCCTAGAATCAGTGTCATTTTTTCAAGTTACACTCAGTCAAGCCATGATCCATAGAATTCAGTCAGTCTTATGACTCAGGAAAACTCTGTAATCTCAGTAGTATTCCGTCAGTCAACGGAACTCAGTTAACTCAGTCCAGTCAGTTCAGTTAATGATGTTCAGTGTCTATTCAAATGGGGATGCAGTAGCAACTTATTAGACAAGGATGCTATTAAAAACCTTATTGCTGAATTTTTCAGTAGCATTATCATTCGATTATTATTGAATTCATGTGGGAGGATTTTTGTACGGGTTTTGAGAGCAGAAAACGGCTCACTTGAGCAACGGAGAAAGAAAACACGTTTCATCTCCATAGCCGAGATTTCTCTAAGTTTTGGCATGATGATGATGTCTACTTTGATTTCCGTTGTATTCATGAGTAGCTAAACTTATTTGTTAGGGTTATGGAAACCTTGTAAGATACTATCTATTGCTATGAGTTTGTGAATTCTTGATGTGTTATGCTACTTATATCATTACTCTCTTCGTTTTGATTGAATTCTTATGGTTGCAAACATAGAGAATACGCCATTATAGCATTAACTTGTTCGAGAGAAAAGTTACATGTTTGAAAAAGAGAGTGTGACAAGGAAATAGGGTTTCCAACCCCTATTTACACGTTAATGCCTTAACCGGATTAACTTCTTGGAGAATTAGTACCATTTGTTATACACTTTAGGCTCGAGAGAGCTAAAGCGAAATAAATCCTTGATGGTTGAGAAACACTTGGACTTAGAATTAGAATACGATTATCTATAAGTGCATGCATGTCTAAATTCCGCGTTACTCTTAGTTAATAGAGAAGTAGAACTTATAAGGTGGACATAACCCTAACTTATCAATCTCTGTGATTAAATCTTACTACGCAAATCGTTCCATTTTTACTTTGATAATATTAGTTCATGCCTAAACCAAACCCCCCTTTTTCCTTGGAATTTTCGACCAACAGTCTACTAATAATTGCAACACTTAGTGACCAGAGTATTCCCTGTGGGATTCGACACCCAACCCAGTTGGGTTCTATATTTGACAGCGACCGCTTACACTTTCTAACGAGAGTTGTAATTTGGGCGTATCATATTTACACAGAAGGAATTGAACCTCAGGTAGAGGCGGTGGCTCGAATTACTTAAAGACTATGACATTAGTCTTCATTACTCTCTAGGTAATGCTAATGTTATTGCTGACGATCTTAGCAGGATGGCTATGGGAAGATTATCTCACATTAATATAGAGTAAATAGGGTTGTGGAAGGATATCCATAGACTGTCTAAGTTAGGAGCTCATCTCGTAGACTCTAAGGATAGTGGAGTGATTGTTCAAGAAGTGATTAAATCATCACTTGGTGCCGAGATAAAGGAGAAACATGTTTTGGATCCTATACATATGCAGAATAAGGATGATGTGGGTCACAAAAGGTTATGGCTTTTGAGATTGGGAAAGATGTCGTCTTGAGGTATTAAGAGAGATTATATGTTCCTAATATTGATAGGCAGCGGGAAAGGATTTTGGCTGAAGCTCATGATTCTAGATATACAGTTTATTTGGGTTCGACTAAGATATACCATGACTCGATGAAAATATACTAGTGGAATAATATGATTATAGAGGTGGCAAATTTTTTTAGTAAGTGTATGGTTTATCAACAATTCAAGGTTAAATATTTGAGGCTTGGTGGCATATCTCAAGAGATAGAATGGCCCACGTTGAAGTGAGAGGTAGTTAATATAGATTTCATTATGGGTCTTCCACTATCTTGAAATCAGTATGATTTTATTTGGGTCTATATTGGTAGGATGTCTAAGTCTGCTCACTTCTTTCCTGTGAGAACAAATTAATCAAGAGAACATTATGCCAAGTTACTCATTTAAGAGATAGTTAAGCTGCATGGGGTACTAGTGTCCATATTTTTAGACCGAGGTATGTAGTTTTCTTCTCACTCCTAGTATTCAATTCAGAAAGGTTTGGGTAATCAAGTTAACCTTCCACCACTATCCAATCTTCTACAGATGGACAAGCGGAACGTGCTATACAAACTTTATAGGATATGCTAAGGGCCTGTATGACTGATTAAGGGAAGTTGGGTTTATTATTTGAATCTTATTGAGTTTGCTTATAGTTTCAATTATTATTCTAGCATTCAAATGGCTCCTTTTGAATATATCTATAGTAGAAGGTGTAGGTCTCCTATTGGGTGGTTTGAGGTAGGTGAGACTAGGTTATTGTCCCTGACATGGTTCACCAAGTCATAGAGAAGGTGAAAGAGATTAGACAAAGATTTTAGACTGCTCAAAGTTGCCAAAATTCTTATATAGATGTGAGGCAGAGGGGTTGGAGTTTGAGGTTAGTGATTGGGTATTCTTAAAGGTTTATCCTATGAAAGGAGTCATGAGATTTGGGAATAAGAGGAAGCTCAGTCCCCATTATGTTGGTCCATATCAAATTGTGAGGAGAATTAGGAATGTCGTTTATGAATTGGGCTTGCCAATGAATTTAGCTTTGATTTGTCTTGTTTTCCACGTGTCTATATTGAAAAAAGTATGTGGGCAATCCTTCTTTTATAGTACCTGTTAAGGATGTTGGTGTCACAGATTCATTGTCTTAAGATTTCCTTATCTTATGCTCATTCCTCTTTTCTTTATTTAATGAAAACATGCCTTGGACTATATCATATCATAGTATTTAGTGCAAATATGTATTAATCTGTAGGAAATATTTGTCCATATTTTAAGCAACTATACTTGTGGTTCAATGTCTTATTTTCAAGGATTAGTTGATTATATTATTCTAGACCCAATTTTTTATAATTTTTTTTGAAAAATTGACTAATTTCCTTCTCGTTGGATGATTTGGTTGGTTTTCGATATCATAGTATACTATTTCTTTATGCTTGAGAATACTATTGTTTTATCTCATCATTTATCTATCAAGCATAGAATTTTTGAGAACACATTAATTTTTTTTCTTTTATCTTTTTCTATGCATGAATCTGTTTAGGAGTTCAAATGGACTCATTTACTCTTGCATTTCGTAATGGGCCAATGAGTCCTACCTATTCGAGTCAAGTCCAATGTTTAAACCCAAAGTCGATTATATGAAGACTGAAGAAGAAAGAAAATGGGTCAAAACCCATTGATGAGGTCGCTAAGAGACTTTAAAAGTGTTGATTTTTATTATTTTCTTATTCTTTATTTATTCATTTAGTCATTTATTCATTCATTCATTTGGGGCCTCGAAGATAAAGTTGTAATCTAATATAGGTGAAGTAGATTTTTGGCCCCAAAGGTCCAATAAGATAGTTTAGGATAGGTTATGGGCTAAAATCTCAAGTATTTAGATTAGGACAGGTGAAGATGGATCAAAAGACAAAATTAGCTTCAAACAGGGTTTGGGGATTTGAGCCTAACGTCCTAGGTCTTTTAGTCTCCTCCTATTCTCCTTTATATGCTAATTATTTTTTAGTTTTCTTAGACTTATTTAAAAATCCACGCTGAATTGTCAAAATATTTTTTGCACAAATAATGAAAATAAATTTTTCTTTAATCAATTTATTTTCAAAAACCAATTTCCCATTTTAAAGTTAGTCAAAAAAATTGTTATCAAATAGTCCGGATAGCTGCAAGTTAGAGAAAACTCTTGGTGACTTAATAACCTTCAAATGTACTAATAATAACCACTTACTCGAAATTTCTAAACTTAAAAGATTTTTCTGATTTGAATCTTTTAAGTAATATTTTTAGTTTTTTTCTAGACATTTTATCAAAAATCAAGTGGTGACTCGGTAATTTCTTAATTTATTTCAAAACTTTCTTTAAATTTTGAAATAGTTTAAAAAATCTAAAATAACATTTTTCAACCCTTCGAAATCTAATCGAAAAAGGGCAAAAAAGGAATAGTGACTCCGTTGGGAACTTTATCTAGTTTCTAACCAAATATCTGAACTAGCTTCTTTGACTGACTATTGTAGTGTATAAATTATTTATGTGATTATGTGTTTAAATTATTTCAATTATTAATTGTTGCATTCATGGTATAAATTTTTTTTTTGATTATTAAATTAATTTAAAATTTTTTGGATGTCCCGACCCCTATTGTTTAATTTCAAATCAAACGTTGGGAATACGATGATTTATCTACACGTGAGGAATTCGATGGCTGTTCGTATTTCAAAACCTAAGTCGTCCACTTGGGATCCTGGTCGAAGCCCATTCTAGACACCTAGGATAGAGCAAAACCAAAATATTATTTAGGCATAAGACTAGGACGACCCAATACTTAAGGAGGTATTGGGCCCATTAGAAAATCTGCCTTACGTCTATTTGACTACGATTCATAACAGATGATTATTTTTATGTGTTAAATTTAAGGATATAATCACGGATTGTACAAACCATTGTTCTTTGGGTTTGAGGGTTTTATTTAGATAACTTCTTTTAATCAAAAGAAGGTCTTCATCTGAAGGATATGCAGATGTTTTAAGAAGTTCAAAGATCAAAGTACTTCTAAGTAGTGTTAGTTTAGATTTTCTCCCCTGCGTGGCATTGATATCATGTATTTTCCTTTTCCCTCATTTTTTATACCCACTTAATTTATTAATGAAGTTTGTATAATATTTTAGGGACAACAGAACGTCTTACAAACATTATATATATCATTCAAACGTTAGGCTTACCTTTGGCTTAAAAGGTCCCAAGTATGTTCAGACGCATTAAAAATTATTTATTTGCTAAAGTTCTTCATTATTTTGCATTGACTATGTTTTCTTGATTTGTCTCATATATTGCTTTTGTCAATTATTACAATTCATGAACTAATACTTTTACCTTTTAAGAGTTTTTTTCTTTTTAAAGAGATACTGATTTATGTTGGTAATCAAACTTGCTCACTTTGCAAAGAGTAAAAGAAAAGTAATCATTGGTGCCATCAGTCCCGAAGAAGAATGAAGATTCCTCAAAGGTACACTTTTGGCATCCTTCTATCTTGTATTTTGAAGATATTATTTTCTTTTCTTGTAATCATACTTTCTTGTCGTTATTTTCTTGTAATCGCACATTATGATTTTATTTCTTTATAATATGAACTACATTTGACCTGAATTTCCAACAATGGAATACGTAGGCAGTCTATGTTGGCTTTGGTCAATTCCTTATAAAGTTTATCTTTCCATCTTATGGTGGAACTACATTGGATATAATTCCTACCTCAATGGAATACGTGATCATCACACTGGTTCGATCATAGAAACTAGGTCAAATTTTTGAGAGGATCCCAAAAATTTATCAAGAGGATCTTTCGAAAGTTACATGGAGATAACGTTGAAGCATGTTACTATTTGAGAAGGTCTAAAAAATTTCACAAGAACTTGACATTTTCTGCAAACTTAAACACCAGACGTTGCTAAAGCTGAGATCGGGGCATAGTTTTTGAGAAGTTCTCAAATTTCAAGCTATATTACATCAGAAAGAACTCAAGTATTTTGCATTCTATATCAGGGCAGCATTTTTGAAGAGATCCCAAAAATTTCATAATAACGATGTCATAAGTTCAGAGAAAGTTCGAGAGTTTCTATGATATAAATTGGGGCAGAATTTTAGAGAAAGATCCTAAAAAATTCCACAAAATGCTGCACTTCAAGATTGCAAATCAATGGTCAACAAGGTGCATCAAGAGATCAAGGCAATACCAACATAGTTCGTCTCTCAAAATTTAGAATTTTTTCATTGGATGCAGGAAAAGTGAATTCACAATGTTGACAAGGTTAAGCATGAAAAAAGGCATTATCAAATCCACCATTCCCTGCCATAATAATACAAACAACTTCTCTTATCCATTTTATTTTTTATTTATATTTCTATTATTTCATTATGATTTCTAACACTGTCTTTGATTTTGTTGAAAAATGATCGAGCATAACAACTAAAATACATGGATATTATTCAAAATACTATCTCTAAATCATCATGAGTCAAATGACTTTATCTTTTGTTATACTCTTATCTTAGTTACAACAAATTGTTACATTATTAATGCATGTTTTTGAAGCAATGCAGGTGATTTTATGCAAGACAGCTTTCAAGAACTAACACAAACCAATCCTCTCAAATTCTAAGGATTCAATCGAGAAACTTGGGACATGCATAAGTTCTTTTAAGAATTTATGATTTAAAGGATGAAGTTCAACAAATCAACTCCTATATTTTATTATATCTTAGGGTTTTTTTACCCTTCAAGAAAATTACTGGATTGTCAGGCTATTCGAGGTGACATATGTTATTATATTTGGGTCATCTACCCTTTCAAGAGGACATACAAAATTGTCACTTTGATATAGGTGACACATCTTATTATATTTTGGTCATTCACCATTTCTAATTATATTTGGGTCATCAACCCTTTCAAGAGGACATATAGAATTGTCACTACTTTGGAGGTGACACGTCTTAATATATTTTGGTCATTCACCCTTTATTATTATATTTTGGTCATCCACCCTTTCAAGTTGACATTCCAAATTCACTCTTCATTTTAGGTGACACATCTTATTGTATTTTGGTCGTCCACACTTTATTATATTTTTGTTTTCTATACTTTAAGAGGATACATTGGACCATTACTTTATTTGAGAAGATATTTTATTATGTTATGGACCGTCACTTGTTTAGAGTAACATGCTATTATGTTGTGAATTGTTACCTCCTTTAGAGTGATATATTATGTTATGGATTATCACCTCTTTCATATTGACATATTATTATGCTATGGACCGTTACCTTCTTCAGAGTGATATTCTATTATGTTATGAATCGTCACCTCCCTTAGAGTGACATATTATATTATGGATCATCACCTCTTTCATAGTGACATGTTATTATACTATGGACCGTTACCTCCTTCAGAGTGACATGTTATTATGTTATGGATTATCACACCCTTCAGTGTGACATGTTATCATGTTATTATACTATGGACCGTTACCTCCTTCAGAGTGACATGTTATTATGTTATGGATTATCACACCCTTCAGTGTGACATGTTATTATGTTATGGATCATCACCTACTTCAGAGTGACATTTTATTATGTTATGGACCATCACCTCTTTCATAGTGACATGGTATTATGTTATGGACCGCAAACTCCTTCAGAGTGATATGTTATTATGTTATGGACCGTCACCTCCTTCAGAGTGACATACTATTATGTTATAGACCGTCACCTCATTCATATTGATATGTTAATATGTTATTGACCGTCACCTCCTTCAGAGTGATATGTTATTATGTTATTGTTCGTTTCCTCCTTTAGAGTGACATGTTATTATGTTATGGACCGTCACCTCCTTCTGAGTGACATACTATTATGTTATAGATAGTACCCTCTTTCTGAGTGACATGCTATTATATTATGCACAAATACCAAGTCCATAGGAAACAATGTCTCCAAAGGTCTAATATAATGTCTAAGAGGGAATAGTATCTCTAATAGCCCATTATAATTTCTATATGGAATAAGATAGACATAACTCATAAGTCACAATCCGAGGAACATCATTACAATTTACCAAGTCATGAAGTATCCTTAAACTAAAGTTTACTAGTATTAACTACTCCTAACATCCACAGCTAAGTCCACAAGGATAATATAAGTCGTGGCCTAAGTGGGATGAACAATCCCACTTATAATCCTTCATTTCCATATTTAGGTAAACTATTCCCTAAACTAGGATAAGGTATCTAGTTAAACTTCTAGATGTCAAGTAAGCCATAACCAATCCTAAGATAAGAACTACGTCTAGAAACAAGAGCATTTAAGTCAACTATACCCAAATCATGGTTCCAATCTCACTACACTAGCCCAACAATATTTAAATATACTAGTCATGATTCAAATGATAAAACTACATCCCAAATGAACCATTATATCATAACCACACTATCATTTAGCTCAAAATAGGGAGAAGGCAATAGGATTCTAAAAGAGGTATTACACATTTCAACTTACGGGTCAAAACCCTCTTCAAATTCCCAAACTTCAACATTAAATACTAAGTTGTTCTATGCATAATAAAACCTATCATTTATATTAACACACAATATATATCATACAACATCTATGGAGAAGAGTAGATAGAAGCCTACCTCAAAGACGAACCACAAAACCTCCTACCATTCACCAAAAGATCATCTTCAATCCATAAGCCCAAAATTCCTATACACTATCAAAATAAGAATCTACTCATCAATACGAGTCTAACGATACCCATATTGCACCATTGTGCTTCTATAAAAAAATGACAACAAAAACCCCAAGCAGGTCCCATGTATGGAAAGCTTATTTCCAAGGTTAACCCAACATGATATCAAGCTCATACACCATTAAGGAACCATAACCCTCAAGAATTGGGTTAAAACAAAGCTAATTTTGGGCTAAAATCAAGCCTTAGGTGAATTTGGGATTTTGGGTCAAAGACCAAGAAATTGATGAATAAAGTGATGAAATATTACCATAATCCAAGTGAAAATCATGATAATAGATGTTTAGCACACTTCCAAGTCACCCACAATGATCAATTTTGAGTTTTTACACTCATTTATAGGTTCAAGGTCTCAAAGATGGGTCAAAATTGGCCAAAACGTGGCCTATATGTTCTTTATATACCCAAACCAGGAATGGAGATACCGCTATCGCGGTCCTAGGGTCCGTTATCATGCTAGCGCAATCACCATACAATTTTCCACGATCATGGCTGCTCCCCTAGGCACCAGATGATAGTAAAATCAAAATCTTTATTTTGACCCTCGAAACTCATTGGGAATCCAAAGAACATGATCCAATAATAAATTTTGAGTGTAAATGACTTTTCATATCTATTGAAATTATCCAAAACTTTCATCCGAGGTCGTTTAGAAAAAAGGTAGGGCCCACACCTATAGTTTTATTTTTTCATAAAATTTACTCAATTGCTCAAAATAAATTTGAGAGCCTTGGGATCTTAACAAAGGGTCCCATAGCCTAAAATTGATATTCTCGGTGCGATGGCAAAGTTAGATTTTCAATTCGAGGTCATTTCAACCAAATTTGGGTCTCACACCTGTATTTCAATTTTCCAACTCTCCGACCAATAGGTCGAAATGAGCTTGCTACATTGGGACTCGAACCAAAGGTCTACCTAGACTAAAATCAATATGCTGGATCAGCTGGTACAGTTGGAATTTGAATCCAACATCATTTCTTGGATGTTTTGCCCAGTGGCCATTTGGAACCTGCAAAGACTTCAAAATAGGGAATTAACTCTAAAAATTAAACAAACTTCTCGGTAACCGAACCATCATTCCTAGTAAGTCATAACTTACTTAGGGAAACTATGGAGAAGCTCAAATGGTGCAGTTAATCAAAAATATTTAAAATGACCGGAAGGTTCATTAGAATATCCACTACTAAGAGAACTTTTGTCCCCAAAAGTCAATGTATAGAGAGAATCTCAAAACATTAAAAGGATGAAGTACTGGGCCCACGTGCTCCTAACATGAGTTCCCAGGTAACCTCAACAAAGAGAGAACACTTGCAATAGATTTTGGCACAAGTATCCCTTTTTCATCCAGCACTCTCATTCTACTTCCAAACAACAAAAACTCAACTTAACCCTAAATTGTCTCAAACTGAACCAAGAAAGCTGATGTATGAACGTTTGAACAACAATACTCTGATACTATCTCTATATTTATATAAATCAAAAAATACTCATCCGAGCCAAAGCCAACCCAAGTCATGAGCCATTTCACCAAATCAAAATATACACTTCATATCTATATAAATCAATAAATACTCATTCAAGCCAAAGCCAACCCAAGTCATGAGTCATTTCACCAAATCAAAATATACACTTCCTTTACCATTTTACACATGTTATCCACTCTAAGCAAGGAGAAAAATACCTGAGTCTTACCTACGTAGTCTCATCATATAGAACTCAAAGAACTGAAGTTTATATGACAACTATAAGAATAAGCTTATAAGGCGCTGTCTGGGCTAACAAATAGAGATAATCAAGGAATGTAATACATGTCTATGCTAAAAACCAATCTGGATGAAAATCATACTAAAATCTCAAAACCCAAGTTAAAACTACTCATAACTGAATATTCCACTCAAGGATGTCTCATCCACCGAGAATGAAGTCATACTGAATCCAAATCAAGTATATTACTCCCATAAAGTAAATCATCCAAAATTCCCAAGAAAAACTGGAGACTCAGGGTCAAAGTTGAAAGAACCAATACTGGGGACCATGGGCTATCATCTGAATACTTATAAACCATATTCCATTTGAAGTCGAGGAGATCGAATAGCCAATCTACAAAGTAGGCTCAACCAGCCGGTAAATAAAATATAAAATGAGACAAGTCTAAAACGAAAGTTGCACGCAAGCTTTAAACACCAGGCTAAATCTTAACACAAAGGTTGAGTCACCTAGTCTCAATAACCCAAATCTAACCTGAAGATAGGTAGCCATTCATATTTTAAATTTATCATACTTCCAAATTGCCATTCCAAGGAATCAAATAAAAAACTGAGCCAATAAGGCCATATCAATGTCAACTATCTCAAATCAACTTTAGTATCCAAATCTAACATATACGAGATAAATCATGCCAAGCCACAGACGAGACATATCTTAAGAACAAAAATCACCACAGGGATAACCACTGATTAAAACTGAATATAAGTAACAACATGAATAACTGTTAACTCCAAAAAACCAAATACCTAGCCAAGACGATGCGTAACCCTACCACCCTAGGCTTGGAAGGTTCAATCAAGATACAACGGCAAAAGACTTATTCATCACCCATATCTATGCACCATCCCATACAGACTGATAGACAAAGGAATATACTAGTGATAGATGATGCACATACAAGAATGAATAAAAGTTACACAATTGATATAGTAATAATCATTTGAACTTGTATCGGGTAGATATATATCATCATTACAACATCCTACAACCTTACTGAGTATCAATATCACTATCACAGTATTCTATAGCTTTGCCGGGTATCAATAACATCATAACAGTATCTTCCGACATTGCCTGGTATAATATATCATCACAGTAGTATCCTTTGGCCTTGCCGGGTATCAATGATAGTATCCTCTGGCCCTGCCAGGTATCAATATGTCATCACAGTAGTATCCTCTAGCCTTATTGAGTTTCAATATATCATCACAACTATCAATACATATATATGGATATAATAAGTGCACAAACTCAAGCCATGGCTAAAAGAGTGTAAATACATAAGTCTATGCCCCGAGTAATCTTTGAGACTAAATTATTGTGAAAATGTAGAAAAGGGTGAGATATCCCATGATCGAAGTAAATAATAGTGTCAAGTCATGGACCAGAATCTTTTTCATCCAATTCTTTAAAATACAATTACTAACCTCTTTCATATAATTAAGTTACCTATAAAGTTAGAAAACTATTATTGTGATAAATCCATTTTGTAAGATGAAAATGGGTTTCAAAACTTATTTATGAAGGATAGTTATAAGATCATATTTCATCTAGTATCACATTAATTACCAATATAATTATCATGAATGTACCAAATTTGTGCATGCCATCATCAGTATCAAAATCAATTAAGTTGTAAGCAACATACCGCATCTTCCTTTATCCCATACCGGAGAGATATCTTTATAAACATATATATGCATATTAATAAACTACAACCATAACCTGTACAAGGATAATTACTTCCCGGATATCCTTTCGATAACATAACACGACCCTTGAACAAATAATATGTTTGGAATAATCACAACCTCATAATCACGGCCTTAGGCCCACATTTATATCCGAAACCTATATTGATAATCACATTTATAAGACGTAGCATATCTATAATCATCTTACATATAGGAGGCATCTCATATCTAGGAAGTGTAATATCGATAAACATATCAAATATATAATACTTCTCATATCTATGGGTTATACATCATGATTATGAAGAATATCACCTCTCTAGGACAATTATTATATCTAAGAGGAATATCTTCTCTATAGGCCCAATAATCATAACTAAAAGGAAAATCATCTCTGTAGGCCCAATAATCATTACTAAGAGGAAAATCATCTCTATAAGCCCAATAATCATAACTAAGAGGAAAATCATCTCTATATGCTCGATATTCATACCTAAGAGGAAAATCATCTCTGTAGGCCCAATAATCATAAAAAAAGAAAAATCATATCTATAAGACAAATAATCATAAATAAGATGAAAATAATATCTAAGGGACAAATAATCATAACTAAGAGGAAAATTATCTCTGAGGGCCAAATAATCATAACTAAGAGGAAAATCATCTCTATAGGCACAATAATCATAACTAAGAGAAGAATTTTCTCTATATGCCGAATAATCATAACTATGAGGAAAATCATCTCTATAGTCCAATTAATCATAACTAAGAGAAAAATCATCTCTATAAGCCAACTAATCAAAACTAAGAGGAAAATCATCTCTAAGGGACTAACGTCATGTCTAAGAGAAAATAGTATCTCTATGGGACAAGTATCAAGTTTAGGAGAAATTATCATCTGTATTGGCCAAATACCAAGTCTAAGAGGAAATGACATCTCTAAAGGTCCAATATAATGTCTAAGAGGGAATAGTATTTCTAAAGACTCATTGTTATTTCTATAAGAAAAAACATAGCCATAACTTATAAGTCACATTCCGGGGAACATAATTACAATGTACCAAGTCATAAAGTAACCTTATACTAAGGTTTAATAGTCTCAACTATGTGTAACATCCAAAACTAAGTTTACAAGGTTAACAAAAGTCTTGGCCTAAGTAGGCTGAACAATCCCACTTCTAATCCTCAATTTTATATATTTAGGTAAACTATACCCCAAACATGGATAAGATATCTAGTTAAACTTGTAGATGTCAAGTAAGCCATAACTAATCCTGAGATAGGAACTTTGTCTAGAAATAAGGGCATTTAAGTCAAGTATACCGAAATTACGATTCAAATCTCACTAAACTATCCCAAAAAGATTTAAATATACTAATCAAGCTTCAAATGCTAAAAATACATCCCAAATGTAGAATTATATCATAGCCATGCTACAATTTAGCTCAAAATAGGGAAAAGGCAATAGGATTCTAAAAGGGGTATTACATATTTCAACTTATGGTCAAAACCCTCTTCAAATTCACAAACTTCAACATTTAATACTAAGTTGTTTTATACATAATCAAACCTAACATTCACATTCTCACACAATAAATATCACACATCATCTACGAAGAAGAGTAGACAGAAGCCTACCTTAAAGTCGAACCACAAAACCTCCCACCATCCACCAAAGGCTCATCTTCATTCCATAAGACCAAAATGCCTACACACTATCAAAATAAGACTCTACTCATCAATACGAGTCTAATGATACCCATATTGCACCATTGTGCTTGGGTCCAAAAACGACACCAAAAACCCCAAACGAGTCCCATGTATGGAAAACTTATTTCCAATGTTAACCCAATATGATATCAATATCATACACCACCAAAGAACTATAAACCTCAAGAAATGGGTGAAAACAAAGCTAATTTTGGGCTAAAATCAAGCCCTAGGTGAATTTGGATTTTGGGTCAAAAACCAAGAAATTCATAAATAAAGTGATGAAATCTTTCCATAATCGAAGTGAAAATCATGATAATAGATGTTTTCAACCTCCTAAGTCACCCACCATGATTAATTTTTAGTTATTACACTCATTTATTGCTACTAGGTCTCAAAGATGGGTTAAAAATGGCCAAAATGTGGCCTATGGGGTCCTTATATACCCATAGAAGGTATGGAGATACTGCTATATAGGTCCTAGGGTCCTCTACAGCGCTAGCGTGATCACCATACAATTTTTCGTGATCGCTTTTGCTCCCCTAGGCACCAGATGACAGCAGAATCAAAGTCTTGATTTTGTCCCTCGAAACTCATTCAGAATCCAAAGAACATGATCCAATGGTGAATTTTGAGTCTAAACAAAATTACAAATACAATGGATTAATCAAAATATTCATTCGAGGTAGTTTAGAAAAAAAAGTGGGGCTCACACGTATAGTTTTATTTTTTTCATAAAATCTGCTTAATAGCCCAAAATAAGTTTGAGAGCCTTGGGACTTGAACCAAGGGTCTTCATACCTAAATAGACGTTTTGGATCTGATGGAAAAGTTGGATTTTCAAATTGAGGTTGTTTCGACCAAATGTGAGTCCCACACCCATATTCCAATTTTCCAACTTTCAAACCAATAGGTCGAAATGAGCTCAGGTGCATTGGGACCGAATCAAAGGTCTAACTAGTCTAAAATCAATTTTTAAGATCTACTGGAATAGTCGGAATTTGAATTCTACATTATCTTATTAAAGTTTTTGGATGGTGGCTATTTGGAACCAACGAAGACTTAAAAATTGAGAATTTGCTCTAAAAAACAAATGAATTGCCCTGTAACAAAATTGTTGGTCCAAAAAAGTCATAAATGACTTGGGGAAGCTATGGAGAAGCTCAAACAGTGAAGATAAGAAGAAATACTAAAAATGATCTAAAAGGTCATTATAACAGATCCCAATGAAGTTTGTAAGGTGCATATTTACATTGTCTATCAAAAAGCCTACCAACACAACTTTTAGATTTAAGAGCTAGATCATGGAACTAGTCATATCAACATTTACATTTGGTGGTAGTGCAGGAGGAATGATAGCTCCTATTTTGGTGGGCTCAAAATATCCTAAGTCCTCCCTTAGCATCATCATATGGTCACAAACACTGATAGTCTGGAATTACTTGAGCTCTACCACCTCTAACTTTATCTTAATTTCTATTGAGTGCTACTCGATCATCTACCTCTTATCTCTATCTTGATAGCTCTTCATCTCAAGCTACATATTGAGCAAGTTCTTTTCTTCTCTAGTTAGAACCTTCTACTAATAATTGCTTTATTTGTTGATTAATAATATCCTAAAATCTAGGATCCCGAAGGGGAGATACAACATTAGGATCATCCTAAACACTTTCAAGATGGTCTTCACATAGGCATTTTATCATCGTATGATTTTATTGTAGAATTCCCTCTAGGTTAAGATTTAGTGGGAATAAGGGATTTTATGGACTCCTAGTGTTAGGCATACACCGACATACACCTAATGAAGAACAAAAAAATGAAACCAAAAACTACAACAAATCTAATCAATAACTCTGTAACTGTATTCCCTAGCAACGGTGCAAAAATTTGATGTCACCCAAAACTATACCTCAAAATAAGTATATCGCGGTCGATATTGAATACACTAACCCAATTAGGTTGGGGTTGATACTATATGGAATAGGTAAAACTCGTATCTCAAACCTGCTAAAGTATTAAAACGTACAGGACAGTAATTAGGGGCATTGTAATAATAGTAAAAAGTAACCGATTGAGAATACTTTTGGTTGTAAACAATTGAAGATGAACACTAGGACTGTGCTCCTCCTGGATTCGTAACTCTATAAGTTTATAGTGCTCCACCCAACTATCTCAATGTATCTTGTACAAAATCTAACAATCTAGGTATTACTAATTATTTTGTGGACTCATAGGTAAATCTCACACTTTACCTTCTTAGTCTCAGACTGTCTATCTACTATCTCTTATGATTAATCCCAGTTTAACTATCACCTTGTGGTTCTCAAGTAATTAGATGAGGGTAGATAGCCACAAATCACTATCATAATCCACTTTTCCTTATCTCAATCTCTCTTTTGAAGATGGTCTCGAAATCATGAGAGTTCTTAGAGATGGACACCACTAAGAAAACAATTAACTTAAAGGAAATAATAATACACCTATAAATATTGATCTAGTAGAATCTCAGACTACCCCTACTTTGTTAATCTGCTAGTGTTCCTATACACCTAGTTAAGGAAATTAGCCACTCATGGTTATCCAAAAATCCATGAAATTCATTGAAGAGATCATATAATTAATTACATAAGAATAAAAGAGTAAAATCCAAAGTCTCAAAATTGAATACTAATCCTAAAACCAAGAGCAAAAGTACAAAGTGTGTAATAATATGTCCAAAGTACGTAAACTATTACTTACTAACCCAAAGGGTATTTATTGAGTCTCAAAATAGAAAAGAAAACCTAACAAAATAAAAATAGAAAAACTATATCGGTAGTGGTCATTCCTCAAGCAACAATTTGTTAGGACTGAAAATGACTTATTGCCTACTGTCGTAGCTCTCATCTATCATCAGTGTTCATGACTCATTATGAGAAGTAATGAGTCATGGGATATAACTTATGATGACTCTAGTGAATTTTAGTCTTAGTACTTTTTCTCCATGCTCAGAATGACTTCTTACCATGAGTCATTATCTATAATCATGACTTATGGGCTTTACAGATGTCCACTAGAACCTCACTTGTAAAATTTTAAGACTTTTGGTTATTGTTCTCAGAATGATTACTCACCATGACTTTTTGTCTCTTATCATGAGTCATATTCAGTCTCCACTTTACTCCTGAAGTCATCATCACTCACTATTCACATCACGACTTGGGTCACGAGTCATTAGGTGACTAAACAACTCATTACCTAGTCCATACTTAGCTTTTCTAGAGCTTTTTTATCCATTTATGATCCATATCACCACTAACTTTATATACCTGCAATATACATAAAACACATATAATATCCAACAAGAAGGCATAAGAATCTGCATATTCTTGCCATTTTAGATGTCAAAAGTGCTATAAAACCATGGCACATCATGTATCACTCCATGTGGGGTTCCACGATCCTTACTAGTCCTTCTCGGGCTTCCTGATCTGGTGATAATTATGCGCAGATGTATCAAGGATATATTTGTAATGTGAAGTTCCGTCATTCTATAAATATGCTTGCTTAACTAGTAGAATCATAGTATTAATGTTCTGATCATGTTAGTCCTGCTATTAATCATTTTAGATTACTTGGGTCTGCTATTTTATGAAGTTAAATCACCTAACCAATATAGGCTTCATAGTTGAAGAGGATTCTTCTGTAAGACCCCACAAAATCCTAGTTATTTCTGTCCTAAACTACATGGCAAAATAGGCCTCATACATAGAAAATTTCTGCTAAGTGTCAAGGCTTAGAATCATTTTTAGCCTTCGATATTGAAGGATATTATTTTCAACCATTTCGACCTTAGTATGTCGATTTTCAAATTAATTCATGATCAGGGACACTTGTAGGTCATCTCAGACGAGTTTTGGACTTTTCAGACTAGCATAAAGGTGAGTTTTGATGTCCAAAATAGCAAGGAGTTGCGATAAGCCCACGCCGCGAGGGCTAGTTGACCTAAGAAGGGGTCCTGTTGTGAGACCCGAGCAGGGGTTGCACTGCAAGGGCCGCTTGACTCAAGAAGGGGTCGCGACATGATGGGGACCCTATCCAGTATTATTTTATCTAGGTTTATGGGGGAAAATGGGTCATTTTACCCTTAAATTATTCAGCCTTAACATGAAATTTAATATCCCAAAGGGATAAATATACTCATTGTTTTCAAAAATTATCCGAAGAACAAGCCCTAGTTTCATTAAGATCAAGAATCAAATCTTAAAAAATCTCCACAATCTTTATGAAATTAATAGTCAAGGTATGTTACGCGTTCATGCAAGGGTTTCCTTCCACTCTTGGAGTTCAAGAACCACTTTTAAAACTGCAAGTTGATTGCCTTCATGAATTTTATTTTGGATTTGATTCTTCTTTCATTTACAGAATATTCCCCCTAAAAGAACAATGGAAGAAGAACAGGAAACCAGCCACCACCTCAGCCCTTTCGGGATGATCCTCTGGATGAGCATGTCTCCCATGCAGAATTTAGAGTAGCATTCACCACCCTAGTCCATTCTGTTGCAGTCCAGAATAAGCGGCCAACTAATGTTAAGGCCAACCAGTGGCCAATACTGCTATGACCAGGATTTGGGACTTCATCCGAATGAAATCCTCATCATTAACATGGTCTAAGTCAGATGAAGACCCATAGTAATTCCTTGATCAGGTGCAAAAAGTCACAAATATTATGGGGATGACTGCGAGCAAGAGTGCTGAGTTGGTCGCATATCAGTTGCAACATGTGGCTTACTCATGGTTCAAGTAGTGGAAGGTAGAGAGGGAAGAAGATGTAGGGCCCATAGAATAGGAGAAGTTTTCCACTACTTTTCTAGATAGGTTCCTCCCACTGGAGTTGAAGAAAGCTAACGTTTTGGAGTTTATCAACCTAAAATAGGGCAATATGATAGTGAAGGACTATTCTCTCAAGTTTACTCATTTATCTAGATATGACCCTCATGTGGTAGAAGATAGCATATCTAAGATGAGAAAGTATGTGTTCGGTGTGTCCAGTAGTGTGGTCAAGAAGTGTTAGACCGCAATAATGATTAAGAATATGGACATATCTAGGATAATGGTATATTCTCAATAGATAAAGTAGTCTAATAATAAGGAGAAGGAGAGGGACAAAAAGAGATCTAAAATAGGTAGCTTTGATTTTACTCAGCCTAAGTTAGAGGGTGGTAATCGTTCTCAGTTTTACTCAAAATCTTCAGTTCCAGCCCCGTCCTCAGCCAGTGCTCCAGTTCCTAAATTCAGAGATGACAATAAAGACAAGGCACCTAACCCTAAACCTCAGGGTAGTGTTAGTAGTGCCCGAACAAATCTTCTTTTCCAGAAGTGTGGCAAAAACCACCAGGGTGTCTGCAGAGCTGGTAGTAATGTATGCTTTGGATGTAAGCTAGGAACTAGAGTCAAAGAGTGTCGTCAGGTGGGTTTGTAGAGTGAGAATAATTGTCCCCCAGCTCAGTATGGTCATCTGAATCAGCAGGGTACTTCTTATAGTGCCACCAGTGGACAACACCCAAATAGACTCTATGCACTTCAGTCCCGACAGGATCCAAAAAGTTCGACAAATGTATTCACTGTTACATTATAAGTTTATCATTTACATATTTATGCTTTACTAGATACAGGAGATTCCTTATCACTTAAAATCCTTATATAGTTGTTGTCTTTGGAGTCATTCCCGAAATCCTAGGAGAGCCCTTCTCAGTCTCTACCCCAGTGGGTAAATCTAACATAGCCAGATGGGTATATAGGAACTGTTCGATAATGATATCTCAGAAAGTTACTTTATTAGACTTAGTAGAATTGGAGATGAAAAAATTTAACATCATTCTAGGTATGGATTGTCTTCATTCATGTTATGCTTCAGTTGACTGCAGAAACAAAATTGTTTATTTTCAGTTTCTGAATAAATCTGTCCTAGAATGGAGAAGTAGTACTTCAACACTTAGCTTGTTTCCTACCTTAGAGTGTGGAAAATGATATCTAAGGGGTGTGTCTACCATCTTTTTCGATTCAAGTATTCTAGTTCTAAGACTCCGAGTCTTGTGTCTATTACAGTAGCATGTGAATTTCCAGATGTGTTTCCCAAAGATTTTCCTAGAGTCCCTCCCAAACGGGAAATCGAATTTGGAATAGACCTTCTTCCAGACACTCAGCCCATCTCTATTCCGCCATATTGAATAGCTCCAGCTAAACTCATAGATCTAATAGAACAGTTGAAGGATCTCCTAGATAAGTGATTCATCGGACCCTTCTTTTCCCTATGGGTGTACCAGTCTTATTCGTGCATAAGAAAGATAGTTCTCTCAGAATGTGTATTGACTATCATCTGTTGAACTATCATCTGTTGAATAAAGTCACTGTCAATAACAAGTATCCACTTTCCAAAATCGATGACTTGTTTGACCAACTTTAGGGTACCAGTTACTTTTCTATGATAGACCTCATATCAAGCTTTCATCAGCTTCGAGTCAGAGAATGTGACATTCTAAAAACATCTTTTAGAACCTTGTATGGTCACTTTGAATTCCTAGTCATGTCATTTGGTCTTACCAATGCCCCAACAACTTTCATGGACTTGATGAAATGCGTGTTCAAGCAGTACCTAGATATGTTCATGATAGTCTTCACTGATGACATCCTTGTCTACTTCCGCAGTGAACAAGATCATGCAGACTATCTTAGAATAGTATTACAAACTCTCAGAACCCATCAGTTGTTTGCCAAATTTAGTAAGTGCAAATTTTGGCTAAGGTCAGTAGATTTTATTAGTCCTATTATTTCTGGTGATGGCATTAGAGTTAAACCTCAAAAGACCAAAGAAATGAGAAACTGGCTCAGACCCATTTCTCTATCACATATTAGGAGTTTCTTGGGTTTAGCTGGCTATTATCATCGGTTTGTGAAAGAGTTTTCGTCTATTGCATCCCCCATTTCCTGATTGAATCATAAGAATGTCAAGTTCTAGTTGTAAGATTCTTGTGAGAAAAGTTTCCAAAAGGTGAAGACTCAACTCACTACAACCCCAGTTTTGACTTTACCAAATGGTTCAGACGGGTTTTTGGTATATTATGATGCTTCCATAGTTAGTTTAGGGTGTTTTTTAATGCAAAGAGGTAAGGTCATATCCCACGCCTTTAGACAACTTAAAACCTATGAAAATAATTACCCTACTCATGATCTTGAGTTAGCAGCTATAGTGTTTGCCTTACAGATTTAAAGGCATTATTTGTATGGGGTACATATTGATGTGTTCAGGGACCATAAAAGCCTGTAGTAGGTGTTTTCTCAAAAAACTTGAACCTACATCATAGGAGGTCTCTAGTGATGTTAAAAGATTAGGACATAAGTGTTCTGTATCATCCAGGCAAAGCTAATGTAGTGGCTAATGCTCTTTGTAGGATGTCTATGGGTAGTGTTGTTCATGTAGAGAATGGTAAGAGTAAGTTAGTTTAGGAATTTCATCAGCTTGCCCGACTAGGTGTCCGCTTATCGATTCAGTAGAGGGTAGCGTAGGGGTGCAGAATAGTTTAGAATCGTCTCTAGTTTTTGATGTAAAAGAAAAGAAAGATAGAGATCCTAGTCTAGTTAAGTTTAAAGAGTCGGTCAGAGATCAAAAGGTAAGGTTTTTCTCCAAAGGGGGAGATGGTGTGTTGCGTTGTTAGGGTAGACTTTATGTTCCCTGTGTGGATGGCGTAAGGTAGAGGATTTTTGCAGAAGCGCATGGTGCGCATTACTCAATTCACCTAGGGGCTACTGAAATAGTCCGCGATTTATGGGAAGTCTATTAGTGGAGAGGGATGAAGAGAGACATTGCAGAGTTTATGGCTAAGTGCGCTTATAACGCTCAAATTTCACTCTTAAATGGGTGTAAGCGATCATTGTAAATATAAAATGCAACTAGGTTGGGGTCAAATTCCACAGGGAATAGGGTGTGAACTTCGATTTGTTTATGAAAGACTTTACTAGTAGTTTACTATTTCCAAAAGATGGGGGTTTAAGTTCACAGTGTGTTAAATATCACTTTCAATACTTCAGTGTTTGTAATCAAGATAAATGGGAAACTACAACTATGTTCACCAAGGGTTTCGGGAATTAACAGATACTAGGTAATGCTAGAGATTCTCGGAATAAGTAGAACAGCAGAATATCCCTGATGATTATACTATCTGAATTATCTCTCGACCTCACCAGACAATTTATTATCTAATTCTCTCAAACTTTGATAACTTATCTATTTCCAATAGGATGTTATCTCAGGTAGATTAATCCAGTTACGACATTAATCATTAAACAAAAGGTTGGTAGCTTCTGAGTCCCTGTTGATAATTCACGTCCCCTAGTCTATTTATCTGTTAGAAGAAAATAAAACCTAAGGCATAATATAATGTTTGCAACCACTAGATTTCAGTTCAAACAACAGAATTTCAAGATGTTCTACTACTCTTTGAATTCGTTAATCACCTAGCATCATATCAAACCCTAATCCATGGATCCCACAACCCCAGCTAATGGAATTAGACACTCATGATTTGATGAACGAACTCACAAGTTGAATTCATAAGGATAAGGATAACTTACGATTAGATGGAAAAAATAAGTATTTTCTTCAATTGAATCACCAGGTTTAAACCCAAAAATAGTTGATAAAAACAAGAAGAATAATAGATGTAAGAGAGCAATGTTATGTGCCTCTCTTCCCTAGGTTAATGTCTGATAGCTAACAACAAATCCCCTTCAATAAAACCCCAAAACAAGTCTTAAAATAGTAAATCCTAAATAAGGAAATAAAATTAAAGATTCAGTTTTCTCTTCGGTTTAGATGATGATGCTTTTGACTGCATGTCAGATTCCTGACGACTTGTCTGAGATGTCGTCAAAGGTTCCAGTGTACTTTTATCTTCTTTCTCTTTGGACGGCAATCCTGACGGCGTGTCAAAATCCTAACGGCACGTGAAAAATATCATCACATCTTCACTGGGAATCAGCATACTCTATTTCTAGTTGATGGTGATTTTGACGCCATCTCCCATATTTGACGGCCCTTACAAATCACCGTCATATTTCCTCTCAGCTCTTCAGGTTTTGTCTAAGCTTGATGGTAACTTTGATGGCCTGTCCCATGTATGAAGGCTCTTTAGAATTGACGTCAGCTACACTTCAGCCTTTTTATATCAGAAGTCATCCGATTTATTCTTCTTTCCTTTGGTTTCCTCCCCGATCACTTATGTATGTATTAACACACTAAAAGCAATGAAAAATAATGAAAGTTTCTTAAGACTTCGCAATTATTCAGAGTTAAAAGCTTAAAATATGTTAGCATCGTCTCACATATCAACACCCTCAACTTAAACAATTGTTTGTCCTCAAGCAACCAAAACATAACAAGGAGTAAACAAAGTACAATTCGGCAGCTAACTACTCTTATCAGTTAAGAATACATGCACCATCTCCATGATCAATCAAAATAAAATCAATTGTGTATAATATTTGAAAACAACCATGTAACTCACAAGCATCTAGATATAGAAAAAATTTCAGCAATAACAACTTAGCACATACCCAAATTACATTCTCCGAACAAAGTAGTCAATAGCAACATACCTAGTGTCCCCTTACAACTAAGAAATCATTTTTTCACTCAGATTCACATGTATTAACATAGGTATGAACGTAAGAATCACTCTCAGAATGAAATTCCAATATTGCACATCAAATACCATAGTCTTTCCCTTATAGTCAGTACCAAAGTCTTAAGATAAGTCAGTTAGGATCACTAAAGGGATTTTCTGAGCTTGTAACGTAAGCTAGGGGATGGTATGATATTCAAGGGTATTTCATAGTGACTATACCTCCTTGGCACAACATCAACTCACTGGGTTTCAACTTTTGACCTTTTTTTCTCCCCTCTTTTATTTGACAGGTATTCTCAAGATGGGTGTTGTAGTTCAAGCATTAGATTAACTTTTTCAGTTTTCTCTTTTCCTATTTTCTTTTTCATTAAACCTAACTTGTTATTTATTTTCCTTCTTTTACCTCTCTTCATACTCATAATGCATCACACACCCCTATAGTAGCCACCCTCAACTTAGGTTATTTGCCTAAGTCAAGGTGCATAGTGTCCAAGGAGGACCAGGCCAAAATAGGTTCATTGTGATGTGATGGGAAGGTGAAAGTTGTACAAGAAAAAACTAGACTATTAAGGCTCAAAAAGAGATCAAGGGATATTATTCACATTTGGATGGTCGTTTAAGCTAAACTAGGTTAACATACCAAACGACCTATGATCTTTTTCTAATGCTTATCCTATGACTATGGTACGACTAACTGGGAAAGTTCTAGATTCAACGCATAATGGGAACTGATTAAGACCTTACATGCATATGGGACACAAGTATATAGAACATCACTACTCATCTGTTTCATGCATTTGTTTTCTATAGGTTACTTATTTGCCAAACTATAGCCACAAACAGATACACAGTGGTCACACAAGATGCAATTCACACAGTTCACAGCATATCATACCATTAGAAAGGTACTCAAAAAGCCACAAAATGAGCTAACTGCCTCAAGTAATTGCACTACTCCTAATCATCTATAGAACATGTTACACAATAGTTTTCCTATACCCTCAACTTAAAATACAAAATAAAATATACCAAGAGTTAGGATGTACCTGAAGACAGTTAAGTTTGTGGATCCTGGGTCTCTGACCCTGCTATCGCATCATCAGTTGTCTTCTCTCCACTCATGGCATCTACCTTTGCAGTGGATGGAGCCTGGCTCGATGAAGAACCAGTAACCCTAGCTCTTATGGCTGCTTCCCATTTTTCCTTGTTAGACAGAGAATCCAGTCTTTCCCTTTTCAAGTCTTCCTTCTCTGCCTTCTTCTTTGCTTTCTTTTCAGCCTTTCTCTCTTCTTCACCGTCAGACTCATATCATTTGTTCTTGCCTTTCTTTTCCCCTTTTTTCTTCTTTTTCTTCAGAGTATCTGCAGCAAGATTAAGTATAAGAATTTCTTTCTCTACATCATGCATGGCTGATCCTGTTGGCACCATAATTTGGTGTTGCTGTAATATTCCAACCTCAACCTTCACTTTGTCCAATGCAACCCTAAAAGTGGCAATATCAGTGTTTATCATCTCTCTCTCGCAAGCATCGAACCTATTCTCTAGATTTTCTACCTGTGCAGGCAAGGTAATGAAAGGTACTAGTGTAGCTTTGACTGCAGCTTTTACTCTTTTGTCTACAGCAACAACAAATTGTCTAGCGAAGGATTGAAGTTGTACCTCGCACCAAATCACTTGTCTAGATACTTTTCTGATATCAATCAGCTGAAATGCCGACCCTATTGTTGCTGGAAGAACTGAAGCAGTCGGCTCACTTTGAAGCACTGATTCTGCCTGGACTGAATGTGCTGGTGGTGGTGTTCCAGCTTCGGAGCTTTGAATCCCCACATCTGGTACTGGAACAGACTCAGTGACCGAGGATTTGCTGCACCATCTGCATCTCGATCAAGTCGCAAGCCCGATAGAATATCATTTTTGCTAACAGGGTTGTGAGTCTTCTTGGCATGTATCTCATCATCAATATCTGAAATCACAGGTACATTAGATGCTTCACACAACCTAGTAATCACACATGGGAATTGATATACAACATCGGGTCTTGCGAGCCGAATCTTGATCTCCTCTGCTATTGGTTGAGTTGCTGCGAAATAGTAAGCCTCCATTTTTAGAAAATTCCTACCACTTCATTAGGTTTCTTTTCATATTTTGGAAATTGTGAATTCTATTTTTTCAAGGTTGGGGGCATGTCCAAACCTAGTTAGGTATTTTTGGTTTTAGAGGTTTTTGTGTATAGTATATGAAAGATTGGTTGTCTTGTTTAGAATCTTATATTTCATTTGATTCATATATCTTATCTACTATTTTTGTTGTCTTTCGTTGTTTATTATATTTTTCTCTGGAGATTAGTCTAAGGGGGTGGTCTACGGCCCACAGTAGTCTTGAGATACCTATCATGACTAGGCCCTTGTTCAGGTGTTGACAATGATAGACAAGATTAATAGCAAACTAGATAGATGCCTTTCTATCACTCTCTCCCTATATATATATATGATTTATATTAATTGTAAGCTTAATCTCAATATCTAAGTCTTTTAATATTTCCATCAACCATACTAGTTCAACAATAGTAGCTACTAAGCTTTTACACGCAACTTTAGCTTTGCTTCTTGAGACTATGGTCTGCTTTTTAGATTTTGAATAAACAAATGTATCTCCCATCTTGATTATATATGTAGTCATAGACTTTCTTGTAAGAGGGAAGGTTGCCCAATCTATATCGCAATAGGAAATGATCATGTTTGTTGGACTATTGGATATTAGTATAACTTATCCTGGATAACTTTAAATATACTTTACAATCCTAAGTCTAGAATACATATATGATGTTTTAGGTTGTATCTGAAATTGGCTCAATGTTTGAACACTATATAAGATATCATGCCTTATCATGTTTAAATATAAGAGTTTTTCAACCAATTTTTGATAAGCTCCTTGATCTACAAGTTGATCTTTATTTTTTTAACTATTCTAATCGTCATATTATATAGAGGTTATCCTCACATTCACTTCAATGGTATTTCTATCTGGTTTAGCACTTGACATTCAAACCTCTGATATGAGTTCAAGTCCATATTTCCTATGATGCACAAGGAGTCCAGCTTTTGATCGGTCAAATTCTATGCCAAGAAAATATTTCAACTCTCTTAAATCTTTAATTTTTAAGGCTTGTTGTAGAGATATTTTAGTGTCTTCAATAACCTTCATATAACTACATGTAATCAACATATCATCAACATACAATAGGATTAGTGTAGTTCCTTCAATTGTCTTTCTTGTAAATAGAGAATAACCATATTGACTTTTCTTAAAATCATAGTCTTTGAAGTGCCTCAGTTAGCTTATGATCCATTTCCTTGGAGGTTATTTAAGTCCATACAGTGACTTTACCAGTATACACACTTTATTCTACCCCTACTTGTAAGGCCTTGAGGCAAAGTCATGTATATCTCATCATCCAGATCACTATGTAGAAAAGCACTCTACACATCCATTTGATGGATGTGCCAATGTCTAGAAACATCTAATGATAAAATAATTTTAATTTCGACCATCTTAATAATAGGAGAATTTGTTTCTTTGTAGTATATTCCTTTATTTTTTCTATATCCTTTGGAAAATAACCTTACCTTACACTTTTATATCTCACCTGTTGATTTGTGCTTGATTGTATAAATCCATTTGCAACCAATTATAGTCCTTTCTTTCGGTAAGTCAGCAATTTCCCAAGTATGTTGCATTACAAAGCTGGTATCTCAGCTTGCATTGACTCTATAATTCATGAATCTTTACTTGATTCTGCATAAGTAGTTTGTTCTATGAGACTAGAAGTTACAACAATGAAAACCTGATAGGATGCAGATAAATAATCATAAGCCATATAGTTGAACATAGGATACTACAAATCTCTTTTGATATTTAATGAAACAAAGTCCTTCATCAATAAAGGTAGATGAACTCCCTTTGTATATCATCTACGAGCAACCACTATCTCAACTTGATTAACTACTGTTCAAGCGGAGCATGCTCAAGGTCAACTATTTCAGTTTGTACCCCTTCATCTTGAACATGCAAGTGTTCAAGTTAAACTTGCACATGAATGTTAAGACCATTCTCGGGTTCTTGTTCATTCATCTGATAAAAAATTTCATCACTTAGAACCTCAAGAGGAGAATTTACCATAGGTATAGGTTTATTCAAACCTATATCTTCAACATGAGTCAATAACTCACGACTAATCATAGTATCAACAAATAGACCTTTATACTGCTGAGAATGTAATGATGGTAAAGAAAATATAGATTTCTTAAATATTACATCCCTTCTAACAAAGAAAAAATGTGATGAAAATTCAAGTAATATATATCCATTCTATATCTGTCAACATCTTAGAAAAACTCTAACAACCTAGCAATCTTAGATGTGTCAGCATTAGTCTCTTTCCATGTAATATCTCATATAGAGACATTCTATTTAGAACCTTTCTAGGCATTCTATTGATCAAATATACAACTACACGAATACAATGACCCTAATATTTTAATGGAATATAACCTTAAAACATCAATGCTCTGGTCACCTCTAAAACATGTCTATGTTTCTTTTCTGCTACTCCAATTTGTTGTGGGGTATAAGGATATTCCCTTTGATGTTAAATCCGTTTTTCCTTAAACAACCTTTCACATACACTGTTGACAAACTATGTTCGATTATTAGCACTTAACTACTTTAAAGTTTTACTACATTGAGTATGTAGAAAATATAGGAAATGCTGCAAAGACACACATACATCTAAATTATTCTTCAACAAAAATATCCAAGTCATTCTACTAAAGTCGTCTATAATAGTAAGAAAGTATTTATTTCTATCAAAGTAGAAGTCCTATATGGTCCCGAAACATCCACATGAATCTAATCAAAATACTAAACACTTTTCCTACTAGTCACTGGAAAAGCAACTCTTGCATTTTTTGCATAAGGACAAACATTACATTTATTCAAAGACTTGTCTACAATTGTAGTACTAACTAATAATAGATTCTTCAACATAAGAGAAGAGATGCGTCTTAATGTCTTGTTCCATAATTCCACATCTTTCTCTTGTATGGTATGTCTACTGGCAACGTTGTCCTACACCATAAAGGAAGTATCTTGTAACTGATTTTGAGTTAGGTGATTAAGTATAAAATATAACCCTGCATCATCTTTACCAACCTCCCTCACCTTGACAGTGTGAAGTTCTTGAAAAACACAAAAATAAGGAATGAATGTAATAGAGCATACCAACTCTTGAGTCACTTTACATACTTACATAAGGTTGTACTTGAATTCTAAGATGTGAAATACATTTTTTATGGCACTTCTAGGAGAAATAGAACATGCTCTTTTATGAGTGATATTTGAAACTTCATCATTGGGTAAATAAACTGGCTTAGGAATTTGAGTCCTTACTAAAGATTCTTGACTAAGCATATCAATTTTTAACACCATATGATTGTTTTCCCCTGTATCTATAATCCATACTTTATTAATTTTCAGAATCTAATAGAACATTACCTGCTACAATAACTGAATTAGCATGATTTGCATAATTTTTCATGTCTTTATTTCTTTGATTTTGCCTTAGCATCTGGAAGATTTGATCATATTGTCTTTGTGTGAAAGTACATCCCTAAAGTTATTTTGCACATTCATCCCTCTCATTTGAGTCATGCTTAGCATGATCAACCATTTACTTTCCATTAGGAGCTGTTATCACATTGGTGTTAAGACCATAGTTAAAAGCAATATGTTCAAAACTGTCACTTACTACCTTATAAGGAACATTATTTCCCCCATTATCGATCTTTATTTTTGAGTTAAAGTTAGTAGGATATCTAACTAACTTGTAACATTGATCTTTAGAGTGTCCATTATATTTTCAGAAATCACAAATAATAGGCAAGTTCTTTAACTTGTTTTGAGGCTGAACAACTTATGTACCACCACCTCCATGCCCTCCACTACTAATAACATGACCAAAGTTTCCACCAGTTCTCGTATACATTATCATAGAATCAGCAAAACTTGGACACATAGAATTCATACACATGCTACTAATACTAGGGGCAACAAACCTTTGACATTCATCACTTACAACCATAACATATGCTTGATTAACTTCAGTAACTGGGTGGATTTAAAGAATCTAACTTCTTTCCTTATGATATGATTCATTTAAGCCCATAAGAAATAAATATAACATTTTCCTCTTCAACCAATCAATAAAACCTCTTGAACTTTCATTATTACACCGAGGCGATGAAACTGAAGCTTAAACTTCAACCTAGAGATTCTTAAATTTAGTGTAATACATAGATACTAAATCAGTCCCATGCTGAAAAGTTGCAATATCCTTATGTTGGCTAAATGTTCTTGATCCATATATGAGATCAAACCATTCTTTTATATTATTCCACATATTTTAAGTACATGTAGCAAATAATAAACCTCCTAATAGATTCTACGACACTAAATTTGGAAGCTATGAGAGAACAATAGCATTCACCCTCTCCATTGACCCTCTAGTTCTGCACTTATATCTTTCTTTTGACAAGATCCATCAATTAGCCCAATTTCATTTCGACTACGTAAAGCTAGTCGAATTGATATACTCCAGAGAGAATAATGTTCAGTTCTACTATGTTTAAATGATATAAGATTCACACCCCTAATATCAGTAGGTATAAAGAAAATTGGATGGTTATAATCAATAACTTATCAAGGATTCAATAAAGTTGCAGAATTTATATTTCCAGATGTCCATCATTGCTAAATGTCGACCCATTCACAAGGCCACCATTGTTGATCCCTCGAGATATTTCTTCATCTACATTCTCATATTTGATCCCCAATTCTTATTAATTCTTCTTGAATTGATTCAATTTATGAAAGCTTTCTTTTCCCAGATTCTGGTAATCACAAATTCAAGAACTTATAAACAACAACTTTGATCTACTCTGAGTTTAATTGGTGCTTCGACTGGTTCATAAAAAAGAGTGAACTAAGCGCTCCATCAATAAAATGGGTGACTGAAACTTCCTAATCATAATAAGGGAGACTCAAACTTTTTGGTCATTTAAACTCCCACGTCGGCAACCACGGTTTTTTAGTATTGGTCCTTCGGGAGCTCTATTTTCATTGCACAACTACACAACCCCCATTAAATCCCAACCATAGAAAGAGTCACATAACCCATTTATTAAAAAAGAATCATCCGTTAAGTCATACCATGGGTACCGTCATACCCTTACACTTGCAAGCTTGTCTCTATGCCATAATAATAACATTAACTTAGTGGAATGCCTCTAACCCCTTTTTTCATTAAATAAATTCATAACCAACAAGGCCATAAAAATCCTTTTTCATTGCTTTACCATTTATGCAATGTACTATCATAGGTAAGTAAGTCAAACCAAGTGACAATTTCACAACTCAAGGCAATTTATACAAGTGGGTTGAGGGAACACCATTATTCAAAACAAATTCCAACTTTCAAGGATCAAATTTCGGGGAAATCATGACCCCTTAGTTTATTCACCACACCCACGCACCCTACGATTTTAAAACCATTAATAAAGCATAAACCATGCAAAGTAATTCATGGGAAAATAATTTAAGGACTAATCATTCCAAAACCCTTAACAATTGTTAAACCCACATTCAAAACTATCCAATTAAATCATTTAAATACATGATTTTCATGAAGTAGTAATTGGGGAATAGTAACATGCCTGAAGGATTCTCAATTGTGGAGAACAAACCTTAAATTGACCACTAGATGCTTCATCCTGAGGAAACTCCAGCTTGCTTTGTTAGAAAGAATTTGAGAGAGTAATGAGGATTTTTTATTTGTTAAAATGTCAAAATAATGCCCCAAAATTGTTTTATGTACGTGGTGTCTAAGTGGATAAAGAGGGAAATGTCCAAATTTCCCTCAACTTAAAAGATGAAAAATTGTCGCTAGTGATTACGAGTCTCATGACGTCTCCTTGAGACACCTTACGACTTATTACCTTGACTCATAATCAAAAGAGAGTCATGGGGAACATATACTACTGAACCTATGAATCACATCATATGACTCATATTGTGACCCTATGAATCATATGGTCCAAGTCATATCCAAGACAAAACTAATAGTGCCTCACACTGGTCACCCTAAGATTGGTACTATGCGATTCGCATAGAGTCTTTAAAAATCTTTTAGAGCCACTAGTAATCAAGATAGGAAACTTAGCCACACTCACTTGTTAGGATATGATTAGAATACTATGACTCGTTAAGACTCCGTAAGACTCATAAAGAGGAGTCATAGTCTAGACATTGAGGATAAAATTTCAAAAGAAATTCAAGGACATAGAATCTGGGGATGTCAGATAATTACCCCATAGGATCATTAGTCCTTGAATGATAGAACAAGGCATTTATTATAACGATATGACTCAAAACACAACCACACTTACCTTTACCAAACACAAAAAACAAAGGTGGTAAGGAATACACATACCTTATACACGATCATCCGAAGTGGGAAATGTGAATGGGTATTTTGACATAATATCCTCCTTGGCTTCCCAAGTTGCTTATTCATGCTTTTGGTTCCTTCATAGAACCTTTACTGAAGGAACATCCTTTACTCGTAACTAACAAACTTTCCAATCTATAATATAAATCAGTCCTCATATGCCACATTTCCCACTCTCCTCAAAATACGATATGGACCAATATAATGAGAATTGAGCTTCCCTTTCATTCTGAACATCATTTTCTTCATTAGAGACACCTTTAAGAACTCCAAATTACTCACATCAAACTCCAAATCCCTTTGCCTTACATCCGCATAGGACTTTTGGAGACTTTGGGAACTCTTAATCCTATTCTGAATCTCATTCACCTTCTTCATGCTTGGTGAACCACGTCGGGATGATATAACTTATTCATACCAATATCAAACCACCCAATGGGAGACCTGTACCTCCTACCTTACAAATCCTTAAATAGATCCATCCCAATACACGAGTAATAGTTATTATTGTATGCAAACTCAATGAGAGGAAAATTATCGACCCAACTACCACAAAAATTGATCACATAAGACCTTATCATATTTTTTAAGGTCTTAATCATCCTCTCCACTTGTCCATCCATCTAATGATGGAAAATGGTGCTATGGTTACCTTAGTCCCCAAGCCTCTCTGAAAGGAACACCAAAAGTAAGATGAGAACTAAGTACCACAATTAGATAACATGGAGACTGGAGCTCTATGCAACATCATGATCTCCTTAATAAAAAGCTTAGTATATTTGTCAGTCGAAAAATTATTCTTCACTGGCAACAAGTGAGTAGACTTAGTCATTATATCCATGATGACCCAAATGTAATCAAGTTAATGGAAAGACTGAACAAAATCAACAACAAAATACATATTAATTACTTCCCACTTCCATACGGGCACCTCAATTTCTTGAGTCAAACCACCAGGCCTCAAGTTCTAAACCTTCACTTGTTGACACACCATGCAATTACCCACAAAATTTGCCGCATCCCTTTTCATGTTATTTCATCAATAAATATCTCTTAAGTCATGATACATCTTTATAGAACCAGGATAAATTGTGTACCTCGACTAATGAGATTTATCCAAGATCCTCTCACATCCCATCAATATCTTAAACACATAATCGACCATGGTACCTCATGATACCATCACCATAAATCTTAAAAAACATTACCTTTTGGTGAACCACGTTATCCTTGATTTGCATCAAGATAGGGTCAAAAATTTGCTTCTCCTTCACCTCGGCACTAAGATATGACTTCTCTACCTCTTGTATAATCACACCACCATCTTCAAAGTCCAAGAGATGAACTCTAAAATTAGCCAAACATTGAATATCTTTCACCAATTCTAACTTCTCCTCATCTATATGAGATAAGCTTCATATACTTAACCTGCTAAGAGCATCAACAACCACAATAGCTTTACCTAGATGATAATGAAGACACATGTCATAGTTCATGAGAAAATCAAGATATCACTTTTTCCTGAGATTCAACTCCTTTTCAGTGAACACATACTGCAAACTTTTATGGTCCGAGAAGATGTCAACATAAACTCTATTCAAATAGTGATGCCAAATCTTAAAAGACAAGATCACAACTAACAATTCAAAATCATAAGTCAAATTATTCTTTTCATGCAACTTCAATTGTCTATAAGAATATACAACCACCTTACCATGCTACATCAACACACAACCTAGTCCCACTCGGTAATATCACAGTAAACAACAAAGGAAGTGGTACCCTCAAGTAGACTCAAAATTGGAGCCAAATTCAACTTATTTTTCAACTTCTCAAAAATACTCTTAAAAACATCGAACCATATAAACTTCACCTTTTTCTGAGTCAACTTAGTCAATAGGGATACAATACAAGAGAAATTCTCTACAAACCTTCTATAATAACCTGCTAAACCTAAGAATCCCCAATATCTATCGGAGTCATGGGTCTAGGCCACGTATTAACCACCATACCTTTTTGTCAATCCACCATGATCCTTTCAATAGAATCATCATGACCTAGATAAGTCACAACATTAACCTAGAACTCGCACTTAGAGAACTTTGCATACAACCCCTGATCTTTAAAGGTTTGCAACACAAGGCATAGGTGATCGACATAATCCATCTCACTCTTAGAGTACACCAAAATATCATCAATAAACACAATTATGAACAAAACTAAGAACTGATGGAAGACCCATTTCATAAGATCGTTAATGCTACTAGGGTATTAGTCAAACCAAAAGACATGGCAAAAATCTCAAAATGGCCATACTGGGTTTAGAAGAGAGTCTTAGGGATATCCACCTCCCTAATCTTCAACTAGTGATAATACAACTGAAGATTAATCTTGGAAAAGAACTTACCACCCTAAAGCTAATAAAAAAGATTATCAATTCTAGGAAACAAGTACTTATTCTTCATAGTCACCTTATTCAACAGGTGGTAATCTATACACAACCAAAGGGACCCATCCTTTTTACGCACGAAGTGATCCATAGCACCCTAGGGAGAAACACTAAGAAGGATAAAACCCTTATCTAAAAGATCTTTCCACTGAACCTTGTGTTCCTTAACTCAACTGTAACACATAACTAGTGAGTTTACCACTTAATCTCACTAAATATCCATGTACACTACATTGTTTTAAGTGAATAATTGATGCATATTCATGAGTAAAATCACTAATATCCACTCTTTTCAAGTATATATTTGAAAAAAATAGGAAGATGAGGATTGGAGCATGAAATAATCAAAAGGGAGAAAGAAAGTGCAGTTGAAGACTTTGAGTAAGAACTGGCCTCAGTTACAGCAATCGCAGTCTGGTGACCGCGGTCATGGTAGTCTAACAAAAGTCAACCAATCGCGGAAACTAAAGATAATCACGGTCGCATAGCCACTATTACAACAACTCATGCGTAATCATGGCCTAGCTGAGGATTTCAGCCCAAGGGCAAAACTGTAATTGCACATGCTGATATAAAATTAAATAAAATGAATCAAACCCTATCATTAGAGGACATAATTCCATCTTCCCCAATTTTTTGGAGGGTTTAGTTTAGTGTAGTTCATAGCCTTCATTTATGGAGAAGAAAATATTTTATAAATTTGATATGAAGAATAAATTGGAGACTTTCTAAGCGGAAGATTTGCTCACTTTTATTATTGATATTATGGGAGAACCAAGTTTGAAGTAACATTCACTTAAATCTTCAATAATTTAATTCAATAGAGATTATGGGTATATCTATGCTTATTTATCTTATGTGTAGCTAAATCTTCCTCTTGGGATTATGTGTGAATAGGGGTTAAAGTGTGTGTGGGTTGTTATTGTTAACATCTATTTGGTAGTTCAAGTTTATGGGTTTTATCATTGCTATGCCATTTTGGTTGGGATTTGATGGTGAAAACCCCAAATACCCATATGGGTTTGATGAGTGAAAGATCCAAGATCTAGAAAGTGTAAGGCCATCTTCAAAAGAAGGGTTTTGGGTAAACTTTAGGAATTCATATCATTCTCGAAAGAGGGATGTAGATACCAAAGCAATGATAGACAATTATGTGTATAGTTTGCTAAATTTTCACTATCTTAGACATAAGGGTAAATGTGAGATTAACTATGCCATGGGTATCACCATAGAAATAGGGATACCTAGATTGAGGTTGTGGTTACTAATTGCTGAACACACTTATTTGGTATTCGAACGAATCAATGGGTGAAAGTTTGGTGTTTTATTGAAAGACTAGCATCAAAATATATAACCAAGCCTACCCATAGTTGATTTGCTAAATTAATGTTGATTTATCACTCCCATATGTCACTCTCTTAGTAATGTAAAATCCCAAGATCCGTTCATAATTATTAAAAATCTAATTATTCATAGTCCCGAATTTATACTAGATAACCCAAAAAGGAAATATTAGTGTAAGAACCTATCTCTCCTATTTTATCTCTTTGTATCATTTGTTTGAATTTAAATTGTATCTATCATTTCAAATTAATTTGATCTCCACTAATATTGTTGCTCATGGATTTGACCACAATTCAAAAGTTTGGTAAATATATTGATGACGACCGTCTTGCACTTAAATTGATGTGTAAGTTGAGAATTATAAGAAATGGCACCGTTACTGGGGAATAATTTGGCATATTAAGTTATTTTGGAATTTTAGTTACTTTCTTGAATTCAAGCATGTATATATTTGTTGTGATCTTCTTTTATAGGTTTGAATTTCTTTTATTTTTATTTTTGCTTTATGGCATCTTCCAACAAATATGATGTTGGTAGTTGGAAGTCCTATCTTGATAATCCATATCACGATGTATCATATTTCATGAGCAATTCTGACTATGCTCTCCGGAGAGAGATAGTTTCACCATTCTAATCATATAGGGAGTATAGGTGCCCTTTATGTAGTGGTCAAGATGGACATTAGAGTGATTGTCCATGTGCCCCATCCCCCCATTATACTAACCAAGTTGTTAGTCCTTCTTATGAGATTTATAGGTATGATGAAGACAAGAAAGAAGAGCAAGATACCAAGTCCAATAGTTGTGACCTAAGGTTACAAGCCATTTTTGATTGGTTGGAAATAATGGAGGAGGGCCTAAAGCATATACACCAAGAATGGACAAGTGTCAAGAAGGAGGTAATGGGCGAAGAAGAAAAACTTGAAGCTATCATCACCATGTCCATTACCCAAGAGAAAATATGTCAAGAAGAGAAACCAAGATATGATGGTATCTTGGTAGTATGGAATCCTTTGCGGCTTCACAATATTCTAACTCATATGAGGAAGAAGAAGCCAAAGAAAATAAATAAGCTTAGAGTCAAGAGAAGAATCAAAGAAAACCTCTTATGATGACTCTAGCTCATTTAGGGGTGAATATCATTTGAAGGAGGCTAACCCAAAATTAGGGGTTGGACCTCATTCATCCCACTTTTCAACATTAGGAATAGAGGATGTGATGAGGATCCACCCTTTTGAGCAAATGGAGGATTGTAGGGAGATGGAGTTCGACTCTTATATTTTAGAGTTTGTCACTCCAAATTTGTACATGCAACCCCATCCATAAAAGTCCAAGATGCTCAACTTCTGACGTACAAGGAATAACGTATTGATGAGAACTCTTTTACTCATTGAACCAATCCGAAAGCTCAATGTGAAGTTGGGTTAAAGGCTTAAGTCTTCAAAATGGAAAGATTGAAGCTTGCTTTCCATTTTACCACCTCTTCACAGTTTTATCTTGGAAGATTTGAATTTTTGTCCCTCTTCCACTCATTGCATATTGAGAAAATTTTGGGACAAAGATTCAAATTTTCTAAGTAGAGACATAAAGGGAAGGCGTGGAGTCATCATGCTACAACGTTAAACAAAGCGCTCGATGGGAGGTAACATATTATTCCATAAAAATTGGCACATATCCTTTTATTAATGCATGCTAGGATAGATTTTTATTTTTATTTTTGTGCATGCAAAATCCCTACAATGTGGTGCCATAAGGCATTTTGATTGAAGTTGAGAAACAAATGCATGAAATGGGCAAGTTTGGACTGAGCAGTAAATGCAAAAAACCTAGTTGTTGGGTCTTAGTTATCACGTTCACGGTCTGTGTCCCCGCGATCATGGATGTCACATGATCAAGATCGCAAAACTATGACCCCGATCGCGGTTAATTCAATTCAAAAGTCCATCGAATACACATTATTCCCATTGTCCGTCTTTTCATTTCTCTCAAATCCTCTCTAATTTTTGGCATTGCATTGCATATCCAAGTGGCATATCATTCTAATAGAATCATTTAACTTGGTAAGTTGTCTCAACTCCTGTGATTTTTATATAATTGCATACTTTGAACTTGTACCGTATAAAAAAGGCCTAAAATAATTGTTTTACCAAATTCATGCTTAGTTGTCATCGTGTTATGGTTATCTTTTTTAGTTAGTGTACACAATATTAGGGAAGTCTTGAGTACCCAAAAGTAAGCCGTAAATTGTTTGAATGGACGTGTACACTACATGTGCAACTAAAAAGCCCCTACGAAGTCATTGTTCTATTTCCTTAAGCTCGGGGCTATGCTCACACACTCTAGGTATGAAATTCTCTATTTATAAAGTTGTTAAGACTAGTCGGATAACGGAATTGGGGTTAGATTTAAATCTCGAGGTCATGTGAGAACTGTCAACTTGGTCTCAGGTACCGCGATTGCGGTCTCGATGACCGTAGTCGCTTCACCGTGATCGTGGTCAAAGGCCCTGCGGTTTCCAAACTTGAGGGCTGGTTCTGCCAAATATCAAAATTTCTGCAGACCCTTATCTGTCTATGAAACCTTTTATATAACTACCTCATGATCTTATCTATTTGTGCTAGCATAGATTTGGTTTGATAATTCTAATATTGGCCTGAAGTTCATTTCTTACGAGTTCTAAGTTACTCTAGAATGGGAGACTTTGATGACACCCAATTCTTGTCCACAAAATGCCAATACTTGTATGATATAGACTTCCACAGAATAAAGCTACTCCCTAAAAAGAGTATCATTCTAGAAAAGGTGGAAGATTAGTTTCCAGAATTTCATGCTAGGCTCACTGCAACTAGGTGGATGTGTTTTTCCCCGGAACTATGCCTTACTAATGAGTAATTATTGCGTGAGTTCTACGAAAACCTTTATGTAGTATCCCTTACAAAACCAGTCATGAAAATTTGGGGTAAGTAGGTGCACTTTAGAATAGAGAAAATTAATGTAGTGTATGGGCTTCCAAATGCTGACATAAGGGAGTTTCATGCCAAGGTATGCGAGCCAGGGACTTGGATGGCTGATATTTTATATCCTAGAAAAGAAGTCCCATAGGCAACCACCAGGATAGATATTTTTATGATGCTAGGCTATGGCTGAACATCATTTGTAGTAGAGTCTCACCATGCACTAACATGACTATTGTCACAAACATAAGAGCTCAGATGGTAGCCTACATCTTATCAGGCATTGCTCTGAATATGGGCGATATTTCTCTCTCCGAGAGGCAGTATTTCAAGAACTAGGTTGGTACTCATCTTTTTCTTTATTTCCTTATAACTTAATTACAAGGAGAGCAGAAGTGGAGGAGTATGACATGGATACTTGGATACGCCCTGGCTCCTTCATCTACCTACTAAAATTCATAGGTGAGGGTGTACCAGGTCAAATTAATAAGAGGAATATGGACTAAGGAAAATTAGTCCAAGTCGTCATAGAATCTTCCAGACCCTCATTATCCACTACCTTAGATAATATATCTATTCAGATGTAGGGGTAAGGGAAATATTGTCCAGACTGCCCCAGGGACAAGGAGAGTCCTCCATCGCTTATCACTCATGCATATCCCAGTTAGACTATAAGAAATATATGGAGGAGCAAAAGAAATAGGGAGCCACTATCACCCATTCGGAGAGAGCTTATTCAGCTTTGGCTGCTTCTCTCAGAGACCTCAAAGATTTGCATGACAAAATAGTGAAGAGAGAAAAAATGAGAGATAATTTTTTCAAAAACTATGGAAGGGGGTGAAAGGATCTTCAAGGTGCTCAAAACCAACCATTCAACACCTTTACCAAGATTAGACAGTGAGGATGAGTCACCTATAGAGTGGTTAGCTAATGATGTGGGAGGTGGTGATGTCGAGTCAACAAGGGAAGATAGCTTTGATGCAGATACAGGGAGACTCTCTTACTCTTGATTTCTTGCACATACATTGAGGACACTGCACTACTTTTTTATGATGGTGCCCCAGATCTGTATTATTTAGTTGATGTGTGGATGGATATATCTTTTTATGATTGTATCGGGATGATAATTTGGATATTATTTTTATTATGTTTTGAGATGCTATATTTTTGGGCACTCTGATGGTGCCCGCATTTTATGGAATATCATTCTTTCCTTTTATTTTTAGTGTTCTTCAAAATTTATTTTATTTTGATCTTGTTGATACATGATTAGCTTTTCCCTATGATGTATTGAGCGACGATCATCTTAAGGGTAAAACGTTGTGTTTGGGTTTGAGACACAGGTGCAAGGGAATTTTGAGTACCTATAGCATTAAGTGTCATTAATGCAAGAGAGGTCTTAGTACCTGTGGAATTATATTTTGTTAAGTTGGGGTTACTTTGTACACCATTGGCGAAGTCTGAGTAGCCATTTGGATAATTAGCCCTTTTTTATCCAAGATGTGAGACTAAGGTTTTTGTTGTATCCATAGTAGTAGTAAATTATGCATAAGGCTATTGCAAAACAAACTCCCCCCTCCATCCAGAATTTTTAAAAATCAAGGGCATGGATACGAGCAATTGTGTAAGAACACTTCTTCTCTTTTTATGACTTCATAAGTTATTGACTTATAAATAATGATAGATGCTAATATTTTGTCTCTCACAGGAGGGAAAATTTAACCGCTTCAGCAAGTATTTCATACCATCTGTGGTGAGATTTTTCATGCGTCTCATGTATACTTGTGTTATCTAGAACTTTCTCCATTAGTCTGTCAAAGATAATGTTGATTGTATTTGGATGGAGAAATGATCTTAGGCCATCCTTGTGATTTTGGAACCCACTCTAGCCTAAAAAGGCTCCCTATGCATAATTGTAATCCATAGTTACCTACTTTGAGCCTTTGGACCTTTCTTTGGCAAACACATTATGAGCCATGAACCATTCTTCATATCCCACTTTTGAACCATGCCCTCCTTGAACTTGAAAATGTAACTTGAGGCTAAACGCCTAAGTTGGAGGTGGAACAGTTTATGGAAAGAAGTTTGAGGCCATGAAGTGTTAGTAGAATGACAAGGTGCCTAAGTGATGTAAGAAAATATTTAGAAAATAAAGGATCCAAGAAGAGTGGTGAACAAAGGAAGCGAATTGTAGGAATAAAAAAAGAGAGGAAACTAAGAAGAGTGGACAATAGTAAAAAAGAAAGATAGAAAAGTGTGTTGTTGATGTTCAACGAAGGGAGTAGCCATGTTGTTCCTAAACAATATCCTACCTTAACCCAAACCTAGATTAGAAGCTTAGAAAGTCCTTTAAGATCTCCAACCAATTACTTTTATTGTAGTGGCGATTGAAAATAGGGGCAAGCCTATGGTATAATACTTACTGCACTGAGATTTCTTTTGTGATAGAGAGAGTTTGTGCACTTAAAATTCCTTATTACAAATTTTGTAGCTATAAGTGATGAATTCTTTATCTTGTGAGGACGACATGTGAAACATATTGAGGTGGGTGAATTTGTCACCTTCTTGCAATGGGGCAAATGGAGTATAGCTTAGTTTTGTTAAAAAATTGAAGTCACTTCTAGAGTATTGGTTTTTATTGCTTTGACTCTCTTTAAAGTCCTATGTAGACTTGGCTTTAGTATTTTATAAGGAGGGGTATAGCAAAGTTAGCTTAGCCCATGTACAATGAGCTATTTTTTGTTGCTATTAAAGTTGAGGTCATTGATATCTTTAAGGCATGAAGGTTAAGCTTAAATGATGGTGTCTCATAATAAGAGGTAGTGTTGGTTGAGGACAAGCAAATGCTTTAAGTTGGGGGTGTTGATATGTGGTAATTTTAGCACTCCATCTCACTAAACATTTGCTTAAACTACCTTGTTTTGAGTGAATAAATAAGACATATTCGTGAGTAAATACACTAATATCCACTCTTTGTAGGTATAGATTTTAAAAGATAGGTAGATGTTGATTGGAGTGTGTAATGATAAAAAGAGAGCAAGAAAGTACACTTACAGACTTCAAGTAGGAACTGTCCTCAGTTACCATGATTGCGTCATGGTGACCACAGTCGTGACAGTCAAATAGAAGTTAATAAACCATGGTGTAAAGCCCCGAATCTGGTACCCAGAATGCTACATAGTGCTCATGACCCCGAAGGACCACAAGCTAACCCTTGACTGATATATGTACCTAAGCACTGCATAATATACTATATAAATATGGAAATAAAGTCTATAAGGATGTAAGGTTCGAAATTGTAACACAACTGATAAAATATAACATCTAGAGGGGGTATGAAATACCCAAGACAACAGATATAACTGTCTGAACATGCTAGTATGAAAAGCCTCTAACTGACTGAAGTGTCTGAATAAAGAGTTGATGGGACATGTCCCCAAATAACTCATACTACTAAAATAAATTAATTAATAAGATAATAAAGTAGTGGTCATGTTTTAGAAGGATGATGACTCACTGCTAACTTTGACTGTGGAGACTGGAATGCTACTGATGCTCTGGAGCTCGTGCTTCTGAACCTATGGTATAAAACACCATAATACAAATGCATCTGTTTATTTGAATGTACTGGTATGCATGTGAGGTAGGATGAATGCAAATGGTTCACATGCATTAACTATACTAACTGACTGAATAACATGAGCGTAAGAATACATGCATGAATACATAATAACTATAACTGTGTTCGTGATAACATGATTACTGAATCTGAGTACTGATAATATGAGATACTGATAACTGTGTAACTGAAATAACTAATTCTGAGTAATGGTATCTGACAGTCTAGTTTTTGATGGAACTAGCTGAGTTCCATACTGTTCTGAGTTGACTATATCTGACAGTCCTAAATCCTGTAAAACTATCTGAGTTTTATTACTGAGACTGAATGACTGTATCTGACAGTCCTGATTCTGTACTGAAACTATGGGAAGTAGTCCTCTAATCTACATGCCCCAAATAAAGAAATATAGCTGAGGTGGGGTCCAATCTGTTACCCAAACTGGAAGGGTGTCAATACCGCGCTACTAGGAAGGACAAACTGTGGGAAACCCTCATCTGACAGTGTCCCCAAAATATAACGGTGGTCCCCTCATCTGACAGTTCTTATCAACATCATCAACCCTCATCTGACTGTGTTGATGTCTCATGCTATGTTGGCTACATAGTTTTGGAATAGAAAGATGACTTCTAAGAATCACACGCTCATCTAATAGTGTGTGTTCCCATCCTTGGATTCACTCGGTGCTAATTCCTACTACCATCTGAATAGACACTGAACATGATTAACTGAACTGGACCAAACTAAATTAACTGAGTTTCGTTGACTGACGGAATACTACTGAGATTACTGAGTTTTCCTGAGTCATGAGACTTACTGAATTCTATGGATCATGGCTTGACTAAGAGTATCTAGAAAACATGACACTGATTCTAGGCCAACAACTTAATTTTTGGGTACAAGTACCCCCAGGACTCTATGGGAAGAAACTAACAAAGCATGACTTTCTTGAATACATGATTAACATCAACCATCAATAATATAATAAGTTAGAGATTTCATGAAGTACAAGTTCTAAAGCACCACAATGGCTACACATATATCCATAATTCATTGACTTAGGCATTTCATCAAACACTGGACATGCATAAACTTGTACATAAATGTGGATTTGATATTATCATACTAGTATGAAACATTTCTTTGACATAGGAATTTAATCGAACACATGGGGAGCATGCTTTGGTTATACAATTATCAACACATCTAATAATCATGAATACATCAGTCAACGTGTAAATTTAAGGGTTTATCATGATTATTATGCAAATCACCATATCCTAGGGTCAATCATTGGAATATGTAATTTCAAACATGAATCAAAACCCCAAAACATTATGAACATGAATTTCAATTCAATTTAAATCATGAACATTCCTAAATACACAAATCTTGGAATTTGAAAAGAGATTCTTGAGCTTCATGGGTGAAAGGGACCTATGAATCAACACATGACATACCTGGGTTGTGAGTTTCTTGAAGTCCTTGGACTTGAAGAACTCAGAATCTCTTAGTTTCTTAAAGAATGATTTGGATCTTGTTCTTGGGGATTATCTTTGAGAAAAAAACCCTAATTTGATGTTGTAGATGGATAATGAACTTATAAGACTTGGTCTGATATAATTAGGGGTTAAAATGGTGGAAAAGACCCAAATAACCTTTTAAAAATGAATTTAAAAAAACTAATGAAATATGCGATGGTGGATGCGATGGTACGTCGCTGGGTCGATGGTCCGTCGGTCCTGACCGTCGCACTTAGGCAAAATAAGGGTTCACTGTCTCTGCTGCAATGGCTTGGGCAATGGTCCATCACTAGCTTGACATTACATCACCCTAAGGAAGAAGGTGGTATCAGCTCCTCCACTGTGACATTTTGGGCGACGGACCTTCGCTAGTTTAATTCTCTTTTGGCCCTCATCGTTGCGCCTGGACAATTTTGACTACTTTCTGTAAAACGGCCATAACTTTCTACCCCGATACCGGATTTGGACGAAATTTGTATGGTTGGAAAGCTAATTCAATTTCCCACATGAAAAAAGTGTAAATATTAAAAATTAAACGTATATAAAAGTTGATTCATATTTAAAATTATGTTTCTAATATTCTCGGGATGATTTCAAGCTAGGTAGAAGTACGGGGTATTACAATATATCGCCCTTGAGAACATTCGTCCTTGAATGAGAATGAGCGATAGGGGAGAAGATAAAATGATGTACATACTGAACATGAATGAATGGAACATAATTTCATGACTGACATGACTGATAACTGAATATATCACACTGAACACGCATATCTGATGCATGTGTAACTGATTCATGAATGCATGACTGAGTGTTCTGAGGAACTAAGTTTCTCATAATAAGAATGCATATTTGATGCATGATTATATGACTGAATTGGTGCGTGAATGCATGACTGAATATCCAATGGTATTTAATACCAAGTTTATAATGGAATTCTGTATATGAAATGGATACCAAGCTTGTAACTGAAATCTGAACATGAAACTGAAAAACATATGGAGAAATTTTACCTTGAGCTAGACCTGAGTTGGCAAAGAATAGGTGAGGATACTTGGTTCACATATCCTATTCTGCTTCTCAAGTAGCTCCCTCAACTAACTAATTTTTCCAGAGAACTTTGACAAGAGGGACTTTTTTGTTCCTCAGTCTACGAGTCTGATAGTCTAGGATTTAGACTAGAATCTCTTCAGAAGAGAGGCTATTATGAACATCTATGCTCTGAATAGGGACTACGACTGCTAGGTCACCTATGAACTTCTTGAGCAAAGAGACATGGAAGAGTGGATGAACTAATGCTAGATCTGAAGGCAATTAAAGCTCATAAGATACCTTGCCAAAGCGATTGAGAATTTTGAAGGGACCGACATATCGAGGGATGAGTTTTCACTTCTTGACAAATCTCTTCAGTCCCTTCATCAGATAGATGTTTAGATTAAAATAATCACTAATCTCTAACTCGAGATCCTTTCTGTGCACATCTGCATAAGACTTCTATCAGCTCTGAGCATCCCGGAGTCTTTCTCTGATCAACTGGACATTCTCTAAAGCGTAGAATACTAAGTCATGCCCTATAACTGAGGCCTTACTAAATTTGAACCAACCGATTGGACATCTTCATCTCCTACCATAGAGTGCTTCGAATGGATCCATCTAAATTCTGGAATGATTGCTATTTTTGTATACAAACTCAATCAAAGGAAAGTGGTCATCCTAACTACCATTGAAATCGATTGAACACGCCCTTTGCATATCTTCTAAAGTTTGAATGGTCCTTTTTTCTTGACCATCTATCTGAGGATAAAAGGCTGCAGTGAGATGAACTTGGGTACCAAGACCCTTTTGGAATGCTTTCTAGAAATGAGAGGTGAACTGTGTACTTTTTTCTAAGATAATAGATAATGGAACACCGTGCAATCTGACCAACTCTATGATATAAAGTTTGGTGTAATCCTCGACTGAATGAGATGTATGGACTGGAGGAAAATGAGCTAATTTGGTCATCCTATCTACAATGACCCAAACTGAATCATAATGGCGACGACTATGAGGCAAACCCATCATGAAGTCCATGTTCACTTCTTCCCACTTCCAAGTAGGAATACTAAACTCCTACATGGACTCACTAGGCTTCTGATGCTCTATCTTAACCTGCTGACATGTAGAGCACTTAGCCACAAATTTTACAACATCTATCTTCATCCTACTCCACCAATAGATTTCCCATAAGCCGCGGTACCTCTTTGTGGCCCCTGGATTAATAGAGTAGTGCGCACTGTGCGCTTTTGTAAGAATTTACTACCTTAAGTCGTCTACACCTGGAACACAAAGACGACCCTGACAAAAAAATATACCATCTCCCCTTTGGGATACAACCTCTACTTTCTGATCCTTGACTGACTCTTTTAACTTGAAAAGGCTGGGATCTCTATCTTGCTTTTCTTTAACCTAGGAAACTAGAGATGATTCTGAACTACTCTGAACCCATATGTCACCCTCCTATGAATTGACTAAGTGAACGCCTAGTATGGTAAGATGATGGATTTCCTGAGCTAACTTCTTTTTATTGTCCTCAACATGAGAAACACTAGCCATAGACAGTGTACTAAGAACATCGGCCACGACATTGGCCATGCTCCGATGATAAAGGACACTCATGTCATAATCTTTCAAGAGCTCTAACTACCTTCTCTGACGAATATTGAGATCTTTCTAAGAAAATACATACTAAAGGCTCTTATGATCTATGAAAACATCCACATGAACTCCGTATAGATAATGCCTCCAAATCTTTAAGGCAAATACTACGGCTGCTACCTCAAGATCATGAGTCGAATAATTCTTCTTATAGGTCAAAAGTTGCCTGGAGGCGTAGCCCATTATCTTACCATTCTACATGAGGAAACAACCTAAACCTACTCTAGATGCATCACAATACACCACGAAATCATCAAGACCATTTGGAAGAGCTAAGACTGGAGTTGAGGTGAGTCGAGTTTTCAACTCCTGAAAACTCTTGTCGCAAGGATCTGACAACTAAAACTTGACTTTCTTATGAGTTCATCTGTACCTAGGGGATGCAATAGAAGAAAATACCTTAACAAACCGTCTGTAAATACCATCCAAACCCAAGAAACTCTTGATACCTGATGAAGAGACAGGTCTGGGATAGTTTCTTACCGCTTCAGTCTTTAGAGGATCAACACTAATGCCATCACCGAAAATAATATGACCAAGGAATTCTACTGACCTTAGTCAAAATTCGCACTTACTAAATTTGGCAATCAACTGATTATTTTCTTAGAGTCTGAAGTACAATTCTGAGATGGTCTCCATGATCACGCTCACTACGAGAATAAACAAGGATGTCATCTATGAAGACTATGACGAACATGTCCAAGTACTGCTTGAACACATATTTCATCAAGTCCATAATAGTTTTTGGGGAATTAGTAAGACCAAAGGACATAACTAAGAATTCAAAGTGACCATACTGAGTATGAAAGGCTGTTTTCAGGATGTCACATTCTCTGATTCTGAGCAGATGATAGCCCGATCTGAGGTCTATCTTACAAAAATAGCTGGCACCCTAAAGTTGGTCAAATAAGTCATTGATTCTGGGAAGAGGATACTTGTTCTTGACCATGACTTTATTGAGCTGACGGTAATCAATGCATATTCTAAGAGAACCATCTTTCTTGCGCATGAATAAGACTGGTGCACCCCACGGGGATACACTAGTTCTGATGAATCCCTTATATAAGATATCCTTCAACTTCTGTTTCAATTCTCTGAGCTCTTCTGGTGTTATTCTGTATGGAAAAATAGATATAGGTTGAGTATCTAGAAGAAGATCAATGCCAAAGTATATTTTCCTTTTGGGAGGAATTCCTGGAAGATCTTCGGGAAAGACATATGAATATTTATTTACATCTGGGACTGATTCAAGACTGGAAGTTTTAGAACTAGTGTCCTTAAAATGAACAAAATGATAGACATATCTTTTATATATTATTTTTTGTGCCCAAAGGTAGGAAATAAGCTAACCTCTAAATGCTGAAGTACTACCCCTCCACTCTAGGACAGGTTTATTCAGAAACTGGAACTGGACTATTCTTTTTCTACAGTCGTCTGTGGCATAGCAGGAATGAAGCCAATCTATGCCAATAATGACATCAAAATTAGTCATCTCTAATTTGACTAAATCTGCTAAAGTGACTTTCTGAAATATCATTATTGGGAAGTTCCTGTATACCCGTCGGGTTATGATTGTTTTACTCACTGGGGTAGAGACTAAGAAGGGATCTTCTAGAATTTTGGGACTTACTCTGAAATCAACTTCTATATAGGGAGTAATAATAGACAAAGAAGGTCCTGGATCTAGCAAAGCATAAACATACATATGAAAGATATGTAACATACCAGTAACCATATTAAGAGAATTTTCTTGATCTTTCCAGGACTGAAGAGCATAAAGTCGATTTGGGCATTGCCCACTAGTAGTACTGGAGGTGGCAGCCTGCTGATTTAGGCGATCGAAATGAGCTGGTGAACGGTTCTGATGATCCTGATAACCTGAATGGGGACAATGTCTTACTCTATGGCCTAGCTTGCCACTTCCAAAACAGATATCACTACCAACTCTGCAAGCACCTATGTGGTTCTTACCACAAGTCTGACAAAGGGGATTAGTTCGGGCATTGCTGACACTACCCTGAGACTTAGAGCCTGGCGCTCTATCTCTATTTCTATCCTTAAACTTAGGAGCTGGAGCAATAGTTAAAGAAGGAGCTAGAACTGTTGAATTAGAATATAATTGAGAACGGTTTTCTCTTTCTGATTTGGGCTGAGCAAAGTTAAAACTACCTGTCCTTGCTCTCTTATTCTTCTTCTCCCTCATCTTAATCTTTTGCTCCTCTATCTGTTTTGCATGAGTCATAAGTCTGGCTATATTCATGACACATTTCAACATCGCATACCTACACTCGTTGACCATACTATCATTTACCCCAGAGACAAACTGACTCATCTTAGCCCTGCTGTTTGTAACCATATGAGGAGTATATCTGGCTAATTAAGTAAACTTAAGAGAATACTCTTTCACCGTCATGTTGCCCTACCTGAGGTTGATAAATTCGAACACCTTAGCTTCTCTCATCTCTAGGGGAAAAAATCTATCTAAGAATGTGGTGACAAACTCCTCCCACTCAATAGGCCCTACATCATCTAGCCTCTCTTACTTCCACTATTTAAAACAAGTGTGAGCAGTATCCAACAACCGATTCCATCTAGCTTAGCGCTCTCACTAGAAGTAACCCCCATGATGTCTTTAACCTTCTAAACCTGATCGATGAATTCTTGAGGGTCCTCATCTAACTTAGACCCGAGAAAAGATGGAGGATTCATTAGGGTGAAGTCTCGAATCTTGATTGTAGCTGAATTGGCCACTGGGTTGGCTGGAACGACAACTGGTCATTCATTCTAAGAAGCAACTGACTGAGCAAGAGTAGTGAATGTATTTCTGAACACTGCATGAGAAATATGTTTGCCCAAAGGTTTTTTGTTCTAAGGGGCTGACTGATTCCCGTTTCTTTTTTTAGGAGGCATGTTCTATAGAAGAAAGGGAGAAATGGATTAGACCGGACTGAGAGATTAACTAGAGATTATGTTCACTGGCATGACATGAATACTGAAAGAAGAAAAATTATTCCTAAAACATCTTATAGCTTCCTGTACATAAATGTGGCGCACAACACACCCATGTACAATTCTCTACTAGATGTGGATTTTAGACTTCCTAGGACTCTATTGAACCTTAGGCTCTGATACCAAGTTTGTAACACCCCAAATCTGTACTCAAAATGCAATACGGTGCTCATGACCCCAAAAGACCACAAGTTAACCCATGACTGATATCTGTACTTGAACACTCCATAATATACTGTATAAATGCAGAAATAAAAGTTATAAGGCCGTAAGGTTTAAAAATGTAACATAACTGATAAAACATAACATCTGGAGGGGGTATGAAATACCCAAGACAACTTAAATAACTGTCTGAACATACAAGTCTTAAAAGCCTCTAACTGACTGAACTGTCTGAATAAAGAGTTGATTTGACATGTCCCCAACTAACTCCAACTACTGAAATAAATTTACTAATGAGATAATAATGTAATGGTCATGTTCTCGAAGGATGAGGACTCACTGCTAACTCTGACTGCTAAGACTGGAATGCTACTGATGCTCTGGAGCTCGTGCTTCTGAACCTATGGTATAAAACACCATAGCATAAATGTGTCAGTATGTTTGAATGTACTGGTATGCATGTAAGGTAGGCTGAATGCAAAGAGTTCACATGCATGAACTATACTAACTAACTAAATAACATGAGCGTGATAATATATTCATGAATACATAATAACTATAACTAAGTTCATGATAACATGAATACTGAATCTGAGTACTGATAACATGAGATACTGATAACTGTGTAACTGAAATAACCAATACTGAGCGACTATATCTGACAGTCTAGTTTCTGATGGAACTAGCTGAGTTCCGTACTATTCTGAGTTGACTGTATCTGACAATGCTGAATCCTGTAGAACTACCTGAGTTCTATTACTGAGTCTGAATAACTATATCTGACAGTTTTGATTCTATACTAAAACTGTGGGAAGTAGTCATCTAACCGACATGCCTTAAATAAAGCAATATAGGTGAGGTGGGGTTCACTCTGTAATACCAATTGGAAGGGTGTCAATACCGCGCCACTGGTAAGGACAAGTAGTGGGAAACCCTTATCTGACAGTGCTTATCCACCTCATCAACCCTCATCTAGAAGTGTTGATATCTCAACCAATGCAGGCTACATAGTTGAGGAATGAAAGGATGACTTCTAAGAATTAGAACCTCATCTGAAAGTGTGTGTTCCCATCCTTGGGTTCACTCGGTGCTAATTCCTACTCCTATCTAAATAGACACTCAACATGATTAACTGAACTGGACTAAACTGAATTAACTGAGTTCCATTGAATAACGAAATACTACTGAGATTACTGAGTTTTCCTTAGTCATGGGACTGACTGAATTCTATGGATCATGGCTTGACTGAGAGTACCTTGAAAACATGACATTGATTCTAGGCCCACAGCTAAATTTTTAGATACAAGTACCCCCAGGACTCGATGTAAAGAAACTGACAAAGCATAACTTTCTTGAAAACATGACAAACATCAACAATCCATAATATAATAAGTTGGAGATTTGATGAAGTAAAAGTTCTAAAGGAGCATAATGGCTACACATATATCCATAATTCTTTGACTAAGACATTTCATCAAACACTGGATATGCATAAATTTGTACATAAATGCAGATTTCATATTATCATACTAGTATGGCACTTTTCTTTCACATAGGCATTTAATCAAACACATGGGGAACATGCTTTGGTTATACAATCATCAATACATTTAATAATCATGGATACATCAATCAATGTTTAAATTTAAGGGTTTATCATGATTATTATTCAAATCACCACATCCTATGATCAATCATTGTAATGTGTAATTTCAAATATAAATCAAAACCCCACAACATCATGAACATGAATTTCAATTCAATTTAAATCATGAACATTCATAAATACATAAATCTTGGATTTTGAAAAGAGATTCTTGAGCTTCATGGGTGAAAGGGACCCATGAATCAACACATGACATTCCTGGGCTGTGAGTTTCTTGAAGTCCTTGGACCTGGAGAACTCAAAATCTTTTAGTTTCTTGAAGAATGATTTGGATGTTGTTCTTGCGGATTATCTTTAGGACAAAACCCTAATTTTATGTTGTAGATAGATAATTAACTTATGAGACTTGGTCTGACATAATTAGGGGTTAAAATTGGTGGAAAAAAACCAAATAACCTTTTAAAAATGAGTTTAAAATAACTGAATGAACTATGCAATGGTGGGTGCGACGGTCCGTCGCTGGGTCGACGATCCGTCGGTCATGACCATCGCACCTGGGCAGAATAGGGGTTCATTGTCTCCACTGCGACGACTTAGGTGAAGGTCCATCGTAGTTCGATATTATGTTAGCTTAAGCCGTCTCCCTTCATCAGAAGGTGGTCTTACTGCCTCCGCTGCGACGGTTTGAGCGACAGTCCGTCGCTAGCTCGACGGTTAATCGGCCCTCATCATCGTACCATGGCAGTTTTTACTACTTTCTGTAAAACGATCATAACTTTATGCCCCGATACAGTATTTGGAAAAAATGGTATCTTTGGAAAGCTAATTCAATTTCCCACATGAAAAAAAGTAAAAATCTTAAAAATTCCACCTATATAAAAGTGGATTCATCTTTCAAAGTAAGTTTTAACATACTCAGGACAATTTCAAGCTAGGTAGAAGTACGGGGTATTACATACGATCGCTGAAGATAATCATGGTCGCATAGACGCAGTCACGCCACTCACGTGCGATCATGAACAAGAAAAGGATATCAGCCCAAGGGAAAAACTATAATTGCATGTCCTGATCCCAAATTGAACAAAATTACTCTAACCCTATCATTTGAGGACATAATTCCATCTTCCCAATTTTTTGGAGGGTTTAGTTTAGTGTAGTTCTTATCCTCCATTTTTGGATAAGAAGATATTGTATAAATTTTGGGTGAAGAATACATTGGAGATTTTCTAAGTGGAAGATTTGCTCACTTTCATTGTTGATATTGTGGGAGAACCGAGTTTGACATAACATTTTCTTAAATCTTCAACAATTTAATTCAATAGAGATTATGGATATATCTATGCTTATTTATTTTTTGTGTAGCCAAATCTCCCTCTTAGGGTTATGTGTGAGTAGGGTTAAAGTGTGTGTGGGCTATTATTGTTAGCATCTGTTTGGTAGTTCAAGTTTATGGGTTTTATCATTACTGTGCTATTTTGGTTGGGATTTTATTGGTGAAAGCCCCAAATACCCACATGGGTTTGATGAGTGTAAGATTTAATCTCTAGAAAGTTCAAGGCCATCTTTTAAATAAGGATTTTGGGTGAACTTTAGGAATTCATATCATCCTCGAAAGAGGGATGTGGAGTCCAAAGCAATGATAGAAAATTATGTGTATAGTTTGCTAAATTTTCACTATCTTAGACATAAGGGTAAATGTGAGGTTAACTATGCCATGGGTATCATCCTAGAAATTAGGCTGCCTAGATTGAGGTTGTGGTTACTAATTATTGAACGCACCTATTTGGTATTCGAAAGAATTTATAGGTGAATGTTTGGTGTTTTATTGAAACACTAGCATCAAAATCTATAACCAAGCCTACCAATATTTGATTTACTAAATTGATGTTGATTTATCACTCCCATATGTCACTCCCTTAGTAATGCATAATACCAATATCCATGCATAATTATTAAAACTCTAATTATTCGTAGCCCCGAATTTATACTAGAAAAACCCAAAAAGAAATATTAGTGTCGGAACCTATCTCCCCCCTTTTATCTCTTTGTATCATTTGTATGAATTTAACTTGTATCTATTGTTTCAAATTAATTTGATCTCTAATCACATTGTTCCTCGTGGATTCGACCCTGACTCCAAAGTTGGGTAAATATATTGACGATGACCACCTTGAACTTAAATTGATGTGTAAGTTGAGCGTTATAAGGAACCATCCTGTAATGAGGGATAAAGATAGGATGAGTATCCCAAAGAGGATTAATCCCAAAATCAATTGCCTTATTGGGAGGAATACTAGGAAGATCTTTAAGAAACACCTCGGGAAACAAACAAACCACAAGGACAGATTGCAATGAAGGACCTTCGGATCTAGAATCCTTAACATGGACTAAATGGTAAGACGCCCATTGGAAATTAATCACCGGGCTCTAAGATAAGAAACAAACATTCCTTTAGGAACTAAGAAACTACCTTCCCACTAAATCATTGGCTCATTTGGGAATTGGAAGCTGAACCTTTTAGTCCAACAATCAAGAGACGCATATCACGAATGCAACCAATCTATATCGAGAATCACATGAAAATCTAACATGTCTAATTCAACCCAATCAACCAAAGTCTTCCTACCACGGATAGATACCATACAACCCCTATAGACACTTCTAGCCACAATAGAGTTAATAACCATGGTAGAAATAGAAAAAAGGTCTAAAATACACTCGAAACCAAAACCAAAATGAATATCCACATAAGGGGTCACATAATAGAGGGTAGACCCAGGATCAAGTAGAAAATATACATTACAAGAGAAGAGTTTTATTATACCAGTAACAACATCGGGGGATGCCTCAAATTCCTGGAAGGTGGCAAGAGCAGAAGGACGATTCAAACCAGTGTTGGAGCCAGAAGTAGCTCTATTCGGTGCAGGGGCAGAAAAAGTAGCAGGAAAAACCTTATTTTCTCCAGAAGCAACCCTAGACGGACAATCCTATTGTATGTGACCAATCTAACCATAACTAAAACACCAATTCCTCCTCTTGTCACAAACACTATGATGCACCTGATCACAAAAATAACAAGAGGGATAGGATGGAGTTAATTGGGCCCCATTGGCCTGAGATTGGGCACCTTGTACCTTAAATCCACTGTTATTCTAAAAATAGCGATCACTGGATAAGTTGGGACAATGAGCATTAGTTATAGAATAAGAACCAAAATTTCCCCACTTCTTCTTAGACCGTTGCCTACCCTCCTTGCCAGTATTCTGTTCGCCACCCCCTACTAAGAAAATCTATATCTCTAACTTTGCATCTCCCCTATTTTAGCATGTTTCTTCTTCTTATCTTCAACCCGTTGCATATATAACACAAGACTAGAGATGTCCATTTTATTGTTCAACAAGTAGGCATTACAGTCCAATACCAAATCATGGGACATCTAGGAAGCGAATTGCTAATATGAGAACTCATAGAATATACCAACTCAGGAGCATAATAGGACAGCTGATAAAACTTCAAGAAATACTACTTCACAGTCATCTTGCCTTGCTTTAGTTTCACATACTCCTTAGCCTTTGTCTCCCTCAAACCCCGAGGAAAGAAGCAATCGAGAAAAGCACCTGCTAAATTCTCCCACAGTTCTAACTCCACATTATCACACCTGGACTAGTCCCATTCCTCATACCACTAATACGCCACACCCTTCAGCGGGCATATTTCATACCCTCAGAGTAAGAAGTATGCATCACACAAAGAATATTCTCTATCTCATCTATGAACCCTTAAGGATCTTCCTCAACCTTAAAGATAGTAAAGATCGAAGGATTTAGCCTTATAAACTAGCCAACTTTAGTGGCTTCAGAAGAACTCATAGCAGGATCTGACTAATATGACTGAGATTTCACCAACTGGGTTAGTACGTGAATGAAATGGTAAAAATCACCATTGGTAATATCACCTGCAGGAGTCCCAATAGAAGTGTTACCAGCGAGACAAATATTAGTGGGGATTAGTTGAACTCCACTAGGGCAATCAGAAGCAGCAACCCTAAATTGGGTTTGAACTTCATGAGTAGGACGAGCCCTATCCATAGTATCCTCAAGTAGGACAGAGGAGTTTCCACGAGTATAAGATATTATGGGAGGCATGATCTAAAAAACCAAATAATGGGAATTAGAGGATATTTCAACATCCTAGACTCTACAACTCAAAAGTAGATCGTAAGAAAGGAAAACATTCCAAAATTCCTCGTAGCCTCTCTCTTATAAGTGTGGCACTCTACAAACCCATAAAACCGACTCTACTAGATACATCTTTATGGACAACGGATGACACAAAATCTATGTTCTGATACCAACTTTGTCATGACACAAACTAGGGCCTAGCTGTGATGGGTATCTCAAGTCCATCAAGGACCAGGGAATACCCCATATTTTCCAAACCACACAAGACATAGCCACTTAGCAACAACTGAAGTTAGAACATATAACAAGATAAAGGATAATATCTCAAGATGACTAATAGTTTCAATTATCACAATAACCCAATCCACAGTAATATCCAGAGAGCCTCAAACAAAATCGATTACCAATCTAAGTCAGGATATGCCCCCGACCAGAATAATGATAATAAAAATATTAATAATAATAATAATGTTAACTCTTCAATTATAGTCTATAAAAAGAAAACTAATGCAATGACCAAGTTTTTCAAAGAATGAAATCTCTCCAATTCACCACCAACGACCTATGAATTGAGATGATTCACCTAACTCTACACAGGAAAAATAGAAGTATCTTTGGTGCCTGCATGGCATAGGGATACATCATTTGAAGATGTTTCGTGGGTTGCGCACTAGCCTGTAACTCAGGGATATGGGATAAAATAATACAAAGTTAAATCCAATTCACAACCAGGTGAATACCAATAAGTACACACATGAATAATATATCAAGATAGGGAAAAATGCTTATCATGCTCTATTAAAATCATTAACCTAGATTGTGTAGAAAAATCGTCATAACAAGGCACCTACGGTCTATATGGGTCAAGCTCTCCACTAGCTGAAAGGGACCTAGTACGTGTGGCCATAAAAAGTAGAGAATAATCATAAATAAATATACTAAGAGGGACTCAAACCTCCCGGAACATACCAAGAGTGAATTAGGTACTTCATCATTAACTTTGGGGACTCGAACCTCCCAGACATATAATAAGGAGGACTTGAACCTCCCGGTCATTTAGACCCCCACGCCAGTAACAACAGTTTCCAGTATAGGTCATTTGGGATCTCCACATTCACGGACAACTACACAACCCTCATTAAAGCCTAATTAAAGCATGTTTCGCATAACCTATTTATTAAACAAAGAACTAACCATTAAGGCACACCATGGGTATCGTCATACCTTTACACTTGCAAAATTATCTTGATGCCATAACAATCATGTTAACTTGGGGGAATACCTCGACCCCTTTGTTCATTAAATTAATTTATAGCCAGCAAGCCCTTCAAAATCCATGTTCATTGTTTTACCATTTATGCAATCCATTAACATTGGTAAGTAAGTCAAACCAAGTAACAATTTAACAACTCAAGGACATTTACACAAGTGGGTTGGGGGAACACCATTATTCAAAACAATTTCCAATTTCAATGAATCCAATTTGGGGGAAATAATGACCCCTTAGTTTATTTTCCACATAAATGTACCCCAAAAGTTCAAAATCTTTAATAAAGCATAAACAATACATAGTAGTTCATGGGAAAATAATTTAAGGGTTAATCATATTCCAAAACCCTCAACCATGTTAAAACCCACATTCAAAGCTATCCAATTAAACCATTAAAATAGATGATTTTCATAAAGTAGTAATTGTGGAAGTGTAACATGCCTGAATGATTCTCAATGATGGAGAAGAAACCTTGAATTGACCCTTAGATGCTCAACCTTGAGAAAACCCTAACTTGCTTTGCTTGAAAGAATTTGATAGAGTAAATAGGATTTTTGATATGTTAAAGCGTTAAAATAATGCTCAAAAGGTGTTTTATTGACACGACCCGAACCAGGTCCTAGTCATGTCGGGCATCTCAAGTACAACCACACCTGGAAACCACCCCTATTTTACAATCGTAACTGCCTTGCACCATATGTCAGATTAATTCCAAACATATATCAAGATAAAAAAATAATATTTCAAAAGGCATTAAACAAAGTTTATAACCATAATCCAACAATGTCAATCAAGTATCCAATTGTTACCAACTCCAATGCCAATATCAATACCATGTCTGACACCAATATCGACACCGCCCTAGTTATTCAACAAAGCCTCTATCCAGAATCAATAACATTTGGTTTGGTCATCCCCCCGACCATAGATAAAACAAAATCAAAGAAATAACAGTAACAAAAGAAGTTCATAGCATGAAATCAAGCCTTCTGAAGTATGGAAGATCGCCACTTTAATCTGACTCATAGTTTTCCCCGAATCCAAGTAACTGAGTAGGAGGAATGTTAATATGGATGGTTCCTACATCGTGTGAGGATATAACTCCTAAAGAGGGTTGGAAGGTTAAATACTAGCATGAACTCAGGGATAAAGATAAAGTAATGCCATAATTCAAAATCAAAGCAAATAACCATATGCAATAAACATATACACATATACCATGTCAGGATATGAGATCAGGCTTAGCATGCATTTAAAACCTTAACCTGGGTTGTGTACCTTGACTTTTCTATAACCACCCATGGGCTATATAGGTTCATCCCCCTGCTAAAAGGGCCTAGTGCGTGTTAGCTGTACAATCGAATAAAAAAACTTGAGATATCTAGTACATCTCTCAAAATATAAAATATGACATTATGCACACTGTCACAAAGAATACTCTCACATCGACAAACATGAGTTTTAAGTGTCGCCCCCCCCCCCCCCCCCCCCCGGGACCCTCACCTTTTATGGTTTTGATACTCGACCAACTTGAAGCCCAATTAAACTTTTTACACATAACCAAACCATTTAATGAGTATTTTAATTAGGCATTAACCGTTGGTATCGTCATACATAATTTAGAGCTTGCAAGTCTATCCTTTTAAGCCATATCAAAACTATTAAACCAAGTTGACTCTCAAGTTTCCAATTAAACAAAGACCATGACCACCAAGGACTTTCCAAACTAATTAAAACCAACCAAACCAATTTAATATAACACCCCATGTCTGTACCCCAGATGCTAAGCAGTGCTAGTGGCCTCGAAGGACCACCAACTAATCCATGACTAGTACCTGCTGTGAGCACTGAATAATAATAACACTACAATACTGATATTACTAAAATAAATGTGAAAGTTAGGCTAAAATCACCATAAGGTTCATAATTGAAAATAAATACGACATACTAAAAACTAAATATTAAAATATCTATCTGAATTATGGAGTTGAAGGGATAAGCCGGCAACTAACCCCGACTAATGAAAACTATTCTAAAATACTAAAATAATACTCTATCCTCAAACTATAAGGACTCATCACTAAGTTTACTGCCGATAGGCTAGACTGCTAAGTACGGTCAGGAACCCGTGCATCTGAACCTATGATATAAGACATCATAGCGCAAAAGTAAAGTATGTGTCAATACCTTGAATGTATTTGTATGCTAAGTAAGGTAGGATGATATACATGGGTTCATATGCATGAACAATAACTAACTTAATATCATGAACATAACTGAATGAGAGTACATATATGAGTACATGAACTGTAACTGAGATCATCTCAATGTTGGTTACTGAGTTGTGAATACTGATTAACTGTTATCTAAGTTTACAGATACTATAATACTGATAACTGAGTGACTATTCTGACAGTCTTAATTGATTATTGAGTGAGTATTTATGATAGCCCTAAAACTGTTGAACTGAAGTGAGTTCTATACTGAATTGGGTGACTGTATCTGATAGTCCTAAATCTGTAGAACCAACTAGGGTTCTATACTGAGACTGAAACTAAAACTGTGAGAGGTAATCATCTAACTGAAATGCCCTCTATAAATGGATTGGGGTCCAACATGTAACCCCAGTTGGAAAGGTGTCAGTACTGTGCCAGGGTAAAGACAAGCTGTGAGTTAACCCTCTCTGACAGGAAGCTCTTTCATCAAGTCTCGCTAGAAGGAAAACGCATATGAGACATATCAAACCTAGTCTGGCAGGATGATATCTTAACCTAATCTTGCTACGTATTTCTATAGAATAGGGATTGCTACTAAGGATCAAACCCTATACTGGCAGGAATTCCCCCATCCCTGGGTTCACTCGGTACTGAATCGTACTCCAAACTAAATAGAACTGATCTGATTTCTAGTCCATACTATGCTTGACTAAACTGTTACTGATTGTATTGTCTAACTGAACTAAACTGAATTCACTGGGTTCCGCTAACTGATGAAATACTACTGAATCTGGTTAACTAACTGAGTTCACTGAATTTTGGACTGAATACTAAACTAAGACTTTGACTGATTACTGAGTACTACTTGTAACACTACTGATACTGTTCTATAACTAATGTATCTCTATGTAAACAGCTAAACTTTTGGGTATTAAATACCCCTAGGACTAGATAGCATGAAAGGTAAAGCATAGAGTAAACTTGAAAAGCATAACACTGTGCATTGGTTCATAACTCATCCATAGAGATTTTATCAAACACATGTAAGGTATAAGTTTACACATATACTAACATGCAATGAATTCTTCCCCATTTAACTCACATGAGCATTTTAACAAACACTTGGGGAGCACAACTATGCACATGATAGTAAAACAACATGTAGGCATCATAACATAGATTACCAAATTCATAAATTCAATGGCTATAACACGAATTAACATGATACTACACACATAATAATCAATTCCACGTGAAACTTCTAATAGATCATGAATTAGAATCCCAATTAACATTATAATCATGAATACACTTCAATCAAATCATGGAAATAATGGATTCATTCTACTTGAATTTTAAAAAAGTTTATAGGACTCCAACAGTGAAAGGAACCCTTGGATGAACACTTCACATTCCTTGGTACCTGAATTGACTAAGGTTGATGGTGAGTTCTTCAATCTTGAACCTTGAATTAGAAGCCCTAGGATTTTGTTTCTTGAGTAATTTTGAGAATAGTGAATAGATTTTGCCTCTAAAGTGGCTAAATATCATTTTTAGGGGTTGATAGACGTGGGAAAATGACCCAAATACCCCTGAGGACTTGGATTTGTAATGACTGAAAACTGGACTAGCGAGAAGCAGACTAATACACCGCATCAAGGAGATTGACGCTTTGGATAACACATCACATCAAGTCTACATCGGTTCCCTAGAAATTGCACTGGGAGTTGAGGGAAATTATTCATCGATACGATAGGCGATGCAGTGCATCGAGATCGTGTTGATACACTTGTTTGGACTCCCAAACATGCTTCAAACGATGTTCTAAAAATCTAAAAATTATCTAAGAATACCTACTGACATTCCTGATCATGAAGCAACTTAAAGATCGATATTTAATGGTTGTAATGGTCACAATAAAAGTTTGCCAACTATGAAGGATAAAATAACTATAAGTTTGAATACTTAGCTAAAAATTTCTATGTATGGGACCCCTTAACAAGGTTTAAAGGACTGAATTAACCTTAGGATTTTGTGGGGTCTTACAATATCTCCAACTTAGAAACATTCATCCTCGAATGAGACTGACAAGGATGGGAGAAATAATAGACTAAAAGTACCTACTGGACATGCACATCTGAAGCATGATTTCATGGTTGAGACTACTGATATACTGAATTATAGTACTAAACATGCAAAATTGATGCATAATTTCATAACTGATAACATGAGTTTGTATACTAAACATGCATATCTGATGCATAGATACATGACTGAACTGATTCATGAATGCATGACTGAGTATGCAACTTTACTTAATAACAAGTTGGCAGCAACATCTAAACATGAAACTGAGTAAATTTAAGGAAAACTATTACCTTAAGATGAGTCTGAGTTTGCAGAGAAGAGGTGAGGATACTTGGTCCGCATATCTGCTTCTGCTTCCCAAGTAGCTCTCTCATGGACTGATTCCACCAAAGAACTTTGACTAGAGGGACTTCTTTGTTCCTTAGTCTGCAAATCTAATAATCAAGGATTTTGACTGGAATTTCCTCATAAGAGAGGTTATTCTGAACATCTATACCCTCCACAGGGACTACGACTGCTGGGTCACTTATGTATTTCTTTAACAAGAAGACATGAAACACTGGGTGCACTGAAGCTAAGTCTACAGGCAATTCAAGCTCATAAGCTACCTTTCTAAAATGGTTGAGAATTCGATAAGGACAGATATATAGGGGACTGAGCTTCCCTTTCTTGACAAAACTCTTCACTCATTTCATAGGATAGATTTTCAAATACACAAAGTCAATAATCTAAAACTCGAGATCCTTTATACACACTCCAACATTCACTTTCTATCAACTCCGAGCTGTCTTAAGCCTTTCCCTGATCAACTGAACTTTTTTTAAGGTATTAAATAACAAATCAGGCCCTACCACTGCGGCCTCACCCACTTCAAACAAACCAATGGGAGATCTATATCTCCTCTTATAAAGAGCATTAAATAGAGCTATCTGAATACTGGAATGATAGCAGTTATTATATGCGAACAAAATCAAGGGCAAGTGGTCATCCTAACTACACTTAAAGTTAAATGCACATGCTCTTAGCATATCTTCCTAAGTATGAATGGTCCTTTCTTCTTGACCATATGTGTGAGGGTAGAAGGCTGTACTGAGGTGAACTTAGGTACCAAGAACCTTTTAGAAGGCTTCCAAAAATAAGAGGTAAACTAGGTCCCTTTATCAAAGATGATGGACAACAAAACTCTGTGCAATTTGACCAACTCTCTGACATAGATCTTAGCATAATCCTCGGCTTAATAAGAGGTATGTACTGGTAAGAAATAAGATGATCTGTCATCCTAGCTATGATAACCCATATAGAATCATGCTGATGATGAGTACGAGTTAAACACATCACAAAGTCCATGTTCACTTCATCCCATTTCCACGTGGGAATACTAAACTCCTGCATGGACCCAGTAGACTTCTGATGTTCAATCTTAAGCTGCTAACATATTGAGTATTTAGCTACAAACTCTATAATATCTCTCTTCATCCCACTATACTAATAAACTTCCCGCAAGCCGCGATACATCTTAGTGGCCCATTGATGAATAGAGTAGCGCACACAATGCTCTTCTACAAGAATCTGCTGCCTCTAGTCATCTATACCTAGCACACATAGCAATCCTTGGAAACACAATACACCATATCCCCTTTGGGAGAAAACCTCCACTTTTTGATCTCTGACTAACTCTTTCAAATTAACTAGACTGGGATCTTTGTCCTGCTTTTTCTTCACCTCAGAATCTAGAGATGATTCTTAACTACTCTACACTCATACACTACCTTCTACTGAATCGGCTAAGTGGACACCTAGTTGAGCTACCTGATAAACTTCTTGAGGTAACTTCTTCTTATCCTCATCCACGTGAGCAACACTCCCATAAACATCCTACTGAGAGTATCAAACACTACATCTGCTTTGCCCGGATGATACACGACATTCATGTTGTAGTGTTTCAACAACTCCAACCACCTTCTTTGACAAAGGTTTAGGTCTTTCTGAGAGAACACATACTGGAGGTTCTATGGTCTGTGAACAAATCAACATGTACCCCATATAAATAGTGCTTTCAAATCTTTAAGGAAAATACTACAGCTACTAACTCAAGATTATGGGTGGGGCAGTTTTTCTCATCGGGCTTAAGCTATCTAGAGGAATAGGCTATGACCTTACCTCTCTACATCAAAACATACCCCAAACCAACCCTTGAGGCATCACAATATACCATAAACCTGTCTGAACTATCTGGTAGAGTAAAAACTGGAGTTGTAGTGAGTCAAATCTTAAACTCCTAAAAATTCTACTCACAAGAATCTGACAACTGTAACTTGACCTTCTTCTGAGTCAATCTGTACATGGGGGATACAATGGATGAAAATCCCTCAACAAACCATCGATAATAGCCGGTCAAGCCCAAGAAAATCCCAATATCTGATACAAAGATGAGTATGGTCTAGTTTCTCACTACTTCGGTCTTTTTGAGGATCAACTCTAATGCCATCATCGGAAATGATATGGCCAAGGAAAGCTACTGACCTTACCCAAAATTTTCACTTACAGAATTTGGCGAATAGCTTATGATTTCTGAGAGTTTGTAACTCTATTCTGAGTGGTCTACATAATCATGTTCACTACGGGAGTAGACAAGAATGTCATCTATGTAGACTATGATGAATATGTCCAAGTACTTCTTGAACACACGGTTCATCAAGTCCATGAAAGCTTCTTGGAATTTGTAATACTAAAGGACATGACTAAGAATTCAAAGTGACCATACCGAGTTCTAAAAGTTATTTTTAGTATATCATATTATCTGAATCTGAGCTAATGATAACCTGATCTGAGGTCTATATTAGAAAAATAACTGGTACCCTGAAGTTAGTCAAACAAGTCATCGAGTTTGGGAAGTGGATACTTGTTCTTGACCATGACTTTATTTAGCTGACAATAGTCAATTCACATTCTGAGAGAACCATCTTTCTTATGCATGAATATAACTGGTGTACCCTATGGGGATACACTAGGTTTGATGAATCCCTTATCTAGGAGATCCTTCAACTGTTCATTTAGTTCCTTGAGTTCTTCTGGAGCTATATTGTATGGCAGAATAGATATGGGCAGAGTATCAGGAAGAAGGTCTATTCTGAAGTTAATTTCCCTCTCAAGAGGAACTCCGGGAAGATCTTTGGGAAACACATCTGGGAATTCATATGCCACTGGAACTGACTCAAGACTAGGAGTATTGGAGCTAGAATCCTTAACTCAAACTAGATGATAGACACATCCGTTAGATATCATTTTTCTTTCCCTTACGTAAGAAATAAGTTGACCCTAAGTGCTAAGGTACTACCCCTCCATTCTAGGACAGCTTCATTCGGAAACTAAAATTGGACAATTCTATTTCTGCAGTCAATTGAGGTATAGCATGAATGAAGCCAATCCATGCCGAGAATGACATAAAAATCTATAATCTCTAATTCTACTGAAGTGATTTTTTGAGATACCATAATCGGACAGTTCCTATGTACTCGCTGGGCTATAATAGATTTACCCACTAGGGTAGAGACTGAAAAAGGCTCTACTAGAATTTTGGGACAAAATCTGAATTCAACAGCTATATAAGGAGTTAGAAAGGACAAAGAAGCTCCTAGATCTAGTAAAGAATAAACATAAAAATGATAAAATTGTAATGTACCAATGACCACATCAGGAGAATTCTCCTGATCCTGTCGGTACTAAAGTGTGTAGAGTCAGTTCGGGCGTTGCCCACTGGTGGGGCTAGAAGTGGCCCCCTGCTAATTTGTCTGACCAGACTAAGCTGGAAGACGATAATGCTGACTCTAAAAACCTACCTAAGGACACTATCTGACCCTATAGCATGGCTTTCCATATCCGAAACATGCATCACTGCCAGCTCTGTAGACACCCTGATGGTTTCTGCCATACTCCTGGCAAAGAGTATTTGTTTGGGCACTGCAAACACTACCCTGGGGTGTAGGGCCTGACGCTCTATCTCTATTGCCATCTCTGAATTTTGGCATTGGAGCACTAGCTGAAGACATACTTGGGACTGAAGATTTTGGGCAAAACTGAGAATGATTACTACCCTCTAACTTAGGCTGAGTAAAGTTGAAGCTACTTATTCTAGCTCTTTTGTTCTCCCTCTCATTCTCTTTATTCTTAGCCTCTTATATCTATTGAGCTTGGACCATAAGCCTAGATATGCCCATCTCCTTAATTAGCATTGCGGTCCTATACTCCTTGACCACACTGTAGGAAATACTAGACACAAGCTTACTCATCTTAGATCTACTATCTGTTCCCACATGAGAAGAATATCTGGCTAACTAAGTAAACTTGAGAGAATACTCTTGTACTCTCATGTTACCCTGCTTCAGATTAATAAACTCTAAAACCATATGCTTTCTTCAACTCTAGCGGGAAGAACCTATCCAGAAAAGTAATAGCAAACTCCTCTCATTCTATGGGCCCTACATTTACGGACCTCTCTGCTTTCCACTATTTGAATCATGAGTGAGCCACATCCTATAACTAATATATGGCAACCTCAACACTCTCACTAGCACCCCATAATATCTATAACCTTCTGCACCTGATAAAAAAATTCCTGTGGGTCCTCATCTCACTTCAACCCGGTAAAAGGTGGAGTGTTCATTTAGGTGCAGTATCGAATACTGGCTACAACAATATTATCCACTGAGTTGGCTGAAATGGCAGCTGGGAGTTCATGCTGGCCTGCCACAGAATGAGATAGGGTGGTGAAATCTGCATTGAATTCCACGTGGGAGACATGCTCATCCAGAGGATCTAGCTTAACCGATTGAGGTGCTGGATGGTCTCCCATTCCTCTTCCCTTAGTACTTTTTGGAGGCATTTTCTATAAACGAAAGGGGAAAGGATAAGACTGAGAGTTTATCTGGATCTCATGCTCACTCACACGACATGAATACTGAATGAAGGAAAACTTTTCCTAAGACATCTAATAGCCCCTTGTCCATAATTGTAGCGCGCTACACACCCATGCATAAGACTCTACTAGACGTGACTTTTAGACTTCCTCGTACTCTATTGAACAATACTCTCTGATACTAAGTTTGTAACGCCCCGAGTCTTTACCCCGGACGCTACACGGTGCTAGCAACTCCGAAGGACAACCAGCTAACCTATGACTGGTACCTACTATGAGCACTGAATAATAATAACATTGATTTATTGATATTATAGAAATAAATACGGAAGGTAGGCTAAAATCTCAATAATGTTCATAACTGAAAATAGGTAATAAATACTAAAAAACGAATACTTAAATATATGTTTGAAATAATCTAGTCTGAAAGCCTCTGAATGTATGAATTATGAAGTTGATGGGACTAGCCCCCAACTAACCTCGACTATTGAAAACTATACTTAAATAATAAAATAATACTCTATCCTCGAACTATGAGGACTCACCACTAAGTTTGTTGCTGATAGGATGGACTACTAAGTACGGTCAGGAGCCCGTGCGTCTAAACCTATGATATAATACATCATAGCACAAAAGAAAAGTATGTGTCAGTACTTTGAATAGACTGGTATACTAAGTGAGGTAGGCTGATATGCATGGGTTCACATGCATGAACAATAACTGACTGAATAATGAGAACATAACTGAATGAGATTACATATATGAACACATAAACTGTAAGTAAGATCATGTCAATGTTGGTTACTAAGTTTTGAATACTTATTAACTGATACCGTAATACTGATAATTGAGTGACTGTTCCTTACAACCCTGATAGATAACTGGGTGACTATTTCTGATAGCCCTGATTCTGTAGTACTGAACTGAGTTCTATACTAAGCTGGGTGACTGTATCTAATAGTCCTAATTCTGTAGAACCGAACTGGGTTCTATACTTAGATTGAAACTCGAACTGTGGGAGGTAATCATCTAACTGAGATACCCCTCTATGAATGGATTGGGGTCCAACCTGTAATCCCAGTTGGAAGGGTGCCAGTACTGTTCCACGGGAAAACAAAAGCTATAAGATAGCCCTCTCTGCCAGGAAGTTCTTTCGTTAACCCTAGTTTGCAGAAAAACTCGTATGAGATGTATCAACCCTAGTCTGGCAGGAAGATATCTCAACCTACGTTGGCTACGTAGTTTTATAATGCAGCGATTACTACTAAGGATCAAACCCTATATAGGTAGAAATGCCTCATCCCTGGGTTTGCTCGGTACTGAATCCTATTCCTAACTGAATATACACTGAACTGATTTCTAGCCCACTTGAATAAACTGTTAATGATCGTACTATCCAACTGAACTGAACTGAATTCACTGGGTTTTAATAACTGATGGAATACTACTGAATCTAGTTAACTGACCGAGTTCAATGAGTTTTGGAGTGAATACTGAATTAAGACTGTGACTGATTACTGAGTACGACTCTTCATAACACTGCTGATACTATTCTATAACTATTGTATCTCTAGGTAAATAGCTAAATTTTTGGGTATTGAATATCCCAGGACTCGATATCATGAAAAGTAAAGCTTAGAGTAAACTTTAAAAACATAACATTGTACACTAGTTCATAACTCATCCATAGGGACATTTTATCAAACACCTGTAAGGTATAAGTTTACACATATACTAATATTCCATGAATTCTTCCCCATTTAACTCACATGAACATTTTAACAAACACTTGGGGAGCACAACTATGCACATAATACTAAAACAACATGTAGGCATCATAACATAAATTCAAAAATTCATAAATTCAATGGCTATAACATGAATTCACATGATACTACACCCATAATTATCAATTCCACATAAATCTTGTAATAAACTATGGATTAAAAACCCATTTAACATTATAATCATGAATACACCAGGGAGATCATTGGGGAAAACCTTGTGAAATTCATTCACTATAGGGACAAAATGCAAAAAAGGGCCCTCTGAGTTAGAATCTTTAACCTGGACTAGATGGTAAAGACACCCCTTAGAGATCAATCTCTAAGCTCTAATATATGATATAAACATCCTCTTAGGATCTAGGGAACCACCTTCCCATTTAATAAATGACTTATTAGGGGACTTAAAGACAACCTTATGGGTTCGACAATCTAGGGAAGCATAGCACAAGTGCAACAAATCCAACCCTATTATGACATCAAAATCAATAATTTCTAATTCAAACAGATCCACCATGGTTTCCCGACTACCCATAGACACCATAAAACCCCTATAGACTCTTCTAGCCACCATAGAGTTACCCACCAAAGTAGAAAAAGAAAAATGGTCCGAAATACACTCAGTACCGATACCAAAAGGCACAGCCACAAAGGGATCACATAAGAGAGAGTGGACCCCAGATTAAGTAAACAGTACATATAATGGGAAATGAGTTTCAACATACCAGTAACAACATCAGGTGATGCCTCTGAGAGCATTGAGATAGTTTCAACCAATGCCTAATTAGATGGTGCACTCTTTGGTACCAGAGCTAAAGAAGAGTCAACATGATTCTTTTTTCCTTAGAAGAAACCTTACCAATAGAACAATTTTGAATCATGTTCCCTAGATGACGACAGTTGAAGCACTTGTATTTTTGTTCATCATAGTGACCCCGATGTAAGCAACCATAAAATCCATAAAGAGGATGTGATGGAGCTGATTGGGCCCTACTAGCCTGAGATTGGGCTCTCTGTGCCTTATAATTATCGCCACTCTAAAAATGTCTGCCATTAAATTGCTTTGAATAAGGAGCACTAGCCATCGAGTAAGACCCAGAATTACCCCACTTCTTCTTGGTCCACTTTCCACTATCCCTGCCACTCTGGTATTGGCCACCACCCCGCCCAAAAAATCTGAACTTCTTGCTCTGTCTCTCCCTAATCTCTGCCGATTTCTTTTTGTATTCCTCAACCTGCTGCATGTACACAACCATCCAGGTAATGTTTTTGTCCTTGTTCAAGAAGGTAGCCTCACTCTCCAAAATCAATTTTCAAGATAACACGAAAGTGAGCTCCCTCATTCTAGCCCTCATGCCAGAAATTAACTCTAGAGCATATCGAGCTAGCTGGTGAAACTTTAAGGTATACTCCTTAACATACATCTTTCCTTACTTTAATTTAACAAACTCTTCTGGTTTAATTTCCCTTAACTCCAAAGGAAAGAAGCAGACTAGAAAAGAACTAGATAAATAATCCCCTAGGATTGACTCAGCATTGTCACCCCTTGACTTCTCATGTTTCTCATACCATTGGTAAGCTATATCTTTCAGTTGATAGGCACAAAATTCCACTCCCTCCACATTAGTAGCATGCTTAATACAAAAGATCTTTTCTATCTCATTCACCAAAGCTTGGGGATTCTCCTTAACCTCAACACCAGTGAACACAAGAGGGCTCAACCTCAAAAACTGGCCAGCCCGTATGGCCTCAAAAGATGGAGTAACAGAAGCACCACGCTCATTCTGATAAGATACCAATTGAATCGACAAATGAATAGACTGATGAAACTCAGCGTTCGTCACCTCATCCTGAGGAGCTCGTGGAGGACTGGAGAAAATAGGGGGAACTCTAGGAAGACAATCTAGAACTGGACCCTTAGACTGGGTCTGGACCCCATAAGTAGGATGGGTCCCATCAACTTTGTCCTCGGGTAGGATAGAGGAGTTTTCTTTAGTTTCAGATCATCGATGAGGCATGATCTAAAAAGCAAACAAATAGGAATTAAAGAAGATTTCAGGACATTAGACTTTAAAGCTTCAAAATAGAACACAAGAAAGAGAAATATTCCTAAATACCTCGTAGTCTCTCCCTTATGAGCTTGGTCCTACATACACCCTAAAAAGAAACTCTACTCGACACGGATTTGTTAGACACCCAACTGACCATGAACCTAGTGCTTTGACACAAATATAAAATGATCCAAAGTAGGGCCTAGTCATATCAGGCATCTTAAGTCCAACTAGGATCGGAGGCCACCCCCATTACCCAATCGTAACCACCCTACACCCAATGTCTGATGAATTTTGAACATATAAACAAACAAAACAAGAATATTTAAAAGACATTAAATAAAGTCTATAACTATAATCCAATAACCTCAATAAAGTATCCAACCGATGGCAACCCCAATTCTAATAACAATACCAAGGCTAATACCAATACCGACACCGTCTATACCCATAGTTGTTCGACAAAGCCTCTATCAAGAATCAATAACATCTAGTCGGGACATACCCTAATCCATGGCTAAAACCAAACCAAATAAATAACTAAAATAAAAAAATTTCATAGCATAAAATAGAGCCTTCCGGAGTATGGAAGCTTACCACTTCAATTTGACTCAAAACTATCCCTAAATCTAAGTCACTGAGCATGAGAAATAGTAGTATGGCTGGTTCCTGCATCGGGTAAGGATACAACCCCTAAAGATGGTTTACAGGGTAAACGCTAGCATGTACTCAAGATAAAGACAAAGTAATACCATTATTCAAAACCAAAGCAAATATCCATATGCAATCAAACATATACATATGTACTATGCCGGGATAGGAATCAGGTTTAGCATGCATTTAAAAACATAACCTAAGTTGAGTAGCTTGACGGTCCTAAAACTATCCATGAACTATATGGGTTCAGCTCCCCCTGCTGAAAGGGACCAAGTACGTGATTGCCACACGACCATAGAAAAGAACCTAAGATGACTAGTACATCTCCAAAAATATGAAGTGTGACATTATGCACATGGTAACCAAGACCACTCTAACATCAACAAATATAAGTTTTGAGAGTCGATCCACTCGGGACCCCTACCTTCCATGATTTAGCTTCTCGACCTTCATTAAGCCCAAATAAACCTTTTAAGCATAACCAAACCATTTAGCAAGGAGAGTTTTAACTAGGCATTAACTATTGGTATAATCATACAAAAATTAGACCTTGTAAGGGTATCCTTTTATGCGATACCAAAACAATTAAACCAAGTTGACTCCTATGTTTCCAATTAAACCTAGACCACGACCAACAAGGACTTTACAATCCATTTAAAACAATCCAAACCTATTTAAGTTTTATTACCTTTTATGCAATGCAAAGATTTCAAGAATAATCAAACTATTAGACAAAATCATTGTCATTGGCATTTTAACAAACAGGTTGAGGGCACATATGTTTCAAAACCATAACCAAGTAATTTGGTGTATTCCAAAGTACCCTTAAAGCCATTTAACATTACCATACATTCCACAATACTAAAATCATATTAAAAGCATGAAAGAAACATCATTAAACCATTAGAAACATCTTTTAACGATGAACATCCAAAAAACCCAACCATTATTTCAAACCATAACAATATCATGAAAGCTCATAACATAAAACACATGCTCTTTGTAAAATAAAAATGAGGGAGGAGTAACATGCCTTATACACCAAGGAATATAAATGGAAACCACCCTTGAAAGACTTAATTAATTATCTTGAAAAAAACATAGCCTTTTGTTAGAGAGAGAGTTTGAGAGAGATTTTAAAAGTGTTTGATTGAGAATAATAGGTTAATGAAGCCCCAAAAGTTTTTTTATGTTGTGGTATGAAAGGGAGTTACAAAGGTGAAATGTCCATAATGGCCCCAACTTAGAACTGAAAAATTACCGCAGGTAGGTACGAGTTGTCCCTCCAACTCATCACCACAACATACTACTGGTACCATCCAATAACCACTAGTATAGAAGGTTGGACACCGCATACTATTCACTATACGACTCCCTTGCCCCAACTCGAGACCAATCCATATAACTGGTATGGTCCAATCATACCCAAAATAGAATCCAAAGGGAATGACACTGGACAACATATGACTCAATCATACCACTCATACCCTATCCTTATGGCTCTTAGTGAGACTCTCATACTCAGAGCCAAGTCAAGTTACTAAGTTATTGATTTGATTAAGTGACCGACCCAAATGAATATTCACCACCCCTGACGACCCATACCCACCAAATCGTAACCTTAACAGAAACCCAACCACTCTTTACTAGTCTCCTAACGACTAGAGTCCCCTGACCCGTACCCACACCATACGACTAGTATAGTGAGTCATTACAAGGAAAATGAGTCCAAAATGCAGGAAATTTTTTAGGGTCAAAACATAGGGTGTTTTATTTATGGACTTGGGGTCTCAGTGGATAATGAGGGAAATGTTGAAAGTGCCCTTAACTTATGAGCTGAATAATTATCGCTAGTTGTTACGAGTCTTATAATGAATCATTAAGACACCTTACAACTCGTTACGATAATTCGTAGTCAAAATAGTGTCATGGGGTACACATACTGCTGACCCTATGACACACATCATACGACTCATATCATGACCTTACAACTCATAGGGTCCAAGTTGTATCCAAGACAAAACAATTTGGGCCTCACACTATTCACCCTATGATTTGTACTATGTGATTTGTATAGAGTCTTTATGACTCATTGGGAGACACTCATAATTAGGAGATGAAACTTAGTCACACACACTGGTCAGGCTATGATTAGGTTCCTACTACTCATCAACACACCAAACAACTAGACTCCATACAACTCGTAAGGATGAGTTATAGTCTGGACAATGTGGATAAAATTTCAAAAAATTTCAAGGACCAAGAATCTGAAGTGTTGCAATGAAACTTAGGGAAACTGATAAAATAATGCAAATGCCATAAAACTGGTCAAAAACCATATGGGCACATTCATATATATATATATGATGTCGGGGTAGGACCAAGGGTCTTGAACATAAGATTTAAAACCATTAACCTAAACTATGTAGATTGCTCTGTCCAAAGGATCCACGAGTTATATGGGTTCAAATCTCTTTGCCGAAAGGGCTCCAGTACATGTTAGCTGCACAAACCAAGGAATCCCAAGAAAGGGATAAAGAAACCAAGGCGCTAGCCATTCCAAAATATGATTTGTGAACCAAGCACACGGTCATATAGATCCTCACACCTGTAAACATACTTTCCAGTGTTAGTTCCCCCAGGAATACACCTTTACGATGAGCTTCACTATTCCCTTTAAGCTCAATTTATAACGATATGCATAACCCAATAATTAACCAAGGAGTATTACATTAAGGTATTTACCACTTGATATCGTCAGACCAATTTTTCTTACAAGATTATATAAGTATGACATTACGATCCATGTAACCATTTGACTCTTATGTTCCATATAAAAATCAAAACATTGACCACCAAGGGCCTTTCAAATCCGCTTTAACCACTTATCCATTAAACCCATGCAATGGGTTCATAAATAAGTCGAATTATGCAATTATCCATTTTCAAAAACCAAAATTACAAAGTGGGTTAGGGATAATGCCATTACCAAGCCAAAAGTCATCAATTTGGGGAAAACTCATCTTCCCCATTCCAATTCCCATAATAATGCACCCAATCAGTCCAGAAGCATTGAATTTAAAACACAATAAATAAATCCTAAACATGTGAAATCTAATTCTAGTGATATCAATAAAAAAACCCTAAACCCAATTTCAAAACCATAAGTTAAAACACATGGATAATGATAAAATAAGAGCCACGATGTAAAATTAAAGTTAGGGGAATGAGATATATTCCTGAAATACATAAGAAATTGAAAATAATTAAAAATTTTGAACCCGGATGATGAACTCATTGTAAGATCCTTGAATGTTCTTGGGTTCCAATTTGAGAGAAAAAGAGAATGATTTGATATTTGAACTGAAGGGAATGGGGTTAGTTTATGTTTAAAGGTCGTACAAGTGGTAAAAAGACCAAAAACCCCTCACCCCAAGTGAAAAAATATAACTAGGAAAAATTATATCATCAGTGTGGCACAACATTATAGTGGAGGGTAGCCTCCGTGCCACACCCTTATCGTAGAGGTTAACCTCCGTAGCACTCCAATATCACGGACCCTCATTACCATGATCTCCCAAAATGAACCCAAACCCCTTTTGAAAATTCTAAAATTTTCCCAATTTAGCCTTTTAATATCCCTAAACATAATTGAAGTCAAATATTAACATTATGAATGTTAGAGGGTAAAAAAAAATCATTGAAATTTTGAATGATCTTACATCACACCCTCCTTAGGATCATTCATCCCTAAATGAGGAGTTAAATTATTACTAGCACAACTTTTGCAAGAATGCACTAGAACCAATGAAAATTTTTAAAATGCGACAAGTAAGAAAACACATACCTCAAATTCTCTCATCCAACATAGGGAAAAAGAATGGGTACTTGGCCTTCATATCTTCCTCGGCTTCCCATGTATTTTCTTCTACCTTTTTCTTTCTCCAAAGGACTTTCATCGAAGCTACATCATTTTAACTTAATCTACAAACGTATCCAATATCTCAACTGGTACCTTCTCATAAGATAAATAATATGAAATACCAACATCCTCAATAGGCGGTATAAAAGAAGGATCACCCACATGTTTTTTTAGCATAGACACATGAAAAAAAAAGATGAATAGAAGCCAAACTCATATGAAATTCACACTCATAAGTGACATTCCCTATTCTCTTCAAAATTTTCTATGGGCTAACATAACGATGTTTGAGCTTCCCCTCTTTCCAAATCTCATGACTTCTTTCATAAGAGAGACCTTTAAGAATACCCAATCACTAAGTTCAAACTCCAACTCTCTTTTCCTCACACTTGTATAATACTTTTGTCCACTTTGAGAAGTCCTAAGTCTTTCTATAACTACTTTTACCTTCTTCATCGCTGGGTGAACCAAGTTAGGACCAAACAACCCAGTCTCTCTACCTCAAACTACCCAATAGAAGACCTATACCTCCTACTATAGAGAGCCTCAAAAGGAGCCATCTGAATGCTAGAATGGAAGCTATTTTGTAACCAAACTCAATAAGAGGTAGATTGTCAACACAAAAACCCTTAATTTCAATCACACAAGCCCTTAGCATATCCTTCAAAGTTTGAATAGTCTGCTCCACTTTTTCATCTATTTGAGGGTGGAACGTGATGCTAAGATTAACTTGTGTACCTAAACCTTTCTAAAACAAATGCCAAAAGTGAGAGAAAAATTTTGTACCTCAGTCTAAAATGATGGACACTGGTGCCCTATGTAGCTTCACAATCTCCTGATTGAACATCTTAGCGTAATCCGCTCCTGAGAAGTTAGTCCTCACAGGCCAAAAGTGAGCAGACGTAGTCATTCTATCCATAATAGCCCAAATAGAATCATTCTATTGCGAGACCGCAGAAAACCCGCAACAAAATCCATATTAATCATTTCCCACTTCCATATGAAAAAATTTATCTCTTGATATATGCCTCCAGGCCTTAAGTGTTAAACATTGACTTATTGACAAAACATATATTTAGGGATGAAATTTGCCACATCCCTCTTCATATTGTTCTACCTATAGATTACCTTCTAGTCGTGGTACATCTTAGTCATACTCAGATGAACTATATATCGGGAATCATGAGCCTCAGTCAAAATTATTCCCCATAACCCATTAACATTAGAAACACACAATCTCCCTTAATACCTCAAATTATCATATCCCCTAATGTTAAAAGCCATAACCTTTTCCCGGCCTACATCATCCTTAATCTGCATAAGTATGGGATCTAAAGACTGCTTCTCCTTTACCTCAGCACTAAAAGGTTATTTAACAACTTCTTGAAAAATCACCCCCACATCCACAAAATCCAAGAGTTAAACCTCTAAATTAGCAAACCTATGAATATCTGATAACACTCAACTTACACGTCAATTTAAGTTCAAGGCGGTAATCTTCAATATATTTACCATACTTTGGAGTTGGGGTCGTATCCATGAGGAACAATGTGAGTGGCAATCAAGTTAGTTCGAAATAATAGATACGAGCTAAATCTAAACCAATGTTACAAGAAGGTAAAAATGGGAGAAATTGGTATCTACACTAATATTTCTTTTTAGGTTTTTCTAATATAAATTTAAGGGTATGAATAATTGGAGTTTTAAAAATTATGCACGGATCATAGGATTATGCATTACTAAGGGAGTGATATGTAGGTGTTAGCAATAAACATCAATTTAGCAAACTACATATGGGTAGGTTTGGTTATGGATTTTGATGCTAGTCTTTCAAAAAAACACCAAACTTTCACTTATTGATTCTTTTGAATACCTAATAGGTGTGTTCAACAATTGGTAACCACAACCTCAATCTAGACATCCCTATTTCTAGGATGATACCAACGGTGTAGTCAATCTCGCATTCACCATAATGTCTAAGATAGTGAGAATTTAGTAAACTACACACACTATTATCTATCATTGCTTCGGTCTCTACATCCCTCTTTCGAGGATGATATGAATTCCTAAACTATACCCAAAACCCTTCTTTTGAAGATGGCTTCAGGTTTTCTAGAGCATGGAGCTTTCACTCATTATATCCATGTGGTTATTCGTGGATTTCACCCATTAACTCCCAAAAAAGTTAGCATAACAATGATAAAACCCATAAACATGAACTACTAAATAGAAGATAATCAATAACAACCCCCACACAATTTAACCCCTATTCACAAATAACCCTATGAGGGAGATCCTTCTTCACATAAGATAAATTAGCATAGATATACCCATATTCTCCATTGAAATGATTTATTGAAGATTAAGAGATTGTTACTTCAAACTTGGCACTCCCACAGATCAATAATGGAAGTGAGCTAATCTTCCACTTAAGAAGTTTCCAATATATTATTCACCCAAAAATTATCCAATATTTTCTTATCCAAAAATGGAGGCCTATCAACTACCAAAGCTAAACCTAAAAATTATTAGGGAAGATGGAATATGATACATGAATCAAGGATTTGGGTATTTTTGGCCAAAATTGGGAGTAGCCACGCACATTTTAGGTTTTACCCCTTTATTGAACTCTTCCACTAAGCCGCGATCACGCCCGTGGCTTTTGCGACCGCGATAGGTTAATGCAACCGCAATATATGGACCCTACTTGACTACCACAATCGTGGTCAGTAGACTACGATCGTGGTAACTGAGGCCCTTCTATTCCAGGTCTTCAGCTGCACTTTCTTTCTCCTATTTTGATTATTTTGAGCTCCATTCCATATCTTTCCATCCCTTTAACTCTATGCCTACAAAGTGTGGATATACGTGCAGTTAATCACAACTATGTCTCATTTATTCATAAAAAACAAGGTAATGTGTATGAATGTTGAGTGTGAGTGAGTTGTAAAATCACCACACATCAAAACCCCCAACTTAAAGCTATTGCTTGCCCTCAAGAAAAACTACCTCTTACCATTAGACACAATTCTTTATGCCCAAACTTCATGCCTTAAATATCCTAATAACTCTAACCTTAGTCACTACCACCAATAGATCATTGCAGATGGGCTAAGCAAATTTCACTAAAACCCTCATAATAAAATGTTATATCCAAGGCTATATAGGACTTCAAAAAGCAACAAAGTGACAAAGAATCAATACTCTAAAAGTGACTCGCTTTTTACCACAACTAAGCTATACTCTATTTTCCTTATTACCGAAAGGTGACAAAATCACCAACCTCAAATTGTTTCGAATGTTAACCTCACAAGAAATAGAATTCCTCATAGTATGCTACAAAATACGCAATAAGGAATTTTAAGTTGATAACATTTCTCCCTCACAAATAAAATCTCCATGCAACAAGTGTCTTGAGAGGGTTGGCTAACGAAGGTCTACAAATATCTGTATCCTCTTAGATTGATTTTCTCATGTCTATTTTCTTATTATTACTCTGACTTGTGCACCCTCACCTCTGAATTTTAGTGGGTAGATGAGGGAACCAGGACATACCTAAGTATCTGCAGTATATTCTTCCATTCCTTCCCTCTTGAATAGCTAAGTGATAATGGAAGGGAAAAGAAGTTGTGTACCTGTATGTGTCTGGAAATACCTCCACCCTGAGAGAATAATCTCGCCCACATTAAGAGGGATGCCATATAGGATGCAAGACACCATTTGAGCTCTCAAATCTATGACAATGGTCATATAGGTGCATATAAATACTCAACTTCATACGATGTTAACCAAAGCCTAGCTCTGCTTTGAAGTCTTTGATCAAAATATCTCTCTTGGAGATGAACCAGGGAACTACTTTTCTAGGATATAAAATGTTGGCCATCCAGGTCCCCGGCTCACATGCACTTTCTTAGAACTGCCCTATGTCAGTATTTGGGAGCCCATACACTGCATTAACCTACTTCGCTCCAAAGTTCACCTGCTTACCCAAAATTATCATTATTGGGTTTGTGAGAGAAACTACGTTGAGGTTTGCGTAAGAATCATACACCCACTGCTTATTTGCATAGAGGGGTTCTAGGGAAAAGCATATCTACTAGTTCAGAGTGAGTCAAGCATGGAATTCTGGGAGCTTCTCCCCACTTTGTCTAAGCTAATACCCTTTCAAGGAGTAGCTTAGTCATGTGATAATCATCGTAGTAGATGTGCTGTCATTGTGCGTCCATGAATAGAGTATTATAAAAATCTCCCATCTTTGAGGCTTAGAACCTATTAACAATGCAACATAGGCCAACATTAGTATTATCATTCCAAAAACATGCTAAATAAAATAGGTAAGCTCATGTGGTAGTGTTATGAAGGTTTTAGGGCCAGTGAGGGATGTGCAGAAATTTTGAAGTCTGCCTGAAACTACCCATAGGTATGGCAATTGTAGAGCGTTAACCACGGCATCTACTGGATACAATGTTTGACAGGTTCTGCACAATGTTTAAAATGCAGATTTAACAAAAAAAAATTCTTAAACTAGGCATAATAACTTTATAAATAAGGAATTTCAAGCCTAGAGTGTGTGATCACAGCCCCGAACTTAAAAAATTGAACATTGAATTCGTAGGGGCATTCTAATCGTACACGCGGTGTACACTTCAATTTAAATTGTTGAAGTCTTACTTTTGGGTACTCAAGACTTCCCCAAATAGCATATACACTAAATACAATAGCTAACCACAGAACAAAGATAATTAAGCAAGAGTTTGGTAATGAAAACATTATTTCAGGTTCTTTTTATGCATTACAATTTCAAAGCATGCATTTATACCAAAATCAAGGTAGTTGAGATAACTTACCAAATTAAATGATTCTATTTGAATGAGATGACACTTGGATATGCAATGAAGTGCCAAAAATTGGAGAGGATTTTAAGAAAAAGTGAGAGAGGGGCTTGGGAAAAATGGGCAGTCAAATGGTCATTTAAACTAATTTGACCACGATCGTGGTCCTAGTCACGCGGTCACGGCCAATAGGCCTCTGTGATATCGGTGGCATGGACCGCGGTCACGGTAACTGATACCAAACAACCAGGTTTCCTGCACTTTTTGTTCAGTCCAACTTGCCAATTTCATATGTTCCCTTCTCAAATTTAGGCAACAATGAAAAGCATAGGGAAATATAAATTAGTGATGCTTTCCCTGATGAATTGATAATGTACATAGAGGGGAATAATACACCATGGGATGCCGACTTTGCCAACTATGTAGTGGGTGGAGTACTTCCCAAAGGATTGAGTTACCATTAAAAGAAACTATTTTTGTTTGACACAAAGCGATATTTTTTGGATGAGTCATTTTGTTTTTAGAATGTGCCGATTGAGTTATTAAGCGGCGTGTCATGGATATTGAAATAAATGATAACTTGGAATCTTTTCTCTTTTTACCTTATGGTGGTCACTATGGAGGAATCCGAACCAGCTCAAAGATTCTCCAATGTGGATTTTATTGGCCTTTAATGCATAGGGATTCCATTGAATGGATTAAATCTTGCTACAAATATCAAATGAATAGGGGTATTTCAAGAAGGCACGAGATGCCCCTCAAGCCTAATCTTGAGGTGGAACTCTTTGATTTTTAGGGAATTGATTTCAGGGGTCCTTTTGTGAGTTTATTTGGGAATAAATATATTTTGGTGGTAGTCGATTATGTCTCCAAATAGGTGGAAGCCATCATACAACCGATTAATAAACGTAAGTGTGTCACTTTACTTCTAAAAAATCATATTTTCACAAGGTTCAGCACTCCTCAAGCCATCATTAGTGATAGCGGCTCGTATTTTTGCAATCGGGTGTTTGGTGATCTTCTTGACAAGTATGGGGTTAAACACAAGGTTTCCACTCCATAACACCCTAAAAAAAGTAGAAAAGTAGAGGTTTAAAATCGAGAAATCAAGGCCATACTTGAAAAGACGTTAAATATAGGCCGCACGAATTAGGCAAGGTAACTTGATGAAGCGCTTTGGGCCTATAGAACCCCTACAAAACCCCAATTAGAATGTATCCCTATCAATTGGTATTTGTGGTAAAATCAGATTTCCCTTTCCCCTAAATACCAAGAAAAGACTACTTTTACTTGCCCATATGTGACTTTTTCATTCAAGAGAATATCGGTCGGACTATGTTACGATCCTGCCACCTTTCACCGATTAATGATGTCAATATTTTAAAACATGGTAGAGGGCACTATAGAGGTTTTCATGGATGACTTTTTGTTTGTTAGGGACTAATTTGAAGATTGTTTGGCCCATTTTGACAACACGCTCCAGATATGTGAGGAGTGCAATCTAGTGTTAAATTTAGAGAAGTGCCATTTTATGTTAGGGGAAGGTATTATTCTCAATCACGAAATCTCAAAGTGGGATATTGAGGTGGATAGAGCATAGATATAGGTGATTGAAAAATTTTCTGCTCTGGTCTCAGTTAAAGGTATCTGAAGCTTCTTGGGTCATGCTGGCTTTTATAGGAGGTTCATCCAGGACTTCTCTAAAATTGCAAATCCACTGTGAAAACTTTTAGAGAATGAGGTGAAATTTTTGTTTGATGATGCATGTCTCAACTCCTTTGAGTACCTCAAGGAGAGGCCAGTCTCGGCTCCTATTATTGTGTCAGCTGATTTATCCTTAAAATTTGAGGTTATGTGTGATGTTATAGGAATGGCCTTAAGAGCTGTCCTAGGCCAAAGATGTGAGAAAATCCTTCCCCTGATCTATTGTGATGGTAAGGAATTAAACCCTACATAGAAGAACTATACAACTACTCCCTAGGATGTACTTGCGATGGTTTTTGCCATTGAGAAATTCTGGTCCTATTTGGTAGGGTCCAAAGTCATCATTTATATATACTATGCAATATTGAGGTATCAAATATAGAAGAAAGATGTAAAATCGAGGTTGATTCATTGGGTCCTCTTATTGTAAGAATTTGATTTTGAGGTGAGAGATAAAAAAAACACTAAAAACCAGGTTGCGGACCACTTATCTCACCTTGAGAAGGAGGCAATTTATAAGTTAGGTAATGAGATTGATATAGATGATACTTTTCCATATTAGCGGATCTTAGCAACATCTAAAGACTTAATCCCCTGGTTATTCAATTTTGCCATCTTTTTAGCAAGTGATTTTGTTCTGAAAGATTTATCACCCGAGAAATGTGAGCAGTTCATGCATGAGGTGAGAAATATTTTTTGGGATGAGCCTTATCTCTTTAAAATTTATGCAGATGTAGTTAATCGGAGATGTATTCTCGAGGTAGGGAGGATGAGAATCTTTGAGGCTTTTCATTCATCGCCAGTTAGGGGTCATCATGGAGATACACACACAACCCATAAAATCCTACAATATGGGTATTATTGGCCAACTATCTACAAGGATGATCATGATTATTCTCAAACCTGTGATTAGTGTCAACGAAAAGGAAATATTTCATAGAGACATGAACTCTCTATGACACCTATCTTGGAGCTGGAGCTGTTTAATGTATCAGGATGGATTTCATGGGTCTATTTGTGAGTTATTTAGGATGAAGTATATTCTGGTAGTGGTTGACTAGGTTTCTAAATGGGTGGAGAAAGTTTCTCTTCCCAATAACTAAGCAGAAGTGTCACTGCATTTTTGAATAAAAATATATTTTCTCAATTTTACACTCCACATGCTATTATTAGTGACCGTTGGTCTCACTTTTGAAATCATATTATTAAGACCTTACTAGAAAAATATGGTATGAAGCATAATGTGGAAACACCTTACAATCTGCAAATGAATGGGAAAGTTAGGGTCTCCAATCAGGAGATTGAGTTCATATTGGAAAAGACGGTGAATGCCAACAGGACTGATGGTCAATAAACTTAGATGATACTTTGTGGGCATACTGAATAAATTTTAAGAACTTCATAGGTGCCTCTCCATATCAGCTAGTGTACAAAAATGCATGCTACTTTCAAGTCGAACTTGAGCATAAAGCACTATAGGCATTAAAAAAGCATAATTTGGAGTGGCATGATGCAGTTAAGTTGAGGATAAGAAAGGAGAATGAGTTGGATGAATTCCTTCTCCAATATTATGGGAGTTCTTCTTTTATAAAGCAGAGATGAAGTTGTATCATGACAAGAAAATCAAGAAAAGAGTGTTAGATCCTGGTCATATGGTCTGGGTATATTAATCGTGACTGCGCTTGCTTCCTAGTAAGTTTAAGAAAATATGGTATGAACCATTCACAATAGTGAGGGTGTTCTCGCATGGTGCTATCGAGCTGAAATATAATGGTGAAGGTCTACTCAAGGTGAATAGACAATGGGTGAAGCACTATATGGGAAACTGTGATGAGGTAAAAGTACGTGATGACATGAACTTTGGTGAAGTGTGAGTAATCAAGGTAACTGCTTAATGTTATGATGTAAAATTAGGAGTTGCATGGGAGGTAATCTATGGACTAGTTGGTAAAGTCTGAGTACCCAACTTATACACATCATGCCACAATTTTAAATCGAGGGCTGAGTAAGAGGTAACCCATGTTTTGTACTTATTACATTATAGGGTAACTTGTGTGTTTAGTGTGCAAGGTTAGAAATTTTAGAAAAAGTACAGAAACTTTTCTGGTTCTCAGGTACCTAAGAGGGACCCTACGAGTCATAGGGACACCCTACGACTTATCATTAGTATTCGTATAGGGTAGGATCCTATACTACTCTTAGGTATAAGTTCTATGGGATCATGATAACTTTCAGAATGAGTTATTGTTAGAGACAACGACTCGTCACCTTGATTCATTATTACAGGAGAACCTAGGTAAGGTACTAGTCTAAACGGAGAGAGTCTATGACTCACCGTGACTCGTCATTGGGTCATACATTACGGAAACAACGGATTGACTCGGTCCAAATCACACAATATAGAAGGGAATTAACCCCCTTTATTGCTCCACCTTCTATTTTGAAACGCGTGTTACTCTCTCCTTTCAAAAACCATTTCAATAGATCTTAAAATACACTCTCAATTCATCCCTCCACATCAAATCAAATCCCAATCTCTATAAATTCGATATTGTTAAGAACAGAGGTACCACCTAAACCTTTTAGAGAACCCAAGCAAAGTATCCATTAGTTTTCAAGTAAGTGTTGTACTATTGTGTGCTGTATTCTAAGATTTATGTGAAATGTTGGTAAATGTACTTGGGTTCTACATTTGATAAGGTGTTAGGGTTAAGGCTATTTGAGAATTGTAGAGAACTTTAAAAAAAATTAAGAGTAGGTTAAATTGGTTCCAAGGAAATAAATGTTGGGAGAAATTAAGAGGGTAAATAAGATGTTACATTCATGGGGAAGTCTGAGTTCCCATTGGGAATTCAAAATAAATAAGAGAACACCTTGAAGAACCTGTGTTACAGTCACTACGTGACTCATAATGATTCATAGGGTGACCTAATGAGTCATTACATGACTCGTATACACTGGCATAATAAGAGACAAGATATGTTTGCTCTTTGGTAACACTGTGACTCACACTATGAGTCATTATCTAACCATACGACTCACAGTATGGACTCATAGTGATAGGGCAAGGAAAGTCATTAGGGATTAGTTTCTTGTTACATTACAAGTGTTGGTGATGAGTTGACTTGTTAGGAGGAATCATAGCTTGACCAATGAATGGTGTCCATCCATACATCTAACCTACGAGCCTTAGGATGACCCATATCCTTTGGAAATGAGTTGTACCATGACTCATAGGGTGTCGAACACTACTACACACTTGTTGTTGTTAATTGATTTTTGTTACTTTTCGTAAGATTAACTAATGTGTGTGTCTTAATAGTTACAAATGTCATCCAAGGCTGATTACACCAACCAAACACCAAAGAAGCAAGCCCAACCCTCTACTCGACATCTAAGGGATGACACCACAAATGATAAGTCAAGTGGCTTAGTCAAATAATATCTACTTGTGGATGCAGTGGAACTAAGGAAGAGTTTACATGAGGTACTAAGGGTTCCCACCCAGTCCAATCGCTTCAACAAGCTAGGCCCCGAATGGATAACCCTAGTTAGTCGACACCCCACTCCCCTCCCCAATATTAAGAGAGAGGGTTATTCGAGTATGGTTCTAAGGATGATGATGATAAGGCTGAGGATGCATCAAAAAATATGTCTAAAAATAAATAGTCTAAGAACTTTAGCTAGGAAAATGATGAGGAAAATAAGAAGGAGGAGGAGGATGAGTCTAGTTATATCCCAGTTAAGATAACTCCTCCCCCACCTGATGATCCACTACAAATTTCACTTGCCTAGTGTCCAACATTAATATATTGGGGTACCCCGAGACACAGGAATTATAAAACAGAGATAGTGTTGTCACTCATGCCACCCAGATGTCGAAGAGAGGGTTCTACTTGGAACCTAAAATAAACACAATGGGCATGTATGAGATGCCAGAGTTTGAGGCTCGGTTTTGATAGTACCATTTTGAGTGGATGACTAGGGCTCCAGGATAATACAACCCAAAATTGGTCTAGGAATTTTATGTCGCTTGCCAAATAAAGCTAAAGTAAGTTTATTAATAGGGGATGTTGTGAAAGGGTTGTGTTCCCTTGTTTACAATTTTTATCATACGTGTTTGGGTGAACATATCTACCTAGATGATTTCCATATTCCTTCATGGACCAAATTTCAAGCTATCATCCAACACTACTGATATTGATCACTACATGGATAAAATACGAAAAGTAAAAACCAAATAAATTGTGTCAGAGGATAAGCTCACCCATTTTAAGTGGATGTATTACATTATTGATATAGCATAATAATAGGAAATTTGGGTGGTTGGACCTTCGACACAAATCATGAAGAGCTCATTGAATTTTGTGTCAAAGGCTTGGTGGATGATGGCCTGTCATCATTTAAGTCCCACAAAGGGGGACATTGTGCTGAGTGAGAATCGAGTTTCCATTATTGCGGGCATCATGGAGGGATAAAAAATTGATGTGCCCTCGAGCACTAATCACGGATACCACCTTAGCTTTCCTCTTTCTATTGATCCAGATTTGTTTGGATGATGGGGTGCCAAAGATCCCAGATGTGGACTAGTTCTAGACGGTCTAGAGGACTACAAATTTAAGGTTGATAAAATACTATATAAAACCCATCTCAAATACTAAGGTGGGAGCTACACTACTTCAGGTAGACTTTCGTGCTGGGGAAGATGCATGTTGATACTCCAAGGTTTGCCGATCTTACTGATGCCCCCGCAGATACTTCCTACTCTAAGCCTCAAGCCTCTATAAATATTGTTAGATATTCTCAAGTCGTGACTTTTCCTCCTACTGTGAGGCTATTACATCCAGGATAGCTCCCGCTGGCTATGCTCTAGTCCCACAAACATTCCTAACTGACGTGCTAAATAAATTGGGCATACTTGAGTGTAGGGTGATAAACATTGAACAAAGATTGCAACTATGGGTAAAGAACGAGATCAAAAGTGATATTTAGGTTATGTAGACCCATTTTGATGGGTTTGAGAAACAAATTAGCCATATATTGGTGGTCATTCATGCCCCAGATCTGGAGAGTGTGTAAGAGGAGTTGGTAGGAATCTAGACTATGATAAAGGATATGCATTCGAGGCCATTCCATATTTTTGGTCATTGAGGAGATACCTGTTGAGGAAGTGCTAGATATTTTAGGAATGAATGGGAAAGAAAAGGTTGCTGAGAAAGAAAGTTGTAAAAGACTAAGGAATAATAGAAAGAGAAGAAAGGAGAAGCATGCTATGGAAGCGGATAGGGCGTCTAGTATACAGACTACACAATACCATCAAACAAAGTTCCATGAGATGAAGGTAGGAGCTGGTAGCTTCCAAGTGGTTAACATGACATCTACAACTATAGTAGAGTTGAGTGGGTGTACCATACTGACTCCCCTAAGCCAGACACCATTAAACTTACCAACTACTATCAGTGCCACAACTGATGTGACCATCTCGGCTACTGCTGGGACTATGACTGATGAGAGTGGGTCCTATTTTGGCATCCAACCTAGTGGGACTTCGTGATCTGGTTTCTAGTTTACCTAGGTATATTTTTATTCCCTATTATTACTTTTTAGATACACTAGGGATAGTGCATAATATTTAGTTGCGGGTGGGGCTATACATAATTGTCGAGGGTTTTCTTTGTTAGGTATTTTTTCCCCCCGTCCATGCTATCATAGTAGAATCGGTATGTTTGGGACGTATTGTGTTTTATTTTTTGTTGTTTTTTTACTAGGGTAAATATATGTACCTAAGAGTAGTTATCATATTTTGTTTTTGATTTTAAGTGTTTTTGAGTAAAATGAAGGGATATCCATTTTTCGCAATAGCACTTAAACTCAAAAAAAAAATATGTTAACGTCACTTAGGTGATTATTTGTCTCCTAGTTAAACAAAAACAACACAAAATAGTATGAAACAAAATATAATACGTCCTAGAAATGCCTGTTCTAATAGGATAGCATGGCCGATGAGAAAATAAGCATGACAACAAACACACTTGGTGGAATGTGCGTATATATTTTAAATTTTGTGATGTGCTTATATGTGTAACCGTTGTGAATCTTGTTGTGACCTTATAGATTAGGGGCATAATAATCCTAGGTAGCATTTGTATAAAACAGATAGCTAGTAGTTTGTGATGTAACCCTGTTCCATGTGTGTGATATTCTTACTTAGCTCTTATTGTGTATTGAATCCAAAACTTGCCTGGTTAGTTTTGCCTAGATTTTAGGATAGTCGGTTAGGAAAGAATCAAAGAGAGTTCTTGAAATGAGTCAAATTTTATCCTAATACCTTTGAAATGATAATTAACATCCCTTTATTCTTGTGTTGATCCTATACAGGACTATTTTCTTGCTTTCACCTTTCACCTTCTGATGTTGGGTGAATTTATTCATTTTAGCATTGCTATTCTAGCCTTTTTAGCCTTGTTTTGAGGATGATTCATGTTCTTAATGTGGTGATAATGATATAAATGTGCATCTAAGTGTCCATGTATGTATTTACAATGTTTAATAGTGTTTGCACTTAAATTTTGATTCAAATTGATCATGTAGAAGTCAACTGAGAAAACTAGTCTGACTATCATGAGTTAGGTGTTTGTCTAGTCTATCGTATTTGTTTCTAACGTGTTTAATGAGTTCCTAAGGTTGTTATTATGTATTTATATGTGAAAAAACTTGTTAATGTTCAAGGGTCAATTTGATCACGACAAGAGTCAAAATAATAAGTTAGAAATCAAAGTGAATGAAGCCTAGGCTTAGCTCGTGTTTCTAGTTCTCCGTCTTGGATGGTGTGTTATTTTAAGCTCTAAATATTTGTGTTTAATACAATATGATGATTTTTTTAATATATTATTATTACATATAAAGGATTTACAATCTTCAAACCAAATGGAAACAACTCAAAAAGGTTGGGAATTGATCACGGATGAACAAAATACAACATGATGCAAATTTGGACACCTGAAATGTATTGAGAGGGTGAGGGAGAGTGATAAGGTATCTATACACATGATTGAAATCAACAGACTCAGAAGGGACCCAAAACAGAGTGTACATGCGATATCCATGTGTTGCATGCTCCATTCCTATGTAATACAACGTGAGACACATGATCTATTCCACCCCTGGGCATTTCAATCCAATTCAATTCAAACACGACTTGGGTTTATCCTATTGATTTAAATACAACTTTATAAATGTTTTTAATTTCTTTTTGACATCTTGTACTAGTTGTGGGGTTGCTCAACACTTCTTTTAGGATTTATATCTCTATACTTTAGTTTCTTACATGGATTGGACTAGCCTTCTTAGCCTTGTTTTGAGGATGATTCTTGTTCTTAATGTGGTGATAATGATATAAATGTGCATATAGGTGTCCATGTATATGTTTACAATTTTTAATAGTGTTTCCACATAATTTTTGATTCAAATTGATCATTTAGAAGTCAACCGAGAAAACTAGTGTAACTAGCTTGAGCTAGGTGTTTGCCTTGTCTATTGTATTTTTTTCTTACATGTTTAATGTGTTCTTAAGGTTTTTATGGTGTATTTATATGTGAAAAAACTTGTTGTTAATGTTAAAGGGTCAATTGTATCAAGACAAGAGTCAAAACAATTAGTTAGAAATCAAAGTGAATGAAGCCTATGCTTAGCTCGTGTTTCTAGTTTTTCGTCTTGGATGTTTTGGTATTTTGAGCTCTAAATTGTCATGTTTAATGCTATATTATTCTTCTTGAATGGATTATGATGATATATAAAGGATTTTCAAACTTCAAACCAAGTGGAAACAACTCAAAAAGGCTTGGAATGGACACAGAAGTACAAAACACATTTTGATGCAAATTTTGACACTTGAAATGTATTGGGAGACTGAGGGAGCGTGAGAAGGGATATTGGCACGTGCGACACATTAATAGACTCAGAAGTGACCCAAAACAGTGTGTATGTGCAATATGCATCCGTCGTATGCTCCATTCCTATGAAATATAGCGTGCGACGCATGGTCTATTCCACCCATGGGAATTTTACTCCAATTCCATTCCAACATGTCTTGGGTTTACCCTATTGCTATAAATACAACCTTGTAACGTTTTCAATCACTTTTGGACGTATTGGACTAGTTTTGGCACTGATAAACACTTTTTTTGGGTTTATATCTCTTTACTTTAATTTCTTTCATGGTTTGTATCATCAATCCAAGGGATTGGATGATGAATAATCCCATTAAAGGCTAAAACTCCCTATCTGGGGTTAAGGCTACGATCATGATTACTTTTGTTTTGAATTAAGTTTGTTGATTTTCTTATCATTATTGTTTGTTTGTTTATTCTAGTTTTAATTATTTTAAGGATTAACTACCCTTAGAATACATCAATTGTAAACCTTATGATCTCGGGAGAGGGAATAAAGACATAGAACATTGGAATAAGCAGAGTATGGTTAGTATTTCTTTATGAAATAAAGAATTCAAATTAGTATCTAGGATAGGGATGTACTTAGATGCCTTACTTGACTCATATGTAGGATGAAATTTGTAAAGAACTTAAGTGAACTATTACATCCCCGCTCAATGATGTAGTTATAAGGTTCAACTTAGGTAAATGATTAGAGGTTGGGAAACCCTGCTCATGCAATTAACCCTATGAATCAACAACCAAGATAAGCAATTTAATGAATGAATTTCAATAACATAGTATGATTATTCATAAGCCTTAACCCTGGGCTTCTATCCATTTATTGTCCTATGTGATTACTTTTACGCATTAGTTTTGTTTATTTTTAGTTTACAATTCTAAAATTCTATTATTTACTTTTTATCAATTGTTGAACTAGAATAGGATAGTAGGAAAACACAAGTCCCTGAGAGATTGATACTTGGTCTTTCTTGAATCCACTTTATTACTTGATAAGACCACGTACACTTGCGTATGTGCTTGGGAGCTGCCACCTTCCTAGTTTAATTCCAATGAACCTTTATTGGTCCTAGTCCTCCTTGGACACTGTTCACCTCAATTTAGGAAAATTGCCTAAGTTGAGGGTAGCTATCATATGGATGTGTAATTAGAATTGGGTATGAAGGAGGGCATAAAAAAGAGAAAAGAAAGTAGGGTTGGGTATGGTATAAGATGATGAAGAAAAAGAAAAATAAAGGAATAATTTGAAAAAAAAAAGAATGAATAAAAGAAACCATACCTAACCTGAATAAGTAATAAAAAAAAAGAAAAAAAAAGAGAGAAATAAGGGAAAAGTTGTTGAGAAAAGGACCCCAAATGTAATTATAGTGACAAGGGGGCTGTTACTAAAAAATCCAAAATGTACCATACCATCCCCCAAATATACGTTACAAGTTGAATAAAGTCCTATAGTGATCCTAGTCCGACTTTCTAAAAAAACTAAGGTAAATAAAATAAGGTCAAGCGTATGGTATTCTATGCACATCGTGTGGAACTTAATGTGTGAGTGTAAGTGTCTCATGATCATCCCGCATTGACATTCATAATTGTATTATGAGAGTGGGACTTCTTTGATTGTGAGGGCACACGGTTTGTGTTGCTTGCTGCTTATCTATTTGGGTACTACAGTTTGTACATGTTCTTGAATTCTTATTTCTAATGTAATGTCGTATCTTGAGTACCTTGTATCACATGGTTGGTCAGCACAGATCCACACAGTTAGTTCAGGAAAGTCAAAAGTAGGAGAGGATGATGTTTTTGAGCTGAAATTGAGATTGACCATCGTAGGTACCTTAGGTTAATCTTTGTTAAGCTGTTTTAATGTTATTGGTTCCTAATTACATGCAAACATTCTAAGATGAGGATGTTGACGTGCCATGGTTTCATGGAAGTTTCGATGATTAAAATCATGAAAAAATGCAAATACTTAGACTATTTTGTTAGATATGATGTGTGTTTTTGTGTATGTTGTAGGAAAAATAGGTTGGAATTAAAGTGGACGAAAATAAGAATAAAAAGCTTCAAAAAATGAAGTTAATGCCTATACTACGAGTCAGCGGGTGACTATATGACTCGTAGCCCAAGTCATCGTGAGAAAGTGAGAGTTACTAAGTCAAAAGTAAAATTGAGGTTGAATTCATAGGATGAATTTGTTATTAGCATAATTGGCCAAGGTTCTAAAATGATAAAAGTTGTAGCCCCCAAGGAAATGATAGGTGTCCACGAGTCATAAGGTCAGGTCATGACTTGTTGGGAGGAATCGTTCTGATATTAGTGAGAAAAGTCTTGAAAGGTGAAAATTTATTAGAGTGATAACGAGTCAGCTAATGACTCATAGGTTTTCATGATGAGCCATCATCATTTAGTTAGATGAGAACAATAGACACTGACAACGATTTATAGTCAGTTCGGATGACTCGAATCCTGAGGTGTAGCCACTACTGAACTTTTTTCTTTTATATTGGTTAGGTTTTCTATGTTGTTTTGAGACACTATAAATACTCCTTGGATAATTTTGTTATAGTTTACACACTCAATATATTCACAAACATATATTTGATTCTAAGATTAACTTTCGATCTTGGAATCTTTTTGTTCTTAGTTTTTAGTTGATTATTAGTATGAGACTATGGGTTTTATTCTTCCATTGTTATGAGATTATGTTTGTTCTTTCTTTTATGAACTACATGGAGTTTATTTCAACTATGAGCAGCTAAATCACTTAGCTAGGTTTGGGGAACCCTAGAAGAAAAATGAAGTAGGGGAAGTGTAAGGTTCTTCTAGATCATTGTTTATGCATGCATTGTGATCTTCTTCAGATTGTTTTTTTCGTTAACTACTACAAAATTAGAGGACTTGCCTATATTCGAGGTCACCTTTACAAGAGATATTGATATTTGAAAAAAAGATTACAATAGTTATTCGAGTCTACCAACCCTCATCTAATTAACTTAACACTCACAAGGTAAGAGTTAAACTAGGATCGAAGACAAGGATTTGAATGGTGACACTCTGAGAATCACAAGGTGAAGGCTGAAATTTACCAAGGAATTCACAAGATATTGGTGATACCTATCTTGTCAGGTTCTGCATGTGTGGCATTGAGATATTTAGATTGGGAACTATAAAGCAACAGAGTTAGGAAGCTAGGGAGAACACATTCCTAGTGTTCATGTTATATTTATTACAACCGAAAGCAATTAAGACTTGCTACTATTTCCTGTTTACTACAAACTCCCCTTATTTATTTTTTTGCACTTTCAACTACTTCAAAAAGTTTATGAGACTGATTCGACCTATTTCCAGTAGGTTAGAGACAAACCTATTTAGGTTACTATAATTTGACAACCAACGCATTGTATTATCTTGGAGGGTATAGCTTGGGTGACATCAGTGGATGAGATACTATGGTAATTTTTAAGGATTCTCACTTTTCTCTTATGGGTGAATCTTATGTTCATTTTAAAGATTCTAGAGAATTTCTTTATCAAACTAACTTTCTAAAAGATATTGAGATATTGACCTGGGAATCATATCTATTAGGGCCCAACTTCTCAGGTCATGATGGCACCTACCATAACCCACCTGTAGGCAAGCCAACCTGTAGTTTGGAATGGCTAGAAATGGAATACTCAATAATGTAAGGAAAAGAATGTGGAATATATGAAATAAAGATCAATATACAGAAGAATCCAATAAACTGGTGGTATCAGTACAAGAGCTTCTACTATAAAAAAAAGCACAAAAGTGAAATATCAAGAGAAATACAATGATACAACTTATCTACGAATACACCTTAGAGACTAGTCTAATACATAAGAGATAGATAAGTAATACTTCGAACATCAGGGTCTCACTCTATGTCTCTAAACAATAACTGCTTCAAATGATGCATACATCAATGACAATAACCCGTACTATGATCTGCAGGATGCAGCAGTGTAGTAGGAGTACCAAATGAATGGTACTTAGTAGGCCACTGCCAACTGAGCTCCAAGGATAAATAAGATATATACAACATATAAATAGAATGGAAACTACACACAAGAGTCAAAAAATCATATGACAATTCAATGAGATAATATGGAATAACTATCCTATTCATGTCCAAGAGTCTAACCTAATAAAACTAAGGAAGTATCAGGGTGGACTATCCTATTCTAGCTACATTCAATATATGTTAACGTTATATCATATATCCTAGGTCAATATAAAAATAAAGAGCAAAAGAAAAATATATATAGTAATATACAAGACGAAGAGATGACTATACAACATGAACAACGAAGAAAGGGATATATGATAGTATCATAACTTCATATAGCTATATATGTATATATAGGTATATATACATATAAACACGAGGTCATCTCAAAGCATAACCTATATCATCATATTCTCATATTGAGACCCCATTATAATAGAATAAATATTTAAATAGTATCATACTTAGGGTTTCTAATCAACATGGCTAGACATGAAATAATCATGAATAATAATGAAATCATAAGAGAGGAGAGGCCGAAGACATACCTAAAATTCCGATACCGGATCAAAGACCAATCTGTCATTAGCTAGCCATAATAATGATCATATCAATGATAACAAATATATTAATAAAAACGTGAATAACCGGCCCCTCTAGACAACCAAATACCTAGTCGAGCCTATGCGTACCCCCACTACCCCCGACTCAGAAGGTCCAATCAACATACAACAACACAAGTCTTATTCTTCATCCATATCGATGCAACTTTTCCATACCGGTGGATAAACATAGCTGCATACTTGTGATGGGAAATGCACATGCAGGAATAAATGCAAAGTACACAATCAATATCACAAATCATCATAACTGTCCTCATCAGGACCATCATTATCATAATCAACCTCTGACATTACTGGGTATTAATATATCATCAATATATCCTCCGTCCTTGCCGGTTATCAACATCATCACAACAGTATCCTCAGATCTTGTTGGGTATCAATATAATCATAATAGTATCCTCCAACTTTGCTGAGTATCAATATCATCACAATAGTATCCTCCATCCTTGTTGGGTATCAATATCATTATAATAGTATCCTTCGGCCTTACCAGGTATTAATATCATCATAATAATATCTGAAGGCCTTGCCGGGTATTAATATCATCATAATAGTATCCTCCAGCCTTGTCGAGTATCTATATCATCATAATAGTATCCTCTGGTCTTGCCAGGTATCAACATCATCACAATTAACATTACCGAATAAGATACACTAAAATATTCATAAATATACACATATCACCAAAAAATATCTATCTAGTCAATACTTCTCAACTACTCGTTATTAGTTAACCAACACTTATTATAATAGAATCACTAGTTTACTAGTCATTACAAAACCTCTAGTTATTAGCCTAAACATTATCCTTCACATAATCCTTACTCATGGGATAACAAGAAACCACTATTTATTAATTAGCCAACATATATCATCTAGTCAAGGTTCATCATTAGACAAAAATCAACATTTACCCACCATTCATTATTTTAAACTAATCATCCTATATCAGTTAATAATTACTAGACAACACCTTACAACTTTTTACCTAGCCATCTTTTATTAACTGACACCATTCATTAACTAACTATCGTTAGCTACCATGTTTCAACTAAGCAAGATTCATTAACTAATACATTAGATTCCTAGCCATCAAGTGCTATAGTACCCTAATAGACAACTAGTTACCATCTAGCTCAACCGTCTAACAAGAAGAGTAGTCATAAGATCACATTTGAGCTATAATCACATTATTTATAGTGTTAAATAATCAGGAATGTACCAAATCTATGCATGCCATACCAGTATTCAATCAATGGAATAATAAGAATCATATTGCATCTTCCTTTGTTCCATATCGGAGAGATGTGTATACAAACATATACATATTCATATTCATAAACTATAATCACATCATTTATAATGAGAAACAATTCTTGGCTATTCAATAAATATCATAACACGTTCCTTGGCCCATTAATTTATCCTAAACAATCACAACATCATAATTATGCCTTAGACCAATACAAATATCCGAGACTCATATGAATAATCATATTTATAAGCCATAGCATATTTCTAATCATCTCATATATCGGAGGCATCTTTCATATAGGAGACATAATATCAATAAACATATAATCTTCTCTTACACAAGAAGTATCTTACATCTAGGAGGCATAATATAGATAGACATGTAATCATCTCTCACACAAGAGGCATCTCACATCTAGATGGAATAATATATATATAAATGTAATCATCTATAAGATATCTTATATCAATTGGTCATACATCATGATTACGAGGAATATCACTTCTCTAGGCCAACTTACATATCTATGAGGAACATTGTCTCTATAGTCATGGCTAAAGAAAATTGCAACTCTATAGGCCAATCATCAAGTCTAAGAGAAATTAGCATCTCGACAGGCCAATCATCAAGTCTAAGAGAAAATAGCATCTCTATAGGCCAATCAGAAAATATAAGAGGAAATAGCATCTATATATGCCAGTAATCAAGTTTAAGAGGAAATAGCATCTCTATAGACCAATCATTAAGTCGAAGAGGAAATAGCATCTCTATAGGACAATCATCATGTCTAAGAGGAATAAAAATTTCTATAGGACAATCATCAAGTATAATAAGAAATAACAAATCTATAGGACACATAACATATCTAGGAGGAATATCATCTCTAAATGCCAAATATCACTTCCACAAGGAGTATCATAATCATAACTCAAAAGCCACAATCTGGGAACATCAATAAAAGTTACCAAGTTGCAAAGAAACCTTATTCTAAGGTTTACTAGCCTCATCTATGTATAACATCCACACTAAGTCCACAAGACTTAACACAAGCTTAGGCCTAAGTGTGTTGAACGATCATACTTCTAACCTACAATTTTCATAATTAGGCATACTATGCCTAAAACCAGGCTAAGGTATCTAGTTCATCTTCTAGATGTCCAGTAACATATTTTCAAGATTAAGATAGTAACTTCGACTAGAAATAAGGGTACTCCAGTCAACTTTACCCAACTTATGATTTCAAGACTACTACACTAGCCAAATAAGGCAAAATATACAAATCATGCTTCAAAATCTAAAACCATATTCCAAACATAGAATTATATCATATCCATACTATAACTAATATAAACTAAAGAGGGAAGGTAATAGGATACAAAAGTGTTATAAACATGCCATCTTATGGGTCCAAAACCCATATCTAATCCCCAAACATCAATATATCAAGGACAAGTTATCCTACTCATAATCAAGACTAACATTCATAGTCACACACATCATATATCACACATCATCTATAAAGAAATATAGACAGAAGCCTACCTCAATGAAAAATTCCAAAAACTCACTTCATACACCACATGCTCATCTTCACTTTACAATCCTCAAAATTCCATCACACTATCAAAACTATAATTTACTCATCAATACGAGTCTAATGATACCCACATTGAACTATTGTGCTTTGGGTCCAAAAACAATACCAAAACCTCTAGTGGGTCCCACATATAAAAAGTGAGTTTCTAAGAATAACTCAATGTTCACACATGAACGAGAAATCATAACCCTCAAAAAATGGGTGAAAACTAAGCATACATTGGACTTAAATCAAGCCCCAAGCTAAATTTGAATTTGGGTCAAGACTATGAGATTCAAACATGAATTAAAGAAATTATTACCTTAATCTTGAAGATAATCATGATACAAAATCATAATTAAGCTCTCAAGTCACCCCCCATGACCAATTTTGAGTTATTACACTTATTTTGGGATTTCTAGGTCTAAATGGTGAAGGGAAAATGCGCCAAATGTATTTTGGGGCCTTTATATAGCCCATATAGGTAGTCATATGTCACAATCCTGGTCCTATATCCCGTGATCGCACTACTCGGGATCGCTCACTCTTGGCCACGATCGCGGTTGAACTAGATGACATCAAACTCAAAAATAAGTTTCGTACTCTCTGAACTCATCTAAAATCCAAAGAACATGATCCAATAGTGAATTTTGAGTGGAAACCATATTTAAAAGCCATTGGAATTATAAAAACTTTCATCGGAAATAGTTTAGGCAAAAAGTGGGGCCCACACCTCTAGTTTCATCATTTTTCATAAAATTTGCTCAATTGTCCAAAAAAAGTCTAGGAGCTTTGGTACATTAACCAAAGGTCTCCCTAGACTAAAATTAATGTTCCGGATGTGATGAAAAAGTTGGATTTTCAATTCGAGGTTGTTTCAATCAAATGTTAGTCCCACACCCATTCTTTCTAAGGCTTTTGGGTAATGAAAGGCTAGGGTTTCATCTAAAGGATTGATTTGGGGCTTGTATTGGTGATTTATCTCCAGCATCTTCTTGGTTTCAGGTGTGTTCTCATACCTCATTGTTATTTCCAACTAAAGTCATGGTTTTATACAATATTTTCATGGTTTGATTATTGTATAGTTTTGGATTTTCAAATATAATATGGGGGTTTTGATTATAAAATCTTGGTGATAGTTTTCCCATACTTTAATTACACTTTTATATGATTTAATGATGGTTTTGGATAATTTGTTGCATAGGAATGGTTATTTGGTAATTGTCTTTGGTTTTGAAAATATATGTTTGATAAAATACCTATGCGAAGGTTTTTACTACATTGTTGGATTTTAATAGAACTTATGAATTGTTTAAACTTGGTAATATAGCCCTAAATGGTTAAATGGTTTGGTCGTCATGGTTATGGTTAATTGAATAACTTGTCGGGTACATGGGACTCCCCCAAGCAAACATATTAATGGAACACTTATGGGGTACATGGGAATTCCCCAAGTTACCTTGGTAAATGGATACACAAGAATCCCTTGGCCTCTTAAGATTTTGATAAGGACAATACTTGCAAATTATCATCGGTATAATGATACCACTATGTATAGCCTCAGTTAACAACAATGGTTTCATTGGTTGGAAATAGTTTTAATTGGGAAATAATGGCAGGGTGTGATAAGTAATAGTAAAGGTGGGAGTTTAATGAACGAACACTGGAAACTCATGTTTGTTGACATGAGAGGTAGGTCATGAAGACCCTTTTTTGATACTATAAGGCATGTGGTAATCCTCTAAGTAGATTGTACTGGAAACTCATGTTTGCTGACATGAGAGGTAGGTCATGAAGACCCTTTTATGATACTATAAGGTATGTGGTAATCCTCTAAGTAGATTGTACATATATATCTTAGAGGGTGAAGAAACTTGGGAATCCCTTACTTTGATGGTATCTCTGGTTCATGCAACTATATACATCAGGGCCCATTTAGGGAGTTACAATGGACCCATATATCCCGTGGGTGGTTAAGGATGGTTAAGCTACATATACACAGGTTAATGGTTTTAAATGCATGCTAAACCCAATTTTCTTTCCCGGTATGGTTATATATATATGTACAGTTTGTATGTATATGAGTGGTCTACTTGGTTTTACTTATTGGAATTATTTTATCCATATTTTGAGTTTATGCTAGCATTCATGAGCTAACCCATCTTTAGGCGACTGTATCCCCACACAATATAGGAGCCGACCATTTTACTCTTCCTGCTTAGCTATCAGACATTTGAGATCAACTACTAGATTTAAGTGATGAATTTCCATCTTTATGGAAGGATCCATTTCATTGATTTTATTTCATACTTTGATTATATTTTGGATATCAATTTTGGCTACGGTTGAGGGATAAACCACCTGGATTTTGGTATTCTTTTGGTTAGAGGATTTTATGGATCTACTATGGATTGGTATGGGAGGGATCGGTATTTGTGTTATCCTTAGTATTGGTATTTGTATTGGGGATGACACCGGTTGATGATATTGTTGGTTTTTCCATCCTTTTATTCTATGTTATGGAACTTAGTTTGGTTATTATTTGGTTGATAGGTTTATAGTTTGGTTTGGTTATCAATGTGGTTTTTGGTGGTTGGACTCTATTGGGTCGGTCTCGGATATATACAATTACACTATCTTGTTATATGCTCAAAATTCAGCCAACTCAGGGCAGGCTGTTGGAGGTTGGGTTAGGTATGGGGGTGGTCTTCGATCCTGATCGGACTTGGGATACCCGTTAATACATGGCCTCGAGTTGGGTCATGTTAAGTTTCTATTAGAGTTTTAGGTTCATGGTCAATTGGGAGTCCACAAAGTCGTGTTTATTAAGGTCTCTTTTAGGGATGTTTAGCGTACTACACTCATAATAGAGAGGCTACAGGACATTTATGATTGTTTCACATTCTTTGTATTCTATTTTTAAGCTTAGAGTCTAAGTCCTGGAATTTTCTCTAATCCTTGTTTTTTCTCAGATCATGCCTCATTGATCTGGAACACAAGGAAATCCTTCTGTCCCATCTAGGGATGATGTTAATGGAATGAGCCCTACACTTGGAGTTTGCACTCAATCTCAAGGTCCTATCCATGATTGTTTTGGAGTTCCTCTAGATTCTACTAGTCCTGCTCTAGGTGAGGTGACTTATGAATAATTTCGTCAGTCAATTCATACTATTGCTTAGTTGGTTGATGCTCAGGTTGAGCGGGATGCATCTAGTATTCTATCTGCTAAGGACACAAGGGTTGTCCAGTTCATAAAGTTGAATCCTACTACTTTTACTGGTGTTAAGGTAGAGAAGGATCCTCAGGGTTTATTGGATAAAATAGAGGAGATATTTAGAGTGATGCAAGCCACTAATATGGAAGGGGTGAGTTTTACAGCTTATCAGTTCAAGGATGTTGTGTAATAATGGTACAAGGAGTTGGATAGGGATAGAGTTGATATGGAGGATCTATCTTTGTAGGATGCCTTTTCTAATGCCTTCTTGGATTGATTCTTTCCTTAGAAGTTGAGATAAGCAAAGATGGAGGATTTTTTGAATCTTAGGTAGGGAAAAATATCTATCAAGGAGTACGCCTTGAAATTTCATCAACTTTCCAGGTGTTCTCTATATTTAGTGTCTAATATGAGGGTAAGCATGAGAAACTTTACTTTTGAACTATCTCGAGATTTGATCCTTGAAAGAAAGACTACTTTACTAATTAAAGATATAGATATTTAGAGGTTTGTCATCCATATGTAGAAGTTGAAGAATGAAAAGAGGACACATGCAGAGTTTTGGAAAAGACAAGGTAAGAGGAGCATATTTTATAAGCAAGGTGGTGCTCAGCAATAGGGTAGTCGGGATGGTGGTAAATGGCCATATAAGAAGTTGGGGAGTTTTGGATCCTTCTCTGCTCTTAGTGCTCCTTACCCAAAGCAGTTAGGTGACCGGAGTCAGTAGGGTTGTGATAATTCAAGGCATAAGATGCCAAATCTTAGGTGAGTGGGGCACAATTGGCTTTTATGTGTCCTCTTTTCCGGTTCTATGTAGTCTTCATCGGGGCTTTAGTGATGAACAAATGTATATTGTTTTAATGTGACCATCCTGACCATATGCTTAAAAACTGTCCAATTAATAAGGGTGCTTCGGGAGTGGTCAAGGCTCCGATTGCTTCATCTTCAAATCATGTACCTAGTGGTGTTGCTTTGGCGTCTTCTCTTGTTTCTTGCACCGTTACATATTGGAATAGGTTGTATGCTCTTGCATCTCAATAAGAATTTGAGGCATCACCTGATATCATTACTGGTATGTTATAACTCTTTTCTCATGATATATAGTGTCTGCTTGATCCGGGGTACACTCTTTCCTATGTGACCCCATATATGGCTGTGTGTTTTGCTTTTGATCCTGAGGTTGTTTTAGATCCTTTTTTTATTTCTACCCTAGTAGGTGACTTGGTTATTGTTAAAAGAGTCTATAAGGGGTGTGTGGTATCTGTTGGTAGAAAAATGACCTTGGTAGATCTATCTGAGCTGGATATGGTAGATTTTGATGTTATTCAAGAGATGGATTGGTTAAACTCTTTTTACGTATCCTTAGATTGTCGGACCCATAAGGTTGTCTTTAGGTTCCTTGGTGAACCAGTTATAGAGTGGGAGGGTGGTTCTCTGGCTCCTATAGGGTAGGTTTATTTCTTATCTTAGAGCTCAGAGATTAATATCCAAAGGGTGTTTTTATCACTTGGTCCGGGTGAAAAATTCTAACTTAGAGGGTCCTTCTTTTTACTTGGTTCCAGTGGTAAATCAGATTCTTAAGTTTTTTCCAAATGATATTCCTGGTCTTTCTCTGAATAGGGAAATTTAGTTTGGTGTTCATTTGGTTCCAAAAACTCGACCAATATTTATTTCTCCCTATAGAATGGCTCTGGTTGAGTTGAGTGAACTAAAGGAGCAACTTAAAGATCATTAGGATAAGGGGTGTATTCATCCTAGTGTTTCCCTGTGGGGTGAACCAGTGTTATTCATACGCAAAAAAGATGGTTACCTTTGGATGTATATTGACTATCGATAATTGAATAAGATAACGATCAAGAACAAGTATCCTCTTCCAAGTATAGATGACTTGTTTGATTAGTTTCAAGGTACCAAGTTCTTTTCTAAGATAGATCTTCAGTCTGGGTAACATCAGCTAAACTTTAGGGAGGAGGATATTTCTAAGATAGCTTTTTGTACTCGGTATGGGCACTTTGAGTTCTTGGTTATTTCATTTGGCTTGACTAATGACTTGACAAAATTTATGGATTTAAAGAATATGGTTTTCAGGCAGTTCTTGGATCTTTTTGTCATTGTGTTCATTGATGACATCTTGGTGTATTCGAAAAGTGAGGTAGATCATACCAATCACCTTCATGTGGTGTTACAAACCTAGAAGGAACAATATTTACGTGCCAAGTTCTCCAAGTGTGAGTTCTGGTTGAATGTTGTAACTTTCTTTGGTCATATTATTTCTAGTGAGGGGATCAAGGTGGATTCTCAAAAGGTGGTTGTGGTTAAAAAGTGGCCTAGACCCTTGACTCCAACCGACATTCGGAGCTTCTCGTGTTTGGCAGGGTTTTATAGGTAGTTTGTGGAAAGACTTTCTTCGATAGCTGCTCCTTGACCAAGTTAACTAAGAAGAAGGAAAAATTTTCTTGGTCTGAAGCATGTGAAGGGAGTTTTTAGAGGATTAAGCATAGGCTAATTTCGGCTCTGGTTTTGACATTGCCTGATGGTTTTGAAGGTAATGAGGGGGTTTCGGTTTATTATGATAAATCTAGGGTGAGACTTAGTTGTGTTTGGATGTAGCATAGGAATGTGATTGCTTATGCTTCTAGGAAGTTGAAGGTGCATAACAAGAATTATCCTACACATGATTTGGAGCTTTTGGCGGTGGTTTTTGCTTTGAAAATATGGCGGCCTTATTTCTATAAAGTACACGTAGACATCATTTTTTATCATAAGAGTCTATAGTATGTGTTCACTCAAAAGGAGCTAAATCCCAGGGAGAGAAGATGGTTAGATCTTCTCAATGACTATGATATGAGTCTTCACTATCATCCAGGTAAGGCTAATGTTGTTGTTGATGCTCTTAGCAGGTTATTCATGGGATGTTTAGCTCATGTGGATAAGGAGAAGCGAGAATTGGTGAAGGATATTCACCGCTTGGATAATCTTGGAGTTCGTCTCTTAGATTTCGAAGATGGTGGTGTGTTGGTACATGAAGCTGTTAGATCATATCTTGGTGTAGGTATTAAGGAGAAGAAAGTCGTGGATCCTATCTTGATGAAAATCAAGAGTGATGTTGGTTGGAAAAAGGTAATCATATTCAATATAAGTGGTGACGGTACTTTACGGTACCAAGGGAGATTTTTTGTTCCTAATGTCAATGGGTTGCGATAAATGATCTTGGCTGAGGCGCATGAATTGCGCTATGTTGTTCATCCTAGTTCGACAAAGATGTATCATGATCTCAATGAAATATATTAGTTGAATGGTATGAAAAGGGATGTGGCTGATTTTTTAGACAAGTGCATGGTGTATCCACAAGTTGAAGTTGAGCACATGAGGACTGGAGGGTCGTATCAAGAAATTGATTTTTCTTTATGGAAATAGGTGTTGATCAATATGGATTTTATTCCCATTCTTCCTCGGTCCCAAAACTACTTAGATTCAATTTGGGTAATCATGGATAGGATGATGAATTCTGCTCACTTCTTTCCAGTGAGGACTACCTTTTCGGTAGAGGATTATGCAAAGTTCTATCTTCAGGAGGTTATAAAGCTATATGGGGTACCTCTTTCGATTATATCTGATCGTGGTACACTATTTTCATCTTATTTTTTGTGGTCTTTCCAGAAAGGATTAGGTACTAAGGTGAGTTTGAGTACTACTTTTAATCTTCAGACAGATGGGAAAGCATAAAGGACTATTTGACATTAGAGGATATTCTTCGGCCATGTGTTATTAATTATGGTGGAAGTTGGGTTGAGCATATACCTTTGGTAGAGTTCGCTTACAACAATAACTACTATTCTAGTATTGGTTTGTCCCCTTTTAAGGCATTGTTTGATAGGAGGTATAGATATCCTATTGGATGGTTTGAGCTTGGTGAGGCAGACATGTTTGGTCCGAATTTCGTTTAACAGGCTATGGAAAAGGTAAAGGTGATTCGGGATATGCTTAAGGATGCCCAAAGTCATCAAAATCCCATGTGAATGTATATTGTAGAGATATGGAATTTGAGGTTGGGGATAAGGTATTTCTAACGGTATCTCCCATGAAGGGAGTAATGCGGTTTGTGAATAAGGGGAAGCTCAGTCTCCAGTTTGTTTGTCCTTATCCAATTTTGAGGAGGGTTGGTAATGTGTCTTATGAACTGGAGTTGCCTTATAATTAAAGCTTCATTCATCCAATATTTCATGTCTCCATGTTGAGGAAGTGTCTTGGTGATCGTTCTTTGGTGGTTCCCTTTGAGGGCTTGGGTTTCTCGGATTCTCTATATTATGAAAAGGTCCAGATTGAGATACTGGATAGGAGGGTTCGTTGGTTGTGGACCAAGGATGTGGTTGTAATGCCCCACAAAATTCTCTTCCAGTCTGAGCCATAGAGAATATTCAGTAAAGCGGGAATCTGAGTCTAAAAGTTTAAGAAATATCTTCCCAAGTATGAAATACGTTTAATCGTGTGGAATTTCCATAATTTCCCATGTAGAGCATTGAATAATCATTCCATCGAGACAAAATTCGCCCAAATCTGACACTCGAGTGAAGAGTTAGAGCCATTTTAGTGAGACAGTGTGCCACCTGACACTTTAGCGCATCATGGAGTTAGCCAAAATGGCAATCATCAAAATAGAGTGAGCCTCAACGATTATGGCGCGTCGCGCAAAGGTTTAATTTCAGAATTTGTAAAAATTCCAGTGAAACTCCACGATTCCACTGCGTCGCAGTATAGTTCCAGTTCCCAATCAAGATGGCAACGTGATTTTCACCGCGTCGCGCTGTCGTGTAGTTTCCCAATTGTCTAAATTCCAGTAAGCTGGCGTGATTATGGTGTGTTGCGACAACATGTAAAATCAGGATTTTTTTTAGTTTAATTCCAAGGGATTTTCGGTCCTTGCCACTCTTCCCCACCCTCTATAAATACCCGGCCAAGGGATCTCAGCCTCATTTTTTTCTTCAACTCCAAAAAACTAGGGTTTCCAAAAATCAAATCCTCTCTTCTCCTTCAATCAAAAATCAAGAAAAGTCAAGAGAGATCAAGAGGAATCAAGAAATCTTTCCAAGAGCCTTCAAGAAAAAAGTTTCCCTAGGTATGTAGATGTTGATTCTTCGGTGCCATTCATCCAAGAAGCTCAAGTACCATTTTCTAAAACTCAAAGATTGTATGTTTATGAGTTGTTAATGATTCATGTGAGTTGAAATTGATGTTACATATGTTGTTGAGTTTTGATTTATGTTTATTTACAATAATCATGAGATTTGACCCTAGTATGTGGAAGCCATGTGATGTTTGTGATAAACCCTCTTAAAGTTGTTTTCTATATGATGTGTTCATGTCCTTGGGGTGTAGAAATGGTGGAATAAGCGAAGCATGTCCCCCATAGGTTTGATAAAAATCTTAGGTGAAGCATAAGGGACATTATAGTATGTTGAATAGGAAACCCCAAATTGTGAGCTAGTCCATGCATGCCTAGTGTTAGATAAAATGCCTTAGTGAGTGAAATGTGCCATGATAATATGAAATCTCCAAGTAGGTGTAAACCCATACTTTCTTAGTGTTGTTGAAAGAGCTTAGCGAACAAATTTATATATGCTGGTTGTAAATCCCCCAATTATGTGCTCCTTGATATATGCTAAACTTTAAATTCATGACAAGTGGTTAGCAAGTAAGTTATGACACGATAGTGTGAAGTTTTCCCAAAATCATGTGATGCCCAAATACATGTCAAGAGTGATTTAGGTGTGAAGTACTTGAGGTAAGACCTTGTTGAAGGAAGTATAATCTAGTAGCATGTTTCCCTATGCTAGTATGTGTTGATGTTTCCTAAATGCTTGACGCGATGCCTTAATGATTGTAAAGGTGAAGGTATGTTATGTTTCCTAAATACGTGAGATTCTTTAATGATAATGATGATGAATGAATGACTGTGATGATGAATGAATGATTGGGATGATGATGATGAATGAATGCTTTATTTTATGTTATCGAGTCCTGGGGGTTTTTATACCCAACAATTTAGCTGCTGTCTACATCCCGCGTCAGTTTCACGATAATTCCAGTCGAGCCATGACTCTCATAACTCAGTGAATTATAGAACGCTGTATCCTCAGATAGTTACAGAACTTAAGAAATCTCAGTAATCTTAGTTATCTCTGTAATCTCCATATCGCTAGTGATCTAGCCTCAGTCATGTAATCAGCTCAGATCTAACATTATTCAAGTGTGCAAATTCTAATCTCAGAAGTGATTCAAACAATCTATTCAAGCTCGGTATTATCAGTCAGATATCATGATTTAATACCATTTCTTTCAGATACGGAACTAAGTGATCCCAGCGTAACTCAGTTAGATCTTTTATGAAAAATGATCAGTATCAGATTCAGTTCATTTGAGTTCAGTTAAGAATTTAGTTCAGATTATTTCAGTTGGGAGTAGAAACTAGCACCGAGCGATAAAAGGGATGACGACTCCTCCCGCTTAGTAACAGAGAGGCTGGAGTCATTAGTAGCAATCCCCGACCACCAGAACTGCGTAGCCAGCACAGGATAAAGGAGTCACCATCAAGAAAAGGTTGTCACCTCCTGAGAGAGAGTATTTGACTATTATATTACATTAGGTGAACTTCCTATCGAGGGTTATCAGTCAGAGAGGATTGACCAGATAGAGGTCTTTACCCATGGCACGATATTGACACCCTTCCAGCTGAGTTTATATGTTGGACCCCACCTGTGGTAGGTTGGGGCATGTCGGTTAAGTAACTACTTCCCACAGTTTCAGTTTCAGTTTTAGTTTCAGATTCAGTCTAGTCTCAGTATCAATCTTCAAAAATCAGGACTGTTAGATATAGTCATCTATCTCCATGAGGAACTCAGATAGTTCCATTGATTCATGGACTATCCATCAGATAGGATTGGTCTCATATATAGTTATTTGATATCATATTCAGAGATACGCCTCTAGACAGGCTTGATCACAGTCTCATATTTTATTGAGTATTCTAGTTGTCAGATTCATATATGATCTTTTCCTTACCATTGATAATAGCTTCCTTAATCATCCGCTAGAGAGGTTGATCTTTAATCTTGTCAGTCGAGAGAAGTAAGCTCAGAATTCAACCATCAATGTAAGTATATCAAGTTTATTTTCAGTCATCAGTATCAGATGAGTCAGTGTCTCAGTATCTCAGTGTCAGTAGTGAGTTCAGTCTGCAGTAAGGCAGTATTCGAGTTTCAGTCTCTAGAGTTGTGAAGATTATGACTATGGTCTATGCATTCATGTATGCGTATGTGTTCTTGTACTTCATTTTCATGATTATTCAGTTTAGATATTATGCATGCATGGGCCCTTGCATTTAGCCTTACCCCATTTGCATACTCAGTACATCCCTGTACTAACGCATTTGCGCTATGGTGTTTCATTTGACACCATAGGTTCAGAGGCACAGGATCCATAGTTTCCTCAGCAGTTCAGTCCCAGCCAGCAGCAGTAGCCATAGCCGTGAGTCCTCTTCTTCCTAGGACGAATCTAAGTTTACTATTATTGCATCTGATTTTGTTTACTTTTAGTGGGCGGAGATAGTTGGGGACATGTATCATCCTCTCCACAGTTCAGATAGTTTAGAGCTTTTTAGACAGATGTTTTAGTATTCAGTTTTCAGTTTTGTGTATTCATAGATGTGTTGAACCTTATGTCAAATTTTCGTATTTATTTCAGATATTATGCAGTGTACAGGTACAGATATCAGTAAAAGGGTTAACTTGTGGTCCTTCGGGTCATAAGCACCGTGTTACATCTCGGGATGGGATCTCAGGGCGTTACAACCTTGGTATCAGATCCTAAGGTTCAAGAGTTTCCTAGGGAGTCTGAAAAGCCGCATCTAGTAGAGTGATATGCATGGATGTGTTGCGCGCCATATTTTTGTACAAGAAGCTACAGGATGTTCTTAGGAGCAGTTTTAGTTTCCCTTCTTTCAGTATTCAGATCGTGTGAGTGAGCATGAGCTCAAGTTGATTCTCAATCTAATCCACTTCATCCTTCCATTTATAGAGTATGCCTCCTCGTAGAGATTTTGTCCATGTGGTTGATGAACAACCCCCTCAGCCAGTAGATCCCGAGAATGAGAATGTATCACATGTAGAGTTTCGGACAGCTTTCTAGCCGCTAGCCCAAGCTGTGGCTAATGTTCAGGGTAACTGTCAGGCTGTTGTCCCACCTCAGTAATATTGGAATTCTGCTGCATCTAGGGTTAGAAATTTCATAAAAATGAACCTTCCAGAATTCTTTTGGTCAATGGTAGGTGAGGATCTGCAGTTTTATCTAGAGGAGGTGAAGAAAATCACCCAGATTATGCATATTTCTGAGGAGGAGAGTGTTGAGTTAGCATCTTATAGGTTGAAGGATATTGCTCATGATTTTGTAGTGATGTGGGAGAAGAGTAGAGGGGAGAATGAAGCTCCCATGACTTGGCTAGAATTTTAGAGTTACTTTCTAGATAGATTCTTTCCGCTAAAGATGAGAGAGGCTAAGGTAGAAGAGTTCATGAACCTAAGGCAAGGTTCCATGACAGTGAAGGTGTATTGTCTTACGTTTAACCAATTAGCTAAGTATGCTCCCGACCTAGTAGCTGACCCTAGAGCGAGTATGAGTAAGTTTTTGTCTGGAGTGTTGAGTTATGTGTTAAAAGAGTGTAGAGCTACTATGCTCAATAGAGATTTGGATATTTCTAAGCTAATGATGCATGCGCAACAGATTGAGAAAAACAAGATGACAGAAAGGGAGAAAGTGAGCAAGATTGCCAAGATAGGTAGTAGTTGTTAGAATGGTCAGAGATTTATAGTCCCAGCTCCATCTTCATCTAGCGTGCCCGCATCTATGTTCGGGGGTGTCAGATCTAACGGAGCGCCAGGCATCAAAGGCCAGAGTAGTGCTAGTGGTGTTCATACCCATCCACCTTGTGGAGAGTGTGGCAGGTGCTAACAAGGTGTGTGTAGATCCAGTAGTGATATGTTCTTTGGGTGTGGTGAGCCAGGACATAGAATACGAGAGTGTAGATTGCTGACTCAGAGGGGTAGACTCCATGCGCTTCAGGCTCGCCTTGATCGGAAGAGACTCCCTGAAATAGACCCGGGTATGTTATGATCCCTTCATATTTATGATGTGAATTTTTTAATCCTTTGCTTTTATTTCGAGCTTATATACTAGCATGAGTCATGCATGAGTTTCAGATCTTCGTCTATTAATTATGACCTAGTCTGTAGGTATCCCGTGCACCACCCTAGTATTTCAGCAAAGTGTGTTTAGAGGGACATAGAGTCTTAAGGGGGAGATACCCCATAGTATTACGATGTTTGCATGTCCCTAGATTTATTTAAATGCATGTTCTGATCTTTTCTATGAGATTAGCATCAGTTTTCATTGCATTGTCAGTCGTGCCTTCGAAAGTTAATTCATTCAGACATTCATGCATTAGATATCCACATTCATTAGAAATGAGTTTAGCTTGTTAGTAGGTGTTCAGTTATGTATTCATGAGATCAACCTAGTTATGAGTCCATGCATCAGATATGCATGTGTGTTATGAGAATTCAGTTATGAGTAGATTTCGTCGAAGTATTCCATGCATCAGATATGCATGCCCAGTATGAGAACTCTGTATGTCAGTGTTCCAGTTGCGTAGTCATGTTCTGAGATATTCCCATTCCTTGAGTAAGTTCAGTTGATCTGTATTCTCAGTCTATCAAGCGACATTCGAGAATGAATATTCCCAGGGGGAGATAATGTAATGCCCCGTAAAATCCTCTTCCAGTCTGAGCCTTAGAGCATATTCAATAAAGTGGGAATCCTTGTCTAAAAGTTTCAGAAATATCTTCCCAAGTATGAAATACTTTTAATCGTGTGGAATTTCCCTAATTTCTACTGTTTACCATGTAGAGCATTGAATAAGCTTTCCATCGATACAAAATTCATCCAAATACGACACTCGGGTAAAGAGTTAGAGCCATTTTAGTAAGACAATATGCAACCTGGCACTTTAGCGCATCGCGGAGCCAGCTAAAATGGCAATCATCAAAATCCAGTGAGCCTCCGCAATTATGGTGCATCGCACCAAGGCTTAATTTCAGAATTTGTCAAAATTCCAGTGAAACTCCGCGATTCCACCGCGTCGCGGTATAGTTCCAGTTCGAAATCAAGATGGCAACGCTATTTCCACCGCGTCGCGCCGTCATGCAGTTTCCCAGTTGTCCAAATTCCAGTGAACTGGCACGATTATGGTGCATCGCACCAGTATGTAAAATCGGGATTTTTTTTAGTTTAATTATTACAAGGGCTTTTCGGTCTTTTCCACTCATTCCCAGGCTCTATAAATACCCATCCAAGGGATCTCAGCCCTATTTTTCTCTTCTACTCCAAAAAACTATGGTTTCCAAAAATCAAATTCTCTCTTCTCCTTCAATAAAAAATCAATAAAAGTCAAGAGAGATCAAGAGGAATCAAGAAATCTTTCCAATAACCTTCAAGAAAAGAGTTTCCCCAGGTATGTAGATGTTGATTCTTGGGTTTCTTTCATCCACAAAGCTCAAGTACCCTTTTCTAAAACTCAAAGATTTTATGTTTATAAGTTGTTAATGATTCATGTGAGCTGAAATTGATGTTACATGTGTTGTTGAGTTTTGATTTATGTTTATTTACATTATTCATGAGCTTTGACCCTAGTATGTGGAAGCCATGTGATGTTTGTGATAAACCCTCTTAAAGTTGTTTTCTATGTGATGTGTTTATTTCCTTTGGGTGTAGAAATGGTGGAATAAATGAAGCATGTCCGCCATAGGTTTGATAAAAAGCTTAGGTGAAGCATAAGGGCCATTATAGTATGATGAATAGGAAACCCCAAATTGTGAGCTAGTCCATGCATGCCTAGTGTTTGATAAAATGCCGTAGTGAGTGAAATGTTCCATGATAGTATGAAATCCCCATGTAGGTGTAAACCCGTACTTGCTTAGTGTTGTTGAAAGACCTTATCGAACAAGTTGATATAGGATGGTTGTAAATCCCCTAATTATGTGTTCCTTGATATATGCTAAGCTTTTAATTTATTCCAAGTGGTTAGAAAGTAAGTTATGACACGATAGTGTGAAGTTTTCCCCAATCATGTGATGTCTAAATACATGTCAAGAATGATTTAGGTGTGAAGTACTTAAGGTAAGACCTTGTTGAAGGAAGTATAATCTAGTAGCATGTTTCCCTACACTAGTATATGTTGATGTTTCCTAAATGCTTGACGCGATGGCTTAATAATTGTAAAGGTGAAGGTATGATGTGTTTCCTAAATACTTGAAGATATGATTTAAAGACAATGATGATGCATGAATGACTATGATGATGAATGAATAATTGTGATAATGATGATGAATGAATGCTTTATTTTATGTTATCGAGTCCTAGGGAAATTTATACCCGATAATTTAGCTGTTTTCTAGATCCCGTGTCAGTTTTGCAATAATTCCAATCGAGTCATGACTCTCAGAACTCAGTGAATTATAGAACACTGTATCCTCAGATAATTAAAGAACTTAAGAAATATCAGTAATCTCAGTTATCTTTGGAATCTCCGTATCGCTAGTGATCTAGCCTCAGTCCTGTAATCAGCTCAGATCTAATAGTATTAAAGTGTGCAATTCTAAGATCAGAAGCGATTCAAGCAATCTATTCAAGCTCAGTATCGTCAGTCAGATACCATGATTTAATACCATTTCCGTCAGATACGAAACTAAGTGTTCTCAGCGTAACTCAGTCAGATTTTTTAAGAAACATGATCAGTATCAGATTTAGTTCTGTTGCATTCAGTTAAGAATTTAGTTTAGAGTTTGTTGGATGGGAGTATAAACTAGCACCGAGCGAGAAAAGGGATGGCGGCTCCTCCCGTTCAGTGAGAGAGTGGTTGGAGTTGTTAGTAGCAATCCCTGACCTCCATAACTGCATAGCCAATGAAGGATATAGGAGTCACTATCAGGAAAAGTTTTTCACCTCCAGAGAGAGAGTATTTGACTATTATATTGCCTTAGGTCGACTTCCTATTGAGGGTCATCCGTCAGAGAGGATTGACCATAGAGAGGTCTTTACCCGTGGCATGGTATTGATACCCTTCCAACTGGAATTACAGGTTGTACCCCACCTGTGGTAGGTTGGAGCATGTCGGTTAAGTAACTACTTCCCACAGTTTCAGTTTCAGTTTCAGTTTTAGTTTCAGTTTTAGTTTCAGATTTAGTCTCAGTCTCAATATTAATCTTAAAAATCAGGACTGCCAGATACAGTCATCTATCTTTATGAGGAACTCATATAGTTCCATTGATTCATGGACCATCCGTAAGAAAGGATTGGTCTCATATACAGTTATTTGATATCATATTCAGAGATATGCCGCCAAACAAGCTTGATCACAATCTCAAATTCTATTGAGTATTCTTGTTGTCAGATTCAGATATGATCATTTCCTTACCATTAATAATAGCTTCCTTAATCATCCGTTAGAGAGGTTGATCTTTAATCTTGTCAGTAGAGAGAATTAATCTTAGAATTCAATAATCGATGTAAGTACATCAAGTTGATTCTCATTCATCAGTATCAGATGAGTCAGTATCTCAGTATCTCAGTGTAAGTAGTTAGTTCAGTCTGCAGTAAGGCAGTATCTCAGTTTCCGTCTCTAGAGTTGTGATGATGTGACTATGGTCTATGCATTCATATATATGTATGTGTTCTCGTGCAGCATTTTTATGATTATTAAGTTTAGATATTATGCATACATAAGCCCTTGCATTTAGCCTTACCCCGTCTACATACTCAGTACATCCCTGTACTGACACATTTGTTCTATGGTGTTTGTTTTAACACCATAGGTTCAGATGCACAAGATCCAGAGTTTCCTCAGCATTTTAGTCCCATCCAGTAGCAGTAGCCATAGCCGTGAGTCCTTTTTTTTCGAGGACGAATATCAGTTTACTATTATTGCATCAAATTTTGTTTACTTTCAGTTGACGGAGTTAGTTGGGAACATGTCCCATCAACTCCACAGTTCAGATAGTTTAGAGGCTTTTCAGATAGATGTTTTAGTATTCAGTTTTTAGTTTTGTGTATTCATAAATGTGTTGAACATTATGGCTAGTTTCTGCATTTATTTAAGATATTATGTAGTATACATGTATAGATATTAGTAAAAGGGTTAGCTTGTGGTCCTTCGAGTAATAAGCACTGTGTGACATCTCAGGATAGGATATCGGGGTGTTACATTGGCCTCGTTTAAGGTTCTATGGTAGAACCACAAGGTGCAAGAGGCTATATGGGAAGTGGAGTAGGACATGAGGTCTAAGTATCCGTAGCTATTTTTTGATCTTGGGATTCGTGCAGAAGGTATATGTTCTTGAACACATCTTTATTTTCATAGTTTGCTTAAGCAAAGAATAATATCCCTACATTTGTGTTTCCTAACTTGGTTAAGGGTTGGATTAATATTTGATAATTCAAATGAATCGTGCTTGTGGTTACCCTACATTGTCCGTCATTCGGGGATGAATGTTCCTTGAGGGGTAGACTGAAACACCCTAGGTTTCTGGCTTGTAGAAAATTTCCTAGATTTCTAGTATCTGGATAGAATACGACTAGGGTAAACAACTCATACATTAGGATACAAGTGGTATGGGTTAGTCGTATGCTGACCAGTGTTGGTTAGTAGGTTGGATTTGGTTTCTGGAATAGGCACGACCTAGGTGGTACGAGTCCTATCGGTGGATATAGGTTGTTTGGTTACATCAGTTAATCTTAGGCTTGGTAACTGAAGTTGTGTCTGAGTACAAGTGGTTCACCAAGAGCGGTTATCCATGGTAGGAGTCACACCCTTGACTCGTATGGTGGTCAGTGTTCATTCCTCTTAGGATTCTATTCTATTAAGGGTACGGATCATGGGGACTAGTGGTATACTTAATTACGACAAGGATTGGGGTGAGTCATACCTTGGAAAGTGATGAGTCTAAGGGAGATGACCTTGTATATGAGTGGTAGGTACCTCTCGTATATGAGGGTACGACTGGTATGGATAGTCATAGCCACCTGATGGAATTTTTGGGAGTTTTAGTGTAGGCAATCTAGATATTTCCCTAATTAATCTAATAAGGCCCCATGAATTATATTCCTATTAGGAGGTTATTTTCCCTATTATTTTATTCATTAACACTTAGAAACTTCTCTTAAACACTCTACAATTCTCTTTATGTCTTTTGGGTAAAGTAAGGCTAGGGTTTTATCTTAAGGATTAATTTTTGGCTTGTGTTGGTTATTTCTCTCCATCATCGTGTTGGCTAGGATTGATGGAGATAAATACTATAGACTATCCCCAATGCATAAATATAGTGTAAAAACAAGGGATGGAGACTTACCTAGGCACACTAAGCGCCAAATCAATACCACTCTAATCAATAGGTATCCTAGTGGTATTGAGATACTCGTATCAACATTGGCACCAACGATGGTTGGTGCGCTCAATGGTTGTTGGCTCTTGAGAGGTAGAATTATACTTCCACTCATATCTGTTGTAGATAAAACTATCATCTCACCCATATGAGAGGTACTAACTCTCTAACTCCAATCTCGTGGACTTCAGTCAAATGGACCTGGGAGGTCTGAAGTCTAGCTACCTGTATTGTGATCCTAATTTCTCTCTCTTCTCCTTTTTGTCTCTTCCTGAAATGCACTGTACCTTCCTCCCTAGAATTTTTCTCCTTACCTTTCATGACTCAAATATTTGGCACCTACATAATAAAGATCTCCCCAATAATTGGAAAGGTTGGGAACAAACTCATGTTGCGCCCAAGCACAAATACAAGTGTACATGAACTCACCAAGTAGTAAAGTGGCCCTTTAAAAGGCATGTATCGATCCCACAGGGACTTGTGTTGATAACTTATCCAATTTTAGTTCAACTATTAAGATTAACCGGTGCAAACGTAACAAGAAGAGTTTTTGAGTTGTAAATTTAAATTAAAATAAACACTGCGGAAAATTAAGGGCTTGGACAATCAATAAAGAGAAACCCGTGGTTAAAGCACTGCAAAAATTCATACTAAGCAATTGAACTTCATTGGCTAGATTACTTATCTTGGTTGTTGATTCGCAGGGTTTATGGTATGATCATGGTTTCCTGACCTTTAATCTTCTACCTAACTAGACATTACAACTACATCATTGTGCGGGGATGCAATAATCCATTTATATGCATTAAGACATCATCTTGCAAGTGAACCAAACAAGTATTTTAGGTATATCCCTATCCTAGATGCTAATTCAAATCCCTTATTTTATAAAAGAATAAGAACCTTACTCTATTTATCCCTACGTTTTATCCTCTTATTCCCTCTCCTAAGCTCACAAAGACGATAATGGATGTATTCAAAGGGTATATAATCCTTAAAATAGTAATATCAAGGATAAATCAACAACCAAATATGATTATGAATCTAAACCAAATCAGTCAATAGTAATCATGTTCTTGGATCTAACCCCGAAAAGGGGCTTTCAGCCACTCATGGACATAACAGTAATCACCAAGGATGAATACAAGATAAAGTCAATAAATAAACTAAAGTAAGATAATATAAACCCTAATTGGAGTGTCTTGCATCCCCTCTACATTTTTCAAAGCTTTCCAAGGTGCTTAACATCAAGTTCAAGTGTCTTATTTATAGGAAGAAAATTTTGGTCGTCCATGGAATAGGGTATGCGCCGCGGGGATTTTTCCCTGGGAATAGGATGTGCGTCGCCCATAATATTCTATTAGTACAAGGTTGTGATCCATCCCATCTATTTCATGGGAATAGGTTGTGCGCCAAGGGGATATTCCCATACCCTTACTGGAATTCACCTTCTAAGCCATATCCATGTCTTGTGCAGTTGTCCTTCAATATCAAGCCTTGTGGTTTTGTTTCCACTTGATTTCCAGCTTTTTTATCATACATATATTATAAAAATCAAATCACCAATGACCATATAGAATAAAACACCATGGATTAGAGCTCAAAATAACACAACATTTTAGACAATGAACTAGAAACTTAAGCTAAGAACTAGTTTTGCCTATTTTGATGTTCAACATATTGTTTGACTCTTGGATTGATTCAATTAAATTTTGACCACTATAAAACAATTGTTACAGACATAATAACCTTAGGAACTCATTATAAACATTAGAATCCATCGCGATCAACTATAAAAACACCTAGCTCAAGCTAGTAACACTAGTTTTTTCATTTGTACTCTAAGTGACCAAATTAAGTACAAACTTTTTTGAAATACACATTAAACAATATAATTAAATACTTAAACACATATATTCTCAATTATATACTTTTTAAAATATTAACCTCACAAGTTGTCCTCAAAACAATACTAAATAAGCTCGGATAACAACACTAAGGTGCATAAATCTACCTCAGATCACCACCCCACACTTAAAGCCTTGTTCGTCCTCGAACAACTCTTTACTCTTAGCATCATAAGAAAAGGAGACTATACACTTCTACTATGAGAAAGACATTCAAGGTAGTACTACAAGGACTACATAGAATACAAATTTCTACGCTAAGCATGTTCTGTACACAATTAAAAGTTCAAGAATACTACTTCAAAACATCCTAGCCTCAAGAATTGACTCACCAGGTTGGAAAACTCATGCATATTTCCCAATAAAAGACATCATAAAAATCACCCAACTATCATTACAAATGTTCCGTCACAGTAAGAGAGTTACCCATAATCACTCACATAAATATAATTTATTACAAATTAGGCACAAGAATAAAATTATGCTCACTCTCACAAAGAATTCACAAGTTACACAAGATGAACCATAGGCTTGACCTTAGTGTAGTACACCATTAATAACAAAACATTAAAGCTCTGCATCAAGTAGGTATTTAAGTGTTGTACTATAGGATAAGGGATAAGTAGAAACTATTTTGATCAGGAACAGTGACTATCCTCCCTAAGCGCTTTAATACATCACACTTTTCATTAAATTCACCTCTAACAACCCATTTACACCACTTTTCTCTACCCTTATCTTGTGTTTTTCCCCATTTCATTAATCTTATTCATATAAACTATGGTAGTACTATTGTCTATTAATTCATGATTCAATTTTACCCTTCTTTACACCCACTTTACATTACTTACCCCTATGATAGCCACCCTCAACTTAAGTGACTTGCCTTAGTTGAGGTGCACAATGTCCTAGGAGGACTAAGGCGAAAACAGGTTTATTGTAACATACCTGGGCTAAAATTGGGAATATCTTAAGAACAAGTTTCTCTAACTCCCAACTCCAACACAACAATTATACACAACAATAACTATTACTTTGGGGATTCACTTTCACCTTTCTCCCACTTGAATTTCAAAATCCTTAACTCAATTAAATTTTAACTATAGAGATTACGAGTTTTAGATAAAATTAAGATCAATCAAAGAAGGGGATATAAGCTAAATATGAGGCTTCCAATGAAAATAATCTAAAGGCTCAATGGGGCTAACTAGGATAATACACAAGGGTAAGTAACAGAGGGTATGAACATGGCTATCAAAGAAATGCCTAGATCATTTCCTAAACCCACACTCTTTATTTCACTTTGCATACACACCAGGCAGTTTCTAGACATCAAGTGTAACAAGGAATACCGAAACACCTTACACACATGGCACATGCTCAACTGAAGTAGGATCATTATAGAATCTCAACCAAACAATCACATAAATTAAATACTAAGCCAAAAAAGTACAAAAGTCATAATCATGAGTCTAGGAGTCTCAAAAGTAGAAACTGACACAATTGACATGTTTTTACAACCAATACACTTTCATTATACAGTCAAATATTAAGCTAACAAGAAAATCTCTCTTATTTCTAAAACAAAAAAAAATTAATATTACTCCTAAAACTGGAAATTTCCCCACCCCACACTTAAAAATCTACTTTGTCCCTAAAGTATACTTAAAAGTAGAGATAGAAATACTTCCTGAGGCCATTAGGCCTAGGTAGTAGCATCTTAATACATTAAAAGGGTTCGGGGACACCATACTTAGTCTTCACCATGCTCCTTAGCTTAGTTTTACGATACTCTGACTTCTCATCAACTTGTGACTTGACAAAAACAAAAACTACATGGTGTAAAAACTATAATACTATAAATAAAACATACATTAACAACTTTTTCTACAACCCGTTGGGGAGTCAACTCTTCCTTTTCTTTCTTAGTTGTTGTCGAAGGTTCAACATTCAGCTCTTTACCATTCCTCAAAGTGATTGCATTTACTTGTTTAGGAGGTTCATGTAACTTGGCAAATAATCTTGAGACTATGAATTTTGTGCCTACTGTGTCGGCTCCAACTGATGCTCATAATTTTTCAGAATTATTAGATGATTTTTAAGATCAACAACCAACTGTTCTTGGGTGGACATGAACTTCTTTAACATCTCCTCTATGTTACCGGCCTGTGTGTTTTGTTGTTGCTGTGGAAACTGCTGCTGCTGGTTGTTCCATGATTGAATTGGTGGCTGAGTTTGACACTTTTAATTATAGGTGTTCCCATAATATTGCCTATGAGCATTTCCCACAAAATTAACCGACTAAAGATTTGCACCACACATGGCTACAGAATAACCATTATTTCCATAAAGCACACAACAACTTGTGGTCTTCTCCATAGATTGGGTAGTATCCACCTCATATTGTGAATTTCACATCCATGCACTTCCGTCGAGATATGGACAAAAAGCCTCTCAATGTGGTCCCCTAAAAAACCAACAACAATCGTCATCACTCAAGAATCATCTATCCAAGGATGATATATCAAGAAGTGTGAGAAAAAGGTAAAAGAAACAAAACATAAAAATTACTAAACTATGTACAACTCAATAGCTAACTAAAAATAAGATAGTTGCCAGTTTACAAGTCACCGAGAATTGTGCCAAAAACTTGTTGCACCCAAACACATACACAATTGTACGTGGTATCAACAAGTAGTAAAGTTGCCCTTTAGAAGCCAAGTATCGATCCCACAGGGACATATGTTGACAAGTTATCCAATTCTAGTTCAATTCTAGAGATTAATCGGTGCAGGCGTACCATAAAGAGTTTTTGAGTTGTAAATTGATATTAAAGTAAACAATGCTTAAAAGTAAGAGTTTGGACAATCAATAAAGAGAATACTGGGGTTAAAGCACTGTGAAAATTCATACTAAGGTATTGAACTTCATTGGTTGGATTACTTATCTTGTTTTTTGATTCGCAGGGTTTATAGTATGATCATGGTCTCCCGACCTGTAATCTTCCACGCAACTGGACATTACAACTACATCGTTGAGTGGGGATAAAATAATCCATTTAGATATATTAAGATGTCATCCTACAAGTAAAACAAAAAAGGATTCTAGGTATATCCTTATCCTAGATGCTAATTCAAATCCCTTATTTTATAAATGAATAAGAACCTTACTCTATTTATCCCAGTGTTCTATCCTCTAATTCCCTCACCCGATCTCACAAAGATGACAATGGATGTATTCTATGGGAAGATAATCCTTAAAATCATTATAACAAGGATACATAAACAAAAAAATATGATAATCAATCAAAACCAAATCAATTCAAAGCAATATTAATCATGTTCTTGACCTTAACCCTGAAAAATGGGCTTTTAGCCACTCATGTACAAAGTCGTAATAACCATTTATGAATACAAGATAAATCCATAAATAAACTAAAATAAAATAATAAAAAACCCTAATTTTATGTTTTCCATCCCCTGTCCAAGTTTCAAAACCGTCCAAGGTGTTTAACATCAAGTTGAAGTGTCCTATTTATAGGAGGAAAATTTTGGCCGTCTATTGAATAGGGTATGCACTGTGGGGCTTATTCCCTGGGAATAGGGTGTGCACTGCCCCTCATATTACCATAGGATGAGGGTGTTCACCTTCCTATTTATTTCATAGGAATAGGGGGTACTCCATGGGGCTATTCCCATACACTCACAGGAATTCACTTTGTAAGCCATATCCATGTCTTGTGCACTTTTCCTTCCATCTCAAGCCTTGTGGTGGTGTTTCCATTTAATTTACAACTTTTTTATCATCAATATATCATGAAAAATACTCTCCAAGGACGCTATATCATTAAACAACACGTATTACAGTTCAAAACAACCCAACATTAAATACAGTGAACTAGAAACTTAAGCTAAGAACTAGTTTATCCCATTTTGATCTTCAACTTATTGTTTGACTCTTGGATTTATTCAATTAATCTTTGACAAATATAAACAAGTTGTTCCACACATAATTAAACAATAATAACCTTAGGAACTCATTATACACATTAGAATCCATCACAAACAACTAGAACAACACCTAGCTCAAGTTAGTAACGCTAGTTTTTTTCATTTGAACTCTAAGTGACCAAATTAAGTACAAACTTGCTTGAAATACACCTTAAACATTGTAATTAAATAATTAAACACTTAGATGCTTAATTATATCATTTTTAAAATATTAGTCACACAAGTTATCCTTAAAATAAGGCTAAGTAAGCTCAAATAACAACACTGAGGTGCATAAATCCACCTCAGATCACCTTACAAATATATCCTTAATAGTAACTCAGAGTGTGGCCAAATCCTCATCTATGCTCACCAGATGTGTGGCCTAAAGATTGTTTATCTTATGGATAATCCACCACTCAAATTTTTCAAACCGGGTATGCATACCTCATATCTCGCTTTGTATTTGCTTTTTTACCCATGGTTGCACCCTCTCCTTTATATTAGTCACTTATCACTTGAGGGTGCCTAATCTCTTCAGCACAGTAGCCAAAAACTTATGTAATACTAAAGAATAGCCACCTGGAAATGGATGGGATATGGATGGTCTCAAGATCGGAGAAGGATTCAAGGCTTGTGAGGATGTTTTGCATCTATGAAAGCCTGTAGATCATCTTAGGAAGTCTCAATAGGAGCGTCTAGAAAGTCGGCAACAGCTAAAGTATCTATATCCATATGACTGTAGGCCTTGAAATCTACCTGAAGAAGTGAGGCCCCAACCTTGGCCTTTGAGGTAGGGTTGAAATGATTCCATATCAACCCCAAGTCAATGGTATGATGGAAATCAGAAAATGGTCTATCTCCAAGATTACCGGCATCCGATCATCCAAACAAATCTGCAACAATAAACATGGGATGTTAAAGTTAATATTCGTACTCACAACACGATTGTGAATATCTCTTGCAATGATCTTTGCTATATCAATTTCGTATCCCTCCATAATGTCAGAGACCAAAGTAGCCCTATTAGGGCTTAGAACATTATCTCCCATCATCGGGCTTAACCAATGCCAAACTAAAACATGTTGGGGGTATATAGTTTCCAAAACAAAAACCAAGTACCAATTAACCATTACTATGAAAACACACATTCAAACCACCATTAAAGCATGAAAACTATAATTAAGACATGCGAAAACCATAACCAACCATTTATAACCAAAACACCCAATTTATAATTCAAAACCCAAAACCATACCACAATTATGCCATGAAAACCATATGCTAAATCATGACTGCAGTTGAACTAATAATGAGGAAGGTGTAACTTACCTTATATTATGAAAAAGATGAAGAGAAACCAACTTTGAAAGCCCGAAATTGACAACCTCGAGGGAAACCCTAGGCTTATTTGACCCAAGATCCTTGAGAAAATTTGAGAGTGCTTAGGAGAGTTTGATTGATTACAATTAGGTTAAATAATGGCCGAAGAGTGTTTTAAGTACCCTAACTTACGACCACCAAGGACAAATTTTACCCAAACATACGACAAGTACCCTAGTACCGTACCTTAGGCATAATAAAATCCACTAGGTTAGACTTAGAGCATTATAAAGTTTGGCATCATACCACTAGTAACCTAACATATGACTAGTATGATCCATTTGTACCTTGGAGAGAAACCAACCAAACTACACTGATTAATATACGACCAAGACCCCCTAGACCATGCCCTATCATATGATAAGTAACCCTAGTAGTATGATGTCCAGAAGCTCAAAATTGAGAAATTTTCTAAGAACCAAGACCTAGGTTGTTTTAGAGACCTCAGCCTGCCCACTTGTGTACAACTGGTAAGGTGTTTCCATCGTATGTTTCACACTATATTTCTCAAGTAGTACCTTAAATATATGATTGCAGAAGTGGGACCCACTATTAATAATAATAGCACAAGGAGTACCAAATCGAGAAAAGATGTTCTTCTTCAAGAATATTGTAACATTATGACTCTTATAGTGGGAAATGCAACTGCTTCCACCCATTAAGAAACATAATCAACTGCCACCAATATTTACTTCATACCATAAAAACTCACAATTAGACCTATAAAATAAATCCCCCAAACATCAAAATACTTAAACTCAAGAATAGGTGTCATGGGAAGCTCATGCTTTTGCGAGATATTTCCTTGGCGCTGGCAATGGCCATAGGCAGTAGCATCATCATGTGCATCTCTATAAATAGTCAACCAATAGTAACCACACTTTATGATTTTATGGATCATACAATTACCACCATGGTGACCTCCAACTGGGGATGAGTGAAAGGACTTAAGAATCTGCATCATCTTACTTTTGGAAACACACCTCTGAATCACACCATGTACAAACACCCAAAATAAGAAAGGCTCATATCATAAAAACTTTAGTACCTTTTGAATAAATAATTTTATCTACTAAAATAACAAGTCTTTGAGAGCAAGGTCACTTTCAAAATAATTAGCAAAATCAGCAAACAAAGAGTTTAAGTCTTTTGATGCTGCCAAGACCCGCACATTAGGAAATATATCATCAATCTCAACATCATCCCCTAATTTATTTGTTGCCTCCTATTTTAGGTGGGATAGTCTACAACCTAATTCTTTGTACCTTTTTAGTCCTTGACCTCAAAATCAAATTCCTATAGCAATAATACCTACCGAATTGACCTAGGCTTCATATATTTCTTTTCTTTAAGTTACCTCAAAGCTGCATGATCAGTATGCACAATGACTTTGGTCCCCATCAAATAGAATAAAAATTTACCAAAAGCAAACACCACAGCAAGTAACTCCTACTCAATCACCGTGTAATTTTTCTGTGAACGTTTGAGTAATTTATGGGCATAAAGTATTTTCTTGCATCTTTTGCCTAGGAAAACTCCTAGGTACACATCACTAGCGTCAGACATCACCTCAAATGAAAGAGACTAACCTGGAGACACAGTGATAGGAGAAGAAATCAACCTCTCTTTATGGAACACAAAGTCCTTAAGACATGCATTATGAAACACAAACTTCACCTCCTTCTCCAATAACTTGCACAAGGGATTTGAAATTTTTGAGAAGTCCTTATAAACCACCTATAGAACCTTGCATTAACTAAGAAGCTCAGAATGTCTTTGACAGAAATAGGTGGAGGCAATTTTCAATCACCTTAATTTTAGCCCTGCCAACCTCTATTTCTTTGTACGAGATCTTATGCCTTAAAACTATTCCCTTTTTCACCATGAAGTGACACTTATCCAAATTCAACACCAAGTTGCACTCCTTATAGCTATAAAGTGCATTGTCTAAGAGGGCTAAACAGTCATCAAAAGAGACATATAGGATTGACAAATCATCCATAAATACCTCTATGGTATCCTCTACTATATCATAAGAGATTGACATCATACAATACTCAAAGGTGGCGGGATTATTATAGAGTCTGAAAGGCATCCTCTTGAATGTGAATGCACTATACGGACATGTAAACGTGGTTTTACTTAGTATACGGGGGCAATAGAAATCTTATTATAACCTAAATAACTATCAAGAAAATAATACCATCCTCTGCCTGTAAGATGGTCTAACATCTAGTTCATGAATGGCATTGAAAAGTGATTCTTGTATGTCTAAGTATGCAGCTTCTGATAATTCATACAAAATATCCAATCATAATTGGTCTCATAGTCGCTAAATCATTCTTCTTATTCAAGACCACAATGATCCCACCCTTTTTGTGACACACACTAAAACTGGATCACTCATTTATTTTTGGAAATATGATAAACCACACCTATATCTAACCACTTAATGATCTCCTTCTTTACTACCTATTGCATAGGTGGATTTAGATCACGCTGATGCTCAATGCTAGGGACACACTCTGATACCTGTTGAATTTTATGAGTACAAATTCTGAGTAGAATCCCTATAATATTTTCAATGGTCTATCCAATGACTCATTTAAACCTCTGCAATATCAAGATCAAGGTGTCAACCTGCATATCCAGTAAATTTGTAGTAATAATAACCAACAAGGTATGGTTGGCCCCCAAGAATGCATAATATAAATTAGAGGGAAGGGCCTTCAATTACAAGACCTGTGACTTTTAAATAGATTATCGAGCTGGTCGAATCACTCTATTCTTCAAGTCCAAATCCAACTTCTTTGGCGTATAAGTATAGGAACCTCTAAAAATAAGAGTGTTCAAAATCTCATCATACTCATCAATGCCATCACTGTCAAAGTTCATGATCACTGTCGCTAATGCCTTAACACCAAGTCTCTCCTCAATGTACACACTCACTGCGTCATCCTTAAAAGTGACTATCATAGACACCACACACATATCTTTTGGTTGTCGCATTGACTGACCCACATTAAAAGCAACCTATTCATCATTGAGCTTGAATTTCATATCTTTCATCGCCATGTCAACCAATGCCCTACCCGTGGATTGGAAGAGCCTTCCTAAGATAATAGGAACATTAAAATCCACCTCACAGTCAAGAATCACAAAATCAACTGGCAATATGAACAAAGCCACCTTCATAAAGATATCACAAAAAATACCTACAAGTTTATTGAAAGATCGACCAGCCATCAATAATATCATTGATATGAGAATAGATGACTCCAACCTTAACTGCTTGTACACAACTAGCGGCATAGATTAATACTAACTCCCAAGTCACACAATGCTTGTGCAAAATTTAGAGACCCAATAGTGCAAGGAATAATGAAAGCTCTGGGATCCTCTATAATACCCCATACTTTTCCTAGCTTGAAAAGTTTCCCAAGAATTTTAGAAGCTTTCTTTTAAAGAAAAATCAACTTTTGTACACATGGTATTTTTAATATTTTCACTTTTTTTTTATGTGGGAAACAAAATAAGCTTTCCATAGATACCAAATTAGGCCAAATATGACACCCGGGTGAAGAGTTAGAGCCTTTATAGGGAGACAGTGTATCACCTGAGCCTTCAGCGCGTCGCGGAGATAACTCAAATGGCAATGGTCAATTTTCAGTGTTGCTCCAAGATAGTGGTGTATCGCACCAAATTTTTAGGTCATATATAAGGTGGAAATGAGATAGCTCCGCATCGTGCCACCGTGCAGTTTCTCATTTGTCACTTTCCAGTGACTTGGATCGATAGTGGCGCGCTTCTCCAAGGATGAAAACCGGGAAATTTTCTCATAAATTAAAGACGTGTACTAGTGTTAAAAGGGTCAATTTACCACCTTATATAAGCCTTATAACACGATATTTGGCCATAATTTAGCAGCTTATACTCAATTACTCTAAAAAACTCTCAAGAACAAGCCCTAGGGTTTTCATAGAAGGTTCAATTCCAAGGGAATTCACCATCAAATTTCAAGAATCTCTCCGTCAATCATCGTAGAATCACAATCTAAGGTATGCGTTGTGTTCATTCATGGACTCCTTTCGTCCATGGAGTCTAAGAATCTCTTTTTTAAATTCAAGTTATCGATTTTCTTTATGAATTTCATGATTGGATTGCTCTTGTTCATGTTGATAATGACTAATTGCATTCTAATCCATGTTTGGTGATAAATTGCATATGTAATGGATTAGTAATGATGTAGATTCATGTAAACCTAGGATCAAAACCCTTGGATGATGAAATTAGAGATGAATCATGATGATTAATTGTTGTATAATATAGTCTACATATGCTATGCCTACCATGTGTTTGATTAAATGTCTAGATGAAGTAACAATGCCCAACTAGTATGATATCATGAAATCCCCATGTATGTAAAGGTAATGCATATCACATATTTGATGAAGTTCTTCAATATATGAACTATGAATTGTGTTGTTGGTCATGTGTTCAAGTAAGCCATGCTATGTCAGTTTCTTCTTATCGTGGGGAACTTGTACCCAAATATTTAGCTGTGTGCATAGAGCCATGTCATATTTTCACGATACTCTCAGTCAACCTATGATCCATAGAACTAAGTCAGTCATGTGACTCAGTAAATCTCTGAAATCTCAATAATCTCAGTAGTTTAGTAATCTCAGTGATCTCAGTACTCAGTAATCTCAGTAACCTCAGTATTCCCAGTCAATCTAAGTAACTTTAATATTCTTATTCAGTCCTCAGAACTCAGTATATTCCGTTAGTCAACGAAACTAAGTTAATTTAGTTTAGCTTCACTAGACAACACCACTAGTATTAGTTCAGTTCAGTTAATCAGTTCAGATTAGATAATTGGTCCATTTTAGTTAATCAGCTCAATTTAGTTAATCAGTTCAGTGTTTTTTAGATGGGAGTAGGATTCAGCACCGAGCGAGCCTAGGTATGGGGACTCACCCACTAGATAGGAATGAGATCCCTAGAAGCAATCCCTAAGTTCCATAACTACATAGCCAACATAGGTACGAGATGTCACTTGTTAGATAGGACTAACATACTCGAGTATCACCTGTTAGTGCATTTAAATGTATAGGACTGATCCCGGAGTTCACCTGCTAGATTAGGACTGACTCCACAGCAGTTGTCTTTACCAGTAGCATGGTACTGACACCCTTCCAACTGGGGTTACAGGTTGGACCCTAGTTAGCTTAGGTTGGGGCATGTCGATTAGATGAATACATCCCACAGTTTCAGTTATAGAATCAGGACTGTCAGATACATTCAATTCAGCTCAGTAGTATAGATTTAGGACTGTCAGATACAGTCACTCCTTATCATTATAAATAGACTCTAGGATCACCTATTAGATAAGACTGATCTCAATTATGGTCAACCAGTAACGGTATCATCAGATTTAGAGATCAATCGCCAGATAGGACTCATCTCAGATTTAGTTACTCAGATATAGTATGAAACTCAGCTAGTTCCATCAGATTCAGGACTGTCAGATACATTCACTCATGTTATCAGTTATATCAGTTATTGGAACTTATGTTTTTAAATTATTTCAGTAGTAGGAGTTAGTTGGGATAATGTCCCATCAATTCCTTATTCAGACAGTTTAGAGGCTTTCAGACTATAGCATGTCAGACAGTTAATTTAGATTTATTTTTGTATTGTTATATCGCTTTCAGACATCGTTTTATTAGTTTTTTATCTAGTTTGAACCTTATGGTCTTTCAGTACATGTTTCCACCTTTATATAGAATATTATACAGTGTTTAGGTACAGATGTCAGTAATGGGTTAGCTTGAGGTCCTTCGGGTTCATGGCATTGTGTAGTGTTCCAATTCAAAAAATTGAGGCATTACAAACTTGGTATTACAGCCTAAGGTTCAATAGTGTCTTAGGAAGTCTGAAAAGCTAGTATCTAGTAGATTATTCTACATATGTGTGTTGTGCACCACACTTATGTGCAGGAGGCTATGAGATATCTTAGGAATAGTTTCCCTTCTATCAGTATTCATATTGTACCAGTGAGCATTGGATCAAAGTTAAACTCTAAGTCATGAATCAGTCTGTGGATGCCTTATGTATCACCCCAGTATCTCAGAAGGGTGAGCATTCTTAAATGGACATGGTGTCCCAAGGGGGAGATACCATATTATTCCTCAATGTTCTCATATCTTAAATAAAGTTTCTCTTCGCATAAAGAAGCCAGTTTAAAATAGAGGGTAATCATAAGTAGACCCTTAAAGTCCCAACCTCAGCTATGGGTCAAGTATTCAGAGGCTCGGTTCAGTTCATGAAATTCAATTTATATGTCATGCTTTAGCCTTAGCCATGTTCTCAGGTTCCAGTTCATGCATACTTTTAGCATAATCATGGGGTCATCAGTGCCTTTCAGTCACGTAACAGTTTTCTTAAACTTACTCAGTTCCATGTTCAAACTACCATTACAAACTTGTTATTAAGTTCATTCTCAGATCCCCATTACAAACTTAGTACTAAGTACCCTTGCATATTTAGCCATGCATTCATATATCAGTTCAGTCATCTAATTATGAATCAGACATGCATTCTCACAGTGGGAAATTCAATTCATCAGCATATTTAGTCATGTATTTATGAGTCAATTATCCATGCATCAGATATGCATGAATTCAGCTTATCAGTCATGCATCATCCATGCATGTTCAGTATGTTATATTAAGCTGTTCAGTCATGTCAGTCATGAGATTACGTTTTAGTTATTCATGTACAGTATGTACGTCAGTTTATGTTCTTCCCCTCACTCTCGGTCTCATTCGAGGATGAATGTTCTCAAGGGGGAGATATCGTAATACCCCATACTTTTCCTAGCTTGAAAAGTTTCCCAAGAATTTTAGAAGCTTTTTTTTAAACATAAGTCAACTTTTTTACGCATGGTATTTTTAGGATTTTCACTTTTTATTATGTGGTGAACAAAATAAGATTACCATCGATACCAAATTTGCCCAAATCTAACACTCGAGGGAAGAGTTAGAGCCTTTTTAGTGAGACAGTGTATCACCTGAGCCTTCAGCGCATCACGGAGATAGCTCAACTGGAAATAGTCAATTTTCAGTGTTTCTCCACAACGGTGGTCTATCGCGCAAAATTTCTAGGTCGTAGACAAGGTGGCAATGAGATAGCACCGCATTGCTCCACCTTGCAATTTCTCATTTGTCACTTTCCAGTGACTTGGTGCGATGCGCCAAGGATGACAATCGGGAAATTTTCTCATAAATTAAAGACGTGTCCTAGTGTTAAAAGGGTCAATTTGCAACCCTATATAAGCCTTATAACATGATATTTAGCCATAATTTAGCATCTTATACTCAATTACTCTCAAAAAGTCTCAAGAACAATCCCTAGGGTTTTCATAGAAGGTTCATTTCCAAGGGAATTCACCGTAAAATTTCAAGAATATCTCTGTCAATCTTCGTAGAATCACAAGCTAAGGTATGCGTAGTATTCATTCATTGACTACTTTCGTCCATGAAGTCCAAGAATCTCTTTTCTAAATTCAAGTTATGGATTTTCTTTATGAATTTCATGATTGGATTGCTCTTGTTCATGTTGATAATGACGAATTGCATTGTAATCCATGTTTGGTGATAAATTGCATTTGTAATCAATTAGTAATGATGTAGATTCATGTAAACCTAGGATTAAAACCCTTGGATGATGAAATTAGAGATGAATCATGATGATTAATTGTTGTATAATGTAGTCTACATATGCTATGCCTACCATCTGTTTGATTAAATGTCTAGATGAAGGAAAAATGCCCAACTAGTATGATATCATGAATTACCCATGTATGTATAAGCTTATGCATATCATATTTTGATAAAGTTCTTCAATATATGAACTATGAATTTGTTGTTGGTCATGTGTTCAAGTAGACCATTCTATGTCAGTTTTTTCTTATCGAGTCTTGGGGGTACTTGTACCCGAACATTTAGCTGTGTGCCTAGATCCATGTCATGTTTTCACGATACTCTCAGTCAAGTTATGATCTATAGAACTCAGTCAGTCATGTGACTCAAGAATTCTCATAAATCTCAGTAATCTCAGTGATCTCAGTACTCAGTAATCTCAGTATTCCCAGTCTATCTCAGTAACTTTATTATTCTCAGTCAGTCCTCAGAACTCAGTATATTACGTCAGTCAACGAAACTTAGTAAATTCAGTTTAGCTCTGCTAGACAACACCACTAGTATCAGTTCAGTTCAGTTAATCAGTTCATCTTAGTTAATTGGTCCAGTTCAGTTAATCAGTTTATCTTAGTTAATTGGTCCAGTTCAGTTAATCAACTCAGATCAGTTAATTAGTTAAGTGTCTTTTAGATGGGAGTAAGATTCAGCATCGAGTGAGCCTAGGAATGGTGACTCACCCTTTAGATAGGACTGAGATCCTTAGAAGTAATCCGTAAGTTCCAGAACTACGTATCCAGCGTAGGTACGAGATTTTACCTGTTAGATAGGACTGACATACTCTGGGATCATCGGTTAGCATATTTAAATATAGAGGAATAATCCAGAGGTCACCCGCTAGATTAGGACTAACTCCACAGTAGTTGACTTTACTAGTGGCGTCGTACTGACACCCTTCCAACTGGGGTTATAGGTTGGTCCCCAGTTAGCTTAACATGGGGCATGTCGGTTAGATGAATACATCCCCTAGTTTCAATTGCAGAATTAAGACTATCAGATATAGTCAATTCAGCTTAGTAGTAGAGATTTAGGACTGTTAGATAAAATCACTCCTTATCATTATAAATAGACTCCAGGATCACACATTAGATAGGACTGATCTCAACTATGATCAACCAGTAACAGTATCATCAGATTCAGAGATCACCCGCCAGATATGACTGATCTCAGATTTAGTTACTCATATACAGTACGGAACTCAGCTAGTTCCATCAGATTCAGGATTGTCAGATATAGTCACTCATGTTATCAGTTATATCAGTTATCAGAACTCATGTTTTTAGTATTCAGCTTCAGGACTATTAGACACAGTCACTCAAACCAGTTCCTCATAATCAGAACTGTCAGAAATAGTTATTCATGTATCAGTAACATAGTATCAGTCCCTCAAATATCAGTAATTTCATGTTATTAGTAAAATTCATCGTCAGAACTTAGCATTCAGTCCTGTCACATGCCAGTTATAGTTACATATGCATGTATGTATTCTCACATTTATGTTAGTCAGTTAGTTAGTATTGTTTATGCATATGAACCTATTGTATTCAGACTATCTCACTTTAATACTAGTATATTCAAAGTACTAACGCATTTGCGCTATGGTGTCTTATACCATAGGTTTAGAAGTACAAGATCTAAAGTATCATTAGCATCCTAGTTTAGCAGTCAGAGTCAGCTGTGAGTCCTCATCCTTCAAGGACATGATGATTACATTATTATTTAAGTTTTCAGATTATTTCAATAGTCGGAGTTAATTGGGGACATGTCTGATCAACTCCTTATTTAGACAGTTTAGAGGCTTTCATACTATAGCATGTCAGACAGTTATTTCAGATTTGTTTTGGTATTTTTATACCGCTTTTAGACATTGTTTTATTAGTTGTTTATCCAGTTTGAACCTTATGGCCTTTCAATATATATTTCAGTATTTATACAGAATATTATGTAGTGTTTAGGTATAGATATCAGTCATGGGTTAGCTTGTGGTCCTTCGAGGCCATGGGTATCATATAGTGTTCCAGTTCAGAAAATCAGGGCATTACAAACTTGGTATCAGAGCCAATGGTTCAATAGAGTTGTAGGAAGTCTGAAAAGTTGCATCTAGTAGATTCTTTTACATGCATGTGTTGTGCACCACACATAAGTGCAGGAGGCTATGAGATGTTTTAGGAACAGTTTCCCTTCTTTTAGTATTCATATTGAGCCTATGAGCATAGGTTCAAAGTTAAACTCTTAGTCATGAATCAGTCTATGGATGCCTTGTGCATCACCCTAGTATCTCAGTAGGGTGAGCATTCTTAAAATGACATGGTGTCCTAAGGGGGAGATACCCTATTATTCCTCAATGTTCTAATACCTTAAATAAAGTTTCTCTTCATAAAAAGAAGCCAGTTTAAAATAGAGGGTAATCATAAGATGACCCTCAAAGTCCCAACCTCAGCTATGGGCCAATTATTCAGAGACTCAGTTCTGTTCATGAAATTTAGTTTATATGTCATGCTTCAGCCTTAGTCATGTTCTCAGGTTCTAGTTCATGCATACTTCTAGCATAATCATGGGGTCATCAGTGCCTTTCAGTCACGTAACAGTTTTCTTAAACTTACTTAGTTCCATGTTCAAAATACATTTACAAACATGGTATTCAGTTCATGCTGAGATCCCCATTACAAACTTCATACTAAGTACCCTTGCATATTCAGCCATGCATTCAAATATCAGTTTAGTCATGTAATTATGCATCAGACATGCATTCTCACTATAGGAAATTCTGTTCATCAGCATATTTAGTCATGTATTTATGAATAAATTATCCATGCATCAGATATGCATGTATTCAGCTTATCAGTCATGCATCAAACATGCATGTTCAGTATGTTATATTCAGCTCTTCAGTAATATCAGTCATGAGATCATGTTTCAGTTATTCATGCTCAGTATGTACGTTAGTTTATGTTCTTCCCCTCACTCTCGGTATGATTCAAGGACGAATGTTCTCAAGGGGGAGATATCATAATACCCGTACTTTTCCTAGCTTGAAAAGTTTCCCAAGAATGTTAGAAACTTTCTTTTAAAGATGAATCCACTTATGTACAAATTGTATTTTTAAGATTTTCATTTTTTATCATGTGAGGAACCGAATAAGCTTTCCATCGATTCCAAATTTTCCCAAATCCGACAACTGGGTGAAGAGTTAGAGCCTTTTTAGTGAGACAGTGCATCACCTGAGCCTTCAGCACGTCGCGGAGATAGCTCAAATGATAATTGTCAATTTCCAGTGTTGCTTTACTATAGTGGTGTGTCGCACAAAATTTCAAGGTCATAGACAAGGTGGCAATGAGACAGCTCCGCATCGTGCCACCATGCAATTTCTCATTTGTCACTTTCCAGTGACTTGGCGTGATAGTGGCGCGTCGCGCCAAGGATGACAATTAGAAAATTCTCTCATAAATTAAAGACGTGTCCTAGGTTTAAAAGGGTCAATTTACCACCATAAATGAGCCTTCTAACATAAGATTTGGCCATAATTTAGCAGCTTATACTCAATTACTCTCAAAAAGTCTCAAGAACAAGCCCTAGGATTTTTATAGAAGGTTCAATTCCCAGGGAATTCACCATCAAATTTCAAGAATATCTCCATTAATCTTCGTAGAATCAAAAGCTAAGGTATGTGTAGTGTTCATTCATGGTCTCCTTTCATCCATGAAGTCCAAGAATCTCTTTTCTATAATTCAAGTTATGGATTTTCTTTATGAATTTCATGATTGGATTGCTCTTGTTCATGTTGATAATGACTAATTGCATTGTAATCCATATTTGGTGATAAATTGCATATGTAATGGATTAGTAAAGATGTATATTTATGTAAACCAAGGATTAAAACCCTTGGATAATGAAATTAGAGATGAATCATGATGATTAATTGTTGTATAATGTAGTCTACATATGCTATGCCTACCATGTGTTTGATTAAATGTCTAGATGAAGGAACAATGCCTAACTAGTATGATATCATGAATTACCCATGTATGTATAAGATTATGCATATCATATGTTTGATGAAGTGCTTCAATATATGAACAATGAATTGTTTTGTTGGTCATGTGTTCAAGTAGGCCATGCTATGTTAGTTTTTTCTTATCCAGTCCTGGGGGTACTTGTACCCAAACATTTAGTTGTGTGCCTAGAGCCTTGTCATGTTTTCATGATACTCTCAATCAAGCTATGATCCATAGAACTCAATCAGTCATGTCACTCATGAAATCTTTGAAATCTCAGTAGTTCAGTACTCAGAGTGATCTTAGTAACCTCAGTATTCCCAGTCAATCTCAGTAACTTTAATATTCTTAGTCAGTCCGCAGAACTCAACACATTCTATTAGTCAATGATACTCAGTTAATTCATCTTAGCTCCGCTAGACAACACCACTAGTATCAGTTATGTTCGATTAATCAGTTCTGCTTAGTTAATTGGTCCAGTTTACTTAATCAGCTCAATTCAGTTAATCAGTTTAGTGTCTTTCAGATGGGAGTAGGATTCAGCATCGAGCGAGCCTAGGGATAAGGTCTCACTCTCTAGATAGGACTGAGATCCCTAGAAGAAATCCCTAAGTTCCAAAACTACGTAGCAAGTATAGGTATGAGATGTAACCCATTCGATAGGACTGGCATACTCAGGGATCACATGTTAGTACATTAAAATATATAGGACTGATCCTAGAGGTCACCTGCTAGATTAGGACTGACTCCACAGCAGTTGTCTTTACTAGTGGTGCATTATTGACACCCTTCCAACTGGGGTTACAGGTTGGACCCCAGTTAGCTTAGAATGGGGCATGTCAGTTAGATGAATACATCCCACAGTTTCAGTTATAGAATCAGGACTATCAGATACAGTCAATATATTTCAGTAGTATATATTTAGGACATTCAAATATAGTCACTCCTTATCATTATAAATAGACTCTGGGATCACCCATTAGACAGGACTGATCTTAACTATGGTTAACCAGTAATGGTATCATCGGATTTAGAGATCAACGGCTAGATAGGACTGATCTCAAATTCAGTTACTCAGATACAGTACAAAACTCAGCTAGTGACATCAGATTCAGGACTATCAAATACAGTCACTCATGTTATCAGTTATATCAGTTATCAGAACTCATGTTATCAGTATTTATTAGCTTCAAAACTGTTAGACAAAGTCAACCAGATCAGTTCTTCATAATCAGAACTATCAGAAATAGTTATTCATGTATCAGTAACATAGTACCAGTCCCTCAGATATTAGTTATTCCATGTTATTAGTAAACTCAGTCGTCGGAACTTAGCATTAGTCATATCATAATGTCAGTTACAGTTACGTATGCATGAATGTATTCTCACGTTCATGTTAGTCAATTAGTTAGTATTGTTCATGCATATGAACTTATTGAATTTAGCCTACCTCACTTGCATACCCATATATTCAAAGTACTGATGCATTTTTGCTATTATGTCTTATACCAAAGGTATAGAAGTACGAGCTCCATAGCATCAGTAGTATCCAAGTTCAGCAGTTAGAGTCAGCTATAAGTCCTCATCCTTCTAGGACATAATGATTACATTATTATTTCAATTTTTAGATTATTTCAGTAGTCGTAATTAGTTGGGGACATGTCCGATCAACTCCTTATTCAGACAGTTAGAGGCTTTCAGACTATAGCATGTCAGACAGTTAGTTCAGCTTTGTTTTCGTATTTTTATACCATTTTCAGACATTGTTTTATCAGATGTTTATCCAGTTTGAAATTTATGGACTTTCAGTACATGTTTTTGCATTTATACAGAATATTGTGCAGTGTTTAGGTACAGATATCAGTCATGGGTTAGTTTGTGGACCTTCGAGGTCATCGGCACCGTGTAGTTTTCCAATTAAGAAAATCGGGGCGTTACATCCTCTTTCTTCACAAGTAAAGAACGAGAAGAAATAAAACTACAATGATGCATATTATTCGAGGGCTCAAAATCACCATCCACTTCTTCTTCACTAAATCCTTCAAAACATTGCATAAATGGGCGTCTTCTACAATGCTTGTATAAGAGGGATATTGAATAACAATTCTTTCAACATTGCCATGAATTTCTGATATTTCCCTTCTTCTTGTTTTTTGTTCAACCATTAATAAAAAGGTGGGGGAAGTTGTTGAATGGTCAAAAAAAATTCTTCAACCTCCTTACCCTTTCCTTTATTAGTATCGACTCATTTTTCAGCACCCGTAGACTTTTGTGATGTCTCACCATTTGTTACCAACTTCTCAGTTTTAGCTTTGGGTGCATCATAAAGATCAATATTATCATTCCTTACTTATTTATCTACCAACATCCAAGGATCAATCGTAGCCTTACCACTCCGCGTGGTGATCGCAAAATAGTGACTACCATTCTTCGTATATTTAATAGTGTTTCTCTGAAGAGTGCTCGATTAATGCTGATTCAAAGTGGCCGACATCTGAAATAAATGTTTCTCTAGAATCTTAATAGTAGTAGCATGCAATTCTATATTCTAGCTCAGTCTTAAAGTTTTTTCCATAATCTCCTTAAGGCAACTCTCTTGATTATCTATACCCTTAACCATCTTTGTAAGCAATATGTCCATGCTTAAATTAGTATCATGGTTCCTTTGATGAACATATGCACTACTCTCTTCCTTATCGTTATCCTTTCTTCTCTAGTCACCATATGTTTCTACTTTGAGCCCTATACCTGTCCCCATAATAGGCTCGACTATGATTCCATTGCCTCAAGTTCCAAGAGTCTTGATTGTACCCTTGGACCTTGGATTGAAAACCCACCATCTCCTTTTCTAAATACTTAGCCTCCTGATTAGAGTCAGAATCACCATTTCTAGTAGACTTACCTCACACGTCCACTACATTCACTTTGTCAAAATTCACAGTTTCAAACTTCTCGATAAGTAACCTAATTTTTGTCCTCGGCTATACTACCTTTAAATCCACTCTATCATCTAGGGATCTCTGCTCACCTGAAGATCCAACATCATGAGTATTGGTTCCGCTTTCTACCTTCGAAGTATGCCACCCTCAGATGGTATTAGAGACCAGATCTAATATTTCTGCATCTAGCTCCCAATGAAGTCTCATGAATGCACAACTAGTAATAGTTTCAGCAATATTAATATAATGTTTACGTTTAGGGATCTATAGAACATTTCAAAAAAATTCCTCCATTAAGTTCTATGATTGGGCATAATCATCAACTTTTTATTGAACCTCAACAATGTCTTGTACGATTCTTCTTAATACAATTGCCTAAAATTATAAATCTCATCCTTAAATTGTAGCATTCTAGAAGGCGGGAATAACTGGTCCAAGAACTATTTTGGCAACTCATTATAATTAGAGATGGACCCACGAGGTAGTTTCCCTAACCATAATATCACTTTAATTATAAGAGAAAATGGGAACAATATGAGTCTTAAAGCTTCCTGGCTCACCTCAAGAATATTATACAAAGTGTAAATCCAAACAAAATTCATGATATGCATGTTTGTGTCATCTGTTGGCAAACCAACAAACACACCCTTCAGATTCAACAACTAAATCATAGAACTCATAATGTCAAACTTGATCCCTTGGGTAAGAAAGAGATTGGGTGAGTACTATTTCACATTACTTTTACTTGATATATCTTTTTTTGAGTCAACTTAGTCAATAGAGATATAATAGTTGAAAAAATCTCAACAAAGAATCGGTAATAACTTGCTAAACCAACAAAACTTTGAATCTCAATAGGAGAAGTAGGCCTAGACCGGTCTCAAACTGTCGTAATCATGGTCAGATCAACCATAATACAATACTTGGTCATGTCATGACCTAAGAAAGAAATAGACTCAAAACAAAACTCACACATAGAGAACTTAGCATAAAACTTCTCATCCCCTAATCTCTGAAGAACAATTTGCAAATGTTTTTCATGATCGTCCTTACTCTATGAATAAACCAAGTTGTATAACTATAATAACAAAGGAGTTTAGATACAGTCAAATTACCAGATTCATCAACTACATGAACATAACTTTGGCATTGGTCAACCAAAAAGATATAACAAAGAACTCATCATGACCATACCGAGTTCGAAAAGTTATCTTTAGAATATTCGAAGATCTAATCATCAACTGTCAATACCCGAACCTCAAATCAATCTTTAAGAACACTAAAGCACACTAAAGTTGACAAATAAATCATTGATATAAAGGAGAGAATACTTATTCTTAATTGTGTCCTTGTTCATCTATCGATAATAAATACAAAATCATATCGACCCAACCTTTTTCTTCACAAAAAAAATAGATGCACCACAAGGTGATACACTAGGTCGGATAAATACCTTATACAATAACGCTTGCAACTGATCCTTCAATTTTTTTAACTCTTCTGGGACCATCCTATAAGAAAGAATAGAAATAGGCTTTGTTCCTAGCTCAACATCAATGGAAAAGTTAATATCACAGTTTGAAACATACCAGGCAAATTTATAGAGAACACATCCATAAAATCATAAATAATATGAACAATATCCAATGAAGGAGGTGAAGCAACACTAGTATTATGAATATAAGCCAAAAAGATAGATATCCTTTCCCAACCAAGTAATAAACCTAGATGAAGTATATAACTCTCTTGGGACCCAAATGAAGCACACCCTTCCAAGCTATCCTTGACACATACGGTGAAGCTAAAGTCATAGTCTTAGCATAATAGTCTATGACAACATGATAAGGATCTAACCAATCCATTCAAAAAATGACATAAAAATCTACCATATCTAATAAAAATAAATCTTCCATCATCTTCCCATCAAAAGTCATAACATAAGTTTAGCACACCTGATCCACCACTAAAAAGTCTCCTACATGTATAGATACAGGAATGGTAAATCAAGAGGCTCATAAGAAAATCAAAACCCAAATCAAAATACAGTGACACATAGGAGAAAGTCGACCCCAGATGAAATAACATAGATGCAGATTTGAAATAATCATGGATGATACCTATGATGATAGCATCAGAGACCTCTTCTTTCGTTCTAGTAGGTATATCACGGCATAACCACGACCATTACCATGACTAGGTTGAAACACCCAAGAATGTGGACTTGTAAAAATTTTGGATGATTAGTGATGATCATGATATGTGTTGTGTTATGTCTTTGTGTTGTGCTTGTTTTTAACTTATGTAAGTATTGGTTGATGCACATTGGTGTGTTATCTTATGTTTATTCTTTCCTATCCCCTAGTTCCAGGACACATGGTACAAATGTGGGTGGAGAATTGAAATACCTATAATTGAACCCATGAATAAACAATAACCTTTTTATGTCTCTGGAGTGGGCATGGTTTGGTTCTTGAGTCATTCCCTTGGTCATAAATCATACCAAAATTTACCTCTCCTTTCGTATCTTGGTCAGTTCATAAGGCTAAAACATTATCCACTATACAAAATATCCTTACCTTGGTCGTAACCATGCATATGAGTCATATAATACATGGTCGAATTGAGTGAGGACCTAACCTAGAGTGGACTGTTTTGGTCACAGGTGAAGCTTATGAGTTAGGAATTGAGTCATACCATTTGGTTAAGACTCAAGGGTTCCCTTTAATACCCTAAATAGTTTGTTTGACCTAGTAGGAGCCTAGGGTATGATTTAGGGTACTACTCATACACTAGGTCATGATTGCCTAGAGAACCGTATGGTGGAGTCAAACCCCTGCACGTGTAGACTTTCCAGATTTTAACCAAGGACCTTTTGGTCATTTACCATGCCTAAAAACTTAAACCCTGTCACTATATAAGGTATTTTAGCATCCTAAGTCTTCATTTACAAGGCTTAAACACTCCTATACACTCTAAAGTCTTCTTGAAGAAAGATTGGGGGTTAGGGTTTGGAGGTGCTCATTTTATGGAAACAAGGAGTAAAGATTGTTGGTTTGTTATCTTGTTTAAGGCATGTAACTCTTCACCTTTATAAATAACTCTAAATCCATGTATTTCACACTTGAATTAGTAAGTGTACACGATGATTTTGAATCAAATGAAAAGGGTTTTGTTACCTAACAATGAATTATGATAAATCATGCTTGTACTTGTATAGATTGATGTATTTGATGGTATATTGAATATGCAGGTGATTGCTTTATGTTTTTTAACATGAGGGTCTTGAGTAACCCTAGTCTTGATAATTTCTACCATGAAAATAACATTGTCAAAGGTATGAACACAAGGTGTTTGTTAAAATATCTAAGGGAAATGACTAGTTGTATGATTGACAATGTGTTAACATAGGGAAATGGCCTAAATTAGTATGAATAATTTTTGAATGATATTGCCAAAGTATTATGAGTTATGTATTGTTAAATCTATAACCTTATTGGTTAATAGTTATTGAGAGGGTTAAACCTAGGCAAGATAATAAGCTTAAGTTTTATATTAAACCTAGTGGGGTGAAAATATGATTAAACATTGCTAATGAAAAGTGAATAGCTTGTGTGGGTCATGATGACCATAACTTGAATTGTGGTATGAAATAATTTAAGGCATTGGCCTATTGAATGGTTGAATAGCGAAGGCCCTCATGAGGGCCATATGATTATGTAAATGGTTGAATTTGGTTAAATGTATTAAAGCCCTTATATGTAGAATTGAATGCATGTGAATGCTTGGTAAATGGCTGGTAAAGACTTTGTTGGACACCTGATGACTAAATGCATATCTTTTATGATTGGTTGATAAATAGTCATAGTCCCTAAAGTATGAACTCGAATTATGTTTGAATAAAAGGTGCATATAATAATAAGTATGAATGATACTTAGTAGGAGTCTTGATGATCATGAATGAAATTACATTGTGTTATGAACTAAGGCCTTGGGACTAAACATGTGAGCAATGGCCAAATGGGCCGGTAGAGATCATTAAATGTTCTATGGTGTTGATATGTAACCTTAATTGCATGAATGCCTCAAGATGGGTTGAGTTCCTATGAGATGAATTGAATAGGTGCTAGTATTTGTGGCCTATGTCTGTGTACCATATAAGGTATGTTGATTTATGGTCTAAGTCCACTTAGCATATAAGGTGTGTCATTTTGTGGTCCAAGTCCATTGTCATATAAGGCGCGTTAGTTTATGGTCCAAGTATGCTTACTAACTAAGGCATGTTGGTTTGTGGTCCAAATCTGTTTACCATATAAGGTGTGTTGGTTTGGTCGAAGTCCACTTACAATCTAAGGCATGTTGGTTTGTGGTCCAAGTATGCTTACCATGCAAGGCATATTGGTTTATTTTCCAAGTCTGCTTACCATAAAATATGTGTTGGGTCGAGGCTCATGTCCCATTGCCTATTCTATCATAAAGTATTTTATGCGTCTAAAATATAAGGGTAGAGGGTTGGTACTCCTTCACCCCATGTCTCATGAATGAATGTATCATAAATGCATGTTAAGACTTATTTCATAATTTGACTTGTTGTGTGTCTATGTGTATATGTGTCTTCAATATGCCTCTTCTTATGTAAATATTATTACCTATGATGGATTGACATGAATTTGAACAAATGTACTATTTTCTCCTTATCCTCGAGTTACATGCTAGTGTTCCAACCGCTAGCATCCCCCAGATGCTATGTTCCCATGCGTTATAGGGCCCAAAGATTTTTTTTCTTCCCGCATAGTAATTGGGTGATCGAAGCAGATCGTGCATTGACTTGAAGTGGTGAGATTCCTTTCTTTGGAATACATTCATCTCTTGGTCTTTTATATTTATACTTAGTCTTTTTTGGACTTGGTTTAGCTATTGTAGGGGGCTTATCCCGACATATAATTTTATTGACATTAGTTTTGTATAGAAGCATTGTGAATGGTTGTTGACTTGGGTATATTGTTTAGTTTTATGACCCTAATTAAATGTATAGACATATCTAAGATATGATTTTTTTCATTATTGTTTTCACTACCTTAACTTATGGATTAGAGTTCCTTCGACTCCTATGATATGGTGAGGTCTTTAGGGTGGGTTATGGGGAGACCTCCGACACATGTGTTCTTGAGGTGCCCATACGACATGGCCCAAAGTATTGGGCGTGTCAAGTTGGTATTAGATCCTAGGTTCATGTTCGGTTGGGTATTCAAAATGTCGTGCCAAGTAGAACCTATTTTATGGGTGTGAAGTGCGCCACACTTACAAAAGAGAAGCTATGAGACATTTTAGGAAATATTTCCCTTTTTATGTTTTGATATCAAGCTATATAGTCTAAGGTCTTGAATTCCTCTGATTCTTTTTTCTATCTTTTAGATCATGCCTCATAAGAGATATGAGACTTAGGCAAACACTACTGAGGGTCCTATGGATGAAACTCATCCAAATTCTGGAGTTCTGACTCAGGCTAGGGGTGCAATATCAGACCATCCTCATCGTGTTCCACCATCCAACCCAATTCATTAGAGTGGTATTCCTCCCCATTCACCTCAAATGGATGCTTCTAATACAGAATTTTGTTGCCTTATCAACCTTTTGACCCAATTGGTAGTTTCTCCATTTCAGTGAGGTACCTCTTTTTCTCCATCCTTTGAGGCCATAAGTATTATCCAATTCATGAAGTTTCACCCTCCTATGTTTACGAGTGTGAAAGTTGAGAAGGATCACCAAAGTTTTATTAATAAAATAGGGAAGATCTTTTGAATTATACATACGTCAGAGGTGGAGGGTGTCGAGATTACTTCCCACCAATTGAAGGATATAGTGTACCAATGGAATAAAGAGTGGAGATGTCTAGTGGTGTGGGTACTAGAACGACCGAGTGGGATGATTTCTCTACTTTCTTCCTTAACCTCTTCTTTACTCAAGAGTTGAGGGAAGTATAAGCAGAAGAGTTTGTGAATTTGAGGCTAGGTGGGATGTCCATCAAGAAGTATTCTTTGGGATTCCATCAATTGTTAAGGTATGCCCAAAGATGGTGTCTAGCATGATGGCTAGAATGCGTATATTTGTTTTGGGATTGTCTCCCGAGTTGGTCATTGAGGGTAAGGCGGCCTTGTTGATTAGCGACATGAACAACTATTGGTTGGTTTTGTATATTCAACTAGTGGAGGAAGAGAAAAATAAATAGGGTGAGATAAGTAAGAGGCAAAGTAAGAGGTCTCGATTGTCTGAGTTAAGTGAGGGCAAGAAGTCTAGTGGTAGGTTATCTATGAGAAAGAACTGGGTGAGTGGTGATTCTCAAGCCAGTGAGGCTTAGTCAGAGCTGACCTACCCTCCTTGTAGATTTTGTGGTAAGCATTACTATGGTGAATGAGAAAAGGGAAGAATATATATTTCTACTATGTCCAGATTGGGCACATGCAGTGAGAGTTCCCCACTCGAGTGATTTCTCAGGCCAACAAAGCCCCTGTTTCAACTTCATCTACTCCTGCATCAAATTGTGCTTTATCTCCTTCCATATCTTGTACAGTTGATGACCGGAGTTTCTTGTATGCACTTTTTATGCACCAGGTGTTCGAGGCACCTCTGAATGTTGTTTTTGGTATGTGAAAAACTCCTTCTCTGTGATATGTATGCATATGATTTTCTTAGTATGATTGTCCTCATGTATGATTGTGTATTTCAATTTGGTTTTGAGTTATTTGAGATTACTTCTCTATTTTTACATCCATAAGAGACTCCATGGTTGTAAAGAGTCTACCGAGAGTGTGTGATAACTATTCATGATAAAGAAAGTTTTGTTGATTGATAAATGTGGACATAATTGTGTTTGATGTTAATTGGGGGTGTATCAGTTGTATTCGTGTTATGTGTCCTTAGACTCTTGGTCCCCTAAGGTCGTTCCTTCCATAATAAGATTGTAATTGTATGGGAAAACGTTCCCTTGGGTGTCTAAAGGGATGGTTGTCCCTATAAGGGTCTAAGTTGATTTGAACATACCTTCTAGTATGAGCCTCATTCATCCGGTGTTCCATGTCCTCGCATTGAGGGTGTAAGTGGTCCCTTTTTAGTCGTTCCCTTAGAGGACATCAGTATTTTAGGTTCTTTGACTCGTAATGATATCCCGATGGGGATCTTAAATCTAAAAGATCACTAGTTGTGAATGATAGAAGTGGTTGTGGTGAAGGTCCTATGAAAGAACAAAAAGACCTAGGAAGCTACGTGGGAAATGGAAGAGGACATAAAGTTTGAATATCCGCATTCATTTTCCAATCTGGAAACTTATTATGGGGGTATGTGTTAATCTCTTTGCATTGAATTATGCATTGTTAGAAAATAGGTTGAGCCCCAAAGTTGATAAAATGAATGGATGATTGGTAATGAGCACGATGTGTGTTATATCTTTGTTTAATGCTTGTTCTAACTTGTTTAAAGATTGATATGATATGAGACAATGTGTTAACTTGCATTTTTTCTTTCCTTACCTGTCATTCATATACGAATGATCCTATGTGGATAAGAATGAAACACCCAAGAATGTGGCCTTGCAAAAGTTTTAGGTGATTGGTGATGATCATGATATGTGTTGTGTTATGTCCTTGTGGTGTGCATGTTTGTAACTTGTGTAAGGGTTGGTTGATGTATGTTTGTGTGTTAACTTGTGTTTATTCTTGCCTCATCCCTCATTTGAGGATGCATGGTCCAGGTGGGGGGGATTGAAGCACCTAGACCTGAACCCATGAAATAACAATAACTTTTTTGTGTCTCTAGAGTAGGTATGGTTGGGTGCTTTAGTCATATCCTTGGCCACAAATTGTACCCACCTTGTCCTCCATTTTTGTATCTTGGTCAGTCCATGAGGATAACACACTTTCCACTATAAATGTCCTCCCATTGGTCCTAACCATGCATACGAGTCGTATACTACATGGTCTTATAGAGTGAGGACCTATGCTAGAGTGGACTATTTTGGTCATGGATGAAGCTTACGAGTTAGGGATTGAGTCATCCCAATAGGAATTAAAAGTGCCCTTTCATAACCTAACCATTGTGGTTGTCCTAGGATGAGACTAGGGCACGAGTTAGGGTACCACCATACTCTAGGTCATGATTACAAAGTGAATCGTATGGGGGTGTCGTACCCCTGCACATGTATACTTTCCATCTTTTAACCAACGACCTTTGGGTCATTTCACGCACCTAAAATCCTAAACCCTCTAACTATATAAGTCATCGTATCCTCCTAAGTCTTCATTTACAAGACTCAAACACTCCTAAACAATATAATGGCTTCTTAAAGCAATATTGGGGGCTCGGGTTTGGAGGTGCTCATCTAGTGGCAAGAAGTAGTGAATATTATTGGTGTGTCATCTTTTTTAAGGCATGTATCTCTTCCCATTTCAAAATAACTCTAAAATCATGTAATTACACTTGAATTAGTAAGTGTACGTGGGGGTTTTGAATCAAATAAAAAGGATTTTTTTACCTAACAATGAATAATGATGACTTATGCTTGTAATTGTGTTCATTCATGTATTTTATGGTAGATTGTATATGTGGGTTCTTGTTGTATGTTTTTTAACATGAGGATCTTGAGTAACCCTAGTCTTGATAATTTCTACCATGAAAATGACCTTGTTAAAGGTATGAGACAATGTGTTTGTGAAAATGTCAAAGTGAAATGACTAGTTGTATGATTGACAATGTGTTAAGCTACGGAAATGGACAAAATGAGTATGAATGATATTGTGAAAGTATTATGAGTCATGTATTGTGAAATCCATAACCTTGTTAGTTAATGGTTAAGAAAGGGTGAAACCCTGGACAAGATAATGAGCTTAAGTTGTGTATTGAACCAAGTGAGGTAAAAATACAATTAAACATTTCTAATGAAAGATGAATAGATTGTGTGAGTCATTATGACCATAACTTTAATTGTATGATGAAATGAGTTAAGGTAGTGGCCTATTAAAGTGGTTAACTAATAATGGCCGTCATGAGGGCCATATGATCATTGTGTTTGAATAAAAGGTATGTATAAGATTAATAAGTATGAATAATTATGGGTAGGAGTCTTGATGACCATAAATGAACTTGCATTGTGTTATGAACTAAGGCCTTGGGCCTAGCCATGTGAGCAATGGCCAAATGGGCCGGTAGAGATCATGTGTTAATTTGTAACCTTGATTGCTTGAATGCCTCGAGATGGGTTGAGTTCTTATGTGACAAATTAAATGTGTGCTAGTATTACTTTAGTGACGTGTTGGTTTGTAGACCAAGTATGCTTACTATATAAGACATTGATTTGTAGTCCAAGTCTGCTTACCATATAAGGTGTGTTAGTTTGTAGTCCAAGTCCGCTTACCATATATGGCCTATTAGTTTGTGGCCTAAGTCCGCTTACCATATAAGGCATATTAGTTTGTGGTCGAAGTCCACTTACCATCTAAGGCATGTTGGTTTGTGGTCCAAGTCTATTTACCATATATAGCGTGTTGGTTTGTTGTCCAAGACCGCTCACCATATAAGGCCTATGGTTTGTGATCTAAGTACTCTAACCATACAAGATATGTTGGTTTGTGGTCCAAGTCTACTAACCATAAAATATGTGTCATCTCGAGGCTTATGTCCCATTGCCTATTATAGCATAAAGGATTCTATGTGTCTAAAATATAAGGGTGGAGGGTTGGTAGTCCTTCACCACATGTCTTTTGAATGAATTTATCATTAATGCATTTTATAAGTTGCTTCATGATTTGTCTTGTTGTGTTGCTATATGTATATGTGTCTTCAATATGGCTCATCTTATGTAAATGTGATCACCAATGATGGATGACATGAATTTGAACAAATGTACTATTTTCTCCTTATCCTTGTGTTACATGATAGCATTCCAACAACTAACCTTCCCAGGATGCTATGTCTCCATGCAATGTAGGGCCTGAAGCTTCTTTCTTTCTTCCCACATAGTGATTGGGTGATTGAAGTTGATCCTTTATTGACTTGAAGTGGTGAGCTTCCTTTCTCCGAAAGATATCTATCTCTTGTTCTCTTATATTTAGACTTAGTCTTTTTTGGACTTGGTTTGGCTATTGTCAGGGGATTATGTTGACATATACTTTTATTGACATTAGTTTTGTATAGAAGTATTGTGAATTCTTGTCGACTTAGGTACATTGTTTAGTTTGATGACCCTATTGAAATATATAGGCATACCTAAGATACAACTTTTGGTGTTGTTATTTCCTCTACCTTAACTTGTGGACTGGAGTTCCTTCGACTCCTATGATATGATGAGGTGTTTAGGGTGGGTTAAGGGGTGACCTCCAACACATGTGTGCTAGAGGTGCCCATACGACATTGCCCAAAGTTTAGGGCATGTCAAGTTATTATTAGATCCTAGGTTCATGGTCGGTTGGGTGTTCAAAATGTCATCTCAAGTAGAGTCTCTTTTATGGGTGTGAAGTGTGCTACACTTACAAAAGAGAAGATATAAGACATTTTAGGAAATGATTCCATTCTTGTGTTTCGATCTCAAGCTATAAATTCTAAGGTCTTGAATTCCTCTAATTCTTTTTACATTCTTTCAGATCATTCCTTAAAAGATATGTGAGACTTAGGCAAACACTACTGTGCCTCCTATGGATGAAGCTCGTCCAATTTCTAGTGTTTAGAATCTGGCTAGGGTTGTAGCATCTAGCCATCCTCATGGGGTTCTACTATCAAACCCTATTCATGAGAGTGGCATTCCTCCCTAGTTACCTTAAAGGGATGCTAATAATGCAGAATTTCATCGCCCTATCAACCTCTTGACCCAATAGGTAGATTCTTAATTTGAGTGAGGGGCCTCTTTTGCTCCATTCTCTTAGGTCGTAAGTGTTGGATGAGTGTTAAAGTTGAAGAGGATCACCAACCTTTTATGGATGAAATATAGAAGATTTTTTGAATTATGCATGCATCAGAGGTGAAGGGTGTCGAGTTTTTATCCTACCAATTGAAGGATGTAGCGTACCAATGGGACAAAGAGTCAGAGATGTCTAGAGGTATGGGTTCTAGTACGACCTAGTGGGAAGATTTCTCTAGTCCCTTCCTTGACCACTTTTTTTGTCAAGGGTTGAGGGAAGCAGAAGTAGAAGAGTTTGTGAATTTTAGGCAAGGTGAGATGTCCGTCATGGAGTATGCTTTGAGATTCCATCATTTTTCAAGGTATTACCTGAGATGCTGTCTAGTATGAGGTCTAGGATATGTAAATTTGTTATTGGATTGTCTCCCAAATTGGTCCTTGAGAGTAAGGCGGGCATATTGATTAGCGACATGAACATCTATAGGTTGGTCATGTGTATGAAACAAGTGGAGGAAGAGAAAAAAAAAAGGTGAGATTAGTGGGAGGCAAGGTAAGAGGTCTCGATTGTCTAAGCTTAGTGATGGCCAGAAGTCTAGTGGTAGGTTTTCTACTAGGAGGAACTGGGTAAGTGGTGATTCTCAGGATAGCAGGGCCCAGTCAAAGCTGACCTACCCTCCTTATAGATTATTTAGTAAGCATCACTGTGGTGAGTGCGAGAAAGGAAAGATCATATGTTTCTATTATGGATAGATTGGGCACATGTAGTGAGAGTGCCCCTCTCAAGTTACTACTCAGGCTGACAGAGCCCCTATTATTTCTTTATCTGCTCCAGCACCGAAGAGTGCTATCTCTGCTTTTATTTCTTTTATTGGTACTAGCCGGAGTCGTTTGTTTACATTTTCTACTCACCAAGGGTTTGAGATGTTTTTGAATATTGTTATTTGTATGTCACAAAGTATTTCTCCATGATATATATGCTTATTCTTTTCTTGGTATGATGTGCCTCATCTATAATTATGTATTTCAATTTGGTTCTGAGTAATTTGAGCTACCTTTTCTATTTCTATTCAATTAAAAGGCTCTATGGTTGCAAGGAGTCTATCGAGAGTATGTGATAACTATTGATTATAATAAAAGTCTTATTGATTGATAAAGGTGGACATAATTGTGTCTAATGTTAATTGGGGGTAAATCTTTGATGATTGGTTGACAAATGGTCATAGTCCCTAAAGTATTAACTTGAATTATGTTTGAATAAAAGGAGCGTATAAGATTAATAAGTATGAATAATTATTGGTAGGAGTCTTGATGACCATGAATAAACTTGCATTGTGTTATGAGCTAAGACCTTGGGCCTAACCATATGAGCAATGGCCAAATGGGACTGTTGAGATTATGTGATGGTCTATGGTGTTGATGTGTAACCTTAATTTCTTGAATGCCTTGAGATGGGTTGATTCCTATGTGACGAATTGAATGGGTACTAGTATGTGTGTATTGACATGTTGGTTTGTAGTCCAATTCCACTTACCATATAAGGCGTGCTGGTTTGTGGTCCAAGTCCGCTTACCATATAAGGTATGTTGGTTTGTTGTCTAAGTCTTCTTACTATATAAGGCGTGTTGGTTTGTGGTCTAAGTCTTCTTACCATGTAAGGGGTGTTGGTGTGTTGTCCAAATCCGCTTACCATATCAGGCATGTTAGTTTATGGTCCAAGTCCGCATAAGATATAACGCGTGTTGGTTTATGGTCTAAGTCTGCTTACTATTCAGGGTGTGTTGGTTTGTGGTCCATCTTTGCTTACCATAAAAGACGTATTGCCTTAAGGATCATGTCCCCTTGCCTGTTATAGTATAAAGGATTTTATACATCTTAACTATAAGGGTGGAGGGCTGGTAGTCATTCACCCCATGTATCATGAATGAATGTATCCTTAATGCATGTTATGACTTATTTCATGATTTGACTTGTTGTGTCTCTATAAGTTTATGTGTCTTCAATATGCCTCTTCTTAAGTAAATATGATCGCCTTTGATGGATTGATATGTATTTGAACAAATGTAATATTTTCTCCTTATTCTTGAGTAACATGCTAGCGTTCCAACTGCTAACCGTACCTATACTCTACATTCCCATGTGACGTAGGGCTCAAAGTTTCTTCTTCTCTTCCCACACAGTTATTGGGTGATCGAAGTGGATCGTGAGTTGATTAGAAATCGTGAGCTTCCTTTCTTTAGAAAATATTCTTATCTTGGTCTCTTATCTTTATACTTAGTCTCTTTTGGACTTGGTTTGGCTATTGTCAGGGGCTTATCTTGACATATACTTTTATTGACATCGGTTTTGTATAGAGGCATTGTGAATGGTTATGGACTTGGGTATATTCTTTAGTTTGATAAACCGAATGAAATGTATAGACATATCGAAGCTATGAATTTTTTCGTTGTCATTTTCGCTACCTTAACTTGTGAATTGGAGTTCCTTCGACTCCTATGATATGATGAGGTACTTAGGGTGGGTTACGGGGAGACCTCCAGAATATGTGTGCTCAAGGTTCCTATGCGAAATGGACCGACATTGAGGTGTGTCATAGGTGGTCCCTCAACCATCAATGTGGGCACTACTACCTCTACCTCTCACACTATTTGATTAAACTTAACTCAACTCCACTGAAATAGAACTAGCTATGTATACTCGGTGGGGACAATCCTTGGCCACATGGCCATCCTTTTCACACATGAAGCAAACCCTATAACTCGACTCAGCAGGAGCTGGAATGAATTTTCTAGAATGACCACCCAAAGCTACTAAACTAGAAGACCCACCACCTGAACTCTACAAGGCATTCTACATGGATCTGCCATGATACCTATAAAAATATCTAGAATCTATAACTCGAGGAGTATGACCTATGAACTCACCCATATGGTGCACATTCTTGGCGCCTCCCTGAGATGCTCAAATAATAGCTGCAGTCATCTTAGAATTCCCCATAATACTTCTAAATGATGATCTATGCACTACCATTTAAAAAGTGCTAAACTAAAGAGAAACATCCAACCCCGTATGAACTTTTGAATCTTTTAAGATTCGGTGGAAATGCTAACATAAGAATATCTAAATAAGGCATGGAATTATGCCTTATATCACACAATAGTCATGCAACCCTGCTCCAAGTGATAAAACTCATCTCGCAACTTATCCCTCAAATTGAAAGGCACAAACTTGTTTAAGAAGGATTATGTAAACTAATCCCAGGTCATCTCCGGCGAACAAAGATAAAACACCTTGAGTTTTTGGCCCTTAGAAAATTTCTTAGATTTCTGGTCTCTGGATAGGATACGACTAGGGGAAATGACTAGTGATGTTGGGCATTTTTACACGCCTAAGCACCATAATTTACCCATGTTTCAGCTAAGTTTTGAGGATAAAATATATAATTCTTGCACTTTTAGTCCATTTTCCTTTAAGTGAGCTGACCTATGTGATTAGCATGTTTTCAGGTACTAATGATGAAGATTTAAGGACTTTGTGGACCTGTGGGCAACAAAGGAAAACTTCACATAAGAGGGAAGGCAGCTTTTGGACTGAATGTGATGTATGGAAACTTTTTTCCGGGCAAACCCAGTATTTTTAAATACTTAAGGATACAGTAGCAACTTATTAGACAAGGATGCTATTAAAAACCTTATTGCTGAATTTATCAGAACCATTAATCATTATTATTCGAACATTATTCATTATTCACGTTTGAAGGTTTTGTACGAGCTTTGAGAACAGAAAATTGCGCTCTTGAGCAACGGAGAAAGAAAACAAGTTTCATCTCCATAGACGAGATTTCTCTAAGTTTTGGTATGATGATGATGTCTACTTTGATTTCCGTTGTATTCATGAGTAGCTAAACTTATCTGTTAGAGTTATGGAAACCTTGTAAGATACTATCTATTACTATGAGTTTGTGAATTCTTGATGTGTTATGCTACTTATATCATTACTCTCTTCGTTTTGATTGAATTCTTATGGTTGCAAACATAGAGAATACGCCATTATAGCAATAACTTGTTCGAGAGAAAAGTTACATGTTTGGAAAAGAGAGTGTGACAAGGAAATAGGGTTTCCAACCCCTATTTACACGTTAATGCCTTAACCGGATTAACTTCTTGGAGAATTTATACCATTTGTTATACACTTTAGGCTCGGGAGAGCTAAAGCAAAATAAATCCTTGATGGTTGAGAAACACTTGGATTTAGAATTAGAATACGATTCTCTATAAGTGCATGCATGTCTAAATTTCGCGTTACTCATAGTTAATAGAGAAGTAGAACTTATAAGGTGGACATAACCCTGACTTATAAATCTCTGTGATTAAATCTTACTACGCAAATTGTTCCATTGTTACTTTGATAATATTAGTTCACGCCTAAACCAAACCCCCCTTTTTTCTTGGAATTTTCGACCAACAGTCTACTAATAATTGCAACACTTAGTGACCAGAGTATTCCCTGCGGGATTCAACATCCAACCCAGTTGGGTTCTATATTTGACAGCGACCGCTTACACTTTCTAACGAGAGTTGTAATTTAGGCGTATCAAATTTTGGTGACGTTGCCGGGGAATACGGTTGTCAATTAAGTTTGTGATAGTTAATAGACCCTTTGGTCAAAGATTCTCGAATTTTACTTTTTGTTTGTTGTTTTTGTTTTGTTCAGTTTTATTGGAGTGCATGCCAAATACACGAAGTTCTAGTCAACCGTTATTACCTATAAATCCTGAACCACATCTTATTGGCAGAATGGATGCGCAACGAAACCTTGAACGGATGGCTGCTCAATAGGAGCAGGAAAGATTAGCTGCACTGGCAGCTGCTCAAGTGCATCAACAGAATATTGATAACCCAGGTCAGGCAACAAATCTTGATGAAGAGGACCTGGGTGATGATGAGTTATTAAATCCAAGGCGTGCTGGTGAGGGGTCAGCACCTGTGAACAGGAGAGATCGTCCAGCTAGAATAAGACCTGAACGCCGAGCTGTGCAGGCCCCTTTCGATGATGATGATGACTACTTGGACGGGGCTAGTACCAAAGGGGCTATTATTCCTCCGCCCTTGGCACCCGGAGCCAAGTTCAATATCACTAGAACTATGATCCAGCTATTACATCTCAAAGGTTTATTTGGTGGACTTGCAGGCGATGATCCGAATATGCATCTGATCAACTTTATCTCAACATGCAAGTCGTTTGACAATCCAGGAGTTGTACAGAATGCAATTCGACTGTGCTTATTTCGATTGTCTCTATCTGGAGAAGCAACTCTATGGTTTAAAGGGCTGACTCCTGACTCTATTACTAATTGGAGGAAACTGAAAGACGCTTTCCTAGAAAGGTTCTTTCCGCCATCCAAGAGAGCACAGTTACGAGATGAGATTAGCAATTTTTGACAGCTTCCAACTGAAGCTCTCCACGAAACATGGGAGAGGTTCAAGAAGAAGCTTATGAGGTGCCCAAATCATCAGATAACCAACATCCACTTGATGGAAATATTATACAGGGCGTTGAACTCAGTGACTAAGCCAGTGGTTGATAATGTTGTAGGTGGGTTATTCATGGACCTTACTTTTATTGAGGCTGGTGATATGCTGGATCGTATGACAAAGCAGAGTAGAGCATGGCATACCAGGGATTCTGAGGTAGTAATCTCTACTGTATCTACCGGCATGACAGCAGAACAGAGGCGAAGAGAAGAGGGACGTGACCAAGATTTAGCTCACATGAAAACACAGATGGACCTTCTTACCAAGCATTTATTATCAGGGAAGATAGAAAAGGTCAAGGCTGTTGTATCACAGGGTAGAGATGAATCCAATTCTGAGGAGGAAGCGAACTATTTGAATAATCAGGGGGGTTTCTGAGGCAATTCCCAAGGAAACGAAGGTCGGAACTATTATGAAAAATACGGATTCAAGAATAAGACTGACAGGAGTGGTTTGTATGTTCCTCCTGGAAATCGTGAGGCTGTGGCATCTGGCTCTGGAAAGATGTCCATGGAAGATATGATGGCTAAGTTGTTGAAAGGAGTGGAGGAAACCAACACGGGAGTAACTGAGGTAAAAAATGATTTGTCCTCAATAAATCAATTGGTTAATTCGCACTCCACTTCAATAAAATAGCTGGAACAATAATTGAGTCAACTATCAGCGGCACTCAATCAAAGAAAAGTTGGTACCTTACCTAGCAACAGTGTGCAGAACCCAAGGAATGATGGATCATGTATGGCTATTACTACCAGGAGTGGTAAGGTGTTGGAAAATCCATCCAAAGTCAAGAAGGTGGTTGATATTACAGAAGAGAATGTTATTGAAGCAGATTGTGATGATTCTGTAGAAGCTGAAAATCAGAATGATAACGTTCATAACACTACACCTAGATATCACCAGCCTAAAAAGATTAGTAATCGGAAGCAAGATAAAAAGGAAGTGGTGGAGAAAAATCTTCCAAATCCACCACCACCTTTTCCTCAAAGACTGAAGAAGAAAGCTGATGACACCTGGTTTAGTAAATTCATGACTATGCTGAAGTAGTTGACTATTAATGTGCCTTTGGTGGAGGTACTGGAGAAGATGCCAGGATAGGCCAAATTCATGAAGGACCTTTTGACAAAGAAAAGGGCAGCAAGTTATGAACTGGCAGATAATGTTCATCATTGTAGTGCAATTGCCACGATATCTTTAGTACAGAAAAAGGCGGATCCTGGTGCTTTCACTATTCCTTGCACGGTTGGATCCTTGGATTTTGCTAAGGCATTGTGCGATTTGGGGGATAGCATCAATTTGATGCCGCTATCTATTTATAAATAGTTGGGGTTGGGCGATCCTACACCAACCAATATGCAGCTCGTGATGGCAGATAGGTCGGTAAAACGACCTGTTGGTATCTTATATGATGTACTGGTGAAGGTTTCTTCCTTTATTTTTCCTGCAGACTTTGTTATTTTGGATTGCGAGGTAGATTCTGAAGTTCCCATAATCTTAGGATGCCCTTTCCTCGCAACAGGAAGTGTGCTTATTGATTTACGAGCAAACGAGCTTTTATTTTGGATGAAAGACGAAGTGGTCTATTTTGATGTATGCAAATCAATGAAGTAGCCTAAAGATATGAATGTGTTCTCTATAGATGATGTTTATTATAAGGATGAGAAAGAATTATCTGTAGAGAAGCATCTTACTGTTGAGCCATTGTCTACTGTACTTTTGAACTTTGAGCATAAGGATGTTGAAGAGTATGAAGAAAATATTCGTGCTCTAACAGGAATGGGGTCCTATTCTCATGCCCCTAAGAAGATGGACCTTGACCTTAAGAATCGACCGTCACCACCAGCGAAACCATCCATTGAAGAGCCACCAGTGCAAGAATTGAAAGAGCTCCCCAGTCATCTAAAGTATGCGTTCTTGGGAAGTGGGAATACACTTCCAATTATTATTGCGACTGATTTAGGTGAACAGCAAGTAACGACTCTCATCTCTATTCTGAAGAGGTACAAGAGAGCCATTGGTTGGACTATTGCTGATATAATTGGCATCCCTCCTGGGATATGTATGCACAAGATTCAGCTCGAGCAAGATTGCGTACCCACCATTGAGCACCAACGTCGTTTGAATCCACCTATGCAAGAGGTGGTGAAGAAAGAAATTATTAAGTGGTTAGATGCAGGGGTGGTGTACCCAATTTTAGACAGTAAATGGGTGAGTCCAGTGCAATATGTGCCCTAGAAAGGGGGCATGAAAGTAGTCGCAAATGAAAAGAATGAGCTAATTCCACTCAGACCTATCACAGGGTGGAGAGTGTGCATGGACTACCGGAAGCTGAATTCGTGGACATTAAAGGATCACGTTCCAATTCCATTCATGGATCAAATGCTTGATCGATTGGTAGGGAAGGGATAGTTCTATTTCTTAGATGGTAATTCTGGATACAATCATATTTGCATTGCTCCTGAAGATCAGGAGAAGACCACTTTTACATGCCCGTATGTACGTTTGCCTTCAAACGAATGCCATTTGGGCTATGTAATGCACTTGCTACTTTCCAGCGATGTATGATGTCCATTTTTTCTGATATGGTTGAAGACACCTTACAGGTGTTTATGGACGACTTTTCTGTTGTAGGTGAGTCATTTGAATCATTCTTGGCAAATCTGAGTATGGCTTTGCAGAGATGTGTTGAATTCAACCTGGTGTTAAATTGGGAGAAGTGTTACTTTATGTTTAAGAAAGGCATTGTTCTTGGGGATAAAGTCTCTGAAAGGGGAATTCAGGTTGATCGAGCCAAGATTGAAGTTATTGAGAGATTACCAACTCCAATTTCTGTAAAAAGGGTGCGTAGTTTTCTCGGCCATGCAGGTTTTTATCGGAGATTTATTAAAGACTTCTCCAAGATTGCTAGCCCATTATGCAAACTTTTGGAGAAGGAGGCAAAATTTGACTTTGGTAAAGATTGCTTGAAGGCATTTGAATGCCTCAAAGGAAAGCTAATTGAAGCTCCTATAATTGTAGCACCCGATTGGTCTCTACCTTTTGAAGTTATGTGTGATGCAATCGGGGAAGCCTTGGGTGCTGTACTTGGTCAGAAAAGAGAAAGGCTATTTCATCCAATCTACTATGCAAGCAAGGCCTTGAATGGAGCACAGAAGAACTATACCATCACTGAAAAAGAGCTTCTAGCAGTTGTTTATGCTTTTGAAAAGTTCCGTGCTTACTTGTTAGGAACCAAAGTAGTGTTCATACAGATCATGCGGATCTACAATATCTAATGACAAAGAAGGATGCTAAGCCAAGGCTAATTAGGTGGGTGTTACTGCTTCAAGAATTTGATATCGAGGTAAAGGATAGAAAAGGTTGCAAAAACCAAGTAGCTGATCATCTATCTAGACTTGAGAGTGAGCACATAGTGCAACCCGACCTTGATATTGATGATGCATTTACCGACGAAGAAATCCTAGCCACTATGGTGGAAGACTTACCATGGTATGCAGACTTTGCGAACTACGTGGTAAGTAAAGTGATTCCTGAGCATCTCTCCTTTCATCAAAAGAGAAAGTTCAAGCATGATGTGAAACACTACTTCTGGGATGAACCGTATCTCTTTCGACAATGTGCTGATGGTATTATTAGGCGATATATCTCAGATGTGCAGGAGCCTAGCATACTGGAAGCTAGTCATGTTTCCCAAGTTGGGGGTCACCATGCAGGTGATCGAACGGCAAGGAAGGTACTCCAAAGTGGCTATTACTGGCCTTCATTATTCAAGGATGCTTACAATTTTGTGAGAAGATGTGATCAGTGTCAGAGGCAAGGCTCTATCTCGAAGCACCATGAGATGCCCATGTCTAAAATTCTTGAAGTAGAGCTATTTGATGTACAGGGTATTGATTTCATGGGCCCATTTGTGAGTTCGTTTGGGATGAAATATATCCTAGTTGCTGTGGATTATGTATCCAAATGGGTCGAAGCAGTAGCGCTAGCTGATAATGAAGGTAAGCGTGTTGTAGCGTTCTTAAAGAGAAATATCTTCTCTCATTTTGGGGACCTCGTACCATCATAAGCGATGGAGGTTCACATTTTTGCAACAAGTTGTTCAGAGCCGTATTGGTAAAATATGGGGTTAAGAAACACAAGGTAGCTACACCATATCACCCACAAACTAGTGGGAAGTTAGACGTTTCTAATCGGGAGATCAAGTTAATCCTTGCGAAGACTGTGAATGCCAGTAGGAAAGATTGGTCCAAAAAGCTGAATGATGCCTTATGGGCATATAGGACGGCGTTTAATACACCAATTGGCATTTCACCATATCAACTAGTTTATAGGATGGATTGTCACTTGCTAATTGAGATAGAACATAAAGCACTGTGGGCGCTGAAGCGGCTTAACTTGAATTGGGATGATTCTATTAATCTGAGGTTGGAACAGCTGAATGATATGGATGAATTCCTTCTACATGCGTATAAAAAAGAAGATCTCTACAAGGAAAGGATGAAAAATTACCATGATCGGAGCATTGTCCAACGAAACTTTTAGAAGGGTGATTTGGTACTTTTTTACAACTCCAGACTGAAGCTGTTTCCAGGTAAGTTGAAATCTAAATAGTCTGGTCCATTCAAAATCAACCAAGTTTACTCATCTGGAGTAGTGGATTTAGAAAACAATAATGGTGGTGTCTTTAAGGTGAATGGCCAAAGAGTGAAGCTACATATCGGTCCAACCGATTCGATAAAATGTATAGCCACCATATATCTCGAGGAAGTCTGAGTACTCGAGATAACTATGTCGTGTCGTGATAATAAATCAAGCGCTACATGGGAGGCAACCCATCATTCTAATCATTTTTGTTTCACTAGGAGTTTGTTTTTTATAAATAAAAATGCAAAAAGAAGAGTAGAGCCACGACAAAAACTAAGGCGCTCGGTGGGAGGCAACCCATCCTTCTAATCATTTTTGTTGTTTTTGATTAAGTATAGGTGCAAGACGTACAAAAGAGGAGATTAGTCCCAAATTTTGATTTGAAAGTGAGCCATCCCAAAGGTGGTAAGTGAAGAATGATGGATCAAAGGCTATAGGCTAGGCATTGCCTATGCCAATCTAGGCAACGAACAAGGCAATGCCTATGCCAATCTAGGCAAAGAACAAGGAAATGCCTATGCAAATCTAGGCAACGGACAAGGCAATGCCTATGCCATTGCCTATGCTCACTTCCTCACATAGGCAATGGACAAGGCAAGGCCTATACCAATGTAGGCAATGCTATAGGCGCCGCCTATGCCATTGCCTATGCTCACTGCCTCACATAGGCAATGCCATAGGCGCCGCCTATGCAAATCTAGGCGATAGGCAAGGCGCCGCCTATGCCTATCTAGGCATTGCTAAAGGCGCCGCCTATGCTAAGCATAGGAAAAGAAATAGGCGCCGCCTACTTATCCTTTTTTTCCTCCTAACCCGATTGTACATGGATCAAAACTGACCCATGGCTCATTCTTTAAATAGACCCTCTACCTTTGAACACCACTCAATTATTTGTTGAACCTAGATGCCGCCCAAGCTCCCTTATCCTCTCCAAGTTGTCCTCTTTTCTCATCTAATCTTGCGAACTCACATTCCCGATCCATCAACAAGTAAGTTTCTCTTTTATATTCTGTAGTTGTTGAAGTGCTACGCTTATAATGGTGAATTAGATTTTGAAGTAGTGCTTGGTAATGAGAATATGATTGGTTTGTTATGATGCATCTAGTTGAGTGAAAGAATTCGTGTGGGTGTTCTTAAATTTACTCCGACTTGTATTTGATTGGTATTCACTGTCGTATTTTTATGAAGTTGAAATTTTGATGTTAATGCATAATCTTGAAAGTTGTAAGATTGAATGTTTGAATGACTCGTTCATCGAAGGTATTGATCATGATTGACCACAAGTATAACATGGTTTGGTTATTTTGATGCAAAAAACTGATAAGATTGCTATGTGGTAGTCTTGTTCAAATATTTCCTTAATCCAATGAAATAAAGTCGGAAAGGATAGTCAAGATTACATGATTATTAACATTGTGCAAACGAATTAAGTGTGGGGTGGTACCATCACGATTTTCTTTTTCGAATATAGTAAATCTTCCATGATGAAACTAATATGATTTTATTGTGATCTCAGGTAGAATTGCCCCAAAAGGACGACAAGGAAAAGAAAAAGTGTCCACCTCCCAAAAAGGTCAGAAAAGGGCAAGAAAAGATCAGGCTGAGTCCTCCTCTTTGCAAGTGCCTCGACGTACTTTCGGGATAAAGTGGGTCCTAGAGGAGGAAGGAAAGGAGTGGTACAAGAACAACAAAGTAAAAAAATATGTTCACGTGGATTTGATGCAGAAGGAGAGTCTAGCAAAGAGAGAGACCCGCATTTTGGCTAAAATCATGGCACTAAATCTTGATTTCATTTTCTGAGATATGGAGGAATGCAATCTTGATCTAACGCGAGAGTTTTATGCCAATTGGTCCCCAAGGACTACTGGAAGTGAAGTAAAGATTCGGGGCCAAGTCTTGCAACTGAATGCGGAATTCTTCAACTCTTTTCTGGGCCTTCCATCTGTGGATCCATCACCGCTCAAGGAGCTTATTCACAGACCTCCCTACAGGGCCATCAGACATATACTGTGTGGATCAAGTTCAATGGAACGGCGTATTCGGCACAAGGATAATGGTCGCCACAACACTTACTCGTATGCCTCTTTGAACAGGGAAGCTCGCATATAGTTAAGGATAGTCAACTCTTGCTTGATTCCTGGGACACAATATACTAAGATCACACGTGATCGAGTCTGCTTGGTGTACGCTTTGATGATGAATATTCCCATCAACATTGGTGTGGTTATACGATCGTCAATGCGCAAGGCTAGGCTGCATAAAAGGTCCCATTTTAGTTTTGTCAACTTGTTGACTGGGATCTTAAGGAAAGAACATATTGAAGAGGAACCCGCGGATCATAAGATGCAACACAACCCGAAGAAGGTTGATCTCACGAAGGTTAAAGAGCCAGAAACTGGTCAAGGCATCAACCTCACCACTGCAGAGAGGCATGCTCGAGATGTAAGTTTTTTTCACCATCTGTATGGCATGACTAGATTTACACTGATAAATGGGGGTCATTTTCTGACTGATGCAGAGCTTCAGCAGTTGGACTATGATTACCCGCTTAATGAGCATGCGTTGGCCATATGTGGAGTGGGGGTACATTTTGAGGAACCTCTCGACGATGACGTGCCGATTGACGATGATCACCGACTGCTAGACTCAGACGTGGAGGACAACTCTGATGACGACGACTCTGATGATAATTCCGACGCAGGGGGTATGACCCCAGACATAGAAGTGGAGTCCGACTAATCAGGTTTTCCTTATTTATTTCCACTGAGGACAGTGTGTCTCGTCTAAGTGTGGGGTGCGGGTATATGTCTGCTGTATCGTATTTCTTTGCCTACATTTATTCTTGTTTGTTTGAATTAGTAGTTAGTAGTTAGTTGTAATTAGTTAGTAGATTTTTGATGTTGCATGAAATTGTTCTGATAGACAACATGGTATATTATAACAAGAGTTTGTGCTAAATCATTACTATTGAGATGCTTAGGCTCTAAGTCGTGACTCACTGTGTGATAAATTGTTGTGGTTTAATTCATTCATTTGTTGGGTCAAGAATCTATAATGCTCCCATTGAAGTTGACCATGTGCCTTGTGTGTGAGAGGATATTGTATATTCTTCGTTGTGACTGATGCTAGAACTTTCCTGGTGTGTGTGTGAAGCAAAATAAAGATTGTGAGTGTAGGAGATGATTTAGGCATTTCTTTGGCAGCCCTGAAATTGTTTACCTTCTTTTTACCTACCTTTGTACATTGTCCTAGTGAACCCCCTTTGAGCCTTTAGTTATTTTCTTTGGCAGCCTCATATGTAGCCTAATCCATTTTTTCTCAAGACCATAATTTGATCCAAACTCCTAAGCGCTTTAAAATTGTAGAATTATGTGGAAAAATAAAAGGAGAATGGTGAAAGTAATGCCTCAGGGTGTATTGGTACTTGAAATTGTTGTGAAAAAGAGTGTCTATTATAGGGATGCTTGATTAATATAAAAAAATAGAGAAAAAAAAATATAAAATAAAATAAAAAAATTTAGAAAAACAAAAAAATAGTTGTGTTTATGATTGAATAACAAAATGGGTGAAAAGGGGTTGGTAGATGAAAGAGAGGTAGAGTGGTTGTTAAAAGATAGTGTAAATGGCATATTGTAGTGTATTAAAGCGCTTAGGGAACATAGTCACTATTTCTGGCCAAAATAGTCCTACCTGTCCCTTAACCTACATTACAACCTGTAAAGACCTATTTGATCCTAAACTTAGCAGTCTGATATTAGTAGAGCAATACACTAAGGGCAAGCCTATGGTCATCAGTTGTAATATAAGAATTCTTTGTAAGAGCGAGAGCAAGGAGAGTCTTATACCCATGTTTCGAAAAATGCAAAACTATGAGTGATTATGGGTGATATCTTGTGTGAACACACATGGTTGATGGTTGTTGGGTAGTTTTATATGTTTCTTTGTGGCTTAACTTGTGGATACGAATTAACCATCCTAATGAGTCTATGTTGGAGGTTGAGTTATTTCTAGTAGTGATCGAGAAACCTACTCTTTGTTAATGATTGTTGTGCATGTCTTGTTGAAAATTTCATGTTGCTATTGTGAAATTCTAGTTAGGTGTTTGCATAAATGTAATATTTTGATCGAGGACAAACAAACCGTTAATTGTGGGGTGGTGATGTTGGGCGTATTTACACGCCTAAGCACCATAATTTACCCATGTTTCAGCTAAGTTTTGAGGATAAAATATATAATTCTTGCATTTTTAGTCCATTTTCCTTTAAGTGAGATGACCTATGTGATTATCATGTTTTCAGGTACTAATGATGAAGATTTCAGCACTTTGTGGACCTGTGGGCAACAAAGGAAAACTTCACATAAGAGGGAAGGCAGCTTTTGGATTGAATATGATGCATGAGAACTTTTTCCCGGGCAAACCCAGTATTTTTAAATACTTAAGGATGCAGTAGCAACTTATTAGACAAGGATGCTATTAAAAACCTTATTGCTGAATTTTTCAGAAGCATTAATCATTATTATTCGAACATTATTCATTATTCACGTTTGAAGGTTTTGTACGAGCTTTGAGAACAGAAAAAGGCTCACTTGAGCAACGGAGAAAGAAAACACGTTTCATCTCCATAGCCGAGATTTCTTTAAGTTTTGGTATGATGATGATGTCTACTTCGATTTCCGTTGTATTCATGAGTAGCTAAACTTATCTGTTAGGGTTATGGAAACCTTGTAAGATACTATCTATTACTATGAGTTTGTGAATTCTTGATGTGTTATGCTACTTATATCATTACTCTCTTCGTTTTGATTGAATTCTTATGGTTGCAAACATAGAGAATACGCCATTATAGTATTAACTTGTTCGAGAGAAAAGTTACATATTTGGAAAAGAGAGTGTGACAAGGAAATAGGGTTTCCAACCCCTATTTACACGTTAATGCCTTAACCGGATTAACTTCTTGGAGAATTTGTACCATTTGTTATACACTTTAGGCTCGGGAGAGCTAAAGCAAAATAAATTCTTGATGGTTGAGAAACACTTGGATTTAGAATTAGAATATGATTCTCTATAAGTGAATGCATGTCTAAATTCCGTGTTACTCATAGTTAATTGAGAAGTAGAACTTATAAGGTGGACATAACCCTAACTTATTAATCTCTGTGATTAAATCTTACTACGCAAATCGTTTCATTGTTACTTTGATAATATTAGTTCACGCCTAAACCAAAACCCCCTTTTTCCTTGGAATTTTCGACCAACAGTCTACTAATAATTACAACACTTAGTGACCAGAGTATTCCCTGTAGGATTCGACACCCAACCCAGTTGGGTTCTATATTTGACAGCGACCGCTTACACTTTCTAACGAGAGTTTTAATTTGGGCGTATCAACTAGTACACTGGGATACAAGTGGTATGGGTTAGTCTATGCTGAACAGTGTTAGTTGGTGGGTTAGATCTGGTTTCTATAATGGATATGATTTAGGTGGTACGAGTCATATCAGTGGATACGGGTTGTTTGGTTATTTCACTTACTTTTAGACTATGTAGACTAGGTTAGATCTGAGTACGAGTATCTTACTATAAGCAGTAAGATAGGGAACGAGTCATACCATGGTCTCATATGGTGGCAGTGTTCAATCCTCCTTAGATTCTATTCTTCCTGAGGTATGGGTCAAGTGTACTAGTCATATACTTATATATGACATGTTTTGGGGTAAGTTGTACCTTGGAAAATATCGGTTCTAATGGATATGGCCTTGGGTACGAGTGGTGGGTACCACTAGAATTATAGGGTACTACTGGTATGGATAGTCGTACCCACCTGATGGGATTTTTGGGAGTTTATGTGTGGGCAATCTGGGCATTTCCCCACATGACCTAAAAAGGCCCCACGAATTTTAACTCTCTTGGGAGGTTATTTGTCCTATTATTTTATTTTTTATTACTTAGAAAAACACTTTTTATTCCTCTCTAAGGCTTTTAGCCAAAGAAAATAAGGGTCTGATCTTAAGGAATAATTTGGGACTTGTGATGGTGGTTCTCTCCATTACCTTCTTTGTTTATGGTATTTCTCTTCCCTCATTGTTATTTCCAACTAAAGGCATGATTTAATACAATAGTTTCATGGTTTGATTATTTTATGGTTTTAGGTTTCCGAATATAATTTGGTTTTTTTTATTATAATTGTTTGGTTAAGGTTTTCCCATGTAATAATGCTTTCATATGCTTCAAATATGGTTTTGGATAATTTATAGCATGGGAATGGTTATTTTGTAATTTTCTTCGGTTTTACAAATACTATGCCCCCAATATGTTTGATAAAATGCCTATGGTAATGTTTTCACTACATTGTAGGATGTTGAAGGAACTTATGCATGGTTTAAACTTGGTAATGGAACCCTAAATGGTTAAATGGTTTGGAATAGTCAAAATAGAATGGTTTTGGGGTTAACAATCATTCTTTTGGGGTACAATAGAATCCCCCAAGTAATCATAATAACGTAGCACGTGTGGGGTACATGGGACTCCCCCAAGTTAATTGGGCAATGTCATCTATTGGTACATGGGAATCACTTGATCTCAAAAAGGTTTGGCTAAGGACAATACTTGCAAGTTATAATCAGTATGATGATACCACTATGTATAGAATCGGTTAATAATAATGATTTAGTTGGTTGAAAATGGTTTTAATCAGGCAATAATAGCTGGGTGTGATAGCTAATCATGAAGGTCGAAGTTCAATGAATGAACAATGATAACTCATGTTTGCCGACATGAGAGATAGGTCATAGAGACCTTATATTATACTATGAGGTACATAGGACTCCCCTAAGTACACTATACATATGTATCATTGAGGGTAAGGTTACTTGGGAATACCCTACGCTGATGGTATCTCTGGTTCGGGTAGCTACAAGCATCAAGGCCCGTTCAGGTGGTTACAATGGAGCCATGTAGACCTTGGGTTGTTAAGGAAGATTAAGCTACACATACCCAAGTTAATGGTTATGCATGCTAAACCTGGGTTTTTTTCCCGATATGGTTATATATATATATGTATGGTTTGTAAGCATGCGGTTTGTTTACTTTGTTTTGTTAAATGACATTATTTTATCCTTATCCTGAGTTCATACTAATGGTCACCCAAACCCATCTTTGGGAGGATGTACCCCAACGCGATGCAGAAAATGATCGTTCAACTCCTCTTGCATAATGATCGAACTTTGGGATAAGCTATTGGATTTAAGGTGGTGAGATTCCATCTTTCCAGAAGGATTTATTTCATGGATGATATTTCATACTTTGATTTATTTATGGTAATTAGTTTTGGCTATGGTTGGGGGCATATCCCAACCTGATTTTGGTATTCACTTGGTTTGAGGCTTTAGTTGAACTACTACGGGTTGGCATAGTTGGTATTAGTATTAGTGACATCCTTATTATTGGTATTTCTATTGAGGATGATATCGTCGGACAAAATTTCTCATTGTTCTATCTTTTTATGTTATGTTATGGAACTTGGTTTTGGTATAGTTTATGATAATAGTTTGGTTTTGTATTGGTTATCGGTTGGGTATCGGGAAGTAGGACTTATTTGGGTGGTCATGGACATAGACCTATCCTAGAGTCTTGGATTATGTAATAATGTTACCTTGATATATGTTTTGAAATCATCCAACTCTGGGTATGTGTTGGACGGTTGGGTTGGGTATTGGGGTAGTCCCCAGTCCTAGTTGGACTTGGGATATGCATTATGACTAGACCCTTGGTTGAGTTGTGTCAAGATGGTATCAGAGCATTTTTTTCATGGTCAATTGGGAGTCCACAAAGCCGTGTCTAGTAGAGTTTCTTTTATGGGTGTGTAGCATGCCACACTCATAAGAGAGAGGCTATAAAGTATTTTGGAATGTTTTACTTTCTTGGTATTCTATTTTCAAGCTTGGATTCTATATCTTGGTTTTTTCTCTAATACTTGTTTGTTCACTTTTCAGATCATTCCTCGATAACCTGGAACATAAGAAAATTCTTCTATCCTATCTGGGGATAATGTTGATGGGGTATGCTGTACACCTGTAGTTCTCACTTAATCTTAGAGTCCTATCCGTGATTGTTCTAGAGTTCCCCCTATTGTTACTAGTCCTTTTTACGTTGAGGAGATTAGTGCAGAATTCTACCAATAAATTCATATTATTGCTCAGTTGGTTACTGCTCAGGCTGAGCGGGATGCATCTGGTGTTTTATATTTTGAGGCCACAAGGGTTGTCCCATTTATGAAAATGAATCCCCCTACTTTAACTGGAGTAAAGGTGGAGGAGGATCTTTAAGATTTCTTGGATGAAATGGAGAAAATTTTTAGGGTGATGCATGCCACGAATGTGGAAGGGGTAAACTTTACATCTTATTATCTCGAGGATGTTGCATACCAATGGCACGAGGAATGGGATAGGGATAGAGGAAATGTTGAGGAGTTATCCTTATGGGAGGATTTTTCTAATACTTTCCTGGATCGCTTCTTTCCTTAGGAGCTGAGGGAAGCAAAGATAGAGGAGTTTGTGAATATTAAGAAAGGAAAAATATTTGTCAAGGAATATTTCTTGAAGTTTCACCAGCTGTAAATATATGCTCCAGGCTTGGATTCTAATATGTGAGAAAGGATTAGAAAGCTCACTTCTGGGATATCTTAGGATTTGATCCTTAAAAGCAAGATTTCTTTGTTGATTAAGGATATGTATATTTTGAGGTTGGTTGTCCACATACAGTAGGTGGGGGATGAAAAGAAGAAATAGGAACAGTTTGAGAAAAGGTAGGGTAAGAGGAGCAGGTTCTCTAACTAGGGTGGTGCTTAGCAGCAGGGTGGTTGGGATGGTGAAAAATGGCCGAAGAAGAAATAAAGGTATTTCGATTCCTTCTCTACTGCTAGCGCTCCTTACTCGAAGCATTTGGGTGATAGAGATCAGCAAGGTGGTGATAATTTCTAGGCATAAGGTTCCTAATCTCTGGCGAGTGGGTCTCAATTGGCTTCCTCATGCCATCCTTATCGGTTTTATGGCCGTTTTTATCGGTGCTTTGTGATGAAGGGAGGGATAAATATTTTAAATATCGACAGTCAGTCCATATCCTTAGAAATTATCTGGTTGGTAACAGTGTTAGAGGTGTGGTCAAAGATCTTGTTGCTTCAACTTCTACTTTTGTAAATAGTGGTGTGGCTTCAGCATCTGCTCCTACTTCTAGTACCAGCACTGGCGAGAATAGGTTGTCTGTTTATGCATCTCGATAGGAATTTGAGGGATCACCGGATGTTGTTAATGGTACGTTGCAACTCTTTTCTCGTGATGTGTATTGTTTAATTGATTTGGGGTCCACTTTTCCTATATGACTCCATATGTGGTTGTGTGTTTTGGTTTTGATCTTGAAGTTGTTTTGGATCCTTTTTCTGTTTGTACCTCGGTAGGTGACTAAAGCTTGAAGAATTCCTAAAGGGTCAGCATATTCAGGTACATGTTCTATTCTATTCTATATATATTTTTGCTAAAAGAGTCTACAGGGGATGTGTTGTGTTTGCTGGTAGCAAGCAGACCTTGGTGGATCTATTTGAACTGGATATGGTGGATTTTGATGTTATTCTAGGGATGGATTGTTTACACTTTTGTTACACGTCCTTAGATTGTCGTACCCATAAGGTTGTCTTTAGGTTCCCTAGTAAACCAATTATAGAGTGGGAGGGTGGCTCCCTAGCTCCTAGGGGGAGGCTTATTTATTATCTTAGAGCTCAGAGATTAATCTCCAAAGGGTATCTTTATCACTTGGTCTGGGTTAAGGATTCTAACTCGTAGGATCCTTCTTTTCACTCGGTTTTAGTGGTAAGTGAGTTTCATAAGGTCATTCCGAATGATCTTTCTGGTGTTCCTCCAGATAGGGAGATTGAGTTTGGTACTGATTTGGTTTTGGACACTCATCCAATATATATTCCTCCTTGTAGAATAACTTTGGCTGAGTTGAGGGAACTCAAGGAGCAACTTAAGGATCTTTTGGATAAGGGGTTTATTCAACCTAGTGTATCCCCACAGGGTGCACCGGTATTGTTCGTGTGCAAGAAGGATGGTTCCCTTCGAATGTGCATTGACTTTCATCAGTTCAATAAGGTAACAGTTAACAACAGTTTCCTCTTCAAAGAATAGATGATTTTTCTTATAAGTTGTAAGGTGCCATGTTCTTTTCTATGATAGATCTTCATTTTGGGTATCATCAACTTACAATTAGGGACGAGTAAATCCTAAGATGGATTTTTGTACTTGGTATGGGCACTTTGAGTTCTTTTTTATGCCATTCGGCTTGATTAATGTCCTAATGGCATTTATGGGTTAGATGAATAGGATTTTCAGGCAATTCTTGGATCTTTTTGTCATTGTGTTCATTGAAGACATCTTGGTGTATTCTAAAAGTGAGGTGGATCATGCTAATCACCTCTGTGTGGTGTTGCAAACCTTGAAGGAGCAACAACTTTTATGCCAAGTTCTCCAAGTGTGAGATTTGGTCGAACGCAATGACTTTTCTTAGTCATATTATTTCTAGTGAGGGGTTTATGGTGGATACACAAAAGGTGGTTGTACTTAAATAGTTTCCTAGACGTATGACTCCAACCGATATTCGGAGACTCTTGGGTTTGGCCAGCTATTATTGGTGGTTTGTGGAAAACTTTTCGACCATAGTTGCTCCTTTGACTAAGTTAAGTCAGAAGAAGGTAAACTTCTCTTCGTCAGAAGAACGTGAAGGGAGTTTTGAGAAACTTAAAGATAAGTTGACTTAGGCTTCAGTTTTGGCATTTCCTAAAGGAAATGAGGGATATGTGATTATTGTGTTTTATCTTGGATGGGACTTAGCTGTGTTTTGATGCAGCATAGGAAGATGATTGCCTATGCTTCCAGACAGTTGAAGGTGAATAATACGAATTCTCCTACATATGATTTAGAGCTATTGGCGGTGCTTTTTTCTTTAAAAATTTTGTGACAGTATTTGTATGGAGTGAACATGGACATCTTTCTAGTCATGAGAGTCTGCAATATGTGTTCACTAAGAAGGAGCTAAATCTCTGTCAAAGGAGATGGTTGGAGCTTCTCAAGGAATATGATATGAGTCTTCACTATAACCCAAGTAAATCTAACATGGTTGCTGATGCTCTTAGCAGGTTGTCCATGGGAAGTTTGGATCATGTAGAGGAAGGAAAGAAGGAATTGGTGAAGGACACTCACTACTTAGTATATCTTGAAGTTCTTCTCTTGCACACGAAGGATGGTGGGGTAATGGTTCAAGAAGTTGTTATATCATCTCTTGGTGCAAAGATCAAGGAGAAGCAAATGCTATATCCTATCTTGATGAAAATCAAAAGTGATATGGTAGGAAAAAATAATGGTTTTAGAGATCAGCAGTGATAGTACTTTAAGGTACCAACGGAGATTTTGTGTTCCTGATTTCGATGGTTTGTGGAAAAAGGTTTTGGCTGAGGCTCATGAATTGTGCAATGTTGTTAAACCTGGTTCAAAAAAATGTATCATGATCTCAAAGAGATATATTGGTGGAATGGTATGAAGAGGGATATAGCTGATTTTGTAGCTAAGTGCATGGTGTACCAACAAGACAAAGTTGAGCACATGAGGCCTGTCAGGTTATATCAAGAAATTGATTTGCCTAAATGGAAATTAGAGTTGATCAACATGGATTTTACTATTGGTTTTTCTCGGTCTCAAAACAAATTTGATTCAATTTGGGTCATCATGAAAAGGATGATGAAGTCTGCTCACTTCTTGATAGTGAGGACTACCTTTTTTGTGGTGGACTATGTGAGGTTGTATCTTCAAGAGATAGTAAAGCTTCATGGGGTACCTATTTCGATTATCTCTGATCATGGTAAGCAGTTTTCAACTCACTTTTGGTGGCCTTTTTAGAAGGTATTGGGTACTAGAAAGAATCTGAGTATTGATTTTCATCCTTAGGAGGATGGGTATGTGGAAAGAACTATTTAGACATTGGGGGATATGTTTTGGGCATATATGATTGACTATGGTGGCAATTGGGTTTAGCATCTACCTTTGGTAGAGTTTGATTACAACAATAGTTACCATTCTACTATTGGAATGGCCCCTTTTAAGGCACTGTGTGGAAGGAGATGCAGATCTCTTATTGGTTGGTTCGAATTTGTTGAGCCTGAAATATTTGGTTTAAATTTAGATCATCAGGCAATGGAAAAAGTGAAGGTAATTTGGGATAGGCATAAGGCTTCCCAAAGTCGCCAAAAGTCCTATGCAGATGTAATACACAGAGACTTGGAGTCTAATATTAGGGATAAGGTATTCCTAAAGGTATCTCCTATGAAGGGAGTAATGTGGTTTGGTAAGTAGAGAAATATCAGTCCCCGGTTTACTTGTCCTTATGCAATTTTACAGAGGGTTGGTAATGTGGCTTATGAATTGGAGTTGCCTTCTGGTTTGAGCTTCATCCATCCAGTATTTCATGTATCTATGTGGAGAAAGTGTCTTGGTGATTCTTCTTAGGTGGTTCCCGTAGAGGGCTTGGGTATCTCGGATTCTCTATCTTATGAAGTGGTCCCAGTCGAGATCTTAGATAGGCAGGATCATCGGTTATGGACCAAGGATGTGGCCTCGGTTAAGGTTCTATGGTGGAACCACAAAGTGGAAGAGGCTACATAGGAAGCGGAGGAGGACATGACGTTAACGTATCTGCATTTGTTTTATGCTCCTGGGATTTATGTGGAAGGTATGTGTTCTTTAACATACTTTTGTTTTCAAACTTTATTAAAAGAGATATTAATATCTTTCCATCTGTGTTTTCTAATTTGGTTAAACGTTTGATTGATATTTGATAATGCAAATGAATCGTACTTATGGTTACCCTAGTTTGTCTGTCATTCGGGGATTAATGTTCTTAGTGGGGAAGACTGAAATACCTTGGGTTTTTGTCTATTAGAAAATTTCTCAGAATTTTTGTCTTTATAAAGGATACGATTAGGGGAAAAGACTTTTACACTGGTATACGAGTGGTATGAGTTAATAGTATGCTTATCACTGTTGGTTGGTGGGTTGTATTTGGTTTCTAGAATGGATACGATTTGTGTGATACGGGTCTTATCATTGGATATGGGTTGTTTGGTTACTTTACGTAATGTTAGACTTGGTAGACTAAGTTGGATATGAGTACAATGGACTCATATGGTGGAAAGTGTTCAATCCTCTTTAGATTCTATTATGTCAGGGGTGCGGGTAGAGGGTACTAGTTGTATACTTAGAAATGACATGTTTTAGTCTAAGTCGTACCTGGGATAGTGTTGGGTTCAAAGGAGATGTCCTTGGGAATGAGTGGTGGTTACCACTCGTATTAGAGGATACAACTGTTATATATAGTCGTACCCACCTGACAGGATTTTTGGGAGTTTAAGTGAGAAATATTTTGACATTTCCCCACTTAACCTAAGAAGGCTCCCCAATTTTTAACTCACTTGGGAGGTAATTTACCCTATTATTCTACTCTTTAAAACTTAGAAAAACACTCTTTAATCCTCTCTAAGGATTTTAGGCAATGGAAGCTAGGGTTTAATCTTAAGGACTAATTTGGGACTTGTGTTGGTGTTTCTCTCCATCATATTATTGGTTTTAGGCATGTTCTCTTCCCTCATTGTTAGTTCAAACTAAAGGAATGGTTTTATACAATATTTTCATGGTTTGATTATTGTATGGTTTTGGGTTTCCAAATATAATTTGGGGGTTTTGGTAAAAAATTCTTGGTTATGGTTTTCTCGTGTTTTAATTATGCTTTAATTGTGGTTTTGGATAATTGGTTGCATGGGAATCTTTATTTGGTAATTGTCTTTGGATATGGAAATACTATGCCCCAAATATGTTTGATAAAATGCCTATGAGAATGTTTTCACTACATTGTTGGATTTTAATTGAGCTTATGCATGGTTTAAACATAGTAATGGAACCGTAAAGGGTTAAATGGTTTAGAATGGTCAAAATGGAATGGTTTTGGGCTTAACAATGATTCTTGTGGGGTATAATGGAATCCCCCAAGCAATCATAATAATGGAACACTTGTGGGGTACATGGGAATCCCTCAAGTTAATTGGACAATGTGATCTATGGGTACATGGAATCCCTTGATCTCAAAAAGGTTTGTCTAAGGAAAATACTTGGAAGTTATAGTCGACATGACGATACCACTATGTATAGACTCAGTTAATTATAACTATTTGGCTTGTTTGAAATTGTTTCAATTGAACAATAATGGCGGGGGTGTGATTGCTAACAGTGAAGGTGGGAGTTCAATGAACAAACACTGGAAACTCATGTTTGCCAACATGAGGGGTAGGTCATGGCAACCTTATATGATACTATGAGGTACACGGGAATACTCTAAGTACACTGTTCATATGTATCATGGAGGGTAAGGGTACGTGGTAATCCCCTACTCTAATGGTATCTCTGGTTTGTACGGCTACACGCATCGAGGCCCGTTCCGAGGGTTACACTGGACTCATATTTCCCATGGGTGGTTAAAGACGATTAAGCTACACATATCCAGGTTAATGGTTTTAAATGCATGATAAACCTGGTTACCTTTCCTGGCATGGTTATGTATACATATATATATATGGTTTGTAAGCATGTTATTAGTTTTCATGGTTTTGTTAAATTGCATTATTTTGTCCTTATCCTAAGTTCATGCTAGCGTTCACCCGCTACCCTTCTTCGGGCAGCTGTATCCCCACGCGATGAAGTAAATAGCCATTCTACTCTTTCTTCATAGTGATCGAACTTTAGGATCAGCTATTAGATTGAAGTGGTGAGCTTTCATCTTTAAAAAAGTCTCCAATTCATGGATGATATTTAATACTTTCGTTTACTTATGTATATTGGATTTGTCTGTGGTTGGGGGTATATTCCAACAAACTTTTTGTATTGTTTTGGTTAGTGGCTTTTGTGGAACTACTATGGGATGGAATGAGTGGGATTAGTATTGGTGTCATCCTTAGTATTAGAATTGGTATTGGGGATGATACGTTTGGACGAAATTTCTCACTGTTCAATCCTTCTATGTTATGTTATGGAACTTGGTTTGATTATGGTTTTGGATTATGGTTTTTCTTGGTATTGGTTATCGGACGATTAGACTCGTTTGGTTATCACGGTCATAAGCCTGTCCTAGAATCTTGGATTATGTAATAACACTACCTTGGTAGATGTTAGGAATTCATCCGACTCAGGGTATGCACTGGACAATTGGGTTGGGTATTGGGGGTAGTCTTTGATTCTAGTTAGACCTAGGATGCCCATTACGACAAGGCCCTTGATCTTTTCGTGTCATAAGAGGTTGGCAACCAATACGTGACCTCCACTAATATCTGACTGCATCTCTCAATTGATAAGTAGCATAAGTAACCCCATACGACTCAAGCGAACCAAGGTTATGCAACTTCTCACATCATAAGCATCCTGGCAAACAACACCACTGAACCTAGGAGGACCCAAATGAGTGAAGCTCCTATGATCCTCAAAAGACATAGTTGAACTTACAACAATAGGATGCATAGTAAATCTTGCTGGATGAGAGCCCATTAGGGGAGGAATCATAGAAGAAGGCTGAACTCCAGATCTTGAAACACCATACTCAAATACAGGCAATGAGGGAGAAATCATACTCGGAGTGTGTGGAGTACCATAATCAGGTTCTAGTAAAATAAGAGGATCCATGCTCAAAATTAAGGGAAAACCACAAGAAGACTCTGGCAGTGAATGGGGGTACCATAGTCAAAGTTTGAGGAACAAAGGTTCACTCAAAGGAAAACCAGTCAACCGGGTTACTGAGCGAACCAGTAAACCCTCCAAGACTAGGGTAGAAGAACTTAGTGGAACTGGAGTATGGCCCATATCTCTAACTTTCTCATCTCGAGGATCAGGGGAGAGATCCTTAATGCTATCTCTAAATGGGGAAGATACTCATGTACATCCTCCACATAAAGTCCAACCACAACTCGCAACTCGCCCTCTTGACTGGGATCTCTCCTCATATCATGGTTCTGAATATGTAACTTCACTTAACTGAGTCCTCAACATTTGTGCATAAAAGAGTGAATATTACTTAGAACACATGGTATGAAAGATTCGTATAATATAGAATAAAATAAGGGAATTCTCTTAAAGACATCTTATAGCCTCTCAAAGATAGATACGAACGTCCATGCAATGATCTATAAGTCTGTATTAGACACCCCGTTCTTACACTATTGAAACCAATGAACCTAGTTGCTCTTATACCAATTTTTCACGATCCAAAAATCAGGGAACATTATGGCACTTATCACATTATACCTTGACAAGTAAGCCTATCACATAAACTGATATAAAATAAAAGAGATATTATCCAAACCCAAGTTAAGGCATTTCGATGAAACCAAAACACAAAATATAGCAATAGTGCAATGACATAAAAAATGCCATAAGAATATCCCAAAACCTGGTGTAACATGTCAGAACTTTCTAGTACAACTGGAGGTCAAAAATATATAAGATATCCAAACTGGAATAAAACTTTGTCTCCATATACAAGCATGACATTGTCTAGATTATAAAAAGGTAAAAGTCAACTTCAGGTGCATAGTTTAGCTGCTACTTTGAATAGGTTCCAAGTATCGCCTGAATCAACTGTCGCGAGGCAGACTGGTACAAGGATCTGCATCGAAAGAGTGCAGTAGAGGTAAGTACAATCCATTTATACTTAGTAGGTATCATAGGCCGACTAAGTAAAGTATAAAAAAAACATATAAACACAAAATATAGGCACGACACCTACAATAAGAAAATGTTCAAAATTATAGCCCACATTGTCTCCATAATTGTTCTAATATATGCACATATAACAAGTACAGGTAGAAAAAAGAACAAACATACACGTATATCAACTTCATGTATAGAAAGATAGAACAAATGGGCAGCTATCAAGTAAAAGGTAAAAATACAAGAAAACATAAGCACAATATATGAAGTACAATGAAGATGATAACAATGATGGTGACGATGATGATGATGAAAATGATGATGATGAAACACAATGTCATCACACAACCTCTGTATACACCTACCGAGCTTTACTCTCGGGTAGGACCCAGGAGAGGTTCGTCAACCCACAGCTACCAAGCTTCACTACCAGGTAAGACCCATAGGGAATTAATTATCCTATATACAACAAATATTCAATACCAATATCCATATCCTCTCTTCAACACATACATCTATAGATGGTTTTAAAGATGTCATATTTTCTGTCAGCAAAAGCAAGTATTTCCACAGTGGTACCAATGTTTCATGAATGAATATGATATGAGGATGTAATTATCATTACCAACAAACATGAGAATACCCTATATACCAAAAAAGTGAGCCAAAAATTCACTCAAAATCAACAAATCATCCATGATCCAATATAATCAAGAAAACTATAATGTTAAACATGTAAGATAATGTCATTGATACCACGTAAATTAAAAAATCTTGTCATTTGCCGATCAAAAAGAGTAAAACCAAACATATATATATCAATGCTAGGCTACAACATTATATAATATCTCACACGGTTATAGATAGCAAATAACATCTCAAGATCACCAAATATTATCCATCTAGGCCCTCATACGGGTACATAAATTACCTAACATATTTTCCATGACACAAACCCATACTGATAGCATGCTATTATATTATTATTAACTACCCAACCCTTTCTAAAGAAATTTAAACCATAACCTACCTTAAATATCGAAAACCAGTCCCAAAAGCCTTTAATCCAAAGCTTTGCCCACAGGAACGGACCCAAAATCAATTAAATAATACAAATATGGAATCTATGCATTAAAAGGAAATGGATGACACCGCATTTCCAGCTTTTGAATAAGTTTTAAAATAGATCCTCGAAATTGGTTCTTGAAAAAAAGGGAAAACAAGAATTTTTGTCCAAAAACATATTTTCCAAGATTAAAGGAACTCCTAGGAGAAGACCGAAGTAAAATGAGTTGAAATTGGTATTTTAAATCAAATAATATCATTTTTAGGCCTTCCAAGCCAAAATCTCCAAATTTTATCTTTAATTCTAAGTTTAAAAAAAAATTGAATGATAAAATTAAAGAGTAGTTGAAATAGGAGTTTTGGAGCCTTTCCAATCTTAGAAATGGAAGAAAATGCTAAAGATCTAGAATCCCAAGATCCAAATAGCAAAAATAGTGAGGAATAACAAAAAAAGGAGTGTTTAAGTAACTCAGGCATTGCTTACGCAATAATCAAATTGCTTAAGTGGCCAGGTATTGTTGATGCGACACTTCAATTGTTGGCAGATTTTGCATAAGCTACCCTATTGGCGCTTAAGATACGATTGTGTATGCGATATCTCGACTACTCGACTACTCAACTAGGTAGCATAAGCAACCATGATGTATCTTAAGCGGGTGCACCTGCTAGAGACTTGGAGAATTGTGTCTCCACGAACCCCTTGGGATTCATTCAAAATCACAAAAAATGCAAATAGCCGATGTTTACCTATCAAATTTGACTCTTAGGACTCAATGGTAATATCAAATTTTTTTAATAAATGTTGTTTTCACAAAGTTGACCCTCAAAATCCAATTTTACAACTTTCTAAACCAACAGTCGAAATGAGATTTAAAAGACATAAAACCAAACCAACTACGTTACCAATCTAAATTTGACGTTCTAGATCTACTAGCATAGTTTTTTTTGCTATCCAATAGACATATCAATAAATGTTTACTGAAGTAAACTATAATGCTTTTCAAGAAATAAAAAACCACAAACTCACACAAATCACATCAATAGTATTGGAAACCATGTCAAATATCCCCACACCCCACTCCCCGAAAATAACACAATTCAACCATTAGGAGGGGTAAATTGGTCAAATCACATAGAAATAAATACTGATCACAAATCACCAAAAATTTAGGTTATTACACATTGACTCTAGCTTAGTAGGGCCTTTTTCTGTTGCATGTGCCCATGTACACTTGTAATGGTTTCCCCACCACAATAGCCAGTGAGTTTATTGTATATATCCTTAAAGAATTAGGTGGAAAAGCAGGCAGTTTTATCCATGAAATTGCTATTGATGTCTCTTCCTCTCTTTCTCTGGATCGAATAGTGGATCCCACTTTAGAGTACGCATCAAATAATTCCAATTTCTATGAGGAATTAAAAATTATTTTTTATAATAGATTCACTTAGTCCTCAAATATTGATTCTCTAATAAGAACATACCTAATGGATAATATTCCAATATTTACATCATCTTTATGTTCGCATTGTTTTAGAATCAGTTTATGTAATTTTTGTATGTCCGGCCATCCATTTAAGTTTTTTCCAATGATTATGTATTTTAATTCTTCGTTCATGGTTATATGTGATGTCTCCTCTTCCATCCATATAACTCTAGGTTGGCTATTTAGGTATGTAATGGGTTTCAAGGGTAATGTTGTATGAGCCGCCTGGGTAGCAACATAATTCTTATCTCCGTTTGCACTAGTTATTAGATTCAAATTACCATATTGAGAAGCCTCCGATAGCAGCTTCCCTATAACCACATTGACCATTGTCAGTGATGATAGGGTTTTTAAGCTAAGGATTCCCAGACTTCCTCTTGAAAGACTTGGGAAATACTTAGAAGAAATACAAAAACACGCTTCAAAAATTAACCCTAAAAATAAAAGAATAATATTATAATTTTAATAATGAATCAAGTCACTCATAGTTTCAGGATTCTAAATTTGAAATCAAGTAGAAATCAGACATAAAATTATTAAAAATTTCATTTTTCTTTTAACTCGGTGAAAACACAAAATCACAAGTTTAAAATAAAAAAATAAAGATGATATTATAATATAATCAATGGAAAATGAAAAAAAAAGGTTTATATACTCTGCCATTAGTTAGATCTAGAAAATCTCTTAAAATTGCCTCAATCTGGTCTTCAACATCCAAAAATAGTGAAAATGAGGTTTCTTCAAAAAGATAAATAAATTTTTCCCAAGTGAAATGTAATGACCCTTTAAGTCAAATCTCATATTACAATTTATTTTTTCCATTTGAGATTCTACATTGATGCCCTAAGTTATTTATGACTTACTGGTACTGACCGTTTGGTTTTTGAGAAGTTTGTTTGATTTTTAGAAAAAAATCCCTGTTTAAAAGACTTCGCTGGTTTCAAATAGCCACTAGATGAAAACATCAATAAAATGATCTTGTATGCAAATTCTAACTGCGCCAATAGCTCTAAAATATAAATTTTACACTGGGTAGACCCTTGGTTTGGGTCCCAATGCACCCGAGCTCATTTCGACCTATTGGTCAGAAAGTTGGAAATTTTTAAATATGAGTGTGTGACCCATATTTTGTTGAAACAACCTCGAATTGAAAACTCAACTTTACCAACACATCCAAAAAGTTGAATTTAGTATAGTTATAAAGTTAATTTGCAAAAATTAGATTCTGAATGAATCCCGAGGCATCATTGGAAACTCGAAAAATTTCCATGTTTTGCTGGTTCTGGTGTAATGGTGATCGCATCGTAATATGGAAATCGCAATGAGAGTTATGGTGATCAAACTAACGGAATAGAAATCCCTTGATGGAGATCACAACATCTCTTTGCCCGAGAGGTTTATAAATACACCCCAATACTAAATATTGGCAATTTCATCTTTATTCTTGAGAGACAAAAACCCTAAATGGTGTTACAACTTAAAATTATGTTGTGTGGATGATTTAGGAGCTTTATTATTATCTATTATCATGAATATCTTTTAATTTAAGGTAAGAATCTTTCAGATTCATGCTTGAATTTTTTAGTTTGGACCTAAATCCCCAATTTAGCTTAGGGCTTGATTTTAGCCAGAAAGTTACTTAGTTTTCACCTATTTCTTAAGGATTGTGATTCCTTGTTCATGTATGAACTTTGGGTTGACCTCGAAAACATATTTTCAATAAGTGGGACCTACTTGAGGTTTTTGGTGTTGTTTTGGACCCAAAACACGATTGTGCAATATGAGTATTATTAGATTTATTTTGATTAGTAAAATACTATTTTGGTAGTCTGATTGTATTTTGGGGATTGTAAAGTGAAGATGAGCACATGGTGAATGGTGTAAGGTTTTATGATTCGGCTGTGAGGTAAGCTTCAATCTATTTTTCTCTATAGAGATGTGTGATATATATTACGTGTGAATGTGATTGTTAAGATTGATTATGAGTAGAATGCCTTTGTATTAACTATTGTAGTTTGGGGATTTAATGAAGGTTTTAGACCCGTAAGGTAAAATGCTTAGTACCTTATAGAATCCTATTGTCTTATCACTAGACTGACCTTATTTGTAGCACAGATATGAGATGATGCTAGTTTGGACGAGGTTTAAGTGTTGGGACCATAGTTAGTATTATTAACCTTAGTTGGGCAAGTCTAGTGATCTTGAAATCATAGTTTGAGTCGAGCTGGCATAAATGTCCTTGTTTCTAGATGAAGATTCTATCATAGGATTGGCTATGGCTTTCTTGACATCTAGAAGTTAAACTAGATACCTTTGCCTAGTTTGGCATATAAGTTACCTAAAATAGAGATTGATGATTTGAAGTGGGGTCGTCTGGCCCACCTTAGACCAAGATTTATGTTAGGCTTTATGTTTTTATTTACGGAGGTAAGTCTTGGTTGAGACTAGTAAACCTTAGAGTAAGGTTACTTTGTGATTTGATGAATAGTGATGATATTTTCCCCTGGATAATGACTAATGACTTATGCCCATAATATTCCTCTTAGAAATAATACAAGGCCATTAGAGATGCTATTTCCTCTTAAATATAATGTTGGGACTTTAGTGATGATTTTCTCTCTTAAATGGGATATTGAGGCCTTTAGAGAAGTTATTCCTCTTAGATATGAAAATTGGCCGATAGAGATAATATTCCTCTAAGTCATGATACATGACCTAAAGATACGAGATGCCTCATAGATGTGATATGCCTCGTAGTTAAAAGATATGCTTATTGAGGTATCATGTCTCCTAGATGTGAGATACCTCCTATGTGTAAGATGATTATAGATATGTTTTTTGGTTTATAAAGATGTTAGGCCTCGTGAATATTCTATGGCTTATAAATGTTAAATGATGTATGAATATGAGTATCAACATGAACTCCGGATATGTAGATGGGCCAATGGTTGTGATCTAAATGTTATGATTATTCGGGACATATTATTAGACCAAGGGTCATGTTATGAAATAAGTTGGACAACTGGGAAGTAATTATCCTTGTAAATGATACGGTTGTAATTTATGAATATATATATATATGTCTGTGTGTTTGTGTGTGTTTATGAACATCTCTCTAGTATGGGAGGGAGGAAGATTTATGATGTTTATGATTCCAATGTTTGGATACTGGTGATTGCATGCATAGATTTGGTACATTCATGATCATTGCATCGATGGTTGATTAGATTGTAATATTATTATGGTTTCCACTAAATAAGGGTTAAATCCCACTTTCTACCGTAGTAATGGATTGCTACATAATAATAAATATCAATATTTAATGAATAACTTATAGGTAAAATTGGTTAATAATGATACTTTAAAGACTTGATCGAGATAAGTTCCGATCTATGATTTGACACTACTGATTACTCCAGTCGTGAAATATTCCGACCCTTTCTATGATTTTCTAATTATTTAGTCCCAAATATCACTACGGTAAATGAATTTACATACTTATACTATTTTAGCCACGTCTTGAGTTCATTCACTTGTTATATATACATGCTTATTGATAATGTGATATTGATGCCGAATGATGAATTATGGAAATATAATCTACCTTGCATCTCCTTCGTGATTATTTACTTTAGCCCTCGTAGGGATGGTTATTTACTTTAGCACTTGTGAGAATTTCCCTTTACTTTATCCCTTGTAGGGCTCGCTTGCTATTATTTATATTTAGTATAGTATTGTGATGATTATATTGATACCTGGCAAGGCCGAAGGAAATTCTGATGATATGATGATACCCGGTAATGCCAAAGGATATTATGATGATACTGGCTAGGTTAGAGGATATTATGATGATTTGATGATACCTAAGGCCGTAGGATGTTACGATGATGATGATATTGATACCCAGCAAGAATAAAGGATTATTATGATAATGCTTATTGAATTATGAATTTTTTTCATTCATACATGCATGCAAATCTCCTATCACCGGTATGTGTCAATTTCTATAAGCTGGTATATGACGGTTGCATAGATATGGATAATGATTATTCCTTGTGTTGAATGTAAGCTGATTGAACCATTAAAGCCTTAAAAAGTGGGGGTACACATAGTCTCTACTAGGTATTCGGTTATCTCAAATAGCAGATTTCTCGTGTTGATATTGATATTGTTATTATCATTGTTATGATAATTGTTTTGTCTATCTTATGACATATTGGTCATTGATTCAGTATTGAGATTGACGTATGATTCTAACCTCTTTTATATTATGATTTCATTATTATGAATGATTAAGTCCATAATGAGGTATAGGGGTTAGAAACCTTGAGCATGTTAATCCTAAATCCTGATAGGACTATAATGAGGCCTTAAAATAAAGATATGATGATCTAGGTCGTGTTGAAAGTTGATCATATATCTATATATGTCTATATATAGTTATATGTAGCCAAGGTATTACAATATATCATTTCAAAGAGATGTTAACTTGTACAAAAGATACCAAATCTATATCAAAGAAAAATTTATAACAACCTTTGAAACCTTTAAAGAGATGTTAACGTCAGCACATGTCAATATCAGTCAAAACTAGACCCTTCCATCAAACTTAATTATTATTCAAATAAATTTACTATTGGAGAAGTATTATGATAAATATTAAACAAAAAACTTCATTCGATATATTATAAAAGAAAAGCATTGAACATCACTAAAATGAACTACACAATTATAATATAAGAACTATTGGCAGAAATTCAGATCATATCTATTAGGGTCAAAGGTGATATTCTATATTGATCATACATCTTTGAGATATTTGATAAAAAAAATGAAAATACACGAATAATATAGTGGGTGTTATTATTATAGGAATTCTAATCTTGATACAATGAATAGAGAAGAAACATTAAGTAGCCAATTATCTATCTGATTAGAGGAGGTAGGTAGATCAATGTGGATTCAGATATCCATAAAGAGCTTATTGTTTAACATATTATTAGAGTAAATCATGTGATGGAACCATAGTGTATTAACATTCAAAATTATCTAGAATCTAGCGTCATTATGGATAAAGTAAAATCATATTAAACAAAGAAGGGTCAAACGAATATAGATAATATTTCCGGATTGAGCCTTATCTATTTCACATATGTGCCAATAATATGATCCAAATATTTGCATCAAATTTCTGAGGTAGAAATTATGTCAATTCAAAACGCATGTCATTAGTTACCCATCGGAGGTCATCATGGAGATGTCAGAATAGTAGCCAAAATACTAAAATGTGGCTACTATTAGTCAATTATATATCATGGTGCTAATATGATAGCAAAGTCACATGTCCAATACCACGTCGAGGAGCTATATCCAAAAATCATGAGTTGCCTCTAAACTAGTTCAAATATAATATAGTATATAATGGTGATAGTTGACTATGTGTCCATTTGGGTAGGGCAAATAACTTTACAAAATAATAAACAAAGAGTGCACAACATTCTTAAGAAACAAATAATAAATCAAAGAGTGCACAACATTCTTCAAGAAAGTATGTTCACTTGATTCAACAAACAAAGGGCCATTATTAAGAATGGAAGATTCGATTTTCATAACCATAATCTACAAGTCTATTGTAAAATTATGAGGCTAAAGTGGAAACTCCTTACCATCCACAAAATAGTGGACCAAGTATCAAACAAATAAGTAAGATTATTTTAGCAATGACAGTAAATGTAAATCAAATAGATTGGTAAAGAAAAAGCGATGATGTATCTCGTTTTAAGTTAGTATAGACAAAATCAAGACATTTGCCAGTTCACTTCAAACACAAGGCTATTTAGGCATTGAGGAAACAAAATAAGGAATGGAGAGAAGTAACCTATATGATACTCACTCAACTAAATAGATTGGATAAGTTCAAGTTTCATGCATATGAAAGGACATCACTATATAAAGAATATATGAAGAAATTCCAGGAACAAATATAATGAAGTGAGAATTCTTATTAGTTGATTCAGTGTTGCTTGACTCAAGTTTGAAACTATCACTACCCAAGGCTACCCCCTAGTCAAAACATGATGCTTTAAACCACAAGTAATCCTAAGCTAACCTATGAACTAGCATATTGCTTGAGCAACTGATTTAATATGTATTAAATAACTAGTTCGACTATGTGGAAACATAAGCATAATGAAATCTAAATAAATATGTAACTGATAAAGTTTACAATTTGATAAATTTGAAGAGAGAAACTTAAATTTACAAGACTGACTCTGACTGATATCTATGAAGCCTCTAATATGTTGATTATAGATAGCTGGGACATGCCTCTATCCACCACTAATCAATACATAAGAAAAATAATAAAAATAACATACATGATCAACATATAACTGGAGTCCCAAAAAATGAGAACTCATCACCTATTGGCTGGAAACTACAATCGTATGATCGTGATCTGTGGGCTACAATTTGTATCTACATTATAAAACAATGTAGCCATATAGACATATATGTAGATCAGAACATCTGGAATGTATTGAGTATGTGGACGTGAATGCAATAAGTAAAACTGAGTTCATGTGTAATCTTAAACATGCATGCTAAGTGTAAGTAGATTCACCAAGAGACTAAAATAAGATAAAAGAAGATATATGGTTAGTCACTACATTTTGTTTCTTAAAACTTTACTTTCATAGAATAAGTAGAACTGAAGTTGGAAAATAGTAAAACATGGATACTGTATGAATTGGGGTTTGAAACTACGTGATGGAAATTGACATAACTGGAGGATCTGAATATACAAATATAATAAGCACGAAGGAATAAACATACAAAAACCAAACATAACATTTAGTTTGATCATCTGATTAATTGAATGACTAATAGTTGAATACCGAAGAACTGACGTTTGAATACTGAATAACTGGTATTTGGATACTAATTAGCTGGTATTTATCTACTGGTTAACTTACAACTATATACTGATTAACTAATAACTGAATAATGTCCATGTAAAACTGAACTAAATTTAGTCTAAATAACTGGACTAAAATTATGGGGTACTATGCATATAAGTTAAGGACTAACTGAAGAACATTAGATAACTGAGCATGAATGCGTGAAAATTGCAATATCTGAGAAATCAAGACTAAGTGTATATCTGTTATGTCAATGAGACAATCTGTAATTCTAAAAGACTAAAATCTATATAAATAAATATCTGAAAGGCTGTGTACACTTAGTCAATCAAACCTGAACTAAAAATACACTGAATTCTAATTGAAATTGCGGGAGCTATCAAGTAACCGACATAAATCATATGAGCTATCATGGAGTCCAACATCTAACCCACGTTGAGGAGGGTCATTTATACATGCCGCTGGAATAGAACTTGAACTGTAGTGATCACAAAACTAATGTCCCGATGGACTAGGGAGTCAGTCCTAACTGGAGGGTGACCCCTAAGAGAGTGTCAGTCCTAAACTGGCAGTTGACATCTCATAATCCTACACTGGCTATGTATTTCTGGAACTTAGGGACTACTGCTAAGGACCCAATCCTAACTGGTGGGAGTGTCTGCATCGCTATGTTCTCTCGGTGCTAAGTTCTACTCTCAATTGACAGACACTGAAAAGCTAACTGCTCCATTCATTGATAACTGATAAGCTCAGGTCATGGTATTGTGAAAAAATAGTGCATACAAATTTTGGGATAATTATTAACATATAAACTGATAATGCTCATCATGAATATGAATATCTGAGTATAGTGATAAGATTTATGGATTAACTATTTGATTACTTGAAAAGATGAATTTATGTAAATCACATAAGTATCGGATGTTCATAACCCACCAGCATTGAATGAGTATAAAATATGATATCAACTTGAAATGTTGTAATAAGTGATTATTGTTCGAAGACCCAAACATGGGCATTTCATCAAACATGTGAAAATCATAAACTTATTCTTGAGAATATCATAAACATGAGGGAAACAATAGGATTTCATGGTAACAATCATAACTTGAGGATTTATCCAAAATCAGTTAAACATGACATGGGAATTATAACATTCAAAACATGATATGACTTATTCCACTTGAAAGCACTTATAATCATAACTTGAAATTGAATTAACAAGAGATTCATGGAGATAGTTCAACTTAATCATGTAAAACTCAGAATTTAAAAGAAAAAAGGGTTCTTAGGCTCCCTGGGTGAAAGGGGACCCATAGATGAACTCCCATTTACGTTAATCTTTTAACATAAAAGAGAAACACCAATTTTGATGCTTTCTTGAAGATTCTTGATCTTGGGAACTTGAATTCTTAATTTCTTGAGGATAAAGGAATTGAACTTGTCTTTTTGGGGAAAGGGAATGGCTTTTATGGGAGGAAAATTTGATAAGAAGGACAAAATTATGCCCTAACTAATGCCCAAGTCATTTTATGAATGATTGGATTGAAGGGGAAAGGACCCAATTTCCCCTCAGGCATTTAAATTTAAAACTAGATGGGACAGGCTTACTGTAACATGGTCTAATTGTGATAGTTAGATTCCTTCACCATGATGCATCGATTATAAGAACAGGACTATTGTAGAGATGTGGCCTTATCCGAACATGAGAACCCTTTGGTTTTGTGATCCAAACATGACCCAAACCCCATCTAAAAATTCTGAAACTTCTCCGAGACATGATCCTTACACCCCTGAACTTGAATTAACTCAAAAACCAACATCTCGGGGTCAGGAAGACCAAGTTAAAAATCCTCCAAGTTTAGAAGCCTTAAAATGACTAATTCCACAACACTGAGGGAAATGTTCAAGTGTTGGAACCCTTAAACATAAAACTAAGAGGTGAATTAAGCTATGACTTTTACGGGTTATTACAATATCTCCCCTTTGGTAGAATTCATCCTCGAATGAGGCTAGTTAGCTAACAATACTGGGGAAATTAAGATTTATACTGAACATGCGTGACTGAAAACATGATTACATAACTGAGTCTGAAACATGATACATGATCTGAACTAATTTCGTAAATACATGCAATGACATAAGAATTGTTATAAGGTTGAGATTAAAATGAAAGAGTCAACTTATGAGTAACTATTACCTTAAATTGGATCTGGTTTTGTGAAGAAAAGATAAGAGGTTTAAGATATGGAAACTCGGGTATTACAGCATCTCCTACTTGGGATATTTCATTCCCCTGAATCATATTGACTTTTCTACAATACTAAGGAAAGACTGATATCATGCACGAGATAGTTAAAACTGAATTATGACTGAATATCTTGAATCTGAAATAGATGCATGACACATGAACTGAGATGAATTCGTAATTTACATGGATGTAAACAATTTACCTCTTGGGATATCCCTATTGATAAGAATTCAGACAGTATGACTAGATAGAAATATGGAAAACCATATAAACTTGTCTGTCTAACTACTAAACTAAATTGTTGGCTATACATACTGAATCATACTGAAAGCTTATACTCAACTGAAGTATTTCCTTAATGCTCTTTCTAAGAAGTTCTAATAATTCTAGGGAGCAAAAAATCTTGGGCATAATCTGAATATCATATCTGAGTAAGGAATCTTAATATGGCTATAACTCTGTAACATGGAACATAGGCATATAATGAATAAGATGGAATAAAATTACTAGGCCTTAGGCAAAGAAACTGCACAATTCAAACTTATACTCGCTCCTTATATTTAAATACTTGTATGGGAACACATAACAACTCCAACCAATGTCTGAGTTGAGCTACATACTCCCACCATGTTCAAGCCTAACTCAAAATCGCAAGGTACAACATATCACACCATAGCACTAGTCTGAAATATGAATTCAATACCCCATGCATTTTCACAACTTTAATCTAATGAATAATTCTTAGTACCACTTCAACAACTATATTTAACCTATTACTAGGAATTCACTAACACGCAATGCATTCATCCACTTATACACCAATATTACATTCAATCCTATCCTCATAACCACATATGGACTTCTAAACAAATGCCCATTAAAGAATCTTTCTAATATTCTCTAATACCTCTATCAATAACAACTTACCTTTACTATCCCCAATAAAACACGTAAAGAATTCTCATCTAACCATGAAATATATTTAAAGCTTTGCCTAGATCTTACTTCACACTTATAGCCTTAGATTAAACAAGAACACAATAGCCTTTAGTCTACAAGGAACATTTACTCTCTCCCATCTAAGTAATTAATCATCACCACTATCATTTCATAAAGAGAACTCACTGAAAGGTTAAAACATGAGGACCTAAATCATGAAAGGATACTATGCATAACTTTGACACTTAACTGAGTCTTGATAATAGAGTATCAACATCATGGATTCATCTAAGAGATCTAATATGAGAACATACATGACAAAATCTGAATATCACTAGCCATTAAGAGTGTAGCATGAGTTATAGGTACTGAGCATACTGTAAAACATGGTACATAAATCATAAGCTGCATGACCTGAGTTTGTAGTTCATACTTTTAGGGAATATAATTTGTAGTGCTAAGTGAACTGGAACTCCTCATACTAGGAACTAGGAGGTTATATAATTCTATGAAAAGTTCATGAATATGAGCTATGATCATTGAGTTGACATGTAAGGCATGAGTATATATCGTGATGGTTGAAGTACAAAAGTTTCTTAGGTATGAATGGGTCAGCAATCTTCCTCCCCAACTGATGTTCTATAATACACTGGCATCACAACCAAAATTTGAGAGCATGACTTAGTTACTTGTTTTATCATCTCTCCCTTAGCGTAAAGACATCATTCTAAGTCTCCGATACCCTTTTAAATAACTCTAAACTTAAATACACCCACTATATTCTAGAGTCCAAGACATAACAATGCTCATAAATAAGAACTCACCTTGAAAGACGATACATGAAAATGTAAGACTCGCTGCTAGTACTTCTTTTTGATATACAACTCTTAACTTTATATAGACCATAACTTAGCTAGTAATAACATCACATACTACATTACTAGACTCATTCACACTTAGAAACTCAAGGGTACAATCTAATCATACGCACACCATCATACTTAACTTAAATTTTGTCATATACTGTTTCAAGCCTACTAATTTGCCTTTCATATAACTAACCCCATGGATAAAAAATCTACTGAGTCCAGATAAATACTATACCTATTTTACTGCTGCTAAAGTTCTAGGTTCATGCTCTAAATTCTAGATCATATGCTATCAAAATATTATGAGAAGGGATCAGAAAACACCTCTGACTTTAGCTTAGTGCATAATTATCATAAATATGAATGAAATACTTTATGCTTTGGAACATAAATGCACTAATGGAATACTTTTGAGCCTGCATATAATCCTATAACTTTCTGTGGGGATTGTATGAGAAAACTCTATCAGTAAGGATTTAACCTGGGTTACTTCTATTGCCTCAAGAATAAGGCAAAGTTTTCATGAATGGATTAACATAAGAGTCTACATAATTTCTTGAGGGAACACCTCTACTGCATGACCTGAGACATAAAAGTATGGAAACATATCCTAAATGTTTTGTAGCCTCTCAAAGAAAAGTACAGATGTCTCCGTACCATTCTACAAAACTCTACTAGATACGGCTTCATCGACACCCTAGGACACTTAAACTTTGGGCTCTGATACAAAAATTTTCTCGACCCGAGGCTATCCCCTAGCTGTAACATGTTGCTTGAAACCACAACTGATCCCAAGCTAATCCATGAACTGGCATACTACTTGAGTAACTAATTTAATATGTATTAAGTAGCTAGTTCAACTGTGCGTAAATATAAGCATAATGAAATTTGAATAAGTATGTAACTGATAAAGTTTACAATCTAATAAATATGAAGAGAGAAACTAAAAGTTACATGACTGACTATGACTAACATCTATGAAGCCTCTACTATATTGATTATAGAGATTTGGGACATACCTCTAGCTACCACTAATCAATACATAAGAATAATAATAAAAATAACAAACATGATCATCATTTAACTGGAGTCCCTGAAATAGGAGAACTCATCACTTACTGGCTGGAAAATGTAATGGTTCGATCATGTTGTGTGGGCTACAACTGTTACCTATATTAGGAAACAATGTAGCAACATAGACGTAAATCTGTATCAGTACTCTTAAAATGTATTAAGTAAGTGAGGGTGAATGCAATAAGTAAAAATAAGTTTATTCATAATTTTAAAAATTTATGCTAAGCGTAAGTAGACTCACCAAGAAACTGAAATAATTTAAAAGCAGATATATCTTAAAACATGATTAACAAAAAAATCTTATAAGTTGCTGAGTCACTACACTTAGTTTCTTAAAACTTTACCTTCGTAGAATAAGTATAACTTAAGCTGGAAAATAGTAAAAAATGGATACTATATGAATATTGGGTCGGAAACTACATGATGGAAACTAACATAACTCGAGGATCTATATATACAAATATACTAAGCACGAAGGCATAAACATACAAAACCGAACTTAACATATATTAAGATGATCTATTTAACTGAATGACTAATAGCTGAATACGAAAAAACTAATGTCTGAATACTGAATAACTGGTATCTGGATACTCATTAGCTAGAATTTGTATACTGATAACTTATTATTGTGTACTAATTAACTAATAACTAAATACTGGTCATTTAAAATTAAATTATAGTTAGTCTAAATAATTGGACTGAAACTGTGGGGTACTATGTATATGATATAAGGACTAACTGAACAACATGAGATAACTGAGCATGAATGCATGAAAACTATAATATCTGAGAATGAAAGACTAAGTGTATATTTGTTTTGCCACTGAGGCAATCTGTAATTCTGAATGACTAAAATCCATATAATTAAATATCTAAAAGTATGTAAACTTAGTCAAGAAAACATGAACTAAAAAATACACTAAATACTGACTGAAACTATTGAAATTATAATTTAATCAATATAAACCATGTGAGCTATCATGGGGTCTAACGTTTGACCTACGTTGAGAAGGGTTGTTCTATTCTTGTCAATGAAATAGAACCTGAACTATAGTGCTCACTAAAATAATGTCCTAAAGTACTAGGGAGACAGTACCTACTAACGGGTGACCCCTAAGAGAGTGCTAGCACTAAACTAGCAGGTGACATGTCCTAATCTTATACTCCCATGTAGTTTTGGAACTTAGGGACTGCTGCTAAGGACTCATTTCAAATAGGTGGGTGATCCCCTATCCCTAGGTTTTGTCAATGCTAAATCCTAATCCCAACTAAAAGATACTAAAAAGCTAATTGGTGCATGCACTAATAACTTATAACTGATAAGCTCAGGTCATGTTATTCTAAAAATAATAGTGCATACAAATTCTGGGGTATTAATTAACATATAAACTGATAATGCTTATCATGGATATGACTATCTGTGTATACTGGTAAAATTAATGGATTAACTGTATGAGTACTTAAAAGATCAATTTATGTAAATCTCATAGGTATCAGGTATTCATAACCCACCAGCACTAAATGAGTATGAAATATGATATCAAACATGAAATATTGTAATAAGTGATTAAGGTTCAAAGACCCAAGCATGGGAATTTCATCAAACATGTGAAAATCATAAATTTATTCATGAGAATATCATAAACATGAGGGAAACAATAGGAATTCATTGCCGTAATCATAACTTGAGGATTTATCCTAAATCAACTGAAAATGACATGGGAATTACAACATTCAAAACATAATATCATGAGTTCCACTTGAAAGTACATATATTCATAACTTGAAATTGAATTAACAAGAGATCCATAGAGATAGTTCAACTTAATCATTTAAAACTCATAATTTAAAACCAAAAAGGGTTCTTGGGCTCCATGGGTGAAAGAGGAACCGTGGATGAACTCCCCCATACCATAAGCTTTTAACTTGAAAGAGAAACACCAATATTGATGCTTTCTTGAAGGCTCTTATGCATGGGGAACTTGAATTCTTTATTTCTTTAGGAAAAAAAAATTGAATTTTTGTTCTTAGGGAAGGGAAATGACTTTCTTGGGAGGAAAATTGGAGAAGAAAGGCAAAATTATGCCCTAACTAATTCCAAAGTCGTGTTATGAATAATTGGGTTAAGGAGGAAAAAGCCCAATTAGCATTTAAATTTAAAACTAGATGCGATAGGCTTACCGTAATGCAGTTTAGTTGCAGTAGTTAAATTTCCTCATGCGGTGCAATGAACGTGAGAATAGGACTATTGTCACAACATGGCCTTATCGGGGTAACGCTCTGGTTTTGTGATCCAAACATGGCCCAAAACCCATTCAAAAAATCCAAAAGTTCTCCGAGACATGCTTCTTACATCCATTAACATGAATTAACTCAAAAACCAACCCCTCGGGGACAGGAAGTCCAAGTTAAAAATCCTACAAGTTTAGAATCCTTAAAAATGACTATGTCCCAAAAACTTAGGGAAATGTTAAAGTCTTGGACCACTTAAACATGCAACTGACTGTTGAATTGAGCTAAGACTTTTATGGGGTATTATAGAAACTCTTCAAAAGAAAACCAAAATTAAAATGGTCTAAACATGTTAAAGTGCCAATAACAATTACTTATGAGTTCGTGGAAGCAAATATTATAATGACAATCCAGATCATTTTCTACCTCTCCACTTAGTTTTGTCATTTAGAGCTTTCCCATTACCTTCTCAAGTGATTTATGACTTGTTGGAGCTAACAATTCAGTTATCGGACAATTTATTTTATTTTTAGAGTCAATTCCTTGTTTTGAATTCTTTATTGGTTAGAATTAAATACTAGGAAAATTTCAATTAAACGACCTCAAATGCCAAATCTGACAGTTTTAATGGATCCAAAATATCAAGATCAGGCGAGGTGGACCCTAGGTTTGGGTCCCAAGGCTTCTGGACTCGTTTTAAGATATTGGATGGAACTTAAGAAAGATATATTGGTGTGTGATCAACTTTTTTATGAAACAACCTAAGATGGAAATTTTGATTGTACCTTTGAAATAAGAACATTGAACTTGATAGTGTTGTATAGTTCGTTAGCATAAATGAGATCCTAAATGAATCTGGAGGGATCATGGTGGCTCAAAATTATTTAAGGTCTCCAGCTGGAAGTTGGAGGGATCATTAGAGCTCAGTTGGTAGTTTCCTACTGAGTACCATTCGTTTGGTACTCATTCTACATTTTTGCAACTTGTAGAACAAAAGTTTGAGTTATCATCATTGATGTGTGAGTCGTTTGGAGCAACAATATTTGAGACTATAATGAGCTCCTAAAGTTTTGAGTATTGCTACCTCTCTCTTATGTATTAGACTAGTCTCTATGTTGTATTCAGAGATAAGTTACATCACTGTATTCATTAGTACTTCACTTTTAAATCTTATTATTGTAGAAGATCTTGTACTGATACCACAAGGTTTTGGGATTATATTAAGTAATTGTTTGATTATTTCATCCATTCCGTAATTCTTTTCTATATATATTTGGTGGTCCATTACTAGCTATTTCAGACTATGGGGTTTTCCTTCCTACTTGTCGGTTATAGTAGGCACCATCCTGACCTAAGAAATTCGATCATGATAAATTGATATAAGAGAGTAGGTTTTACCGGAGTGTTAGTACAAGAGCTAAGTGTTATGTAACACCCTCCATTTTTTTGGGGTAGACATTGAACCATTGTTCTGATGTGTATAAACTCAAATCCCATGATTTATATTTAAATAAATGTGTTAAGATCCTGATCCTATCATGTTAAGTGCTTATGTGGTGAAAAATATTCATAGAAATAACTTAGAGCAAAGTCAAGCTAAGAGTCTTTGATTCGGCCAAATTTTGGTATTCAATTTTTAAGGGTTGAATTTGAATGTTTATAAAATTTTATTTGTTCGGAATTTTTTCATATCAAGACCCACCAAATGATATAAAATGGAATTATCTTTCCAACAATACCAATTTCGCCTTATTTTGATATTCGAGCAAAAAGTTATGACCATTTTTGTGAGAATTAGTAAGCCTCTATGATAAGCCCGCGGCACGCTGGTCTCTCCTATGGAATAAGGTATGCGGCACGTTGGTTTCTACCCTAAAATAAGGGATGCAATGTGGAGGTTAATCCTGCACTATTTCAGCTTCCTATGGGCCAATGGGTAATTTTGTCCTTTCCTCTCAACCCCAATCATCCAAAGAAAAATTTATAACACTAAAAATGGCATTATTTTTCCATCTTCTTTAAAATTTCTCACATAGAAATCCTCTCCTTTCCCAGGAATAATAATCCAACCTTTTTCTACGAAGAACACAAGGATTCAAGCTTCAATTTCAATATTTCTTCAAGAATCCATTCAATTAAGTTATGTGGGTATTCATTAATGGGATCCTTTCACCCATTGAGCCCAAAAACTCTCTTTGATTTAAAATATGAATTATTATTTTTGATGGTATTTATATGTTTAAGATAGGTTAAATTCATTTCTTTCCTTAGTAATTAAACTAAATTTCGTGTACACGTATGATCCCATGAAAGGTTAGTTTAATTCATGTTTTAAACTACAATTTCCCATGTTATATTCAAGGAAATTTCATGTTACAATATCAAATAATGAATTTAGCCATGTAATCATGTTGTTTCCTCATGTTTTATACATTTATATGTTCAAGTTCATGATTCGCACTCGTTTGGTTAAATGTTAATGTTTGGTTGTCTTTGAACCATGACTCCATACTATAGTTTTAAGTTTTTACAACATGTTTTTAAGATCATTTATTGCTGGCGGGTTATGAACACCCAATATCGATGTGTTTTACATGATTTCATATTTTTAAGTAATAAGTCTATTAAGCCATGAATCTTATCATTGTAATCAAATAGTTATGATCACGATGAGAACTATTAATAATAATGTTCAGTTAAACTTAGCTTTTTTTAGTACCAGTATCAGTTCAGTTGGGAGTAGGATTTAGCAACAAGGGAACCTAGGCATTGAGGCTCACCTTCCAGTAGAGGGTGTGACCTTTAGTAGCATCCCTTGAGTTCCAGAACTATCTAGATAGCATAGATTTGGGATGTCATCCATCAAGTTAAGGGTTGATGCATATCTCATGAGATCGCTAGCCAATAGAGGGTTACTCCCTATTCCTTCGGGAAACTAATTTAGTGGATCAACAAAGCCATGTGTTAGTACCCGTGGAACAATACTTACACCCTTACAACTGGGGTTACAGGTTAGACCCTAATAAGCTCATATTGGGGCATATCAGTTACATGACACCTCCTACAATTTTAGTCCAGTTATTCAAACAAAGTACACTTTTATTTTATATAATCAATATTTAGATATCAGTTAATTAGTATAAATATATCAGTTAATCAATATACAGATACTAGTGAATCAACATTCAAATGTCAGCTAATCGGTATTAAGAGGAATGTTATTCAGTATTCAGTTATCAGCTATTCATTGTTCAGATATTAGTTAGTCCATATATAGATATCAGCTACTCAATATATAGACATTAGTTATCTCTTTTCTTAGATTTCAATCATTCATTCACATAGGCATCAATAATTCTGTTAATCAGATCATCTCATCACATGTTATGTTTGGTTTTTTATGTTCATGCATTCATGCTCAATTAATTGGTATATTTATATCCACGAGTTATGTCAGTTTCCATCCCATTGTTTAAGACCCAAAATTCATACATGATCCTTAGTATAGTTTTACAGCATGTTTAGCTTTACATGTGTTTTATATACAGTATTCATGTTTTACCATATCCAGGCTTCACTTCTACTTATTCTACAAAAATAATGATTTAAGAAACTAAGTTTTTTGATTTACCAACTTGTCATGTTATGTTTGTTGCTCATGTTTTAAGATACTTCAGGTTTCTATTAATTTCAGTCTCTTGGTGATTCTACTTGCACTTAGCATGTAGGTTTTAAGATTATGTATTTATTCAGTTTTACTTATTGCATTTACCCCTACATACTCAGTACATTCCAAAGTACTAATCCACATATATGTCTGTGTGCTACATTGTCTTTTAATTTAGATGCCAGTTGTAGCATACACATATTATTAGACAATTTGCAGCTTCCATCTAGCAGATTATGAGTTCTCCTATTGTGGGGACTCCAGTTAGTTGTAGTTCATGTACTATATTGTTATTATTCATATGTATTGATTAGTGATAGTTTGAGACATGTAACTATCTATAGTCAGTATAGTAGAGGCTTCATAGATAGTCAGTTAGAGTCATTACATGTAATTTAAGTTTTTTTGTTCAGTCTTATAATGATGTAACCTTTATTAGTATAATACTTATTCAGATTTCATTAAGATCACGTTTCCGCTCAAAAAATTTTGCTTTTATACAATTTAAATTAGTTGCTCAAGTAGTATGTCAGTTCATGGGTTACCTTAGGATCACTTGTGGTTCCAAGAACCGTGTTACGACTAGGGGCAAACTCAACTCGTGGAAAACTTAGTATCATAACACAAGGATCAAGTGTCCTAGGGTGTCTATGAAGTTGTATTAAGTAGAGTCTTGCAGAATGATATAGAGATGTCTGTAATTTTCTTTGAGAGGCTACAGGGCATTTAAGAAATATTTCCCTACTTTTATGTCTCATATCGTGCGGTCGAAAGGTTTTCTAAGAAACTTTTATAGATTCTCATCTTACTTTATTCATTTCAACTCTTCCTAACTCTTCAACAGAAATAGTCAAGCTTAAATCCTAATAGATAGAGCTTTCTCAGAAAGTCTCCACAGATAGTTATGGGATTACATACAGGCTTAAAAGTATTCCATTAGTGCTTTTAAGTTTTAAAGTTTTAAAATTTTCATTCATGTTCATGAAAATCGTGCATAAAACAAAAATTAGATATGCTTTCACATCCCTTCTCAGAATCCTATGTCAACATATAATCTAGAGTTAAAATCATGAACCTAGATGTTTAGTAGCCGTAAAGTTGGGATAGTGATTATCTGGTTTTAGTAGATCATGTATCTTTGGGGCTAGTTTTATGCACGGTGAACCGTTAGGTTTGAAATTGTGCATGCAAGAATTTAAGTTGATTGATTCAAAAATTAGTATGATGATGTGGGTGTGATTCAGAGGTGTACCAAAAGTGATATGGGATTGTATAATTTCTACATTTTTATAATGTGTGTTGTTGATAGTCCCCTTGAGTTGCTAAGTATGAATGAAGCTAGTTGTTTAGTATATGATATTCTTACCAGCTAAGATATGGTCTATAGGTTGCTGATGTCAGGCATTTTGGTGTTATGGTAATTCACATGGTTATGGGAAAAATATTATGTTAGAGATGTGATATTAGTAGGCTATGAAGGAATTTAGTATAGTTCGTTAAAAGTTTGGGGATATCTATGTTAAGCGTAAGAATCTATGTTTTAATATTTGAGGATTGAGCTAATAAAGAGAAGAGTTGAAATTCTCTATGGTGTGAACTGAGGGTATGGAGATACTCCTGAAGATTCTAAGTTAGTAAGTGTTTAAGTTGTTATATGATAATTATTGGGTCTATAGAAATCTAAGAGTCATATCTCAGAAGGAAGTATTAGCAATAGGATCTATTCTTTTAGGTGTAGCTTTCAGGGTGAATTTATTATTGATATGTATTATTTTATCCTGAACTCTAGAGTAATGTAGCTGCAGTTCAGTTTATAATTTATTAAGAGTTTCACAAACTTAGAATGATGGCTTAAATCTTGAGGGAGATGATAGAACAAGTAACCAAGTCAGGCTCTCAGATTCTAGTAGTGATGCTAGTATATTGTAGAACATAAATAGGGTAGGAAGCAGCCCGACCCATTCTTATCTCAGTGCAAAGTTTTGTACTTCAGTCATCATCACATCTTCTAAAGACTTACATATCAGCTTCATGATCACAACTCATATTCATGCACTTTCCATAGAATCACGTACGCTTTCAATTTCTCGTATAAGGAGTTCTAGTTCACTCATAATTAAAAATCATATTTCATGAATTTATGAACTCCAAACTTAGGTCATGCAGCTCATGACACATGTACTCATGCTTTACAGTATATTCAGTTCCACATACTCATGGTACACCCTTAATGACCAGTGAAGTTCATATTATGTCATGTATGTCCTCAAATTAGATCTCTTTGATGAATCCATTATGTTGATATTTTATTCCTTAGGCCTCATTTAAGTGTCAAAGTCATGCATAATATTCTTTCATGCTTCAGGATCTCATATTTTAACCTTTCAATGACCTCTTCTAGTGAAATGATAGTGGTGATGAACAATTATTTAGATGGGGGTGGGTAAATGTTTCATGTTGGGGAAAAATTATTGTATGTTTATTTTGGATAAGGCTATAAGTGTGAAGGAAAATTGAGGCAGAGCTTTTGATATATGTCACAGTTAGTTAAAATTTCATGTGTCTTCTTAAGAATAGTGTAAGAAAGTTGTTATTGATAAAGATTTAGAGAATATGATAAAGCTATTTTTATAGGTGGTTGCCTAGAAGTTCGTATGTTGTCATAATAATAGGATTCAATATCATATTGTTATATAAGTAGATGGGTGCATTGTCTGCTCGTGAATTCCTAGTAAGAGGTTGAATTTAGTTATTGAAGTTGAAAGAAGAATTATTTATGAGATAAGAAGATGTGAAAATGCATGAGGTATTGAAATCATGGTTCAGACTAGTAGTATGGTATTATGTGCAGTGCTTTGTGATTTTGAGTTAGGATTGAACGTGATGGGAGTATGTAGATAAACTCAGACTTTGGTTGGAGTAGTTATATGTACCCATGCGAGTATTTAAGGAGCGAGGCTAATCTTGAATTAGGAAGTTGCATTGCATAGGACTTGTAATTCTTTCCTATATTATGTTTCATAGGCCTATGTTCCATGATTACAGAGTTATACCCTTATTAAGATTCGTTACTCAGATATCTTATTCAGATAATGGCCAAGAATTCTTTACTCTCTAATGTTATTAGCACTCTTTATCAAGAGTGCTGAAGAAATACTCAAGTTTAGTATAAACTTTTTATATGAGTTAGTCTATATAACCAGAAATTCAGTTTAGCAATCATACAGATAACCTCATATAGTTTTCTAACTTTCCATCTAGTCTTACTGCCCAATGTTTCATGAATGTGGCTATTCGATGAGGTAATTCATTCACATCCATGGATGTTGTGAATTCAGTTCAGTCCAAGCATCATGTTTCAAATTTATCTATTTAGTCATGACTCGGTACATAAGTGTCCAGTGCATGATCTTAGTTTTCCAAGTATATGACCTCAGGTTTCCAAGTATTCCAGCTCAGGTATTGTAATATCCCTTATACGACCTTAGTCCCATTATCTCGTGATTCGTTCTTACATAATGTGCTTGACAATTCCTAATGAGAAGTTACATATGTTATTCCATCCTTAGTAACTTTTAGAATTTTGTTGCATCAATTATCATTTCGTGTATTATCGTATCATGAATATTTCAAGTGAGTTCTAAACTATTAGCATGAATCATCTCCTTATAGTCAATAAAGTCAAGTCAACTCAGAGCTCAGTTTCATGATAAAAGTTATAATGTTTCAGCTCAACTATATCCTTTATTAGCATACGTGTTATGTGTACATTATTCCATACTTCTAAGACTCCAATAAGTTCCTATCCATCATTTGAGGATGATTCCAAGGGGTAGATAATGTTACACCCCACATTTTTGGGCCAGACTTTGAACCATCGTTCCTACGTGTATAAACTCAAATCCCATGATTTATATTTGAATACATGTGTCATGATCTTTACACTAGTTTTTTAAATTCTTATGATGTAAAAAATGTTCATAGAAATAACTTAGAGCAAAGTCGAGCTAAGAGCCCTTGATTCAGCCAAATATTGTTATTCGATTCTACAGGGGTCGGCTTTTAACATATATAACCTTTTATATATGCATAATTTTCAACAATTGAATTTTATTTCCAACTATACCAATTTTTCCTTAATCCAGTACTCGAGAAAAAAGCTATGATAATTTTCATGAAAACAGTAAGCCATCGCTATAAGCCCGTGGTGCGTTAGTCTCTCCCTCAGAATAAGGTGTGTGGTGCATTGGTCATTCCCCCAAAATAAGGGATGTGATACGGTGGTTATTCCCACACTATTTCAGCTTCCTATTGGCCAAGGGTTAATTTGTTTCATTCTACTCAACCCCAATCATCCAAAGAACGATTTATAACATTCAAAAGGGTATTATTTACCCATCTTCCTCAAAATTTCTCACATAGAAACCATGTCCTTTCATAAGAACAATAATCCAAGCTTTTTTCTCTAAAACACACAAAGATTCAGGCTTCCATTTCAATATTTCTTCTAGAATCATTCAATTAAGCTATGTGTGTATTCATTAATGGGATCCTTTCACCCATTAAGCCCCAAAACCTTCTCTTTGATTTAAAATATGGGTTCGTGTTTTTTTATGGAGTTTATATGTTCAAGATGGGTTAAATTCAAGTCTTTTCTTAGTAATTAAAATCAATTTCATGTCCACGTATGATCCCATGGATGGTTAGGTTAATTAATATTTTAAACTACAATTTCACATGTTATGTTCAAGTGAATTTCATATTACAATATCAAATTATTAATTTATCCATGTAATCATATTGTTTCCTCATGTTTAATACTTTCCCATGTTTAAGTTCACGATTCTCCCTTGTTTGGTGAAATGTTAATCTTTGGGGTCTTTGAACCATGATTCCATACTACAGTTTTAAGTTTTGACATCGTGTTTTAAATATCATTCTGTGTTGGCGGGTTATGAACATCCGATACCGATGTGTTTTACATGATTTCATATTTTTAAGTAATAATTCAATTAATCTATGAATATTTTCATCGCACTCAGACAGTTATGATCGTGATGAGCACTATCAAAAATAATGGTCAGTTAAACTTAGTTCAGTTTAGTACCAGTGTCATTTCAGTTTGGAGTAGGATTTAGTACCGAGCGAACCCAGGGATGGGGATAACCTGCCTGTAGAGGCTTTAACCTTTTGTAGCAATCCCTAAGTTCTAGAAATACATATCCAGCATAGGTTTGAGATGTCTTCCTGCTAGTTAAGGGTTGATACATATCTCATGAGAGCACCTGCCAGTAGTGGGTGACCCCATAGTCCCTTGGGACACCAGTTTAGTAGATCTACACAGCCATGTGTTAGTACCCATTACATGGTACAAACACCCTTCAAACTGGCGTTTCAGGTTAGAACCCAATTAGCTCAGTTTAGGGCATATCGATAACATTATACCTCCCACAGTTTCAGCTTAGTTATTCAAACTAAGTACAGTTCAATTTTACATGATCAGTATTCAGATATCAGTTAATCAGTATACAAATATCAGTTATTAAGTATACAGATACTAGTTAATAAATATTCAGATGTCAGTTAATTAGTATTCAGATGTCAGTTATTCAGTAATTAGTCATCAAATATTTAGTGTTAAGATATCAGTTAATTCGTATTGAAATATCGGCTACTCAGTATATAGACATTAGTTATCCCTTTTCTTAGATTTCATTACTTCCACCATACATGCATCAGTCATTCAGTTTATTAGATTAGCTTAGTACATGTTATGTTTGGTTCTATATGTTCATGCATTCATTCTCAGTATATTGGTATATTCAGATCCTCGAGTTATGTCAGATTCAATCCCATAGTTTAAGACCCATAATTCAAAGATGATACTCAGTATAGTTTTACAGAATGTTTAGCTTTACATAAGATTTACATACAGTATTCATGTTTTACCATATCCCAGCTTCACTTTTACTTATTCTACAAAAGTAATGACACACTGAACTTAGGTCCATGTCGTATGGGTACCTCGAGCATACATTTGCCATAGGTTGCCTCGTAACCCACTCTAAACACCTCATCATATCATAGGAGTCGAAGGAACTCCAATCCTAGAGTTAAGGTAGCAGAAACAACAACGACAAAAGTCATAACATAGATATGTCTATTCATTTCATTAGGTTCATAAAACTAAACAATATACCTAGGTCCACAGCCATTCACAATGCCTCTATACAAAACCAATGTCAAAAAAAGATTATGTCGGGACAAGCCCCGAACAATAGACAAACCAAGTCCAAGACAGACTAAGTTTAAAGATATGAGACAAAGAGATGAATGTCTTCCGAAGAAAGGAATCTCACCACATCAAGTCAATGCACGATCATCTTCAATCACCTAATCACTATCCGGGGAAGAGAAGAAGAAGCTCTGGTCCCTACTTTGCATGGGAACGGAATAATCGAGGACGGTTATTGGTTGGAACTTTAGCATGTAACTCAAGGATAAGGAGAAAATAGTATATTTGTTGAAATCCATGTCAGTCCATAATAAGCAATCACATTTGCATAAGAAGAGGCACATTGAAGACACATATACATATAGCGACACAACAAGTAAAATCATGAAACAAGTCGTAACATGCATTTATGATACATTCATTAATGAGACATGGGATGAAGGACTAGCAACCCTCCACCCTTATATTTAAGATGCATAAAATCATTTACTCTATAATAGGCAAGGGGACATGAGCTTCGAGATGACACATCTTTTATGGTAATCATACTTGACCAACAAACCAATATGCCTTGCATGGTAAGAGGACTTAGACGACAAACCAACACGCCTTATATGGTGAGCGGACTTGGACCACAAACCAACACACTTTATATGGTAAGTGGACTTGGACCATAAACCAACACGCCTTATATAGTAAGCATACTTGGCCAACAAACCAACACGCCTTATATGGTAAGCGGACTAGTACCGCAAACCAAAATGCCTTATATAGTAAGCGTACTTAGACCACAAACCAACAATCCTTATATGGTAATCGGACTTGGAGCACAAACCAATACATCTCTACACATATACTAGCACCTATTTAATTCGTCACATAAGAACTTAACCCATCTCGAGGCATTCAAGCCATTAAGGTTACACATCCAAACCATAGACCATCACATGATCTATAACGTCCTATTTGGTAATTGCTGATATGGTTAGGCCCAAGTCCTTAGTTCATAACACAATTCAAGTTCATTCATAGTTATCAAGACGCCTACCAATAATCATTAATACTTATTAATCTTATATGCATCTTTTATTCAAACAAAAGTTGAGTTCATACTTTAGGATCTATGACCATTTATTCAACAAATCATCAAGGATATTAATTTAGTCATCATGTGGCCAACAATGCCTTTACCAACCATTTACCAAGCATTCACACACATTCAATTCCACACATAAAGGCTCTAACGTATTTAACCAAATTCAACCCTTTACATGATCATATGGCCCTCATGGGGGCCTTCATTTCTCAACCATTTTAATAGACTAATGCCTTAACTCATATCTTCATACAATTCAAGTTATGATCATCATGACCCACACAAGCTAATGACCTTTCATTAGCAATGTTTAATTGCATTTTAACTTCACTTAGTTCAATACATAACTTAATTTCATTATCTTGCCTAGTGTTTTACCCTCTCATTAACAATTTACCAACAAGGTTACATATTATACAATACACGACTCATAATAATTTCACAATATCATTCATACTCATTTAGGACATGTCCCTATCTTAACACATTGTCAATCATACAACTAGTTATTTTGCTTCGACTTTTTCACAAACACCTTGTGTTCATACCTTTGACAAGGTCATTATCATTGTAGAAATCATCAAGACTAGGTTTAGTAAAGACCCTCATGTTAAAAAACATACAAAAAGCACCTGCATATACAATATGCCATCAAATATATGAATCAACACAAGTACAATCCTGAACCAGCATTATTTAGTGTTAGGTGACAAAACACTTTTCATTTGATTCAAAACCACCATGTACACATACTAATTCAAGTGTGAAATACATGGGTTTAGAGTTATTTAGAAATAAGAAGAGATAAATTACTTAAACAAGATGACATGCCAACAATCTTTACTATTTCTTGCCCCTACATGAGTACCTCCAAACCCTAGCCCCCAATCTTGCTTCAAGAAGCCTTTAGAGTATTTAGGAGTGTTGGAGTCTTGTAAATGAAGACTTAGGAGTCTACAATACCTTATATAGTGATAGGGTTTAGGGTTTTAGGCATGGGAAATGACCAAAAGGTCATTGGTTTATAGCTGGAAAGTCTACACGTGCAGGGGTACGACTCCACCATATGGTTCACTTGGCAATCGTGACCTAGGGTATGAGTGGTACCCTAACTCATACCCTAGGGATCTAAGTCATGATTGTAGATTTTTCACATCCTTGGATGGAATTCGAGTCATCTAATATATCTTAGACCAGAGTTGGGTCTATTGGTATTTATCAAAGTTCCCTGCTAGTTTTTGCATACAAGATTGGGTATCTCAAGCAGGACAAACTTATTTTGATACTATATTTTTCTGAGCCAGACATGGTGTATGGGTTTATTAGAAGACCATAATTTCCACTACACTTGGTGTCAGAGCATATAATAGCAACTGGGTCTTTCTTCCCACATATGAGTATGAATTAAGACTCATATAGGTGGAGGTAAGATGCCATGCCATTTGTATTACACTATTGGTTTTTATTTAGGATTGAGGATCCTTTTGGTAGTGTTCATCCTCCCTTACATCCTATTATCTTAATGCGGGTGGTATTTTAGCCTATGAGTAGTTCTCATATTGGCCATGATAATCATATTGGGCAGAGTTCCCATCAGACCGTATTGAGTTTCTAGAATAGGTCTTTAGGCCATGACAATCATTCTGGATTATGTGGGATAGTATCTCAAAGTATTATATGAACTTGATTTGGTTTTGTCATGATGGGACACAAGCTCAAAAAGTTCCCCAAATGTGAGTTAGTTTATTAGACAGAGTTAATAGGTATCCCCTTCTAGCCTAGAGTTTCTTAGAAATTCTATGATTTAGGAAAGGGTGGACATTATGCTGGAGGTTGATCTGAGTGTTAGTTGGACAACCATTTGGGCTCAGTTTGTATACTCTCTACTTTTGACTTAAGGAGATTGCTATAGCAGCAAAAAGATTGACTATTGGACTAGAGGGTGTCCCTGATGTGGGATTACTAGTCTTTTAGCTCATTAAGATCAACCTCATGATGATTCTAGCACCTTCAATTAGAGATAGTTTGCTTGTCTCCAAAGTTGATGATTCAGGCGGTCGGTCTGAGTTTAGCCCTATTTGGATTTATTCTCCCTATGCCAGTCAGGCATGTGATTGTGGATTTCACTGTGATAGATGTACTTTTATTACACTATAGTTATCTTTTATTGTGTGTATTATATATTTCATACCCATTATTTATTATATACCTTGATAAGTTTATAATGATTATTTTTTCCTTGTAATTAGATTCATGGTTATGTTACTACTCCATGGTTTATTTCATTCAATAGTGGATAGAGTATATCTGTGTTGATAGTTTCCCCCTATAGGTGTAGCTTTTTAGTTCAAGTCCCATTTATCTGGGCATATTAGCCTTATTATGTTCAATGAGTTGAAACACCCCAAACTTGGACCCTTAGAAAAATTTCCTGAGTTGAGTACTCTGGACAAGGTCTGACTTAAAGGCATAAATCTTATGCTAGGGTATGTCTATGGACCTCTCTCTCGTATGTTAGGAAGTGAGTTTGGGGTTGGTTTTAATCTATAAAAAGACTAATAACACTATTCGTATGGTAGGATATGAGGTGTATGATTCCAAGTCGTATGATACATATTAATTTGCCTAGTTGAATATGTCCAAGGTATGGGTTAGGGGTACTTCACGTACCTTAGGGTATGAGTTTTTCATGTGTTTTTGTATTATTATAAGTTTGGAGGACCATGGTGAGGTCTAGGGTATGAGTTAAGGTACCACTCCTACCCTAAGGTACACCTAAGAGGGAAGAGAGGGTGGTCGTACCCTCCTATGCATATTTTTAACTTTTAAGATGGTGGTACTTTGGATATTTCCCACCGTAAAAAAATTATGTACCCATGTTATGTAACCATTGGTGGCGTCTAATAACTCACTTTGGATGGATCAAGAATCTTAAAATACTCTCTCTAAACTCTCTCTTCAAGATTGAGGCTACGGTTTATACAAGTGTTCTTCAAAGGTCTCAAGAGTCAAGTTTCCTTCTGTGAATCTTCTTATATAAGGCATTTACGCCTCCCTAATTTTAGTTCCAACTAAGGGTATTCTTTAATTTGTTCTAAACATTGATTATGAATCGTAAATAGTGGTTTTGAAAAATAATGTCGAGGATTTAATACGCATATTGTTGAGTATTGTTTAAATTATATTTCCATATATTTTTGGTGGTGGTTTGCATATGTTGGTTGTGGTTTAACAATTGGGTCATGGGTAACCCTAAACTAGATGGTTTATGCTTTGGTTTTGGTCTTGGTAAAGGTATGCCCTTAATACGTTTGTTAAAATACCTATGAGGATGTTTTTACAATATTGTTGACCTTTCATTGAAGCTATTGCATGGTATTGTTTGGTAATTGAACCTAAATTGGATTTGAATGATTTGAATTAGTTTAAATGGTTTTGAATGGTTTGAAATAGTTTTGAATGGTTGGATGGTTTTGAATGGTTGAATGATAATGCCTTGGTGGCTATTAAATTTATTTGAATGAAAACATTTTGAGGTACACGGGAATCCCCCAAGTGAATGAATAATGAAATTGGTTTGAATGATGAACATTTTGAGGTGTACATGAGAATCTCCTAATCAAACCTTAATAATGAAATACATCTGGGGTACACGAGAATCCCCAAAGTAAGCTTAATAATTTTATACTTGTAGGGTCCATGGGAATTCCCTAAGTAAATTTAATAATGTAATCTATGGGGTACATGGGAATACATTAAGGTTGGCTAAGGTCATTATTTGTAAGCTATAGTCGGCATGACGACACCACTTTTCATAATCTCTATTTATAATAAATGGAATGGTGGTTTAGTTGTGTGGTAATGGTTTTAGTTGGGCAATAATAGTAGGTTGTGATAGCTAACCATGAAGGTGGGAGTCCAAAGGAAAAACATTAGAAACTCATGTTTGCCGACATAAAGATAGGTCATGGCGACCATATACTTGAGGGTACACAAGATTTCCTTAACACTTAAATATATGTATCATAGAGAATGAAGGGTACACGGGAATCCCCTACTCCTATGGTATCTCTGGTTTTTATGGCGACATGCCTCGAGGCCCATCCAGGGGGTTACACTGGACCCACTTAGCCCGTGGGTGGATTCTAATGCTAATGCTACACATAACCAGGTTAATGGTTTTAAAATCATGATAAACCCAATTCCTTTTCCCAACATGGTTATTACTGTATATATATATATGTACATGTGTTAATACATATGGTTAGTTTACTTGGTTTCAAGGTTGGGATAATTTTATCCTTATCCTGTGTACTTTCTAGAGTTTACCCGCTAACCCATCATTGGGCGGCTGTATCTCCATGCGATGTAGAAACCGGTCATACTACTCCTCCTTCTCATTGATCGGATTTGGTGATAGTCGGTGTTGGATTAAAGTGGTGATCTTTCATAGTTTGGCAGGCATTCATTTCATTTTGTGGATTACTTAACATACTTTCATCTTTTTATAGACTTTGGTTTTTGTCTATGGTCGGGGGCATATCCCAACCAGATACTATCTGGTTTGGTTTAGAGGCTTTGTATGGAAAATTATGGACTTAGGTATGGAACTTCTATGATTTACATAATATATACATTGGGTTATTTTTAATTATTTGGTTGGTTTGGTTGGTCTCGGATATAAACTTATCCTAAAGTCATCACTTTCTAATGTATTATCTTGTTATATGTTCGGAATTCATCTGATTAAGGGTATATGTTGGTTGGTTTGATTGGGTATTGTAAGTTGTCTCCAGTCCCGGTTGGACTTAAGATGCCCTATACAATTAGGCCTTAGTTTGGGTCATGTCAAGTTCGTATCAATTCCTAGCTTTTGGTCTCATAGGGTGTCTACAATGTAGTGTTAAGTAGAGTCTTTCTTATGGGTATTTTGTGCACCACACTTATAATTAGGAGGCTACAAGGCATCTTGAAATCTTTCACTTTCTTGTTGTTCTACTTTTCTTCTATGGAGTCTAAGGTCTTGAACTCTTCCCTAAATATTCTTTTGGTTCACCTTTCAGATCATGTCCAATTAATGATCTAAAGTTTGTAGAAACTCACAATCCCACTTGAGGATGACATAGATGGATCTCCTCCAACTTATAAGGTACAAACCCAGTCAAGGGCTAAGGTTTAAGATTTTCACCATAGAGTTCCAACGATATCTACTGAACCTAATCTGGAAGGTGTCACTCATGTTTAATTACCTGAAAGAGAGGTTACCAATGCATAGTTTCAACAATCTATTGATCTATTGACCCAGAGAGTGACAACTCTGTCGCACTAGTCCGATTCTACTGCTACGGGGCAGAGTAAGGCAAGGTCGAGAAATATACAGAGTAAGAAGTCTTAATTTTTTTAACAAAAAGGAGGCCAACATTATGGTGGAAAATAGTCCAAGAGGAATAGTTAGGTGGGTCATAACTCCTGTTCTAGGGCTACTCCCTACCTGAAGCCATTGGGAGATAAATGTTTTTAGATTGGTAATACTTCTAGGGCACAAGAGGCCCAGCCTTGGCTAGGTTGGGCCCAATCCACACCATCTTATTCTCTTTGTCTATTTTGTGGTCAATCACATTGTGGTCATTGGAAGAAAGAGAGGAATAGTTATTTTAACTATGGTCAGTTGTGTCATTTGGAATGAGATTTTCCCATAAGGATTACCACTTGGGAAAATCAAACACTGGTTACCACTTCTCTAGCTCTTACACAGAGGGATGTTGTTTCTGGTTTCGACACTGGTCGCGATCATCTAAATGACCTAACTATACCACAGGTATCCGAGGCATCTTCTAATGCTTACACTGGTATATTACAAACTCTTTTCCCGTGTTGTATATTATTTACTTAGTCTGGGGTCCCCTCTCTCTTATATAACTTTACTTGTGGTTATGCATTTTGAATTTGTTCCTAAGGTTATTTCGGACCCTTATTATGATTCTACCTAGTAGGTGACTCTGTGATTACCCAAAGGGTTTATATGAGGGGGTATGGTATCTATTGGTAGTAAAAGGCCTTGGTGGATTTGTTTAAATTTAATATGGTGGATTGTTATGATAATCTGGGGATGGATTTTTTGTATTTGTGCTACATGATAGTAGATTATCGGACCCATAAAGTTGTCTTTAGGTCCTTGGTGGGTCGATTATGGGATGGGAGAATGGTTCCCTAGATATTAAGAGAAAGAGCTATATCATATCTTAATGCTCAAAAATTGATCTCCAAAAGTGGTATCTCTATTATTAAAGATTAAAACTCAAAAGGTCCTTCTTTGTATTCGGTTTCGATAATGAATAAACTTCATAAGGTCTTTCCTTATGACCCTTATGGTGTCCTTTTAATTGTGAGATTGATTTTGGGCTTGACCTTGTTTCGGAAGCTTGTCCAACTTATATTCATTCTTTATAGAATGGTTCTTCTTGGGTCAGAGGAGCTTAAGGAGAAATTAAAAAACCCCTTAGATAAATATTTCACCTATTTTAGTGAATCTCCTTAGAGTGTTTCCTTTTTTTTCTGCATAATGGGGATGGTTTTCCCCAGAAAGGTATATGTTGCTAGTAGGTAAATGAGGAATTTAGGGTGTCCTCCTTTTGGGAAGGACTATATATGTATATTCTATATAGGTTTCTTCGTTAGTAGTGCATGGTGGTTGACGGATACTAAGTTTGAACCTAGATACCACTTTTGATGAAAGTAGTATGTTAGCTCAAGGATAGCAATGCAAAGATTATGAAGGTAGATTTAAAGGTTTGATAAAGTGTACGGAAAGGGGTAAGTTTGGTGACTTTAGAATACAATTGTGGGAAAGTTTTGATAGTTAGGATAAATGTTCAGGTTGAACTAATGGGTTAGGGGTTAAGTCACTGGATGAGTTTGTGCATGGAGATTGTGTGACCTATGATTGACTCTAGGTGGCATTTAGATGGATGAGTATTTAGTATAGGAGAACCAAGTGTCCCTAGTAATCATCCTTGGTGATATCCTTTAGAGCAGAGTATTGAGCTTATAGGTATAGTAAGATTAAGGTCAAGGGTTAATCTAAAATATTCTTCTAGAAGTGGAATTTTAGAGAGGGTTGGGGTGTATATTCTAGCGATACTGTCCTATCTTGGTTAACAGAGTACCTTAATAGTGTGGAATACATTCTAATTGTGCTTATGCCTAAGGTTCACATTTTTCATTAGCCTGTTTCCTGGATAACAATCTTGGCTTTACATTGAATTTCCTATGATATATGTGACTTTCAATGTCCATTCTAAAGGACTCCAAATATGGTGAGTTGTGTTAGGATGGTTCTTCGGTCATGACCTAGGTGTTTGCTATGAAGACCTCGGGCCTATGGTTCCAGGCCTCTTTTTGGGGGTCTTGCTTAGTTCGCATTAGAATTTCTTATATATTAGTCCCTTACAAACCCTTCTTATATTACGGTGGTAGTGCCTTTTAAGGTGTAGTGATTCTTTGAAATGAGGTTATTTTACAAACAAAAACTAGGGTTTCTATGTAAATTTAATCTCCAAGAACAAGACCCAATCCTCTTAAAAAATCAAAGGATTTCAAACCCTTCAAGTTAAAAAACGTCAAGAACCTTGAGCCAGGTATGCGTAGTGTTCATCTATGGACCCCTTTCATTCATAGAGTTCAAGAACCATGCTTTTAACTGAGAAAATTTGATTCCCTTGTGGTTATGTAATGTTGTTCATGTTAATGATCATTGTTTAAGCTTCAAGATATTAATTTAAGTTGACTTCCATGATGTATACATGCTTGTAGTTAAAACCCATGAATTTGGATGGTTCAAGATGATTAAAATTGTTGAGAAAACCTCTGCCTCAAAGTGTGCATGCAAGGTGTTTGTTAAAATGCCTAGAATGCTAAATAATCATGATCCGATAACACCATAGTATTTAAATGACAAGCTATGTCAACTCTTAAGATGATTCCACATGAACTTCCATGCTATTGATATGTGTTGCTAGTATGATTATGCAATGAACATGATATGAAGGTTGTGCAAGTACTTCCATGTGACATGAAATCATTTCCATGCAATACATTGTTGATAACCATGCTTAGTATGAAATCCCTTATGTACGATATTATGAATTGTAGACTCAAATCTTATGATCAAGTCATGTCATATGTGTCAGTTTCCTTTTATCGAGTACTAGGGGTATTCGTACCCGAAAAATATAGCTGTGTACCTAGAGCCAAGTCATGTTATACAGATAATCTCAGTCAAGCCATGATCTATAGAACTCAGTCAGTCAGGTGACTTAGGAAACCTCTAAAGTCTCATGATCTCAGCAAATTCTCAGATAGTAGTGCTATTTCGTCAGTCAACGGAAGTCAGTTACTCAGTCCATGTACAGTCAGTTAAATCATGTTCAGTCTCTTCAGATGGGAATATAAGTTAGCACCGAGTGAACCCAAGGAAAGGAACTTATCTGCCAGTTTATGGTGTGATTCTTAGCTGTCATCCTTGTGTTCTAGAACTATGTAGCCAGCGTAGGTTGATACTTCTTAACCTGTCAGACTAGGGTTGATAAGGTGGCTTAACCTGTTAGATTAGGGTTCCTACCGTTCTCATTTGAGTACCTTCCAGATGAGGGTCACTCACAACTGTTCTTACTAGTGGCGCAGTATTGACACCCCTCCAGTCAGGGAAGAGATTGGACCCCGACTTAGCTATATGCATTATTGGGGCATGTCGGTTAAACAACTACCTCCCATAGTTTTAGGCTCAATCTGAGTAAAAGAACTCAGATAGCTCTTCAGATATCAGTATACCAAGACTGCCAGATACAGTCAAATTCAGTTATAGTATGAGACTCAGATAGTTCCATCAGACCCAGAACTGTCTGACATAGTCACCCATGTTGACAGAACCATAGTTTCAGTCATGTTAGAAATTAGTAAATCATGTATTAGCGTACAGATCCACTATTATGTATTTACATTTCTAGTTATTATGCATGTATGTTTGCACTCTCACGTTCATATTAGTCGGTCAGTTAGTATTGCTCATGCATGTGAACCCTTTTTATTTAGCCTACCTCACTTGTATACTTAATACCCTAGTTGTACTGACATATTTGCGCTATGGTGCTTTCTTTTCATGTTACACCATAGGTTCAGAAACACGAGTTCTAGACCAACAGTAGTATTTGCATTCCAGTATACAGAGCTACATTAAGTCCTCTTCATTCGAGGACGATATGATTCGATTCATTGGTTATTTCATTTAGTTTTCAGTTTACGGAATTAGTTAGAGACATATTCCTTCAACTCTTTATTCAGACAGTACTTCTAGGATTGTAGTTACAGTTCAGATTTAGTTCAGTTTTGATTCAGACTTCAGTTATCTTGTGTATTTTTTATCCATATGGATGTTATATTTATTTCAATTGAACCTTATGGTCTATTATTTTATGTTTTCCGTATATTACATGTATGTTATGCAGTGAATAGGTACGGATATCAGTCATGGGTTATCTTGTGGTCCCTCAGGGTCATAAGCATCGTGTAGCATTCTGGTTTAAAAAATTAGGGTGTTATAAACTTCGTATCAGAGCCTAAGGTTCAATAGAGTCCTAGGAAGTCTGAAAGTCGCATCTAGTAGAGTATTGTGCATGGGTGTGATGTGCGCCACATTTATGTATAGGAGGCTATGAGATATTTTAGGAACAGTTTCCCTTTTTTCAGTATTCATGTCATTCTAGTGAGCATAATCTCAAGTTAAACTCTCAGTATAATTCGTTCTTCTCTTATTTCAGAATATGCCTCCAAAGAGAAGAAACCAGCCAGATCCTCATCTCGAAGACCCTTTGGGAAAGCATGTTTCTCATGCAAAGTTTAGAGACGCATTCACCACACTTTCTCAGTCTGTGGCTGCTCAAAATGAATAGGCTCCAGTCATTCCGGTCAATCCAGTGGCCAATTCCGCAGAAGCTAGAATTCGGGAATTCACCCGAATTAACCCTCCATATTTCTTCGGGGCTAAGTCTGATGAAGACCCCCAAGAGTTCATTGACCAAGTCCATAAGGTCATTGACATCATAGGAGTTACTTCTGTTCATAGAACCAAGTTAGCCACATACCAGTTACAGGATATTGCTCACACTTGGTACAATCAGTGGAAGTCTAAGAGGTTAGAAAATGTAGGTACTATAGAGTGGGAGGAATTTGTCATGACTTTCTTAGACAGATTCTTTCCCCAAGAGCTGAGGGAGGCCAAAGTTCTTGAGTTTATCAACCTCAGGCAGGGAAATATAATGGTTAGGGAGTATTCTCTCAGATTTACTCAGCTAGCCAGATATGCCCCTCATGTGGTTGCAGACAACAGGGATAAGATGAGCAAGTTCGTGTCAGGAGTGAATGATAGCATGGTAAATGAGTGTAGATCTGTGATGATGAACAGTGATATGACTTTAGCTAGGCTCATGACCAATGCTCAGCAAATGGATGAGCAAAAGGTTAGGGCTAGGGAGAGGCAGAATAAAAGAGAAAGATTAGGCCGTTTCTGTTTTGCTCAGCCCAAATCAGAAGGAGGAAATTGTTCCTAGTATCATCCTAAGTCATCAGCTCTAGTTCAGTTTTCAGCCAGTGCTCCAACTCCTCAGTTCAAAGATAGAGCACCCGGCTCTAAATCTCAAGGAAGTGTCAGCAATGATAAAACTAATCCCCTATGTCAAACTTATGGTAAGAACCACCAGGGTGTTTGCAGAGCCGGTAGTGATGTTTGTTTCGGTTGTGGAAAGCCAGGCCACAGAGTCAGAGATTGTCTGCAGTCCAGTTATCAGGGTCAAGAAAATCATTTCACAGCTCATTCCGGTCGCCCGAACTAGCAGGGTGCTACTTCCAGTGCTACTAGTGGGCAACGCCCAAATAGACTCTATGCTATCCAGACTCGACAAGATTAGGAAAATTCTCCTGATATCGTTACTGGTACGTCAAAAATTTTCCATGTTCATGTTTATACTTTGCTAGACCCAGGTGCATCCTTGTCTTTTGTTACACCTTACACAACAGGAGATTTCAAAATCAGTCCCAAAATTATAGCAGAGCCCTTTTCAGTCTCTACCTCAACGGGTAAAACCATCATAGCTCGGCGGGTATATAGGGACCGCGTGGTTATGATATTACATAAATCCACGTCAACAGATTTAATCGAATTAGAGATGACTAATTTTGATGTCATTCTCGGCATGGATTGGCTTCATTCCTTCTATGCCACAGTCGACTGCAGAAACAGGATAGTTCAGTTTCAGTTCCCGAATGAGCCTGTCCTAGAATGGAAGGTTTGTACTTCATCTTTCAGGGGTCAGCTTGTTTCCTACCTTCGGGAAAGGAAAATGATTTCTAAGGGGTGCGTGTATCATCTCATGTATATTAAAGATTCCAGTTTTAAATCTCCTAGTTTTGAATCAGTCCCAATGGTTAATAAATATTCAGACGTGTTTCCTAAAGATCTTTCAGGCATTCCTCCCGAATGGGAAATAGACTTTGGCATAGACCTTCTCCTAGATACTCAGCCTATGTCTATTCCTCCATATAGAATAGCACCAGCAGAACTTAAGGAACTAAAAGATCAGTTGAAGTATCTCTTAGATAAGGGATTCATCAGACCCAGTGTATCCCCATGGGGTGCACAAGTCTTATTCGTGCTCAAGAAAGATAGTTCTCTCAGGATGTGTATCAATTACCATTATCTCAACAAAGTTATGGTCAAGAATAAGTACCCATTTTCCAGGATAGATGGCTTGTTTGACCAACTTTAGGGTGCCAGTTATTTCTCTAAGATAGACCTCAGATCTGGCTATCATCAACTTAGAGTTAGAGGATGTGACACCCCAAAGACAACTTTCTGTACTCAGTATGGTCACTTTGAATTTCTAGTTATGTCCTTTGGTATTACCAATTCCCCTACAGCCTTCATGGACTTGATGAATCGGGTGTTCAAGAAGTACTTGGACATGTTCGTCATAGTTTTCATAAATGATATTCTAGTTTATTCTTGCACAGAGCATGATCATTCAGACCATCTCACAATTGTTCTTCAGACTCTCAGATATCATCTGTTGTTCACCAAGTTCAGTAAGTGCAAATTTTGGCTAAGATCAGTAGTATTTCTTGGCCATATTATTTTCGGTGCTCGCATTAGAGTAGATCCTCAGAAAATTGAAGCGGTAAGAAACTAGCCTCGCCCTGTCTCTCCATCAGATATCAGCTGTTTCTTGGGTCTGGATGGATATTACAGATGCTTTGTTGAGGGATTTTCTTCTATTGCATCTCCTATATCCAGATTGACTCAGAAGAAGGTTAAGTTTCAGCGGTTAGATTCTTGCTAGAAGAGTTTTCAAGAGTTGAAGACTCGACTCACCTCATCCCAAGTTCTAACTCTTCCAGATGGTTTAGATGGTTTTATAGTCTATTGTGATGCATCCAGAGTGGTTTTAGGTTGTTTCCTCATACAGCATGATAACGTCATAGCCTACGTCTCCATACAGCTAAAGCCCCAAGAGAAGAATTATCATACTCATGATCTTGAGTTAGCAGCCGTAGTATTTGCCTTAAAAATTTTGGAGGCATTATCTATACGGAGTTCATGTAGATGTATTCATAGATCTTAAGAGTCTCCAGTATGTCTTTTCTCAAAAAGATCTCAATCTTCGTCAGAGAAGGTGGTTAGAGCTTTTGAAAGATTATGACATGAGTGTTATTTATCGGGAAAGGCCAACGTTGTGGCCAATGCTCTCAGTAGACTCTCGATGGGTAGTGTTTCTCACGTAGAGGATGGTAAGAAGAAGATAGCACAGGAAATTCATCAGCTTGCTAGACTAGGCGTTCTCTTAGTCGACTCTTCAGAGGGTGGTATATATGTTCAGAGCAGTTCAGAGTCATATCTAGTTTCTAAGGTGAAAGAAAAGCAAGACAGGGATCCCATCCTTGTCAAGCTAAAATAGTCAGTTCAGAATCAGAAAGTAGAGGCTTTATCCCAAGGGGGAGATGGTGTTCTTCGTTGCTAGGGTCGTCTGTGTGTTCCAGGTGTAGATGACTTAAGGCAGCGAATTCTTACAGAGGCGCATGGTGCGCAATACTCTATTCATCCAGGGGAAACTAAGATGTTTCACGACTTGCGGGATGTCTATTGGTGGAGTGGGATGAAAAAAGATGTTGCAGAGTTTGTGGCTAAGTGCTCTATATGTCAGCAGGTTATGATAGAGTATCAGAAACCTAGTGGATCCATACAAGAGTTCACCATTCCTACTAGGAAGTGGGAAGAACTGAACATGGATTTCGTTATGGGTTTGCCTCGAACTAGTCATCAGCATGATTCAGTTTGGGTCATTGTAGACAGAATGACCAAGTCAGCTCATTTTCTTCTAGTTTGTACCTCTTATTCAGCCGAGGATTATGCCAAACTCTATATCAGGGAGTTGGTCAAATTACACAGTGTTCCATTATCTATCATATCAGACAGAGGTACACAGTTCACCTCTCACTTTTGGAAAGCATTCCAAAAGGGTCTTAGTACCCAAGTTCATCTCAGTACCGCCTATTATCCTCAGACAGATAGTCAAGAAGAGAGGACCATTTAGACTATTGGAGATATGCTAAGAGAGTGTGCAATTCATTTCAAGGTTAGTTGCGATGTCCACTTGCCCTTGATTGAGTTTGAATGCAACAATAGCTATCATTCCAGTATTTAGATGACTCCATTTGAAGATCTCTATGGTAGGAGATGTAGATCTCCAGTCAGTTAGTTCGAAGTTAGTGAGGCCTCAGTCATCAGTCCTGACTTAGTATTCGACGCCTTAGAGAAAGTTTAGTTGATCAGAGAGAGACTTGGGGCTGCTCAGAGCCGACAGAAGTCTTATGCAGATGTTCGTAGAAAGGATCTCAAGTTCGAGGTCTGACTATTTCTATCTCAAGATCTCTCCCATAAAGGGAATGAAGAGGTTCAGCAAGAAAGGGAAACTTAGTCCTTGCTATTTCGGTCCCTTCAGAATTCTCAATCGCTTCGGCAAGGTAGCTTATGAGCTCGAATTGCCTTCAAATCTAGCCTCAGTTCATCCGTTCCTCCATGTCTCTTTGATCAAGAAGTACATAGGTTACCCAGCAGTTGTAGTCCTTATTCAGAACATTGATGTTCAGGACAAGCTCTCTTATGAAGAGATTCCAGTCGAAATTTTAGACTATCAGATTCGTAGGCTGAGGAACAAAGAAGTCCCTCTAGTAAAAGTTCTTTGGAGAAATCATTCCGTTGAGGGAGATACTTGGGAAGCAGAAGCAGACATGCATACCAAGTACCCTTACCTTTTCTCCGCCAACCCAGATAAAGCTCAAGGTAACAGTCTTCCTTAAGCTTATTCAGTTTCACGTTCAGCATTTAATACAACTTGATATTTTGTTTCATGATCATGTTCCATCACAAATTTGTTATCAAGTATCATTGCATATTTAGTCATGCATACATGTATCAGTCCAGTAAATAATCATGCATCAAATATGCATTCTCATTGCGAGAACCTCAGTCATGCATTCATGAATCAGTTACACGTGCATCAGCTATGCATGTTCAGTATAATGTGTTTAGTTTGTCGGTCATAAGATCAGGTTCCAGCTATTCATGTTCATATTATTATTTACCCTCTCAGTCAGTTCCATTCGAGGACGAATGTTCTCGAGGGGGAGATATTGCAATACCCCTGCCTTTTTCCTAGATAGAAATCATCTCAAGGATGCTAGGACTTACTTTAAAATGCAAACCTATCTTTGTACACATGGTATTTTTATTGAGATTTTACCTTTCTATCACGTGGTAAATTGAGTTAGCTTTCCAACGGTACCAATTTTGTCCAAATCCGACATCAGACGAGGAATTATGGATGTTTTACTTGGAACTGTCGAAAACACCCAGGTATGATGGACAAGTTGACGAACCACCATATAAGTGATGGACCGCCACTTTGACCGTCAAAGACAAGGTATTTGATCCATGTATTGGATAAGGACTAACAGATGAGTTGATAGACCGTCAAAGTTGTGACGAACCATCATCCAGGTCGTCAACTCTTATCCAGTGAATCCCATTTCTTGTCCACGTCAGACGAGCTAAGTGACAGACCGTCCAGTGTCAGATGGACCGTTAGTCAGACAGCCACACTCCATGTTCAGTTTATTTCTAGGTTGTTTTAACAAGGGTATTTTTGTCAATTATCACTCGCCTACATATACCTAGATGAGTCTGAATTCAGCCATTATTCTCATTATTATTTCACAAACAAAAACTAGGGTTTCTCTCTAAATTTAATCTCCTAGAATGAGACCCAATACTCTTCAATAATCAAAGGATTTCAAACCCATCAATTTCAAAAACATCAAGAACTTTGAGTCAGGTATGCGTCGTATTCATCTATGGACCCCTTTCATTCATAGAGTTCAACAACCATGCTTTTAAATGAAAAACTTTGATTCCCTTATGGTTATGTGATGTTGTTCATGTTAATGATCATTGTTTAAGCTTCAAGATATTAATTTAAGTTAACTTACATGATGTATTCATGATGATTAAAATTTTTGAGAAAACCTATGCCTCAAAGTGTGCATGAAAGGTGTTTGTTAAAATGCCTAGAATGCTAAAAAATCATGATCCCATAACCCCATAGTATTTAAACGACAAGCTATGTCAACTCTTAAGATGATTCCACATGAACTTCCATGTTATTGATATGTGTTGCTAGTATTATTATGCAATGAACATGATATTAAGGTTGTGCAAGTACTTCCATGTGACATGAAATCCTTTCCATGCAATACATTGTTGATAACCATGCTTAGTGTGAAATCCCTTATGTACAATATTATGAATTGTGGTCTCAAATCTTATGATCAAGTCATGTCATATGTGTCAACTTCCTTCTATCGAGTCCTGGGGGTATTCGTACCCAAAAAATATAGTTGTGTACCTAGAGCCAAGTCATGTTATACCGATAATCTCAGTCAAGCCATGATCTATAGAACTCAGTCAGTCAGGTGACTCAGGAAACCTCTGAAATCTCATGATCTCAGCAAATTCTCAGATAGTAGTGCTATTTTGTCTGTCAATGGAAGTCAGTTACTCAGTCCATGTACAGTCAGTTAAACCATGTTCAGTCTCTTCAGATGGGAGTAGAAGTTAGCACCGAGTGAACCCAAGGAAGGGAACTCACCTGCCAGTTTAGGGTATGATTCTTAGCTGTCATCCTTATGTTCCAGAACTATGTAGCCAGCATAGGTTGAGACATCTTAACCTGTCAGACTAGGGTTGATGAGGTGGCTTAACCTGTTTGTTTAGGGTTCCCACCATTCTCATTTGAGTACCTTCCAGATGAGGGTCACTCAAAACTGTCCTTACCAGTGGCATTTTATTGACACCCCTTCAGTCAGGGTAGAGATTGGACCCCAACTTAGATATATGCATTATTGGAGAATGTCGGTTAAACAACTATCTCCCACAGTTTCAGGCTCAGTCTCAGTAAAAGAACTCAGATAGTTCTTCAGATATTAGTATACCAGGACTTCCAGATACAGTCAAATTTAGTTATAGTACGGGACTCAGATAGTTCCATCAGACCCAGGACTGTCAGACACAGTCACCCATGTTGATAGAACCATAGTTTCAGTCATGTCAGAAATCATTAAATCATGTATTAGCATACAGATCCATTATTTCGTATTTATGTATGTATGTTTGCACTCTCACGTTCATATTAGTCGATCAGTTAGAATTTCTCATGCATGTGAACCCTTTTCATTTAGCCTACCTCACTCGTATACTCAGTACTCCAGTTGTATTGAAACATTTGTGCTATGGTTATTTATTTTCATGTTACACCATAGGTTCAGAGACACAAGTTCCAGACCAGCATTCGCATTCGCATTCCAGTATATAGAGCTGCAGTGATTCCTCTTCATTTAAGGATGATATAATTATATTCTTTTATTATTTCAGTTAGTTTTCAGTTTATGGAGTTAGTTGGAGACATGTTCCTCAACTCCTTATTCAGTCAATACTTCAAGGCTTTTAGATAAAGTTCAGATTTAGTTTAGTTTTGATTCAGACTTCAGTTATCTTGGGTATTTTTCACCCATATAGATGTTATAATTATTTCAGTTGAACCTTATAGTCTATTGTTTATGTTTTCCGCATATTACATGTATGTTATGCAGTGTACAAGTAGAGATATTAGTCATGGGTTAGCTTGTGGTCCCTCGAGGTCATGAGCACTGTGTAACATTTCAGTTCAGAAAATCGGGGTGTTATAGAAACAAATGATGTCGTGAATCATACAACAATACAAAATAACCAGGCTTAAACACTTTTTTCTCAATCTTTCTATCATGATTCAACTTCATTCTTTTTTTGTACATTGCATAGCTCTCATAACCATGGAGTCAAAATTTATCTAACTCATTCACCTTGCCCAGCCTCAAGTTCTCTGCATCACGCCACTAAAAATTTAGCCTTTTCAATACCTACAGTTCCTTATACACAAGATGAAAGAGCAAGTGGCATGCTTTGTTGTATACAAACAGATATAAGGAGACACCTATGGGGGTCTTATAAACTATCAGGTAGGCCCATAATGCATCATCAAAATTTCTTGAAAAGTTAGTCCTATTGGTAGTCACAATTTTTCCCAATATAGACTTGAGCTATCTATTGGAAATCTTAACTTTCCCTCTTGCTGAGGATTGTAAGGTTTTGCACCCTTATACCTTACACCATATTTATCAAGTGGGGCTTTAAATGGCTGATTGAGAAAGTGAGACACACCATCGCTAATTATTGCACGTGGAGTACCAAATAAATCTAAGATATTTTTATTCAAAGAGGCGGTGACATTTCTACCTTCATTGCCTGGGAGCACAACTTCTTCCACCTATTTTTATGCATAGTCAACCGCTACCAAAATATATCGCATTCCATAAAAGCTCATAAACTGACATATGAAATCAATCCTACAAATATCAAACAATTCCAATTCTAGAATAGGTGTCATAAGAAGCTCAAGTCACCGTGAAATATTTCCTTGATACTAACATTAGTCATAGGATCACACAAAATAATGAGAATCCTTGTAAATCTTAGCCAGTAAACCCAACATTACAAAATTTTATAGGTTGTACGGGTACCACTATGATGAGTCCTAACTAGTGAGGAATGATAAGATTCTTGAATGCTCATCATCTCTAAATTTAGGATACATCATTGAATTACACTATAGGCATAAACCATTAATATATACAACTCATCACAGAATAACTTCCTCACCTCATGCATAAATCTCCATCATTGTTAGAAGGAAATATCTTCTATGACAAAGTCACTTGCCAAATAATTTTCAAAATCAACAAACCAGAGAATTATGTTTTGAGAAGATACCAAGACCCTCTCATCTAGAAAATAGCCATCTATTTCAAGATCATTCCCTTATTTTTTCATTAACTCAAACTCAAGCATAGATAAGTGATCTGAAACTTAGTTTATTGTGCATTTTCGTTCCTTTACTTCAAAATCAAACCCTTGTAGAAAGAGAACTCAATGAATGAATATCTATTTGGCATCTTTTCTTAACATCAAGTACCTCAATGCTATGTGTTTAATGTGAATTATGACCTTAGTCCCAGTCAAATAAAATAGAAACTTTTCCAATGAAAAAAACACCGGAAATAACTTCTGCTCTGTAATTGTATAATTTTTTTTATGTGGGGTTTAAGGCCTAGTTGGAAGAATCAATAGGATGAATAATATTCTCTCTACTTTGTCCAAGGACATCACCCAAGGCCACTCCACTTGCATCACACATGACTTCATAAGGTAGAACTATCACGAGACACAATGATAGGCACCGAAATCAACAGTTCCTTTAGGCATTTAAAGGCCTTGAGACACACACCAACAAACACAAATTTCACTTCTTTATCTAAAATCTTGCACAAACAATTTGAAATTTTAGAGAATTCCTTGATAAACCACATATAAAAGTATGCATGTCCCAGAAAGCTTTGTATGCCTCTGACTAAAACTGGTGCAATATTTCAATTACCTCAATATTAGTAAAAGCCTAATAGGGGCAGGTGATTACACTCAGCTTACTTTATTATTTGGAGGTAAGACGATTGTTGTCAATATAATTACCCAACTTTAGTTGGGGTTGATTCCATGAGTATGTGAATACTTTTCAAATACTCTATATGTTAAAAGTTACTAAGTGTTGACCAATAATGTAAAATTAAAACAAGGCATAAATTAAATTTTTGGCGGGTATAATTTTAAATGTTGTTTAAACAAAATTACTTGAAATACTAATTGACCGAAAGAATTGTAGATTAAATTCCAATAATAAAATAATGTTTGAATTATGCTTTCCCAGGGGTAAACAATGTATGGGTACATGAGAATGAAATTTAAATTCTAGTTAATGAATGTATGGGTTTACTAGGTTAAGGGTATTGGTGTTAGTCTTTAAATAAAACACAAAAATATCTCCCATTTATTCTTTGAATTCCTCATGGGTGTAGTGAGCAAATCAACCCAAAACCATAATTAGGCATCCCTATTCTAGGATGATACCCCACACATATCAAATTCATATGACATCCTTATTTATAAGACACTGTAAAGGAATAAACTAATATCTAATTTATTATTCAAAAATACTTGTCACCCATATCCTTCTTTCAAGGATGATGTGGTATCTAAGGAAATACCCACATCCCTTTTTCAGAGATGATTTAGAATTTAGGGAAATTGAGGCATTCACCAACAAATTCCAAGTTAAAAATTAAGTATTAGTGACACCCAACATCACTAACAAAGAACTTATACTAATAATCAAGACCCACACATATTTTCACACTATTCTAACATAAATCTAAGTTGATATTTAGAAAACTTATATGATTCAAGAGTAAATATATATCCAAATTAGTTCCCAATGCTTCCATTGATAACAAACAAGAATAATCCCAAAGCTTCAATATAAATTCACAAGAATAAACTCTTGGAAATTTACCTACAGTTGTCTTTCCCAATTTAGTAGGTTTTTTCTCAATACAAAAATTGAATACAGGTTTAAAATATGACTCAAAAGTATATGGGTTTTTAACTTTAGAGAATTGGAACCATCTGTGTAAATTTACAAATCTATCCGTGTAAGAATTCTGTTTCATTGCGATTGCGAATAGATAATTGCGATCACAACTCTCGAGATTGCATTGAGCCTATCAAAATATCCAAGCCTTGAATGTCTTTAATTATTCGTAATCACTTTCCTTAGACTACAATTTCGATAACAGAGTTTGAACCCTGCTCTAGATTTTCAAACTTTTGCACTAACTATGCCCTTTTTGTTCTCTTTTCAGATTACTTCATTTTTTTTCTTCCTATTACCTATAAGCCTACAAACCATGGGAATTAGTTCATTCAAATGTTAATTTCACCTCATTTATGTAATTGAGCCATAGTAGTGTGCATGGATTCGGACGTCAATGAGTGTTAAATTTATCACTTATCAACATCCCTCATTTAAAGCCTTTCATGTCCCCAAGCAACACTACTTCATATTCATTGAGACTATGTAATTCTAAGCCTATTCATATAACCAAATGATGACAATGATTTCAAACTTGGTATGGACCAAAGAGTATCGCTCAAGCATGGGAAAAGCAATTCTTAGAATGCCACTTAACATAATGTTCACTTTCAAAGATACAAAAGACTTTAAAGAACAACTAAGAAATAATCACAAACTCTTTAGAAGTGACTGTCCATCGATATATACTTAACTAAACTCTTTTGCCTCGTTTTTGGAAGATGACAATTTCACCAGCCTCAATTAGTTAATATACCTCCTCACAAAAAGAAATCCCACACACCAAATAATCTATCATGCAACAAGGGATTAAAATACAAGATCGCACTCTCACAAAAAATATCTTAATGCAAACAAGTATTATACCATATGCTTGCCCTTATTTTCAATCTCCACAACTTTGGATACACTTGATTAGAGATATCAAAGGACTTTTTCAAGCTTTTTATGTAGGCTTGAAAAAGGGTATGATATCCTTTGGGAAAAAGTGACTACACCATACTTGAACATCTGCATCAAAAAATTCAATCAAACTTTGGACTATGGTCCACATTATTTGTTTCAAACTTCACACATATGCCTACTTTACTATATTGATTCACCCATTTCGTTGATAGTATTTTCTTCTCATTTATTTTTGCTTTGTGCAATCTATTCTTTTCATTCTTTCGATGAATCCTTTACTTTTGAATTTTACATTTTCCCTCTTTTTTTAGATTTTAGGAACTCAGTTACAATACCATTGAAACAACCTAGGAATAGTATCATTGCAAAATTTCCTTTTTTTTGGACATACTAGGCTTTGTATGACTCAAAGGTACCATTCGTGCCCTTTTATACGATTTATGAAGTGTCTTAAGGGTTCAATCATTTGCTAGGCAGTGCGCTTGACTTGGTTACTTCCTAAGATACAACTCATTATGATACGAGTCGTATAGGAAAATACGAGTGGTATAGGGAAAGTTGTATAGTGCTTGATTGGCTTGTGTTGTGAATCTACCCATGGTACGTTTGGTGGATACGATTTGGTCTTCCACTCGTACACTTAGGTACAAATTAGGGATGTGTGATTCATATATAAATTGGTAGGTAGGGTCTTGGGAAGGTCTTGGGTATGATTTAGGGTACCACTCATACCCTAGAATACGGATGCTATAGGTAAGTCGTACCCCTGGACTTGGCTTGTTTTAGTTTTAAGTCAAGGGTTGTCCGGATATTTCTTACTTCAAAGAACTTATGTTCTCACATTATGTATTATTTGGTGGAATTCCATAACATATGTTAAAGTATTAAAACACTCAAAATACTCTCAAACTTACTTTTGAAGATTGGAGGCTAAGGTTTCTTCATGTGTTCTTCAAAGGGATCAAGAGTCATGTTCTCTTCGGAATTTTTTTGTATAAGAAAAGTAATCCTTCACTCATTGTAAGTTCCAATTAAAGGCATACATATTGCATTTTAAACATTGATTGACGAATCATGAATGGTGGTTTTTAAAATATATGTTGAGGGTCTTTATGCATATTGTTTGGTATTGGTTTAAAATATGTTTTTACCTATTTTGGTAATGTTTTCCATATGTGGTACTTGTTGGTTATGGATTGACAAATGGATCTTCAGTATCCCTAATTATGGTGGTTTATGCATTGGTTTTGGTCTTGGTAAAGGTATGCTTTCAACATGCTTGATAAAATGCCTAAAAGAATGTTTCACCTCTATTGTTGACTTTTTATTGGAACTCTTGTATGGTTTTGTTTAGTAATGGAACTCTACATGGATTTCGATGGTTTTTCATAGTTAAAATGGTTTAAATGATATAAATACTTTAAATATTTAATATTTAGCGTGGTCATATATGGTTTGTAATGGGTTTAAATGGTATACATAGTTTGTAAGGATTAAATGATAAAGAATTAGTGGATAGGAAATTGGTTATGCTTGTAGGGTACATGGGAAACCCCTAAGTGGTTTAATATGTTTAATGGAAGGGTATATGGAATCCCTTATACCCATACATGGTTTTCTATGGATTGTACTTGCAAGTATAGTCGGTATGATCATACCACTACTAATGGCCTTGGTTAATAAATGGTTAATGGATTTATTGGTTGCTTCGTAATGGTTTTAATTGGTTAATAATGGCATGGTGTATAGCATAACTATGGAAGGAAGAGGTTCCGAGGGGACCAAAACTGAAGACTCATATTTGTCGATATGTGGTTTGGTCTTGGTGACCATGTGTATTATTTCACACTATGTATTTTGGGGGATGTACTATTCATCCCAAGTTTTCTTCCCTGGTCGAGCGGCTTCACGAACTGGGGCCCTTTCAGCAGGTAGAGATGAACCTATGTTAAACCTGGTTCCCTTTTCTGTCTAGGTTATATATATATATATGAATGGTTTTACTTGGATTTCAAATGGAATTATTTTATCCTTATCCTAAGTGCATACTGGTGTTCACCCGCTAACTCATCTTTGGGTGGCTGTATACCGACGCTATGCAGGTATATACCATTTTACTTCTCTTTCTTAGTGATCGAATTCGAGGAAAGTTAATGTTGGATTTAAGTGGTGAGCTTTCATAGTTTGGAAGGCAGCTATTTCATGTCATGGTTTACTTTACAAGCTTCTTGTCTTTCATAAACTTTGGTTTTTTGCTATGGTTGAGGGCATGTCTCGACTAGGTGCTCTTTGGTTGCTCTAGAGGCTTTGTATGAACAAATGTGGACTTGAGTATGGTATGGATTATCTATATTTCATACATATATATATATATATATATATTTATTGGATTATAGTAATTTGTTTTGGTTTATAGGTTTTTGCAAAGGATTTGTTGGTCATTGGGTGATTGAACTTGGTTAGGTTGGTCTCGGATAAGACTTATCCCTGGGTCACCACATGGTTGGATACACTATCTTGTTATGTGTTTTTACTTCAGTAGACTCAAGGTATATATTTGGTGGTTGGGTTGGGTAACGAGGGCGGTTCTCGTTCCTAACTTAGCTTGGGATTGCCTATTACGATAAGGACCTGGTTCGGGTCGTGTCAAGTTTGTATCAAAGCTTTAGGTTTCAGTGTCATAGGATCTCCACAAAGTCGTGTCTAGTAGAGACTTTCTTATGGGTGTGTCATGGATCACCTTAATAATTAAGAGGCAAAAAATAGTAGGTTGTTGAGGTAAACTTCAAGGTTGGATGAGGTTGATGAATTTGGAAATACAATAGTAGGGGAGTTGTGCAATATAGGCCAGAATTTCAGGTTGAACGGAGGGACTGGGGATCTAGTCATTCTTGTCCCTATACTTGTACTTTATTTTTGGCATAAAATTAATTATTAAATTCAATATTGTAAATATGGGTTTTGGCATAATTGAGGGATTTGAAATGATTACTCACTTTATTGATTTTCCATGGATTATTATGCATTCTTCACGCTTATTTATGTTCATGAATATTATGGGATGCAGGGAATGTTAAATAGATTTCGTGGTACTATGGATTCCCAACTTACATTGTTCTAGTCTTGGAAATTTAATGCCCTTAAAACTTTTTGTGAAATTGCAATTCAATATAATATTGTCATATGGTTTGACTATTCTTGAATCTTTGCATTGCATACATGGTTTAAGGAACATGAATTTTTTTTGATTTGGATTCAAATGATTTTTAAAAATGCCTTAGTTGCCATGTTTTGATTTTTAATGGTTTTGGTTTTATTGGAAACCTTGTAGTCAATTTGGTCTCATGGTTTTTTCATGTCTACCTTTGGGGTTAAGGTTGATGGTTAGTCTAAAATATTCCTTTAGAAGTTGAATCCAAGGGATGGTCAAGTTGCATATTCTAGTGATACCCTTCTCTCTTGGTTAAGAGATTACTCTACTCGCATTGCATGCATTCTTATAGAACTTATGACTAAGGTTCACATTTTCATTCGTTTTGTTCCCTTGATATGATCCTTGACCTTGTATTAAGTTTCTCAGGTATATGAGGTTGCGTTTATTTCGGTGTTTTAAAAATCTCAACATACACGTTAATTTGAGTGCAAGACGGTCATTGTCAATATATTTACCCAACAAAGAGTCGGTGTCGAATCCATGTGGAAAAATGTGAGTAGCGATTGAGTATGTCTGAAATAATAGTTGCTTGCTAAATTCAAACTTATGGTAAAAAATGGTTTGGGGGGTTCTCAATCTTTTCAAATGTGAAAGTACTTATTAGGATTCTAAAGGACTAATTTGAGACTATGAATAATTACAGATAATAAATTAAAATGGATTTGGGGACTATGCTCTCCTCGTGGAAAATTATGCATGGGATCATGATGATTCTATGAAAATCGAATCGTTGGTGATGTGGTAGGCTAGGTTTAAGGTTTTTGAGTCTAGTTTTTCAACAAAACCTCGAAGATGTCACTCATTGACCATTCTGAGTACCTAATGAGTGTGTCAATTAATGCCACCCAATATCTCAATGGGGTATCCCTATTTCTAGAATGATACCCATAGTATAGTAATCCTCCTAATAAACCTTATGTCTAAGATAGTGAAAAATTGGAAAGATATACCCATAATCTGGCTACTATTGCTTTGGTTCCCACATACCTTTTTCAACGATGATAAGGGTTCCTACAGTTCACCCAAACCCTTCTTTCAAGGATGGTTTAGGATTTTAAAAGCTTGGGATTTTCACCTATCAAACCCATTTGGGTATTTGGGTCTTTAACCCATAAATTCCAACCATTTCAACCAAGCAATAGTATAACCTATCATCAACCAACTAGAATCTACACAAATTATCACAACCTATACACAATTACATCCTATTCTAGCATAATCTCAAGAGGTAGATCTAGAAAATAATGTTGATAATAAACAAAAATATACCAATATTTCCATCAATGTTATCCTTAAGAAAATAAAGAGGGAGAAAACCACACTTTATAATCTAATGAATCTTCAATGGTTGATGCCAAATCTACACATAAAAGTCACTCTAGTATTTTCTTATCTCAAGATTAGTACATGTTTTGCTACAAACATCAAGAAATTACAAAAACCCTAAAATAAGAATGGGAGGTACGGTTGTAGAATAATGGTTGTGCTCTAATGAGGGTTTTGATCCCTTTTTGTGATAGTTGGGATTAGGAGTGTGGAATGAAAATTTTGCCCCTGGTTGGATATCCTGCTATATCGTGATCACACTAGAATAGCCGTGATCATGGCCTTCTGTAACGCCCTAAAAATGGGTCCCGAAGCGTCACACGGTGCTTGAGGCTACGAGTAGCCCCAAGCTAACCCTTTGAGCCATTTCCATTCAGTTCAACACAAATCAACGGGGTTTCCACAAATAACCCTCAAATATTAACAGAGTAATCATTATCCAAGAATAAAAGAATTTTAGAAAGATAACAAAATACGACTTATTAGTCAACTCCCAACATCTATACTAGTCTGACAAGCCTCTAAGAAAATCAATAAAACCAGCGAGCCATTGAGACATGCCCCAACTGACTCATACTCAGTTATCAAATGTAAACAATTCTGTGAAACAACCATCAGACATCACCTCCTCGAAACATGAGGACTCACCACAACAGAGGATGTAGAGCAGCATGCCCGAAGAATCACTGTCGAACCTGGAACTGAGCACCCGAACCTACATTCCGAGAAAATGCAGCCTACATCTGAAGATGTGGGTCAGTACCATGGAAAGGAACCGAGTATATGGGGTTGTATGCACTTGTATAAACATCATCATCATAAATATTTATAAGAAATATGCAGGATGTATGAAAGACTCACATAGCCCGAAGAAAATCATCATAATCATGAGAGGATGAAATAAGTATAATAACACATATGAGTCATCATATAATTTGTCAATCACTTTCAGTTCATCAAGAATATCAATTCTCATAATGTAAATATCATTTAAATCTTTCGAAAGAATAACTTTCACAATTCCACTTTCAAATCACTTCACCGTTCACCATAGACATAAGGAAACACACACACACTGGGAGATCCTATAACCGACATAAACCATGTGAGCAACATGGAATCCAACGTCCAACCCACGTTGGGTATATCCGTCCTATCCTTGCCATCAGAGTAAGACTTCCAATATCAATCCAAAAACACTAGTGATCACTATATAAATTAGCCTCAGGCTCACGTCCTATGGGAGCACGTAGTTCTAGGGAAATAAGGTCAATTTATACCTCCCACTCGGTGCTAAAGAGTACTCCCGGACTTAGCTCAAATCATTTCAAAGACAATCCGCAACAAAACAACTTTCATCAATAGATAAGTATACATCGGGAGCCATCATGCTACCCATTTATCATAATTAAACACGTTGTGGATTTCTTTCACATTCGAGTTCAAAGCAACTCCATTAAGACCAAAAGGTCAAATCATTCAACACATCTCAAATATTCAACATCAACGTGCTTATAGCACACATTTTCTCAAAGACACAATTTCAAATGGGGTTTAAGACCCAAATATCAAAATCATGATAAATATCGTTCAAGATTCATGCTTTAGATCACCACACATGTAAATCCATCTTTCAAAATCATAGACATCAAAATTTCATAATAATCATCATAGAATATGAGTTCATGCTTCAAAATCATAATAATCAAGTAAAAATCATGTCTTCGTAAAGAAAATTACTTTTGGGCACAAGAACGAAAGAGTGCTCTTGTTGAAAAACCCCACATACCTTCAAATTGACATCTTGATTATGGAATTCTATTCACACAAATAAGGGGTACTCCTCGAAGTTCTCGAGATGATGAGTTCGATTATTGGATCAAATTTGAATTTCTACGATGAAATTGGAAGATATTTAGAGTTCAAAATGGACCTAGGGTTTAGTTCTCTCAATGTTTTTGATGGAAGAACATAAATTTTATGGCTCAATATAGGTATAAATGGACAATTTTTGTCCATGAAGTGAAGGCATAATCACCAAAATGCCCTTAAAAATCAACTAATTCTCGAATCTGTCCTTTGGTGGACTGTTTTGATAGTCTGAAGTAGATCAACCATAACATTTTACTCTGATATCCAAATTGGATGAAACCAATTTCATTAGAAAGAGAACTCTCATATATTTCCTTTTATATATAGTATCTCACCCAGATAATTGTGTACGAGGAGTTATGATTGTTTGAAGTTGACCCAAAAATTCACTTTTGATAGGCTGAAGTAGATCGACCATAACTTTTTGCTCCGCTAGACAAACTGGATGAAACCAATTTCATTGGAAAGAGGACTCACAAAGATTTCTATTTATATGTAGTAGATCACGCAGATCATTATGTACAAGGAGTTATGATCGTTTAAATTTGGATCAAAAATACGCTAGGCCTCAGTACTTTTTCCTGCACGTTTTACTGTTCACTACTTTTCACGGTTCGATCGGAATGTTCATAACTCGTCGCTCGGGTGTCCGTTTTGGATGATCCACATATTGTTGGAAATATTATTCGATACTCTACGCAATGGTGGGTCATAATCTAAGATATTTCGAATGAAAAATTTATAATTCATTCTAGAAGATAGAACCCAACACGTTTACGCACAAAATTTCAATGAAAATTTTCTTGGGGTATTACATCATCCCCCCTTGGAAACATTCATCCTCGAATGACTCTATACAAGACAAGATTAGATAGGGAATAGAGAATACAGATGAAACCATTCGTTAGACTCATCACCACATCGTTTCTCACTCTGAATACAACACAGAATGCATAAATTCAAGAAACTACAGCTGAACACATAATAAATGACAGCTGAACTGCTGCAACTTTTATCAAAAGTGCATGATTTAGAAAAGAACGGTACCTTTGGCTTGATCGGAGTTCGCGGAAAATAGGAGCGGGTACTTGGATCGCATATCCGCCTCAGTTTCCCAAGTTGCACCCTCAACAGATTGGTTTCGCCACAACATCTTGACCAAGGAAACTTCTTTGTTCCTTAGTCTTCGGACTAAAATCAAGAATCTCAACAGAAATCTCATCAAAAGAATGATTTTCTTGAATATCAGCACTCACAGAGGAATCCACTACCACAGCATCGCTAATATGCTTTCTAAGCATGGAGACATGGAATATTGGATGAACAGAGGATAACTCGGAAGGCAACTCGACCTCATAAGCTACCTTACCAACACGACTAAGAATTTTGTAAGGACCAACATAACGGGGACTAAGCTTCCCCTTCTTTACGAATCTCTTCACCCCCCTCATGGGTGAAATTTTTAGATACACTAGGTCACCAACTTCAAACTCAAGGTCTCTCCTTCTAACATCCGTATATGTCTTCTGACAACTCTACGCAGTTTTCAACCTATCCCTAATCAACTTAACTTTTTCCATAGCCTCAAATACCGAATCAGGACCACTCACAGCCGCTTCACCCACCTTGAACCAACTTATGGGTAATCTACACTTCCTCCCATATAAGGCTTCAAACGGAGCCATGCCAATACTTGAGTGGAAACTGTTATTGTAAGCAAACTCTATGAACGGTAAGTAATCATCCCAAATTCCCTTAAAGTCAAGTACACAAGCTCTCAACATATCCTCTAAGGTCTGGATGGTCCGCTCAGCCTGACCATCGGTCTGCGGATGAAAAGCAGAACTCAAAAGAACTTGGGTACTAAGACCCTTCTGAAAAGCTTTCCAAAATTACGAAGTGAACTAAGTACCCCTATCCAAAATGATAGACAAGGGAACTCCATGCAGTCTGACTAGCTCTCGTATATACAATCTAGCATAATCCTCAGCAGTATATGAAGTATGAAAAGGCAAGAAATGAGAAGACTTAGTCAATCTATCAACCACAACTCAAATGGAATCATGATGGCGTCGGGAAGGAGGTAAACCAATCACGAAGTCCATATTTATCTCTTCACACTTCCAGGTGGGAATACTAAACTCTTGCATCATACCACCAGGTCTTTGGTGTTCAACCTTAACCTGTTGGCATGTTGCATACTTAGCTACAAATGCTGCTATATATTTCTTCATGCCACTCCAGCAATAGATTTCCCGTCAGTCTCGGTACATCTTGGTGGCACTAGGATGAATAGAATATCGCACCCCATGCGCTTCAGCCATAATCCTCTGTCTCAGATCATCAACATTCGAGACACACAATCTACCCTGCAATCTCAACACACCATCTCCCCCTTGGGAGAAAACCTCTAATTTTTGTCCTTGACTGACTCCTTCAGTCTGACCAAACTAGCATCTAAGTATTGCTTTTCCTTCACTTCCGAAACCAAGGAGGATTCAGAACTACTATGAACCCCTATACTACCTTCAGCAGAGTCAAACAACCTAACCCCCAATCTAGCCAAACGATTTACATCACGAGCCAACTCTTTCTTACCTTCTACCACATATGCAACACTACCCATGGACACTCTACGTAGGACATCCGCCACAACATTGGCCTTGCCCAGATAGTACAGCACACTCATATAATATTCCTTTAACAATTCTAACCATCGTCTCTGCCTAAGATTCAATTCTCTCTGGGTAAACACATACTGCAGACTCTTATTATCAGTGAAAACATCAACATGGACACCATACAAATAGTGTCTCCAGATTTTCAAAGCAAACACTATAGCAGCAAACTCAAGGTCATAGGTGGGGTAATTTTTCTCATGGGGTTTCAACTTTCTAGAAGCATAAGCTATCACCTTACCCTTCTGCATCAATACGCAACCCAACCCAACTCTCGAAGCATCACAGTACACCACAAAACCATCAACACCATCAGGCAAAGTCAAAACAGGGGCTGAAGTGAGTCGAGTCTTCAACTCCTGAAAACTCTTCTCATAAGATTCGGACCATAAGAACTTCACTTTCTTTTGGGTGAACCGAGTCATAGGAGACACTATAGAGGAGAAACCCTCAACAAAATGGCGGTAATAGCCAGCTAAACCCAAGAAACTTTGGATATCAGTCGGAGAAATAGGTCTAGGCCAATTTCTAACAGCTTCGGTCTTTTGGGGATCAACTCTAATACCCTTGGAAGAAATGATATGACCTAAAAAAGCAACTGACCTTAGCCAAAACTCACACTTACTGAACTTGGCAAACAACTTGTGATCTCTAAGGGTTTGCAAGACAGTTCGGAGATGATCAGAATGTTCATCCTCACTACGGGAGTAGACCAGTATATCATCGATGAACACTATGACAAACATATCCAGATATGGCCTGAACACTTGATTCATGAGGTCCATAAAAGTTGTTGGGGCATTAGTTAACCCGAAAGACATAACAAGAAACTTAAAATGGACATAACGAGTTTGGAAAACAGTTTTTAGGATGTCACACTCCCTAACTTTTAGTTGATAATAGCCGGAACGAAGGTCTATCTTTGAGAAATAACTTGCACCTTGCAATTGGTCAAACAAATCATCTATTCTCGAAAGGGGGTACTTATTTTTTATGGTGACTTTATTCAGTTGGCGGTAATCAATGCACATATGCAAAGAGCCATCTTTCTTTCTCACAAACAACACAGGAGCACCCCAAGAAGAAACACTAGGCCTTATGAAACCCTTATCTAGTAGATCATTGAGTTGCTCTTTCAACTCCTTAAGTTCTGCAGGGGCCATACGGTAAGGAGGAATAGAAATGGGCTGAGTATCGAGAAGAAGACTAATCCCGAACTCTATCTCTCTATCAGGAGGTATCCCTGGGAGATCATCCGGAAAGACATCAGAAAACTCATTGACGACGTTAACAAATTTGAGAGTTGGAGTCTCAGACTTAGTGTCTTTGACTCTAACCAAATGGTAAATACACCCCTTGGAAATAAGCTTTCTAGATTTAAGGCAAGAGATAAAATGACTCTTGGGTGACACAGAATTCCCAGACCACTCAAACACGGATGCACCCGGAAACTGAAACTTGACCATTTGGGTCCGACAATCCATAGAGGCATAAGAAGAATACAACCAGTCCATACCCAGAATCACATCAAAATCTACCATGTCTAACTCAATTAGATCAGCCAATAAAACTCTATGAAGAACGGTAACAAGACACTTTTTATACACTTTCTGGGCAACAATCGAATCACCCACTAGGGTAGAAACTAGGATAGGCTCAGGAATAATCTCAGGACTCATTTCAAAATTCACAGCAATCAAAGGTGTAACATATGAGAAACTGGATCCAGGATCAAACAAAGCATACACATCAAACTAAAATATATGAAGCATACCAGTAACAAGATTGGGATAGTCCTCTTGTTCCTGGCGGGACGGTAAAGCATAGAATCTATTCTGGTGCTGCCCACCAGCATTGCTAGAAGAGGCGCCCTGAGCTGGGGCTGAGCGAGTCGCTGGAACTGGAGCACTAACAATCTAAGTCTTGGTCTGAGGGCGATAGTCACGATGCCGTTGTCCATCCTGTGGACAATCTCTAAGTCTAGGACCCATGTCACCACACCAAAAACAACCTCTCTTCTCAACCCAACACTCACCCAAATGATCCTTACCATACTTAGGACACAGGGTATGATTTGGCTTACTGGAAGCACTATACTGGGACCTGGATGCATATGACCTGCTACCTTGCTCCTGCCTACCTCTAGGCACGGGAGCACTAAAAGATGACGGTGCTGACATAGACGAATGATCCTGATACTGAGGGAAACTCCCTCCCTGCGATCTAGTCTGACCCTGTTCGTGCTGCTCGGACCTAGCTCTCTTATTCCCTCTCATTCTATCTCTCTCCTTAATCTTGTCTACCTCAATCTGTTGGGCATGAGTCATCAGCCTAGAAAGATTCATCTCACTATTCATCATAGCAGACCTACACTCCTTAACCACATAACTAGATACTCCAGTCACAAACTTACTCATACTAGCCCGATTATCAGCCACTAAGTCAGGAGCATACTTGGCCAACTGATTGAACTTTAGACAGTACTCCCTAACAGTCATAGAGCCCTGTCGCAGGTTCATAAACTCTTCCACATTTGCCTCCCTCATCTCCAAAGGGAAAAACTTATCCAGGAATGCATCCTGGAACTCTTGCCAAGTCGTAGGGATAGCTCTCTCACCTCTACATTTCCTCCAAGAAACAACCCAGTCATAAGAAAGGTCTTTCAACCTATACGCAGCCAACTCCACACTATGTTCCTCAGATACATGCATCACCTGAGTAATCTTCCGTACTTCATCTAAAACCAATCGTGGATCCTCATCAGACTTGGACCCATAGAATTACGGCGGATTCATCTGCATGAAGTCACGGATCCTGGCAGCAGCTGAATCACCTCTATGCTGCTGTGGAGCCGGGGCCGGGTTGTCCTGAACATTTGCAGTAATAGCTTGGGCCAGCGCTTGAAAGGTTGCCTGAAATTCAGCATGAGACACGTTTTCATTCAATGGGTCAGCGGGTTGAGGTTGCTGACCATTATTATTTCTTCTCGCTCGATGTGGAGGCATATTTCTGAGAGAGGAGAGCACGAATCAATAGCAGAGAGAGACACTTTAAGTGCGATAGACTTCTGAAAGAATGAATCATACTTTTTCCTAAAACGTCTTGTAGCCTCTTGCTCATAGATGTGGCGCGCTACACACCGATGATCAAGACTCTACTTAACGGGGCTTGTCGACTCCCTAGGACACCTTAAAACCTTAGTCTCTGATACCAAATTTGTAACACCCCGAAAATGGGTCCTGGAGCGTCACACAGTGCTTGAGGCTACGAGTAGCCCAAAGCTAACCCTTTGAGCCATTTTCATTCAGTTCAACACAAATTAACAGGGTTTCCATAAATAACCCTCAAATATCAATAAAGTAATCATCATCCAAGAATAAAAGAATTTCAGAAAGATAACAAAATATGACTTATTAGTCAACTCCCAACATCTATACTAGTCTGACAAGCCTCTAAAAAAATCAATAAAACCAGCGAGCCATTGAGACATTCCCCAACTGACTCATACTCAGTTATCAAATGTAAACAATTCCGTGAAACCAACATCAGACATCACATCCTCAGAACAAGAGGACTCACCACAATAGAGGATGTAGAACAGCGTGCCTGAAGAATCACTGTTAAACCTGGAACTGAGCACCTGAACCTACATTCAAAGAAAATGCAGCCCACATCCGAAGATGTGGGTCAGTACCATGGAAAGGAACCGAGTATATGGGGGTGTATGCACTTGTATAAACATCATCATCATAAATATTTATAAGAACTATGCAGGATGTATGAAAGACTCGCATAGCCCGAAGAAAATCATCATAATCATGAGAGGATGAAATAAGTATAATAACACATGTGAGTCATCATATAATTTGTCAATCACTTTTAGTTCATCAAGAATATCAATTCTCATAATGTAAATATCATTTAAACCTTTCAAAAGAATAACTTTCACAATTCCACTTTCAAATCACTTCACCGTTCACCATAGACACAAGGAAACACACACACACTGGGAGATCCTATAACCGACATAAACCATGTGAGCCACATGGAGTCCAACGTCCAACCCACATAGGGGAGAGTCGTCCTATCCTTTCCATTAGAGTAGGACTTCCAATATCAATCCAAAAACACTAGTGATCACTATATAAATAAACCTCAAGATCACGTCCTACGGGGCATGTAGTTCTAGGGAAGTAAGGTCACTTTATACCTCCCACTCGGTGCTAAAAAGTACTCCCGGACTTAGCTCAGATCATTTAAAAGACAATCCTCAATAAAACAACTTTCATCAATATATAAGTATACATCGGGAGCCATCATGCTACCCATTTATCATAATCAAACACGTTGTGGATTTCTTTCACATTCGAGTTCAGAGCGACTCCATTAAGACCAAAAGGTCAAATCATTCAACACATCTCAAATATTCAACATAACGTGCTTATAGAACACATTTTCTCAAAGACACAATTTCAAATGGGGTTCAAGACCCAAATATCAAAATCATGATAAATATCGTTCAAGTTTCATGCTTTATATCACCGCACATGTAAATTCATCTTTCAAAATCATAGACATCAAAATTTCATAATAATCATCATAGAATATGAGTTCATGCTTCAAAATCATAATAATCAAGTAAAAATCATGTCTTCGTAAAGAAAATTACTTTTGGGTACAAGAATGAAAGAGTGCTCTTGTTGAAAAATCCCACATACCTTGAAATTGACCTCTTGATTATGGAATTCTGTTCACATAAATAAGGGGTGCTCCTCGAAGGTCTCAAGATGATGAGTTCGATTATCGGATCAAATTTGAATTTCTACGGTGAAATTGGAAGATATTTGGAGTTCAAAATGGACCTAGGGTTTAGTTCTCTCAATGTTTTGGATGGAAGAACATAAATTTTATGGCTCAATATAGGTATAAATGGACAATTTTCGTCCATGAAGTGAAGTCATAATGACCAAAATGCCCTTAAAAATCAACTAATTCTCGAATTTGTCCTTTGGTGGACTGTTTTGATAGTCTGAAGTAGATCAACCATAACGTTTTACTCCGATATCCAAATTGGATGAAACAAATTTCATTAGAAAGAGGACTCTCATATCTTTACGTTGATATATATTATCTCACCCAGATAATTGTGTACGAGGAGTTATGATCGTTTGAAGTTGACCCAAAAATTCACTTTTGATAGGCTGAAGTACATCGACCATAACTTTTTGCTCCGATAGACAAATTGGATGAAACCAATTTCATTGGAAAGAGGACTCGTAGAGATTTCCATTGATATGTAGTATCTCACACAGATAATTATGTACAAGGATTTATTATTGTTTAAAGTTGGAGAAAAAATACACCAGGCCTCAGTACTTTTTCCTGCATGTTTTACTGTTCACTACTATTTATGGTTTGATCGGAATGTTCATAACTCATCGCTCGGGTGTCCTTTTTGGATGATCCACATATCGTTGGAAATATTATTTGATACTCTATCCAATGGTGGGTCATAATCTAAGACATTTAGCACGGAAAATTTATAATTCATTCTAGAAGATAGAACCCAACACATTTACGCACAAAATTTCAACAAAAAATTTCCTGGGGTATTACACCTTCTAACTTTCTCGACTTACCACGATCACGATAGGGATACCGAAGGCCAAACCTGCATATTTTTTCAAACTTTTGCAGTACTCTTTCCTTTTTTATCATTTTCATCTTAATTCCACATCCATCTATCCCATCGTTTATGCACCTACAAAATGTGGAAATGAGTGCATTTAATCATGATACTATCTCATTTCTGAATTCAAATCATAGTAGTGTGCTCAAATGATAAGTACAAATGAGCGGTAATTTAACCACTCATCAACACCCCAACTTCAAACTTTAATTGTCCTCAAGCAACACTACCTTTTACCATAAGACAATGAACCTTTATGACAAAATTAGATGACAAAAATGATCATGATTACTTCAACTTGGTGCTTTCATTCATCAGAAAAACTATTCTCGCGAAACCCCTCAACATAACACATAATTTTTAAGGATGCAAAAGACTTCAAAGAGAAATCATGCAACAATTACTAATTCTCAATAAATGACTCTTTTTTGACCTCAACTACAGAATACTCCTTTTGCCTCATTTTTCCAGATATGAAGAAATCACCCACTTGAACGTTTTTACATTCCTCCTCACAAAAAAGAAAATTTCACACACCAAGCTATCAAATACACAACAAGGAATTTATTTATGAAGCTCTCTCTCTCTCTCTCAAGAATTCTCGATGTTAACAAGTATCATGCCATAGGCTTACCCCTATTTTCAATCACCACTACAATGAATGCACTTGGTTGGAAATCTCAAATGGTTTTTTGAGCGTATAATATAGGTTCAGGGTAGGGTAGATATTATTTGGGAACAAAGTGACCATACACTCCTTGAAAATCAATATTATACCCTTTTATCCAACTTTTTTGACCATGGTCCACTTTTTTTGTCTTAATACTTTAAGTGTGTGCCTACTTTCACTACCTTGATTTACCCATCTTTAGGAAAGTATCTTGTTTTAGCCTCTTTTCATTGTACATTTCATGTTTTTCTTTCCTTTATTGGGTACCTTTCTTTTCCTATTCATTTATTCTTAATATTTAGGTCTTAATCAATAACTTATATTCTTGTGGACACAATGTTACCTCTTCCAATATTCACCACCCCCAACTTATGCTTTTAGCCTCAATTTGCATTTTTACATCCAGTGAGAATAGGGTTCAAAAGTGGGATAAGAATTGAAAGGCCCACGACTTGCAATGTGTTTGCCAAAGAAAGGTATAATGGTTCAAATTAGGTAACTAGGGATAACATCTATTGTAGGGTAGACTTTTTAGGCTAAAGTGGATTTCCAATTTCGTAAAAATGGCCTAAATATCATCTCCCAACCAAATGCAATAAAAATTAGCGTTGAGAGACTAATGGGGAAGTTTTAGATGGTACAAGTATACATGAGATTCAAATAAATAAGCTCACCAGATATGGCATGCTAATTTTACAAGTAGGCTCAATTGCCCCTCCTTCTAGAAACAAAAATAGAGTATATACCATTATCAATAAGTCAAATATTTTTGGAGTCATAAAAATAGAAAGATTTTTGTTACAAGGTTTCTCACATCCATGCCCTTGATTTTTGAAAAAAAATATTTAGACGAAGGGGGGTGTTTTCTTTGCATTTTTACAATGCACGATTTGCTAATCATGCCAACAACCCAAGTCTCGCTCTCACATTTTGAATTCATAAGGGAAAACCAACCATATGGATACTCAAACTTAGCCAATGGTATGAATACAATCCCAAATCAACAATGCCTCGGGTACTCAGACTTCCCCTACATCTGTGGATCAAAATCCAACCACGATACTTTTCCCTTAAGAATGACGTTACACTATCCATCATAAAGAAAGTCTCATCCACCATCATTAATAAAAGTAAAAGATAACTAAAAATAAAAATAATTAATTCATAAAATTTCCATGTTTCACGTGAACTAAGTTCAAGTATTGCATGAGTACACACAAGGGTAGGGCCACACCCCTAACAAAAGGACTTGTAGTGACCTTACTATATAAAATAAAAGCATAAGGAGGGTAACAGGACTCCCTAAAACTGCAGTGGTAACCAATGTGCAGGCTGGGTGAGTTATCGCAATCATGAGACAAGTGGTGCGATCGCGTTCTTCTTACCACAATCGTGGTACCTAAGACATTTTTATACCTTATTTTGCGTTGTTTATCTACTGGGCTTCCACACTTTTCAATTTTGGTTTTCCCCTATTTTTGCTTTCCAACCTATCCAAAGCACCTACAAAACATCAAAACTATTTTACTTATTCCAAAAACACGAAGATGCGAACATGAATATGATTTGTTGCCTCCCATGAAACGCTTGATTTATGTTGTGCCACGATGCATATTTAACCATAATTTATGCATCTTGTTAGAGAATTAGAATTTTCTGCCCAATTTTCGATCATTCTATCTTTGAGGTGCATTGGGCAAATGTAAGTGCATGATGACACAAGTTCTATCATGCCACTTTGAAAACTAATACCATTTTCCCGATGTTGCATAGAACTTTCACGTAGGCCCGTTGGGAAATGGTGAGAACATTAGAAGGCCACTTATTGTACATTAACCTTTAAGCTTCTTGGCCTTCAAGATTGGCGTCTTAGCGTACACTTTTGAAAAGACAAACTTCAGGATATAAGGAAATAGTTCATTCTTACCCTCATTTAGCATTTTCTCAGGTGGATTGAGTTTCATCAACTCCACCGAGCCTAATGTTTAGAAGTGGTTAGAGTGAGGTCTTTTCCTGATTCTGAGTTCTCTCCATTTTTGTATCCTCGCCCCTAAAAGGACTAGTGTCTTCATAAGGGATTTTCTTGTCTTTTCTTCTAAGTCTAGTGCCATTTCTTACTTTTTGTCATTATCTCTTATGTTTGGTTTGGTTGGTTCGGACATCATGAGGGTTTTTCAATATCAAACTCATTTAGAAGAGTGGGCATGACTGTTGTGTTTGAATGATTAACTTCCATGCCCACATCTTCTATCTTTAATATTTCCTCTTAAAATGCCTTGTTGGATTAGAGTATAAGAGTTTCTTTCTCCTACATCATTGTTGTTAACTCCAAAATACGTTCAAGTATTGCTTCAACGCGACTATTTCCCATGTTTTATTCATCCTTTACTTCATCATAAGACCTATCAAATCCATAAATAGAACTACCAGTTAGGTTAGCATAACAAGGGGAGGGAACATTTGGAAAATCACTCCAACGTCGTAAATCATCCTTCATTGATTACACCCGTTCCAAGATGTGTCGAAGCATTGCTTCAACACCACTATTTTTCGCGCTCCATTCTTCCCTTTTTTTCTCATAAGACCTATCAAAATCATAAGAAGAACTAGAAACCGGGTTAGCATAATGGGGGTAGGAGAATTTGGGCAATCGCTCTAGTGTCCATCTCGACCACCATATAGATAATAACAATATTCCACATAGGAATTATGTGGTGCACACATCTCTCTTTGGGGAGCATATCTACAATCTTGCTAAAAGTGGTGTCCACCATAATATGGACATGGATTGTCAAGATATGTTTCCAACCACCAAACTCACTTTCATTCTAAGATACCATAATAATATATAAAAAATAAAGAAAATCTACCTAACACAAGAAATAAAAAATAATAAGAAAATATTTACAAGTTTGAATCAAAGCAGGTAAGCTAAAATTCCAAACTAACTCAATATGCCAAATTGTTCTTGGACAATGGTGGCATTTCTGATAACACTCAACTTACACGTCAATTTGAGCGCAAGGTGGTTGTTGTTAATATATTTAACCAACTAGGATTAGGGGTTGGATCCATGAGGAACAATGTGAGTAATGATTGAGTAAGTCCAAAATAGTAGTTTCTTGCTAAATTCAAACAAATGGTACAAAATAGTTTGGGGAGTTCTCAATCTTTTTAAATGTGAAAGTAATAATTGGGATTCTAAAGGAATAATTCAAGTCTAAGAATAATTATAGTATAATCAATTAAAATAGATCATGTGAATATGATCTCCTAGGGGAAAATTATTAATGGGATCATAATGATTCGATGAAAATTTGAATCGTTGGTGATGTGGTAGGCTAGGTTTAGGGTCTTCGAGGGTATTTTTTCAACAAAACTTTAAAGATGTCACTCATTTACCCTCTTGAGTACCTAATGAGTGTGTCAATTAAAGCCACCCAATATCGCAATTGGGTATCACTATTTCTAAGAGGATACCCATGGTATAGTGATCCTACTAATCACCCTTATGCTAAGATAGTGAAAAATTGGAAAGACATACCCATAAATTATCTACTATTGCTTAGGTTCCCACATCACCCTTTCAAGGATGATTACAGTTCCTAAAGTTCACCCAAACCCTTCTTACAATGACAGTTGAGGCTTTTAAGGGCTTGGTATTTTCATCTATCAAACCCGTTTGGGTATTTGGGAATTAAACCATAAATCCTAACCTTTTAAACCAAGCAATAGTAGATCCCATCATCAACCAACTGTAATCTAAACAAATATATCACAACCTACACATAATTGCATACTATTCTAGCATAATCCCAAGAGATAGATCTAGCAGATCATAATGATAATAAACATAAATAAACCAATATTTTCATCAAAGTTATACAAAATAAAGAGAGGTAAAACCACACTTTAGAATCAACTGAATCTTTAATGGATGATTCTAATCTATACTTAAAAGTCACTCTAATGTCTTCTTATCTCAAGATTAGAATAATTTTTGCTCTAAGCTCCAAGAAATTATAAAACCCCTTAACTAAGAATGGGAGGTAGGGCTGTAGAATGATGGTTATCCTTTAATAAGGGTTTTGAGCACTTTTTGTGAGAGTTTAGATCGAAAGTGTAGAATGACTATTTTTACCCTGCCTAGAAATCCCGCAATACAGTGATCGCATATGCTTAGCTATGATTGCGAATCCTTATTTGTCGTATTATTCACGCGATCATAGCCTTTGGACTTTCTTGACTTACCGTGATTGCGGTAGCCAACCCACGATCGCAATACCTGAGGCCCAACCTTCGAAGATTTGCTAACTTTTTCACTGTTCTTCCCTTTTTGATCATTTTTAGCTTAATTCTACATCCTTCTATCTCATCACCTGTAAAATATGGAAATTAGTGCATTTAATCATGATGTTGTCTCATATGTACCTTCAAATCATAGTAGAGTGCACAAATGTTAAGTGCAAATGAGCGATAATTTCACCACTCATAAGTGTCTAGTCTTAAGTATTTCTTTTATTATATAGTTTGGTCGTGATTTTTTTTCATTATGGTTTAGGTGGTTGTTTTAATGTACTTCGTGACTATAGTGTCGTGTCTTGTCTCTGGGATTTTATCTTGGTAGGCATGGATAACTCTTGTAATTTGATTTCTTAAATGACTCTTCTTATGTAAGGATTGTAGTGGTTTAGGATGTATTGTGATATATTTTAATGGGGAATATAGAATCCCCTAAGTGGGGGAGAGTCTTGGGTGACTACTAAAAGTTAATGTTTTGGAAAGAAAGGTTAGGTTGGTGTCATGAAAAATGGTTAGGAAAGGAATAGGTGGTGGAAATCCTTGTGAAAATAATTGAGGGTGCTAGATTTTTTGATATATAGATCATACCATGGGTATATTAGTGGTTGTCTTAAATATTGTAGCTTGTAGATATACCAATAAGTTGTGTTGCGCACCTGAGAGGTCTGGTAGTGCATAGTTTTATGAACTGTTTTCATGGCATAGTAGTGTATGGTTTTAAATGTTCAATTATATGTTTGGGGTTTGGGTTATAGTCGTTGGATATGATTTGTCCATGTGATTTACTCGTTGTTTCCATATTATAATGGTGATGGAAGCGAAAGGGTGTTTTGGGATAAATTTAAGGATTAGACCCTTGTGGCATAAGTTAACTTACTTTATCCTTGGATAGGCTTTACCATGGAGGTGGTGTATAGCTAGACTCAAGCTCTCATACTTGTGTGTTTTGGTAAATTCTAAGTTTAATTGAACTTTCCCTCGTGTTAGTCCATTTAACCTGTGTTATATGAGTTTGTCTTGGGGTAAGATGTGGCTTGGTTAGTTGGTTCCTTTGGGTGGAATTGGTATCTCGGATTCCTTGTTCTTTAGGTAGGTCCTAATGAGCATCTTGGATTGGAAAGTTCACTGATTTCAAACAAAAGGTGTGGCTTCGGTAAAGGCTCCATGGTGGAACTAAAAATTTGAGAAAGTCATTGGGAATAAGAAAGGGGACATGGAGTCCAAGTGTCCGCATTGGTTCTTGGTTTCAAAAATTTGTGCATAAGTTGTGTGCTCTTCATCACGACATTTCATTTTCTAACTTGGTTAAAGGTGAGGAATGGTTCCTCTTGCATCTTTGCTTTCTAAATTAGTTAGAGGTTTGAATCGGGGTGGTGGGGTGTAAATCATGTCTAGGTTATGTAGTGATCTCCTCACCTTAATTGTGTGTCCTTTAGACCTATTTTTGTTGAGGAAATGTTTGTTGGCTGTTAATGCATTATATCATGCTTGTCCCTTACCCTTACCGATTATTCGAGGATGAATGATCATAGTGGGGAGACTAAAGACCCATAGGAATAGGACTCTTGCAATATTTCATTGGTTTTGGACCCACTAGGCTTTTTATGAATCAAAGGTACCATTCATACCCTTGGATACAATTTTTGTGGTAGAATATCGGTTCAATCGTATACTAGGTAGTATGATTGGCATAGTTACTTCCAAAGGTATGACTCATTATGGTACGAGTCAAATAGGAACATACGAGTGGTGCAAGGTAAGTCGTATAGTGCTTGATTGACTTGTATTGTCAATGTAACCATGGTACAGTAGGTTGATATGATTTGGTGTACCAGTTGTACCCTTAGGTATGAGTTAGGGAGGTCTGAGTCGTATTGAAACTAGTAGGTAGGGTCTAGTTAAGGTGTTGGGTATGATTTAGGGTACCACTCATATCCTAGGATAAAGATGGTATTGGTGAATCGTACCCCTAGACGTGGGTTATTTTAATTTTAAGTCAAGGGTAGTCTAGACATTTCCTACTTCAAGTCCCTAATGTTATCACTTTATACAATCTTTGGTGGTCTTCTATAAAACTTGTTAAAGGATTAAAAAACTCCAAATACTCTCAAACTTATTGTTGAAGATTAAAGGCTAGGGCTTCTTCATATGTTATTCAAAGAGCTCAAAGGTCATGTTTCTCTTCAAAATATTCTTATATATGGCATATACTCCTTCCCTAATTGCTAGTTCCAATTAAATTCATGTGTATTTTATTTTAAACATTGATTTATGAATCGTGAATGGTGGTTTTCAAAACATATGTTGAGGGTCTTGATGCAATGGTTTGGTATTGGTTAAAACTATGCTTTTACATGTTTTTTATAATAGTTTGAATATGTGGTATTTGTTGTTTATGGCTTAAAAATGGGTCTTTATTAACCCTAATTATGGTCATTTATTCATTGGTGTTTGTCTTGGTAAAGGTACCCGCTTAATATGTTTGATAAAATGCCTAAAAGAATGTTTCCACTCTATTATTGAACCTTGATTGGAACTCTTGCATGGTTTGCTTTGGTAATGCATCTCGAAATGGAATTGGATGGTTTTACATGGTTTAAATGGTTTAAATGATATAAATGCTTTATTTTTTTGGCATGGTAATAAATGGTTTGAAATGTTTTTAAATGACATAAATGGTGTACATGGTTTGGAAGGATCAAATGGTGAAGCATTGGTGTCTATGAAATTGGTTATTCTTTTGGTGTACATGGGAATCCCCCAAGTGGTTTAATATGATTAATGGACGGGTTCATGGAATTCCTTAAACTTATACATAGGTGTCTATGGATAGTACTTGTAAGTATAGTTGGTGGAACAATACCACTACTAATGGCCTTTGTTAATAAATGGTTAATGGATTGGTTTATTGCTTGGTAATGGTTTTAATTGTGCAATAATGACGGGGTGTGTGGCAAAACCGTGGAAGGTGGAGGTCCCGGAGAGGACCAAAACTTGATACAAGATGTAAGGTTTGGTCTTGGTGACCATGTGCATGATGTCACACTATATTTAGGGGGATGTACTATTCATCTAAGGCTTTCTTCCCTGGTCATAAGGCTTCACACACTGGGGCCCTTTCAGCAGGGGTAATTGAACCCATATAGATTGTGGGTGGCTTAGGATGAAAAAGCTACACAACCTAAGTAAAGTTTACAAAAGAATGCTAAACCCGGTACCATTTCATGGCATGGTTATATATATATGTATGGTTGTATGCATTACGGATGGTTTTACTTGTGCTTAAAAATCTCATTATTTTATCCTTATCCTAAGTGCATACTAGTGTTCACCCACAAACCCATCTTCGGTCAGCTGTATACCTACGCTATCCAGGGACCGACTATTCTACTTCTCCTGCTTAGTGATCGGATTTGAGGACAGTCAATGTTGGATTAAAGCAGTGAGCATACATAGGTTGGAAGGCATCTATTTCTTGTCATGGGTTACTCTACATGTTTCTTTTCTTTCACAGACTTTTGTTTTATGCTACAGTCTGAGGCATGTCCCAACTAAGTTATCTTTGGTAATTCTAGAGTCTTTGTATAGACAACTGTGGACTTTGGTATGGTATGGATTGGTTATGTTTCATACATACATATATATACATGAATAGGATTATTATAATTGATTTTGGTTTATGGGTTTTGGAATTGGTTTGGTTGGTCATTGGGTGGTTGGACATGGTTTTGTTGGTCTCAGATATATACTTAACCCAAGGTCACCACATGGTCGGCTATGCTATCTTGTTATATGTTAAGACTTTAGCCGACTTAAGGTTCACGTCTGGTGGTTGGGTTTTGTAATGGGGGCGGTTCCCAGTCCTGGTTGGTCTTGGGATTTCTCATTACGACAAGTCCCTGGTTTGGGATGTGTCAACATTGGCCCAAGGTCACATCTTCTTTGATTTACCACCTCAACTTAGGATTTTGGCCTCAAGTTGCTTTTTCAAGTTCAAGGAGGGTAGGGTTCAAACGAGGGGTAAAATTCAAATTGTTCAAGGCTAGTAATATGATTGCCAAAGAAAGGTCGAAGGCTCAAAATGGGTGACTATAATTTCACCAATCAAGCATAATCATCATAATACTTGAGATACTAATGAGGCCATTTCTAGACGACCCGAGTACAACTGAGAGTTAAACAACTACGATCACCTCACATGATATGCAAACTTTTCAAGGAGGCCCAATTGTATTTCATACTAAAGACAAAAGAAGATATTTACAACATACTACCAACTAAGGACATTGGAGTAACATGAGGATGTAAAACATTTTTACAAAATCGTTCATGTTCATGCCCTTGGTTTTTTAAAAAAAAAAAATGACGGAGGGGGTGTTTGCTTCGTATTCACTCCACAAAAAATTGGCTATTGATAGCATCAAACCAAGCCATAATCTCACATTTTTTCACTTATAAGGGAAAACCATATGGCTGCTCGTACTTCACTATAGGTATAAGGGTGATCCCAAAACTCCAAATCTATAAGTACTTAGACTTCCCCTGCATTTATGGCTCAAAACCCAAACAGGATGATTTTCCCTAAAGAATGTCTTCACCGAATCTATCAAAGGGAATGGCTCATTCGACATCATCAAAAAAAAGATAAGTGTAAAATCAAAAACTAAGAATAAAAGCAGACAGTTAACCCATGAAATGTAGGCACCATCAGGGTGCCAAAATATTACAACCCAAAATAAAAATATGATCATCCAAGTCATCCAAAAACAAAACAAAAACATCCAAACAGATATCCAAATAATACAAATCGATCAAATAACTATGTATACTAAGGAGATGGGCGCCCCCAACTCAAAACTTGCAGTGACCTCACTTCATAATGATGAAAGTATAGAAAGGGTAAAGGTTTCTCTCTATAGTCGCATCATGGATTATCATTGCTCATTGTTTCAACATCATCCCTGTCATGATCAGAGTAGGACCATGTAGCTGGCATCTCATCATCACAATCATACTGGGGAGAAGGAAGTCTCTTATTGGATTTCATGACCATTCATAGGACCTTCACCCTCTTCCATATCTTCATAAAGAATTTAGCACTCTTTTTATCCCTATTCTTCATCTTATCATGACACTTCTTGATCTCCCTATGTGACTGTTGTAGGGACGAGTATACTCTCCTGAGCCTAGAGAAGGTGGCCCCCTACTCCTGTTGATCGTCTATAAACCGCTCATAGTTAGTTTAAGCAACATAAAAATGATGAGCAGTAGACTGTCCCCCGACACTTTAGGAAAACCATACACAAGATCCTTGATGTCCCACATCTCAAACAAGAAATTCTCGAACAGTGCTACTGTGGATGGTAAATTGGGGTCGTTGAACACACCCAAGTGTCTCCAGGATACTCCTCAACCCCGGATCGCCTACATATGTTTGTGATCAATCAAGGAAATAAGAGTAAGGAGCCACCCCGGTTCATGAAATGTCGCATGTTCAAAAGCATATATTGTCTAACATTCAAAGAAAAATGGTCTAGGATACATGCAACCATCCAGGCTTTAACATCGATAACATAAGTCATATTAATACATAGAGAAACCAGGATACAAATGATGGCTAGCCATATCCTCTCCTCAGATGTAAAATCATGCAATGATATACCCATTTTCGTTGCATCCCAAGAGACCTATCTATTGGGACACAGTTTTTCAATGAACTAGCTCTCCGGTTCATTTCCCTTTTTCCTTGAACTATGCCATGTCCTTATCAAGTAGCATATATTGGTCATTAATTTTCTTGTCCCCAAAGAGAACATTCTTCCCCAAGATCCTAATAATTTGTTCCGAGAAAGATACTATAGTGAGGTTAGAATAGAACTCACTCAATTAATGTCCATTCACTCGACATGGATCAGGGCAAAGTATCTTTACCCAGTGGAAACTAATCTATCATGAAATACTGGGATCTTTTCTGGTACTTTATCCAAGCATATGCCCTTCTCTGTTAGTAGCATTGTTTTGGAGAGGTCACCATAATACATGGTTTGGTACTCCAAGGCCATGAAGCATATTTGGTCATAATCTCGCATGTTTAGCTTTAAAAACCAAAGAACAGCACAACAACATTAATTATCATTATTTACATATGAAAACTATGCCATGTTGTTTAAATAAGCTAATGGAATGGTGTCATGGGAATATTTGGGCAAGAAATGGACTTGCAAGATTTTTGGTCCTAGAAGAAAAAAAATCAGATTAGTGATCGCAGGCCATTGAGCTGCAATCGCGCTAACACGATCGTGCTCCTGTGACCACAATCTTGGTAACTGAGGCTTGTCAGATCAAATTTCTCAAAACTGAACTTCCAATTTCAATTCAACTTTGTGTTCAAAAAAGAAAAAAATTTATCAAGAGAAAGAAAATAGTCCCTTGATACTCAATAATACCCATCGAACAAGGGAAAACTTGTGAGGAATTCATTCGGGAATTTAAACTAACACTTTTTTTCCACATGATTTTCCTGTCATTTTTGAACAAATTAGGCTACTCAAGTCTTCCCCATATATGTAAACACCAATTTAAATGACCAAACACACTAATTATTGTAATTAAACTATGGATATAGCATACAAATCATAATTTTAGGCCATTCTTAAGATATGAGTTCTAAGGCCTACAAACGAGCATAAACGAATGAATTTGAAGTAAATGCCAGATTGAGAAATATATAGGAGATGCTTAGGAATATTTTGATACCCAAAACACATTCAATAATAGTTGAAATTGAGAGTAATTTGAAATTTAGTGTGGGGGAATATGTGGGCGCTAAATCTTCTTTTAAATAGGCTTGACTGCAATCACGGTTAGATTATCACGATTGCGGTAACTGAGGCTAGTTTCCTCTATTTTCATTCACTGGTCAGCCCATAATTTAACTCCACCATACTTACTCTTACTCAACCTCTTCAACACACTTTATAGTGCCATAATTTAATTGATTAATCATAAGAAAAAATTAAACCTAATCTAACAATAAAAAATTATAGGATACATGCCACTTTTGTGGCATTGATAGGTTGCCTCCCACCTAGAACCTAATCTATCATCACGGCATGACGTTTTTCATTCTTTAATTATGATCCTTGAGGGTCCCTTTATCCACTTCCATGTCCACTACATCAATGATGGGTACTACTTGTAGTTTCATTGGTTGTTTCTCGATTTTACATACCCGAAAGAACACTTCATCATTTTGGACTAAAAATTTCATTTCCCCTTGCTCCATATCAACAAATTCTCTCTCAGTTTCTAAAATTGTTCTCCCAAGAATAATAAGTAGTCGTTGGTCAATTTCAGAATCAAGGACTACAAAGTATGCCGATAAAAAGAAATGATCAAACTTTACCAAGACATCATACAAAACACCAATCGATTTCTTAATAGAGAGATTCCATATAAAGCCTCACCGTTGTTTGAATAGGAGTTCCAAAACCAAGTATTCGATAGATTTAACATGGCATGATATTGATTCTTGCACCAAGGTCACAAATGCATGATATTGATTCTCGCACCAAGGTCACAGAAAGCTTTCTCTAATTTATGTTTCCTAATGGTGCAAGGGGTTGTTAAGGCTCCCAAATCTTCTTTTTTTTCCTCCATGGCACTAGCCATGATAGCGCTACAACCATGGGTCACATCAATGGTTTTATAACACACAAGGCATTTCTTGGACTTCAATTTCATCATTAGCTTAGCATACCCTAAAATTACTTGAATAATGTGATATTGATTGAAAGATTGCCAAGCTTGGCGAGAAACTTCTTAACCTTAACATTCTCCTCTTTTTTCTTGAGTCTTTAAGGGAATAGAGAAGGGATTTTCATTGAATACAATGGGTCACTTTATGGCTCCTCACCCTTAAATGCCTTAGGAGTTCCCTAAACCATCTCTATAATTATCTTTGGTTCCTTATCATCACTTCCAGGAGACTATGGAGTCTAATAATTTGACTCACCCATATTCTTCTTCATTGTGTTCTTTTGATCATCAAGAAAATTTCAAATGACCTCAACCTCTTATGCACTAAGTTCCTTCCCACTTTAGGTTACAATTGCAATGACATTAGCATCATTTTTATGATTTGCAACCATATCACTTAGGAGGCCACCTTTTTACCTTGCATTAAGTTCGGTTGTGATATGGTCAATTTGGTGCTCCAATTTCTTGATTGTGGAGGAGTACTATAATACAACTTTGTTGATTTGAGAAATGTTTGCTTTTAATTCTCACACTATCTTGTCTGTCCCTTCTACTCTCATCATGATTCTACCGAGCACGTACTCATCTTTGAACTTTTTGACATCCATGGGCTTTGACTCCTTGCTCTTCACATGGTAATAGAGGGGAGGGTCACATATCTATTATACTCTCTTTCCTTATTTCTCCAATAATGATCTCTCTCTTTATTATACCATTTCCTTTCTCGATCAAGATTGTTCCAACCTTGTCTCCCACTTTGCCTTTGATAGGTCGGGTAGGAACCCCCTAGTTAGTTTTCCATGTATCTAATTTCTTTATCAAGGGCCTTTTTCTCATCCTCATCATACCCTTTGGTTTCCATAGTATTTACCATTTTTGTGGGTGCACCTATCACATGTTTTGTAAGTAGGTTTAATTATGTCATCATTTTAGCCATATTTTTCTCCATCTTATATTCCTTATTTCTTTGCTCTTTATTAATAATTGTGGAGGTATGAGAACCCGTTTAAAACTTGGTATCTCGGTTGTTGCACTAGTTTTTGTGCTTGGTGATTTTTTAAAGCAATGTCAAAGTCATACCATATGATAATCTCACAAGTGATCCACCAGTCGCGTTGTCTATCACGGTCTAGTTTAGTTGGTCCAAGGACCTATAGAATATTTGTAGGAACATCTTATTTGGTACTTCATGTTTAGGACAATTCACAAGAATTTCATTAAATCTCTCCCAAAATTCATATAGAGGCTCTCCATTAAGTTGATAAAAATTTATGATTTCGTCCCATAATTATAATATCTTTGATGGTGGGAAAAATGATCTAAGAAAGTATTAGTAAGATAAACCCATAATGTGATGGACCCGATGTGTAGAAACCACATCCACAACATCTCCTCACCCATTAGAGAGAATGGAATGAGGCATAACTGTACGGACTATTGTGAAATGTTAGAGATATAAAATGGGAATGACACTGTAAGACCCCGCATAGTTTCCTCGTTGTCCAAGCCTTAGAGCGTGTCAAGTGAAGTGTAATTACTTACCTAAAAGATTGAGAAGAGACTTCCAAATTGATTAGTGTTTATACCTTATAGAATTTTCCAACAATACCAATTTCATCCAAATTCGGTATCGGGGTGAGAAGTTATGGACATTTTACTAATAATTATCGGAATCACCCAGGTGCGATGGACGATCCAATGGATCGTCGAGTTTGTGATGTACCGTCACTAGGACCTTCTCAGCCAAGGAAGTAACTTCCTTTTCTGGCTCAAGTGCGACAGGCAGGACGGTGGACCGTCAAGCCTGTGTTAGACCATCGCTGAGACCGTCGCCACTGAGGCAGTGTGGCCTCATCCTGGCCAACGTGTGATAGATGATCCGACGGACTGTCAGACTAGCGACGAACCATTGCTTCAACCTTTGCAGCCCCTGTTCAGTATTTTTAAGTCATTTTTAAAAGGATCTTTTGGGCTTTTTCCCCTTTTATATCCTGATATATTCCAAATGAAGAAAATGGCTTAATTCATCATCCAAAACACAATAAAGCTAGGGTTTCTCTCTCAAGATCAAATCTAAAACCATTTTCTAAGAAATCCAAGAACTCACTATAGATTCTACAAATTGAGTTGAGACTTGAGTTCCCCAAGTTCAAGGGTTGCAAGAACCCCCTCTCAAGAGTAAGAAAAAGAGTTGAAGTAAGTTTGTTCATCCAATTTCATAATCTAAGGTATGTAGGGTTTTGAAAAAGGGTAATCCGTTCACCCTTGTGCCTAAAAGCTTATTTAAACTATAATTTTCTACAATTTATGAGATTTTACATGAATTTGAATTGTGGGTTTTCACCCATTGTTATTGGTTGGAAGTTCTTGATGATTCTCATGAATTGAGAGCCTAATGGCATGATTTTTAAATGTTTTCTTGAGAAATTGCAGTTGATTCTATACGTCGTGATTTTAATCCTTGAGAAGTTAATAGTTGAAATATTTAAGATATTTAAGTATATGAGTATGTTGAGATTATGAGCTAAATTACTGTAAATTCTAGATTTCTATATGATTTATGAATCTATATGCTTTCTAATATGCATTTTGATGAGTTTTAACTTGAGATTGAATTATGGGTTATTAAGACCTACTTGAGACTTGCAATTTTGTGAAATCTTGTGCTATAAGCACCCATGATTTGGGTATTCTGAGATTATTAAGAAATGTTTTGACCTAATGGTCATTGAGTTTTGAAATCTTCTTCACTACATGAGATTATAAATTTTACAGTTGGGTTCTTATTGAACCTTGTGATTATTCTAAAGTAGATTTCATGAGATGAGTGAGATAAACTAAAGGGAGTAAAATTTAGCATCAAGTTATGTAAGTAACTACGATTTCATACCACAGAACTACGTGCCACCAAAGATTTGAGATTTTGGGCCTAAGGCCGAGATGATTGGGTTCGAGGCCGAGATAAGTGCTCACTGAGTTAAGGTTATACTCCTTGGAAAGGGTATGGTGTCTCTCCCCAATATGAGGTTTCTTCCTTAGGAGGACAAGACATTGGACTCCATATAGCTCCCATGGTTTATGTAGGTTAAGAGAACGTCCCTAAAACAAAGGTATTTTACATTGAGATAGAATGTTTTCCCTAAAGTTTGAGATGAGATATTTTCTAAAATGAATGAACTGCTTTTGAGTATTTTCCAAAGAAGGAAGTAGTTTTCTCTACTAATACGAGTTGATCACGGGTTTTTAAACAAAAGTTATATGATTCCGAGTTCCAAGTATTTTAGTTCAAAAGAGTTATAAGTCCTTGAGCATTAAAGCAGTTTTAATCTCTATAAGATATATGCATGAGTTGAAAGTATTGTGTAAAGTTTCCTTTATCCTATGAGTAATGAGAATTAGAGAAGAGTGCAGATTTTAAAGCTAAAGTATAATGAATCACGAAATTTGTGTTACATGCTTCGTCATACATGATTTATGAGCTTTACATTTTGACTTATTCAAGCCATAAGACTCATTCCTATTGCAAACATGATTTGATTAAAGAGTATTGATATTGTTTTATGTAAATGGATACACCCCCATATAGTCAGTACATTCCCAATTGTTGATCCACATATACGTTTATGTGCTACATTATTTTATAATGTAGGTTCAGGTGATCAATCCCAGCCTTGTTAATGATTCCCGAGTACCTTTATCTATATTTCTCCAGTGGTGAGTCCTCATGGTTTGAGGTCCTATCTTAAGATAATTCAATACTTGAGTGTTTATATCATTACTTTTTGTTGAGTTTGAGTTAGTTGGGGACCTGTCCTATTGACACTCTAGTTCATGGAGTAGTAGAGGCTTTGTTAGACTAGTTATCAGACTGTGGTTGTGTTGAGATTTCCAGTATTGTGGTCTTTGGACCGAGTATTACCTTCGTATTTCTTTTCATTTAATATGACAGTGCCAGTTTTTTGTGTACTCATTCTTGAATAAGTTATTATGATAAGTAATAGGTTCAAAGGGTTATCTTGGAGCTACATGTAGACCTAAGCACCGTGTGACATCCCGGAAGGTGATTTTGAATCGTTACAGACACCTCCTAATGTTATCACTTTATACAATCTTTGGTAGCCTTCCATAAAATTTGTTAAAGGATTAAAACACTCTAAATACTCTCAAACTTACTCTTAAAGATTGAATGCTAGGTTTTCTTCATGTGTTCTTCAAAGGGCTCAAGAGTCATGTCTCTCTTCAAAATAATCTTATAAATGGCATATACTCCTTCCCTAATTGTAAGTTCCAATTAAATTCATATGTATTTCATTTTAAACATTGATTTATGAATCGTGAATGGTGGTTTTCAAAACATATGTTGAGGGTCTTGATGCAATGGTTTGCTATTGGTTAAAACTATACTTTTACTTGTTTTTTATAATAGCTTGAATATGTGGTATTTGTTGTTTATGGCTTAAAAATGGGTCTTTATTAACCCTAATTATGGTCATTTATTCATTGGTGTTTGTCTTGGTAAAGGTACCACATCAATATGTTTGATAAAATGCCTAAAAGAATGTTTTCACTCTATTATTGAACCTTCATTGGAACTCTTGCATGGTTTGGTTTGGTAATGGAACTCGAAATAGATTTGGATGATTTTGCATGGTTTAAATAGTTTAAATAATATAAATGCTTTAAATGTTTGGCATGGTCATAAATGGTTTGGAATGGTTTTAAATGACATAAATGGTGTACATTGTTTGGAAGGATCAAATGGTGAAGCATTGGTGGCTATGAAATTGGTTATGCTTTTAAGGTACATGGGAAACCCCTAAGTGGTTTAATAAGATTAATCGAATGGGTCATGTAATCCCTTAAACTTATACATGCTTGTCTATGGATAGTACCTGTATGTATAGTCGGTATGACAATACCAATACTAATGGCCTTGGTTAATAAATGGTTAATGGATTGGTTGGTTTCTTTGTAATGGTTTTAATTGTGTAACATTGGTGGGGTGTGTAGAAAAATCGTGGGAGGTGGAGGTCACGGGGGGGACCAAAACTTGAAACCCATATTTGCAGGTTTGGTCTAGGTGACCGTCTGCATGATGTCACACTATATTTAGAGGGATGTACTATTCATCCAAGGTTTTCTTCCCTGGTCGTATGGCTTCACATACTGGGGCCCTTTTAGCAGGGGGAACTAAAACCATATAGCTTGTGAGTGGCTTAGGATGACAAAACTACACAACCTAAGTAAAGGTTTTAAAGGCATGCTAAACCCGTTACCATTTCTTGGCATGGTTATATATATATGTATGGTTGTATGCATTATGGATGGCTTTACTTATCCTTAAAAATGTCATTATTTTATCCTTATCCTAAGTGCATGCTAGTTTTCACCCACAAACCTATCTTCGGACGGTTGTATACCTACCCTATCCAGGGACCGACCATTCTACTTCTCCTGCATAGTGATTGAATTCGAGGACAGTTGATGTTAGATAAAAACGGTGAGCTTTCATATTTCGGAAGGCATGTATTTCTTGTTATGGGTTACTCTACATGTTTCTTGTCTTTCATAGACTTGTGTTTTATGCTACGATCGGGGGAATGTCCCGACTATCTTCTCTTTGGTTAATCTAGAGGCTTTGTATAGACAACTGTAGACCTTGGTATGGTATGGATTGGTTATGTTTCATACATACAATAATATACATGAATAGGATTATTATAATTGGTATTTGTTTATGGGTTTTGGAATTGGTTTGGCTGGACATTGGATGGTTGGTCATGGTTATGTTGGTCTCGGATATATACTTATCCCAAGGTCACCACATGGTTGGCTATGCTATCTTGTTATATGTTAATACTTTAGCCAACTTAAGGTTTGTGTTTGGTGGCTGGGTTGGGTAACGGGACTGGTTCCCTGTCCTGGTTGGTCTTGCGATTTCCCATTACGACAAAGCCCTGGTTCAGGTTGTGTCAACATTGTCCCAATGTCACACCTTCTTTGATTTACCACCCCAATTTAGGATTTTGGCCTCAAGTTGTATTTTCAAGTTCAAGGAGGGTAGGGTTTAAAAGAGGGGTAAAATTCAAATTGTTCAAGTCTAGTAATGTGGTTACCAAAGAAAGGTCGAAGGCTCAAAAAAGGTGACTAAAGATACTATTCTACACAGGGTTAGGGTCATTTTGTCGAAGTGGGTTCCCATGTTCACTAAGATGGAATAATATCATTTCACCAATCAAGCATAATCGTTAATATTCTTGAGATACTAATGACGCAATTTCTAGATGACACGAGTACACCTGAGAGTTAAACAACTACGATCACTGCACATAATATGCAAACTTTTCATGGAAACCCAATTGCACTTCCTACTAAATACAAAAGGATATAGTTACAACATACTACCAACTAAGGAAATTGGAGTAACAAAAAGAGGTAAAGCATTGTTACAAAATTGTTCACGTCCTTGCCCTTGGTTTTCAAAAAAAAAAATTGATGGAGGGAGTGTTTGCTTTGTATTCACACCACAAAAAATTGTCTATTGATAGCACCAAACCAAGCCTAGATCACACATGTTTTTACTTATTAGGGAAAACCATATGGCTTCTCGTACTTCACTATAGGTATAAAGGTGATCCCAAAAGTCCAAATCTATGAGTACTTAGATTTCCCCTGCATTTATGGCTCAAATCCCAAACACAATGATTTTCCTTAAAAAATGTCGTCAACGAATCTATCATAGGGAATGGCTCATTCTACATCATCAGAAAAAAAAATAAGAAAAAAAAAAAAAAACTAAGAATGAAAGTAGACAGTTAATCCATGAAATGTAGGCATCATCAGGGTGCCCAAATATTAAAACCCAAAATAAAAATATGATCATCTAAGCCATCCAAAAACAAAACAAAAACATCCAAACAGATATCCAAATAAGACAGATTGATCAAATAACTATGTATACTGAGGAGACGGTCACCCCCAACTCAATTCTTGCAGTGACCTCACTTCATAATTATAAAAATATAGAAAGGGTAAAGGGTTCTCTGTATATCGCATCATGGAATATCATTGCTATTTATTTCAAAATCATCCCTGTCATGATCAAAGTTAGAATATGTAGCTGGGATCTCATCATTACACTCATCCCGGGAGAAGGAAGTCTCTCATTGGGTTTTAGGACATTCATAGGACCCTCACCCCCTTCCATATAATCATAAAGAATTTAGCTCTATTTTTCTTCCTCTTCTTCATCTTATTATGAGACTCCTTGAGCTCCCTATGTGACTGTTCTAGGGACAAGTAGGCTCTCCTGAGACTAGAGAAAGTGGCCCCCTACTCCTGCTGATCGGCTATAAACTGCTCATAGTTAGTTTGAGTAATATAAGAATGACGAGTGGCAGATGGTCCCCTGGCCCTTTGGGAAACCAATACACAAGATCCTAGAAGGACCTCATCTCAACCAAGAGATTCTCGAACAATTTTATTATGGATGGTAAATGGGGGTCATTGGACATACCCAAGTGTCTACAAGATACTCCTCAACCCTGAATCTCCTACATATGCTTGTTATCAATTGATGAAATAAGAGAAAGGAGCCACCCCAGTTCATGAAATGTCGCATATTCAAAAGCATATGATATCTAACATTCAAAGAAAAATGGTCTAGGATATGTGCAACCATCCAGGCTCTAACATCGAGAACATAAGTCATATTAATACATAGAGAAATCAGGATACAAATAATGGCTAGCCATATCCTCGCCTCAGATGTTAAATCATGCAATGACATACCCATCTTTGTTGCATCCCAATAGACCTATCTATTGGGACACAACTTTTCAATGAACTAGCTATCCAGTTCATATCCCTTTGCCTCTAACTATGCCATGTCCTTATCAAGTAGTACATATTGGTCATTTATTTGCTTGTCCCCGAAGAGAACATTTTCCCCCCAGATCCTTATAATTGGTTTGGATAAAGATACTATAGTAAGGTTAGAATAGAACTCACTCAATTAATGTTCATTCATTCGACATGGATTCGGGCAAAGTATCTTCACCCAGTGGCCACTAATCTTTCATGAAATACTGGGATCTTTTCTGGTACCTTATCCAAGCATACGCCTATCTCTATAAGTATCATTGTTTTATAGAGGTCACCATAATACATGGTTTGGCACTCTAAGTCCATGAAGAATATTTGGTCATAATCTCCCATGTTTAGCTTTAAAAACCAAAGAACAATACAACAACATTAATTATCATTATTTACATATGAAAACTATGCCATGTTGTTTAAATAAGATAATGGAATAGTGTCATGGAAATATTTGGGAAAGAAATGGACTTGCAAGATTTTTGTTCCTGGTAGGGAAAAACCTCAGATTAGTGATCGCAGGCCATTGATCTGCAATCGCGCTAACATGGTCGCGCTCCTGTGATCACAGTCTTGGTAACTGAGGCTTGCCAGATCAAATTTCTCAAAACTCAACTTCAAATTTCAATTCAAATTTGTGTTCCAAAAAATTTTTTTATCAAGAGAAAGAAAATAGTCCCTTGATACTCAAAAATGCCCTTCTAACAAGGGAAAACTTGTGAGTAATTCATTCGGGAATTTAATCTAACACTTTTTCTCCACATGATTTTCCTATCAATTTTGAACAAATTAGGCTACTCAACACTTCCCCATATATGTAAGCACCAATTTAAACAACCAAACAAATTAATAATTGTAATAAAACTAAGGATTTAGCATGCAAATCATAATTTTAGGACATTCCTAAGATATGAGTTCTAAGTCCTACAACCGAGCATAAACAAAATGATTTGAAACAAATGAAAGATTGGGAAATGTATAGGAGATGCTTAGGAATATTTGGAAACCTAAAACACAATCAATAATAGTTGCAATTGAGAGTAAATCAAAATTAAATGTAGGGGAATATGTGGTTGCCAATTCATCTTTTAAAAAGGTTTGACCGCAACCGCGGTCATATTATCACGATCGTGGTAACTGAGGCTAGTTTCCTCTATTTTCATTCACTGCTCATCCCATGATTTAACTCCACCATACTTACCCTTACTCAACCTCTTCAACACACTTTATAGTGCCACAATTTAATTGATTAATCATAAGCAAAAATAAAACCTACTCTAACAATAAAAATTTAAAGAATACAAGCCACTTTTGTGGCATTGATAGGTTGCCTCCCACCTAGAACCTAATTTATCATCACGGCATGACGTTTTTCATTCTTCAAATATGATAATTGAGGGTATCTTTATCCACTTCTATGTCTACTACATCAATAATGGATACCACTTGTAATTCCACTGGTTGTTTCTCAATTTTACATACCAGAAAGAATACTTCATTATTTTGGACCTAAAATTTCATTTCCCCTTGCTCCATATCAACAAATGCTCTCTCAATTGCCAAAATTTATCTCCTAAGAATAATAAGTACTCGTTGGTCAATTTCAGAATCAAGGACTACAAAGTATGCCCACAAAATGAAATGATCGAACTTTACCAAGATATCATACAAAACACCAATCGATTTCTTAATAGAGAGATTCCATATAAAGCCTCATCGATGTGTGAATAGCAGTGCCAAAATCAAGTAGTCGATAGATTTAACATGGCATGATATTGATTCTTGCCCCAAGGTCACACAAGGCTTTCTCTAATTTATGTATCCAAATGGTGTATGGGATTTTGACGGCTCCCAGATCTTCTTTCTTTTCCTCCACGGAACTAGCCATGATAGCACTACAACCATGGGTCACATCAATGGTTTTATAATCCACAAGGCATTTCTTGGAAATTAATTTCATCATTAGCTTAGTATACCCTAAAATTTCCTGAATCGCTTCTAATAATGTGATATTGATTGAAATATTTCCAAGCTTGGCGAGGAACTTCTTCAGCTTAACATTCTCCTCCTTTTTCTTGATTCTTTGAGGGAATAGAGAAGGGATTTTCATTGAATAAAATGGGTCACTTTGTGGATCCTCAACCTTAACTGCCTTAGGAGTTCCCTAAACCATCTCTATAATTATCTTTGGTTCTTTATCATCACTTCCAGGAGACTATAGAGTCTCATAATTTAACTCACCCATATGCTTCTTCATTGTGTTATTTTGATCATCAAGAAAATTTATAATGACCTCAAACTCTTATGGACTAAGTTCTTTACCACTTTAGGTTACAACTGCAATGATATTAGCATTGTTTTTAGAATTTGAAACCATATCACTTGGGAGGCCACCTTTTGCCCTTGCATTAAGTTTGGTTGTGATATGGTCAATTTAGGGCTCCAGTTTCTTGATTATGGAGGAGTACAATAATACAACTTTGTTGATTTGAGAAATGTTTTCTTTTAATTATTGAACCATCTTATATGTCCCTTCTACTCTCATCAAGATTCTACCGAGCACATACTCATCTTTGAACTTTTTTGACATCCACGGGTTTTGACTCCTTGCTCTTCACTTGGTAATAGGGGGGAGGGTCACATATCTATCATACTCCTTTTCCTTATTGCTCCAATAATGATCTCTATCTTTATTATTCCATTTCCTTTCTCGATCAACATGTTTCCAACCTTGTCTCCCACCTTGCCTTTGATAGGTCGGGTAGGAACCCCCTAGTTAGTTTTCCATGTATCTAATTTCTTTATCAAGGGATTTTTTCTCATCCTCATCATACCTTTTGGTTTCCATAGTATTTACTATTTTTGTGGGTGCACCCATCACATGCTTTGTAAGTAGGTCTAATTATGTCATCATTTTAGCCATATTATTCTCCATCTCTTATTCCTTATTTCTTTGCTCTTTATTCATAATTGAGGAGGTAGGAGAACCCATTTAAAACTCAGTATCTCGGGTTCTCCACCCGTTTTTTTGCTTGGTGACTTGTTAAATCAATGTGAAAGCCATACCAAATGACAATCTCACAAGTGATCCACCAGCCGCATTGTCCATCACAGTCTTTTTTAGTTGGTCCAAGGACCAATAGAATATTTGTAGGAGCATCTTATTTGGTGCTTCATGTTTAGGACAATTCATAAGAATTTCATTAAATCTTTCCCAAACATCATATAGAGGCTCTCCATTGAGTTGATTAAAATTTATGATTTCATCCCATAATTACAATATCTTTGGTGGTGGGAAAAATGATCTAAGAAAGCATTAGAAAGATAAACACATAATGTAATGGACACGATGTGTAGTAACCACATGCACAACATATCCTCACCCATTAGAGAGAATGGAATAAGGCATAACCGTATGGACTATTGTGAAATATTAGCGATATCAAAGAGGAAAGACCTTGAAAGACCCCGCAAAGTACCCTCATAGTTTGAGCCTTAGAGTGTGTCAAGTGAAGTGTAATTACGGCCCTAAAAGATTGAGAAAAGACTTCGCAATTGATTAGTGTTTAAACCATATAGAATTTTCCAACAATAGCAATTTCATCCATATCCGGTATCGGGGTGAGAAGTTATGGCCATTTTACTGAAAGTAGTCGGAACCACCCAGGAGCGATGGACGATCCGATGGATCATCAAGTTTGTGACGGACCGTCGCTAGGACTATCACAACAAAGGCAGTAACTCTATTTTCTGGCTCAAGTGCGACGGCCAGGTTGACGGACCATCAAGGCTGCGACAGACCATCATTGAGACCATCGCCACTGAGGCAGTGTGTCCTCATCCTGGCTAACGTGCAATGGATAATCCGATGGACCATTAGACTAGCGACGAACCATCGCTTCGACCGTCGAAGCCCCCGTTCAGTATTTTTAAGTCATTTTAAAAAGGATCTTTTAGGTCTTTTCCCTTTTTATACCCGGATATATTCCAAACGAAGAAAATGGCTTCATTCATCATGCAAAACACTAGAGATCTAGCATTTCTCCCTCAAGATCAAATCTAAATCCATTCTCCAAGAAATCCAAGAACTCACCATAGATTCTACAAATTGAGTTGAGATTTGAGTTCCCCAAGTTCAAGGGTTGCAAGAACCCTCCATCAAGAGTAAGAAGAAGAGTTAAAGCAAGATTGTTCATCCATTTTCATAATCTAAGGTATGTGGAGTTGTGAAAAAGGGTAATGCTTTCACCCTTGTGCCCAAAGGATTTAAACTACAATTTTCTGCAATTTATGAGATTTTACATGAAATTGAATTGGGGGGTTTCACCCATTGTTATTGGTTGTAAGATCTTGTTGTTTCTCATAAATTGAGATCCTAATGGAATGATTTTTACATGTTTTCTTAAGAAATTATAGCTAGGTATATACCCCATGATTTTAATCCTTTAGAAGTTAATACTTGAATTATTTGAGATATTTAAGTATATGAGTATGTTGAGATTATGAGATAAATTGGTGTAAATTCCAGATTTCTATAAGATTTATGAATCTATATTCTTTCTAATATGCATTTTGATGAGTTTTAACTTGAGATAGAATTATGGGTTGTTAAACCCTACTTGAGACTTGCAATTTTATGAAATCTTGTGCTATAAGCGCCCATGATTTGAGTATTCTGAGATTATTGAGAAATGCTTTGACCTAATGGTCAATGAGATTTGAAATTCACTTCACTACATGAGATTATAAATTTTACAGTTGGGTTCTTATCGAACCATGAGATTATTCTAAAGTAGATTTCATGAGATGAGTGAGATAAACTAAAGGGAGTAGTATTTAGCACCAAGTTGGGAAACTAACTATGGTTTCTTACCACAGAACTACGTGCCACCACAGGTTTGAGATTTTGGGCCTAAGGACGAGATGATTGGGCCCAAGGCCAAGATAAGTAAACATTGACTTGAGATTATACTCTTTGGCAAGAGTATGGTGCCTCTCCCCAATGTGAGTTTTTGTCCTTAGGAGGACATGACATTGGACTCCATGTAGCTCTCATGGTTTATGTCGGTTAATAGAACGTCCCTAAAATAAAGGTATTTTACGTTGAGATAGAATGTTTTCCCTAAAGTTTAAAATGAGATATTTTCTAAAATGAATGAACTTCTTTTGAGTATTTTCCAAAGAAGGAAGTAGTTTTCTCTACAAATACAAGTTGAACACGGATTTTTAAATAAAAGTTATATGATTCTGAGTTCCAATTATTTGAGTTTAAATGAGTTATAAGTCCTTGAGCATTAAAACAGTTTTAATCTCCATGAGATATAAGCATAAGTTGAAAGTATTGCCTAAAGTTTTCTTTATCCTATAACTAATGAGAATAATAGAAGAGTGCAGATTTAAAGCTAAAGTATAATGACTCACGAGATTTGTGTTATATGTTTCGCCGTACATGATTTATGAGCTTTATATTTTGACTTATTCAATCCATGTGAGTCATTCCTATTGCATACATGATTTGATTAAAGAGTATTGATATTGTTTTATGTAAATGGATACACCCCCATATACTCAATATATTCCCAAGTGTTGATCCGCATATAATTTTATGTTTTACATTATCTTATAATGTAGGTTCAGGTGCTCAGTCCCAGCTTCATCATTGATTCCCGAGTACCTTTTTCTACAATTTTCCATTAGTGAGTCCTGATGGTTTGAGGGCCTATCTTCAGATATTTTAATACTTGAGTGTTTATGTCATTTCTTTCTGTTTAGTTTGAGTCAGTTGGGGACCTGTCCCAATGACTCTCTAGTTCATGGAGTAGTAGAGGCTTTGTCAAACTAGTTATCAGACTGTGGTTGGTTTGAGATTTCCAGTATTGTGGTCTTTGGACCGAGTATTACCTTTGCATTTTCTTTCATTTAATATGACAGTGCCAGTTTTTATGTATTCCTTCTTGAATGAGTTATTATGAGAAGTACTAGGCTCAAAGGGATATCTTGGGGCTACTTGTATCCCTAAGCATCGTGTGATGTCTCAGGAGGTGATTTTGGGTCGTTACAGAAACCTCCTAATGTTATCTTTTTATAGAATCTTTGGTAGCCTTCAATAAAACTTGTTAAAGGATTTAAACACTCCAAATACTCTCAAACTTACTCTTGAAGATTGAAGGCTAGGGTTTCTTTATGTATTCTTCAAAGGGCTTAAGAGTCATGTTTCTCTTCAAAATATTCTTATATATAGCATATACTCCTTCCCTAATTGTTAGTTCCAATTAAAGACATGTGTATTTCATTTTAAACATTGATTTATAAATCGTGAATGGTGGTTTTTGAAACATATGTTGAGGGTCTTGATGCAATGGTTTGGTATTGGTTAAAACTATGCTTTTACATATTTTTTATAATAGTTTGCATATGTGGTATTTGTTTTTTATGGTTGAAAAGTGGGTCTTTATTAATCCTAATTATGGTTATTTATTCATTGGTGTTTGTCTTGGTAAAGGTACCCCCTCAATATGTTTGCTAAAATGCCTAAAAGAATGTGTTCACTCTATTATTGAACCTTTATTGGAACTCTTACATGGTTTGCTTTGGTAATGGAATTCGAAATGGATTTTGATGATTTTATATTGTTTAAATGGTTTAAATGATATAAATTCTTTAAATTTTTGGAATATTCATAAATACTTTGGAATTGTTTTAAATGACATAAATAGTGTACATTGTTTGGAAGGATCAAATGGTGAAGCATTGGTGGCTATGAAATTGGTTATGGTTGTGGGGTACATCGTAATCCCCCAAGTGGTTTAATATGATTAATTGAAGGGTTCATGGAATCCCTTAAACTTCTACATGGTTGTCTATGGATAGTACTTATAAGTATAGTCGGTATGACAATACCACTACTAATGGCCTTGGTTAATAAATGGTTAATGGATTGGTTGGTTTCTTGGTAATGGGTTTAATTCTGTAACAATGGTGAGGTGTGTAGCAAAACGGTGGAAGGTGGAGGACCCGGGGGGACCCAAACTTGAAACTAATATTTGCAGGTTTGGTCTAGGTGACCGTCTGCATGATGTAACACTATATTTAGGGGAATGTACTATTCATCCAAGGTTTTCTTCCCTGGTCGTAAGGCTTCAGATACTGGGGCCCTTTTAGCATGGGGAACTGAACCCATATAGCTTGTGGGTGGATTAGGATGACAAAGTTACATAACCTAAGTAAAGGTTTTAAAGGCATTCTAAACCCGTTACCATTTCATAGCATGATTATATATATATGTATGGTTGTATGCATTATTAATGGCTTTACTTGTCCTTAAAAATGTCATTATTTTATCCTTATCCTAAGTGTGTGCTAGTGTTCACCTACAAAACCATCTTTGGATGGAAGTATACCTACCTTATCTAGGGACCGACCATTCTAGTGCTCCTTCTTAGTGATCATATTTGAGGTCATTCGATGTTTGATTAAAGCGGTGAGATTCCATAGTTCGGAAGGCATCTATTTCTTGTCATGGGTTACTCTACATGTTTCTTGTCTTTCATAGACTTTATTTTATGCCACGGTCGGGGGCATGTCCCGACTATGTTCTCTTTGATTAATCTAGAGGATTTGTATAGAAAACTGTGGACTTTGGTATCATATGGATTGGTTATGTTTGATACATACATATATATATATACATGAATAGGATTAATATAATTGGTTTTGGTTTATGGGTTTTGGAATTGGTTTGGATGGACATTGGGTGGTTGTTCATGGTTATGTTTGTCTCGGATATATACTTATCCCAAGGTCACCACATGGTTGGCTATGCTATCTTGTTATATTTTAAGACTTTAGCCAACTTAAGTTTCGCGTTAGGTGGTTGGGTTGGGTAATGGTGGTGGTTCCCTATCCTAGTTGGTCTTGGGATTCCCATTACGACAAGGTCCTGGTTCGGGTCGTGTCAACATTGGCCGAAGGTCACATCTTCTTTGATTTACCACCCCAACATAGGATTTTAGCCTCAAGTTGATTTTTCAAGTTCAAGGAGGGTAGGGTTCAAAAGAGAGGTAAAATTCAAATTGTTCAAGTCTGGTAATGTGGTTACCAAAGAAATGTTGAAGGCTCAAAATAGGTGACTAAAGATACTATTCTACGTAGGGTTAGGGTCATTTTGTCGAAGTTGGTTCCCATGTTCACAAAGAAGGAATAATATTATTTCACCAATCAAGCATAATCGTCATTATGCTTGAGATACTAATGAGCAAATTTCTAGATATCACGATTACACATAAGAGTTAAACAACTACGATCACCGCACATAATATGAAAACTGTTCAAGGAATCCCAATTGCATTTCCTACTAAAGACAAAAGGATATATTTACAACATACTACCAACTAAGGACATTGAAGTAACAAAAAGAGGTAAAGCATTATTACAAAATTGTTCATGCCCTTGGTTTTCAAAAAAATCTTTTGACAGAGGAGTTGTTTGCTTCGTATTCACACCACAAAAAATTGGCAATTGATAGCACCAAACCAAGCCGTCATCTCACAAAATTTTTCACTTATGAGGGAAAACCATATGGCTGTTCGTACTTCACTATAGGTATAAAGGTGATCCCAAAACTCCAAATCTATGAGTACTTAGACTTCCCCTGCATTTATGGCTCAAAAACGAAACACGATGATTTTCCATAATGAATGTCATCACCAAATCTATCATATGGAATGGCTCATTCAACATCATTTAAAAAAAATAAGAGTAAAATAAAAAAACTAAGAATGAAAGAAGACAGTTTATCCATGAAATGTAGGCACCATCAGGGTGCCTAAATATTAAAACCCAAAATAAAAATATGATCATCCAAGTCATCCAAAAACAAAACTATAACATCCAAAAAGATATCCAAATAATACATATTGATCAAATAACTATGTATACTAAGGAGACGGGCACCCCCAACTTAAAGCTTGACGTGACCTTACTTCATAATCATAAAATTATATAAACGGTAAAGGGTTTTCTCTATAGTCGCATCATAGACTATCATTTCTATTTGTTTCAACATCATCCCTGTCATGATCAGAGTTGGAATATGTAGCTGGGATCTCATCATCACACTCAGCCCGGGGAGTAAGAAGTATCTCATTGGGTTTTAGGACCATTTATAGGACCTTCACCCCCTTCCATATCTTCATAAAGAATTTATCTTTATTTTTATCCCTCTTCTTCATCTTATAATGAGACTTCTTAATCTTCCTATGTGACTATTCTAGGGACGAGTAGGCTCTCCCGAGCCTAGACAAGGTGGCCCCCTACTCCTGCTAATCGGCTAGAAACTGCTCGTAGTTAGTTTGAGTACTATAAGAATGACGAGCGGTAGCTGGTCCCTCGACCCTTTAGGAAACCCATACACAATATCCTTGATTTCCCTCATCTCAACCAAGAGATTCTCAAACAACTCTACTGTGGATGGTAAATGGGGGTCATTGGATACACCTAAGTGTCTCCAGGATACTCCTCAACCCCGGATCACCTACATATGTTTTTCGAAATTATGTGGTCTCGATTTTTCATCGTGATACTATGGTTGATCTTATAGAATTGTATATGATCAATTTTTATGCTATTCTAGGAATCGATTGTCTCTATTTATGTTATGTTACCTTAGACTGTAGAATAAGAAAGGTCACCTTTTATTTTCCCAATAAGTCAGTGATAGTGTGGGAGGGATATTCTCTATCACCTAGGGGACATTCATATCGTATTTTATAGTCCATAATCTTATATAAAAGGCTTGTTTGTATCATCTTGTTTGAGTCAAAAATTCTAGCACTGAAAGTCCTACCCCCCAATTTTTCCTATAGTTAATGAATTTCTAGAAGTTTTTCCTAATGATCTTCCTAATATACCACCAGATAGAGAGAGAGATTTTGGCATTGACCTATTGTCGAACACTCAACCTATTTCTATTCCACCATATAGAATGGATCCTGTAGAATTAAAAGAGTTGAAAAATAGTTAAAAGACCTTTTTGACAAAGGCTTTATTCATTCCAGTGTCTCCCCTGGGGTGCTCTAGTGCTTATCATGCGTAATAAAGACAATTCCCTCTGCATGTGTATAGATTACCATTAGCTAAACAAATTTACAGTTAAGAATAAGTACCCTCTTCCCAAAATTAATGACCCCTTTGACTAACTCCAAGGTGCTAAATATTACTCCATAAAAGACCTTTATTCAGGGTACCATCAATTTAAGGTTTGGGATGCTGACATCCCAAAAATGGATTTCCAAGCTCGATATGGTCATTATGAATTCTTGGTTATATCTTTAGGGATGACTGATGCCCTCGTTTATGGACCTAATAAAAAGGGTGTTTCGTCAGTTTCTGAATCTTTTCATCACAGTTTATATTGATGACATTATTATTTAGTATAAGGGTGAGGAGGATCATGCCAATCACCTCTGAAAAGTCCTTTAGACTATTAGGGATCATGAGTTGTATTCAAAGTTTTCCAAGTGTGAATTCTTGCTTAGTGCTATTGCTTTCCTGGAGTATATTTTTTCTAGTAAGGGAATTAAGGTTGATACTCAAAAGGTTTAGGCGGTGGGAAATGGCCTAGACCCATGACTCTAATCGACATCCAGAGCTTTTTGGGTTTGGCAGGGTATTACAGAAGATTTGTAGAATGTTTTTCATCCATAGCTACAACATTTACTAGATTGACTCAGAAAAGGGTGAAATTCTTGTAGTATGACTCTTAAGAGAATAGTTTTGAGAAATTTAAAGACAAGTAGACTACTACACTGGTTTGGACCCTTTTTGATGTAACAGAGGGGTTTGTGATGTACGGTGATGCATCCTAGGTGGGACATAGGTGTTTACTTATGCAGCATGTTAAGGCAGTAGCTCATGCTTCTTGATAGTTGAAGGTGCATGAGAAAAACTATCCCACCCATTATTTGGAGTTTGAGGTTCAGGTATTGACACTAAAAATTTGGTGTTATTCTCTTTATGAGGTGCATGATAATATATTTATTAATCACAAAACTTTGCAGTATGTTTTTACATAAAAAAAGAAAAACCTCAGGCAGAGGCGGTGGTTGGAATTATTTAAGGGCTATGACATAAGCCTGCATTATCGCTCGGGTAAGACCAATATGTTGGCTGACACCCTTCGCAGGTTGTCCATGGGCAGTCTTTATCATTTGGAAGAAGGAAAAAGGAATATGCTAAGGGATATTCATCGTCTTGGTAATTTTGGAGTTCAACTCCTAGATTTTGTTGATGGTGGAGTGTTCGTAAAACAAGTAGCTAAATCATCCTTATGCACTGAGTTTAAGGAAAAACAAACTAGGGATCCCATTTTGATGCAGATTAAGAAAAATGTTGGTCAACAAAAATTAATGGCATTTGAAATTAGAGGTGATAGGATTTTGATCTAATAGAACGATCTTGTTGTATCTAGACTAACACCTATCCAAGACATTTCATAAATAAAATATGACCAATTAACTAACCAACAAAATCACTTGTTACAAATAAGATCTTGTTGTTGAATCAAAAGAGATAAATGTTGACTAATCTGGCTAACATTGAACTTGGTAAAATTAAATGGTTGAATAATTAAAAAATGAGATTTTTTTGTCTAGGAATTAGTCATTTTGGAGATATCTAGAATTTATGGATTTTTAAATAGACCTTCCCAACACCGAAATGTTTGTTTTTAAGTTGATTCATGATTAGGGAGGTGAAAAGTACGTGTCGGTGAGTTTTAGAACTTTGGAACGGGTGTAGGTTCAAGTTCTGAAAATGAAAATAGTAGCACCATCGGGATAGGCCCACGGTACCCGGTTTAGTCCAATGGGATAGAGAACGCAGTGCGGGGCTTACCCCATCGGTCTGGAGCCCACGACGTGATGCTTACCTCATCGGTCTAGATCGTGAGTCACCCAGTCCCCCACTTTTCCAGCTTTTGCTCTTAAAAATTTAATGATATTTGGGTTATTTTCCCTTCATCCAATGCATCCATAACACAAATTTCAACTACCAAAAGGGGATTATTTTCCCTTTTTACTCCAATTGGCTCTCAAGAAACCCTTTTTCTTCCCCATGAACAATCCCAAACTCTTTCTTAAGAAAATTAGCAATTCAAACTTTCTTCACCAATCAAGAATATTAAGGTATGTGGGACTATCCTAAAACTTATGGGCATAATGTATTATTTTTAAATAGTGTTAATGGAATTAAAATTATGAATACAATAAGTGTTTCAAAAACACTTTGAAGAATATGAATTTTGAACTTTTTGATATGATAATCATGAAGTGTTGCGATAATTTTAAATTATATTTATGTGACATATGATTTCAAGAATTAATATGAGAGCATGAGTCATGAGGTTTCCCTCTCCACGTGGAATTATTTGACTTAGCATGGTATGTATTTTTAAATTACCTGTTCTATAATGTGAGTAAAGTTTTCTACCATCATTCATGGACTTGATGTTGACTTTTAAATGAGGAGAGTGTAATATCATTTTATACAAGAACTCTTTGTGTTAAATTAAAGAATTACATCTAATTTATGAAAGAGTTGTCCCCCGTATGTTTAAATTTGAAACATGATGTTTTGTGTAAGTTTTTCGTGCACAACTGGAATGAGTGTTATTATTCATTGTCTAAAACTTTTTGGTGACCAATGATTTGATTTCTTGAATCAGAAGGGGCTATGGATACATTATGACATGTTTTGACTTACAAGTCTAGGTATGACGATACCTACTGTGGAATGCGAGCATGACGCATTGTTTAAAGTACTAAAATTGGTTTTTAAGAGAGCAAGTTGGTTACCCAAAGAAAGCTTGAGTTAAGACAACTCTTAGCCTGAAATTATGTTTTCCTGATATGGGTTTACGATGTCCTATAATTGGGATTGTACACTAGCGATGACCTCATGGCATAGTACAAATGATAGAACACAATCCTTGCGGCAAACTCGAATTGAGGGCTTGGACACCGAGTTAAGAGAATAGTCCATATCACCATTGGAAAAGTATGTTTGTAAGGTGTATCATCTAGGTCAGAAGTAAAATTAAGAGTTGAGTCATGATTGCAAGAAAATGTTTTGAAGCTTTTAAATTATGCCTATGTGTTTTCATTTATCTTATGCTAAATGTTTTATTAAATTCTCTCACCTATGTTGTATAAAAATATGTTTCTTTAGATTTGTTCTATGTATCAGTACCTTGTGTATTAACCCCCTATATTTAAAGTTCCAAGGCCCAGTCTTGTGGTCCTGCTTATCAATAGACCGTTTGGAGTTGGTGTGCCTTCCTTATTTCTGAAGTCTTTTTTCTCATATGTTGATTTTATTTGATTTTAGTTCATGGTCCGATTAGGGGCCTTGTCCCAAATTTAGATAATTTATTATTTTCAGCTTAGTAGAGACTTCGCAGACTTGTTATAGATGGTTATGGGTTTTCTTATGGACTTATGTCGCGCATTGTTAAGTTTAAATAATTGAATTATAATGTTTCCAATTTTATTCAGCATTACTATAATAGATGGGTTTTGCTTATGACGACAAGTTAGGGGGTCTCTCAGGCCGTCATGGTTTGGGATGCCTATCGCGGCTAGGGCGTCGGCTAAGGTCTTGATATATGGCTATGTTATTCCTTATAGAAATAATAATGGATCTTTAGAGATACTATTCCCTCTTAGATGTTATATTGGACCTTTAGAGATGATTTTTCTCTTAGTTATAATTATTGGCACATAAAGATGATTTTCCTGTTAGTTATGATTGTTGGGCCTCATATATGATTTTCCTCTTAATTATGATTATTTGGCCTATAGAGATGACTTTTCTCTTAGTTATGATTATTGGGCCTACAGATATGATATTCCTCTTAGATATGATAATTGGAGTGGTGATATTCTTCATAGTAATGTTGTATAACCAATACAAATAAAATTTCTTATAGATGTGATATGCTTATCAATATTACGCCTCCTAGATTTGATATGTCTCTTATATGTGAGATGATTATAGATATGCTACGACTTATAAATACGGTTGTCATTATGGGTTTTAGACATGTATGTGGGGCTAAGGTCGCGATTATAAAGTTGTGATTCTTCTGGACATGTTATTTGGGCAATGGTCATGTTAGGTGATAAAATGGACATCCGGGAAGTAATTATCCTTGTAAAGGATACGGTTTTAGTGTATGAATATACATATATATGCTTATTACACATCTTTTTAGTATGGGACGGAAGAAGATACAGTATGTTGCTTACGACTTTATTGATTTGGATACTGGTTATGGCATGCATAGATACAAGACATTCATGATTATTTTATCAGTAATTGATGTGATTCAATCTCAAATACGAGCTTATGACTGTTCTTCCTAAATAAAGTTTAAGCTATGAAGTAACTTGTTGTCTATTAAGTGACTATAGTACGTGATGGCTAGAAATCTAATGTACTAGTTAATGAACCTTGATTATTTGAAATATGGTAGCTAGAAGTCATTCATTATACGTAACTAATGATGATGACAAGTTAATCATATGTGCTAATTAGTTGCTATTAATGATGAAGTTTATGATGTCGATTTGTTGTAATACGAGGATTTGTGAATTAACGATTCTAGATAATAAGATATGTTAGTTGATATATAATTAAGCGTCTAAATGATGGTTAGTAGACTTTTGCTGGATGGTGACTAGTGAGATTATGATAGTTAGGAATGAACATTGGTTAATTGGCGATCATGGTATAGTGGTAAATCCTGACTAGATGTAGATATAGGCTATTTAGTGAATAACGATTATTTGAAGAAATGGTTACGCTAATAATTAGAGGTCATCTCTATGATTTGACCCATTTCTACACTTTTATAATGACGTGCTCCAAAAGGTAACTCTGGGAAACAAGATTGTAGATTTACCCTCTTTTTAGCCATGGCTTGAGTCTACTCACCAATGATATGTCTATATATATATATATATATTGATAACTGTGATTATATATTTATCCCCGAAAAGGTTAAAGAATATTTGTTATGATGATATTGATACCCGATAAGTTCAAAGGATATTGTGATGATTTATTGGTACCTCACAAGGCCGGAGAATATTACTGTAATGGTGTTGATATCTGACAAGGACGGAGGTTGATTACAGTGATGATGGTCATAATGAAGCCATTATTATAGATATTATTATGATGATGAGATTGATATATTAATGGTGTACCTTTCTTTTGTTCCTGTATGCATATCATCTATCACCAGTATGCTCCTATGGATATCAGTCGGTATAAGATGGTTAAATAGATATAGGTAACAAATATGCCTTTTATTATTGTACGTTTATTGTGCCTTTTGAGCTTAGGGTGGTGGAAGTACACAGAGCCTTGGCTAGGTATTTGGTTGTCAGAGTAGTCAGTTATTTATGTTGTAATTGATATTGGTAATATCATTATAATAATCATTATTATGTCTAGCTTATGACAGATTGGTCATTGATCCGGTATCAATATTTGAGGTATATCTTCTGCATCTTCTATCTTGTGATTGCATTATTGTTCATGATTTTTCATGTATAACCACGTGGATTAAAAACCTTTAGTACAATAGTATTAAATCCTAATAGTATTATAATAAGGTCTTAAAATAAATACATGATGATCTAGGTTATGCTTTGAGGTAACCTCATGTTTATTTGTATATATATATATAGCTATATGAAGCTATGGTACCACCGTATATCCCTTCCTTTGTTTAATCATATTGTATAGTTTTTTTTTGCCTTGTATATTTTTATATATCTTTATTTGCCTTTTATTCGTATATAGGCCTCGGATATATAGTTGAGCATTGACGTCTACTAAATGTAGATGGAATATGATAATTCACCCTTGATACTACCTTAGTATGATTATTTTAGACTCTTGGACATAAATAAGATAATTGTTCCTTATTATCTCATGAAATTGTTATATGATTTTAGGACTCTTGGGTAGTTTCCATTCTATTTATATGTTGGATATATCTTTTTTATCTTTGGAGTTCAGTTGGTAGTTGCCAACTGAGTACCATTTATTTGGTACTCAAACTACACTTTTGTAGCCTGCAGATCATATTAAGGGTTATCGTCATTGATATATGCATCGTGCGGAGAAGCCATTGTTCAAAGACATTGAGTGAGATCCTGATGTTCGGAGAATTACTTATCTCTCTCTTATGTATTAGACTAGTCTCTATGTTGTATACATAGATAAGTTGTATTAGTTTATTTTTCTTGATATTTAACTTTTGTACTCTTTTTATAATAGAAGCTCTTGTACTGATACCAACAAGTTTTCGGATCTTATTATGTATTGATATTTCTTTCATTCATTCCACATTCAGTTCATTAAATTATTTAGTATTTTGTTACTAGCCGTTCCAAACTACGGGTTGTCTTACCTATTGGTGAGTTATGGTATGCGCCATCATGTCCTAAGAAATTCGGTTGTGAAATATTGGGGTCAGAACCTAGGTTTCACCAATGTGTTAGTACAAGAGCTAAGTGTTAGTAGAGTCCAACGGATCTAAGAGAGACATTTGTAACCTATCTTTAGCAGGCTATAGGGATATTTTTGGAAATTTACTTCTAGATTGATTATTGTGTATCCTTTTTGCTATGAACCATGAACACATTCTTGATTTTATTATACCCCAAAAGATGATGCAATGTTGATGATAGATGTGGAAGATATTTCAACAAAAGTTTCTAGAATTTTAGCACAACATTGCAATAAGAGTCAGAGACGAATATCGAAGATCTTCAGCGGCAGCAAAAAATGATTTGGGCCAGCTTAGGCTCTAGTTCATCTTGTCACTAAATCTAATGGTTAGGCATTGGGAATTATAGATTCATTGTAGATCCCTCTCATCCATGAATAATGTTTTATTCATCGAGCATCCCTCAGATGAGAATAGAGTCTATTGGTGTACATTAGGGTTCTTCACCAGTTTTGTGTATGAGATTGAATCTCTCGTGTGGTTCGAGAATTTTCCCATGTTATATCCTTCTTAGTTGGACATTCATGCAAGTATGTGTAAGAGGATTAATATCGTAACTCCATTTATCGTTGGAGCACTAGATAGCAGCTGAGTCTTCATTCCCTCAAGATGTTGATTATGAGAGAACCATAGAGAGTATGCATAGAGACTTATGGAAATGGCGGCAAGAGGCATGCCTTTAGTATAGTATTATTGGTATTTTATTTAGGTGTGAGGATTCTTCCAATAGAGTTCAGCCTCACCTACAATCTATCAGTTCTACACAGACAATATTCTATACTAAGAGTAGTTCTAAGATTAGTCATATTGATCATAGCGGGCAGAGTCCCATCAGACTTGTGGAGTGTGGCATGGTTCTTCGGGCCATGGTGACCATTCTCTATTATGAGATGCAGTATCTTAAAGTTTTTTAGGATCTAGGTTTGGTTATGTCGTGATGAGACACTAGTTCAGAGAATGCCTAAAGTATGAGATTGATGATTAGATAGAGTTAGCAAATATCTCCCGCTAGCTTATAGTTTCGAGATAGGCTGTGATATTAGAATTATTTACATAAATTTATGGATTTCTCTCAGCATCAGTTAGCCAACCATTTAGGCTTAATTTTTGTTCTCTACATATTTATCCTTTAAGGGTTGTTACAACTACAGAGAGACTGACTACTAGTCTAGAAAGTGTCCCCGACATGGGATTTCTAGTCATTTAGCCTATTTAGATCAGCCTCATGATATTGTGGCATCTTTAGTTATAGACAGTGTATGTGGAACCTCAATTAATGATTCAGTCATTTGGTCTGAGTTGGTTCTATTTAGATATATTTTCCCTAGCCTATCAGGCATGTGATTGTGGATGTCTCCATGTTTGGTGTGCTTTTATTTTCCATCTTTATCTCTTATTATGTGTATTGGGGTTTTCATACCCATTGACATTTATATGGATTTATGAATTTATATATGTCATTATGTTCATTATTATTGAATTCATGATTATGTTACTACTCCATGGTTTATTTCTTTTAGTAGTGGATGGAATAGATCTGTATTGATATTTTCCCCTATGGGTGTAGTTTTTGGGTTTGAGTCCCCTTTATCTATGAACATTGGCCTTATTATGTCCCTTGAGTTGTACATGATATTTATTTTCATTTTGTACTACCAGATCAATATGTTGATATTGATATTGTTGTTGTTGTTGCTACCACTGTGTGAGATTATTTATGTTATTTGATATTATTTCTTGATGAAGTTGATCCTAGCTGGGTAGCTTCAAAAACTAGTGTTAACTAATTAGACTATCATTTTTTTGTGATATAATTCAGTGGATTGTGTAGATAGCCCAATTCAATTATTTTTTCCCCTAGCAAGGCAAGGTTGACTTTGTTCCCTCTTGGTTAGATATATTTGATTGATTCAGGGATATATTCTGGTATCGATGGTAAGTTGACCTTCCATATTTTTATATGGTTCTTTTGAGTCAGCCATTTAGTTATGTTTTACATTATTGAGTTCAAGATTCTTAGACTCTTCTATTGAGTTGCGAAGGCTTCTGATTTGGCTATTTTTTTTATGTAACCCGTTTGTGTCATGAACTAATTTGAGGTCCGTTTTTCATTTGTGGCTATTTCATCATTCGATAGCAATTTTGATATTGATGTTGAGATAACTTGGATTCATTTCATATTTCTGTTGGGTTCGTTCCGTTGGGATGGTTTTTGATGTGACCCAAACCAGGGCCTAGTAATGTTGAGCATCTCAAGTACGACCCAGATCAGAGACCGCCCCTAATACCCAACCATAACCTCCCTGCACCCTATGTCAGATGAATTCCAAACATATAACAAGAAAAAATATAATAAATTGAAAGACATTTGAAGAATTTCATGACAAAAATCAACCAAATATCCTACAAAATATTCAACCGGTGTCAACCCAAATACCAATACTGATTCCAAGGTTGACACCAATATCGACACCACCAATGCCCATAGTAGTTACAAAAAGCCTCTAACTGAAATCCAAAAATATCTTTCGGGATATTCCCCCGGCCATAGCCAAAACCTATGTCCAAGAAATAACAAAGAGTATAAAAAGAAGTCCATAGCATGAAATGGAGGATTCATTGTGACACGAATTTTCTCCCGAATCCATGTCACTGAGCAAGAGGAGTTGTATGGATAGTTTGTGCATTGAGTGGTGATAAAACATTTGAAGACGGTTAGTGAGTGAACTCTAGCATGTAATTAGGATAAGGATAAAATAACGCAATTATTTAAAATATAAGTAAATAACCATACGCAGTCACATACATACATATATATACCATGCCTAGAAAAGGGACTAGGTTTAGCATGCATTTAAAACTTTAACCTTGGTTGTGTAGATATAATGTTATAATCCACCCACAGCCTATATGGGTCCAATGTTATCCCCTGAATTATCCCTATTGCAAGTTGCCACACGAACCAAAGATATCATAGGGGCCGGGGATTCCCATGTACTCTTTGTTGTCCATGATAAATATATACAAGTATAAACTTTGGGGATTCCCATATACCCCACAAACATATGGTCACCAAGACAAACCCTCATGTCGATAAACATAAATTTCCACTGTCCCTCTGTCGGACTGACACCTTCACGGTTAGCTATAACAACACGCTATTATTGCTCAATTAAAACATTCAGCAAAAAACCAAACCACCAATTCAAGGATTCCATTATCAAGGCATTATGAAGTGCTATCATCATACCTACTATAGATTGCAAGCAATATCACTAGCCAATCCTAAAGGGATTGCCATGTTCTCCACAAGGTTTCCAATTAAACCAAAACCATGGACATCAAGGTATTTCCAAGCCAATTAAAATCATTCATACCAATTTAGGTTTCATTACCATTTATCCAATGAAAAGGTGTCGAGATTAGTCATAATATATGACAAAATCACACGTTTTGGCATATTAATAAACATGTTGAGGCACATAATTTCAAAAAACAAAACCAAGTATCAATTAACCATCCCCATGCGATTACATGCTTAAAACAATAAATATAACATAAAAACCATACGTAAAGCATGGGAAAGTATTATCACACCATAAACAACCAAAAACCCCAAAATATATTTCAAAACCCAAATGATACCATAATATTTCCGTGAAAACAATTCATTGAAACATGATTTTAGTTGAACTAACAATGTGGGAGGAGTAACATGACTTAAATAATTAGGAAGACAGAGAGAAACCATCATTAGGAGCCTTAATTGATTATCATGAAGAAACCCTAGCCTCTTTTGAACCCTAAACTTGAGAGAGATGTTTAGAGTATTTAAGAGTGTTTGATTTAAAATAGGAGGTTATTGAAGTTCCAAAATGTGTTTTATGTTGTGGGGTCAAAAGGAGTTAAGAGGTGAAATATTTAGAATACCCCTAACTTAAACTATAAAAATTCCCATAAGTGGGTACGAGTTGACCCTCCAACCCATCACCATAATATATGACTAGCATAATTTAGTTGTACCCAGAATATTAAGCTGGACACCCACATAATGTCCACCATATGACTCCTTGCCCCAACTCGTGCCATGACCATATGGCTCATTTAGTCTTAAATGTATCCATGGAAGAATCCATAAAAATTACACTAGACAACACACAACTTTCTACCATGACTCTTACCCTATCATTAAGTCTCTTAGTAAGCCACTTGTACTCAGAACCAAGTCAAGTTACATAGTTTCAAACTAAGAAAAGGACCAACCCAATGAATCATCACTAAACCATATGAACCATACCTATCAAGTTATAACCATGATAGAAACCCGACCACCACACACTGGATAGCTTACGAGTTGGATCATCTTACTAATACCTATACCATACGACATGTATGGTAAGTTATTATAGGGACAGTGAGCTCAAAACTCAAGAATTTTTCATGGGCAAAATCCCAGGGTGTTTAAGTTTTTTCTGTTGTTAGTGTGGAGATTTGATACTCTTTTGTTATTGTGATATGGATTTTCTTAGTACGGTTGGAAAGTTAGAGGTAGGTGGCATTTCCTATGATTACTTCTTGAGTTGGCAAATTAGAATTTCTTTATAGCGAGTTGTTGATTTTTCTTATGGTGGATTTGACTTTGACCTTAGTTTTGAGATTGGTATTTTTTTTCTTGATGATTTGATTATGGGGTGGACTTATGAAATCCCCATTTCAGAGTTTATTCGACCTAATGAGACTGAGTGGAGTGTTTCTCCTTGGTGATATATGACTATGGCTATTTCTTGCCGAGATGGAGTATTGGATAGGTTATTTTTGGCCTCAAGTTGTAATTTTTCTGAGTTGCTAGTGTTTTTTTTACTACAGGTGTGGTTTTCAACCTTGGGGAGTTTTTGAGTATGTTTCGATAGGTCATGCCCTCCAGCGATTATGGAGTGGCTTCATTGCATTTTTAGACAATGATTTATCATTTTTCATGATTTCTATTTTAGGACTATATTTCAGGTTCTCCAAAAAATATAGAGTTGTTTTCTTATGTTATCAAACAGTGGTTTTCCATGTAGTGATTTTGCTCTTCAGATATGTCTCAAATTTGTCTTGGTATGATTTATCTTGGATATGTAAGATTTGGATACTAGAGTTGATTTGAAATAGTCGACATTGGTATGGCCTTAGTGACTCAGTTTTGGATTTAACACCTTGGAATGGTGATTTGGATGTACGTAAGATTTGGAGCATCAATGCATATCCATTTTCGGTTTTGATTTTACTATTTAAGACTTAAAAATTAAGCCTTGATATTTAGATGTCAGCTTGGTGCTATAGAGGTTGCATGCAACTTTTGTTTTAGACTTATCTTTGTTTAGATGTTAGTTTTAAGTTGGTTGAGCCTACTCCATGGTTTACTAATTGGTCTTCTTGACGTCAGTTAGATTATAGTTGATAAGTGTTCGATGATAGACTATGGGCCCCTTATTGGTTCCTCTAGTTTTGACCTTGAGTTTTCATTTTCTTTGGGAATTTTTGATCATTTACTCAGTGGAAGTAATATACTCGAGTTGGATTCAGTATGGCTTCATTCTCGGTGGATGGTAAATCCTGGAGCGTAATATTCAGTAATGAGTAGTTATACCTTGGATTTTGAGATTTTAATTATATTTTAAACTGAATTGATTGCAGCATTTTCAAGGATCGCATTAGTTGATTATCTTAATTTTTGTGCCCAGACAATGCCTTATGAGTTTATTCTCATATGTGCCTTAAGGACTTTCAGCGGATTAGCTTCCGTTCTATGAGTTCTCTATGATAAGACTATGTAGAACCAACTTTGGTGATTTTTCTCCTAGTTTGGAATGGATAGCAGATGTGAAATGGTAAAGAAATGGTATATTTTTATTTGGAGTTGGTAATATGACTCATGTCTTGGTTTGCTTGTGGCTTGTATAAGCCTTGTAGGGAACTATGCTTATATCGCTATGGTAATAGAGTGATACGGTTCAGTTTGTGGGCATCAACCTTTTAAGTTTAGTTGGAGACCAGTTAGAGATCGAAGTTGAGTTTTGGCTGAATGGAAGCAAGTTACAAGATGTTGAGTGAAAAAGGGATACATGTGTTACAAAATCTCTTGAAAGTGTTCTCTCTTCGTGTAGGTTATTTGGGATACCTTTCTATGACCATGCAAGCCCAGTACCTCATCTTTTCAAGCTTTTGATATTCTTTATATCCGCTGACTTTCGGGTACGAAAGTCCTTATAGTAGTGGATATTATAATTACCCTTTTGGACATTTTTTATATTTTTGCATATCTTCACCATTTTAGCTTCTCCATAGCTTCCCCAAGTCATTTATGACTTTCTCGGACCAATAGTTCAGTTACCAGGCAATTGATTTATTTTTAGAGCCAATTGCCTATTTTAGAGTCTTCATTGGTTCCAAATGGCCACCAAGCAAAAACTTTAATGAAATGATCTCAAATGGGAAGTTTGAAAATTGGTGTATAGGTGTAGGATCTATATTTGGTAAAAATGACCTCGGATTAAAAATCCAACTTTATCATTGCGTCCAGAATGTCGAATTTAGTCTAGGGGGCCCCTTGGTTCAGGTCCTAAGGCTCTCAGACTTATTTCGGTCTACTAAGAGGATTTTATGAAAAACAAAAACAATAGGTGTGGGTCCCACTTCTTGCATAAATAATCTTGGATAAAAATTTTGATGATTTCAATGGTGTTGAAATGTGGTTTACACTCAAAATTAACCATTGGATAATGTTCCTTGGATTTCGAATGAATTTAGATAGTCAAAATCAAGATTTTGATTTTGCAGTCATCTAGTGCCTAGGGGAGCAACTGCGATCGTAAAAAATTGAATGGCGATCGTACTAGCACGATAACAGCCCCTTAGACCACGATAGCGGTATCTCCATACCTGGTATGGGTGTATAAGGACCATGTACATTGTGTTTTGGCAATTTTTTACCCATATTTGAGACCTAAAACCCTAAATAAGTGTATTAACTAAAAATTGATCATTGTGGGTGACTTGGGAGCTTTCTAAACATCTATTATCATGATTTTCACTTGGATTGTGGTAATATTTCGTCAATTTATTTTTCAATTTCATGGTTTTTGACCCAAAACCCCAAATTCACCTAGGGTTATGTTGCAAAATGATGTATAAACTTGATATAATGTTGAGTTAACCTCAGCAATGCATTTTCTATATGTGGGACCCACTTAGAGTTTTTGTTGTCGTTTTTAGACCCAAAGTACAATGGTGCAATATAGGCATCATTAAACTTATATTGATGAGTAGATTACTAATTTAATTGTGTGTTGGCATTTTGGGCTTATGGATTGAAGATGATATTTTGGTGAATGGTTTGAGGTTATGTTATTTGCCTTTGAGGTAGGCTTCTTTCTACTATTCTATGTAGATGATGTGTTATATATATTATGTGTGAATGTGAATATTAGTTTTGATTTTGCATTGAATGACTTAGTATTAAATGTTGCAATTTCATAATTTGAAGTGGGGTTTGACCCGTAAGTTGAAAGGTTGAATACCCCTTTTAGAATTTGAGTGCCTTATCCCTAGTTTGAGCTAAATTGTATTTTGATTATCATATAATGCCTTTTTGGGATATGGTTTTAGCATTTGAAGAATGATTAGTATATTTAAATCTTGTTGGGCTAGCATGGTGACTTTGGAACCATAATTTGGGGAAAGTTTAATTAAAGGGCCTTGTTTCTTGACAAATTTACTATCTTAGGATTGGTTATGTCTTACTTGACATCTAAATGATTAACTAGATATCCTAGCTAGTTTGGGGCATAGATTTCCAAGATATGGAAATTGATGATTAGTGGTGGGATTTTCCGGCCCACTTAGGTCAAGACTTGTGTTAGCCTTGTGAACTTATTTGTGAATGTTAGGCATATTTAAGACTAGTAAACCTTATTATAAGGTTGCTTTGTGACATTGCATATTTAATGACGTTCTCGGATAGTGACTTATGAGTTATGGCTATGTTTTTTCCTTTTAGAAATGATAATGGGCCTTTAGAGATGCTATCCCCTATTAGACATCATATTTGACCTTTCGAGATGATTTTGCTCTTAGTTATGATTATTTTCCCATAGAGATGATTTTCCTCTTAGTTATGATTATTGGGCTTAGTGATAATTTTCCTCTTAGCTATGATTATATGGCCTATAGAGATGATTTTCCTTTTAGTTATGATTATTTGGCCTATGGAGAAGATTTCCTCTTAGGGTGAGTTTTGTATGATTGAAAATATTTTCAATGGAAAATATTTTCCTGGAAAATAAGTTGGTTTTATACTTATTTTCTCATATTTGGCTGGTGAGTGGAAAAAAAAATTGGAAAATATTTTATGGTGTTTGATTGGTGAGTAGAAAATATTTTTCAGAAATATATTTTCTAGTATTTGGTTGGTGAGCGAAAAAATATTTTTTAGAAAATACTACTAACTATTAACTAGTATATCACTGCCTGAACAAATTTAAGCATAGCAAATAATATCAATATTGAGTATTAAGATATTACAAGTTACTAAATTTTAAGTAATTACTAATTAGCAAACATAGGAGACACTTTTCAATATTTTATCAGGACAATCTCAAGATACCACAATCAATAGAAATACAATTGAACAACGAGCTTATTCAACCTTGTGAAACAAGCTACAACGATGAAAAAATAGAATATGCAATTAGCAAAAGTAACATAGGTAAGTCTTCCTCTATGCACATGGAAATAACAATACATTCAACGAACATTGGAAACAAGGAAAAATTCAGACATCAATATTTTTTATTTCAAGCAGAGAAAAATTGGAGCAAAGCACTATGAAAAATATTTTTGAGTAATGTGTATTTTTTTAGTAATGTGAATTTGAGTGTTGTTGGGGTGGGGGAAGATTAGTGGGGGTGGGGGTGGGAGCATAAAAGTTACATCTTCCATTTTCTGGAAAATGACTTCCCTTGGCCCATGAGGGAAGTCCTTTTCCCTCAAATGGAGGAAAATAAGTCATTTTGAAAAACATTTTCCCAATGTTTTAGTATACCAAACAAGGGAAAATAATAAAATATTTTCCATCATACCAAACACACCGTTAGTCATGATTATTGGGACTATAGAGATGATTTTCCCCTTAGTTGTCATTATTGAGCCTCTAGAGATGATATTCCTCTTAGATATGATAATTGGCCTAGAGAGATAATATAGATATGAGATTTCTTATAGATATGATATGCTTATCGATATTATGTCTTCTAGATATGAGATGCCTCCTATATTTATGATAATTGTAATTATGCTATGACTTATAAATATGGTTGTCGATATGGGTTTATGATATGTATATGGGCCTAAAGCGATGATTATGAGGTTATGATAATTTCGGACATATTATTGGGCCAAGGGTCATGTTATGTTATCTAATGGAATTTCGGAAAGTAATTATCCTTGTAATATATATGGTTATAGTTCATATATAAACATATATATGTTTATAGACACATCTCTCCGATATGGGATGGAAGAAGATGCGATATATTTTTATGAATTTATTAATATGGATACTAGTGATGGCACCCATATAATGGTTTCATTTATGATTATTATATTGGCTGTTGATGGTATTCTAGCTGAAATATGATCTTATGATTGTTCTTCCTAAATAACATTTAAGCTATCTGGTAACTAGTTGTCTATTAAGTGACTCTAGTACTTGATTGCTAGAAATATAATGTATTAGTTAATGAACCTTGATTAGTTGAAATATTTTTTCTAGAGATTATTGATGATACATAGCTTATTATAATGATGGGTTTAGTGTAGGTGGAGATTAGTTTCTATAGATTACTAAGTTTATGACGTTGATTAATTGTTAAATGAGGATTTGTATTTTAATGATGCAAGATCAAAAGAGATGTTAGTTAATAGATAAATAAGTGTCTATATGATTGTTAGTGGTCTATTACTAGATGGTGACTAGTGTGATTATGATGGTTAGAAATAAACATCGGTTAATTGGCGATTATGGTCTAGTGGTGAATCTTGACTAGATATAGATATTGGCTATTTGGTGAATAATCATTATGTGAAGAAATAGTTAGTCTAATAATTAGAGTTCATCTTTATGATTCGATCCATTTGTACATATTTATATTTATTTAGTCTCAAAGGTCACTCCGAGCAACAGACTTGCAAATTTACCCTTTTTTAGCCATAGCTTCAGTCTGTTCACCTATTATATATCTATATATATATATATATATATTGATGTGTGTGATGAAATATTGATACTCGGCAAGGCCGAAGGATATTGTTATGCTGATATTGGTACTTGACAAAGTCGGAGGATACTGTGATGATATATTGATACCCTATAAGGTCGGAGGATATTGTTATTGTGATATTGATACCCGACAAGCCTGAAGGTTGATTATCATAATTATGGTCATGATGATGAAAGTTTTGATGGAGATGGTTATGATATTGAGATTATGATATTTATGGTGTACCTTACATTTATTCTTTTACACACATCGCCTATCACTATTACGCTTCTATGTCTACCAACTTATATGAGACAGTTGCATAGATATGGGTCAAAAATATTCCTTGTGTTGTTCTATGTTGATTGAACCTTTTGAGTTTGTGGTGGTGGGGGTACACATAGGCTCAACAAGGTATTTGGTTGTCCAGAGTAGTCGGTTATTTATGTTGTTATTTATATTAATAATATCATTGTTATAATCATTATTAGGGTTATCTTATGACATACTGGTCATTGATCCAGTATCATGATTTGAGGTACGGTTTAGGCCTCTTCTATCTTGTGATTGCATTATAATGCATTATTATTTCATGTCTAACCAGGTGGATTAAAAACCCTGAGTACGATAGTATTAAATCCTGATAGTATTATAATGTGGTCTTAAAATGAGGATATAATGATCTAGGTTATTCTTTAACGTGACCTCATATTTATATGTATATATACATATATAAAGCTATGGTACTATCGTATATCCCTTCTTTCATTTGTTCATATTGTATAGACATTTCTCTGTCTTGTATATTGCTATATTTCTTGCGTTTGCCATTTATTCGTATATTATCCTAGGATACTTGGTATTGCATTGACGTCTAATGTATCTTTAATAGAATAATTCATCCTTGTATATCCATTGTGTTATTATTTTAGATTCTAGGACATAAATTGGATAGTTTTTCCTTATTATCTTATTTAGTTAATATGATTTTTGGACTCTTGGGTGTAGTTTTCATTTTGCTAATATGTTGTATATATCTTCTTTAACTTTGGAGCTTAGTTGGTAGTTTCCTAGTGTGTACCATTCATCTGGTACTCATACTACAATTTTGTGGCCTGTTGATCATTATATGGGTTATAGATGTTTATGTGTGAATCATGTGAAGCAGCCTTGGTTCAGAGACTTAGAGTGAGCTCCTGACGTTCGGAGTATTACTTATCTCTATCTTATATAGAAGACTAGTCTTAAGTTGTATTTATAGATAAGTTGTATATGTCTATTTATCTTGTTATTTCACTTTTGTAGTCTTATTATATTAGAAGATCTTGTACTAATACCACCAGGTTTAGGGATGTTATTATGAAATGATCTTTTCTTTTAATTATTTCGGATTCCTTTCCTTATATTATTGAGTAGTTTGTTACTATCCGTTCTGGACTATGGATTGGATTTCCTATTGGTGGGTTATGGTAGGCACCATCATGACCTAAGAAATTGGGTCGTGATATATTTGAATCGGAGCCTAGGTTTCACCGATGTGTTAGTATAAGAGATAAGTGTTAGTAGAGTCTTACGGATTGGTGCAGAGCCATATGTAACCTATTTTTGTAAGGCTACAGAGACATTTTAGCAAATTCACTTCATGATTGATTATTATGTGTCACATTTCTAAGAACCTTGAACATATTCTTTGACTTTATTCTACACTCAAAAAATGATGCAATTTTAAGGATAGATGTGGACGATACTTCAACACAAGATTGTTGAATTTCAGTACAGGCATAAAAATAAAGAGTTAGAGACGGATATAAAAGATCTTCAGTGGCAACCAAAAAGGATTTGAGCCAGCTTAGGATCTAGTTGAGCTTATGACTACTTTAGTCTTCGAGGTTTGGCATTGGGAATTCGAGATGTATTGTAGATCCTCTCAGCCATGTATTACATTTAAATCATTGAGCCTCCCTAACACCATAGTTAAGTCTATTGGTGTTCGTCAGGGTTCTTTACCAGTTTTGAGTACGAGATTGGATCTCTCATGTAGTACAGGCATTTTACGATGTTATATCCTTCTGAGCCAGACATTGGTGCAAGTATGTGTTAGATGATTAATATTGTCACTCTGTTTTATGTTGGAGCACTGCATAACAGCTGAATTTTCCTTCTTTCAAGATGTTATTTCTGAGAAGACCACAGAGAGTATGTATTGAGACTTATGGAAATATCAGTAAAAGGCATGCCATCAGTATAGTGGTATTGGTATTTTATCCATGAGTGAGGATTCTTCCATTATAGTTCTTCCCCACTGGCAAACTATCAGCTCTATGATACGCCAAAATTACAACTCTCGTTAGAAAGTTTAAGAGGTTGTTGTCAAATATAGAACCCAACTGGGTTGGGTGTCAAATCCCACAGGGAATACTATGATCACTAAGTATTGCGATTATTATTAGACTGTTGGTCGAAGGTTCCAAGATAAGGGGGGTTTGGTTTAAGTGTACAGTAATATTATCAGTGTAACAATGAGATGATATGTGTAATTATATTTGATCACAGAGAATGACAAGTTAGGGTTATGTCCACCTTGCAGCTTCTACTTCTCTATTAACTATGGGTAATACGAATTTTATCCATGCATGCACTTATAGAGAGGCGTATTCTAATTCTAATCCAAGTGTTTTTCAACAATCAAGGATTTATTCACCTTAGTTCTCTCGAACCCAAAGTGTACAACAAATTATACGAACTCTCCAAGACGTTAATCCTGCTAAGGCATTAACGTGTAAAATAGAGGTTGGAAACCCTATTTTCTTGTCACACTCTCTTTTCCAAATAGTAACTTTTCTATCGAACAAGTTATTGCTATAATGGTGCATTCCCAATGTTTGCAACCACGAGAATTCAATCAAAATGAAGAGAGCAATGATATAAGTGGCTTAACACATCATAAATTCAAAAACCCATAACAATAGAGAGTATACTACAAGGTTTTCATAACCCTAACAGATAAGCTTAGCTACTCATGAATAAAACAAAAATCGACATAGAAATATTCATCATACCAAAACTTAGCACGATCTTGGTGATGAAGATGATAAGTGACGTTAAGAGACAAACACGTTTCTCTCCCTCTGTCCTCAAGCTAAGCGTCTCTTGTTTTTCAAAATAATACAGAATGTGAATCATCCCTAAAAATTCAGCAATAAGGCTTTTAATAACATCCTTCTCTAATAAATTGTTACTGCATCCTTAACTATTTAAAAATATTGTGTTTGCCCGGGGAAAAGTTCCCATACATCACATTCAGTCCAAAAGCTGCTTTCCTTTTTATATGAAGCTTTCTTTGCTGTCCATAGACTCATTAAGTTGGAAATTTCATGCATATCATTCAAGAAAATCATATAAATTACCCAACCTTCATCAACCATATGCCCTCACAACAAGAGAGTTACCCATAATCACTCACAATTATGCAATTTCTAACAAAATGGGCACAAGAATCAAGTTGCGCTCACTCTCACAAAGAATTCTCAAATTACAACTGATGACCATATGCTTTCCCTTAGTGTAATACTCCACTAATATCAGAATGCTAAGATTAGGATCAAATAGGTCTTTTACGGGTTGTAATGTAGGCTAAAGGATGGGTAGGAACTATTTTGGCCAGAAATAGTGACTATCTTCCCTAAGCGCTTTAATACACTACATTATGCAATTAAGATCAATCTCAAACAACCAATTTCCACTTCTTCTATTTTCACAGATTTTCTTTTCACCCCAACTTGTTAAGCTTAATTAATAACACTATGGTGGGAGTATGCAACCCTTTCAAAAAATTTTATTTTTTTTTGGCACCCTTTTCACGTTACGCACCCCTATAATAGCCACCCTCAACTTATGCAATTTGCCTTAGTTGAGGTGCACAATGTCCAAGAAGGACCAGGGCCAAAAAAAGGTTCATTGTAACATGTCCAGGATAAAATTTTGAACTTTTTCAACAATTTTAGCTACTCCCAACCACATCAATTGCTCACGCCAATAACCAAACTTTGGGGCATCAATTTCACCTTTTTCCTGTTATTCTCAAACTCTTAACTCACATTGATTTTACATTAAATCTCTTAGGAGCTTTTTGGCTCAAATTACGGTCTATTAAAGAACGGATTAGGCTACAAATGAGGCTAACAAAAGAACAAGGTAAATACTCGATGGGGCTATCTAAGATAATGTACAAAGGTAGGTCAAAAGAAGGTATGAACAATGGCTATCAAACAAATGCCTAAATCATCTCCTAAACTCACAATCTTTATTTCGCTTTGCATACACACCAGGAAAGTTCTAGCATCAGTTACAATAAGGAATATACAACAGTCTTACACACTCATGGCACATGGCCAACTCAATTAGGAGAATTATAGATTCTCGACCGAACAATTACATGAATTCAATTAAAACCATCAATCACAAAAAGAGTCACAACTAGAGCCTAGGTGTTTCAAACGTAATGATCCATCACATATTTAGGTTATAATGTCATATGATCCACAAGATCAGTTACATGTAATTGAAAGACTACTTTTCTCTTAAGACGGTCGTCATCCATCCATCATCGAGAAAAACACCTAATTATGACTAAATAACTAACAAAATGAACAAAATAACTAATCCTATCCACAAGTATACTAAGGAGAAGGTCCTATTTTCTTATGAACCATGTAGCAAAGTAACCAGCCACCCCACACTTAAGCTCTGCACTGTCCCCAGTGTAAATAACAAGATAAAGAACCTGGATAGTAGTACTTCTCATCCACATTAGGAGTCATGCCACCTGCATGGAGATCATCATTGGAGCCATTTTTCCTGTATTCATCCTGTCATCCATGTCATCCACACATAATGAAACTAACTATAATTAATATGAGGGTGGTGAAGTCACCACCCCATACTTAATTTGTTAGTATCAACTAATTTTGTGTTATTATCGGGTACTCAGACTTCACCGACATACACTTTGACATGGTGCACCACGTTAGTCACAATACAATTCAATCACTTTAATTTCCCCATGTCTATTTCAATGAAACACTTTTTTATCAAAATCATACCCTACACTTTCAACCATATCAAGATATACAAAACACCATCACTTTCCCAACATAGCCATGGAAAAAATTTAATTCATAATCCTCAAGTCATCAATTAATAACTACAACATAAATTCAAAACACCTAAGGATTAAGAAAAGAACACTTACCTTGAAGATGAAGGATTGAAGAAAGTGAGTCGATGTTCTTGGGTTTTGAAAGTGGTGAGGAGCTTGTAAGATTAGTAGAGCAAACAGAAGGGTTTTGAGAGAGAAGGGGTTGGGAGGATCTTAGGTGAAAGAAGAATGGAGTGGGATTTAAGAGTAGAGAATATGTTTAAAGGATGAGCCATGGGTCGGGTTGGTCCATTCACAAATGGGTTAGTGGGCAAAAATTATGTTGATAGGCGGCGCCTATAGAATTGCCTAAGCATAAGTAGTCGGCGCCTAACCTATTGTCTATGTTGGCATAGGCGGCACCTAGCCTACCGCCTATGTGAGGAAGTGAGCATAGGCAATGGCATAGGCAGCGCCTAGCCTATTGCCTATGTTGTCATAGGTGGCGCCTAACCTATTGCCTATGTTGTCATAGCGACGCCTATCCTATTGTCTATGTAGGCATAGGTGGTGTCTAGCCTATTGCCTATGTTGGCATAGGCAATTGGAAAAACGGCGCACTCTTGGTCGAAAAGGTCCATACCCTTCCACCACAGACCTCATTGAAAGTTATGAAATAAAGTCGCACCGCGAATCTTTTTGGGCCGAATCTTCATAATTTGTGGTACGAATCTAATGCAAATCATACTTGAGCCTTACACATTTGACCACTCCAACTTACCTGTAATGTTCACATCACTCCTAAACTTACCACCATTGACATGTCTCGGTTCTAAATCAAAATTGGTACTAATATTCTCCTTAGTACTTCGTGCACCTACACTTACTCAAAAACAATAAAAATGATTAGAAAGATGGGTTGCCTCCCATGCAGTGCCTAATTTAACGTTGCGGCACGAATCGATTATCTTGACTACTCAGACTACGTCAAGATAAATTGATGATACCATTTGTACCTCATTTGTTGGATCAACACAATGCTTTATTCTTAGTCCAACCACTTTGAAGTCACTCACATCCTTGCTTGCAAGTTTAACCAAACCAATTATGGTCTCCACAAAAGACATATCCTTAACTGGTACACCTCGCTTATCTTCATAGAATACATCAACTATCGAGAAGACACTCATCTCTTTTTGTTGTTTCATAGACCGACATACTTCAAAGATAACTTCTTTCTCATTGAGCCTAAATTTCAGCTCATTCATCTCCGTGTCAACTAACACCCTTCCAGTTGCTAAGAATGGCCTACCCAAAATTATGGGTACTTCAAAGTCCACTTCACAATCAAGAATTACAAAATCGGCAGGAAATATAAAATCAGTAACTTTTACATGTACATCATGTAGAATCCCAATCGGTCTTTTTACTGATCTATCCGCCATTAGAAACCGCATATTAGTGGGTGTAGGATCTCCCAAACCCAATTTCTTGAAAACCGTCAATGGCATAAGATTGATACTTGCCCCAAGATCACAAAGGGCCTTTTCAAACTTTAGCAATCCAATCGTACATGAAACAATAAATGCTCTCGGATCATCTTTCTTCTGGAAAATAGATCTTGTAGCAATAGCACTACAATGATGAAGATTGTCTACCATTTCATAGCTCACAGTCTTTTTCTTTGTCAACAGGTCTTTCGTAAGCTTAGCATATCCGGGCATCTGTTCCAGTGCTTCAACTAAGGGCACATTCACTATCAACTGCTTCAACATAGCCATGAATTTGCTAAACTTGCCATCATCTTTTTTCTTCTTTAATCATTGTGGAAATGAAGGTGGCGTCCTTGGAATTTCAGTTGGAGCAACTTTTACCTCCTTTCTTATGCCTTGCTCCACATCACTAACATGTTTCAGCTTAGTTGGTTGTTCAACTTCTGCACTTTTCTTTTTCAAACCTCCCAACTCCACAGGCACCACTAGAGATTCATCAACCATCTCCCAATCTATTTCAACCTCATCAGTATAAGAGAAAGCTCCCAAACCTGGACTAGATAACATCTTACCGCTCCTAGTGGTAATGGCCATACATGATCCATCAGTCCTCGAATTTTGAACTGTATCACTTGGTAGAGTCCCATTCTTTCTTTGGTTGAATACTGCGGATAATTGGCTCATTTGCTGCTCCAATTGTTTAATAGAAACTGAGTGCGAATTTATAAGTTGACTTATGGAAGATACGTCACTCTTTATTGTAGTCACCCCAGAATTTGCCGCCTCAACTCCCTTTAATACTTTCTCCATTATGTCCTCCATAGACATTTTGCATGAAATGGTAGCAGTATTATCACGACTTCCAGGAGGTACATACAGTCCACTCCTGTTACTTTTATTCTTCCAATCTCCTTGATGGTTCCAACCTTGGTTTCCTTGTCCACCACCTTGGAAACTCATCTGATTGTTCAAGTAATTGGCTTCTTCCTCAAGATCGGAGTCAGCCCTTCCCTGTGATGCTACAGCTTTAACCTTCTCTGTCTTTCCTGATAATAAATGCTTAGTGAGAAGTTCCATCTGTGTTTTCATATGAGCCATATCCTGGTCATGTCCCTCTTCTCTTCGCCTCTGTTCTGCCGTCATGCCAATAGATATAGTAGAGCTTACTACCTCAGAATCCCTGCTATTCCAAGCTCTACTCTGCTTTTTCATACGATCCAGCATGTCAGATGCCTCAAGAAAAGTAAGGTCCATGAATGACCCACCCGCAGCATTATCTACCACTGGCTTAGTCACTGAGTTCAAATCCCTATATAATATTTCCATCAAGTGTACATTGGTCATCTGATGGTTTGGGCACCGCATAAGCTTCTTCTTGAACCTCTCCCAAGTCTCGTGGAGAGCTTCATTTGGAAACTATCTAAAATTGCTTATCTCATCTCTCAATTGTGCCCTCTTGGATGGCAGAAAAAATCTTTCTAGGAAAGCGTCTTTCAGTTGCCTCCAATTGGTAATAGAGTCAGGAGTTAGCCCGTTTAACCATAGAGTTGCCTCTCCAGATAGAGACAATGGAAATAAGCGCAGCCGGATCGCATTTTGTCCAACCCCTGGATTGTCAAATGATTTACATGTTGAGATAAAATTAATCAGATGCATATTCGGATCGTCGCCTGCAAGTCCACCAAATAACCCTTTGAGTTGCAATAGTTGGATCATGGTGCTAGTGATATTGAACTTGGCTCTGGGTGCCAAGGGCGGAGGAATAATAGCCCCTATGGAACCAGTACCATCCAAGTTGTCATCATCATCATCAAAAGAAACTTGCACAGCTCGGCGTTCGGGTCTCATCCTAGCTTGACGATCTCTGTTGACATTTCTGTTCACTGGTGCAGCCACATCATCTGTACGCCTTGGATTTAATAACTCATCATCACCCAGGTCCTCATAATCAAGCTTTGGTACCCGACCTAGGTTATCAGCATTCTGTTGATTTACTTGTACAGCTGCCAATGCAGCTAATCTAGCCTGCTCCTGTTGAGCAGCTATCCTTTCCGGGTCTCGTTGCGCATCCATTCTGCCAATGAGATATGGTTCAGGATTTATAGGTAATAATGGTTGACCCTATCTCCGTGTATTTGATATGCAATCCACTAAACCTGAACAAAACAAAAACAATAAACAAAAAGTAAAATTTGAGAATCTTTGACCAAAGGGTCTATTAACTATCACAAACTTAGTTGACAACCATATTCCTCGACAACGGCTCCAAAATTTGATACTCCCAAATTACAACTCTTGTTAGAAAGTGTAAGTGGTCGCTGTCAAATATAGAACCCAACTGGGTTGGGTGTCGAATCCCACAGGAAATACTATGATCACTAAGTATTGCGATTATTATTAGACTGTTGGTCGAAAGTTCCAAGATATGGGGGTTTGGTTTAAGTGCACAGTAATATTATCAGTGTAACAATGAGATGATATGTGTAATTATATTTGATCACAGAGAATGACAAGTTAGGGTTATGTCCACCTTGTAGCTTCTACTTCTCTATTAACTATGGGTAATACGGATTTTATACATGCATGCACTTATAGAGAGGCGTATTCTAATTCTAATCCAAGTGTTTTTCAACCATCAAGGATTTATTCACCTTAGTTCTCTCGAACCCAAAGTGTACAACAAATTATATGAACTCTCCAAGACGTTAAACCTGCTAAGGCATTAACGTGTAAAATAGAGGTTGGAAACCCTATTTTCTTGTCACACTCTCTTTTCCAAACAGTAACTTTTCTATCGAACAAGTTATTGCTATAATGGTGCATTCCCAATGTTTGCAACCACGAGAATTCAATCAAAATGAAGAGAGCAATGATATAAGTGGCTTAACACATCGTAAATTCAAAAACCCATAACAATAGAGAGTATACTACAAGGTTTTCATAACCCTAACAGATAAGCTTAGCTACTCATGAATAAAACAAAAATCGACATAGAAATATTCATCATACCAAAACTTAGCACGATCTTGGTGATGAAGATGATAAGTGACGTTAAGAGAGAAACACGCTTCTCTCCCTCTGTCCTCAAGCTAAGCGTCTCTTGTTTTTCAAAATAATACAAAATGTGAATCATCCCTAAAAATTCAGCAATAAGTCTTTTAATAACATCCTTCTCTAATAAATTGCTACTGCATCCTTAACTATTTAAAAATATTGTGTTTGCCCGGGAAAAAGTTCTCATACATCACATTCAGTCCAAAAGTTGCTTTCCTTTTTATGTGAAGCTTTCTTTGCTATCCACAGGTCCCCAAAGTGCTGTAATCTTCCTCATTAGTACCTAAAAAGCATGCTAATCACATAGGTCAGCTCACTTAACTAAAAATAGACTAAAAGTGCAAGAATTATGTATTTTATCCTCAAAACTTAGCTAAAACATGGGTAAGTTATGGTTCTTAGACGTATAAATACGCCCAATATCACTCTACGCAGAAAGTATTCTATATTATGAGTAGTTCTAAGATTGGTAATGATGATCGTAGTGGGAAAAGTCCCCATCAGACTAGTAGAGTGTGGTATAGTTCTTTGGGCCATTACTACCATTCTTGATTATGAGGGGCATCATATCAATGAATTTTAGGATCTTTGTTTGGTTGTGTTGTGATGAGACACTGGTTAAGAGAATATCCCAGGTTTGAGATAGATTATTAGCTAAAGTTAGCACGTATCCCTCAATAGCCTAGAGTTTCGAGAAAGGATGTGATGTCTGAATTATGGATATAATTTTACAAATTTCTATAAGCATTAGGCAGTCAGTCATTTGGGCTTAGTTTGTGTTCTCCCCTTATTGATGCTTCAGGAGTTACTACGACTATAGAGTGACCGACTACTAGTCTATATAGTGTCCCCGACATAGGATTTCTGGTCATTCAGTTCATTCATATCAGCCTTGTGATATTATGGCATATTCAATTAGAGATAGTGTGTGTGTAATCTCATTTGATAATTCCATCAGTCAGTCCAATTTTGAAATATCCATATTTATTTTCCCTATTCCTGTCAGGCATGGGAATGCGTATGTCACTATGATTGGTGTCCTTTTATTTCCCATCTTTATCTCTTATTTTGTGTATTTGTTTTTCATACCCATTGATGATTATATACCATGATCAATTTATATTGGTCATTATTTTCCTTATTATTGAATTCATGATTATGTTACTACTCCATAGTTTATTTAATTTAGTAGTAGATGAAATAGATCTATATTAATCATTTCCCTTATGGGTGTATTGTTTGGGTTCGAATCCCCTTCATCTTTGCATATTAGCCTTATTGTGGACCTTGAGTGGTACATGATATTAATGTTCATTTTTGTACCGCCTGTTTAGTATGTTGTTATTGATATTGTTATTTTTATTGCTCCCACTACATGAGGTTATTAATATTACTTCATATTATTACTTTATGTTGTTACTTGAAAAAGTTAATCTTTGTTGGGTAGCTGCATAGAGTAGTGTTATCTAATTAGACTTTCCTTTTCTTGTGATATTATTCGATCGCATGAGTAGATATAACTCAGTTTGATGATTTCTTTCTACTAGCACAATGAGGTGAGGGTGACTGTGTTCCCACTTTGTTAGATGTATTAGATTGATTCGAGGATGTATTATAGTATCAAAGGTTAGTTGACCTTCCATAGTTCTGTACGGTTTTTTTGAGTTGGCAATTTAGTTATATTGCCCGTTATTAAGTTCAAGATTCTTAGACTTTTCTCCTAGGTTGCAAAGGCTTTTGTTTTGGCTATTATTTTCTAGTATAACCCATTTGTCACATGGACCAACTTGAGGTATGTTTTTTATTTGTGGCTAGACCTTTATTTTGAGTTTGGTATTTTTCTTCTTTGATGATATAATTATAAGTTAGATTTGGGAAATCCCAATTTCAAAGATGTTCGGTCTATTGAGGCTTAGTGGAGTGTTTCTCCTTGGTGATATATGCCTAAGGAAATTTCTTTTTGAGTCAGAGTATTAGATTTGTTAGTTTTTGGCTTAAGTTGCATTTTCTCGAGTTGCTAGATTTTTTTCCATTACTGGTGCGATTTTCAGCCTTGGGTAGTATTTAAGTATGTTTGGATAGTTCATACCCTCCAGCGAATATAGAGTAGGTTAATTGTACTTTCAACTAATGATTTATCCTTTTGCATAATTTCTATTTTGCGGTTGTATTTCGTGCCCTCCAACTGATATAGTCTTGGTTTCTTGTGTTATTAGTTAGTGTTTATCCCTATGGTGATTTTACTCTTCAGATATGTCTCAACTGTGGCTTTGTTTGATTTATCTCGGATGTGTCAGATTTGGATACTAGAGTCGATTAGAGAAAGATTACATTGATATAGCCTTATTAGTTTAGTTTTGGTTTTGACTCCTTGGAATGGTTATTTAGAAGTTTGAGAGATTTGGAGCATTATTGCTACCAATTTTTAGTTTTGGTTTAGATATTTGAGACTAAGAGATTTAACCTTGTTATTGGGATTTCAGCCTGATGTTGTAAAGTTTCCATGCAAGTTTTGTTTTAGACTTATGTTTGTTAATATTTCATTTATAGGCCGGTTGATTCTACTCCATCATTGCCCATTCGGTCTTCTTGATGTCAATTGGATTATAGTTGATAAGTGTACGAATGATAACCCATGGGCTCCATATTGGTTATTTCAGTTTTGACATCGAGTTTTAGTTTTCATTGTAATTTTTTGATGATTTACTTAGCAGGAGTAATATACTCATGTTTGTTTCAATATGGCTTCATTCTAGATGTATAGGTCATCCTGGAGTGGAATATTTAATAATGAGTAGTTATACCTTGGATATCGATATTTTAGTTTATTTTTATCTTGACTGGTTACGGTATTTGCATTGATTGAAATCCTCAATTATCTACATTTGTGTGCCTAGACAACGCCTTATGATCTTATTCTCATAATTTCCTTATGTGCTTTCAGCAGATCAACTTGAGTTCTTTGAGTTCTTTGTGATGAAACTGTGTGGATGTGACTCCAGTAATTTTCCACCTGGTTTGGAGTGTATAGCAGTAGCAAAATATAATAGAAAGGGTATGTGTTGATTTAAATATGGTAATATGACTCATGTCTTGGTTTGCTTTTGTTTTGGATAAGTCTTGGAATGATTTTTCATTATAATTAAATGGTAACAGTGTGATGTGGGTAAGTTTGTGTCCATCATACTTTTAAGTTTAATTGGAGGCCAGTTAATGGTCGAAGATTAGATTTGGCTATTTGGAAGCAAGTTAAAAGATGTTGATTGAAACAGGATATCTGTGGCAAAATCCTTTGAAAGTGTTATCTCTTCGTGGAGGTTATCTGGGATGTCCTTCTCGAAACATGGAAGCCCAGTACCTCATCCTTTTGAGCTTTTGAGATTGTTTCAATCTGTTGACTTTCGAGAACGAAAGTCCTTTTAGTAGTGGTTATTATAATGACCCTTTCAGTCATTTTTCATATTTTCGCTTATGTTTACTGTTTGACCTTCTTCATAGCTTCCCTAAGTCATTTATGACTTGCTGGGACCAAATGTTTGATTACCGGGCAATTTATTTGCTTTTTTTAGCCAATTTCCTATTTTGAAGTCTTCAATAGTTCCAAATAGCCACCAGGCAAAAACTTCATAGATCTGATGTCGAATTCAAATTATGAATGTGCCAGAAGATCCGAAATATCATTTTAAGGGTAGGTAGACCTTTGATTTGGTTCCCAATGCATCCGATCTTGTTTTGACCTTTTTCTTAGAAAGTCAGAAAATTAGAAATTATTATGGGTCCCACATTTTGTCAAAACAACCTCATATGGAAAATCCAACTTTTCCATCACATCTAGGATGTCGATTTTAGGCTAGGGGGAACCTTGGTTCTTTTCCCAAGTCTCCTAAAATTATTTTAGGCTATTGATCGTATTTTATGAAAAAAAATCAATAGGTGTGGGCCCCACTTTTTGTATAAACGATCTTGGATGAAAGTTTTGATGATTCTAATGGATTTGAAATGTTGTTTGGATTCTTAATGATTTTCGAGGGATCAAGATTTTGATTTTGTTGTATGATGCTCAGGAGAGAAACCGCGATCACAGTAAATTGTATGGCGATCGAGACAGAGAGATAGTAACCCCTAGGACCACGATATCGGTATCTCCATACCTAGTATGGTTATATAAGGACCCTTTAGGCCACGTTTTGGCCATTTTGACCCATCTTTGAGACCTAGAACCCCTAAATGAGTTTAATAACTCAAAACTAATAATTATGGGTGACTTAGGAGCATGCTAAATATCTATTATCATGGTTTTCACTCAGATTATGGTAAGATTTCATCACTTTATTTATGAATTTCTTGGTTTTTAACCCAAAATATAAAATTTACCTAGGGCTTGATTTTAGAATAAAATTAGCTACGCTATCACCCATTTCTTGAGGGTTATGGTTCCTTGATGATGTATGATCTTTATATCAAGTTAGGTTAACCTCGAAAATACATTTTTCATATGTGGAACCCACTTGAGGCTTTTGGTGTCATTTTTGGACCCAAAGCACAATAGGGTAATATGGATATTGTTAGACTCATATTGATGAGTAGATTACTATATTGATTGATTCTTGTCATTTTGGTCTTGTAAAATAAAGATGAGCTTAAGGTAAATGTTGGGAGGTTTTGTCTGTAGCTTTGAGGTAGGCTTCTGTCTACTCTTCTCTGTAGATGATGTGTGATTTATATTTCGTGTGAATATGAATATTAGGATTGATTATGCATAGAATGACTTAGTACTTAATGTGAATATTTCGAGGATGTTTTTTACCTATAATTTGAAATGTTGAATACCCCTGTTAGAATCCTATTGCCTTATCCCTAGTTTGAGTTAAATTATAGTGTGGTTATAATATAATGCTATGTTTGGGATGTTGTTATAGAATTTGAAGTATGATTTGTATATTTAAGAGCCCTTGTTCTAGACGAAGTTCCTATATTAAGATTGGTTATGGCTTACTTGATATGTAGAAGTTTAACTAGATACCTTAGCCTAGTTTTGGCAGTAGTTTGCCTAAATATTGAAATTAAGGATTAGAAGTGGGATTGTTCGGCTCACTTAGACAAAGACTTATTTTATCCTTGTTGACTTAGTTGGGAATGTTAGGCATAGTTGAAACTAGTAGTATAATGTTACTTCATGAATTGGTAAATTTAATGATGTTCCCCGGATTGTGACTTATGAGTAATGGTTATGTTATTCATCATAGAAATGATAATGGGACCTTAGAGATATTATTCCTTCTTAGGCATTATATTCATCCTTTAGAGATTAGTTTCCTCTTAATTATGATTATTTGCTCGTAGAGATGATTTTCCTCTTAGTTTTGATCTTTGGGCCTTATAGATGATTTTTCTCTTAGTTATAATTATTTGGTCTATAGAGATAATTTTCCTCAGAGTTATGATTATTGTAATACCCCAAAAAATCCAAACCACTATTAGAGCCATGTATCAAGATCATGCATAGTACATCATGGTTCTTTTATAGTTTTATGAGTAGGTTAGATGTATATTAAGGCTTCAAATAACTCCCAGCTATCAGACGAATCAAAACATCCTTACCAATTGAATTCTTGAGAAGGATATTGGTATAGTCAACTTCAAACGATCATATCTCTCATTATACTTGGAATTTTTGAGTTCATGACCTATCAACAGATAGATATTTAAATTATCTTTCCAACGATACCAATTTTTCCTAAATCCGATATTGGGTCAAAGAGTTATTCCTATTTTACTCCAGCATGTCAGGCTAGAAACAGTGTGACGACATTCGTGGTAGCTTACCACATTTGTGATGCCCTATCACGAAGGTCGTCAGCCTTAGGCAGAAACTAGATCCTAAGTGACGATATTTGTGGTAGATTACCACACTTGGGATGCCCTATCACGAAGGTCGTCATCCTTAGGCAGAAACCAACTCCTAAGTGACGACATTCGTGGTAGCTTACCGCACTTGTGATGCCCTATCACAAAGGTCGTCATCCTTAGGCAAAAACCAGATCCTAAGTGATGGCATTAGTGGTAGCTTACCACACTTGTGATGCCCTATCACGAAGGTCGTCATCCTTAGGCAGAAACCAGCTCCTAAGTGACGACATTCGTGATAGCTTACCACATTTGTGATGCCCTATCACGAAGGTCGTCAGCCTTAGGCAGAAACCAGCTCCTAAGTGACGACATTCGTGGTAGCTTACCACACTTGTGACGCTCTATCACGAAGGTCGTCAGCCTTAGCCAGAAACCAGCTCCTAAGTGATGACATTCATGATAGCTTATCACATTTGTGACGCCCTATCACGAAGGTCGTTAGCTATGATTTTTCAGCAACTAGGAATTTATTTCATAAGGGTATTTTGGTCATTTTCTTCACCTTCCACGACTTATAACCCTAAAGAGGCATAATTTTTCCCATTTTTTTATTCAGTTAAGCATCTCAGAAACCCTCTCTTACGCTCTTAACCACAAGATTAGGGTTTACATCAAACGCATCTCTCAAAAGCAAGATTCAAGCCTTTTTCCAAGATAATTGAGAATTAAGTTTCCCAAATCCAAGAACTCTCCAGCAAATCATCAATGTTTCCTTTATAAGGTATGTCTAGTGTTCATCTATGGATCCAATCCGTTCATAGAGCTCAAGAATCATGTTTTAAATATTATTTTGTAAACTTTTTGTGGTGATATGAGTATGTACATATTGACAATTGTTGTTTAAGTTTCAATGTGATGTCTAAAGGTGTTTTCATGGAATATATATGTTTGTTAATTGAAAACCATGAACATTAGGTGGTTTAATATGGTGCAAGTATGAAACCCACCTATGCCTTAAAGAATGCATGCAAGGTGTTTGACAAAATGCTTAGGATGCTAGAAATTCAGGTTTGTATGGTTCTATGATGTCTAAATTACAAGTCCATGTAAGCTATATACTTCAATATGAATTCCATACTTTTCATGTGTTGCTATTGTGGTGGTATGAAACATGTAAGATAATGGAGATATAAAATATGTACACGAAATATATCCATGCATTCCCTACAATGTTTAAGATGTTCAATAACTATATGAAATAAGATATCCCCTACTTATGATATTGTGAATTGTGGACTCTAATCTTGTGATCAAGTCATGTCATGTGTGTCAGTTTCCTTCTATCGAGTCCTGGGGGTATTCGTACATGAAAAACATAGTTGTGTGCCTAGATCCATGTCATGTTGTCACGATAATCTCAGTCAAGCTATAATCTATAGAACTCACTCAGTCACGCGACTCAGGAAACCTCAGAAATCTCATGATCTCAGTTAACTCTCAGATAATAGTACTACTCCGTCAGTCAACAGAAGTCAGATGATCTATCCATGTACAGTCAGTTGAATCATGTTTAGTCTCTTAATATGGGAGTAGAAGTTAGCACCGAGTGAACCCAAGGATGGGAACTCACCTACCAATTTAGGGTGTCATTCTTAGCAGTCGCCCTTGTGTTCTAGAACTACGTAGCCAGCGTAGGTTGATACATATTCACCTATCAGATTAGGGTTGATGAAGTGTCTTAACCTGTCAGTTTAGGGTTCCCATCGTTATCCTTTCAAATACCTACCAGCTAAGGGTCACCCAAGCTGTCCTTACTAGTGGCGCGGTATTGACACCCCTCCAGTCGGGGCAGAGATCGGACCCCAACTTAGTTATATGTGTTATTAGGGCATGTCGGTTAAACAACTACCTCCCACAGTTTCATAATTAGTCTCAGTAAAAGAACTCAGATAGGTCTTCAGATTTTAGTATATCAGGACTGTCAGATACAGTCAGAATCAGTTATAGTACAAAACTCAGATAGTTCCATCAGATTTAGGATTGTTAGATACAGTCTCCCATGTTATTAGAATTTTAGTATCAGTCATGTTAGACATCAGTAAACCATGTATTAGCGTACAGGACTAGCTATCATGCATACACGATTTCAGTTACTATGTATGCATGTTTGTACTCTTACGTTCATGTCAGTCAGGCAGTTAGCATTGTTCATGCATGCAAACCCTATTTATATTTAGCCTACCTCACTCGTATACTCAGTACATTCCCTCGTACTGACGTATTTGCACTATGGTGCTTTCTTTTCTTGTTACACCATAGGTTCAGAGACACGAGCTCCAGATCAGCAGTAGCAGTAGCATTTCCAATCGCAGAGATTCAGTAAGTCCTCTTCATTCGAGGACAATATGATTTGATTTATTCATTATTATTTTAGCCAGTTATCAGTTTACGGAGTTAGTTGGAGACATGTTCCTTCAACTCCTTATTCAGACAACACTTTGAGGCTTTCAGATTCAGTAGTCAGACTTATGTGCAGATTTGATTCAATTTTCAGTTGTTTTGGGTATCTTTCACCAATATGGATGTTATGTTTTGACATATTCTTTATTCAGTTGAACCTTATGACCTACATGTTCATGTTTTTTGTATTATTACGTTATATATTGTAGTGTACAGGTACAAATATTAGTCATGGGTTAGCTTGTGATCCTTTGGGGTCATAAGCACCATGTAGCATTCCGGTTCAGAAAAATCGGGGTGTTAAAAACTTGGTATCAGAGCCTAAGGTTCAATAGAGTCCTAGGAAGTCTGAAAGCCGCATCTAGTAGAGTCTTGTACATGGGTGTGTTGCGCGCCACATTTATGTACAGGAGGTTAAGAGATATTTTAGGAAAAGTTTGCTTTCTTCAGTATTCATGCCGTGCTAGTAAACATAATTTCAAGTCAGTCTCTCAGTCTAATGCACTCTTCTCTTATTTCAGAAATATGCCTCCAAAGAGAAGAAATCAGCCAGCTCCTCATCCCGAAAATCCTTTTGGCGAAAATGTTTCTCATGCAGAGTTTAAGACCGTATTTACCGTTTTTTCTCAGTCTGTAGCTGCCCAGAATGAACGACCAGCAGTCGTTTTAGCCAACCCAGTTGCCAATTCAGCAGCAGCTAGGATTCGAGACTTCACCCGAATGAACCCTCCATCCTTCTTTGGGTCTAAGCCAGACGAGGATCCTCAAGAATTTTTTGACCAAGTCCAGAAGGTCATTGATATCATGGGATTCACTTGTTCTAAGTGTGCCAAGTTAGCCGTATACCAATTACAGGATGTCACTCATACTTGGTACAAGCAGTGGTTAGCAGAAAAGTTAGAGGATGCAGGTCGTGTTGAGTAGGAAGAATTTGTCACGGCTTTCTTAGACAGATTCTTTCCCCAAGAGTTGAGAGAGGCCAAAGTTATTGATTTCATCAATCTTAGGCAGGGAAATATGACAGTTAGAGAGTATTCTCTTAGATTTTCTCAGCTAGCCAGATATGCCCCTTATGTGGTTGCAAACAATAGGGCTAAGATGAGTAAGTTCGTGTCAGGGGTGAATGGTAGCATGGTAAATAAGAGTAGGTCTGTGATGCTGAACAGTGATAGAAATTTAGCCAGGCTCATGACCCACACTCAATAGATAGAGGAGCATAAGGTTAAGACTAGGGAGCGGCAGAATAAGAGAGCAAGAACAGGCAATTTTATTTTTTCTCAACCCAAATCAGAGGGAGGAAATTCTTTGTAGTTTCATCCTAAGATAGCAGTTCCATCCCCTTTCTCCGCTAGTGCCCCAGTGCTGAAGTTCAGGGACGGCAATAGAGATAGACACTATGCTCTAAATCTCAGGGTAGTGTTAGCAGTGCCTGAACAAACCCCTTTTGTCAGACTTATGGTAAGAACCACAAGGGTATTTGCAGAGTCGGTAGTGATGTGTATGTTGATTGTGGTAAGCCAGGCCACAGAATTAGGGAGTGTCCTCAGCTAGGCCCTCAGGGTCAGCAGAATCATTCCACAGCTCAGTACGATTACCCGAACTAGTAGGGTCCTACTCTCAGTGCTACTAGTGGGAAACGTCCAAATAGACTCTATGCTCTTCATACCTGAAAGGATCAGGAAAATTCTCCTGATGTCGTTACTGGTACGTTACAGATTTTCCATGTTTATGTTTATGCTTTGCTAGACCCAGGTGCATCCTTGTCTTTTATCACTCCATACATAGCAGGCAATTTCAGAATCAGCCCCAAAATTTTAGCAAAGCCCTTTTTAGTCTCTACCCCAGTGGGTAAAACCATCATAGCTCGGTGGGTATATAGGAACTTCCCGATTATGATATTTTAGAAATCCACATGAGCAGATTTATTCGAGTTAGAGATGACTGATTTTGATGTCATTCTCGGCATGGATTGGCTTCATTCCTTCTATGCCATAGTCGATTGCAAAAATAGGATAGTTCAGTTTCAGTTCCCGAATGAGCCCGTCCTAGAGTGAAAGGGTAGCACTTCGTCTTTCAGGGGTCATCTTGTTTCCTGCCTTCGGGCAAGGAAAAAAATTTCTAAGGGGTGTGTGTATCATCTCGTGCATATTTAGGATTCCAGTTCTGAATCTCCCAGTCTCGAATCAGTCCCAGTAGTTAATGAATATTTAGATGTCTTTCCCAAAGATCTTCCAGGCATTCCTCCTGAAAGGGAAATAGACTTTGGCATAGACCTTCTCCCTGATACTCAGTCTATTTTTATTCCTCCATACAGAATGGCACCATCAGAACTCAAGGAACTAAAAGATCAGTTGAAGGATCTCTTAGATAAGGGATTCATCAGGACCAGTGTATCCCCATGAGGTACGCCAGTCTTATTCGTGCGCAAGAAAGACGGTTCTCTCAGAATGTGTATTGATTACCGTCAGCTCAACAAAGTCACAGTCAAGAACAGGTATCCGCTTCCTAGTATAGATGAATTGTTTGACCAACTTCAGGGTGCCAGTTATTTCTCCAAGATAGACCTCAGATCAGGCTATCATCAGCTCAGAGTTAGAGAATGTGACATTTCGAAGACAGTTTTTCGTACTCGGTATGGTCACTTTGAATTTCTAGTCATGTTCTTTGGTCTTACTAATTCCCCTGCAGCTTTCATGGACTTGATGAACCAGGTGTTCAATCAGTACTTGGACACATTTATCATAGTCTTCATAGATAATATTCTGGTCTATTGTCACATAATACGTGATCATTCAGACCATCTCATAATTGTTCTTCAGACTCTCAGGGATCACCAGTTGTTTTTCAAGTTCAGTAAGTGTGAATTTTGGCTAATATCAATAGCATTCCTTGGCCACATTGTTTCCGGTGATGGCATTAGAGTAGATCCTCAGAAAACCAAAGCGGTAAGAAACTGGCCTCACCTTGTCTCTCCATCTGATATCAGGAGTTTCTTGGGTTTGGTTGGCTATTACTGATGTTTTGTCAAGGGATATTCTTCTATTGCATATCCTATGTATAGATTGACTTAGAAGAAGGTCAAGTTTCAGTGATCAGAACCTTGCAAGAAGAGTTTTCAGGAGTTAAGGACTCGACTCACCTCTGCTCCAGTTTTAGCACTTCCTGATGGTTCTGATGATTCGTAGTATATTGTTATGCATCTAAAGTTGGTTTAGGTTGTGTCCTCATGAAGCATGGTAGAGTCATAGCATACGCCTACAGACATTTGAAGCCCCATGAGAATAATTATCCTACTCATGACCTTGAGTTAGCAACAGTTGTCTTTGCCTTAAAGATTTGGGGGCATTATCTATACGGTGTTCATGTAGACGTCTTCACAGATCATAAGAGCCTTCAGTATGTATTTTCCCAAAAAGATCTCAATCTTAGTTAGATAAGATAGTTAGAGCTCTTGAATAATTATGACATGAGTGTCATTTATCATTCTGGCAAGGCCAATATAGTGGCTGACACACTCAGTAGACTATCCATGGGTAGTGTTTCCCATGTTGAGGATAGTAAGAAGAAATTAGCTCAGGAAATTCATTAGCTTTCCATACTAGGCGTTCGCTTATTCGACTCTTCATAGGGTGGTGTATGTATTCAGAGTAGTTCAGAGTCATCTCTAGTTTCCGAGATAAAAGAGAAGCAAGACAGGGATCCTAGCCTTGTCAAGATAGAAGAGTCAGTTCAGAGTCATGAAGTAGAGGTTTTCTCTCTATGGGGAGATGGTGTTCTTCATTGTTTGGGTTGTCTGTGTGTTCCCGGTGTAGATGACTTGAGGCAGATAATTCTTGCAGAAGTGCATGTTGCGCGATACTCTATTCATCCAGGGGCCACTAAGATGTACCGCGACTTGTGGGAGATCTATTTATGGAGTGGGATGAAGAAGGACATTGTAGAGTTTGTATCTAAGTGCTCTACATGTCAGCAGGTTAAAATAGGGCATCAGAAACCTAGTGGTTCCATGCAAGAGTTCACTATTCTTACTTGGAAGTGGGAAGAAGTGAACATGGACTTCGTGACGGGTTTGCCTAGAACATATCATTAGCATGATTCAGGTTGGGTCATTGTAGATAGAATGACCAAGTCATCTCATTTCCTTCCAGTTCATACCTCTTACTCAGCCGAGGATTATGCCAAACTATATATCAGGGAGTTGGTCAGATTACACGATGTTCCACTATATATCATCTCAGACAGAGATACCCAGTTCACCTCTCACTTCTGGAAATCATTCTAAAAGGGTCTTGGTACCCAAGTTCATCTTAGTACATCGTTTCATCCTCAGATAGATGGTCAAGCAGAAAGGACCATTCAGACTCTAGAAGATATACTAAGGGTGTGTGCAATAGATTTGAAGGGATGCTAGGATGACCACTTGCCTTTGATTGAGTTTGCACACAACAACAGCTATCACTCTAGTATTCAGATGGCTCCAGTCGAAGCTCTCTATGGTAGGAGATGTAGGTCTCTGATCGATTGGTTTGAATTTAGTGAGACCACAGTCATAGGTCCTGACTTAGTATTCGATGCCTTAGAGAAAGTTCAGTTGATCAGAGAAAGACTCCGGGCTGCTCAGAGCCGACAGAAGTCTTATGCGGATGTTCATAGAAAGGATCTCGAATCCGAGGTCGATGACTATGTCTATCTCAAGATCTCTCCCATGAAGGGAGTGAAAAGATTCAGCAAGAAGGGAAAGATCAGTCCCCGATATATCGGTCCCTTCAGGATTCTTAGTCGCTTCGGCAAGGTAGCCTATGATCTCGAATTGCCTTCAGATCTAGCCTCAGTTCATCCAATCTTCCATGTCTCTTTGCTCAAGAAGTGCATAGGTGACCCAGCAGTTGTAGTCCCTATTCAGAGTGTTGAAATTCAGAATATCCTCTCTTATGAAGAGATTCCAGTCGAAATCCTCGACCATCAAACTCGTAGGCTGAGGAACAAAGAAGTCCCTCTAGTCAAGGTTCTTTGGCGGAATCAGTCCATGGAAGGAGCTACTTAGGAAGCAGAAGCAGAATGCGAACCAAGTACCCTCATCTTTTCTTTGATAATTCAGACTTAGCATGAGGTAACCATTTTCCTTAAGCTTATTCAGTTACATGTTCAAAATTCCAGTATAAAATTGGTATCAAGTAGCAATGCATATCTTATCATGCATTCATGAGTTCAGTTTATCAGTCATGCATCAAATATGCAAGTTCAGTTGGGATATATTCAGTTTAGAATTTGATTCAGTCCTAAAATCATGTGCCAGTTGAGCATGATCAGTGTATGCATCGTTTTATCTTTTCTCCCCTCTCAAGCAGTGACCATTCGAGGATGAATGTTTACAAGAGGGAGATATTGTAATACCCCGAAAAATCCAAACCAATATTAGAGCCATGTACCAAGCTCATTCATAGTACATCATGGTTATTTTATAGTTTTACGAGTAGGTTATATGTATATTAAGGCTTCAAATAACTCCCAGCTATCAGACGAATCAAACATTGCTTACCGATTGAATTCTATAGAAGGATATTGGTATAGTCAACTTCAAACAAGCATATCTCTTATTATAATTTGAATTTTGCATATAAATAACTATAAACAGATATATATTTGAATTATCTTTCCAACGATACCAATATAGCCTAAATCAAGTATCGGAGCAAAGAGTTATTCCTATTTTACTCCAGCATGTCAGGCTGGAAACGGTGTGACGACATTCATGGTAGCTTACCACATTTGTGACGCCCTATCATGAAGGTCGTCAGCCTTAGGAAGAAACCAACTCCTAAGTGAAAAAATTCGTGGTAGATTACCACACTTGTGATGTCCTATAATGAAGGTCATCAGCCTTAGGAAGAAACAAGCTCCTAAGTGACGACATTCATGGTAGCTTACCACACTTATGACGCCCTATCACGAAGGTCGTCAGCCTTAGGAAAAAACCAGCTCCTAAGTGACGAAATTCGTGGTAGCTTACCACACTTCTGATTCCCTATCATGAAGGTCATCATCCTTAGGTAGAAACCAGCTCCTAAGTGACGACATTCGTCACAGCTTACCACATTTGTGACGCCCTATCACGCAGGTCATCAGCCTTAGGCAGAAACCAGCTTCTAAGTGACGACATTCGTGGTAGCTTACCACACTTTTGATTCCCTATCACTAAGGTCGTCATCCATAGTCACAAACCATATCCTAAGTGACGACATTCGTAATAGCTTAGCACATTTGTGACGCCCTATCACGAAGATCGTCAGCTATGATTTTTCAGAAACTGGGAATTTATTTCATAATGGTATTTTGGTCATTTCCTTCACCTTCCACGACTTATAACTCTAAAGAGGCATAATATTTCCCTTTTTTTTTCTTCACTTAAGCATCTCAAAAACCCTCTCTTACGCTCTCAACCACAAGATTAAGGTTTCCATCAAACTCATATCTCAAAAGCAAGATTCTAGCCTTTTTCCAAGATAATTGAGAATCAAGTTTCCCAAATCCAAGAACTCTCCAGCAAATCATCAAGGTTTCCTTTCTAAGGTATGCATAGTGTTCATCTATTGATCTAATCCGTTCATAGAGCTCAAGAAACATGTTTTAAATAATATTTTGTAAACTTTTTGTGGTGATATAAGTATGTACATGTTAACGATTATTGTTTAAGTTTAAATGTGATGTCTAAAGGTGTTATCATGGAATATATATGTTTGTTAATTAAAAACCATGAACTTTAGGTGGTTTAATATAGTGCAAGTATGAAACCCACCTATGCCTTAAAGCATGCATGAAAGGTGTTTGATGCAGTGCTTAGGATGCTAGAAATTCAGGTTTGTATGGTTCTATGATGTTTAAATGACAATTCCATGTTAGATATATACTTCAATATGAATTCCATGCTTTTTATATGTTGCTATTGTGGTGGTATGAAGCATGTAAGATAATGGAGATATACAATATGTACACAAAATATATCCAAGCATTCCCTATAATGTTTACGATGTTGAATAACTATATGAAATATGATATCCCCTACTTATGATATTATGAATTGTTGACTCAAATATTGTGATCAAGTCATGTCATGTGTGTCAGTTTCCTTCTATCGAGTCCTGGGGGTATTCGTACCGATAAAACATAGTTTTGTACCTAGAGCCATGTCATGTTGTCATGATAATCTCAGTCAAGCTATAATCTATAGAACTCAGTCAGTCACGTGACTCAGGAAACCTCAAAAATCTTATGATCTCAGTTAACTCTCAGATAATAGTACTACTCCGTCAGTCAATGAAAGTCAGTTAATTTGTCCTTGTATATCCAGTTGAATCATGTTTAGTCTCTTCAGATGGGATTAGAAGTTAGCACCAAGTGAACCCAAGGATCGTAACTTACTTACTAGTTTAGGGTGTCATTCTTAGCAGTCATCCTTGTGTTCCATAAAAATGTTGACAGCGTAGGTTGAGACATCTTATCTTATCATATTAGGGTTGATGAGGTGGCTTAACCTGTCAGTTTAGGGTTCCCACCATTCTCCTTTCGAATACCTTCCAGCTAAGGGTCACCCACAACTGTCCTTACCAGTGGTGCGGTATTGACACCCCTACAATAGGGGCAGAGATTGGACCCCAACATAGCTATATACATTATTAGGGAATGTCAGTTAAACAACTACCTCCCACAGTTTAAGAATCAGTCTCAGTAAAAGATACATAATATATATCTATGAAAGATGATTATAGATATGCTACTACTTGTAAATATGGTTATCGACATGGGTTTCAGATATGTATGTAGGCCTAAGGCCATGATTATAAGGTTGTGATTATTCTTATAATATAATTGGGCCAAGAGACGTGTATATTATCTAATGGATATTCAGATATAATTCTACTTGTAAAGGATATGGTTGTAGTTTATGAATATACAGATATATGTTTATAAACATATCTATCCAGTATGTGATGGAGAAAGAAGCGGTATATTGCTTACGAATTTATTAATTTGGATATTGGTGATGTCATTCATAGATACGGTACATTCATTATTATTATATCATTAGTTTATGTGATTCTAGCTTAAATATGATCTTATGACTTTTCTTCTTAAATAAGGTTTAAGCTATGTGGTAACTAGTTGTTTATTAAGTGACTATAGTAATTGATGGATAGAAATCTAATGTATGATTAATGAACCTTGATTAGTTGAAATATGGTAGCTAGCGATTATTTATGATGCATAACTAATGATAAAGTAGTGTTTAGCGTAGGTAAAAATTATTTTCTATTGATGACTAAGCTTCTAACATCGATTAGTTGTTAAACGAGGATTTATATATTAATGATGCTAAATTATAGATGTTAGTTTATTGATAAATAAGTGTCTAAATAATGTTTAGAGGACGTTTGATAGATGGTAACTAGTTAGATTACGATGGTTAGAAATGAACTTCGGTTAATTAGCCATTATGGTCTATTGGTGAGTCTTTACTAGGTGTAGACATTGCCAATTTAGGGAATAATCATTATGTGAAGAAATGGTTAGGCTAATGAGGTAATATACAAGATTCTACCCCTTTCTCCACTTTTATGATTATTCAGTCCCAAAGGTCACTTCGGGCAACAGGCTAACAGATTTACCCTCTTTTTAGCCATGCCTTGAGTCTATTCACATATTATATATCTATGTATATGTATTGATAACTATGATGATGTATTTATACCCGGAAACACTGTAGGATGTTTTTAGGATGATATTGATACCCGGCAAGGTCGGAGGATACTCTGATGATTTATTGATAACGGGCAAGGCTGGAGGATATTGTGTTGATGTTTTTGATACCCAACAAGGCCGGAGGTTGATTACAATGATGATGATAGTTTTCATGGAGATGATTATGGTGATTATATTTATATTAATGGTGTACCTTTCATTTATTCCTGCATGCACATCGCCTATCACCAGTATGTCTCTATTTTTATCAGCCGATTTAGGATGGTTGCATATATATGGGTGAAGAATATTCCTTATGTTGTTGTATTTTGGTTTAACCTTTCAAGCTTGTGGTGGTGGGGGTACACATAGGCTCGGTTAGGTATTTGGTAGTCCGAAGTAGTCAATTATTTACGTTGTTATTGATATTTTTGTTATCATTATTATGATCATTATTATGTATAGCTGATGATAGATTGGTCATTGATCAAGTATCTAGATTTTAGCAATGTCTTCATCCACTTCTACCATGTGATAGTATTATTATGCCCGATTATTTCATGTCTAACCATGTGGATTAAAAGCCATGAGTATGATAGTATTACATCATAATAGTATTACAATGAGGTCATAAAACGAGGACATATTGTTTAATAATTTCTCCTCCTTGTATATTGAATATATCTTTGTTTTTCCCTTTAATCATTTATTGGCCTGGGATACACAGTATAGTATTGACTTCTATTGAATGCAGCTGGAAGGATAGTTCACCCTTGATACTTCCTTGGTCTTTTTATGTTAAACTCTTGGCCATAAAAAGAATAGTTGTTCCTTGTTATCTCATTTCTGGAATCTTGGTTGTAGTTTCCATTATATTTATATGTTATATATATATCTATTTTATATTTGGAGCTCATTTGGATAATGCCTACTGAGTACCATTCATTTGGTACTCATACCACACTTCTGCAGCCTACAAATCATAGTATAGGTTATCGTGGTTAATGTGTGTGTTGCGCGAAGCAGCCATGGATTAGATTCTTAGAGGTGAGCTACTGACATTCAGAGTATTACTTATCTCTCTCTTATGAATTAGACTAGTCTTTATGTTGTATTTGGAGATAAGTCATATCAGTGTATTTCTTTTGATATTTCACTTTTGTACTCTTATTATATAAGAAGCGCTTGTACTAATACTACTATGTTTTGGGATCTTATTATGTATTGATCTTTTATCATTTATTCAGCATTTTTTTCCTTATATTATTGAGTAATCTGTTACTGGCCGTTATGCAATATAGGTTTGATTTCCTACTTGGTAGGTTATGGTTGGCACCCTCATGACCTGAAAAATTAGGTCATGAAAATTACATAACTAGTGCAATAATTCAGCTTTTAAATCTAAAGGATGCATTTGTGGGTTTTCCTACTGATAATGCAAACATGCACCTTCTAAATTTCATTGGGATCTACAGTGTGTACTCAAATACAGGGGTGATTAAGGAGGCAATTAGACTGAGGTTGTTCCGTTTCTCTCTCATTGGAGAGTCATCTTTATTGCTAGAGGAACTTCTAAGAGGACCTATCACTATATGGAATAAGTTGCACAGAAAAAGTTTGAACCAGTTCTTTCCTCCATCCAGGATGTTGTAGCTTAAGGACAACATTTATAGTTTTAGGATGTTTTAGTTAGAGTCTATGTATAAGTCTTGGTTTAAGTTCAAGAAAAATATTCATATGGTTCCCAACTATCGGATTTCAAAGATGAGCTTACTAGAGATATTCTAAAGAGCCATGACCATCACTTCTAGAGCCATGTCGGACACCATCTATTGAGGAGCTTTTATTGGACTATGCTTTGAGGTAGCTTTGAATATTCTAGATCATATCTCTCTCACTAATCGAGGGTAGAAAACTCAAGAGGTTGATAAGGGATCTAGCACGTATGCTATTAGATCCTTCTACGACTAGAAAGTAGGTGATTATTTTGTAGCGTAAGAAATTGCACTGCTAAGAACTAATCTTAGGTTACAGGTAATCTAGTTTGAAGCAAAAAGTTTTGAGAAAGTGAATCCAGTAAGAGCACAGGGTGAAGCCTTCAAAGCTTATGAGTTAGAGTAAGAGGTGGAAGAAAAATATTAGGATTGCGAGTTGGCGGGTTTTTTATCCCAAGGGCAAGGAAATTGAGGTCGGAACTATTATGATGATAGCTATAGTAACCATAGTAGGGATAAAGACAGTGACAGGAGACGATAATAGGATTACAAGGAGAAGGAAGAATGGTGTATTCCCCCTAGAAGATGAAATACAAAATCAAGAATGGATGAAATGTTGTCCACACTAGTGAAGGGTCAAGCGGGTCAAGAAACATGCCTTACAGAACTTAGGGCTGACATTTCAGAGTTGAACTAGAAAGTTGAGTGACATACAATTGCTATTAAGAAATTAGAGTAGCAGTTTAGGTACATTATGCCACTTTGAATCAAAGGCATCCAGGTACACTTCCTAGTTACACAATGCAGAATCCTCAAACCTTTGTTCACTATTTTTACTATTAGAACTAAGAGTGGCAACCCTTTTGATTACCACTCTGTACCTACTAATAATAAGCCAAATAAAGACAATATTGTTACTGATGAGCCATCTGAAGTAGAGTTTGAGAAGCTGACTTGTAGTGATGATGATTATGAGAGTTGCGATGGTAATTACTGGGTCCCAAATGAGCCCAATGATATGGTAAAACATTATAACGTGGTTTCTCTTACACTAGTAGTAGAAAAGAAGGAGGACCCAGGGGAAGTCACCATCCCATATTCTAATGAGATTTTTGATATCAAATAAGATCTATGTGATTTAAGAGAAGACATTAATTTAATTCCACGTATGATATACAAGGAGTTGGGGTTAAGAGAAATCAAGCATACATTTGCAAGGCTGCTAATAGACGATTCATCTCTAAATAAAGTAGTGGGTATTTTTCTTGATGTAGAAGAAAGGGTGGCATCCTTCCCATACCCAGCTAATTTCTTGATTCTAGACTATGGAGTGGATGCCAAGGATCCGATTGTATTAGGTAGACCATTTTTATCCACACGTCGGGTGTTGATTGATATGGACTTGGAGAAGATCTTTTTTTTTTGGTTTAATTTTTGGATTTTATTATTAATACTCAAAAAAATAGTCAGTCTTTACAAATTGGGTCATCCTAATCCAAATAAATTTCTGAAACAACATAATCTGACTCGGCCAAATATAATAAGGAAATATTACATATAGCTGATGATTAGGGTTTTCTAATTTATTTCCCTCTTTTCCTTTCACTCTATCTTCTCTCCAATGTTTTCGTCTTCCATGATCAACCACCAGTTTATCCTTTTTCATCTATGGGTGATTACACTGTACCATGACAGCAGCAGAAATATATCTTTATCAGCTTGCAGAAGTAAGTAGTAGCACCAACTTTTATTTTTGCCAATGATATACATTCATGAATATGACTGGAATAGGATAGTTCATCTTTTTAACTTCCCTAGTCATAATATGTTAGTCTCTTCGACATGAATATGATAGTTTATCCTTATTACCTTCATGGCTCTTATATGGATGTTTAACATTTCAGTGTAGTTTTCATTCTATTTGTATGTAATATATATCTGCATTATCTTTTGAGCTCACTTGGTTGTTGCCTACAGAGTACCATTTATTTGGTACTCATACTATACTTTTGTAGCATACAGGTTATAGTATGGGTTATCGGCGTTGATGTGTGCACTGTGCGGAGAAGCTCTAGATCAGAAACATAGAGTGAGCACCTAATGTTAGAAGTGTTACTTATCTCTCCCTTATTTATTACACTAGACTATATGTCGTCTTTACAGATAAGTTGTATCAGTATATTCATTTATATTTCACTCTTGCACTCTTGTTATATTAGAAGCTCTTGTACTAATACCACCAGATTTTGCAATTTATTTATGTATTGTAAATTTTAATAAATTACTTTGTATTCTTTCCTTATTTTATTTGGTAGTTCATTACTAGTCGTTCTGTACTACAAGTTTGTCTTTCCTATCAGTAGATTATAGTAGGCGTCATCATGACGTAAGAAATAGGTTGTTACATAAAGGGCATACTATTGATAAACAATGCAGGATGTCGCCCAAACTATGCCTACAATTGAAGGATAAAGAGGTCACTGTCAAAATATAGTAACCTAACTAGTTTGGGGTCGATCCAATAGGGAATTCATCAAAAATCAATTTTAAACATGTGAAAATTACCAAGCAGTACAACAAGTAAATGTGGGGGATTTGCTACAATAGTAAAAATTAAAAAGTTATGAATGCTTGAGGTTGTAATCAATCTAAGTAGAATACTAGGCTTGTGTTCCCCATGGTTTCTAACTTTGTAGCTTTATCATGCATTGTTAAACTATTTGATTAGCTTGCATGCATAATCTATTCAGTTATGCACCATCAACTGTCTTGTGGACTCATTGACAGATTCCAGCATTTACCATTTGAGTCTCAAGGTGTCGTCTAACTAACCCTTATCCTGGATCCCAATTTAACTATTACCTTTTAAGTGTCAAGTTATTAGATAAAATATAATCTTCTTAAGTAGATAGTTCAGGTTAGCTTATTTAGCCAATTAACTCAAAATCATTGTTGTGATTTTCTTTTCCCAATCTCGACCTCCTGGTCAGCCTCATAGTTAATATTGACAGGATCCTAATGTATGCACCCAGTATGAAAACAATCAAATCAAAGAAAACCACAATACAAGAAAGAACCTTTATCAAGAACGACATAGTGAAGCCTCTAAGTCCTGAAAAGTAGACAAAGTATACAATCTATTATAACCACTTCCAGTAACTCAAGTAGTACCTTTAGGTGGAGGGGCTGTGTAATTTGTTTGATACCTAGTGCCTCTTGTATTCCCAATGGATGAGGGGAAATGTCTCCTAATATGGATTTCCTAGAAACACTTGTAGCACACGTTACTTCCTAAATAGCATACTCCCGAATGATCTTTTCTACAAGAACTACAATGAGGGTATGACCTAGAGGGCTGAGACACACACCCCAAGGATTGTATACCCTTCATCCTCATCCCGTTGTTAGGCTGGGAGTTATAAAACCGCTGATCAACTGGAGGTCTGGGCACCCGACTGCTAGCTGAGGGCTGAGCATTGCTCATAAACTTCTTCTTAGACCATTTCTTACCCCAATTACCACTTTGTTGCTGACTGATATTTTGATCTATTGACCTAGCCCTCTTAGTTTGTCTTTCTCTTTTCGTTACCTCTGCCTACCTTTTTTTCTCGACGTTTACCTGTTGGATATGCACCGATAACCTGGTGAAATTCATATCCTTATTCAACATTGCTCCCTTACATTCTTACACCAAATAATCTAAGAGACCATATGCAAACTTCCTCATGAGATCCCTCATGTCGTCTGCTAACTCTGGAGCATAATGACACATCTAGGTAAACTTCAATGCATATTCTTTGACACTCATTTCCCCTTATTTAAGATTTATGAATTATTCAGCTTTTGCTTCCCTTAGTTCCTGGGGAAAGAAATGATCAAGGAAGGCCTCTACAAACTCACCCCACACAGAAGGCTCAGCATCCCTACCCCTCAAATCATCCCTCATTATACTACTAGTTAGGTATGTCCTCTAACTGATAGGTTGCCAGCTCAACCCCCTCAACCTCATTAGCATGCCTAACTCTAAAAAGTATTCCATTTCATCAATGAACCTTTGGGGGTCCTCTTTATCCTTTGTACTAGTAAAGGTGGGTGGGTTCAGTGTCATAAATTGACCAACCCGAGTAATTTCAGCCAAACCAAAAACAGAACTCACATTTTCATACCGATGGGACTGAGAGGACACAAACTGAGCAATTATATGAATGGACTACCGAAACTCAGTATTCGAGACTTCTATCTAAGGAGGTTGGTTATGATTATAATTTAACTAAAGATCCTGGGGTGGACTAGATTCGACCAGAGAAACTCCCTGAGTATCAATAAATTTTAGAGTATGAGCTCATTACGGTCTGCATTCGATGAGTAGGGCGACATTATCAACATGGGTGTTCTGCTCATTGTATCTATGGGGAGGCACGATAAATTTTTGAAATATAATAAATCATGAGTGAAGGAATATTCAGACTCTATAGCACGAACTAGAACCTGAAGAAAAAAGAAACATTTCTTAATGCCTTGTAGCTTCTCCCATATAAGTGTGGCGCGCTACATACTCATAAAAATTACTCTACCCAATGAGACTTCACATAAACCTTGGGAACATGAAACGTGCTATGATAGCAAACTTTTACTTACCCAAGCCAAGGCCCTGGCCATGACAGACATCCCAAATCATGATGGCCCGAGCGACCCCTTCGCTTGTCATCATAAGCAAAACAAATATATTATAATAATACAAATGTAAATTTGAAACATGGTAATTTATATATTTCAACTAAAATATGTGGGACATAAGTTCATAAGAAAACCCATAATCATCAATAACAAGTCTATGAATTGTCTATAAAACTGAAAATAACAATCTCTCTTAATATGGAACATGGCGCCCAGTCGGACCATGAACTAAAGTCAAATTAAATCAATAAATGGGAAAAATACCTCCCGATATAAAGGAGGCTCACACCATCAAAATGTTAGATAACGGTCTACAGATTAGCGGGACCACAGGACTGGGCCTCAAAACAAAATATATATGGGTCAATACATAAGGTATTGGTATGTAGAACAAATCTAAAATAACATATTTTAATACAACATAGGTGAGAGAATTTCATAAAATATTTAGAATATGATAACTAAAAACACACGGGCATAATTTAAACTCTTCAAAACATTTTCTTGTAATCATGACTGAACTCTTTATTTTACATGTAAGCTAGATGGTACACCCTACAAACGTACTTATCGACTGGATTTATGAACTCCTTCCTTGACTCGATGGCCAGGACCCCAATCCAATTTTGCTGAAAGGATTGGTGTCTGTCATTCATACTTCGTAATAAGGCTGTCACCAGCGTACAATCCCTATTATAGGATATTTTAAACCCGTATCAGCAATATGAAGTTTTAGGCTAAGAGTTGTCTGAACTCAAACTTTCTTCAGATAACCAACTAGTTCTCTTAAAGCACAATTTTAGCCATTTAAACCATGTTTTATTCTCTTGAAACAATTACTTCCTTCAAGTTAAGGGAACTCCCTAGTAGGTATCGTCATAACTATACTTGAAAGTCGAATAATGTCATAATGTATCCATAGCCCCTTTTTATTCAAGAAATCAAAAAAATGACCACCCAAGAGTTTTAAACAATGAATAATAACTCTCATTCCATTAGTGCACGAAAAACTTAAACAATACATAATGTTTCAAATTTCAACATACGGGGGCCAACTCATTCATAAATTAGATGTATTTCTTTCATTTAACACAAAGAGTACTTGTATGACATGATATTACCCTCTTCTAAATTCAAAATCAACATCAAGTCCATGAATGATGGTAGAACGATACTCTCACACTATAGAACATGCAATTTAACAATCCATAACATGCTAAATCAAACAATTCTAAGTGGAGAGGGAAATCTCAGGACTCAAGCTCTCATATAAATTCTCAAAATCATATATCACGTAAATATAATTCAAAACAATGTAAAAACTTCATTATTATCATATCAAAAGGTTCAAAATGCATATTCTTCAAAGTGTTTTTGAAACCCTTATTGTATTCATAATTTTCATGCCATTAAATCTGGTTAAAAACAATACACTATGCCCATAAGATTTAGGATAGTCCAACGTACCTAAAGCTTCTTGATTGGTGAAGAAAGCTTGAATCACTAGTTTCCTTGAGAAAGAGTTTGGGTTTGTTCTTAGTTAAGAAGAAGGGTTTCTTCAGAGCTAATTAAAGTTAAAGGGGAAAGTAATTCCCTTTTGGGTGTTGAAATTTGTGTTATCAATTTATTGGGTAAAGGGAAAATCACCTTAATACCCTTAAATTGTTAGAGAAAAAGCTTGATAAAATGGGATCGGGCGTCACAAGCTCTAGACCGGCGGGGTAAGCCCTGAGCCACGGGCTCCAGGCGGATGGGGTAAACCCGGCACCGTGGGCTCTATCCAGTGGACTAAACTGGGTGCCATCAACCTATCCCAGTGGTGCTACTATTTTCATTTTCCATACATGACCCTACGCTCATCTGAAAGTTTTGAAACTAACCCGACACATACTTTAGACCACCCTAATCATGAATCAACTTTAAAACTAGCATTTTGGTGTAAGGAAGGTTGATTTAAAAATAAATTGATTCTAGAGGTCTTGAACATGACTAAGTCCTAGACACTTAGTAAAGTTTTAAAGTCTTGGACCCCTTAAACATGCAGCTGAGAGCAGAAATAAGTTAAGACTTTTATGAGGTATTACACCATAACTCATTTGTCACAATCCTAGAACATCGTTACAATATACATAGTCATGAATTAACCTTATACTAAGGCAACCAGGCTAACACAAGTCTTGGCCTAAGTGGGCCGAACAATCCCACTTCTAATCCTCAATTTGCATATTTAGGGAAACTATGACCCAATCTAGGCTAAGGTATCTAGTTCAACTTCTAGATTTCAAGTAAGCCATAACCAATCCTAAGATAGGAACTTTGTCTATAAACAAGGGAATTTTAGTGAACTCCACCCAAAATATGGTTCCAAGGTCACCACACTAGCTCAAAAAGATTTAAATATACTAATCATGCTTGAAATGAGAAGGCCACATCCCAAACATAGCATTATATCTTAACCATGCTATAATTTAGCTCAAACTAAGGAGAAGGCTATAGGATTCTAGAAAAGGTATTCTATATTTCAACTTATGGGTCAAACCACTCATCAAATTCCAAAAACTCAGCATTCAATACTAAGTTATTCGATGCATAAGAAAATATAATACTAACATTCATACGCAATATGTATAACACATCATCTAAATAGAAGACTAGATAAAAGACTACCTCAAAGCAAAAATACAAAACTTCCACCAAAATATCATCGTCATTCCACAAGACAAAAATGCCAACACACTATCATAAACGTAATCTACTCATCAATATGAGCCTAACAATACCCATATTGCACCATTGAGATTTGGGACCAAAAAAGACACCAAAGCCCCAAATGAATCCCATGTATGGAAAATGAATTTTTCAGGTTGAACCAACATGATATCAAGATCATACATTATTAAGGAAATATAACCCTCATGAAATAGGTGAAAACAAAGCTATTTTTTGGCTAAAACCAAGCCCTAAGTGAATTTGGGGTGTTTGTGTCAAAAACCAAGAAATTCCTATAAAAAGTGATGAAATTTTAACATAATATTTGTGAAAATCATGATAGTAGATCTTTTGAAAGATTCGAAGACACTCAAAATGGTCAATTTTGAGTTACTACACTCATTTAAGGATTCTAGGTCTAAATGATAGGTTAAAAATATAAAAAAATGCAACCTATAGGATCCTTATATACACATACAAGGTATGGAGATTCTGCTAGGTATGGAGATTTTGCTAATGGGGTCCTAGGGTTCTATATCATGCTAGTGTGATTGCCATACACTTTGCCGCAATCGTGGTTGCTCCCCTAGGCCCCAGAAGACAAGAAATTAAAATCTTAATTTTGACCCTCAGAACTTATTTAGAATATAAAGAACATGATCTGATAGCTTGGGTTTAACCCTCATTTAAAATCTATTAGAATCGTCAAAACATTAATCTAATATCGTTTAGGAAAAATCTGGGGCCTACTCCTATAGTTTTATTTTTTATAAAATTCACTCAATAATCAAAAATAAGTTTGGGAGCCTTGGGACCTGAATCAAGGGTCCCCCTAGCCTAAAATTGACATTTTAGACATGATGGTGAATTTGGATTTTCCATCTGAGGTTGTTTCAACCATATGTAGGTCCAATTCCTATTTTCCAATTTTCTAATTTTCTAATTTTTCAACAAATAGGTCAAAATGAGATCGGGTTCATTGGGACTAAAAAAAAAGGTCTACCTAGCTTAAAATTGATTTTATAGATTTACTGGTGCAGTTGGAATTTGCATCCGAGATTATTTTATTAAAGTTTTTGATCTATGGACATTTGAAACCAATGAAGACTTCAAAACAAAGAATTGGCTCTAAAAACCAAATGAACTACCCAATAACCCAACCGTTGGTTCCTTCAACACATAAATGACTTGGGATAGCTATGGAGATGATCAAATGGTGAAGATAAGAAAAAAATATGAAAAATGAATGGAAAGGTTATTATAGTCAAACTTAATGCCGAGTGCCAAAATAGGAGGAATAATAGCTCTAGTCTCTACCAGATCAACATATCCTAGATCCTATTTATCATTCTCATAGGGTTGAAAATACTGGTCGACTGGGATCACTTTAGCACGACCTCCTTTAACTCTGTTCTTATTACTACTGAGTGTTGCTTAGCGATTTGGTTCCTGCCTCTACACATCTACCTCTTCCACCTAAGCAATGCACTGAGAATCTTCTTTCCTCCCCTAATTAATATCTTTTGCTAACAATACCTCCATATTCTTATTAACAATATTCTAAAAAATTTCAAGAGAAGGGGGTGGCATCTAGTGTGCATCATCACAAATCCATTAAGGAATGTCATCTCTTTTTTACTTTGCCATCCTACTATGTGTCTATAGGATCCTCTATGGATTCAAATTCAGTGGGAGTATTTGGTTTCCTATACTTTGTATGTGAAGCATAAACCGGCATACACCGAACTAAGAACAAAAATAAAAGACTCATAAACTGCACCACTCTTATTCACAACTCAACACTGTATTACTCAGAGTTGATGCAAACAATTATTCATGCCCATGATACTCCTTCATTCTGAATCATATACGGTTGCTATCAGATATAGTAAGCCAACAAAGATTGGGGTTGAATCCCACGAGAATACATGGAATTGTGGTTCTTAACTATTGTAATAAATAGGTAGAATAGGAAAAGTAAATAGGGGCTTGTAGTTACTATATATAATTAGTAACTAATATTAACCCTAGTTGTAATTCAGTCGTGGACGAACAATAGGGAGTCTTCCCCCCCGGCTTCTAACTCAGTAAGCTTTTCAAACTCACTCCGTCTATATAACTATTGTGTATGTAGAGTTTGGTAATATAGGTATCACGAATAGCCTCTAAATATATTTTATAAATTTTACTCAACTCTTCTCAGTCATAAAGTATTACCATACTACCTCTTACCTTGTAACCCAATTACAACTATCTCCTCTGCGTCTCAAGTTGATTAAATGGGAGTTAACTGGTTTAAAATGATAATACAAGTAAGTTCATTTTGACAATTCATCCTAAATCACCATTATGATTTCCTTTTCCTAATCTATACCTCTCTCTTGGGTTTTTAGTAAATGAAGGTTGGATCCTAACATATGAACCATTATGAAATCAATCAAAGTAAAGGAAACCCCAATACATGAAGCAACATTGCTCTAAAAGTATTGAACACTTCCCCTACTTCGTTATTTAGCTAGGGTTCTCACAACCCTAGCTAAGGTAAATTAGCCGATCATGATTGCGTAACGAATAAAATAATTCCTCTTTGAAATCATTCAAAAATCACACAATAATCAACAACTGAAAAACCCAAAACAATAACTTAATTAACAACCAAAATCAGTACAAAATAATTCCAAGTTGAAAGATGGATCTCAGAATCAAATATATGTTTATGAGTATCAAGAGCAAGTAAATTCAATAAAAAAAACACATTAAGGTTATTTATAGTGCATGAGTAAATCCAAAAATTCAAAGCCCAGACAAAAAAGGATAAAATGGGTCGGTGGCCACATACTTGGGCCATATGCGGTCCCGCATGTAGTCCCAAGTAAGAGCTAGAAAAATTTCCTGGACTATTTTCCCTCTAGACTTTGAACTTCTTATTCTTACCTTACTCATATGCAGTGCATAAGTAATACATGTGGTCCACATGTAGACATAGGTAAGTGCCAAAAATTTTCCTTCAGCTATAGCACTCTCTGGATCTTCAATGTTGGTACTTCCCTTAATAACATACGGACCATAAGTTCTATATGCGGTCCACATGTAGATATAGGTATGTTCCAGGTCTTTAAATTCTTGAAATCATGCTTTTGGACTTCAACTTATGGTACATTCTTTTGTCACACACCCAGGGTAAAAGCCATAAATGCCCAAATAAATAGCCAAAAACTTCATTTTTCATCTTTTTATTAAATTTCTAATCCAAAACCTAGTTCCTAAAATATATACCCAAAACACTTCATATCTTAGAAAACAACCAAAGAAACTTGCATATTTTCATAGTTTAAAGCATCGAAAGTGCTATGTTTCTATTGCACATCATGGGGATTTCTCTTTATTATGTGAATTTTATTTCGATACTATGAATATGATATTAATACCTAAAAGATTAGAGGATATTAAGATTATGTGAGGATATGCGACAAGTCTGGAGGATATTATGATGATGCAATGATACCTAGGAAGCCAGGAAGATAGTATAATAATTATATTGATTCCTGATAAGTTTAGAGAATGTTGTAATAATTATATACTCGACAAGGCTAGAGGTTGATTATGATGATGACAGTTATGATAATTATTATTATGGTATTGTGGATTCTATTTCATTATTATTGCATGTGCATCTCCCTATCACCAGTATGAACTTATGTCTATCACCCAATATAGGATAGTTGCATAAATATGGGTGATGATTATGACTTTTGTTGTTGTATGCTAATTGAGACTTTAAATCATGGGGTAGGGGGTACACATAGGCTTGATTAGGTATTTGGTTGTCCCAAATAGCCGGTTACTCGCACTATTATTGATATTGTTATTGTCATTATTATAATTATTATCTTGGATAGTTTATGAAAAATTGGTAATTGATTTGATATAGAGATTTGAGGTATGTTTTCGGCCTTTTCAATCCTACGATTGCATTATTATGCATGTTTATCTCATATTTAGACATATGGATCAGAAACTTTAAGTATGGTAGTACTTGATCCTACTAGGATTAAAATGAGGCCTTAAACATGAAGACCTGATGATTTAGGTTATGTATTAAGTTGACTTCACGTCTATATGTCTATATATACGTAGCTATTTTCATCTATAAAACTACCATATATATTTTTCTTTAATTTTTCATATTGTATATTCATTCCTTGGTGTTGTATATTTATATGTATCTTTCTTTAACTTGTGCTTTGAATATTGGTCAGAGATATATGGTAAAGTATCAACATTCATAAATATGACTAGAATTGAATAGTTCATCCTTGTTACATCCCTAGTCTTAATATGTTTGTCTCTTAGGCATGAATAAGATAGTTTATCCTTATTACCTTCTTGGAACTTAAATGGATGTTGGACATTTGAATGTAATTTTTAATTCTATTTATATGTTATATATATCTGCTTTATATTTGAAGCTCAGTTGACAGTTGCCTATTGATTACCATTTATTGATACTCATACTACACTTCTACAGCCTGTAGATCATCGAATGGGTTTTCACTATTGATGTGTGCATAGTACGGAGAGGCACTAGTTTGGAAACTTAGAGTGATCTACTGACATTTAGAGTTTTATTTATATCTCCCTTACACCTTAGACTAGTCTCTATGTTGTATTCAGAGATAAGTTGTATGAGTATATTAATTTGTATTTCACTCTTGCAATATTTTTATATTAGAAGCATTTGTACTGATACTATTAGGTTTTTGGATTTATGTATGTCTTTGAACTTTTATTAAATTACTTTGTATTCTTTCTTTATTTCATTTAGTAGTACGTTACTAGCCGTTTGGACTACTGGTTTGTCTTGCCTATTGGTGGGTTATAGTAGGTGCCATCATGACCTATGAAATTTGGTCATGAGAAATTGGTATCATACACAAGGTTTCACAGATGTATTAGTACAAGATTTAAGTGTTAGTAGTGTCCTGCTGATCAATGTGTAGATGTTTGTAACTTATCTTTGGGTGGCTATAGTGACATTCTTCAAAAATTCACTTCTTGACTCCTGATCATATGTTTACATTACTGTGAACCTCGAATACATTCTTTGGCTCTATTATATCCTTGAAGGGTGATGAAATATTATTGATAAATGTGCATGAGACTTTAGCATGCATTCCAAAGTTTTTACACAATGTTGGACTAGAGAGTCTGAGATAGATTTTGAATATCTTCAGTGGTAGGTAAAAAGGATTTGGGACAACTTGGGCTCCAGTTGAGCTTGTAACTACATCGGTCTTTGAGGTTTGGCATTTGGGGATTCGATTCCTGTTGTGGATCCCTCTAAGTCATGGATGGCATCTAAATCGTCGAGCAGTTCTTAGGACAGAGCTAGGTTTATTGGTGTTCATCAGGGTTCTTTTCATGTTTTTGAGTATGAGATTAGGTATCTCAAGTGGGCTAGACTTATTTCTATTGGATATTCTACTAAATTGGGTATGGTGTATGGGTATATCAGAGGACAAGAATTTTCACTCTGATTGGCATCATAATATATGATAAAACTAGTGTCTTTCTTCGCACATGTAAGTATGTTTGATACTCACAGAGGTGGGAACAATAGGCCATGACCTTGGTATCATGCAATTGGTATTTTATCATTGAGTGAGGATTCTTCTGGAAAAGTACAACTTTACTTGAAGCATATCATTTCTATGCAGGTAGTATTTTAGATTATGAGTAGTTTTCAAATTGGTAATGATGATCATAGTGGGAAGAGTTCCCATCAGACCCTATAGAGTTTTTTTTGTATGAGTCTTCAGGCCATGATGACCATTCATGATTATGTGGAGAAGTATCTTAATGTATTCTAGGAACCTATTATGTTTGTGTCGTGATGGTACACCAGCTCAGAGAGTTCTCTAAATTTGAGTTATATGATCAGACAGAGTTATCATGTATTCCCCGTCAGCCCAAAGTCTTTGAAATAGGCTATGACTGCATAAAGAATGAATATCCTTCTAGATTTTTCTCTCAGCATCGGTTGGCCATCCATTTGGGCTTAGATTATATTGCTCACTAATATTACAATCGTAGGAGTCTGTTTCTACTATACAGAGATCCATTATTAGACTAAAGAGTGCTCTCGACATGGGATTTCTAGTCATTCACCCAATTAAAATTAGCCTCGTGATGTTGTGGAATCTTTAGTTAGAGATAGTGTGCATGTAAACTCCATCGATGATCTAGTTGGTCGATTCGAGATAAAAATCATTTAAATTTACTCTCCATATGCCCACCAGCAATGTGATTGTGGATTTCACCATGGTAGTTGTGCTTTTATTTCTCGCAGTTGTTATTTACTAGGAGTATTGGGGTTTTCTTACCCATTGATGATTATATGCCTTGATGATTTGATATTGGTTATTATGTGCCTTATTAATGAATACTACTCTGTGGTTTATTTCCTTTTGTAGTGGATGGAATACATTTGTATTAATATTTTCCCCTATGGGAGTGGCTTTTGGGTACGAGTCCCATTTATCTTGGTACATTGGCCTTATTGTGGACCTTGAGTGGTACTTGTTTATTTTGGTACTGCTTATTCATTATATTGATAATGATATTGTTGTTGCTATTGCCACCACAACTTGAGGTTATTTATATTATGCGATATTGTTATTTGATGTGATTGATACATATTGGGTAGCTATATAGAATAATATTATTTAGTTAGAATTCTTTTTAATTGTTATATTATTTGGTGGCTTGAGTAGATATAGCCCGATTTGATGATTCTATCCCTTAGTACAGTGAGGTTGACTGTGTTCCCTCTTGGTTAGTTGTGTTAGGTTGATTCGGTGATATATTATAGCATCAAAGTTAAGTTGACATTCAGTGGTTTTATTATGTTTCAAGGGTCGAAAATTTACTTGTATTGCTTGTTATTAAGTTGGAGATTCTTAGAATAGACTCTTGTGTTGTGAAAGCTCATGTTTTTGCTATCCCTTCCTATATATCCCATTTGTGAGATTGACCATTTTAAGGTCCATTCTTTGGTTGTGACTATTTCATCTCCCGATAGTGGTTTTGATATTGAGATTGAAATGTCATAGATTCATCTAATAGGTTTTTTATGTTTATTTTCTAGTGATGGGATGCCCCTTTTTTACTCTTTTATAGTTTTGTATAGTGGAGTTGAAAACTTAGAGAAAGGATTTATATCCTGCGATCATTTCTTAAGTTGGAAATATGGAAATTCATTATCTTAAGTTGTTGGTTCTCTAGTGTTGGTCTCGACCTTGATGATGGATTCTAGATTGGTTTATTTCTTCTTCGATGATGTTATTCATGGGTTGTTTGATTTATGATGGCCCTTCTTGTGTGGATTAAGAAAATCCCCATATCAGAGTTTGTTAAACCTAGTGAGGCTCGAGGGAGTTATTCTCCTCAATGATATGTGCCTAATATAATTCTTTGCCAAGACAGAGTGTTTGATCTATTAGTTTTGGCTTAAGTTGCATTCTTTGAGTTGCTAGTGTTTTTTTTCTTCACTCGCGTGGTTTTCAGCCTTTGGGAGTTTTTGAGTATGTTTGGATTGTTCATGCCCTCTGACAGTGATTGAGGAAGTTCTTTGCATTTTTAGGTGGTGATTTATCATTTTGCATGATTTCCACTTTGTGACTATTCTTAGTACCCGCTAGAGCTTTTGGGTTTTTTATGAGTGTTTCTAGTTAATGCTTATCCCTGTAGTGATTTTTTCTCTTCAAATATGTCTCAATTATTGTTTGATAATATTTAGCATGGATGTGTCAGATTTGAATACTAAAGTCAATTTGAGATTGTTGGCATTGATATAGTCTTGTTGGTTTAGTTTTGACTTAATGCCTTGGAATGGCGATTTGGAAGTTATGATTATTTTGGAGTATGAATTCCTACCCACCTTTAGGTTTGGTTTAGGTAGTTGAGACTGAGCGATTTTCCTCAGTATCGAGATTTTATGTTGGTGTTGTAGATCTTGTGTGTAGCTTTTTTCTTTGACTTGTCTCAATTCAGATTTTATTTTGAGTCCGATTGAGCATAATCTGTGGTTGCCTATTGTGTGTTCTTGACTTAGGTTGGATTGTTGTAGATGAGTGTCAAGATCATAGCCCATGGACTCGGTATTAATTCTTTTATATTTAACCTCTAATTTCCTATTTTCTTTCAGAATTTTTGAGGGCATTCTCACTGGGAGTAGTATACTTGAGTTGGATTAAATATGGCTTCATTCGTGGTTGATGGGATATTTGAGAGAAAAATGTTCAGTAATGAGTAGTTACGCCTTGATCTTTAGGATTCTAGTTTTTGGATTGCAATATGTATTGCGTGTAGCATTGGCATGAATTATATTCCTTGATTATCTCTATTTGTGATCCCAATAGCACCTTATGGGCTTATTCTATTCTTTGCCATTTGCAAATTCAGGGGATCAACTTTAGTTCTTTGAGTCCTCTATGATGAGACTATGTGGATGAGACTCAGGTGATTTTCCTTAATGTTAGGAGTGAATAACAGGTGCGACACAGTAAGTGAAAGTTATATTTTGATTTTGAGTCATCAGAATCACTCATGTCTTGGAATATTTTTGGATTGGATGGGCCTTTGTTGATTTGTGTAAATATGGATATGTTATCAGTGTGTTGTGGTTCAGATTTGCATGTATCCACCTTTTTTCAGTTGGAGGCCAATCAATGGTTAAAGTTTAGTTTAGGCTATTTAGGAGTAAAATGAGAGTGCTTGTTGAACAAGGGATACTTGTGGTGAAAGCCCTTAGAAGTTTTCCCTTTTCGTGGAGGTTATCTGGGAATTCATGCTCGGAGCATCCAGACCCAGTAGCTCATCCCTTCAAGCTTTTGAGAATTTTTCTATCCATTGAATTTTAGGGATGAAAGTCCTTTTTATAGTGGATATTATGATGCCACTTTTTGGTCATTTTCTATAATTTCTCTTTATATTTGTTGTTAGGATATCTCTATAACTTCCCTAAGCCATTTATAATTTGATGGGACTTACCATTCGGTTAGCAGGAAATTTATTTTGTTTTTGAACCAATTCCCAATTTGGAAGTCTTTATTGGTTCCAAATGGCCACCAGGCAAAAGCATCGGTAAAACAATCTTTGTTGCAAAGTTCAACATAGACAACATCTCTGGAGTATCAATTTTAGGCTAGGAATATCATTGGTTTGGGTCCCAAGGTGCCTGGGCTTATTTTGACCTATTGATCAAAAAGTTAGAAATTAGAAAGTATAGGTATGTGACCCACATTTGGTATAAAGGACCTTGGATTTAAAATCCAACTTTGCCAACGTGTTTGAAATGATGAATTTAGTAGGGTAACATAGTTTGTTAGTGAAAATTGGGTTCCAAACGAGTCCTAGGTATTGGACGAATTTTCATCTATGATTTATAGCGATAGTGCAATCATTCTACACACCATATGGGAATCACCCTTAGCGTAATCAAGGCCCATGGAGGGAGATCACTGCATATCCTTGCCTAGGGGTCTATAAATAGACCCAATTGTCATGAATTTTGATATTTTTCCTTCATCATTGAGATCTTAAAACCATAAATGGGTATGATTACTCAAAGTTGAGTATGGTGGATGACTTGGGAGCTTCCTAATCATCTTTTATTGTGAATATCTTCAAATTTAAGGTATGAATTCATTGAGTTCAAGTTTGAATTTCTTAGTTTGGACCCAAAACTCCAATTTAACTTTGGGCTTGAATTTAGCCGAAATCAGATTTGTTTTCTCTAATTTCTTGATGGTTAATATTCCTTGTTCGTGTATGAACATTGTGTTGACCTTAGAAATACTTTTTCGCACGTGGGACCTACTTGGGCTATTAGGGGTTATTTTTGGAATCAAAGAACAATGGTGCAATATGTATCATTAGAAACATATTGATGAGTGGATTATGTTTTTTATAGTATTATGGCATTTTTGGATTGTAAAGTGAAGACGGACACTTGGAGAGAAATTTTAGATTTTGCGGTTTTGCTTTGAGGTAGGCTTCTACCTACTCATCTTAAAAGATGATGTGTGTTATATATGGCTTGTGAATATGAATTTTATGTTTGACTATGAGTAGAATGACTTTGTATTAGTTATTGAAATTTGTGGATTAGATGAGGGTTTTGGACCCATAAGGATGAATGTTTATGACCTTTTGATGATCCTATAGCCTTTTCCCTAGACTGAAAAAATTCATAGATTAGATATGATATAATGCTATGTTTTTTATGTTGTTTTTTGAATTGGAAGCGTGGTTGGTATATTTTATGTTGTTAGGCTAGTGTGGTGGTGTTTGAGTAGTAATTTGGGTAGAGTTGACTTAAGCGCCCTTATTTCTAGATGAAGTTCCTATCAAAGGATTGGTTATGGCTTACTTGATATCTAGATGTTGAACTAGATAACTTAGCCTAGTTTTGGGCATAGTTTCCCTAAATAATATGGAAAGTGAGAATTAGAAGCGGGATCGTCCGGCCCACTTAAGCCAAGACTTGTGTTAGCCATTATTGGCTTAGAATTGGATGTTAGGCCTAGTTGAGTCTAGCAATCCTTTAGAAGAAGTTTTCCTCATGACTTGGTAAATTGTGGTGACATTCCTCGTATTATGACTTATGACTTATGTCCATGATGTTCTTTATGGAAGTAATAATGGGCCTTTTGAGATGTTATTCCCTCTTAGTTAGGATATTGGGCCTTTAGAGATGATATTCCTCATAGTAATGATATTGATCTATAGATATGAGATGTCTTGTAGATGTAAATTTCTTCATAGTTATATGTTATGCTTCCTTAATGCATTATGCATATGGGAAGTGAGATGCCTCCTATATGCCAGATTATTATATATAGACTTAATATTTTATAAAGATGTCATGCCTTCTGAATACGTTACGCCTTATAAATATGAGATAGTTTATAAACATGGTTATTGATATGAGTTACATATATATATATATATATATATATATATATATATATATATATATATATATATACTGACCTAAGGCTATGATTATGACGTTGTGATTATTCTAGATACATTATTAGGACAAAGCCCATGTTATGATATGAATTGGAAATTCGGGAAGTAATTATACTTGTAAGGAATACAATTGTAGTTTATGAATTTATGAACATTTTTATCTACACATCTCTCTGATATGTGATGGAGGAAGATGTTGTATGATGTTTATGATTCCAATGTTTGAATTCTGATGATGGCACACATAGATTCAATACATTAATGATTATAATATATGTAATTGATGTGATTCTAGATGAAATACGATCTTATGATTGTTCTTCATAGATAATGTTAGAACCCAATTTGTACCTTGAAATAGATTTCTTCACAATAATAACTGTATAACTTAAAGAAAAAGTTAAATGTGTAAAAGAGGTTAATAATGATGTTTTAATCATTTGACCAAGATAAATTCCGCTCAATGATTTGATACTACTATTTAATTAGGTCGTGAGATATTCTGACCCTTTCTACACGTTTATAATGATTTAGTCCCTAAATTCACTTCGGGCAATGTACTTCTGAATTTATACTCTTTTATCCATGACTTGAGTCCGTGCACTTATTATACATAAACATATTAATGATGTGATATTGACGACAAACAATGAATTAAGGAAGTATACTATATCTTGCTTGTTTTCTCACAATCATTTACTTTAGCCCTCGTGGGTCTCGTCATTTACTTTAGCCCTCATGTGGCTTGCAATTTACTTTAGCCGTTGTGGGTCTTGCTCTCTATTCTGTGACTTTGATTTTGATATTATGATGATGCTATTGATACTCGACAAGGCTGGAAGATATTATGAAGATGTGATGATACCCAACAAGGCCAGAGGATATTATGATAATGGGATGATACCCAACAAGGCCGGAGGATATTATGATAATGATATTGATACCTGGAAAGGCTGGAAAATGTTGTGATGATTATATAACCGATAAGGCTGAAGAATGAAATTGATGATGACGATTATGATGATGATCATTATGGTATTGTTGATTTTAATGCATTCTTTCTCGCATGAACATCCCCTATCACCAATATACACCTATATCAATCAGCTGGAATGGGAGAGTTGTATAGATATGGGTGATTACTATCCTTGTGTTAATATATGCTGATTAAACCTTCTGAGCCTGGGGAGGTGTGGGTATACATAGGGTCACTTATTAAACCTAAGTTGATATTGTTATAATCTTTAATATAATAATTATCATGGCTTATTTACGACAGATTGGTCATTGATTCAGTATCGAGATTTGAGGTATATTTCCGTCCTCTTCTATATTATGGTTGCATAATTATCCATGTTTATCTAATTTATAGACATATGGATTAGAAACCGAGAGTTTGATAGTACTAGATCCAAATAGGATTAAAATGAGGACTTAAATGTGAAGACGTGATGATTTAGGTTATGCCTTTAGTTGACTTCACATTTATATGTATATATATATATACATAGCTATATGTATCTATTGACCTACCTTATATCCTTTCCTTCAATTGTTCATATTGTATATTCATTCTATCGCGTTGTATATTTATTTGTATCTTCCTTGAACTTGTACTTTGCATATTGGCCAATGATATACATTCATGAATATGACTTGAATAGGATAGTTCATCTTTGTAATTCCCTAGTCGTAATATGTTAGTCTCATCGACATGAATATGATAGTTTATCCTTATTACCTTCATGGATCTTATAGAAGTAGGTTTAGGTTACCTGGAAAACCTTAGAAACAATCTAAGATTTTTGCATTGATTGCCACCTATGTACCCACCTATGGGCCATAGGTGGAACCTATAACCAGTAAGTGGGTGGTCGTAGGTAGTCCCCAAAATTTTACCCTCTGGAATTTGTCTTGTGAGACCTAAGGGCTATAGGCACATTAGTAAGTACTAATTTCTCGGCCTTTTATTTTTTTTTCTTCAGATTAGCTTCCAACATCTAGTTTCCTACAAAATCACTCAAAAAACACATCCAATCCAATAAAATAGCCTCCAGTACATGAATATTCTAAAATTTTAAGCATCATAAGTTCTATGAGTAGATATCACATCAAGACCCTCAATTTAGAACGTTGTATGTCCTTAGGCAATAAAATATAATAAAATAATACGATGATTCTTAACTATGAGGAACCTAAAAAACCTATGGCAATCAATCTTAAATATAGATAAAAAACACATCCCTCCAAGTTTAAAACTTTAAAACCAACTATGAGTATCTATGAACCACAATAAGTGACACAAAGTAGTTAAGCTATGTCGTTACATTATTAACAAACAACCATGCATATAGACAAGTTACAATACCTAAATAAGTAAGTACCTAGCTATACAATCCATATGCCGTCACATCAAAAAAGTCCCCTTCACTCATATGTATTCATGCATGTCAATGCAGGGAAGTTCTAATCATTGTACATCAAACATCATAGGCTTGCCCTTATTTTATATACGTTATCTTTTATACAGTCGAGTTAGGATCACTATAGAACATTACTCGGATTGTAATGTAGGATTGGTGTTAGTATGGTACATATGGGAATTTTAGTGACTAAGCCTCATTGGAACTACAATTACTTTTGGGGTCCACTTATCAACAATTTTTCATTTTATTCCACCCCTCTTTCTCCGATTTTATACCTTTTATTGCATATTCTGGCTGGGTGTGATTTTTTTCATTCGTACTTTTTTCTTTCATAATTTTTCTTATTCTTTATCTTTTCTAACATACCCAACCCTACTTTCTTTCTCTTATTTTATCCTTTTCCATACCCACTTCACATTACATAACCCTGTGATAGACACCCTCAACATAGGCAATTTTCTTGAGTTGAGGTACAAAATGTCCCAGGAGAACAAGGTCCAAAATGGGCTCATTATAACAAAAATTAGAAGGTGAAAGGTGTAACAAGAAAAACTTGCTATAAGGGCTAAAAATAGGGATCAATGTATACTCATTCACACATGGAAGGTCATTTAGGGTAAATTTTGACTTATTTCAAGAACAAAATATGATCATGTCCTAACCGACTATCCTACAACCTAGGTATGACTAACCGGGCAAGTTCTGGATTCAACACCAAAAGGGAATTCAGTAGTATCTCAGACACACATGGCTTAGGTTTACATAATAAGCTACTACCTATCTAGCTCATGAAATTGTTAGCAATTATAATTATGTCACTAATCCTAATGACATATCAAGATTAACAGTGGTCACACAAAATGTAATGCCCCAAAATCTAATCCCGAGATATCACACGGTGCTCAAGGCTAAACGTAGCCCCAAGCTAACCCTTTGAGCCTGCTACTAGGTCTAAACTTTATTTCATGATAAGCTAGTCAATCAATAACAATATTTTATAACAAATCTGAGCTGAAATAAACTAGGAACACTATCTAAATTACAAATACTGAAAATATGGAAAACATTTGATAGTACAAGAAGCCTCTACTACTAAAGAACTAGAGAGTCATTGGGATAAGCCCCCAACTGAATCGGGCTAATTTGAAAATGATAAATCAAATAGCACGAACACTGGAAATCTGGAGAAATAGGTCATCGAACCATGAGGACTCACAAACTATAACAGTGTAGATAGAGATACTCGAAATATCACTCTCGTTGCTGAGAATGAGCACCTAAACCTACATTATGAGACAATGTAGCACATAGACATATATGTGGATCAGTACTTTGAAGATGTACTGAGTATAAAGGGGTGAAATGAATAAGTAAAACATAACATCATCACAGTTTATAAAATCATGCATGTTAAATATAAATAACTCACATAGGTTTGAATAATACGAAAGCTGAGATTCAAAGATCATAAGTAGTAAAGCATAAGACGCAAATCTTGTGAGCCATCACATTTAGTTCTAAAATTTGTATCTCTGTCCTGATCTCATAACACTTATGATAAATGAAAAGGGATCACCTTTTTAGTCTAAAAAACTAAAAGCTGAAATTTGTAACTGAAATCTCAAGAAAAGTAATATCTGAATAAGTATGTGACCCTTTACACTTAGTTTCTGAAAATCTGAAAAGTACTTAAGTTTAGGATTTAGAGAGGTTCTCTTAACCGACATAAACCATGCGAGCATCATGGAGTCCAACGTCTCGTCCTCTTAAGGAAGAAACTTCACGTTGGGAAGAGGTGTATTGCTCTTGCCAGGGAGTATAACCTAAACAAGGTGATCGATAACAAGCTAAGTCTGTCATCCATATAATGGGAATAATCTCAAATTAAACCTACGTTGGCTACATAATTCTATGGAAGATAGGGAACGCTAATCCCAAAATTTCCGCTTAGTTCTAAATAATACTCCCTTAAAAAAAACTGTAAACTCAGAACAATGGAAATCCACCTTTAAAAACTAGCACAAGGATTTATCTAAAACAATTTATGCACTTATCTTAGAAAATTTGAAATGTGTATTCTAAAGCTAAACCAATGATCTAAAGATCAAAGCTGAACTGAAAATCTGTAAACAATATGTTCATAAGATGCTTAAAGGATCATTTTTCTTGAAATCATAATCACTCAATCTTGGATAATAATCCATACTTCAACAATATCAAGATAATGACTTTAAATCATAATATCATGCTCAATTCAACTGAAAGGTTGTAAAAAATATCTTAAATTATGTTCATGGTAGACAAAAATCATAAAGGGACAATCTTCAACTCAAAATAAACATGAAATTTCATAATTCATTCATATTATGCTAAAAATCGTCAATAATATACTTTAGGTGTAAACCCAAACTTGGAATTCATATGAAATCATATAAAGATTCAGTAATTGTAATTTAAACAAAAGTATTGGGAACAAGGACAAAAGCAATGTCCTTGTTCATAACCCCACACACCTTTACGGTGATGAAATAGTTGAAAGATTGGACCTTCAAGCTTGATTGTGCAACCCTAGTTGTTTTTCTCCTTTAGTGCTATTAGATGATGAACTTAAGATTTTAATAGGGTTATAATATGATTAGGAGCTATTAATTTCATAAGTTTAAGTTTAGGTACGTGTAAGGAGTGTCAAAAGACTTAGTTACCCTCAAAATAACTCAAAAATGGAATGCTTACGTCACTTGGGCCATAAGGTATGCGTTGCATTGCCCATCGCCTAAGCTAGGTTAGGCGGCGCATTGCCCATCAGCTATGTTAGGCTCCCCTATTGACTAAGTTAGGTTGGGGGGATCCTAACCTATGGCATAACCGTTCTAGTAGCCATCAGCAATTTTCTAGGCGACGCACTCTACTTTTCAAAGCCATAACTTTTCACTCGGTTGTCAGATTTTGGAAAAATTTGTATCGTTGTAAGCTAATTCGATTAACTACAATTTGGTGGGTCCAAATATTCCAAAATACCATATATACATCAAGTTATGCTTTTTTGAAAATGACCCTTGCAAAATCAAATACTAAAAACTTGATGAATTCAAAAGCTCTTAGCTTGCATTACTTTAAGTGACTCTTATGAACATGTTTATCACATCATAAGCTCTCTTCTCACTAGGATACTTATTTTAAGTCATGTACTTAAATATGAATTACAATATTAGAGGTTTCATACATAGGAACAACGGTTTATTTTCTAGCTTAGAAATATATGGGGTATTACAATATCTCCCCCTTGGGAACATTCATCCTCGAATGAGATTCACTAGACTGAGAATACTGGGGGTCCAATATTACGTGCTAAACTTTGCATGAATCAATCATGACTGCATGACTAAACCAATCGGTGATTGCACTAACAATCATGAAACAACTATATAAAGTTGGAGTTGAAAATGGAAAAGAGGAAATTTGAGGAAACTTGTTACCTTAAACTGAGTCTGGGCTTGAGGGGAAAAGGTAAGGGTACTTGGCTCACATATCCGCTTCCTCTTCCCAAGTGGCTTCCTCAACAGAATGATTCCACCAAAGAACTTTGACCAAGGAAAGTTCTTTGTTTCTTAGTCTACGAGTCTGGCGATCAAGAATCTCAACTGGTATCTCTTCATAAGAGAGGCTATCATGGACATTTGTGCTTTCAAAAGGTACTACCACATCTGGATCACCAATACACTTCTTCAATAAGGATACATGTAACACAGGGTGAACGGAGGACAAATCTGCAGGCAACTCAAGCTCATATGCCACCTTCCCAACATGGCTCAATATCCTATAAGGACCAACATATCGGGGACTAAGCTTACTCTTTTTACCAAACCTCTTCACCCCTTTTATAGGTGAAACCTTTATGGTAAACTAAGTCATTTACCTCAATCTCAAGATCTCTTCTCCTCATATTTGTGTATGATTTCTCGCGACTCTGGGTTGTTTTCAATCTTTCTCTAATCAATTTAACTTTATCCATAACTTCAAACACTGTGTCAGGCCCAAGTAAAATTGCCTCACCCACTTCAAACCAACCTATGGGTGATCTATATCTTCTACCATAAAGATCCTCAAATAGGACCATCTGAATGATAGAATGATAACTATTATTATAAGCGAATTTGATTAATTGAAAATGCTCATCCCAACTCTCCTTGAAATCTAGGGCACAAGCCCTCAACATATCTTCTAGGGTCTGGATGGTCCTCTCTTCCTGACCATCTGTCTGTGGATGAAAAGCTGAATTAAGATGAACTTGGGTACCAAGACTCTTTTGAAAGGCTCTCCAAAATTGAGAAGTAAACTGAGTACCCCTATCTGAGATAATAGACAAGGGAACTCCATGCAACCTGACTAACTCTCAGATATACAACATAGCATAATCTCCAGCTGTATAAGACGTATGTACTGGAAAGAAATGCACTAACTTAGTCAACCTGTCTACAACAACCCAAATCAAATCATGATGACGATATAAAAGGGGTAAACCAGTCACAAATCCATATTAACCTTCTCCCACTTCCAAGTGGGTATATCAAACTCTTGCAGCTTACAACTAGGTCTTTGGTGCTCTACCTTAACTTGTTGACAAGTTGCACACTTTGCTATAAATTCTTCTATATCCTTCTTCATACCACTACACCAATAGATTTCCCACAGGTCGCAGTACATCTTGGTAGAACTGGAATAAATAAAATATTGCACACTATACGCCTCAGCCATAATTCTCTGTCTTAATACATCAACACAAGGAACACACAGTTTACTCTAGTGTCTCAACACACCATCTCCCCCATGGGAGAAAACCTCTACCTTTTGTTGTTTAACTGACTCCTTCAGTTAGACCAAACTACGATCCATACCCTACTTCTCTTTCACTTCGAAACTAAAGTAGATTCGGAGCTACTCTGAACCCAAACATTACCTTCAGCTGAATCAAGCAATCTAACACCCAATCTAGCCAACCAATGAACTTCTCAAGCTAACTCTTTATTATCTTCCTTCGCATGAGCAACACTAGACATAGACAACCAACTAAGGGCATCTGCCACTATATTGTCCTTGCCCGGATGATACAACACACTCATATCATAATCTTTTAGCAACTCTAACCATATCCTCTATCAAAGATTCAACTCTCTCTGAGTAAACACATACTGCAAGCTTTTGTGATCCGTGAACACATCAACATGAACACCATATAGATAATGTTTCTAGATTTTCAAAGAAAAAACCACAGCAGCTAATTTCAGATCATGGGTTAGGAAATTCTTTTCATGAGGTTTCAACTGTCTAGAGGCATAGTCTATAACCTTACCTTTCTGCATCAACACACAACCCAAACCAACTCTAGAGGCATAAAAATACACCACAAAACCGTCTGTACCATCAAGTAATTCTAACACTGGGGATGAAGTGAGTCTAGTCTTCAACTCCTAAAAACTCTTCTGGCAAGAATTGGACCACAGGAACTAAACTTTCTTTTGGGTCAGTCTAGACATAGAAAATGCAATGGATGAGAAACCTTTAACAAAACTGCAATAATAGTCAGCTAGACCCAAGAAACTTCTAATGTCAGTCGGAGAGATAGATCTAGGCAAATTTCTTATGGATTTTGTCTTTTGGGGATTAACTCTATTGCCATCGGCGGAAATAATATTACCAAGAAAGGCTACTAATCTTAGCCAAAATTCACACTTGATGAATTTGGAAAACAATTGATTATCTCTAAGAGCTTGCAAGATAGTCCTGAGATGAGATACATGGTCAGTCTCACTACGGGAGTACACAAGGATATCATCTATGAACACTAGACAAATATGTCTAGATCATATTTAAACACTCGATTCATGAGGTCCATAAAAGCTGTCGGAGCATTGGTTAGCCTGAACGACATGACTAAAAATTCAAAATAACCATAACGGGTTCTGAAGGCTGTCTTGGGAATATCACACTCCCTCACTTTAAGATGATGATAGTTGGATCTAAGGTCTATCTTTGAGAAATAACTTGCATCTTACAATTGATCAAATAATTTATCAATTCTAGGGAGAGGGTATTTGTTATTGATGGTAACTTTATTTAGCTGACAATAGTCAATGCACATATGCAAAGAACCATTCTTCTTTCACACGAATAGGATGGGAGCACCCGATCGAGAAATACTAGGCCTTATGAAACCTTAATCTAAAAGATCTTTGAGTTGCTCTGTCAACTCCTTAAGCTCTGCGGGAGACATACTATATGGAGGGATAGAAATAGATTGAGTATTGGGAAGAAAGTCAATCCCTAATTCTATCTCTCTATTGAGAGGTACCCCTAGAAGATATTTAGGAAATACATCCGAAAACTCATTAACTATGCTGACTGACTTAATTGTTGGCATCTCAAACTTAGTGTCTTTAACTCAAACTAGATGATAGATAAAACCTTTGGAAATAAACTTCTTGGCTTTAAGTTAAGCTTTGAAATGACCCTTGGGAGATACAGAATTTCCTGCCCATTCGCAAACTGGCTCATATGGAAACTGAAACTTAACAATATGGGTGTAACAATCTATGGTTGCATAATAGGAATGGATCCAATCTATTCCAAGAATAAGATCAAAATCAAACATATCTAGTTCTATTAAATCTGCTAACATGACTCTATGAATAACTGCAATAGGACACCATTTGAAAATTTACTTAGTAATAACTGACTCACCTACTAGAGTGAAGACCAAGAAAGGCTCAAATATCTTTTCAGAACTTATCTAAAAATTCACAGCAACTAATAGGGTCACATAAGAGAAACTTGACCTAGGATCTAATAACACATAAACATTAAAATGGAAGGCACAAAGCATACCAATAACAATATTTGGAGAATCTTCCTACTCCTGATGGGATGGAAAAGCATAAAATTGGTTCTGGTGCTGGCCACCACCAGTACTGGATGAAGCGCCCAGAGGAAGGGTTAGGCGACCTAAAGGAGCCATTGCACTATTAGCCAGAGTCTGGGGACGAATATCTCTTCTTCCCCATCTAGCATATGGGAAATATCTAGTACCGTGACCCATCTTACCACAACCAAAAAAGCCCTTTTGTCCAGCCAAACACTTATTAGGATGACTCTTACCATAGCTACTACACTGATGATAACTGTGCCTACCACTTACACTGTCCTGAGATCTGGACATAGAAGACCTACCCCACTACTCTCGCCTGACTCTAGGAGTGGGAGTACTGGTTGAAGATAGAACTGGCATAGATGAACAATTTAGAAACTTTGAACTATTTTCTCTCTCAGTCTTGTTCTGACCATAATTAAACTTCCCTGTCTTAGCCATCTTAGTAACTCTCTCTCTCTCCTTCATCTTCTCTGTCTCAATCTGCTAAGCATGCATCATCAATCTAGAAAGATCCATATCTATATTGATCATAACAGTCCTACACTTTTTAACTACCAACCCAGACACACCAGTCATAAACTTTCTCATGTTTTCCCTAGAGTTAGCCATCTGATCAGGGGCATACTTAAACAACTGATTGAACTTGAGGCAGTACTCCTTCACTATCATAGAGCCTTACCTTAGGTTCATGAACTCTTTTATATTATCTTCTCTCATCTCAAGTTGGAATAACTTGTCCAAGAAAGCATCCTGAAATATCTGCCAAGTCATGGGAATTGCATCCTCCCCTCTATTCTTCTTCCATTTCACTACCCAATCATAAGCAACATCATTCAACCTATAGGATTCCAATTCTACACTCTTCTCTTTAGAAAAATGCATAATCTGGGTGATCTTATTCACCTCGTCAAGATAAAGTTGTGGGTCCACACCTGCCTTTGACCCAAAGAATTTCAGCAGGTTCATTCTCATAAAGTCTCTGATTCTAGCTGCGGCTAAGTCCCCATCTTTCTAAGGTGGGGCTGCAACCTGATGGTTACCCTGGACATTTGTTGTCATAGCTTGGGCTAGCACCTAAAAAGTTGTCTGAAACTCTGCATGTGACACAATCTCATTCAAAGAATCAGTGGCTTTAGGTGGCAGGTTATCATTTCTACAGGCATTAGCTTTACGAAAAGGAATATTTAGTCATAAAAAAGCATGAGTTAATAGCAGATAGTGATATCTATAATAACAATGGAGTATGAAAAAAAGAGGATTTTCCTAAAAAACTCCATAGCCTCTTGCTCATAGATGTGTCGCGCTTCACACTGATGATCAATACTCTATGTAACGTGGCTTGTCTGACTCCCTAGGACTCTCTAAAACTTTTGGCTCTAATACCAAGTTTGTAACGCCCCAAAATTTGATACCAAGACGTCATACGGAGCTCAAGGTTACACGTAGCCCCAAGCTAACTCTTTGAGCCTTCTACTAGGTCTAAACTTTATTTCATGATAATCTAGTCAATGAATAACACTGTTTTATAACAAATCTGAGCTAAAATAAACTAGGAACACTATATAAATAATAAATACTAAAAATATGGAAAACATCTGATAGTCCAACAAGCCTTTACTGCTAAAGAACTAGAGAGTCATTGGGACAAGCCCCCAACTAACTCGGGCTAAACTGAAAAAGACAAATCAAATACAACGAACATTGGAAATCTGGAGAAGTAGGTCCTCGAACCATAAGGACTCTCCAACTATAATGGTGAAGATAGAAATGCTCAAAATATCACTCTCGCTACTGAGACTGAGCACCTGAACCTCATCATAAGAAAATATAGCATATAGACATATATATGGATCAGTACTTTGAAGATGTACTGAGTATATGGGGGTGAAATGCATAAGTAAAAGATAACATCATCACAGTTTATAAAATCATGGATGCTAAATGTAAATGACTCACATAGGCTTGAATAATATGAAAGCTGAGATTCACAGATCATAAGTATTTAAGCATAAGACGCAAATTTTGTGATCCATCACATTTAGTTCTAAAATCTGTATCTATGTCCTGATCCCATAACACTTATGCTAAGTGAAAAGGACTCACCTTTTTACTCTGAAAAACTAAAAGCTGAAAGTTGTAACTGAAATCTCAAGAAAAGCAATATCTGAATAAGTATGTGACCCTTTACACTTGGTTTCTGAAAATCTGAAAAGTACTCAACCTTAGGATTTAGGAAGGTTCTCTTAACCGACATAATCCATGCGAGCAACATGGAGTCAAACCTCTCATCCTCCTAAGGAAGAAATCTCACGTTGGGGAGAGGTGTTGCACTCTTGCCAGGGAGTATAACCTAATCTAGGTGATCGATTACAAGCTAAGTCTGTCATCCTTATAATGGGAATAATCTCAATCTATACCTACGTTGGCTACATATTTCTATGAAAAATTGTATGCTCAGAACATTTGAAATCCACCTTTAAAAACTAGCACAAGGATTTATCTAAAACCATTTATGCACTAATCTGATAAAATTTGATATATGGATTCGAAAGCTAAACCAATGATCTAAAGATCAAAGCTGAACAGAAAATCTGTAAACAATATATTCATAACATGCTTAAAGCATTATCTTTCTTGAAATCATAATCACTCAATCTTGGATAATAATTCATACTTCAACAATATCAAGATAATGACTTTAAATCATAATATCATGCTCAATTCAATTTAAAGGTTGTAAACAATATCTTAAATCATGTTTATGGTAGCCAAAAATCATAGAGGAACATTCTTCAACTCAAAATAAATATGGAATTTCATAATTCATTCATATCATGCTCAAAATTGTCAATAATGTACTTTTAGTGTAAACCCACACTTGGAATTCTTATGAAATCATATAAAATTTCAGTAATTGTAATTTCAAAATAAGTTTTGGAAACAAGGACGAAAGTATTGTCCTTGTTCATAACCCTACATACCTTTATGGTGACGAAATCGTTAAAAGATTGGACCTTCAAGATTGATTGTGCAACCCTAGTTGTTTTTCTCCTATAGTGCTCTTAGATGATAAACTTAAGATGCTAATAGGGTTATAATGTGATTAGGATCTATTAATTTTATAAGGCTAAGTTTAGGGACGTGTAAGTAGCATCAAAAGACTTAGTTTCCCTCATAATAACTCAAAAATGGAATGTTTACGTCACTTGGGCCATAAGGTTTGCGCCACATTGCCCATCGCCTAAGCTAGGTTAGGCGGTGCATTGCCCATCGACTAAGTTAGGCTGGCCGGCACCTAACCCATTGCTTAAGCTATGTTGGGAGGAACCTAACCTATAGCATAACCATTCCAGTAGCCTTAGGCGATTTGCTAGGCGACGCACTCTACTTCGCAAAGCCATAACTTTTCTCTCGGTTGTCAGATTTTGGAAAAATTGGTTTCATTGGAAATCTAATTCGATTCTCTACAATTTGGTGGCTCTAAATCTTATAAAATTCCACATATACTTCAAGTTATGCTCGTTCAAAGATGACCCTTGCAAAATCAAACACCTAAACTTGATGGATTCAAAAGCTCTTAGCTTGCATTACTTTAAGTGACTCTTATGAACATGTTTAACACATCATAAGCTCTCTTCTCACTAGGTTACTTATTGTAAGTCATGTACTCAAATATGATTACAAGATTAGAGGTTTCATACATAGGAACAACAGATCATTTTCTAGCTTAGAAATATATGGGGCATTATACAAAAATACATATAACAAAGTTCAAGAACAAATTTTTTGAGGGATATTATTTTTATCAACAAAAAAACATGTCAACTACCCTATATACTTATTTTCTCATAATTAAACACAAAACATTACAAAATAAATTACAATACATCAAAAAATATTGGCTCTACTAGGAAAAGGACTCCAAGGAAAAGAGTGACGACAATAAAAATCCCAAGAGGACATCAAGAACCACAAGCGGCCCCACCCTCAACTTACGACATGTATTGTACCCAATGCCTTGGGTCGCTATAAAAAAAGAGTAGAAACATACTTGCGGAATGATAGGTGTATAGATGCAATGTCAATGGACAGTAATGATTGTACAAATAACAAAATATCTTGGGTTTCCTACCAAGAAGCACTTTTTTTAATGTTGTGGAATAACATGGTTATGTTGGTTAGTCAGACCTCACCTACAATCCCATGGGTTCCTTAATTACTCAGATTTCATCAATGTCGCCCAAGAGTTTGACTTTAATTTCCTCTCTCAACTTTGAACTTATGAATTTCACCCCTAATTGTTTTTCAAATTTCCCATTATGCTAAAGGGTCATTGGTATAAAAATAAAGTCCTCAAGCAATAGATTAGGCATGTTGTACTGCTTGGACTTTACATGAGGAATGTAATTCTTTGTTTCTAGCTTATCAAATTGAAGAATATAGACATATGTTTCTTATTTACTGCATTATTATTTAGGTTAGAGTGTCTCAATCAATATATGACTATCTAAAAATATTGTGGAAAACAGCTACGAATGAAGTCCAATATGTCCCAACATAAGAATTGCAATCTTATTTAGATCCTCACAATACTCTAGTATACTCTCATTAATAGTGACGCTATCTATATGTGTATGAGTCGGTTTGTTAAAGATTTTTCTTCTATTGCATCCCCCATGTACAGATAGACGAAGAAGAAAGTTAAGTTTTAGTTGTTAGATTTTTGTGAGAAGAGTTTTCAGGAGTTGAAGACTCGACTTACCTCAACCCCAGTTCTTACTCTACCAGACGATTCAGATTGTTTTGTTGTGTACTTTGATGCATCTAGAGTAGGTTTGGGTTGTGTCCTCATGAAGTGAGGTAAGATCATAGCTTACACCTCCAGACATCTTAAGCCTCATGAGAAAAATTATCCAACTCATGATCTTGAGCTAGCAGTTGTAGTGTTTACCTTAAAGATTTGGAGGCATTACTTGAATGGGGTACATGTAAAAAAATTCATAGATCACAAAAGCCTTCAGTATGTGTTCTCTCAAAAAGATTTGAATTTGCATCAGAGAAGATGGTTAGAGTTATTGAAGGATTATGACATGAGCATTCTGTATCATTCGGGCAAGGCCAATGTAGTGGCTGATGCTCTCAGTAGAATGTATATGGGTTGTGTAGCTCATGTTAAGGATGGTAAGAAGAAGTTAGATCAAGAAGTTCATCAGCTTGCTCAACTAGATGTCCATTTACTCGATTCAGCAAAAGGTAGTGTATGTGTACAGAGTAGCTCAGAGTCATCTCTAGTTTTTGAGGTGAAGGAAAAGCAGGATAGATATCCCAGTCTAGTTAAGTTGAAAGAATCAGTCAGAGATCAGAAAGTGGAGGTTCTCTCCCAAGGGAGAGATGGTGTTTTTCATTGTCAGGGTAGATTATGTGTTCCTGGTATAGATGAGTTGAGGCAATGAATTCTTGCAGAAGCTCATGGTACGCATTACTCTATTTATCCAGTGGCCACTAACATGTACAACGATTTGCAGAAGATCTATTTGTGTAGTGGGATGAAGGGAGATATTGCAGAGTTTCTAGCTAAGTTCTTTACATGCCAGCAAGTTTAGATTGAGCACCAGAATCCTAGTGGGTCCATACAGGAGTTCATTATTCCTATATAGAAATGGGAGGAAGTGAACATAGACTTTGTGATAGGTTTGCCTCGTACCCATCATCAGCATGACTCTATTTGGGTTATCATAGACAGGATGACCAAATCAGCTCATTTCTTTCCAGTCCATACCTCTTACTCAGCTGAGGACTATGCCAATATCTATCTCAAAGAGTTGGTTAGGTTGAACGGTGTTACCTTATCTATCATCTCAGATAGAGGTACACAGTTTACCTCTCATTTATTGAAAGCATTCCAAAAGGGTGTTGGTACCCAAGTTTACCTTAGTACAACCTTCCACACTCAGACAGACGGTCAAGCAGAAAGGACCATTCAAACTCTTAAGGATATGCTGAGAGCATGCGTTGTTGATTTTAAACGTAGTTGGGATGACCATTTTCCTTTGATTAAATTCGCATTCAATAAAAGCTATCATTTCAGTATCCGTATGGCTCCATTTGAGGCTCTCTATAGTAGGAGATATAGATCTCAAATTGGTTGGTTTAAAGTGGGTGAGGCTGCTATAGTAGGGCCTAACTTAGTGTTTGATGCTTTGGAAAAGGTTCAGTTGATCATAGAAAGACTTAAGGCTGCCCAGAGCCGACAAAAATCATATGCAGATGTGAGGAGAAAGGATCTCGAGTTTGAGGTCAGTGATCTTGTGTTCTTGAAAATATCTTGATATGTCGTCAAGAAAGGAAAACTCAGTCCCCGATATGTCGGTCCCTTCAGAATCCTTAGTCGTTTCGGTACTACTAGAAATTACCCCTATGGTGATGGTTGCTAAACCATTACAACAGACAGAAAAACCATTGCCATAGATCTACCACAACGGTTCAGTAAGCGTCCCATAGATGGGCGTTGCGATAGGTCTATGGCAACGGTTTATGTGATGGTTTTCTGAACCGTCGCCATAGGTCAAGCTATGGCAACGGTTTCAAAAAACCATTTCCATATCTTGACCTATGGTGACGAGCAACCGTTGCCATAGCTTGACCTATGGTGACGGTTATTTTTGACTTATTGAGACGCTTATTTTCATCTATTGCAACGGTTATTAACCGTTGTAATAGAAGTTATTGCAACGACATTAAACCGTTGCAACCGCATCTATTGCGACACTTTTGTTATTATGTTGCAATGCCTCTTTTCATCTATTGCAATGGTTACTAACCATCGCAATAGATTCTATTGCAACGACATTAAACCATTTCAATATCATCTATTGGGACACTTTTGTTATTCTGTTCCAATGGTTTTTTACTACCTATTGCAATGGTTTATTGATCTATTGGAACGATTATATAAATAGTCACTCGTATTAATGTAAATTTTTATTTACCTGCATAATAAATTATAATACAATATGTACACATCAAAAATTAGAAAGTATACATGAATATAATACTATCTGCATACAAAACAACGTTTGGGGTCCAAACACTCCTTATGGACAACAAAGAGCACTACTCATAAGCACAATGAAGTGAACTTCCTATCTACTGCTTTAACACAATCTGAACAACAAATGTGGTCAACCTATAACAACTGATTCTTCAAAGGAGCTTTACCAAACTATTACACTACAAGGCCTTTGAAGATCCACGACTTAGTCATCTTTGCAATCTTTTGCAAATGTTGTTGAACCTCTATTTTGTTCGCCATTGGCATTTGTAGCTCCGCATAAACACAACATCATCAGCTAAAAGACATACTTTATTCTGGAAAAGAAGCACGGATTCAAAAATAAACATTAACACCTACAACTTTGTTAACTTGAACAATATGGAAAAGCTTATTAGTTTCATTATTGACGACAAGTAATAGAAATTTGGTAGGTAGCATTATGGTGCTTATATAATAAATTAATATCCAAGAAGGCAGCAAGCAGTCACAGTATCAATACCTTCCGGAGGACTTTGTTTTGGTTTCCAATCCAATAGCATCTCCTTCAGTAGTGTTGGTTTTCAAAGCAGGAGTCACATTTCGAGGTTTTGCTGAAGAAAAAAGTAAGAATCGATCACAAGTAAATTAGCATCTTAAAAGACTATAATTCTTGGTTTACATGAACAAGATAGGAGAAAAAATAAAGCATTTGATTGAAGCGCACTCACTTGAAACATTTGTGATGACATTAACACTCTTCTGAGTAGCGAGACAAACTTGAATAGAGGTCTCAAAATTGATGAGGTACTAACTTAAGCATAAGCATTTATTAGAGATAATTTTGGACCTTCCAAGCACAAATGTTCGCTCCTCTGAGTGCTTTATTCGATTTTCCTGCGTCGAATAAACTTGAATTAATCATCAGTGCCGAAATTGAGAGGCAATTTTTTTCTTCGCTTTTAGTCATTTCACATAGGATATTGTCATTGCTTAGTGTAGTCTAGTTATCCAATACAATCTCATTGACAAGTTATGATATAACAACAGTAGCATATTCGGTATGATCTTACAGTTGGGGTTTGTACTATCATTTCCAACCCAAAATTAAAGTTGGTAACTAATAAGTATTGTGTTTTCTAATACTACTAAAAATTGATTTAGTAACATTCTCAATAAAATCTAGGTCCTACAAATTTTTAGTTGGGGAAGTACTAAACTACTCCTAACATATAAGAACGAAATCTGCTATAGATTGTATAACTAAGGACGTTGAAGACAAAGATTGCAAAGAAACTTGTACACTCTAAGATAAATTCATCACTTGTGACCATCAAATCCCTTCGAAAGTTGAGATGTTAAATATATTGTTAATAAAAGACTGATAGACTCCATGCTTCAAACACAAATTTCTGATGGACAATGATCGGTACAAAAGTTAGCTATATTGTGACCGACACATACTTTTGTGATGGATAGATTATTCAAGATCCATAATAATTTCAAACATACACAAGTGAGTTTAGTTATTTTTGGGGAAAATATAAATAGTAATAAATAGATAGAGAAGTTGGAGTTTGAAGATTACATACCCTAGTGAAGGTGAAGGGACTTCTTGTCATGATGATGAGGAGATAATGGATCATAGGAAGTAGAGACACCAGCTTGGCCTTCCATCATGTTAAGTTGAAGCATGTTTCCTGCTAAATAATGTTGTATTGCACTGTACTATTGCCCCCCTCCTGCTGGCATCATGTTTAGTTCCTGAAGCCTCTCATTTTCTACTATCTAAAACAAATTCATGTTAATTTAAAGTGACATAAATGAATAGCTAGGGTTGCTTAACACATGCTAAAAACCAATCCGGTGCATTAAAGGGGAAGGGCAGAACCATTGGAGTTTATTGTCCCTAGCCTTACCCTACATTTATGTTTCCTTGGCTTGTTTAACAGATGTTAAAGGGACAAATTAAAGCTATAGAAGTTAATTAAAAAGTACCTTTGATCTTAGAAATGTATTCTCCGGCTCCAGTTGAATTTCCTAATTATAAAATTAAAGAGCAGGTTGAAGATGTTTATAATGTCAAATAGTCATAGTGATATCTGTTCCAGACCAAAACAATTAGAATAGGGGTATGTGGTATAACCTATATTGCTCAAACTCTTCAAAAATGTCTAATAAGGTCTATGTCGGATACTTCAAAAATAGTGCAATTTTGGAGAATCCCACATAGGTGCGGCAATACTTTTAAAGAGTCCGAGCAACATAGATAGTCGGCTCAGTCCTGCAATGCTTCCGGCAAATATTCTAGTACCACTCCTCTTCAGACGTCACCGGTCTAGTCCCAATCTCACTAGAAGAAGTTGTAAATTTCCACATGACACATTCAAATATAATCACCAAATCATACACTATAATTTCAGTGTCTTACTGACAAAAGCACTGTAGCAACGGCCTACGCATTTCCACTTTTAATTTCTGCCTCAAGCCCATACTAATATAACTCAAACAAAAATGGAAATTAAACACCCAGAAGAGTACAACTGCATTGCACAAACACAAATTAAAAATAATATCGGTCTACTTCGTTACGTACATATGCATAAGTATAGACGAAAGATGTAAAGATGAAGTGGATATCAAACTCAAAGAAGAAGATGAGCTCTTATTAAGACAATTGGTTTCTCCAAAGCATTCTTAGTGAATAACTTATATTAGCAACTAAGTTAAATTAACACAGAGAGACCTCGTCTTCCTTGGCTGTACATATCCTAACTTCGGCCCCCAAGGAAACCAAAATCATAAAGCCTTAAGAAAAGGATAAAGAGAGAACTACTTAATAAGCCATAACAGCTAAATATACTTGAAATTACTACTAGTTCTAGAATCACTGGACTACCAAAAAATTAGATTAAGAAGCAACTGTTGCTAATGTTATGGAGTTGGCCTTAGAATATTGTGTTGGTCTGGCAGATTTATCTTCATTGTCTTATTGTCGAACCAACTTGTAGCGACCTTCTAATGGATCCTCGTTTGCAAAGTCAAAGTTGTATCTGTTACAACACGCACATTCATGAATCATTAATACTCTTTACCGAGCTTAATAAACAATAGAAAAAAGAGATAAATACAGAAAATTGTACTTTTCTGCAAATTGTTTATGGAGATCTTTCTCGGCTGCAACAAATAACTCATCAAGCTCAGCCTCTGAGGGCATCTTTTCTTCTGTATTAGATCGACGGCAGTGACATTTAGCAAGTTGTGGTTTTGGTGTTGGCTCCAGTCTGTGAAGCTCAACTTTAAAATCGCTAGATAGTATTGCATTACTACAGGAAAATGGGGCTTTGTTTTCAATAAAAATAGTGAAGAAAAAGAAAAAAAAAAGGTGGCACTGAAGTGGCGGATCTGAGAGATAATTGAAATGCCATGAAAGACATAGAATGCATATTTACCTTTCTCTCAACACTGAATTACTGGTTGTAATCTCCACACAGTCATCCTCCTAGAAAATTCAAAATTCAAATATCAGTCTGCCATCAATACAATTTCACAAAAATGAAAAAAAATATGAATTCAACTGAAATTATTGAAGGACAAGAAAATTCACTCCACTTATCATATCGGAGAACAGTACCGTACATATTAAAGGAAGTAGAAAAATAGAACCGCGAAAACAGGTAAAATTTAAAGAGTTTAATTCACATACATCAAGATCTACAAATTTCGGGCTTCCTTTTGTCACATCATTTGATTCATTATCTACAAAGTTAGAATTCACAGCCGGTTTATACGCAGTAGTATTTCCCAGGGAAGTGAGCTCGCTCACTAAAGATAATTCTAAACTCGTTGGTGCAACTGAGACTCCAGAATCATGACTTCTAACACGAGCTACAGTAGTTGGTAACATCTCCAAATCAGTATTGCACTTCTTCCTCTTCCTCGTATCAACCACCTCTAAAACCTCCCGTTCTCTTTTCATCTTCACCGCAACCTCCATAATCACAACTTCTCCAATTCCCTTTCGACTCACACTATCACTTTCACTAAAAATAAGTGGTACAAAAAGCTTTCAGACTGAACAGTAGGTTGATGATGTTTATAACGTCAAACAGTCATAGTGATATCTATTCCTTACCAAAACAATTAGAATAGGGGTATGTGGAATAACCTATATTGCTTAAACTCTTCAAAAATGTCTAATAAGGTCTGTGTCGGATACTACAAAAATAATGCAATTTTGGAGAATCCCACACAGGTGCGGCAACACTTTTGAAGAGTCCAAGCAACATAGGTAGTAACAAGTTTAAAGCAATTACCCTCTTCTACAAATTCTCAGTTTCAGCTAGTACCATCTCATGTTGTTCAACCACATAATAAGCATCAAAGCCATTACTATCAGGATTTGTATTAATTATGAAAACATAAATATTTTGCTACTTATGCTAAACATTTTTGCTACAAAATAAGCAGATTGAGCTGAATTTGCATGAGCCAGAATGAGTTACGTTGATAATTAAATGGTAGGAAACAAGCTTTTTGCCCTCAAATTCCTTCAAATGACCAATTGAATACTCATCAATGGCATCAACTCAAGGAAGGGGGAGTTCTCAATAGACTTCTTGCTCTCACCAATAATGTAGTAAATATCATTCTGGCCCTCCTTCATTCTGGTTACATAGTCCTTCAAGCTGGTCATCTCATCACCACTCTTGGTGGAGTGGTACGGCAGTAGTTCAGCAAACTTAGACCTATTCTGAGAATCCTCATGAATGCCAAGCTTGAGGTTCTTAGAGAAGGCTTCATAAAACTTTTTATAATCCTTTTTATTCTCAGCAATTTCAAAGAATAGCTCAACAAACTTCTTCACCAAGTTCTTGCGAATAACCTTCAGGATCTTGTTCTACTGCAACATTTCTCTAGAGATGTTAAGAGGAAGGTCCTCAGAATCCACAATTCCCTTCACAAAGCTCAAATATTCAGGCATCAACTCCTCACAGTTGTCCATAATAAACACACGACAAACATAGAGCTTGATATTGTTGGGCTTCTTTCTTGTATAAAAGAGGTCAAAGGGAGCTCTTTTGGAACAAAAAAGACAGCCTTGAACTCCAACTGTCCCTCAACAGAGAAGTGCTTCATATCTAAATGCTCCTCCCAGTCATTAGTCAAACTCCTGTAGAAAGCAGCATACTCTTCTTTTGTGATCTCTTCAGGGTCCTCATCCAAATGGGCTTCTGCTTGTTCACCAGTGACCACTCATTGGAAACTTCTTTAACCTTTTTCAGCTACCAAGTAAGTAGAGTAGAAACCAACACTAAATTGCCCAATCATGCTAAAATCAGCACCAGCTGTAAGAGCTTCCATGAATTCCTTAGTTACTGAACTCGCAATTGTACCCAAAAGTTAGAACCATTGAATTTATAACTGCAAAAGATTTTCATAAATTAATAGCAAGACCATAATGGCAATATAGAATAATGTCAATCTCAACATAAGAACTTCACATCTACAGAGAGTAAATTATACCTCATTATAAACTTCAGCAAACTTTTTGTTTCCAACTCTTGGAGATCCAAAGTTGTACATGGTCACACGTATAGCTCCATACCTAACACAACTAACAAAAAACGTAAAACATCACATATGTAGTGTTAGCATGATGTTACAATTTACTTAGGGCATCACAAGTCCAATTTGGTTGGAAAGATGAAACCATAAAGAAAAGATTTCAAAATAGCCACTGGAAATAATGCAAGACACAAAGAAATATATGAAAATACGCCCAAACGCTAAAGTAGCTTTGTCTTCAGGTTGCAAGTGGAGAAGGCAGAAACATCATGGTAATGCATTTACTCGATTACATCCATCAAGACTATGTAAGTGACTAAGCTAGTCCTATTTAGAAAGAAAATCCTAGCAGCACAAATACTAAACACTGAATATAACCATCGAAGTGAAACCCAGATTACCATCACACCAAAGACTCTTATCTTTAAACCTTTACCTAAACACTGAATATAACCAAATCTATCGTAGGTATCCATTCAAACTGAATAAAATGAAAAAAAACATGAAAAGGAACATAGCTGGAAAGAAGCATAACAAATACTAACATGACAACCTTAGCAAAAGGTAACAAAAATAACAGAAAATACAAAAAAAATCAAAGAAGAGAATACTAATACTAATACTGATTGGAGACTTGAGAAATGGGTTTTCGATCCATCTCCTTTAATCTATTTCTAAGAAATAGCAACTCCCTGGGGAATTGGAGCTACAAAATCACCCCAAAATTCAATTTATCTGGATTTTCCATTGAGGAATAATGGATTTTTGATTGATTGAGAAATGGGTTTTCTAAAAAATCACACTAATGTATCTTTCGTCTCCTTTACTCAATGAGAAATGGATTTTCAATCAATTTTTATTTATAAGAAAGAAGTAGGGTTACTTTTTTATGAGAAAGAAAGAGGGTTTTTTTATTACTTCTATTGATAAATATATTTTTGGCTAAGTAAAATATTGTGGAGGGAAATTAAGAAGTGTTACCATAGATAATTTTTCCTGATTAAGCGTTGACATAGATGTTCTATGGTAACAATTTTAAAAAGCATTGCTATACAAATACCTATTGCAATGGATCATTCTCAATAGAAACGGTTATAGTGATAATAGAATAATTATTTTTTGCAACAGTTGGAAGAATTGTCATAGATAGTCTATATCAATGCATTTACAACCTTTGCCAAAAATTTCATTGCCATAGGCCTAATTTTTGGTAGTGGAAAGGTAGCTTACGAGCTAGAGATTTCTTAAGATTTAGCCTCACTACACCCAGTATTCCATGTATCATTGTTGAAAAAGTGTATTGGTGAACCAGCTATATTTTTTCCCTTAGAAAGTGTAGATATTCAGAACAGTCTTTCCTCTGAGGAATTTCCAGTCGAAATTCTTGATCATCAAGTTCATAGACTAAGGAAAAAAGAAGTTCCACTAGTCAAAGTTCTTTGGTGAAATCAGTCTGTTGAGGGATCCACTCCCGTAGCAAAGGAAAATATGTAGACCAAGTACCCTCATCTCTTCTCCATGAATCTAAATTCAGTATAAGGTACCAAATCTTCTTAAGATTTTTCTCTCTCATGCTCAGTTTCAGTTGCACATCAAGTTCATGTCAGTCGTTCATTTATGAATCAGTTTAGTCATGCATCAGACATATATATTCAGTGTGTAAGCTCAGTCCATCAGTCCCCTTAGCTTAACCAGTTTCATTCGGGAGCAAATGATCCCAAGGAGGAGATATTGTAACACCCTATATTTCACTAGCATAATCTAAGTCATAGTGCAAGAGTATTAATTTATATGATTTTAAAAATACTCATTATTTTCATTTTAGAGCCAGCCATTGTGTAGGAAATTCAATTAGCTTTCCAATAATATAAAATTCGTCCAAATCCGATAACTGGGTAAGAAGTTATGAAAATTTTAAGTTTCAGTCATTAAACACCGTCATTTTACCCATCAGTGCATCACAGAGAGAGTCAAAATAGCAATTGCCAATTTCCAGTGAAGTATCGCAATTTTGGCACATTACGCCATAGGCTAATTTGGCATTTGACATTTTCTTGTGCTGCAGCGCGATGCCAACGCATCGTGGAGAACTTCGAGGTCCCAATCAGTGAAGGACCACGATTTCCCTGTGTCGCACCATAGACCAGTTTCCCAGTTGTCAGTTTCCAGTGACACAGTGCGATAGTGTCGCGTCTTTCCAGGGCCTCAAATTAAAAAAATTTCATGAAAATCTAATATTTCATCCAGGGTTAAAATAGTCTTATCCCATTATTTTAATCCATCTAGATGGAATACTTAAGCCCTAAAAATGTTTTAAAATTTTATTTTTTATTAATTTCCTCAAAAAATTCCAGATCTTTCTCTCTAAATTACAAACCCTAGCTCTCAAGAAACCAAGAGCAATCTCAAGAATTCACCCAAGAAATTTATCCGCTAAGGTATGTTAGATGTTCATCCATGGATTTCTTTCTTCCATGGAGCCCAAGTAACCCTTTTAATTATAATTTTATGATCTTTTTAAGATATTTGATTTTAAATCATGATTTCATCCATTAATCTCTATGAACTTTGATTTAATACCATGTTTTAATGAAGTTATTGTTGTTATTCGATTCCTCATGATTTAGTGTTATCATTTGTTGAATTAAATCATGACTTAGTGTTTTCCATGATAATTTTATGCAATTATGTTATCCCTTTAGTAATTCTATGATTATTTTAAACCATGAACTATAAGTGTTTGATAAAAGGCCTACAAGAGAAATTGATTTAATAAGAGTTTTCATGCTATGTCCTTCAATGTTTTAGTCTCATGCTACTACTATTGTTTTAAGTCCTAGGGGTATTGAAAACCCGAAACCATAGCTGTTTTACTTAATGTGTTCTTAGTATCTTCAAAATAACTTCAGATTATATCATGAGCATTATCGGAATATTCACTTAAACTCAGAATAGTCTAGCATTTTAGTGTCATTCAACTGGGAGTAGGATTTAGCACCGAGAGAGGGTAGGGATGGCAGCTTCCCCGTAAGATAGGTAGTCATTAGTAGCAGTCCCTATACTCCATAAATATGTAGCCAGCGTAGGATATAAGTAGTCACCCATCAGATTAGGCTTGACTATCTCGCGGGAGTCACCCGTCAGTTCAGGCTTGACACCCTTAGTATTTTGGACATGATATTAGTTTAGTGGATCTACACAGCTAGCGTTAGTACCCGTGACATGGTATTAACACCCTTTCAACTGGGGTTACAGGTTAGACCCCGATTAGCTCAGATTGGGAAATGTCGGTTAGATAATACCTCCCACAGTCTCAGATACAGTCTCAGTCATAGTTTCAGTTTAGTTCTTTAGTCTTAGTATTTCTTGAGCAAAGCGTATATATTTTAGTTATTTTTAGTAATTTAATTTGCAGATTTCATCCAGTTCATGTCCTATGTTTGGTCATGTATCCTCAGTGTCTACAGATTTTCATGTATTTTCAGTATTTTATAGACTTTCATGCATGTTCAGTATTTACAAATTTCATGCTCTTTATTCAGTATTCCATAATTTATATGTATTTTCTGATAGATCATTACTCCTATTCATGAAACCTTGCATTTTAGACTATCTCATTTAGCATACCAGTACATTCAAAGCGCTGATTGCATACCTTTATTTTATGCTATGATGTCTCATATCATAGGTGTTGACGCTTAGTTCCCGGATTGTACTTAGTCCCTCAGATTGTCGGTAGTACAGTATCAGTGGTGAGCCCTTATCACCCGAGAACAGACTATCTTATTTCATGTCTTTATTTTAGTAGTCAGTAGAGTTAGTTGGGGTTTGTCCCATCATCTCTTAGTCAGTCAGTCTTAGAGGCTTTTCAAACACTCCAGTCAGTTAGTTGTTTAGTTTATCAGTACTTTATCAATTTAGACAGTCATTTTCCTAGATTCATATTTCAATTTGAATTCAGATATTTAAAACCTTATGGCTCTTCAATTTTTCTTCCACAAATTCATGATTATATTATCCAATGTTCACAGCAGGTACCAAATCATGGGTTATCTTATGGTCCCTCGAGACTATAAGCACCGTGTAATGACTAGGGAGTAGTCTTGGGTCATTACATTCCTATAGCCTACAAGTAGGATAACAGAGCCTAAGAGACATGAATTCATAAAGAGGTTGATAATGATACACAACAAGTGTCCTCCCCTACTCTTGTTGATCGACATACTAAGGAGATGCTAGCTCAAGCTGCTATGAATGGAGAGAAGTAAATGCTCAGTATATAGATCAAAAGGTAAAACTAGCTAAGCAGAGAATAAAAGTAGATTGTCGAGCAACACTTAAGATAGATATTCTCATTTGAAGTTAACTATGGCAATATCCTTCCCATGTATTCAATCGGTAAAGAATGCTTTGCTTTGTCAGGTAGCTGGGAGTTATTAGAAACCTTAATATATATCTAAATTACTCATAAAACTATAAAAGAATCGTGATGTACTATGCATGAGATTGAAACATGGAACTAATATTGGTTTGGATTTTTTTAGGGTATTACAATATCTCTCTCTTGGGAACATTCATCCTCAAATGAGACTGACTGAGAGGGGAGGAACGATATACCGAACATGAACTGAACATGAATAACTGAATCATGATCTAATGACTGACGTGACTAATAAACTGACTATATCATACTGAACATGCATATATGATGCATGTGTAACTGATTCTGAATGCATGTAAGATCTGAAGCTACTCGTAAGATGAATTCTCATAATGGACATGCATATCTAATGCATGGATGCGTGAATGATTTATTCTCATGGATGTATGACTGGGTATACTAATAAGCTGAACTTTCTCTACTGAACATACATATCTAATGCATGAATGTCTTACTAAGTTGACTCCTAGAGGCATGACTGATTATGCAATAATGACTGATGCAAAGCTTGTAATGAGAATATAAGCATGAAACTAAATGGATTTAAGGAATTTGATATCTTCGGGGAGTAATGGAGTATCTCCCCCTTGGGAAACTATGTCCCGCTATGCACACTTACCTTACTGATATACTGGGGCAATACACAGGGCATCAATGAACTAGATTATGACTGAACCTTGGGAGTCTGAAACTAATGCATATAATGAAGATAAAATATTTATACGTACCCGAATCTATGTCAGGAAAAATTTTTGGATCATGGAGAGTCTGAAGTGAATAGAGTCGGTTCTGACGCTGACGACTATTGGTACTAGGAGTGGCGCCTTGCTGATGTGAATATCTACCTTTCTGAACTAACACTCTACACTCCCACACTTTTTGACCATGCTTACAACATCCAAAACATACCTGACTATTGGCTCTGCATGCACCTAGATGGTTCTTGCCACACTCTCCACAAAGTGGATAAGTGCGCTCACTTCTAACACTACTCTAGGCTTTGGAGCCTGGTGCCCCATCATAACTGACATCTCCAAAATTTGGTGCAGACACTCTAGCTGAGGATAGAGCTGGGACTGAAGTCTTCTGACTATGGTGAGAATGATTACCACCCTATGACCCAACTTGAGAAAAGTTGTAATACCTATTTTGAATCTCTTATTAGATCTCTCTTTCTCCTTAGATTTATCTGCCTCTATCTACTGGGCATGCATCATTAACCTAGCAAGATCCATGTCTCTATTGAGCATAGCGGTTCTACACTTCTTCAATACCAACCTAGACACACCAGTCACAAACATACTCATACTCGCTCTAGGGTCAGCTATCAAGTCAGGAGCATACTTAGCTAACTGGTTGAACTTAAGAGAATACTCATTTACTGTCATGGAGCCTTGTCTCAGGTTTATAAACTCTTCTACCTTAGATTGTCTCATCTCTAGCGTGAAAAACTTATCTAAGAAGGCATCCTGAAATATCTGCCAAGTCATGGGAGTTGCATCTTCCCTTTTACTCTTCTTCCACAACACTACTCAATCATGAGCAATATCTTTCAGCCTATAGGATGCTAATTCCATACTCTCCTCCTATGACATGCATAATCTAGGTGATCTTCTTAAACTCTTCTAGATAAAGTAATGGGTCCTCACCTGCTACTAACCCAAAGAATTTTGGCGGGTTCATTCTCATAAAAAATTTTATCCTAGATGCAGCTGAATCCCTATCTTACTGAGGTAGGACTGCAACATGATGTTTGCCCTGAACACTAGTAGTCACATCTTGGGCTTGCGCCTGAAAAGATGCCCAGAACTCTGCATGTGACACATGCTCATTCAGAGGATCTACGGGCTGAGGAGGCTAATTGTCATTCCTACGGGCATTATCTCTATGAGCAGGCATGTTCTGCAAATGGAAGAGGAATAAGTATTAGACTGACAGTTCAACTTGAGCTTTTTGCTCACTGGCATGACATGAATACTAAAAGAAAGGAAACTGTTCCTAAACCATCTTATAGCCTCATGTACATAAATGTGGCGCGCAACACACCCATGCACAAAACTCTACTAGATGCAGCTTTTCAGACTTCCTAGGACACTATTGAATGTTAGGTTCTGATACAAGTTTGTAACTCCCTGATTTTCCAGACCGGGATGCTACATGGTGGTCATGACCCCGAAGGACCACAAGCTAATCCATGACTGATATTTGTACCTGTACACTGCATAATATATAAATATAAATGTGGAAAGCTGGCAAAAACTTGCCATAAGGTTTAAAACATCTAAAAATACTCAAAACTAAAAACTGAATACTAATACATCTATCTGAAAAGCCTTTAACTGTCTGAATTGTAGAGTTGATGGGACATGTCCCCAACTAACTCCATCTACTAAAAATAATCTGAATCTAATGAGATAGTAAAAAAATAAGGATCATCCTCCAATGAAGAGGACTCACTGCTACGTCTACTGATGCTGACTGGGTCTGGACTGCTAAAAGTGCTCTGGGGATCGTTTTTTCTAAACCTATGGCGTCAAATAAAACACCATAGTGTAAATGTGTCAGTATGGGAATATACTGAGTATGCAAATGAGGTAAGGCTAAATGCAAGGGCTTATGCATGAACAATAACTGACTGAATTATATGCAAGAGCTGGATTAGCATACATAGAGAATCTATAACTACTTAACATACTGTGCATAATATGACTGAGCATACTGGGACTGAACTGATAACTTATACAAAATATACCTTTAATTTGAGGTTTCTAAACATACTGAGATTATACATATCTGAAGTTACTGAAACTGATATATGTACTTATTAATACTGATAAATTAGATGACTGAGTCTACCAATAACTGATATTAACTGGATGAATCTGAGATCAAACCTATCTAGCGGGATGATAACTTTATGTGAGACCAAGACTATCTAGCAGGTGGTCTATGAATCTATAGAACTATCTGATTTCCTCACTGAGATTGATGACTGTATGTGACAGTCCTGATTTCTGAGTCCTACTCTGAAGATTGATACTAAAATTGTAATTGTGAGAGTTCTCACTTAACCGACATACCCCAAATCTGAACTAGTAGAGTCCAACCTGTAACCTCAGCTGGAAGGGTGTCAATACCATGTCACAGGTAGAGACCTCTGTTATGGTCAACCCTCTCTGACGGGTGACCCTGAACAGGAAGTCAAACCTAAGGCAATATAATAGTCAAGTCAAGCCTTAATCTGACCGGCGACTTTTGGTCCTGCGCTGGCTACGCAGTTCTGGAGTACAGGGATTACTGCTAATGACTCTACCTCTCTAAAGGGGAAGCCGCCATCCCCATACTCGCTCGGTTCTAGTTCCTACTCCCAACTGAAAGACTTTGAACTCATTCTTAATTGAACTAAAACTGAGTTGAATCTCTTATTATTCATATTTCTTGACTGATCTGACTGGGTTCACTTGGTTCCGTTATCTTACAGAAAATACTGAATCTAATATCTAATTGAATTATACTAAGTTTTGAATTCTGTAACTAACTGAGTTTTCCTGATCACAGCACGACTGAACTTATCTTAAGACTGACTCGGTTCTAGGCATACAGCTATATTTTTTAGGTACAAGTACCCCCAGGACTCGATAGAAGGAAACTGACAAAACTTGACTTCTTTAATTCATGACTAAAACCAACATCATAGTATATATTCAAGTATACATAATTGAGGACTTCATACTAACATATAACAGTTCATTCAACAAGGGATGCACAAGCATAAGAATGCACACAACATACTATAATTCATTCACTATGGTCTCTCAACAAACACTTGGCGTGCATGGCTTATACTAAATTTGGGGGTTTTAGGCAATATTCTATAATGACCCAATTTTCCTCACACAAGCATTTTATCAAACACATGGGGAGCATTCTTTGGTCATATAACAATTTCCACACCTAATTCTCATGGATAATCAATAAACATACAACTTGAAGGGATTTATCAAGAACATCACATAATTATTACATAATAGGGTCAAAGTTTGCAACTTTATAATCATATCATGAATTAAAACTCAACAACAACATAACCTTCAAACTCAATTCACATAAACCATGGAAAACACATAAATTTAAAATCTTGAATTTAGAAAAAGGGATTCTTGAACTTCTTGGGCGGAAGGTACCCAAGAATCAACACTTGCATACCTCAAAGGCTTGAATCTTGAAAGAGAATGTCTTTTCTTGAAGGTTCTTGAATTGGGAATGATAATTTCTTGGTTTTCTTGAAGGAGAGCTTGAATCTTGTTCTTGGATGATGATCTTGAGAGAAAATCCTAATTTTCTTGTTCTTGAGAGTGAATAGGATTAAGGGTTTTTAAAACTAATTTATGGTGGTTATGTACGTGATTTTGATGATTTATATCGTGGAAGGTGAAGGAAAAGTGCAAAATACCCCTACGAAACCGCTTCCTAGTTGCTGAAATTATCAGCTGACGACCAAAGCTGATAAGCCGTCAGATCTATAATAGCCCGTCAGCCCAGGTCATCACCTAGGAGCTGGAATGGATGGGTTTCTATCTAAGCTTGACAAAATGGCTCATAAGTCATCAGAAATGTCATCAGAAATGTGATAAGTCATCAGAAATGTCGTCACTCAGTTTCCAGGCTGACATGCTGGAGTAAAATGGGTATAACTTTTTGCTCCGATATCGGAATTAGCGAAATTGGTATCGTTGGAAAGATAATTTAATTATCTATCTATTGGTGGGTAATTAGATCAAAATTCATAGTACAAGTATAGATATTCTCATTTGAAGTTAACTATGGCAATATCCTTTCCAAGAATTCAATCGATAAAGAATGCTTTGCTTCGTCTGATAGCTTGGAGTTATTTGAAGCCTTAATATATATCTAAATTACTCATAAAACTATAAAAGAATCATGATGTACTAGGCATGAGATTGAAACATGGCACTAATATTGGTTTGGATTTTTTTTGGGGTATTACATATAGGATACAAGGAAATCCTAAAAATCAAAACACGAATGAAAAAGGAAACTTGGGCTAGAGGGAATACTACCTACGAAATGAAGGTGGTTCTAATTAAGTGTCAGGCAGCCTACACAAATCCTAAAACTCAAGTGCCATACCGCCTGCATAGCTCCTGAAACTCTCTAGACTTGGACCTCTATCACTTTCTTTGGTCACCTACGGAATGTAGGTTCCCTTAGTAAGTGATAGAGTCTTCTTTTTCCTTCTTCTGAGCCTCTAGACTTCAAGTTCCGACACCTAATTTTGTCATATATGCTTGGTAAGTGTCACTTACTCCCAGAAATGCCTAAGTAGCCTAAAACTTCAATTTTTATCTTTTTCTTATGTTTTGCATCCAAAACCTAATTTCTAGAAAAACATACCAAAAACACATCATATCTCACAAAACAACCTAAGAAACTTGCATATTTTATCATTTAAGTGTCGAAAGTGCTATAAATCCATAGCACATTAACACCCTCTACTTAGAACATTTGTTTGTCCTCAAGCAAAATAACAAAATAAAACTAAAGAATAACACTTAACTTAGAGAATCTAAGCTATCAAAGGCATTCAATGATCACTATAATCTCAAACACATTACCCCCTCCTATATAAAAAAATTAAAACCAATTGTGTGTAACATGAAGCACAATAATGTGACACAAAGGAATCAAGGAATAGCAATTACATTAGCAACAGACAAACGTGCATATGTACAAGTTACACTACCCAGATAAGTAAATATCTAGCAATACAACTCGTGTCCTCATAATAAATAATTCTCAAACTCTCATGTGGAAGAATGCATGACAATGCGGGGATGGTCCAGAGACACTAACGCTCAAAAGAGAAGTTCCACCAATGCGCATCAAATACCGTATGCTTGTCCTTATTTTCTTTACCTTAGTTTTCTAATAGTCAAGTAGGTTCACTATAGGAATTTTCTTGGCTTGTAATGTAGGCTTGGAGGCAAGTATGGTACATATGAATATATCAAGTAAGTAAGCCTTCTTGGTACTGCACTAACTTCAGGGTCCACACTTTAACTAATTTCCTTTTATTCAAACCTTATTTCTACCTTTTATTCTTTAATACATATTTAGGTTGGGTGTGGTTTCATTTATTCTTTTTCTATTTTCCAATTTCTCATGTTTTTCTTTTCATTTTCTACCGCACGAACCCTTACTATCTTTTCTCTTATTTTATCCTTCTTCATACCCACTTTACATTATGAAACCCTATGATAGCCACCCTCAACTTTGGTAATTTTCCTTAGTTAAGGTGCAGAATGTCCAAGGAGGACCAGGGCAAAAATAGGTTCATGTAGCATAAATGGGAAGTAAAAGGTGTAACGACAAAATTGGGGTATAAGGCTCAAAATCGGGATCAGGGGATGCTATATCACATTTCAAAGGTCATTTAGACTAAAAGTGGACTAATATAAAAAATGACCTATGATCATTTACTAACCGACCATCATACAACCTAGGCAAGTTCTGAATTTAACACACAAAGAAAACTAAGTAACATTTCACACAGACCTAACATAGTATCACATCAAAAGCTACTATTTATCCATTCCATGCTCAAGTTAGCTATTATTATCATGTCTCTAATCCTAATGCCATAACAATATCTATAATTATTACACATATATGCATTCACGCAGTTCTAAAAATAAAATTTTGAATGGGTGATAACGCTCAATCTACAGCTCTCGTAGGAGTGTAAAGCGGTCGTTATCAAATATAGAACCCAACCTGGGTTGGGTATCGATCCCACAGGGAATAGCTTGGTCAACAAGTAAGTGAAGATTACTAGACTTTTAGTGAAAGTCTCGAAAAAGGGGGGATTCTTGTTGTCCAAGTAACGTAACCAAATAGTAGCTAAAAACGGAAATAGCAAAGTAAAAAGAACGAGAATGTTTTAGTAAGATGTAAACAATGAGAATTGAGGAGTTGGGGTTATGTCCACCTTCTGAGTTATACGTCTCTATTGACTATGAGTGTGTTGAATTCAGACATGCATGTGCTTATAGAGAATTGTATTCGATGGTAAATCTAGGCATCTTTCGACCTATTCGAGGATTATTTCACTTTAACTCTTTCGAGCTTAAAGCGTATCTAACGGTACGAATTCTCCAAGAGGTTAATCCAGTTACGGCACTAACTTTTTAATAGGGGATGGGACCCTACTACCTTGACATTATCTCTTTTCCAGACAGATAACCTTTCTTTCGAACAAGTTAAATGTTATACTGGTGTATTCTTGCGTTTGCAACCACAAAGAATTTAGATTAAGATGAAGAGAATAATGATATAAGCAATATACGTGTCACGAACTCACAAACTCACAGCAATAGATAGTATCTCATTCGGCTTCCATAACCCCAACAGAGAAGTTTAGTTACCCATGAGTGCGAAGGAAATCACAATTGACATTGTTGTTATACCACAATAAAGATTTCACGTTTGTAATGGTGTGGTAGGCGTTAGGCGTGAATTCCTTAGCAAGGTAACGTTTCTCTTGTTGCGGAATTTAAGAATAGAAGAAGAAAAATAGAATTAATGGAAGAATATGTTCTGAGATAGAATGTCTTAGAATTGAATGTAAGAAGATGTCTGAAGATGTCAGAAGATGTCCAGCAAGATAGGGTATTTATAATACCCATATCCTATTCCTACTAAGCTAATGAAATGCTTAACCAAATCCTACTAAGCTAATGAAATACTTAACCCAATAAATTAATAATTAAAAAAAACATAAATAAATGCAAATGTGGATGGAGAAGTATAGCATGCAAATACCAGCACCCCACACTTAGACGGGACACACTGTCCTCAGTGGAAAATAAATAAGAAGAACCTGGTTAGTCGGACTCATCCTCTATGTCTGGGGTCATACCCCTTGCATAAGAATCATCATCAGAGTCGTCATCCTCAGAAGTTCCTCATAAGCATCCCACTTAATTCCAAGAGTGAGTTGAGGTATTTGCAGCGAGGAGGGTTCTCCTTGCTCTTTTCGGCCTCTTTTCTTTCCTTTTTGTGAAGTGGTAGCCTTATCTTTCCCTTGTCTTGCTTGGGGTGCCATTGTACCTGAGACTTAAAACAATGTTCATGTTAGCATCATCTCGATGGATACAATCTATAAACAAGCAGTAGTGGCACCACCCCACACTTAGTTTGTTGGTACAGACTAATGAAGTGAAAGTGGTCGATTACTCAGACTCCATCGACATACGTTTTAGGGGCTATATTCCAACAAGAAATTCAGATATGTAACACTTCTTGCAATCTTTGCAATGCTTTCATGTTAGGTATATCAAGACTTCTACATAGGGATTACATCATGGTATAGTTTCTATCAATAATCACAATCTCCTATGTCGGTAGGCAACTATAAGTCTTATTCCGATGAGCAAGACATCCCAACATGTAAGTATTCAAGTAACAAGAGTATGCAATGTTCATGACTATAGCAATTCCGCAAGTAGTATGACAATGCATCAAAATCGAATTGAAGTCGGAAACAAGTTAAGATCATCCTAACGTACATGTTCACTCACTTGGTTTTGTATCAAAAATTCAAACACATTAACATCACCAATATTTCTTCAAGATGTAGCAATTCATAATATACATAGCAACGTAGAACTTACAAAAAATAAATGAAGAACAAAAGAGTACTTACGTGATTGAAGCCTTTGGAGATGTTCTTGTGAAGTGGGAGAGCAAAAAGAAAAGTTTTGAGATGATTTGGAGAGTATGTGCGGCACCTAGGTCAAGTTTTCAATGTGTTTGTGTTTCAATACTAAGTCTCCTTTATATAGGAAAAGAATGGGTCGGGTTTTGACCCATTTAAAATTGGTTTTGGAGACAAAAAGTAACCATAGGCGGCGCCTTTAGCTTTGCCTATGGTGACCATAGGCGGCGCCTAATGCAAAGCCTATGGTGAGCATAGGCGGCGCCTAGTGCAATGCCTTTAGTGATCATAGGCGGCGCCTTTAGCATGGCATATGAGATTCAGAGACCAAATGCTTTAGTATAGGCGGCGCCTATGTTATGGCATACTTGAGCATGGGCGGCGCCTATGCTATAGCACACTAGATTCCGAGACCTTAGGCTATAGTATAGGCTTTGCCTTATTCGTGGCCTAGTTTTACCTAGGCCTAGCCTTGCTCGATGCCTATATTTTCATGAGCAATGCTCAATCCATAGCCTTTTGCATCTTCATGCCTAACTTACCACTTTTACCATGCAATACGTCCAAATCAAAATTTGAAACTGATCTCCTTGTTGAATACCTCTTGCACCTACATTTGCTCAAAACCAATAAAAAAGATTAGTATGATGGGTTGCCTCCCACCAAGCGCCTTAGTTTTGGTCGTGGCATGACTCTTATTTTTGGATTTTTATTTATCAAAAACAAAACACGTATTAGAACGAAAGAAAAAATAAAAAATGATAAACGATGGGTTGCCTCCCATCTAGCGCTTGATTTATTGTCGCGGCACGACATAGTTACCTTGAGTACTTAGACTTTGTTGAGATAGATGGTGGATCGTTTTCTGAATGGATTCAGATGATAATGAGGCTTACTTGTAGGCATGCAATCTTCTTCGAGATGACCCTTGTGCATGCCTATCCCAGGATGGATACCAATTATATCATCAATAGTCCAACCCATAGCTCTCATGTATCTCTTCAGAGCAGAGATGAGAGCCTCTACGTGTTGTTTACTTAAATCATCCGCACTCACCGGAAGTATATTTATACTTTCCAAGAACACATACCTTAGATAATCGGGGAGCTCTTTCGATTCTAGCATTGGTGGCTCTTCAAGGGAAGTCTTCGCTGTTGGTGACGGTTGATTCTTAAGATCACGTTCCGGTTGCTTAGGAATATGGGAATAGGACTCTATTTTTGTTAGAGCACCCATAAGTTCTTCATAATCTTCATCGTCCTCATGCTCAACATTCAGTGGCGCACCAGACAATGGCTCAACAGTAAGCTGTTTCTCTACAGATAATGTTTTCTTATCCTCATGATGAACATCAGCTACAGAGAAAACATTCATATCGCTGGGCTACTTCATTGCTTTTCATATATCAAAGCGGACCACTTCGTCATTCAACCGAAATAAAAGCTCATTAGCTCTCATGTCAATAAGAACACTTCCTGTTGCAAGGAAAGGACGTCCCAAGATTATGGGTACTTTAGAATCTACCTCGCAATCCAAAATCACAAAGTCTGCAGGAAAAATAAAGGTAGACACTTTCACCAACACATCATTCAAGATACCCACAGGTCATTTTACTGACCTATCCGCCATCACGAGCCGCATATTGGTTGGTGTAGGGTCGCCCGACCCCAACTTTCTGTAGACGGATAGTGGAATCAAATTGATGCTAGCTCCCAAATTGCACAATGCCTTAGCAAAATTCATAGATCCAACCGTGCAAGGAATAGTGAAAGTACCAGGGTCTGCCTTCTTCTGTACTAAGGACCTTGTGGCAATTGCACCGCAATGATGAACAGTATCTTTCAACTCATAGCTTGCTGCCCGCTTCTTTGTCAAAAGATCTTTCATAAATTTTGCATACCCAGGCATTTGTTCAAGTGCCTCCACTAATGGAACATTAATGGTCAGCTGCTTTAACATAGTCATGAATTTGCTGAACTTCATATCATCCGCCTGCTTCTTCAATCTTTGAGGAAAAGGTGGTGGTGGATAGTGAAGTGTTCTCTCCACAGCTTTTTTCTCCTCTTGCTTCCGTATTTCGGTCTTTTCAAGCTTCAAAGTACTAGGGGTGATGTCATGGACGTCATGGTCAGCTTCTATGGCGTCATCATCTTCCTTATGTTGGGCCACTTGTTTGCTTTGGGATGAATTTTCCATCACCTTACCACTCCTGGTGGTAATAGCCATGCATGATCTGTCGTTCCTTGGGTTTTGCACAGTGTCGCTAGGTAAAGTGCCAGCCTTTCTTTGATTGAGTGCTGCTGAAAGTTGGCTCAATTGCTGCTCTATTTGCTTGATTGAAGTGGAATGTGAATCAACTAATTGCTTCATAGCGGACAAATCATTTATTACCTCCGTTACTCCCGCGCTAGTTGCTTCCACTCCTTTCAATAGTTTAGCCATCCTGTCTTCCATACTTCCAGAACTAGATGTGGTGGCGTCACGTCTTCCAGGGGGAACATACAAACCATTACTGTCATTCTTGTTCTTGCAACTACCTTGGTCCATGTTTCCAGATTTACCATGATAGTTCCGAACTTGGTTTCCTTGGGCATTGCCTCGGAAACCCCCCTGATTGTTCAAGTAGTTGGCTTCCTCTTCCGAATAAGATTCGTCTCTTCCTTTTGACGCAATAGCTTTCACTTTTTCGGTCTTCCCTGATAATAAATGCTTTGTAAGAAGATCCATTAGTGTTTTTATGTGCGCCATATCTTGATCACGTTCTTCTTGTCTTCTTCTTTGGTCTGCAGTCATGCCAATAGATAAAGTGGGGCTTGCTACCTCAGAATCCCTGGTATGCCAAGCTCTACTTTGTTTCGTCATACGATCTAGCATATTTCTTGCTTGACCAAAGGTGAGATCCATAAAGGATCCTCCAGCCGCATTATCCACCACTGGTTTAGTTATTGAATTCAGGGCTCTATATAATATCTCCATTAGGTGAACATTAGTCATATGATGGTTTGGGCACCTTTCTAGCTTTGTCTTGAACCTCTCCCATGTTTCATGAAGAGCTTCAGTGGGAAGCTGACGAAAGTTGCTAATTTCATCTCTCAATTGTGCTCTTTTGGATGGCGAAAAGAATCTTTCTAGGAAAGCGTCTCTCAATTGCCTCCAATTTGTAATAGAATCAGGAGTCAGCCCATTCAACCATAGAGTTGCCTCCCCAGACAGAGACAATGGAAATAGACGTAATCGAATTGCATTCTGACCAACTCCGGGATTGTCAAACGACTTGCATGTAGAAATAAAGTTGATGAGATGTATATTCGGATCATCGCCTGCTAGTCCACCAAATAATCCCTTGAGTTGAAATAACCGAATCATGGTGCTTGTGATGTTGAACTTGGATCCGGGTGCCAATGGTGGAGGAATAATGGCTCCTGTGGCTCCGGCTCCATCAAGATCATCATCATCATCGTCGAAAGCTGGCTGCATAGCTTGGCGTTCAGGCCTAAACCTAGCTTGACGATCTCTTCTGTTGGAAGGTGTTGCGATCTCAGCAGCATGCCTAGGGTTTAGTAGCTCGTCATCACCTAGATCTTCATCGTCAGGATTTGTTGCTCGCCCAGGGTTATCAATATTCTGTTGATGCAATTGAGCGGCGGCTAGTGCAGCTAGTCTCGCCTGTTCCTGTTGAGCAGCCATCCTTTCAATTGCGTGTTGTGCCTTCATTCTGCGAATACGTTGTGGTTCAGGATTGATACGTAATAACGGTTGACCAGAACTTCGGGTATGGGGCATGCACTGAATAAAAACCTGCAGTAAACAAAAACAAAAACTAAAAGTAAAAGTACGAGAATCTTTGACCAAAGGGTCTAGTAATTATTACGAACTTAATTGACACTTGTATTCCCCGGCAACGGCGCCAATTTTTGATAACGCTCAATCTACAGCTCTCGTAGGAGTGTAAAGCGGTCGTTAGCAAATATAGAACCCAACCTGGGTTGGGTATCGATCCCACAGGGAATAGCTTGGTCAACAAGTAAGTGAAGATTACTAGACTTTTAGTGAAAGTCTCGAAAAAGGAGGGATTCTTGTTGTGCAAGTAATGTAACCAAATAATAGCTAAAAACGACAATAGCAAAGTAAAAAGAACGAGAATGTTTTAGTAAGATGTAAACAATGAGAATTGAGGAGTTGGGGTTATGTCCACCTTCTGAGTTATACGTCTCTATTGACTATGAGTGTCTTGAATGCGGACATGCATGTGCTTATAGAGAATTGTATTTGATGGTAAATCCAAGCGTCTTTCGACCTATTCGAGGATTATTTCACTTTAACTCTTTCGAGCTTAAAGGGTATCTAACGGTACGAATTCTCCAAGAGGTTAATCCAGTTACGGCACTAACTTTTTAATAGGGGATGGGACCCTACTACCTTGACATTATCTCTTTTCCAGACAGATAACCTTTCTTTCGAACAAGTTAAATGTTATACTGGCGTATTCTTGCGTTTGCAACCACAAAGAATTTAGATTAAGATGAAGAGAATAATGATATAAGCAACATATGTGTCACGAACTCACAAACTCACAGCAATAGATAGTATCTCATTCGGCTTCCATAACCCCAACATTGAAGTTTAGTTACCCATGAGTGCGAAGGAAATCACAATTGACATTATTGTTATACCACAATAAAGATTTCACGTTTGTAATGGTGTGGTAGGCGTTAGGCGTGAATTCCTTAGCAAGGTAACGTTTCTCTTGTTGTGGAATTTAAGAATAGAAGAAGAAAAATAGAATTAATGGAAGAATATGTTCTGAGATAGAATGTCTTAGAATTCAATGTAAGAAGATGTCTGAAGATGTCAGAAGATGTCCAGCAAGATAGGGTATTTATAATACCCATATCCTATTCCTACTAAGCTAATGAAATGCTTAACTAAATCCTACTAAGCTAATGAAATACTTAACCCAATTGTACTAGGTTAATGTATCATTATCCTAATTAGCTAATGAAATACTTAACCCAATTGTACTAGGTTAATGTATCATTATCCTAATCCTAATAAGCTACTGCTAGTCCCCAAAGTCTTCAGAAATGTTGTTTTAGCCCGGGACAGAATTTCCATGCGCCATCTTTAGTCCTTGGTGTCCAAGATTGGCTTTTCTCCTTTCGTGAAGCTTTCTTTGGCGTCAAGTTATCCATAAAATGCTGAATTCTGAATCATTTATACCTGAAACTTTGCTAATCATGTTTGTTAGCTCACTTACAGGAAAAGGGACTAAAAGTGCATGAAATATATAATTTGTTCTCAAAACTAGGCTAAAATATGGGCAAAATATAGTGCTATAGGCGTGTAAATTCGCCTATCATCAATGGGTATCATTTTTCTCAAAATCAACAAAAAAATGAGTACTACCCTAAATACTCAAAAATATCTTAATTACACAAATTGATTATGAACAAAAAGAGTAGGGAGCTTCGTCCAGTCAGTCACCATCACCTCCTGGTTTCGAACCTAATCTGCCCCCAACCTGCCAGAACCTAGAGTGTCGTAGGTATGTCTTCACTCCCTTATTCTTATTACATCCATAGTTATGCACTAGGGACAAGTACATCATCTCAAAGTTGAGGTGGGTTTATATCATCACTCGAGGGTTTTATTATCATACTTTTTTTCACCTATAGTACTCTCATAGTAGAACCGACATGTTTAAGACGTTATTTGTGTTTTTTTCAGACTATATGTTGTTGTGTTTAATTAGTTGAAAAATAGATAACCTTAGTGCAGTCAAATTTTTGGTATTTATTTTTTTTGCTTAAATGATATTTGATGTTTAAAGGATACCCCTCTTGAAATTTTATTTTAAAATGTGTGTTGTGGGTGTGTGAAATTGTGATAATTGTTGGATTTTGTTATGGAATTAGCATTATAGGAAGAATAAATATAGCTTAGTAATGCAGGAACATGATAGGTAGTAGTCGACTGTGTAATCCTATGTTATGTGGGTGTGAGGTTGTTTGTCTGGTTCACTTTGTGTGTGCAATACAGAACTAGCCAGATTAACTTTATCTAAATTGTACGATTGTTGTATGGTGTCACACCTCTTTTTTCATGGGTCGAAGGATTTTTCTAATTAAAGGGATGATATTGAATAGAGATTATTTTTTTATAGAGTCGTCACTCCGAATTGAGTTATGATGTTCCAAGTACCTTATTGTACCCCTAATAAAAAAGAAATAACTATTTATTGATCTGAAAAAATAGAAGATCGGATAAGAAATTCTGTTGACTGAGGGGAAGGCATGAGGGATCCCTCGAGACCCTTGGTTCTAGAACAGTCGATTTTGTCAACCTATACTTAACTTAAACTGTACTATTTTGGATAAATTATGTGTGTATGTCTTGATTCTCTCATTTTTAATATACTAGTAATATCTTTCTATACCTCTTGGATGAGGCTATTGAAAGTTAATTAATTTTAGGATGATCTTTGTCAAGGTATATTATTGCATTCTCGAATTATTTTTAAATGTCTCAAAAAGATGCATACACTGCATTTTTAATCAAGATAAATATATTAAATGTGCCTAAATCTTATCTTGCATTAAAGGCATTGATTCATTTTTGTAAACTCGAGACAATTTTCTTATCCATTTTATTCTTTTCTCTCTCTTTTCTTTCAAATTTGCAATGAAACTTGGATTATCTGCAACTGTCCTCACAATTATTTTTCTCTCTATTATTTTATTGATTACAACGGGTCTTGATTGAATTTCAAACTCAATTGCTCTTACTCAAATTTGTTGGACTAAAAATATCAATACTACCCCAACGTTTAAACCAACAGCTTACTGGACTAAAAAAATTTGAGTTAAAAATTTTTCTTTAACTTTGAGTTAAATCTAATATTAGCAACCAGTTAGTCCAAACGTATCAATTCATCAAATGAAATGCATTCATGCCAAGAAACAAAATTACTAAAGCATAAAGACTCACTTATCATATATGATAAACTAGTACATATAGAGGTTATATACTATTTTAACAAAATATTTCAACTTAAGATAAGCAATTTGGATCATGTGATACTATTAATACTAATAAAATTTAAATGTCTTTTTAACTCAATAACTGACAATTACTGGAAATATTGTAAATTTAAGCACAACAAAGGTACTACACATGAACTAATAGATGATGGAATAATAATACTCCACATAGAAATTGTCAAATAGAAGGAAACACGTTCAATCAAATGGGTGACAGGAAGGAATAGATAATTCGCGTTGATGAAGAGCTAATTAATTTAATATGACGTTTATCTAGTGTCCATTTTAATTTCTTAAAATAATTCGAGTTTAAAAATGTTATACTCGTGCTATTAAATCTTGAAACCCTAAATTTTCGCATAAATACACAAGTGCTCAGATAGCAGAATATCCATATTGAATGATATTAGAACCAATTAAACAACTTCATTTAGGCTTTGATTCACAATAAAATATATATACAAAAAATGAAAACAAATTGAATAAAAAACGCTGCAATAAGCTAAATTGAATTTAGGAACAAGAACACTATCACTAAAAACTCGAAGGAAGGACCAAAACTCAAACACAATACGACACAAATTTTAAACTAGACATGTCGGTTCTACAACCATTCCATGGACGACCGGAAAAGAAGCACGACAACTAAAACTCACAGTGGCTATGGTATACCCTACCCCCAACTAAAAGACTACGCACTATCCCAGTGCATATAAATAATACAAAGCAAGGGAATAAGAACATACCTGGGACGCATTAGGCATCCGTATCATCACAGCAAAATCACTATATGCCTTGGGTTGCCTCCCAAGCAATACTTGATTTATTGTCGCGGCACGACTCAGTTGCCTTTGCTATTCAGACTTCACCAAGGTCAACTTCAACACCAACATTCACTTCCTCAAGATTTCCCATGTAGTGCTTCACCCGCTACCCATTCACCTTAAACAGGACTTCACCATCACGCTTTATCTCTATAGCACTAAGTCAGAATACCCAACCCACGGTGAATGGCCCATACCATCTGGACTTCAGCTTACTAGAAAATAAGCAAAATCTTGAATTATACAACAAGACCAAATCACCGGGCTCAAACTCTCTTTTTTCTCGATTTTCTTATCATGATACAGCTTCATTCTTTGTTTGTATATGCCAGAACTCTCATAATCACGGAGTTGAAATTTATTCAACTCATTTCTCTTGCCCAATCTTGACCTTGCTACATCACGCCACTCAAAATTCAGCCTTTACAATGCCCATAGAGCCTTATGCTCGAGCTCGACCAGCTAGTGGCATGCCTTGCCATATAATTTCTGATATAGGGAGGAACTTATGGGAGTTTTGTAAGCTCTCCGATAGGCCCACAATGCATCATCCAACTTTCTAGACCAGTTAGTCTTGTTGGCATTCACCGCCTTCGCCAATATGGACTTGATCTCTCTATTGGAAACCTCAAACTTCCCATTTGTCTGAGGATGGTAAGGTGTTTACGCCTTGTTCCTTGCACTATATTTATCAATTAGGGCCTTGAATAGAAAGTTGCAAAAGTGAGATCCACATCGCTAATAATATCACGTGGAATGAAAAATTAAGAAAAAATATTTTTCATTAAAAATGCGGTGACACTTCTACTTTTATTATTTTGAAGCGCAACTACCTCCCCTCATGTCAAAGCATAGTCAACTGCTACGGAAATATACCTCATATCATAGGAGCTCATGAATGGGCCCATGAAATAAATCCCCCATACATCAAACAACTCCAACTCTAAGATAGGTGTCATGGAGAGTTGATGGCATCATGAAATATTGCCTTGATGCTGACATTGATAACATGCTTGTGCATAATTATGAGCATCCTTATAAATAATAGGCCAATAAAACCCCCACTGCAGAATTTTGTGAGTTGTGTGGGTACCACTATGGTGACCCCCAACTAGTGATGAATGACAACCCTCAAGAATTCTCATCATCTCCACCTTAGGAATACACTTTCGAATAACACCATGTGCACAAACCCTAAAAATATATGGCTCATCTCAAAAGAAATTCCTCACCTCATGAATAAATCTCTTGCGCTATTGGAAGGAGAGATGTACTGGGACAAGATCACTTGCCAAATAGTTGGAAAAATTAGCAAACTAAGGGATTAAGTCTTGAGATGCTACCAAAACTTGCTCATCTAGAGAAGTATCATATATTTTAATCTCATTTCGTATGTTCTGCAGTGACTTCCTCTCAATCCTAGACAAATGGTCTGCAACTTGATTTTCAGTGCCCTTCCGGTCCTTCATCTCAAATTCAAATTATTGCAGCAAGAGAACCCAATAAACAATCATAATTTGCCATCTTTTTTGTGACATCAGATACATCAAGGCTGCATTGTCGATATGAACTATGACTTTTTTCCCAGTCAAATAGGACCAATAATTTTTAACCATTGTAAGCAAATCTTTCTGTAACTGCATAGTTCTTCTATGTGGAGTTTAATGCCTTAATGGCATAATATATTGGATGAAGGATCTTCTCTCTCCTTTGTCCTAGGACAGAAACTAATTCCGCTCCACTCACATCACACATGACCTCAAATAGTGTAGACCAATCAGGGGACACAATGATAGGAGTTGAAATCAACCACTCCTTAGGGTACATAAAGGTTTTTAGGCATGCTTAATGTAATACAAATTTCACCTTTTTCCCTAAAATCTTGCATGGAGGGTTTGTAATTTTGGAGAAGTCCTTGATGAACCTCCTATAAAAGCCTGCAGGTCATAAAAACTTTATATACCTTTAACTGAGACTGGTGGTGGCAACTTTTCAAATATCTCAATCTTAGCTTTGTCCACCTCAATACCTTGTTTGGAGATCTTTTTCTCGAGAACAATACCTTTTTTACCATAAAATGGCATTTTTCCAATTCAGCACCAACTTGCACTCTTCGCATCTTTGCAGTGCATAGGCCATATGGGTCAAACAATCATCAAAGGACTTCCCAACTACTGAAAAAATCATCCATGAAGACCTCGATTGTGTCCTTCACCATATCCAAAATTATAGACATAATGCATTGTCATAACCCAATTTACGAGTCATGATGGCACCTACCAAATCCTGCCAATAGGTAAGTCAATACCATAAGCCGGAGCTAATACAATGGGTTAATTTTGTAAGGAATATCCAACATAGGCAAAATTCAATCAACACAATTTATAAATAAACAAAGTGTTCTAAATAGACAAACAGCTTGACAAGATACAAGTCCCAAAACTTGATATAAGCAGTACAAGAGCATCTAATAATATTAATACAATTCACATCCTCGAATAGTAAATACATCAGTCTTGAACACTAAGGACTGAATATAAAATATAGAAGAAAACTAGGCGACTTAAACTCTAAGAACTCACCCTATCTTCAAAAGAAAATCACCGCACAAACAATGATAAACGATAATAGCTAGTACTCAAATCTACACCAAAAAGGTACAGAAGTGTAGTATGAGTACAAAAATAATAGGTACTTAGTAGGCATCATCGCCCAACTGAGCTAAATCATGATATAAGAATGATAAAATGCAAGCTAATCATAACTAAGTCAAGGTACAAAATAGAACCTAAATTATCTCCATCATTACTGTATATAATAAATAATCAAATCAGGATAACAATATAATATAAGGCATCAACACATGCCATATCGTTGTACATAAAAAGTATTAAATACAAGAATAATAATATAACATAATGCCCTAACGCATTCTCATATTGTTGTACCTATGAATTATATAATTCGGAATAATACTGCAATATAAAGAATTAATACAAGCAATCACAAGTACAAAGTTGGCTTCCATACCCCAACTGGTGCATAAAGCAAAGAAATCATCACATCATCCCATACCACTAGAGATTACACCCAAGAGAAAAGTAAAGTAATCTAATAAAAAATATATCCAAACTCCATCATTATTTAACCATCATTCCACACTTATCAGTAATCGACCATTTATCAATATTCCACAATCATCATCTACCGAGAGTTTACTAATATTCCTTAATTATCATCAACATTCATAATTGAACAACATATGAATATATATATATATATATATTCATAACCATAACAATACCATTAACTAAACAACTATACCCTCGATACACACTAATAGCTCGTTATTAGCTAGCCAATGCTTATTACTAATCAAATTACTTACTAGTCATCATATAACCGCTAATTGTAATCAATAAACTATTTCATCACTTAATCACTAGTCATAGGTCAACAACTAGTCATTATTCACCAACTAGTCAATATCTAGCATCTAGCCAAAATTTATCACTAAACTATATTTATCAACTTGTCAATATTTATTTCTAGCTATCACAAGCTCACTAATCACCATTTATCCAATAACTGCTAATCACCAATTATTCACTATTCAATTTTGACTAAACACCATTTAGTAACTTGCATCATTAATCCCCGAATACTCTTTTGACAACTATTCAACACCATCGACTAAATAGAAATTATAAAGTAATCATCATTGCTACAAGTCTTCATTTACTCTAAACATCATTAAAGCTTAATCATCATTATTATTAGTGCTAATACAACTTGTCCTCATTATTTCTAAGGTTCAACTATTCATAAGTCATTATTGACCTTTTAATTAATATTCACCACTAATCATCTTTTCAACCTTAAATCAACAACTATACCACTTTATAACTTTATCACTATAATAGGCATATCAAATATCAACGTTATACCTAGCTACACATGAGCATATATTCAAATATAAAAGTTTGATAATAGGGCTAACTGAATGCAAACCTGTAGATGTACACATAGGCACATCATTATAATTATTTTCCATCCTTATCGTGTATTATTGCATCATCATAATATCCTCCATCCTTGTCATGTATTATCATAATATCCTGCAGCCATGTCAGGTATCATCATATAATCATAATATTTTTTATCCTTTTTGGGTAGCATGACATCATTATAATATTCTTCGGCTTTTCTAGGTAACATCATATCATCTTAATATACTCTGTCCTTATCGGGTGTTGTCAAGTCATAAAATATCCTCCGACATTGCTAGGTAGCATCAGATTATCATAATACCCTCCAGGCTTATCAGGTAATATCATATCATCATAATATCCTCTGGTCTTGCTGGGTATCATCATGTCATCATAATATCCTCTAGCCTTATTGGGTATCATCACATCTTTATAATATTTTGCAGTTGTGTTGGGTATCATCATAATATCCATATTAATATCAATAAATAAAATCAAGCCCCATGATGGATAAAGTAAAGGACAATCCCTACGAGGGCTAAAGTAAAGAACAAGACCCACAAGGGTTAATGTAAGTAAACATAAAAGGAGAAACAATAAGAGCATAGCTCCATAATTTCTCTTTCATCATCAATGTCACCTTATAATTAAGTATATATATAAAACATGAATACTATAAACTATCTTGGGGTTTTATCCAATTCACATATCTTCAATACCAATATCTTTCTTCTTTCCATACTAGAGAGATGGCTATATAGATATGTATAATAAGCGGCAAAAGTATTAGCACAAGTAATCATTAATGAAGAATCATGAATCCAAGAATAATCTCTATAATAAATTCACATATAGTTAATAAGCATGCCTTCTAGAACTATTAACCTCATCATTTCCAATATTAATAATAAGGATGATTTCTAATGGGCAATAGTATAGTCAACAACTCAAATGCTAGCCTAAACAAGGGCTTAATCAATAATGTAAACAAGGGCTTAATCAAAAGTATAATCAATGACTCATCATTCCATAATCGATAGCTAGTCAATTATACCACGAGCATATCCATAAGCTATATCATGAACAATGGCCCTTTAGTAGCATATTCATTGGCTTGTCATTATCATAAAGTTAGTTTACCACTAACTTGAGAAATAGCAAATCCATGAAATAATTTATAGCTTATTTATAGCATAATCAATAACATAACTTATTAATTAGGCCATATCATAGTCAAAGGCTCATTTGATAGCATGATTCTTAGCCTAATTAATAGCCAATCAAAATAACATAATCAATACCTCATCATAAGCTTTAGCCAATAAAACACACATAACGCATAATCACTTAAACATTATTCCAATGTCATTCATCATAACCAAAAAGTACCAAGATTTGTTAATATTGCCTCATTAGGGAACTCTAGGCATTTACTAAGCGTACAAGGGTTCAAGAGATCTAAACTTCAATCTTGTCTTAAGGTGGGTCAAAGAGCCCACTTCTAAATACTCAAAATATATCCTAAGTTAATTACTACCCCATACTAGGATAAGGTATCCAAATCAACTCTTAGATGTATAGAAAGCCACAATAAGACTTAAGGTAGATATTCTACAACTTTCAATAAGTCCAATGGAACTAAGACAACCAAATCATTAGTATAAGCATCTAAGTCAACTTACTCTAAGTATGAGCAACTAAAGCATTTCACCTAAATTGAGTAAATTAAGGCATTCTCATATTAGGCAACAGAAATAAAGTCTATTCAACCTAAGATGTGGGGAAGTAAGTCATGCTTTTCAATTCTAAGATTCATTAAAGCCTAAATGGTCCAACTAACCCAAGTCTTGCACTTCATCAATACAATACCTAAAATCCATCCCAATCTAATAACATATCACAAATATACTATGAAATATCTTAATCTAACAAGGAAAAACCCTAGCCTACCTCGACACTGAAGAAAGCTCAACAATCTGCTAAACATTTCCTTTTTCCTTCCAGAATCCTCTTAATGATGTAAAGCTATCAAAAATACAATCTAATCATCAATACGAGCATAACGATATCCATATTGCACCATTGTTCTTTAGGTTCAAAAATTATACCAAAAAATTTATGTGTATCCCGGTTATAAAAATCATATTTTTGAGACTAATTGTAATACCTCGATCATTCCTTAAGCCTAAATTCACCTTTTAATTGAATATGGTTTACTTCCGAAGTGATTGATGTTTATACCGGGTTGTATTTCTCTAATTTCTACTTTTTGTAATATAGATCATTGAATAATCTGTTCATCGATACCAAATTTGCCCAAATCCAATACTTGGGTGAAGAGTTAGAGCTATTTTAGTGAGACAGTGTGCCACCTGGCACTTTAGCGCATCGTAAAGCCAGCCAAAATGGCAATTATCATTTTCCAGTGAGTCTCCGCGATATTCACCGTATCGTGCCAAGGCTTAATAGAAGGATTGTCAAATTCCAATGCACCAACATAATTCTACCGTGTCACGGTGCCTTTCCAGGTCACGACCAAGGTGGAAAATGCAAATTCACCACGTCACGCCACTGAGCAGTTTCCCAATTATCAAAATCCATTAAAGGTCCGTGATCATGGCACATCACGCCAGGACCAAAAACCGGGCTCCAGTTCTAGAATTTTCTCAAGGGTATTTTGGTCTTTCCACCCGTCCTTACCCACAATATATATACAAATAGAGGAGAAAATCCTTATTTTCCTCTTCCATTCCATCCAAAAAGCTAGGGTTTCTCTCCAAAATCCAATCCAATTCTTGTCTAAACATCTCAAGATAGAGCCGTAGTTTTCACAAATTAGTTCAAGATTCAAAACTTTCAAGTCAAGAACATCAAGAACCCTAACTCAAGAAGTGGGAAAAGAAGTCTATAGCAAGTTTATTCATTCCGAATTATAATCAAGGTATGTGGAGCTTGAACAAGAATATCCTTTCATTCTTGTGCCCAAAGAATTGATTTTACTATTGAAATTTCATGATTTTGCAAGTGGGTTTATACCCAAAGTACCTTATCATTGATTTATGAGAATTGAGCTATTTCAAGATTGATATACATGACTATTTCATTATTTTATTTCGTAAATTGGGAATTTATGCTATGAATTGTACATTGCTACTATGAATTGATGATTTCTAAGTGATAAATGATAAGAGCCATGATTTTAAGATTTGCCATGAGAAGTTAATTATTGAATATATATATATATATATTTATATTGAGATTGAGAATCAAGAATGAGTCCTATGACGTTTTCTCAAAGCTTTTGATACTTGGTATGATTTGATAAGAAAGTGTACTTGATGTTGAGAAAAACTGTTTGAGTTTGAGTCGAGTTAGGAATCCACAAGCTGTTTATGATTTACCGATGAGATATATTTATATTTTGTTCTTCATGATAGACCCTTGAGTTGATTGAGGTGGATTTCCTAACGCATTCTGAGCTTATTCTGGGAGGAGTATTTAGCACCGAGCGGGAAATATGGGTTCAGCACATCCTACTTCCCCAGAACTACGTTCCACCGTAGGATTGAGATTTGAGGGCCAAAGTGTCGAGTTTGTGATCACAGAGATGAGTTTGAGGTTATACTCCATGGCAAGAGTATAACGTTTCCGCCAAGGTGGGGTTCCTTCCTTAGGAGGGCAAAACGTGGGACTCCATGAAGCTTACATGGTTTATGTCGATTATAAGAAACTCCCAAGTCCATAATAGTCTAAGTTTCTTGAGTTACCGAGTCACTCTAAGTCATGAGTTAAAGAGTTTGAGTTGAGTCCAATGATTTATGAGATTTATGAAGCATGTGTTATTATTCATGATTTATGGAAATTATGTTTCAGGAAATTCAAGCGAAGAGAGTCATTATTGTCAGCATGCATGATTTTATTTTACATTTATGATATTATTTAAAAATATTGCATACACCCTCACATACTCAGTACATTCCCAAGTACTGATTCCCATACTCTTTTGTGTTCTATATTTCCTCGTGATGTAGGTTTGGGTTCTCAGTTTCAGCAGCAACAGTGATCTTGAGTACCTTCATCTACATTTCTACAGTTGGTGAGTCCTCATGGTTTGAGGACCTATGTCCCTGATTTTGCCTTGTTAGTATATGGTTGTTTGTTTTCAGTTCAGTATGAGTCAGTTGGGGACCTATCCAAATGGCTCATCAGTATTATGTAGTAAAGGCTTTTGTTAGAATAGAGTACCAGTATGTACAAAAATTTTAGTATTTTGTATGTACAGGCCAGTATTTCTCCATAATTAAGTATGTTCAAGTTCATGACATGATTATTCTTCCCTATTTTAGCATGATTAGCATTATAGTGAGTTTTGAAAGTGATGACAGGCTTAGAGGGTTAGCTTGATGCCAAGTGTGGCCTTAAGAACTGTGTGACGTCTTGGTATAGGTTCTTGGGGCGTTACACTAACCCAAAATAATATCAAGCTCATGGAATCAAAACCCTCAAAAATTCGTGAAAACCAAGCAAACTTTGGGCTAAAATTAAGTCTTAAGTGATTTAGGGATTTGGTTAAAAATTCAAGAAATTCAACCATGAAATTGAAGGATTCTTACCCTAAATCTGAAGATATTCGAAGAAATATATGTTATCAAGCTCTCAAGTAACCCCAAGACTCAATTTCATGTTAGCACACACTATTAGGGTATCTAGGTCTCAAGGATAAGTGGAAAATAACATAAATGTAGCCTAAGGGGTCCTTATATGCCCATACCAGGTGTCTAGGTATAGCTATCACACAATAGGATGTGTGATCGCACTACTAGAGTTCAGGAGAAGGTATGGCAGTCACCATCCTCCCCTATTCAATCACAGTATCCTCTCTGATACCAGATATCAACTAAAACTTGGATAATTTTTCCAAGTTTCCACTAAGGCCTAAAGATTCATTCAAAATTCAATTTATACAAATAAACTATGTAACCAAACAAACTTGGATATTTCTAATGCTATTATGAATTCATATTTTCTATCCGAGATCATTTTGACAAAATGTGGGTCTAACACCCAATTTCCTAATTTTTCAACTTTCCAACCAATAGGTCGAAATGTACTTGGGTGCCTTGGGACTAAAACCAAAGGTATACCTGGTCTAAAATAGATATTATATATCTATTGGTGTAGTCTGAACTTTCATCTATGATTATTTTATTAAATCTTTTGCCTAGTGGCCATTTGGAACCAACAAAAACTTAAAAACTGGAATTGGCTCTAAAAAACAAATGAACTGCCTAGTAACCAAAATTTCAGTTCCTTCAAGTCATAAATGACTTGAGGAAGATATATAAATTCTCTAATGGATAAAATAAGTGAAAATATGAAAAATGACTTGAAGGGTCATTACATGTATCGCTGAAAGATGGTAGGAGCATTGCATAAGTTGAATGGCATTCTCTTGAATGAAAGAGTCCCATAGGGGAAAGTAAATGTCATTTTTTATTGATCCTCAAGTGCAATAGTGATCTAATTGCAAACTGATTACCCATCAAGAAAATAATACCAATTCTGGTCTACTAGTCTATCAAGCATCCTATCCATTAAAGGCATAGGAAAGTAGTCTTTCTTGGTCCACGCATTCATCTTTCTATAATCCATGCAAACTCTCCAATAGGTCACCGATCTCATGGGAAAAAGTTCATTCTTCTCACTGGGAACTACAGTAATTGTACCCTTCTTCGACATGCATTAAACTAGGCTAACCCAGTTGCTATTTACAATGGGGGTAAGCCACTCCAGCATCTAACCACTTGATAATTTCTTTATTTACAACCTCCTGTATAGGATCAATTTTAGGAACAAATCCTAGCTCAAGCTATATTTTGTGAGTACAAATACCTGGTGGAATTCCCGCAATATCTTCTATGGTCCATCCAATAGCTCTTTTAAACCTTTGTGATATGGATAACAATACTTCTACATGTGACTCTTGCAAATATACAACAATAATCAATGGTAAGGTATTGTTAGCCCCCAAGAATGTATATTGAAACTGAGATAGAAAGGCCTTCAATTTCAAAATTAGTGGCTCATCAATGGATGGTTTCACAGGAGGTGTGGTTCTATTTTTGAGATCAAGATCCAACTTTTTTGGATCATAATTGTAAGAACCTCTACCATGAAATGATTTGACTATGTAATCATATTCTTCAATGCCATCACTCTTGAAATTAATGATCACTACTAACAACACTTCAACCCCAAGTCTCTCCCCAATGGATATAATCCTTGCATCAACATCATCGTTAATAGTGTCTATCACTGACACCACTCACATATAATCTAGCAGCGACACTGATTGACATATATCAAAAATCACTTGCTCATCATTCATTCTAAAGGTCTCCTGCTCCAACGCCATATCAATCAATGCCCTAACCATGGATAAAAAGGGTCTACCCAAAATAATGGGGACTTAAAAGTCCACTTCAAAGTCAAGAATTATGAAATATGCTGGGAATATAAAGGATTCCACCCTTACTTTAACATCACATAATATATCCACCAGTTTCTTCACAGATGAGTCGACCATCAAAAACTTTATGGATGAAGGTTTGAGTACCCCCATCCCCAACAACTTGTATACCACTAATGATATTAAATTGATGTTGGATCCTAGGTCACAAAAGTCAATTAGACATTGAATGTCCCAATAGAACACAAAATAGTGACCGCTCTAGGGTCCTCCTTCTTTTCTACTAAAGGTAAGAAAGTAAACGCACTACAATGGTGCACTTTATCATTAGGCTCAGTGGCTCAATCATCACCATCATTAGTCTCATAATCATCATCAATAAATGTAAACTTCTTAAACTCTTTCTCAGGTGTCTCATCGATCGTGGTATTATTATTCTTTGACTCCTCAATAGAAGGCATAGAGGGATCACCAGTAGTGGCACCACTCCTAGTGGTGATAGCTAGGCCATGACTGATGTTTGAGGTTTTTTTCACTATATCACTAGAAATGGTACCTAGTATTCTCTAATATAAAGTAACCGACATCTTCCCAAACTGATGCTCTAGATGCTTGATAGTAGTTGCATGAGAATCAACCCTTTAGATTAAACCTATGATATCATCCTTGATCTCCTTAAGTCTAGCCTCCTAAATTTCTTTCCCCTTCACTAGTTTGGTCAACATCGTCTTCATTCTCGATTTTGTATTATGGTTTCCCAATAAAATATACATGTTTCCCTTTTTATAGTTATCATTCCATCTCAAGTCACCATCATGATCCCTACAGAAATCTTTGTATCTATCACCATAATATTTATGACCTTGGTTTCCTTGCGCTTTGACTCAAAAACCCATTAATTATCTATCAAGATACTTAGCCTCCTCCTCTAAGTCATACACATATGCTCCGAAGGTTGAAACCTATGCACATACTATATTTACCTTCTCAAAATTTATTGGTGTAAATTTCTTAGAAAGCAACCTAATATCTATCCTTAGTTGTGATTTTTTGCACCACAAAATTATCCACTTCTCTATGGTCACGTGTAGACACAATGGCATAAGTGTTGGCACCTATTTTATCCTCCCGAGTATGACACTCTTGATATGTGAGAGAGATCTGGTCTAGAACATTAGAAGATTCTTCCCAGCATAATCTCATGAATGTTCCTCTAGTGATTGTGTCTTTTATGGCTTGGGAACTAATGTTCAAATCTAGAGAATATCTCCAATAACCTCATCCCTGAAATAAGATGATTAGGCACCATGCTAAAATTCTTCTTAAACTGGAACAAAGCCTCATATATTGACTGTAAATATAGCAGTTTGAAGTTGTATACCTTATCTTTTAAGAGCAATATTATGGCCGAAGGAAATAAATAGTTTAAGAATTGCTTGCGCAACTCATTCATAGTGGTAATAGATCCTCTAGGATGTTCCCCCATCCATAAAGAAGCTTCTTTAGTCAATGAGAAGGGTAACAACCTTAATCTGAGTGCCTCCTAGTCGACCCTTAGAATAGTATAAGAGGTGCAGATCCCATCAAAATTAGCATAATGCATTTTTGCATCATTTGTAGCTTAGCCCAAAAATACACCTTCCAAATTCAGAAGTTTGATCATGGAACTAGTTATGTGAAACTTTACATTAGGGGAGGCAGAGCAAGAGGAATGTGTAACACCCCGTATTTTGGGATAGAACAAAAACCATCTTTTCTACGTGTAGATATTCTAAAAGTCATAAATCCTATGCAAATTTGGTATGTTAATCAATTATGTAGTGTGGGAACCTATTTGGGCATGAATTGAGATCATAGAGATCCCCTAACTCAAGGTCAAGTTGAAAGATTTCCTATCGTTCGAGTTTTAGTGAGTGTCAAAACTTAAGTGAACTTCAATCTACCATAACTCCAGCCCCTAGTGATGATATTTCTGATAATTTATCACAAGTATGACGACTTATCACGAATGTCATCAGCCTTAGGCCGAAATCCATCAATTCTAGCCCCCCGTGACAACATTTGTGATGACTTATCACAACTCTAATGGCTTAACACAAATGTCGTTAGCCTAAGATTTTAAGCAACTGGGAAGCAGTTTAGTAAGGGTATTTTGGTATTTTTCCTTCACTTCCCATGACTTATAACTCTCAAGGAACGTATTATCTTCCATTCTCTTTAGTTAAACATCTCAAAATTCTCTGCACACCTTCAACCACAAGGTTAGGGTTTCAACATAAAAACCTAATTATCTAGAGATTCAACCGTGAGAATTCGATAATTCTTGCATATTTGAATTCCACATTAAGAGGGCTACAGGGACACCCAATAGTTCGTGAATAACCTTTCAGAATTTTTGAAGTCATCCAAAAGATCTAAGTTTGAGGTATGTGGGTTTTGAACAAGAACACTATTTCATTCTCATGCCCAAAATTTTTAGTTTTTCTTAAAGAATTTTGTATTTTCAAGAATGAATTCATATCATTTTGCTATATTTTAAGTTTATGAGATTATGGAATTGTTCAATTCTTGAATTGCATGATTATCTTATTTAATTATGGAATAAATTGAGAGTTCATGACATAAATTGCATATTCCTATATTGATATCATATTTTCAAGAATTTCTAAGATTTGTTGTCGTGAATTGAGCCTTATTGTGAAATTATGAGTCTTTAAGAATGACTTATTGATAATTTTTAAAGTTTTTCAAGAAAAGTACATATATTTCTATGTTATTGATACTTTAAAGCTTATTCATGATAAGTCTATCAAGATTTCAAGAAAGAAGTGAGTTTTGATCCTAAGTTAAGAAAGAAATCCGCATCCTTGATTTTGAGATAAAGGGGATGCATTTTGTCTCCCATCACATATCGTTAAAATATTTTTAAGATGGATTTTCTTATGTTCTGATATAAGTAAGGGAGTAGTATTTAGCACCGAGTTGGGCTTGATTCTGAGGTCTCACCCCCCAGAACTACGTGCCCCCATAGATTTCTGATTTACGCCAAGTGGGTTAAGATAATGATAACTAAAGTTAAAGTTCTATCCGATGGCAAGGATAGAACAGCTCTCCCCAATGTGGGTAAGACATTGAACTCCATGTAGCTCACATAATTCATGTCGGTTAGAATAAACTTCCAAAGATGTCCCCCACTCTTGAAATAGTTTTATTGATTTAAAGTATTGAGATAAAGAGTTTACTATACAGAATGAGTTTCAGATTTCATCTAGCTTACAAGTTTTGAGAATAAGTAGAGAATAAAGATTTTAGAAGAAAGTTAAATGACTCACGAGATTTATACATGTTTCATTATTCATGATTTACGAGATTTATATTTCAGATATTATTCAAGCTAAGTGAGTCCTTTATGTCAGCATGCATAATTTTATAAGCTATGGTGATATTGAGATATTGTTTACTTATTACATTGCACCCCCATATACTCATTACATTCCCAAAGTGCTTATCCACATATATGTTTATGTGCTACATTGTCTCATAATATAGGTACAAGACTTAGTATGCACATTCAAATTCAGTCAGCTCGCAGCTTCTAGTCAGCAGGTGATGAATCCTTTTAATTAAAGTGTTTGAGCCAGATAGATAATTTGAGTAGCTCTTTATTTTCCTATTTCAGTCATATTGAGTTAGGATAGTTGGATTCATGACCCGGCTATCTAAAGTCAGTACTAGTAGAGTCTTCATAGATAGTCAGTAGAAGTTGATGTATTCAGTTTCAGTTTTGATTTGTAAAGCAGAGTTGCAATCTTATAAATTCAGTTTTGTATTGATCAGATTCAAAAAGAGTAGTTTTCTGCTAATTTGTACAGATTTATACTTTTTATTAAGTTGCTTATGAGTTATACCAGTAAAAGGGTTAGCTTGGGGTCACTTATGACCCTAAGCACCGTGTGACATTTTGGGACCCATTTTTGGGGTGTTACAAACTTGGTGTCAGAGCACAGAGTTCAAGAGTCCTAGGGTGTCTGTGAAGCCATGTCTAGTAGAGTCTTGCAGAATGGTACGAAAACGTCTGTACTTTTCTTCGAGAGGCTACAAGGCATTTTGGAAATGTCTCTATTCATTCAAGTCTCAGATCATGCTATAGAAATGTTCTTTAAAAAACTTCTACAGATTCTCATCTTACTCTATCCGAGACATCTCTGCCTTATTTTCAAGGTATCAAAAATAGTCAAGCTTAAATCTTTACAAATAGTTCTTTCTCATATAGTCTCTACAGATAGTTATCAAATTGTAAGCGAGCTAGAAAGTATCCCATTTGTGTTTTTAAGTTCCGATGATTGAAGTGATTTATTCATGATTCATAAAAGTCGTGCACTAAGCCCAAGTTAGATGTACTTCCAGATTCTTCCTCAGAATCTATAATGAAAATCTATACTTTCCTATCCATTTATTATTCTTGAGATAGCATAATTAGTAAGTTCCAGTTCCTCCCCAGATAACGCTCTCAGATTGGCTAGCAAGAAGCTTCAAAAGTCACACAAAGCGGCTTGAGAGTAGCATTCGAGTGTGTTATAAGTCTCTTAAGATTAGAGTTATGTCCTCACTCTTATGAGTCATACAAGTAAGACAGAATAAGATATGTATTTTTAGATCATTGAATATTGTGTGTCAAGTTTCCATCTCTTGTAACCTTTTTATCATTATTTTGTTGAAAAATCAATGTCTAGTGAAGCTGTGTGAGGTCTATTTCGATTCACTAGCAACTTGTTGTGTATCTTGTTGTTTTTGTATTAGTTGAAACTTATAAAGCTACGAAAGAAGTTTAGGTGTATAGATAGGTGGATAGTAATGATGTGTAGAAGGAGGATATGATAATGGATTGTAAATAAGATAGGCCATATGATTATGATTGATTATCGTTATTATATGATAATGGATTGTAAATAAGATAGGCCATATGATTATGATCGATTATCGTTATTATGAGATTTAAGTGGGATAGTTATTCTTGATGTTTTATTCTATAGCGTCCAAGAGCATAAGTTTACTTGATTCATAATAAAGATCGAGGTGGTATGTATGATGCAGAAGTACACCCAAGGTGCTATGGGGATGCATTATTTTTTTTAGGATTATTGCATGTTGTGGGGTCAGTAGTACCATTGAAATGTTAGGTGGAGAAAGACTAGTTAGATAATGAGTAATGTTCTTAGTAGCTAAGTTGAGGAGTTTGATTGAAGATGTTGAGCCTTTTTAAGTATGAATGTGATTCTCATGGTTTAGAAACATAAGTTTACAAGTGTGATATTGGTAGACTATGATAGAAGTTGTATGGTCCATCGAAGATTTGGAGATACCCATGTTAAGCGTTAGAATCTAAGTTTGAAATTTTGAAGATTTAGCTAATAGGAATAAGAGTTGAAGCACTAGATGGAATGCACTCCAACTATGGGGATGCTCATGCAGATTCAAAGTTAGTAAGTGTTCAAGTGTTATATGATGACTATTGGGGAAATATAAAGATATGGTTTAGCTCAGAAGTGAGTATTAGAAGTTGGTTTTATGCTTTCAGGTGTAGTCATTCGGATTAAGTTCTTTTGTTCATGTGCGTTGCTATATCCCAGACTCTAAAGTAAAGTGATTGTAGTTAGACTAGAGTTTATATAGTGGTTCACAGCCTTAGAGTGATGGCTTACATCTAAGGGCGAGATGATAGAACAAGTAACCAAGTCAAGCCTTCAGATTCTAGTAGATGTACAAGTAAGTTGTAGAATAGCTATGAGAAAGATTAATGCTTGACCCAATCTTATTTTAGTATTTTCAGTTGTCCCAATACCTACTCATGCCTTATGTTCAGTTCCATGATCTTAATTCATGTTCATGCATATGATGGAGAATTATGTACTCTCCTAGTTCCTAAAATTGAGGAGTTCCAGTTCTTTCAGCAGTTGGAATCACATTCCATAAGTTATGAACTTCAAATTTAGGTCATGCAGCTCATGACTCATGTACTCAAGCTTTACAGTATGTTCAGTCCAAGTACTCAAGCAATACTTTTAATGATCAGTGAAATTCGTATTTATATCTTGCATGTCTTCAGATCATACTTCTTTGATAAGTCCATAATGTTATATATTCTATTCCTCAAGCCTCAGTTGATTGTCAAGTTATTCATAGTATCCCCTCATATTTCAGGCTCTCATATTCTAACCTTCTATTACCTTTCCTTCGGTCAAAATAATGATGATAATCAGTTGTCTGGATGGGAGAGAGAGTAAATATTTCTTGTTACTGGAAGATCGGTGTATGCTTATTTTAGCTAAGGCAGTAAAGTGTGAAGTAAGATTGAAGCCAAGTCTTTAATACCCATCATGGTTAGTCAAAGTTTTATTTGATATGTTTGGTAGTTGAAATCTTATGTATGTCTTCCTAGGAGTAGTACATGGAAGTTGTTCTTGATAGAGGTTTGTATGTTGTGACAAAGGTATTTTAGGGGAGTGTGTTTAGAAGTGCATATGTGGTTATAGAAGTGGGGCTTGAACATCATATTTGTATATTTAGAGGAATGCACTGCACATTAGTAAAATGTCTAGTACGAGGTTGAATGTGGTTGTTGGAGTAGTAATGAGGATTTTCATGAGATGAGAAGTTGTGAAGTGCAGAGTATGTTGAATTATAGTTCAGACTAGTAGTATAGTGTTATGTGGTGTACCCTATGATTGTGGGTTAGGCTTGAAGATGGTGATGGAATTTAGTTCAGTTTAGACATGAGTAGAAGGAAATATCAACGGCCTTGTTAGAATTAGAAGATGAATCAACAAGTATGGTTTTTAAGGTAAAGGATTAGTTGACAGAATATTTTAGAAGTGTGTCTATGTTTTAAGTAAGGTGTTGCATTGCCGAAAGCATAGTAAATTCTACACCAGTCTACTATTCAAAGGTCTATGATTCCAAGCTTTGGAATTGTAGCAATATTGTAATCCCTTATTCATATGTCTTGTTCAGATCTTAACCAATATTCTTGGCTCCTTCAAATCGTTAGAACTCCTTAGAGGGGTGTTGAAGAAACCCTCCACTTGAGCATGAGTATCTAGTATGATTCAGTTAGAATAGACAGCAGTTCAGTTTAACAATCAGGCATATAGATTTCTATGGATTTCCATTTTTTTGAACTAGGCTAGTTTTACTACCTGAACTTTCATAAGTACGGTCATTCCAAAATAGTTTCGCAATTGTGAATTCAGCTCAGTATATGTATCAGGCATCAGTTTCAGAATTTGGATATCTAGTCATGATTAAGTTCATAAGTATTCACCGAACGATCTTTGTTTTCCAAGTATTCTAGCTCAGACACTGTGATACCCATTGTGTGATCTTAGCCATGTTTTCTCATGATTTGTGCCTGCACAAACTATCACCTCATAGTCTATAAGTGTGATCGCACCATGAGCACATCAACCAAATTATAAACTCTCAGTATGAGTCAACTCTTCATAAATAAGTAAAAAGGGCAAGTTATCTCAGATTCAGATGAAGGTAATAGCCTTCCTTCATTCAGCTCCTTTCTACTCAAAGATTCAGTTAGATAGCTATTCTTATCATGAGTATATGTATTCATCGAAGTATGCCAAAGTTTAGAAAGATATTGATTCAGTTTAATAAGTTATTTCAACTATGTATCCTCAGTTTTTTCTATATTCTTAACCTAAAGAGCAACATTCGGGGATGGGTGATCCCAAGGGGGAGATAATGTAACACCCCGCATTTTGGGATAGAATGAAAACCATATTTTGTAGGTGTAGATATTCCAAGAGCCATAAATCCTATGCAAATTTGGTGTGTTAATCAATTATGTAGTTTAGGAACCTGTTTGGGCATGAATTGAGATCATAGAGATCCCCTAACTCAAGGTCAAGTTGAAAGTTTTCTTATCATTCGAGTTTTAGTGAGCGTCGAATCTTGAGTCAACTTCAATCTACCATAAATCCTTTTATATGATGAACTGAGTGGCCTACTATATATCAAATGAAAGCTCTTCGAATTATCTTTCCAACTATATCAATTTTTCCTAAATCTGATATCGAAGCAAAACGTTATGTCCATTTTACTCCAGCATGTAAGCCTGGAAAACTAAGTGACGACATTCGTGATAACTTATCACGAGTGTGATGAATTATCACGAATGTCGTCAGTCTTAGGCAGAATCCATCCCCTACTGACGACATTTATAATAATTTATCACAAGTGTGATGAATTATCACGAATGTCATCAGCCTTAGGCAGAAATCCATCAATTCCAGCCTCCCATGAAAATATTTGTGACGACTTATCACAAGTCTGACGGCTTATCACAAATGTCGTCAGCCTAAGATTTTCAGAAACTAGGAAGTGGTTTAGTAAGGGTATTTTGGTCTTTTTCCTTCACTTCCCACAACTTATAACCCTCAAGGGGCATATTATCTTTCATTCTCTTTAGTTAAACATCTCAAAATTTGCTGCACACCTTCAACCACAAGGTTAGGGTTTCAACATAAACCCAATTATCTAGAGATTCAATCGTGAGAATTCAATAATTCTTGCATATTTAAATTCCCCATTAAGAGGGCTATGAGGGACACCCAATAGTTCATGAATAACCTTCCAGAATTTTTAAAGTCATCAAAAAACTCCAAGTTTAAGGTATGAGGGTTTTGAACAAGAACACTCTTTTATTCTCGTGCCCAAATATTTTAGTTTTTCTTAAAGAATTTCGTATTTTCAAGAATGAATTCACATCATTTTGCTATATTTCAAGTTTATGAGATTATGGAATTGTTCGAGTCTTGAATTGCATGATTATATTATTTAATTATGGTATAAATTGAGAGTTCATGACATAAATTACATATTCCTATATTGATATCATATTTTCAAGAATTTCCAAGATTTGTTGTCGTGAATTGAGCCTTATTGTGAAATTGTGAGTCTTTGAGAATGACTTATTGATACTTTTTAAAGTGTTTCAATAAGAGTACATATATTTCTATGTTATTGAGACTTTAAAGCATATTCATGATAAGTCTATCATGATTTCAAGAAAGAAATGAGTTTTGATCCTAAGTTAAGAAGGAAATCCACATCCTTCATTTTGAGATAAAGGGGATGCATTTTGGCTCCCATCACATATTGTTGAAATTTTTTTAAGGTGGATTTTCTTAAGTAAGGGAGCAGTATTTAGCACCGAGTTGGGCTTGATTCTGAGGTCTCATGCCCTAGAACTATGTGCCCCCATAGATTTCTGATTTACCCCAAGTGGGTTAAGATAGTGATCACTAAAGTTAAGGTTCTATCCGATGGCAAGGATAGAATAGCTTTTCCTAACGTGGGTAAGACGTTGGACTCCATGTATCTCACATGGTTTATGTCGGTTAGAAGAAACTCCCAAAGATGTCCCCCACTCTTGAAATAGTTTTATTTATTTAAAGTATTGAGATAAAGAGTTTACTACACAGAATGAGTTTCAGATTTCATCTAGCTTACAAGTTTTGAGAATAAGTGGAGAATACATATTTTAGAAGAAAGTTAAATGACTCACGAGATTTATACATGTTTTATTATTAATGATTTATAAGATTTATATTTCATATATTATTCAAGCTATGTCAGTCATTTATGTCAGCATGCATAATTTATAAGCCATGGTGATATTAAGATATTATTTACTTATTGCATTGCACCCCCATATACTCAGTACATTCCCAAAGTATTGATCCACATATAATTCTATGTGATACATTTTCTCATAATGTAGGTACAAGACTTAGTATGCACATTCAGATTCAGTCAGCTCGCAGCTTCCAGTCAGCAGGTGATGAATCCTTTTAATTCAAGGGTTTGAGCCAGATAGACAGTTTGAGTAGTTCTTTATTTTCCTATTTTAGTTGTATTAAGTTGGGATAGTTGTGAGTCATGATACGGCTATCTAAAGTCAGTACTAGTAGAGGATTCATAGGCAGTCAGTAGAAGTTGATGTATTCAGTTTCAGTTTTGATTTGTAAAGCAGAGTTGTAATCTTATAAATTTAGTTTTGTATTGATCAAATTCAAAAAAGAGTTGTTTTTCGCTAATTTGTACAGATTTATACTTTTTAGTTAGTTGCTTATGAGTTATACCAGTAGAAGAGTTAGCTTGGGGTCACTTATGACCCTAAGCACCGTGTGACATCTTGGGACCCATTTCTGGGGCGTTACAGAATGATAGATCCTATTTTAGTAGGCTCAACGTATTCCATATCCTCTTCATCATCATATGACTAAAATTACTAGAATATTTGGATCAATTGAGCTTGAGCACCTCAAACTCTATCTCGATTACCGCCGAATACTTCTTGATGATCAACTTCTAGTCTTGTCTTGGCTAGCTCTGCCTACTGAGCTAACTAGGACTCGTTAGCCCCCCTTCTCTGGTTATATGCATCTTCTTGAAACTTCTCTATATTTCTATCAGCAAAATTATATAGAACACTTAGACAAGGGAAAGGACCTACATTAGGATCATCCCAAACCCCTACAAGATGGTTTGTACATAATAGTTTAGTTATCGTACAATTAGGCTATAACAGTATCTCTGGGTTACTAATTAGTAAGAGTAAGGTATTGACTTAATTCCTAGTGTTAGGAAAACACCATCTTATACCCAAATAAGAATAGAAAAATAAACACCCAAAACTCCACCAAACTCCAATCAACACTTACATTATCTTCTACGATAATAGAACTAAAATTTTAATCAATGCCTAAACTAAAACTCTAACTGATGTATAAAGTGGTCATTTTCAAGTAAAGTAACCTAAATATATTAGGGTCAAACACACAAGGAAGACGCAAATTTGTATCTCTAGTTTGTTGAACTCAATCGACAGAACTAAAAGTTAATGAGGGGTTTGTTGTTGGAATATCGAATAAGTAGAAAATTTTAAGTATTGTTGTAATAAGTTAGAGTTGACCACTGAGAATGTGTTCACCCTATTTCTCAACTCAATAGGCTTATCGAGCTTTATTGAACCAACTCAATACCTTGTATTCAAAATTTGATAAATTATGTACCATCAACTGTCTTGTGGACTCATTGATGGATTTCATCTTTTACCTTTTGATTCTCAGGAGTTGTATTACTAACCTTTATGTGGGATCCCAACTATCTATTACCTTTTAAGTGTCAAGTTATTATATGATAGATAACTATCTTACATAGATGATACTAATTAGGCTAGATCGATAAGTAATCTTCATATTAGTGTTGTAATTATGTTTTCCTAGTTACCACTCCTCTTACGGAGTAAGTAGTGATATTCTAGGTTGGATATTATTATTTTCAACCACTAATACATCTATCAAACTGAAGATAAGACTATACATGTAAAGATACTAGTTTAGAACAACTTTGCACTTCCCCTACTTTGTCAATATGTTGGGGTTCTCACAACCCAAGCTAAGGGATTTAGCCACTCATGCTTGTGAAATGTTCAATGGAATTCATAATGAAAAGCATTAAAAAACCTAATAAACTTGAATATTTTCATCATTATAAGTGTCAAAAGTGTTATAAATCCATAGCACATCAAACTTTGAGGATGAAGAAGTTATTGTTCAAGAAGAGGTTAAATCATATATTGGTGCTATGGAAAGGGAGAAACAGGCGTTGGATCCTATACTTATGTATATTAAGGATGATATGGGCCTACAAAAGGTTATGAATTTTGAGGTTGGAGAAGATTTCATCTCGAGATATCAAGGAAGGTTGTGTGTTCCTAATGTTGATGGGATGAGAGAAAGTATTTTGACTGAGAATGATGAGTCTCAATATATAGTTCATCCAGATTTGATTAAAATGCATCATGACTTGTAAGAAATATACTAGTGGAATAATACCAAAAGAGATATAGAAAACTTTATGGCTAAGTGTATGGTCTGTCATCAAGTCAATGTTGAATATTTTAGGCCTCGTGGTATGTCTCAAGAGATAGAGTTTTCCATATAGAAGTGGGTGATGAACAATATGGACTTTGTTAAGGGTTTTCTTCGATCTCATAATTAGTATGATTCTATTTGGGCTGGTAATCATGTTTAGAGGCTTTTGTGGACAAGTGTAGGTTGGTTGTTAGTTTTGATTCTTATAACTTTTATTTGGTTTATCTATCTTTTTTGTGTCATCATTTTTGTTGGCTTCTATTATTTATACTTATGTGATCTTGAGTTAAGGCTAAGGCGGTGGTCTCTGGCCCATAGTGGGCTTAAGATAGCCATCACGGCTAGGCCCGAGTTTGGGTCATGATAGAAGTGGTATAAACTTGATTGAAAGACCTATAAAGAAAAATTAGGAGGTACAGGCAGATATAGTCCTAAAGCAAGAGGAGGAGAAACAAGTGGTCTCCAAAGATGCTTAAAATTCAAGGAATTCTGAGTATCCTAGAATAAAAGCAGTTGAGTGTGTACAAGAGAGACCACTATCACCATTCCCCCAGAAGTTCAACAAGGCTAAAGAGGATGCATTCTTTAAGCAGTTCTTTGACACGTTCAAAGAACTTAACATTAACCTTTCTTTGCTAGATATTTTGTAGTTTATGCTAAAGTACGCTAAGAACTTGATGATGTAGTGAAAAATAAGACCAAGTTGGGTGACATTAAGATAGTAGAACTTACTATGGAGTATAGTTTAGTTGTGATAAGCAAGATGCCAATAAATCTTAAGGATCGAAGGAGTTTCACCCTCACCGTATAAATTGGTAAAAGTGACGTTCTCCATGCTTTGAATGACTTAGGGGCCCATATATTCGATTCCCTTGTCTATTCTCAATACTCATGGTTTGGCGAAGCCAAGGCGATATTTTGTGGTGCTCCAAATTGTGGATATGACAAGAGTTATTCCTGAAGTAATAATTGAAGTCGTCCTCATTATGGTTGAGTAAGTTTATTATCTCTACTAATTTTGTTATGTTTGATTATGATGTAGATGACATGGTATTAATAATACTGGGTCATCAATTCTTGGCAACTAGGGGAGCACTGATTTATGTTAGAGAAGGCACTCTGACTATGAGACTGAATGATGAAGAGGTGCTCTTCAAGGTTTTCAAAATAGTTAATCCACCCTCATATTATAATTATTTATGCATGATCTTGGACATTAAAGTGTATGAGTGTGAGTGATAGAGTGTAAACCTCAATTGGTCTCTTTAGACTATCTCATAGAGTGGACCAAATCAAAAATCAAACTTGATGTTCAAAAACTTGAGAAGGAGCCTAAAAAGGCAGGTGTGGAGAAAACTGAGACCTTGAGAGTAAGCACTTAACAAGTTAAAAGTAGTGAGAAAATAGACTTTGAGTTGGAGGAAGAGGTTGAAGAATACGAATAAAAGTAGCGATGAGAGTCGTGTTGCAATAATAAATCAAGTTTTGCTTGGGAGGCAATCCAAGTTAAGGTAGGTATTGTTTTTGTTTTTTTAGTCATAAGCTGATAGAAAGTCTGAGTATCGGAGATCTAAACTAAGGAACATGGCAAAGATTGGGTGTAGGATCCCCGGACATTGTTGATGATTAAGATGTAGCTAGCTAGGCCTAGAGGCCTTGGGGAGTATTTCTATCCTTGCTTTTAATTAAAACTTTGGGGATAAAATATTATTTTAAGTGTGGGGTGGGGAATCTTTTGATTTCTTAGGGTGAAGTGTTAATATAGGATTTCAATTTTTATTTGTTTATTTTGTTAGGTTTATACTAAATCTGAAAAAATTTAAAAACTATTTTCATTTTCTTTATTTTTAGTAGTTTTTATTGACGCCAGTCTGGTAAGGGCATACTTCACCCACCCCTTGTCTTATTTTTTGGTTCTTTTTGAGGGACGCCCTTTGATTTCAGTATCTCATTTTTATTTTTAGGAGTAAATTTAAATATATTTGTGTTAGGAATAAGTAAGGTGTTCTTGCTAGTTTTTATGTGCGATACATGATCCAAGTGGTTTTGAATGTAAAAGGAATGTTGAATTGAGTTGAATCAATACTTTTGAGACACCTATGCTCAGTTATATGACTCTTGAGCAATGTTGGATTAATTTTGAGTTCGTGCTAGTGCAGACTTATAGACTATGGGGATCCTACTTTATTTGGGCAAGTTCTGTGTGTGATATGATGTTTTTTCTTGTAATCCCTGTTGTATATTGATCTCTAAAACTTGTCTGGTGTGTGTGCAAAGTGAAATAATGAATGTTGGGTTTAGGAGATGATATAGGCATTTTCTTAATAGACATATTTTAGACCCTCTTTTATCTACCCTTGTGCATAATCTTAGTTAGCCTCGTTTAGACTTTAGACTATCCTTTGGTAGCCTCATATGTAGACTATTCCTCTTCTTTGATTGACCATAATTTGATTTAAAGATCCTAAGTACTTTAATTAAAAAATTAATATGGTTAAGGAGTGTAAAACTTAAGAAGGAAAGAGGCAAAAGTGAAGCCCCTAAAAATAGTGGTTATTGGTGCGTAAAAAAGTTTATGTGTTGAGGTTAGGAGTGATGTTATCAAAATAAAAAAAATAGTCAAAATTAAATCGTGTGTTGATAGAGTATACTTCCTCCTTACTATATGTAAATTAGGTTAAAGATGGGGAAAAACAAAAAGATATGTGAGATGATATAAGTGGTTGGAAATTGGGTGTTTAGAGAGGAGTTCCATCTATATGTGATGTATGAAACAACTTAGGAAATATAGTCACTATTACTAGCAAGCATAGGTACTATTTATCCCTTTGCTGCATTACAATCCCTTAAGTCTTAAATGATCTTGAACCTCATTATTCTGATATTAGAGGAGTACTACACTAAGGAAAAGCTTATGGTTTCTCTTATGTGACATGTAAATTCTTCTGGAGAGTGAGTGAAATTTGATTCTTATATCCATTCTTTTGATGAATAACATATCTGTGAGTAAATATGGGTAACCTTCTTGTAGTGAGGTCATAATAATGATGATGGTTAGGTGGATTGTATGATCTCTGTGATTGAGTAATATCCATGAGTTTCCAACTTGGTATAGTCAATTCTTGAGGTCAAGATGAATAAAAGTAGTGTTCATGAGGTTTTAAATGTATATAACATTCTTTTGGTGGAACTTACCATTTATGTAGTCATTGGTGTTCTTACTTCAGTGTCTTACGTGTATTAGTAATGTTGGAGTTATCCTTAGATGGTGCTCAATGTAAAGAGTTGTTTGATGATGAACAAGGATTTAAGTGTGGGGTGGTTATCTTAGGTGTTTTGTGCACCTAAGTGTCATATACGTATTTAGCGTAGTTTTGAGGACTTTATGTGTGCATAACGATTTGTTAAAGGTATAAATATGTATCTATGTATTAAAGAACCTTTTTATAGTATTTATGGTGTGTTCAAAAAATGTTTAGAGTCAAATTAGTCACATAGAGTTTAAACAAGAAAAATGATGTTACTAGCTTTAGTTATGAGTTGTTCTAGTGTATCTCAGTGAATTTTATTATGTTGTGTGATCTAATTCATGGTGTGTGATGTTATAGGAGACCATGTGAAATGTTATTAGTAGTGTTCGGGAGGATAACAACGTCAAATGAAATTGGAAAGACACCTACCAAGTAAGAAAATAAAAGGCTAAAGGAAGGAGTTTAAGATGACAAAATCTGGAAGTTTTGAGCACATGAGTGTGCCACTCTATTGAACCTATGAAATAAGGATGTGCCACGTCCTAAGACACAAAATTAAATGTCAAAAATAGTTTGCATCTACGTTAATAGTGTGACACGCCCTTAGACATCTGCGATAAGGTTGTGTCACGCCTAATGGAGAAAAGCAGCCAAAAGTGATTTTTTCAGCTTCTTAAGTGAGGGGGCAATGATGTCAATGCATATATTTCATGTTGGAATACATATGGACGATCTAAAACACTATAAAAGAAGCTCTTAGTCATAATTTCATCCCATCTTTGGATCATGCACGGATTGGAGAGAAGATGAGACACCAAGGGGCTCAAACTAGGGTCCTTTGTTCTTTAACATTACTTTATTATAATTTTACTTTATGAACTTATCTATGGGGATTATTTATAAGACTATGTGTGGCTAAACACCCTGATTCTGGGGTTGAGGCTACTAAAACAATTGTATAATTATGATTTGATTGTTGGTTTATATGTTTATCATGTATTTTGTAATATCCCGGGTGCTTATAGTGTCCTTTATCCCACATGAAAAGATTACCCACCTAGATTTGAGAATTTTATTCATACCAAACATGCTTGAAACGTTTGATTTATCTTAGAATTTGCTAAAAAAAATTATATTCTTCATTTTTTTCCTTAAAAATGTTATAAATATTTATAAGAAAATATTTAGTTGCAATAAATTTATGTATGTACTTTTTTTATAAAGGTTTTGATAATTTATTAATATTTTAATAAATATATTAAATCTGAAAAAGTGGAAAATTTTTATATATTATGTCAGTTTTATCCAAAAAGGAATTTGTTTTTTCAACATCAACTAGATAAGCTTGTGAAAAGGAATTATTTTTTTGTAGTGGTATATGTTCATTTTTGGGCCTCATATTTCAATAGGTGTACTTTTTATTAATTGGTAAACATTAATTAGTAGGATTGTGGAGAAATTCATTATATTATCTCTCCACCACCACTATTTATATTTATATCGACATTCCATTTGTCCATGTACATTTTCTATGGAAAACTTTTCATCATAAAGTTATATGGAGATATAAACTTTAATATGCAACGCACTTCATTAGGGTAAGTTCCCATAGTTGATCTTCCAAGAATTGACTATTTAATGGTATCACTTTCTACATATGCACATATATATTTTGTATTATATTTGCAGGATTTAACTAATATTATCCCTTATTTCAGCTTTAAAAGTTTCCTAATAAGATTATTTAAAAAAACTATTTTAATTGACATTGTGAAGTAGTTTTTATCTCAAAACAACAATGTTAAATGATAACAGTAAGCAAAAGTTGTACTAAATTAGTAGTGTCAAGTTTGAATGTTCTTGATGTGTTTGTAAATGTCTTCTGTGTTTACTTATAATATTTATTTAGATTAAATAATAATCATATCTTGGAATTTCTTTTGTCAAGTCTATCTTTGGACTTGCGATTAGCATACAAAGATCCACTTGGAGTTCATTAGACTATTGTCATCTACAATGAACCTGAGTTAAGTGAGTGTGTCAATGAGTTCACATATAGCTTTGAAGAATTATTGCTTAAGGTATGGTAGGGTTATTCTTCTCTTTTTGATATGATTTCATAAGATTTATGACTTTCAGGTCTATCATGAAAGAATTTATCATTATGTTTTTCTAAATTGGTGTTGGTATTGTTCTTGTTAGAACTCCCTATTGGTGAAGTCGGTCCCGGGTCAAATTAAAAGTAGCGGGTGGTGCATATATTGTGATTATTATTGGATTATGATGATTGTCAGTTACTTATGTTGTTAAGATTTTTAAATAAAGGGGACGAAAAAATATGATATTATATTCAAATGCAGGTTCCTAATACAATGATATTTCTTCTTATAATTTACTAGAAATATATTAAAATAAGTACTTCTCTTAGTAATTGAATAGGAATTATTCATTGTGCTCTTATCAAGTGAATATGTGCTATTGAAGTTGAATATTTAAATGTACTCCCATGTGGTTCTTAAATAGTTGGCACCTAGATGTTTGTGAATACGAATTATACAATTGCTACTCCTTAATCATTTTGGTTGTTAAAAGAGCACCAATTCAATTGTCTTACAATCTATGCAGGCTAGAGAAGGTGGTTATTTTTCTCAAATAACAATAGAAGGTGGTTATTATAGTAGATTATTATGACATCCTACTTAGTGTTACTTTAGAGTGATAGGTTGGTAGGTATAATCTTATAATCTTTACTGAATCATTTCCTTGCACATATGTATTTGACCTTGTCACGTCTCTCACAAACTTGGTTTAAATAATAGAGACTAGAAAATACACTTATAGGACTAGTTCTTCTAAAAAGATTAAAGTGATATATGATGGTGTATTAATATAAGTACATATTATATAAAAAATAATTTCATACATATATGCTTCATGGTATTTATGTTTCCATACCCATGCTTTACTTCTTGTTTAGATATCATGATGATCTTGTCTGCACGCATAGAGATTTATGTTCTTTTAGATATCATGATGGTCCTATCCACCCACATAGTGATTATTTATTTCTAGTATAGATTGTTGGTTAGCTGAAATTGTCATTGTTGTATGAGTTGCTTACTATTTATCCTCACATATGTATGGTGTATGTGCATTGCATTTCATGCCCTAGGAGTTATGATTGGGGGTTACGTCTACACTACATCCACTATATTTTCTTGATGCTAGGGATCGGGGGTGTACACCGACACAACATGTGTTGCATTGCATTTCTTATTATTGTGTAACATGAAATTGATTTGTTGTTGTTAGAGGTGTGTGGAGCCGGTAGGGGCTTAGTAAGTTACTGGTATTGGGGATGATGTAGGAATCAAACACATAGAATTGTCTATGAGTTATTGGTAGTAGGTTGTCATGTGATAGTTGTGATGAGCTGAATAAGGAGCAGATAAGACCGATGAGGCTATAGTTGTTCAGTTCTAATTATTTTTCATTGTATTGCATAATATAATGTGATTGGAGTTGGTATCTGCCAAGCTTATGATTTCCGAGTAGATTCAATTGATTGGATATTAGTGCTATTCTTACCACTTATCTCATTATAGATTAATGCCTAGAAAGGGCAGTCTATGTAAGCAACGTAGACATGTTTTGAAATTATACATGGTTTAGTAAACATAGCATATCTCTTTCTATAAAGCTATAGTTTAGGTAGAAAATTTAATTGGAAAAGATAATACATAGCTCGACGACATCTATTTTAATAGGAAAAAATGGGTTTGGCTGATATAGACTTAAAATAGGGGACACAAAAGAGGATAAGTTCTATCCATTTTTTCAATTTAGAAATCCCCTTATGTGCTATTGTTTGTATTTTGATGATAACAGTTTGTAGAAAATATATATTTTTGTGATTATATATTCCTTGCAACCCCAGGAGATATAACTACAACTTTCATGAAGTCTATAAAGCTTGGATATATCATTTACCTATTCAAAACTAAGTTGTAACACTACATGGGGGGCTGTCCAAGTTTACTGATTTGAGGATTAGTATAATCTGCAAAAATTAGGTTTACTTTAGATGCTAATCTTGATTCATATCAACGGGCTGGGATTACTGGGAGTTAAAGAGGTATTTAATTGTGTGTCAAGGTTGTATATACTTGTTTATAATCTGAGGAATTGGAAATAATCGTTTGGGTTGCAATTTGAACTCTTCAACCTATGATTGGGTTGCTTCTATGTAAAAGACTAAGGTTCACATGTAAACTTGAACTTTTACTTTAATTACTTGTTGTATTTTAAATATTCATTTTATTGGATGCTCTAATTGTTTACTTGACCATATACACCATTTGGTTCACAAGATCATATGTTGCTTTGATTCCATATCACTTCTATCATGTTAGGATAATGTGACCTTGTAGAGTCATTGTTGATTTAATTATACAATTTTATGTCCTTACTTGGAATGTGCATTTGTTCCTAATTGGTAACTATTCACTTGCCTCAAGATATCCCCACTCAATTTATCCCCAAATTAAAAGCATTCTCTCTCAAAACTACAAACCATAGCTTCAAGAAACCAAGAGCAATCTCAAAGGATTCACCAAGAACTTCAAGAAACTCACAAATTAAGGTATGGTAGGTGTTCATTGATGGGTTTCTTTAACCCATAGAGTCCACGAATCTGTTTTCAAAATACAAGATTGTTGAATTATGAACTTCCTTGCTTGAATTGAATTGAATTCATGTTCATGTTATTATTGGGTTTTAGTCCATGATTAAATTACATGCTTTTATGAAATTAATCATTGTATGTATTGAATTACACGATCTTCATGATAAACCCTTCAATTTGCAAGTTGATTAATGTAGCCATGATAGCGATATGTTTTGATTATTTTATAACCTAAGCATTCTCCACATGTGTTTGATAAAATGCCTATGTGAATGCAATAGTGTCCTTATAACATGATAGCATATATTCCCCATTCATGTATAAGTAGATGCATTACAAGTGTTCGATTAAATGCCTCTGTGAGTGAACTATGGACAAGTATACATTGTTATGATTTTCAAGAGTATATTATTCTTTATTTTTTATACAATCGAGTCCTGGGGGTATTTAATACCCAACAATTTAGCTGTGTGCCTAGAGAAAGTGTCAGTTACGGAATCTCAATCATGTCACGATTAGTAGTACTCTTAGTCAGTTCAGAACTCAGCAGAACTCAGTCAATTACAGAACTCAGGAAAACTCAGTAAGCTTAGAATCAGTCTAGGTATAAACCCCATGATTTTACTCCTTAATAAGCTAATATTTGCAATGTTTGAGGTGGTGAACCATATGACTAAATTGAGATTTTGATATATATTTCTGAAATTCCCATATTTCAACATGATTTATGAATCTATATGCTTTATATATTATGTTTTTGATAAGCTTTAACTTGAGATTGAACTATGGGTTAATAAGCCTTATTTGAGACTTGTAAAATTATGAACTCTTGTGCTATAAGCACCCATGTTTTAAGTATTTTTAGATGATTGAGAAATGAATTGACCTAATGGTCCGAAAATTTTGAAATCGACTTCATCATATGAGAATATCTATTTGATTATTGGGTTCGTGGTGAACCATGAGATTATTCTAAAAGTGGATTTTTATGAGATAAACGCAGATAATCTAAAAGGAGTAGTACTTAGAAATGAGCGGATAAGTCACTATGGTTTCTTACCGCAAAACTACATGCCTCCGTATGTTGGGCCTGAGGCCGAGTTTATGATGATTATGATTGGGCATGAGGCCTAGTTTTGTTTAGTGATCACTATACCTAGGTTATACTCCCTGGCAATAGTATGACGTTCCTCCCCAATGTAGGGTCTCCTCCTTAGGAGGACAAAACGTTGGACTCCATGTAGCTCACATGGTTTAGGTCGGTTACAAGAACCTCCCTTGCCCTTTTAAATTTTGAAATTTGATACTTATTTTCCCTTCCTATGAGTTATTTTCCTAAATGGTGGAATTGTAAAATGGTTCCCTAATTAAAGTGCTTCCTTGAGGTGGGTTATTTCCCTAAATGAAAGTACCTTCCCTTGATATAGTACTTTTCATAAAGCTTTGAGATAAGTTATTTTCTTGAGCTAGAATACTTTTCCATTTGAGATAGAATGATTTTCCTAAAGCTTGAAATGAGATATTTTTCTAAGGTGAATGAAATGCCTTCAAATATGTTTCCAAGTCATATGATTCCGAATTCCAAGTATATGAGTTCTAAATAATTATAAAATGTTGAGCATTAAAGAGGTTTAACTTTCCATGAGACATATGCATGAGTTGAAAGTATTGTTCAAAGTCCCTTAGCCTTTGGGTATTGAGAATAAGAGAAGATTTCTGATTTTTAAGGTTAAAGAGCGATGACTCACGAGATTTGTGTTGTATGCCTCATTCTACATAATTTATGAGCTTTATATTTTATACTTGTTCAAGCCATGTGAGTACTCTTATTTTTCATACATGATTTGATTGAAGAAGATTTGTACTATTTTTATACAAATGCATTCACCCTTGCATACTCAGTACATTCCAAAGTACTGATTCACATATATGTCAATGTGCTACATTGTCTTATAATATAGGTTCAGGTGCTCAGTCCCAGCCTCATCCGTGATTCTTCGAGTACCTTGCCTACTTTTTCTTCCGTGGTGAGTCCTCATGGTTTGAGGACCGATCTTCAGATATTTTCTATTTTTGAGAGACTATGTTTTATCTTCAATTCATTTTGAGTCAGTTGGGGACCATTCGTAGAGGTTTTGTCAGACTAGTATCATACTTGTGATGTGTCAAGGGTTCGGTATTGTGGTTTTGTTGATGTTTCTCTGTATTATGGTCATATGGACCGAGTATCTTTCCTGTATTTCCTTTCATGTGATATGACTATGCGAGTGTTGAGTCTATTTCATCTTAAATTAAGTGTTATTGGTAGAAACCGGATCTTAGGTTATCTTAGGGATACTTGTAGACTTAAGCACCGTGTGATGTCCCGGGAGATGATTTTGGATCATTACAACAATACTACTGCAGCTAGGATTCAGGACTTCACCCGAATGAATCCTCCCCTATTCTCAGGATCTAAGACATAAGAGGATCCATAAGAGTTCCTCGATCAAGTTTAGAAAGTCACAGACATCATGGGAGTGACTTCTAGTGAGAGTGCTAAGTTAGTTTCCTATCAGCTACAAGACGTGGCTCATACGTGGTTTAAGCAGTGAAAGGTAGACAAGGGCACAGATGCAGAGCCTATAGAGTGGGAAGAGTTTTTTACTGCTTTCCTAAAGAGATTCTTTCCCTTAGAGCTGAGAGAACCCAAGGTGTTAGAGTTCATCAACCTCAGGCAAGATAGTATGAGCGTGAAATAGTATTCCCTAAAGTTTACTCAGTTAGCCAGTTATGCTTCCTATGTAGTAATAGACAGGAGGTCCAAAATGAGCAAGTTCATATCTGAGGTGCCAGATAGTATAGTTAAAGAGTGCAGAATAGTGATGTTGATTAAGGAGATGTACATATCCAGGATCATGGTACATGCTCAGCAGATAGAAGAGGCTAAGAATAGAGAGAGGGAGAGGCAAAAGAAGAGGTCTTAACAGGTAGATTTAATTTCAATCAACCTAAGTCAGAGGGTGGTAACTATTCCCAGTTTCGTCCAAAATTTTTAGTTCTAGCTCCGTTCTCAGCCAGTGCTCCAGTACCTAAGTTTAAAAATGGTAATAGCGATTGGGCGCCATACTATAAATCTCATGGTAGTGTCAGCAGTGCTCGAACAAATCCTCTTTGTCAGACAAGTGGCAGAAACCACAAGAGTGTCTACAGAGTTGACAGTGATGTCTATTTCGGGTGTGGAAAGCCAGGACACAGAGTCAGAGATTGTCCTCAGTCAGGTTCTCAGGGTCATCATACTCTATCTTCAGCTCAGTTAGGTCACCCGAATCAGTAGGGTGCCTCTTCTAGTGCCACCAGAGGGCAACGCCTAAATAGGGTTTATGCACTTCTATCAAGATAAGATCAGGAAAATTCTCCTGATGTAATCACTGGTACGTTACAAATCTTCCATTTACATATTTATGGCTTGCTAGATCCAGAAGCTTCTTTATCATTTATAACTTCTTTTATAGTCGTTAACTTCGGAGTTAGTCCAGAAATCCTAGCAGAGCATTTCTCTTTTTCTACCCCAGTGGGTAAATCTATCATAGCCCAATGGGTATACAGGAACTGTCCAGTTATGATATCTCAGAAAGTTACTTCAGCAGACCTTATAGAGCTAGAGATGGCAATTTTAATGTTATTTTCGGCATAGATTGGCTCCATTCATGCTATGCCTCAATTGATTGTAGAAACAAAATTGTTCATTTTCAGTTTTAAAATGAACCCGTCCTTGAATAGAGAGGTAGTACCACAATTCTTAAGGGTCAGTTGATTTTATACCTTAGAGTGAGAAAAATGATATCCAAGGGATGTGTCTATCATCTTGTTTGAGTCAAGGACTCTAGTTTAGAAACTCCCAGTGTTGAGTCAGTTCCAGTAGTAAATGAATTCTCATATTTTTTTCCCGAAGATCTTCTGGGAGTTCCTCCCGTTAAGGAAATTGACTTTGAAATAGACCTTCTTCCAGATACTCAGCCCATATCTATTTCGCCACACAAAATGGCACCAGCAGAACTCAAAAAGATAAAATAATAGTTGAACGATCTCCTAGCTAAATGATTCATCAAACCCAGTGTCTCCTCGTGGGGCGTACTAGTTCTATTCGTGTGTAAGAAAGATAGTTCTCTCAGAATGTGTATTGACTACCGTAAGTTGAACAAAGTCATAGTCAAGTATAAATATCCACTTTCCAGAATTGATGACTTGTTTGACCAACTTCAGGGCGCCCGTTACTTTTTTAAGATAGAACTCAGATCTGTCTATCATCATCTCAGAGTCAGAGAATGTGACATTCCAAAAATAGGTTTCAGTACCCAGTATGGTCACTTCATGTTTCTAGTCATGTCCTTTGGTCTTACTAATGCCCCAGCAACTTTCTTGGACTTAATGAATTACATGTTCCAATAGTACTTGGACATGTTCATTATAGTCTTCATCGATGACATTCATGTCTATTCCCTAGCGAGAATGATCATGCAGATCGCCTCAAAATCGTACTTCAGACTCTCAGAACTCATAAGTTGTTCGCCAAATTCAGTAAGTGCAAATTTTGGCTAAGGTCAGTAGCATTCCTTAGTCATATTATTTCTGGTGATAGCATTATATTTGATCCCCAAAAGACCAAAGTGGTAAGAAACTAGCCTATACCTATCTCTCCATCAGATATTTGAAGTTTCTTAGGTTTAGCTGGCTATTACCTTCGATTTGTTGAAGGGTTTTTGTCTATTGCATCCTCCATGTCCAGATTGACTCAGAAGAAAGTCAAGTTTTAGTGGTCAGATTCTTGTGAGAAGAGTTTTCAGGGGTAGAAGACTCAACATACCTCAGCTCAGTTTTGACTCTACCAGATGATTCAGATGGTTTTATTGTGTACTGTGATGCATCCAGAGTATGTTTGGGTTGTGTCCTCATGCAGAGAGGTAAGTTCATAGCCTACGCCTCTAGATAGCTTAAGCCTCATATGAAGAATTATCCGACTCATGATCTTGAGTTAGCAGCTGTAGTGTTTACCTTAAAGATTTATAGGCACTATTTGTATAGGGTGCATGTAGACATGTTCACAGATCACAAGAGCTTGCAGTATATCTTTTCTCAGAAATATTTAAATTTGAATCAGATAAGGTAGTTTGAATTATTAAAAGATTATGACATGAGTATTTTTTATCATTCGGGCAAAGCCAATGTAGTGGTGATGCTCTCAGAAGACTGTCTATGGGTAGTGTTTCTTATGTTGAGGATAGTAAGAAGAAGTTAGTTCAGGAAGTACATTAGCTAGCCCAACTAGGTGTCTTCTTAGTCGATTCAGCAGAAGGTAGTGTGTGGGTTTAAAAGAGTTCTGAATCCTCTTTAGTTTTTGAGGTGAAGGAAAAGCAGGATAGAGATCCCAGTCTTGTTAAGTTAAAAGAGTCAGTCAGAAATCAAAAAGTAAAGGTTTTCTCCAAAGCGGGAGATGGTGTATTGCATTGCGAGGTTTGGCTATGTATTCCAGGTATAGACGACTTGAGGCAATGAATTCTTGCAGAAGCGCATGGTGCGCGTTACTCAATTCATCCAGGGGCCACTAAGATGTATCATGATTTGTGGGAGATCTATTGGTGGAGTGGGATAAAGAGGGATATTGCAGAATTTATAGATAAATGCTCTACATGTCATCAAGTTAAGATTGAGCACCAAAAGCCTAGTGGGTCCATGCAGGAGTTAAGTATTCCCACATAGAAATGGGAAGAAGTGAACATGGATATTGTGACGGGTTTACCTAGTACTCATCGACATCATGATTCTAATTAGGTTATCATAGACAGGATAACCAAATTAGCTTATTTCATTCAAGTTTATTCTTCCAATTCAGCCGAGGACTATGCCAAACTCTATGTCAAAAAGTTGGTCGGGTTACACGGAGTTCCAGTATCCATTATCTCAGATAGAGGTACCCAGTTCACCTTTTATTTCTAGGAAGCATCCTAAAAAGGTCTTGGTGCCCAATTTCATCTCAGTACAGCCTTCTACCCACAGACAGATGGTCAAGTAGAATGGACCATTCAGACTCTAGAAGAGATTCTAAGAGCATGTATTATCGATCTTAAGGGTAGTTGGGATGGACACTTTTCTTTGATTGAGTTCGCATACAATAATAGCTATCATTCCAGTATTTAGATGGCCCTATTTGAGGCTCTCTAAGGTAGGAGATATAGGTCTCTAATTAGTTTGTTTGAGGTAGGTGAGGCCACAGTAGTAGGGCCTGACCTAGTGTTCGATGCCTTAGAGAAGGTTCAGTTAATCAGAGAAAGGCTTAGGGCTACCCAGAGCCGATATAAATCGTATGCAAGATGTGAGGAGAAAATATCTCGAGTTTGAGATCGGTGATTTTATATTCCTAAAAATCTCTCCCATGAAAGGAGTAAAGAGGTTCGGCAAGAGGGAAAAGCTTAGTCCCCAATATGTTGGTCCTTACAGAATTCTCATCCATTTTAGAAAGGTAGCTTATGAGCTTGAGTTGCCTTTATATCTAGCCTCAGTGAATCTAGTATTCCACATCCCTTTGCTAAAGAAATGCATTGGTGACCCAACAGTCATAGTTCCCTTGGAGGATGTAAATGTTCAGAATGATCTCTCTTTCGAAGAGGTTTCAGTAAAGATCTTCGATCATCAAATTCGCAGACTGGGGAACAATGAAGTTCCCTTAGTAAAAGTTCTTTAGAGGAATTAGTCCATAGAGGGAGCTACTTGGGAAGCAGAAGCAGATATGCGGACCAAATATCCTCACCACTTCTCTGCAACCTCAGATCCAACTTAAGGTAACATTGTTTCTTAGCTTTACTCAGTTCTATGTTCAGTTATAATTATAACTTGGTATCCATTACCGTTGCATATTCAGTCATGCATTCATAAATTAGTTCAGTCATGTACTCATGCATCAGATATGCTTGTTCAGTATGAAAACCCAGCTTGTCAGTTGCTTCAGTCATAAATTCCATGCATCAGATATGCATGTTCAGTGTAAGAGCTCAATTTGTCAGTTGTTCAGTCATGTAGTCATGCATCAGATATAAATGTTCAGTGTCTCAGCTTAATTAGTCTCATTCGAGGACAAAAGTTCCCAAGGGGAAGATATTGTAATACTCTGTATTTCTCAAGCATAACTTAACTATTAGTTTATGAGTTATCCAGTATAAAATTTTTGAAATTCTCAGTATTTTTAAGTTTAGGTATGCCTTTGCGTAGAAAATTAAATTAGTTTTCCAACGATATAAAATTCGCCTAAATCTAATAACCGGGTAAGAAGTTATTGCTATTTTAAGTTTCAATCATTAAAAACCATCATTTAGGCCAGTAGAGCATCGCGGAGTATGTCAAAATGGAAATTGTCAGTTTCTAGTGAAGTACCGCAATGTCGGCGCATTGCACCATAACTTTTTTTCAAATTTGTCAATTTCCAGTGTACCAAAACGATTCCACCACGTCGTGGTGAACTTCCAGGTCCCAACCAATGTGGTAAAGTGATACCACCATGTCGTGCTACCATGCATTTTCCCAGTTTGCAATTTCCAGAGACATGGCGTGATAGAGCCGCATCACGCCAGGTGCTTATTTTGGAAAATTTTGACAGAAATTAAATGTTTCATTCAAGGTTAAAACAGTCTTTTCCTATGATTTTAATACTCCCAGATACAGGATTTAATCCCTTAAAACATTTTAAGTCATTACTCACTCAATTTATCCCCAATTTAAAAGCGTTCTCACTCAAAACTACAAACCCTAGCTTCAAGAAATCAAGTGAAATCTCAAAGGATTCACCAACAACTTCAAGAAGCTCATAAATTAGTTTATGTTAGGTGTTCATCTATGGGTTCCTTTAACCCATAGAGTCCACGAATCTATTTTCAAAATACAAGATTGTGGAATTATGAACTTTCATGCTTGAATTGAATTGAATTCATGTTTATGTTATTGTTGGGTTTTAGTCCATGATTAAATTACATGCTTTTATGAAATTAATTATTATATGTGTTGAATTATATGATCTTCATGATAAACCCTTCCATTTGCAAGTTGATTGATTTAGCCATGATGACTATATGTTTTGATTGTTGTATAACCTAAGAATGCTCCACATGTGTTTGATAAAATGCCTATGTGAATGAAATAGTGCAATTATAACATAATAGCATGTATTCCCCATTTATGTAGAAGTAGATGTGTTACAAGTGTTTAATTAAATGCCTCTGTGCGTGAACTATGGACAAGTATACATTGTTATGATTTTCAAGAGTATATTATGCTTTATTTTTTATGCTATCAAGTCCTGGGGGTATTTAATACCTGGAAATTTAGCTGTGTGCCTAGAACTAGTGTCAATTATAGAATCTTATTCATATCACGATCAGTAGTAGTCTTAGTCAGTTACAGAACTCAGTAGGACTCAGTCAGTTATAGAACTTAGGAAAACTTAGTAAGCTCAGTATCAGTCCAGTCTAGTTCAGTGTTCTTAGTGCAATGTATTTTAGTTGGTAGTAGGATTTAGCACTGAGTGAACCCAAGGATGGGGGCTCACCTGCCAGTAGATAGTGATATCTCTAGAAGCAATCCTTGCATTTCAGAACTACGTGGCCAGCGTAGGTTGAGATATCAAACCTTTCAGTTGAGGGTTGATGAGGTGTTTTAACCTGCCAGATGAGGGTTACTTTATTCTCATTAGAGTACCTATCAGATGAGGGTAACTCTTCAGTCTCTTTACCCATGACACAGTACTGCCACCCTTCCAACTAGGGTCACAAATTGGATCCCAACTCAGTTATCTTATTTGGGGAATGTTGGTTAGATGATTACCTCCCACGGTCTTAGTTTCAATCTTTAGAATAGAACCCAGTTCAGTTCTAAAAAATCAGGACTATCAGACATAGTCAACCAGTATCAGTAAATCAGTTATCACTAACTTCAGATGTCAGTCACTCAGTATCAAAATTCAGGACTTAGCTACAGACAAGCTTAGTCATAGTATTTATTTATATGCACATTAATGCATACTCAGTATTTACAGCAGTTTCAGTTATCCATGTACTATCATGATTAGTTACTCTATTTCATGTTGTTAGTTATTGTTCATGCATATGAACCCTTGCATTCAGCCTTACTTCATATAGCATACCAGTATATTTTGCACACTAACGCATACTCTTTCTTTAATCTATAATGTCTTATATCATAGGTTCGAATGCTCAGGTTCCCAATCGTGCATTGATAGATTTAGATTCAGCCAGCAGCAGTAGATTAGTAGTGAGTCCTCATCATTCGAGGATATTCTTTTATTTCATTATTTTAGTAGACTCAGTATTTCAGTAGATGGAGTTAGTTGGGGGATTGTCCAATCATTTCCACTTTCAGACAGTTTCAAACTAGTTTTCAGATACTGTTCAGTTTTAAAGATTGTTACTACAGTTGATACACTTTAGCAGTATTTAAAGATTTAAACCTTATGGTATTTCAGCATATTTTCTACATTTATTATAGTATCATATTTCAGTGCTCATAGCAGATATCAGTCATGGGTTAGCTTGTGGTCCTTCGGGGTCATAAGCACCGTGTAGCATCCAGGGTACAGACTCGGGGCATTACATTTATAGTGTTGGGGAGTTATTACAAGTTTTTCCTCTTACCTTGACTTAGCTTATTCATCTTTCATCTTATTATATTTATATTATCATTTTTCTCAGCCGGTCGATGATGCCTACTGAGTACCCATGGCATTGGTACTTATACTACACTTTTGTACCTTTTCAGTATAGATCCTAGTACTAGTTGATGATATCAACACTGAGGTTCATGTTGGTTAGAGTTTGGAGACTTCTTGAGCTCTCAGAGTTGGAGTTTACCTTTTATCCTTCTTTTATTTTTTCTAGTCTTTCATCTTTTAGACTGATGTACATTTCACTATCACAGTACCTATAATTTTATTATATTAGTGGCTCTTTTACTGATACTTCTAGGCCATGGGCTATTATTAATTCTATTAATTTCCTTCAATCATATTATTATACTTCCATGATTCATTGCTTGTAAGCCTTTACTTGCATATTTCTGATATTTATGCCATTTTTGGCTAAATATCCTATTACTTATAGTTCTTGGTACAGTTTTGGCTTGCCTACTGGTAGGATAATGTAGGTTCCATCATGATTTATAAATTGGGTCATGACAAATTAGATTCAGAGTGCTAGGTTCACCAATATTATTGATACATGAGCACGTGTCTAGTTGAGTCTCACAGATTAGAACAATGAAGTTCGTTGCTTATCTTCAGGAGGCTATATGGATATCTTCACGTCTTTTACATATTTTGTGCTAAGATCTTGTTTTGGTTTCTAAAGATTCTTTTAATTTCATTTTTTTGCAGATGGCTAGTACACATGTTATTGCTACATGAGTTGAAGACCATGAGTCTACGACTATGGATCTACCAAGAAAGATGTATAACCCTGTGGTTGATATAACTGATAGATGAAACCCTATCCATAGACCAGGAAAGGGGGCCTTCTTCAGACCTTATTCCTACTCCCACACAAAGATTTCTCTACCCCAGCTAGTGGTAGGTTAGGGACTAGCCTAGGTTTCATCGAGGTTCATATGTTCATCATTTCTTAGGTATGCTTGGGTTCAGCTCTTCAGTTTTATTTATGGTAGACCATCTAATGGTGCTCAGTCTATGGATCAGAGTGGTGCAGAGAAAGAGGCACAACTTGTAGCTGCAGCTCTTAGAGTTGATATTCCTCTAGTGCCAGTAGTTTCTCAATCGGTAGTTACCTAGACTTCTATGTTTATTAAGAAGCAGAAGATGGTGGGAAAATTCTGAGTTCGACTTCGCCTAGGTTTTCTAGTGCATCGGGTGAAGATGCTTATGAGTTGTTGATTTTTTACGAGGATAGGCTCCGTAATTTGGGCCTAGTAGACACTTGTGTTGTGGAATACACTACTTTCTTGTTGGATTTGGCTACCCATCATTGGTAGAGAGGTTATCTTAATTCTTGTCCAGTTGTATCTCCCCAGTGAAATAAACTCTTTTTTTTGACGTCTTGTTAGAGAAGTATATGCCCTATAGTCTCAGTGATCGCCCTATAGATCAATTTTTTTTTATTAAAACATGGTTTTATGATTGTTATGGATGAGGCTCAATTTAATTATTTGGATAGGCATGAACATCTATTTTGCCGATTGAGTTAGAGCGAGTTTAGTGTTTTATTCACAGATTGAGACTTCCTCTTTGCATGTCCACGCAAAGTTTGGTTATTAATAGTAGGACTTTTGTTGAGGTTTCTAATCATACCTAGGTTATGAAGGAGATGCATCGTGAGGCCCAATGGGATAGTGATAAGAGGTCATGTAATAAGGCCAATTTTAGTGGGAGCTGGAGTGGCTCATGAATCAAAGGCACTAGTTCTAATGATAGGTACCCTCCGCATAAATGTTAAAAGTATTAGGGTCTATCTAGTAGGCCCATTCAAGATGTAATTTAGATTTTTTATGGAGGACAGTCTAGCTATATTGATCATCTAAGACAGAGTAGTGGTAAGACTCCGCCGAGTTCATCATTTCCCTATGTTTTCCATGGTGGATATTCTGGGTCCATAGGATGTTTTGGTTTTAGTACAGTTCTTCGGGCATGTTATGGTTATGGGGCCTTTGGCCATTTCTTAAGAAAGTATGTCATATGACAATGTTCCTATAGTTCATGAGTTTCTTAATGTTTTTCCTATAGATCCACCTAGTCTACCTCCTGAGCACAACATTGTTTTTATTATTGATCTTAAGCTTGGTACCTAACCTATTTCTATGGCACTTTATTGTATGGATCCTGCTAAATTTAAGAAGTTGAATCTCAGCTTCAGGAACTTTTAGGTAAGGGTTTCATTAGGCCTAGTATGTCACCTTGGGGTGATCTAATCTTCTTAATAATGAAGAAAGATAGTTCCTTGAGTATGTGTATTGATTAATGACAGCTTAATAAGGTAACAGTGAAGAATAGGTATCTTTTGCCTTGCTTTGATGATCTATTTCACCAACTTTAGGGAGCAGATGTATTTTCTAAGATTGACTTGAGGTCCGTTACCATCAGTTGAGGATTCGGGATGAGGGCATCCCAAAGACAGACTTTGGGACTTGTTATGATGAATCCCTCATGATGTCATTTAGGTCGACTAATTACCCAGTTGCATTCATGGATTTGATGAACCGTATGCTGGGGCCTTATTTAGATTCCTTCGTAATTATGTTTTTTGATGGCATTTATATGTATTTGATGAGTAGGGAGGAGCATATGAAATATTTGAGGGTTGTGCCCCAGACTTTGAGAGATCATAAACTATTCACTAAATTCTCAAAGTATATTTATACCCGACAAATTAGCCGCAGTCTAGAGCCCGTGTCAGTTTCCTCTATAATCTCAGTCAATCCACGATTCTCAGAACTTGGGGAGTTATAGAACTCTATACTCTCAGACAGATACAGAACTTAAGTAATCTCAGTAATATCTGTAGTCTCAGTATTGCTAGTAATCTAGCCTCAGTTTTGTACCCAGCTCAGATCTAGTAGTATTCAAGTTTTCAGTTCTGACCTTTGTAGTAATCGAGTACTCTATTCAAAGGTTAGTGTTGTTCAGTCACATAATGATATTCAGTAGTATTCTGTCAGATATGGAACCAAGTAAACTCAGCTTAACTCAATCAGATCATTCGAGAAGCATGATCAGTATCAAATTTAGCTTAGTTTGTATTCAGTTAAGAATCAGTTCAGAGTATTTCAGTTGGGAGTAAGAGCTAGCACCGAGAGAGCGCAGGGATGGCGGCTCCCTATCAGAGAGGCAGAGTTGTTAGAAGCAATCCCTAAACTCCAGAACTGCGTAGCCAGCGCAGGATGCAGAAGTCACCCATCAGGAAAGGCTAGTCACCCGTCAGATAGGCTTGACTATTATATTACCTTAGGCTTGACATCCTGCGAGGGTCACCCATTAGATAGGCTTGACCAGAGAGGTCTTTACCCGTGGCACGATATTGACACCCTTCCAGCTAGGGTTACAGTTTGGACCCCACCAGTTGTGAGTTGGGGCATGTCGGTTAAGTGACTACTTCCCACAGTTGCAGTTTTAGAATCAATCTTCAGAAATCAGGACTGTCAAATACAGTCATCTATCTCAATGAGCAACTCAGATATTTCCATTGATTCATGGACCACCCGTCAGATAGGCTTGGTCCCATATAAAGTTATTCAGTATCATATCTAGAGATCACCTGTTAGATAGTCTTGATCTCAGTCTCAGATTTAGTTTAGTATTCTTGTTATCAGATCTCGAAATCTCCTATCAGATAGGCTTGATCTCAGTCTCATATTCACTTGAGTAATCTCATTATCAGATCCCGAGATCACCCGACAGATAGGCTTGATCTCAGTCTCAGATTCAGTTGAGTATTCTTGTTATCATATCTAAAGATCACCCATCAGATAAGCTTGATCTCAGTCTCAGATTTAGTTGAGTAATCTCATTATCAGATCTCGAGATAACCCATCATATAGGCTTGATCTCAGTCTCAGATTTAGTTGAGTATTCTTATTGTTATATTCAAACATGATCAATTCTTATCATTAATAGTAGACTCCAGAATCATCCGTTAGAGAGGTTTGATCTCCGATGTAGTCAATTAAGAGTAGAAAGCTCTGAATTTAGTCATTGATGTGAGTATATTCAGTTAATCATCTTAAGTATCCTCAGATTCTGAGATCACTCGCTAGATAAGACTGATCTCACCTCAGTACTCATTTATCAGTATTAGATGATTTAGTTGTTTAGTATTAGTAGTGAGTTTAGATATCAGTAATGCAGTAGCTGAGTTTCAGTACTCAGAGTCGTGATGATTGTGATTATGGTTTGTCCATTCATGCATGTGTTCTCATTCAGTACTCTCATGATTATTCAGTTAAGTAATTGTTCATGCATAAGCCCTTGCATTTAGCCTTACCTCATCTGCATACTCAATACATTCCCGTACTGACGCATTTGCACTATGGTGTTTTATTTGAAACCATAGGTTCAAAGGTACGAGATCCAGAGTACCCTTAGCAGTTCTGTCCCAGTCAGCAGCAGTTGACGAGTCCTCTTTATTCGAGGATGATCCTTGTATCATTTTTGTATCATATTTTGTTTATTTTTAGTAGACGGAGTTAGTTGGGGACATGTCCCATCAACTCCACATTTCAAATAGTTTAGAGGCTTTTCGGATAGATATATAGTATTCAGTTTTTAATTTTGAGTATTTTTAGATGTTTTGAACCTTATGGCCAGTTTCTGCATTTATTATCTATATTATACAGTGTTCAAGTACAGATATCAGTAGAGGGTTGGCTTGTGGTCCTTTGGGATCATGAGCATCGTGTGATGTTCCGATTCTAGTAAATCGGGTCATTACACCCCAACTCAGTTATCTTATTTGGGGTATGTCGGTTAGATGATTACCTTCCACAGTCTCAGTTTTAGTCTTGAGAATAGAACCCAGTTCAGTTCTACAAAATTAGAACTGTCAGATACAATCAACCAATATCAGTAAATCAGTTATCAGTAACTTCAGATATCAGTTACTCAATATTAGAATTTAGGACTTAGCTTCAGACAAGCTTTGTCACAGTATTTATTTATATGCACATTAGTGCATAGTCATTATTTGCAACAGTATCAGTTATCTATGTACTTTCCTGATTAGTTACTCTATATCATGCAGTCATTTATTGTTCATGCATATGAAACCTTGCATTCAGCCTTACCTCATCTAGCATACCAGTAAATTTCACGTACTGGCACATTCTCTTTCTTTGACTATGATGTCTCATATCATAGGTTCGGACGCTCAGGTTCCCAACCGTGCATAGATAGATTTAGATTCAGCCAGCATCAGTAGCTTAGTTGTGAGTCCTCATCATTCGAGGATATTCTTTTATTTCATTATTTCAGTACTCAATATTTTAGTAGATGGAGTTAGTTGGTGAGATTGTCCCATCAACTCCTCTTTCATATATTTTCATTTAGAGGATTTTCACACTAATTTTCAAACAGTGTTTAATTTTACAGATTGCTATTTCAGTTGATACACTTTAGCCATATTTATAGATTTTAACCTTATGATATTTCACCCTATTTTCCATATTTATTATAGTATCATGTTTCAGTGCTCAAAACAGATATCAATCATGGGTTAGCTTGTGGTCCTTCGGGGTCATAAGTATCGTGTAGCATCCGAGGTATAGACTCGGGGCATTACAAATTTTGTATCAGATCCAAGTTCAATAGTGTCCTAGGAAGTTTGAAAGCCGCATCTAGTAGAGTCTTGTGCATGGGTGTTTAGCGCGCCATACTTATGGAGAGGAGGCTATGAGATGTTTAAGGAAAATTTTCCCTTCTTTTAGTATTTATGTCGTGCGAGTGAGCATGAGCTCAAGTTAAACTCTCAATCTAATCCATTTTTTCCTTTCATTTACAGAACATGCCTCCCAAAAAGACAAATGAAAGGAGAACCGAAAATAAGTCAGCACCTTATCCCACTCAGGTTGATCCCCAGGACAAGCATGTCTCCCATGCAAAATTTAGATATGCATTCACTACACTAGCCAAATCTGTAGCATCTCAGAATGAACGACCAGCTACTGTTCCATCTAATCCAGTAGCCAATACTACTGCAGCTAGGATTCAGGACTTTACCCAAATGAATCCTCCCCTATTCTCAGGATATAAGCCATAAGAGGATCCATAAGAGTTCCTCGATCAAGTTCAGAAAGTCACAGAGATCATGGGAGTGACTTCTAGTGAGAGTGCTGAGTTAGTTGCCTATCACCTACAAGATGTGGCTCATACGTGGTTTAAGAAGTGGAAGCTAGACAAGGGCACAGATGCAGAGCCTATTAAGTGGGAAGAGTTTTCTACTACTTTCCTAAAGAGATTCTTTCCCTTAGAGCAGAGAGAACCCAAGGTATTAGAGTTCGTAAACTTCAGGCAAGGTAGTATGAGCGTGAAAGAGTATTCCCTTAAGTTTACTCAGTTATCCAGGTATACTCCCCATGTAGTAACAGACAGTAGGTCCAAAATGAGTAAGTTCATATTTGGGGTGTTAGATAGTATGGTTAAAGAGTGTATAATAGCGATGTTGATTAAGGATATGGACATATACAGGCTCATGGTCCAATCTCAGCAGATAGAAGAGGCAAAGAATAGAGAGAGAGAGGTAGAACAAGTAGTCTAAAATAGGTTGCTTAAATTTCAATCAGCCTAAGTCAGAGGGCGGTAACTTTTCCCAGTTTCATCCAAAACATTCAGTTCTAGCTCCGATCTCAGCCAGTGCTCCAGTACCTAAGTTCAGAATTGGTAATAGCGATCGGGCCGCAGGCTATAAGTCTCAGGGTAATGTCAGCAGTGCTCGAACAAATCCTCTTTGCTAGACATGTGGTAGAAACCACAAGGGTGTCTGCAGAGCTGCCAATGATATTTGTTTCGGGTGTGGCAAGCTAGTCCATAGAGTTAGAGATTGTCCTCAATCGGGTTCTTAGGGTCAGCATACTTGTTCTTCAGCTCAGTCAGGTCGCCCGAATTAGTAGGGTGCCACCAGTGGGCAACGCCCAAATAGGGTTTATGCACTTCTATCCAGATAAGATCAGGAAAATTCTCCTGATGTGGTCACTGGTACATTACAAATCTTCCATTTTTAGATTTATTCCTTGCTAGATCCAGGAGATTCTTTATCTTTTATAAGTCCTTATATATCTATTAACTTCGGAGTCAGTCCAAAAATCCTAGCAGAGCGTTTCTCTTTTTCTACCCCAGTGGGTAAATCTATCATAACCCGACGGGTATACAGGAATAGTCCGATTATTATATGTCAAAAAGTTACCTCAATAGACCTTGTAGAGCTAGAGATGGCAATTTTGATGTTATTCTCGGCATATATTGGCTCTATTCATATTATGCCTCAATTGATTGTAGAAATAGAATTGTCCATTTTCAGATTCCAAATGAACTAGTCCTTGAATAGAGAGGTAGTACCACAATGCTTAAGGGTCAATTGATTTTATACCTTAGAGCGAGAAAAATAATATCCAAGGGATGTGTCTATCATCTTGTGTGAGTCAAGGACTCTAGTTTAGAAACTCCCAGTCTTGAGTCAGTTCCAGTAGTAAATAAATTCTCATATGTGTTTCTCAAAGATCTTCCGGGAGTTTCTCCCGTTAAGGAAATTCACTTTGGAATAGACCTTCTTCCAGATACTCATCCCATATCTATTTCACCACACAAAATGGCACCAGCAGGACTCAAAAAGTTAAAAGAACAGTTGAATGATCTCCTAGCTAAAGGATTCATCAAACCCAGTATCTCTCCATGGGGAGTAGTAGTTTTATTCGTGCATAAGAAAGATACTTCTCAGAGAATGTGTATTGACTACCGTCAGTTGAACAAAGTTACAGTCAAGAATAAATATCCACTTCCCAGAATTGATGACTTGTTTGACCAACTTCAGGGCGCCCGTTAATTTTCTAAGTTAGACCTCAGATCAGTCTATCATCATCTCAGAGTCAGAGAATGTGACATTCCAAAATAGCTTTCAGTACCCAGTATGGTCACTTCAAGTTTCTAGTCATGTTTTTTGTCTTTACTAATGCCCCAGCAGCTTTCATGGACTTAATGAATTTCATGTTCAAATAGTACTTATACATGTTTGTTAAAATCTTCATCGATGACGTTCTTATCTATTCTCATAGTGAGAATAATCACGCAGATCACCTCAGAATCATACTTTAGACTCTCCGAACTCATCAGTTGTTCGCCAAATTCAGTAAGTGCAAATTTTGGCAAAGGTCAGTAGCATTCCTTGGTCATATTATTTCTGGTGATGGCATTAGAGTTAATCCCCAAAAGATCTAAATGGTGAGAAACTAGCCTAGACATATCTTTCCATCAGATATCAAAAGTTTTATGGGTTTAGATGGCTAATACCATCGGTTTGCTGAAAGGTTTTCATCTATTGCATCCATTATGTACAGATTGACTCAGAAGAAAGTCCAATTTTAGTTGTCAGATTCTTGTGAGAAAAGTTTTCAGGAGTTGAAGACTCAACTTACCTCAGCCCAGTTTTGACTCTACCAGATCGTTCAGATGGTTTTGTTGTGTACTGTGATGCATCCAGAGTAGGTTTGGGTTGTGTCATCATGTAGAGAGGTAAGGTCATAGCCTACGCCTCTAGACATCTGAAGCCTCATATGAAGAATTATCCGACGCATGATCTTGAGTTAGCAGCTGTAAAGATTTAGAGGCACTATTTGTATAGGGTACATGTAGATATTTTCATAAATCACAAGAGCTTGCAGTGTGTATTTTCTTAGAAAGATTTAAATTTGCGACAGAGAAGGTAGTTAGAATTATTGAAAGTTTATGACATGAGTGTTCTTTATCATCCGGGAAAAGCCAATGTAGTGGATGATGCTCTCAGAAGACTGTCTATGGGTAGTGTTGCTCAAGTTGAGGAAAGTAAGAAGAAGTTAGTTCAGGAAGTTCATCAGCTAACCCAACTAGGTGTCTGCTTAGTCGATTCAGCAGAAGGTAGTTTATGGGTTCAGAATAGTTCTAAATCCTCTCTAGTTTTGAAGGGGAAGGAAAAGTAGGATAGAGATCCCAATCTTGCTTAGTTAAAAGAGTCAGTCATAAATCAAAAAGTAAAGGTTTTTAACCAAGCGGGAGATGGTGTATTATGTTGCTAGGGTCGGCTATGTATGCTAGGTGTAGACGACTTGAGGAAACAATTTCATGCAAAAGCGGATGGTGTGCATTACTTGATTCATCCAGGGGGCACTAAGATGTATCATGATTTGTGGGAGATCTATTAGTGGAGTGGGATAAAGAGGGATATTGTAGAAATTGTAGATTAATGCTCTACATATTATCAAGTTAAGATTGAGCACCAAAAGCCTAGTGGGTCCATGTAGGAGTCAACTATTCCCACATAGAAATAGAAAGAAGTGAAGATGGAAATTATGATGGATTTGCCTCGTACTCATCGACATCATAATTCTATTTGGGTTATCATAGACAGGATGGCCAAATTAGCTTATTTCTTGCCATTTTATACTTCCTATTCAGCCGAGGAATATGCCAAACTCTATGTCAAAGAGTTGGTCAGGTTACACAGAGTTCCAGTAGCCATTATCTCAGATAAAGGTACCCAGTTCACCTTTTATTTCTAGAAAGCATCCTAAAAAGATCTTGGTGCCCAATTTTATCTCAGTACAGCCGTCCACCCTCAGATAGATGGTCAAGCAGAATGGACCATTTAGACTCTAAAAGATATGCTAAGAGCATGTGTTGTCTATCTTAAGGGTAGTTGGGATGGCCACTTTTCTTTGATTGAGTTCGCATATAATAATAACTATCATTTCAGAATTCGGATGGCCCTATTTGAGGCTCTCTATGGTAGAAGGTGTAGGTATCCAATTAGTTTGTTCGAGGTAGGTGAGGACACAATAGTAAGGCCTGACCTAGTGTTCGATGCCTTAGAGAAGGTTCAGTTAATCAGAGAAAGGCTTAGGGCTGCCCAGAGCTAATAGAAATAGTATGCAAATATGAGGAGAAAGTATCTCAAGTTTGAGATCGTTGATTTTGTATTCCTAAAAATCTCTCCCATGAAAGGAGTAAAGAGATTCGGCAAGAAGGGAAAGATTAGTCCCCAATATGTCGGTCCTTACAGAATTCTCAGCCGTTTTCAAAAGGTATCTTATGACCTTGAGTTTCCTTTAGATCTAGCCTCAGTGCATCCAATATTCCACATCCCCTTGCTAAAGAAATGCATTGGTGACCCAACAGTCATAGTTCTCTTAGATGATGTAAATGTTCAGAACGATCTCTCTTTCGAAGAGGTTCCAATCCAGATACTTGATCATCAGATTCATAGACTGAGGAACAAAGAAGTTCCCTAAGTCAAAGTTCTTTGGAGGAATTAGTCTGTATAGGGAGTAACTTGGGTAGAAGAACCAGATATGCGAACCAATTATCCTCACCTCTTCACCACAACCTCAGATCCAACTTAAAATAACAGTCTTCCTTAGCTTTACTCAGTTCCATGTTCATCTATAATTATAACTTGGTATCCATTACCATTGCATAATTAGTCATGCATTTATAAATCAGTTCATTCATATACTCATGCATCAGATATACATGTTCAGTATTAAAAACCAGCTTATCAGTTGCTTCAGTCATAAATTCTATGCATCATATATGCATATTCCGAGTAAGATCTTAGTTTGTCAGTTGTTCCGTTATGTAGTCATGCATCAGATATGCATGTTCAGTGTCTCATTTTAATTAGTCTCATTCGAGGACGAAAGTTCCTAAGGGGGAGATATTGTAATACTCCATATTTCTCAAGCTTAACTTAACTATCATTTCATGAGTTATCCATTATTAAATTTTTGAAATACTTAGTATTTTTAAATTTACAGTCTTCCTTTGCGTAGAAAATTAAATTAGCTTTCCAATGATATAAAATTTTCCTAAATCTGATAATCGGGTAAGAAGTTATGGCTATTTTAAGTTTCAATCATTAAACACCATCATTCAGACCAGTAGCACATCGCGAAGTATGTCAAAATGGAAATTGTATGTTTCTAGTGAAATACCGCAATATCGGCGCATTGCGCCACAAGCATTTTTCAAATTTATCAATTTCCAGTGTACCAAGCGATTCCACCGCAACACGCCACCATGCATTTTCCTAGTTTGCAATTTCTAGAGATCTGGCGCGATAGCGCCGCATCGCGCCAGGTGCTTGTTTTGGAAAATTTTGATGGAAATTAAAAGTTTCATACAAGGTTAAAACAGTCTTTTCCCATGATTTTAACACTTTCAGATACAGAATTTAATCCCTAAAAACATTTTAAGTCATTACTCACTCAATTTATTCCCAAATTAAAAGCATTCTCTCTCAAAACTACAAACCGTATCTTCAAGAAACCAAGTGCAATCTCAAAGGATTCACCAAGAACTTCAAGAAAATAACAAATTAAGGTATGTTAGGTGTTCATCTATGGGTTCCTTTAACCCATAGAGTCCACAAATCCATTTTCAAAATTCAAGATTGTGGAATTATGAACTTTCATGCTTGAATTGAATTGAATTCATGTTCATGTTATTGTTGGGTTTTAGTCCATGATTAAATTACATGCTTTATTGAAATTAATCATTGTATGTGTTGAATTACATGATCTTCATGATAAACCCTTTCATTTGCAAGTTGATTGATGTAGCCATGATGACTATATGTTTTGATTGTTGTATAACCTAAGCATGCTCTCCATGTGTTTGACAAAATTCCTATGCGAATGAAATAGTGAAATTATAAAATGATAGCATGTATTCCCCATTCATGTATAAGTAGATAATTTACAAGTGTTTAATTAAATGCCTCTGTGAGTGAACTATGGACAATTATACATTGTTATGATTTTCAAGAGTATATTTTGCTTTATTTTGTATGCTATCCAGTCCTGGGGGTATTTAATACCTGGAAATTTAGCTGTGTGCTTAGAACCAGTGTCAGTTATAGAATCTCATTCATGTCACGATCAGTAGTACTCTTAGTCAGTTACACAACTTAGTAGGACTCAGTCAGTTACAAAACTTAGGAAAACTTAGTAACCTTAGTATTAGTCCAGTCCAGTTCAGAGTTTTCAGTGCAATGTCTTTTATTTGGTAGTAGGATTTAGCACTGAGTGAACCCAAGTATGGGGGTTCACCTGCCAGTAAAGAGTGTTATCTCAAAAAGCAATCCTTGAATTCCAGAACTACGTGGTCAGCGTAGGTTGAGACATCAAACCTTTCAGTTGAGGGTTGATGAGGTGTTTTAACTTGCCAGATGAGGGTTCCTTCATTCTCATTAGAGTACCTGTCAGATGAGGGTAACTCTTCAGTGTCTTTACCCGTTGCACAGTACTGCCACCCTTCTAACTAGGTCAAGGTTGGATCCCAACTCAGTTATCTTATTTGGGGAATGTTGGTTAGATGATTACCTCCCACAGTCTTAGTTTTAGTCTTCAAAATAGAACCCAGTTCAGTTCTACAAAAGCAGGACAGTCAGATACAGTTAACCAGTATCAGTTAATCAGTTATCACTAACTTCAAATATCAGTTACTCAGTATAAGAATTCAGGACTTAGCTTCAGACAAGCTTAGTCACAGTATTTATTTATATACGCATTAGTGCATACTCAGTATTTGCAGCATTTTTAGTTATATATGTACTCTCATGATCAGTTACTCTATATCATGTCATTAGTTATTATTCATTCATTTGAACCCTTGCATTCAGCCTTACTTTATCTATTATACCAGTACATTCCACATACTGATGCATACTCTTTCTTTACGCTATAATATCTTAGATCATAGGTTTAGATGCTCAGGTTCCCAACCGTGCATAGATATATTCAGATTTAGCCAGCAGCAGTAGCTTAGCAGTGAGTCCTCATCATTCGAGGATATTATTTTATTTTATTATTTTATTAGAATCAGTATTTCAGTAAATGGAGTTAGTTGGAGGGATTGTCCCATCATCTCCACTTTCAGATAGTTTCAGTTAGAGGCTTTTCAGACTAGTTTTCAAACAGTGTTCAGTTTTACAGATTGTTATTTTAGTTTATACACTTTAGCAGTATTTGTAGATTTGAACCTTATGGTATTTCAGCCTATTTTCTACATTTATTATAGAATTATTTTTTAGTGCTCACAGCAGATATCATTCATGGGTTTGCTTGTGGTTCTTTGGGGTCATAAGAACAGTATAGCATCCGGGGTACAGACTCGAGGCATTACATTTATAGTGTTGGGGAGTTATTACAAGTTTTTCCTCTTACCTTGACTTAGATTCTTTATCTTGCATCTTATTATATTTGTATTATAATTTTTCTCAGTCGGTTGATGATGCCTACTAAGTACCCATGTCATTGGTACTTATACTACACTTTTGTATCTTTTTGGTATAGATCCCAGTACTAGTTGTTGATATCAACACTGAGGTTTATGCTGGTTAGAGTTTGGAGACTTCTTGAGCTCTCAAAGTTGGAGTTAACCTTTTATCCCTCTTCTATTTTTGCTAGTCTTTCATTTTTTAGACTGATGTACATTTCACTATCACAGTACCCATAATTTTATTATATTAGTGGCTCTTTTACCAATACTTCTAGGTCATGGGATGTTATTAATTCTCTTAATTTCCTTCTATCGTATTATTATACTTCCATGATTCATTGTTTGTAAGACTTTACTTCCATATTTCTAACATTTTTGCCATTTTTGGCTAAATAGCCTATTACTTATAGTTGTTGGCTATAGTTTTGGCTTGCCTACTGGTAGGGTAATGTAGGTTCCATCATGACTTATAAATTGGGTCATGACAAATTGGTATCAGAGTCTCGTGGATCAGAACAATGATGTTCATTTCTTATCTTCAGGAGTCTCTATGACATTCTTAGGATATCTTCACATCTTATTCATATTTTGTGCTTTGTGCTAAGATCTTGTTTTGGTTTCTAAAGATTCCTTTAATTTTATTTTTTTGTAGATGGCTAGTACATATGTTATTACTACATGAGATGAAGACCTTGAGTCTATGACTATTGATCAACCAAGGAACATGTACAACCCTGTGGTCGAGATAACTGATAGATGCAACCCTATCTAAAGACCAGGATAGGGGAACTTCTTCAGACCTTATTCCTGTTTTTGTACAAAGATTCCTCTACCCTAGCTAGTGGTGGGTTGGGGACTAGCCTAGGTTCCAGCGGGGTTCACATGTTCATCATTGCTTAGGGATGCTTGGGTTCATCTCTTGGGTTTAGTTTATGCCACACCATCTAATGGTGCTCTGTCTGCAGATAAGAGTGGTGCAGAGAAAGAGGCACAACTTGTAGCTGCAGCTCCTAGAGTTGATATTTCTCTAGTGCCAGTAGTTTCTCGATCGGTAATTACTTAGTCTTCTATGTTTATTGAGGAGCAGAAGATGGTGGGGAGATTCTAAGATTGACTTCTCCTAGGTTTTCTAGTGCATCGGGCGAGGATGCTATGAGTTGTTGATTTTTTGCGAGGATAGGCTTCGTAATTTGGGCCTAGTATAAACTTGTGCTATGGAATACACTACTTTCTAGTTGGATTTTTCTGCCCATCATTGGTGGAGAGGTTATCATAATTCTAGTCCAGTTGTATCTCCCTAGTGAAATAAACTCTATTTTTTGATATCTTGTTAAAGAAGGATATGCCCTATAGTCTCAGCGATCACCCTATAGATCAGTTTTTGTGATTAGAACTTGGTTCTATGAATTTTGTGGATGAGGCTCAATTTAATGATATGGTTAGGCATGCGACATCTATTTTTCTAATTGAGTGAGAGCGAGTTTAGTGTTTTATTCACAGATTAAGACTTCCTCTTTGCAAGTCCACGCAAAGTTTGGTTATTAATAGTAGGACTTTTGTTGAGGTCTCTAATTATGCCTAGGTTATGGAGGAGATGCATTGCGAGGCCCAATGGGACAGCGATAAGAGGTCGTGTATTAAGTCTAGTTTTAGTGGGATCTGGAGTAGCTCATGAATCAAAGGCACTAGTTCTAGTGATAGGTACCCTCCGCATCAATGTTAAAAGTATTAGGGTCAGTCTAGTAGGCCCATTAAAGATGCAATTTAGATTTTTTATAAAGGCCAGTCTAGCTATATTGATCATCTAAGCCAGAGTAGTGGTAAGACTCCATAGAGTTCATCCTTTCCCTATGTTTTCCATGGTGGATATTCTGGGTCCGTAGGATGTTTTGATTTTAGTAAAGTTCTTAGGGCATGTTATGGTTGTGGGGTCTTTTGCCATTTCTCAAAAAAGTCTGTCACATGAGAATGTTCCTATAGTTCATGAGTTTCTTAATGTTTTTCCTACAGATCTACCTGGTCTACCTCCTGAGCAAAACATTGTTTTTATTATTGATCTGAAGCTTGGTACCCGACCTATTTCTATAGCACCTTATTGTATGGATCCTGCTAAATTTAAGAAGTTGAATCTCAGCTTCAGGATCTTTTAGGTAAGGGTTTCATTAGGCCTAGTGTGTCACCTTGGGGTTCTCTAGTCTTCTTAATAATGAAGAAGGATAGTTCCTTGAGTATGTGTATTGATTAATGACATCTTAATGAGGTAACAGTGAAGAATAGGTATCTTATGCCTTGCATTGATGATCTATTTCACCAACTTTAGGGAGCGGATGTATTCTCTAAAATTAACTTGAGGTCTATTACCATCAGTTGAGGATTCGGGATGAGGGCATCCCAAAGACAGACTTTGGTACTTGTTATGATGAATCCCTTATGATGTCATTTGGGTTGACTAATTCCCCAGTTGCATTCATGGATTTGATGAATCGTATGCTCAGGCCTTATTTGGATTCCTTCGTAATTTGTTTATTGATGGCATTCATATGTATTTAATGAGTAGAGAGGAGCATATGCAGTATTTGAGGGTTATGCCCCAGACTCTTAGAGATCATAAGCTATTTGCCAAATTCTCAAAGTGTGTGTTCTGGCTCGAGTTGGTGATATTCCTAGGACATGTGGTGTCTATAGATGGGATTATGGTAGACCCAATGAAGATTGAGGCAATTTGAGATAGGGTTGATCCTATATCTCCATATGATATTGCAGCTTCATTAGTTTGGCAAGTTATTGTAAGTGTTTCATTGAGGGTTTTAATGTCATTTTAGCAACGATGACCAGAATATCTCAGTAAGATTCTTCTTTCCAATGGTCCGAGAAGTGTGAGTTGAGCTTTTGGAGGCTCAAGAATTTCCTCTCTTCAGCTCCAATTTCGGCTCTTCCTTTTGAGGGTGACGGATTTAGCGTATATTATGATGCCTCCAACATTGGTTTGGGTTATGTTTTGATGTAGCCAGGTCAAGTAATAGCTTATGCATGAGGTAGCTAAACATACATGAGCGCAACTACCCTACTCATGATTTGGAGCTAGCGATATTAGTTTTTTCTCTTAAAATTTGGGGGCATTAATTTCCAGGCTTAAGATCTGTAGGCATTATCTATATGGCATGCATTATGAGATCTGCAACGATCAACATAGTCTTCAACATCTTATACAGCATTATCTATATGGCATACGTTGTGTGATCTACAATGATCATCATAGTCTTCAACATCTTATGACCCAGAGAGAGCTTAATTCTAGGCATCATAGATTGATGGAGTTGCTTAAGAATTTTTGCAACTCTATCTTGTATCATCTTAGCAAGGAAAACATGGTAGTAGATGCCTACAGTTAGAAGGCAGTGAATATGGGTAGCTTGGTTGTTATTTATTTTCTAAGAGGCCATTGGCATGGGACATCTAGTCCTTAGCCAACATGATAGTCCAACTTGATATTTCAGGCCCCATGGTTTCATGGAACATTCTATGCTTAAAATAAGTAAATACAAGAACTTAGGTATTCTTGTTGGATATGAGATATGTTTGTGTTGATTTTGAAGAAAAATATGGTTCGGAGAAAAGAATGAGGAAGAAGAATGAAGTGTTGCTGAAGTGGCAACCCAAGAGTCAACCTACGACTCATGGGTAGTACTTACTTATTGTGAGTAGTAGTAGTGATTTGAATCCTAAAGTGGCTAAGATGGATCTGATACCTACGATGCTACTTTTGATTAGTAGGTTCTACTTACTAATCGTGAGTATCCATCGCGAGCTGAGTCTGCTACCTACGATTAGTAGGTTCTACCTACTATTCATGAGTAGCCATTGTGAGGTAATATTCTGAAAACTGATGTTTGCTCTGATTTCCACAATACCAAGGCACGATTCTTGGGTTATACCTACTACCCACGAATCATGAGTGTTGCCTACCCAGATTTTATACACTATTTAGGATAGGTTTTATTTTTTACCAATAAATACTTCTTGGTTGTTTTATTATCATTTTAGGCACTTTATACATTTTTGACATTATTTTGAGTTCTGAGATACATTATTGATCTTGAAATAATTGTTCTTGGTTTTAAGGGTTTATAGTTGAATTGAGATTTTGGGTTTTTCATCTTATTCATAGTGAGTTAAAAATTATGCTTTCACTTATGAAATCTTTTTTAATTCTTCATGAGTAGTTAAATCTCATAAATCGGGTTGTGGGAACCTGGATAGATTAACAAAGCAGGTTTAGTGCAAAGTCATTCTAGATTCTTGTATTTATTGCGATTTCCTTCATTTGAATGCTTTTCTAACAGTCACGAATGTTGGGAACACGCTCATATTTGATACTTACTCAAGAGATAAGTATATATAATGCCCCGCAAAATCCTCTTCCATTCTGAGCCGTAGAGCATATTTGGTAAAGCAAAAATCCGAGTCAAAATATTTCAAAAATATCCTCCAAAGTATGAAATACTTTGAATCGTTTGGGAATCTATTTGATCATGAATTAAGATCATAGAGGTCCCCTAACTCATGGTCGAGTTGAAAACTTTCCTATCGTTCAAGTTTTAGTGACCGTCAGAATTTGGGTCAACTTCAATCGACCATTAATCCTTGTATATATTGAATTAGAGGACCTACTATATATCAAATAAAATATCTTTGAATTATCTTTCCAACGATACCAATTTTGTCAAAAACCGGTATTGGAGTAAAGAGTTATTCCCATTTTACTCCTGCATGTCAATCTGGAAAAGGGTGACGACGTTTCTGACGGCCTGTCACGTTTCTGACGAAATTTCTTACGACGTTGTCACATTTTTGACAACATCATTATCCTTAGGCAGAAAATCAAAAATTCGACCTTTTTTTTATGACATTTCATGACGGCCTATCACGTGTCTGACGGCCTGTCACGGATGCAGCTATTTTTTTTCAGCAATTTAGAGACGTTTTTGCAAGGATATTTTGATCATTTCTCTCCTTTAGTGAGCCTCTATAAATATGAGAACCCTCATTCAAACCCTAAATTCATCATTTTTCTCTTCCAATTCTCTCAATAATATCTATCTAGGGTTTTATCAAGAACCTTAATCCTTCAAAAAAATTATTCATAAATTCTTCAAGGTTTCTTCAAGAATCAAGTTCCTCATAGTATGGGCTTCAAGGATTATTTATTACAAGTTCAAATAGAGTCTCAAGTATTAGGATTCATCCAATTTCAAAGGTTAAGGTATGTAGACATTGATTCTTAGGTCCCTTTCATCCAAGAAGCTCAAGAACCCTTTTTAAAACTAAAAGATTTTTATGTTTATGAGTTGTTAATGATTTGTATGAGTTTAAATTGGTGTTTAATGTGTTGTTGAGTTTTGATTTATGTGTGCCTACAAAATTTATGAGCTTTGACCCTAGTATGTGGAATTCATGTGATGTTTGTGATAGACCCTCTTGAAGTTATTTTTTCATGTGATGTGTTCATGACTTTTGGACGTAGAAATGGTTGAATAAGTGAAGAATGTTCCCCATAGGTTTGATAAAGATCTTAGGTGAAATATAAAAGCCATTATAGTATGTTGAATGTGAAACTCCAAATTGTGAGCTAGTCCATGCATGCCTAGTGTTTGATAAAATGCCTTAGTGAGTGAAATGTGCCAAGATAGCATGAAATCCCCAAGTAGGTGTAAAAATAGGTCATGTCTAGTGGTTGTTGAAAGACCCTAGTGAACAAGTCGAGATATGATGGTAGTAAATTCCCCGATTATGTGCTCTTTGATATATGCTAAGTTTTTAATACATGTCAAGTGGTTAGTAAGTTGTGACATGATAGTATGAAGTTTTCCTAAGCCATGTGATACCCAAACAGGTGTCAAGACTTATATAGGTATGAAATACTTGATGTAAGACCTTCTTAAATGGGGTATAATCTAATATCATGTTTTCTCTACGCTAGTATATGTTGATGATTTCTAAATGCTTGAAGTGACTCTATAGTAATTGTGGTGATGAATAGAGGTTTGCGATCCTTAAATGCTTGAGGTGATGTTTTAATGAACGCTTGTGATGATGCATGAATTATTGTGATAATACATGAATGATTGTGATGATTAATGAATGATTATGCTTTACTTTTACACTATTGAGTCCTGGGGGTATTTATACCCAATAATAGAGTTGTTGTCTAGAGCCCGTGTTAGTTTCTCGATAACTCCAGTCGAGCCATGATTCTCAGAACTCAGTGAACTATAGAACTCTATATCTTCAGACAAGTGCAGAACTTAAGAAAGCTCAGTAATCTCAGTTATCTCTATAATCTCTGTATCGCTAGTAATCTAGCCTCAGTCCTATAATCAGCTCAGATCTAATAGTATTCAAGTGATTCAATTCTAATCTCAAAAGTGATTCGAGTAATCTATTTAAGCTCTGTATCGTCAGTCAGATCTTTTGAGAAACATGATCATTATCAGATTCAGTTCAGTTGTGTTCAGTCAAGATTTTAGTTTAGAGTCTTTCAGTTAGGAGTAGAAGCGAGCACCGAGCGAGGAAAGAGATGGTGGCTCTCCCGTCAGAGAGTCCGAGTTATTAGGAGAAATCCTTAAACTCCAGAACTGCGTAGCTAGCGCAGGATGCAGGACTCTCCCGTTAGTAGAGGCTGTCACCGTCAAAGAGTTTGACTATTATATTGCCTCAGGCCGACTTTCTGCGAGGGTCATCCCATCAAAGAGGCTTGACCAGAGAGGTATTTACCCATGGCACGGTATTGACACCCTTCCATCTGGGTTCACAGGTTGCACCCCACCTATGGTAGGTTGGGGCATGTCGGTTAAGTAACTACTTCCCACAGTTCCAGTTTCAGTATCTATCTTCAGAAATCAAGACTGTCAGATACAGTCATCCATCTCTATAAAGAACTTAGATAGTTCCATTGATTCATGGACCATCCCATCAGATAGGCTTGGTCTCATATATAGATGCTTATTATCATATCTAGATATGTCCCATCATATAGGCTTGATCTCAGTCTCAGACCATGTTGAGTATTCTTATTATCATATATATAGATCTCTTGTCAGATAGGCTTGAGTATTCTTGTTGTCAGATTCGAACATGATCATACTTCTTATCATTGATAATCGCTTACGGAATAATCTGTTAGCAAAGTTAATCTCTAATTCTGTTAGTCGAAAGTAGTAAGCTCAGAGTTTAGTCCTTGATGTAAGCACATCCAGATCCTCAGTTATCAGTATTAGATAAGTCAGTGATTCAGTATCTCAGTGTCAGTAGTAAGTTCAGTCTGCAATAAAGTGGTATCCAAGTTTCAGTATCTAGAGTTGCGATGATTGTGTTCATGTTTTGTGCATTCATGTATGTGTTCTCATGCGGCATTTTCGTGATTATTCAGTTTAGATATTGTGCATGCATGAACCCTTGCATTAGCCTACCCCGTCTACATACTTAGTACATTCCTGTATTGACGTATTTGTGCTATGGTTTTTTATTTGACACCATAGGTTCAGAGGCACAGGATCCAGCGTATCCTCAGCAGTTCATTCCCAGTTAGCAGCAGTAGCAGTGAGTCCTCTTCTTTCGAGGACGAGTCTTAGTTTATTATTATTGTTTCATACTTTGTTTATTTTCAGTTGACGGAGTTAGTTGGAGACATTTCCCATCAACTCCACAGTTCAGACAGTTTAGAGGCTTTTCAGACGGACGTATTAGTATTCAGTTTTCTGTATTATGAGTATTCATAGATGTATTGAACCTTATGTCTAGTTTTCGTATTTATTTCTGATATTATGCAGTATACAGGTACAGATATCAGTAAAGGGTTAGCTATGGTCCTTTGAGGTCATAAGCACTGTGTGACATCTCGAGATGGGATCTCGGGGCGTTAGAGTATAGATTAGGAAAAAGAGATAACAATTGTAATTTGAAGTTATCAACCTTCATCTAATTAGGTTGAGACCGATAAGAGATAGTTAATCACAGATTATAAAAAAGAATTAGTAATGTGATGCTCTAAGACCTAGAATATATGAGTGAAATTCAACCCAACCAAGGTCGAGAAACCATTAGGTGATACATAACTTGTTAGATTTTGCATGCAAGAAATCGAGATAGTTTGACAAGCACAAAAAGTTTGTGAAGTTATGAAGTCAGGGGGAACATAAACCTAGTGCTCGTATCATATTGATCATAACCCTAATTTTCAGTAATCTTACTCTTACTTAATTTTTACAAAACCCTCCTTTTTATTTACACAATTTCTAATTCCATAAGCAAGCTCTTGATAGGTTCTCGGCCTATTAATTGTGGGATCGACCCAAACCTAGGTGGGTTCTATATTTGACAGATGACCGATTTATACATTCTTGGAGATGTAATTTGGGTGACAATAAATTTTGGCACCATTTTGGGGGAATATGATTACGAATTGATGTATTGAAATTATTGAAGTTGTTGGTCTTGTTTGTTAATTTTGCATTTTTTTCTACTTCTAAGGCACATGTCAGTGTATCCTAGTACTTAGAGTCAAGGCAATCCCCTGATTCCATTTGATACTGAGCTTCAACATACCTTATGAATGAATCATATGAGGGAGAGAAAATTAGCTTATAATCAAGGAGTCCTGCGTGAAGGGTTTCATGATCACCTAGCAGCATTGAATCAGCCACCTCCATATAGTATTCATGAAATTGTAGAGTCGGTCACTACTCATTTAATGACCGAGGAAAATCTTGGGCAAGCAGCTGTCCATTAAGCAGCTATTGAGGAAAGGGATAAATAAGAGTATGACGAACATTGAACAACACTTGAGGAAGATAGAACTAGAAGGAACAAAGGTCAGCAGCTCATTCAGCAGTACTTTATAGAGGATGATTATCCAAAAGAATATGGGTTATGTTGAACCAATTAAGACAAGTGATATATTCCTCTATAATTACCCCAAGGGACTAAATTTGATATTACGAGTGCAATAATCCAGTTGTTGAATTTTACGAGTGTTTTTTAGTTTGTCTACTATTGATGCAAACATGAACCTTATGAAATTTATGGGGGTTTTCACTTTATACAATCTACTTGGGGTGAGTTAAGAAGCTATAAAACTCAAGTTGTTCGCATTCTCTCTAACGGGATAAGTGACTTCATGGTTAGGAGAGCTTCTCATTGGTCTATTGCTACTTGGAATGAGTTGAGGACTTAGTTGTTGGACCAATTTTTCCTACCCTCTATAATATTATAGTTAAAATATGAGATATATAATTGCTAAAAATTAAATTTAGAAGCACAATAAGAAACATGGTTGAGGTTTAAGAAGAAGTTGATGATTTTTCCGAATCACAGAATTATGGGAAGAAACTTTCTTGAGATATTCTATAAAACCTTGAATGCAAATACCAAAGTTGTAGCTGATAATATTATAGGTGTATATTTCAAGAGTTTTCTCTAGGATCAGGCCATGGAAATCTTAGAATTAATCACTAAAACCAATCGAGGATGCCATACTTGGAAGATAGATAGATCAGCTGGTACTTATGTGATTGGTGCTTCCAGTGAGCAAAGAACATTGAATGGGATAGTATCTCAAGAGGTAGAACAATCAAGAAATAATATTGGATTGCTTATGAAGTAGTTTGCTTTAGTGGGAGCATAAAGGTAAATCCAGTGGGTTCTTGAGCTAAGGCTTCTAGAAATGAAGAAAGGCTTCTAGACATGAAAAATGTTATTCTGATAAAGAATTGAAGTATTTTGATAGATATAGGGAAGTTTTATGAGCTAGAGGACAGGGTTCTAACTAAGACACTTGGAATTGGAGCAAAGGAATCAATATCAGAACTACTATAAAGACGGGTATAGGGATAGGAGTGGAGAGTGTGATAGTGATTGGATGAGGAAAGATAATTACAAGGATAAGTGTGGCCTTTATGTTCCACCCAGGAATCATGATGTTGAGTTTTGGAAGTTGGACAATGGAAATGTTTTTTGCAAAGAGTGATGTCAGATAATAGAGTTTCCTTATGGAAATTAAGGTAGATATTTCAAGGTTGAGCTAGAAAGTAGAGTCACATGCAACTATGATTAAGAAGCTTGAGAAGTAGTTTAAGCAGATGTCTACCATACTAAATCAGCATCAATTGGGCACTCTTCTGACCAATACTATTCAAAATCCAAAGAATGATAGTTCATTGTCTAACCATCACTACTCGGAGTGGTAATGCTACTATTGATCCACCTATGCTTGTGGTTGATGATCTGAGGAAGGATATTATGAATATTTATGATGCAAAAGAAAATTAAAACTAAAAATTAAGTGTATAATAATGAGGCATCTCTTAAGCCTAAAGTTGCTAAGAAAAGAGTTGATAATGATAAAGGAAAAGGTAAGGAGGTCACACTAGTATTGAAGCTTATTCCACGACCTCCTCCACGTTTTCCCCAAAGGTTGAAGAAGAAAGTTGAAGGGAAGTATATGAAATTTATGTCTATATTGAAAGAGTTGTCTGTGAATAGACCTTTTATGGAATATTTCAAGAAGATGCCATGTTATGCAAAATTTATGAACGATTTGGTGACTAAGAAGTAGATGGTGAGTTTAGAACCTGCTGATAATATGCACCACTTTAGTTCTATTGCCTCTCGATATTTAGTCAAAAAGAAGGAGGATCCCGGATCATTCACTATTCCTTGTACTATTGTACCTTTCAACATTGCATGAGCTTTATGTAAGCTAGAAGCTACCATTAATCTGATGATGCCGGTTGTATACAAGCAGTTAGGGTTGGGGTCGCCTAAGACGACCTCTATGAGATTGTTGATGGTCGATCATACTATGAAGAAGTTGTTTGGTATGTTGTGTGATGTGTTTGTCAAGAAAGATTATTTCATTTTTCTAGCAGACTTTAAGATTCTCGATTGTCAGGTTGATTTTAATGTCCCTGTCATCTTGGTAAGACCTTTCCTAGCCACGAATAGGGCATTGGTTGACATGGATATAGGAAAAATGAAATTTATACTTAATGATGAGCAAGTCCCATTAAATATGTGTCAGTTAATGAGGCAGTCAAAAGATATCCAAGTAGTGACCGTGATAGACACCATAGATAAAGATGCATTGGTTGTATCCAGTAATGAGAGGCTTGGTGACGAATCACTGCACAGGGGCAAAAAAAGTGTCTTCGGACCCTACATTATGAAACAATGTAGTATCCTAGGATGGTTTGTGGGTGAGGGCTAACATGTAACTCAGTGCATTATGATGGCTAGTAACCTTGGGTCACAGCTACTGGACTCGGTGCATTATTCTTCTGGTTTCTCATCATATGACCTAATAAAATCACCGAAAGAACTAACAATTCTATTAGTATAATAGGGGGAGAGAGGGTGTTTGGACACTCATCTAAATATCGTTGCAGACAGCCACACATGGGGCAACCATACTCCCAATTAGATGGAGATGGTAAAATCTCTCCCCGGGGAGTATACTTACAATCTCTCCTGAAGTGTGGTCCGTAATAATACGAACATGGGGAGTCACGATATGACTTCCAATCATTAAACTCATATTTATTAGAAGATTCCATCAAGAAAAGTAAAATGAAATAAAATCTACCTACAAAGAAAAATCACAAACAAATATTTACAAGCTTGAATTCAAGCAAGTAACTATGATTTCAAACTAACTTAATACGCCAAATTATTCCCGGCAATGATGCCATTTTTGATAACGCTCAACTTATACGTCAATTTGAGTGCAAGGCAGTCGTTGTCAATATATTTACCCAACTTTGGTATCGGTGTCGAATCCACAATGAACAATGTGAGTGGCGATCAAATTAATACAAAATAATAGTTACAAGTTAGATCCAAACAAATTGTACAAAAAGATAAAATGGGGGAGGTGAGTTCCTACGCTAATGTTTCTTTTGGGGATTTTCTAGTATAAATTTGGGGTTATGAATAATTAGAGTTTTAACAATTATGTAAGGATCTTGGGACTATGCATTACTGAGGGAGTGACATGCGGAAGTTAATCATCAACATCGATTTAGTAAGTCAAATATGGGTAGGCTTGGTTATAGATTTTGATACTAGTCTTTCAACAAAACACCAAACTTTCACCTATTGATTCTTTCGAATACCTAACGGGTGTGTTCAACAATTTGCAACCACAACCTCAATCAAGGCATCCATATTTTTAAGATGACACCCATGGCATAGTTAACCTCACATTAACCCTTATGTCTAAGATAGTGAAAATTTAGCAAACTACATGTATAATTTTCTATCATTGCTTTGGTCCTCGTATCCCTCTTTCGAGGATGATATGGATTTCTAAAGTTCACCCAAAACCCTTTTTTCGAAGATGGTATTGAACTTTCTAGAGCTCGGAGCTTTCACTCATCAAACCCATGTGGGTATTTGGAGCTTTCACCCATAAAATCCTAACCAAAATAGCATAGCAATAATAAAACTCATAAACAAGAACTACTAAATAGATGCTAACAATCACAACCCACACACACTTTAATTCCTATTCACACATAACCCCAAGAGGGAGATTTAGCAACACATAAGATAAACAAGCATAGATTACCCATAATCTCCATTGAATAAAAGTTGTAGAAGATCTAAGTGAATGTTACTTCAAACTTTGCTCTCCCAAAATATCAACAATGGAAGTGAGCAAATCTTCCACTTAGAAATTCTTCAATGTATTCTTCACCCAAAATTTTCACAATATTTTCTTCTCCAAAAATGGAGGCTGCAAAGTCTCAAGCTAAACCTAGAAAAATTGGGGAAAAGGAATATGATGGAAAGGATCCTCCATCCCATTAGGGTTTAAGTCTTTTTGTTCAATTTGGGATAAGCACGTGCAATTACAGTTTTGCCCTTTGGCTGAACATTTCTGCCAACCATGATCACGCAAGTCTGGCTGCGACCGTGGCTATGCAACCGCGATTGACTTCTGCGGTCGCGATTGATTGACAATCTTGACTGAACACAACCGTGGCCCATGGACCATGATCATGGTAACTGAGGCTAGTTCACTGCAGGTCTTCAGCTGCACTTTTTTTGCTCCCATTTGATCATTTCAAGCTCCAATCCACATCTATTTGTCTTTCCAACTCCTATACCTGCAAAGAGTGGATATTAGTGCATTAAATCACAATTATGAATCATTTACTCATTTTAGACAAGGTAATATGCATTAAAATTGAGTGCGAATGAGTGGTAAAATCACCACTCATCAACAAACAATATCGATGAGCCATATCAATAAACTATATCAATAACCCACCAAATTTTACCTGAAATTAACACCAACTCCCAACTACCAAACTAGCATAATAATTAAGTATTAAATCTCCTCAAATCCCCAAAAGAATAATTAATAAGGGTACAACATGCACAAATAAGTCTACAAAAGCAAACACAAGTCTTGGCCTAAGGTTGGCCGAAAGGGCCCATTTTTAATCCTAAAATTCCATTTTTAGGTAAATTCTACCCTGGACTAGGCTAAGGTATCTAATTTCATTCCTAGATGTTCAACAAGTCATAATTTTCCCTAAGATAGCAATTCTTTCTAAAACATGAGCAACTAAGTCAATTCCACCTAAAATTATGGTTTCAAGATAGTTTAAATAGTCCAAATTGGACTAACAATACCAATAATACTTCCAATACCTAAATTCCATCCCATATACACAAATTAAAAGAAAAAACGTGTAAATTAACTTTACCCAAGCTCCAAAATCACCTACAAATTATTCCCCCAAGTTTTCCCACTTTTTAGGGTTCAAAATACTATGGAATGGATGAAAAATGGTGAAAATCAGGCTAAGTTGGGTTTTTATACTATTCCCAAGTACACGAATGATGCTTAAGCGAACAACAGATCGCTTAAGCGATACTTGCTGCATCAATATTTATCTCGTAAGTGACCATGGTATCACTTAAGTGGCATTCACTTACGTGACACCAGCCTCTATTGCGCAATACTAGTCCTAAGACAGGTTGCTTAAGGAACCTATTGGTCACATACGTGATGCACCAGTACCAGCTGAGACTTGGAACTTATCCAGAATCTCGTGTATGCAAACCTATTAGTCTTGATTGTTAACGTCTTTAGGATTAGAGAGGGTTTTGGACCATTAAAGTTAATTACTTAGTACCCTTTTAGAATATTATTACCTTCTCCCTAGAATGGACTAATTTATAGCATGGATACAATATAATTCTAGGTTTGGGATGTGGTTTAAGTGTTGGAATCATAGTTAGAATGATTAACCTTAATTGGGCTAGTCTAGTGATCTTGAAACCATAATTTGGGTAGAGTTAACTTGCCTATGTTTCTAGATGAAGTTCCTATCTTAGACTTGATTATGGCATACTTGACATCTAGAAGTTGAACTAGATACCTTAGCCTAGTTTGGGGCATAGTTTGCTTAATTATGAAAATTGGGGATTAGAAGTGGGATCATCCATCGCACTTAGGTCAAGACTCGTGTTAGCCATTTTGAACTTAGTTGTGGATGTGAGGCCTAGTTGAGACTAGTGAGCATTAAGATTAAGCTTACCTCATGACCTAGTAAATTCTAATGATAGTCCTCGAAATTATGGTTGTTATATTCCTTTTGGATTTGATATTGGGACTTTAGAGATGTTATTTCCTCCTAGTTATGATATCGGCCTTTAGAGATGATATTCCTCCTAGATATGTTATTTGTCCCATAGATATGCTATTCTCTCTTAGACTTGATATTTGTCCCATAGTGATGTTATTTTCTCTTAGACTTGATATTTGGCCCATAGAGATACTATCTCCTCTTAGACTTGGTATTTGGCCCATAGAGATGCTATTTCCTCGATATGACAAATGGCCTTTAGATATGATATTCCTAATAGTCATGATATATGACCTATATATATGAGATATCTCAAAGATATGACATGTTTCATAGTTATAATTTATGCTTCCTTGATGCATTATGCCTCCTAGAAGTGAGATGCCTCTTATATGCGAGACGATTATAGATATACTTAATAGATTATAGAGATGTCATCCCTCATGATTATGCTACGTCTTATATATATGAGATGGTTTATATAAATGGTTAATGATATGAGTTTCAAATAATTATGTAGGCCTAAGGCTGTGATATGATGTTGTGATTATTTTGGACATATTATTAGGCCAAAGGTAGTGTTATGATATCGATTGGACATGGGAAGTAATTATCCTTGTAAAAGATATGGTTGTAGTTTAAGAATATATATATATATATACAATATATATATATATATATATATATGTTTATATGTGCATCTATCTGTTATGTGATGGAGAAAGATGTTGTATGTTGCTTACAACTTTATTGATTTAGACACTGGTGATGGTATGCATAGATAAGGTACATTCATGATTATTATATCGGTAATTGATATGATTCTAGCTGAAATATGATCTTACTACTGTTCTTCCTAAATAAGGGTTAAAACCTACTTTTCACCTTTACAAATGGATTTTCTTACAACAACAATGGCCTAACTTAATAGATAACTTAAATATATAAAAGGGTTTAATAATGATGTTTTAGATATTTGACCAAGACAGATTTCAGTCCATGACTTGACACTATTATTTACTCTAGTCATGAGATATTCCAACCCTTTCTATACTTTTATAATAATTTAGTCCCGAAGATCACTCTGGGCAACAAACATACCAATTACACTCTTTTTTGACATGGCTTGAGTACGTGCACCTATTATATATCTATCTATATGCATTGATAATTATGATGATACTAATTTCTGGAAAGGCTGGAGGATACTGTTATGATATTATTGATACTCGGTAAGGTTGGAGGATACTGTTATGATAATATTGATACCCAGCAAGGCCGGAGAATACTTTAATGATTAGATTAATACCCGACAAGGATGTAAGATACTATTATGATGATATTGATTCCCGGCAAGGCCAGAGGATACTATTATGATTATATTGGTACCTGACAAGGCCGGAGGATTTTATGATAATGAGATATATACCCGGGATGAGTTCAAAGGATGGTTGTGATATTAATTGTTTACCTTGCATTTTGTTCATATGTATCGCTGATCACCAAAATATGCCTATGTCTATCAGTTGATATGGTATGGTTGCGTAGATATGGGTGATAACTATGCCTTGTCTTGTTATGTGCTGATTAAGCCTTTCAATCCTAGGGGGTAGGGGAACACATAGGCTCAGGTATGTATTTGGTTATCCAAAATAGCCGGTTACTCACGTTGTTATTGATATTATTATCATTATTATGGCTAGTTTATCACAGATTGGTCATTGATTTGGTATCGAGATTTAAGGTATGTTTTCAACCCCTTCTTCCTTCGGATTTAATTTTTATACATTATTAGTTCATAATGAGACAAATTGATTAGAAATCTTAAATTGTTTTGTACTAAATCCTGATAGGATTAAAATGAGGCCTTAAAATGAAGATATGATGATCCAGGTTGTGCTTCTAGATGACCTTGTATCTATATGTATGTATATCTAGCTATATGTGACTATGGTATTACCGTCTTGCTTCATTTATTCAGATTGTATATTCATTCCTTGGCCTTATATATTATAGTATATTCTTGTTTCAGTCTTTATTCATATATTGGTTGGGGATATACGATATAATATTGAGATTCATGAGTATGACTGGAATAGGATAGTTCATCCTTGATACTTACTTAGTCCTATTATGTTAGTCTTTTGGACATGAATTGAATAAGCTATACTTGTTATATCATTGGCTTTGTTATACGATTGCTGGAAATTTGGGTGTAGTTTATATTTTGTTTATAAGTTATGTATATCTGTTTTAGATTTGGAGATTAGGTAGTAGTTGCCTACTAAGTACCATTCGTTTAGTACCTATACTACACTTCTGCAGCGGGCATATCATAGTACGGGTTATCACTATTGATATGTGTGTTGTGCAGAGCAGCCATGGTTTGGAGACTAAGAGTGAGCTCTTGATGTTCGGAGTATTACTTACCTCTCTTTTATCTATTTAACTAGTCTCTATATTTTATTTGGAGATAAGATATATCAGTGTAATTCTGTTGATATTTCACTCTTGCACACTTATTGTATTAGAAGCTCTTGTACTGATACCACCAGGTTTTGGGACTTTATTATGTATTGATATTTATTTTATTTATTCTGCATTCTTTTTTTATGTTATTGAGTAGTCCATTACTAGCCATTCTGGACTACTAGTCTGGTTTGCCTACTTGTGGGTTATAGTAGGCGCCATCATGACCTGAAAAATTAGGTCGTAATAAATTGGTATTAGATCCTAGGTTTCACCGGTGTATTAGTACAAGAGCTAAGTGTTTAGTAGAGTTTTGCAGATCGGTGCAAAGATGTCCCTGACCTATCTTCGGGAGGTTATAGGGACATTTTAGGAAGTTCACTTCTTGATGCCTTATCGTGTGTCCACATTTCCATGAACCTCAAACACATTCCTTGACTTTATTCTATCCTCGAAGGACGGTGTAATGCTATCGACAGATATGTACAAGACTTCAACACGGGTTTCTAGAATTTCTATACAGCATCAGTGACACAACCTGACCCAGATCCTTGTCATAATGGGCATCTCAAGTCCAACCAGAACTGAGGACCACCTCTATTATCAGACTCACCCACCTATATCCAGCCTTAGATGGGATAAATTTCAAACATATAACAAGATAACATTATCGTTCTCATTAAGACTAGGATAGGGTCGCAACCATGACCGACCCAATGGAGTCCAACCATACCACACCAACCGCCTAATCATACTAAACCATACCATAGACCATCAACCAAAGGAAATACCAAAATATAATATGAAAATCAATCCCAAAACGTAATATAATGGAACAACCAACAATGTCATCCAATGATGTCTGCCCACTGGCTTATTCCAATGCTAAGGATGATACCAGTACCGATCCCACTCATACCAACCCCCCAGAAGTACTACAAAGCCTCTATCCAAAAGAGTAAACAAATCCAGTTGGGGCATGCCCCCAACCATGGCCAAAACCAATATAAAAAAAATGTCTAAAGAAGTCCATAACATGAAATGATGCCTTCCAAAAGGGATGGAAACTCACCACTTCAATCCAAATGTTGATACCAAATCCGTGAGCTAAACAGGATGAGTAGAATGGCTAATTCCTACATAGCAAGGGTATACAACCACCAATAGATAGGGTTAGCAAATGACCTCTAGCATGAATCTCAAGTTAAGGATAAAATAATGCCAGTTATAAAACCAAGTAAAACCATCCATAATGCTTACAACCATACATATATAAGTGTTGGGGAAGGGAACAGGGTTTAGCATGCATTTAAACCTTTACCTAGGTTGTGTAGCTTTGACGTCCTAACCACCCATGGACCATACAGGTTCAGCTCCCCCTGTTGAAAGGCCCCCAGTGCGTGTAGCCGAACGACTAGGGAATATCCCATGGGATAACTAGTACATCCCCCGATATAAAATGTGACACACGCACACAGTCATCGAAGACCCTTCATATCTGCAACTATGAGTTTTCGATTTTGGTCCCCCAGGGACCGCCACCTTCCACGGTTTATAGACACATCCTGCCATTAATTCCCAATTAAAACCATTTCCAAATAATCTAGTTACCATTATTTAACCAAGGCCAATATTAGTGGTATCATAATACCACCCCTTACTTACAAGTAGTATCCATAGCCAAACCATTTAGGTTAAGGGGGCCTAAGGTGCCCTTCCCGTTATCATATTAAATCCACTTGGGAGACTTTCATGTTCACCACAAGTATAACCATTTAGCCTTTATCATTTCCAAACCATTTAAACCAAGCATAAATCCTTTATCCAGTTTAAAACATGCAAGAGTTCTATTAAGAGAAGTCAATGCAATGAACATATCTTTTTAAGCATTTTATCAAACACCTTGGGAGCATAATATAACCAAACCCAATTCCAAAGACCATTAAACCATTACCATGCAATAAAATTTTCCAAAACTACCATTAATGCATATAAAATCATAATTAAAATCATAGGAAACCATAACCAAGCATTTAATGTCAAAACCCCCAAATAATAGTTGAAAACCATAATCTTGAAATAGTAAAACCTTGAAATCAATCATATAAACCATGCCTTTAGTTGAAATTACAATGAGGGAAGAGAATCATGACTTATACCAAAGAATTGGCAGAAACAAATCACCAAAAAAATCCCCAAAGCAATCCATAAAATGAAACCCTAACCTTCTTGCCCCAAAAGCTCTTGAGAGAATTGTGAGATATTTTGGAATATTTTCTAAGTGATAATGAATAGAATAATAGGGTAAATAACCTCCTAAGTGTATTAGAAGTTGTGGGTTCTAGTTAAGGTAAGTAGGAAAATGTCCAGAATACCCCCACTCAAATCTCTTAAAAACCTATCACAGGGATACGACTAACCCATACGAGTCGTACCCTCCGATACGATCGGTATCCACCACTTGTATCTAAGCCTTAAACCTTGGATCAAATACTGTCCAGTATATAACTCATCTAACCAAGTCATAACCATAGAATACAATCCATACCCATAACCCGTATCCCTAGAAGAATAAAATACCTGGAGGATCAAACACTGCCCACCATTCGAGTCCCTGATATGACTCATACCAAGCCCTACAACTCATACTCCTAAGTCGTACCCATTCCAGTGACCAAAACTATCCCACCAACTAACACTGGTCAGCATATAATAGGACCATACCATTCATACCCCAACATACGGCTCATATCCTTGAGTCATATTGGGTCTGGAGAATGGATTTCCAAGAAATTTTCTAAGGGTCAAAACCCAGGATGTTTAAGTCTCCCTCACTAGGATAATTTGTTTCCGAACGACGGATAAGGTAGGGGTAACCGCACACAGAATCATTTGTATTATCTAACATCCCTTCAAAAAAGTTTGAAAACAAAGAGGCAAAGATGTTAATCTTTTATTTAACAAACTCAGAAAATAAATATGTGTTTAAGACACATACCTTCCGCATGAATCCCAAGAGAAGTAAACAAATGCGGAAAATTGGACTTCATATCCTCTTCTGCTTCCCAAGTAGCTTCTTCCACCTTATGGTTCCGCCATAAAACCTTAACCGAAGCCACATCCTTGGTCCGTAACTGATGAACTTGCCCATCTAATATCTCAACCGGGACCTCTTCATAAGACAGACAATCCGAAATACCCAATCTTTACAAAGGAACAGCCGAAGTAGGACTACCAAGACGCTTTCTCATCATAGAAATATAAAATACCAGATGATCCAAACTTAAGCTAGATGGTAATTCCAACTCATAAGCAACATTGCCAACTCTCCACAAAATCACATAAGGACCAATGAATCAAGGACTGAGTTTCCCCTTTCTTCCAAACCACACGACTCCCTTCGTGGGAGACACCTTGAGGAACACTCTATCCACTACCTTAAACTCCAAGTCTCTATGCCTAACATCCACATAGGACTTTTGGCAACTTTGGGCAGCTTTAAGCCTATCCCCAATCACCTTGACCTTCTCCATCACCTGATAAACCCAATCTGGACCAAACATGTTCGCTTCTCCAAACTGAAACTACCCAATAGAGGATCAACACCTCCTACCATACAATTCCTTAAAAAGAGCAATACCAATACTCGAATGATAGATATTATACTAAGAAAACTCCGCCAATAGTAGATGCTCAACCTAATTGCCACCATAGTCAATTATGCAAGCCCAAAGTATATCTTCCAATGTCTTAATAGTTCTCTCTTCTTTCCCATCCGACTATGGATGAAAAGTAGTACTCAGACTAACCTTAGTCCCCAACCCTCTCTGAAAATACCATCATAAATAAGACGTAAACTTTATACCATGATCAGAGATAATCAAAATAGGGAACCAATACAGCTTCACAGTCTCCTGAAGATACAACCGTGCATAATCCTCCACTGAAAAGGTAGTTCGCACTAGCAAAAAATGTGCAGACTTGGTCATCCTATCCATGATGAGTCAAATTAAATCATATTAATTATGATACCAAGGAAAACTGGTAGCGAAGTCCATATTGATTACTTCCCACTTCTATTAGGTCAATTTAATTTCTTGATACAACCCACCAGGCCTAATGTGCTCAACCTTAACCTGTTGACACACCATACACTTGTCTATAAAATCAGACACATCCCTCCTAATGCCATTCCACCAGTAGATCTTTTTATGATCATGATATATCTTAGTCGATCTGGGATAAACAACATAACGCGACTCATGCACCTCATCTAAAACCCTTTGTCGCAGCCCATCGATATCAGGAACACACAACCTCCCTTGGTTCTGTAAAGTACCATCACTACTAATCTCAAATACCACTACCTTTTGTACGCCAATATAACCCTTAATTTTTATCAAGATAGGATCTAGAACTTGTTTCTCTTTAATCTCTACACTAAGTAATGATCGAACCACTTCTCACACCATCACACCACCATCCTTAGAGTCCAAGAGATGAACTTCAAGATTACTGAAGTAGTGAATATCCTTCACTAGTTCCCGCTTGCCCTCTTCCACATGAGCCAAACTACCTATGAATAACCTGTTAAGAGCATCAGCAACAACATTAGCCTTACATGGGTGATAGTGAAGACTTATATCATAATCTTTGAAAAACTCAAGCCACCTCCTCTGCCTGAGATTACGTTCTTTCAGAGTGAAAACATACTAAAGACTCTTGTGATCAGAAAAGATATCCACGTGAACACCATACAAATAATGCTACCATATTTGTAAAGAAAACACAACCTCTAAGAACTCCAAATCATGAGTAAGATAATTCCTCTTATGTACCTTCAGCTGCCTAGAAGCATAGGCAATCACTTTTCTATGATGCATCAAAACACAACCAGCCCTACTCGAGATGTATCACAATAAACCACAAACCCATCATTGCCTTCCAGAAAAGTCAGGATTGGAGCCGAAGTCAACTTATCCTTCAACTTCTTAACAATCCCTTCATAAGCATCCAACAAAGAAAACTTAACCTTCTTCTGAGTCAACTTTGTCAAAGGAGAAGCTATCAAAGAAAAGCTTTCCACAAACCACCTATAATACTCGGCTAAACCCATGAATCTTCAAATATCGGATGGAGTCGTATGCCTAGGACCCCTCTTCACCACAGCAACCTTCTATGTATCCACCATGATCCCTTCACTAGAAATAATATGGCCCAAGAAAGTCAAAGCGCTCAACCAGAACTCACACTTAAGGAAATTGTCTTACAAATATTGTTCCTTTAAGGTCAGCAACACCATATAAAGGTGATTAGCATGATCCACCTCGCTCTTCAAATAAACCAGAATGTCATCAATAAACACAATGACGAAGAGATCCCAATACTGCCTGAACACCCTGCTCATCAAGTCTATAAATGTTGTTGGACAATTAGTCAACACAAATGACATCTCCAAGAACTCAAAATACCCATACCGAGTACAAAAATCTATCTTAGGGATATCCAGATCCTTAATCTTAAGCTGATAGTACCCAGACCGAAGATCTATCTAAGAGAAGAACTTGGCACCCTTTAACTAGTCAAACAGGTCATTTATCTAAGAAAGAGGATACTTATTCTTGACTGTCACCTTGTTTAACTGCCTGTAGTCAATGCACATCTGAAGGGAACCATCCTTCTTGCGCACAAACAACATCGGTGCACCCCATGGAGAAATACTAGGATGAATAAACTCGTTATCCATAAAATCCTTAAGTTTCTCCTTGAGTTCCCTCAACTCAGTTAGAGCCATTCTATATAGAGGAATAGAAATTGTGAATGTCCAGAAGCAAATCAATACCAAACTCTATTTCTCTATTTGGGGGAACACCAGGAAGATCATCCAAAAAACCTTCTAGAAACTTATAAACCACAGGGACCAAACTCAAAAAGGAACTTTCATGTTAGTAGCTTTAACTCAGACCAAGTGATAAAGAAAAACCATAGAGATTAACCTCGGATATCTAAGATAAGAAATAAAACTCCCCCTAGGAGATAAGGAACTACCTTCCTATTCTATAACTGGTTCACCGAGAAACTTAATGATAACCTTATAGGTCTGACAATCCACAGACGCATAACAAGAATGCAACCAATCCATACTTAGAATTAGATCAAAATCTACCTTATCCAACTCAAATTGATCTGTCAAGGTCTGCTTGCTACCTACATATACCACACACCCTTTATAGACTCCCTCAGCAATAATTGAGTCACCTATCAGGGTAGAAATAGAAAAAAGATCTAAAATAACTTTTAAATCAAAACCAAATAACACTGCCATATATAGAGTCACATAAAAAGAGTGAACCCTGAATCAAGCAAACAATATACGTCATGGGAGAAAAGTTGTGACGTACCAATAATGACATCAAGTAATTCCTCAGATTTCTATCGAGATGCCAGAACATACAACCTATTTTGACCAACACTAGCACCAGGAGTAGTAAAAAAAGCAGTTGACACCCGACCATGTGTAGGAATAGAATATGAAGCTAAAGAAATTTTATTCACCCCCGTATCAACCTTATTGACCAGATAATCCCTAAGCCAATGTCCTACCTAGCCACAGTTGAAACATTTGTCCTTTTCTTTTTCTGTAATATCCCCAATGAGAACGAGCACAGAAGAGGCAATGAGGACATAAAGAAACTGACTGACCTTCTCTCACCTAAGATTGGGCAACCTGTGCCTAATAATTGTCACCACTTTGATTATGACTATACCCCGACTGACAAGGAGCACTAGCAGAAAGGGAGCCCAAACTTCTCCACTTCTTTTTCTTACACTTGCCACCATTCTTACCACTCTAAGACTGAACACCTCCCTGATTAAAAAACCTTCTCCTCTTTCCCTGCCTGCCCCTAAACTCTGCCTGTTTTCTCTTCTCATCCTCAACCTACTGCATATAAATATTCAATCTCGAGATATCCATATCTTTAATCAGCAAGGCAATCTTTCTCCTAAAAATCAAATCTCTATTAAACCCAGAACCGAACTTCCTTATTCTCAAACTCATATCATCCATCAAATCAGTAACATACCTTGATAGTTGATGGAACTTCAAAGTAAATTCCTTTATTGACATTTTCACCTTCCTGAGGTTAACAAACTCCTCCATCTTAGCTTCCCTCAACTTTTAAGGAAAGAACAATCCAAGAAGGCATTAGAAAAGGCCTCCCACAGCCCTTTCTTTTCTATATTACCTATATCCCTGTCCCACTCCTCATACTACTGATAAGCAATATCCTTGAGCTGATAAGCTACAAAGTTAAACCCCTATATATTAGTAGCCTACATCACCTGAAAGATTTTTTCCATCTCATCCAAAAAGCCTTGTGGATCCTCCTCCACCTTTAAACCAGTAAAAATTAAAGGACCCATCTTTATAAATTGACCAACCCTTGTGGCCTCAACAAAAAAAGCACCAGTCATACCCTGCTCAGCCTCAGCAGCAACCAGTTGGGCAATAAAAAGGATAGACTAATGAAATTTTACATTCGTTACATTGCTCGAAGGTACCTGAGGATAACTACCAAGGATAGGAGAAACTTTAGAACCATCATGAATATGACCATGAGATCAAAGATGTACTCCAGATGTAGGACGTACCCCTTCAGCAATATCCTTACATGGGACGGAAGAATTTTCTTATGTTCAAGATCTAGGAGGTATGATCTGAAAGATGAACAAACAAGGATTAGAAGAGATTCTAGGATTGAAAACTCAGGCTTGAAGATAGAATACTGAGAAAGTGAAACATTTCTAAATGTCTTGAAGCCTCTCTCTTATGAGTGTGGCACACTTCACACCCCTAAAATAAACTCTACTCGACACAGCTTTGTGGACTTCCCAGGTTACCATGAAACTAGGCTCTGATATCAACTTGACACAACCCAACTTTGAGCCTTGTCATAATGGGCATCCCAAATCCAATCAGGATCGAGGAACGCCCCCTGTTACCCAACCCAACCACCTATATCTAGCCTTCGATGGGCTAAATTTTAAATATATAACTAGATAGAATTATTGTTCTCATTAAGACTCTGGGATAAGGTCATACCCATGACCGAACCAACTGAGTCCAACCATACCACACCAACTGCCCAACCATACCAAACCAAACCATACACCATAAACCAAAGGAAATACCAAAACATAATATGAAAATCAAACCCAAAACATAATATGATGGAATAATCAATAACATCATCCAATTATGTAAGCCCATTGGGTTATTCCAATGAAAAGGCTAACACCATTACAAATCTCGCCCATACCTATAATCAAAAGTACCACAAAGAATCTATCCAAAAGAGTAAACAAATTTGGTTGGGACATGCCCCTAAATATGGCCAAAACTAATATCCAAATTAAAAAAAAGTGTCTAAAAAAGTCCATAACATGAAATCATGCCTTCCAAAAGGGATGGAAGATCACCACTTCAGTCCAAATACTTATATCGAATCCACATGCTAAACAGAAAGACTAGAATTATCAGTTATTTCATAGTGTGGGTATACAGCCTCCAGTAGATGGGGTTAGCAAATGATTGCTAGCATAAATCTCAGGATAAGGATAAAATAATGCCAGATGTAAAATCAAGTAAAACCATCCATAATACATACAACCATACATATATAAGTATCGGGGAAGGGAACCAGGTTTAGCATGCATTTAAACCTTTACCTGGGTTGTGTAGCTTTACCGTCCTAACCATCCATAGGCCATATGAATTCAGCTTCACCTGCTAAAAGGGCCCCAGTGAGTGTAGCTGCACAACCATGGAATATCCCATAGGATAACTAGTACAGCCCCTAATATAAAATGTGATGCATACACACGATCATCGCAGACCCCACATATCGGCAAATATGAGTTTTTATTTTTGTTCCCTCTGGGATCGACACCTTCTGTGGCATAGATACACCCCACCCCCCCATTAATGCCTAATTAAAACCATGTCCGAACAATCCATTTACAATTTTTTAACAAAGGCCAATATTAGTGGTATTGTCATACCACCTCTTACTTGCAAGTAATAACCATAGACAAAAAATTTAGGTTATAGGGTCCATAGATGCCCTTCCCATTACCATATTAAATTCACTTGGGAGACTTCCATGTTCTCCAAAAGCATAACCATTTAGACTTTAGCCTTTCCAACCCATTTAAACCATGCATAAATCCTTTATCCAGTTTAAAACATTCAAGATTTCCATTAAAAGAAATCAATGCAATAAACATATATTTATAAGCATTTTATCAAATACCTTAGGAGCATAATATAACCAAAACCAATTCCAAAGACCATTAAACAATTACCATGCAATCCAAATCTTCAAAATTACCATTAATGCATATAAAAGCATAATTAAAATCATAGAAAACCATAACCAAGCATTTAATATCAAAACTCCTAAATAATAGTTGAAAACTATAATCATGAAATAGTAAAACCATGAAATCAATCATATAAAGCATGACTTTAGACAAAATTATAATGCCGGAAAGAATCATGACTTATATCAAAGAATTAACGGAATAAAATCACAAAGACCAGCCCTAAAGCAATCTGTAATATAAAACCTTAACCTTCTTTCCTCAAAATCTCTTAAGAGAATTATAAGATGCTTTGGAATAGTTTCTAAGTGTTAATGAATGGGATAATAAGGTAAATAACATCCTAAGTGTATTAGATATCATGGGTCCTAGGTAAGGTATGTAGGAAAATGTCTAGAATACCCCTACTTAAATCCCTTAAAAACTAATCATAGGGATACCACTGACCCATACTAGTCATACCCTCCTATACGATCAATATCCACCACTGGTATCAAAGCCTCAACCCTAGGATCAAATATTGTCCAGTATATAACTCATCCAACCAAGTCGTAACCACAGCATACGATCTGTACCCATAACTTATATCCCTGGTAGAATAAAATACTAGGAGGATCAAATACTTTCCACCATATGAGTCCCTAATAAGACTCGTACCAAGCCCAATGACATAGACCCCTAAGTCCTACCCATTCTAGTGAAAAAAACCATCCCACCAACTAATATTGATCAACATACGACAGGACCATACCACTCATACCCTAGCATATAGCTCGTACCTATCAGTCGTATTGGGTTCTGAGAATGAATTTCTGGGAAATTGTCTAAAGATCAAAACCTAGGATTTTTTAATCGGACTATAGAGTCACGGGTAGATATTGAAGACCTTCAACATCAGCCAAAGGATTTAGGGCCAGCTCAGACCTCAGTTGAGCTCGTGACTACTTCAGTCCTTTAAGGTTCAGCACTGAGAATTCAAGTCATGTTGCAGACCCCTTACAACCATGATTGACATTCGAATCATCAAGAAGTTATCAAGACAATGTTTTTATTATTAGTGTTCATCAGGGTTCTTTACCAAGTTCTGAGTACGAGATTGGATTACTCAAGTGGGCTAGGAATTTTCCTATGTTATATCCTTCTGAGATGAACATTGGTGCATGGATGTGTTAGAGGACTATCATTGTCACTTAGTTTTCTATTACAGAAATTTATAGCGATTGGTATTCCTTCCATCATTCTAAGAGAACCGTGGAGAGAATGTGTTTTAAGGCTTATGGAAGTAGCGGTAAGAGGTTATGCCATCGGATAGTGCTTTTGGTATTTTACCAAGGAGTAAGGATCTTTCTGGTAGAGTTCAGCTTTACTTGCAGTATATCAACTCTATGCAGGTGGTAGTTCAGACTATGAGTGGTTCTCAGATTAGATATTATGTTCACAGTGGGCAGAGTCCTTATCAGACTTGTGGAGTTTTGGTATGGTTCTTCAGGCCATGACAGCCATTCTAGTTTATGAATAGTGGTATATTGAAGTATTCTAGGATCTTGGCTTGGTTGTGTCATGATAAAACACTAGTTCGTAGAATATCCCAGATATGTGTGAGTCAATTAGACAGAGTTAGCATGTATTCCTCTATAATACCCTAAAAAATGCAAATCAATATTAGCACCATATTTTAAGATTATGCATAGTACATCATGGTTATTTGGTAGTTTCATGATCAAGTTTTATGTCAATTAAGGTCTCAAATATGTCCTAGATATTAGGCGAATCAAAACATTCCTTACCGATTGAATTCTTGAGAAGGATATTGGTATAGTCAACTTTAGATGAGAATATCTCTCATTATACTACGAATTTTTGAGAGAATGACCCACCAATAGATATATAATTGAATTATCTTTCCAACGATACCAATTTTTCCCAAATATGATATCAGAGTAAAATGTTATACCCATTTTATTCCAACATGTTAGCCTGGCAACTGAGTGACGACAAATCTGATGGGCCGTCACATATCTGACGGCTTATCATCCTTGGTCGTTAGCTGAGAATTTCAGAAACTAGGAAGAGGTTTTCTAGGGGTATTTTAGTATTTTTCCTCACCCTAAACCATACCCCCACGACGTAAAACACCATAAACACGAAATTCAGTCTCAATTCACCAAAATATACTCACTTTCTCTCAAACTCTCTCAAAAATAAGCCTTAGGGTTTTAATAGAAGATTCAAATCTAAAGAATTTCACCATGAATCTTCTTGAATTCAAGCATTAAGGAAAGTCATGTGTTGATTCATGGGTCCCTTTCACCCATGAAACTCAAGAATCTCTTTTCAAAATACAAGATTTGTGTATTTATGAATATTCATGATTTAAATAGAATTGAAATTCATTTTCATGATGTTGTGGGGTTTTGATTTACGTTTTAAATTACATATTCCAATAATTGACCCTAGTATATGAAGATTTTCATAATAATCATGATAAACCCCCCTTCAATTTACAAGTTGATTGATGTATCCATGATTATTAGATGTGTTGATGATTGTATAACCAAAGCATGCTCCCCATATGTTTGACTAAATGTATATGTGAAGGAAAAGTGTCATACAAGTATACTAATATGAAATCTCCATTCATGTACAAGTTTATGCACGTCAAGTGTTTGATGGAATGTCTTAGTCAATGAAGTATGGATATATGTGTAGCCATTGTGGTGCTTTAGAACTTGTACTTCATGAAATCTCCAACTTATTGTATTATGGATTGTGATGTTGGTCATGTATTCGAGAAAGTCATGCTTTATCAGTTTTTCCCATCGAGTCTTGGGGGTACTTGTACCCAAAAAAATATAGTTGTGTGCCTAGAGTTAGTGCCATGTTTTCACAAAATCCTCAGTCAAGCCATGATCCATAGAACTCAGTCAGTCATGTGACTCAGGAAAGCTTAGTAATACAGTAATCTCAATACTATTCCATCAGTCAACAAAAACTCAGTTAATTCAGTATAGTTTAGTTTAGTAATCCATGTTCAGTGTCTATTCAGATGGGAGTAGGAATTAGCACCGAGTAAACCCAAGGATGGGAACACACACTGTCAGATGAGGGTGTAATTCTTAGAAGTCAACCTTGCATTCCAGAACTATGTAGCCAGCATAGGTTGAGATATCAACACTATAAGATGAGGGTTGATGAGGTGGATAAACACTGTCAGATGAGGGTCCCACCATTCTCTTTTAGGGACACTGTCAGATAAGGATCACCCATAGTTTGTCCTTATCAGTGGCACGGTATTAACACCCTTCCAATTGGGGTTACAGATTGGACCCTAACTCAGCTATAATGCATTATTTGGAGTATATCAGTTAGATGACTACTTCCTACAATTTCAGCTACAGATCAGGACTGTCAGATACAGTCATTCAGTCTCAGTAATAGAACTTAGATAGTTCTACAGATCTCAGGACTGTCAGATATAGTCAACTCAGTTCAATACAAAACTCAGTTAGTTTTATCAGTATTAGGATTGTCAGATATAGTCACTCATGTTATCAGTACTCAGACATAGTAATCATGTTATCACGAACTCAGTTAATAGTATATTAATTATACGAAACCCATGTTATCAGTATTCAGTTTCAGTACTGTCAGATACAGTTAATCATACCAGTTCTTCATAATCAGAACTATCAGAAATAATCTTTCCTTTATCAGTAATATAACATCAATCTCTTAGTATTCAGTAGACTCAGTTATCAGTATCAGTAAACTCAGACGTCAGTAAATTAGTACTCAGAACCCCGTACTAGTATCAGTATGGTCTCAGTTATAGTTACTTGTTCATGCGTGTATTCTCACGTTCATGTTATTCAGTCAGTTAGTATTGTTTATGCATATGAACCCCATGCATTCAGCCTACCTCACATGCATACCAGTACATTTAAATATACTGATGTATTTGTTCTATGGTGTTTTATACCATAAGTTCAGAAGTACGAGCTCCAGAGCATCAGTATCATTCCAGTACTCAGTAGTCAGAGTCAGCAGTGAGTCCTCATCCTTTGAGGACATGATCATTATTTTATCATTTTAGTACTTAGTTTATTTCAGTAGTTGGAGTTAGTTGGGGACATGTCCCATCAACTCCTTATTCAGACAATTAGAGGCTTTTCAGACTATCATGTTTCAGATAGTTTACTACAGTTGTTTTGGGTATTTAATACCCCACCTAAATGTTATTTTTTATCAAATTTGAACCTTATGGCCTTTCAGCCTTTATTTCCACATGTGTATACATATATTATGCAGTGTAGAGGTACAGATATCAGTCATGGGTTAGCTTGTGGTCCTTCGAGGTCATGGGCACCGTGTTGTATTTTGGGTACCAGAATTGGGGCATTACAAACATGGTATCAGATCTTAAGGTTCAACAGTGTCCTAGGAAGTCTGAACAATCTCATATAGTAGAGTCTTATGCATGGGTATGTTGTGCACCACACTTATGGACAGGAGGCTATGAGATGTTTTAGGAATTGTTTCTTATTTCTTATGTTTCAGATCTTGCTATAGAAAGGTCCCCTAAGCCACTAATGTAGATTCTCATCATGATCTATTCATGTCAACTCCACCTTTCTTTCAAGGTAACAGAAATGGTGACGCTCAAAGTCTTAGGGGTAGGGCTTTCTCAGATAGTCCCTGCAGATAGTTATGGGATTGACCATAGTCTCAAAAGTATCCCATCAGTTCTGTTATGTTCCAAAGTCGTAAAGATCACATTCATAATCATGAGAACTCATTCGCGAACCCAAAATTTGATATGCCATGAGATACCTTCTCAGAATCCTATAATAGTATATGACCTAGAGTTAGAAGCATGAACCCAGGAGTTTAGCAGTAGTAGAGTTGGGATAATGTTATCCAAATTGAGCAGATTTTGTATTCATGGGGATAGTTGTACCAAGGTAGACCAGTAGGCTTGAACAGTGCAAGCAAGAATTTAAGATTTATTGATCTAAAATTAAATATGAAGGTGTGGATGTGAATTAAGAGATGTAATATTAGTAGTATATGAAGAAACAGAAGTAGATGATGTATTTAGTAACGCAAGCATGTGTCGAACAGAGTGTAAGTATGTGATGATGATTGAAGTTTAGTTCAGAGTTTAGTAAAGTGTTCACATACTTATGATGATGGCTTAAATTTAAGGGGGAGATAATAGATGAAGTGATCAATTCAGGCTCTCAGATTCCAGTAGTAGTGCCAGTACGTATAGAAAAGAAGGGAATATGATTCCCGACCCATCCTTATTTTAGTGTAAAGTTTGGTACTTCAATCAACATGATGCCTACACATGCTTCATATCTCAGTTCCATGAACACAGCTTATATTCACATGCTTTCCATAGAATCATGTATGATTCTAATTTCCAGCATAAGGCATTACGTTCTATTCACCTCAGTAATACAAATCATGTCCCACGAATACAAAAAACTCTAAAACTCAGGTCATGCAGCTCATGACTCATGTACACATATCATGCTTTACAGTATACTCAACTTCTATGGCTCATGCTACACCTCTACTAATCAGTTAAATTCAAACTATGTTATGCATATCCTCAGTTTAGACCTCTTGGTGAATCCATGATGTTTATATTCTATTCCACAGGCTTCATTCAAGTATCGAAGTTCTGTTAGTATCCATTTATGCTTCAGGTCCTCCTGATTCAACCCTTTAGTGAGCTATCCTTATAAAAACTGTGTAGTGATGACAGTTGCATGGATGGGAGAGAGTGGATGTTACATATTAAGAGAAGATTGCTTATGTTTGTTTTACATGAGGGTGTAGTTATGAAGATAGGCTTGAATCTCTTATTAGTGTGCAAGTAAATGGCTAGCAAGAGGTTTTATTTAGAAGTTAGGAAAGTACAGAGTGTGAGTGTGCATTCAGATCTTTGACTTATGTCAGCCCCCGTCGTGTAACTATCAAAATTTAGTTGCCATCTTAGTTACAGTTCCAGTATTCAGTACTCAGTAATACATGTTCAGTCTCAAAATTCAGTACTTCAGTACCAGTCTAAACCCTAGTTAACAAAAACCAGTATTCAGTCTCATCTACAATCTTAGTTACGGTTATAGTCTTAATTACCATCTTATCTATAATCTCAATCCCAGTCCTAGTACAGTAATCAGGAAGGTAACTCAGTTCAGTTTCGAGTTTACTCGACCATAGCGTATAGTTATCAGCTACTCAGTTGTCAGCCTTCCAGTACCTCAGTTTACAAGACTGTTCTAGAATCATGTCGTATACTTGGTCCCGCATTCACAAATAATACAGACCTCATGAATCCATGCTCAAGTTACCTCATGTTATTTAGTTAGTTCTTACCTCCTATGAATAATATTCTCCAACCTCATTAGAGCTATTCAGACTGAGTATAGTTCAGTCTTACAAGCCTAGTATTCAGCTATCAGTTATCCAATTAATCAGATAAGTCAAAATATTTATGCACTCGTGCTCAGCACCCACGTGAATATTTTGAGTAGTCTCAATTGCAGTACAGGAGGCTTAGTCACCTCATCTTAAATCATGTTTGTAGACCTCAACTCATCCTACCAAAATTTAGCCAAGTGATGATTTTCTTATTCAGCTATATCGAAACCAAATAACACTTCCACATATAGAGTCACATAAAAAGAGTGGACCTTAAATCAAGAAAACAATATACGTCACGAGAGAAAAGTTGTAACGTACCAATAATGACATCAAGTGATGCCTCAAATTCCTATCGAGATGCCAAAACATACAACCCATTTCAACCAACACTAGTACCAGGAGCAGTAAAAGAAGCAGATGCCACCCGACCAGGTGTAGGAACAGAATATAAAGCTAAAGAAATTTTATTCAACCCCGTATCAACCTTATTGACCAGATAATCCCTAAGAAAATGGCCTACCTGGCCACAGTTGAAATATTTTTCCTTTTCTTTTTCATAATATCCCCAATGAGAACGAGCACAGAATCGACAATGAGGACATGAAGAAACTGACTGACCTTCTCTCACTTAAGATTGGGCAAGTTGTGCCTGAGAATTTTCACCACCTTGGTGATGACTATCTCCCGACTGATAAGAAGCACTAGTAGAAAAAGAGCCCAAACTTCTCCACTTCTTTTTCTTACACTTGCCACCATCGTTACCACTCTGAGACTGAACACCTCTCTGATCAGAAAACCTGCTCCTCTTTCCCTGCCTTTTCCTAAATTTTGCCTGTTTTCTCTTTTCATCCTTAACCTACTGCATATGAATAGTCAATCTCGACATATCCATATCTTTAATCAGCAAGGCAGTCTTTCTCTCAAAAATAAAATCTCTATTAAACCCAGAATCGAACTTCCTTATTCTCGAACTCATATCTGCCATCAAATCAGTAGCATACCTTGATAGTTGATGGAACTTCAAAGTAAATTCCTTTATTGACATCTTCACCTTCCTGAGGTTCACAAATCCTCCATCTTAGCTTCCGTCAACTCTTAAGGAAAGAACGATCCAAGAAGGAATTAAAAAAGGCCTCCCACAGCCCTTTCTTTTCCATATTACCTCTATCCTTGTCCCACTCCTCATACTACTGATAAGCAACATCCTTGAGCTAATAAGTTATAAAGTTAACCCCCTCTTATTAGTATCCTACATCACCTGGAATATTTTTTCCATCTCATCCAAAAAGCCTTGTGGATCCTCCTCCACCTTCACCCCAGTAAAAATTAAAGGACCCATCTTCATAAATTGACCAACCCTTGTGGCCTCAACAAACAAAGCACCAGTCATACCCCGCTCAGCCTCAGCAGTAACCAGTTGGGTAATAAAAATGATAGACTGATAAAAATTTACATTTGTCACATTGCTTGAAGGGACCTGAGGATAACTAGCAAGGATAGGAGGAAGTTTAGAACCATCATGAATAAGACCATGAGATCAAAGTTGTACTCCAGATGTAGGACATACCCCTTCAATATTATCCTTAGATGGGACGGAAGAATTTCCTTGTGTTCAAGATCTAGGAGGTATGATCTGAAACACGAACAAATAAGGATTAGAGGAGATTCCATTATTGAGAACTTAAGCTTAAAGATAGAATACTGAGTAAGTGAAACATTTCTAAATGTCTTGCAGCCTCTCTCTTATGAGTGTGGCGCACTTCACACCCCTAAAATAGACTCTACTCGACACCGCTTTGTGGACTTCCTATTTTACTATGAAACTATGCTCTGATATCAACTCGACATTACCCAACTTTGAGCCTTGTCATAATAGGCATCCCAAATCCAACCAGGACCGGGAAACGCCCCCTGTTACCCAATCCAACCACCTATATCTAGCCTTCGATGGGCTGAATTTTAAATATATAACTACATAGCATTATTTTTCTCATTAAGACTATGGAATAAGGTCACAAACGTTTCGTTACCAACTTGGTATTGTTCTCAATTATCAAGTTCAATTTCGTTACCAACTTGGTATTCAGTTTCATGCTCAGAATTCTGTTATAAACTTGGTATTAAGTACCATTGCATCTTTAGTCATGCATTCATGTATCAGTTCAGTTAAATAATCATGCATTAGATATGCATGAATTTAGCTTATCAGTCATGCATCATATATGAATCCTCATTATGAGAAATATAGTTTATCAGAAATCTCATACATGCATTCATTAATTAGTTACCCATGCATCAGATATGCATGTTCAGTATGATATGTTCAGCCTATCAGTCATGTCTATCATGAAATCTTGTTTCCATTATGCATGTCCAGTATGCACTTTTAGTTATCATTTCTCTCCGTCTAATTAGTCTCATTTGAGGATGAATATTCCCAAGGGGGAGATATTATAATACCCCAAAAAATAACAATTAAAATTAGCACCATATTTCAAGCTTATGTATAGTACACCATGGTTCTTTGGTAGTTTCATGATCAAGTTTGATGTCAATTAAGGTCTCAAATACGTCCTAGCTATTAGGCGAATCAAAACATTCCTTACTAATTGAATTCTTGAGAAGGATATTGGTATAGTTAACTTCAAATGAGTATATCTCTCGTTATACTATGAATTTTTTTTAACATGACACACCAACAGATAGATAATTGAATTATATTTACAAAGATACCAATTTTTCCCAAATTTGATATCGGAGAAAAAAGTTATACCCATTTTATTCCAACATGTTAGCCTGGCAACTGAGTGACGACATATCTGACGGGCCGTCACATATTTGAAGGCTTATCAGCCTTCGTCGTCAGCTAAAAATTTTAGCAACTGGGAAGTGGTTTTTAGGGGTATTTTAGTCTTTTTCCTCACCTAAACCATACCCCGACAATGAAAAACACCATAAATACGAAATTTAACCTCAATTCACCAAAATATACTCAATTTCTCTCAAACTCTCTCAAGAACAAGCATTAGAGTTTTAATAGAAGATTCAAATCTGAAGAATTTCATCGTCAATCTTCTTAAATTCAAGTATTAAGGTATGTCATGTGTTGATTCATGGGTCCCTTCCACCCATGAAGCTCAAGAATCTCTTTTCAAAATACAAGATTTGTGTATTTATGAATGTTCATGATTTAAATAGAATTGAAATTCATGTTCATGATGTTGTGGGGTTTTGATTCATGTTTTAAATTACATGTTCCAATGATTTACCCAAGTTTATGAAGATTTGCATAATAATCATGATAAAGACCCCTTCAATTTATATGTTGATTGATGTATCCATGATTATTAGATGTGTTGATGATTGTATAACCAAAGCATGCTCCCCATATGTTTCACTAAATGCCTATGTGAAGGAAAAGTGCCATACTAGTATAATAATATGAAATCTCCATTCATGTACAAATTTATGCACGTCAAATATTTGATGAAAAGTTTTAGACAATGAAGTATGGATATATGTGTAGCCATTATGGAGCTTTAGAACTTGTACTTCACGAAATCTCTAACTTATTGTATTATGGATTTTGATGTTGGTCATGTATTCAAGAAAGTCATGCTTTGTCAGTTTCTCCCCATCGAGTCCTGGGGGTACTTGTACCCGAAAAATATAGTTGTGTGCCTAGAGTTAGTGTCATGTTTTCATGATATCCTCAGTCAAGCCATGATCCATAGAACTCAGTTGGTCATGTGACTCAGGAAAGCTCAGTAATACAGTAATCTCAGTACTATTCTGTCAGTCAACGGAAACTCAGTTAATTCAGTACAGTTCAGTTCACTAATCCATGTTCAGTGTCTATTCAGATGGGAGTAGGAATTAGCACCGACTGAACCCAAGGATGGGAACACACTATCAGATAAGGGTATTATTCTTAGAAGTCATCCTTGCATTCTAGAACTATGTATCCATCATAGATTGAGACATCAACACTGTCAGATAAGGGTTGATGAGGAGGATAAACACTGTCAGATGAGGGTCCCATCATTCTCTTTTAGGGACACTATCAGATGAGGGTCACCCACAGCTTGTCCTTACCAGTGGCGCGGTATTGACACCCTTCTAATTGGGGTTATAGATTGGACCCCAACTCAGCTATAATGCAATATTTGAGGCATGTCAGTTAGATAACTACTTCCCACAGTTTTAGCTATAGATCAGGACTGTTTGATATAGTCATTCAGTCTAAGTAATAGAACTCAGATAGTTCTACAGATTTCAAGACTGTCAGATACAGTCAACTTAGTTCAGTATGGAACTCAGCTAGTTCCATCAGTATTAGGATTATCAAATACAGTCACTCATGTTATTAGTACTCAGACATAGTAATCATGTTATCACAAACTCAGTTAATAGTATATTAATTTTATGAAACCCATGTTATCAGTATTCGATTTTGGGATTGTCAGGTATAGTCAATCAGACCAGTTCTTCATAATCAGAACTGTCAAAAATAATCTTTCTTTTATCAGTAATATAACATCAGTCTCTCAGTATTTAGTAGACTCAGTTATCAATATCAGTAAACTCAGATGTTAGTAAATTAGTACTCAGAACCCCGTACCAATGTCAGTATGGTCTCAGTTACAATTACTTATTCATGCATGTATTCTCACATTCATGTTATTCAGTCAGTTAGTATTGTTCATACATATGAACCCTATGTATTTAGCCTACCTCATATGCATACCTCTACATTCAAAAATACTGACGCATTTATGTTATGGTGTTTTATACCATAGGTTCAGAAGCACGAGCTCTAGAGCATCAGTAGCATTCCAGTACTCAACAGTTAGAGTCAACAGTGAGTCCTCATCCTTCGAAGATATGATCATTATTTTATCATTTTAGTTCTTTGTTTTTTTCAGTAGTTAAAGTTAGTTAGGGACATGTCACATCAACTCCTTATTCAACTAGTTAGAGGATTTTTAGACTATCATGTTTCAGAAAGTTTACTACAGTTGTTTTTGGTATTTCATACCCCACTCAACTGTTATGTTTTTATTAGATTTGAACCTTATGTCCTTTTAGCCTTTATTTTTTGTATGTGTATACATATATTATGCACTATACAGGTATAGATATCAGTCGTGAGTTAGCTGATGGTCCTTCGGGGTCATGGGCACCATGTAGCATTCTGGGTACCATACTTGAGGCATTACATCCTCGTCAGCCTAAAGTTCTTAAGATAGGATATGATTACAAAAGGATGGCCATAATTCTAGAGATTTCTCTCAACTTTAATTGGCCATCTATTTAGGCTCAGTTTATTTTCTCTCTATGTTGATGCTTCACGAGTTGCTACGGCTGCAGTGAGATCAACTACTGGACTATAGAGTATCCTAGTCATGGGATTTTTAATCATTCAGCTTATGCAGATCAACTTCATAATGTTATGTCATATTTAGTTAGAGATAGTGTGCTTGGCACTTCAGTTGATGATTTAGTAGGTTGGTCGAGTTTGTACCCATTAAGATTTATTATCCCTAGGATCTTCATGCATGTGATTATTGATTTCACCATGATAGGTGTGATTTTATTTCCCACTTAGTCTTTTATAATATGTATTGGGTTTTTTATACCCATTGATAATTATATGCCTTAATGAATTAATATTGGTTATTATGTGCATTATTATCGAATTCATAATTAAGTTACTACTCTGTGGTTTATTTATTTTAGTAGATGGATGGAGTAGATATATGTTGATATTTCTTATTATGAGTGTAGCATTTGGGTTTGAGTCCCATTTATCTTGGCTCATTGGACTTATTGTGGCCCTTGAGTGGTACATGATGTTGATGTTTATTTTTTTACCTCTTATTTCAGTAAATTGATATTCATATTATTGTTGCTATTGTTATCACTAATTGAGGTTATTTATATTATTTGATACTATTACTTGATGTAATTAATCCTCACTAGGTAGTTGTATAGACTAGTGTTATATAGTTTGAATTCTATTTCTTTGTGATCTTATTCGGTGAATTGAGTAGATATAGATTGCTTTGATGATTTCTTTCCCCTAGCATGACAAGGTTGATTATTTCCCTCTTGGTTAGCTATGTTAGATTAATTCGGGTACATATTGTGACATCAAAGGTATGTTGACCTTTTATGGTTCAATTATGATTCTAGAGTCCGCGACTCAGTTGTATCTCCCATTTTTTGAGGTTGGGATTCTTGGACTTGCCTTCTGGTTGTGAACGTTATTGTTTTGGCTATCCTTTCCTATATAGCCTATTTTGAGCTTGACCAATTTTGGGTTCATTCTTCATTTATGGCTATTCTATCATCGTATAGTGATTCTAATATTAAGGTCGAGATATCATAGATTTATCACTTAGATTAGTTGGGTATGTTCTCTTGTGATGGTTTGCCCTTGTTATTAGTATGGATTAGGATGCTCCATTCTCACTGTGATGTGGTTTTTGTATAAAGTAGAGTTAGTGAGATAGAGACAAGTGATAGTTCCTGTGATCGCTTCTTAAGTTAGCAAATTAGAAATTCTTTATCCTGAGTTATTTGATTTTTTGGTGTTGGTCTTCACTTCGACTTTGGTTTCGAGATTGGTATATTTATTCTTCGATGATGTGATTTTTGGGTGGATTTGGGAGATCCCAAATTAGAGTTTGTATGGCCTAATGAGCCTTGGTGGAGTGTTTCTCCTTAACGATATGTCCTTATGGCTATTCTTTGATGAGATATAGTGTTGGACTGATTAGTTCTAGGTTAAGTGCTAGTCTTAGAGTTACTAGAGTTTTTGCTCTTACTGGTGTAGTTTGCATCCTTGGGAAGTCTTTGAGCATGTTTGGATAGTTTATGCCCTCTAGCTATTATGGAGTGGGTTATTTGTATTTTTAGATAGTGATTTATCCTTTTGTATGATTTCTATTTTGTGAAAATATTTCATACCCTCTAGATAATATAAAGTTGGTTGCATGCTTTTCCAATCAGTGGTTATCCTTATGGTGATTTTTACTCTATAGATGTGTCTCGGTCGTTGCTTGATATGATTGATCTGGATATGTCAGGTTTGGATACTAAAGTCTATTGAATAGTTAGCAATGATATAGGCTTATTGGTTCAGTTTTTACTTGATGCCTTGGAATGGCAATTTGGAAGTTATGATAGAGTTGAAAAATGTATGCCTACCTATCTCTAAGTTTGGTTTGGGTATTTAAGATCAAGTGATTCAGCCTCGGTATTGAGATTTTTGCTAGGAGTTATAGACTTGCATGAAGGCTTCATTTTAGATTTGTGTCCATTTGGATTTCAGTTATAGGCTAGTTGAGCCTACTACGTGGTTTCCTATTTGATTTTCGCGACTTCGGTGGTGTTATAGTTGATAGGTGTTCAGATGTTAGCTCATGTAACCGATATTGGTTCTTTTTTTTTACCACAAGTCATCAATCTTTTTTGGAAATTTTGGATGATATACTCAGTGGGAGTAATTTACTTGAATTAGATTCAATATGGCTCATTCTTGGTTGATGGGACATCCTTGATCGGATTGTTCAGTGATGAGTACTTACGCCTTGATATTCTAGATTCTAGTTCTGATTTCCACCCAGACTAGTTGTAGCATTGGCATGGATATGATCTTCATTTGTATGACTAGATAGTGCCTTATGATCTTATCCTAATGTTTGTCATATGGACTTTCAGCAGGCCATCTTATGTTCTTTAAGTTCTCGGTGATGAGATTTCACAAATAGGACTCAGGTGATTTTCCTCCTGGTTCGGAGTAGATAAAAAGTATGGATTGGTAAAATAAGGTTATATTTGGATTAGGAGTTGGTGGTATGACTTATGACTTGAGTTAGTTTTGGCATAGATGAGACTTTGATTGATTTATGTGGAATTGAGATGGTATTAGCGTGTTGCGGCTCAGATTTGCATGCATCAGCCTTTTCAGTTGAATTGAAGGCCAGTTAGCAGTTGAAGTTAAGTTTTTGGCTGCCTGAAAGTAAGGTGAGGGTGCTGATTGAAAAAGGGATATCTGTGGAAAAATCCCTTGAAATTGTCCTCACTTTGATGAGGTTATCTGGGAAGTCATGCTCGAAGCACGCTGGCCTAGTACCTTATCCTTTTGAGCTTTTGGGATTCTTTCTATACATTGACATTTAAGGACAAAAGTCCTTTTAGTATTGGATATTTTAATGACCCTTCTGGTAATTTTTCATAGTTCCACTTATCTTCGTCGTTAGGGCTTTTTCATAGCTTCCCCATGTTTTTTATGACTTATTAGGACCGATGGTTCGGATACCGGGCAGTTCGTTTGATTTTTAGAGCTAATTTCCTATTTTTAAAGTCTTCACTAGTTCCAAATGACCACTAGGTGAAAAATTTAGTAAGACAACTTCAGATGCAAATTCCGACTACACCAGCAGATCCGAAATATTGATTTTAGGCTAAGTAGACCTTTGGTTTGGGTCCCAATTCACCTTAACTCATTTTGACCTATTGGTTGGAAATTGGGAAAATAGGTAGATATAGGTGTGGGGCCCATAATTTTTCTAAACGACCTTGAATGGGAAATTTGACTTCACCAATGTATACAAAACATCAAATTTAATGGGCTTACATAGTTCGTTTGCAAAAAACATAGTTTGAATGAGTTTCAAGGGTCTAAAACAAGTTTTGACTTTGCTAGTGCACCGCGATTGCACAGGACCTATTGTGATCTTAATAGTGCAATCATGGTCCCTAGGATCGTGATAGAAACATCCCCATACCTAGTATGGGTATAAGGACCCTATAGGCCGCATTTTGGCCATTTTTTACCCATCTTTGAGACCTACAACCCCTAAATAAATGTAATAACTTCAAATTAGGACTTGTGGGTTTCTTGGTAGCATGATTAACATCTTTTATCATGATTATCATCCGAATTAAGGTAAGATTTCATCACTTTATTGATGAATTTCTTAGTTTGTGACTCAAAACCCCAATATAGCTTAGGGATTGATTTTAGCCCCAAATTTTCTTTGTTTTCACCCATTTCTTTAGGGTTATGATTTCTTGTTCATGTATGAATATTGGGTTGACCTCAAAAATATGTTTTCCATAAGCGGGATCCACTTGGGGTTCTTGGTGTCTATTTGGACCCAAGGCACAATATTGCAATATGGGTATCATTAGACTCGTATTGATGAGTAGATTATGATTTTAATAATGTGATGACATTTTAGGGTTGTGAAGTGAAGATGGATGTTAGTGAATAATGTGAGGTTTTGTGGTTAGGCTTTGAGGTAGGCTTCTACCTACTCTTCTTAATAGACAATGTGTGATATATATTGTGTGTGGATGTGAATGTTAAGATTGATTATAAGAAGAATGAATTAGTATTGATTGTTAACTTCTTTGGGATTAGATGAGGGTTTTTGACCCGTAAGGTGCATTACTTGGTACCATTTTTGAATCCTATTTCCTTCTTCCTAGCATAGACTAATTTGTAGCATAGATACGATATAATGTTCAGTTTAGGATGTGGTTTAAGTGTTGGATCATGGTTAGTATGATTAACCTTAGTTGGGCTAATCTAGTGATGTTGAAACTATAATTTTTGTAGAGTTGACTTGAATGCCTATATTTCTAAATAAAGTTCCTATCATAGACTTTATTATGGCTTACTTGACATCTGGAAGTTGAACTAGATACCTTAGCCTAGTTTGGGGCATTGTTTGCCTAATTAACGAAATTGAGGATTAGAAGTGGGATCGTCCGACCCACTTAGGTCAAGACTTGTGTTAGACATTGTGGACTTAGTTGTGGATGTTAGGCCTAGTTGAGACTAGTGAGCATTTAGATTAATCTTACCTCGTGACTTAATAAATTGTGATGAATTCCCCAAAATTATGACTTATGAGTTATGGATATGATATTCCTTAAGGAAGTGATATTGGGTCTTTATAGATGTTATGTCCTCCTAGTTATGATATTGGGCCTTTAGAGAAGAGATTCCACCTAGATATGTTATTTGTTCTATAGAGATGCTATTCCCTTTTACACTTGATATTTGGCCCATAGAGATGTTATTTCCTCTTAGACTTGATATTTGGACCATAGAGATGTTATTTCCTCTTAGACTTGGTATTTGGCCCATAGAGATGTTATTTCCTCTTAGATATGACAAATGGCCTTTAGATATGATATTCCTCATAGTCATGATATATGACCTATATATATGAGATGTTTGGTAGATGTTACATGCTTCATAGATATAAATTATACTTCCTTAATGCATTATGCCTCCTAGAAGTGAGATGCCTCCTATATGCGAGATGCTTATAGATATACTTAACTTCTTATAGAGATGTCATGCCCCGTGATTACACTAAGGCTTATAAATATGAGATGGTTTATATACATGGTTATTTATATGAGTTCTGGATACGTATGTAGGCTTAAGGCCATGATTATGATGTTGTGATTGTTTCCGACATTTTATCTGTCCAAAGGCAGTGTTATGTTATCGATTAGACCCAGGAAGTAATTATCCTTATAAAGGATATAGTTGTAGTTTATGGATATATATACACACACATATCTCTCCGGCAAGGGATGGAGAATGATGTGGTATGTTGCTTACGGCTTCATTGATTCAGTACTGGTGATGGCATGCATAGATTCTGTACATTCATGATATTGTATTGGTAATTGATGTGATTCTAGCTAAGATACGATCTTAATACTGTTCTTCCTAAATAAGGATTAAAACCCACTTTTCACCTTTAAAAATAGATTTATTTGCAATAATATTTGCCTATCTTAATGGATAACTTTAATATATAAAAGAGGATAATATTGATATTTTAAATATTTTACCAAGAAATATTTTGTCCATAACTTGACACTATGATTTACTCTGGTCGTGAGATATTCCAACCCTTTCTATACTTTTATAATGATTTAGTCCCGAAGTTCACTATTGGTAATAGACTTATGGATTTATACTCCTTTTAACCACAGCTTGAGTCCATGAACCTATTATATATCTATATATATGTTATTAATGATGATGATGATATTTATACCTGACAAAGTTGGGGGATACTGTTAGGATGATATTGATACCCGACAAGGCCGGAGGATACTGTTATGATGATATTGATACCCAGCAAAGCCAGAGTATACTATTATGATTATATTTATACCCAGCAAGACCATAGGATACTTTTATGATGATATTGATACTCAGCAAGGCCGACGGAGGCTGTTGTAATGATAATATATATACTCGGATTGAGTCTGAAGGATGGTTATGATATTGATTATGTACCTTGCATTCATTCCTGCATGTGCATCGCCTATCACCATTTTGTGCCTATTTCTATCAGTTGGTATAATATAGTTGCATAGATTTGGGTGATGACTATGCCTTGTTTTGTTGTGTGATGATTGGGCGTTTAAAGCCTGGGGAGATAGGAGAACGCATAGTCTCAATTAGGTATTTGGTTGTCTGAAATATTTAGTTACTCACATTGTTACTGATATTCTTATTATCATTATAGTGACGTCCAATCTATACCTCCTCTCATAATATGTTATAGTCACTTCTAAAGATAGTAACTCAACAAAGGTTGGGGTCGAATCCCAAAGGAATACGTGGAATCATGGTTCTCGGTTGTTATAATCAATGACCAGAACTGGAAAAATAAATAGGGGGTCCTTGAGTATAAATATAGAACTAGTAGCTAATATCAACTTCAGTTGTAAACAGTCGTGAGTGAACACTAGGATTGTCTTCTCTCTAGTTTCTTAACTCCATAGGCTTATCATACTTTGTTGAACAACCCGATACCTTGCATGCAGAATTGATAAGTTATGTACCTTCTACAATCTTTTGGACGAGCTGAAGGATTTCACCCTTTCCCTTTTGAGTCTCAAGATGTCACCTTACTAACCTTTATCTTGGTCATAGTTAACTATTACCTTTTGTGTCTATAGTTATTAGATGAAATCTAAGCATCTTACTTAGATAAAACCTAGAAGCATGGATCTACAGTTAAACTCCAAATTATTGTTATCATTATCTTTTCCTAGTCACTTCTACTCTTTCGGAGTAAGTATGAATAATCTAGGAAGGATCCTAATGTGTGCACCCATTAATAAAACTATTATATTGAAGATAAAGCAATACATGCATGGGTATCGGTTTAGAACAACAATAGCACTTCCCCTACTCCATCAATCTTCTAGGGTTTCCACAACCCTAGCTATGAGTTTTAGCTATTCATGCTTGTGACATAATTAACAATATTCATGATTGCAAGCATATGATGAAATCACAATAAGAAGAGGTAAAACCCAAAACCGTAACTGAATTAATCAACCAAAGTCAATATTAGAGAATTCCATGAATAAAATTTAATCTTGGAAGGAAAATATGTTTGTGTATATCAAGAGTGCGTAGCTTCTACTAAAAACACATAAGGGATATTTATAGTACATAAGGAAATCCTAAAATCAAAACCCAGATGAAATAGGAGAAAAAAGGGTTGGTGGTTACTTATGATCCCTACATGTGCCTTGACTCTGGGCGCAGGTAGTACTTGCGGCCTACGGGGTGGACGCAAGTAGTGAATGAAAGTGCTTGGACCAAAAAATCCTTCAAGTTAGCTCTCGAGATTTTGGACTTCTGACACATGCTTTGCCCACATGCGGCCCACATGTACTACATGCAGTCTACATGTTGAGTTAGCAAGTGTTAGGAGTCATATTTTCAGCTCTTCTTTAATTCCCGCACATGTTTTGATCACGAACAAGCCAAAAAGTGTCCCAAATATCCATAATTGCTCCCACAAATATCCAAAAACACCTTTTTCATCTCTTGCACGAACCTAGTATCCAAAATATGACATCCTACAAAACATACTCAAGACGCATCATATCTAAGAAAACAACCTCAAAAACTTACATATTTTCATAGTTGTAAGCGTCGAAAGTGTTATACTTCTATAGTACATCAACACCCTTAACTTAGAATGTTTGCATGTGCTCAGGCAACAAAACAAAACAAAACAAAAAGGACACTTAACTAGGAGAATCTAGGTTATTCAAGGCAGTCAATCAACACTTTAAGCTCAAAACACAACACCCCCTCCAACCTCACTTTTCAAAACCAAATATGTATAAACATGAAGCACAATAATGTGACACAATGGGATCATGGTATGGAATTACATTAGCAAAAGACAACCATGCATATGTACAAGTTACACTACCCAAAATAAGAAAATAGCTAGCAATATGACTAATGTACCCTCACAACGAAGAAGTCCAACTCACTCATATAAAATCATGCATGTTAATTTCAAGATAGTCAAGAGACATTCACACTCAGAAGAAAAGTTCCAATCAATGTGCATTAAATACCATAGGCATGCCCTTATTTTCTTTACCTTAGTTTTCAGACAGTCAAGTTAGGATCACTATAGGAATTTTCTCAGCTTGTAATGTAGGCTTGGGAGCTGGTATGGTACATAAGAACATATCAAGTGACTAAGAATCCTTGTCACTAACTAGTAAATTTCCTTTTTATTCTCTCCCTTATTTCACCCTTTTTATTCTTTAATGCACATTTGGGTTGGGTGTGGTCATTCTTTCTTTTTTACTTTTTTTAATCATTCTTTTCTTTTTATTTTTCTTCCACACCCGACCCTACTAACTTTTTTCTCTTATTTTATCCTTCTAAATACCCACTTTACACTACACACCCCTATGCTAGCCACCCTCAACTTAGGTATTTTATCTGAGTTAAGGTGCACAATATCCAAGGAGGACCATGGCCAAAATAGGTTCATTGTAATATAAATAAAAAGGTGAATAGGTGAAACAAGAAAATAGGATATAAGGCTCAAAATAGGGATCAAGGGATATAATTCACACGTGGATGGTCATTTAGGCTAAAAGTGGACTAAAATCAAAAATGACCTATGGTCCTTTCCTAACCAACTATCCTCTAACCTAGGCAAGACTAATTGGACAAGTTCTGAATTCAACGCACAAAAGGAACTAAGTATCATCTCACACACACATGGAATAGAGTAAATATCACAAACACTACTCATCTGGTTTATGCAAATGTTAGCAAGTGATTGTCATGTCCCTAATCCTAATGCCATAAGAAGATCCATAATGTTCACACATATATACATTCATACAGTTCCAAATACTCAACCAAAACATGACTACTGCGCTAAATACTTAAAAATCTTCTAATTACACAAAAACACAACACAATAAGAAACAAAACACAATATGACATAAATTAACCTAGACATGTCAGTTCTACAACCATACCATGACCGATAGTGAAAGAAGCGTGGCAAAAAAAATCTATGGTGGCTATGGAATACCCTACCCCAACTAATAAACTATACACTGTACTTAATGCACTAAAATAATATGAAACAAAGAAAAGTGAGAACATACCTAGGATGCACTAGGCGCCCATGTCATGAGCATCCCCATATGGTGGTTAATCCGTTGGCGGAGACTATTGTGGTGGCGGTGCACTACTAGAGGATGCACTCACATTTATATCTATATGCCTCTACCTATTAATGACTGCAGTCTTTATCGAATCATGTCTGATACTTTTAACGACCTAATCATATATCTTATTAGGAATATGTAGGTCTCTGATGTGACCTCTCTTTTCCCTAACTATCGTTACCTTATCACCATCCTTCACAATGAAATTAAACTATCAAGGTATGCACGGAGGTGATATCTTGACCACTGGGGTATAACTGAGGGAGTGTCTTCCCCATGGCTCTTTGTAAGAGAGCACACCTCTACTCATAACATATCCAAATCCTTCTTTATCTGGGCTAGATCCAATGCCTTTATCTCTATAAATAGGTTATGACCATCTCTCAAACTTATTAAGACACGTCTGGAACTCAGCAAATAGCTCAAACAGTGAAGCTCTCTGTGCGGCCTCCAATCTGGCCTATGCCTGCTCGAATCTAATACAAATCCCTGACCTTATCTGCACATCTAGGGTAGTCATATTGGTTTCAAAAACCTTTAAATGAGCATCAGTGTCTCTCTAACTATCCACTATTCTCTATAAAAACTCGTGAGATATAGTAATCATACCTTTAATAAAAGTTATAGTGGATGGGTGAGTAGGGTTTGAAGATACGCCAACCGGCTCTAATGTTAGATACATGGATGATGAAGAAGTGTCTGGTGTCCCCTTACCCTGATTACTCAAATTTTGAGCCTCTTTCTGCTCCCCTATCTCAATATTAACAATAATACCCATGTCGCCTCTATGTGTCACACCAGGCTCTAGAGAAACTAATGGGCCCTCAGTCTGGGCACCAGGTACTATGATAGGCTCTTTAAATATCCTAGTAAAGACTGAACGTTCCAAATCTTTCATACTCTTCATCTGCACAGTATCCATCCCAAGTACCCTCTCATCTACTCCTGGTATCTCAGGTACACCGGCCTTAAAATATAATCTCTATATCATGCAAGATAATGGCAGATTAGTGGTCTTCCTAAATGCTCTATCATGGATCTCATACTGAAGGATGGCTATAGAATTAATAGCATATATGGCCATCACGCTAACAACCAGGGTTTCTCTCTCCTAAGCCAACAAATTATTTAAAGAAGTGGGTAATAGTCGATATTTTATCAGCAACCACCAAAACATGGCCTCAAAGGTCAACTTACCCTTCTTGATCATACATGACCCTCAATCCATAGTGTAGAATCACTCAAAGGTGAAATATAGTTGGCTATCCACCTAGCCATCTCAACTTCCTCTCATCTATGCTCATCCTTCCGTATAATATATCTATCATATGTGACTCTCAGCCTATAATCAAACTTAGTTGTGGATATGGGAGTAATATAATCTAGACTGAAATTGACCCAGCGGATAGTCTCTGCTGAAAGATCAAATCTGACCCCTCTCACAAGTGTATGATCAAGTTGTGGCTTCTCCATATTCCTCATCAGTCCTAGAAATATGTTCATGGAAAGATCTAGTACAGCTCAGTACAATGCATACTAATCAAGCAATAGAGTCGGGTTGTACGAACTATATGGTCTCATCATCCGCTCTAACTGATAGAGATCAAAGGCAACTTGTAACCATGGTACTCTCCTAAGACAAGATAGATAAATTCGACACTCCTCATAAATAATCCTATTAGGCCCACCAGTATCTAAGATATGACTGTTTATATCATAAATCGCCAACATATTTTCTACACACTAACTCGAATGTGCCTCTAAGGCATGTGTGGGTGTAGGACTCTGCCGCTACTGTACTGGTGCCTCAAGGTAAACCTGCTCTGTACCCTTCTCAAATAGGGGTACATCTAACTATTGTGCTTTTATGGTGTTACCCTCCTCAGACTGGGGTACCTCCTGCTCAACATTCTCAGACTAATACTGGGACCCCTTTTTAGACTCGGGGTCCTGAGCTACAACCTGTAGAGTAGACTCAGAATCTATCTCATTATCATCATCATCTGGTAAAGAAGTGTGTAGGGGTGATATCCATGTTGAATTAATCCTTGACTGGGATGCAACTACCTGAACAGCCTAGCGCATCTGTCCACTAGTAACTCAGTGTGTCACCCCAACTGTAGCGTCTCTACATTGTTGCATCGGGTACTCCTCTATAGAACCACTAGTATCAAGAGAATCTTCCCATTTCCTTGAGGTATTGGCCTTTTTTTCTTAGTGTCTTTTGGTGCCATGGGTAACTGAAAAACTATTTGTTAGTTTCCAACAACATTAATGGATTGCAAAAGTTGAAGAAAAACTCAAAATTCAAAAAGTTTGGTTTTTTTCCTTAATTTTCACATCCTTTAACTTATTTGAAATCCCAACAAGTCCATTGTACACCCATATATCAAGAATCATGATTTTCAAAGCAAACGAACATGCTTAACTTGTGGTAATACTCTATTCATTCAAGTTCAACTTTCGGTTGGGGCCTAACTTTAGAATTTAATTCAAAACAAGGCCATGCATTAAGATTTTAGGCTACTTCAAGTCTTCTATATACAAGCATGATAGAATCTACATATTTTGCAGGGAAATACACATATAAACTTTTTAAAATAATAAATAAATGAATACATAATTATTAGAAACAGAGAAAGTTACCTCTTTTATGATGAACCAGAAGTTAACAATGAAGAACTCGAGCAAAATCTAAGTTGGAACTTGTTTTTGATGTGTTGGGACAAGTTGGTATCTCAAACAAGTGTCAATTGATCCTTTACTTAATTGTGGGATTAGTTTATGTTTTAAGTGGGAAGTTTGAATTCAAAGAGAAAAGTGAAGTTTTGAGGATTTGAATGAGTTAGAATAAGGTTAAGGATGCTTAAATATAGATGGGGGGTTGTTTTAGGTCATAAATGGGTGTTGGTGGGCCCAAAATTTTAATTAAAAATTTGGCCCACATCTGACCTAGCCACGGCAGCTACTTGTGCATGCCACATGTGGCCAGGCATGGGGCGCAAGTGCCACCCGCGGCCAACATGTGTAGGGAGCAAGTGCAGGGCCAAAAATTTTGACCCACTTTCATACAATCCAAACTTGGCTTTATGATATTTTTCCAGTTACTTATGGTTCCATAACCTAGATTTATGGTCCCATAAGTATGATTAGGTGCCAAAGTCCACAACTTTCTATTTTTCATCATCAAAATTTCAACTTTTAAATTTATTGCTCAACTTACCTGGCCCATGTAGGACTTATGACCATGATGAGTTGATCACATCGTCCCCTTACCTGGAAATTGATGAATGTAGCAATTTTACCATCTTTCAGTAGAGTCCATAAGTTAAAATACCTACAAAAGAAAAACAACAAAAAGTGAACACTAAACTAGTCGTTTGCCTCCCACTCAGCGCTTGATTTAACATCATAGCATGACATGGTTGTGTTGGTTACTCGGACTTCACCAATAATCCCATGGTTTGCCTCCCATACAGTGTTTGATTTAATGTCGTAGCATGACACGGGTATCTTGATTACTTTGAATTCATTAAGATACCTATATGAGTACCCTCCAGGGTCATCAATACAATCGATCACCGATACCACCCTCATGTCGGTAGGCTGCTTCATTGATTTTTAGATGTTGAATGTGGCCACCTCATCGTTGACTCTAAATTTCTGCTCTTTTTTCTCCATGTCAACCATCACTCTACCTGTGGCTATAAATGGTCTTCCCAATATGATGGGCATCTCGGTATCAACCTCACAGTCAAGAATGACAAAGTTAGCCGAGAAGATAAAATTTTCCACTCTCACAATCATATCAAATGAAATGCCAATAGGTTTCTTCACCCGGCGGTCAGCCAATAATAGTTGCATTGAAGTCGGTTCCGGAGGGTTTAAACCCAATTTCTTGAATACTCCCAGTGGCCTAAAATTAATGTTGGCTCCTAAGTTACATAAGTCTTTGGTGAATGGGATGACCCAATAGTGCAAAGTATAGTGAATGCTCCGGGGTCAACTTTTTCAAATCCAAAGACCTCGTAGTGACTGCACTATAGTGGTATAAGCCATCAACATCCTTGATTATAGCTACTTTCTTCTTTGTGACCAATTGTTTCATAAACCTGGCATATCCAGGCATCTGCTTTGATGACTCGAGAAGAGTAATATTCAAGTTCAACTCTTTCAACGTCTCTATAAATCGATTGAATTTTGCTTCCTCTCTATTTTGCTTCAGTCGTTGAGGAAAAGGTAGGGGCAGTCTTGAAATTTCTTTTATTTCCTGCTCAACAACCAAACCTTTACCTTTTTCCTTAGTAACTGTATCATCACCACATGTTGCCTTTTCATACTTCACAATAGGTGTCTCATCAAAAGCAGTTTCTATAGCAGGTTAAGGAGGATCCATAGTAGTCATACCACTCCTCGTCGTAATGGCAAGAACATGATCATTGTTTTTTGGATTTTGCACAGTGTTGCTCAAAAGGTACATAGCTGCCTATGGTTTTGAGTTGCTAATATCTGCCTAAACTAATGCTCCAACTACTTGATAGCAATGGTATGATGACACGACCTGACCTGGGGCCTTATCGTAATAAGTATCCTAACCTAACCCGGGGATAAGTTAAGAGATATAATAAGAGTTTTATATTTGACAACAATCTCTTATGCTTTATTACACAGATTAAACCCACCAATGCAAGAAGTAGTTAAAAAGGAAATTATTAAATGGCTTGACGCAGGGGTAGTGTACCTTATCTCCAACAGCAAGTGGGTGAGTCCCATGCAATGTCTGCCCAAGAAAGGAGGCCTGACTGTAGTTGCTAATAAGAAGAATGAGTTGATTCCTCTTAGGCCAGTGGCTGGGTGGCAAGTGTCTATGGACTATCAAAAGTTGAACTCGTGGACATTGAAGGATCACTTCCTAATGCCCTTCATTGATCAGATACTCAATCATTTGGCAGGAAGGGGTTGGTATTGCTTCTTGGATGGGTATTCGGGATATAATCAGATTTTGATTGCCCCAAAAGATTAGGAGAAAAGAACATTTACATGCCCGCAAGGAAAGTTTGCATTCAAGTGAATATCATTCGGGTTATGTAATGCACCCGTCATATTCCAATGGTGCATGATGTGTATCTTCTCTAACATGGTGGAGGAGACCTTGGAGGTATTCATGGATGATTTTTTTGTATTGAGTGACTTGTTTGAGCTATGTGTGGTAAATTTGAGTAGAGCGCTACAGAGATGTGAGGAATTTAATCTTGTGCTGAATTGGGAGAAATGTCACTTCATGGTGAAGGAGGGCATTGTGCTTGGACATAGAATTTCAGAAAAGAGGATTAAGGTTTACCGGGAAAAAGTAGAGGTGATAGAGGAATTACCCCCCCTTATCTCTGTGAAGGAGTTCGTAATTTCTTGGGGCATGCGGGATTCTACCGCCAGTTTATTAAGGACTTCTCCAAAATTGCAAATCCACTGTGCAAATTTTTAGAGAAGGAGGCTAAGTTTGTAATTGATGATAATTACAGGAAGGCTTTTGAATGCCTTAAAGAAAAACTGGTGGCTACCCCAGTTATTGTTGCTCTATACTGGTCTAAGCCATTCAAAATCATATGTGAGGCAACTAGAGTGGCACTTGGGGTTGTTCTTGGTAAGAAAAAAATTGTATCACCCCATTTACTATGCGAGCAAGTCATTGAATGGGGTGTAGAAGAATTACACTATTGCTGAGAAGGAACTTCTCATAGTTGTCTACGCTTTTGAGAAGTTCCATGCTTACTTGTTGGGAACCAAAGTGGTGGTTCATACAAACCATGCTGCCTTGAGATATTTGATGGAAAAGAAGGATGTTAATCCAAGGTTAATCAGATGGGTGCTACTTCTACAAGAGTTTGACTTTGAGGTCAAAGACAGGAAAAAATGTGAAAATCAAGTTTTATATCATCTATCCAAGCTTGAGAGAGATCAAGAAATCACTGATAAATGTGAAATTAATGATGCATTCCCTGATGATCAAATCCTTGTTGCAATGCTTGAAAGATTGCCTTGGTACACGGACTTTGCCAATTATGTAGTAAGTGATCTTATGGATGAAGATCTTTCCTTTCATCAGAAAAGGAAATTCCTCCATGATGCCAAAAGTTACTTCTTGGGTGAGCCATATCTATTCAGATGTTGTGCTGATAATATTATCAGAAGATGCATCCCAAAATTTGATATGTTGAATATTTTAGAAGCCTGCCATACTTCCCCAGTTGGGGTTACCATGCAGGTGATCGTATTGAAAGAAAAGTACTGTAGAGTGGCTATTATTGGCCAATCTTGTTCAAGGATGCATACAAATCTATGAATAGATGTGACCAGTGTCAAAGGCACGGCTCAATTTCGAAGCACCATGAGATTCCAATGACAAAAATGTTAGAGGTTTAATTGTTCAACGTCTGGAGTATTGATGTCATAGGGTCGTTCGTCAGTTCCTATGGGTTGAAATACATCTTGGTTGCTATATATTATGTATCCAAAATGGTAGAAGTGGTTTCTCTGGCTGACAACGAAGGTAAGAGAGTGGTTGTTTTTCTCAAAAAGAACATATTCTCTCACTTTGGAGGGCCACATACTATCATAAATGATGGAGGATCTCATTTTTGCAACAAAGTGTTTTGGGCTACCTTGGTAAAATATGGGGTGAAATAGCATAAAGTAGCAACTCCCTACCACCCACAGACCAGTGGGAAAGTGGATATTTTGAATCGAGAGAAAAAGGCTATCCTTGCCAAAATAGTGAACGCAAGTAGGCAAGATTGGTCTCAAAAGCTCGATAATTCCTTGTGGGCGTATCAGACTGCTTTCAATACACTCATTGGGATGTTGCCGTATCAGATGGTCTATGGAAAAGCATGTCATTTGCTGATAGAGCTGGAGCACAAGGCTTTATGGGCACTCAAGATGTTAAATCTGAATTGGAAAGAGGCAGTAGAGCTAAGACTAGGGCAGCTGAATGAGATGGATAAATTCCATCTCAGATCTTATAAAAGAGAAAACCTGTACAAGGAAATAATGAAGAAATATCATGAATGGAGGATTGAAAAGCGGGATTTTTAGAAAGGCGATTGGGTATTACTCTTTAAGTCCTGACTGAAGCTCTTTCCAGGTAAACTTAGGTCTAAGTGGTCTAGCCTATTTAAAGTTACGCACGTCTACTAAACTGTGGTAGTCAAACTTGAGAATGAATATGGAAGTATCTTCAAATTCAATAGGAAATGAGTCAAGCTATATATTAGTCCAATTGACTCGGTTAAATGCTTAAATATAATTTATCTTGACGAAGTCTGAGTAATCAAGATAACTGAGTCGTGTCGCGACAATAAATCAGGCGCTAGAGGGAGGCAACCCACAATGTGTTGTTGTAAGTGTAGTTAGAGTTATTTTTTTCTTTTTGTGAAATTTGATGTGTTTGTTGAAGTTTCAGGGATAAAAATATAGGAAAATAGGATTTGATCAGGTGGACGGTGGTTGACGGGAATGTTGATGGACCATCATTTTCCTGATGGACCATCGCTGAAACTGTCAACGCCATTACAAAAAATAGACATTCTGGATAAGGCTTGATGGCTAAGCTAACGGACCATCGCATTCCTAACGGACCTGCAAAGTCACTGTCAACATAGAGCTAAAAAATTAGGGTTTTGGATAAGAGCTGACGGACACCACGACGGATCGTCAATCTTGTGACGGACCATCACATTCACCATCGCAATAAAAAAAAATAATTCAAGTTCTAGTAAGGATTAACGGTGGAACCAACGGACCGTCAGACACTTGACGGGTCGCCAGTTTTCCCGTCAAACAAACCCTAGTCTTTAATTGAGCGGGTCGGGTCACCAAAAGGTTTTTTAGTCATTTTGATATGATCTGAATGCTATTTAATGGATAATAAGAGTCATTTACTCACATGTTACCAACCTTCCCAACTCATTAACTCCCATAACCATTTAAATCCTTGTACATTCATTGTAGAATTCAAATATATCCCATCTTAGGACTCTTCATCTCTTCTTTTCTCCTATTTAAACCATCTCTCTCCTAATTATTCTCATTAGAATTAAAGTTAAGTCATTCACTGAGAAATTGATTAGTATAGTATTTTCTAAGTTTTGCAATTTAGAGCATTGAAGAGTACTTCAAGAACAAGGTATGGTAAAAACTCTACTTTTCTTCTCGGAATGAAGAACATAAATAGTGTGAGTATGATAATGGTTGAAATAACTTCTTCTTTTTGCTAATGTTATGCCTCTGATTTAATCAAGCTCTGGTAAATACTGTATGGTGAAATTAGTATTCAAAGGTTGAATTAATATGGTGATTGTATGCTTAATGATTAAATGCATACCATATGTTCATAAAATTTCCAAAGAGAAGGGGAAAACCAAAAAAATTAGTTGACGGCCACACCGACGGACCGTCAGACTCCTGAAAGACCGTCAGACTTTCTGTCAATGGGATTCAGAACAATTGATTCACTGACTAAGTTGTGACAGACTTCTTGACGGACTATCAACATGACCGTCAAAAGGTACCTGAACAAAAGCTTCACTGGTTAAGTTGTGACAGACCATCAGACTGTTCGTCAACACAACTCTAAACCTGATTTATTTTGGATTCTAATTCAATATTGATGATTTATTCTCGATACAGGAAAAATGGCAAGGAAACTACCATCACACAGAGGTGGTGTCTGAGCTTAACAAGTAAGGGGTAGTGTAAACTGGCACGCAGTGAAGAAGCACCTTCCTTCAATACTCATCAGTGGTCAACACAAGTAGTCTCCCAGTCAAAGAAGAAGAGTGAGAGTGACAACAATAGCAGTACTACTATCACACCCTGATCAAGTTGAGACGTCAGAAGCTGAAGATCCCCATGTGATTAAAAGTAAAAACCCTCAAATGCGGGAAGAAATTTGGTGGAAGATTGAAGGAGCACGGGAGCACTATCTTGACGGTATTGAACTAACAGCAAATAGGTAAATCAAGAGGCCTATCTCCGAGGATCACCAAATTTTCACTTCCGACCTGCATGAGTACCCAAAGCTGGAGCAAGGATTTAATGAGTACGAATTGGGGTGGATGAGCAGACCTGTAGGGACTTACTATCCCAATATCGTATGGGAGTTTTTTGCCAACCATTTGTCACTGGTAGAGAAGGACTATCCCAAGGTTACAGAAATTTTAGACTTGCCTAATAAGGAATCAATTCTGGTAAGAGGGTTCACCATTGATATCTTTACCCGAATGATGAACAGGATGCTATTTGGGCCTGATTATGAGGCACCGATTATAGTACCAGAACATGAGCATCATCTAACTACGGCCTCCATCCAAAGGGCTTGGTTATATTGGCTTCTCACTGATGATGGTAACTCATCATGGGCACATAATACCAAAGAGCGAATTCCTAATCGTACCTCAACTTCTGGGCTAAGTTTTAGTGGGATGTTTTCAGACTGCGATTGATGCCGACAGGGGGAGATGCAAACTTGGTCAGTCACATGGCAGTGTTGGTTGCTAGTCTGGTTGTCGGTATGAAGAATAATTTAAGTCGTATTATTATTTATGAGCTATTCATCTGTGCACACAAAGTGGAAAGCTCTTTACCATTACCGTGTTTGATCACGGACCTATTCAGACAAGCAAATATGTCTTTAATCAGAGGGGTTGACAATATAGTTTGAGCAAGTCACAGGTAGGATATTAAGAGAATGAAGGATGATTCTTAATTTGAGATGCAATTCAACAAGCCACTTGCCTATCAATCACAGTCATCTCCATCCCCAGGAAGTCTAATATCCCCACAGGTATTCCATGACTGATTACCACTTATGTGCCACCAGATTATATGCCCCCGATGCTTTTGCAGGGTCAGTTTCTATGACTCTGATGGGAGAGACTACAGACACTACTTCTATACCACCTCAGTATTCTGAATATCATCTGACACAAAAAAACTTTGCAAAATCCATGAGAACCCAAAAGAACTTTGAAAAAATAGTTGTATGCATGGGCAAAGCAGTTTAATCCATTTGTTGACCGCATCATTGATAAAGCTTTAAAGCTATATCAGAATATTTAGGGTAGAATGGATGACATGGAAGAGCGTATAAAAAAATGTTTGAATGAGCTATTAGTTCAAAATTTTGCAAAGTTTGAGGCAGAATTTAGGCAAGCACAAGCTAACATTGCTAAACTAAAAAGGCAGCCTTTACAGCCTGCTTTTGATCCCACATTGAAAATCATCAATAAAGATATTGGCTTTATTTATCTTATAGGAAGTCCACTGAAAGGTAAAGGTAAGCAAGTCGATGAAAGTGCTTACAAAAAATCTTCAAGGAGAAGGAGGCAAAAAGATATGTAACTGGAGGAAAGAGAAGCCAGAAATATAAAGAAAGTTGTGAAGAGGTCGAGAAGAGACAAAGTAAAGAGGTAGAAAAAGGTTGCAGATGAGGCAGAAAGAGTCTCCACTAGTTCATCCCCACTGAGAGGGCCCACACCTAATCCGATCTCGTTCGATATACCTATAATTCAGGAGGGAGCTATTTTGAGCACCCCTACCGCCATTGGGGTCACTGATGTTGCACCTGAGGCTAAAAAAGCCTCACCAAATTCGACTGACTCACAATCCTAAGAGGCTTTGCAAATATTTCACTCCCTTGTACTTTAATGTTAATGCATTTGAGGACAAAGCATTTTGTTTAGTAGGGGTGGGGTGTTTGTTGTGTTGTTAGTCACCATGGGGGTTTTTGTTGCATGTGTTATTTTCCCTCGTATGTTATCTAGTAGAATCGGCATATTTAGGTTGTTATTATTTCTTTTGTACATTGCGATGTAAATATCGTTTAGTGAATTATATATGTTTCATTATCTTCTCTTTTAGCACCTTTTGTACATATGGATGAATAATGATATGGAAGAATATTGTGAATAGCTTGTATATGAGTCTGCTTCTTTGTCACTTGATATATGTTGAGCAACCATTTTGAATCTGCAATTGGCATTAGATGAAAAGAATTTTGATCATGTGATGTAAATCCTAGAGTTTGTAGGATAAGTGTTAGCTTATTGCCTTTGTGTGTGCGAGTATCTTGATACAGTTCTTGCCTGGTGTATATAACTAGAACTTTCCCAGTTCATTTGTGTTACTTTGTGGCTGATTCAATAGGATAGGATAGAAGGCCTTCTTCTGTTAGTCGTCCACTTAACCCTAAAAACCCCACCAAAAAAATTCAATTTTTCCGTTGGACCCATTTTTGAACTTTTAATATTGTTTATTAAGTCCCAATAACTTTGATTCACTCTCTTTTGGATGTTAGCTCCTAATTTTGGCCCTAGTTCAGTATTGGATATTATGTACCTTAACTTAGGAAAAATGCCTAAGTTGAGGGTGGCTAATGTTGGGAAGTTAGTTTTTGATGTGAGTGGGTTGGAGTGTTGAAAGAAAATACCTCATCCAGCTCTGATCTAGTTTAATAATGTGCACCTCAACTGAAAGCATCAGGATTAGTTGAGGGTGGTTGATGTAGACCAAAAACAAACTAGGGTTATTGTGAAATTGTGGATTAATAATATGGATTGTAAGTGAAGTAGAATAGTAGTAGCCATGGTGAGTAGCTAGCATAAGTGAAAAGAGTGAAATCTGAACTTGAAGTAACTTTCCCAAAATGAGTCCTCACCAAGCATCAAAGCCTCATTAAAAGCCATAGAAAGTCCTATTTGATCCTTCCAAATCTACTGTAAAGGAGCATCAGATGAGAAGGGCAAGCTTATGGGTTTATATGTTGTGTTTGCAACTTCTTTTGTAAGAGTGAGAGTCTTAATTGTTCGTCCACCAATAGATAAAGTGTGGTGGACTTCTTTGACTATGAGGGCAATCTGAGCTATAATTGTGTTTATGGATCTCTATGGGATATTGCATCTGTGATCATGTATGTTCTAAATTGTGAATAGTGCCAGTTGTGGATTCCGATGTGTTGAAACTACATGAGTTAGGTGGCAATTGAGTGGTTGAATCATGCATAGCTGAACAGTTAAATGCCCATCATTATTCTTGTTCGTGCATATGATATGGTGTTGAGTTGCTTGAGGATAAGAAATTGTCTTAAGTTGAGGGTGTTGATGTTCCGCCTCTTGACGGACCATTTTACATCTTTTACAAGGGATAATTGGGTGTCTTTAAGCAACTATTAGTGTATTTGATGTTGGGTTTTAATGTTTTTAGGTTGAGGACTTAGCTAAAGAAATAACTTGGAAATATGGAAGCAACAGGAAAAAAAAGGGAAATGATGGCCAAACTGACGGACCGTCAGAGTATCCACCGACACTAAGCAAAATGGGAAGAATGGATAACCCAAGTGATGGACCAAGTGACGGACCGTCAGACCAGTGATAGGCCATTAACCTGGTAATCTGCATGAAATAGAAAGTCTTCCCTCAAGTGATCAAGCGACAGTTCAAGTGACGGACCGTCAGACCAGTGCCGGCCCATCAACATGACCGTCACCCCTTAGACAGAATAAAGCAGTTGAGAACCCTCAATGACGGTCCAAGTAATGGACCATCAGGCCACTGACGGGCCGTCAACTTGGCCGTCAAACGTGACGCCACAATACTAAGTTTGAATTTTAAATCCTCAGTACCTGGAAACATATAAATACCCAGTCTAGGTTTATTAGGTAGCTTTCATTCATCTTTTATCTGATTTATAACTTTTGAGAAACTTGTAACCTACCATTCTCTGAGAAATAGCTGAAATTGTGGATGTGAATATTTTTATTTGCTATTCTTCTTTAGATATCAAGAACAATTCTTGGGATAATTTTGTATGTAATTTTCTATATTATTTATGATAAATACAATGAAATCTTCTTCTCTTTCTATGATGTGTGGCTAAAGCTCCCATAACTAGGGTTATGGGAGCCTTGATGTGATTGGTTGTTTAGGGTTGTGAGATTTCCTGAATTCTATAGCTAATTACAATTGTATAAACTCCTATTCAATATTATGATCTTTCTTGATTGAAAACTTGAAGAGTGAGCCCAAGAACACCACTTGTTTGAGTAGAAATGTGTATTGGGAAAACAGGAGTTTTACAAGGATCTCAAAGGCTTTAACCTTTGGGTTAAGGGTTCATACCTTAACAGGATTAACCCACTTGATAAATAAATTGAACATATCAATATATTATTTAAGTTCAAGAGAATTAAGGGGTAATCATCTATTAAGGTTGAGAAACACATAGATGAACTTTAGAGCTCAATAATTCTTGCAATTGGAATTTGTTACGTATGAATTTGGGATAACGCACAATCGTGACTGTTGTAACATCTTGGTGAATGTAATACTAGTTTCTTCATTCTCATTGAATCAAACCTTAAAAGAATTCTCATTATTCGGAACACCATTTACTACAAGTATACTTCACTGTTAACAAACAACCCCTGTTTACTCCGGAACCTTCGATCAACCATCCATTTATAATCATAACACTAAATTTTCCCAGTATTCCCTGTGGGATTCGACCCCAACCTAGTTGGGTTATATATTTAATGATGACCACTTACGCTTTCTAAGGAGAGTTATAATTTGGGTGTATCATGAAGCTACCATTGAGAAACCTTCTACGAACCGCCTATAATTCCCAGCCAAATGCAAGAAGCTCTGAATGCCAATTGGAGTCGTGGGTCTAGACCACTTTTTAACCACCGCCACATTTTGTGGATCCACCATGATCCCCGTACTAGAAATAATGTGACCAATAAAGGTTATAGCATACAACCAAAACTCACATTTGGAGAATTCGGCATACAACTGTTGCTCCTTCAATGTCTGAAACACCAAAAAGAGGTGATTAGCATATCCACCTCACTCTTAGAATAAACCAGAATATCATCAATGAACAAAATGACAAAAAGATCCAAAAACTGCCTGAAAACCCTGTTCATCAAATCCACAAACGTCACCGGGACATTCATCAAACCAAATGACATAACTAGGAACACAAAGTGCCCATACCGAGAATAAAAAGTTGTCTTAGGGATATCCACCTCCCTAATCTTAAGCTGATAGTACCCAGACCAAAGATTATCTTAGAAAAGAATTTGGCACCTTGCAACTGACCAAACAAGTCATTTATCCTTGGAAGAGGATAAGTTTTCTAAACGGTTACCTTATTCAATTGTCGATAGTCATGCACATCCAAACGGAACCATTCATTTTCCGCACGAATAACACCGGTGCACCCCAAGGGAATACACTAGGACGGATAAAACCCTTATCCAAAAGATCCTTAAGTTGCTCCTTAAGTTCCCTCAACTGTCGAAGCATACCTAGACAGTTGGTGAAATTTCAAGGCATATTTCTTGACAAATATTTTCCCTTGTCTCATATTGAAAAATTCCTCTACCTTTGCTTACCTCACCTCCTGAGGACAGAAGTAATCTAGAAAAGTATTAAAGAAAGTCTCACATAAATTCAACTCCTCAACATCACCTCTCACCCTATCCTACTCCTCGTACCATAGGTACGCCATATCCTTAAGCTGGTAAGAAGCAAAATTCACCCCTTCCATATTTATGGCCTACATTACCCTGAAAATTTTCTCTATTTTATCCAAGAAACCCTGAGGATCCTCCTCCACCTTTATACTAATAAAATTAGCAGGATTCATTTTTATAAACTGGCAAACACTTATGGACTGAATAGATGAAACACCAGATGCATCCCGCTTAGGCTGAGCAGCAACCAGTTGAACAATATCATGAATCGATTGACAAAATTCTGCATTAGACACCTCATCTTGAGGAGGACTAGTAACAATAGGTGGAACTCCAGAAATATTTGGGATGGGACCCCTAGACCGAGTATGGATCCCCTGAGAAGTATGTGTCCCTTCAACATTATCCCAGTTGGGATAAAGGAGTCTACTTGCATCTCAGATCATCGAGGCATGATTTGAAAAATAAACAAACCATTATTAGAGTAGATTCAGGACTTAGACTCCAAGCTTGAAAATAGAATACCAAGAAAGTGAAACATTCCTAAATGCCTTATAGCCTCTCCCTTATAAGTGTGGGGCGGTACACACCCTTAAAACAGACTCTACTTGACATGACTTTGTGGACTCCTAATTAACCATGAATATAAAGCTCTGATACCAACTTGACATGATTTGACCCGGGGCCTTGTCATAATGGGCATCCCAAGTCCAACCTAGACCGGGGACCACCCCTGATACCAAACCCAACTATCCAAATGCATACCCTGAGTCGGATAAATTCCAAACATATAACAACAAAGCATATTTGCATAAACCCAGAATCTAAGATAGGTTTATAACTGTGACCGACCTAAATGAGTCCAAAAATTCATTACCAACCCACAACCATAACCAAACCAATATAAAAACCAACTTCCTACCCATAACATAACATAAAAATATGGAACAATCATAAATTTAGTCCAATAGTATCAGCCTCAATACCAATACTCATACTAAGGCTGACACCAATACCGGTACTACCCATTCCAACCCATAGTAGTTCCACAAATCCTCTAACCTAAAGAAAAATAGTATCCAGTTGGAACATTTCCCCAACCATAGCCAAAACCAATATCCATAAATAAACCAAAGTATGCAAGGACCTCCATTATATGAAATGGAGCCTTTTGTAATATGGAAGTGCAACACTTTAATCCAATAGTTGATCCCGAATCCGGTCACTAAGGTGGAGGAGTAGAACAGCTGGTTCCTATATCGCGTGAGGATACAGTCGCCCGAAGTTGGGTTAGCGGGTGAATGATAGCATTAACTTAGGATAAGGATAAAATAATGTCATCCAAGTAAACCAACCATATGTATACAAACCACACATACATATATATATATATAACCATGCCTGGAAAGAGAATCGGGTTATGCATTTAAAACTATTAACCTGGGTATGTGTAGCTTAATCATTCTTAAACCGCCCGTGGGTTATATGGGTCTAGTATAACCCTCTGAATAGGCCACAATGCCTATATTCGTATAAATCAAAGATACCATAAGTGTAGGGGATTACCGAGTACCCTTCACTCTTCATGATACATATGTATAGTGTACTTAGAGGATTCTCATACACCTCATAGTATCATATATAGTCACTATGACTAACCCTCATATCGACAAATATGATTTTACAGTGTCGGCCCATTGGACTCACACCTTCACGATTAGCTATCACCCTCACCATTACTACTTAATTAAAACCATTACCATCCAACCAAACCATTATACCATTATTATTAACCAAGGCTATAAGTAGTGTTATCGTCATACCGACTATAGCTTGCAAGCAATGTCCTTAGCCAATCTTTTTATGTAAAGGGATTTCCATGTACCCATAGAATACATTATAAAGTAAACTTGGGAGAATCCTATATACCCCACAAGTGCTCTTTTATTATACTTGATTTAGGGAATCCCATGTACCCCGAAAGTTGTTCAATAACTTCCTTACTTAGGGGATTCCCTTGTACCCCACAAGGAAGTATAATTAACCATAACCATGACAACAAAAACTAAGCATTTAACTATTCCAAACTATTTATTCCACTTAGGATTCCACTACCAAACCATACCATGCAATAGCTCCATAAAAAGTCCTATAGTGTATTAAAAGCGTTATCATAGACATTTTATCAAATATGTTAGGGGCATAATGTTACCAAAACTAATTCCAATTACCAATTTACCATTTCCATACAACCAATTGTCCAAACCACCATTAAAGCATGTAATTACATAATTAAAACATGGGAAAAGCATAACCAAGCATTTAATACCAAAACCCTAACATATATTTGAAAACCAAAAACCATACAATAATCATTCCATGAAAATATTATATAAAACATGTCTTTAGTTGGAACTAACAATGAGGGGTGAGTGCATGCCTTAGATTTCAAAGATGATGGAGAGAAATCACTCCTACAAGCCCCAAATTGTTCCTCTAGATAAAACCCTAGCCTTTCTTCACCCAAGAGCCTTAGAGAGAATTAGAGATTATTTCTAAGTGTTTTAGAGTAGAATATCAGGGTAAATAATATCCTAATATAGATGTAAGTTGTGGTGCCTTAAGTGGTTAAGTGTAGAAATATCCAGATTACCCCCAACTTAACTACTTAAAATTCTCGTCAGATGGTATGACTACCAATACCAGTCGTACCTTCCAATATGAATTGTACCCACCACTCGTACCATAGGACTCACCCTTGGACCCAACACTATCCACCATATGACTTACCCAACCCAAGTCGTACCTAACCATACAATTAGTACCCCTAAATCATATCCTTGGCAGAATAGAACCAAAGGAATTTTGAACAATTCCTACCATACGCGTCAATGGTACGACTCATACCCTAGATTACATCTCATAGTGAGCCACTCGTACATCAATCCAAGTTAAGTTACCAAGTATCAGATTAAGTGAGGGAAAAACCCAAACCATGCGACTCGTATCCAACCATATAACTCGTACCCTTCAAGTCATACCCATTCCAGAAACCCATCCAACCCACCAACCAACACTAGTTAGCATACGACCATAAGCATAGAAAACGTACCCCATCATACGACTTGTACCTACAGGTCGTATGATGTCCAGAATCCAGAAGTCCAGGAAATTTTCTAAGGATCCAAACCCAGGGTATTTCACATGAGATTTGGCCTTTTGGGTCAACCCTAAAATGTCGACCTTAATTTTCTTAAGCCATATCTCTTGATTTTTTTTGCCCTTCACCAGCTTAGTCAGCATCCCTTCTATTCTAGATTTTGCACCTTTTCTACCGGGTGGAACATACCTATCTCCCATTTCTTTATAGTCATCCTTTTTCCTCCAGTCACCATCTGGCTCTCTACTATGATCTCTATATCTATCATAGTAGTTTTGACCTTGGTTCCCTCTCCCTTGGGTTCAAAAACCTACCAACTAACGATCCAAATAATTTTCTTTCTCCATTAATTCTTACTCATAAGATTTAGATGTTGAACCCTATGTTGCTACTTCGTTCACTTTCTCAACTTGCAAGTTACTTTTCTAGTACTCCTAGATCAGTTCTAAGTAGCGTAATTTTTTATGCTACTGAATCATCATCTACTTTCTGGTCATAGAAGTCTCCAATAGCATATGTCCCAAATCCCCTCTCAGCCTCCTGAGTTCCCACTCTCTATTAGTGAGCGAGATCTGATCCATCATCTTCAAAGTTGTCTCTCAGCGTAGTCTCATAAAAACTACCCCAGAGATGGTGTCTACTATGGCTATAGAATTAATGGTCAAGGCTCTATAAAATATCTCGAATAAGCTCATCCCTAACATTCGATGGTTGGGCAATATACTCAGTTTTTTCTTGAACCTTAAACCATGCTTTATACATAGACTCTGACTGTATGTACCTGAAATAATAAATCTCTTCCTTGAGTTGCAATATCCTGGATAGAGAAAATAACTAGTTCAATAATTTCTGGCACAACTCATTCCATGTAGTGATAGATCCTATTGGTAGTTCCCCTAACCATAGAGATATTTTTGTTGTGAGTGAGAAGGAGAACAGCCTCAGTCTAAGAGCTTCCTAATGCACCCTTGGAATGGTATATGAACTGTAGGTCCTAATAAAATTTGAAAGGTGCATATTTTCATCATCTGCAGGCAAACACGCAAATACACCTTTCAAATTTATGAGATTGAACATTGCGCTCATTATGTCAAACTTAATGCCTGGGGTAAAATAGAAGGAATAATGGCTCCAGTCTTTATTGGCTCTACATATCCAAAATATTCTTCATTATCTATATATGATTGCACATACTGATATGTTAGGATGACTTCAATATGGGAACCTCTAGCTCTATTCTGATTTCTACCAATTAATGTTTTGCGGTTTGCTTCTTCTCTTTGCTCAGCTAGTTTTGCCTCCTGAGCTACCCACTAAGCTTCTTCCATTGTCCTTCTCTTATTTTTATCTTGATCTAAAATCTCACTAGTATGTCAATCACCTATATCATGTACTTTTTTAAGAGGAGGGAGAAGTACAACATCATGAACCCCTTTAGGATCTTTATCTCTTTCTATTCTACCTCTCACTAGGTGTTTGTATGATCCTCTCTGGATTCAGATTCACTGGGATTAAGGGATTACCTCTATTTCATGTGTTTGGCATACACCAGTGTATACCAATTAAGAACAAAAACAAAAATGAAAATCCAAAAACTACAACAACTTCAAAACACAAATCAGCATCGTATTCCGCAGCGATGATGCCAAAATTTACTAATGTCCAAGCTACACCTCCTCTCAGAAGATGATACGATCGCTGCAAAATATGGTAACCCAACAAAGGTTTTGGTCAAATCCTAAGAGAATACGTGGAATTATGGATCTCAGTTGTTGTAATCAATAGACAGAACTGGAAAAGTAAATACAGGGTCTTTGAGTATTAATATAGAACTAGTAGCAAATATCAACTTCAGTTGTAATCAGTAATGAGTAAACACTAGGATTGTGTTACCCCGGGCTTCTCTATTCCGTAGACTTATTGTGCATTATTGAACTAGTCCAATACCTTATATGCAGAATTAATAAGTTATGTAGCTTCTACAGTTTTTTCGATCAGTAGAAGAATGTCACCCTTTACCTCTTATATCTCAAGATGTAACACCCCATATTTTCAATCAAGAAATTGAACTGTTGTTCCCAAGATGTAAATTTTAATCCCGTGATTTGTATTTTAATACATGTGTCATGATATTTATCCTAATTTGTGAAGTGTTTTTGATGTGAAAGATGTTGATAAGAATCACTTAGAATAAAGTCTAGCTAAGAGCATTTGATTCATCCAAAGTTTGGTATTAGATTCTATAAGGGTCTACTTTGAATGTGTATAACTTTTGATATATATGGAATTTTTCAGATTAACACCCACCAAATTGTAGATAATCAAATTAGATTTCCAATAATACCAATTTTTCCTTAATTTGATACCTGAGAGAAAAGTTATGGCCAAGCAAAGGGGTGTGCATCACCTAACAATTGCCTAAGATTATTGGAATAGGTGTGCGATTGGTGAGGCATTGCCTAACCAAGGGCTAGACAATTAACCATGTGTTGCCTAGCCCAGGGCTAGGAGATTGGCAAGGCATCACCCTCCTTATCTTGGGTGATTGACTGGGCATCACCTAGGTCATTGCCTAGTGCCACAAACACTCTGTTTTGACTTAAATCAAGGGTGTTGAAGTTATTTCACACCCCTAAACCATCCCTAATCACTTCAAAACATTTTGATAAAGTATTAAACATATTAAATCCTCACTCTTAACCCTAAGAAATTAGTAGACAAGTCAAAAACCCTCCACCATTCCCAAGAACAAAATTCAATCCTTTTTAGCAAGAAAATAAGGAATTCAAGTTTCCAATCCAAGAATCCTTCAAAAAATCAGTCGTTAAGGTATGCGTGATGTTCATTCATGGGGCCTTTTCATCCATGGAGTCCAAGAATCTATTCTTAAATTTTAATTATAGTTTATACATGCTATTATGAATTATATCCATGAAGCTCATATGACTTTGATTCCAAATCATGTTTACCATGTGATTTTGTTGCTACTATCTCTTGACACATTTGAATGTTGATTATTCACATGTTAAATTCTTAACCCATGATTTTAATATTTCAATTATGCTATTATCACATGTTTTAACTATTCTCATGCTTTAACTCATAACCCTCTTGTGTTTGATGAAATGCCTATGAGATGAATTTTGAACAATGATCCCTATTATGATTTATAAATATATATATGTCCTAATTGATACTTCTATTCAGTGTTGGGGGTTATGAATACCCAAAACTTAGTTGTTTACTTAGTCTCATTAGCATTCAGAATGGTTTCATATATGTATGAGCATTATTCATTTAGTCAATTATCATAATCTGATAAACTTAGATTAGTTTTGTAATCCTAAGTAGTTCAGTTGGGAATAGGATTTAGCACCGATGAACCCAGGGATGGGGGCTCACCTGCCAGTTGAGGGTCTAACCTTTGGTAGCAATCCCTTGGTTACAGAACTACGTAGCCAACGTAGGTTAGAGATATCAACCTGCCAGTTGAAGGTTGATAAATTTTTTACCTACCAGTTGATGGTAACACATATCTCATTAGAGCACCTACCAGATGAGGGTGAGTCACAGCCATTGTTAGTACCCGTGTCATGGTACTGACACCCTTCCAACTGGGGTTACAGGTTGGACCCCAATTTGATCATATTGGGGCATATCGATGAGATGATACCTCTCATAGTTTCAGTTCAGTATTCAGTACAGAATTTAGTTCAGTTTTGCTTGACCATAACATATAGACTTCCAATTATTCAGTTATCAAATTTCAGTATTTTAGTTTTAGAGATTATTTCAAAAAATATTAAATGCTTGGTCTTGCATCCTCAGTATTTCTGTTTTCATGCATGGACACTCAGTTATCTCATGCTATTCAGCCAGTTATTACTTCATGTACAATTAACCCATACATTACAGCCTAACCCCATCTCATATACCAGTATATTTAAAGTATTGATTACATACTTTTCTTTGTGCTATGATGGCTTATATCATAAGATCAGATGTTCAGTTTCCCGACCGCACTTAGACAGTTTATCTTATCAGCAGCAGCAGTTGTGGTGAGTCCTCATCTATCGAGGACATGATTTTGTTATTTTAGTTTATCTTAGTAGTTTAGTATTTCCATTGAGTCGGAGTTAGTTGGGGGTTTTCCCATCAACTCCACAGTCAGTTAGTAAAGGATTTTCATACATTCAGATAGTCAGTTTATCATTAGTTTTATCAATCTTTTTAGTATAACTTCAGATGCTTAGATTTATGATTTAGTTGTGTTTTAGGATTTAAAATTTTATGGCATTATCAGTTGTTGTTCTGCATATATTTTTTATTATCTGTTTACTCAGAGCTCATAGCAGGTACCAGCTCATGGGTTAGCTTATGGTCACTTATGACCATAAGCACCATTGTCACGACTAAAGGTAGCCTCGAGTCATGAAAAAAATTAGTATCAGAGACTAGGGTTTTAAAGTGTCCTAGGAAGTCTGAAAGACGCATTGAGTAGAGACTTGTTCATGGGTGTGAAGCATGCCACACTTATGGACGAGAAGTTACAAGATATTTTAGGAAATATTTCCCCTCTTGTATGTCACAGACCGTTCTATAGAAAGGTTCTCTAAGAAACTCATGTAGATTCTCATCAAGCTCCATTTATGTCAACTCTGCCTTATTTTAAGGAAACAGAAATAGTGAAGCTTAAATCCCTAAAACAATATTTTTCTCATATAGTCCCTGCACACAATTATGGGATTGCATGCAGGCTCAAAAGTATCCCATCAATACTTTTAAGTTCCAAAGTTTGAAAGATTTCATTCATGATTATAAAAAATCGTGCACTAAGCCAAAGTCATATGTGACCTCATATCCATTCTTAGAATCCTTTGATAGCATATGATCTAGAGTTAGAAGTATGAACCCAGATGTTTAGCCATAGTAAAGTGGGGATAGTGTTATCTAAATTGAGCAGATTATGTAACCATGGGGCTAATTGTATGAAGGTGAATCAGTAGGCTTGAAGCAATATATGCAGGAATTTAAGTTTATTAATTTAAAATTAAGCATGATGGTATGGGTGTGATTCAGAGGTGTGCCCAAGGTGATATGGGATTGTAGTATTTATAAGTTTTTAAAGTGTGTGTGCTTAGATAGTACCCTTGAGTTGATAAGTTTGAATGGGGATAGTAATGTAGTAATTGACGTTCTTAGCAGCTAAGTTATGGGCTATAAGATATTGATATTGGGTAAGTTGTTGTAATGGAAATTCTCATGGTTTAAAGAAAGATATAAGTTTAGATATGTGATATTAGTAGGCTATGAAGGAGGTTAGTATGGTTCACTAAAGATTTGGGGCAATCCATGTTATGTGTTAGAATCTAAGTTTGAATCTTTAAAGACTAAGCTAATAAAAAGAAGAGTTGAAGCTCTATATGGTGTGAACTCATGGTAGGGTGTAATTCCCCGAGAGTACACCCTGGGCGTCACACAGTACTTACGACCCCAAAGGACCATAAGCTAACCCATGACAGATATCTGCTATGAGAACTAAATAGTAATACTAAAATAAATACGGAATTAGGCTAGATTGCCATATGGTTCAAAATCTAAAATACTGATAAATAATAATATCTGGTAAAAATATCTGAAAACTAAACACTGTCTAAACTGGTCTAGTCTGAAAGCCTCTAACTAAACTGCCTGAATATGGAGTTGATGGGACAAGCCCCCAACTAACTCCAACTACTAAACTACTGATAAACTGAAATAAATCATATCCCTCATAGATGAGGACTCACTACTAAATCTACAACTGTTGATTGGATTTGTCTAAACGTGGTCGACATCTTGAGCGTCTGAACCTATGATATAAGACATCATAGCACAAAGAAAGGGTATGCGTCAGTACGTGGAATGTGCTGGTATGCTAGATGAGGTAAGGCTGAATGTAAGGGTTCATACACAAGAATAATAACTGATTGAATGATATAGAGTAACTGAATATAAGAGTACGTGGATAACTTATTCTATGTAAATCACTAAGTATGCAATATTGTACATATATGTATTGACTATATCCAAGATTTTTTTAGCTGAGCACTGAGTTCTGGTAACTGAGTAATTGATATCTAAAGTTGCTGATAACTGATTTACAGATACTGATTGACGGTGTCTAACAGTCCTAATTCTATAAAAGGAACTGAGTTCTAAACTGAAGACTGAAACTAAAACTGTGAAAGGTAATCATCGAACCGACATGCCCCAAATAAGATAAGATAACTGAGTTGGGGTCCAATCTGTAACCCTAATTAGAAGGGTTCTAATATCGTACCATGGGTACTAATATCTATTGTGGAGTCAGTCCTATCTAATGGGTGACCCCTGAGATCAGTCCCAAACTAGCGGGTGATCCCTGAGTATGCCAGTCCTATCTAATAAGTGAAATCTCATAACCTACCCTAGCTACGTAGTTCTGGAACTTAGGGATTGTTTCCAGGAACCCAGTCCTAACTAACGAGTAATCTCCCATCCCTAGGATCGCTCGATACTGAATCCTACTTCGAACTAAAAGACACTGAACTGATTATACTGAACTGGACTGGACTGATACTGAGTTTACTGAGTTTTCTTGAGTTCTGTAACTGACTGAGTTCTACTGATCATGACATGACTGATACTATTCTGTATCTGACACTGCCTCTAGGTAAATAGCTAGATTGTAGGGTATTAAATACCCCCAGAATTTGATAGCATAAAAAAAAAGACATAACATGATCATAAAGGCATAACAATACTTGCTTGATAACAATGCACTCATTTAGACATTTTGTCAAAAACTTGATATACATGAACTTGTGCATGAATGGGATCACATAATAAAATGTCATGCTTTCACTAGTCAAATCACAAAAGCATTTCATCAAACACTTGTAGGGAATTTCTTTGTACACGATTAGGACCACATAATAACATGTCATGATTCCACTATGTACTTCACATAGGCAATTTAGCAAACACTTGGGGAGCATAGATTATTTACATGATAATGGTCAACACTTGAACATCATGATACATTAATCAATTTGTAAATTCAAGGGTTTATCAAGATAATCACATATTCATCACACATGCTAATCAATTTTCATGAAACTTGCACTTAATTCATGGATAGAAACCCAACTAATATCATGAACATTAATTCAATCTAATTCAAAAATAGAAATCATGAATCTGAGATCTTGTATGTTTAAAAAGGGTTCTTGAACTTCATGGGTAAAAAGGACCCATGAATGAACACCTAACATACCTAAGAAGAAGAGTTCTTGAAGGTTTTTGGAGGATTTCTTGAGATTGCTCTTGGTTTCTTAAAGTTAGGGTTTTATATTGTAGAGAGAAAACTCTTGATTTTGGAAAAAAAATTGAATAACGAATGACTTAAAATGTTTTTAGGGATTTAATTCCATATCTGGACATAATAAAATCATAGGAAAAGACCAATTTAACCCTGGACAAAACTTAGGGTTTTCGTCAAAAAATTTTGAAACTACCCCCTGGCGACGCCGTCGTGTCACTCGAAATTGACATCTGAGAATTTAGCCTGTGGCGCGACACGACACAATCATGGTCCCTCACTGGAAACTAACAACTGGGAACTGGGACATCGGCACGATACGGTGGTATCACGATGAAACACTAGAAAGTGACAATTGCCATTTGGCTTGGCTCCGCGACGCGCTGATGTTTCAGGTGGTACACTGTCTTACAAAAATGGCTCTAACTCTTCATCCGGTTTTTGGATTTGGGAAAAATTTTATAACGTTGGAATGCTAATTGAATTTCCTATGCAATGGCAAGATCTAAACTGCAAAATACTGAGAATTTCAAAAAAAATTATATATAATAACTCATAGACTGAGAGTTAATTTAAGTTAGGGAAATACGAGGCATTACAATATCTCCCCCTTTGGAACATTCATCCTCAAATGAGATTGATTAAGCTGAGGAATACTAATAGACTAGGTTTACACACTGAACATGCACGTTGAAACATGACTAAACTATTGACAAGTTGAGTTCTTATACTGAACATGCATATCTAATGCATCAAATAGATGACTGAAGCTACTGATATGCTGAGTTTCATACTGAACATGCACATCTGATATGGGAGTACATGGCTTAACTGATTCATGAATGCATGATTGAATATGCAACGGTAATGGATACTAAGTTTATAACTGTAACTGGATCATAGAACGGAGTAACTTTAAGGAAGACCATCACCTTAAGCCGAGAATACTAATGAACCTATGATTATTTATTAAACATGTATGAACAGGAACATGAGAACATGGCTGAGTCTGAAATATGATACATGGACTGAACATCATGAACGGAACTGAGCCCTTGAATACATGCCCTAACTTGGGAATGGTCATATGGCTAATATTAGAATGAGAGGGTCAACTTATGAGTACCCATTACACCAAATTGGATTCATTACGTGAAGAGAAACTAAAAGGTTTAGGACATAAAATCTCAGGGGTTATAGAGTATCTCCCCCTTAGGGATATTATGTCCCTCAAAGAATGCTGAGATGATGCATAAGGCACCTATGAACTAAATTATGACTAAGTATTTGGGGTCTAAAACTGAGGCACGACACATGAATTGGGCTAAACTCATAACTACTAGGATGCTCCATCTTGGAATGGGAATATTCAGGAGACTTTGGATAGGGCGACTAGGCAGAAAGAAGGGAAACCATATGAACTTGTCTACCTGGCTGCTAAACTAAATTCCTGGCTTTACAGACTAACTCATGCTGAAAACTTATACTCAACTGGAGCATTTCTTAACACTCTTTCTATAAAGTTCTATTGACTTTGGGGGGAAAGGAAATCTTCGCATAGTCTGAATGAGACATCTGAATAAGAAATCACAATATGGCTAAAATTCTAAAATATTGGCACCAATAACTCTACCTACTAAAGTCTAATTTGGACTGAATTCTCTCATAATGTTAAGCCTACTTAAATCTCCAAAATGTATTTAGCCCCTTACACATCATCATAACATTCAAGCCTATCTTCATAACTACAGCCTCGTGTAAAACTAGCATGCAATAATTTTTTCTTAACATAAAACATTTACTCTCTCCCTTCTATGGAATTGCTCATCACTACATCATTTCATAAGGAGAGTTCACTGAAAGTTAAAACTGGGAACCTGAAGCATGAATGGACACTATACTAAACTTGACACTTAACTGAGGCCTTAGGAATAGAACATCAACACCCTAAATTTTAACAAGAAATCAAACTGAGTATATACATGATGAAATCTAAATTTAGCTGATCATTAGGAGTGTAGAAAGATTCATAGGAACTGAACATACTGTAAAGCATGAGTACATGAGTAATGATTCATGAGCTGTATGACCTGAGTTTAGAGTTTCTGTATTCATGGAACATAATTCATAACACTGAGTGAACTGGAACTATTCATACTAGGAACTTTAAACATACATGATTTTTGTTAATGTGCATGAATACGAGTTATAATCATAGAGCTAACATGTACATTGTGAGTAGATATCATGATAGCTAAAGTGCAAAACTTTGCATTGAGGTAAGGATGAGTTAGGCATCAACCTCCCCCACTGCTTCTCTACACATACTGACATTACTACTAAAATTTGAAAGTCTACCTTGGTTACTTGTTCTACCATCTCCCCCTTAGCTTAAAACCATTATTCTAAGTCTGTGAACCTCTTAATAAACTCTAAATCAAACTAAAACCACTTTGCTCTAAAGTCTGAGATATGACAATGCTCCTAAACACTAAACTCATTCTGAAGGACTACTCCTAATAATGTAAGGTCCACTTCTAGTACTTCCTTCTGATATATGATTCTTAGCTTTCTATTGCCCCAAAAATCACCATATAGCAACCTCAACACTGACTAACTTAGAATTCTCAACTTCTCTTTCTACTAGTTCAATCTAGAGATTCAAACTTAAATCAACTGAAACTGAGGTACTACCCCTTCATTCAAGGACTGGTTCATCAAGAAACTGAAACTGAATGACTCTATTACTAAACTCAACTGAAGGGATTTCTAAAATACTATAACCGAGTAACTTCTGTATACTCGTCTGGCTAGAATAGAATTACCTACTGGGTAGGCACTAAGAAAAGTTCTGTTAAGATTTCTAGTCTGACCTAAAGTTGACTGCTATACAAGGAGTTACAAAAGATAGAGAAACTACTGGACCTAATAACGCATAAATATGTAAATGGAAGATATGTAACGTACAAGTGACCGCATCAGCAGAACTTTCCTGATCTTCTATGGACTGAAGTGTATAAAGTCTATTTGGGTGTTGCCCACTGGCGGCACTAGAAGTGGCACCTTGCTGATTCGGGCGATCAGACTGAGCTGAAAGATGAATATACTGACCCTGTGGACCTAACTGAAGACAATCCCTAACTCTATGTCCTGGCTTGACATACCCAAAACAAACATCACTGCCGGCTCTACACACTCTCTTATGGTTCTTACTACATTCTTTGCAAAGTGGATTAGTACGAACACCCTTCCCACTACCTAGTGACTTAGAGCCTGGTGCTCCATGCCGACTGTCATTCTTAGACTTAGGCACTGGCACTCTAACTAAAGACGGAACTAGGGCTAAGAATTTTTGATAGAACCGAAAATGGTTACTACCCTTTAACTTTGGCCTAACACTAATTGTTCTGACTCTCTTACTCTTTCTATTTTCTTCCTACGCTTCTTCCCCTTGCTCTGCTGAGTATGAACCCTAAGACTAGATAAGACAACAGCCTATAGGTTGTACTGAGCAACTACTGAATTGGCTAAAGTGGTGAATGCAGATTTAAATTCTGCATGGGAGACGTGCTAATTCAGGGGATCTGCCTGAATGGGTGGAGAGGCTGGCTGATTTCCAATTCTTCTTCCATTAATCTTTTTGGGAGGCATATTCTTCAATCAAAAGGAAGAAAAGTATTAGACTAAGAATTTAGCTTGAGCTCATTCTCACTTGCATAACATGAATATTGAAAGAAGGGAAACTTTTCCAAAAAATATCTCATAGCCTCCTGTCCATAAGAGTGGAACGCTACACACCCATGCACAAGACTCTACATAATACGTCTTTAAGATTCCCTGGGACTCTGTTGAACCTAAGGCTCTAATACCAAGTTTGTAATGCCCCGAGAATACATGCTAGGCATCGCACGGTGCCTATGACCCCTAAGGACCACAAGCTAACCCATGACTGATATCTATTGTGAGCACTGAATAGTAATACTAAAAGAAATACAAAATTACGCTAAATTGCCATAAGGTTCAAAATCTAAAATACTGATAAATAATAACATCTGGTAAAAATATCTAAAATCTAAACACTATCTGAGTTGGTCTAGTCTGAAAGCCTCTAACTGAACTATCTGAATAGGGAATTGATGGGACAAGCCCCCAACTAACTCCAACTACTGAACTACTGATAAAATGAAATAAAGCATATCCTCGATAGATGAGGAATCACTACTAAATCTACAACTGCTGACTGGATCTGTCTAGAGGCGTTTGGGATCTTAAGTGTCTGGACCTATGATATGAGACATTATAGCATAAAAAAGGGTATGCGTTAGTACGTGGGATGTACTGGTATGCTAGATGAGATAAGGCTGAATGTAAGGGTTCATACACACAAACAATAACTAACTAAATAATACAGAGTAACAGAATATAAGAGTACGTGGATAACTAATACTATGGAAATCACAACGTATACAATATTGTACATATAAGTATAGACTGTAACTGAGCTTTTCTAAAACTGAGAACTGAGTTCTGATAACTGAGTAACTGATATCTAAAGTTACCGACAACTGATTTACTGATACTAATTAACTATGTCTGACAGTCCTGATTCTATAAAAAGAACTGAGTTCTAAACTGAATATAAAACTAAAACTGTGGGAGGTAATCATCTAACTGACATGCCCCAAGTAAGATAAGAACTGAGTTGGGGTCTAATTTGTAACCCTAATTTGAAGGGTTCTAATATTGTGCCACAGGTACTAACATCTGTTGTGGAGTCAGTCCTATCTAATGGGTGACCCCTGAGATCAATCCTAAACTAGCGGGTGATCCCTGAGTATGTCAGTCTTATCTAATAGGTGACATCTCATAACCTACGTTGGCTACGTCGTTCAGGAACATAGGGATTGTTTTTAGCGACCCAGTCCTAACTAACGGATAAGCCCACATCCCTAGGCTCACTCGATGCTGAATCCTACTCCCTACTGAAAGACACTAAACTGATTATACTGAACTGGACTGGACTGATGCTGATTTTACTGAGTTTTCCTGAGTTCTGTCACTGACTGGGTTCTACTGATCGTGACATGACTGGATCCTATTTTGTAACTGACACTGCCTCTAGGTAAACAGCTAGATTATTGGGTTTTAAATACCCCCAGGATTCAATAGCATAAAAATAAAGACATAACATGATCATAAAGGCATAACAATACGTGCTTACTAACAATGCACTCATTTAGACTTTTTGTCAAACACTTGATATACATGAACTTGTGCATGAATGGGATCACATGAAACATGGCATGCTTTCACTAGTCAAATCACATAAGCATTTCAACAAATACTTGTAGGGCATAAGCTTGTACATGATTGGGACCGCATAATAACATGTCATGATTCCAATATTTACTTCACATAGGCAGTTTAGCAAACACTTGGGGAGCATGGATTATTTACATGATAATGGCCAATACATGAACATCATGATACATTAATCAATTTTTAAATTCAAGGGTTTATCAAGATAATAACATATTCATCACACACGCTATTCAAAACCTGCAATTAATTCATGGATTGAAACCCAACTAATATCATGAACATGAATTCAATCTGATTCAAACATGAAAATTATGAATCTAAGATCTTTTATGTTTAAAAGGGGTTCTTTGACTTCATGGGTGAAAGGAACCCATGAATGAACACATAACAGACCTTGGAATAAGATTTTTTGAAGGTTCTTGGAAGATTTCTTAAGATTGCTCTTGGTTTCTTGAAGTTCAGGTTTTGTATTGTAGAGAGAAAGCTCTTAATTTTAGGGAAAAAATTAAATAATGAAAGACTTAAAACATTTTTAGGGCTTTAATCCCATATTTGGATGTAATAAAATCATGGGAAAAGACTAATTTAAGCCTAGACAAAACTTTGGATTTCCGTCAAAAAATTTTGAAATCACCCCCTGGCGCGACGCGGCGCCACTAGAAATTGGCATCTGAGAATTGGGCCTGTGGCGCGACGTAGCACAATCGCGGTCCCTCACTAGAAACTGATAACTGGGAACTAGGAACTGGGACATCGGCATGATGTGGTGGTTTTGCAATGGAACACTGAAAAGTGACAATTGTCATTTGGCTTGGCTCCGCGACGCGCTGACGTTTCAAGTGGTACACTGTCTTACAAAAACATCTCTAACTCTTCACTCAGATATCGAATTTACATGAATTTTATATCATTGAAAAGCTAATTGAATTTCCTACGCAATGGCAGGCTCTAAACTAAAAAATACTGAGTATTTTAAAAATATTATATAGAATAACTCATGGATTGAGAGTTAATTTAAGCTAGGGAAATATGGGATATTACATAGGGTGGTACGCCTAATAATTCTAAGTTAATCAGTTTTTAAGTTATTTTATGATGACTATTGGGGATATAGAAATTTAAGAGTTGTATCTCAGAAAAGAGTACGAGCAATGGATTTTACACTTTCAAGTGTAGTCCTTCAAGGTATGTTTATTAATTGTTTATTATTATATCTTATACTCTAGAGTAAAGTGCTTGCAGTTTAGTGTAGAGTTTATTAAAGAGTATCCACAGACTTAGAATGATGGCTTAAAGCTAAGATGGGGATTATAGAACAAGTAACCAAGTCAAGCTTCCAAATTCTAGTAGTAATGCCAACGTATTGTAGAATATTAGAAAAGGATAAAGATGCCAACCCATTCTTAGCTCAGTGCAAAATTTTGTACTTCATTCATCACGATATCTACTTATGCCTTACAAGTCAGCTCCATGATCATAGCTCATATTCATTAACCTTGTAGCAAATTATGTACACTTTTAGATCCTAGTATGAGGAGTTCCAGTTCCCTCAGCAGTAGGAATCATGTTCCCTGAACTTATGAACTCCAAACTTAGTTCATGCAGCGCATGACTCATGTACTCATGCCTTAAAATATGCTCAGTTCCCATAACTCATGGTGCACTCTTAATAGCCATGGAAATTCAGATTATATCATATATGCCTTCAATTTTTATCTCTGTAATGAATTCATACAGTTGATACTATATTCCTCAGGCCTTGGTTTAGTGTCAAGTTCATGCATAGTATCCCTTCATATTTCAGGTCCTTATGTGATGATGAGTAATTTGTTTAGATATGAGAGAGTAAATGTCTCATATTAAGAAAGATTGTTGCATGCTTGTTTTACACGAGGCTATAGGTTTGAATAATGATTGAGGCAAAGCTTTTGATATATGTCATGGTTAGTTGAAATTTTATGTGTGTTTCTTAGGGTAATGCATGGAAGTTGTTAATGATAGAGGTTTGGAGGATATGAGGAAGATGCTTTAATGGGTGTTTGTTTATAAGTGCATATGTGGTTATGATAATAGGCTTGAATGTCATGTTCATATATATATATATATGTAGATGAATATTTTATGCATCAGTAAATGTCTAGAAAGGGTTAAATGTAGTTAATGAAGAGGTAATAAGAATTATTCATGAGATAAGGAGTTATGAAAATACAGGGTGTGTTTAATTCATGACTCGGACTAGTATTACAGTGTTATGTGTGCACTTTGTAGATTCGAGTAGGCTTGAACATTGTGAGAGAATTTTGTTCATCTCAGACTTTAGTAGATTAAGTTATCAATGCCCATGTGAATATTTTAAGTAGCCTCAAGTGAAGTGCAGTTTTGAAGTGGAATGTATAGTTGAGTATAATCTTTCAGTATAATTCAGTTCGTTTAGCTAGCAGTTCAGTTAGTAGTCAGACAGACAAATTTCTATAGTTTTCCATCCTCCAATCTAGTCTTACTATCTGAAGTTTCATGAATATGGCCATTCCAAGAGATAGTTGTTTACATCCATGTAAATTATGAATCTAGTTCACTCCATGCATCGGGTTTCAGATTCAGATATTCAGTCATGATTCAGTTCGTAAGTGCCTTGTGCATCATCTTAGTCTTTCCTTAGTATTTCAGCCAAGTTAGTATCATTTAGGGTACTAAGTATCCCAAGAGGGATATATAGTAATACCTCAAGTTTTCACATCCTAAAAATCTCATCCTTTCTTTATGAAACCAGATACAGCTAGAGGTAATGGTTACTCATAAGTTGACTCTCTTATTTCTATCTCAGTCTTATAACCATTCTCATGTCATTACTTGTAATCGCGAAATTGGTTCATTCATGTATCATGTTTTATCCTCAGTTATGTAATCATGTTCTCATTCATGAATGTTCAATATGTGATCTTAATTGCCTTAGTTTAGTATTCTCAGCCTAACCAGTATCATTTAAGGATGAATGATTCCAAGGGGGAGATAAGGTAACACCACGTATTTTCTAGCTAGAAATCGAACCATTGTTCTTATGTATATAAACTTTAATCCCATAATTTGAATGTTAATACATATGTCATAATCTTTATCCTAGTGTGTGAAATGCTTTTGACGTGAAAGATGTTCATAAGAATCACTTAGAACAAAGTTGATCTAAGAGCATTTGATTTGTCCAAAGATTGGTATTCGATTCTACAAGGGTTTACTTTTAACGTGTACAACTTTCTATATATGTGGAATTTTTTAGCTTAAGACACACCAAATTGTAGATAATCAAATTATCTTTCGAACGATACCAATTTCTCCTTAATCCAATACCCAAGCAAAATATTATGGCCATGCAAAAGGGTGTACGTCGCCTAACAATCACCTAAGGCTACTGGAATAGGTGTGTGATTGGATAGGCGTCGCCCAACCAAGGGCTGGGTGATTTCCATGCAATGCCCAGGCCAAGTCTAGGTGATTGGCAAGGCATCGCCCACCTTGGCTTGGGTGATTAATTGGGTGTCGCCTAGGTCATTGCCCAGTGCTAAAAACACTCTATTTCGACTTAAATCAAGGGTGTTGAAGTCATGTCACACGCCTAAACCATCCTTAATCACTTTAAAACATTTTGATGAAGTATTAAACACATTAATTCCTCTCTCTTAACCCTAAGTGATTAGTAAATAAGTCAAAATCCCTCATACATTCCCAAGAACAAGATTCAAATCCTTTTCACAATAAATCAAGGAATTCAAGTTTCCAATCAAAGAATCCTTCCAGAAATCAAATGGTAAGGTATGTGTGATGTTCATCCATGGGCCCTTTTCACTCATGGAGTCCAAGAATCCATTTTAAAGTTTAAATTATGGTTTTTCCATGTTATTATGAATTATATCCATGAATCTCATATGACATTGATTTTGAATCATGTTTACTATATGATTTTGTTGCAACTATCTCTTGACACGTTTGAATGCTGATTATTCACATGTTAAATTATTAACCCATGATTTTAATATTTCAATTATGCTATTATCACATGTTTTAACTATTCTCATGCTTTAACTCATAACCCTCTTGTGTTTGATGAAATGCCTAAGAGATGAATTTTGAACAATGATCCCTATTATGATTTGTAAAGCTATATATGTCCTAATTGATACTTCTATTCAGTGTTGGGGGTTATGAATACCCAAAACTTAGTTGTTTACTTAGTCTCATTATCGTTCAGAATGGTTTCATATATGTATGAGCATTATTCATTCAATTAGTTATCATAATCAATTAAACTTGGATTAATTCAGTAATCTGAGTCAGTTCAGTTGGGAGTAGAATTTAGCACCGAGAAAACCCAGGGATGGGGGCTCACCTGCTAGTTAAGGGTGTGACCTTTAGTAGCAATTCCTTGGTTACAGAACTATGTAGCCAGCGCAGGTTAGAGATATCAACCTGCTAGTTGAAGGTTGATAAATTGTTTACCTACCAGTTGAGGGTAACACATATCTCATTAGAGCACCTGCTAGATGAGGGTGACTCACAGCCATTGTTAGTACCTCTTGCATGGTACAGACACCCTTCCACCTGGTGTTACAGGTTGGACCCCAATTTTCTTATCTTGGGGTATGTCGGTTAGATGATACCTCCCATAGTTTCAGTTCAGTATTTAGTTTAGTTTTTCTTAGCCATGGCATACAGACTTCCAGTTATTAAGTTATCAAATTTTAGTATTTTAGTTTTACAGATTATTTAAGAAAACATTATATGCTTGGTCTTGCATCCTCAGTATTTCTGTTTTCATGCATGGACACTCAGTTATCTCATGTTATTCAGCCAGTTATTACTTCATGTACAGTTAACCCTTGTATTTCATCCTAACCTCATCTCATATACCAGTACATTCAAAGTAATGACTGCATACTTTTCTTTGCGCTATGATGTCTTATATCATAGGATCAGACGCTCAATTTCCCGATCGTACTTAGATAGTTCAGCTTATCAGCGGCAGCAGTTGTGGTGAGTTCTCATATATTGAGGACATGATTTTGTTATTTTAGTTTATCTCAGTAGTTTAGTATTTCCATTGAGTTGGAGTTGGTTGGGGGTTTGTCCCATTAATTCCATAGTCAGTCAGTTGAGGCTTTTTAGGCATTCAGATAATTAGTTAGTTTATCATCTATTTTATGTTTCTTTTCAGTACAACGTTAGACGTTCAGATTTATGATTTATTTGTGTTTCAGGATTTAAAACACTATGGCATTATCAATTGTTGTTCTGCATATGTTGTTTATTATCAGTTTACTCAGTTCTCACAGTAGGTACCAGCCCATGGTTTAGCTTATGGTCATTTATGAACGTAAGCACCATTGTCAGACCTAGGGATAGCCTCGGGTCATGAAAAAACATGGTATCAGAGACTAAGGTTTTAGAGTGTCCTAGGAAGTCTGAAAGCCGCATCGAGTAGAGTCTTGTGCATGGGTGTAAAGCGTGCCACACTAATGGATAAGAGGCTACGAGACGTTTTAGGAAATATTTTCCTTCTTTCATGTCTCAGATTGTTCTATAGAAAGGTTCTCTAAAAAAACTCATGTAGATTCTCATCATCCTCCATTCATGTCAACTCTACCTTATTTTAAGGTAACAAAAACAGTGAAGCTTAAATCCCTACAAATAGATTTTTCTGAGACAATCCTCATAGACAGTTATGGGATTGCATACTGGCTCAAAAATATCCCATCAGTGCTTTAAGTTACAAAGTATGAAATATTTTATTCATGATCATGAAAAATTATGCACTAAGCCAAAGTCAGATGTTCCCGCAGATCCATTCTCAGAATCCTATGATTGCATATGATCTAGAGTTAGAAGTATGAACCCAAAAGTTTAGCAGCAGTAAAGTGCGAATTGTGTTATCTAAATTGAGCAGATTATGTATCCATGGGGATAATTGTATGAAGCTGGATTAGTAGGCTTGAAGCAATATATGCAGGAATTTAAGTTTATTAATTTGAAATAAAGCATGATGGTATGGGTGTGATTCAGAGGTGTGCCCAAGGTCATATGGGATTGTAGTATTTATAATTTTTTAAAGTGTGTGAGCTTAGATAGTACCCTTGAGTTGATAAGTTCAAATGGGGATAGTAATGTAGTAATTGACGTTCTTACCAGCTAAGTTATGGGCTATAGGATGCTGATATTGGGTAAGTTAGTGAAATGGTAATTCTCATGGTTAAAGAAAGATATCATTTTAGAGATGTGATATTAGTAGGCTATGGAGGAGGTTAGTATGGTTCACTAAAAGTTTGGGGCAATCCATTTAAGTGTTAGAATCTAAGTTTGAATCTTTGAAGACTGAGCTAATAGAAACAAGAGTTGAAGCTCTAGATGGTGTGAACTAATGGTAGGGTGATACTCCTAAAAATTCTAAGTTAATCAGTGTTTAATTTATTGTATGGTGACGATTAGGGATATAGAAAGTTAAGGGTTGTATCTCAGAAGGGAGTATGAGCAACGGGTTTTACACTTTCAGGTGTAGTCCTTCAAGGTATGTTTATTATTTGTGTATTGTTATATCTCAGACTCTAGAGTACAGTGCTTGCAGTTTAGTTTAGAGTTTATTAAAAAGGGTCCACAGACTTAGAATGACGGCTTAAAGCTAATGGGGAGATGATAGAACAAGTAACCAAGTTAGGCTCTCAAATTCTAGTAGTATTGCCAAAGATGAAAAACTAATGAAGCATAATGATTTTTGAATTGAACACAGGGGATTACGAATTCCCCCAAGTGATGATAATTGGTTAGGCGTGATTGATGTTACCTTGCAAGTGTAGTTAGTATGATGATACCAATAATGTATTCCTAAATGTATGTCATAGTTCAATGGACGGGAATGTGTGATAATTATTTTAATTGGTATTTAAAGAGGGTTGTGTAGCTAAGTCATGAAAGTGGAGGTTCCGAGGGGCCAACACCTAAAACCACAATTCCTGATGCAGGGGTCTAAATGACCTGGTGGTTTGAGTCCCCCTTATTATTATCATATGATTGGGAGGTTTGAGTCCCACACATTATACTAAATGATTTGGTGTTTTTGTTACCTTGATATGTCAAGAGGTTCAAGTCCTTCATAGTGCATATGTATACCCTCTGGTTCATGTGGCCACACGCACTGGGGCCCTACCAGCTGGGGGAGAACTAGGCCCATATAGTCTGTTGGTGCCTTTTTATGTTATGATAGTTGAGATACACAGTCCAGGCTAAAGTTTTCAAAGTTTATGTTAAGCCTTATTCCCTATCCAGACATGTGATATATATACATATGCATTTGATCATGTGCGTTGGTTTAGAATTATTTTGAACTGTTGATCACAATATTATGTTATCCTTATCCTTGAGTTATATGCTAGTGTTCACCCACTAACCATCTCCGGACACTGTATCCCTACGTGAGGCAGGCACTGGAAATACTTCTATTTTTCCTGCGCAGTGTTAGGTGGATTGGCTCGATTTATTGATTTGTTGTGGTTAAATGGTGAGCATCCATTATCTAAAAGGCTTAGACATTTCATCAGTTATTATCTTATATTATAATTGAGTGTTTTCATTATCATTAACATTATCATTATCATTGTTAGAGTCGGGGACATGTCCCGACAAAGACTGGTTTTTGCTTTTTTTGTTAGAAGACTTTGTTGGATTATTGTGAACTTTGGTAATGTTGGTAGGTTGTTTGGCCGGTTATCAATTGTCGGTTATATACATGATTTAAATATCACTAAGCTTATTCTTATGCTATCTTGTTATATGTTCGAAATTCATCCAACCTTAGGGATGTTTTGTTCACTTAGTTAGGTGCAGGGGGTGGTCTCCAATTTATATGGGACTTGAGATGCCCATTACGGATAGGCCCTGGTTTGGGTTGTGACACTATATCATCAAATACCATTAATTACAAATTAAAACACATAATAGAATCAAACAAGATAAACTAGAACACACATAGCTCAAGCTAAGAACACTAGCTTCCTCATTTAAACTCTAATTGAAAATTTTGATTCCAAACTTGTTTTTAACACACCATAAACATTATAAACGTGTAATTTAACAACTAGATTATTATTTATATGAATATTTTCTCATCATGCACACGAGATTCCTCGAAACTAAGCTAAACAAGAATAGATTATAACACTTAGATGCATAAATCCACCTAAGATTATCACCCCATACTTAAAGACTTATTCATCCTTGAACAACTATTCATATTAAGCCTCACTTACGAAAGAAACCAATATTACTACTACAAGAAATACACTCAAGGTAGAACTTCAATGACTGCACAACTTGCAAGTTCTACACTCAGCATGCCTTAATACACTTGAAACTCATGAGAATTACTTTGAAATACTTTATCCTCAAGAATTGAATCCACCAAGTTGGAAAACTCATGCATATTACCTGATCAAAGAGATCCTATGAATCACCTAAATATCACCAAACATGTTCCCTCACCACAAGAGAGATTTACCCATATTCACTCACAGAGATGCAAATTACCATAAGAATACAAGAATGGGTATTAGAATCAAATTACACTCACTCTCACAAAGAATTCATATGGTACATAAGAAGAACCATAGGCTTTTCCTTAGTATAGTACTCTACTAATACCAGAATGTTAATACTTAAAATCAAATAGGACTTAAATGGTTGTAAGGTAGGCTAAGGGACGAGTAGGAACTATTTTTTCCAGTAATAGTGACTATCTTCCCTGAGCGCTTTAATACATCACACATAACATAGAAATTTTTTCTTAAGAACCAAACTTTCACTACCTCTACCTTTACAAATCTCTTTTGTTTTTTTCCATCTCTTTAAGATAGTTCACATATAGTAAGGAGGGAGTATTCTTAATAAATACATGATTCAATCTTTCTCTTTTCATTATATTACTCTCAACCACTATATATAATCTTTTTCAACACCACTAGCTACTACTTTAGGACTTCTCTTTCACCTCTTTCCGAAATACCCTGGTTTTTGGACCTTAGAAAATTTTCTAAAATTTTGATTTCTGAACCCAATACAACTCATGGGTATGAGCCGTATGTTGGGGTACGAATGGTATGGTCCATTCGTATGCTGATTAGTATTGGTTGGTAGGATGAATTTTGGTCACTAGAATGGGTATGACTTGGTGGTATGAGTCGTGTGGTTGGATACGGATCATTTGGTTTCTTCACTTAACCTTAGACTTGGCAACTTAAGTTGGATCTGAGTAAGAGTGGATCACCAAGAGCCGTAAGCTAGGGTACAAGTTGTACCCAGGACTCGTATGGTAGGCAGTGTTCAAACCATTTATGTTTCTATCTTGTCAGGGATACGGGTGAAGGGTACAAATCATCTGTTGTCAATACGACTCAAGTAGAATGAGTCATATACTATACTATGTTGGGTCCAAGGGTTGAGGCTTAGGATATGAGTGGAGGGTACCACTCGTATCGAAGGGCATGACTCGTAAGGGTCAATCGTACCCCTGCGATGGGATTTTGTGCAACTTAAGTTGGGGTACTCTGGATATTTCTTCACTTACTCTAATAAGGTCCCACAACTTCTAACTCTCTTGGGAGGCTATTTACCCTATTATTCTATTTATTAAGACTTAGAAACTCTTCCAAAACACTCTATAATTCTCTCAAAAGCTTTTGGACAAGAAAGCTAGGATTTCAACTAGAGGACTAATTTGGGTATCTTATTGCTGGTTTATCTCCGTCTACTTTCTTAATTAAGGCATATTCTCTTCCCTCATTGTTAGTTCCAATCAAAAGCAGGGTTTTATACATTATTTTTGTAATTTGAATGTTGTATGTTTTTGTATTTTTAAATATGATTTGGGGGTTTTGGTTATAAATGCTTGGTTATGGTTTTTCCATGTTTTAATTATATTTTTATATGCATTAATGGTGGTTTTGGATAATTGGTTGCATGGGAATGGTTCTTTGGTAATGGTCTTTGATTTTGGAAATACAATGCCCCCAATGCGTATGATAAAATGCCTTTAACAATGTTTTCATTATAATATTGGGTTTTCAATGGAACTTATGCATGGTTTAAACTTGGTAATGGAACCCTAAATGGTATGAATAGTTTAAATGGTTTTAAATGGATTGAAAAGGCCTTGGTGTCCATTGTATTGGTTAATTGGAAATCATGAAGGTTACATGGAATCCCTTAAACCAATAAATGGTTGGCTATGGACAAAACTTGCAAGTATAATTGGTATGACGATACCATTATTAATGTCCTTGGTTAATAAATATTTAATGGATTAGTTAGTTGCTTGGTAATAGTTTTAATTGGGCAATAATCGTGGGGTGTGTAGCAAAACCATGGAAAGTGGAGGTCCCGGGGGCACCAAAATTGGAAATTCATATTTGCCGATGTGAGGTTGGTCTTATTAATCATGTGCATGGTGTCACACTTTATATTTGGGGGATGTACTAGTCATCCCAGGTTTTTATGCCCTAGTCTGTGGCTTCATGCACTGGGGCCCTTCAGTAGGGGGAGCTAAACCCATATAACCCGAAAGTGGTTTAGGATGGTAGAGCTATACAGCCCAGGTAAAGGTTTTAATGGCATGCTAAACCCGGTCCCCTTTCCCAGCATGGTTATATTTATATATATGTATGGTTGTGCGTAAATGAATGGTTTTAATGGGTTTTATAAATGGCATTATTTATCATTATCCTGAGTTTATTCTAGGGATCACTCTTTAACTCGTCTTTGGTCGGCTGTAAACCCATGCTATGTAGGAATCGTCCATTCCACTCCTCCTACATAGTGATTGACTTGAGGATAGCTATTGGATTGAAGTGGTGAGCTTCCATCTTTCTGGAAGGCTTCATTTCATATTATGGCCATTTGTGGACGTTTTGGTTTATTTTTGTATATTGGTTTTGGCTATGGTTGGGGCATTGATAACGCTCAACTTACTCCTATGTTTAAAGGGTAAGGCGGTCACTATAAATATCCCAACTCACAATGGGGTCAAATCAACAAGGAGTGAAATGCAAATTTTAAGTCCTATGGGTAATTACTAAAAAGATACCCAGAATGCGAGCAAACACAACATATAATAAAAGTGGGGGATTTGGTTGTATTAACTTTTGAGTTATAACAATCTATAATGATACTTTTGGTTTAAAAAATTAAGTTTGTGGAGAATCTTAGGATTATGTCTTCCTAAAGGTATAAAATGTGTAGGTTAGAGATGGTTCATCATGATATCTAGTTATTGAGTGAGATATACGATAGGTTGAAAGTCGTTGCAGCTAGTTTTTCAACTAAACCTCAAAGATTTCATCCATTTTCTCATTCGAGCACCTTACAAGTGTGCCATTCATAGTCATCCAATGCCTCAATCGGGCATCCCTATTTCAAATAAAATGCCCATGACATGACTTACACTCCATTTACACTTATTTCTAAGATTGCAAAAGATAGTAAACAACATATTTAAGTGTCCACCATTGCCTTGTCCCCCTTATATCCCTTTTTCAAGGATGTTATGGGTTCCCATGGGTTCACCTTCATCCCTCTTTTAAGGATGATGATCGTTTTCTAGAGTTTGGAATTTTCACCCATCAAACCCATTTGGAGATTTGGGGGTTTCACCCACAAAATTCAAACTATTAAACTCAAGCAATGGTGAAATCCATACTCAACAACTAGAAATCATGTAAACACATCAACACCCACACACAAATACATTTTAGTTCAACATAATCTAAAGACTAAATTACTTAGCTACTCATGAACAAAGTAGAGGAATATATACCATAAGAATTATCCAAAGCATCCATCCTTCACAAAACATTAAGATTTCAAGTCTCCAAAATTAGTTATAATCTTGCCTAATTAAGTTTTTTGTTTCAAATTAAAAAATATCTATGAGGCAAGCAATACCCAAAGAAGAAAGGGTTTTTGCCTATATAAGGTTTGGGATTCGGCCAAGTGAAATTACAACACTGCCCTGGGTAACATTCTTGCTTAGCCGCGATCGCATGAAGTTGTCTGTGACCACGGCCAATGCGACCACAGTATGGTTTCGCAATCGCATTTTATTGACTATCTTGACTGACCGTGACCGCAACTACTGGCCCGAGATCGTGGTAACTGGGGTTGATGATTGCTCCAGGTCTTCAGCTGCACTTCTTTGCTTCTACTTGATCTCTTTTATCTTCTATCCATATCTTTCTATCTCACCAACTCTATGCCTGCAAAATGTGGATATTAGTGCATTAAATCACGATTATGTCTCATTTATTTATACAAAACTTGGTAGTGTGCATAAAAGTTGAGTGCAAATGAGTGGTAAAATCACCACTCATCAGGCATGTCCTAACCGGATAGTCTTAATCTTTTAGTTAGAGGATTTGTGGTACTACTATAGGTTGGAATGGGCGAGATCAGTATTAGTGTCGGTGTTAATATTGGCATTGGATTTGGGGCCGACATCATTGGACATAATTTCTTACTGTTCCATCGTATTTCATTTTGGGATTAATCATATTATGTTTTGGAACTTATTTGGTTATGGTTTGGTTTATAGACCTTGTTTCGGTATTGGTTTTGTTCGATATAGTTGGCACGGTTGGTGCGACGAGATAACTTTGTAGGGATGGTCTAGGAATATACCTATCCCAAAGTCAGTCCTTGTCCAGTTATGTTATCTTGTTAGATGTTCGGTAGTCAACCGACTCAAGGTATGCTAATGGTGGTTGGGTTGGGTAACAGAGGGTGGTCCTCGGTCCTGGTTGGACTTGGGATGCCCATTGCGATGAGATCGTCGGTCGGGTCGTGTCACTTTCCTTCTTAAAGTTCACTCTCCTTAACCTTATTAATTACTCAACTAAAGCACTTAGGAGCTTTGGCTCAAATTACGGTCAATCAAAGAAGGGGAACATGCTACATTTGAGGCTACCAAAGAAATAGGCTAAGGCTCAATAGGATTAACTAAGATTATGCACAAGGGTAAATAATAGAGGGTATGAAGCATGGTTATTAAATAAATGTCTATATCATCTCCTAAACCTAACACCTTTTATTTCTCTTTGCACACACATCGGGCAAGTTCTAGATATCAATATGCAATAAAAAATCTACAAAAAGGCTACATCAAACATGGAACATACTCAAATTAAGTAGGATCATTATTGACTCTAAACCAAGTAATAGCACGAATTCAACATTAAGCCTACATCTCACAAAATTTATATAAATGAACCTAGAAGTCTCAAACGTAGTCATTCAACACAACCAACATGCTTTCACATTCGAAACCACTTGCATCATGTAATCACACATAGCACTAGCAAGAACATCTCACTTACTCTTAACACAAATTTTAAAATTTACTCCTAAAAATAAAAAAGGGATACTAGGTTCAATAAGCACCCCTCATAAAAGAATCAAAAAGAAAAAACAAGGGGTGGGTAAAGTGTGCACGTATTGACTGATACCAAAAGCTAAAACTCAAAACAAACAAAGAGAAAAAAAATTTATTAATTTTTACAAATTTAGTTAAAAACTAAAAACACAACTAAGAATGAAGAGCCTATAGCACCACTTCACCCTAAACCATGGGAATTTTCCCTACTACACACTTAGAAACATACTTTTTCCCCAAACTATAACTCAAAAGTAGAGATAGAAATACTCCTTGAGGCCTATAGGCCTAGCTAGCAGCATCTTTAGTCATTAATAAGGTCTGGTGGACCCCACACCCAATTTTTGCCATGCTTCTTAGCTTAGATTTTTGGTACTTGTACTTTCCTTCAATTTGTGACTCAACAAAAACAAAAACTATGTGAAATAAAAACTAAAATACAAAAAATAAAATATCTCTCTTAACTTGGGTTGTCTCCCAAGCAGCGCCTGATTTAATGAGGCGGCACGACCCACATCACCACTCTTCATCCGTTCTTCTTCATTCTTTTCCTCCTACTTGGAGGCCATCTTCTCACTCTTTTCTGACCTCTTGAGTGGGTACTCTCAAGGTCTACATTTTTTTTCAACAATAGCTTTTTCAGGCATCTTCTTAAGTTGTTCAACTTTAGGCTTAAGAGGTGGTTTGGGAAACTCTATGAGCTAGTTTAAAGAGGTCTTTGGTGGTTTCATTCCACCACCCCACACTCATCCACTTCCATAGTTGTGATCATGCACAAATCCTTATAGTGTAAACAAGGATTGAGTGGTTTGTATACTTGGAAGATCAGCTTTTCATCGTCCAGACTCATTTTGAGAGTTCCCTCTCTAACATAAACCAATGCTCCTCCCATTTCCAGGAATAGATGTCCCAGTATAATTGGTACCTTGTCATCTGCATCAAAATCAAGAACAATAAAATCACCAAGATTAATGAACTTACTAACCTTAATAAGTACATCTTCAATGATTCATTTTTTATGCACTCTTGTCCTATCCACCAGTTGAAGAACCACAGAACATGGCCTCAGCTTCCCCAAACCAAGAGTATTGAACACCAATAGGGGGCATTGATACGCCCAAATTATAACTTTCTTATGAAAGTGTAAGCGGTTATTGTCAAATATATAACCCAACTAGGTTGGGGTCGAATCCCACAGGAAATATGGTGCTAATTATGTTGTATACAGATTAGTTGACTTTTAATCATTCGTTTCCATAAAACAAAAGGGGGGAATTTGATTCAGTTCACAAATTAATGGTTTCAGTTTAACAAGATGAGATATGTGTAGTAGTATTCGAATTCAGAGAAATAGCAAGCTAGGGTTATGTCTACCTTGTAGTTTTCAATACTTTCTAACTATAGGCTTTACGAATTCATACATGTATCATACTTACAGAGAAACATATTGGATTTAATAACATAATCCTAGTGTTTCTCAACCATCAAGGACTAATTCACTTTAGTTCTCTCGAATCAAAAGTGTTTACAAAAACAATACGAAATCTCCAAGTAGTTAATCCTGTTAAGACATTAACATATGAAATAAGGGTTGAAAATACTATTTTCTTGTCACTACTCTCTTTTCCGAACCTCAGCCTTTCTATCGAACAAGTTGAGTTTTAAGGGGCATCCTCTATGTTTGCAACCACGAGAATTCAAGATAAACGAAGAGAGTATGATATAAGCAGATCAATACATGTTGAGTTCAAAAACCCAAAGTAATAGATTGTATGTTACAAGGCTTCCATAACCCTAACTAATAAACTTAGTTACTCATGAATAAAACGGGAATTACAATAGAAATATTCATCATACCAAAAACTAGAAGATGATCTTGGTGTGCGAATAGTGAAAACAAGAGAGAGAAAAAATATTTTTCTCTTTCTCCCAAGCTAAGCCGCCTTTCTCCTCTTCAAAAACTAATACAGAATAATGAATAGTGATAAATTTTCAGCATCAAGTCTTTTTAATAATCTTTTCTCTCATAATTGTCTTTCAAGTCCCTAAACTAATTATAAATGACAAATTAGTCTTGGACATAGTTTCTAGGCGTCATATTTGATCCAGACTGCTACTCTCTCTTATGTCATATGTCATCCGCATTTCATAGTCCCATTATGTCTCCATCTACCTCCTTAATACCTGAAATCATGTTAATCACATCGGTTAGCTCAATCACATAGAAGTAAAGTAAAAACATAAGAAACTAGGCACTTTGTTCTCCAAACTTAGCTAAAATATGGGTAAGTTATGGTGTTTAGACGTATAAATACACCTAAGATCAGGAATCAAGTTTATACTTGCCCTAAATCACTCAAGGCATAGACCATATCATTATCACCAAATTGTATAGGAGGGTGAAACTCCTTGGGTCCTTCAACTCCTTTGGCATCTTCCTCATCACCACTGAAATACACTCCTCAGTAACTGCAACAGATATGCTAATCCACGCAATGTTGTACAAGAGCAATAAAAAAGTCTTCGGACCCTACATCATGAAATAATATATCATCTTAGGACGGTCAATAGGATAAGCATTGAATGTAACTCAGGGAATGTGATAAAATAATATCATATCAAAAATCAGTCAAAACCACATGCACATATTCGTATATACATATATAAGATGTCAGTATAGGGTAAGGGTCATGAACATGAGAGTTTTAAAATCATTAACCTGGATTGTGTAGCTCAGTCTGTCCTAAAGTGTAACACCACACATTTTTGGGCTAGACATTGCACCGTCGTTCCTACGTGTGTAAACTCTAATCCCATGATTTGTATTTGAATACATTTGTCATGATCATTATCTTAGTATGAAGAGTGCTTATTAGGTGAAAAATGTTCACATGAATCATTTAGAGCAAAGTTGAGCTAAGAGCCTTTGATTCGATCAAATTTTGGTATTTGATTCTACAAGGGTCAACTTTGAACGTGTATAACTTTTTACATATGTGGAATTTTGCATCTCAAGACCCACCAAATTATATATAATTGAATTAGTTTTCCAACAATACCAATTTCTCTTTAATCTGATACTCGACAAAGAGTTATGACCATTTTTGTGAGAAACAGTAAGGGTCCGCGATAGCTACGTGACGCATACCTTAGGCCCCCGCGTTAGACTCCACGACGCAGAGGATATTTTTCCTGTAGTCATAAGTAACAGTCCAAGGGGCGTTTTAGTCATTTCCCCTTGCCCCCAAGCACCCAAGTGACGAATTAAAGCCCCAAAAATGCATTATTTTCCCATTATCATCAAAATAACTCACGTAGAAATCCTTCCCCCTTTCCAAGAAGGAAGAACTCAAGATTCTCCTCCCAAGAATTCAAGAGTTTAAGTTCTCAAGTTCAAGCCTTTTTCAAGAATATAATCGTTGAGGAATGTGAGGTATTCATCAATGGGTTCCTTCCACTCGTTGAGCCCCAAAACCCTCTTTTGGTTTAAAAGTATGAATTTTATCCTATTTTATGAAATTACCCATGCAACTTATAAATTTTAATCTATGTTTTTTTCTTAGTTATGTGAATTCAAGCCACGTTAACATGTGTTCCCAGGTGAATCAAGCTATTTGATGTTTTGAATTCCAATTTCCATGTCATACTCCATTGACTGTATGTTAAGTCATCAAGTTATGAACTACATCATGTGAAATTATTATCCTATTAATTTTAAAGCATCTTCATTGTCCAAATTCATGTAATTTATCAGGCTATTGAAATGTCTCATATTTTGAGTCTTTGAACTATGATTTCATACTACTATTTTAAGCATTATTATCGTATTTTTGTGATTATTCAGTGTTGGCGGGTTATAAACACCCAATACTATGTGTTTCTACATAATTTTATTTTCAAGTAACAAGTCAGTCAGACCATGATTTTATTATCACATTCAGATTACCATGTTCATTCTGAGCATTTATCAGTACAGTACCATATCATGTTAAACGAATAATAATACCAGTATCATTTAATTGGGAGTAGGACTTAGTACTGAGTGAACACAGGGATGGCGGCTCCCTCGTCAGTTAGGCATGAGTCTTTAATAGCAGTCCCTAAGTTCTAGACCTTCAACGCCACCGTAGATTAAGAGGGGTCCCCCGTCAGTTAGGCGTGACATCCTCGTCTTTCGAGACATCAACCTTGTGGATTCACATCGTCAGTCATGCATTGGTGTTTTATTCTTTTCGGATTTCTTTTGGTGAGAAAATGATTTGGTTTTGATTTCTTAAAACTATTTCAAAGGATTCAAGGAAATTCTGAAATAATTTTAAGAAATTCACAGAGTCACCACTTGATTTTTATAGGAAAAATCAAGAAAAAACTTAAAGGAGTTTCAAAGGTTTAAAAACATAAATGACCCTTTATAACTAGAGAAACTAGGTAAGAGTTCAATTAACGCCCTAAGAAGGTTTTTAAGACACTTAGGAGCGTCCGCTTAATGATTTACCAAAAAAAACTAACTTGACTAACTAAAAAGTGGATAATTTTGCAAAGACTTAATTTTATAGAAAATATTAAAATTATCTATTTAAACATTTAAAAATGACATTTATTTATTCAGACGAAAAATATTCTACTTGAATTAAACTAAATTGCAACTTTTTGGACTTACGAGGAAAAGGAATTTTGCGTTTGTAGGAGAAGAGATAATGAAATTATTTTCTTATTATTAATTATTATAGAAGAGTCGATTATGTTATAGAAAATTCTTTTGGAAGAAATGCTAAGAGAGTGTTACATTAAAAGTGCTTATTAATCATGAAAATATAAAATCTACAAAAAAAAATAGTTTCTTGAATTCGAAGAAAGTTACTTTAACCCAAATAGACTATTAGTTATATGAACATAATGAGTGCCATTTTTAAATAAAATACTTAATCTTTAAAAGACTTATTTTAAGGAGAAGATCGAAAGAACCAATTTAATTTGTTTTAGACAATATAAATTAGGCAAAAAAATAATGAATTAAGTAAAAAGAAAATTAAGACAAAATAAAAATGGCAACACTTTAGGGAATTTGTCTAGGTTAATTGATTAAAAAGCTAGTTAATACAAATAAGAAATACAAGCTACAAAAATAATACAAGAATTGAAACTGGTCCCTTAGTGGCCCATTAACAAAGCTGCTCATTTTTTTGGGCTTTGAATTACGTACTTTGGTTCCATTTTGTGAAGTGTATACCAGTTGTATATCAACAGCTTAAGTTTCCAACTTTTTTTGTATATCACTGCATATACAGTGTATATCAGCGTCGAAGACTGCTTATTTCCCCTCCACTTTCATCATAAATTGTGTGATAATGTGCATATACTGTTTTCTGTGTATACGTGTTGTATATCAGCGTATACCAGCTTGTATACTGGTGCTATCCTGTGTATATCAGTTTAATTTTGGACTTTAATGAGGCTAGACTTAACGGCTTTCGAATGCAAGGATATGGAGAGTCCCATTGGACTCATCCGAAAGAGTTCATGTAAAGAGAAAAAGAGAGAAGGAGTTGGTAAAGGGAAGGAATAATCCTACCTATTAAAACTCTTTTTTTCCAATAAACATGTTGCTTAACTAGCCAACGAAACAGGAAAAAAGGTGAAGCACCATTAGGGATTCGACAAAATCATGTAATTGTAAAATGAGGCTAACTACTATATAGTGAAAACATTAAAGCACAATGAAACAATCAACAAGTGAAAATTTTTAAATACCCTAGAAAACGACTAATGAATGATATACTAATTGGAAAAATGAGGAGCATGTCATTTACACATTAAAATACTCATAATTTTCTACAAAGTAGAACTTCATTTTAATAAATCTACAGGCGCATAAAAAAATTCTTAAGTCTCTTTACATGTTGAATAAAAGAGGTCCCATTTAGCTTGTTGCAACTATTTAGAGGAGAAAGAATTAGAAGATATCAAATATGATTTTCTCATCTCACATTATCTAGAAATTCATAAAATTCAAGATTATACTATCTCACTTGAAAACACAATCATAAAGCAATAAAAAGATAAATTTGGCAGCCAATCCAAGCAATAAAAAGATAAATTTGGCAGCCAATCCAAGCAATGATTTAAACAATTATCGTCCTGTTGAAATTAAATTAGGTGGTGCATACGAAATAAAAAAGGCGAAGTGAGAAGGGGGATAGAAATTATCTACTTTTAATAATATATTTAAACATGATATATCATTTATCGTGCATAGTCAACAACTTGAAAACCTTGATTTATAGAAAGATATTTGGGCATAAATAGCATTAGAGCATATAGTGAAACACATACCAACCAGAATCAAATAATCACGGTGCTAGATAGCTATACAAAAAAGTGGCGACAAAGTTATAAAATTTCAAAACCAAGATTAAGCTCAAGACTTGGCTTTCATAGTATGTACTAATATGACTTTTTTGACATTTTTGTGAAAATTAAGCTATTGTAAAGCTTACTTCTTCATTAAATATTGCATCTATCAAAATTGTGGCAACCATGCGTTGTGCATCAACAACCCAACAATTACAAATATATCCACATGAACCATGTCCAACTATGTTTGTGCTTCCTTCCTCAACACTAAAGGTGCATGATTAATATGTACAGATGTGAGGGTCAAGCAACAGATCACAACACCAGACACCAAATTCATCAACTGAAAACTCGCCATCAGAATACACATTTTTTTAGCAGAAACAATAATAAAGGCTAGACCACAGTCAACTATATGAAGTTAACAACACCACTAACAAAAGATGGAACAACTAGGATATCATACCAAAGCACTCTACATTCTATATACAAAAGCTGAAACATAACCTACGATGTATAAACAGTGGAAACAAGGCAAAAACGTGACATTCAAGATTTAATCAATATACACCACTTCATTCTTAATCACAGTGAATTTTCTATTGTTGAAACAGCAAGAAACACACAATGAAATCCTAGATTTCTACAGCGAATAGTCCCAGCAATTACGATTACGGCACAAGTCTAAGAAGAAGATGGAGAACAATTCACTAAAACAAAGAAGATGTGTTCACCTTTTTCCAGGCAGCAAACGAAGCAAACGAAACAAACGAGCTTATCACGTTGCAACTTCCACCACCGGATTTTCAATTCATTAATACAATTCCAACGATTTGGGACAGATTTTGAGAATGTTCAGAAATATTCTAGGTTACGCAGGGTTAGAGGTGCACACCTCCAAAACCCTCAAGTTTTTCCCCTAGAAAATCCTCTCCTTCACCTGTAACTTCTAATGTTTATTTATAGGGAAAAGAATTGGGGTTTCAAATTTAAAAAATATGGACTTCAAATCTGAATTTGAAACTATTTTTTTGAGAAATTCAAGTCCATGGTGAGACAAAGAAGAATTATATCCTTACCCAAAAATGGATGAACATGTTCTGAGAAAGAGGAAAGTTGATGAAATTCTTAGCCATTTTTGGCTATACGGAGGGGTAAAAGGGTAAAAAAATGGAAAGAGCTAGTTTGACTACAGGGTTGTCGTCGTTGAAGTGTTGTTGGAGTTGATACGGTGTTTGTTTATGGCCGTTGTTGGTGTAAATCATTGTCGACGTTGTTGTTGTCGATGTTGTTGTGGTCGATGTTGTTGATGTTTTTAATCAGATAAGGTAAGGGAGAGAATCCTTAGGCCAGGTCAAAGGCATATGGAGTTCGCTGGGGGTGCTGGAGTGGAATGTTGGGCTGGTTTTGGGATTGAAATGTGAGAAAGAGAGGTGGGTCGGGGTGGACTGGTATTGGGCTGCTGGTCTGTATTGTTAATCGTTGCTTTAGGCTGGTTGTGGGTTAAGGAAGGGGAAGGGTTATTGGGTTGTTGGGGTGATGTAAGAGGGGTGTGGGCCGGCTGATCTTGGGCAGTTGGCCCAATGCTCAAAGGGAAATGGGTTGGTTTTATTAATGGAATAAAAAGGGGTGGGCATTAGACTATTCAATAAATAGTCCTAGGTTGAAATTTGAGTTAATTTTGTTTAAATTATAATCATATTGAAAATCAATTGGCCAATTGCAATTGTGGGCAAGTTGATTTCTATTAAAGTAAAATTTAATAAATTAAATCAAAAATTTGAAATGAATTATCAACTAATTTAATCCCACGTTTCTTAATTTAGTAAAATCAAACACATATTTTCCAAATAAAATATTTCTGAGAATAAATTATATTTAAATCATTACTTTACCCATTTGAATTAATTTTCAACATAGTCCTTAATTAAAATTTAATTTTTTCATAGAAATAATTATTTAAGTAACAAAATTATGCAATCTCGTAAAAATACGAGAATATATACTCGCTCCTTAAAATAATAAAATTATGTACGTAAATATTTTGAAAAATTTTATCCAAATAAAATAAATATCTAATTTTATTTAAAATCAAAGAAACTCAGGATTAAACTTAGTCGTGGATGGTAAAGTTTAGGTATCAACAATTGTCTCTTCCCTTTGGGTAGGATAGATGCAAGTAACCTTAGGCAAAGATAGTTTGATGTTTCTAATTTTTTCTGACCACAAATTCACTTCTCAAAATGGGTTGATTTTCGCACGAGTTTCATGGAGTTAGGGCTAGGCCCCGGTATCGAGTTTTCTACATATCTCAGGTTACATTAGAATTTAGGCCCTTTGTAGTTCATAAGCTTGATTTTAAAGCATAATTTTTCAAAGAATTCACAAGCTATTTCAAATTTCAAATTTTGGTGAACTAGAAAAGCTAGGGAATAAGAGGATTGAGAGAAGGTTGGAATGCAGTCAAGTTCTCTACATAGAACCAAGCCTACATATCCTAATGATTCAGGAAATCAAACTATTTGTAGTTCAACTAGATTGGTAGAAAAGATGGTCTTTTATTTTAGACGATATTTGGCTCGGAATAAGTGACAAGTCGATTGAGTTAATAAAAAGAAGCTTGTAACCTCTTAACCATGAATGTGAGATTCTTCACATCTATAAATAAGAATTACCTAGACATAATTATCAAAACTCTGAATGCATTATCACCCAAATTTGAAGGACAAAAAAGGTTACTTCCAGTATCCTGGAAGTAAAACTGAAATCAGAATATCCTAAAATATCCCACATGTCTTCTAATAGGGGTGTGGTTTGATAGTGGTGGAAGTCGTTCTTTATTTCTCATCTAAAGAGTTCGAAATTCCTCTTCAGTCTATGTCTCAGTTCGCTGCTAAGAAAAAAATCCACGTTGTGTTGCGTTCTTTTTGGAGTCGTCCATACCTATGGTTTTGATTTGAGAATTTCATCCTTTGGATGCTTTTGACAACAACTCAAATAAATAATTAGTTGTAAATGTAACATACGCAAATGTAAATTGGTGCAAACCTGTTTGAACATGTTATGCTGAGATAGTTGATAAACCAATTTACATAATCCTTTGAACGGAGCCACGGTCCAACGTGTCTCATTGAAAGGTGAACAACCTACTTTGAATGTAATATGTCACTTCAAATAGGGTGATGATCTAAGGTATCTCATTGAAAGGCAGATGACTAATCTTGGATGTAACATGTCACTTTGAATGGGATGATGGCCCAATGTATCTTATTGAAAAGCGGACAACCTATCTTGGATGTAACGTGTCACTTTAAATAGAATGACGGCCCAATGCGTCTCATTGAAAGGCGTACAACCTATCTTGGATGTAACATGTCACTTTGAATGGGATGATGGCCCAATGTTTCTCATTGAAAGGCGAACAATCTATCTTGAATGTAACGTGTCACTTTGAAAGAGATGATGGCCTAATATGTCTCATTAAAAGAAAGACAACCTATTTTGAATGTAACGTGTCACTTTAAATGGGATGACGACCCAATATGTCTCATTAAAATGCGGATGACCTATCTTGAATATAACATGTCACTTTAAACGGAGGTGACGAACCAATATGTCTCATCGAAAGGCAAAAGACCAATATTGAATATAACATGTCACTCTGAATGGGGGTGATGGCCCAATATGTCTCATTGAAAGGCGGACGACCGATATTGAATATAACGTGCCACTTTGAATGAGGTGACAGCCCAACGTGTCTCATTAAAAGGAGGACGACCTATCTTTAATATAACATATCACTTTGAACGCGGTAATGGCCCAAATATAATAAGATATGTCCTTTAGAAAGGGTGGTTGAACTAAATAAGATGTGTCCTTTTGAAAGGGCGGACGACCCAAATATAATGAACTTCATTCTTTGAATCAGGAGTCCTTCAAAGGACTTGTGCATATCCTGAGATTCTGGATTGGATCCTGAAACTTTAAGAAGATACTTTTGCATTCTTTCTTAGAGGTGATCTTGCATGACGTCACCTGTATAACTTAAACAATACACAATAATAATGCAACAACTTGTTATAACCAAGCCGGGTAAAGTTTAAAAATAAAGATGAAGTTGTTTGACTCATGATGATTTAGAGATAGTAGTTAGGATAATATCTCCAGTTAGGATAATATCTCCACATCTTCGTCGTTATGCCGGATCATTTCCTTATAAAATCAGAGAAAGTGATAAAGATCATAACAAAGTAATAGAAGCATAAATCAAGAGAAAAATAAAAGAGGAAAGTTTTCTTGATTATTATGGCAAGACCACAGTGAATCTGATAATGCCCTTTGTCATGCTTAACAGTGTCAACTTTGTGACTTCACTATTCCTGTATCCAAAGAAAAATTCTTACTTTTGAGAGATTGACTGTGTTTGTATGGTCTTGCTCTCCTGATGTATCTTGTTGAACATTGAATTTCAAACTTTTCTGATCTTGAAGTACAACTTTTGTGAAATTTTTGAGGATCTTCCTAAAAAATTCTGCCCCGGTCTATAACATATAACCTCCGAACTTTGTTATATCTTGTGACATTTATGAGCATGCAAAGTACTTAAGTTGTTTTGGCATGGAGTACTTTAAGCATAGAGAAGTTCAAATATTGTGCTCCGATTTTAACAACGTCTAATTTTCAAATTTATAGCCAACATCAAGTTTAGTGAAAATTTTGAGACCTCAAAAATTTCTGCCCCAGTTACATGCTTTGATGTCATCTTCATTTAACTTGGGAAAGGATTCTTTTGATGAACTTTTAAGGTCTTCTCTAAAAAATTTGCCATAGTTCTATGAAAATGTTACAGAAAATATGACCAAACTAGTATGGCACCTACGCATTTCATTGAGGTTGGAAAGGTAGTTCCAATATAAAATCGAAAGATAAATCTTCTAAGGAATTGACCGAAGCCGACATAGGCCGCCTACGTACCCCTTTTTGGGGTCAAACGTAGTTTGTGGATACAATGAAAGGATAAATTTTCTAAGGGGTTGACCGAAGCCGACATAAGCCACCTACGTATTTCATTCTTGGGAATTAAGGTTAAATATAGTTCATATAATCAAAAAAGATATTTGATATTGTTGATAACGTGGCCAAAGATAATACCGGCCGCCTACGTATTCCACAAGGAAAATCAGGTCGAACGTAGTTCATTACAACTAAAAGGGTGCAATTACAAGAAAATTAATTCATAAGGTGCGATTACAAGGAAATCAAATCATACAGTGCAATTACAAGGAAATAAAGCAACAGAATGAAATTGCAAGAAAATAAAACGAGAAAGTATGATTTCTATAAAAGAAACAATAACTTCCAAATGCATGATAGAAAGACGCCAAAAAGCGCCTTTTGAGGGAAATTCATGCTTCTTCTGATTGATGGTGCCAATGACTACTTCTTGTAATTGGGCAATGGATTGTTGTTAACATTAGTTGGATCTTCTTCAAGCGTTATCACCTTATTGTCAATCATATCCTGAATTTTATGCTTGAGAGTGATATATTTTTTGTATAATTTCCAAAAACTCCAGAGTGGTAAGCACATTATTTTTATGGATCATACCAATTAACAGAAGTGTTAGCAGGCTTCGCTTCCACTTGATGAAGTAGTTTTGCTTTTTTCAACCTTTTAAAAAGTTGGGTAAGAGATTTTGACAACAGCGTGAAAATTCTGGGAGGTTTCCTTTCATGATTGGCACGAGGAGCATTATTTTGATAGTTTTGTGGTAGAAGTTGATCATGATATGTCGCTTGTGCATTGAAGACTGTATAGTGAGCATATCGAGCATTTGGTTGATATCGAGGAGGTTGTTTGTAGTTTAAAGAACTTTCTTGAGTCATCACTCCCATTATTTCCTTTTCTTTTTTATTCCCATTTTCGAAAGATCCAGTCTGGAAGCCTTAATAAGTGGATTGCAGTTCTGTCAAATTTATTATCCTTCCTGTATTGAGGCCATCCTCAATTATTTCTCCGGTTTTGACAATTTCAATAAATATTTTTCCAGCCATTATTACCATAAGATCAAAATATTCTGGATTTAGTGCATGGATAAAGTAATTGATCATTTCAGCTTTTTTCATAGGGGGTTGTACCCTGTTTGTTTCTCCTCTCCGGCGTATGGAATATTCGCAAAAACTTTTATTTGATTTCTGCCTTAGCTTTGTGATAGAGATCCTATCAGGAATGATATCGACATTAAACTTATAATAATCCACAAAAGCATTTGCCAAGTCATTCCAAGTGTGCCACTTAGTCACATCTTGCTTAGCGTACCATTCTAGAGCATTTTTACTCAAACTTTGACTAAATAGCTTGAATCGTATTCCTTCATTCTTGACCACACCAATCAACTTTTCACAAGAAGTTTTCAAATGAAAGAAAGGATTTTCGGACCCATCAAACTTTTCAAATTTTGAGATCTTATAGCCAGTAGGCAACTCGATCTCGGGAAATTCACACAACTCTTTATATTTTACACTTTGGTTATTCCCATGCCCCCGAAGACTCCTTATTACATCTTCCAAGGACTTGATCTTTCTATTCACTGTCTCATCAGCGTACATTCTTAGATCATTTTCTATCTCAATATAATGATTAGCATCTAAGTGGTATAACTTTTGAGTTACTATTACTGGTGGAGTTGTAGTATAAGTATACACTGACGGGGAATGGTATGACAAAGATATGTTCTGAACCTTTGGAGGAGCAAATATATACACAAAATAGGTATTTTGAGGAGCATGAGCATAATGACCTTCCTAATTAGCTCCTTCTGACGTTGGAAACATACGCCCCTTTTGTCGAGCATCAGGAGGCAGAGTCATGTTTGGAGGAGTCTGAGAAGGTGTTCTACTTTGCATCACCATGAGCCTTACCTCAACAATTTGTTTCTCCAAACCTGCAACAAGCTTTGAGGTTATTTTTCTTCCTATTGAGGCATTCGGGTCCATTGCCACAGAGAAAGTGGAATTGACTCAGATGAAAAATTTGTGCTAATCAAACTAGGATCCATAGTTAAACGAGTTCTTTTATTAGCCCAAGCAAGAACTGACAGATCTGTAGTTGTTTTCTTGACCTTAGACCGTATGAAATACTAATATTTTGCCAACAATTACTCTTTATCTTTGTGAAGCGGGCAACTTTAACTACCAACACAAATCAGTCTCTCTCTAAAGGGAAATAAAAACACTAAAAGGGTAAAAATTTAGTTTGTGATCATAATAATTAACAAAAATAATATACGAAACAAATGACATATATTTGGTTTCAAACAGACTAGTCTAGAATTGAAGAATAGGATGCTTTGAAAAAGTGACTAAATGATCAGAACTTTGACCATTTGATGAATTTTGAATTAGAATGAACAAATTGATTAGGAGAAATCGGTGTTTACGAATAAATATTCTAAAAGGTTTATTCAGAAATCTCTTTTGAAGACAACATAGTCTTTCCATTAATAGAACATCTGGATAGCTCTAATTATAATTGAGTTCGAGAGAAATAAATTTTAAGAGAAACGTGGTCAATGTGAATTGGACAATGACCTAATGCAATTTTGAATAAAACGTGGGGTAAATTGGAAGGAATTTTATCGACGGACTTCCAAGGGTATTTTGGAATGATTTAAATTTTGAGTCTTATATGCTATTAATGATCTAAGATTTTGAAATAGAATAATGGACTAGTCTTATTGAAATACGAAGATTTATTATTTAAACACACAGATCAAGCAAATATAGACAAATCAAAATAATAAAACACTTTAGCACATAAATAATTATTACGCGTCCTCGCATACATGGGACCTTTTAAGACAAAGGTAGGCCTAACATTTAAAGGATATACATGTCGTTTGTAATATATTTCGTTGCCCCCAAATGTATCCCAAGGGACGATCGTCTGTACCATCCGGCATTACATTCTTCAATTAAAATACATAAGGAATTATCGTCTGTTATTAACTCATTGTCAATAGACGTAAGGTGAATTTTTCTAATGGGCCCGATACCCTCTAAGGTATTGGGCCATCCTAGGCTCATACCTAAAAAGGATTTTGGTTTCGCTCTATCCTGGGTATCTAGAGTGGGCTTTGACCAGGTTCCCAAGTGGACAATTCGAGTTTGAAAATACGAACAACCATCAGACGCCTAACATGCTAATAAATTATCGTATTTCTAACACTTCATTTGGAATTAATAAATAGAGGTCGGGACATCCGCGAAATTCTAAAACAGTTTATATATTCAAAAGGTGAAGTATGCCATGAAATGCAATAATTTAAATTTTATGAAAATTTAAACACATAAACAACAAACATTTCAAGTATTACAAATCCAAATAATTAGTCGAACAAGTTAGTTCAAATAATTGGTTAGAACCTAGTTGAATCCCCAACAGAGTCGCCATTTCTGTTTTAGCCTTTTCAGATTTCTTTTGGAGGTTAAATAGTTTGATTTTGACTTCTTAAAACTATTTCAAAAGATTCAAGAAAATTCTGAAATAATTTCAAGAAATTCATAGAGTCGCCATTTGATTTTTATAGAAAAAATCAAGAAAAAACTTAAAAGAGTTTCAAAGGTTCAAAAACAGAAATAAACTTTTAAAAATAGAGAAACTGGGTAAGGGTTCAATTAACGCCCTAAGAAGGTTTTTAAGGCACTTAGGAGCGTCCATTTAAATGGTTTACCAAAAAGAACTAACTTGATTAAATAAAAGTGGATAGTTTTGCAAAGACTTGATTTATAGAAAATATTAAAATTATCTATTTAAATATTTAAAATGACATTTATTTATTCGTACGAGAAATATTCTACTTGAATTAAACTACATTGCAACTTTTCGGACTTAAGAAGAAAATGAATTTTGCATTTGTAGGAGAAGGAGATTATGAAATTTTTTTCTTATTATTAATTATTATAGAAAACTCGATTATGTTATAGAAAATTCTTTTGGAAGAAATGCCAAAAGAGTGTTAAATTAAAAGTGCTTATTAATCATGAAAAGTCAAAATCTACAAAAAAATAAAACTTGTTTCTTGAATTTGAAGAAAGTTACATTAACCCAAATAGACTATTAGTTATATGAACATAACGAGTGCCATTTTGGAATAAAATACTTAATCTTTAAAAGACTTATTTTAACGAGAAAATCGAAGGAATCAATTAATCCATTTTAGACAATATAAATTAGGTGAAAAAATTATGAATTACGTAAAAAGAAAACTAAGATAAAATAAAAATGGCAACCCTTTAGGGAATTTGTCTAGGTTAATTGATTAAAAAATTAGTTAATACAAATAAGCAATACAACCTACAAAAATAATACAAGAATTGAAATTGGGCCCTTAGTGGCCCATCAACAAAGATACTCATTTTTTCGGGGGCTTTGAATTATGGACTTTGGGTCCATTTTCTGAAGTGTATACCAGCTGATTATCAACAGCTTAAGTCTCACCGTTTTTTTGTATATCACTGCATATGCAGTGTAGATCAGTGATGAAGACTGCTTATTTTCCCTCCACTTTCATCATAAATCATGTGATAATGTGCAGCTACTGTTTTTCATATATACGCGATGTATATCACTGTACACCAACTTGTATGCTGGTGCTATCCTGTGTATATCAGTTTAATTTTGGACTTTAATGAGGCTCGACTTAACGGCGTTCAAATGCAGGGATATGGGGATTCCCATTGGACTCATCCAGAAGAGTTCATGTAAAGATAAGAAGAGATAAGGAGTTAGTAAAGAGAAGAAATAATCCTACCTATTAAAACTCTTTTTTAAAATAAACATGTTAACTAACTAGCCAACGAAACGGGAAAAAAGGTGAAGCACCATTAGGGATCAGACAAAATCATGTAATTGCAAAATGAGGCTAACTACTTCATAGTGAAAACATTAAAGCACAATGGACCCAAACAATCAAGAAGTGAATTTTTTTAAATAGCCAAGAAAACGACTAATGAATGATTTACTAATTGAGAAAATGAGGAGCAAGTCATTTACACATATTAAAATATTCATAATTTTCTACAAAGTAGCACTTCATTTTAATAAATCTACAGGCGCATAAAAAAATTCTTACGTCTCTTTACACGTTGAACAAAAGAGGTCCCATTAAGCTTGTTGCAACTATTTAGAGGAGAAAGAATTAGAAGATATCAAATATGATTTTCTCATCTCACATTATCTAGAAATTCATAAAATTCAAGATTATACTATCTCACTTGAAAACATAATCATAAAGGAATAAAAAAATGACTTTGGCGGCCAACCCAAGCAATGATTTAAACAATTATCATCTTGTTAAAACGAAATTAGGTGGTGCAGATGAAACATAGAAGACAAGAAGTGAGAAGAGGGATAGAAATTATCTACTTTTAATAATATGTTTAAACATGATATATCATTTATCGTGCAAAATCACATACCAACCAGAATGAAATACTCACGGTATTAGATAGCTATACAAACCAGATGATTGTCCACAATGACCCAAATAGAATCATACTAATTGTGAGACTGCAAAAGACATGTAATGAAATCCATATTGATTGTCTCCAACTTTCACATGGTCTACTTCTTAGGTTTTTTGTCCTGATTTTCTTATCAAGTTTAAGTTTTATTTTTCTTGAAAGTAAAATAAAAGTAATACTATAATTACTTTTACTTTTTCTAAAAGAAAAATATGAAACTTTACCATATTTGGTTAACCTCTTTCTTGGAGGAAAGGTTGGAAATCTATAAATTAAAGACCCCCTTCTCATACCAAAATATAATAGTATCTACAATATAGTCGTTTTAAGATTCTTGTTTAAAGGGAGATTTTCTCTCAATTAGTTTTTTATACTTTTTAATATTAGGTTTTATATGTTGGACAATTGGCCAAACCATATAATAATGCTATGCTTTTTGTATTGTTTTATTTATCATCTGATTTATCATCTCCATAGTTTCAAACTCTATGTTTTCGCATGACGCCCTTTCTATTCCGAACCCAATAACTGGTATCAGAGCTTATGGTTCAAATATTCGATGGTTCAAATTGAATACTTGTTAAGATTTAAGTTGCAACCAACTTGGTGATGATGAAGATTTTCTTGTAAAAAAAACTACATATGGAGATAATGGTTAATCATATTTTCAACAGTCCTGATGTTATATATTTGAAAATAAATCTCAGTTTTAATCCTACAAAGGGCTTCAATATTTTTAACCCGAAAAGGGCTCATATACTTTTAACCCAAAAGCTCTATTTTAACCATGCCAAGCAGCAGTGATGAAGACTATGTGAAGAACAAATATCAAAGATATGAAGAAGGCAGAATATTTCGCCAGAAAATCAAGCCAAAAAGGAGATATTTTCTAGGGTTGTTGCCCTGATTTCTTATAAAGTTTAAGTTTTACTTTTCTTGAAAGTAAAATAACAGTAATACCATAATTACTTTTACTTTTCCTAAAAGAAAATTATAAAACTTTACCATATTTGGTTTACCTCTTTCTTGGAGGAAAAATTGGACATCTATAAATAGAAGACCCTCTTCTCATACTAAAACACAATAGTATCCACAATGTAGTCGTTTTAAGGTTCTTGTTTAGCGGGAGATTTTCTCTCAATTAATTTTTTATACTTTTTAATATTAGATTTTATATGTAGGACAATTGGACAAACCATATAATAATTTTATGTTTTTTGTATTGTTTTATTTGTCATCTGATTTATCATCTCCATGGTTTGCAAACTATAAGTTTTCGCATGATGCCCTCTTGATTTCGAAGCCAACACAACTCTATCTCTTGAGACATGCCACCAGGCCTCAAGTGTTTAATCTTAACTTGCTGACAAACCATACATTTGGCAATAAAGTTTGCCACATCGCGCTTCATATTATTCCATAAGTAGATTTTCTTCAAGTCATGATACATCTTCGTTGAATCTAGATGAACTGTACACCTGGATTCATGAGCCTCAGTCAAAATCCTTTCCTGCAGTCCATCAATATCAGGAACATACAACCTACCTAGGTACCTCAGAATACCATCTCCCCCAATCTCAAATGCCATAACCTTTTGTTGACTCATATCATCCTTAATCTGTAACAGTATGGGATTCAAAGCCTGTGTCTTCTTTACCTCAACACTAAGAGATGATTTGACCACTTTCTAAATAATAAATCCTTCATCCTTAGAGTCCAAAAGATAAGCACCCAAGTTAGCCAATTTGTGAATATCCTTCACTAATCCGTTTTTCTCATCATCAACATGGGATAAGCTCCACATAACTAACCTGCTAAGAGCATCAACAATAATATTAGCCTTACCTAGATGGTAGTAAAGGCTAATATTGTAATCCTTATACAATTCAAGTCACCTCCACTACTTGAGGTTCAACTCCTTCTGCATGAACACATACTACAAGATCTTATGATCTAAATAGATGTCTTCATACACTCCATACAAATAATGGTGCCAAATTTTCAAAGCAAAATCTACAACCTCCAACTCTAGATCATGAGTCGGGTAGTTCTAATCATGAACCTAAAGTTTCCTGGAAGCATAAGTCACAACCTTACCACGTTGCATCAAGACACAATCCAGTCCCATACGAGCATCACAAAACACAACAAAACCATCAGTACCCTCGGGTAGGGTCAAAATGGTGTTAAAGTCAACTTATTCTTCAACTTTCCAAACCTAACCTCACAAGCATCGAACCATAAAAACTTAACCTTTTTTTGAGTTTACTTCGTCAATGGAGCAATAATAAAAAAGAAAATCTCCATAAATCTCCTGTAATACTTAGCCAAACCCAAGAAGCTTCTAATGTCGGTTGGAGTCGTGGGTCTGGGCCATTTCTTAACTAGCTTAATTTTTTGTGGATCCACCTTGATCCCTTCACTAGAACAACATTCCTAATAAATGTCACAGCATTGAACCAAAACACACACTTAGAAAATTTTGCATACAACTTTTGATCCTTAAGAGTCTGTAATACAATTCGGAGGTGATTGGCATGTTTCTCCTCACTCTTAGAGTATACCAAGATGTCATCAATGAAAACTATAACAAATAAATCCAAAAACTGCCTGAAAACCTCATTCATAAGATCTATGAATGCAGTTGGAGCATTAGTCAGCCCAAATGATATAACCAAAAACTCGTTGTGACTATACAGGGTTCAAAAAACACTCTTGGGAATATCAAACTCCCTATTGTTTAATTGATGATAGCCCAAACAGAGATCAATCTTGGAGAAACATCTAGAACCCTGAAGCTTATTGAAAAGATAATCAATCCTAGGAAGAGGATACTTGTTCTTTACTATCACCTTATTCAGTTGATGATAGTCTATACACATCTGAAAAGACACATCCTTATTTTGCACGAAAAACATCGAAGTTCCCCAAGGAGAAACACTAGGGAAAATGGACCCTTTATTAAGTAGATCTTTTAATGACTCTGTTAGCTCATTTAATTCAGCCACAACTATTCTATAAAGAGGAATAAAAATAGGATGAGTATCCAGTAAAAAATCAATCCCAAAATTTATTTTTCAATCTTGAGGAATCCTAGGAAGATCATTGGGAAAAACTTCAGCAAATTAGCTAACCACAAAGATAGAAAGGAAAGAGGGAATTTCAAAGTAAGAATCATTAAACTAAACTAGGTGATATAAACACCCTTTTGAAATTAATTTATGAGCTCTAAAATAAGAAATAAACCTCACTTTGGGTACCATGGGACTCCCCTCCCATTCTAATACCGGCTCATTAGGATAGTGAAAACTGACCTTTTAGGTCCTACAATCTAGAGAAACATAGCAAGAATGAAGCCAATCCATCCCCAAGATCATATCGAAATCCACCATATCCAACTCTATCAAATCCTCAAATGTATTTCTAGTAAATATAAGACACCATACAACCCTTATAGATTTTTCTAGAAATAATAGAATCACCCATCAGAGTAGACAGAGAAAAGGGGTAGAAAATATTTTCAAAGCCAAAACCAAATGCACAGCCATATGAGGGGTCATATAAAAGAGGGTAGAACCCGATTCAAATAAATAATAAGCATCTTAGAAAAAAAGCTGTAACGTAATAGTAACAACATTAGGAGACGCCCAGACTATTGACGGGTAGCAAGTGAATCAAGATAACCATTGTCAGTACCAGAAGTACTACCCTTTGGTGCAGGACCTGAAAATGTTGCAACCAAAACTATATTAACTCCAGTGGCAACCTTAGCTGAAAGACAATCTCGCTGCATTTGACCCAGCTGACCATAATTATAACACTGATTACTTCTTTTCTCATAATAACCATAATAAAGTTGCCCACAAAAATGTCAAGGAGGATAAGGTGGGGCTGACTGAGCTCCACTAGCCTAAGACTAGGTACCTTGTGCCTTAGGACCACTACTAGCCTGAAAATGACAATCGTCAGATGACTTAGTACAAAGATCACTAGCTGAAGAATAAAAATTTCCCCAGTTCTTATTCTTAGTTCATTGTCTACTGTCTATCCCACTATTCTGCTAACACCCACTCTGCTCTAAATACCTAAACTTCTTGTTCTTTCTCTCACCCATCTCTGTTTATCTCTTCTTTTCATCCTCTACCTACTGTATATAAACCACAAATCTGGAGATGTCTATATCATTATTCAACATTGCAGCCTTATACTCCAGTACCAAGTCATGAGACAACCCAGAAGCAAACTTCCTCATTTTAGATCTCTAGCTAAACACCAACTCTAGAGTATAAGGAGACAGTTGCTAAAATTTCAAGGCTTACTCTTTCACATTCACCTTACCCTTCTTTAGATTCACAAACTCCTCAGCCTTAGCTTCCCTCAATTCTTGAGAAAAAAAATGATCAAGGCACCCAGAAACTCATCCCGTAGTATCGGCTCTGCATCATCACCCCTCAACTTATTCCACTCTCCATACCACTTATAAGCTATATTTTCAGCTGATATACAACAAACTCTACTCCTTCATAATCAGTACCATGCATTACTCTAAAAATCTACTCTATTTCATCCATAAATACCTAAGAATCCACCTCAACCTTATCGCCTATGAAGGTTAGGGGATTCAATCTCATGAACTATCCAACCTGAGTGACCTCAGACGAAGGAGCAACAGAACCAACACGATCCGACTGATGAGACTGAGATGTCACCAACTTAGTAAGCAAATGAATAGATCGGTGAAACTCTACATTAGAGATATCCCTATGAGGCGGATGATCATAGGCATCACCACCCCAATAATCCTAAAAAAAAACTAATAGGGACAGGTGGAACTCTATGTGGGGTAATGCAATCTGGAATAGGGACCCTAATCCGAGTCTGCACTACATAGACAATGCGAGTCCCCTCCACATTGTCCTAAGGTAGGACAGAGTTCCCAACAGATTTCTACGAACATCAGATCTTTGGGGAGGCATGATCTAAAATTCGAGGAAGCCAGGAGTTAGAGAAATTTCATAACACTAAACTCTATAGCACAAAATAGAACAGAAGCAAGGGAAACATTCTTAAATGTCTTGTAGCCTCCTCCTTATAAGTATGGCATGCTACACACCTACAAAACGGACTCTACTTGACATGACTTTATGGACACACAACGACTCTAAAACGTGCTCTGATACTAACCTTGTCACGACTTGAACTAGGACTAAGTCATGACGAGTATCTTAATCCCAACACGAATAGGAGACCACTCCCTTAACCTAACCTCGGGAGTATAATAACAAAAATAATAAAAATGTGGAAGCCAATCAAACAATAATAAGAAAATAAATAACTCAAAGGAAGACTAAAAGTCAAACTACAACCAACCCATATCTATCCACAAAAGCCTCTAAATCAGAATAACATCTAAGTCGGGACATGCCCCCGACTATGACCAAAAAAATTCAAAAGTACCGAATCAATATAGAATGAATAATGAAATAATAAGGCCTTTCGAGGGATGGAGTCTCACCACTTCACAACAACTCAATAGGCATGGTAATCAACCTAACGCTACCCAGGAGCAACAGAAAAGTCTTCGGACCCAACATCATGAAACAATGTAGCAATCTAGGGCGGTCAGTGGGATAAGGACTAATATGTAACTCAGGAAGAGTGATAAAATAATGTCATGTCTAAAATCAGTTAAAACCACATGCACACATTCATATATACATATATATGATGTCGATATAGGGTAAGAGGGTCATAAACATGAGAGTTTTAAAACCATTAACTTGGACTATATAGCTCGATCCATCCTAAAGGCACTCATGGCCTATATGGGCTTAGCTCCTCCTATAGAAAGGAACCTAGTACGTGTTAGCCGGACAAACTAAGGAAAAATCGAGGGAAAACTAAAGCCACCAAGGGCAATAGTCGTATAAAATATATATCTATAATCTATAATATATTAAAAGTGTGAAGACCCTTAGAATAGTGATTTGAACTTTTTGCTCTTCATTAAAAATATCTGCAATAGAAAAAATTGTCTTTTCACTGATTTTATTTAATTATTATATTTATAATATTATTGATTTTTTAGTCCTAATTCCTAACTAATTACTTGAAAAAATTGCCTTATTTTTAGAAAATAAAATACATCCAACATAGGATGTTTTGTCTAACTAATTGACTTATTTGCAAATGTGCCTTAATTTTGGAAAGTTAAATACTTTCATAACTACATTAGTTTCGTCCTAATCCATTCTCTTATTTTTGGCAAAATTTAGTGGTAACCTAATACTATACAAATATATGTGTAATTTAAATCATATATGAGTACTTATTAAAATACTTTTTGGTTTATGATTATAATTTTATAAAAAGAGTTGCTATGAAAACGATAAGTCTAAACTCTCTACCTGAAATTTTACCAACAAGCTCAGTATTATTTTAATTTTGATTTAAGTAGTCTTCAAAAATGAAAAATCGATGAACTCTTCAGCAATAATTTTGGTGTCATTGAGATACTTTTTTCTCATTCATTTTTCATTAGTATTTGTTTATTGCTACATGAGTTTATGTTCATTGAAAGATGACCACGTAAATTTGTCACACTTTTTTAGGCCTAAAAATTCATAAATAATTTAGTGCTTAGGAGATTTAAGTTTTCTTCATATTTGATTTTGATATCTCGGCAATAGACAAAATGTTATTTACTATTTTTCTAATTTTAAAAACTTAAATCAGCTTATATTTTGACTGTTAAATATTTTCATAATTGAACAATGTACTAAACTCTTAAGATTGAGGAATATTACAAGGAATCATATGTGTATGATTTTTTGTTATATGTATAAAAGATCATGAAATCTATTTTACATTAAATATATAAAAGGAAAGCAAAAGTCTACCATAATTTTAGGGATTATCAACTTGCACAATTTTTTGGATTATCAATCATCAATCACCGGCTTACTAAGGACATCAACTTTAATTTAAAGGATTGTCAATGTATTCCATCTACTTTATTTGTATCTTAGATATTTATAAATATTATATAACTAATTAAATAAATTCTTCATCTTTACATGTTAAAATTATGTTGGATTTAATTAATGTGTTCATTTTTATTATTTAAATAAATATCATATTTAGTGTAACGTTTGGACGTATTATAGTGAGGTACACACGTGAGGCGTGTAAACCTAAGCTAGTATATATATATACATATATATATAGACATATATATATAAATACATATATATATACATATATATATATGTATTTATGTATGTATTCCATCTACTTTATTTGTATCTTAGATATTTATAAATATTATATAACTAATTAAATAAATTTTCCATCTTTACATGTTAAAAATATATTGGATTTAATTAATGTATTCATTTTTATTATTTAAATAAATACCATATTTAGTGTAACGTTTGAACTTATTAAAGTGAGGTACACGCGTGAGGCGCATAAACCTAAGCTAGTATGTATATATATATATATATCAAGCGAGTGTCAAGCACATGGTCATAGAGACAACCAACGTCGGCAAACGTGATTTCCAGTGTTCATCCCCCCGGAACTTACAGCTTCATGATGAGCTACAAAACCCCCTTTAAGCAGAATTAAAATCACTTTACACATAATTCCAACCATTAACCCAGGAGTCATTCGTTAAGGCATTTACCAATTGGTATCATCATACCAATACGCTTGCAAGCTAAATTAACAAGCCAACCCAAATCCCATAACCAAATTGGACATCCAAGTTCCATTAAAATCCAAACCACGGCCACCAAGGCTACCCAAATCCATTTTTATATTCATTAATCTATTATCACAATGCATTGGGTTCAAAAGCAAGCTAAGCCATGCAATTTTCCATAATAAGAATCAAATTTACAAAATGGGTTGAGGTTTATGGAATTCCAAGCCAAATTTCATCCAATTTGGGTAATCTCATATCCCCCATTTCAACTATTTAATTAATATATCAATTCAATCCTAAAAACATCAATTTAAAATATGAATAATCAATTCATAACACGGAACAAGTAATTCAATCAGTAACAACCAAAACTCATCAACCTAATTTCAAAACCCACAATTTAAATCACATTAAATCCATTCAATTAATGCCACAATGTAAAATTAAAGTGTAGGGTAGAGAAACATGCCTAAAACACACAAGAAATTGAAGTCAATTTGTTGTTTGGTGCTCGGATAATGAATGCACTGTAAAACCCTTAAATGTTCTTGGGCTTTGAGTTTTAAGAGAGAATGGATGATTTTGATCTTTGAAAACTGAATAAAAGAGGCTTATTTTATGTTTAAAGGTCGTACAAGGGGTAAAAAGATCAAAAGCCCCTTATCCTAAGTAAAATAAATAAAACTGGATGAAGTTAACACACTGGCGTGGCACGCCGTTATCACGGAGGTTATCCTCCATGCCACGCCGATATTGTAAAGTTTAACCTCCGTGACACGGCCTTATTGCAGACCCTCATTGACTCAAGGTCCTAAAATAACCCCAAACCCCTTCTGAAAATTCTAAAACTTTTTCCAAACACCCTTTTAACATTCCTAAACACAATTCAAGTCAAAAATCAATATTACACACGCAGGAAGGTCAAAAGTAAAATGATCAAAATCTTATGAGGTCTTCTACAAAGGAAGATTAATGTGAAGTTCTTTAACATATCAATAAACTTTTTATAACATGCATCCTCCTTAGTCTTTTTTAGCCTTTGAGGGAATGGTGGTGGAAATTTTTTAGCCTCTTTTCTTACATCTTGCTCCTCTTCAACCTGTTGTGGGACTAATTTTATCTTAACCTCCTTATTTTTCTTGGGAGACCTGTCTATGAGATCTCTACCACTTCTTAAGGTGATTTCCATAACTTGTTTTGGATTCTCTGAGTCACTAGGCAACCCACCTTGAGGCCCAGTACTCTGTTCCTGAGTCAATTGCCCTAACTATATCTCCAAAATTTTTTTGGAAAACTTACAGATTTTTATCTGAGCAACCATTTATTCTTGGTTGGATAGGATCCTCTTCAATATTACTGGCTTGCATGTTCTGTTGCTGCTGAAACTGCTGAGACTGATTATTGCCTCATAAATAGTTAGGTTGACTCTGTCACTTGTGGTTTTAGGAATTACTATAAGTTTTTTTCTGTGCATTGCTTACAAAATTTACCATCTTTGGATCTGCGCCAGACAAATCTGCAGAGTTACTAATAATTCTACAAATATCACATCAAGATAGGTCCTACTGAACTGCATTTACCTACATCTGAGATTGATTCACACCTAATTTATTAAACTGCATCATCATCTGATTCTAGAGAGCTGACAATTAGGCGGCTAAGGATGTGACACTATCAACTTTAATTAAACTCGCAGGCTTTTTCACTGCACTTCTAGAGATATCACCAGGCCATTCAGGAATACCTTGTGCAATTCGATTCAGCAAGGTATACAACTCATCATACGTTTCTCTAATACTTGACCATTTGCTGCTGAATCTAAAAAAAAATCTTTATATTATGGTCAAGAGCTTCAACAAAATTATTATCTAATACTTCGTTGGACTGTTGATGATGTGTATAGTCCTTGAGTAGATATTTAAACCTCTCCCAAGCATGATGCAAGTTCTCATCCTGCTTCTGCTTAAAACTAAAAATTTCACTACATAACCTTGCAGTCTTGTCGGACGAGAAGAAATGGATGAGGAACTTCCTTTCTAGATCATCCCATGTAGTGATGGAACTTGTCGTCTATGCGTTATACCACTTCTTTGCTTCCCCTAAAAGTGAAAAAGGGAATAGAGTGATCCTCACATAGTCTGTAGAGACTCTAGTGTGGAAGAAGGTATCACTGATCTCTAAGAAACTCTACAAATGGACCTATGGGTCCTCATATGGCAATCCTGTGAACTACCCACTGCTGTTCAAAAGTTGCACCATATTCTATTTAAGTTCAAACCTACCTCCACGTGTCGGTCTACGAATGATGAAGGTAACATTAATTTCCAGTGGGATTGCCACTTCGCGTACTGTCTTGTGGGATGGTGGGTCTTCAGCCATTGGTGCAAAATAGCTTTCTCTTGTTGAATTTGCAGTATCCGATAAAGAAGTATAATTTCTCTCCTTAGCTGATGTAAGCATTGCTCAAGTTCAGGATATAGGTCAACCAAATCTCTTTCCCTTTCTAGCTTCTTGCTTTTCAGACCTAAACATGGAAATTTAGAAGCTAAGATCAAGTTATTAACACTTGTAAAATAAAATATCAAAACTAAAAGTAAGACAGTTGTAAATTTACAAGTCCCTGGCAACGGCGCCAAAAACTTGTTGCGTCCAAGTGCACACGCAAGTGTATATGATCTCTCAAGTAGTTAAATAGACTTTAAACTCCAGGTGTTGATTCCACAAGGACTTGTGCTCAGCAACGATCTAATTCTAGTCTCACTATAAAGATTAAACAAGTGCAAAAGTAAACAATAATATTTGAGAATTGAAAAACGTAATCGTAAAACAATGCCATAATGTAAAGTGTTTAAACAATAATGGGGAGAAACCTAGGGTTAAGGCACTACGAACAATCCTACTTATCCATATAATCTCATTAGATTAGTTAACTATCTTTGTTTCTGGTTCATGAGGTTGATATCATGACCATGGTTTTTTGATCCTCTAATCTTCTATCTAACTTAGTCCCACAACTACATCATTAAGCGAAAATGCGAGTCTAAGTTAAACGCATTTATATTCCATCCCGTTTATGAACCAAATAGGGAGAGTTAGTTATATTTCTATCTTAAAAACAAATCTTAACTTCAATCCCTTGAAAATCTTAACTTCAGTTCCTTGAATGATTAAGATCCTACTCCATACATCCCACGTTCTAATCTATCGTTCCTTCTTCCAGGCTCACAATAAAAATATATGTTTATTCTAAGGGTCGCGAATTTGTAGAATAGTAACTACAAGAATATATAAAAAATCAATAATGATAAATAACATAAACCAACTCAAATATCAACACAAGTAATCATGTTCTGGCCTCAACCCTAGATGAGGGTGTTTAGCCGTTGATGGTCTTACAACAAATCACAATTAAGAAATTCATGTATAACAATCAAAATTAAACTAAAGAAAGATTAAGAACCCTAATTAAAGTCTCCTCAAGTGTATTTAAATCCCCATAAGTCATCCAAAGTATTTTTCATATGTTCAAAGTGTTCTATTTATACTAGGAGAAAGCTGCCCGTTTTTTAACTAAGGGGGTGCCATGCTAAGACTTTGGCGCGATAAGGGTGTGCCACGCCTTTATCGCGGAGGCTTACTGAAATGTGACAATTTGATTTGTGACTAAGGTCATGGCACTCCCTTAACATGGAGATCCAAGGGCGTGGCACGCCCTTGTGCTCAGATTTTTCAGATTTCGTCCAAGTAAGCTCCATTTATTTGGCGTTGCGTTCTTCACTTTGTGGTTGCTTTTTCTCTTCAAAATCAGCTTGTATATCATCCCATCATTGAGTTTAACATCTTACCAATCTTCCTATTTCATAAAATACCATAAATTAAGACTTAAAAGATACAATAGAATCAAACAAGATAAACTAGAACATATATCGCTCAAACTGAGAACAGTAGTTTCGTCGTTTAAACTCTAAATGAACATTTTGATTCCGAAATGGTTTCGAGCACACCTTAAACATTAAACATTAGATGCTCAATTGTATGAATGTTCTCTCATTATGCACATGAGAAGTCCTCAAAACTAAGTTAAACAAGCGTAGATTATGACACTTTGATGCATAAATCCACCTAAGATCAGTTGATGACTTTACATCAAGATATGACTGCGAAACATATTGCCCAGTTTAACCATTAAGGAGGAGGTAATTTTCATTTTTTTCATATATTTAGAACCATGATCTTTTTATTTTTATTTTAGACAACTTCTCTAACATTTTGTTTGGATGATTGTTATATATCGTTTCATAATATATCATATTATATCGTATTTGGATAAAACAGTTTCAGCTTTTGATAAATTTGATGTAAGTTTCAAGAGATTGATTGAGCTGGTATATTAATTACTGAGTACAAGTTGAATTTCATTTGATATTTTTATTTCTATTTATTCTTCTTTGAACATGTTCTAAAATTTTAAAGAAAAATAATCCTACAGTTGAATGCTTGTGGCTAGGATAAATATACATTTATTGTGCACATTTATTGTGCTTTAGATTCATATATATATATATGTTCTTCTTCATTCCTTTGCTAATTTTGTTAAAGACATTTACATGTAATTATTATTTTTTCAAGCAGAACATGTTTCTATCATTAGAAACTATATATATTATTTTAGTTAGCTTCACATATTTCTTGTTTGATGGTAAATGAATCATCTCACTTTTATGAATTTTATTTAATGAATAAAATGTAAACTATAAATTTAATATTGTCATTTCACCATTTTCTATTTTATAATACAGCTTTTAAATTTATAGAAGTTTTATACTCCCTCCGTTTTGAAATAGTTTTGCCCTCTTTTTGAAAATATTTGTTTCAATTTAGTTTGTCCCATTTATGAAATCAAGAGAATATTATTATGTTTTTTCAATATTGTCCTTATCATTGAATGACTAAATAAAGTATATAAATGATAAATTTATATTTTCAAAGCACAATTAATACTACCAATTTGGTTTAAAAAATTTCTACTATTTTTTTGCTTAAGAAGATTAGTGTCAAGTCAACAAGGGTCAACTATTTTAAAATGAAAAAAATAGTAGTAATAAGCATAAACGTCCAATGTCCATTCTCATATACTAGTGTATTAAAGATATTAATATCTTTAGGCTTCCTCACCTAAAAATAAGATTTATGGACAGGTAGCTGTTGCAAAGTTAGTGTTGATGGCTGATCACAAGCTCAACGTAGATTTACTTGTTATTGCTTGCAGACGCCCTAATTTAGGGGTGTTCACGACTTGAGTAAAAAATGATTCAAATTGAAAAATTAAATCAAACCAAATTTTGTCTTATTTGGTTTTATACTTTAAAAAAAGATAATATTTAATTTGGTTTTAATTTTGTTTTTTAAAAAAACCCGAACCGATATATATATATATATATATATATATATATATATATATATATATAATATTAAAAGTGTGAAGACCCTTAGAAAAGTGATTTGAACTTTTTGTCCTTCATTAAAAAAAATTACAATAGACAAAATCATCTTTTTACTATTTTTCTTAATATTGAGCATATTAAAAATCAACAACAAAATTTCCTTTTATATAATTAAAATCCTAATATTGGGTTGGAGGAAAAGATAGTAGTACAGATTTGTTTTGATTTTGGTTTCGTATTGCATAGGATGACCTAATTAATATTAAACACATCATTACGAAAGACAATTGGTTCTAGCCGTAATATCTATATATAGAATCCTTATTTTTATTAGATGTGATATGACAAATATGTGTTGAACACCTAACTACACTTAACTAAAAAAAATAGAAAAAAAAAATAAAAAAAAAAATTAACGTATGAAATTTCTAATACGATGATTTCCCAAAAAATTGATAAGAAAATAGAAAGGATTAAAGAAGTTATAGAATATATGGTAAAAAGAAATCATGACATTTATCAATTCTAAATTGATTAGAATTTTACCTTATATTAAAAAGAGTTCTACAATTTTATTTAAGTGATATTTTGGATCAAAATTTCTTCTAATTTACTTTCCTTCTTATTTTAGTATTGATTCAAACTTTGTTTTTATTTCTTTTAGTTCATAACTTTAACGATTATATAATTAACAATTGTCAATGAATTCTTTCCTTTTGATAATTACTCGTGTTTCTCTTGCAGTTGAGAATTTCGAATCAAAAAATTGAACGAAATAAGTATGTTGTAGCCGAATGGATTTGTCAAAAAATCAAAGGTATATATCTTTTTTTTTTTTTTTTTAATTGTGACCTAGTTTCGATTATATTATTTAACTATATTTTGATATATTATTCATTAGTTTTATAGGTGAATCTTTAACTAAACTTATTTGTTGAACTCGGAATATAAACTTATATTAAAGTCTTGAATCTTGATATGCAGTGCTTTGTTTGAATGACGAATCTATAAATTAATGGTCTTGTATTTTGGATTTTTGTTCTCTTTCTAAAAGTTTTTTTGTTACGGTCGAATATGAATATTGTTCTCTAGAAAATATTTTGTTGTAGATCCATCACGAAAGAAATAAAAATATAACAATGTTACAAACAAATAAAAGAAAATGAAGAACAAAAGTGAAAAGGCTAATAGAGTTCAATGATATTTGGACTTAGGCCAATGTAGAAAATATTAGAATTTAATGGGATCTAAGCTTTGAAAAGTAATACCTAAATTTTTTGTTGGGAGACTTCATTAATTATCTTTCTACTATTTTTTAATTTAATAAAATTATAATTAAAGGGAATAAAGAGGTAGGGATAGAATTGCGATCATCAAAGGATGTGGTGCAGTGGATGAGGTTGCTCCTACCTTAATCAGAGATTTTGGATTCGAGCTCTGGGTATGAAAAAATCATTGGTAGGGAGGGCTTCTCCCATATGGTCCTACCCGGCACAAATTCGAATTAATTGGGTTTCAATGTGATACTGAACACCAAATGAAAAATAAAATAAAAAAAAGGTTAGGGTTGTGGGATTTGATACCGGTTAGGTTTAGTTTTTCTGTCTTGGTTTGAATTTGTTAATTTCGACTTTTTAAGATGTTGATCAATTAAATAATGAATATATAAAGTAAAAAATTTAAGGCATCGTAAAATATGTTTCTTTTGTTTGTGAAAAGATGACCGTCAACGGATAATAACACATTTGAGATACAATATTTATTTATATGATTTAAATAGATATAACATGTGTTTTAACGTCAACTGCTACTTTTTAATTAACTGTTCTTCTTATGTATATATTTTCATTTGATCAATGACACACGTGAAAAGCACGTACACAATACTAGTATATATATATATATATATATACACACACACACACACACATATATATATATACACATATATATATATATATAATATTTGATTTGGTTTCAGTTTTATTTAAAAAAAAACCAAACCGATATATATATATATATATATATATATATATATTATATATATATATATATGTTTTCATCAAAATATATTTATAATAATATCTTCTATCATCTGGTCTCTCTATTATGTCACCTCGTTATAATGACATTTCATTAGAGCTGCCTAATTTTCTTTCAAATCGATTTTTCAAGTTATATTTTATTTCTGTATAATGATATTCTATTTATAACAACAATGTCATTTATTATATGGATACATATACTCAAATATTTTATAATATTTAAAATATCAAAATATTTATGATAATCAACTTTAATGTCATGCACACAACAAAATTTTAAGCACACATATCTAATTCAAAGAAAAAATTGTATTTAACTAGTGCACAACAGTTATTTCATAACTTATAATTTCATGAGGAAAAGACTAAATTTTTTTACATTTTTTATATTCATGATCTTTCTAATATTACATACTTTTGTTAATAATAGCTAAATGAAATCTGATGTTAATAATAGCTAAATGAAATTTGAACGTCAAATCACAATATACATACTCTCTCCTTCCCAAATTTTCTAATTTGATTTCCCATTTTACTTATTTTTTTCATTAATCAAGGAGAGACAATTTTTGTTTTCATGTTTTACCATTTGCATTAATTACTTTTTCTTCAAATTAAAATGTAAACATCATTTAATAGGGGTACTATGGTAAATTAGTCATGTTATTAATTATTTTTCTTAATAAATATTTTATCTTAATTTGGAACGGGTAATTTGGGACAGAAAAATTATATAATGCCGCCTCTATATAGCAATCATGAAAATTTTCAGACAAACAATACCACTAAAGAGAGATTTGATTGTATTAGATGTATTGCATTTACTGTTTACATGGTAAGCCTATGATTTATTGTTTTTCCTTCTTTAATGAATTGCTTTTTTGCCTTTGAATGAATCACTTTTTTTTTTTATTTCGTACATAGTTAATAACCGAATAATCAAATCAAATTCCTCAAATCGTAAGCAATCAAATTGATAAATAGATATTATTATATTTGGTTTGATTTGATCTTAATAATGTAAAAATCAGCTATTTTAGTTTAATTTTAATTTTAATCAATACCCAACTCATGAAATCTGAACGTCAAATGACAATATACATATATAATAACGCAGCTCTATAACAGTCATGAAATTTTTGGACAAATATTATCATTATAGAATAATTTGATTGTATTAAATGTACGACATTTACGTTTATACGGTAACCCTATGATTTATTTTTTTCCTTCTTTAATGATTTTTTTTTTTTTTGTTGCCTTTGAATGAATCACTTTTTAAATTTCGTAATAATAAATAACCGAATAATCAAATCAAATTCTTCAAGTCGTTAACAATCAAATTGATAAATAAATATTATTATATTTGGTTTGATTTGATCTTAATAATGTAAAAATCAATTATTTTAGTTTGATTTTTATTTCAATCAATAACCAACTCAAATGGACTCGGGGAAACCCCTACCCAAATTGCTGCCGACTGCTTCTTGAAGACGTTGGGTTTCTAGGTTTTGAAATCTGTTCTTTTCTTTATTCTATTTGTGTAAATGAGTGCCTAGAAAAGTGAAAGAGAATGCAGTTTAAATTTAATATTACTAGTTTAATCGTACGTGTAATTTTTTGTTATTTAAAGTATAATGATTTTGTCTATTGTAAAGATTTTTAATAAAGTGCAAAGAGTTTAAATTACTTCTCAAAGATCCTTCACACTTTTAGTATAACTAGTTTAGTTGTACGCGCCTCGCGCGTGTACCTCACTTTAATAAGTTTAAATATTACTAAATAGAATAATTGTTTAAATAATAAAAATGAATAAAATAATTAAATTCAACATCTTTTGAATACGTAAAGATGGAGAATTTATTTAACTAAATCTAATCTTTACCAAAAAAAATTCTCAAAGCCGATCAACATTCATCTACCATCTATAAACTGCAACAAAATAATATGATGAGACATTAAAACAATACAATTAAATCTACCTTTACATAAAATATTCCTCAAAGTTGTCCGACACTCATCTACCACCTATAAATTATATAAGACGATAATAGAGATACCAAAATAATACAATTAAACCTAATCTTTACATACAAAAATTCTCAAAGTACAGACATCAAAACAATACAATTAAACCTAACAAACCGACATTTATATATCACTCGTAAACTACAATAAAACAATACAATAAAAGAGATATCAAAACAATACAATTAAACTTAAATTTTACAAACAAATTTTTTAAAGCTAATCAACATTCATCTACCACCTGTAAATTTAAATAAAATAATACGATAATAATTTACATGGATTAAACCTAATTAAATGTTGGTTTACTCAGGTAGCAATTATACTGTAAATTTATTTAATTTATAATTAAAAGGACATAAATAAAGAAAAATAAAGTATGACTAGTAAAAAAGAAAGATTGTCTACCAAATCATAGTCTCTTTGATTAGAACAAATTTTGAATGACATTCTTGAGATCATAATTCATTATCGACACAAAACACAAAAATCATTAATTTATTTTCCGTTGAGCTTTAGCTAATTTGAAAAATAAATTTAAGTTTAATTCTATTATGCGTAATAATTGGCGGTTGTTGTAAATTTAAGTCATTGAGTTTAATCATATAAAATTTTAGATTTAGATAAATGAATACAATATAATCAATGGTATATATATTATCCACCAGTCATAATGTCGGAGATTAGTAGCAACTTCAATAAATCATCAATTGTTGCCGAAAGAAAAAATCACCACAATCCATGAATTTTCTGCAACAAATAATTCTAGATAAATATAAACTACCTCAATTTTGAATGGACAAAAGCAAAATTTAACAATTCTATTATTCTAAAAAAAAAGGTTCACGTCAACTGCAATGACAACAAAGAAGTTGTTTATAACCATAAGAGTTCTTACTTTTATCATTGTAAAGTTTCCATATATGTATTTAATTTAAAGGAAAATTTTAATGTTTGTTTTTTGACTTGGACTACACAAACCACAATGTTTGAATCAAATTATGGACTTCCTACACGTAGTAATAGATTTTGGTAAATTATGGACTTCCTATATTTATAATTTATTAAAATAAATAAATATTCTATTTGTTTTTTTTTTGGGTTGTACTTTTTTAATTAGGAATGATAAGTTTTCTTTAGATGGTGGAAAAGAAATTCTATTTTTGTAAAGAATTTTTTTTTTGTAATATAGTAAATATTTAATATTACTAAAATAATAAGGATAGGTGAAAAGATTATTTTGTATAAAATAGAGACTTTTAATGAAGGGCAAAAAGTCCAAAACACTTTTCTAATGGTCTCCAGACTTTTAATATATTATAGATAATGTAAACATAACATATATTTTATTGTAAGCACACATATTTTACCACTAGAAGCTTTAAGTGGCTAATGGATCGTCACTTTTACATTTGTCATGCAATATGATACGAGTACGATCGTGATTGTGGACCAATACGTAAAGAACTCGTGCTCGGATGACTGGCCAACTAATGGAACAAGCTTTGGAGTGTTGGCTCATTAAGGACATTTTAGTCATTTTGTAATAAGTTGTAACCTATGCTATAAATAGAACATATTAGGTCATTTTCTCATCATTTTGTAATAAGTTGTAACCTAGGCTATAAATAGAACATATTAGGTCATTTTCTCATAACTTAGATGATATTTTGAGAGCTCTTTGAGAGTGTTCATACAAGTGTGGATTAATTTGTGACAAGTGTGGAATCACTTTTGTTGGTTGCTTGTTTTGAAACGTTGGTTGCTTGGGGATTCCGTTCCCTTGAGGTCACCGTAAGAACTTGATGTTATTTGTATGAATTCTTGGGTCTTAGTGTTCAATATACACTTTGGTTCATAGTGTTTGTGCATTGTGTGTCAAGTTATCTATCATTCTATCTTATTATTGTTGTTGTGTTCATTCTCGGTTTTGGGTGTCCAAACCCGAGACCTTGTTGTGTCATTTTTGTTCTTGTTATTGTGTTGTAATCTTAGTTTGTGGCTCGCTGATTATAGGTGTTGAACACCTTAGAATCTTGTTGTTATCGTGCTTGTATTGTTATTGTGTAGTGAATCCGAGAGGGGTCACCAAAAGGGGTCCTCGGTTCTTCAAATCATGGACTGTTTTGGTGTGTGTTAGTGTCTTCCTTGTCGATCTTGTATCACAATACATCTTTTATTGGCTGCTATAGGCTAAAAGAGATACATCAATTTGAACCATATTTGTAGTACAATTATTTTCTTCTATATTTAAAATGTTTTCTTATTTTTAAAGTTAAATCTTTAGAAAATCATTGATTACTTACTTAAAACTTTTAAAGTTTTGGTAATTATTATATTTTTCTTATTCTAACGTTTTCATATTTATTTCTAGATTTCTTAAAATTAACTTTAGTTGCTTTAAAATTCTTAAACTAATAAAAAAGGTATTAGTTGTCATTAGTTCTAATGACTTATAATAAGGAAAGATTTTAATATAAATATTTAATTAATTTTCAGCTCTTAAATATTAGAAAAATGGTGAAAAAAATGATTTTATCTAAAATAGAGACTTTTAATGAAGGATAAAAAGTTCAAATAATATTTTAAGTCCCTTCACACTTTTAATATAACTAGTTTAGAATACGTGTGTTTCACGTATATCAAACATTAATTGAGAATAAACGTATATCAATTAGGGCAATAAACGTGTATCAATCAAGGAAATAATCAATGGTCCGTATGAATTCCTCTTCAACCACGATAGATATTAGGCACATAGTGCAACACCATATAACTCTATTCTTTTTAGTCAAATTTAATCTATTTAGCTTAGCCATTGCACACTCCATGAAATACTTAAATTACCAAAAACATAAATTAGTGCAATAACCATTAAAATTAAACATAAAGTGTTGAATATTTGATTGGCACAACCAGTTGCTCATAATTAGAATATTGTTATTCCAGAATAAGAACTCGCTTTGCTCTTACAATGAAGAGAGAATTTTTCACCTCCTTTACCTACCATCTGTTCCTCTTCTCTAGTTCCAGACCTCATTTATTTGCTCTTCATTTAGTAAAGATTGAAGCATTTAACAATAGTATTTATAGCCTGAATCAACCAGGCCTGATAAAAAAAAAAAAAAAAAAAGAACAATCAAATCACTAACTAATTGCATATCTATCAGTCATATGTAACCTAATTAATTGATAACCTATGTAAATTAATAAAACATGAATCTAAAAAAGGAAAGTTATCAACATTTTACTAAAGATTTTTTTGTTGATATAATCTGATACAATCGTATTCGTTGATACAAATTGTATTCATTGATATGCTTGATACAATCGTAGTTGTTGATATACAAATCAATTGTATTTGTGATACACCATTATATAATGAATACATCATCTATTCATCCTCTCTCTTGACTCTCAACTCTCTCCTAAATCTCGCTTGCCTCTCTTTTCTCTTTCTCAAATTTCCCCCGCCTCTCTTCATCCTCTCCCAATATCTCTCGCCTCTCTCCTTCCTCTCCTAATTTCAATCGCCTCTCTCCTCCTTCTAACTTTGTAGCTACGAATTATAGTTAATCAAACTACTATAGATATTAATTAAGCTCAAATTGTAGTCATTTTATGAAATTTTCTCATAACAAAGTATGATTTTCTTTACTCTTAGATTAATCAAATAAATGAGCTTAGTAAAACTGAACTTCACCCTTAGCTTCCTTATTGTTTGTTTGTGTTGGTAGGTAACCAAGAAAAACTTATGTAACAATTTCATATTTTTCAGATAAAATATTGTTGAATTAGTTAAATAAGAGATAACATTTTAGCAAAATTTCTCACATCTTCCACTATTTCTTTAGATGGAAACTAACACTTTATTTAGGATGGTTGTTATCCATGGTATTGTAAGGTATTACTACTGCCTCTAGTACTTCATAAAACCACCCAAATCCAACTTAAATAACTATGCTAGACATCTATAAATACAAATTACGTGCCAATTTAGGGCACACATGTCTTAGCAGAAGATGGATATAAATGAAGGTGCATTAATCGGTTGATGGAGTCGGAATTTTCATATTTTTATTATTTTACAACATTGGTCCTCTACCTAAATTCCCCCCGCCTCTCCCAAAAAAAAAATCAGTTAACAATTTTCTATCAACAATACATGATAATTTATTATTATAAATATCGTAAACATACTAAAATTTTATATCACAAACTTAACACAACCACAAGAATTAACATATCAAGTAACTAAATATAAAGTACATTACTACTGCCTCTAGTACTTCATAAAAGCACCCAAATCAAACTTAAATAACTGTGCTAGACATCTATAAATACAAATTACATGCCAATTTAGGGCACACGAGTCTTAGCAGAAGATGAATATAAATGAAGGTACATTAATCGGGTGATGGAGTCGGAATTTTCATATTTTTATTATTTTACAACATTGGTCTTCTACCTAAATCCCCCCCTCCCAAAAGAAAAAAATCAGTTAACAATTTTCTATCAACAATACATACATACTAAAATTCTATATCACAAACTTAACACAACCACAAAAATTAACATATCAAGTCACTAAATACAAAGTACCGTTGCATGTATGCATTTCTTCCTTCTATATGATAATTAATGAGTGTAATGAATTTAATTAGCAGAATATATGCACACCTAAGTTTGTTCTGTTGATCAAATTTTTATAAATTCTCCTCTGGAATACGAGTTTGGTCTAATGGGATACTATGATATTATCAATTATCACTTGACGTCCATTAATTCAATGCATCTATTATGATTGTCTTATCCCTATAGGGATAATATCTTATGGACGCCAGAGGATTTTGCTTACCGCAGGCCTACCACGGATACCTATAGAAATTGATGTGTGAGATCATAATCTACAAATAAACTTATAAGACGTACCCTTAAGAGAGAAAACATACACAACATGTCACAGGAGGTGTGAAGTGAGGTTTGAACTCCATCTACTACAAGAAAGTAACATCCCAATCTTTATCTCAAACTCATCTCCAAACGATTTTTTGATCGTTTTCCATCACTGGTCTCCTACCTAGTAGAAATATCATCAAAATAAGAACGAAAATATTGAATATAGAAGTAGAAAAAGTGTATCTTACATTCTTGTAAAGTTTGACCCAAAATATTACTTAATCAGAATTCCAAGAAGTTCTAGTTGTAAAATTAATTAATTTAGAAGTGTTAAATAATATTCTTACTTATTGTAGTATAATTTGAAATTTTACTTTTGTAATTTTTTTATTTGGCTTAATTCCTATTCGTACTCCAACTCTTACCTCCAAATTTACTTTATACGTTTCCTAACTTCCAAATCCAAATCAACTATGAATTGCTTTGATAAAGTTTGTTTCATAGTATAACTCTACATATGTACGTAGGTCATGGTTCTTATATATGGGTATACCAAATATTTAAGACTTTAATTAGAAAAGTATTTTTTTCAATAGTTTTTTTTAATGTTTTTAATTTTTCTTTTTTAAAAAATAGTAAAAAGATATTTTGTTAATTATGGAGTGTTTTAATAAAAGACAATCGGTTCGAATCAAATTTCTACAAGTCTTCACACTTTTAATAGAAAACAAAACAAAAAAAAATCAATTAGATTTTGACCTATACAAAAATTGAGACCGTTAATATTCATGAAAAAAGAGAGCTTTTATAATTGCGGCCGAAGAGATTCACATGCGTTTTTATATAGGTAAAAACCATAATATATTTAATTAGCAATTAAAAGGATCAAGATATTTTAAGCCAAAGTAATGTATCTTTTTGAGAATAAATTGAAAAAAAAATAAATCGTATTACTAGTATTAATAAGTCTGAAGAAACAGACACACCTTCATTGACGTGCCTGCTTCAAGCCGAATTAATATATTGCCCTTAATTAATTATTATAAGTCATTTACGTATAAGAAAATTAATAATATTTAATATAAAATAAATATTTATGACATGTTTTCTTCATTTGTTTCAATCGTGATTTTTACTATATCAGCCTAATTAATTATAATAAGTCATCTACATATTAGAAAATTAATAATATTTAATCAAAAAGTAAAATAGACATTTATGCATTAGTATTAAACCCTTCTTTGAGGGAGAGGGTTGACTTAACAGCTTCACAAAGTCTTCAAGTACCTATGAACTTCATAGTTTGGAACAACCGCGAGTTCAAAAAGGCTGACTTTAGGAGAAATTTTAGGGAGTTACTGAATTTTCATAGGCCAGCCTTAGTTGTTCTCCTTGAAACTCACCGAGAAAATCACCAAACTATTCCCCAGGAGTTTTATTTTTCAAGTGTTATAGCAGTACCTAGAACATCTCGTGCAGGTGAAATTGCCATAGTTTGGCATGATGATATAATTAACTTACTGCAGTGGGGCTTACACCCTATGAAATTCACTGCAAAATTCAGGTAATTCATTCTCTTGTTGAGTGGTTATTTTCAGCAATATATGTAAGAAAATGTTATTATGATAGACAGTGTTCGTGGGGAAATTTGGAAAAAAATGGCTGATGAGTGGTGATTTTACCACTTATTTGCGCTCAACATTCATGCACATTACCATGTTTTGAATGAATAAATGAGACATAATTGTGATTGAATGCACTAATATCCATATTTTGCAGACACATAATTGATGAGATAGAAATATGCGGGTTGGAGCTAAAAATGATCAAAAGAAAGCAAGAAAGTGCAACTGAAGACTTGGAGTAGACATGACCTCAGTTACCGCGGTCGTGGTCTGAGGACCACGATCACGGTCAGTCAATAACGTCAACCTTCCGCAGTCACGTGAGCTAATCACGGTAGCCGTGGTCGCGGCTAAGCCTATACGATTGCGACTTAGCAGAAAAATGCAGTCTAAGGAAAGAAATGTAAATGCACGTGGCTGATCCCAAATTTGAACAAAAGAAGACTCAAACCCTAAACAATTAGATATTTCATCTTTTCCAAATTTTAGACATTGTTCTAGGGTTATAGCCTCTATTTTTGGAGAAGACAATATTGTATAAATTTTGAGTGGAGAATACTTTAGAGTCACTTCCAAGTGAAGAATTACTGAACTCCCATTGAAGATTTGTTGGATATCATAGTTTGAAGTAACATTCACTTAGATTTTCTCAAATCAAATCATTGGAGATTTTGGGTAAAATCTTTACTTATTTATCTTATGAGTAGCTAGTTTTTCCTCTTGAGGTTATGCTAGAGTAAGGTGAAAATATGTGTGAGATGTGATTTATTTGTGCATTTACTAGTTTGTGATGTTAGGTTTTATTATTGTTTGAATAAATTGGTTTTGAGATTTATAGGTGAAAGCCTCAAATGCCCCAATAGGGTTTGTGGGTGAAAATCCCAAGCTCTTAAAAGCCTAAACCATCCTTGAAAAGGGGGTTTAGGTAAACTTTAGGAACCTACATCATCCTTGAAATATAGATATGAAAACTAAGGCAATAATAGATAATTTATGAGCATGGCTGACAAATTTTCCCTATCTTAGACACAAGGATAATTGTGAAGTTGACTATACTTAGGGAACCGTCATAGAAATAGGATGTCTAATTGAGGTATTAGGTGATTTTGATTAAAGTACTCATTAGGTACTCAAAAGTGTCAATGAGTGACACCCTTGAGTTTTTTTGATAAACTAGCCTCAAGGATTCTTAACCTAACCTACCGCATCACCAACATTTAGAATTTGCATCAAGTTATCACACACTCATGCATATGTTGCCTATAGGAAAGTATGATCTCAAGATTCGTGCCTAATTGACTAGACTCTAATTATTCGTAGCCCCGAATTAATACTATAAAATCCCATAAAAAAGAAATATTTGTTGTGATATTTCACAAATCCCCCACTTTTATCTTCTTGTATTCTAGTTTTGAATTTAGCAAGTATTCATTGTTTCGAGCTAATTTGATTGCCACTCACATTGTTCCTTGTGGATTTGACCCCGACTTCAAAGTTGGGTAAATATATTGATGAAGACCGCCTTGCACTTAAATTAACGTGTAAGTTGATCGTTATAAAAAATGGCGCTGTTGCCAGAGAACAATTTGGCGTATTGAGTTAGTTTGGAATTCTAGCTTACTTGCTCGAACTCAAACTTGTATATATTTATTTGTGATTTTCTTTTATTTCTTGTGTTAGTTAGATTTTTATTTCACTTTACTTTATGGCATCTTTCGAAAAGTATGATTTTGATAGTTGGAAGTCCTATCTTGACGATCCATGTCCATATTGTGACAGACCTCACTTTGAAAGAGATTGTAAATATGCTCCCCAGAGAGAGATGAAATCACCACCTCGATCCTATTGGGAGTATGGTTGTTCTTTATATGATGGTCGAGATGGACATTGGAGTAATTGCCCAACTGCCCCCTCCCCTTATTATGCTAACCGAGTTGCTAGTTCTTCCTATGAGTTTGATAGGTTTTATGAGAAGATTAAGGAATGGCAACATACCAGGTCCAATAGTTTTGAATCAATGCTTCAAACTATCTTGGACCGGGTAACTATAATGAGGGAGAATGTGTATGACATATGCCAATCCAATGAGGCATTTGGAAGGGAGATTGTCCAGATGGAGAAAGTTTACAAGGAGATAAACCTTACAACTACCACTACCTTGCCCATTTCCCAAGAAGAGGATAATCAAGAAGAGAAACCAAGCTATGATGATGAACTTGGTAGCGAACAATCCTCAGTGATTTCCCAATCAACTGAATCAAATGATGTTGAAGATGTCAAAATAAAGGAAATAATACTAGAGTCAAAAGAAGAACCAAATCACATATCTTATGGCGACTCTAGTTCTTTTTCGGGGTAAAGGTTCTTTGGAGAAGGAAACCCCGAAAGTAGGGGTTAGGCCTCATTCAAACCATTTCTTAACATTGTGCTTAGAGGATGTGAGGAGAATTCATCCACCTAGGCAAATGATGGATTGTGGGGAGAAGGAGGACCATCCCTATATTTTGGGATTTGACACTCCAAAAGAGCACATGGAAGCCCCACCATCAATGGCCAAGGAACTCAACTTTTAATGTACAACTAGTGGCCCATTGATGTTCTTACCTTTACCCAAGGAGCCAAACTGAAAATTTGATGTGAAATTGGGTAAAAGGTTCAAGTCCTCAAAATGGCGAGATAGAGGCTACCTCATTATTTCCTCACATCTTCCAAGTTTCATTTTGGAAGATCTAAATCTTCTGTCCCTCTACTGTTTATTTCATAGTGAATGAAAGTTGGGATGGAGATTTAAATATTCTAAGTGAAAGCACAAAAGAAAGTGGAGGAGGCTTCGTTCCAAAATGTTAAACTAAGCACTCGATGGGAGGTACCCCATTAAGCCACTAAAAGTGGCCCGTATCCTTTTATTTATACATGATAGAGTAGATTTTATTTTTGCATGTGTCTATGCATAATCTATGAAAATGTAGTGCTGTGAGGCATTTTGATTGAAATTGAAAAAGAGAACTTTGAAATTAGCATGGTTGGACTGAACAGAGGAGTGCAGGAGACCTAATTTTTGGTTTCGGTTATTGCGACCACAGCCCGTGCCTTCACATCGCAAAACTAGGACCGCGATTGCGGTTAAATCAATTTAAATAACCATTCGACTGCCATTTTCTCCACACGCACCCCTTTTTAAATTCTCTCTATTTTTGTCATTGTGTAGAGTATCCAAGTTTTCATATCAATCCTTTGCATCCTCTAACTTGGTATGTTACCTACACTCCCTTATTTTTACTGCATTTGTATACTTAGAACTTGCAGTTTAGGGAAAGGCCTGAAATAGTATTTTTTAACATGAAATCTATGATTGTTTTTTAGTATTGTGGTGATTAACTGTTGTAGTTGGTGTACACACCAATGGGGAAGTCTTGAGTACCCAAAATTAGGACTAAAGTTGTCTAAATTAACGTGTACACCATGTGTTTGATTCAATGCCCCAATAAATTCAATGTTAATTTCTTCAAGTTTGGGGTTATAATCATGCATTCTAGGCTTAAAATCCTTGATTATGATGTTTATGTGCCTAAGTTGGAACACAAATTTGGGGTTAAAACATGTGTTTTTAATGGTGTGCAACACTGTCGACCATGGTCTCAGGTACCGCGATCACAGTCATTGCTCCGCGATTGCCATACCTGAGGGCAGTTATCAGCAGAAGCCAAAATTTTTGCACACACATTTCTCACCCTAGAACCTTCTACAACACCACCACAAGAGTTTATCTGATTAATCTAGCATGATTTTTGTGTGATAATGCTAATGATGGCCTGGATTGTAATCCTTACAGGTACTAAGCTGCAAGGATGAGAGATTTTGAAAACACTAGGTTCATGGCTGTCGAATGCCCAAACCTCTACTATAGTGATCTACCAAGGACAAAATTACTCCCAGAAAGGGATATTTGCCTTGATAAAATGGAGGAGAAACTCCTAGCATTCCATACCTGACTCACTGCTATCGGGTGGATGTGTTTTTCCCTGGATCCCTGCTATGCTAATGAGCATTAGGTACATGAGTTCTAAGCAAATCTTAGCGTAGTTTCTCTCACAAACCTAGTGATGATCATTCGGGATAAGCAAGTGAACTTCATAGAAGAGCAGATTAATGAGATATATAGGCTTCCGATTGGTGACATGGAGCAGTTCCAAGAAAAAACATGCGATCCAGGGACCTGGATGGCAAATGTATTATGTACGGGCAAAGAAGTTCTTTGGGCCACCACTAAGAGGGATATTTTGATGAATGACTTCACAGCTGAGGCCAGACTTTGGCTAAATATTATCTGCAGCAGAGTATCATCGTGCACTCATATGACTATTGCCATAGATTTCCGAGCACGGATAGTGGCTTTCATTCTCTCTAGCATTACTCTGAACATGGGGGAGATTGTTCTCTTAGAGTGGAGACACTTTAAGAACCATGGAGGTACACTTCTTCTCTTTTCTTTCCTTATCACTAAGCTTTGCAAGAGGGCGGAGGTGGAGGAGTATGTTGTAGATACCTGGGTGCACCCAGGCCCCCGCATCTTCCTACTCAAATTCCAGGATGAGGGTTCCCCTGGTTAGAGAAATAAAAGAAAGGTGGACTTAGGCAAGTCGACCTAGGAGGACACAGACTCATGTAGACCTTTGTCAGCCAACCCCTTCAATGACATCTTAGGTCAGATATAAGTGGTTAGGAAGCTATTGTCCAGATTACCTCAGGGACTGAGAGAGTCCTCCACTGCTCACCATTCATACGTAGCTCAGTCAGATTATGAGATATACTATGAGGAGCAAAAGAATCAAGGAGCCACAGTTGCCAGCTTGGAGAGAGCTTATTCAACCTTGGCTGCATCACACAAAGACCTCAAGGAGTCATACGAGATGATGATGAAGAGAGAAGAAGAGAGATAAATTATCCAGAAAGCTGTGGAAAGGGGTAAAGGTCAACTTCAAGGTGCTCAAACTCAATGATCGACTACCTTCGCCTAGGTTGGAGAGTCATGACGAGGCCCTTGCGGATTAGTCAGCTGATGATGCTAGTGTTGATGGTGCAGAGTCAGCGGGAGAGAGCAGCTGCTGAGGCAGATTCATAGAGGACCCTTACCTTTTGTTTATGCTTTTATTGATTATGCAGTGAAGACACTGTTTGCTTTTCAGTTGGGGGTGCCTTTCTATATATTTATATTATTTTGATGTACTGCTGGATATTTTTATGTTGTCGTGATGGCGTTGTGGATGCTATTTTTATTTTGTTTTGGGATGCTATATTTGGTCACTCTGATGGAGCCCACGTTTTCATGGATTATTATGTAGTTTTATTTTTAGTTTTTCTTTTCACTTAAGTTTTATTTTGATTATGATGATGCATGATGAGCCTTACCCTATGATATATTGAGTGACGACATTCTTAAGGGTAAAGCTTCGTGTTTGGGTTTTGAGCCATAGAAGCAGGGGAACTCTGAGTACTCGTGGCATCTAAGTCATTAATGCAAGGAAAATCTGAGTACTTGTGTCATTGTAAATTTGGGATCCTATTGTGCACCATTTGTGAATTCTGAGTAGCTATATGATTGGTTTGCCCATATCAAGCCGAAATGTTAGGCTAAAAGCTTTGGTTGTAGACGTAAGTTAGCAAATTGAGCGTGGTGCAAATGTAAAACAAACAACCTGCTTCGTAAAAAAAAATTTCAAAAATCAAAGACATGGATGTGAGCATTCTTGTAACAAAACTCTTTCTCTTTTTGTGACTCCATAAATGTTTGACTTGTTAATAGTGTAGATATTGTAATTTTGTCTCTAATGGGAGGGGCAATTGAGCCTCTTTGGCGAATTTTACATGCCATGTGTGGTGAGATATTTGTATTCATCTCTTGTATACTTATGTTATCTAGAACTTGCCCCATTAGTCTTTCAAGGCTAATCTTGATTGTATTTGGTTGGAGAAATGATTTTAGGCCATCATTTTGACATTGGAAGCCACTCTAGCCTAAAAAGCCTACCCATGAATAAGTGTAATCCCTAGTTACCTACTTCGAGCCTTTGTACCTTTCTTTGGCACACACATTATAAGCCGTGAACCCTTCTACTTATCCCTCTTTTGAACTATACCCTCATTGAACTTGAAAATACAACTTAAGACTAAAAGCCTAAGTTGGGGTGGTGAAGATTGATGGAAGTAATTTTGGGGCCACAAAGTTTTTAGTAAAATTCTAAGTGCCTAAGCATGGAAAACAAATAAATAGAAAAAAGAAGGGTCCAACAAAGGAAAGAATTGGATGAAAATTACAAGAAAAAGAAATAGAAGAAAATGGGTGAACTAAGAAAGCAAAAAGTAGGCATATGAAAAGAGAAGAGATCAAAGACGAGTGGCCCATAGTAAAAAAAAACGGATTAAATAGTGTGATGTAGATGTTCAAGGAAGGGTGTCGCTATGTTGTTCCCAAATGATATCCTACCCTAACCCGAATCTACATTACAAACTCAAAAAATCCTTTGAGATCTTCAACCATTCACTTTTTTTGTAGTGGCGATTAAAAATAGGGTCAAGCCTATGGCATGACATTTGTTGACATAGAGATTTCTTTTATGAGGGAGAGAATTTTTACACTTAAATTCCTTGTTGCATATTTGGTAGCTTGGTGTGTGGAATTTTTTTTCTTGTGAGGAGGCATGTGAACAAGTTGAGGTAGGTGATTTTGTCATCTTCCGAGCATTAAGGCAAATGAAATATAACTTAGTTTTGATCAAAAGTGAGTCACTTTTAGAGTATTAGTTGTTGTTGCTTGGCTGCTCTTTAAAGTCTTGTGCATCCTTAGATATTATATTTTATGATGAGGGGTGTAGTAAGAATAACTTAGCCCATATGCAACGAGCTACTTGTGGTAGTGACTAAGCTTGAAGTCATTGTGATCTTTGAGACATGAAAATTGGGCATAAATGTGTAATGTCTCATGAAAAGGGGTAGTGTTTCTTGAGGACAAACAAGGCTTTAAGTTGGGTGTATTGATGAGTGGTGATTTTACCACTTATTTTCACTCAATATTTATGCACATTACCATGTTTTGAAAGAATAAATGAGACATAATTGTGATTGAATGCACTAATATCCATATTTTGCCAGCACATAATTGATGAGATAGAAATATGTGTGTTAGATCTAAAAATGATCAAAAGGAAGCAAGAAAGTGCAACAGAAGACCTGGAGCATACATGGCCTCATTTACCGCGGTCGTGGTCTGAGGACCACGATCACAGTCAGTCAATAAGGTAAACCTTTCGCGGTCACATGAGCTTATCGCGGTCGCGACCAAGCCTATGCGATCGCGGCCTAACAAAAAAATACAGCCCAAGGGGAAAAATGTAAATGCACGTTGCTGATCCTAAATTTGAAAAAAAAAAAACTCAAACCCTAAACAATTAGATATTTCATCTTCCCCAATTTTTAGACATTGTTCTAGGGTTATAGCCTCCATTTTCGAGAAGACAATATTATATAAATTTTGGATGAAAAATACTTTGGAGTCACTTCCAAGTGAAGAATTAGTGAACTCCCATTGAAGATTTGTTGAATCTCATAGTTTGAAGTAACATTCATTTAGATTTTCTCAAATCAAATCAATGGAGATTTTGGATAAAATCTTTAATTATTTATCTTATGAGTAGCTAGTTTTTCCTCCTGGAGTTATGCTAAAGTAGGGTGCAAATATGTGTGAGATGTGATTTATTTGTGCATTTACTAGTTTGTGATATTGGATTTAATTGTAGCTTAAATAAATTGGTTGGGATTTGTAGGTGAAAGCCTCAAATTTCCAAATAGGGTTTGTGGGTGAAAATCCCAAGCTCTTGAAAGCTTAAACCATCCTTGAAAAAGGGGTTTAGGTAATTTTAGGAAGAACCTACATCATCTTTGAAAGAGGAATGTGGGAACCAAGGCAATAATAGACAATTTATGAGCATGGTTGACACATTTTCCCTATCTTAGACATAAGGGTGATTGTGAAGTTGACTATACTTAGGACACCATCCTAGAAATAGGGGTGTCTAATTAAGGTATTAGGTGGTTTTGATTGAAGCACTCATTAGGTACGCAAAAGGGTCAATGAGTGATACCCTTGAGGTTTTGTTGGCAAACTAGCCTCAAGGATTTCTAACCTAACCTATCACATCACCAACATTTAGAATTTGCATCAAGTTATCACACGCTCATGCATATGTCGCACCTAGGAAAGCATAATCCCAAGATCCGTGCCTAATTGACTAGACTCTAATTATTTGTTGCCCCGAATTAATACTAGAAAATCCCCAAAAAAAGAAATATTAGTTGTGATGTTTCACAAACCTCCTACTTTTATCTTCTTGTATTTTAGTTTTGAATTAAGCAAGTATCCATTGTTTCAAGCTAATTTGATTGCCACTCACATTGTTCCTCGTGGATTCGACTCTGGCTCCAAAGTTGGATAAATATATTAACGACAACGGCCTTGCACTTAAATTAACTTGTAAGTTGAGCATTATCAATGACATACTCTTATAATGGACCCTGGATTAGGGAGGGGGGGTGGAATTTTAATAAGGTGTTGTTTAATTCAGATAAATTCGAAGGGAATAATCTAAGGGGTCGTTTGGTGTGAGGTATTAAGACAAATTATCCCGGGATAAAATAATAGTTTCGGAATAAACTTTTTAATACATCATTTGATTTGGCAATACTCGGAATAACTTATCCCAGAACTAATAATAGTTCCGGGATAAGTTATACCACATATTTGGTGGTATAAGTTATCCCACCTTAATTTATCCTTGGATAACATTATAAAATGACAAAAATACCCCCAAATTCATTACAAACACATTGCTCCAATCTTTTTCATCTCCTTTTATTTCTTCAATCTCTAATTATTGCTTTTGAAATTGAAAAAAGATTATTGATATCTACTTGATTATCTAAAACGCGTTATTTATGACAAATTAAAAAGACCAAAATATCTTATTTTGGAACTATGGAAATATATGACTAAGAAAAATTAACCTCTTATTAATTGAACTTTGCATTTTTTTTATCCCATTGCTCGTGAATTTTATAAACTTATACGCTATTTTCTTATATAAAGGATCAAAATGCAAAATTAACAAATTAAAAATTAAAATATGTTAGATTCATACATAATAAGGATCAAAACTAGGTACTATAATTTTTTATATATCCAACAATATAAGTACTATAATTTTTTAAGCATAAAAAAAAGGAAATTCAACATCTACTTTTTCCTTCCAAGTATTATTTTTGTGAATTGACAACACAAAAAAGTTCTTACTACATAATGAAAAGATTAATTAAAGTAAGTAGATTTTATAATAATAATTATCATTCACCGGTAATCTGTAAAATATTTTAGCAACTACAAAGGCCTTGCCTAACTTAATACACATTATAGTTTCACAATCGACTCTATTGTTCAATTACATATTTTAAATTAAATAGGTTTTTAATCACTTGAAAATTAATATTGTGTATATCAATTAAAATGAATTTTAATATTCTATGTAATATGAGCAATATTTGTTTAAATGAAGTGACATAAACAACAAATTTTCTTTTACTTTAACAAACTTAAGTTGGAAGTTTTTATTTCAAACTAAGTAAGAAGTAGCAAGGTTTTTTTTTTAAACACACGGCATAATCATGGGAAGACACACACAAAAATTAAGCTAAATAAGATGAAAGTTTTATTTTTAAGAGTACATATTTAAAGCTTGAAAAGAAATATATATAAATAAAAAAGAAGTTAAATAAGATGGAGGGTATTTTGATAATCAATTAATTTATTTTTAGAAATTATACCATGCATATTACTTTGAAAACAACAAACCAAACACTCAATAAAAAATAATTCCAGCATAACTAATCCCAGTATAACTTATCCCATTATAACTTATCCCATTATAACTTATCCCAACATAACTAATCCCATTATAACTACATTCCCAACCAAACGACCCCTAAGTTCTAGAAGGGCTAATAGGTTCCTTGACTGTTTAAATTATTGTAGAATGTTAGATTTAGGTTATGTAGGTAGTAAATACACACAGACTACTAAACGTAGGGGGTCATACAGTTTTGGAACGACTAGACAGAATTGCCTGTAACTATGATTGACTCAATTTATATCTCCAATCTTCAGTCATTCACCTTCTAAGAATCCAATTGGATCATACACCCCTTTTACTGAAATTAAACTCCATGAAGCTCATGCATAACAAATCCTTCAGACTAGAAAATGTTTGGGCTTCTCACCTGGACTTTCCAAATGTCATCTCCACAGCTTGGGATGCTTCAAATAATTGTTTTCTTCTAGCTATAGAATTGTTTAAAGAAAATGTTCAACTTTGGAACAAACATGTTTTTGGCAATATATTTGTCAGGAAAAGAAGACTTCTAGCCCAAATTAATGGCCTCCAAAAGTCTCCTCACTATCCAGCTAGCATCTTCTTTCATAATTTAGAACAGAATCTGCAAATAGATTATCAAAGAATTCTTATTACGGAGGAAGAATTTTAGAAGTTAAAATCTAGAATCCTTTGGTTGAATTATGGAGATGCTAATAAAATTTTCTACCATATGTCAATACTCCAAAGGAGGCGAAGAAATAGTATAACTAGCCTTAGGGATGATGTAGGCAATTGGCTAGCTTATGAAGGATAGATTAAGAGCCATATCATAAATTTCTATTCTTCTCTGTACTCCGCAGAGTTAACCCACTGTATTAGGCTCCACTTACTAGATAGCTCTCAATTTATGCCCCTTGATATAGCCCCGATCTTATAAAATCCAGTGAGTCGCAAAGAGGTTCTAGATGCAATATTTTTATTCAAGCCTTTAAAAGCACCGGCTCGGATGGCTTGCACCCTTTTTTCTATCAACGTTACTTCAATCTAGTGGGGGAATCAGTTGTCAATTTTTGAAAAGAAATCTTCTCAAACTATCGCATCCCTGAAAACATAAACACAACCTAATTGTGCCTAATTCCTAAGATTTCTAAAGCGTCTTGTATATATGCAATTCCAACCAGTTAGTCTTTGTAACAATATCTATAAATTTATTACAAAAATTATTGTAAATAGAATTAAGCCTCTGCTCCCTAAAATAATAAGTCCTACGCAAGCTAGTTTCCTTACAAATAGATGAGCAACTGATAACATAATAGTCTTTGAATAAATACTCCCCTATTTTAAACAAATTAAAGGAAAAATTTCTCATGTTCTCGTGAAAATAGATTTAGAGAAAGCTTTTGACCAGCTAGAGTGGTCTTTTATCCATGATACTATGTTATATTTTAAGTTTCCCAAGAAGTTGGTAAAATTAATCATGTCTTGTGTTACCACATATGCTATATCAATTCTCCTCAATGGAAATGCCTTGCCTTTCTTTCACCCCACAAGAGGAATCCGACAAGGTGATCCCTTGTCACCTTATATATTTATTTTGTGCATGGAAAGATTATCAAAAGTGATAGATGTGCAAGTCCACATAGGGTTATGGGCCCTTATAAAAACTTCTACAAGAGGACCTCCAATATCTCATCTTTTACTTGCAGATAATATCATTTTGGGTAGTAAGATAACTAATCAATCTTGCCAGAATATTGAGCAAACCCTTGCTAGGTTTAGTGTAGCTTCGGGACAAAAAGTTAATTACACTAAATCACGTTTATTTTTCTCAAAAAATATGAATGATAGGGTTAAGAAACAAGTTTGTAATTCATTTGGAATCAGAGAAGGAGAAAGTTTTTGGTAGATACTTAGGCTTTCTGTAACCACCTCTAGGCAGGCTATAAATGACTACCATTTTGTGATCGAAAACTTTAAGCATCGTCTAGCAGGCTGGAAAAGTAAATTCCTCACAAATGTAGGACGGGTAACTCTTATCAAATCTGTGCTTAACAGTTTACCAAATCATGTAATGCAAATTCATAAACTACCATCACAAGTTATTAAAAAAATGGAAAGATATGAAAAGGATTTTCTTCGAAGAACTACAGAGTCCCACAAAAAAATAAACCTAGTTAAATGGTCTATTATAACAATGCCTTAAAACACTGGGGGCCTTGGAATACAAAGTATAACGAAAAAGAACAATGCACTGCTAGCTTCTACAACATAACGATTATTTCATGACCAAAACTCTATTTAGGCATTTTTACTAAGGAATAAATACTTGCGAGCTTCTCCATCCTCAGTCATCACTTCTTCTACCTGGAAAAGCTTGCAAATAGGTTGGAAACTTTATCAAAAGGATTAATATGGAAACCTGCTAATGGTAGATGCATAAATTTCTGGAATCAACCTTGGTTAAAGCCTGGCATTACCTTGAGATCCCTTATACATGGACCCTTGACTCGGCTTGAAGATTCCAAACACATTTTTGATTATAGACCAAATAACTTTGAAATCTGTCCAATATTCCCTTTGACCTTCCCCACTCCATAATAACTCAAATACAATCAATACATTTTCCCATATTTTCTAGGAGTTATAATCGAATTAGATGGGGCCTTACCCCCATAGGTAACTTTATAGTACGCACTTGTTACAACCAAATGGACAAAACAAAGAAAGATGATACAAATCACTGAAACTTTACTTGGATTTGGAAACTTAACATTCTCCCTAAAATCAAGCACTTTTTGTGGTTATTAGTATTAAATAGACTCCCAACCTCTTCACATCTACACCACATATCACATCGATCTACAATCATCTAGCTGTAAACTTTGCCATAGTGATGAACCAGAAACTATTCCCCACTTGTTCTCTTCCTGTAGTGCACCTAGTCAATTCTGGGAGAATTTAAATATGATCGCTGGCTTGCCGTTACAACCTCCCCCACATGGCTCTCACACTTCCTTTACTAATTTGCTAAGACATAATTCTTAATGACTTGAGCAAACCACATCTGGGGTTCCAATACAAGTTGTACTTCCTTATAGCCTATGGGTTATATGGACCCATCGAAAAAGCTTTATGTTCAGGAATAACTGTTATAGCAACCTATGTCCAGCACTTGATGTAAGTTTAGCTAATGAATATTGGTATCTAGTTAGTGACTCGCACAACGACACTAACTCCTTTAACTTGTATGTTAAATGGAATTCTCCTGTAGCGGTTTGTCTAATGCTAAACACTGATGCTACACTCTTCTCGAATCTTAACATAGGGGGTTTGGGAGGAGTTTTTCGTACAAGCTCAGGGAAATGGGTATTGGGCTTCATTGCACATACTGCTATCAAAGATATAATGCAGCTTGAAATTCAAGCTTAATTTGTTGGTTTGCAGATGGCTGTGGAGTATAATCTGAAACCCTTACAAATAAATGTCGACGCAGAGCACCTAACCACCATGTTAAACAATGTTGAAAAAGATGCTAACATCTCCTCTCTGTTATGTGATTGCAAGTACCTTCTTCACCTACTGGGTAGTCCAGGTTCATATCTATAGAGAACAAAATAGACTAGCTGAGCCTTCAAAAAGAGCCATTTCTACTGCACAACCATCCGTTTTAGCTACTACAAATCCAGCCATGGCTGCTACTACCTTTTGGTCTCCTCCCCAAGATCTGATGAACATTTTGGATGCGGATAAAAGAGGAGATTTTGTTAGTAGGAGTGTCAAGACTTCAGGAGTTTTACCGCCTAGTACATCTATAAATATCCCTACTAGTACTACGTTATGTGATAACTGATGGTCTGTAAATATTGCACAATGTGCAGATACTATGATGGCAGCGGTGCCAAACTCCTCTCTGTAGACTTTTTGTTATGATTCTAATATAATATCCTAGTTACCAAAAAAAAAAGAAATAGGATAACTATTGTTAATCGCAAAGTCAACATAGAGTGGTGAAGTTGATGAGTATCTTTATTACAAGGTTGAAAGAGATTCATGGGCTAGTTCTTCACTGATTACTGAGGACCATTTAATGTGTTTCAGTTGGTGGGCCCTTGTTTACCTGATTCACATGTGAGGTTGGTGAAAGGCATCATCAACCTATTATTGGTGTTGGTATTAATATACTCTGCTTAAACAACGATTTGATGTTTTTAGTAGGAACTCAATATATAAATATGTGCACACATGTTTGTGATTATTGAGGAGATTGTGGGTTGTTGAAGCTTTCGTGTGACTTCGTGTTTGTGTTTTTTTTCCCTTTATATACAGACTCAGACATGTAGACTAGAAGATATATCGAGTACAAGTAGCAGATGTGTTGAGACTAGTTAAATTGGGGTGGCATTAGTGTATTGGCTACACTAACTGTGGAGGCTAAAAAAGTAGAGGCCTGTCTTTATTAGAGAAATAAACTATGGGTGGATAGATGACTGTCTTTATTAGAGAAATAAACTATGTAAAAGAAGGGGGAAGAATGTGTAGTACCCTCCTTATATATATTTGATTCTTGTTCATTAATTCCTATATATCCCTCACAAAATTGTTTACTCTTTCTTTCTTGTGAGTTCGATCATTTCCTGTGGCTAGAGATACTTACTAAACAAATAAGAGTGTTAGCAAGTTTCCATAGAAATAATAGCTACAATGGTGACCAAGAAACCAAAAGTTGTGATAATAGGTGCTGGAATGGCAGGTCTTACAGCAGCTAACAAGCTCTACACAACTGCAGCCTCTAAAGAATTGTTAGAGCTGTGTGTTGTGGAGGGTGGTAATAGGATTGGTGGAAGAATTAAGACTTCAGAGTTTGTTGGGAGCAGGATTGAGATGGGTGCTACTTGGATCCATGGAATTGGGGGTAGCCCTGTTTACAAGATAGCTCAGGAGATTAACTCACTGGATTCAGACAAGCCTTGGGAGTGTATGGATGAGTTGTTGGATGAGCCACTGACAATAGCTGAAGGAGGTTATGAGCTCAATGCTTCCCTTGTTGAGCCCATATCAAACCTTTTCAAGAATATGATGGATTTTGCTCAAGGGAAAGCTATTGAAGACGGTGTGTGTAGTGAATTTGTTGAGAGTTACAGATCCTCCAATGGCTGCATAAGGAATGGTGGCCTTGAAAATCTTAGTGTTGGTTCTTTCCTAAGGAAGGGGCTTGATGCTTACTGGGGTTCTATGAAAGGCCAAGAGGAAAGCCAAGGGTTCGATAACTGGACCAGAAAATCACTGGAGGGAAGAATTTTTGCGATGCTTGAGAACACACAAAGGACTTACACATCAGCTGGTGATTTGCAGACTCTAGATTTCAATGCAGAAAGTGAGTATCGTATGATTCCAGGGAAAGAGATAACCATTGCCAAAGGCTACTCCACTATAGTTGAATATTTGGCATCTGTTCTGCCAGCTAGTGTGATTCAATTAGGACGAAAGGTCACGCAAATTGAATGGCAGTCTGATGACCACCAATCATTGGATATTGATGAAAATGGTGACGTTACTAAACCAGTAAAGCTACATTTTAATGATGGATCAATCATGTATGCTGATCATGTGATTGTCACGGTGTCGCTTGGGGTCCTAAAGCAAGGGATTGACGATAATTCTGGTATGTTTAGCCCTCCACTTCCTAGATTTAAGACTGAAGCAATCTCAAGGCTTGGTTTTGGTGTTGTTAACAAGCTATTCTTGCAACTAAGTCCAAACAGGGATGAAGATGGCACTGATTCCATGAGGTTTCCCTATTTGCAGATGGTCTTCCATCAGTCAGGCTCAAAACTAAGGCATCCAAGAATCCCCTGGTGGATGAGGAGGACAGCTTCTTTATTTCCCATCTATGGCACTTCAAACGTTCTATTGTCATGGTTTGCGGGCAAAGAGGCTCTTGAGCTTGAGTCACTTGGTGATGAGGAGATCACTGATGGCTTCTCAACAATGATCTCCAATTTACTAGAAAACTCAAAGCATCTCAGCAAGTCCCATGACTTGTGCAGTGGGCACGCGGAAAGTTGCATCAAATTTGATAAGGTTTTAAAGAGCCAATGGGGTAGTGATCCACTCTTCTTGGGGTCATATAGCTATGTGGCTGTTGGATCAAGTGGAGATGATTTGGATACTATGGCTGAGCCATTGCCAAAAAGGAGCAATAATAGTTTTAATTCAAAAGGTTCCCCTCCACTTCAAATTCTGTTTGCAGGGGAAGCAACACATAGAACCCATTATTCAACAACTCATGGTGCTTACTTTAGTGGCCTAAGAGAAGCCAACAGGCTGCTTAAGCACTACTTTAGTGATATATGAAGATGTTTGTTGCCATAGAAACTAGGCAGGTTTTACTTACTTATTGGCTTTTGTTTTATATTTTTGCAGTGATTTATTTTCTATATTCGTTTGGAGAAAAATGTTTGTTATTAATTCTTCTGTATGATGGGAGTTTGAGGGAGAAAAGGGAACTGTAAGAGATTGGGAAGGAAAGTGAAAGGGAGGACAAGGGGACATATCCTTGATGTACTAATGAATGAATTAAAGAAGCTTCTATTCAATGTGCTATTGCTTTCTATTTTATTTGTTAAAGAGATCCTTTCAATCTTCTTACCTTTACTTTCGTTTAATTTATGATTTTTTGCTCAGAAAGTAGGATACTTCATTATGCTTGGGCACCAATTATTTGATTAGTAAATATAAAAGTTAAAGAAGCCTTGGATATCATCCATCACGTTTGATCCAACTCTGAGTCACTTTTTGTATGGTTACTTGACAGGATCCGTTAAAAGCGCACCTATTTCAATCTAGGATACTTCTTAGGCTTGAAAGATTTGTTTTTCATTTAGTCCTCGAAGGAGAAAGTCTTGAACCAGAATGGTGAATTTGTAAGAAAAGACTATGAGCTGGCTGAATTTATGAGTTATTCAAATTTCATGATCCCCTTTTTCTGCATCATCTCCTGTAGAAATAACTTGAAATCCCAAACGGGCGGTAGTAAAATTCAAAATTGGACACTTATTTTTTTCCAAAACTCCTGTCTTAACAATGAGACAGTAAGTAGGGATGGTTATGGCCACTGATGATACTTCTGAATTTTTGTGACAGAGGGGGTAGGTTGAGACCCACACTAGAATTGGCAGGTCCTATTCCATGCATATGCAAACATACAAAGACAGTTAAGACTCATTAGACTGAACAGTGCCCAAGTCCCAGCGCCTTTTGTCAAATTGGATCTCTATTCACGTAACATCAATCTCATTGACAGAAGAAACTGTCCACAAGCAACAAAACTCAGCATATAGAGGCTTCATGTGTTCATGTTGTGCCATTATTTGTGCTATCATTTAAAGCTTTTAATTAATGGGCCATCATCCAATACTTCAATTTTTAACATCATTTCCACATGTACAACCAAACACATAAATCTTTATTTTAATAGTGTAAGTTTTATCAAAATCTGCTGAGATTTCACAGTGTTCCTTTTGAATAGACTGTTGTAGGGCAAATATATTTTTGTTTTGGATATTGAATGGTCAAATCAAGGGGAGCTGTTAATGAAGACGCTACTATTGTTGAGATCTGCCGAAAAGAGAACTGGAATGGCCCACTTGATGTCTCCTTTCATCCTCATGTGGGCTTCAATCAACCTTTGATGATTTGTGCATATCACAGACCATGCTTCCAGCTAGAGTCTGATTCAATTTTTTTTTTTTCAAAATCATAAAGTAACAAATGAGAGAATCCATATTCTCCACCCTCTTCACTTAATATGACTTTATCACATTGGACCCTATATAGATATATAGCTCTTTTCTTTCGTTCTACTCTAATCATTATTCATTATCAAATCAACACTAAGGTCTCGTTTAGGAGGTGATGTAGTAGACAAAGTTATTCTATTGTTTGAAATATCTCATAATATCGATTATAACATCATTTTAGTACAATAATGGTGAGAAAAATACTTCTGGGATCAGTTAATACCTATAACCAAATGTATGATTATGCATTTTTTTCCAAAATTATTATCCCTTATTCCTATACCAAACGACCCCTAGCACTACTGCTTCTATTCTTGGATTAATCTCCGTTCCTTAAATATTTGGTAGTTTTAGAAAGACCATTTCTCAAAGTAGCTATTGTGTTATCGAAACGTATGCTTTCTACATATGGCCCCAACTTTCATTGCCAACCTCTTAGTTATTTATTTAATAAAAGAAATGCTAGACCCAATAATTAATGGAGCTCATAATTGATTACTATATTTTAAATAAATAATTAATGGGCCTAGCTAGTATTTCCTTATTATTTAATCTAAAGAAACATGTAGAAGTTAATCAACCAATTACGCAAAGACCAAAATATAGATATGCTTCTGGTGTCAACTGTAATGTTAGGGTAAGTGTAAGAATACAATATCCCTTTCTGGAATAATATTTAAGAACTGGAAATCAGAAAATAGCATAAATTAATCTTGAGATAGTACCAAGTGATGTCAGCATCTTTTTTTCTCTCATTTGTACAAGCTACTGTTTGGGAAGAACAAACTCATGCATGAGTATTTGTTTTGTTCATGCATGAGTATTTGTTTTGTGTTGTGTTGTGTTGTGTTGTGTTGTGTTATGTTGTTGATGAGCAGTTACGCTGCAGTTGCAACACCACTTATTAGATAATCAAGATTTACCAAATAGTGCAATAATTATTGAGGTTGGCATCCAAACCAAGTATTTGTTTGTTTCTTTAGTCAGATCATACCGACCGTGATTTCTGTCTTTTTTTTCTAATTTTAAGTAAGATGTTTATGTTGAAGTATAAGAAGGAAATAGAAAACTGTGATAAGCACAGTGATAAACAGTACTCCCTCCGTTTAAAAAAGAATGACTTACTTTGACTTGACACCAAATTTAAGAAAATGCCTTAAATTAAAGATTTTCGTGCTTTGTGGTGTTTGAATGATTAACTTTCATGCCCACGTCTTCTATCTTCAAGATTTTCTCTCCAAATGCCTTGTTGGATTGGAGTATAAGAGTTGATTCCTCCACCACCGTTGTTGTTAAATTCAAGATACGTTGAAGCATTGCTTCAACATCACTATTTACCGTGCTTTGTTCTCCCCTTTCTTCATCATAAGACCTATCAAATCCACAAGAAGCACTATCATTTGGGTTAGCATAACTAGGAGAGGCGGCTTTTGCAAAATCACTCCAACGTCGTAAATCATCCTTCGTTGATTTCACTTGTTCCAAGATAAGTTGAAGCATTGCCTCAATAACATAATTTCCATTGCTTTACTTTTTCTTTTCTTCATCATAAGACCTATCCAAATTAGAAGAAAAACTAGAAACCGGGTTAATATAATGGGGGAATAGGGCATTTGGACAATCACTCCTATGTCCATCTAGACCACCACATAGAGAATAAACATACTTCCTATAAGATCGAGATGGTGCACACATCTCTTTCCAGGAAGCATATCTATAATTTTTCCAAAAGTGGGGTCCATTACAATATGGACATGGATTCTCACGATAAGATTTCCAACCATCAAACTCACATTCATTCCAAGAAGCCATAGTAACAAATAAACAAAAATAAAAATCCACCTAAGGCAAGAAACAAAAGAAAATAACAAACAAATATTTACAAGTTTGAACCAAAGCATGTAAGCTAAAATTTCAAACTAACTCAATACGCCAAATTGTTCCCCGGCAATGACGCCATTTTTTGATAACGCTCAACTTAAACGCCAATTTGAGTGCAAGGCAATCGTTGTCAATATAATTACCCAACAAGAGTCGGGGTCAAATCCACGAGGAATATTGTGAGTAGCAATTGAGTAGGTTTGAAATAAAAGTTACTTTCTATGTTTAAACCTATGGTACAAGATAGTTTGGGATTTTTTAATCTTGTCGAGTGTGAAAGCAATTCTTGGACTTCTAAGGGACTATTAAAGAAAAAATCAATTAGAGGGTAATCAATTAGGAATAGATCTTGGGGTTGTGCTTTCCTAGGGGCAAGTTATGCATGGATTCGTAAATATTCAGTGCGAATTTCAATTGTTGATGATGTGGTAGGCTAGGTTGAAAGTCGTTGAGGTTAGTTTTTCAATAAAACCTCAAAGATATCACGCATTGACTCTTTGGAGTACCTAACGAGTGTGTCAATTAAAGCCACCCAATACCTCAATTAGGTATCCCTATTTCTAGGATGATACCCATGGTATAGTCAACCCGTAATCACCCTTATGTCTAAGATAGTGAAAATTAACAAACTATGCCCATAATTGTCTACTATTGCCTTGGTTACCACATCCCTCTTTTAAAGATGATATGGGTTCCAAAAGTTCACCCAAACCCCTCTTTCAAGGATAGTTTGAGATTTCAAGAGTTTGGGATTTTCACCAATCAAACCCATTTGGGTGTTTGGGGCTTTCACCCACAAATCCCAACTAGTCAACCAAAGAAATAATAGAACCCATCATCAACAAACTAAAATCTACACAAATACATCACAGCTCACATGTAATTGCACCCTATTCTAGCATAATCCCAAGAGGTAGATCTAGCACATCATGAAGATAATGAAATCAAATATACCAAGATGTCTATCGAAGTTATGCATAAGAAAAATAAAGAGAGGAAAAACCACACTTTAGATTCAAATGAATCTTCAATAGACAAAGCTAAATCTACACTTTGGAGTTCCTCTAATTACTTTTGCCTCAAATTAGTATAAATTTAAGTTTCAAGCTCCAAGAAATTACAAAAACCCTAAATTAAGGATGAAAAGTAGGGTTATAGACTGATAGATTCAAAGATGCCCTAGAATGAAGGGATTTTGAGCCTTAAACTGGATTTGTGGTCGGCTGGTCAAAATGGCATTTCTGCCCTTGGGCTATTTTCCTCCCTCACGTGATCGTGAGAGATTGATCACGATTGTACTCACTACGATTGCGGTTAGTCCATCGTGATCGCAGTTAGTTGACTAGCTTGACTTGGCGCGATCGCGGGCTGATAACTGAGGGCTAGATCCTGATCCTACTTCAGCTTGTACTTAGTCTGAATAACTAGACTGCAACTATAGAGTACTATGTATATGAGGTAAGGACTGACTGAGCAACATGATATAACTAAGCATGAATACATGAAAACTATATTATCTGAGAATGCAAGACCAAGTGTATAACATAATTCTTAAATATTCTGTAAACTGAAGTACTGAAATACTGATAACTGAATAACTGATAACTATACGCTATGGTCAAGTAAACCTAAAACTGAACTAAGTTATGAACTAACTATAGAAGTGAGACTGTAACTGATACTGTAATTGAGACTGTGGGAAGTATCATCTAATCGACATGCCCCAATCTGAAATAGAGATCCAACCCGTAACCCCAGTTGGAAGGGTATTAGTACAGTGCTATGGGTACTAACACTGGCTGTGTGGATCCACTAAACTGGTGTCTCAAAAGAGTAAGGAGCAAACCTATACTGGCAGGAAACTCATGAGATATGTATCAACTCTAAAACGGCAGGAAGACATCTCAAACCTACGCTGGCTACATAGTTATGTAACTCAGGGATTGCTGCTAAGGGTCAAACCCTCTTCTAATAGGAATGCTCCCATCCCCGGGTTCATTCGGTGCTGAATTCTACTCCCAACTGAATGACACTGAAATACTAACTGGTGCATGTACTGTTAACTGATAATTGATAAGCTCAGGCGATGATATTCTTAAAATAACAGTGCATACATATTCTGAAGTAGTTATTAACGATTAAACTGATACTGAGAATAAAACTGGACTGTACTAGGCTTGATTGAACTCACACTGATTCTATTGACTGACCGAATTCTACTGTTCGAGATACTACGAAATTATTCTATTTCAACTGGAGTCTAGATAAACATCTAAATTTTGGGTATTGAATACCCCCAAGACTCGATAGCATAGATAATAAAGACACATGAGAGCATTTGAGACCATAATAAGTGAGCATTATTTAAAGAAACCCATCACTTGCGCATTTCACCAAGCATATGGATATTAATACTTTAACATCGGGCAATTCACCAAACACATTGGGATTATGAACTTTGACATGGGAATATCTTAAACATAGGAGCATAGCATGGTTACATAACTAAAATCATGAATTTAGGAGTTCAAATAAAATTCACTTGAAATAGGACATGGACATTTCATCAAAACATGTAAAGATCATAGCTTGAATGTAAGAATGTCTTAAACATGAGGGAACAATAGAGTTAGATAAAAAATTTATAACTTGGGGATTCATCTTTAAATTGATTGAACATGATACGGGAATTTCATCAAACATGTGGAAGACATGAATTTAAAACATGGAAATATTGCTAAACATCATGAATTTAGGATCAATCATGGAATTTACTTAAATAAAGCATGGAAAACTCAAATTCATAGCATGAAAATAAAAAATCTTGCATGAAATCACACATGGGCTGAAATAAATTAAACACCATGAAACATGAAATTCAATCTTTTCTTGAACATACACAATAACATAATTCATTATTTAATTGAAAAAGGGTTTTTGGGCTCCATAGGTGAAAGGGGACCCATGGATGAACTCCCACATACCTTAAAATTTTATATCTTGAAGAAGAAAAAAAATCTTGAAAGGTTTCTTGAATTGGGAGACTTGAAATCTTTATTTTTCTTGAAGAGGATTTGATGGAGTTCTTGGTGTTCTTGAGGTGGCTAGGGTTTTCTTTAGAGAGAAAAGGATCAATAATGATGTAACTAATGTTTTTGGGGCTTTAATTATCTGTTATGGATGAGTTAGGGTGAAGGAAAAGACCCTTTTTCCCTTACAAAACACAAAAATAGAACTTGGGAATAGGTGCGGGCGATGGAGCGCGCGTCGCGGGCATATCGCCTCGGATTACAGCCTCTCACGAAAATGGCTGTAACTTTTCGCTCGGGTATCGGATTTAGGCAAAATTGGTATCGTTAGAAATCTGATTCAATTATCTACAATTTGGTGGGTCTTGGTCTGAAAATTCTACTTGTATCAAAAGTTATATATGTTTAAAGTAGACCCTTGTAGAATTAAATACCAAAATTTGGATGAATCAAATGATCTTAGCTCAACTTTGTTCTAAGTCATTGCTATGAACATTTTTCATCTCGAAATACAATCAAACACGAGGATAAAGATTATGAAACTTATATTCACATGGGAATCATTTGTATTATAGCTTATACACGTAGGAACAATGGTTCAAAGACTAGCCCGAAAATGCAAGGTATTACATTATCTCCCTCTTAGGAACATTTGTCCTCGAATAAGACTGGTTAGACTGAGAGTACTGTATAAAAGTAACTGAGCTAATATTCTGAATATGCATGACTTGGAACATGATTGAATAACTGATTCTGAAACATGATACATGATTTGAATATCATGAACTGAACTGATTTCTTGAAAATATGCAATGATATACGAATGATTATAAGGCTGAGATAGAAACAAGAGTCTCAACTGATGAGTAACCATTACTTCAAGCTGGGTCCTATTTCGTGAATAAAAATGAAAGGTTTAGGACATGAATACTTGGGGTATTACAATACATCTCCCCCTTGGAATATTTTGTCCCTCGAATGAAACTGACTTGGATGAAATGCTGAGGAAAGACTGGGATGATGCATGTGACATTTACTATCTGAATCATGACTGAATATCTGGAATCTGAAACTGATACAAATGCATAAACTGAGCTAAATTCGAATTTTGCATGGACGTAAACGAATTACCTCAAAAATAGCCATATTCATGAAAATTTCGAATAATATGATTAGATGGAAAGATGGAAATCAATAGGAACTTGTCTGTCTGACTGCTAGACTGGATTGCTGGCTATACAGACTGAATTATACTGAAAGCTTAAACTCAACTATACATTCCACTTCAAAACTTCACTTCACATGAGGTTACATAAAATATTCACATGAGCACTAATAAATCTACCTACTAAAGTCTGAGCCGAACTGAATTCTCTCACTATGTTCAAGCCTACTCCAAACTACAAAGTGAACCCATAACACTATAATACTAATCTGAATCATGAATTTAATACCCCCTATGCTTTCACAACTTCTCATCATCACTATCTTGACATAAGGAAAGGGCACTGAAAGATTAGAACATGAGGACCTGAAGCATGAAAGAATAACTTTGACACTCAACTAAGGCATGAGGAATAAAGTATCAATGACATGAATTCATCAGAGAGGTCTGAACTGAGGACATACATGACATAAATCTAAATTTTGTTGATCCTTAAAAGTATAAAAAGGGTACTGGAATTGAACATACTGTAAAACATGAGTACATGAGTCATGAGCCGTATGACCGGAGTTTGGAGTTCATGATTTCATGGAACATGATTCGTACTACTGAGTTACTGGAACTCCTCATACAGGAAACTAGAATCATACATGATTTTTTATAAAGCACATGAATATGAGCTAGGATGATGGAGATGACATATAAGGCATGAGTAGATATCAGATGACTGAAAAACTTTATACTGAGATAAGAATAGGTTGGGAATCATCCTCTCTTACTGATTTTCTACACATACTGGTATCACTACTAAAATCTGAGAGCCTGACTTTGTTACTTGTTCTATCATCTCCCTCTTAGCTTTAAGATGTCATTCTAAGTTTGTGGACCCCTATACTAAACTCTAAACTGAACTGCGACCACTTTACTCTAGAGCCCGAGGTATAACAATACATATAAATACAAAACTCCTATAGAATATACTACCCTTAACTTTCTTTAGCTTATGTAATCATCATCACATACTTACACTCTTCTCAACACATACTTTAAAACTTAGAAATAATGCATTCCCATTAACTTGGGTACACTTTTAGATCATAAACACATCATCATACTTAATTTCAAATCAATAAACTTAAATCCTTGCATATACTATTCAAGCCTACTGATTCACATTTCGTACAACTAGCCCCATGAATACATAATCTTCTCAATTCAGATAACACTATCCCATCTCTACTACTACTAAACTCTTGGGTTTATGATTCTAACTCTAGATCATATGCTATCATAGGATTCTGGGGAGGGACCCGACAACACATCTGGTATCGGCTCAATGCACGATTTTCATAAACATGAATGAAATTTTTCAAACTTTAGAAGATACCACTGATGGGATACTTTTGAGCCTGCATACAATCCCATAACTTTTTGTGTGGACTATTTGAGAAAACTCTGTCTGTAGGGATTTGAGCTTGACTGTTTATGTTGCCTCAAAACTAAGGTAGAGTTGGCATGAATAGAGCAATATGAGAATCTATATAATTTTCTTAGAGAACACTTCTACTACATGATCTAAGAGTTGAAACAAGGGAAACATTTCCTAAATGCCCTGTAGCCTCTCAAAGAAAAGTACAGATATCTCCATATCATTCTGCAAGACTCTACTAGACACAGCTTCATAGACACCCTAGGACACCTGAACTCTGTGCTTAGATACAAAGTTTGTAATGACTCGAGACTACTCCCTAGTCATCACACAGTGCTTGAAACCACAAGTGATCCCAAGCTAATCCATGAATCTGGCATACTGTTAAGCAACTGAATTATAATAAAATAAATAACAAGTTTTTATGCGCGGAAACATAATCATAGCATAATATAAATAAGTACAATACCGATAAATTTTACAATTTGATTAAAACTAAAGGAAGAAACTGAAATTTACATGACTGGCTCTGATGACATTTATGAAGCCTTTACTATACTGACTATATATAGCTGGTACATGCCTCCAACTATCACTAATCAATAAACATAGAAAATAAATGAACTATTCACGGACTAAAAATGTCTGGAGTTCCCAAAGTAGGAGAACTTATCACCCGCTGGATGGAATCTACAACCGTCTGATCATGATACATAGGCTATAACTGATACCTACATTATGAGACAATGCAACACATAGACATATATGTAGATCAATACTTCTGGAATGTACAGAGTATGCAGGGGTGAATGCAATAAGTAAAACTGCTTTCATACGTAATCTTAAAACATGCATGACTAAGTATAAGTAGACTCACCAATAGGTTGGAATAAACTGAAAGCTGAATTAATCTTAAAACGTGAGTAACAAACATAATCTAGTAAGCTTGTGAATCTCTACACTTAGTTTCTTAAAACTCTATACTTTTGTAGAATAAGTTGAATTAAAGTTGGGATACGGTAAAACATGGATATTGTATAAATATCGAGTCTTCAATTACGTGATAGAGACTGACATAAATCAACGATATGAATATATAATCACACTGAGAACAAATGCATAAACATACTAACTTATTTGATTAACTGAATGAATGATAACTGAATACTGGTCATGTGAACTGTACTTAGTTTGAATAGCTGGACTGAAATTGTAGAGTACTATGCATATGAGGTAAGGAACTAAGCATGAATGCATGAAAAATATATTATCTGATAATACAAGACCAAGTGTATAACATGATTCTTAAATAGTCTGTAAGCTGAAGTACTAAAATACTGATAACTGAATAACTGATAACTATAGCTATGGTCAAGAAAACCTAAAATTGAAATGAGTTCTGAACTGAATACAGAAGTGAGACTGTAAATGAGACTTTGGGAGGTATCATCTAACCGAAAATCCCTAATTTGAGCTAATCGGGGTATGACCTGTAACCCCAGTTAGAAGGGTGTTAGTACCATGCCACGGGTACTAACGCTGGCTGTGTGGATCTATAGAACTGGTGTCTCAAAGGACTAAGGAGTAACCCTATACTGGTAGGAAACTCATGAGATATGTATCAACCCTAAACTGGAAGGAAGACATCTCAAACCTATGCTGGTTACGTAGTTGTGTAACTCAAGAATTGCTGCTAAGGGTCAAATTCTCTGTTGGCAGGAATGCCCCTATCCTTGGGTTTGCTCAGTGCTGAATCCTACTCCCAACTAAATGACACTAGAATACTAACTATTGCATGCACTGTTAACTGATAATTGATAAGCTGAGGTGATGGTATTCTAAAAATAACAGTGAATACAAATTATGAGGTAATTATTAATGATTAAACTGATACTGGGACTGAAATTGGACTGTACTAGGCTTGATTGAACTCACACAAATTCTGTTGACTGACCAAATGCTACTGTTCGGGATACTATGAAATCATTTTATTTCGACTGGAGACTAGATAAACAACTAAATTTTGGGTATTCAATACCCCCAAGACTCAATAGCATAGATAATAAGGACACATGAGAGCATTTGAGACCATAATAAGTAAGCATTATTTAAATAATTCCATCCCTTGGGCCTTTCATCAAGAACATGGAGATTACTACATTAACATGGGGCAATTCAACAAACATATGGGAATCATGAACTTGGACATGGGAATATCTTAATCATGGGAGCATTGCATGGTTACATAACTAAAATCATGAATTTAGGAGTTCATATGAAATTCACTTGAAATAGGACATGGGCATTTCATCAAAACATGTAAAGATCATAGCTTGAACATAAGAATGTCTTAAACATGAGGGAACAATAAAGTTACATGAAAAAATTTATAACTTGGGGATTAATATTTAAATTAATTGAACATGATATGGGAATTTCATCAAACATGTAAAAAACATGAATTTAAAACATGGGAATATTACTAAACATCATGAATTTAGGATCTATCATGGAATTTACTTAAATAAAGAATGGAAAACTCAAATTCATAGCATGAAAATAAAAAATCTTGTATGGAATCACACATGGGTTGAAATTAATTCAAATCACTATGAAGCATGAAATTCAATCTTTTCTTGAACATACAAAATAACATAATTCATTCTTTAATTGAAAGAAAAGAGTTTTTGGGCTCCATGGGTGAAAGGGAACCCATGGATGAAATCCCACATACTAAAACTTTATACCTTGAAGAAAAAAAAAATCTTAAAAGGTTTCTTATATTGGGAGACTTGAAATCTTTATTTTTCTTGAAGAGAATCTGATGGAGTTCTTGAGGGGGCTAGGGTTTTCTTTGGAGATAAAAGGATAAATAATGATGTAACTAATGCTTTTGGGGTTTTAATTATCTGTTATGAATGATTTAGGGTGAAGGAAAAGACCCTTTTTCCCTCAAAATGCGAAAACAGAACCTGGGAAATAGGTGCGGGCGATGGAGCGCGCGTTGAGGGCATATCACTTTGGCTTAATACCTCTCATAAAAATGGCTGTAACTTTTTGCTCGAGTATCGAATGTAGGCGAAATTGATATCATTGGAAAGCTGATACGATTATCTAAAATTTAATGGGTCTTGATCTGAAAAATTCTATGTATATCAAAAGTTATATACTTTGAAAGTAGACCCTTATAGAATCGAATACCAAATTTTGGATGAATCAAATGATCTTAGCTCAACTTTGTTCTAAGTCATTGCTATGAATATTTTTCACCTCGAAATCACATCAAACACGAGGATAAAGATCATGAAACTTATATTCACGTAGGAATAATTTGGATTATAACTTATATAGGTAGGAATGATGGTTCAAAGACTAGCCCAAAAATGTGGGGTATTACAGATATATTGGTGGAATGGTTTGAAGAAGGATGTGTCTAATTTTGTGGCCAAGTGTTTAGTGTGTCAACAAGTAAAAGTTGAGCACATTAGGCCTAGAGGCTTATATCAGGATATTGAATTACCAAAGTGGAAATAGGAGGTGATCAACATGGATTTTCTTACCGATCTTCATCGGTCTCAAAATCAATTTGATTCAATTTGGGTCATCATGGATAGGATGACAAAGTAAACTCACTTCTTGATAGTGAGGACTAACTTTTTGGCTGAGGATTATGTGAAGGTGTACCTTCATGAGATTGTGAAGCTACATGAGGTACCTATTTCAATTATCTATGATCGTGGTATGCAGTTTTCATCTTATTTGGCGGTCATTTCAGAAGGGTTTGGGTACTAAGATTAGTCTGAGTAGTGCTTTCTACCCGAAGATGGATGGGAAAGCAGAAAAGATTATTCAGACATTGAATGATATGCTTCATGCATGTGTGATTGATTATGGTGGCAATTGGGTTTAGCATCTACCTCTCATAGAGTTTTCTTACAACAATAGCTATCATTCTAGCATTGGGATAACCTCTTTTAAGGCATTGTATAGTAGGAGGTATAGATCTCCTATTCGGTGGTTCAAGGTCTTGAGGCAGATATGTTTAGCCCATATTTTGTTTATCAGGCTACAAAGAAGGTAAAGGTCATTCGGGATAGGCTTAAGGCTGCCCAAAGTTGCCAAAAGTCTGATACAGGTAAAAGGCGTAGGGACTCTGAGTTTGAGGTTGGGGATAGCGTATTCCTAAAGATGTCTCTCATGGAGGGAGTAATACAGTTTGGGAATAGGGGAAACTTAGTCCCCGATATGTTGGTATTGTGGTTTTGAATAGGGTTTGTAATGATGCATATGAATTGGAGTTGCCTTCTAATTTTAGCTCCATTCATTCGGTATTTCATGTCTCTATGTTGAGAAAGTGTCAAGGTAATCCTTCTTTAGTTGTTCCTTTAGAAAGATTATGTATCTTGAATTCTCTATATTATGAGGAGATCTCGGTTGAGATCTTTGGATTAGGAGGTTCATCAGTTGCGGACCAAGGATATAACTTCGGTTAAAGTTCTATGAAGGAACCACAAGGTGGGAGAAGTAACTTGGGAAGCGAAAGAGGACATGAACTCTAAGTATCCGTATTTGTCTTTAGCTCCGAATATTCATGAAAAAGGTATGTGTTCTTGATCACATCTTTGCATTCTAACTTGGTTAAAGTAAAGGTTAATTTCCTTGTATCTTTGTTTTCTAACTTAGTTAAAGGTCGGAAGGAGGGTGTTGGGGAGTAACTCATATTTGTACTACCTTGTCCATTATTCGGGGACAAATGATCCTAGTGGGGGAGAATAAAACACCCTGGGTTTTGGAACCTTAGAAAATTTCCTAGATTTTTAGTTTTTGGACATTATAAGACTAGGGGTACTAGTCGTATGATGGGGTACGGTTGGTATGGGTTTGGTTGTATGTTAACCAGTGTTGATTTATGGGTTGGACTGATTTTTAGAATGGGTATGACTTGGAAGGTACAATTTGTATGGTGGGTGATGGGTCATATGGTTGGTTTTTCCTTCCTTTAATCTTAAACTTAACTTAACTTGGATTTAAGTACGAGTGGTTCTCCATAGGTAGTAAGATAGGGTACGAGTTGCATAATCCAACTCGTATGTTAGACAGGATCAACCCCTTTTAATTCTGTCTAAGGAATGGTTTATGGGTACCAATCATATGATTAGGTATGTGTGGGACTTTAGAGTCATAAATTGGTCAGTGTGGGGGTTGAGATTCTGCTTGGGGTATGAGTGGTGGGTACCACTCATACCCTAGGGTACTAATTAGGGGGAGGGGTTGTAACCTCTTGCGGGTAATTAATACAGTTTAAGTTGGGGGTAAAATCTAGACATTTCCCCTTATAACTCCTTGGGACCCCACGTCTTAAACAACATTTTGGGGACTCATTAACCTATTTGCAATCAATCAAACACTCTAAACTCACTCAAAATCTCTCAAGGCTGTTGGGTAAAGAAAAATCTAGGGTTTTCTTCAAGGTGGTCAATTGAGGCTCATATGAGTGATTTCTTCTCATCTTCTTCTTAATCTAAGGCAAGATACTTCTCCCTCATTGTTAGTTCCAACTAATGGCATATTTTATAAATTATTTTCCTGGCATAATTGTTGTATGATCTGGGTTTTTTAATATATGTTGGGGGTTCAGTTATAAATGCTTGATTATGGTTTTCCCATATTTTAATTATGGATTTACATTCTTTAATGGTGATTTGGAAATTTGGTTGCATGGGATGGTTAATTAGTACTTGGTTTAGGCTTTGGAAATACTATGTTCCAAAATGGTTGATAAAATGCCTATGAGAATGCTTTTACTATACTGTTAGACTTTTAGTGAAACTATTGCACGGTTTAACTTAGTAATGGAACCCTAAATGGTTTAAATGGCTAAATGGTATTTTTTGATGGTCATGGTTATGGTTAATTGAACATCCTGTGGGGTACAAGGGAATCCCCCAAGCAAACATAATAATGATCACTTGTGGGGTATAGGATTCCTCCAAGTTTACTCAATAAAGTAATCTATGGGTACATGGGAATCCCCCAAGAAAACATAATAATGATCACTTATTGGGTATAGGATTCCTCCAAGTCTACTCAATAAAGTAATCTATGGGTACGTGGGAATCCCTTCTCCTTAAAAAGGATGGCTAAGGAAATAGCTTGCAAGCTATAGTCGGTATGACAATACCACTACTTATAGCCTTCGTTACTAACAAATTGAATGATGGTCTTGGTTATGTGGTAATGGTTTTAATTAGGTAATAATGGCGGGGTGTGATAGCTAATGTGAAGGTGTGAGTCCAATAGATGGACACCAGAAACTCATGTTTGCCGACATGAGGATTTGGTCATGGTGACCTTATAGGGTACATGGGAATCCCTTAAGTTACAATTACATATATTTATCATGGAGAGCGAAGGGTACTTAGGAATCCACTACTCCTATGTTATTAATGGTTTGTACGGCTACAGGCATCGGGGCCTGTTTAGGGGGTTATATTGGACCCATATAGCCCGTGGGTGGTTCTAGGATGGTTAAGCTACAAATACCCATGTTAATGGTTTTAAATGCATGCTAAACCCAGTTTGCTCATCCCAACATGGTTATATATATATGTATAGTTGTGTATACCTATTGTTGGTTTACTTGGTTTTAACGGTTTGCATTACTTTATCCTTATCCTGAGTACTTGCTAGCATTCACCCACTAACCCATCTTTGGGTGGATGTATTCCCACGCGATCAAGAACCAACCATTCTACTCCTCCTGCTTAGTGATCGGATCCGGAATCAATTATTGGATTGAAGGGGTGTGCTTCCATACTTTGGAAGGCTTCATTTCATATCATCGATGTCTTTACATACTTTGGTTATTTCATAGACATTGGTTTTGGCTATGGTTGGGGGAATGTCCTGACTGAATATTATTTTTCATTCGGTTAGAGGCTTTGTGGAACTACTATGGATTGGAATAAGTGGTGTTGGTGTTGGTGTTAGCCTTATTATTGGCATTGGTATTGGGGATGATACCGTTTGATTGAATTTATGATTGTTCCATCCTTTTATGTTATGTTGTGGCCAAGAACTTGGTTATTATATCAATTTGGTTATGGTTGTTGGTTGGTATTGGATGGTTGGGCTTGCTTGGGCGCAGTTATTTACCTATCCCAGTGTTTGGAATTGTAATAAATGTTATCCTGTTATACATTCGGAATTCATCTGACTCAGGGTATGTGTGTTTGGAGGTTGGGTTAGGTAATGGGGGTAGTCCCCGATCCTGATTAGACTTGGAATGCCCATTATGACAAGACCCTGGTTCGGGTTGTGTAATGTTTGTATCAGAGATTTAGGTTCATGGTCAAATGGGAGTTCATAAGCCCATGTTGAGTAGAGTCACTTTTAAGGGTGTGTAGCGCACCACACATACAACAGAAAGGCTACAAGGCATTTAGGAAATGTTTCTTTTCAATGTGTTATATTTTCAAGCATGGTGTTTGAGCCCTGGAATCTTCTCTAATTCCATTTATTCATTTTTCAAGTCATTCCTCGATGATCTGAAGTTCACAGAAACTTCTCTGCCCTAAGTGGGGTGGATGTTGATGGGACACTATCTACTCTGGGATCCATACTCGGTCAAGAGATCCAGTCCCTGTTTATTCTAGAGTTCCACCAGTTACTTCTAGTCCTCCTCAGGATAATGTGATGAATGCAGTGTTTAGCCAGCCAATCCATATGATTGCTTATCTAGTAGCTTCTCAGTCTGAATGTGGTGCATCTAGTATTGCTTGTTTTGAGGCCACAAGGGTTGGCTAATTTATGAAGTTGAATCCTCTAACTTTTACTGGTGTCAAGGTGGAGGAGGATCCTCAGGGTTTTCTAGATGATATGGAAAAGATATTCAAGATTATGCATGCTACGAATGTGGAAGGGGTGGAGTTTGCAGCTTATAACCTCAAAGATGTGGCGTACTGATGGGATGAGGAATAGTATATAGCAAGGGGTGATGTTGAGGAATCATTCTTGTAGGAGACTTTCTCAAATGCATTCTTGGATCACTTCTTTCCTCAGGAGTTGAGCGAGGCAAAAACAACGGAATTTGTTAAGATGAAATAGGGGAAGATGTTCGTCAAGGAGTATGCCTTGAAATTTCACCAGGTGTCTAGGTATGCTTTGGAATTGGTGTCGGATATGAGGGCCATGATGAGAAAGTTTATTTCTGGATTGTCATGTGAGTTGATCCTCGAATGCAAGACTTCATTGCTGATCAAGGACATAGATATCTCTAGGTTGGTTGTTCATATGCAACAGACGGAGGAGGAAAAGAGAAAACAAACTGAGATAGGTGAAAGGAAAGGCAAGAAGTTCAGGTTCACTGAGCAGGGTGGTCAACACAAAGTGGTCGGGATGGTGGTAAGTGGCCTAAGCAGAAGTTTAGGTTCACCGACAAACTTGTCGATCCAAGATCCTCATTGGGACCTCCTCATAGGACAAAGAGTTTGAAATACTAACATCTTCCACGGGAACAACTAATATAGGGTCACCTATACATTTCCGCAACATGGACACATGGAATACCGTATGGATGGAGCTCAAACTAGAGGGAAACTCCAACTCATAGGCAACATTACCAGCCCCATTGAAAATCAAATATAGACCAACATAATGGGGACTAAGCTTCCTCTTCTTACCAAATCGCATCACACCCTTCATGGGAGATACCTTGATGAATACCGAATCACCAACATTAAAGTCCAAATCCCTATACTGCATGTCCGCATAGGAATTTTGGCGACTTTGAGCGGTTTTCAACCTATCACGAATCACCTTCACCTTCTCCAAGTCTTAGTGAACCAAATTAGGGCCAAGCAACTTTCCCTCACAAAATTCGTACCACCCAATAGGAGAACGACATCTCCTACCATATAACGCCTCAAAAGGAGCCATACCAATGCTAGAATGATAACTATTGTTATAGGCGAATTCAATCAAATTCAAATGGTCATACTAACTACCACCATAATCAATCACACAAGCACAAAATATATCTTCCAATGTTTGGATGGTACTGTCTACTTGTCCATCCGTCTGCAGGTTGAAATCGGTGCTAAGGCGCACCTTAGTCCCCAAACCTTTCTGAAATGACTTCTAAAAATTTAATGAGAACAGAGTACCATGATATAAGATGATAGAAATTGGAGCACCATCCAACTTCACAATCTCCACAAGATACAACTTAGCATAATACTCTATTGAATAACTCGTCCTCACTGGCAAGAAGTGAGTGGACTTGGTCATTCTATCCACAATGACCAAAATAGAATCACATTGATTCCGGGACTGGGGAAGACCGACAAAAAAATCCATATTAATTACTTCCCACTTCCATTCGGGCAACTCTATCTCTTGATACAACCCATCGGGTCTCAAGTGCTAAAATTTCACCTGTTGAGATACCATACACTTATCCACAAAGCTAGCCAGCTCTCGCTTCATATTATTCCACCAATAACTCCCTAAGATAATGATACATCTTCGTAGAACCGGGATGAATAGCATAAATAAATCCATGAGCCTCGGCCATAATCCTTTCCCTCAACCCATTGATATTGGGAACACATAGCCTACCTTGGTAGCTCAAGATACCATCATCACTGAACGCAAAATGAACTACCTTTTGTTGACCCACATTACTATTAATCTTTATTAAATCGGGATCCAAGATTTTCTTTTCCTTTATCTCAACAACAAGAGATGACTATGATATCTGATGCACGAATACACCACCATACTAAAAGACCATGAGATGAACTCCAAGATTAGACAAAATATGGATGTCTTTCACCAATTCTCACTTATCCTCGTCGACATGAGCTAAACTCCCCATGGATAACCTTCTAAGAGCATCAACAACTATGTTAGCTTTACCTAGATTGTAATAGAGACTTATATCATAGTCCGTTAGCAACTCAAGCCATCTCTTTTGTCTGAGATTCAATTCCTTATGAGTAAACACATACTGAAGGCTCTTATGATCAGAAAAGATGTCAGCATGAACTCTATTGAGATAGTGACGCCAAATATTAAATGCAAATACCACGACCAATAACTCACAATCATGAGTAAGTTAGTTCTTTTCATGATCTTATTATTGCCTAGAAGTATAGGCCACTACCCTACCATGTTGCATGAATACATAACCAAGCCCAACACGAGAAGCATCATAATATACTACAAAACCATCATTACCCTCAAGAAAGGTCAAAACCAAAGTCAAAGTCAATTTATCCTTCAACTTCTCGAAACTACCCTCATACACAATAGATCATAAGAACTTGAGCTTCTTCTGGGTTAACTTAGTCAATGGGGCAGTTATCATCGAAAAACTCTCCACAAATATCCTATAGTAACCGGCTAGACCTAAAAAGCTCTGAATATCGATAAGAGTCACAGGTCTAGGCCACTTTTTAACTGCCACAACTTTTTGTGGATCTACCATGATCACTTTATGAGAGATAACATGAACAAAAAAAGTCATAGCCTTCAACCAAAACTCACACTTAGAGAACTTGGCACACAAATGATGATCCTTCAAGGTTTGCAACACCGCATGGAGGTGATTTACATGATCCTCCTCACTCTTAGAATAGACCAAGATGTCATTAATGTAGACAATGAAAAACAAATCCAAAAATGGATGAAAGACCCTATTCATTAGATCTGTGAATGTTGCAGGGGCATTAGTCAACCTAAAAGACGTAGCTAGGAACTCATAATAACAATACTAGGTCCTAACGGTATTCGTAGGGATATCCACTTCCCTAATCTTAAGTTGATGATAACCTGACCTAAGATCAATCTTAGAGAAACACTTTGCAACCTGAAGCTGATAAAAAAAATCATCGATCCTAGGAAAATGATACTTATTCTTTATGGTCACCTTGTTCAATTGACGATAATCAATGCACATTCGAAGGGAACCCTCCTTCTTACACACAAACAAAACGGGAGCACCCCAAGAAGACACACTAGAACTGATAAAACCTTTATCTAAGAGATCCTTCAATTGCTCCTTAAGCTTCTTCAACTCTGCCAGAGCTATTTTATAAGGAGGGATGGAAATTAGACGAGTGTACAGAACAAGATAAATCCCAAAATCAATTTCCCTATCGAGATGAATACCAGGAAGGTCATCAAGAAAGATATCAGGAAACTCATTAACCACAGGAACAGATTCTATAGTAAGACCTTCTGAGTTAGATTCATTAACTTGGACCAAATGATACAAACATCCTTTAAAGATCAACTTTTAGGCTCTAAGATAAACATGACCATACGGTACCGACCATCTAAGAAAGCATAGCACGAATGCAACCAATCCATCCCTAATATAACATCAAAATCAACCATTTCCAACTCTATCAAGTCTACAAGCGTATTTCTACCACTAATAGATACCACACCATCTATAAACTATCTTAAAAATCATAGAGTCTTCTACTGAGGTAGAAATAGAAAAAGGAACTGTCAGACACTCAGGACCAAAATCAAAATGCACAATATAGGGTCACATAAGAGAGAGTGGACCCCAGATCAAGTAAATAATACATATCATGTGAGAAAATTTTCAACATAACTGTAACAACATTAGGAGACACCTTGGACTCCTGGAAAGTAGTAAGTGCATATAAGCTATTGCGGACAGTGCCGGTATTAAAAATAGATACAGAAGAAGCATTCTTCGGTGGAGAAGTAGACAAAGTAACAATAGGGTCCCTGTTGGCCCAAGAAGTCACTAGATAGGGGCACTCTTGCTATATGTTCCCAATCTGACCACATCCAAAACATTTGTTCCTCCCCTTATCACACTGCCCACGGTGATGCTGACTATAGAATCTACAAGGAGGGTAGGATGGAGCCGACTGAGCCCCACTAGCCTGCGATATATTGACTTGTGTAAGAATGATTTCTTATAATGATTTGACTGGAATGAACAAATATGCTATTTTATCCTTATCCTTGGGTTACATGTTAGCGCTCCAACCACTAACCGTCTCCGAACGCTATGTCCCCTCGTGATATAAGGGCCGGATCATCATCTTCTTCTTTTACACAGTGAACATGTGGTCGTGCAGTTCAGGCATTGACCTTGAAGTGGTAAGCTTTCATAGTCTGGAAGGCCTACCTTTCATAGTCTCGTTATTCTATGTCATACACTTGTATAGATTTGGTACTTGGCTATTGTTGGGGGTATGTCCCGACATATTTTTGACTTTGGTTTGCTAGAGGTTTTGTGGGTGACTGTGGAATTGGGCATTTTGGGTAATTGGTCAACATTAATGAAATGTTAGTTATTGTCTAAGTATTGACTATTAGCCTTAAATTTTTGCTATCTTATTATATGGTTGGAATTTATCTGACCCGCGTGGTTGCTTTGATGATGGTTAGGTTGTGTTATTAGGGTGACCTCCTGTTCATGTGAGCTTGAGATGCCCATACGCTATTGCCCAATTTTGGGGCATGTCAAGTTGGGATTAGAGTCTAGGTTCATGGTCAGTTGGGAGTCCGCAAAGCCGTGTCAAGTAGAGTCTCTTTTATGGGTGTGAAGCATGCCAGACTTATAAGTGAGGGGCTATGAGGCATTTAGGAATGTTTCCCTTTCTTGTGTTTCAATATCAAGCTATATAGAGTCTAATGTCCCCCTTGAGATTTTCAAAGCTTGACTCATACTCCTCGGACCATTGAAAAGGATCCTCTTTCTGAGTCAATATGGTCATCGACGCTGCAATAGAAGCAAAACTCTCAACATATGACCTATAATAAATGGACAACCCAATGAAGCTATGAACCTCAGTAGGAGATGTAGGTTTAGCTCAATCACGAATGGCCTTGGACTTCAATGGGTCCACTATAATCGCATCCTTATACACCACATGCCCAATGAATTTCATAGACTCAAGCCAAAACACATACTTAGAGAACTTGGCATAACACATATGATCTTTTAAATTCTAGAGCAAAATCCTCAAATGTTGCATATACTCCTCTTTACTCCTCAAATATACAAGGATGACGTTAATGAACACAATAAAAAAGAAATCAAAAGAACGTTTGATCACGCGATTTATCAAATTCATAAATGTAGCTGTGGTGTTAGTAAAGACAAAATACATCACTAGGAACTCATAATGACCATAGTAGGTCCTAAAGCCTATTTTCAGGATATCCTCATCCTAAACCTAAGTTGATGGTAATCGAACCTCAAGTAAATACTAGAGAACACCGCTGCACCCTGAAGATGGTAAAATAAATCATCAATGTGATGCATAGGATAATGGTTCTTCACGGTCACCTTATTAAGCTAGCTATAATCAATGCACATATGCATGGAGCTATCTTTCTTCTTCACAAGAAACATAAGATCTCTCTAAGGAGACCCACTCGGTCTAATGAAACCCTTACCAAAAAGATTTTGAAGTTGAGAATTTAGATCCTTAATCTTGGCAGGAGCCAAACAACAAGATTCCATAGAAATAGGTCGGGTGCCCAGCTCAAGATCAATAACAAAATCAATACTATGCTTGGGAAGAAGGTAAGGTAGATCTATAATGAATACATTAGAAAACTCTTGAACTACAAGAATAGAGTTAAGCGATGGACTCTCCACACTAATATCATTAATATAAGTGCAGTAAGACTCGCAACCTCTTAAAATAAGCCTGCTAACATAAGTATATGAATTAATCCTCATTGGCTCGCTTCTAATAGCTCCCTACAACGATTGAGGGTATGCCAAGCATGGATAAGGTAAAGATCTTGGCAAAATAATCCAGGATCGCATGATAGTTGGATAACCAGTCCACGCCAAAAATCACATCTAAATCCACCATATCTAATGCAATAAGATTAGTCTGAGTATCAAACTCTCGAACAATCACAACATATGCTCTGAAAATCCTATCCACTACTATGGAATTACCTAGGAGATTAGATACACATAATGACATAGATAAGAAATCCTAGGATAACTTAACCGTGGAGCATAATTTGATGACACGTAAGAATAAGTGGATCCCGGGTCAAATAAAGCAAAAGTCAATTGGCGACAGACCGAGATCATACCTGTACTAACAAAATCTAAAGATAACCTCGGGTCCATTAGGTACTGTATACAACTAACCACCACAACCACTTGGATAGGATCCTAATAGATCTCCTATCCTACCTACAAGAGAACCTTCACGATCCCCCTTGGGACCACCCTACGACTTTGCATACTACTTCTAGCTAGGGGTAGAACTAACCAAATCGGTGGAACACTTTGAGATAAAGGAACCATCATTCCACAACTAGGGCACTCTATCGAGAAATGACGAAAAGCTACCATAGTATGCCACAGGAGTTGAGCTAAAACAAGAAGATTCAGCGGACTCAGAAGAACGACACAACTAGAATAACCAAAAGATAAACCTCCCAAAGACTGGCCACGAGCCTGGCCAGGATGAACACTGAAACTAGACTGGCCTCTATCGATAATATGAAGTGCATCCTAAACAGGTCTACTAGATTAACCCTAGTACTGATACAGCTGACGTGTAGGTTACATACCCTGAGTACCACTACCTTTGAATGAGGAGCTACTACAACTTCTACTAAACCTTTCCTGGTATCACAATCTCTTAGCGCTGCCCTCTCGAGCCTCGTGATTCATCTCCTTTATAAGATGAGCATGATTAGAAACCTAAAAAAAGACATACACACAACAACAAACTCTGAGTAGACATTCAAAGAGGAAGTCTGAACCCTCAAAAAAATCAATGAACCTTCTTATACTTAGTAGTTAGAATAAAAGTAGAATGCCTAGTTAACTCATGAAATCTAGACTCATACTCCACAAAGTCATGGATACCTACTCTAACCTAGAGAGCTGATTCATGAGACTGCGGGGCATATACTTCTCCAAGAAGATCTCAAAGAATTGGGTCCATCTCAAAGGGGAAGATCCAACTGGCCTGGAATCAAGATGACCTCTGGACCAATGTTGAGCTGCCAAGTCCAACAGAAAAGTAGTTTAATCTATACCACAAGTCTAAACTAGTCCCAAATTATGGAGCCTATCCTCACCGCCCAATCTTAAGAATCTATCCAACATTTTCTACTCCTCTGCAGACATAGTAGGCTGGGTAACTACCAGCTGAGCAACTACCGATGTAGGAGGGATCTCTACTTTGGGAGATGCAGCTATAGGCTACGCCCTTGCCTTAGTACCACTTTGATTTATACACTATGCACCATCATATGGTGCACCACTAACCAATCGCAAGATCTAAACAAAAGAATCCCTAAGTACTGAAGAAGAAATAAATCCCAATGGAACCTGGGATGGTCCCTATCCCACCGCTTACTGGAGAGGAAGAACTCTAGCTTGCGAGCGAAAATAGGTTCAGGTGAAGGTCCCCTTATCATGACCCCATTTGGGGAAACATCTCTAGGCTGTTCACAACCTCTAGGTCATCCACGACAAGAAAAAATATCCCTATGTTCGATCTTAGGACCCTTGTCTCCTATAGCGGTAGCACATGTCCTTGCCATATGAGAAAGTATAAAACCAAATAAATGCCTTAGAAACCAACTGATACTCGTAACATGAAATAAGAGAAAGAAGCAATAAACTCCTAAGAATGTCCTATGCCTCCCAAAGATAAGAAACGAACGTCATTGTTCCTATTTGCGGGACTTTACCATACATTTGCTCTTGTTCCAATAGTACCAATGAAACCTAGGTTCTAATACTAATTTGTCACAACACAATTTACAAGTCATGATGGTACCTTTTGTATCCCACTAGTAGGTAATTTGAACCATATCTCAGAGCTAGATGCAATAGGCTAACTTGGTGGAAAAAGACCTAACAACCAAAAAATAATAGTTAAAGACTTAAATAGCAATAATACATTCATAAAGGTCTAATAGATAGATAAGAAATTGACAACCATCTCAAGACTTAATAATGTCGATACTAGAGCTATTACAAATGAACTATAAGTACTATATAGTTAAAAACAATCCATCTTAAAGATTAATGACTAGACATAGAAAAACAGAAGGAAAAAAAGGGGTAACTCTGACTCCAAGAGATCAACCAATCTCTAAAATAAACCCTGCACGAGCATCGAATCAGCAACGGTAACTACTACTTAATCTGCACCAAAAGGGTACAAATGTGTAGTATGAGTACCTAAACCATGGGTAATCAGTAGGCATTATCGTCCAACTGAGCTAAATTATAATATAAATAAGATACGATACAGGATAGAATAATCTAAGTCAAGGTAAAAAAGGAAAACCTAGAAATAAGGTCCGACATCATTGTACGTAATTAAATAAATGCATAAAAAATGGTAACATGAAGATCACACAACTATAAGTACAAGATTAGCCCCCATAAGCCAAGAATTTTGGAAAAGCAAATAAACAAACGCATGCCCCAAAATGCTTAGAGGGTACAATCTAGGGAACTAAGTAACTGAGTAATCATAAGTTACCTATTATCATGCCATAACCAAGAATCCATCCTAATCATATAATCTCATACAAAATTGCTAATGCTGGACTTGAATCAAAACTCAATAGTATAGTTGATGAGTGGTAAATTTACCACTCATTAATATCCAAATTCTTGTACACTACTAGGATTAAATTGTGTAAATGAGGCTAATTCTCCATTGGAATACATTAATTTTTCCAGTTTTTGTTATTTTGCAGGACCTATGATGAAAATGAGTTAAAATCAAGTTGAAATGAAAAGAAAATGGACAAAAAGGAGCAAGAGCTAAAAATATAGGCCCAGGAGTCGACCCTCATGTACCGCGATCGTGGCCTAAAGTTCATGATCATGACAAGTCAGCAAGTTAGTTGAAGGGAGATCATGATAGGACCACCGTAATTATGGTATCATGATCGAAACCCAGGAATGGACATCGCAATAGGGTAGAAAAGTCTCAAGGGCTGAATTGTAATTTCAAAGAGCTGTGTCCCAAATCATAAAGGGTTAAAACCCTTTCACTAGGAGGATCTTCATTAATTTTTATCTTATCTCTTGGTTCTTGGATTATATTTGTACTACTCTTGAGCTAAGAAGATCATAGAGTAACTCCTAACAGAAGGATTAGCAATTGCCATTCAAGGTATATTTAAATTTAATGTTATGATTTACATTCTCTTTATCTTTCATGGATAAATTTGGTGGAAATCTTGGTATATCTTTACTTTCTATCTTATGAGTAGCTAGTGCTTCGTAAGACATTTCTTTACATTGAATGCACTCAACGGATAGAGGAATACATAGAGTTGAACATAGTAAAATAAGAAATTGAAAGATTTCGTTGAACATAGGTGTTATTTACTTATCTACCTAAGTAGATATTTGTTGTGGGTTTTGTTATTACTCTAGTTTGTAATTGAGAATTGTGGGTCAAAAAATTAATTGACTTGGATCCCATATCATCTTTAAAAGAGGGATATGGGTGATTAGTAATAGTGAACTACACTTTGAATTAGTCTCTCTCGTGGCATTATAATAGGAATAGGGATGTTCTATGAATTTTCTATGTTCATAAGCATCATCTTAGAAATAAGGATGCTAGTATGAGGTATTTTTGATTGATGATTTTGTCATACTCACGAGGTATTTGAAAGAATCCATGAGTAAAATTTAGTGTTTAGTTGAAAGACTAACACTAATGCCTTAAATCTAGCCTACCCACGACTCCTAGATAGATTTTGATAAATGTACAATTACCTTTGTATGAATTCACATCTAGAATGGCATGACCCCAAGATCCTTTCCTAGTTGATTATACTCTGATTATTCTTAGCGTCAAGTTAGTCTTCTAGAAGCCCTAAATTTTTTATAGTTTTGAAAATATTCAAAACCTCTAAATATTTGTATCCTAGGTTTGAATCTAGCATGCAACTTTTATTTTGAACTTACTCAATCACCATTCACATTGTTCCTCATGGATTCAACCCCGAAACATATTGGGTATTATATTGCCAACAACTGACTTACACTAAATTTGACGTCTTATCAATCATCATCATTGTCATTTGTTGCCGCACTTGAACTAAAAAAATATTATCAATATCATCATCAACTGCCGAACTCAAACCAGGACTCATATTTATAAACTGTATCAACAAGCCATAATGATAAACTAACTTAATAAACTATACCAATGAACTATAACTATAGACCACCCATTTTACTCATATATATATACACCGGAATAAAAATCAAAACCATAAGTCATGTCGGTACCCACATCCATGGACCACACCAATACCATGTCTATCTAGTTATGCCAATAACCATGCCCATAGGCCTAGTCGATATCCATATTCATGATTTATATTAATGATCAAATCTTTAGTCCATTATATATCCATAAGCTATTAATATTATCTATGATCAATCTATCATGCCTATAAGCCATATCATTAATCATATCCTAAAGCCATATAAATAATTATATATATATAAGCCATATCATTAGCAAGAACTGGAATTAGCATCAATCCTTTGATATCCTACTAACATACTCATTTAATGAATTCTATGACATATCCCGAACCGGGGCCTTGTCGTATGGGAAATCTCAAGTCCAACCGAGACCAGAGACCACCCTCAATACCCAACCCAATTAACCAGCATTCCCTGAGTAAGATGAACTTCAACCATATAACAAGATAGTGTATTAACAATGTGGTGACCCTGGGATAAGTATATATCCACAACCAACCTGACCAAGTCCATCCACCTAATGTCTTACCAAACCAATGCCAAAACTACGTCCCAAAACTAAGATAATAAGCCAATGCATGTCTATATATAAAACTTAACCAATCCATACCATACCCAAGTCCAAAGTTGTCCATACAAAGCCTCTAGAACAAACAAACAGTACCTTGTCGGAACATGCTCCCGACCATAGCCAAAAACCAAAGTCTATGAAAGACAAGAGATAGGTAAAGTAAACCATGACATTAAACAGATGCCTTCCAAACTATGTACGCTCACCACTTCAATCCAATATTGACAGTCCCCAAATCTGATTACTAAGCAGAGGAAGTAGAATGGTCGGTCCCTGCATAGCATGGGTATAAAGCCGCCCGAAGATGGGTTAGTGGGTGAAGACTAGCATGCACTTGGGATAAAGATAGAATAATGCCATTTATAAAACAAAGTAAAATAATACATATGCTCACAAACCATACATATATATATATCTATGACGGGAAAGGGAGTAGGGTTTAGCATGCCATTAAAATCATTACCTGGGCTATGTAGCTTTGCCATCATAAACAACCCACGGGCTAATATGGGTTCAGCTCCCCCTGCAGAAAAGGCCCCAGTATGTGAAGCCTCACGACCAGGGAGGAAAACTGAGGATGACTAGTACATCCCCCAAAAATAAAGTGTGACATCATGCACATGGTTACCAAGACCAAACCTCATATCGGCAAATATGAGTTTCCAGTTTTGGTCCCCTCGGGACCTCCACCTTCCATCGCTTTGCTACATATCCTGCCATTGTTTCCCAATTAAATCCATCACCAAGCAACCAACCAATCCATCCACTATTTATCAACCAAGGCCATCAGTAGCGGTATCGTCATTCCGACTATACTTGAAAGTATTATCCTTAGCCAAACCTTAGGGGATTTCACGTACCCCACATGATTTCTAATTAACCAAAACCATGGCCACCAAGGCCTTTCCAATCCATTTTAAACTACATAAATCATTTAAGGTTCCATTACCAAATTTATACCATGCATAAGTTTAATTGGAAAACCAATATTACAATGAAAGCATTGTGAAAGGTATTTTATCAAACACATCGGGGGCATAGTATTTCCAAAACCAAAGTCCATTACCAAAGAACTATTCCCATGCAACCAATTATCCAAAACCACCATTAATGCATATAAAAAGATAATTAAAACATGGGAAAACCATAGCCAAGCATTTATAACCAAAATCCCTAAATCATATTTGAAAACCCAAAATAATACAACATTCAAATCATAAAATTGTATAAAACCATGCCTTTAATTGGAAAAATAATGAGAGAAGTGAACATGCCTTAGACAAGAAGATTCCGAAGAGAAACGTGACTCTTAAGTCCTTTGAAGAACACATGAAGAAACCCTAGCCTTCAATCTTCAAGAGTAAGTTTGAGAGAGTATTTGGAGTGTTTCCATTCTTTAATCAGAGTTATGAGACGCCACCAAGGGTTATATAAGGAGAGAACGTACGGGCTTTGAAGTAGGAAATGTCTGGACTACCCTTGACTTAAAATTAAGACAAACCACATCCAAGGGTATGTCTCACCTATACCATCCGTATCCTAGGGTACGAGTGGTACCCTAACTCGTACCCAAGACCAGGCCAAGACCCTACACACTGGTTTTGATACGACTCACACCTCCCTAACTCGTACCAAAGAGTAAGGGTACGAGTGGTACACCAAATTGTACCCATAAATTGTACCTTGGGTAGATCCCACAAGGCAACTTAAATAAGCACCATACAACTTGCCTTTCACCACTCGTATTTTCCTATACCACTCATACCAAGATGAGTCATATCTTGGGCAGTAGCTACACCAAACACACTGCCTAGTGTACGAGTGAACAACCAAGTCTCCCCTAACTCGTATCCAAGGGTACAATTTGTACCCTAGAGTCGTATCAGCCTAGTAAGTCATAAACCAAGGAAATTTTGTAAGTATCCAAGACTTGGGATGTTTAAGTCTCCTCCACTAGGATTATTCATCCTCGAATAACAGGTAAGGGTAAGAATAAGCACGAGATATAACATTAATTCCCATCAAATTTTCCCTCAGCCAAAAATAGAAGACAAGGACGTAAACCAAGGTAAAAAGATCATCACACATCCCAAACATGATTTAAACCCCAAGAACTTTAATTCTGACCTCTAACTAAGTAGAAAACAAAGATGCAAGAGAAACCATTCCTCGTCTTCAATCGAGTTAGAAAACTAAAAGAAATGTGGAAGAGCACACACCTTACACATGAATTTCCAGAATAAAGAACCAACGCGGATACTTGGACTCCATGTCCCCTTTTGCTTTCTAAATGGTTTTCTCAGACTTTTGGTTCCTCCATGGAACCTTTATCGAAGACACACCTTTTGTTCGTAACCAACAAACTTTCTAATCCAAGATCCTCATTGGGACCTCCCTAAAGAACAAGGAATCTGAGATACCAATACCATCCATAGGAACCAACCAACCAAGGACCATCCATACTTTACCCCAACGCAAACTCATGAATACTAGTTGAATGGACTAATGCAATGGCATGTCCAATTCAACTTAGAATTTACCAAGACACACCACTATGAGATCTTGAGTCTAGTTATACACCACCTTCATTTTCAAGCCTATTCAAAGCTAAAAGGAGTTAACTTAGGCCACCGGGATCAACTCCTTACATCTATCCCCAAACACTACTCCGCTTCCATCAGCATTGTAACAAGAAAACCATGAGTAAAAGATATGGGGAAACCATTCCCAACCACTATAACCAAAACCTCCAACCTATTATTAAACATCTAAAACCATACACTACTATGCCATGAAAAAAATTCATAAAACCATGCCCTATAACATTTCTCAACTACCAAACACAACTATTGGTATATCTACCAATCACAACATTTAAGCCTATGACTTATATACCCACGGTATGATCTATCCATTAAAGGATCTAGAACTCTCTATTATTTCCATAAGGATTTTTCACTGCCTATTCTTTTCCTAACCATTTCCCATGACAACAACCTTACCTGCCAAAACCTTAGTTCTGGTAATCACCCTAGACTCTTCCCCACTTAGATATTTCTACACTTCTTGATTTAATACATCACTAAGCTCTCCAAGACACCACCACCCTAAAACAAAAAGAGTTATTTAAGAAACCAATTTACAAGAGTAATTCATGCCTCCCAAGGCAAGATCCCAAAGACAAGACATGACACTATAGGCATGAAGTACTTCATATCAACCACCTAGACCATAATGAAGAATCTTCCCAACCAAATCATACCATAAAAGAAGTCCTTCAGACTGGACACTGAAAGAAACACAACCTCATATGCCATGAGTAACATAACACAAGGTCAGGCTCATATCCAGAGAATAAGGAAAATACAAAATATGAACCTTAGTCATAAGTGATAGAAAAATACATGAGTGATGGAAAAATACATGCAATACTAGTAGTGTAATCTCTTTATCAAGAGAGAGGAGTATCACTAGAATATGCAACCCGACCTTCCCTTAAAGTTCACCCCTAAAATAAATTTTTGACTAACCATCAACCTTCACCCCATTATACCTACAAGCACAATACTCTGCTCTAAAAGGTATCACCAAGGATGCACATCAAGGATGTTTGGATCCCCTATATCCAAAATCTCATGCAACCAAATGCTACCTAAAGCCTAGCACAGGCAAGCAAAAATCATGAGACCAAATTGACTCCAAGGTTTCCAATTAAACCAAAAGCATTAAAAATCAAACCATGGCAACCAAGGTCATTTCAAAATCATTTGAATCCAACCAAAACAAATTCATATTCCTTTAACCATATATGCAATGCAAATATTTAAGAATAGTCAAACCATATGACAATATTATATTCGATGGCAATTTCACAAACAGTTTTGAGGGCATAAAATTTCCAAGACTAGAACCAAGTAATTGGGGAATCCATAGTACCCAAAATTCCAATTAACATTCCCATGCATCCCATAATGTTCATAATCATTTGTAAAGAATGAATAATTCATCATAATTCATGGAAAATCACTTAAATAGTAATCATGTCAAAGAACTCAACTGTGCCAAAAAACCAATTTCAAAACCATGAATTTTATAATAAATTTCATACCAACAATAAAGTACAAGTATAGGGACAAGGATACATGGAAGCTCCACGATCTATCCCATTTAATGACTTAACCCCCAATCTATTTGTTCATCCTGAAAGTTTGATCTACATGTCACAACTTTACCAATATTGTATTCCTAATGTCATCAACCTCATCCAATCTGCCAATTTACCCCTGCAACTCCCACATTTCTAATTTTGAGCTTACTCTCTTAGTCAAAATTAAGAATCTTAATTCAATCCAAGGATCTACCAACCACCATTATATACTATCAAAATACCCTATATAGAATGAACTATACATATATTGTCCTCTCAATAAGAAGGACACTGCAAATTCTTTATCCACCAGCCACCAACCTATCTATTTTTAGGGAAACCATTCCCCTTAAGCATGCAACAACAAAACACCCTATGGAGAAATAATAAGACAAAAAGAACCTTATCTAAGAGATCTCTAAATTACTCCTTTAAGCCCATTTAACCCCATCAGTACAATTCTATATCTAAGAGATCCCTAAATTGCTCCTTTAAGCTCCTTTAATCCCATTAGAACAATTCTATACAAAAATAATAGAAATTGGACAAGTGTCAAAAACAAGACCAATCCCAAACCAACCTCCCAATTAGAAAGAAATATTGAGGGTCATCAAAAAGACCTCAGGAAATTTATCCACCACCAAAACCGTATGTAAGAAAGACCTTCCGAGTTAGAATCTTTAACCTAGATGAAATAATAAAGACACCCGTTGGAGATCAGTCTCCTAGTTCTAAGATATAATAAAACCGTTCTCTTAAAAACTAGGGACCTGAATAAAACTATTCTTTCATTCCATAACTGACTTACTAGGGAGCCTAAAGATAACCTTTATAGTTCTAACAAACTAATAAGGCATAGCACGCGTGCAACCAATCAATTCTCGAATGACGTCGACCACATCCGAGTCAAATAATTTCAGCTAGACCACTTTTATTACTAACATATACCACACACCTCTTATAGACTTTTTGGCAATAATAGAGTCACTTACCGGGGTAGAAATGGAAGAAAAAACTATCCTAAATAACCATGGGACAAAAACAAAAATACACAACCATAAATGAGGCCACAAAAAAGAGAGGACCCCGAACCAAGTAAATAGTACACACTACAAAGAAAAGAGTATTCAACACAATAGTGTCGGCATCGCAAAATGCCTCAAACTTTCAAGGGATAGTAAGAACATTGAGACAATCCCGAACATTGTCGAAGCCAGAAGTAGTAACCAATACTCTCTTTGCCAATGTGGCAACCCTTATTGAGACACTCTCGATGTATGTGACCTACTTGACCATAACCAAAACACCAATTCCTTTCTTTCTTATAACACCAATGGTGCAACCAACCACCAAATCTATAAAAAGAATAAGATGATACATAATGGCCCCCATAGGCTCGAGATTGGGCACCTAGTGCCCTAGAATAATTTACCAATATGAAAACACCTTCCTCCTAATAAATTTAGGTAGGGAAAACAAGACATAAAATAGGAGTTAGGACTCACCCAACTTTGCCTTTTTGGACTATTTACCTCTATACCATTGGACTCCCTTTTTATGTAGAAGAACAAGACCCTCTTACCTTGCCCATTTTCCAACCTTACCTCATTTCTCCCTATACCAAAAGGACAGGACTGGAGTGATAAAGTTGTCACTATTTGGGTTAATAGATTACTAGGATAATAAAACTCAGCATTAGTAACCTCTCCTTAAGGTAACCGAGTATGAGTATCATCTTCTGTGATAGGGTCAGTGGAGACAGTGGGACTTCATGGAAAAACTAGAAGATGCGACCCTTGGCCAAGTCTGTACCCCATAAGTTGGACTATATCCATCCATGTTGTCCTCGAGTGGGACAGATGAGTTTCCAAGAACTTTATATCATAGAGAAGACATGATCCAAAGAGTGAACCAAGGAAGATTCAAAGAAGAGTTCAAGAACTTAGACTTTATATCCCAAAAGTAGAATAACCAAGATAGTAAAACATTCCTTAATGCCACGTAGCCTCTAGATTATAAGTGTGGTGTACGGCACACCCATTATAAAGACTCTACTCAACAGGGCTTTGTGGATACTCTATGACACCGAAACCTAGAGCTATGTACTAACTTGACACGACCTAAATTGGGGCCTTATCATAATGAGAAATATCAAGTCCAACTGAGATCGAAGACCACCCCCAATACCCAACCCAACCAACCAGTATGCCCTGAGTTAGATAAACTCCGACTATATAACAAGATGATTTATTAAAAATATGGTGACTCTTGGATGAGTCTATATCCAAGAACAACCCGACCAAGTCCAACCACCCAATGTCCGACCAAACCAATGCAAAAATAATGACCCAAAACCAAGATAATAAGATGTATGTATATATATGAAACATAACCAATCTATACCATTCCCAAGTCTAAAGTTGTCCATACAAAGCCTCTAGACCAACCAAAGAGTACCTAGTCGGGATATGTCCCCGACCATATCCAAAAACCAAAGTCTATTAAAGATAAAAGATCTATAAAGTAAACCATGACATGAAATAGATGCCTTCTGAAGTATGAAAGCTCACCACATTAATCCAACATCGACCATCCCCAAATATGATCACTAAGAAGGTTAAGTAGAATGGCTGGTTCCTATATAGCATGGTTATACAGTCTCCCGAAGATGGGTTAGTTGGTGAACACTAGCATACACTCAGGATAAGGATAGAATAATGCCATTTATAAAACCAAGTAAAACTATCCCTATTCTCACAAACCATACATACATATATCCATGCTAAGAAAGGGAACCGGGTTTAGCAATCCATTAAAACCTTTGCCTGGGCTGTGTAGCTTCGCCGTCATAAACCACCTATGGGCTATATGGATTTAGCTCTCCCTGTTGAAAGGGATTTAGTGCATGAAGCCGCACTACTAGGGAAGAAAACCTGGGATAACTAGTACATAACCCAAATATAAAGTGTAACAACATGCACATGGTTACCATGACCAAACCTCACATCGGCAAATATTAATTTCCAATTTTGGTCGCTCCGATACCTCCACCTTCCTCGACTTTGCTACATACCCTACCATTATAGCCCAATTAAAATCATTACCAAGAAAATAATCAATCTATTCATCTTTTATTAACAAAGGCCATTAGTAGTGGTATCGATATACCGACTGTACTTGCAAGTCTTATCCTTAGCCAAAACTTAGGGGATTCCATGCACCTTACATGATTTCTAATTAACTAAATCCATGGCCACCAAGGCTTTTATAATCCATTTAAAACTATTTAAAACCATTTAAAACATTCAAATCATTTAGAGTTCCATTACCAAGTTCAAACCATGCATAAGTTCCATTAAAAAACCAATATTATAATAAAAATATTGTTAAAGGCATTTTATCAAACACATTGGGGCCATAGTATTTTCAAAACGAAAATCCATTACCAAAGAACCATTCCCCTGAAACCAATTATCCAAAATCACCATTAATGCATATAAAAGCATAATTAAAATATGGGAAAACCATAACCAAGCATTTATAACCAAAACCCTAAATCATATTTGAAACCCCAAAATCATACAATATTCAAATCATAAAAACATTCTATAAAACCATGTATATAATTGAAACTAATAATGAGGGAAGAGAAAATGACTTATACAAGAAGATTCCAAAGAGAAACATGACTTTTGATCCCTTTGAAGAGAACATGAATAAACCTTAGCCTCCAATCTTTAAGAGTAAGTTTAAGAGAGTATTTGGAGTGTTTCCATCCTTTAATAAGTGTTATGAGAGGCCACTAAGGGTTATATAATGTGAGAACATAAAGGATTTGAAGTAGGAAATGTCTTGACAACCTTTGACTTAAAATTAAAACAAACCACGTCTAGAGGTATGGCTCACCCATACCATCTATTTCCTAGGGTATGAGTTGGGGTTCTGTAACACCCTGTATTTTTGGACTAGACTATGAGGCATCGTTCTTACATGTGTTAGCTCTAATACCATGAATTTCTTGTGAATACATGTGTCATTATATTTATCCTAGTGTTTTAATTGATTTCTAAATGAAAAAAGTTTATAAGAATCACTTAGAACAAAGTTGAGCTAAGATCCTTTGATTCACCCAAAGTTTGGTATTCGATTATATAAGGGTCTACTTTGAAAATGTATAACTTATTATATACGTAGAATTTTGCAGCCCAAGATCCACTAAATTGTAGATAATTGAGTCAGCTTTCCAATAATACAAATTTTGCATTAATTCAATACCTGAGCAAAAAGTTAAAGCCATTTTTATGAGAGAGGAAGTGAGGGTGCACGATTAGCTTGCGGTGCGGCCTCTTAGCGTACTACAGTGGATCCCATGGCACCCACTACAGTGCCCATACTAGAGCCCGCGGTGCCTGCCCTTAAATTTTTCCAGCTTTTGTTCTCATTTATGCAAGGACAAATGCGTCTTTTCCCTTCACCCAAGGGGTCCATAAAAAGGATTAAGGGTCTCAAAAGTTTAAATTGGCCCCTTTATTCATAAATCCTCTCAAAAGAAACCATTCTCTCTCAAGGACAAACCCTAGCCTCTCTAAGATTCAAGCTCAAGCTTCAAAGAAATCACCAAGAACCTTCATGAATTATTAAATTATGGTATGTGTGATGTTTATTCATGGGTCCTTTTCACTGATTGATCCCAAAAATCTGTATCTCAAGTTTAAAGCCATGATTTTTATGTGTTATTATGAATTATTTTCATAAAGTTATTAATAATCTTTATTATAAATTATGTTTACCATATGTTTTCATTTGAAATTATCCATGACACATTTGAATAATGATGTTCGCATGTTAAATCCTAAATCCATGATTTTAATATTTCAACTTTGGGGAATGTCGATTAGATGATACCACCCACAGTCTCAGTCCAGTCTTAGTTCAAAAGTCAGTTTAGGTTTGCTTGACCATATCATACAATTTATCATTTAAATCAATATTTAGATTTTTGTATTTTAATTTATAGACTACTTCAGTATTATGTTACATGCTTGGTCATGTATTCTTAGATTTTACAAATTTTACGTATACTATGGATCAGTTATTTCATGTTATTCATTCAGTCAATTATTATTCATGTACATGAGCCCATGCATATAAGCCTAACCCTATCTAGCATACTAGTACATTCAAAGTACTGACCGTATACTCATTTCTTGCACTATGATGTCTCATATGTTAGGTACGGATGCTCAAGTTCCCGATCAGACTTAGATATTCCAGCACATAAGCAACAACATCAGTGGTGAGTCCTCATATTTTGAGGACCTATTATGTTTATTTCAGTGTTTTTAGTTCAGTAGTCAGATGGAGTTAGTTAGGGACTATCCCATCATCTATTATTCAGCCAGTTTTTGAGGCTTGTAGACACTTCAAACAGTCAGTCAATTTGTCATTACTTTTATCAATTCTTAGATAGATGTTTTCTGGCAGTTGTTTTTAGACTTATGATTAAGAAATGTTTTAGTATTTAAAACCTTATGGCATATTCAGTTATTCTACACATGTGTATTATGTTATTTTTATTCAGTACTCACAGCAGGTACCAAATCATGGGTTAGCTTGTATTTTTTTGGGACCGAAAGCACTGTGTGTCATCCAGGGTGTACTCTCAGGGCATTACAAACTTGGTATTAGAGACTAAGATTTTAAAGTGTCCTAGGGAGTCTGAAAGACACATTGAGTAGAGTCTTGTACATGGGTATGAAGCGTGCCACACTTATGGACAAGAGGCTATGAGATTTTATGAAAAGTTTCCCTTTTTTCAGTATTCATGTTGGGTGAATAAACATAAGCTCAATTTAAACTCTCTTTATAATCCAATATTCTTTTCGTTTATAGAACATGCCTCCCATAAAGACTAATAGAAGTGGAAATGAGAATCAGCTCGCACTTTCACCCATTTAGAAAGATCCACTGAATGAGCATGTTTTCCATGCCGAGTTCAGAGCTGCATTTACCACTTTATCCCACTTAGTAGAAGCTCAGAACAACCAATGGGATTCTATCCCATCTAATCCAGTGGATAATACCACCGCAACTAGAATCTAGGATTTCACTTGGATAAATCCTCCTTTATTTTCTGGATCTAAATCTGATGAGGATCCGTAGGAGTTTCTTGACATATTTTAGATGGTGGCTGATATTATGGGTGTCTCATCAAGTGAGAGGGCATATTTAGTTGCTTACCAATTATAGAATATAGCTTACACCTAGTATAAGTAGTGGAAGGAGGATAGATGCACAGATGCAGGGCCTGTAGAGTGGGAGGATTTGCTATGACCTTTTTAGATAGGTTCTTTCCTTTAGAGTTAAGGGAAGATAAGGTGTTGGAGTTTATTAATCTAAAACTTTGTAGTATGAGTATGAAGGAGTATTCACTTAAGTTCACTCAATTGGCAATATATGCTCCTAATGTAGTATCTGATAATAGGTCTAGAATGAGTAAGTTTGTTTCTGGTGTAGCTGATAGTATGGTCAAGGAGTGTAAGACTGCTATGTTGACTAAGGAAATGGAAATATCTAGGCTTATGGTCCATGCTTAACAGATTGAGGAATAGAAATATAAGGATAACGAGGGAGAGAATAAGAGTGCCCAAACAAGTAGCTTTAATTTTGCTCAGCCTAAGTCAGAGGGTGGTAAGCGCTCCTAGTTCCATAAAATATTTTCATCTCCAGCTCTTTCTTCAGCTAGTGCGCCAGTTATAGTATCTAAGAAATTTACCCCAGTTAATCTTGTAGAGTTATAGATGACTAATTTTGATGTTATTCTCGGCATGTATTGGCTCCACTCATGCTATGCCTTAGTTGTCTGTAGAAATAGATTCATTCAGTTTTAGTTTCCTAATTAGCCAGTCAGTAAATGGAGGGGTAGTACTTCAGTTCTTAGGGGTCAGATTGTTTATTATCTTAAGGTAAGAAAAATAATATATAAGGGGTGTATGTACCATCTTATTTGAGTTAACGAATCTAGTTCTGAGACACCAAGCCTCTAGTCAGTTTTAGTAGTAAGTTAATTTACAGATATGTTCCTTGAAGATCTTCCTAGAGTTCCTTCTGAATGGGAAATTAACTTAAAAATAGATCTTTTTACAGATACCCAACCATCTCTATTCCACCCTGCAGAATGTCTCCAACTGAGCTTAGGCAATTGAATGAACAACTGAAAGAAAAGGGTTTTATTAGGCCTAGTGTTTGTCCATGAGGCGCTCCAGTTTTATTCGTGCCTTAGAAAGATGATTCTCTCAGAATGTGCATCAATTACCGTCAATTAAATAAAGTCACCATCAAGAATAAGTATCTGCTTCCCAAAATTGATGACTTTTTTGAACAACTTTAGGGTTTTTGTTATTTCTCTAAGATAGACCTCAAATCCGACTATTATCAACTTGGGTTTAAAGAATGTCAAATTTCAATGACAACATTTAGAACTCGGTATGGTCACTTTAAATTCCTAGTTATTTCTTTTAGACAAATGAATGCCCCTATAGCTTTCATGTACTTCATGAACAGAGTGTTTAAGTAGTACTTGGACATGTTTGTTATAGTCTTTATTGATGATATCCTCATCTATTCCCATGGTGAGAATAATCATGCAGACCATCTGAGAATTGTGTTACAGACCCTTGAAGCTCATTAGTTGTTCACCAAGTTCTGTAAGTGAGAATTTTGTGTAAGATCAATAGCTTTTCTTTGCCATATTTTTTTCGGCAATGGCATTAGAGTTGACCCTCAAAAGACTGAAGCTGTGAAAAACTGGCCTAGACCCATCTCTCTATTAGATATTTAGAGTTTCTTGGGTTTGTCTGGCTATTAAAGACGGTTTGTTGAAGTGTTTTCTTCTATTGCATCCCCCTAGTCTAGCTTGACTCAGAAGAAAGTTAAATTTTAGTAGTTAGATTCTTGCAAGAAGAGTTTTTAGGAGTGAAAGACTCGACTTACTTCCATCCCAGTCTTGACTTTGCTAGATGGTTCCAATGGATTTGTAATTTGCTATAATGCTTCCAGAGTTTGTCTTGGTTGTATTTTGATGCAGAGAGACAAGGTCATAGACTACGTCTCTAGACAACTTAAACCCCATTAGAAGAATTATCCTACCCATGATCTTAAGTTGGAAGTAGTTGTTTTCTCTTTAAAAACTTGGAGGTACTATCTTTATGGGGTTAATTTTTATATCTTCACTTACCATCAAAGTTTACAGTATATGTTCACTCAGAAAGATCTAAATCTTCATCCGAGAAGGTTTCTTGAGTTGTTAAAAGATTATGATATGAGTGTTTTGTATCATTTGGGTAAGACCAATGTAGTGGCAGATGCTCTTAGCAGGTTGTCTATGGGTAGTGTTGCTCATGTTGAGAAGGATAAGAAGAAGTTAGTTCAGGAGGTTCATCAGCTTGCTAGATTAGGTGTTCGGTTGGTTTTAGCTGAAGGTAGTATATGGGTTTAGAATGGTTCAAAAATATTCATCAGTTGTCGTAGTGAAAAAAAGGAATATATAGATCCTAGTTTTGTTAAGTTGAAGGAGACAGTTAGAGATGAGAAAGTAGAGGTTTCTTTCTAAGGGGGAGATAGTGTTCTTTGTTTTCAACGTAAGTTATGTGTTCCGTGTTTTGATGGTTTAACACAGTGTATACTTAAAGAAGCACATGGTGTGAGATATTCTATTCACCCAAGAACCACTAAGATGGACCACGATTTGCGGGAAATCTATTAGTGGAGGGGTATGAAGAAGGATATTGCAGAGTTAGTGGCTAAGTGCCCAAATTATCTGTAGGTTAAGGTTAAGCACCAAAGGCCTAGTTGAACCTTACATGAGTTTAGCATCCCCACTTAAAAGTGGGAAGTGGTTAACATGGATTTTATGATAGGGTTGCTTCAGACGAGTCATCAGTATGATTTAATTTGGGTGATTGTTGATAAAATACCAAAGTCAGCCTATTTCTTGCTAGCTCATACTTCGTACTCAACTGAGGATTATGCCATGATTTATTTTAGGGAGTTAGTTACGTTGTATGAGATTTTGTTATCTATCATATTAGATAGAGGTACTCAGTTTACCTCTCACTTTTGGAAGGTTTTTCATAAGGGGCTTGGTACCCAAGTTCATCTCAGTATAGCTTTTCATCCTTAGAAAGATGGTCAGGCAAAGAGGACCATTCAGACCTTAGAATACATAATTAGGGCATGAGTTATTGACTTTAAAGGTAGTGGGATGACCACTTGTGTAAGACCTCACAAAATCCTACGATCAACTCAGTCTTTTAAGCTTGCTAAGGGGTCCCAGACTTAGAAAATTCTGGCTAAATATTTAGACTTAGTATTATTTTAGCCTTCGTAAGTTCGAAACTCTAGTTCATGACTCTTATGACCTTAAAGTATCGATTTTTAGATTGATTCATGATAAGGAATGTCAGTAGGTGTTACCGGATGAGTTTCGTATTTTTTAGACCTTGTTTGAACCACGTTTGGAAATCCAAAATAGTGTATCGACGCGATCTTGGCACGGCTCATCGGCCATCATGTCGATGAATATTTTTCCTTAACTCTCAGTGGTAATTTCCAGTGAACAAACATAGACTCGACACCACGTGTTGGCTATCACATTGATGCCAATGATGTGGCACGTCATTCTGCATGTCAATATTTTGGTTTTCAGTCATTAATAACCATATCTTTTGGGGGTATTTGGGTCTTTTCCCCACCTCTATTTAGCCCTAAAACACAAGAATCATCCCTCATTGAGCAAAATATACTTACTTTGTCTCAAATTGTTCAAGAACAAGAACCCTAGGTGATTTAATTTCAAGGCCAAGGATCAAGATTTCCACCATTGTTCTTCAGGAATTTAGCAACCAAGGTATGTCAAGTGTTTATCCAAGGGTTCCCTTCTATCCATGGAAAAAACCCCTTTTAACTATAAGTTTATGAGTTTGATAAATTTGATAATTGAATTTAAATGTGTTCATGATTACTATGTTAATGGGGTTTCTAGTTCATGTTTTACTACAAGATTCATATGGAATTGATTGATATGTGTGCAGTATCATGTGAAACCATGTTGAAACCCTTGAAGTTGTAAATGAGGAATTGAACTATGATGCTTACATGTTGTTTTAGTGTCATGTACGTAGATTATGTCCTTCAAGTGTTTGATGAATTGTTTATGTGAGTTGAATAGTGAAATTATATCATGTTAGCATATATTGAAGTTCATGTCATGCAAGTGTTTGCTAGAATGTCCCAAACGAATGTAAGATGACCAAGTACTTAGCTATCATGTTTCAAGATTGTGCCATGTCGTATAATTTATGCTATCGATTTAGCTATTTACCTAGAGCCAGGGTCAATCATAAGATAGTATCAATCATGTCACGAGGTAGAATTCAGTCAGTTAACAAAATTTAGTAGTATTCCATCAGTCCACGAAACCCAGTGAACTCAATTCTATTTAGTTATATAGTATAATAAAAAATAGTTCAGTCCAGCCTAGAGCAGTCTAGAATCTAGTCCATTGTCTATTCAGTTGGGAGTAGCATTCAGTACTGAGTGAACCCACGGATGGGGACTCACCTGCCAGTAGAGGGTGTGATCCTTAGAAACAGTCTTTGTGTTCTAGTACCACGTAGCTAGCGTAAGTTAGGAAATCAACTTTCCAGTTGAGGGTTGATGAGGTGATCTACCTTTCAGTTGAGGGGACCACCATTCTCATTCAGAGCACCTGCCAGATGAGGGTGACTCAGCTTTTCTTTACCCGTGGCATGGTACTGACACCCTTCCAACTAGGGTTACGGGTTGGACCCCAATCTATTTAGAAATAGGTATGTCAGTTAGATGATTACCTCCCACAGTCTCAGTTTCAGATTCAGTCTCAATATAGAACTCAATTTAGTTCTTCAAAATAAGGACGGTCAGATATAGTTAGTCAGCTATCAGATACACAGTATCAGTAAACTCAGATATCAGTAAATCAGTACTTCAGAATTCAGTATCCAGTATTATCATGATCTCAGTTACATGTTATGTATTCATGCATGTACTTTCATTTAGTTATACTCACGTAAATCAGTCAGTATTGTTCATGCATATGAACCCATGCATTTCATCCTACCTTACTTTGCATACCAGTACATTCAAACTACTGACACATACCTTTTTTTGTGCTATGATATTTTATATCATAGGTTCAGACGCATGGGCTCCTGATCATACTTAAAAGTTTAGATATTCAGCTGACAGAGTTATTGGTGAGTCCTCTTAGTTCGAGAACATAATGATTATTTTAGTTTTTCAGCTTATTTAAGTAGTTCAGAGCTAGTTGGTGACTTGTCCCATCAACTCCATATTTCAGATAGTTTAGAGGCTTTTTCTGACTAGAGTATTTTCAGATAGATGTTTCAGTTTTGGTATTGTTATACCGTATTCTATTTTATTTCATTATTGAACCTTATGGCAAGTTTCTGCCTAATTTCTACATATTTATAGTATTACTATTTAGTTATTGCAGCAGGTACCTGTTATGTGTTAGCTTGTGGTCCTTTGGGATTATGAGCATCGTGTAATGTCCGGGTTACAAACTCGGTGAGTTATAAACTTGGTATCAGAGCCTAAGGTTCAACAGAGTCCTAGGAAGTCTGAAAGCCGCATCTAGTAGAATCTTATGCATGGGTGTGAAGTGCGCCACACTTATGGACAGGAGGCTACGGGTTATTTTTTGAAAAGTTTCCATCTTTCAGTATTCATGTTATGTGAGTGAGCATGAGCTCCAGTTAAAATCTCAGTCTAATTCATCTCTTCCTTATGCTTCCAAAACATGCCTCCTAGAAAAGCTAATGAAAGAAGATATGAAAACCGACCAGCTTCTCCACCCGTTCATGAAGATCCTCTGAATGAGCATGTCTCTCACGCTGAGTTCAGAGCTGATTTCACTACATTGGATTATTCATTTATTGCTCAGAATAATTTGCAGAATGTTGTTCTATCTAGGTTATTAACTTTCCCTCAGCAGGGTGAGGGAGGGGAGCGTAGGAAGAATAAAAGGGCTAGAACAAATAATTGTAAGCCAAGATCAAGGGGTAGTAACCTCTCCCAATTCCATCAGATATTATCAACCCCAATTCTACCTTCAATCAAGGTGCCAATGCTTAAGTTTAAGAATGACAGTTAAAATGAGGCATCAGGCTCTAAGTCGCAAGGTAGAGAAAAGGGTGTTCGTACTAATCCACTTTGCGAGGAATATGGTAAGAAACAAAAAGAAGTGTGTAGAGCTGGAAGTGATGTATGTTCTTGATATGAGAGTGTAGAGTAATGGATCAGAGTGGAAATGATTTACGCCAATAGGGTCAGTTCGACCATTCTTTAGCTCAGTCTGGTTGCTCGAATCAGCAGGGTGCCATTTCTAGTACCACCAGTGGACAGCGCCCAAATAGGCTTCATGTACTTCAGTCTTGACAAGATCAGGAAAGTTCTCCTGATGTGGTCACTGGTATGTTACAAATCTTCTATTTACCTGTATATGCTTTGTTAGATTTGGGAGGTTCTCTGTCTTTTGTAAATCCTTACATAATAGTCAACTTTCAAGTCAGATAATAAATCTTAATAAAACTTTTCTTAGTTCCTTCCCTAGTAGGTAGATCTATTCTAGCTAGACGAGTATACAAAAATTGCTCGATCACAATATTTCAAAAAAAAATCCCTTCAATTGATTTCAGTAATAGAGTCATCCCATTTAAGTTTCCTGAGGGACCAATCATTTGATGAAGGGGTAGTACCTCAGTTTCAGTTGAATTTTTTTTGAATCTCTATATTAAACTAGTAGAAAGGAGAGTAGAGAATTATAAGTTAGTAGTGTTGAGGTTGCTACATGATGATTGTTGGGGAAAGAGACAACTAAGAATTATGTATAAAAAGAAAGTGCTAGTAGTGGACCTTATATTACCAGGTATAGTCCATCAGAATGAGTTGAGTATGTATGAGTATTGGTACATCTCAGACTCTAGAGTAACGTGGTTTCAGTTTGGTTTAGAGTTTATTAAATTATTCACAGACTTAGAATAACGACTTTAAGCTAAGAGGGAGATGGTAGAACAAGAAACCAAGTCATGCTTTTAGATTTTAATAGTAATATTTGTATGTGTAGAAAAGTAGTGGGAAGGCATGATGCCCTAACCCATCCTTACCTCGGTGCAAAGTTTCATACTTTAGCTATCACGATATCTATTCATGCCTTGTATGTCATCTCTATGATTATAGATCGTATTTGTGCACATCATAAAAAATCATGCATGCTTACAGTTCCTAGTATAAGGAGTTCCAGATTACGTAGTCTTACACATCATGTTCCATGAAAACAGAAACTCGAAGCTCAAGTCATGCAGTTCATGACTCATGTACTCATGTTATGCCTTACATTATGCTCAGTTCCCATGACTTATGCTATACTCCTAATGATTAGCTAAATTCAGATTTCGTCATGTAAATCCTTATTTTAGATTTCTCAATAAAATCTAGGATATTAATGTCCTATTCCTCAGGCCTCAGTTAAGTGTCAAATTTGGTCTAGTGTCATTCATGCTTCAGGGCCTCATGTTTTAACCTTTAGTGAACTCTTCTTATGAAATGATGTATCAATGGGAAGTTGCTTAAAAGGGAGAGAGTAAATGTTTCATGTTAAGAAAATATTATTGCATGCTAGTTTTACACGAGGCTATAGTTATGAAGATATGATTGAATGACATATTGATATGTAAGTGGCTAAATACATTTCAGAGATTTGAGTAGGCTTGAACATAGTAGGAGAATTTAGTTCAGATCAGACCTCAATAGGTAGAGTTATCAGAACCCAGTATTCAGTTCCAGTACAGTCTCAGTTACAGTCTTAGTTACAGCCTCAGTCCCAATCTTAGTCCAGTAATTAGAAAAGTAAATCAATTTAGTTTCAAATTTACTTGACCATAGTGTATAGTTATCAGTTATTCAATTATCAGTATTTCAGTAACTCAGTTTACAGACTATTTCAGAATCATGTTATACGCTTGGTATTGCATTCTCAAATAATACAGTTTTTGCTAATTCATACTCAGTTATCTTATGTTATTCAGTCAGTCCTTAATGCATATGCATAATACTATGCAATTTTAGTCCAGACTAAGTACAGTTCAATTTTACATGACCAATATTCATCTATAAGCCACTCAGTTAATCAGATAAGTTAGTACATTTATGCGTTTTTGCTCAGTGCCCATGTGAATATTGTCAGTAGCCTCAAGTGAAATGCATGCAGTGTTGATGTAGAAATTCTAGTTGAGTGAATAGTTAAGAAACAAGGATAAGATGGCAAGTTAGTAGTTGCAGTACATAAGGCTTAGTAACTCTGTCTTAGATGACGTTTCGTAGGCCTTGCTCCATATTACAAAATTGCAGCCACGTGGTGATTTCTTATTCAAACGTCTTATTCAGACCACTCCAAGATTTTCTTAATCCCTAAAGCCTCTAGAACTCTATAGAAAGAGTGTCAAAGAAAGGCTCTAGTCGAATATAAGTTTTTAACATAAGTTAGTCCACAAAAACCAACAATTCAGTTTAGCAGTTATGCGGACAATATTCGTATGGTCGGGTTTCCTATCTTTCCATCTAGTCACACTATATGAAGTATCATGAATATAACTATTCCAAGATTGAGCAACAATGTGGTTGCGAATATAGGCCCAATTACCGCCATAGTCAATCATGTAGGCCCCAAGAATATCTTTCACTGTCTGAATAGTTCTCTCCGCTTGCCCATCCAACTGTGGATGAAAAGCAGTACTCAGACTAAACTTAGTCCCAAACCCTCTCTAAAAAGATTGCCAGAAATGAGATATAAACTGTGTACGACAATTAGAGATAATCGAAATAGGTACCCCATGCAACTTCACAATCTTTTAAACTTACAACCGCATATAATCCTACGTCGAAAAGGTAGTCCATACTTGCAAGAAATGCACAGACTTAGTCATCCTATCTATGATGACCCAAATCAAATCATACTAATTTTGAGACCGAGGAAGACCGGTAATGATGTACATATTAATCACTTCCAACTTCTATTCGGGCAAGTCAATTTCTTGATACAACCCGCCAGGCCTTATGTACTCAACCTTAACCTATTTACATACCATACACTTGGCCACGAAATCAGCCACATCACTCTTTACGCCATTCCACTAGTAGATCTCCTTAAGATCATGATACATCTTAGTCGAGCTGGGATGAACAACATAGCGCGACTCATGTGTATCATCCAAAACCCTTTGTTGCAGCCCGTCAACATCAGGAACGCACAACCTCCCTTAGTACCATAAAGTACCATCACCATTAATATCAAACACCACTACCTTTTTCCCACCAGCATCACCCTTGAATTTCATCAAGATGAGGTCTAGCATTTGCTTCTTTTTAATCTCTACACTAAGAGATGAACGAACCACTTCTCGCACCATCACACCACCATCCTGAGAGTCCAAGAGACGAACTTTAAGATTAGCCAAACAGTGAATATCCTTCGCTAATTCTTGCTTACCTTCCTTCTAATGAGCCAAACTACCTATGGATAACCTGCTAAGAGCATCAACAACCATATTAGACATACCTGGGCGGTAGTGAAGACTTATATCATAATCCTTGAGAAGATCAAGCTACCTTCTCTTCTTGAGATTAAGCTCATTATGAGTGAACATATTTTGAAGACTCTTCTGATTAAAAAAAGATATCCATGCAAACACCATACAAATTATGCCACCATATTTTCAAAGAAAACACAACTGCCAACAACTCTAAATCATGAGTAGGATAATTCCTCTCATGTACCTTCAATTTCCTAGAATCATAGGTAATCACCTTCCCATATTGCATCAAAACACAATCTAGCCCTACCCAAGATGCATCACAATAAATAACAAACCCATTATTACCTTCCAGCAAAGTCAGGATTAGAGACGAAGTCAACTTATTCTTCAACTTCATAGTTCTCTCTGCTTGCCCATCAAACTGTGGATGAAAAGCAGTACTCAGACTAAAATTAGTCCCAAACCCTCTCTAAAAAGATTGCCATAAATAAGACATAAACTGCGTACGATATTTAGAGATAATCGAAATAGGTACCTCATGCAACTTCAGAATCTTTTAAACATACAACCGCACATAATCCTACGCCGAAAAGGTAGTCCATACTTGTAAGAAATGCACAGACTTAGTCATCCTATCTATGATGACCCAAATCGAATCATACTAATTATGAGACCGAGGAAGACCGGTAATGATGTACACATTAATCACTTCCAACTTCTATTCGGGCAATTCAATTTCTTGATACAACCCGCTAGGCCTTATGTACTCAACCTTAACCTGTTTACACACCATACACTTGGCCACAAAATCAACCACATCCTTCTTTACACCATTCCACTAGTAGATCTCCTTAAGATCATGATACATCTTAGTCGAGCTGGGATGAAAAACATAGCGCGACTCATGCGTATCATCCAAAACCCTTTGTTGCAGCCCGTCAACATCAGGAACACACAACCTCCCTTAGTACCATAAAGTACCATCACCATTAATCTCAAACACCACTACCTTTTGCCCACCAACATCACCCTTGATTTTCATCAAGATGGGGTCTAGAATTTTCTTATTTTTAATCTCTGCACCAAGAGATGATCGAACCACTTCTCGCACCATCACACCACCATCCTGAGAGTCCAAGAGACGAACTCTAAGATTAGCTAAACGGTGAATATCCTTCACTAATTCCCGCTTACCTTCCTCCTAATAAGCCAAACTACCTATGGATAACCTGCTATGAGCATCAACAACCATATTAGACATACCTGGGCAGTAGTAAAGACTTATATCATAATCCTTGAGAAGCTCAAGCTACCTTCTCTTCTTGAGATTAAGCTCATTATGAGTGAACATATTTTGAAGACTTTTGCGATAAAAAAAGATATCCATGCAAACACCATACAAATTATGCCGCCATATTTTTCAAAGAAAACACAACTGCCAACAACTCCAAATCATGAGTAGGATAATTCCTCTCATGTAGCTTCAATTTCCTAGAATCATAGGTAATCACCTTCCCATATTGTATCAAAACACAATATAGCCCTACCCGAGATGCATCATAATAAATAACAAATCCATTATTGCCTTCCAGCAAAGTCAGGATTAGAGAAGAAGTCAACTTATCCTTCAACTTCATAAAACTCCCTTTACAAGAATCCAACCAAGGAAACATAACCTTCTTCTTAGTCAACTTAGTCAAAGGAGCAACTATCAAAGAAAATCTTTCCCCAAACTGCTTATAATACCCGGCTAAACCCAAGAAGCTACGAATATCAGATGGATTTGTAGGCCTAGGACACCTCTTCACCATAACAACTTTCTGCAGATCCTCCATAATCCCTTCACTAGAAATAATATGGCCCAAGAAAGTCACAACATTAAACTAAAACTCACATTTGGAGAACATGGCAAACAACTATTATTCCTTTAAGGTCTGCAACACCACACTTAGGTTTTTAGCATGATCCACCATGCTCTTTGAATAAACTAGAATGTCATCAATAAATACAATGTCGAAGAGATTTAAATACTACCTGAGCACCATGTTCATCAAGTCCATAAATGTTACCGGAGCATTAGTAAACCCAAATGACATCACCAAGAACTCTAAGTTCCCATACCGAATGTGAAAAGTCATCTTAGGAATATATACCTCCCTAATCTTAAGCTGATGATACCTAGACCGAAGATCTATCTTAGAGAAGAACTTGACACCCTATAACTGGTCATAGAAATCATCTATCCTAGAAAGAGGATACTTGTTCTTTACCATCACCTTGTTCAACTTCCTGTAGTCAATGCACATCCGAAGGGAACCATTCTTCTTGTGTATAAACAATATCGATACAACTTTTGGAGAAATACTAACACAGCTAAACCCCTTATTCAAAAGATCCTTAAGTTTCTCTTTGAGTTTTCTCCACTCAATTGGAGCCATTCAATATGGAGGAATAGAAATTGGACAAGTATCTTATAATACCCCGAGAATTTCAACTAATAGTAGAACCCTGTTTCAAGCTCAATAGAAATAAATTTAGTGATTTGGTAGCTACATGATCTCTCTTGATGAGTATTAAGGACTCAAAAGTGTCCTAGCTATTAGACGAATCAAAACATTCCTTGCTGATTGAATTCTTGAGATGGATATTGGTATAGTCAACTTCAAATGAGCATATATCTCGTTATACTATGAATTTATGATCTCATGACCCACCAACAGATACATAATTGAGTTAGCTTTCCAACTATATAAATTTTGCCTAAATCCGATATCGGAACAAAAAGTTATGCCTATTTTACTCTAGCATGTCAGCCTGAAAAACTGACTGACGACATTTTATGATAAGTTATCACAAGTGTGATGACTTATCACCAATGTCGTCAGCCTTAGGCAGCTTTCCAAACCCAGTGACGACATTTTGTGATAAGTTGTCACAAGTGTGATGATTTATCACCAATGTCATCAGCCTTAGGCAGATTTCCACCCCAGTGATGACATTTTATGATAAGTTGTCACAAGTGTGACGACTTATCACCAATGTTGTAAACCTTAGGCAAAATCCAACCCCCAGTGATGATATTTCTGATAATTCATCACAAGTGTGATGACTTATCACGAATGACGTTAGCCTTAGACAGAAATCCATCAATTCCAGCTCCCCAGTGACGACATTTGTGATGACTTGTCACAAGTCTGACGGCCTATCACAAATGTCGTCAGCCTTAGATTTTCAGCAATTGGGAAGAGGTTTAGTAAGGGTATTTTGGTCTTTTGCCTGCACTTCCCACGACTTATAACCCTCAGAGAACGTGTTTTTTTTCTATTTCTCTTTAGTTAAACATCTTAAAATTATCTGCACACCTTCAACCACAAGGTTAGGGTTTCAACATAAAAACCCAATTATCTTGAGATTCAACCGTGAGAATTCAATAATTCTTGCATAATTGAATTCCCCGTTAAGAGGGCTAGAGGGACACCCAATAGTTCGTGAATAACCTTCCAAAATTTTTGAATTCATCCAAAAGCTCTAAGTTTAAGGTATGTGGTTTTGAACAAGAACACCCTTTTGTTCTTGTGCCCAAGAGTTACATATTTTTGTAAAGTATTTCGTAAATTTATGGAGAATTTCTATCACGTTATTATATTGTGAGTTTTTATGAAACTATGTCTTACCCAAGTTTTGAGTTGTAATATTATTATGCATATTAATGGTTTAAATTGTCAATTTATGGTTTAAGTTGCATAATTCAATGTCTATATCATGTTTTGAGAATTTCAAGTCCTATTGTTGTGAACTAAACCTTATGGTTAAAGCATGAGTTTGAGAATAAGATGTTAGCGATTTTTAATGAATATCAAGAAGTGAGTTTTGATTGAAAGTTAAGATAGAAATCTACATTCTTGAGTTTGAAGTAAAGGGGATGCATTTTGGCTCCCATTATATATATATATATTGTTGAATTGTTTTAAGGTGGATTTTATAAAGTTCTGAGCTAAGGGAGTAGTATTTAGCACCGAGTGGGGCTTGATTTCGAGGTCTCATGACCCAGAACTATGTGCCCCCATAGGTTCTTGATATACCCCAAGTGGGTTAAGATAGTGCTCACTAAAGTTAAGGTTTTATCCGATGGCAAGGATAGAACAACTCTCCCCAATGTGGGTAAGACTTTGGAGTCCATGTATCTCATATGGTTTATGTCGGTTAAGAGAAACTCCCTAAGTTCCTAAAGTTCTCTAATTTCTAAAGTCTTCCAAGTTTCAAAGAGTTTTAGTCTTAAAGTTACAAAGTTTTGAAAGTATAAGTGTTTTGAAAGCTATGGTCCTAATAATTTCAGGTGTCATGATAATTTGAGGTTTTAAGTAAAAGCATTATGATTTATGAGTTTTGTGGCATAGATTTATTTCAAGCAATGTGAGTATGTTTTACACCATGCAGGTTTTCTTTAAAAGCTTATGATATTGATCATTTTATTGCACACTCCCTCATATGCCCAGTACATTCCCAAAGTACTGACCCACATATTTTGTATGTGTGCCATATATTCTTGTAATGTAGGTTCAGGTGCTCAGTCTCAACCTCACCAGTGATCTTTTCGAGCACTCCTATCTATATATCAGTCGTGGTGAGTCCTCATGTTTCGGGGACCGATTATTCTCAGACTTCCAGTTTTATTTAGTAGCTGTTTAATTCTTGTCAGTTGAGTATGAGTCAGTTGGGGACCTGTCCCAATGGCTCTCTAGTTTGGAGTAGTAGAGGTTTGTCAGACTAGTCATCAAATTATCAGCACTTCGAGATTTTATTTGAGTTGTAGTTTGTTCAGACCAAGTATTTCATTCATATTTCTCATTTTGTGATGTCACAGTGTTGAGTTCATGCATTTTATCTCTAAGTAAGCTAATAGATAAAGTAGAAGGCTCAAAGGGTTAGCTTGGGGATACTTGTAGCCTTAAGCACCGTGTGACATTCTAGGACCCAGTTGCGGGGCATTACATGTCTAGAAGCTAATTAATACCAAACTTTGTTTCCCTATCTGAAAGAACACTAGGAAGATCATCCAGAAAGACTTTTGGAAACTCATTAACTTCTGAGACTGAAGACAAAAAAGGACTTTTCAAGTTAGAATCTTTAACCCAGACTGGGTGATAAAGACAACCCTTAGAGATTAACCTCCAAGGTCTAAGATAAGAAATAAACCTCCCCCTAGAGATAAGAAACTACCTTCCTATTCTTTAATTGGTTCACTAGGAAAATTGAAGATAACCTTACGGTTTGGACAATCCAGAGACGCATAACACGAATGCAACCAATCCATACCTAGAATTACATCAAAATATACTATATCAAACCCAAATATATTCGCCAAGGTCCGCTTGCTACCAACAGATACCACACCCCTCCTATAGGCTATCTTAGCAATTACCGAGTCACCTACGGGGGTAGGAATAGAAAAAGGATCTGAAATAACTTCCAGATCAAAAACAAAAGACATTGCCACATATGGAGTCACATAAGAAAGATTGGACCCCTGATCAAGCAAATAATATATGTCACAAGAGAAAAGCTGTAACATACCAGTAACGATATCAGGTGATGCTTAAGACTCCTGTCGAGATGCTAAAGCATACAACCTATTCGAACCAACACTAGAATCAAGAGCAGTAACCAAAGTAGATGCAACCCCACCAGGTGTAGGAACAAAAGATAAAGCCACATGAATCTTATTCTCCCCCGTAGCAACCTTATTAACTGAATAATTCATGTGCTAATGGCCTACCTGGGAACACTTGAAGCATTTTTTCTTTCCTTCCTCGCAGTATACTGATGATAGGCTAATTTACACGCCTATAGCACTATATTTTGCCCATATTTTAGCCTAGTTTTGAGAACAAATTATATATTTCATGCACTTTTAGTACTTTTTCCAGTAAGTGAGCTAACGAACATGATTAGCAAAGTTTCAGGTATAAATGATGCAGAATTCAGCATTTCATGGATAACTTGACACCAAAGAAAGCTTCACGAAAGGAGAAAAGCCAATCTTGGACGCCAAGGACTAAAGATGGCGCATGGAAAATCTGTCCCGGGCTAAAACAGCATTTCTGAAGACTTTGGGGACTAGCAGTAATTTATTAGGATTAGGATAATGATACATTAACCTAGTACAATTGGGTTAAGTATTACATTAGCTTGTTAGGATTAGGATAATGATACATTAACCTAGTACAATTGGGTTAAGTATTTCATTAGCTTAGTAGGATTTGGTTAAGCATTTCATTAGCTTAGTAGGAATAGGATATGGGTATTATAAATACCCTATTTTGCTAGAGATTTTAAATCATCTCATCTTACTTCACAACTACAACTCTTCTTCTAATTCTATTTTTCTTCTATTCATCTATTCTTAAATTCCGCAACAAGAGAAACGTTACCTTGCTAAGGAATTCACGCCTAAAACGCCTACCACACCATTATCAACGAGACATCGTAATTGTGGGAAAACAACAATGTCAATTGTGATTTCCTTCGCATTCATGGGTAACTAAACTTCTCTGTTGGGGTTATGGAAGTCGTATGAAATACTATCTATTGTTGTGAGTTTGTGAGTTCGTTGACACGTATGCTGCTTATATCATTATTCTCTTCATCTTAATCTAAATTCTTTGTGGTTGCAAATGCAAGAATACGCCAGTATAACATTTAACTTGTTCGAAAGAAAGGTTATCTGTCTAGAAAAGAGATAATGTCAAGGTAGTAGGGTCCCATCCCCTATTAAAAAGTTAGTGCCGTAACTGGATTAACCTCTTGGAGAATTTGTAACGTTAGACACGCTTTAAGCTCGAAAGAGTTAAAGTGAAATAATCCTCGAATAGGTCGAAAGACGCCTGGATTTACCATCGAATACAATTCTCTATAAGCACATGCATGTCGGAATTCAACACACTTATAGTCAATAGAGACGTATAACTCAGAAGGTGGACATAACCCCAACTCCTCAATTCTCATTGTTTCACAACCTACTAAACATTCTTTCTTTTGCTATTGCCATTTTTCTCTTATTTTGGTTACATTACTTGCACGACAAGACTCCTCCCTTTTTTTTACGAGACTTGCACTAAAAGTCTAGTAATCGTTGCTTACTTGTTGACCAAGCTATTCCCTGTGGGATTGATACCCAACCCAGGTTGGGTTCTATATTTGCTAACGACCGCTTTACACTCCTACGAGAGCTGTAGATTGAGCGTTATCAAAAATTGGCACCGTTGCCGGGGAATACAAGTGTCAATTAAGTTCGTGATAATTACTAGACCCTTTGGTCAAAGATTCTCGTACTTTTACTTTTAGTTTTTGTTTTTGTTTACTGCAGGTTTTTATTCAGTGCATGCCCCATACCCGAAGTTCTGGTCAACCGTTATTACCTATCAATCCTGAACCACAACGTATTCGCAGAATGGAGGCACAACACATAATTGAAAGGATGGCTGCTCAACAGGAACAGGCGAGACTAGCTGCGCTAGCCGCCGCTCAAGTGCATCAACAGAATATTGATAACCCTTGGCGAGCAATAAATCCTGACGATGAAGATCTAGGTGATGACGAGCTACTAAACCCTAGGCATGACGCTGAGATCGCAACACCTGCCAACAGAAGAGATCGTCAAGCTAGGTTTAGGCCTGAACGCCAACCTATGCAACCAGCTTTCGACGAGGATGATGATGATCTTGATGGAGCCGTAGCCACAAGATCTATTATTCCCCCACCATTAGCGCCCGGAGCCAAGTTCAACATCACAAGCACCATGATTCAGCTATTGCAACTCAAGGGATTATTTGGTGGACTAGCAGGCGATGACCCGAATATGCATCTCATCAACTTTATTTCTACATGCAAGTCATTTGACAATCCTGGTGTTGGTCAGAATGCAATTCGATTACATCTATTTCCATTGTCTCTGTCTGGGGAGGCAACTTTATGGTTGAATGGGCTGACTCCTGATTCTATTACAAATTGGAGGCAATTGAGAGATGCTTTCCTAGAAAGATTCTTTCCGCCATCCAAAAGAGCACAATTAAGAGATGAAATCATCAACTTTCGTTAGCTTCCCACTGAAGCTCTTCATGAAACATGGGAGAGGTTCAAGACAAAGCTAGCGAGGTTCCCAAACCATCATATGACTAATGTTCACCTAATGGAGATATTATACAGAGCCTTGAATTCAATAACTAAACCAGTGGTGGATAATGCGGCTGGAGGATCATTTATGGATCTCACCTTTGGTCAAGCAAGCAATATGCTAGATCATATGACGAAACAAAGTAGAGCTTGGCATACCAGGGATTCTGAGGTAGCAAGCCCCACTTTATCTATTGGCATGACTGCAGACCAAAGAAGAAGGCAAGAAGAACGTGATCAAGATATGGCGCACATGAAAACACAAATGGATCTTCTTACAAAGCATTTATTATCAGGGAAGACCGAAAAAGTGAAAGCTGTTGCGTCAAAAGGAAGAGACGAATCTGATTCGGAAGAGGAAGCCAACTACTTGAACAATCAGGGGGGTTTCCGAGGCAATGCCCAAGGAAACCAAGGTCGGAACTATTATGATAATTCTGGAAACAAGGACCAAGGTAGTTGGAGAAAAAACAATGAAAAGAGTGGTGTGTATGTTCCCCCTGGAAGATGTGACACCACCACATCTAATTCTGGAAGTATGGAAGACATGATGGCTAAACTATTGAAAGGAGTGGAAGCAACGAGCGCGGGAGTAACGGAGGTAATTAATGATTTGTCCTCTATGAAGCAATTAGTTGATTCTCATTCCACTTCAATCAAGCAAATAGAGCAGCAATTGAGCCAACTTTCAGCAGCACTCAATCAAAGAAAGGCTGGCACTTTACCTAGCGATACTGTGCAAAACCCAAGGAATGATGGTTCATGCATGGACATTACTACCAGAAGTGGTAAGGTGATGGAAACTTCAGCAAAAGGAAAGCAAGTGGTTGACGAAGCAGTGGACATTGATGATACGACAAAAGGGGAAGATGCCGCAGCAGCTGATCCTGACGTCCATAACGTTACCCCTCACGATTTGCAACCTGAAAAAGCTGAAAAACGGAAGCAAGAGGAGAAGAAAGCCGTAGAGAGAACAATTCCATACCCACCACCACCTTTTCCCAAAAGATTGAAGAAGGTGGCGGATGATACGAAGTTCAGCAAATTCATGACTATGTTAAAGCAGCTGACCATTAATGTTCCATTGGTGGAAGCACTTGAAAAAATGCCTGGGTATGCGAAATTTATGAAGGATCTTTTGACAAAGAAGCGGGCAACAAGTTATGAGCTGAAAAATGATGTCCATCACTGCAGCGCAATCGCTATCCGATCAATAGCTCAGAAGAAGGCTGACCCCGGAGCTTTCACTATTCCTTACACCATTGGATCTTTGAATTTTGCCAAAGCATTATGTGATTTAGGAGACAACATTAATTTGATGCCATTATCTATCTATAAAAAGTTGGGGTTGGGTGATCCTACTCCAACCAATATGAGGCTCGTCATGGCGGATAGGTCGGTAAAACGACCTGTTGGTATCCTATGTGATGTCTTGGTAAAGGTTTCTTCATTCATCTTTCCAGCAGACTTTGTTATTTTGAATTGTGAAGCGGACTCAGAGGTTCCCATAATCTTGGGACTCCCTTTCCTTGCTACAGGAAGTGTGCTCATTGATTTGAGAGCTAATGAGCTTTCATTCCGAATAAATAACGAAGTAGTTCGCTTTGATGTTTGCAAATCAATGAAGCAACCCAAAGATCCAAGTGTATTTTCGGTGGCTGATGTTTTCTTTGATGATCCGGAAGAATTACTTAAAGAAGAGCAAATTATTGCTGACCCTTTGGCGGTTGTGCTTATGAATGAAGAGAGTAAGGATGCTGAAAATTGCAAAGAAGCTATTTGTGCTCTATCAGGATTAGGGACATATCGTTATGCTCCCAAGAAGCTAGACCTTGATCTCAAAAATCGACCCACACCACCAGCTAAGCCATCTATTGAAGAGCCACCCACATTAGAATTGAAGGAGCTGCCAAGTCATTTAAAGTATGCATTCTTAGGAAGCGGCAGCACACTTCCAGTCATTGTGGCAGCAGAGTTGGGTGAGCAACAAGTTGCAGCTCTTATTACTATTCTACGGAAGTATATTAGCGCCATTGGATGGACCATTGCGGATATTATTGGTATTCCACCTGGGATTTGTACTCACAAGATTCAGCTTAAAGAAAATTGCAAACCAACCATTGAGCATCAAAGACGTCTAAACCCACCTATGCAAGAAGTGGTGAAGAAAGAAATTATCAAGTGGTTAGACGCAGGGGTTGTGTATCCAATCTCTGATAGTACATGGGTAAGCCCGGTACAATGTGTTCCCAAGAAAGGAGGCATGACGGTGGTCGCGAATGAGAAAAATGAACTTATTCCACTCAGACCCGTCACTGGATGGAGGGTATGCATGGACTACCGGAAGATGAATTCTTGGACGCTCAAAGATCACTTTCCAATGCCATTTATGGACCAAATGCTAGATCGATTAGAAGGGAAAAGATGGTTTTGTTTCTTAGACGATTATTCAGGCTATAATCAGATTTGTATTGCTCCCGAAGAACAAGAGAAGACAACGTTTACATGCCCATATGGTACGTTTGCCTTCAAGCATATGCCATGCGGGCTATGTAACGCACCAGCCACCTTTTAACGCTGTATGATGTCCATTTTTTCTGATATGGTTGAAGACACTTTGGAGGTATTCATGGACGATTTTTCAGTTGTTGGTGAGACTTTTGAAGCGTGCTTGACAAACCTAAGTATGGCGTTGCAAAGATGTGTAGAATTCAACCTAGTGCTGAATTGGGAAAAGTGCCACTTCATGGTAAAAGAAGGTATTGTTCTTGGGCACAAAATCTCTGAAAGAGGAATTTAGGTTGATAGAGAGAAAATTGAAGTCATTGAGAAGCTACCGCCTCTAATTTCGGTGAAGGGTATTCGTAGTTTTCTCGGCCATGCAGGCTTCTATCGTCGGTTCATCAAAGACTTCTCCAAAATTGCTAGTCCATTGTGCAAACTCTTGGAGAAGGATGCGAAGTTTGACTTCAATGATGATTGCTTGAAGGCATTCGAATGCCTCAAAGGAAAACTCATTGAAGCCCCTATCATGGTAACACCAGATTGGTCTCTCCCATTTGAAGTCATGTGTGATGCTAGTGGTGTAGCCGTTGGTGCTGTACTTGGTTAGAGAAACGAGAAGCTATTTCATCCTATCTACTATGCGAGTAAGGTCCTAAATGAAGCCCAAAGGAACTACACTATTACTGAACAAGAGCTCCTAGCGGTTGTGTATGCGTTTGAGAAGTTTCGTGCCTACCTATTGGGTACTAAGGTAATCGTTCATACAGACCATGCAGCTCTTAGGTATCTAATGACAAAGAAGGTTGCAAAACCAAGACTAATTCGATGGGTATTGCTGCTGCAAGAGTTTGATTTCGAAGTTAAAGACAGAAGAGGTTGCGAGAACCAAGTGGCCGACCATCTCTCTAGACTCGAGAACGAGCATGTGGCGCAACCTAAAATTGAGATTGACGATGCATTCCCTGATGAGGAGATCTTAGCCACGATAATGGAAGAGTTACCATGGTATGCCGACTTTGCAAACTTTGTGGTGAGTAATATGATACCTGCAAATTTATCTTACCATCAAAAGAGGAAGTTTATGCATGATGTACAACACTACTTTTGGGATGAGCCATATTTGTTTCGATGATGCACGGATGGTGTTATCCGACGATGTATATCCCATAAAGAGGTGCCAAATATATTGGAAGCATGCCACACTTCCCAAGTTGGGGGACATCACGCAGGTAATCGGACAGCAAAAAAGGTATTGCAAAGCGGATACTATTGGCCTTCGATATTTAGAGATGCTCATTACTTTGTTAGAAGATGCGACCAATGTCAGCGACAAGGTGCTATTTCAAAACACCATGAGATGCCCATGACGAAAATCCTTGAAGTAGAGCTCTTTGACGTATGTGGTATTGATTTCATGGGTCCATTTGTAAATTCATTCGGCATGAAGTACATCTTAGTTGCTGTGGATTATGTCTTGAAATGGGTTGAAGCTGTAGCGTTGGCCGACAATGAGGGAAAGCGTGTTGTAGCGTTCTTGAAGAGGAATATCTTCTCTCGCTTTGGAGTACCACGTACTATCATAAGCGATGGAGGATCTCACTTTTGCAACAAGCTATTCAAGTTCGTGTTGGCAAAATATGTTGTCAAGCAACACAAGGTAGCCACGCCTTATCACCCACAAACTAGTGGATAGATAGAGGTTTCCAATCGAGAGATCAAGCAAATACTTGCGAAGACGGTAAATGCTAATAGGAAGGATTGGTCTCGGAAGCTGGACGATGCACTATGGGCGTACAGGACTGCATTCAAAACACCAATCGGCATGTCCCCTTATCAACTAGTTTATGGGAAGGCTTGTCACTTACCCATTGAGCTCGAGCACAAGGCATTGTGGGCGCTGAAGCGATTGAATCTGAATTGGGATGATGGAATGAAGCTGAGGATGGAGCAACTGAACGAGATGGATGAATTCCGTCTACATGCTTATGAAAGATCAGACCTCTACAAGGAGCGGATGAAAAAGTATCATGATCAGCGGATTGTTCGTCGAAACTTTCAAAAGGATGATATGGTACTTCTCTTCAACTCCAGATTGAAGCTCTTCCCAGGTAAGTTAAAATCCAAGTGGTGTGGTCCATACAAAGTTATCCAAGTCTACTCGTCTGGAGTAGTTGAATTGGAAGATAATAATGGTGTTATCTTTAAAGTGAATGGCCAACGTGTGAAACCTTATATCGGTCCTCTTGATTCGACAAACTTCATGGCCATCACTTATCTCGACGAAGTCTAAGTACTCAAGGTAACTATGTCGTGCCGCGACAATAAATCAAGCGCTAGATGGGAGGCAACCCATCGTTTATCATTTTTCATTTTTCATTTCGTTCTAGTATGTGTTTTGCTTTTGATAAATAAAAATCCAAAAATAAGAGTCGTGCCACGACCAAAACTAAGGCGCTTGATGGGAGGCAACCCATCGTTCTAATCGTTTTTAGTGTTTTTGAGCAAATGTAGGTGCAAGAGGTGTAAAACGAGGTGATTGGTTTCAAAGTTCTATTTGGACGTATTACATGGTAAAGGTGGTAAGTTAGGAATTAAGATGCATAAGGTTATGGATTGAGCATTGCTCATGACAAAATAGGCATCGAGCAAGGCTAGGCCTAGGTAAAACTAGGCCACGAACAAGGCATGGTCTATACTATAGCCCAAGGTCTCGAAATCTAGTGTGCTATGGCATAGGCGCCGCCCATGCTCAAGTATGCCATAGCATAGGTGCCGCCTATGCTATAGCATTTGGTCTCTGAATCTCATATGCCATGCTAAAGGCGCCTCCTATGGTCACTAAAGGCATTGCACTAGGCGCCGCCTATGCTCACTAAAGGCATTGCACTAGGCGCCGCCTATGGTCACCATAGGCAAAGCTAAAGGCGCCGCCTATGGTCACTTTTTGTCTCCAAAACCGATTTTAAATGGGTCAAAACCCGACCCATTCTTTTCCTATATAAAGGAGACTTAGTCCTAAAACATAAACACATTGAAAACTTGACCTAGGCGCCGCACATACTCTCCAAATCCTCTCAAAACTTTTCTTTTTGCTCTCCCACTTCACAAGAACATCTCCAAAGGCTTCAATCATGTAAGTACTATTTTGTTCTCCATCTATTTATCTTAAGTGCTATGTTTCTATGTCTATTATGAATTGCTACATCTTGAAGAAATATTGGTAATGTTAATGTGTTTGAATTGTTGATACAAAACCAAGTGAGTGAACATGAACGTTAGGATACTCTTAACTTGTTTCCGACTTGAATTTCAGTTTGATGCATTGTTATGCTACTTGCGGAATTGCTACAGTCATGAACATTGCATACTCTTGTCACTTGAATACTTACATGTTAGAATGTCCCGTTCATCGGAATAAGACTTATAGTTGCCCACCGACATAGGCGATTGTGATTATTGATAGAAACTATACCATGATGTAATCCCTATGTAGAAGTCTTGATATACCTAACATGAAAGTATTACAAAGGTTGCAAGAAGTGATACATCTCTGAATTTCTTGTTGGAATATAGCCCCTAAAGCGTATGTCGATGAAGTCTGAGTAATCGACCACTTTCACTTCACTAATTCGTATCAACAAACTAAGTGTGGGGTGGTACCCCTACTGCTTATGTATAGATTGTATCCATTGAGATTATGCTAACGTGAACTCTATTTCAAGTCTCAGGTACAATGGCACCCAAAGCGAGACAAGGCAAGGAGAAGGCTACCACTTCCCAAAAGGGCAAGAAAAGAGGCCGCAAGGAGCAAGGAGAATCATCCTCAATGCAACTACCATGCCGAATGTTTGGAATAAAATGGGTTCTTGAGGAGGAAGCCAAGGAATGGTATAGGAACAACAAGGAAAGAAAATATGTTCATGTCGATGTGATAAACAAGGAAAGCCTAGCGAAGAAGGAGCCGCGCATGTTGGCGAAGATCATGGCATTAAATCTGGATTTCATCTTCCGCGACATGGGAGAATGTAATCTTGATTTGACAAGAGAATTTTATGCCAACTGGTCGCCGAAAACCACAGGCAGCGAAGTCAAGATTCGGGGCCAGGTGTTACAACTCAATGCGGATTTCTTCAACTCCTTTCTTGGCTTGCCTTCAGTCGATCCAGCACCATTCAAAGAGCTGTACAGCAGACCTCCTTATAGAGAAATTCAACACACACTCTGTGGAACAAGATCCATGGCACGCTGGAGTAGACACAAGGACACTGGTCGACACAACACTTTCCCATATGCTTCTTTGAATAGGGAAGCAAGGATATGGTTGCGCATGATCAACTGTTGCCTCATTCCAGGGACGCAATACACAAAAATAACAAGAGATAGAGTGTGCTTGGTATACACAATGATGACGAATATCCCTATCAACATTGGGGTAATCATCCGATCTACAATGCGGAAGGCTAGGCTACACAAGCGATCCCATTTCAGCTTCAGAAATCTGTTGACTGCAATCTTGAGGAATGAAGACATCGAAGAGGAACCAGCTAACCATAAACTCCCACACAATCCGAAGAAGGTTGACCTCACAAAGGTCAAAGATGCTGAATCAACACATGGCACCAACCTTACTACGACAGAGAGACATGCTCGGGATGAGAGTTTCTCCCGCCATATGTACGGCATGATGATGTTTACAATGATGAGTGGAGGTCGTGTTCCCACTGCTGCAGAGCTCCAATAGATGGACCATGACTATCCAATAAATATTCATGCATGGGAGATGTGTGGAGTAGGTACATACTTTGAGGAACCTCTCGATGACGACGTGCCAACCGATGATGATCGACGAATGCCAGACTCTGACATGGAGGAGAATTCTGACTCCGACGACTCCGACGAAGGGGGTATGACCCCCGACATTGAGGACGAGTCCGACTGACCAGGTTCTTCGTATTGATTTTCCACTGAGGACAGTGTCCCGAATAAGTGTGGGGTGGTGGTATTGCATGCTATACTTCTCTACTCGCATCTATGTTTGTTTGCTTTGTTTTTGTTTCGTTTTTCATTTTTTTTAAGTTTTTTAGTAGTAAATTTTTTTTTAGCTTCACATGAAATTATTTTGATAGGGAGCATGAAATTATGACAAGAGTTTGTGCTAAAATCATGACTATTGAGACATTTAGGCTCTAATTGTGACTCACTATGTGATATTTTTTGGTTTAATTCCTTCACCTGTTGGGACAAGAGTCTATACTACTCTCAATAAAGTCGACCATGTGCCTTGTGTGTGTGAGATAATAGTATATTCTGTGCTTGTGGCTGATGCTAAAACTTGCCTGGTATGTATGTAAAGCGAAAATAAGGAGTGTAAGTCTAGGAGATGATTTAGGCATTTCTTTGGCAACCTATATTTCTTTACCTTCATTTTTACCTACCCATGGACATTATCCTAGTTAACCCTTTTGAGACTTTAGCCTATTTTCTTTGACAACCTCATATGTAAGCCTAATCCATTTTTTTCAAGACCATAATTTGATCCAAATTCCTAAGTGCTTTAAAGTGTAAAGTCATGTGACAAAATAAGAGGAAATTGGGTGAGTATGATGCTTTAGAATGCATTGGTGCTTGAAATTGCTATGAAAAAGAAGTGCTATCATAAGAGGTATGTTATCAAAAGAAAAAGGAAAGGAAAACTGAAAAGTTAGTTATGTTTAAAATTGAAAAACAAAAGAGGAGAAAAAGAGTGGTAGAATAAAAGAAAGTAGAAAGGTTGTTTGAAAGAAAAGTGTTAATGATACAATGTGATGTATTAAAGCGCTTAGGAACATAGTCACTATTTCTGGCCAAAATAGTCCTACCTATCCCTTAGCCTACATTACAACCATCAAAAGACCTAGTTGATCCTAAGCTTGGCATTCTGACATTTAGTGGAGCATTACACTAAGGGCAAGCCTATGGTCATCCGTTGCTTCATATGAATTCTTTGTGAGAGCGAGAGCAAGGATAATTTGATACCCATGTTTGAAAAATATGCTATACTTGTGAGTAATTATGGGTAATATATTGTGAGACACACATGGGTGATGAGTTTTGGGTAGTCGCGTATGATTCTTTGTGCCTTAACCTTTGAATATGAGTTGACCACCATCACGAGTCTATGCTAGAGGTTAAACTGTTTCTACTAATGATCGAAAAACTACTCTTTGTTGATAATTGTTGTGCTTGTCTTGACGAATATTTTGTGTTGTTGCTGTGAAACCCTAAGTTGATGTTTAGAGGGACATGATATTTTGTTCGAGGACGAACAAAGCTTCAAGTGTGGGGTGTTGATGATAGGCGAATTTACACGCCTATAGCACTATATTTTGCCCATATTTTAGCCTAGTTTTGAGAACAAATTATATATTTCATGCACTTTTAGTTCTTTTTCCTGTAAGTGAGCTAACGAACATGATTAGCAAAGTTTCAGGTATAAATGATGCAGAATTCAGCATTTCATGGATAACTTGACACCAAAGAAAGCTTCACGAAAGGAGAAAAGCCAATCTTGAACGCCAAGGACTAAAGATGGCGCATGGAAAATCTGTCCCGGGCTAAAACAACATTTCTGAAGACTTTGGGGACTAGCAGTAATTTATTAGGATTAGGATAATGATACATTAACCTAGTACAATTGGGTTAAGTATTACATTAGCTTGTTAGGATTAGGATAATGATACATTAACCTAGAACAATTGGGTTAAGTATTTCATTAGCTTAGTAGGATTTGGTTAAGCATTTCATTAGCTTAGTAGGAATAGGATATGGGTATTATAAATACCCTATTTTGCTAGAGATTTTAAATCATCTCATCTTACTTCACAACTACAACTCTTTTTCTAATTCTATTTTTCTTCTATTCATCTATTCTTAAATTCCGCAACAAGAGAAACATTACCTTGCTAAGGAATTCACGCCTAAAACGCCTACCACACCATTATCAATGAGCCATCGTAATTGTGGGAAAACAACAATGTCAATTGTGATTTCCTTCGCATTCATGGGTAACTAAACTTCTCTGTTGGGGTTATGGAAGCCGTATGAGATACTATCTATTGTTGTGAGTTTGTGAGTTCGTTGACACATATGCTGCTTATATCATTATTCTCTTCATCTTAATCTAAATTCTTTGTGGTTGCAAACGCAAGAATACGCCAGTATAACATTTAACTTGTTCGAAAGAAAGGTTATCTATCTGGAAAAGAGATAATGTCAAGGTAGTAGGGTCCCATCCCCTATTAAAAAGTTAGTGCCATAACTGGATTAACCTCTTGGAGAATTCGTACCGTCAGACACGCTTTAAGCTCGAAAGAGTTAAAGTGAAATAATCCTCGAATAGGTCGAAAGACGCCTGGATTTACCATCAAATACAATTCTCTATAAGCACATGCATGTCGGAATTCAACACACTCATAGTCAATAGAGACGTATAACTCAGAAGGTGGACATAACCCCAACTCCTCAATTCTCATTGTTTCACAACCTACTAAACATTCTTTCTTTTGCTATTGCCGTTTTTCTCATATTTTGGTTACATTACTTGCACAACAAGACTCCCCCCTTTTTTTTACGAGACTTGCACTAAAAGTCTAGTAATCGTTGCTTACTTGTTGACCAAGCTATTCCCTGTGGGATCGATACCCAACCCAGGTTGGGTTCTATATTTGCTAATGACCGCTTTACACTCCTACGAGAACTGTAGATTGAGCGTTATCATATAACTAATGAGGATGACCATAGAATTGACAAGGAGGACACAAAAAAACTGACTGACCTCCGCTCGCCTAATATTGGGCAACCTGTGCTCGAGAATTGTCAACACCTTAATGATACTTGTCTCCGAACTAATTAGGAGCACTCACAGAAAAGGAGACTAAACTCCCCTACTTCTTTTTTTGCCACTTGCCACCATCTATAGTACCCTGAGACTGAACACCTCTAGGATAAGAAAACCTGCTCCTCTTTCCCTGCCTAACTCCAAACTCCACCTACTTCCTCTTTTTATCCTCAACCTGCTACATATGAACAGGCAAACTCGAGATTTCTATATATTTAATCTGCAAGGGAGTCTTGCTCTCCAGAACCAAATTCCTATTCAACCCAGAAGTAAACTTCTTCATTTTCGACCTTATATCAGCTACAAAATTAGGAGCATACCTTGATAGAAGAAGGAACTTCAAAACATATTTCTTTACTAACATCCTCTCCTGCCTGAGTTTCACAAACTTCTTAATCTTATCTTTCCTCAACTCTTGAGGAAAGAATCGATCCAAGAATGCATTAGAAAAAGCCTCCCACAACCCTTGATCTTCCATATAACCTCTATCCTGGTCCCACTCCTCATACCACTTATAAGCAACATCCTTGAGATGATAACCTGTAATGTTAACCCCCTCTATATTAGTATCCTGCATCATCCAAAAGATCTTTTCAATCTCATCTAAGAAGCCCTATGGATCCTTCTTCACCTTCACCCTAGTAAATTTATAACTTTACCAACCCTTGTGGCCTCAGCAGACAAAGAACCAGTCGCACCCCGCTCAACCTGAAAAATAACCAGTTGGGCAATAACATGGATAGACTAACGAAATTATGCATTCGTTATGTTACCCTGAGGGACCTGTGGAGAACTAGCTAGGATAAGAGAAACTCTAGAACTAGTAGGAATAGGACCATGAGATCGAAGATGTACTCCAAACGTAGGTCGAACCCCTTCAGCATTTTCCCCAGATGGGTTGGAAAAATTTTCTTGTGTTCCAGATCTAGGAGGCATGATCTGAAGGACGAACAAAAAGGGATTAGAGGAGATTCCAGGATATAGAACTCAAGCTTGAAGATAGAATACCAATAAAGTAAAACATTCCTAAATGTCTTAAAGCCTCTCTCTTATGAGTGTGGCACACTTCACCCCCTAGAAGAGAATCTACTCGACCCGACCCAATCCCGGGCCTTGTCATAATGGGTATCCTAAGGATAACCAGGACCGTGGATCGTCCCCTGTTACCAAAATCTACTACCTATATCCAGTCTTAGATGAGCTGAATTTTGAACATATAACAAGATAGTGTTATAGTTCTTATTATGATTCTGGGATAGGGTCGCAACTATGACCGACCTATCCAAGTCGAACCATACCTCACCAACTGCACAACAATACCAAAACACACCATAGACCATAAACTAAAGGGAATATAAAAACATAATATGAAAATCAATCACAAAATAGAATATGACATAATAGTGAGAAATCATGTCCGATGATGCCAGCCTCAATATCAATACCAATGCTAGGGCTGACACATATACCGATCCCGACAATACCAACCCCTAGAAATACCACAAGCTTCTATCCAAAAGAGTAAAGAAATCCAGTTGGGACATTCCCCCAGCCATGGCCAAAACCAATATCCAAAATAAAAGAAGAGTGTGTAAAGAAGTCCATAACATGAAATGATGCCTTCCAAAAGGGATTGAAGCTCATAGCATCAGTCTAAATGTTGATACCTAATCCGTATGAAAAAAAAGGAGTAGATTGGCTGATTCCTACATAGAGTAGGTATACAACCGCCAGTAGACAGGGTTAGTGAGTGACTACTAGCATGAATCTGTGGATAAGGATGAAATATTGCCAATTATAACACCAAATAAAACCATCCAAAATGCATACAACCATACATATATAAGTGTCGGAAAGGGATCTGGGCTTAGTATGCATATATACCTTTACCAAGGCTATTTAACTTTGCCATCCTAACTACCCATAGGATATATATGTTCAGATCTTCTACTGAAAGGGCCCAGTACGTATAACCGCACGACCAGGGAATATCCAAAGGGATTATAGTAAATACTCCAATATAAAATGTGACACAAGCACACGATCATCGAAGACCCCTCATATCAGCAAATATGAGTTTTCAATTTTGGTCCCCACGGGATCACCACCTTTGATGTCTTAGCTACACACCCCGCCATTAATGTCTAATTAAAAGCATGTCCAAATAATCCATCCCTTAGATAATTTACCATTTATTAACCAAGGCCAATATTAGTGGTATCATCGTACCATCCCTTACTTATATGTAATATCCATAACCAAACCATTTAGGTTAAGGGGACCTTAGGTGCCATTCCAATTATCATATTGAATCCACTTGGGAGACTTCCATGTTCTCCATAAGCATAACCATTTAGACTTTAGAATTTACAAACCATTTAAACCATTATAGATCCTTTATTAAGTTTAAAACATGCACGAGTTCAATTGAAAAAAGTCAATACAATGAACATATCTTTATAAGCATTTTATCAAACACCTTGGGGGCATAATATAACCAAAACCAATTCCAAAGACCATTAAACCACTACCACGAAATCAATTTGTCCAATTCAACCATACATTCTCATAAAAGCATAATAAAAACCATAGGAAACTATAACCAAGCACTTAATATCAAAACCCTCAAATAATAGTTGAAAACCGTAATCATGAAATAGAAAAACCATGAAATCAATCTTATAAACCATGCCTTTAGTATAAATTATCATGAGGGAAGAGAATCATGCCTCATACCGAAGAATTAATGGAAAGAAATCACTAAGACAAGCCCCAAAGCAATCCGTAAGATTAAACCCTAGCCTTCTTGCCCTACAATAATAGGGTAAATAACCTCCGAAGTGAATTAGATGTCATGGATCCTAATTAGGGTAAGTAGGGAAATGTATAAAATAACCCCGCTAAAATACCTTAAAAACCTGTCACAGGGATACGACTAACCCATACGAGTTGTACCCTCCTATACGATCGGTATCCACCATTCCTACCCAAGCCTCAACTCTTACATCAAATACTGTATAGTATATGACTCATCCAACCAAGTCATAACCAAAACATACGATTTGTACCCATAACTCATATCCCTGGAAGAATAAAATACCCGGAAGATCAAACACTGCCTACCATATGAGTCCCTGATACGACTCGTACAAAGCCCTATGACTCATACCCCTAAGTCTTACCCATTCTAGCAACTAAAACCATCCTACTAACTAACATTAGTCAACATACGACAGGACCATACCACTTTTACCCTAACATATGGCTCCTACCCATAAGTTGTATTGGGTCTGGAGAATGGATTTCCAGGCAATTTTCTAAGGGTAATAACCTAGGATATTTCAGTCTCCCCCACTAAGAACATTTGTCCTTGAATGACGAATAAGGTAAAGGTAACCACACATAAAATCATTTGTATTATAAAACATCATTTCAACAAAGTTTGAAAACAAAGAGGCAAAGATGTTAATCTTTCCTTTAACGAACTCAGAAAATAAAGATGTTTTCATGACACATAGCTTCCACATGAATACCAGGTGCAGAAAACAAATACGGATACTTGGACTTTATGTCCTCTTTTGCTTCCTAAGTAGCTTCTTCCAACTTATGGTTCTGCCATAGAACCTTAACCGAAGCCACATTCTTTGTCCGCAACCGACGAAATTGCCTATATAATAACTCAATCAGGACCTTTTCATAAGACAGAGAATCCAAAATACCTAATTCTTCTAAAGAAACAACTGAAGAAGGATCACCAAGACACTTTCTCAACATAGAAACATGAAATACTGGACGAACAAAACTTAAGCTAGATGGAAACTCCAACTCATTAACAACATAGCCAACTCTTCGCAAAATCATATCCGGTCCAATAAAATAAGGACTGAGTTTCCTCTTTTTTCCAAACCACACCACTCCCTTCATTGGAGACACCTTGGAGAACACCCTATCCGTGACCTCAAAATCCAAGTCACTACGCCTAACATCTGCGTAGGACTTTTGGTGACTTTGGGCAGCTTTAAGCCTATCCTGAATCACCTTGACTGTCTTTATCTCCTGATTGACAAAATCCGGACCAAATATGTCCACTTCTCTAAGATCATGCCACCCAGTAGAAGATCTACACCTTCTACCATACAACACCTCAAAAGGATCCATACCAATACTCGAAAGATAGCTATTGTTGTAACCAAACTCCACCAATGGTAGATGCTCAACCCAATTGCCGTCATAGTCAATCACGCAGGCCCAAAGCATATTTTCCAATATTTAGATAGTGCTCTTCACTTTCCCATCCAACTAAGGATGAAAAACAAAACTCAGACGAACCTTAGTCCCCAACCCTCTTTTAAAAGACTACCAGAAATGAGATGTAAACTGGTCACCATGATTAGAGATAATCGAAATAGGTACCCCATGTAGCTTTACAATCTTCTAAAGATACAACCACACATAATCCTCTACCAAAAAGGTAGTCCACATTTGTGAGAAATGCACAGACTTGGTCATCCTATCCACGATGACCCAAATCAAATCATACTGATTCCGACATCGAGGAAGACCAGTAACAAAGTCCATATTGATCACTTACCACTTTCATTTGGGAAATTCAATTTCTTGATACAACCTACCAGGCTTTATGTGCTCAACCTTAACCTATTTACACACCATACACTTGGCCACAAAATAAGCCACATCTCTCTTTATGCTATTCCACCAGTAGATCTCTGTGAGATCATGATACATCCTAGTCGAGTCAGGATAAATAACATAGAATGACTCATGCGCCTCATCTAAAACCCTTTTTCACAGCCCTTCGACATCAGGAACACAAAACCTCCCTTAGTACAGTAAATTACCATCACCACTGATCTTAAACACCAATACCTTTTTCCCATCAACATCACCCTTGATTTTTATCAAGATAGGATCTAGCACTTTCTTCTCTTTAATCTCTATACCAAAAGACGATCGAACCACTTATTGCACCATCATACTACCATCCCGAGAGTCCAAGAGATGAACCTCCAGATTAGACAAGATGTGAATATCCTTTACTAATTCCCACTTGATTTCCTTCACATGAGCCAAACTTCCCATAGATAACCTGCTAAGAGCATCAGCAACCACATTAGCCTTACTGGGATGGTAGTGAAGACTTATATCATAATCGTTGAGAAGCTCAAGATAACTCCTTTGCTTGAGATTAAACTCTTTTCGAGTGAACATATACTGATGACACTTATGATCAGAAAAAATATCCACATAAATACCATAAAAATAATATCACCATATTTTCAAAAAAAACACAACCGCCAATAACTACAAATCATGAGTAGGATAATTCCTCTCATGTACTTTCAACCGCCTAGAAGTATAGGCAATCACCTTCCCATGTTGCATCAAAACACAACCAAGCCTTACTCGAGATGTATCAAAATAAACCATAAACCCATCATTGCCTTCCGAAAAAGTCAGGATTAGAGAAGATGTCAACTTATCCTATAACTTCTCAAAACTCCCTTCACAAGCATCCGACCAAAATAACTTAACCTTCTTTTGAGACAACTTAGTCAAATGAGCAACTATTAAAGAAAAGCTTTCCACAAATTACCTATAATACCTGGCTAAACCTATAAAGCTCTGAATATTATATGGATTTGAGGGCCTAGGCCACCTCTTCACCATAGAAACCTTCTGTGGATCCACCATGATCCCTTCACTAGAAATAATATGGCCCCAAAAGTAACAACGTTCAATTAGAACTCACAATTAGAGAACTTGGCATACAACTGTTGTTTCTTTAAGATCTGCAACACCACACGAAGGTGATTAACATCATCCACCTTGCTCTTTAAATAAAAAAGAATGTCATCAATAACCATGATGATGAAGAGATCTAAATACTGCCTGAACACCCTGTTCATCAAGTCCATAAATCCTGCCGGAGTATCTTTCAACCCAAATAACATCACCCAGAACTCAAATGACCATACTGAGTAGGAAAAACTATCTTAGGGATATCCACCTCCCCTATCTTAAGCTGATGGTACCCAGACAAAAGATCTATCTTAGAGAAGAACTCGACACCCTGTAACTGGTCAAAGAAATTATCTATCCGAGAAAAATGACACTTGTTCTTGACAATCACTTTTGTCAACAGCCTGTATCACTGCACGTCCGAAGGGAACCAACCATCTTGCATCATCGGTGCACCCTATAGAGAAACACTACGATGGATAAACCCCTTATCTAGAAGATACTTAAGTTGCTTATTGAGTTCTCTTAACTCGGTTGGAGACATTCTATACGGAGGAATAGAAATTGGATGAGTTTCCGGAAGCAAATCAATATCAAACTCTATTTCCCTATATGGAGGAACACTATAAAAATCATCCAAAAAGAATTCTAGAAACTTATTAACCATAGATATCAAAGACAAAGAAGGTCATTTTGAGTTATAATCTTTAACCCAAACCAAGTGATAAAAATAACCCTTAGAGATTAACCTCCGAGCTCTAAGATAAGAAATAAACCTCCCCCTAGGAACTGAGGATCTACCTTCACATTCTATAACCGGTTCACCAGGAAACTTAAAGATAACCTTCTGGGTCCGACAATCAAGAGACACATAAAAAGAATGCAACCAATCCATACCTAGAATTATATTTGCTAACTCAAATATATCTGCCAAGGTCTGCTTGCTGCCAATAGATACCATACACCCCCTATAGACTCTCTTAGAAATAACCGAGTCACCTATCGGGGTAGAAACAAAAAAGGATCCAAAATAACTTTTTGATCAAAATTAAAAAACACTGCCATATATGAAGTCACATAAGAAAGAGTGGACCCCAAATCAAGCAAACAATATATGTCATGAGAGAAAAGTTGTAACATACTAGTAACAACATTAGGTAATAGATTAGATTCCTTTTGGGATGCCAAAGCATACAACCTATTCCGACTAACACTAGAACTAGGTGCAATAATAGAAGGAGATGCCACAGTAACTGAAGCAGATGCTACTGCACCAGGTGTAGGAATAGAAGATAAATCCACATGAATATTTTTTACCCCTAAAGCAACCTTATTGACTGGACAATCGCTGAGCCGATGGCCTACCTAAACACACTTGAAGCATTTGTCCTTTCCTTCCCCGCAATATCCCCGCTGAGGATGACTACAAAATTGATAAGAAGGACACAAAAAAATTAACTGAACTCCGCTCGCCTAAGATTGGAAAACCTATGCCTGAGAATTATCATTAGTTTGATAATATCTATCTTTGACTGATAAGGAGAAATTACAGAAAAGGATCCAAAACTCTCCAACTTCTTTTTCTGCTACTTGCCACCATCCCTACTGCCCTGAGACTGAACAACTTCCTGATAACAAAACCTACTCCTCTTTCCCTGCCTATCGCCAAACTCTGCCTGTTTTTTTTTTCTTATCCTAAACCTACTGTATATGAATCATCAACCTTGAGATGTCCACATCATTAATCAGCAAGGTAGTCTTGCTCTTAAAAATCAAATCCCTATTCAACCCAAAAATAAATTTCCTCATTCTCAACCTCACATAAACCTCCAAATCAAGAAAATACCTTGATAGCGGATGGAACTTCAAAGCATATTCCTTTACTAACATCTTAGACTGCTTGAGGTTCACAAACTTCTCCATCTTATCTTCTCTCAACTTTTTAGGAAAAAACCAATCTAAGAAGGCATTAAAAAAGGCCTTCCATAAACTTCCTCTTCCATATCACCTCTATCCCAATCCCACTCCTCATACCTCTAATAAGCAACATCCTTGAGCTGATAAGCTATAATGTTAACCACCTCTACATTAATAGCCTGCATCACTTGAAAGACCTTTTCTATCTCGTCTAAGATGTTCTGTGGATCCTCCTTCACATTCACCCCAGTATTACCCATCTTTATAAATTGACCAAGCGTTGTGGCCTCAGTAGACAAAGCACTAGTTGTACCCCACTCAGCCTGAGCAATAACTAGTTGGGCAATACCATGGATAGACTGATAAAATTTTGCGTTCATGACGTTGCCCTGAGTGACCTGAGAAGGACTATCCAAGATAAAAGGAACTCCAGCTCCATAAGGAATTGGATTATGAGATTGAATATGTACTTCAGACGTAGGACGTACCCTTTCAGCATTATCCCTAGATGGGATGAAAGAATTTCCTTGTGTTCTAAATCTAGAAGGCATGATCAGAAAGACAAACAAACAAGAATTAGAGAAGATTCTAGGATTGAGAGCTCAACCTTGAAGATAGAATACAAAGAAAATGAAACATTTATAAATGTCTTATAGCCTCTCTCTTGTGATTACAGCATACTTCACACCCCTAAAAGAGAATCTACTCAACACGGCTTTATGGACTTCCCAGTTGAACATGAACCTAGGCTTTTATACCAACTTAACATGACCTGACCGTGGTCCTTTTCGTAAAGGGCATCACAAATCCAACCAAGATCGGGGACCGCTCCTTGTTACCCAGCCCAACAACCTATATCTAGCCTTAGAGGGGCTAAATTTGAAATATATAACAAGATAACATTATTGATCTCATTAAGACTCTGGGATAGGGTCACAACTGTGACCAACATAACCGAGTCCAACCGTACCATAAAAACTACACAACCATACCAAACCAAACTGTATACCATAAACTAAAGGGAATACCGAAACATAATATAAAAATCAATCCTAAAACATAATATGATGAAACAATAAGAAATCATGTCAGATAAGTCCAACCTCAATATCAATACCAATGCTAAGAATGAGACCCCTACCGATCCTTCTTATACAAACCCCCAGAAGTACCACAAAGCCTCCATCCAAAATAGTGAACAAATTTGGTTGGGACATGCCCCTAACCATGGCCAAAACCAATATCCAAATTTTATAAAAAGTGTCTAAATAAGTCCATAACATTAAATGATGCCTTTTAAAAGGGATGGAGGCCCACAAATTAAGTCTAAATACTGATATTGAATCCTTATGCTAAATATGAAGATACGAATAGTCAGTTCCTATATAACGTGGGTATACAACCGCTAGTAGACAGGGTTAGCAAGTGATCGGTAACATGAATCTTAGGATAGGAATAATATAATGCAAGTTATAAAACTAAGTAAATCCATCCATGATGCATTCAACCATACATATATAAATGCCGACAAAGGGAACCGGGTCTAGCATGCAATTAAACCATTACCTGGACTGTGTAGCTTTGCCGTCCTAACCACCCATGGGCCATATGGATTCAGATCCCCTGCTGAAAGGGCCCTAGTGTATGTATCCGCATGACCAAGAAATACCCCATGGGATGACTAGTACATCACCAATATAAAATATGACACATGCACAGAGTCATCAAAGACTCCTCATATCGATAAATATGAGTTTCAAAATTTTGTCCCCCCGAGACCGCCACCTTCCTCGCCATTAGTGTTTTCATCATGTAGATAATCTATGGTTCGAAGACATAGGGTGAGCTCCTAGTATTTGAAGTATTTCTATTCTTCTTGTTATTTACTAGACTAGTCTCTATGTTGTATTCAGAGATAGGTTGTATTAGTATATTTATTTGGTACTTCATTTTGTAATATTTTTACACAAGAAGATCTTGTACTGATTCGCCTAGGTTTTAGGACTATTTTATGTATTTCAGTCTCTTACTATATTTATTATGCATTCTTTCTTCTTTCTTACTAGTACGCTACTATCAGTTTCGGACTACAGGTTGGCTTATCTACTGATGGTTTATTGTAGGTGCCATCATCACCCAATAAATTACGTCGTGATAAGAAGTTCCTTATTCGATTCTTTCCATCTTGAAAAACTGTTAGGTTAAGGAGTGAGATCCTGAGTTTCAAATAGAAGCCAAATGAGAATCTCTATCATACATGGAAGAGATTTAAGTCACTTCTCTGATATTGTCCATATAACCAACAGAGAAACTATGTATCAGCTTATACTTTTTTTGAAGCTTTTGACCATAACTATAAAATTTATGCTAGATTCAGCTGCAGGTGGTCAAGATTTGGAGAAAATTTATGATGAGCTTTATACTTTCCTAAATTGAATTGCGCAAGGTAATTCGATTGGCATGGTGATATTCTAGAAATGCGAAAAAAATCCTGTAGGTATGATTGAGTTGGATAGTGTCACAACATTGATCGATCAGTTGGCATCTTTTTAGAACCAAATGATGACATAATTTAGTAAGTCCAATGTGAATCCACCAAAGGCTCAAATAAATATTGTTTAGTAGACTCAGATGTGGTGTGATATTTGTGGAAATAGTAGTAACTTTGTGGACCTATATGGAGAAAATCCAAAGTTGGTTAAACTTGTAAATTTTGTAGTTTTAACAGCAGCATAGCATTTAAAATAGCACTCAGACTAGTAATATTGAAGAGACATTGAAAAAGATCCTAGCCAAGTGATAACAAATGATTGTTGAGATAAGAAATCAATAACTTGCCCAAAAGAAATTGGATATGCAGTTGGGGCAGGTAGCTCAGGCATAAAAGACAAGACCTCAAGGGAGTTTTCCCGATGATACATAAACCCCAAAAAAGTAATGGATATCATCATAAGGAGTGGTAGAGAATTTATTAACAGATCTCTGAAAAAAATCATGAGGTATATGCATAGTTAGTCCCTCAAAGGCAGTTGAGCATACACAAGAGAAACCACCTCCACCATTCCCTTAAGGATTTAAAATAGATATAGAGGATGCATTTTCTAAGAATTTCTTTGACACGTTCTGAGAATTACATATTAACCTTCCTTTGTTAGATATTTTACGAGGAATGCCTAAGTAAGCAAAGTACTTAAAGGATGTGGTGACCAATAAGATAAAGTTGGGAGACATCAAGATAGTAGAAATTATTGAGGAGTGTAGTTCAGTGGTGATGAGAAAGATTTTGAAAATGCTCAACGACCCTAGGAGTTTCTCTCTCTCCATAAAAATTAGTGAAGGTGATATGGTCTATGCTTTGAGTAACTTGGGGGGAGCATAAATTTGGTAAGTTTATTACTCCTGCTAACTTTATTGTTCTTGATTATGATGCAGATGTGTAACGCCATGAAAATGGTCCCGAGACGTCAGATGGTGATTAGGACCACAAGTGATCCCAAGCTAACCTTTTTACTGGCATAACCCATTAACAACTAAATAAGATACATAAATCTGAATGAAATAAGTGAAAGATGACTCTTTTTTGAATATGATCAATATATAACTAAATTAAAATGATTCTAACTCTGATTTTACAAAACAATACTGGAATCAAATACATTAACTCTACTGACTATCTATGAAGCCTCTACTAGTATTAACTATAGGTAACTGGGACATGACCCCCAGCTATCCCAAATCAACACGACTGAATAAATAAAAATAAAATACTTCTCAAACTATATGACTTACTCGAGACCTTGAATCAAGAGAACTCATCACCTACTGATGGGAAGCTGGAAACTATCTGAATGTGGTATGTGTGCTACAACTAAACTGATACCTATAGTATGAGACAATGTAGAACATAGACGTATTTGTGTATTAGTACTTTGAGGATGTACTGAGTATAAGGGGTAAAATGCATAAGTAAAACATCGTCTCATCATCATAATTTATAAAATAATGCATGCTAAATGTAAATGACTCACATAAGCTGGAATATCTAAAATACCAAAATAATAAGAAGCAAAGCATACTTTATAAATCTAGTGAGTCATAATATTTAGTTCTGAAAGCTGATCTTGTAGCCTCTTTTTAAATCATACTGTCTAAGTATAGAAGGTACTCACTAAATTCTAAAATCTGGAAGCTAAAATCTGTAGCTAATATCTTTTTGTAAAGCATAATCTGAGAAAACTTTGTGAGCCTTTACACTTAATTTTCTAAAATCTTTTCTATTAATTTTTTCTAAGAAACTATTCTAAAAATCTTTACCACTAAGCTATAAGGAAAACACTTTATCTAAGGGTTTAGAAATATAAAAACTTATTCTGCATGGGAGATTCTTCTAACCTACATAAACCATGTAAGCATTCACGCAGTCCAACATTCTTATCCCCCTAGGGAGGAATCTTTACATTGGAGAGAGGAGTCATCTTGCCAGGAAGTATAACCTATCTAAGTGATCATATATCTATCATCCATGTAAAAGTAGGTATAATCTAAATCCTCCATTGGTACATAGTTTTAGGGTATGGAACCGTAATAACGTACCTATCCCGGTGCTAAATACTACCCCCATTAAATCTGTATGCTCATCCTGATGGAAATCCACTTCTAAAATAGTATAATGATTTATAATGAAAACCAACTGTATATCTATAAAGCTAAATCTGTAGTCTGAATCTATAAAGTGGATTTCATATCTATTCTTAAGACCAAAAGGTCAAATCTTTATCAATAATATGAATAGAGTCTAGTTATAAAGTGCTTATATCGCAGACAATCTTGAAATAACAATCTTAATTAGGGATTAATGACTCATGCATCAAACTCATGTTAAAACATCATAATATTCATGCTTGGTAATGTAAACATTTATAAATCAACTTAAAATCTGAATTTTTTGCAATATGCATGAAAATATGAACATAGATATGCAATTCAACTTCTAAATCCCTTGAAATCTCATAATCTCATAAATAGCAATATTAGGTATAAACTCTAACTTTTATTTCATGGGAAATAACATAAAATTCAGTAAATTTCTAATTAAAATAATTTTTGGGCACAAGGATGAAAGGATTATCCTTGTTAAAAAATCCCACATACCTTGATTGATGATTAGATAAAGAAACTTGAATTATTGATTCCTATTTGAGTTCTTGAAGATGAGTTCTTGATTATCTTGTATTGGGAATCCTCAATTTAAAGCTTTCTTAGAGAAACAATGGAGGATTTTGATTTCTTGGAGAAAAAGCTTTGAGCTCTAGGGTTTTTCTTTGAGAGAGAATTGATGAATAATTATCATAATAGACTTAGAATGGGTTTAATACCATGTTTTGGATGGATTGAAGGCTTGGGGATTGAACAAAATACCCCATTTAAACTTTTAAATAAAACTGGAAATGGAAGCAAAAATCTCAATTTCATAGGCCACCGTGACACGCCACTATTGCGGTGGCTGACTAAAAAAGGATGAGTGGGAACTGTTCCTTTACCACGATGTGCCATAATCACGGTGCCCCTTTATAATGCCATTTTATCCATTGGCGCAACATACCAGTTTCGCGTTGGGCTACTAGATTTTGACAATTGAAAATTTGGACCTCTCTACGATGCGTCAATATTACGGAGGTCCACTGAAATTGACAATTATGAAATTTTCCTTCTTTGCGATGCGGTGGTTGCTTATATGGGACACTATCAACTTAAAAATACTATATCTCCTCTACCGAGTATCAGATTTGGGCGAATTTTCTTCAAAGATGAATACTGCATGAAATAAAAGGTATTCATCTTTGAAACAAATCTTTGACATTCTAGGGATGTTTTTAAGGTAGGAAAAGTGTGGGGTGTTAAAAGATAATAGGGTACCCATCATACTGGGACGCCCATTCTTAGCAGCTGGAAGAGCACTTATTGATGTGAGAGATAAAAGACAAAAAATGAGTCTAAATTATAAAAATGTGGTCTTCAAGGTATACAAACACTCACTACACCCATACCCTATACGAATTTATGGATGATCACAATATAGAAGTGGATGAGTGTGGGGTGGAGGAGTTCGATCTTTTTACCATTTTTTTGAATTCTCTCATATAGTTACCCAAATTATCCATTAAGCCTGAAATTAAAAAAATTAAAGAGAAACCTAAGAAGGGAATTAGAGAAAAAGCTATAGACCTTGAGAGTAAACTCTAAATAGGTCAAAAAAGATAAGAAGATGGGCTCTGATTAAGAGGAAAAGGATGAAGGAATATAGTTAAAAGTGGTAATGTGGGTCATGCCGTGATTCTAAATCAGGTGCTATTTGGGAGGCAACCTAAGATAAGGTAGTTATTTTTATTTTTTGTAGTTTTTATTTAGTATCATTTTTTTTTGTTTTTGTTTGAGTAATAACTTAAAGGGATATCTGAGTACCACAGATTTGAGTTAAGGAGCATGGCAAATGCAGAGTGTGGGATCCCACAGACCTCTTTGATGGTAATAATGTGTAAGACCTTTAAAATTTTGATGATTTTAATTTTGACCCTCCCACTTGTATAATGTTGATTTTTGACTTGACTTATGTTAAGGGATCTTGAAAGGGTGTTTTGGGTAAGTTTTTGGAATTTTCAAAAGGGTTTTGAGGTCATTTTAGGACCTTGAGGTAGTGATACTCCTTGATAAGTGCATTACATGGAGGTTAACCTCTGCGATAAGAGTGTGGCACAGAGGCTAAGCTTTGCAATACTGGCATGCCACGGTACTATGTTAAATTTGTCCATTTTTTTGGGGTGAGGCGCTTTTGGTCTTTTTACCCCGTGTACGACTTTTAAACACCCAATTGGCCTTTTTTCTTCAGTTATCAAAGATCAAACACCATCCATTTTTCTCTAACTCTAAACCTAAGAAAGTTTAAGGGTTTTGTCGTGGGTTCACCATTCTAGCTCCAAACTTTAAATTCTTTTCAAATTCGTTGGTATCTAAGGCATGTTACTCATCCCTAGAATTTATTTTTACATTTTGGCATCTATTTGATCAATATTTATGTGTTTTAATTAATGGGTTTGAAATTGGGTTGAGGGGTTTTTATTGTTATTACATGAATTGCTTTTCCAATGTTTTAAATTGATTATTCATGCTTTAATTTATGGCTTTTGTGACTGAATTGGTGTATTATTTTTATGGTTTGAATGGGGGACATGGGTTTCCTTAAATTCGATGAATTTTGGTTGATAATGGCATTAACCTAAATCCATTTGACAATCTTTGTTTTAAATATGGTTACTCACATAATTTAACTTATTGTTGAACGAATTACATTACATTAAAGGATAAATGGATATAAATGGATTTGGATGGCCTTGGTGGCCATGGCTTGGATTTTAAATAGAACTTGGGAGTCAATTTTGTTATATAGACAAGTTTGGTATAACTGAATTATCTAGAAAGCACATTGGTATGACAATACTATGTAGCTAAATTCCTTAATAAATGAATCTTGGGTTAATGGTTTGTTTATGTACAACTATTTTAATTTGGGCTTAAAAAAATTATATAGCTTACCATGAAGGTGTAGGTCGGGAGGGGGGGGGGGGGGGGAGGGACAACACTAGAAACCATATTTCTGGTGTTGGGGGTCCAGGTGACCATGTGCTTGGTGCACAAATTATATTTTTGGAGGTCTGTAGCCTTGATATCTTTAGCCTTTCCTCAATTTTCCCCGATTCATGCGGCTAACACTAGGGCACTTCCTACAGGGGGAGCTGGACTCATATAGTCCATGGGTGACTTTAGGACGAAGCGAGCTATATAGTTCAGGTTAATAATTTAAACTATTATGTTCATGTCCCTTGTCCCTATCTCGAAATCCTATAAATATGTATATAAAGGTGGTGCAGATAGTTTTTGATCAGATTTTTGTAATTGTATTATTTTCTCCCTATCCTTTGAGTTACATGAAAGTTCTCTCCCCACTTACTTTCCCTGGATGATGCCACATTTCATGGTATAGGGTACGAGGTCTTTTCTGTTGCTTCTGTACAACATTAGGTGATTCAATATTCCTAAGGATCAGCTATAAAGTGGTAAGCCTCCATCTTTCAGAAGTCCTGGTATTTTCATTATTTTTATTATTATATCAGTATTTTTTTGGATTATTTTTGGTCACAGTCAAAGGCATGTCCCGACTTAGTTTGTATTTCTAGTTTTAGAGGCTTTTATGGAAAAATGTGGGTTATTTTTTTTTTATTCTTAGAATCTTCATTTGACTTATTTAACCTTCTCATTGCTATTTTGGTTTACTAACGCTATTTATATTTATATTCTCTTAGGGTAAGGCTAAGGGGGTGTTCTTTGACCCACAGTGGGCTTGAGATACCCGTCACGTCCAGGCTAGGGTTTGGGTCATGGAAAGCTTAGAATCAGAATATGGTTCAGGGTCTTTGGATGTCTACAAAGTCATTGCAAGTAGAGTCGTTTTTATGGGTATGTAGTGCGTCACACTTATAAGGGGAAGCTATAAGGCATTTAGGAATGTTTTCATTTTGTGTGTTATATTTTAGGATATAGAGTCTAGTGCTATGAAACTTCTCTAACTCCTAGCTTACACGTATTTCAGATCATTCCTACCCAAAGATTTGAAAATCATAGAAACTCTGCTGGGACCTTTTCCCTTCATGAGGAAATATGAAAGGAACTCACCTTGTTTATAGAGTGAATACCCAATCTAGGATCCCTGCTTCTGACTATACCACTCTACATGGGGTTCCATTAATCCCTACTAGTTCTTCGTAGGCTTCTGTGGCTGGTGATACTTATTATAAGTCACCTCAGGAAGATATTTGTAATATAGAGTTGCGTCAGTCAATTTATATGCTTGCTTAATTGGTGGCATATTAGTCTCATCGATCTGATCATTTTGGTTTATCTTTTAGTTCATCCGAGGTCACTCGAATTGGCTAGTTTCTAAGGTTAAAGCCCCCAATCTTTACAGGATCTAAGTTTAAGAAGGATCCTCAGGGGTTTATAGATTAGATGGAGAAAATTTATAGAGTTATGCATGCTACTAATTTAGAAGGTGTGGAGTTTGCTGCCCATTAGTTAAAAGATATGGCTTACCTATGGTATAAGGAGAGGGAAGAGATAAGGGGTGATGATACTGAACCAACTGTGTGGATGACTTCTTAGGTGCTTTTCTTGAATGCTTATTTCCTTAGGAGTTGAGGGAAGCTAGGATTGAAGAGTTTGTGAACTTAAAAGCAAGGTAAGATGAGTATTAAGGAGGAGTATTCCTTGAAGTTTTAGTAGTTGACCCATTATACTTCAGAGTTGGTGTCTAGTATAAGGTCCAAAATGAGAAAGTTTACTTCTAGTTTGTCACATGATTTGGAGTTAGAGTGTAAGGCTTCCCTGTTAAATAATGATATAAACTTATCTAGAGTGGTGATTTAGATACAGTAGGTAGAGGATGAGAAAAAAAGAAAGAAAATACGGATGAGAGGAAGAACAGGAAGTTTAGCCATTTAGAGCAGGCTATAAATTAGCAGAATAGTAGGAGAGATGGTAGGCAATGGACAATCAAGAAGAATTAGGGTGATTCTTATTCGTCAGCTAGTGCTCCTTATCCTAAGACATTAGGTGATCATTATTTTCAGGATAGCATTGGTCCTAAGGAACTGGGTGCCCAGTCTCAAGCCAGTGGAGCTTAGTCAGTCTCACCTTATCCTCCTTGACATTTTTTTGGGCAACTTCAGAATGGATATTGTGAGGATGGGAGAAATCAGTGCTATAATTGTGGTCAGCTTGGTCATATGCAAAGAGATTGTCGATCAGCCAGGGTTTCCACCTAGAGCTAATAAAGTTCCAGTCACCACTTCTTTAGTTCTTGTACCTAAGGGCGCCAGTTCAGGTACCACCATTGGACGAAATCATCTCTATGCTCTTATTACAGGTTAGGAATCTAAGGAATTCCCCAATATTGTCACTAGTATGTTATATTTCTTCTCTCATAATTTTTTTTGTTTGATTTCTCTAGGTTCTACCATATCTTATGTGACACTTTATGTGATTATACACTTTGGTTTTTGTCCTAAAAATATTTCTGACCCTTTTTCTATCTCTACTCTAGTGGGTGAGTCTAATGTTGCTAGAAAAATCTATAAGGATTGTGTAGTATCCATTCTTCATAGAGAGACATTCATAGATTTGATGGAACTTGAAATCATGGATTTTGATGTAATCTTAGGGATGTATTATCTTCATTCATGCTATGCTTCCTTAGATTTTAGGACCTAAAAGGTTAGTTTCCATTTTCCTAATGAACCGATGATTGACTAGGAGGGGAGTTCCTTAGTACCCAAAGGGAAGTTTATCTCTTATCTTAGATCTCATAAGTTGATTTCCAAAGGTTTTTATTTTCAACTAGTTCAGGTTAAAGATTCTAACTCTAAGGGTCCTTTTTTTGCAATCTGTCCCTGTGGTTAATGAGTTTCCTGAAGTATTTCCCAATGATCTTTCTAAAATTTTCTACAGATAGAGAGATAGATTATGGGATTGATCTTCTACCAGCTACCCATCCCATTTCAATTCCTCCTTATAGGAAGGATCCAGCTAAACTAAAGGAGCAGTTAAAGGATTTTTTTATACGAGTTTTATTTATCCTAGTGTTTCTCCATAGGGCATTTTTGTAATTTTTGTGCAAAAAAAAGATGGGTCTATTTTTATATGTATATATTATCGTTAGTTAAATAAGGTTATAGTGAAAAACAAGTGTCCTCTTCATAAGATTGATCACCTATTTGATCAACTTTAGAGTTCTAGGTGTTTTTCTATGATTAATCTCTGTTTGGGCTATCACCAGTTGAAAATTAGGGAGGTTAGTATTCCCAAGACTACTTTCTAAATCCGGTATGGCCATCATGAGTTTTTTCTTATGTCCTTCTAGTTGACTAATGCTCTAGCTTCTTTCATGTACCTTATGAATTAGGTGTCCAAGAAGTTTTTGGATTTGTTCCTTATAGTCTTCATTAATGACATTTTGGTGTACTATAAGAGTGAGGAAGATCATAGAAATTACCTCCAAATTGTTTTGCAAACTCTTAAAGACCAGAGGTTGTATGCAAAATTTTCTAACTGTGAATATTGGTTGAGTTCTATGACCTTTATGGGGTATATTATTTCTAGTGTATGGATCAATATGGATCCACATAAAGTTGAGTCAGTTCAGAAGTATCCTAGACCCACGACTTCAAACAACATTAGGAGCTTTTTAGGTTTGGCAGGCTACTATAGGAGGTTTGAAGAAATTTTTTCATCTATTTCTGCCCCACTGAAGAAGTTAACTTAAAAAATGGTTAAGTTCTTATGGTCCAATGCTTGTGAAGGTAGTTTTGATAAATTGAAGGATAAGTTAACTTCTTCTCCTATTTTGACCCTTCTTGAGGGTATTGCTTATTTTATGGTGTACCGTGATACATTCCATGTGGTATTGGGTTGTGTTTTGATGAAACATGGTAAGGTTGTAGCCTATGCTTCCAGGCAGTTTAAGGTTCATGAAAGGAATTACTCGACTCATTATTTAGAGTTGGCGACTATGGTTTTTGTTTTGAAAATTTGGCACCATTATTTGTATGGAGTGCATATGGATATTTATTCAGACCATAAGAGATTGCAGTATGTATTTACTTAAAAGGAACTAAATCTTAGGCAGAGGTAGTGTCTCAATTTTCTTAAGAATTATCACATGAGTTTTCACTACCATCCAGGTAAATCTAATGTAGTTAATGATTCTCCTAGAATGTTGTCAATGGGGAGACTATCCCATGTTGATGAGGAGAAAAGAAGATTAGTAAAGGATATTCAAAGAATGGATAACTTGGGAATTTTTCTTTTGGACTCTAAGGATAGAGCAATGGTTGTTCAGGTAGTGGTTAAATATCTCTTGGTGCTGAGGTGAAAGACAAGTAGGCTTTGGATCCCATACTTATGCAGATTAATGATGCTGTGGGTCAACAAAAGGTTATGGCTTTCGAGTTGGGGTGATGTCATCTTGAGGTATCAAGGAACGCTGTGTGTTCCTAATGTTAATGGGCTGTGGGAAAGAATCTTTGTTAATTCTCATGAGTCTTGATATAAAGTTCATCTAGGTTTGACTAAGATGTACCATGACTTGAAGTAAATCAACAGGTGGAATAATATGAAGAGAGATGTGGTGAATATTTTTGCTAAGTGTATGGTTTGTCAGCAAGTAAAGGTTGAATATTTGAGGCCTAGTGGAAAATCTCAAGAGATAGAGTTGCCTATGTGGAAGTGGGAGATGATTAATATAGATTTTTTATGGGTCATTTGTGATCTCCCAATTAGTATGATTCTATTTGGGTCATTGTGGAGAGAATGACTTAGTCTGCCCGTTTTTTGCCTGGGAGGACTTACTACTAATGAGAGGTTTATGATAAGTTCTTTATTCGAGAAATAGGTAAATTGCATGAGGTGTCGGTGTTCATCATTTTAGATCGAGGCACACAATTTTCTTTTTATTTTTGGCATTCTTTTCAAAATTTAGGTACTCAGGTGAACCTTAGCACCACTCTCCACCCTTAAATGGATGGACAAGTGATACGCCCAAATTACACCTCTCTTATGAGAGATTAAGCGACCGTTGTCAAATATATAACCCAACTAGGTTGGGGTAGAATCCCAAAGGGAATATGGTGTTAAATTAAGTTATTCGTGAGTCAATCAATTGATAGTTAGTATTTTTTGGTAAGTGAGGGGTTTTTCGAGATTAAACAAGTAGTTATTTCTCACTTCAAGTTTATCACTTGTTACCAGTATTTCAGTGTTTCAAGTCAATGGTATACAAGAAACTAGAATTGTGTTCACTATGGGTGTTGGTGCTTAACATACACTAGTAGACATTCAAGATTTTTGTTACCGATAGGAATAATAGATCATCTGTATCGGAGCAATGCCTAAATATCTCTCAACCTATTTAGGCATTCAATTACCTAATCCTTTCGAACTTAGGGAATTCATATTTATGAACGAGATTTTATCAGGTCAATTAACCTTGTCATAACGTTAATTATTAAATGAAAGTTTAATGCTTCCAAGGCCTTATAGATAATTCACTTCCCACTAGATTTGACTTGTTATTTCAAGCAAATCACTAGTTAGGCATAATCTATCATTTGCAACTAATAGATAACGTGTACAACAGAGAAATTATCAAAAAGTCCCTAAAAGCTAACGAATCTTGACACACTAGTGACATTACAAGACCAAATCCATAGATCCCACAATTCGAGTTAAGGAAATTTGCTACTTATGATGTAAAAAGCAACAGTACAAAATGCATTTATAATTCGATGGATGATAACTTTTAGACTAATGATTATCAATAGTTGTTTCTCCTTCACAATCATAGTAGAAATCCCAAGAAAAATATAATAATAATCTCCCGAAAAGGGATTGCAATGTTACAACCAAAAACTTGAGTGAAAATTCAAAAATAGTCGTAAAGTTCAAGATTCCCTAGAAAACCCTCCAATCTGCATTAAACACTCAGCCTAATTTTGGAAGCAAATCACAGATCACAACTTTTTCCCTCACACAGGTGACGACAATATATGATGGCTTATTAGAATGTAGATGACTTATCAGACATGTCGTCAACTCCTTTTCCTATTTCACGTGTTGTTGCCTTCGGGTGACAACAATACCTAATGGCTTATCAGGATATTGATGACATATCAGAAAATGTCGCCAACTCTTCACTGCAACTCCTACACACTGCCTTAGGCTGGCGATATTCCTGACGGCTGTTCACAAAGTTGACAACTTATCAGACAAGTCATCAATTGTACTCTTCATGGCTGCTTACTCAAAATCTATCTCTTTTGACTCAGTTGTCGTTGGTTTTCATACTTCTTAGCTCACATGCACTATCATATAGAAAAACAATCAAAAACCACAAAAGTTGCTTAAGAATTTACAATTGTTTCAAGTTAAAAGCCTTAAATGTTCTAGCATCAAGCTCGTACATCAACACCCTCAACTTAAAACAATTTCTTTTCCTCAAGAAACTAACACATTATAGTGCCACGATGTTCAACCAAGAGAATGTGAAGTACGTGCGGCAGTCAATCATCAATATCAGTACAAAACATATTATCCTATCCAAGTTCATACACATTTAAACCCAACTGTGTAGCTTAATGAAGATCAATAGTTTGACACAAGGGAATCAAGATATGACATTGAACAAGAAACAATAACCATGCATAAGAACAAGTTACACATACTCAAACAAGTTAGCAACTCACAATATAACCAGTGTGCCCTCATAATAAAGAAGTCCCTCCTCACTCATATAAGAAATCCCATATGTAAATGTGGGGACAATCAAGAGACGCTCACTTTCAGAAAGCAATTCCATTCAATGTATGCCAAATACCATAATCTTGCCCTTATTTTCATTACCAAGGTTTTCAGACACGTGAGATAGGATCACTATAGGTCTTTTCTTTAGCTTGTAATGTAGGCTAGGGGATGGTATGATACTCGATGATATTTAAAGTGACTAAGCCTCTTTGGAACTTACACTAACTTTTGGGGTCTCACTTATTAACCTTTACCTAATATTCTCCTTTCTTAATCACAAGATATTCCGGATGGGTGCGGTCTTTTCGTCAATTATTTCTTTCTTTTCCCAATTTTTTTTTTCTTATTCTTCTTCCACCGCACGCAGCCTTTTATTCCATTATCTTATTTTTCCTTTCTTCATACTCATTTTGCATAACACACCTCTATGATAGCCACCCTCAACTTAGGCTATTTACTAAAGTTAAAGTGCATAATGTCCAAGGAGGACCAGGACCAAAACAGGTTCATTGTGATAAAAATGGGAATATGATAGGTATAAAAACAGAAAAAAAGGCATTTTATCTCAAAATCAGGATCAAGATATCATTCACACAGGGAAGGTTATTTAGACAAAAAATGGTAACATCAACAATAGCCTATTATCCTTTCCTAACCACTATCCTATAACCAAGGCAAGACCAACCGGGCAAGTTCTGGATTTACACACAGCGGGAACCAAGTAATATCTCACACACATATAGCACCCAGGTACATCATGTTCTACTACCTAGATTGATCATGTAATTTATTAGCAATGATTATCATGTCACTAGTACTAATGCCATAACAAGATGCACAGTGGTCACACATGGATACATATCACACAGTTATAAAACATACCACAGAAGAGGTGTTTCAAAATCAACAATGATGACTGCCATACAAACTCTCCTAGTTAAATATAAAACTGATCAAACCACCAATACAACAAACAAACAAATACCCCACCCCCAAAATAAAAAAGTATGTATTGTCCCCAATGCAAATCTAAAAATAAATCGAAATCATAGGGGTTAGAACATACCCATAGTGGATCAAGCATGTGAATCATGGGTAGCTGATCTTGCTTCTATATCCTCAGCTGCCTCATCTCCATCGGGAGCCTCCCTTCATTCTGATGCATCTGTCCTAGTAGTTGTTGGTGGCCCACTGGTTGAGGTACCTACAACCCTCGCTCGTAGGGCCTCCTCCCTTTTCTCATTATTTTCTTGGGATTCTTGCATCGCCTTTTTCATCTCAGCTTTCTTAGCCTTCTTTCTTGCTTTCTTTTTCGCTTTTTTTTCTTCAGTGCTTCATGACTTTTTCTCTTACCCTTATCTTTCTTCTCGCCCTTTGTCTTCCTTTAATTCATTGGTTCCCATTGAGATCAAGCAAGGGAACTTCATCCTCAGACCCATCAACAACTGTATCCACAGAAACCATAAGTTGGGGCTGCTGCAATGCCTCAACATCAGCTTTCACCTTGTCCAGTGTTTCTCTAAATAGTGCAAGATCTGGGGAAAATATTTCTCTCAATCGTGCATTGAAATGGTTCTTCAACTTATCAACCCAACTAGGCAAAACCTGGAAGGGTTAAAGGGCTACCCTGATCCTTTTATCCATGGCTGAGAAAAACTGGTTGGCAAATTGCTGCAGCTGTGCCTCATATTGAATTTGCTTGTTTTGCCACTCTCCTAAAATTAAGAGTATTAAATGTTAACGCTAATACCTGAGCTGCTGCTGCAGGGTTTGCTTCGTTCTTATGCACTGGATTATCCCCTGCAAAGGGTGTTGACTGTACAACTTTGGAAATTTTTACCTCCATATTTGGTGCTGAGGGGTACCCGTACCAGATATTTGTAATTCAGCAACCCCGAATGGATCTAATGAAACCCCTGCTCCCTTTTCTAGAACCAACCTAGGGTGGTTTTCATTGTATCATCTTTGCCCCGGAAATTTACCATCTAGCACTTTCTATGACACCGAGGTTCTTGCATTTGATCAGATTTCCCCGTATTGGAGAATCTTCACTAGTCGGTTGCTGCTCAGAAGAAGGGTTTTCTGATGAAGGTTCATCAGAGTTAGGCTGTGTAAATGATATATGTTTAGAGGTGGAGTTTGGTTGCTCAAAAGCTGTCTGCTCAGAGGGTGTATGTGCAGACGATGATGATTCCTCAGTCTCACTTTGTTTATCCACCTCTTCCTCAGATTGTGGCTCCTCTTCTTCATAGTCAGACTCATCAAAGAGTTTCCAAGGTACGCTTCCCTTAGACACCTTTTTTGCTGCTTTAGTTGATTTTCTTTTTGGTGGCAAGTGAACTCTGTAACAAGAGAAAACAAATACTCAATACCCAGGGTTAAAGAACACAAAATGCCAATCAATTTCAAAATCTCTTGAAAGGGGTTTATCAGTGCGTTTGAAGAAAGTTGTGATGACATAGTCTGATAAGCCGTCACATTTGTGATAGCTTATGAGCTATGCCGTCAGCCTTAAACAAGACAAGCTATTTTTTTATACTTGTGACGACATAGTATGATAGGCCGTCATATTTATGATAACTTATCAGCCATGCCATTAGTTCAGAACACAATACCCAGTTCAATTTTAACATAATCATCATCTCAATTCTTTCTCAACACCCATGGAGTTACATTCTTGGACTGAGCTTTCAGATTTTTGTGCTGAATGTAGAACTATAAACCCTAATTTCCGTTTTCACACAATGCTTTGCCATACTTTTACTCAATACCCTTGAAAACCAAGGTTTAAATCATTCCAACTACTTACCAAAGAATAGAAGAGATGAGCTTTGAGCATACCTATTAGGCGACTTAGAAACTTGGAGAATTTTGACTTTACTTTTTGAATGGGATAGAGAAGATGAAAGGACAAGAGAGTGATTGCTTTTGAAATCCAAACCAATGGCCAACAAGGAAAGAAATTTTCTTATTTTACTAGGCAATAATGAAAATAGGCAAGATAATAAGCTAAAAATAGAAAGGAAATAAACTAAAGAAAAGAAAAAGAAAAGAAAAACGAATAGGTGAGAAGACTGGCATGTGGGCCGGGTCAGATTTCATTAATTAGGCCCAGGATTACATGAACCAAGTCAGAGGTTTGCTTAATTTCATCGTTTTCTGATGACAACTTCTGATGGATTATTACAAGTGCGATAGCCCATCGCAGATGTTGTCAGCCTTATCCAGAACATACCTCATCTTTGTCTCTCTTGACGACAAAATCTGATGGCTTATCACAATTGAGATAGCTCGTCACAGATGTCGTCATCCTTATCTAGAACGTACCTCGTATTTGGCTCCTTTGACGATAAAATCTGAAGGCTTATCACAATTGTGATAGCTCGTCACATATGTCATCAGGATTGCTTGGATGGCTACATTAATTTCATTTAGATCCCTGCACACCTTATCAGTACATTACAATAACCATCTTTAAAATAGAAATAAACTAAATAAATGAAAGTAACTTGCATTAAACATAAAAAAACTTTGGGTTGCCTCCCAATAGTAGCGGCACAACTCGGTTATCTCGATTACTTAGATTTCATTGACATATATAGTGTCTATATAGTTTATTGAGTCCATTGGACCGATGTATAGCTTCACTCGCTGACCATTTATCTTAAGGACACTCCCATCCTCATTCTCAAGCTCGACTACTCCAGATGAGTAGACTTGACTTACTTTGAATGGGCCAGACCACTTTGATTTTAACTTATCTGGGAAAAGCTTCAGTCTGGAGTTGAAGAGGAGTACTAAGTCACCTTTTTGAAAGTTTCCCTGTGCAATCGTTCGATCATGGTACTTTTTTATCTTCTCTTTGTAGAGATCTGCTCGTTCATATGCATTGAGATAGAATTGATCCATCTCATTCAATTGCCCCAGCCTCAACTCTATTGCCTTATTCCAATTTAAATTGAGTCGTTTAAGTGACAAAATGCCTTATGCTCTAATTTGATTGGCAGATGGCATGACTTACCATAAGCCAGTTGGTATGGTGACATACCGTTAGGCATCTTGAAAGCTATTCTATATGCCCAAAGCGCATCATCCAGCTTGCTAGACCAGTCTTACCTAATAGCGTTCATAATTTTAGAAAGGATGGCTTTGATCTCTCTATTTGAAACCTCCATTTTCCCACTAGTCTATGGGTGGTATGGAGTTGCCACCTTGTGTTGCTTGAGGCCATACTTTCTCAAAATAGTTTGATGCAGAAGTAGGACCTATCATCGCTTATAATGGTGCGTGGCACCCCAAATTGAGAGAAGATGTTTCTCTTGAGGAATACGACGACTCTCTTCCCTTCATAATCGGCCAAAGCGATGGCCTCAACAGATTTTGAGACGTAATCTACAACAACCAGAATATATTTCAACCCGTATGAGCTTACAAAAGGCCCCATGAAGTCAATGCCCCACACATCAAATAACTCTACTTCCATCATCTTGGACATCGGCATCTCATGATGTTTGGAGATTGACCCTTGCCTCTAACATTGGTCATGATGTTTGGAGATTGACCCTTCCCTCTGACATTGGTCACATCTACGGACGGACTTATATGCATCTTTGTATAAAGTTGGCCAATAGTATCCACTCTGTAATACTTTTCAAGCAGTCCGGTCACCAGCATGATGACCTCCAACAGGAGAAGCATAGCATGCTTCCAATACACTCAACATCTCTACCTTTGGAACACACCTCCTTATGATATTGTACGCATATCTCCAGAACAGATACGGTTCATCCCAGAAGTAATGGGTCACATCATGGAGAAATTTATTCCTTTGGTGAAAGGAAAGATTCTTCGAGATAAATTATCTCACCACATTGGTTGTAAAATCAGCCTACCAAGGCATTTTCTCCATAGCAGCCACCAAGATCTCCTCATTTGGAAATGCATCATTTATCTCAAGTTCATCTCGGGCTGTTTGTTCACCTACCATCCTAGACAGATGATCCGCAACTTAGTTTTCGTAACCTTTCCTATCTTTGACTTTAAAGTCAAATTCTTGGAGTAGCAACACCCATCTAATCAACCTTCATTTTACATCCTTCTTAGCTATAAAATACCTCAAGGTTGCATGTTCAATGTGGACCACCACCTTGGTCCCTAGAAGATAAACCCTGAATTTCTTAATAGCATAAACTACAGTAAGGAGTTCCTTCTCGGTGACAGTGTTGTTATTTTGAGCTCCATTAAGTTCTTTGATGGAGGAGTAGATCGGATGAAACAATTTGTCCTTTTTCTGTCCCAACACAGATCCAAGGGCAACACCGCTAGCATCACATATGATCTCAAACAGTTTTGACCAATCTGGTGCAACAATGATAGGGGCCTCAACCAACTTCTTTTTAAGGAATTCAAATGCCTTCAAGAAATCATCATCAAAGGAGAACTTAGCTTCCTTCTCCAAAAGTTTGCAAAGTGGATTTGCAACCTTCGAGAAGTCTCTTCTAAACCTCCAGTAAAAGCCAGTATGTCTAAGGAAACTACGCACTCCCTTCATTGAAATGGGAGAAGGTAGCTTCTCAATAACCTCTACCTTGGCTTAATCCACCTCTATCTTTTTTGTTGAGATTTTTTGCCTGAGAACAATGCCCTCTTTCACCATAAAGTGGCATTTCTCTTAATTAAGCACCAAATTGAATTCCACACATCGTTGCAAGACCCTACTCAGGTTCACCAAACACAGCTCAAAAGAATCTCCTACCATAGAAAAATCATCCATGAACACCTCCAAGGTGTCCTCAACCATATCTGAGAAAATAGACATCATACACCATTGGAAGGTGGCAGGACCATTACATAACCCAAACAACATTCGCTTGAATGTGAAAGTACCATACGAGCATGTGAATTTTGACTTCTCTTGATCTTCAGGAGAAATACAAATTTGATTATATCCAGAATAACCATCCAAAAAGCAATACCACCCCCTGCCTGCCAATCGATCAAGCATTTGATCTATAAAGGGCATCGAGAAATGGTCTTTCAAAGTCCATGAGTTTAGTTTGCGGTAGTCTATGCAAACTCTTCATCCCGTTACAGGACTAAGTGGAATAAACTCATTCCTTTCATTTGAAACAACAGTCATGCCCCCTTTCTTAGGCACACATTGAACTGGGCTCACCCATTTACTGTTAGAAATAGGATAAACCACTTCTGCATCCAACCACTTAATAATGTCCTTCGTAACCACCTCTTGCATTAGTGGGTTAAGTCGGTGCTGATGCTCGATGGTTGGAGTACAATATTCCTGAAGTTGTATCTTATGAGTGCAGATGCCAGAGGGAATGCTAATAATATCAGCAATAGTCCAACCTATTGCTCTTTTGTACCTTTGGAGCACCAAAATAAGTTCTTATACCTGCTGCTCACCTAAATAAGCTAAAATAATCATAGGTAGCGTGTTTCCATTTCCCAGAAACACATACCTTAGATGCCCTGGCAGTTCTTTCAATTCTAACACTGGTGGCTTAGCCATTGGTGTTTGTTGAATAGATAGATCAAGATCTAGATTTTTAGGAGAATAAGAGTATGAACCCATTCCTATCAAAGCGCAAATAGTCTCTTCGTACTCCTCATTGCCACAATCAAAATTTATCAACACTTCAGCTAGGGGCTCTACAAAAAATTTCTCCTCTATTGGCACCTCCTGTTCATCCTCATAATATACATCAACAATTGAGAACACACTCATTTCTTTATTTTGATTCATTGATTGGCATACATCAAATTGCACTACTTTATCGTTCATCCTAAATAAGAGCTCATTAGCTCACATATTAATTAACTCACTTTTGGTTGTGAGGAAAGATCAACCCAAGATTATGGGCACCTCGAAGTCCACCTCACAATCTAGAATGAAAAAATCTGTAGGAAATATGAAGCTAGCCACCTTCACCAATACATCATACAAAATACCAATAGGTCATTTTACCGACCTATCCGCAATCATAAGTCACATGTTAGAGGGTATGGCATCTCCCAAGCCCAACTTTTTATAAACAACTAGTGGCATCAGATTGATGCTCGCTCCCAGATCACTTAAGGCCTTAGAAAATTTCAGAGACCCAATCGTACAAGGAATAATGAATTCTCCTGTATCTGCTTTTTTCTGTACCAAGAACCTTATAGAAATAACACTACAATGATGGAGATTGTCCGCCGGTTCATAGCACACCGCTCTTTTATTCATCACAAGATCCTTTATAAATTTAGCATATCCTGGCATTTGTTCAAGTGCCTCAATCAAAGGCACATTCACTGTCAGTTGCTTCAATATTGCCAGGTATTTACTAAATTTCATATCATCGGCCTTCTTTTTCAATATCTGAGGAAAGAGAGGTGGTGGTTTTGGGAGAGTATTAACCACTACTTTCTTTTCCCTTTGTTTCCGCATTTTCAACTCATCAAACTACTGGTGATCAGAAGGGATATAAATGCCATTCCACTTCTCAGACTTCACTGGATTACTTCTTTCAATATCAACATCTTCTTTGATCACCTCATTATTCACAGCTTTGCCCAGAGAAGGGCCCGATAAAACCTTACCACTCCGTATATTAATGTCCATGTATGAACCATCATTCTAAGGTTTCTAAATTGTATCACTTGGAAACATTCCACTCTTTCTCTGATTCAATGCTACAAAAAGTTGGCTTATTTGCTTTTATAATTTTTTGATCGAAGTGGAGTGCGAGTTTACCAGCTGACTCATAGAGGACAACTCGGTCTGTATGGTAATCACCCAAGAGTTTGTAGCCTCAACTCTCTTTAATAATTTCTCCATCATGTCCTCCATGGACATCTTTCCAGAGCTAGTTGTAGCATTATCTCTACTTTTGGGAGGTACATATAACCCACTTTTATCATTCTTGCTCTTCCTGTTTCCTTGATCCTGATCCTTATATCCAGCCTTATCATAATAAGTTCGATCATGATTTTCTTGGCTATTGCCTCGAAACCCTCTGGTTATTCAAATGGTTTGCCTCTACTTCCAAATCAGAGTCCTCTCTACCTTAGGATACAACCGCTTTAATCTTTTCAGTCTTTGTAGATAATAAGTGCTTGGTCAGAAAATCCATCTGCGTCTTCAAGTGTGCCATGTCTTGATCGTATTTTCCCTCTTTCCTATGTTGTTATACAGTCATACCAACAGATATAGTAAGTCTTGCTACCACAGAATCCCTAGAATGGCAAGCTTTACTTTGTTTGGTCATCCAATCCAGCATCTTAGAGGCCTCTTGAAAAGAGGGATCCATAAATGATCCCCCTACAACATTATAAACAACTGGCTTTGTAATAGAGTTCAAAGACCGATAAAGAGTCTCAATCAGGTAAATATCTGTCACATTATGGTTCAGGTACTGTGTCAACTTCTTTTTGAACCTCTCCCATGCCTCATGAAGATCTTCGATTGGGAGCTGTCTAAAGTTACTGATCTCATCCCTCAACTGTACCCTCCTGGAAGGCGGAAAGAACCTTTCTAGGAAAGCATCTTTTAACTGCATCCAGTTGGTTATAGAATTAGGTGTTAGCTCATTAAGACACAATGTTGCCTCCCCAGATAGAGACAAAAAAAATAAACGTAGGTGGATGGCATTCTGTCCCACTCTCGGGGTATTAAAGGACTTGAAAATAGTGACAAAGCTTACTAGTTGTATATTGGGATCATCTCCCGGGAGCCCACCAAACAAACCCTTCAGATGGAGGAGTTAAATCATTGTATTAGTAATATTAAACTTTGCTCCTCGTGCTCAAGGTAGAGGAATAATAGCTCCAGTAGAACCAACTCCATCCATTCCATCATCATCGTCATTCTGATCATACTGCACAGGTTGACGATCCAGTCTTACTTGGAATGGATGATTTCTATTCAAATTCTGGTTCACGGGTGTGGCTACATTCTCTGCGCACCTTGGGTTGGCAGGATTCAACAATTCTTCGTATCCCAGGTCCTCTTCATTCGGATTTGGTACCCGACCTAGGTTATCTATATTTTGTTGATTTATTTGAGCCCTAGCCAAGGAGGCTAGTCTTCCTGCTTCTTGTGGGTCTGCCATTCTACCGATCAACTAAGGTTCCAGATGTACTGGTAATAATGGTACACCTGATCTCCATATACTTGTCATACACACTAACTAACCTGCAGAGACCAAAAACAACAAATAAAAGTAAAATTAGGAATCCTAACTAACAGTCAATTAGCACACATAAACTTAATTGACAACCGTATTCCCCGGCAATGGCACCAAAATTTGATACGCCCAAATTACACCTCTCTTACGAGAGAGTAAACAGTCGTTGTCAAATATATAACCCAACTAGGTTAGGGTCGAATCTCACAGGGAATATGGTGTTAAATTAAGTTATTCGTGAGTCAATCAACTGATAGTTAGTAGTTTCTGGTAAATGGGGTTTTTCAAGATTAAACAGGTAGTTATTTCTCACTTCAAGTTTATCATTTGTTACCAGTATTTCAGTGTTTCAAGTCAATGGTATAGAAGAAACCAGAATTGTGTTCACTATGGGTGTTGGTGCTTAACATACACTAGTAGAGATTCAATATTCTTGTTATAGATAGGAATAATAGATCATCTGTATCAGAGCAATGCCTAAATATCTCTCAACCTATTTAGGAATTCAATTACCTAATCCTTTCGAACTTAGGGAATTCATATTTATGAACCAGATTTTATTAGGTCAATTAACCTTGTTACAACATTAATTATTAAATGGAAGTTTAATGCTTCCAAGCCCCTGTAGATAATTCAATTCCCACTAGATTTGATTTCTTATTTCAAGAAAATCACTAGTTAGGCATAATCTATCATTTGCAACCAATAGATAACGAGTACATCAGAGGAATTATCAAGAAGTCCCTAAAAGCTAACGAATCTTGACCCACTAGTGACATTACAAGATCAAAACCATAGATCCCACAATTCGGGTTAAGGAAATTAGCTACTCATAATGTAAAAAGCCATAGTACAAATTGCATTCATAATTCGATGGATGATAACCTATAGGCTAATGATTAGTAATAGTTGTTTCTCCTTCAAAATCATAGTAGAAATCCCAAGAAAAATATAATAATAATCTCCCAAAAAGGAATTGCAATGTTACAACCAAAAACTGGAGAGAAAATTCAAAAATAGTCGTGAAGTTCAAGATGCCCTAGAAAACCCTCCACTCTGCCTTAAATACTCAGCCTAATTTTTGAAGCAAATCACAGATCACAACCTTTTCCCTCACACAGGTGTCGACAACATGTGATGGCTTATCAGGATATTGATGACTTATCAGACATGTCATCAACTCCACTTTCTATTTCATGTGTTTCTACCTTAAGCTAAGGACAATACCTGATGGATTATCAGGATATTGATGACATATTAGACAATGTTGTCAACTCTTCACTACAAATCCTACACACTGCCATAGGCTAACGATATTCCTGACGGGTATTCACAAAGTTGATGACTTATTAGACAAGTCGTAAACTGTACTCTTCATGGCTACTTACTCAAAATCTATCTCTTTAGACTCAGTTTTCATACTTCTTAGCTCACATGACCTATCAAAAAAAATATAATAATAATCTCCCAAAAAGGGATTGCAATGTTACAACCAAAAACTTGAGAGAAAATTCAAAAATAGTCGTAAAGTTCAAGATGCCCTAGAAAACCCTCCAATCTGCTTTAAACACTCAGCCTAATTTTGGAAGCAAATCACAGATCACAACTTTTTCCCTCACACAGGTGATGACAATATATGATCGCTTATTAGAATGTAGATGACTTATCAGACATTTTGTCAACTCCTCTTCCTATTTCACGTGTTGTTTCCTTCGGGTGACAACAATACCTAATGTCTTATCAGGATATTGATGACATATCAGACAATGTCGCCAACTCTTCACTGCAACTCCTACACACTGCCTTAGGCTGGTGATATTCCTGACGGCTGTTCACAAAGTTGACAACTTATCAGACAAGTCATCAATTGTACTCTTCATGGCTACTTACTCAAAATCTATCTCTTTTGACTCAGTTGTCATTGGTTTTCATACTTCTTAGCTCACCTGCACTATCATATAGAAAAACAATCAAAAACCACAAAAGTTGCTTAAGAATTTATAATTATTTCGAGTTAAAAGCCTTAAATGTGCTAGCATTAAGCTCGCATATCAACAAGCAGAATGAACTATTCAGAACTTGGAGGATATGCTAAGGGACTTTGCAATTGATTTTAAAGGTAGTTAGGTTGACCATCTGCCTTATATTGAGTTTGCTTACAATAATAGTTACCATTATAGTATTTAAATTGCTTCTTTTGAGGATCTTTATGGTAGGTGGTGTAGGTCTCTTATTGGATTATTTTAGATAGGTGATACTAGGTTGTTTTGCCCTGACTTTGTTTATCAAACCATGAAAAAGTTAAAGATGATTAGAGAAAGAATGAAGACTAATCAAAGTTGTAAAAAGTCTTATTTGTGATGCAAAGGGAGTTGGAATTTGAAGAAAGTAATTGGGTGTCCTTGAAGATTTATCCTATGAAAGGATTCATGAGATTTGGGAAGAAGATAAAGCTCAGTATCTGTTACGTTGATCCATATCAGATTGTGAGGAGAATTAGGAATGTCACGTATGGGTTATATTTAGCAGAAAGATTGTCTTCTATTCATCCCTTTTTCCATGTGTCTATGTTTAAAAAGTGTGTGGGTGACCCTTCTTTTATAGTACCTATTGAGGAGGTTGGTGTTTCAGATTCATTGCCTTATGAGGATATCCTTGTGGAGATATTTTATAGGAAAGTTCATAAATTAAGGACAAAGGATGTAGCTCAGTGAGAGTTCCATAGAGGAGCCAAGTACCCATTATTGTTCCTCGGGTTGGATGAAAATGCTTTCAATATGAGTTCATTTTCCCCTTGTCAAATTTAAAATTTGTCATTTGATTCTGATCTATTCTTGCTATTATCATGCTAAAAATGTCCTAACTTCTTTTTTGGGGATAAATGATCTAAAGAGGGGATAATGTAAGATCCCATATAATTTTGATGATTTTATTTTTGACCCTCCAGTATGCGTAATGTTGAGTTTTGACTTGAATTATGTTAAGGGATGTGGAAAGGGTATTTCGAGAAAGTTTTGGAATTTTTAGAAGGGTTTTGGGGTCAGTTTAGGACCCCGAGGCAGTGAGCCTCCGCGATAAGGGCCTTCCACGATGATTAACCTTCGTGATAAGAATGGCATGAAGGCTAAGCTCCGCAATAACGGCGTGCTACACCGCTAAGTTAAATTCATCTCATTTTTTTTCCACTTGGGGTGACAGGATTTTGGTCTTTTTACTACTTATACGACTTTTAAATACCCAATTGGCCTTTTTTCCTTTGGTTATCAAAGATCAAACACCATTGTTTTTCTCTCTAACTCTAAACCCAAGAAAGTTCAAGGGTTTTGCAGAGGATTCACCGTTCAATCTCCAAACATCGAATTCTTTTCAAATTCTTAGATATTTCAGTCATGTTTCTAGTCCCTAACTTGTATTTTATCTTGTGGCATCTATTTAACAAATATTCATATGTTTTAATTTATGGGTTTGAAATTAAGTTGAGGGGTTTTGAGTTTTATTGCTTGCATTACTTTTTCCATGGTTTAAATGGATTATTCATGCTTTAAATTAAAGCTTTTAGGGCTGAATTGGTGCTTTGTTTTAATGGTTTGAATGGGGGACATGGGTTTCTCCAAATTGGATGAATTCTGGCTTGATAATGTCATTAACCTCAACCCACTTGACAATCTTTGTTTTAAATATGATTATTCACATAATTTAATTTGTTTTTAACCCATTACATTCCATTAAAGGATAAATGGATATAAATGGATTAGGATGGCCTTAGGGGCCATAGATTGGATTTTAAATGGATCTTGGGAGTACGTTTGGTTACACGATGTAACACCCCTATCTTTTTGATGATTAAAAAGTTCATAAAACGAGCCTGTAGGACCCCAATATAAAACATAAACCACTTTAGGATTTATTTAAATAGGTTAAGGACATTTTTAGGCCTAGGAAAGATCTTTGCATCGTGAAATGGGCACTCCACGGTAGTCCCCCATCATGGAAGGGACTGCGATAAGCTACTGCCTCAAGTCCATGCCAGGGACTACTTTACGAACCTCTTAGTTTTCCCCAGGGGTTGCATCGCGAACCTCTTTGTCAGATATAGAGGTTACACTGCAAACACCCCTCCCCTTATCCCGCATCAATATTGTTTTATTTTTAGTATATTTTAAGGGCATGCTGGTCTTTTCACACCTGTAAATCATTCCCATTCCCTTAAGTTTGTGTATAGGGTCTAAAAAATAGCTTTAATCATCAAATAGACATTTTCCCCTTCCTTAATAAGTAATCAAACATATTCTTCTCTCCACTCTCAAGGGATAAAGAGGTAGGGTTTCTTCAAAGAATTCACCTCCCAAGGCTCCAAATTCAAGCTCCATCTAATAAGTAAAGAAATTGAGGTATGTGGGGTTTGAACAAGGATACTCTTTCATCCCTGTGACTAAAAGTTTTTTTTTCTGCTAATTTTGAAGAAAGTGATTTACTAAAATTGATACATATTTTTATATGATTTGAAATATGGATGCTTACCCATGTATAGAACATTACTTTGCATATGATTTCATATTTATTTATGTTTTAAACCCATCAATGTAAGATTCAGTTTAGAGTTTGATATTTTCCATTAGATGATGAATAATTTCAAGTTTAAGCATTAGTTATGAGTTACAAGAAGTTTAAGCTTATGAGATCAATTTACAAGTATTACGACATTATTAAAGTTTGGTTTTTATCTTATGATCTCAGTTCAGACTCGACATCCATAATTTCCCCCATGAGTATGATTTAAGTTAGAGTGGCATAGTTGGTCTTCATTGTACAAACCATCTGCTATTTTAAAGTGGATTTCATAAGTATGAGCATATAAATATATGTTTGGGGAGTAGTATTTAGCATCGAGAAGTGAATGTGGGTTTAACACATCCTATTGTCTAGAAACTATGTGCCCCCATAGGTTTAAGGGACCTTGTTAGAGAGTGTCTCTCCACCCCACCTGGGCTAAATTTAGTGATCACTTCAAGTGTAGGTTCTATATCAATGGCACGGGTAGAACAATTATCTTCAATGTGGTTAAGAGGTTGGACTCCATGATATCTCACATGGTTTATGTCGGTTAGAAGAATCTCTCACAAAGAAAGATAAAAATAAAGATTTTAGAATTTAAGTGTAGTGACTAACAAACTTTACTTATGTTTTGTTCTATAATTTTGTCTATATTATCATAGTTTCCAGTTTTAATCATAATAAAGGTTAGTCTATCGACACTTTTCATGCATGCTTTTGAGATTTTACATTAATCTAGTTTTACGTATGCATTCACCCCTATATACTTAGTGTATTCAAGAAGTATTGACCCACGTATATGTCTATGTGCTACATTGTTTCATCATGTAGTCTTAGGCGTTGTGTGACGTCCAGGGGGTACTCTAAGGGCATTACAAACTTTGTATTAGAACCTATGGTCATATAGATTCCTAGAGAGTCTGATAAGCCGCGTTATGTAGAGTGTTTATCATGGGTGTGAAGCACGCCATACTTATAAGAAATAGGCTATGAGACGTATTATGAACCATCTCTTCTTTCCTGATATCTATTGTGCTTTGAAGTTTTCACTATCATCCCTAATTTTTTTTCCACATGACAGAAAATGCCTCTTCACCGAGCTCACTAAATGTAGAAATATGGATCAGCCAACACCACACGCACCTGGAGACCTCTGAATGAAAAAATCTCATATGATGAATTTCTGGATGCCTTCCAATTGTTAGCTCAGGCCGTGAATGCTAATGTCTAGGGAAACTAGTCGGTACCCGTCCCCCTCCTGCAAAATGGTAATTTAGTTGTATCTAGAATTTTAGACTTTATAAGGATTAATCTACCAAAATTCTTTGGGTCAAAGGTGAATGAGGATCCTCAGTTCTTCATAGAGGAGGTGAAAAAGATCACACAGATTATGCATGTTACAGAATAGGAAAGTGTGGAATTGGCATCTTACTAATTTAAGGATGTTGCTTATTATTTTGTGACTATTTGTAAGGATGGTAGATTTGAGGATACAACTCTAATAAGTTGGGAGGTATTGATAACTACTTTTCTAGATAGGTTCTTTCCTCCTGAGTTAAGGGAAGACAAAGTAAAGGAGTTCATGAACCTAAGGCAGGGCTCAATGTCAGTTGAGGAGTACTACCTTACGTTCACCCAGCTAGATAAGTATTCTCCAGTGTTGTGTACAGACTCTAGAGATCGTATAAGTAAGTATGTCACTGGCGTGTTTGATTTGGTGGTCAAAAAGTGAAGGATTTCCATGTTTATTCGGGATATAGATATTGCTCAATTGATGACTCATGCTTAATAGATTGAGGCAGAAAATTTAAAAGAACAAGAGAGGAGGAACAAGTGGGCTTGTACTGGACAATTTGAGTACAGTCAACAAAGATCATGAGGGGGAAATTCTTCTATGTTTTAGAATCACTCGTCAGCACTTGCTGGCATGACTAGTCTCGGGGCCTTTTTGTAATGGATGTGCCAAGTCCGACCAGGATCGGAGACCACCCCCGTTACCCAACCCAACCTCTAGCCGCTTTCCTTGAGTTGGCTAAATTTTGAGCATATAACAAGATAGCGTAACTATAAAATTTACAAACTCTGGGATAGGTCCATTACCAAGACCGACCCAGCCAAGTCCAACAGTCCGAACCCAACCAATAGCCAAACCCACAAAACCATAACCATATGAGGAATATAACAATTATAGACAATCTCAAAATGAAAGAGGATGGAACAACCAACAATACAATCAAACAGTATCAGCCCCAATACCAATGCCAAAGCAAAGGCTGACACTCCTACCGATCCCACCCATTCAACCCATAGTAGTTCCACAAAAGCATCTAACCAAACGAATACCAAAATATGGTGGGATATGCCCCGAACCATTGCCAAAACCAATATACATAAATAAACCAAAGTATAAAATAACATCAATAAAATAGAGCTTCCAAAAAAATGAAAGCTCACCACTTCAATCAAGTAGTTGATCCCGAATGTCCGATAGCTAAGCAGGAGGGTTAGAATGGCCGGTTCCAGCATTCTATGGGGATACAAATGCCTAAATATGGGTTATAGAGTGAATGCTAGCATGAACTCAAAATAAGGATAAAATAATGACAGCCAGTAAAACCAAGTAAACCAACCATATACATACAAACCATACATATATATATATATATATATAACCATGCCTGGAAAGGGAACAAGGTTTAGCATGCATTTAAATCCATTAACCTAGGTATGTGTTGATTAATTGTCCTTAACCCCCCCACAGGCTATATGGGTCCAGTGTAACCCCATGAACATGCCCCAATGCATGTAGCCACACAAATTGGAGATACAATAAGAGTAAGGATTTTCCAAGTACCCTCACCTTCCATGATACATAAGTACAATGTAATTAGAGGATTCCCAAGTACCTCATCGAATCATAAAAGGGTTGGCATGCCCTACCCTTCATATAGGCAAACATGAGTTTCCATTCTTCGTTTAATAAACTCCTTCTTTAACGGTTAGCTATCACACCTCGCCATTATTACCCAATTAAAACTATTTCTAACCAACCAATCCATTATTCCATTTATTATTTACCAAGGCTATTAATAGTGGTACAATCATAGTTACTATAACTTGCAAGTATTGTCCTTAGACAACCCTTTTAAGGTAAATGGATTCCCGTGTACCCATTTACCAAGTTAACTTAGGGGAGTCCCATGTACTCCACAAGTGTTTCATTATTAAGTTGCTTAGGGGAGTCCCATGTGCTCCACAAGTTATTCATTAACATGTTTACTTGGAGGATTCCATTGTACCCCACAAGGAGGCTAATTAACCATAACCATGACCAACAAACCATTCCGTTTAAACCATTTAACCATTTACAATTCCATTACCAATTTTAAACCATGCGTAAGTTCCATTAAAATCCAACAATGTAGTGAAAACATTCCTATAACTATTTTATCAAACACATTGGGGGCATAGTATTTCAAAAACCAAAGCCAGGTACCAAATAAGCATTCCCATTCAACCAATTATCCAAAACCAACATTAAAGCATATACAATAATAATCAAAACATGGGAAAACCATAACCAAGTATTTATAACCAAAACCCCTAATTTATATTTGAAAATATAAAACCACATAATAATCAAACAAAGAAAACATTGTATAAAACCATGCCTTTAGTTGGAACTAACAATGAGGGGATAGAACATGCATTAAACCAAGAGGATAATGGACAAAAATCACCAACACAAGCCCCAAAGTAATCCTTAAGATGAAACCCTAGCCTTCCTTTACCCAAAAGCTTTAAAGAGAAATGTTGTGTGCTTAAGAGAAGTTTTTAAGTGTTAATTAATAGAATAATAGGGAAAATAACCTCCAAATAGGAATATAAGTCATGGGGCCTTATTAGTTTAAGAGGGGAAATATCTAGATTGCCTCACTTGAACTCCCAAAAATCCCATCAAGTGGGTGTGACTATCTATAACAGTCATACCCTCCAATACGAGTGGTACCCACCACTTGTACCCAAGGCCATCCCCCTTGAACCCAATACTATCCAAGGTATGACTCACCCCAAAATATGTTGTATCTAAGTATATGACTAGTACACATGATTTGTACCCCTGGCGGAAAAGAATTCCAAGAGGATTGAGCGCTGACCACCAGACGAGTCCATGGTAAGACTCGTACAGTGGCTTACGGCTCATGGGGAGCCACTCGTACTCAGATCCAGCTTAAGTTGCCAAGTGTATGTATAAGTGAATTAACCAAACAACTCGTATATACCGATACAACTCATACCACCCAAGTCATACATATTCCAAAAACAAAACTCAACCCACCAACCAATAATGGACAGTATACAACTAACCCTTAAAACTCGTATCCCAGTGTACGAGTCATTTCCCCTAGTCGTATCCTATCATGAGACCAGAAATCAAGGAAATTTTCCAAGGGCCAAGAAGCCATGGTGTTTTAGCCTCCCCCACTAGGAGCATTCATCCCCAAATGATAGACTAGTTAGGGTAACCATAAGCACGATTCATTTGCATTATCAAATATAGATCAAAACTTTAATAAAGTTAGGGAACATAGATACAAAGATATTAATCTTTCCTTTTACTAACTCTGAAAATAAAGATATGTTCAAGAACACATACCTTCAACACAAATTCCAGTAGTAAAAAATATATGCGGTTACTAAGACTTCATGCCCTTCCCTGCTTCCCATGTAGCCTCTTCCACCTTTTTGTTTCACCATAGATCCTTAACCGAGGTGACATCCTTGGTCAGCAATTGACAAACCTGCCGATCCATTACCTTAATTAGGACCTTCTTATAAGATAGAGAATTTGAGATACCCAAGTCATCTAAGGGAATCATCAAAGAAGGATCACAAATACACTTCCTCAACACGGAGCTATGAAATATCGAATAAATGAAGCTCAAACCAGAAGGTAACTTTAATTTATAAGCCACATAACAACCCCTAAGAAAAATAGCGTAAGGACCAACAAACTAGGGACTAAGCTTCCCCTTCTTACCAAAGCGCATCACTCCCTTCATGGGAGATACCTTTAGGAACACTTTATACCCAACCTAAAACTCCAAGTCTCCACACCTCACACCTGCATAGGAATTTTGGCAACTTTGGGCAGCCTTAAGCCTAACTAAATCACTTTTACCTTTTCCATAGCCTGATAAACCAAATCTAGACCAAAAATGTCTTCCAAACCATGCTCGAATCACCCAATAGGAGACCTATACCTCCTACCATACAATGCCTCAAAATAGGCCATACCAATACTAGAATGATAACTATTATTGAAATCAAACTCTACCAAAGGTAGATGTTCAAACCAATTGCCACCGTAATCAAGCACACATGCCCAAAGCATATCCTCCAATATGTGAATTGTCCTCTCTGCTTGCTCGTTCATCTGAGGATGAAAAGTAGTACTTAGACTCACTTTAGTACCCAATCCCTTCTGAAAACACCACAAAAAATAAGATGAAAACTGCATATCACGATCAGAGATAATCAAAATAGGTACCCCATGCAGCTTGACAACCTCCTGCAGATACAACTTTGAATAATCCTCCACCAAAAAGATAGTCCTCACTGGTAAGAATTGTGACAACTTTTTCATCCTATCCACGATGACCCAAATCAAATAAAATTGGCTCCATGATCTAGTAATACTAGTAACAAAATCCATATTGACCACCTCCCATTTCTACTTAGGTAAATCAATTTCTTGATACAACTCTCCAGGCCTTATGTTCTCAACTTTAACTTGTTGACACACCATACACTTGGCTACAATATCAGCCATGTCCCTTTTCATATAATTCCACCAATATATCACTTTGAGATCATGATACATCTTTTTGGAACTATGATGAACAAAATTGTGTGATTCATGAACTGTAGACAAGATCCTTTATTGCAACCCATCGACATCTAAACACACAACCACCCTTGGTATGGTAAAGTATTGTCACCACTGATCTTAAATACCATTACCTTTTGCCCTCCAATATCACTCTTGATTTTTATTAAGATAGGGTCTAGCACTTGCTTCTCCATAATCTCTGCACTGAGATATAATCTAATTACTTCCTGTACCAACACACCTCCATCCTTGGAGTCTAAGAGCCGAACTCAAAGATTAGCCAAGTGGTGAATATCCTTCGCCAATTCTCGCTTCTCCTTATCTATATGAGCTAAAATCCCCATGGATAACCTACTAAGAGAATCAACAACATTAGGCTTACCTGGATGATAGTGAAGACTCATATCATAGTCCTTGAGAAGCTCCAACCATCTTCTCTACATAATATTTAGCTCTTTTTGAGTTAACACATACAGCAGACTCTAATGATTAGAAAATATATCTATGTGACCTCCATACAAATAATGCCAACATATTTTTAAAGCAAAAACCACCATCAACAGCTCCAAATCATGAGTAGGATAAATCCTCTCATGCACCTTTAACTACCTGGAAGTATAGGTAATCATTTTTCAATGTTGCGTCAAAACACAACCAAGTCCCACCCAAGATACATCACAATAAATAAAAAATCCCCTCATTACCTCTAGGCAATGTCCAAAAGAAGATGATGTTAGCTAATTCTTAAGCTTCTCAAAACTCCCATCACACGCTTTCGACCAAGAAAATTTTACTTTCTTCCAAGTTAACTTAGTTAAAGGTGAAACTATCGAAGAAAAGCTTTCAACAAACTTCCTGTAATACCTAGCCAAACCCAGGAAGTTTTGAATGTCGGTTGGAGTCGTAGGTCTAGGCCACTTTTTCACCACCGTATCCTTTTTACGGACCCCCTATGATCCCCACACTAGAAATAATAGACCAAAAATGTTACAATGTTCATCAAAAACTCACACTTGGAGAACTTGGCATACAACTGCTATTCCTTCAAGGTCTGCAACACCACACAGAGTAATTAGCATGATCCACCTCACTTTTAGAATACGCCAAGATGTCATAAATGAACACAATGACAAAAAGATGCAGAACTACTTTAAAACCTTATTCATCAAATCCATAAATGTCGTCGGGTTATTTGTCATGCCAAATGGCATAACCAAGAATTCAAAGTGTCCATACCGAGTACAAAAAGCAATCTTAGGGATATCATCCTCCCTAATATTAAGCTGATAATACCCAAACCAAAAGTCTTAGAAAAGAACATGGCACCATGCAACTGATCAAATAAGTTATCTATTCTTGAAAGAGGATACTTGTTCCTGATCGTTACCTTATTCAACTATCGATAGTCAATGCACATCGAAAGGGAACCATCCTTCTTGCGCACGAACAACACCAGTGCACTCCATGGGGATACACTAGGATGAATAAACCCTTTATCCAGAAGATCCTTAAATTGCTTCTTAAGTTCCCTCAACTCAGTCGGAGCCATTCTATAAGGAGGAATAAATATTGAACGAGGCTTTAGAATCAAATTAATACCAAACTTGATTTCCCTATCCGGATAAATACCAGGAAGATCATCCCAAAAAACCTTAGGAAACTCACTTACCACCAAAATTGAGTAAAAGAAAGGACCCTCCGAGTTAGAATCTTTAACCCAGACCAAGTGATAAAGACACCCTTTCGAGATCAATCTCCGATCTCTAAAATAAGATATAAACCTACCCCTAGGAGCTATGGAACCACCCTCCCATTATATAACTAGATCTCCAGTGAACCTAAAGCAACCTTACGGATCCGAAAATCTAAGGCCAAATAAGAAGAGTGTAACTAATCTATCCCCACAATAATAACAAAATCCACCATATCTAGCTCAAACAGATCTACCAAGGTATTCTTGCTACCGACAGATACAACACACCCCTTATAGACTATTTTAGTAATAACTGAATCACCTACTGGGGAAGAAATAGAAAAAGTATTTAAAACAACTTCAGGAATACAATCAAAACATATAACCACATATTGGGTCACATTGGAAAGAGTGGACCTCAGATCAAGCAAGCAATACATGTCACGAGAAATTTTTTTTAACGTACAAGTCACGATATTAGGTGATGCCTCAGATTCCTGTTGAGATACCAGACCATACAACCTATTTCATCCAGTGTTGGTACCAGAAGCAAGAGCAGATGCAGAAATGACACCACTAGATGTAGGAGCAGAAGATGAAGCAACCAAAGCCTTGATCACTCTCAAAGCACCCTTACCAACTGGATAGTTTTTAAGCATATGGCCTAGTTGGCCTTATTAAAAACATATGTGTCTCCCTTCATCACAAAAGCCCCGATGATGACGACCTTAGAACCGACAAGGAGGACTCAAAGAAGCTAACTGTTCCCCACTTGGTTGAGATTGGGAACCATGTGCATAGAAATTATCACCTCCTTGTTGACGCCTGTCACCATACTGCCTTGGGTAAAGAGCGTTAGCAGTAGAGAAAAAACTAGAATTCCCCCACGTTATCTTCAGTAATTTGCCAACATCCCGACCATCCAGATGCTAAGCACCACCGTGCTCAAAGAACCTGCTCCGCTTATCCTGCCTTTCCCCAAACTCAACGCGTTTCCTATTTTAATCCTATACCTACTGCATGTAGACAACCAACCTTAAAATATCCATATCATTAATTAGTAAATCCTTCTTTCTTTCAAGGATTAAATCTTGATATAGCCTAGAAGTAAATTTTCTCATCCTCTCCTTCATATCAGCCACCAAATCTAGAGCACACCTTGACAACTGATAAAATTTCAAGGCATATTCCTTGACATACATTTTACCCTTCTTAAGATTCAAAAACTCCTCCATCTTTGCTTCCATTAGCTCTTCAGGAAAGAAGCGTTCCAAGAAGGAATTAGAAAAGGCCTCCCACAAAGACTTTTTCTCCACATCACCTCTATCCCTATCCCATTCCTCGTATCATTGGACGCAACATATTTGAGCTGATAAGATGTAAAATTTACTCTTTCCATATTAGTAGCCTGCATCACTCTAAATATCTTCTCTATTTCATCCAAGAAACCTTGAGGATCCTTCTCCACTTTTACACTAGTAAAAGTAGGAGGATTTATTTTCCTGAACTAGATAATCATTGTGGACTCAACATATTGAACACCAGATGCATCCCACTTAGCCTGAGCAACTACCAACTGAACAATAGTATGAATCGATTGATGAAATTACACATTAGTCACCTCACTTGAGGAGCACTAGTAGAAATCGGGGGAACTCCAGAATAATTAGGGATAGGACCTTGAGATCGAGTTGAATACTAGGTGTAGGGCGTACTCCATCAATATCATCCCCTAATAGGATAGAAGAATTTCCTTGTTTTCCATATCGACGAGGCATGATATGAAAGTCAAACAAATAAGGATTAGAGGAAATTCTAGGACTTGACTCCAATCATGAAAATAGAATACCAAAAAATGAAACATTCCTAAATGTACTGTAGCCTCTCTCTTATGAGTGTGGCATACTACACAGCCCTAAAAGAGATAATACTAGAGATGGTTTTGTGGAATCCCAATTGACCATGAACCTAAAGATTTGATACCAACTTGACACAATCCAACCTGGGGCCTTCTTGTAATGAGCATCACAAGTTCGACTGGGATCGGTGACCACCCATGTTACCCAACCCAACCTCCAACTGCCTGTCCTGAGTTTGCTAAATTTTGAGCATATAAAAAGATAGCATAATTATCCAATTCACAAACTTTGGGATAGATCTATTATCGAGATCAAACAAACCGAGTCCAGTTGTCCAAACCCAACCAATAGACAAACCTACAAAACCATAAGAATATGAGTTCCATCAAAATTATATATAATCCCAAAATAAAAGAGTATCGAACAACCAAAAATATAGTCAACTGATATCAGCCCCAATACTAATGTCAATACCAAGGCTGACACCCTATCGATCCCGCCCATTTCAACCCACAGTAGTTCCACAAAAGCCTCTAACTAAAAGAATACTTAAATCTGATTGGGGAATGCCCCAACCATATCCAAAACCAATATCCATAAATAAACAAAAGTAAAAAATAACATCCATGAAATGGAGCCTTTTGAAAAGATGAAAGCTCACCAATTCAATCCAGTAGCTGATCCCGAATATTCAATAGCTAAGTAGGAAGAGTAGAATGGTCAGTTCCTGTATCGCATGGGGATATAACCGGCCAAATTAGGTAAGCAGATGAACGCTAACATAAACTCAGGATAAGGATAAAATAATGCTAACAAGTAAAACTGAGCAAACCAACCATATGCATATAAACCATACAAATATATATATATATATATACCGGGAAAGAAAATCATGTCTAGCATGCATTTAAAATCATTAACCTAGGTATATGAAGCTTAACCATCCTTTAACCACCCACGGGATATATGCGTGTAGCCGCACGAACTTGAGATACCATAAGAGTAAGAGATTCCCAAGTACCCTCACCCTCCATGATACATATGTGCAATGTACATAGAGGATTCTTGCGTGCCTCTTAGTATCAAAAAAAGGTCTCCATGCCCTACCCCTCATGTCGGCAAACATGAGTTTCCTGTGTTCATTCATTGAACTCCTACTTTCATGGTTAGATAACAAAACCCACCATTATTTACCAATTAAAACCATTTTAAACCAACTAATCCATTATTCTATTTATCATTTACGAAGGCTATTAATAGTTGTATCATCATACTTATTATAACATGCAAGTATTATCCTTACCTAACCCTTTTAATGTAAAGGGATTCCTGTGTACCCATTTACCAAGTTAACTTTGGGTAGTCTCATGTACCCTTTAAGTGTTCTATTATTATGTTGTTTGGGGGAGTCCCATGTAGCCCATAAGTTTTTTATTAATAAGTTGGGGGATTCTATTGTACCTCACAAGGAGTCCAATTACCCATAACCATGACCTCCAAACCATTTTATTTGAAACATTTCAAATAATTTAACCATTTAGGGTTACTTTACCAAATTTAAACCATGCACAAGTTCCATTAAAATCCAACAATATAGTGAAAAAATTTCCATAAGCATTTTATCAAACACATTGGGTGCATAATATTTTCAAAACCAAAGACAATTACCAAATAACCATTACCATGTATCAAATTATCTGAAAACACCATTAAAGCATATAAAAGCATAATTAAAACATGGAAAAACCATAACCAATAATTTATAACGAAAACCCCTAAATTATATTTTAAAACCAAAACCATAGAATAATCAAACCATGAAAATATTATATAAACCATTCCTTTTGTTGGAACTATAAATGAGGGAAGAGAACATTTCTTCAACAAAGAGGATGATGGAGAGAAATCACCTCAAAGGCCCCAAAGTAATCCTTAAGAAGAAACACTAGCCTTCCTTTACCCTAAAGCTTTAGAGAGAATTATAGAATGTTTAAGAAAAGTTTCTAAGTGTTAATAAATAAAATAATAGGGAAAATAACATCCCAATAGGAATATAAGTCGCGGGGCCTTATTAGTTTAAGTGGGAAAATATCCAGATTGCCTTTACTTAAACTCCCAGAAATCCCGTCAGGTGGGTACAACTATCCATACCAGTTGCACCCTTCAATACGAATGGGACCCACCACTCATACCCAGGGCCATATCCCTTGGATTCGACACTATAAAAAGTATGAATCACCCCAAACCATGTTGTATAAAAGTATACTACAAGTGTCCAAGCTCCGTACCCTTGGCAGAATAGAATTTCAAGAAGATTGAATGCTGACCACTATACAAGTCCATGGTATGACTCATACTCTGGCTTACGGATCATGGCCACTCGTACTCGGATCCAACTTAAGTTACCAATATTAAGACTAAGTAAAGTAACCAAACAAACCATATCCACCGATACGACTTGTAACACCAAAGTTGTATCCATTCTAAAAACAAAATCCAACCCACCAACCAATACTATTCAATATACGACTAACCCATACCACTCATATCCCAGTGTACGAGTCATTTCCCCTAGTCGTATCCTATCCAGTTACCAAAAATCCATGAAATTTTCCAAGGACTAGGAATCTAGGGTGTTTCACTTGCACTATCCTCGACCAGTTCCCCTGCACCCAGAACCAAGCAAGATTAGTGGTTCAGATCTCCAAATTTTAGATCTCAGGGTAGTGTGTAGCTGGAAGGCCCACATTTCTAGCTTCTGCAATGTGTGGTTGAACCTATTTGGGAAAATTCATGATGTGTAAAAAAGGTTTGTTGAAGGGTTTTCTTTAATTGCTGCACCATTGACTTAGTTGACACAAAAGAAGCTAAAGTTTATATGGTCAGATAGATGTGAGAAGTGTTTCTAAGAGTTGAAGGATAGGCTCACTTCGGCTCTATTATTAGGTTTGCTAGAAGGGTTGGATGGATTTGTGGTGTATTGTGATGCCTCAAAAAATGATTAGGTTGTGTTTTAATGAAATAAAAAAGGTAATAAATAATAACTCCAGACAGCTTAAGGACCACGAGAAGAACTACCCAACCCACGATTTAGAGTTAGCTTCTATGGTATTTTCTCTGCAGGTTTTGAGGCACTATTTATATGGTGTACATATTGACATTTTTACTGATCATATGCCTTCAGTATGTATTTATGCAAAAGAAGTTAAATCTTTATTAGAGAAGGTGGTTTGAGATGTTGAAAAATTATGAGATAAATGTGCTTTACTATCTGGGTAAGGCAAATATGGTGGCAGATGCACTACAAAGGTTGTCTATAGGTAGTGTTGCTCATGTAAATGAGAAAAAATGAGAGTTGTCCATAAAAGAAATTTGGCTAGCTCATTTTGGAGTATGTTTGCTTGATATAAATGATTGGGGAGTAGTGGTCTAGAAAGATTTAAAATAGTCCTTATTAGTGGAAATCAGGGAGAAGCAGTGTACAGACCCCATACTTAGCCATATATTGGAAGTAATCCAACAACAGAAGGTTGAGGTTTTCTCCCAAGGAGGAGATGGTGTACTTTGCTAGCATACTTGACTTTGTATTCCCAATGTGGATGGGTTGAGGGAAAAATTATTATCTGAGGCTCATATATTGAATTATTCAATTCACCCAGGTGCTAATAAAATGTACAGTGACTTGTGGGAAATCTATAGGTGAAATAAAATTAAGAGAGACATAGTAGAGTTTGTAGTTAAGTGTCCCAATTTCCAGTAGGTCAAGGTTGAGCACTAGAGGACAAGTGGTATGCTTCAGGAGATTAGTATTCCTACTTGGAAGTGGGAAGTAGTGAATATGGACTTTATTACATGGTTATTGTGTACTAGATGTTAGCATGATTCAATTTGGGTTGTAGTCAATTGAATGAGCAAATCCACCGAATTCTTACATGTTAAGACTTCAAATATAGAGAAAGATTATGCCAAGATATATATTCATGATTTAAGGCTTCATGGGATACGGTTGTCAAATATTTTAGACAGAGGCACACAATTCTTTTTCCATTTTTGCAATCATTTCAAAAAGGTCTTGGTACAAAGGTTAAACTTAGTAGGACCCTCCATTCGTAGATACATGGTCAGTATGAGCGTACCATTTAGACATTGGAAGATATATTAAGGAATATGCGATATACTTTAAGGGACTAGGATTATCATTTACCTTTAATTGATTTGTCCTATAATGATAGTTATCATGGTTTGTATTAAGATGACGGTGTTTGAAGCACTGTATGGGCATAGATGAATGTCACCTATAGGTTAATTTGAGTTTGATGAAACATCCTTTGTTGGGATGGACTCGATTAATAAAGCTATGGAAAAAGTTCAACTGATTCGTGAGAAGTTGAGCACCACTCAAAGTTGCTAGAAATCATATGTAGACTTGATGAGGAGAGAGCTAATATTTGAAATGGGTGATTGAGTGTTCATGAAGGTGTCGACCATGAAAGGGATAGTGATATTTGGGGAGAAATAAAAGCTTTGTACCTAATTTGTTGGTCCTAGTAAGATTGTGAAACATGATGGAGAAGTTTTGTACAAATTAAACCTTCCGCCATAATTAGCGGCCATCCATACAGTTTTCCATGTTTTGATGCTAAAGAAGTGCTTTGGGGACCCATCCTTATTAATCACCATATAAAGTATTGGATTCAAGGATAACTTATCCTATGAGGAAATCCAAGTTGAAATTCTCGATAGGCATGTTCAAAGGCTAAGGAGTAAGGATGTAAAGTCACTAAAAGTTCTCGGGAGGAACCAGCCGGTTGATGGAGCTACTTGGGAAGCAGAGGTAGTTATGATCACTAAGTACCCTCACCACTTCTCTTAAAATTTAGTCACTATGTAGGGTAACTAGTTTCTCCGTTCATCAAATTCTTTCTCTCCTAGACTATCTAGTAATTTTTTTCCATATCATACCATGCATTTTTGAGTTGCTTGAGTACATGTATCAGTTACAAGTCCAATTATCATCTCAATATGGAAATTTTAGGTTTCCCCATAAATCCTTATTATAGTTATTCATCATTCGGGGATAAATGATCCAAAGAGGGGATAATGTAGCACCTCGATCATTTAGATGCATAAAAAGTGCATAAGACAAGCCCTTAGGACCTAATATTAAAGATAAATCACTTTAGGATGGGTTTAAATTGTCTAGATACATTTTTAGGCGTAGGAAAGATCCTTGCATCTCAAAATATACCCTCCACAGCATCCCCACACCACAAAGAGGCTCATAATAGGCTTAGGTCTACAACATAAACCTCCAGGTTTGCCTCAAGAGTCGCGCCATGAACCTCCTAGTCTATTATGGGTTTCGCTTCACGAACCCCCTCCTATGCATTGAGATTATTCCATTTTTAGTATATTGTAAAGGAATGAGGGTCTTTTCATACCCTTATTTCGTTCCTAATCCATTATGTTCGTGTATAGGGTCTTAAAAATGACTTCAATCATCAAATAGATATTTTCCCCTTTCTTAGTCAGTATGAAACATATTCTTCTATCTAGTCATAAGAAATAAAGAGGTAGGGTTTCATCCAAGAATTCACCTTCCAAGACAACAAATTTAAGCTCCCTCCAAGAAATTAAGAAATTCAAGTATGTGGGGTTTGAACAAACATACTCTTTCATCCTTGTGCCCAAAAGATTGGCTTTTATCTAATTTTGAAGAAAGTGATTTACTAGGATTGATACCCATTTTCCAATGCTTTGAAATATTGATGCTTACTCATGTATAGAACTTGTTCTTACTTCTGATTTCATGTTTTTATGTTTTAAATCCTTGAAAGTGAGCTTGAGTATTGAGTTTAATATTTTCCATGAGTTGATGAATGATTTCAAGTTTGAGCATAAGTTATTGAGTTAAGAGAAGTATAAGCTTATGAGTTCAATTTACATGTATTACAACATTATTAAAGATCAGTTTTGACCTTATGATCTCATTTGAGACTCAAAATCTACAATTTTCCCTTTGAGTAGGATTTAAGTAAGAAAAGCATAAATGGTCTTCAGTTTACAAACCCATATGCTATTTTAAGGTGGATTTCCTAAGTATGAGCATATAAGTATATGTTTTAGGAGTAGTATTTAGCACCAAGAAGGGAATGTGTGTTTAGAACATCCTATTTCATAGAAACTATGTGCCCTCGTAGGTTGAAGGGACCTCACTAGAGAGTGTCTCCCCGCCCCATTTGTGCTAAGTATAGTGATCAATTTAAGTTAAGGTTCTATTCTGATGTCAAGGGTAGAACAACTCTCCCCAACGTAGGTAAGATGTTGGACTCAATGATATATCACACGGTTTATGTTGGTTAGAAGAATCTCACCTAAAGAAATCTACAAATAAAGATTTTAGAAGTTAATTGTAGTGACTCACAAGCTTTACCTATGTTTTTTTCTATGATTTTATTTATATTATAATGGCTTCCAGTTTTAATCATAATCAAGGAGAGTCTATCTACACTTAGTATGCATGCTTTTTAAATTTTACATTAATCTAATTTTATCTATGCATTTACCCTCATATTGACATGACCCGAACATGGGCCTTGTCGTAATGGGCACCTCAAGTCCAACAAGGACCGGAGATCACCCCGCTATCCAATCCAACCAATCATCAACCACAACATAATCAAGATAATAACTAGTCCAAATCCACACCATGACATAACATAACCAAGTCCACAGTTTATCCATACAAAGCCTCTAAAACAATCCAAGAATATCCTGTCGGGACATTTCCTGAAAAATAGCCAAAACCAATATCAAAGTCTAAACCAATATAGACATAAAAAAACTCAAAACAAGAAATCTAGCCTTTCATAGTATGGAAGCTAACCACTTCAAGTCACCACTAGGTTTTCCTGAGTACAATCACTGAGTAAGAGGTGTAGGAGTATGACCAACACTTGCATTGCGTGGGATACAATGTCGAAGATAGTTAGAGGTTGGAGCACTAAGATATAACATAAGGATAAAGATAGAATAGTGCCAATAGTTCAAAATAATTAATCAAATACATTTAATCAATACAATTCATACTTATACATATATATATATATATACCATGCCGGGGTAGGGAACAAGATTAGCATAAACTTTGAAAACATTAACCTAGGTTGTGTAGCATAACAGTCATAGAACACAGCACCCACAGGGTATATGGGTCCAGTTCTCCCCTAGCTAGAATGGTCCCAGTGCGTGTAACCGCACGAATAATAGAATATCCATAACTGTATATAAGTATATAGGGGACTCAAATCTCCCTAAACAATAAAGGTGACATAGAAAAAATACATGTAGTAAGGGGACTTGAACCTCCCTTTCATATGTTCATTCAGGGGAATCAAACCACCCGATCATTAGATAACCATACCAGCTAGCACAATTTCCAATGTTAGTCCTTTGGACTCCACTTTCATGGCCCGGCTACACATCTTGCTTTAAAGACCAATTTAAAACCATCATTTCACAAACACAATGATTAAGTCATTTACTTACCAAAGGAACTTCATTGGTATCATCATACAAACACCACTTCCAAGTGTACATCAATGACATAGCCATTAATATTTAACTTTAGGACTCGAAACCATTGTCTATACAAGCCATTAATGCAATGCAACATTTAGGGACATGAACCTATTATCAAATATAGACATAAATCAAGTTAATTTTTAGGGACTCAAACCCTTTTTAACCAACTCAACCACCAAGGTAAACACTCAAATCATTACATGGTCCATAAGGCCTTCAGATAATCATTTACTAACCTTTCATATTCATTAGGCCAATACGTTAGTTCAAAACATATTTCAATTCAATTTATGGTCAGCAATACCTTTACAAAATCATTCATCCTTCCTTAGCATTCTTATACCAAACATTTGTGCCCAACCCAATTCATTATATGACTAGTTTAATCTCTTAGGCATTTTCACAAACACTTTGAGGAAATGCTATTAATAAGATAAAAATCAAGGTGAAACCGACCAATTTTAGGGTAACCAATGACCAATTTGTTAAACCAAAATCACTAAGTACCCACACGTGCAAACCATCATCAAAAGAATGTATAAACACAAGCTAAATCAAGAGTAAACAATACTCAACCATATGTAACAAAACCCTCAATTTTTGTTTTCGAAACCACTATTTAAGAATCATAATCAAACTTTAAAACAAATGATACTTATGAACTAACAATGAGGGAAGATTCACATGACTTATTTAAGAAGATTCACTAAGAGGAACTTGACCGTTGAGCCTCTAGATGAACACTTCTAGAAACCCGAGACACAATCTTCAATAGAGTGTTAGAGAGAGTTTTTGGAATGTTTAATCTTCCAAAAGTGTGTTATGAGAGGAAACAACATGCTATAGGACATGGAGACTTAAGTGTTTTTGGGTGGGAAATGTCTGGAATGCCCTCAACTTAAAATTAGAGATTTGCTAGAAGGAGGGTACGACCACTGCCTCTAAACCGTACCCTAGGGTATGGGTGGTACTCTTATATCATACCCTAGCATCACCTAGGCCCTCCATACTAACCAACATACGACCACAAAAGGGTAACTAATATCCTATCATACAAGATGTCTCCTACAACTCGTACCCTAGACAGAATCCACTAGGTCAAGGTTAAGGCATCATGCAACTTGACCACATACACCTCATACCCGAAGGTATGAGAAGTATGATGCCCAACCGTACCTTCAACAAAATACAATGAAACCATCCTAACATCATGCAATACAGGGGGTACTAAACCATATCTTAGAATAGGATAAATATGCTCAAACAATAGCTTGTCTAGAAAATCAAGCTTAGGAAATTTTCTAAGGGTCCAAAGAATAGGTGTTTTAATTCTTCCCCACTTGGATTATTCATCCTCGAATGACAGGTTAAGGCAAGCAAAAGCACGAGTTAACACATTATCACACATCAATCTAACCTTTAACAAAGTTTAAAAAAAAGCTATACAACAAAGATAAGAAGATCAACATATACCTCAAGCACGAGTTTCTGAAACGAAAAACAAATGTGGATACTTGAACATTATGTCCTCCTCCACCTCCTAAGTAGCTTCATCAGACTTTGTGTTCCTGCATAGAACCTTTACTGAAGTACCTCATTCATTCATGATTGGTGAACTTTTCAGTCCTATATCCTCACCAAGACCTCATCATAGGATAAAGTGTGCAAAATACAAATATCCTCCAAGGGAATAACCAACGAAGGTTCAGCTATACATTTCTGCAACATTGACACATGGAATATCGAATTGATGGAAATCAAACGAGAGGGAAACTCCAACTCATAGGCAATATTACCAACCCTCTTTAAAAAAATATGGATCAACATACTGGGGACTAAGTTTCTCTTTTTTACAAAACCACATTACTTCCTTCATGGTAGACACCTTCAAGAATACCCAATCGATAACAATGAACTCTAAATCTCCATGCCTTAAAATTGCATAGGTCTTTTGGTGACTTTATGCAACTTTCAACCAATCACGAATCACTTTCACCTTTTTCAAGGCTTGGAGAACAAAATCAGGGCCAAACAACTTACTCTCACTAATTTCATATGACCTAATAGTAGAATGACATCTCCTACCATACAATGCCTCAAAAAGAGTCATGCCAATGGTTGAGTGGTAACTATTGTTGTAGGTGAATTCAATCAAAGGCAAATGGTCATACGAACTACCAAAATAGTCAATCACAGATGAATGAAACATATATTTGAATTTCTGAATGGTCGTTTCCTCTTGTTCATCCTACTATGAGTGGAAAGAGGTACTAAGGCACACCTTAGTTCCCAAACCTTTCTAAAAGGACTTCTAAAAATGATATGAGAATAGAGTACCATGATTCAAAATGATAGAAACCTACTTTGGTACTGGGATGAATATCATAATGAGATCCATGCGCTTTTGCAAATACCCTTTCCCTCAATCTATCCATATCGGGAACACAAATCCTACTTTGGTACATTAAGATATCACCACCACCTATCAAAAAATCAACAACTTTTTGTCGACCTATATTCCCCATAATCTTCATCAAATCAGGATCTAACATTTTTTTTCTTTATTTTAACAACAAAAGACGACTACGATAACTAATGCACAATACACCACAATCCTCCAAGTCCGTCAGATAAACTCTGAGGTTAACCAAATATTGAATGTCCTTCACCAACTCCCGCTTATACTCATCCACATGAGGTAAACTTCTCTTGGATAACCTGCTAAGAGCATCAACAACCACATTAGTTTTACATGGATAGTAATAGAGACTCATATCACAGTCCTTTAGCAACTCTATCCATCTTTCTTTTCTGAGATTTAACTCTTTTGAAGTAAACACATAACGCAAGATATTATGATCAGAAAGGATGTCAACATGAACCCCATAAAAGTAGTGCTGCCAAATCTTAAACGCAAATACCATAACCAACAACTCCAAGTCATGAGTAGGGTAGTTCTTCTCATGAACTTTCAACTGCCTGGAAGAATAAGCCACCACCTTACCATACTACATTAATATAGAAACAAGCACAACACGAGAAGTTTCACAATACACTATGAATCCATCACTGCCCTCGAGTAGGGTCAAAACTAGAGCTGAAGTCAACTTATCCTTTAGCTTCTCAAAACTACCCTCACACACATCCGACTATAAAAAGTTGACCTTCTTCTGGGTCAACTTAGTCAATGGGGAAGCTATAGTCTAAAAACTTTTCACAAACCTCCTATAGTAGCCGACTAAACCTAAGAAGCTCTAAATATCGATTGGAGTCATGGGTCTAGGCCACTTCTTAACTGCTGGAACTTTTTGTGGATCTATCATGATCCCTTCACTAGAGATAATATGACTAAGTAAAGTCATAGCCTTCGACCAAAAGTCACACTTTGAGAACTTGGCTCACAAATGATGATCCTTCAAGATCTTCAACACAACATGAAGGTGATCAAATAATCCACCTTACTCTTAGAGTAGACCAAGATGTCATAAATGAAGACAATGAAAACTAGTCTAAAAACTAACGGAAGACCCTATTCATCAAACCCATGAATGCCACCAGAGCATTGGTCAACCTAAAAGACATAACTAGGAACTCATAGTGACCATACCAGGTTTTTAAGGTAGTCTTAGGTATATCCACATCCCTAAATGTAAGCTGATGAAAACCTGGCCTAAGATCAATATTAGAGAAAAACTTTGCACCCTGATGTTGATAAAACAAATCATCGATCCTAGGAAAAGGATATTTATTCTTTATGGTCACCTTGTTCAACTAACAATAGTCAATACACAATAGTAGCGAACAATCCTTCTTATGCACGAACAACACCGAAGCACCCCAAGGACACACACTAGGATGGATAAAACCTTTATCTAAGAGATCCTTTAATTTTTCCTTAAGATTCTTCAACTTAGCAGTGCCATCTTATAAGGAGGGATAGAGATAGGATGAGTGTCCAAAACAAGATCAATCCCAAAATCAATTTCCCTACCGGGAGGAATACCAAGAAGATCATTAGGGGAAATCTCGGGAAAGTCATTAACCACAGGAATGGATTCTAGAGAAGGACATTCAGAGTTAGAATATTTAACCAAGACCAAATAATACAAACACCCTTTTGAAACCAACCTTTATGCTCTAAGATATGAGATAAACCTCACCTTAGGCACTAAAGATTCTCCTTCCCATACAATTACCGACTCATTGGGGAATTTAAATATGACTATACGGGTGCGACAATCTAAGGATACATAGCACAAATGCAACCAATTTATCCCCAATATGACATCAAAGTAAACTATATCCAACTTTATTAGTTCCACAAGTGTTTCTCTACCACCGACAACTACCACACACACCCTATAGATCCTTTTAAAAACCATAGAGTCTCCTACCAGTGTAGAAATAGAAAAAGCAACTGACAGATACTCAGGACCAAAACCAAAATGCATAGCCACAAATAGGGACACATAAATAAGAGTGGACCATTGATAAAATAAGCAATACACATCATGGGATAAAAGTTTCAACATACCAGTCACTACATCGGGAGATGCCTACGAATCTTTGTGAAATGCAAAATCATATAATCAATTCCGGCCAGTGTCGGTACCAGAAACAAAATAGATGTAGAAGCATAACCTTTTGGTGCAAAAGAAGAAAAAAAGCCAACGGGAACCTTTAATCCCAAAAATAAATCCTAACACAATAGTCACGTTGCATATGACCAGTATGACCATAATAAAAATATTTGTTCTTCCCTTTCTCATATAAACCTTGGTGCGACTGCCCAAAAAATCTACAAGAAGGTTAGGTTGGAGCTGATTGAGCCCCACTAGACTGAGATTGGGCACCCTGTTCCCGAAACTCAATATCATACTAAGACCGACGATCACCCGACGACTTTAGGAAAGAAGAACTAGTCATGGAGAAAGAACTGGAACTCCCTCACTTCTTCTTTGGCCACTTACCACCATCTTTATCCCTTTGCTCAGAAGGCTTAAATTTCTTAGTAAACTCATCCTTTTTTCTTTCCTCTACCTTTTGTTGTATGTATACAACCAATCTAGAGATTTCTATTTCTTTGATCAACAAAGACACCTTACTCTAAAGAATCAACTCATGAGACAATTCTAAACCAAATGTAAGCATTCCGGCCCTCATGCTAGAAACCAACTCAGGATAATTCCTAGACAACTAATGGAATTTCAAGGCATATTCCTTGATAAAAATCCTACCTTTCTTCAAATTCACAAACTCTTCCATATTTGATTTACCTAACTCCTACAGAAAGAATCTATCTAGAAAAGTACTAGAGAAATCCACCCATAAGGCAAAACTAGTATCTTTACCCCTCAACTATTCCCACTCTTCGTACCACTGGTACACCACATCTTTCAATTGATAGGCAGTAAACTCAACACTTTGAAGTTTTAAAGCATATATGATCCATAGAATCTTTTACAATTCATCAATACAGGCTTGAGAATCCTCCGCAACCATAGCACCCATAAACATAAGAGAATGCAACCTCATCAACTGGCCAACCCTTGTGGCCTCAAAAGATGGAGTACCAAAAATACCATGCTCAGACTGAGAAGCTACCAACAGAGTCAACAGAGTAATAGAGCGATAAAAGTCAGGATTAGTGGCCTCTCCTTAAGGCGATTGAGTATGAGTGTCACCCCTAGGAGGAAGATTAGTAGGGGCAGGTAAACCCACGAGGACAGTCAGATGCAACAACCCTCGATCGGGTCCAGACTTCTGAGGTAGAGCATGTCCCTTCAACATTGTCCCAAGTTGGGACAAAGATTTGTGCATGAATATCGGATATTCTTAGAGGCATAATCTGAAAGACAAGAAAATGGAAATTAAAGGAATCTGAGACTTTAAACTCCATAGCTTGAAGTAAGACAACAAGAAAGTGAAATATTTCTAAAAGTCTCATAGCCTCTCTCTTATAAGTGTAGAGCACTACACAATCATAAAAGAGACTCTATTTGACATGAACCAGTGGACTGAGAATTCAAATATTGAGTAATGATAGTAATGTGATGGCTTATGGTTAAAGTCCCTTTCTTTATGAAATGATATATGGTTAGAGTCCCTCTTCTAATGACTTGTAGTAAGAGTTCCTCATCAGATGACTTGTCATTAGAGTTCCTCGTCTAATGACTTGTGGTTGGAGTCCTTTTCATACATAGATATCTTGAGGTTAAAATACCTCACCTTATGAAGCGACATGTGATTAAAGTTCCTTGACTGATTGAATAAAATGTCATGTGATTAAAGTTTCATGATCGAATGAATATGTATGCATGTGATTAGAGTTCCATTCCCACTTGAGTATGTGAGTATGCGATTAGAGTTCTATACCTAAGTGAATATGTGATCATGTGATTCGAGTTCCATGTCTAATTGAATATGTGAATATGTGATTAGAGTCCCATGCCTAATTAATTGTGTATATATCGATAGAGCCCTCGCTACAATGGATAAATATATGGTTTGGGGTACCTTACTTAATTAATATGACCATGATTGAAGAACTTCATCTAATGACATGTGAATGTGGTTAAAGTTCTATGCCTAATATGCCTGAGTTGAACCTAAGTATGGAATGCTAGAGTCCTTCACTTTATGCCTCATGATTGAAAGAGTTGAGAAAGTGGTTAAGTATGGATATCTTGATGGCATATGATATATAGATATGTAAGGATAAATATGTAAATTTGATTTAATGTGATACATTGACTTGTGTAAGAATGATTGCTTATAATAATTTGACTGGATTGAACAAACATGGTATTTTATCCTTATCCTTGGGTTACATGTTAGCGCTCCAACCGCTAACCGTCTCTGGACGCTATGTCCCCACGTGGCATAGGGGTTGAATCATTATCTTCTTCTATACAGTGAACAGATGGTCGTGCAGTTCAGGCATTGACCTTGAAGTGGTAAGCTTTCATAGTCTGGAAGGCCTACCTTTCATAGTCTCGTTATTCTATGTCATACACTTGTATAGATTTGGTACTTTGCTATTGTCGGGGCTATGTCCCGACATATTTTTGACTTGGTTTGCTAGAGGTTTTGTGGATGACTGTGGAATTGGGCATTTTGGCTAAATGGTCGACTTTAATGAAATGTTAGTTATTGTCTAAGTATTGACTATTAGCCATAAATTTTTTGTATGTTATTATTAAATGGTTGGAATTTATCTGACCCGCGTGATTGCTTTGATGATGGTTAGGTTGTGTTATTGGGGACACCTCCTGTTTATGTGAGCTTGAGGTACCCATGCGCTATTGCCTAATTTCGGGGCATGCCAAGTTGGGATTAGAGCCTAGGTTCATGGTCAGTTGGGAGTCTGCAAAGCCGTGTAAAGTAGAGTCTCTTTTATGGGTGTGAAGCACGCCACACTTATAAGAGAGGGGCTATAAGGCATTTAGGAATGTTTCCCTTTCTTGTGTTTCAATCTCAAGCTATATAGAGTCTAATGTCCCCCTTGAGATTTCCAAAGTTTGACTCATACTACTCGGACCATTGAAAAGAATCCTCTTTCTGAGTCAATTTGGTCATCGACGCGGAAATAGAAGCAAAACTCTCAACATACGACCTATAATAAATGGCCAACCCAATGAAGCTATGAACCTCAGTCGGAGATATAAGTTTAGCTCAATCATGAATGGCCTTGGACTTCAACAGGTCCACCATAATCCCATCCTTATACACCACATACCCAATGGATTTCATTGACTCCAGCCAAAATACATACTTAGAGAACTTGGCATAACACATATAATCTTTTAAAGTCTGGAGAAAAATCATCAAATGTTGCATATACTCCTCTTTACTCCTCGAATATAAAAGGATATCGTTAATGAACATAATAAAAAAGAAATCAAATAAAGGTTTGAACACGCGGTTTATCAAATTCATAAATGCAGCTATGGCGTTAGTAAAGCCAAAATACATCACTAGTAACTCATAATGACCATAATAGGTCCTAAAGCCTATTTTCAGGATATCCTCATCCTAAATCCTATGTTGATGGTAATCGAACCTCGAGTAAATACTAGAGAACACCGCTGCACCCTTAAGCTAGTAAAATAAATCATCAATGTGATACATAGGATAATGGTTCTTTATGGTCACCTTATTAAGCTAGCTATAATCAATGCATCTATGCATGGAGCTATCTTTCTTCTTCACAAGAAACATAAGAGCTCTCTAAGGAGACTCACTTGATCTAATGAAACCCTTACCAAAAAGATTTTGAAGTTGAGAATTTAGATCCTTAATCTCGGAAAGAGCCATACAACAAGATTCCATAGAAATAGGTCGCGTGCCCAACTCAACATCAATAACAAAATCAATACTATGCACGGGAGGAAGGTAAGGTAGATCTATAATGAATACATTAGAAAACTCTTGAACTACAGGAATAGAGTTAAGCGATGGACTCTCCATACTAATATCATTAATATAAGTGCAGTAAGACTTGCAACCTCTTAAAATAAGCCTGCTAACATAAATATATGAATTAATCCCCATAGGCTCGCTTCTAATAGCTCCTTTCAATGAGTGAGGGTATGCTAAGCATGAATAAAGTAAAGATCTTGGCAAAATAATCCAGGATCACATGATAGTTGGATAACCAGTCCATACCAAAATTCACATCTAAATCCACCATATCTAATACAATATGATTAGCCTGAGTATCAAACTCTAGAACAATCATAACATATGCTCTGAAAATCCTATCCACTACTATAGAATTACCTAGGAGATTAGATACATATAATGACATAGATAATAAATCCTAAGTATCGTGGAGAATAATTTGATGATATGTAAGAATAAGTGGATCCCAGGTCAAATAAAGTAAAAATCAATTGCCGACAGACCAAGATCATACCTATAATAAAAAAATCTAAAGACAACCTCGGGTCTAGTAGGTACTGTATAAAACTAACCACGACAACCACTTGGCTGGGATCCTAATAGATCTCCCATCCTACCTGCATGAGAACCTTCACGATCCCCCTTGGGACTACCCTACGACTTTGCATACCACTTCTATCTAGGGGTGGAACTAACCAAATCGGTGGAACACTTTGAACTGAAGAAACCATCATTCCACAACTGGGGCACTCTCTCGAGCAATGACGAAAAACTACCATAGCATGCCACAAGAGTTGAGCTAAAACAAGAAGATTCGGCAGACTCAGAAGAACGACACAACTAGAATAACCAGAAGATAAACCTCTCGAAGACTGGCCACGAGCCTGGCCAGGACGACCACTAAAACTAGACTGGCCTCTATCGATAATATGAAGTGCATCCTAAATAGGTCTACTAGATTAACCCTAGTACTGATACAACTGACGTATAGGTTACATACCCTGAGTACCACTACCTTTGAATAGGGAGCTACTACAGCTTCTACTAAATCTTTCCTGGTATCGCAACCTCTTAGTGCTTCCCTCTCGAGCCTCATGATTCATCTCCTTTATAAGATGAGCATGATTAGAAACCTAAAAAAGACGTACACACAATAACCAAAATCTGAGTAGACATTCAATGAGAAAGTCTAAGCCCTCAAAAAAATCAATGAACCCTCTTATACTTAGTAGTTAGAATAAAAGTAGAATGCCTAGTTAACTCATGAAATCTAGCCTCATACTCCACACAGTCATGGATACCTACTCTAACCTAGAGAACTGATCCATGATAGTACGAGGCATATAGTTCTCCAAGAAGATCTCAAAGAATTGGGTCCATCTCAAAGGGGAAAATCCAACTGGCCTGGAATCAAGATGACCTCTGGAGCAATGTTGAGCTGCCAAGTCCAACTGAAAAGTAGTTTAATCTATACCACGAGTCTCAAATAGGCCCAAATTATGGAGCCTATCCTTACCATCCAATATTAGGTATCTACCCAACATTTTTTACTCCTCTACAGACATAGTAGGCTGGGTAACTACCAGCTGAGTAACTACCGATATAGGAGGGACCTCTACTTTAGGAGCTGCAGCTATAGGTTACACCTTTTCCTTAGTTCCACTTTGATCTATACACAATGCACCATCATATGGTGCACCACCAACTAATCACAAAAGCTAAATAAAAGAATCCCTAAGTACTAAAGAAGAAATAAATCCCAATGGAACTTGGGATGGTCCCTGTCCCACCGCTTGCTGGGGAGGAAGAACTCTAGCTTGGGAGCGAGACTAGGGTCAGGTAAAGGTCCCCTTATCATGAACCTATTTGGGGAAACATCTCTAGGTTGTTCACAACCTCTAGGTCATCCATGACAAGCGGAAAGATCCCTATGTTCGATCTTAGGACCCTTGTCTCGTATAACGGTAACACATGTCCTTGCCATCTGAGAAAGTATAAAACCAAAAGAATGCCTTAGATACCAACCGATACTCGTAACATGAAATAAAACAAAGAAGCAAAAAACTCCTAAGAATGTCCTATGCCTCCCAAAGATAAGAAGCAAACGTCATTTTTCCTATTTGCGGGACTTTTCCATACATTTGCTCTTGTACCAATAGTACCAATTAAACCTAGGTTCTAATACTAATTTTTCACAACACAATTTATAAGTCATGATGGTACCTACTCTATCCCACTAGTAGGTAAGGTGAACCATAGTTCAGAGCTAGATACAATATGCTAACTTGGTGGAAAAAGGCCTAACATCAAAAAAATAATAGTAAAAGACTTAAATAGAAATAATTCATTTATAAAGGTCTAATAGATAGATAAGAAATTGACAACCATCTCAAGACTTAATAATGTCGATACAAGAGGTATTACAAATGAACTATGAGTACTATGTAGTTAAAAATAATCCATCTTAAAGATTAAAGACTAGACATAGAAAAATAGATGGAAAAAGGGGTAACTTTAACTCCAAGAGCTCAACCAATCTCCAAAATAAACCCTGCACGAGCATCAAATCAGCGGTGGTAACTACTACTCAAATCTGCACCAAAAGGGTACAAAAGTATAGTATGAGTACCTAAACCATGGGTAATCAGTAGGCTTCATTGTCCAACTGAGCTAAATTGTAATATAAATACGATACAATACACGATAGGATAATCTAAGTCAAGGTAAAAAAGGCAAACCTAGAAATAAGGTCTGACATCATTGTACCTAATTAAATAAATCCATACAAAATGGTAACATAAAGATCATACAACTATAAGTACAAGATTGGCCCCCATAAGCCCAGAATTATGGAAAAAAAAATAAACAAACGCATGCCCCAAAATGCCTAGAGGATACAATCAAGGGAACTAAGTAACAGAGTAATCATAAGTTACCAATTATCATGCCATAACCAAGAATCCATCCTAATCATATAATCTCATGAAAAATTGTTAATGCTGGACTTGACTTGAAACTCAACAGTATCATTGAGGAGTGGCAAATTTACCACTCATTAATATCCAAATTCTTGCACACTACTAGGATGAAATTGTGTAAATGAGGCTAATTCTCCATTGGAATACATTAATTTTTTCAGTTTTTGTTATCTTGCAGGACCTATGATGAAAATAAGTTGAAATCAAGTTAAAATGAAAAGAAAATGGAAAAAAGGAGCAAGAGCTAAAAGTATAGGTCCAGGAGTCGACCCTCATGTACCGCGATCGTGGTCTGAAGTTCACGATCATGACAAGTCAACAAGTTAGTTGAAGGGCAATCATGATAGGACCACCGTATTCGTGGTATCATGATCGAAACCCAAGAATGGACATCGCAATAGGGTAGAAAAGTCTTAAGGGCTGGATTGTAATTTCAAAGAGCTATGTCCTAAGTCTTAAAGGGTTAAAACCCTTTCACAAGGGGGGATCTTCATTAATTTTTATCTTATCTCTTGGTTGTTAGATTATATTTGTACTACTCTTGAGCTAAGAAGACCATAGAGTAACTCCTAAGAGAAGGATTAACAATTTCCATTCAAGGTATATTTAAATTTTATGTTATCATTTACATTCTCTTTATCTTTCATGGATAAATTTGGTGAAAATCTTGGTATATCTTTACTTTCTAACTTTATGAGTAGCTAGTGCTTCTTAAGCCATTTCTATACATTGAATGTACTCTACGGATAGAGAAATAGATAGACTTGAACATAGTAAAATAAGAAATTGAAAGATTTCATTAAACATAGGTGTTATTTACTTATCTACCTAAGTAGCTATTTGTTGTGGGTTTTGTTATTACTCTAGGTTGTAATTGAGAATTGTGGGTCAAAAAATCAAATTACTTAGATCCCATATCATCTTTAAAAGAGGGATATGGGTGTTTAGTAATAGTGAAATGCACTTTGAATTAGACTCTCTCACGGCATTATCATAGAAATAGTGATGTTCTATGAATTTTTTATGTTCATAAGCATCATCTTAGAAATAAGGATGCTAGTATGAGGTATTTTTGATTGATGATTTTGTCACACTCACGAGGTATTTGAAAGAATCCATGAGTGAAATTTAGTGTTTAGTTGAAAGACTAACACTAATATCTTAAATCTAGCCTACCCACGACTCCTAGATAGATTTTGATAAATTTACAGTTACCTATGTATGAATTCACACCTAGAATGGCATAACCCCAAGATCCTTTCCGAGTTGATTATACTCTGATTATTCTTAGAGTCGTGTTAGTATTGTAGAATACCTAAATTTTTTATAGTTTTGAAAATATTCAAAACCTCCAAATATTTGTATCCTAGGTTTGAATCTAGCATGAAACTTTTATTTTGAACTTACTCAATCACCATTCACATTGTTCCTTGTGGATTCAACCCCAAAACATATTGGGTATTATATTGACAACAATTGCCTAGCACTAAATTTGACATCTTATCAATCATCACATTGTCATCAGTTACCGCACTTGAACTAAAAAAATATTATCAATTTCATCATCAACTGCTGAAATCAAACCAAGACTCATATTTATAAATCGTATCAATGATAACGATCAAAGTACACCACTCAACGAGAGTGTAAGCGATCATTGTCAATATAAAACCCAACTAGGTTGGGGTTGAATTCGACAAGGAATATGGTGTGAACTCAAGTTATTTGCGACTTAATCCACTGATAGTTTAATGTTTCCTAAAATGGGGGGTTTAGGTTTAACAAGTATTTGTTTGTCACTTTAATTTTAGTATTTGTAATCAAGAGTTTATGAAATAACCAAAATTAGGTTCACCAGGGCTTCTGGTACATGACAGATGCTAAAAGTTGTTCAAGATTCTCACAGTGGGTAAGACAACAAGCTATCTTTATCGATGCTATGCTTAAATGTCTCTCGACCTACTTAAGCGGTTAATTTCCTAATCCTCTCGGACTTAGGGAATTTCTATTCACTGCCCAAATTTTACCTCAGGTTAACCAACCTTGTTACAATGCTGATTATTAAACGAAGTATTTCTGAGTTCCTGTTGATAATTCACTTCCTACTATATTTGATTTCTTTCTCAAGCAAATCAAAGTAGGTATGTCTCCTGTTTGCAACTAACAGATGTTAATTAAAGCTTCAGAATTAGCAAAAAATCTTACCACCTTTTGAATTTTGAACACTTAGCAGCTTATCAAGACCTAACCTTAGATCCCATAACTCAGGTTAATGGAATTTATCCACTCATGATGAAACGAACAGAACACCTAATTGAATTCATGATTTGAAAGATAAACTTACAGAGATGAAAAATAACTAGTGAATCACAGATTAGATCATAAAGGAAATCCTAAAATACTGATAATAATCTCTTCAAAGTATTTTCTTTTTCAAGCCAAAAGTAGAGAAAGAAAAATATCAAAATATGCTATCTCAAAACTTAATGTGTCGACTCTCTCCGGAAATCTCCCTAAAAAACCCTAAAACAAAGCTTTAAATAGTTCACCTTAAATAAGGGAACAAAATCAAGGTTACAACTTTTTCTCGAAATAGACGATGACTATTGGTGGCGCCTTATCAGGATCCTGATAATTATCAAGAATGTTGTTAGGTCTTTTTCAAATCTGCACTAGTCCTGTCTTAGGTTGACGACAACTTCTAGCGGCTTATCAGGACTGTGATGACTTATCAAAAATGTCATCACACTTTTGCTCCATTTCTCATGTCCTACCTAAGTCTGACGGTATTCCTGATGACTTATCACCATTATGACAGCCTATCAAAAAATGTCATCAATTCTACCAGCTGGAACTCATTCCCTGTTTAAGGATGACGATGGACTTGATAGCCTATCACCGGGCTGATGACCTATCATGGATGTCGTCAGCTGCACTTGTCTTTTAATTGCTTCAGATTTTAGCTTTTTTGCTTCCATTATTATTGGTTTCCCTGCATCTCAACCTTTACTGCAAAATCAAAGTAAAACTAATCAAAAACAACTAAAGTTGCTCAAGACCTTACAATTATTTATATTTAAAAGCCTCAAATGTGTTAGCATAGGCTCACACATCAACACCCTCAACTTAAAACAATTGTTTGTCCTCAAGCTAACAAAACATAACTAAGAGAATACAAAGTACAATTTGGCAGTCAATTATTCATTTAAGCTCAAAATATGGTTACCACCTTCAAGGTCAATCAAATTAAAACCAATTGTGTATACCACTGAAAAACAATAATGTAACACAAAGGAATCAAGTTATGGCATCAATCTTACCAACAATAACCATGCATGTACCAATTTTACACTACCTAAACTAGCAAGTAACTAGCAACAATACCAGTGTGCCCTCACAACAAAGAAATTCCCCTCTACTCATATCAGACCAAAGATGAAAACATAGGGATAATCAAAAGACTCTCACTCTCAAAACAAAGATCCAATCAGTGTATGCCAAGTACCATAGGCTTGCCCTTATTTTTGTTACCCAGATCTTCAGATTGGCCAGCTTGGGTTACTATAGGACTTCTCTTAGGCTTGTAATGTAGGCTAGGGACTGGTATGATATTCAAGGACATTTAGAGTGACTATGCCTCCTTGACACTGCACTAATCTCTTGGAACTCACTTATTAATCTTTTTCTCTTTTTCTCTTTTGTTGATCACACATATTCAAGTTGGGCATTTTTTTCACTGTTTCTTTTCTCATGCTTTTTCTACAGCACCCAACTTTTATTTTTTTTCTTTTATTCTACCCATTTTCATACTCATTTTACACCACGCACCCCTGTGATAGCCACCCTTAACTTAGGTTGTTTTCCTAGGTCAAGGTGCACAGCGTCCAAGGAGGACCAGAGCCAAAACAAGTTCATTATGGTATAGATAGGAAGGTGAAAGGTGTCATAAGAAAGAAATAGGCAATTTTGGCTCAAAATAGGGATCAAGGGATACTATGCACACAGGGAAATCTATTTAGGATAAAAGTGGGTTAACATAAAAAATGGCCTATGATTCTTTACTTTCCCCTACCTGTCGACCATGGTAAGACTAACCGGGCAAGTTCTGGCTTCAGCACACAGAGGGAACTAATTAGTTGCTCACACACATATGGCACACAAATATATCGCAGGCTACTACTTATCTAGTTCATGCAGTTGTTCAGAAGTGATTATCAAGAAACTAGAACTAATTCTATAACAAGATTCACAATGGTCGTAAGTAAATGCAATTTACATAGTTATGCAATAAAACATTAGAGAGGTGTTCAAAAATCAATCAAAAACATATCAATTGCTTTCTGTACTTGTATTTATCCTAGTCACTACAATATATGTTACAACAATATCCTACCCTACAACCTCAACTTAGACTCAAAACTAAACTAAACTAAGGGTTAGAGTATACCTGGAATAGATCAATCTCGGGGTTCATGGGTTCCTGACCCTGCTGCCGCATCATCTGATACCTTCTATCCATCGAGAGCGTCTGGACTTGTAGTGGGTGGGGGGTCTTCTAGATGAGGAACATGTATCCCTGACTCTCAAAGCCTCCTCCTATTTCTCATTGTCCGCTAGGGACTCCTTTCTTACTTTCTTCAATTTCTTTTTCTTGGCCTTCTTTTTTGTCTTTTTTTTCACTCTTCTTTCTTCCTCACTGTTAGGATCTTCTCTCTTATCTTTTCCCTTCTTGTCCCCTTCTTTTTTTTCTTATTTGGTGAATCTCCAGTGAGGTCAAGCATTGGAATTTCTTTCTCAGATTCCGCCACAGCCGGATCTGTTGGCACTATAAATTGGTGCTTCTACAACACCCCAACATCTGCCTTCACCTTGCTCAAAGTTGTGCTGAATTTAGCAAGATCTACCCCTGATATTTCTTTTGCTCGTACATCAAAGCGGTTCTCCAAATCTGCAACCCGTCCAGGCAAAGTCACAAAAGTCTCAAGGGTAGTCTTTATTCTCTTGTCTAGTGCAGCGGCAAACTATTTGGCGAAGGCATGTAGCTGTGCCTCACACCATTTTTCTTGTTTGACCACTTTTCTGACATCGATAGGATGAAATACAAATCCTGTTGATGCTGTAGGAGTTGAGGGGTTAGGTTCATTCTCAGGCACTGAACCTGCCTATGCTAAAGAAGTTAGTGGCGCAGTGTTGAGGGGTTGGGTTCATTCTCAGGCAATGAACCTGCCAATGCTAAAGAAGTTGGTGGTGCAGTCTCAGAATCCTGCACTTCCACATTAGGTGCTGAACCGACATCTATAACTAGAGGGTCTTCTGCTACCTCTGCACCTCTATGAAGTCTCAGTCTTGGCTGATTTTTATCATACCGTATGGGGTTATGAGTCTTTCGGGCAGGAATGTCATCATCAACCCCTGCAATCTTTAGCACATTAGTAGCCCAACACAACTCTATGATAAGACAAGGGAAAGGATAGGCAGTGTTGATTCTCGATATTCTAATCTTCATCTCATCATCAATGATTTCCCCAAAATTTTGGGGGATCTTCTGCACTAGGATTGGTACTAGGATAGCTCGGTCATCACCCAGAATATTGTCTCCATCAGTGAGCATCAGCCAGATACGCACTACACCCCACCAAAACTTTGCCTCTTGAGTCAAAGAGGACTTATAGATTCTCTCGTTTGGGTTGGTTTCCCATTCTAGTTCTCCTTCGGCTATGATATTGGACAACCACGGATGTTGTTTTGCCTAATTCTTAATACGAGCATAGACTGATGGTGAAGTGGCCTGAGGAGTGAAGTTGGGGCCATGCAAGAACCTATTGATGGTTCTAATTGAGATATCAACCCTTATGCCCCTTACCTGAACTCTATCCAACAGGGGCTAGTCTGCAACTCTTCCTCCTGACCTATATATGTTTTCCAACTGAGCTTGGTAGTTTGCATAAAACTCTTGGACCAGTGCAGGGAAAAATGAGATTCCCCCTTTTGTAGTCCATCCCAAGCCATACTCTTGGAACTTCTGTTCCACTTTAGGATACCTACTCATACCTTTTGTGATAATCCTATTTTCTTCTTGAATCGGCCTTTTAGTCCTTCTTATATCAGTTCTGCGGAGCCTAGCAGAGAAGATGCCCTCTGCTTTAGGAATTTTCCATCTAGCATTGTCTCAAACTTTAGGGTTCTTACATTTGATAAGTGTTCCCCGAATTGGAGACTCTTCATAATTTTGTTGTTTAGTGGAAGGGGATTCAGATGCTGTTTTCTCAGACTCAGGCTCCGCAGACCCTTCATGTTCTTCTTCCTCAAATTCAGCATGTTCAGACTCATGCTGCTCATGTTCAGAATATTCAAATACCTCTTGCTTAGAAGCTGTTGTTGTTTTAGTGTCCTCACTATCCTACTCCTCAACTAGTAGGGGTGGTGGAGGCTTGTTAGGGCTTTGCTTCTTCTTTCGCTCCCTGAGCAGAGGTTCTTCCTCTTCATAATCAGACTTTTCATCGATGAGTCTCTGACGTATACTTTTGTGTTGTTCCTTCTTTGTAAGTATGGGGATCTTTCCTTTGGGTGCCATGATAAGGTTCCTGTAGCAAGAGAACTATGTAGTTAGTACCCATGATTACGTAACTCCCAAAAACCAATCAACATAACTCCACATTTCTCAAGAGGGTCTCCTTCACGTTTCAGGTTCCAGGTGTGACAACATTTCTTGATAAGCTATCATGAATGTGATAGCCTATCACAAATGTCGTTAGCCTTAGACAGAACCTACAGAATTTTATCATTTTTTTATGACATTTTTGATAAGCCGTCACAGTTGTGATAGGTTATCAACTATGTTGTCAGCCAAAAATAGAAAAGGCTCTTTTTTCATCTTTTGATTTTCAAACCAACTCCCACTTAGGATCATATGGAGTTTTCAATTCTTGAACTAGGTTTTAGATTTTTGCAATTCATACACAGTTATAAACCCTAGGTTTCGATTTTTAACAACAATGGCAACACAAACTTTACTCGTTCTCTTTGAACACCCAATATTTTTACAAGCTTACCACTTAACCCACAAAAAAGAAGAAGTAAACTTCGAACATACCTGATAGGTGACTTATATTCTTGAGTAGGTTAGAGCAGATGAAGATGGAAGGGAGAAAACACCTTGTTTTTGGCTTTAGCCTCAAACGCCCTCTCACAAGGAAGATGTTTCTCTTGTTTTACTTGGGAAGAGTTTTAAAGAAGGAAATAAAATACTCTAAATATTGAAGGAAAATAACTTAAAAGGAAATAAGAACAAGCGGAAAGGTGGAAAGGCCATGTTCTGGGCCGGATTGGATCTTTTCACTTAGGCTCAGACTTTTAGCAAATTTTAAGAGTTTTTGTGACGACATTTCTGATAAGCCGTCATGATTGTGATAGCTTCTGACAAATGTCGTTAGCCTTGCCAGAACCTTCTTCAAAGTTGAGGTTTCTGACGACAAATCTAATAGCTTATCACAATCATGACAGCCCATAAAAAATATCATCATAGCACTTGGCTGAATACATCAATTCCACCTTCTGTAAACTAAATCCTAACTACAAAAATAAATAATTTACTAGAATATAAAAATGTTGAGTTGCCTCCCATTAGCGCCTGATTTACTATCACGGCATGACTTGGTTATCTTGACTACTCAGACTTCACCAAGATAACCTATTGATACCCCTTTACCATCATCATAGAATACGTCAACGATTGAGAAAACACTCATCTCTTTTTGCTGAGTCATGGATGAGTGTATTTTGAAGCATGCTTCTTTGTCATTGAACCTGAACTTTAGCTCGTTCAACTCCATGTCTACTAGCACTCTCCCAGTTGCAAGCAATGGCCTACCAAGATGATGGAACTTCAAAATCCACCTCTTAATCTAGTACTATAAAATCAGCAGGCAGACTAAAATCGCCTATCTTTACCAAAACATCGTGTAATATGCCTATAGGTCGCTTCATAGACCTATCTTCCATCACGAACCACATATTTATTGGGGTAGGATTCCCTAAACCCATTTTCTTGTACACAACAAGTGGCATTAGGTTAATACTGGCTCCCAGATCGCATAGTGCTTTTGTGAATTTCAGGGAACCAATAGTACACGGAATGGTAAACACTCCTAAATCTGCCTTTTCTGCACTAAATACCTTGTAGAGATAATGCCACAATGGAGAAGATTGTCCTCTGGCTCATAGCTAACCTTCCATTTATTGGTCATAAGGTCTTTCATGAACTTTGTGTATCCTGGTATTTGCTAAAGTGCCTCAACCAAAGGCACATTTATTGTCAATTGCTTGAGCATTACCATGAATTTGCTGAATTTTGTAGAATCAACCTTCTTCTTTAGTCATTGCGGAAAGAGAGGTGGTGGTCTTGGGATAGTTTTCAACACTACTTCCTCTTCCTTCTCTTTTTCCTTCTTCGAAGCATCAACACAACTATCCAGCTTCTCAGACTCCATTGGATTGTTTTTTCCGGATTCATCAACACCTACCTTACCATCTACAGATTTTCCCACGGAAGGCCCAGGTAAAATCTTACCACTCCTAGTGGTAATCTCCATACACAAACCATCATTTCACAAATTTTGAATCGTATCACTTGGCAACGTTCCGCTTTTTCTCTGGTTGAATACAGCGGAAAGTTGGCTCATCTGTTGCTCTAACTGATTGATTGCAGTGGAGTATGAGTGCACCAACTAATGATGGATGTCAGATCGGTCTTCATAGTGCTTACACCACAGTTGGTAGCCTCAACTACCTTCAAAAATTTCTCCATCATGTCCTCCATGGACATCTTTCCAGAGCTAGTTGTAGCAGCGTCCCAATTTCCAGGAGGAACATATAAACCACACCTTTCATTATTGCTTCTCTAATTTCCTTACTCCCTGTCTTTGTAACCAGGCTTTTCATAAACGTTTCGACCTTGATTCCCTTGGCTATTGCCTCAGAAACCCCCCTGATTATTAACATAATTTTCCTCTTCTTCAGGATCCACATCAACTCGGTCTTGAGACGTTACAACCTTGATTTTCTGAGTCTTCCCCGATAATAAGTGCTTAGTGAGCAAGTCCATCTTAGTCTTTAGATGGGCCATATCTTGATCCCGCACCTCATCACTCCTGCGTTGTTTAGCAGACATACCAACAGAAACAGTGGATTGTACTACCATAGACTCCTTGGTAAGCCAAGCCCAACTCAGTTTGTTCATCCAATTTAGCATGTCTGAGGCATCTTGAAACGACAGATCAACAAACGAACCACCGGCAACATTATCTACAATCGGCTTTGTTACAGAGTTGAGGTCCCTGTATAAATTCTCCATCAAGTGTAGGTTCGTCATATTGTGGTTTGGACACTGTGTCAGCTTTTTGTTCAATCTCTCCCAAGTCTCATACAAAGCTTCAGTAGGGAGCTGTCTAAAGTTGCTGATCTCGTCCCTCAACTGTACCCTCCTGGAGTGTCACATCCCAAAATTTTGGAGGCGAGACTAGAACCTGGTGCCACACTTGACTGGATATATAAATTAACACTCAATAGGATAACATTAGTAGACTGGCAAGGAAAAGTTTAATCAAGATAAACACAAATGAAAGAATAGTGTATCATAAGGACACTTGGACTGTATCTGACCACTTGACCCACATCAACAATCGTCTACAAGACTCTAAGATGAAAAATATATACTCACTAGGTGGGACAGGCCTTGTAGTATTTACCAATTATGCAAACCAAAGTAAGTTCTAGACTCAGCAACTCCGGAAGGAACGAAGCATACCAATCATCAGCTGAACTCGATCATACGCAGCAAGAACTTTTTCTCCTTCTAATAACCTGCAGGCATGAATGCAGTGCCCCCACGCAATGGGGATATCAGTACGAAAGAATGTACTGAGCATGTAAGGCATAAAGTGACCATATGTAAAATGAAAGCTTAAATGAAGCCAGATAGCAATGTATAACCATAGGGGCAAGTATAGAAGATCACCTTTTCTTATAACTGTGGAATCATGTATATTACATTCATTACGTTGCTTTACATTCCTTACTTTATAATCTTTGTAATCCATATAATGCAAATGACTAGATGATCAGTGGTAAATAACAAATCAGGATCGACCCATGCTAGGCTTATGCCACTGAGCTGCCACCTGTAAATACATCAACTGGGATTGGCCCTGAGCTAGGTGATAGGCCCTTGGGCTTCCACCCATAAACATATCAACTGGGATTGGCCCTGTGCTAGGTATAAGAACCCATTGGGCTGCCACCTATTTACTGATTTCCGTTACTTAGTTTAATTAGCCTTTGAGATTGTTACTTCGGTGATCATAATCCTATTGAGCTGTTGGAACTATAAATATGTGATACAGACATATAGATAAAATGCCCGAGGAAACAACCATGACAAATGAGGTAAATAAGAAAAAAAAGGAAACTTCAATGTGACACTCAGAAACTCATATGACTCAATGAACTTTATTAGACACGGTGAATACACACAACTAAGCCGTAAAGCCATGTGAGAATTAAAGACTTTAGGTCGATAAATGATCCACTATTTTGTATAAAAAAGGGAACAAATAGTTCTATTCCACACAAGTTTATCGACAGAATCTCTAGACATCCTATCTTTGCGCTTTCAAATGGTGACACGTAACTTCTCAAGTAAATAGGTTTAGACTATATGTTAAATACTTACTATATGATAGAAATTTAAAAGGGAAGATGAGAATGGAAACTATCCAGGAACGTGAAAAAGATTTCAATTAGGAATAATTGCACATTCTAATCAAGGACATAAAAATCATACGATTAAACCAAAAGGGACTCCTTAAGGCCGGGTTATCCTAACACGATAGAAGTGGTATTGAATTAAAGGGACATGTATGTGTGAACCAAATAAAGTATACAATCAATTATATAACAATGAACATTTAAAATATGCTAGCAAGTGGTAAGAGTACAAGTTCAAGTTTATACACGAACCCTAGTCCCTTGACATAAAAGCATCCCAACCATAACTTAAAGAGTTCAAATTGTTATCCAACACTTATTGCAACTCTCCCTTAGATTATACAAGCTTAATGCACGATTCAATACCTCTTAAATTTTCAATAGTTCTATCAGGCTGGTACAATCCAAGATTAGTTCAAATGAATCTTAGTTTGCACCAATTTCACTAAACCCTCAAAACAGAAAATCTGGGCAGCTCCCCTAATTAGTGTTGCAACTTAGTTTTGAATAGGTAGACGGCGAAAAAAAGCTTTATAGCTTTCATAAAATTTTTAGGTAAATGTCTTGGGATTGAAAGGAGATGAGAATCACCTCAAAATACATTTTGTTCAACAAGACATCATTAACATACTAACTGCTGCACTCAGGGGATTTCTAAACCATAGAATTGGGCAGAACTTGTCCTCTATTGCGTCCACTATTTAGGAGACATAAAAAAAGAATAAGCTTTTGATATATGAATATAAGTTGTAGAGATATGTGTCAGACTTCCAAAACATATTTGTATACTTAGAATGGGTCACTACACACCGAGATATGCTAGTTTTACTAAACCCTATACAATTTTACACCGTTTAAAGTCACTTACTCACACCCTATGATATATCTAAACCCCCAAGATTTTTCCTATCGGTGTTTTATTGCATATGAACTACTCTTATTACTAGAGATTCTCTATTTCTCTACTTTCAAACTACGCACTACATCCATACTAATATTATCTCTCAACAAGGGATAACTATTTCAAACGAGTGTGAACAATATAATCAGGATATTCTATGAGACGACCCTCAATAGTAGTACACTCGATTCAAAACCTTGAAATCAAGAATTGTACCATGAGAACATGGTAATGACCGCTACATACATGTTGATAACTTTTTAACCAACATAATTACCACAATTCAATCTTCCTTTTAAGGCCTTAATGTACACCGACATAGTGGTAATGCTAAAGCTAATATCCAATCAGTCCACAATTTACCAGACTCATAGACTCAACAAGTTTCGACTAACCAAAGTCACACACTATAAAGCAAGGAAGAAGTGAAAGAATAACCAATAGGAGTCAAGAAAATTGTAGCCTCCACAATCTTACCTGCCCCTCCTTTAGCTCATACAACCATTGCAGGACAACCTACTATGGTGACTTGCTACCAATTCTATCAGTGAATGCTCCTTAGATTACCATTACTATGCCTCTGTAGGACCACACCCAACTAACATCAGTAACCCAAAGTCATATTACATAACCATAGATAAAATGCAATGTAGTGCATGTGGTGTCGGTGTATGCCCCGGTCCCTAACCTTAAGGGAAAATAATATATACCGAGTGTGTGTACTACCTGATGCTAGCCTTCAACGACATACGATAAACGTGATATAGGCATACACCTCTATCCTAAAATCAAAACGCAACCAGCTATTCAATTTTAGGTTGTGTGTTATAACTTATAAGCATGGGTGGTGAGCATAATACCCTTTAACTATGTACCAAAATAAACTAGTTTAATAAAATACACGTTCCCTATTTAGCTATAGATGTAACAAATGTCGCATGTAACGATACCGATGAAGAAGTGAAGCCACACGACTTTGCATAATCAATGATTCTCTATCTGAAGATAAAATTCTTTGTTAAGGCAAGCTACTAGTTATTGGTGTGGAGATGTCCCAACGAACAGTAAACACCACGACCTCGACAAAAGAAATCAAAATCAAGCTACTTGCAAATTGACCCTCTTTTTCTAGTTTTGTAGTATTCTATAACCTGAAAAGTCCATCCTCACCTTTAAACTAAGTTGTCCAACTTCTCTTCTATTTGTGAACAACCTTCTCGTGAATACGAACAAAAGAAAATTACATACTACTAAGCTATCCAATAAAGACAAATAAATAAGAATTAGTGCAGGACATGAGTTTTGTTTTAATAAAAGGTAATATCCACACCATTTAGAAACATCCGGAACTAATTTTGCCCGATCACCAGCTAGATTTGAAAATCATATACTTCTTAAGAAATCACGCCAAAAAGAAGCAAATAGCCTTGACATACCTTAAACTCATGCTCAAATAACTTGACGGGATTAATCAATCGAGCATGTATATGATAAGGAGCATAACCAAATTGAACAAAGATTTTCATCATCCTTGTGCTCTATCCGAGTATAGTTGAGAACTCTCGAAAAAAATGTTATTTATAGAACATATGCTTCACTTCATATGCCTCTAACTAACTGAAGAACACCAAGGTGCTGATCTTAACACATCTCAAAAATTGTGATTTATCATAATTTCAAGAAGATGAAACGTTACCAACAAGTTTTAAAATCTAATTTAGCCATTAGCTTTGTTTTCTTAATGTTCTATGAAGAGAAATAAAAATAAAAAGGCCGCCTAACTATTGTATACTACATACCACAATAAAATATTCAAAGAGTAGGTCACCATTAATTATTATATTAGTAATAGGATGAGTAATGTAATGCCACCACATAAATTAATTTATTGTTGTCAATGATTTCCATTTCCACGTGAAACTGGTGGTCACCACATAAATTATTTTTGACCCATTACATATATATATTCGAATATTGTATAAATTCGTGATAAAATAAATACACTATTTTAAATATATGATAATTAATAGAAAGTTATTTTGAACAAAATCTACTTATCGTAACAATAACTTTTTAACATAACTAGATTTTTACATCACCATTAAAATATCAATAAATTATACACTCTTTTAGAATAAATTACATACAAACATGTGGTATTTAAATAAAGTTTGTTCTTCTAATACTTATAACAACTAAACAAATACGTAAATAATTAATAGACCGAATACGTGGTTTACTTAATTGCCGCACAATAATTTTCATACATAGCATATCCTTAAATATCTTTATTAAAAAGTGGACAATAGTTGATAAACATGAAAGGTATAATAATAATAATAATTAAACATTATATTCCAAATAAAATTATATGAGTATACATATAAAGAACCACTTTGCATTACAACTTAGAATAATAGACGACATAGAAGAATTATCTTTACACATAGCACAGATTTAATATTTTTACTAGAATTCTTATAAAATTTAAATAGAATACTTTGAATGCCTGCGATGTTTATGATACAATAATTTAATTAAACTTCTAAAGCTTTGTTAGAGGATGAAAGACAATTATAAACATTCGGGGTGTTACATCCTTCCCCCTTAGAAACATTCGTCCTCGAATGTGAAATAATATGCACAAGTAGGATTAGAAAGTTCCCAAGTTTTTTTTTTTGGCATAACCTCCCTTATATACTGAGTCTCTGACAACCATCTAAGACACAAGCTCAAAATATAAATTGAAACTTACCTTAATAAAAGTAACTCCAAAAGATGGGAAGCAGTCTGATGGTTTGAAGAAGAAATGAACGTTTAAAAATGTTTTGAGTAAAATCAATATCTAATGTATAATCTCAATCATCCAATACGTAAGACTTAGCTCTAGAGCATAATCTATAAGATGAAAGAATAATATTTAATCCTAAATGCCGCATAGCCTCCTGTTTATAAGTGTAGTGCACGACACACCCATATACAAGACTCTAATTGACACGGCTTGCAGACTCCCTAGGACACGACATTGCTCTGATACCAACTGTTCACACCCCAAAATTTTGGAGGCCAGACTAGCACCTGGTGCCACACTTGACTGGACATATTACTTAACACTCAATAGGATAACATTAGTAGACTAGCAAGAACATGTTTAATCAAGATAAACACAAATGAAACAATAGTATATCATAAGGACACTTGGACTGTATCTGACCACTTGACCCACATCAACAATCGTCTACAAGCCTCCAAGATGAACAATATCTACTAACTAGGTAGGACAGGCCTCATAGTATTTACCAATTATGCAAACAAAAGTATGTTATAGACTCGGCAACTCTGGAAGGAACGAAGCATACGAATCATCAGCTGAACTCGATCATACGCAGCAAAAACTTCTTCTCCTTCTAATAACCTGCAGGCATGAATGCAGTTCCCCCACGTAATGGGGATATCAGTACGAAAGAATGTACTGAGCATGTAAGGCATAAAGTGACCATATGTAAAATGAAAGCTTAAATGAAGCCAGATAGCAATGTATAACCATAGGGGCAAGTATAGAAGATCACATTTTCTTATAACTATGGAATCATGTATATTACATTCATTACGTTGCTTTACCTTTCTTACTTTATAATCTTTGTAATCCATATAATGCAAATGACCAGCTGATCAGTGGTAAATAACAAATCAAGATCGACCCATGCTAGGCTTATGCCACTGAGCTGCCACCTGTAAATACATCAACTGGGATTGGCCCCGAGCTAGGTGATAGGCCCTTGGGCTTCCACCCATAAACATATCAACTGGGATTGGCCCTGTGCTAGGTATAAGAACCCACTGGGCTGCCACCTATTTACTGATTTCCGTTACTTAGTTTAATTAGCCTTTGAGATTGTTATTTCGGTGATCATAATCCTATTGAGCTGTTGGAACTATAAATATGTGATACAGACATATAGATAAAATTCTCGAGGAAACAACCATGACAAATGAGGTAAATAAGAAAAAAAAGAAAACTTCAAAGTGACACTCAGAAACCCATATGACTCAATGAACTTTATTAGACACGGTGAATACACACAACTAAGCCGTAAAGCCATGTGAGAAGTAAGGACTTTAGGTCGATAAATGATCCACTACAGTGTATAAAAAATGGAACAAATAGTTCTATTCCGCACAAGTTTATCGAAAGCATCTCTAGACATCCCATCTTTGCGCTTTCAAATGGTGACACGTAACTTCTCAAGTAAATAGGTTTAGACTTTATGGTAAATACTTACTATATGATAGAAATTTAAAAGGGAAGATGAGAATGGAAAATATCCAGGAACGTGAAAAAGATTTCAATTAGGAATAATTGCACATTCTAATCAAGGACATAAAAATCATACGATTAAACCAAAAGAGACTCCTTAAGGCCGAGTTATCCTAACACGATAGAAGTTGTATTGAATTAAAGGGACATATATGTGTGAACCAAATAAATTATACAATCAATTAGATAACAATGAACATTTAAAATATGCTAGCAAGTGGTAAGAGTACAAGTTCAAGTTTATACACGAACCCTAGTCCCTTGACATATAAGCATCCCAACCATAACTTAACGAGTTCAAATTGTTATCCAACACTTATTGAACCTCTCCCTTAGATTATAAACGAATATATACAAGCTTAATGCACGATTCAATACCTCTTAAATTTTCAATAGTTCTATCAGGCTGGTACAAACCAAGATTAGTTCAGATGAAGCTTAGTTTGCACCAATTTCACTAAACCCTCAAAACAGAAAATATGGGCAGCTCCTCTAATTAGTGTTGCAACTTAGTTTTGAATAGGTAGACGGCGAAAAAAAGCTTTATAGCTTTCATGAAATTTGTAGGTAAATGTCTTGAGATTGCAAGGAGATGAGAATAACCACAAAATTCATTTTGTACAACAAGATATCATTAACATACTAACTACTGGACTCAGGGGATTTCTAAACCAGAGAATTGGGCAGAACTTGTCCTCTATTGCGTCTACTATTTCGGAGCCATAAAAGCAGAATCAACTTTTGATATATGAATATAAGTTGTAGATATATGCGGAAGATTTCCAAAACATATTTGTATACTTAGAAGAGGTCACTACACACCGAGATATGCTAGTTTTACTAAACCCTATACAATTTCACACCATTTAAAGTCACTTACTCACACCCTACGATATATCTAAACCCCCAACATTTTTTCTATCGGTGTTTTATTGCATATGAACTACTCTTATTACTAGAGATTCTCTAATTCCCTACTTTCAAACTACGCACTACATCCATACTAACATGATCTCTCAACAAGGGATAACTATTTCAAATGAGATTGAACAATATAATCTGGAGATTCTATAAGACGACCCACAATAGTAGTACACTCGATTAGTAATCTTGAAATAAAGAATTGTGCCATGAGAACATGGTAATGGCCGCTACATACATGTTGATGACTTTTTAACCAACACAATTACCACAATTCAATCTTCCTTTTAAGGCCTTAATGTACATCGACATAGTGGTAATGCTAAAGCTAATATCCAATCAGTCCACAATTTACCAGACTCATAGACTCAACAAGTTTCGACTAACCAAAGTCACACATTATAAAGCAAGGAAGATGTGAAAGAATAACCAATAGGAGTCAAGAAAATTGTAGCCTCCACAATCTTACCTGCCCCTTCTTTAACTCATACAACCATCGCAGGAAAACGTACTATGGTGACTTGCGACCAATTTTATCAGTGACTGCTCCTTAGATTACCATTACTAAGCCTTTGTAGGCCCACGCATAACTAATGCCAGTAACCCAAAGTCATGTTACACAACCACAGATAAAATACAATGCAATGCATGTGGTGTCGGCGTATGCCTCGGTCCCTAACCTTAAGGGGAAATAATATATACAGAATGTGTGTACTACCTGATGCTAGCCTTCAACGACATAGGATACATGTGATATAGGCATACACCTCTATCCTAGAATCAAAAAGCAACCAACTATTCAATTTTAGGTTGTGTGTTATAACTTATAAGCATGGGTGGTGAGCATAATACCCTTTAACTATGTGCAAAAATTAAACTAGTTTAATAAAATACATGTTCCTTATTTGGCTATAGATTTAACAAATGCCGCATGTAGCGATACTGGTGAAGAAGTGAAGACGCACGACTTTGCATCATCAATGTTTCTCTATCTGAAGATAAAATTCTTGGTTAAGGCAAGCTACAAGTTATTGGTGTGGAGATGTCCCAATGAACAGTAAACACCACGACCTCGATAAAAGAAATCCAAATCAAGATACTTGCAAATTGACCCTCTTTTTCTAGTTTTGTAGTATTCTATAACCTGAAAAGTCCATCCTCACCTTTAAACTAAGCTGCCCAACTTCTCTTCTATTCGTGAACAACCTTCTCATGAATGTGAACAAAATGAAATTACATACTACTAAGCTATACAATAAAGACAAATAAGTAAGTATTAGTGCAGGAAATGAGTTTTGTTTTAATAAAAGGCAATATCTACACCATTTAGTGACATCTGAAACTGATTTTGCCCGATCACAAGCTAGATTTGAAAATCATATACTTCTTAAGAAATCACGCCAAAAAGTAGGAAATAGCCTTGACATACCTTAAACTCATGCTCAAATAACTTGACGGGAGTAATCAAATGAGCATGTATATGATAAGGAGCATAACCAAATTGATCAAAGATTTTATCTTCCTTGTGCTCTATCCGAGTATAGTTGAGAACTCTCGAAAAAAAATGTTATTTATAGAATATATGCTTTCACTTCATATGTCTCTAACTAACTGAAGAACACCAAGGTGTTGATCTTAACACATCTCAAGAATTGTGATTTATCATAATTTCAAGAAGATGAAATGTTACCAACAAGTTGTAAAATCTAATTTAGCCATTAGCTTCGTTTTCTTAATGTTCTATGAAGAGAAATGAAAAGAAAAAGGCTGCCTAACTATTGTATACTACATACCACAATAAAATATTCAAAGAGTAGGTCACCATTAATTATTATATTAGTAATAGGATGAGTAATGTAATGCCACCACATAAATTACTTTATTGTTGTCAATGATTTCCACTTCCACGTGAAACTGGTGGTCACCACATAAATTATTTTTGGCCCATTACATATATATATTCGGATATTGTATTAATTCGTGATAAAATAAATACACTATTTTAAATATATGATAATTAATAGAAAGTTATTTTGAACAAAATCTACTTATCGTAACAATCACTTTTCAACATAACTAGATTTTTACATCACCATTAAAATATCAATAAATTATACACTCTTTTAGAATAAATTACATACAAACATGTGGTATTTAAATAAAGTTTGTTCTTCTAATACTTATAACAACTAAACAAATACGTAAATAATTAATAGACCGAACACGTGGTTCACTTAATTGTCGCACAATAATTTTCATACATAGCATATCCTTAAATATCTTTATTAAAAAGTGGACAATAGTTGATAAACATGAAAGGTATAATAATAATAATTAAACATTATATTCCATATAACATTATATGAGTATACATATAAAGAACCACTTTGCGTTACAACTTAGAATAATAGACGACATAGAAGAATTATCTTTACACCTAGCACAGATTTAATATTTTTACCAGAATTCTTATAAAATTTAAATAGAATACTTTCGAATGCCTGCGATATTTATTCTACAATAATTTAATTAAACTTCTAAATCTTTTTTAGAGGATGAAAGACAATTATAAACATTCGGGGTGTTACATGGAGGGTGGAAAAACTGTTCTAGGAACGCTTCTTTCAATTGCGTCTAGTGGGTGATGGAATCAGGCGTAAGCTCATTCAGCTACAATGTTGCCTCCCCAGACAAAGACAATGGGAACAACCTCAATCAGATAGCATTCTATCCCACTCCTGGGTTATCAAAAGATTCGCAAATAGTGACAAAATTCACCAGAAGCAGGTTCGGATCATCCCCAGGAAGGCCACCAAACAACCCCTTCAGGTTAAGGAGTTGGATCATAGTAATCATAATGTTAAACTTGGATCCAGGTGCCAACGGTGGAGGAATGATTGTACTCGTTCCACCTGCCCCATCCATGACATCATCATCATCATTTAGATCATACTGGACCGGCTAGTACACTTGTCTTCTTTGGAACGGACGGTTCTGATTAACATTACGTGGCACTTGTACAACTATCTGCTCTACATGCCTTGGGTTACCAGGGTTCAATAACTCTTCATCCCCCAAATCTTAGTCCTCAGGGTTTGGATGTCGTTCCTGTTGCCCGACATTTTTCGCATTCACCTGAGCTCTAGCTATGGCTGCCAGTTTGTCAGCCTCTTGCTGTTCTGCCATTCTTCCAATTCATTATGGTTCTGGATTGAGTGGTAATAATGTTTCTCCGGAATTTCTGGTTCTTGGCATACACTATAAAAATCCTGCAATTAAACAAAAACAACAAATAAACATAAATCTAGGAAACTTAACTAACAGTCAATTATCGCACACAAACTTTCAATTTACAACCGTATTCCCCGGCAATGGCGGTATTTTTGATAACGCTTAAACTACACCTCTCAACGAGAGTGTAAGCAATCGTTGTCAATATAAAACCCAACTCGTTTGGGGTCAAATCCCACAGGAAATATAATGTGAACTCAAGTTGTTTACGACTTAATCCACTAATAATTTAATGTCTCCTGAAATGAGGGGTTTAGGTTTAACAAATATTTGTTTGTGACTTTAATTTCAGTATTTGTAATCAAGAGTTTATGAAATAACCAGAATTATGTTCACTAGGTCTTTCGGTACATGACAGATGCTAAAAGTGGTTCAAGATTCTCACAGTGGGTAGGATAACAAGCTATCTTTATCGACGTTATGCTTAAATGTCTCTTGACCTACTTAAGCGTTTAATTTCCTAATCCTCTCGGACTTAGGGAATTTCTATTCACTGCCCAGATTTTAACTCAGGTTAACCAACCTTGTTACAACATTGATTATTAAACGAAGTATTTCCGAGTCCCTGTTGATAATTCACTTCCTACTATATTTGATTTCTTTCTCAAGCAAATCAAAGCAGGTGTGTCTCATGTTTGCAACCAACAGACGTTAATTAAAGCTTCAGAATTATCAAGAAATCTTACCACCTTTCAAATTTTGAACACTTAGCACCTTATCAAGACCTAACCCTAGATCCCATAACTCAGAGTAATGGAATTTAGCCACTCATGATGAAACGAACGGAACACCTAATTGAATTCATGATTTGAAAGATAAACTTACAGAGATGAATAATAATTAGTGAATTGGAGATTAGATCACAAAGGAAATCCTAAAATACCGATAATAATCTCTTTAAAGTATTTTCTTTTCAAGCCAAAAGTAGAGAGAGAAAAATATCAAAATATGCTATCTCAAAACTCAATGTGTCGACTCTCTCTGGAATTTACCCTAGAAAACCCTAAAACAAAGCTTTAAATAGTTCATCCTAAATAAGAAAACAAAATCAAGGGTACAAATTTTTCTCAGAATAGATGACGACTATTGGTGACACCTTATCAGGATCCTGAAAACTTATCAAAAATGTCGTCAGGATTTCTTTAAATCTGCACTAGTCCTGTCTTAGGCTGACGGAAACTTCTGACGGCTTATCAGGACTGTGACGACTTATCAGAAATGTTGTCTCACTTTTGCTCCAATTCTCATGTCCTGCCTAATTCCGACGGCATTCCTGACGACTTATCACCATTATGACGGCCTATCACAAAATATCATCGATTCTACCAGCTGGAACTCATTCCCTGTTTAAGGCTGACGATGGCCTTGATAGACTATCACCGGGATAACGACCTATCATGAATGTCGTCAGCTGCACTTGTCTTTTAATTGCTTCAGATTTCAGTCTTTTTTCTTCCATTATTGTTGGTTTCACTGCATCTCAACGTTTACTGCAAAATCAAAGTAAAACTAATCAAAAACAACTAAAGTTGCTCTAGACCTTGCAATTATTTAGAGTTAAAAGCCTCAAATGTGTTAGCATAGGCTCACACATCAATCTGCAAGCCATTATGATAAACTAACTTAATAAACTATACCAATGAACTATAACTATAGACCACCCATTTTACTCATATATATATACACCAGAATAAAAATCAAAACCATAAGTCATATCGGTACCTACATCCATGGACCACACCAATACCATGTCTATCTAGTTATGCCAATAACCATGCCCATGGGCCTAGTCGATAGCCATATTCATGATTTATATTAATGATCAAATCTTTATTCCATTATATATCCATAAGCCATTAATCTTATCTATGATCCATCTATCATGCCTATAAGCCATATCATTAATCATATCCTAAAGCCATATCAATAATTATATACATATAAGCTATATCATTAGCAATAACTAGAATTAGCATCAATCCTTTGATATCCTACTAACATACTCATTTAATGAATTCTATCACATATCCCGAACCGAGGCCTTGTCGTATGGGAAATCTCAGTCCAACTGAGACCAGAGACCACCCTCAATACCCAACCCAATCAACCAGCATTCCTTAAGTAAGATGACCATCGACTATATAACAAGATGATGTATTAACAAGTGGTGACTCTGGGACAAGTCTATATCCACGACCAACCCAACCAAGTCCAACCAACTAATGTCCTACCAAACCAATGCCAAAACTATGACCTAAACCTAAGATAATAAGCCAATGTATGTATATAAATGAAACATAACCAATCCATACCATACCCAAGTCCAAAGTTGGCCATACAAAGCCTCTAGAACAAATAAAGAGTACCTAGTCGGGACATGCCCCCGACCATAGCCAAAAACCAAAGTCTATGAAAGACAAGAGATAGGTAAAGTAAACCATGACATTAAATAGATGCCTTCCGAACTATGTACGCTCACCACATCAATTTAACATTGACAGTCCCCAAATCTGATAACTAAGCAGGGAAAGTAGAATGGTCGATCCCTGCATAGCATGGGTATAAACCGCCCGAAGATGGGTTAGTGGGTGAACAGTAGCATGCACTCGGGATAAAGATAGAATAATGCCATTTATAAAACAAAGTAAAACCATACATATGCTCACAAACCATACATATATATATCAATGACGGGAAAGTGAGTAGGGTTTAGCATGCCATTAAAATCGTTACCTGGGTTATGCAGCTTTGCCATCATAAACAACCCACGGGCTAATGTGGGTTCAGCTTCCCCTTCATAAAGGGCCCCAGTATGTGAAGTCGAACGACAAGGGAAGAAAACCTAGGATGACTAGTACATCCCCCAAAAATAAAGTATGACATCATGCACACGGTCACCAAGACCAAACCTCACATCGGCAAATATGAGTTTCCAGTTTTAGTCCACCCGGGACCTCCACCTTCCATCATTTTGCTACACATCCCACCGTTGTTTCCCAATTAAAACCATCACCAAGCAACCAACCAATCCATTCACCATTTATTAACCAAGGCCATCAGTAGTGGTATCGTCATTCCCACTATACTTGCAAGTATTATCCTTAGCCAAACCTTAAAGGATTCCACGTACCCCACATGATTTCAAATTAACCAAAACCATGGCCACCAAGGCCTTTTTAATCCATTTTAAACTATATAAATCATTTAATGTTCCATTTCTAAATTTATACCATGCATAAGTTTAATTGGAAAACCAATATTATAATGAAAGCATTGTGAAAGGCATTTTATCAAACACATCGGGGGCATAGTATTTCCAAAACCAAAGTCCATTACCAAAGAACCATTCCCATGCAACCAATTATCCAAAACCACCATTAATGCATATAAAAGGATAATTTAAAAATGGGAAAACCATAACCAAGCATTTATAACCAAAACCCCCAAATCATATTTGAAAACCCAAAATAATACAACATTCAAATCATAAAAACTTTGTATGAAACCATGCCTTTAATTGGAACAATAATGAGAGAAGTGAACATGCCTTAGACAAGAATATTTCGAAGAGAAATATGACTCTTAAGTCCTTTGAAGAATACATGAAGAAACCCTAGCCTCCAATCTTCAAGAGTAAGTTTGAGAGAGTATTTGGAGTGTTTCCATCCTTTAATCAATGTTATGAGATGCCACCAAGGGTTATATAAGGAGAGAACGTATGAGCTTTGAAGTAGGAAATGTCCGGACTACCATTGACTTAAAATTAAGACAAACCACATCCAAAGGTATGTCTCACCTATACCATCCATATCCTAGGGTACGATTGATACCCTAACTCATACCCAAGACCATGCCAAGACCCTACACACTGGTTTCGATATGACTCACACCTTCCTAACTCGTACCTAAGGGTAAGGGTACAAGTGGTACACCAAATTGTACCCATAAATTGTACCTTTGGTAGATTCCACAAGAAAACCTAAATAAGCACCATATAACTACCTTTCACCACTCGTATTTTCCTACACCACTCATACCAAGATGAATCATATCTTGGGAAGTAGCTACACCAAACACACTGCCTAGTGTATGAGTGAACAACCAAGTCTCCCCTAACTCGTATCCAAGGGTACAATTTGTACCCTAGACTCGTATCAAGCCTAGTAAGTCATAAACCAAGGAAATTTTGCAAGTATCCAAGACTTGGGATGTTTAAGTCTCCTCCACTAGGATTATTCATCCTCGAATAACAGGTAAGGGTAAGAATAAGCACGAGATATAACATTAACACCCATTAAATTTTCTCTCAACCAAAAATAGAAGACAAGGATGTAAACCAAGGTGAAAAGTTCATCGCATATCCCAAACTTGAATTAAACCCCAAAAACTTTAATTCTAACCTCTAACTAAGTTAGAAAACAAAGATGCAAGAGAAACCATTCCTCACCTTCAACCGAGTTAGAAAACTAAAAGTCATGTTGAAGAGCACACACCTTACGCATGAATTTCTAGAATAAAGAACCAATGCGGATACTTGGACTCCATGTCCCCTTTTGCTTTCTAAATGGATTTCTCAGACTTTTGGTTCCACCATGGAACCTTTATCGAAGACACCTTTTGTTCGCAACTGGCAAACTTTCGAATCCAAGATCCTCATCAGGACCTCCTAAAGAATAAGGAATCTGAGATATCAATACCATCCACAGGAACCAACCAACCAAGGACCATCCACACTTTACCCCAACGCAAACTCATCGAATACTAGCTGAATGGACTCATGCAATCGCAAGTCCAATTCAACTTAGAATTTACCAAGACACACCACTATGAGAGCTTGAGTCTAGTTATACACCACCTCCATTTTCAAGCCTATTCAAAGCTAAAAGGAGATAACTTAAGCCACAAGGTTCTACTCCTTACATCTATCCCCAAACACTACTCCGCTTCCATCAACATTATACCAAGAAAACCATGAGTAAAAGACATGGGGAAACTATGCCCAACCACTATAACCAAAAACCCCAACCTATAATTAAACATCTAAAACCATACACTACTACGCCATGAAAAAAAATCATAAAACCATGCCCTATAACATTTCTCAACTAACAAACACAACTATTGGTCTATCTACCAATCACAACATTCAAGCCTATGACTTATATACCCGCAGTATGATCTATCCATCAAAAGATCTAGAACCCTCTATCATTTTTACAAGGATTTTTCACTGCCTATTCCTTTCCTAACCATTTCCCATGACAACAACCTTACCTTTCCAAACCTTCGTTTGGGTAATCACCCTAGACTCTCCCTCACTTAGGGATTTCTACACTTCTTGATTTAATACATCACCAAGATCTCCAAGACACCACCACCCTAGAACAAGAAGATTTATTTAAGAAACCAATTTACAAGAGTAATCCATGCCTCCCAAGGCAAGATCCCAAAGACAAGACGTGACACTATAGGCATGAAGTACTTTATAGCAACCACCTAGACCACAATGAAGAATCATCCCAACCAAATCATACCATAAAAGGAGTCCCTAAGACTGGACACTGAAAGAAATACAATCTCACATACCATGAGTAACTTAACACAAGGTCAAGGCTCATATCTAGAGAGCAAGGAAAATGCAAAATATGAACCTTAGTCATAAGTGATAGAAAAATACATAAGTGATAGAAAAATACATGCAAAACTATTAGTAAAATCTCTTTATCAAGAGAGAGGAGTATCACTAGAATATCCAACCCGACCTTCCCTTAAAGTTCACCCCTAAAATAAATTTTGACTAACCATCAACCTTCACCTCATTATACCTACAGGCACAATATTCTGCTCTAAAAGGTATCACCAAGGACGTACACCAAGGATGTTTGGTTCCCCTATATCCAAAACCTCATGCAACCAAATTCTACCTAAATCCCAGCACAGGCATGCAAAAACCATGACACCAAATTGACTCCAAGGTTTCCAATTAAACCAAAACCATTAAAAATCAAACCATGGCAACCAAGGTAGTTTCAAAATCATTTGAATCCAACCAAAACAAATTCATGTTCCCTTAACCATATATGCAATGCAAAGATTTAAGAATAGTTAAACCATATGACAATATTGTATTCGATAGCAATTTCACAAACAGTTTTGAGGGCATAAAATTTTCAAGACTAGAACCAAGTAATTGGGCAATCCATAGTACCCAAAAATCTATTTAACATTTCCATACATCCCATAATGTTCATAAACATTTGTAAAGCATGAATAATGCATCATAATCCATGGAAAATCACTTAAATAGTAACCATGTCAAAGACCTCAACTGTGCCAAAAACCCAATTTCAAAACCATGAATTTTATAATAAATTTCATACCAACAATAAAGTAGAAGTATTGGGACAAGGATACATGCAAGCTCCATGATCTATCCTATTTAATGACTTAACCCCCAATCTATTTGTTCATCCTAAAAGTTTGATCTATATGTCACAACTTTACCAATATTGTATTCCTAACGTTATCAACCTCATCCAATCTGACAATTTATCCCTGCAACTCCCGTATTTCTAATTTTGTGCTTATCATGACCAAGAATCTTAATTCAATCCTAGGATCTACCAACCACCATTCTATACTACCAAAATACCCTATATATAATGGACTATACATATACTGTCCTCTCAATAAAAAGGACACTACAAATTCTTTATCCACCAACCACCAACCTATCTATTTTTGGGGAAACCATTCCCCTTATGTATGCAATAATAAAATACCCTATGGAGAAATAATAAGACAAAGAGAACCTTTATCTAAAAGATCCCTAAATTACTCCTTTAAGCTCCTTTAACCCCATTAGAACAATTCTATAGCTAAGAGATCGGTAGATTATTCCTTTAAGCTCATTTAATCCCATCAGAACAATTGTATAAAAAAGAATAGAAACTGGACAAGTGTCCAAAACAAGACAATCCCAAACCAACCTCCCAATTAGAAAGAAATGTAGAGGGTCGCCAAGAAGACCTCAAGAAATTTATCCACCACCAAAACCGTATGTAAGGAAAGATCGTCCGAGTTAGAATATTTAATTTGGACCAAATAATAAAGACACCCATTTGAGATTAATCTCCTAGTTCTAAGATATAATATAACCTTTCCCTTAAAAAATAGGGACCTGAATAAAACCGTTCTCTCATTCCATAACTGACTTACTAGAGAGCCTAAAGATAACCTTTATAGTTCTAACAAACAATGAGGCATAGCACGAGTGCAACCAATCAATTCTCAAATGACATAGGAATTCACCACATCCGAGTAAAAAAATTTCACCTAGACCTCTTTTATTACTAGCAGATACCACACACCTCTTATAGACTTTTTGGCAATTATAGAGTCACTTAGCAGGGTAGAAATAGAAGAAAAAAACTATCTTAAATAACCATGGGAGAAAACCAAAAATATATAACCATAAATGAGTCCACAAAAGTGAGAGGACCCCAAACCAAGTAAATAGTACACACCATAAAGAAACGAGTATTCAACACAATAGTGTCGGCATCGCAAAATGGCTCAGACTTTCAGGGGATAGTAAGAACATTGAGATGATCCTGAACATTGTTGAAGCCAGAGGTAGTATCCAATACACTCTTTGCCAATGTGGCAACCCTTATTCAGACACTCTCGATGTATGTGACCTACTTGACCATAACCAAAACACCAATTTCTTCCTTTCTTATAACACCAATGGTGCAACCGACCACCAAATTTATAAAGAAAATAGGATGTTACAAAATGGGCCCCATAGGCTCGAGATTGGGCACGTAGTGCCTTTGAATAATTTACCAATCTGAAAACACCTGCCTCTCAATAAAATTTGGGTAGGGAACACAAGACATAGAATAGGAGTTAGGAATCACCCAACTTTTTCTTTTTGGACCATTTACCGCCATACCATTGGACTCTCCTTTTGTTTAGAAGAACAAGACCCCCTTAACTTGTCCATTTACCAACCTTACCTTATTCTTCCCTATACCAATCGAATAGGACTGGCATGATAAAGTTGTCACTATTTAGGTTAATAGATTACTAGGATAATGAAACTCGGCATTAGTAACCTCTCCTTAAAGTAACCGAGTATGAGTATAACCTTCTTTGATAGGGTCAGTGGAGACCAGTGGGACTTCATGGGAAAAAACAAAAGTTGTGACCCTTGGCCAGGTCTGTACCCCATAAGTTAGACTATATCAATCCATGTTATCCTCGAGTGGGACAGACGAGTTTCCAAGAACTTTAGATCACAGAGAAGACATGATCCCAAGAGTGAATCAAGGAAGATTCAAAGAAGAGTTCAAGACCTTAGACTCCATAGCCCAAAAGTAGAATAACCAAGATAGTAAAACATTCCTAAATACCACATAGCCTCCAGATTATAAGTGTGGTGCACGACACACCCATAATAAAGACTCTACTCAACACGGATTTATGGATACTCCATGACACCGAAACCTAGAGCTATGGTACTAACTTGACACGACCCAAATTGGGGCCTTGTCATAATGAGCAATATCAAGTCCAACCGAGATCAAAGACCACCCATAATACCCAACCCAACCAACTAGTATGCCCTGAGTCAGTTGAAGTCCTACTATATAACAAGATGATTTATTTAAAATGTGGTGACTCTTGGATGAGTCTATATCCAAGAACAACCCGAACAAGTCCAACCACCCAATGTTCGACCAAACCAATGCAAAAACCATGACCCAAAACAAAGATAGTAGGAAGATGTATGTATATATATAAAACATAACCAATCCATACCATACCCAAGTCTAAAGTTGTCCATACAAAGCCTCTAGACCAACCAAAAAGTACATAGTCGGGATATGTCCCCAAACATATCCAAAAACCAAAGTCTATGAAAGACAAAAGATCTGTATATTAAACCATGACATAAAATAGATGCCTTCTGAAGTATGGAAGCTCACAACATCAATCCAACATCGAATGTCCCCAAATCGATCACTAAGCAGGTTAAGTAGATTGGTTGGTCCCTACATAACATATTTATACAGCCTTCTGAAGACAGGTTAGTTGGTGAACACTAGCATACACTTAGGATAAGGATAGAATAATGTCATTTATAAAACTAAGTAAAACAATCCATATGCACACAAACCATACATATATATATGTCCATTCTAGGAAAGGGAACCAGGTTTAGCAAGCCATTAAAACCTTTACCTGGGTTGTGTAGCTTTTCCATAATAAACCACCTATGGGCTATATGGGTTCAGTTCTCCCTGTTGAAAGGGCCTTAGCACGTGAAGTCGTACTACTAGGGAATAAAACCTAGGATGACTAGTACATCCCCCAAATATAAAGTGTACCAACATGCACATGGTCTCCAAGACCAAACCTCACATCGGCAAATATTAATTTCTAATTTTGGTCCCTCCAATACCTCCAACTTCCTTGAATTTTCCATACAACCTACCATTATTGCCCAATTAAAATCATTACCAAGCAACTAATCAATCCATTCACCTTTTATTTACGAAGGCCATTAGTAGTAGTATCGACATACCGACTGAACTTGCAAGTATTATCCTTAGCCAAACCTTAGGGGATTCTATGTACCTTACATAATTTCTAATTAACCAAATTCATGTCCACCAAGGACTTTATAATCCATTTAAAACCATTTAAGTCATTCATATCATTTAGAGTTCCATTACCAAGTTTAAACCATGCATAAGTTTCATTAAATAACCAATATTATAATAAAAACATTGTTAAAGGCATTTTATCAAACACATTGGGGGCATAGTATTTTCAAAACCAAAGTCCATTATCAAAGAACCATTCCCATGAAAACAATTATCCAAAACCACCATTAATGCATATAAAAGCATAATTAAAACATAAAAAACCATAACCAAGCATTTATAACCAAAACCCCAAATCATATTTGAAACCCCAAAATCATACAATAGTTAAATCATAAAAACATTCTATAAAACCATGACTTTAATTAAAACTAATAATAAGGAAAGAGAACATGACGTATACAAGAATATTCCAAAGAGAAACGTGACTTTTGATCCCTTTGAAGAACACATGAATAAACCCTAGCCTCCAATCTTTAAGAGTAAGTTTAAGAGAGTATTTGGAGTGTTTCCATCCTTTAATAAGTGTTATGAGAGGCCACTAAGGGTTATATAATGTGAGAACATAAGGATTTGAAGTAGGAAATATCTGGACTACCTTTGACTTAAAATTAAAACAAACACGTCTAGGGGTACAGCTCACCTATACCATCTATTTCCTAAGGTATGAGTTGGGGTTCTATAACACCTTGTATTTTTGGGCTAGACTATGAAGAATCATTCATACATGTGTTAACTCTAATACCATGAATTTCTTGTGAATACATGTGTCATTATGTTTATCCTAGTGTTTGAATTAATTTCTAGATGAAAAATGTTCATAAGAATCACCTAGAACAAAGTTGAGCTAAGAGTCTTTGATTCGCCCAAAGTTTGGTATTCGATTCTATAAGGGTCTACTTTGAAAGTGTATAACTTATTATATATATAGAATTTTGTAGCCCAAGATCCACTAAATTGTAGATAATTGAGTCAGCTTTCCAATGATACAAATTTTGCCCTAATTCGATATCCGAGCAAAAAGTTATAGCTATTTTCGTGAGAGAAGAAGTGAGGGCGCACGATTAGCTTGTGGCGCGGCCCTGTAGCACACAACAGTGGAGCCCATGGCGCCCACTTCAGTTCTCACACCAGAGCCCGCGGTGCCTACCCCTAAATTTTTCTAGCTTTTGTTCTCATTTATGCAAGGATAAATGAGTCTTTTCCCTTCACCCAAGGGGTCCATAAAAAGGATTAAGGATCCTAAAAGGAAAAATTGGCCCCTTTATTGACAAATCCTCTCAAAAGAAACCATTCTCTCTCAAGGACAAACCCTAGCCTATCCAAGATTCAAGATCAAGCTTCAAGGAAACCACCAAGAACCTTCACGGATTATTAAATATGGTATGTGTGATGTTCATTCATTGGTCCTTTTCACTTATGGAGCCCAAGAATTTGTTCTCAAGTTTAAATCCATGATTTTTATGTGTTATTATGAATTATTTTCATGAAGTTATTAATAATCTTGATTATAAATTATATTTACCATGTGTTTTCGTTGGAAATTGTCCATGACACATTTGAATAATGATGTTCGCATGTTAAATCCTAAATCCATGATTTTAGTATTTCAACTTTGGGGAATGCCAATTAGATGATACCACCCACAGTCTCAGTCCAGTTATAGTTCAAAAGTCAGTTTAGGTTTGCTTGACCATATCATACAGTTTATCATTTAAATCAATATTCAAATTTTAGTATTTTAGTTTACAGACTACTTCAATATTATGTTATATGCTTGGTCATGCATTCTCAGATTTTACAACTTTCACACATACTATTCATCAGTTATTTTATGCTATCCATTCAGTTAATTATTATTCATGCACATGAGCCCATGCATATCAGCCTAACCCTATCTATCATACCAGTACACTCAAAGTACTAATCGTATACTTATTTCTTCCACTATGATGTCACGTATCATAGGTTCGGACACTCAGGTTCCTGATCGCACTTAGATATTCCAGCACATCAGCAGCAATAATAGTGGTGAGTCCTCATATTTTGAGGACCTATTATGTTTATTTCGGTGTTTTTAGTTTAGTAGTTAGATGGAGTTAGTTAGGTCCTATCCCATCAACTATTATTCAGCCAGTTTTAGAGGCTTGCAGACACTTCAGACAGTTAGTCAGTTTGTCATTACTTTTATCAATTCTCAGATAGATATTTTTGGCAGTTGTTTTTAGACTTATGATTAAGAAATATTTTAGTATTTAAAACCTTATGGAATATTTAGTTATTCTGAAAATGTGTATTATGTTATTATTAGTTAGTTCTCACATCAAGTACCAAATCATGGGATAGCTTATGGTCTTTTGGGACTTCAAGCACTGTATGGCATCCAGGGTGTACTCTCGGGCATTACAAATTTGGTATTAGAGACTAAGATTTTAAAGTTTCCTAAGGAGTCTAAAAGCTGCATTGAGTAGAGTCTTGTACATGGGTATTAAGCATGCCACACTTATGGACAAGAGGTTATGAGATTTATGAAAAGTTTCTCTTCTTTCAGTGTTCATATTGTATGAATAAGCATGAGCTCAATTTAATCTCTCTTTGTAATCCAATATTCTTTTCATTTACAGAACATGCCTCCCAGAAAGCTAATAAAAGAGGAAATGAGAATCAGCTCACACCTTCGCCCCTTTAGAAAGATCCCCTGAATGAGCATGTTTCCCATGCCGAGTTCAGAGCTGCATTTACCACTTTATACCACTTAGTAGTAGCTCAGAACAACCAGCGAGATTCTATCCCATCCAATCCAGTGGAAAATACCACCGCATCTAGAATCTAGGATTTCACTTGAATAAATCCTCCTTTGTTTTCTGGATCTAAATATAATGAGGATCCATAGGAGTTTCTTGACATATTTCAAAAGGTGACTGATATTATGGGTGTATCATCAAGTGAGAGGGTAGATTTGGCTGCTTACCAGTTATAGAATATAGCTTACACCTGGTATAAGTAGTGGAAGGAGGATGGAGGCCAGATGCAGGGCCTGTAGAGTGGGATGAGTTTTCCATGACCTTTATAGATAGGTTCTTTCCTTTAGAGTTAAGGAAAGATAAGGTGTTGTAGTTTATTAATCTGAAACTGTGTAGTATGAGTGTGAAGGAGTATTCACTTAAGTTCACTCAATTGGTGAGATATGCTCCTAACGTAGTGTCTAATAATAGGTCTAGAATGAGTAAGTTTGTTTTTGGTGTTGCTAATACTATGGTCAAGGAGTGTAGGACTACTATGTTGATTAAGGAGATGGACATATCTAGACTTATTGTCCATGCTCTACAGATTGAGGAATAGAAATATAAGGATAAAGAGAGAGAGAATAAGAGAGCCCTAACAAGTATTTTTAATTTTGCTCAGCCTATGTCAGAGAGTGGTAACCGCTCCCAGTTCCTTTAAAAAATTTCATCTCCAACTCCTTTTTCATCTAGTGCACCATTACCAAAGTTCAGGAATGACAGTCAGGATGGGGCGCTAGGCTCCAAAACCCAAAGTAGTAGTGGTCGTACCTACTCGCTTTGCAGATAATATGGTAGAAATCTCCTAGGTATATGTAGAATTAGCAATTATATATGTATTTAGGTATGGTAATCTAGGCCACAGGATATGGGAGTGTCGAGTAATAGCTTAGAGGGGAAAGAATTTGCGCCAACAAGGCCAGTCCAATCTATCATCAGCTCAAGCAGGTTTCCTGACTCAGTAGGCCGCTACTTTCAGTGCCACTAGTGGGCAGCACCAGAACAAGTTGTATGCACTCTAGTTCTGTAATTATTAGGAAAGCTCTCCTTATGCGGTTATGAGTATGTTACAAGTTATTTATATTCATATGTATGTTTTAGTAGACCACAAAACTTCACTTTCTTTTTGTAACCCTTTATATAGTTATCGAGTTTAGTGCCAGTCTCGAAAACATAGTAGAACCCTTCTCAGTGTCTACCTCAGTGGGTAAATCTATCCTAGCCAGAGGGGTATACAGAAACTGCCCAATTTCAGTATCCCAGAAAATCACTTCAGTTGGTTTAAAAAATAGAGCTATTCAGTTTAAATTTCTACATGAATCGATCATTGAATGAAGAGGTATTACCTCACTGCTTAGGGGTCAAATATGTTTTTAGAGCCCTTTCTAGTATCTTATGATAGTAGATAGCATAGAATTAGAAGCATGGACCTATAATTTTAGTAGCAATAGAGTGGGTATAGTATTGTCTAAATTTTGTGGATTACGTATCCATGGGGCAAGTTATAATAAAGGTAAATCAGTAGGCTTGAAATAGTTTATGCAAGAATTTAAGCTAAGTATTATGGTATGGGTGTGCTTATGTAGTATCCTTGAGTGCTAAGTTTGAATTGGTCTAGTAATGTAGTAATTGATGTTCTTACCAGCTAAGTTATGGGCTATAGCATGTTGATGTCAGATGTCCAAGTATAATGGTAATTCTCATGGTTTAGGGAGAAAACAAGTATAGAGATATGATATTAGTAGGGTATAAAGGAAGTTAGTATGGTCCATTAAGATGTTGAGAATATCCATGTTAAATGATAAAATTTAAGCTTGAATCTTTGAAGATTGAGCTAATGGAAAGTAGTGTTGAAGCACCATATGGTGTGAACTGATGGTATGGTGATACTCTTTGAAATTATAAGTTAGTTAGTGTTCCAGTTATTGTATGAAGAATGTTGAGGCTATAGAAAGCTAAGAATTATGTATCAGAATAAAGTACTAGCAGTGGGTCTTATATTATCAGGTATAGTCTATCAGGGTAGGTATAGTATTTATGTGCATTATTCTACCCCAGACTCTAGAGTAAAGAGGTCACAGTTTAGTTTAGAGTTGTTGATTAAGTGGTTCATAGACTTAGAAAGATGGCTTTTAGATAAGGGGAAGATGGTAGAACAAGTAACCAAGTCAGGCTCTCAGATCCTAGTAGTGATGCTAGTATGTGTAGAAAAGCATCAGGAGAGGGTGATGCCCAACCCATTCTTATCTCAGTGCAAGGTTTTTCAGTCATCATGATATCTACTCATGCTGTCATCATGATATCTATTCATGCCATACATGTCAGCTCCATGATCATAGTTTGTGTTTATGCACATCATAGAGAATTATGTGTGTTTCCAGTCCCTAGTATAAGGATTTCCAGTTTGTTCAATAGTACAAACCATGTTCCATGAATTTACGAACACCAAAAATTAGGTCATGCAGCTCATGACTCATGTACTCATGCTTTATAGTATGTTCAGTTCAAGTACTCATGCTACACTCTTAATAATCAACAAAATTTAGATTCATGTCATACCTATCCTCAGTTCAAAACTCTTTGATGAATTCTTGTCATTGACCCATTATTCCTCAGTTCTCTATTTCAGATTCCAGATGTTTAGTTATGATTCATCCTGTAAGTGTTCCATACATCATCTCAATCTTTCCTTCGTATTTCAGCCAAGTCAGTATTATTTGGGGAACGAGATGTCCCAAGGGGGAATGTATTGTAATATGTACTAAACCTCTCAACTTTTCTTTATGAAAAAAGATACAACTTGAAGTAATGGGTACTCATAAGTTAACTCCCTCGTTTCTATCTCAACAGTATAACCATTCTCATGTCATTGAATGTATTCATGAAAGCAGTTCAATTCATATGTTATGATCAGTCTTAGTTATGCAGTCATGTTCCAAGCCATGTTCCAACTCATGCAAGTTCAGAATATGATCTCAGCTGCCTTAGTACTCTCAGTCTAACCAGTCTTATTTGAGGACAAATGATTCCAAGGCGGAGATAATGTAACAACCCATATTTTTGGGCTAAACTTTGGAGTGTCTTTCTTAGTGTGTTAAACATAATCCCATGAATTTATTTTGAATACATGTGTCATGATGTTTATGCTAGTGTGTGAAGTGATCTCGGGGTGTAAATATTCATAAGAATCACTTAGAACAAAATTGAGCTAAGAGCCTTTGATTCGCCCAAAGTTTGGTATTCGATTCTATAAGAGTCTACTTTGAACGTTTATAACTTTTGATATACTTAGAATTTTTCATGTCAATACCCACCAAATATAGATAATTGAGTCATCTTTCCAATGATACCAATTTCACCTTAATCAGATACCCGAGCAAAAAGTTATAGCAATTTTTGTGAGAGAGGAAGTGAGGGCGCTTGATTAGCCCACGACGCACCCTGTAGTGAAGCATAGTGGAGCCCGTGGCGCCTGCTCCAGTGCACTGCACCAGAGCCTACGTCGCCCGCTCCATATCCCACCCCTCAATTTTTCTAGATTTTGTTCTCATTTATGCAAGGACAGAGGGGTCTTTTCCCTTCACCCAAGGGGTCCATAACACGGGATTAAGGGTCCCAAAAGGCAAAATTAGCCTCTTTATTCCCAAATACTCTTAGAAGAAACCATTCTCTCTTAAGAAAAAACCCTAGCCTCACCCAGATTCAAGCTCAATCTTCAAGGAAACCACAAAGAACCTTCATGAATTCTTAAATTAAGGTATGTGTGATGTTCATTCATGGGTCCTTTTCACCCATGGAGCCCAAGAATTCATTTTAAAGTTTAAATCTATGATTTTTACATGTTATTATGAATTATCTTCATGAAGTTATTATGAATCTTGATTATAAATTATGTATACCATGTGTTTTGTTGAAATTATCCTTGACACGTTTAAATGATGATGTTCGCATGTAAAATCCTAAATCCATGATTTTAGTATTTCAATTATGTTAGAATCACATGTTTTAACTATTATTATGCTTATTCCAATGAATTTCAGGTGTTTGATAAAATGCCTAAATTATTGGGTTTTGATCAAGGACTATTTATTACGTCTTCAAAGTTTTAGTATATTCTTGTTGTTATTGTTATCAAGTTATGGAGGTTATGAATACTCGAAATTTAGCTGTTTACCTAGTTTTTAGTACCCACATAATGATTCAGAATACACCATGAACATTCTCTTTTAGTCAGTTATTATGATCAGTTGTTAGTTCAGTTAAACTTAGTTCAGTCCAATAATCAGTGTCAGTTCAGTTGGGGGTGGGATTCAGTACCTAGAAAATCTAGGGATGGGGGCTCACCCGTCAGTTAGGACTGGGTCCTTAGAAGAAATCCCTAAGTTTCAGAACTATATAGCCAGCATAGTTTATGAGATGTCACCCATCAGTTTAGGACTGAAACTCTCAGGGATTACCCGCTAGGTTAGGACTGATCTTAGGGGTCACCCACCAGATTAGGATTGACTCCACAGCCATTATTAGTACCCATGGCACGGTAATATAACCCTTCCAAATGGGGTCACAGGTTGGACCCCAATCATCTCAGCTTTGGGGCATGTTGGTTAGATGATACCTCACACAGTCTCAGTCCAGTCTCGGTTCGAAAGTCAGTTCAGGTTTGGTTGACCATAGTATACAGTTTATGTGTTAAATCAGTAGTTAGATTTTAGTATTTTAGTTTACAAACTACTTCAATATCATTTTATATGCTTGGTCATGCATTCTCAGATTTTACAACTTTCACGCGTACCATGCATCCGTTATTTCATGCTATTCATTCATTCAGTTATTATTCATGCACATGATCCCATACATATCACCCTAACCCCATCTAGCATACAAGTACATTCAAAGTACAAACAACATGCTCATTTATTGATCTATGATGACTTATATCATAGGTTCGGACGCTTAGGCTCCCGACCACACTTAGACATTTTAGTGCATCGGCAGCAATAACAGTGGTGAGTTCTGATATTTCGAGGACCGATTATGTTTATTTAAGTTTTTTTAGTTTAGTAGTCAGTTGGAGTTAGTTGGGGCCTATCCCATCAACTCTTATTAAGTAAGTTTTAGAGACTTTCAAACACTTCAGACAGTCAGTCAGTTTGTCATTACTTTTATCAGTTCTCAGACAGTTGTTTTCTGGCAGTTAGTTTCACACCTATGATTCAAAAATGTTTAAGTATTTAAAACCTTATGTCATATTCAGTTATTCCACATATGTGTATTCTATTATTATTATTCAGTGCTCACATCAGGTACCAGATCATGGGTTAACATCTGGTCTTTCTGGATCGTAAGTACCGTGTGGCGTCCAGGGTGTATTTTTGGAGCATTACAGGTTCCAAGACCCTACACACTTGGTTCCTATATGACTCACACCTCCCTAACTCATACCTAAAGGTAAGAGTGGTACACCTTATCGTACCCACCAACCGTACCTTGGGAAAATTCCACAAGACAACTCAAACTAGCTCTATACGACTTGCCTTGCACCACTCATATGCTCCTATACAACTTGTACCATGATGAGTTATATATTTTTTAGTAGCTACACCAAACATACTATCTAGTGTACGAGTGAACCACTAAGCCTCTTCCCTAACTCATATCCAATGGTACGATTGGCACCCTTGAGTCATACCAAGCTAGTAAGTCTAAAACTAAGAAAATTTTGCAAGGGTCCAAGACTTGGGGTGTTTCATTCAATCTCCTCAAGTCCCAATCAAAACATCAATAATGGTATATCATGCATAAATAATTCATTAAGGCTGGCATAAGTCTGGGCCTAAGAAAGGCCAGAGGGGCACACTTCTAATCTCCTTGAAATCTATTTTAGGCAACTTCTATTCCAGACTAGGATAAGGTATATAAGTTAATTTCTAGATGTTGAATAATCCATAAATATCCATAAGATAGTAATTCTTCCAAAACACAAACAACAAAGTAATTCCTATCTAAAATAACAGCAACTAAGGCAATTTTCCTTAACTTATACAACTAAGGCCAATTTCATCCTAAACCTGAATAACTTAGGCAATTTCACCTAGATTAAGCAACTTAGGCGTTTCCATTCTAAACATATTCCATGAAGCCACTTTCACCTAAGACACGAGTAACTAAGGTAATTACTCCTAATTTACAATTCCAAGATAGCCTAAAGGGTTCAAGTATTCCAAATATTCTTATTCATACATCCAACGCCTAATTTTTACCCAATATCTAGCATAATATCATAATCTTACTAAATAACTCATTCTACAAATACAGTAAACCTAGCCTACCTGAACCTAAAGAAAAGCCTAAAGAATCTTCTAAACTATTAATTTGACTTTTCGAGATTCTTCCCCAAGATACCACACTATCAAAATCACAATCTACTCATCAAATGAGAATAATAATACCCATATTACACTATTCCAAAATTATGTAAAAATCCCACATGAGGCCCATTTGTGGAATCGTACATTCAAAACCAACGTAATGTCCCTCTATGCTCAAGGAACCTTTTCGCACAAAAATGGGTGAATTTCAAGCTCTAATGGTGCTACTATCAAGCCACTAAGATTTTAGGGATTTAAGAAAAAGTATGGATAAATCAACCATGAAAATAATGAAATCTTACCATAATTCGATGAGAAATTGCATAAATTAATGATACTAAAGCTCCACCATCTCCCACAATTGATTCTCCCAAGAAATCCAACTTTTTAGGGTTTAAGATTCTCGTAAATGGATGAAAGTGGTGAAAATTAGGCTAAGTGGGTATTTATACCCTTCATAGGTGCATGGGTATTTCTTAAGAGAGCTTCGGGTCAGTTAAGTGATATGTTTTCTCTAGCACACGTGTCACTTATGCGATCAATAGATTGCTTATGTGATATATGACTACTTAAGAAAATGTCACATATGTGACATAAGTATCGCTTATCCGATAGTGCCCAAACTGCCAAGTCATTTGATTAAGCAATAAAATATGTCACTTAAGAGATACATACTGGGGTTTCGCATATTGCTTAAGCGATCAAAGGAATCGCTAAAGCAAGGCACCAACACTAGTTGAGAATTGGATAAACTCCAAGTCTCCACCAACCCCTCGGGATTCATTCAAAATACTATATACAAAAATGAACTATACTACCCTATTAAATTTGATGTTTTAGAATTAATAGAGCGGTCAAAATTTCTATCCGAGGTTGCTTTGATGAAATTTGGGTCCTACAACCACTAGCCGTTTCTTTTAACCTCTGAACAATAGCCCTAAATAAGTCTTGGAGCCTTGGGTCCTAATTCAAAGGTCCACCTAACCAAAATCAATGTTCCAAAGCTATTGGATTATTCAAAATCTGCAAACAAGGTCATTTAACTGAAATTTTTTATCCGGTAGTCAATTAGAACCAACAAAGGCTTCAAAATAGGAAATTGGATCTAAAAGTCAAATGAACTACCCAGTAACTGAACTATTAGTTCCAAGAAGTCATAAATGACTTAGGGAAGCTATAGAAAATCTCTAAATGACAAGAATAAGAGGAAATAGATAAAATGGCTTGGAAGGTCATTACAGTAATGCCCAAGTGCTTTCATGAGTTTGATGAATTGAATGTTTAAGTCCAATTTTGATTTGTTTGTAATTATTGTTTATTGATAATATACATGTTTATTAAAATATTGAAAAAGTACATGAATCTCATCTGCTTACTATGTTGAAGTTTTTAAAGGAGAAACAATTGTATGCTAATTACTCTTAGTGCACATTCTGGTTTCTTCAGTGTCCTTGGGGAACATGATTTCTATAAATGGTGTTGTGGTATACCTACAAAGTTTGAGGTTGTAAAATATTGGGATAGACCAACGAACATGATAATAATTCATAGTTTTATGGGATTGGCCAGTAATTATTTTTTATTTACTAAGGGGTTTGCTGCCATTGCTTCACCCATGACCTACCCGACTCAGTAGGAGGTACTGTTTGAATGAGATCAGAAGTGAGAGAGAGCTTTCAAAAACTCAAAACTATGTTAACTTCAACCCCAGTACTAATCCTGCCTATTAAAGGTATGGATTTGGATGTATTTTTTATGCCTCATGTTTGGGTTTAGGTGCAGTGTTAATTCTGGAATGGAACATGATTACTTATTCTTTGAGATAGATAATGCCCTGTGATAAGATATATCCCATACATTATTTGAAATTGGAAGCCGTAGTGTTTTCCTTAAAAATTGGGAGACACTATCCCTACAGGGTAAAGTGTGAGGTGTTCATAGACCACCGCAATGTACAACATGTGTTCACCCATAAAGAATTAAACTTGAGACAGAAGAGATGGAAAGAGTTCATTAAAGATTATTATGTCTTAGTTTTGTATCACCAAGGTAAAGCTAATATGGTGGATGATGCATAAGCCAAAAACCAATAAGCATAGGGAGCTTAGCATTCCTGGAGGTGTCTAGGTGCCTACTGGTGGTACATTCTTTGGCTAACAATTTTCTAAAATTGTAGGAAACTATAGATGGAAGGGTGTTGTCATGCGTGGAGTCTAGGTCCACTTTCTATGATTAGATTAAAAGTAAACAATCTGAAGTTATGAAATTGAATAACCTTAGATAAAATGTATTTTAGGGGAGAGAGAAGGAAGGAATTTGTGAATTAGATGTAGTTTGTGTGTACCTCAAGTAGATAACTTAATTCCAATCATTTTGGCGGAGGCTTAAAATTCCAAGCACTTCATAAATCTGTGCGCCACAAGATGTAAGAGACTTAAGGCAATACTTTTGGTAGTGTAGGATAAAGCATGACATTGTGGATTTTGTTATTAAATGTCAAAACTATCAACAACTTAAATACTAACAAATAAAGAAAGCTAAAACTTCTCAGCAGATGCCCTATCCATAATGGAAATGGGAATGGATAACAATGGATTTTGTGGTTGATCTTCCAATAACTTTAAGGAAATGTGACTCTATTTAGGTCATTATTGACAAATTGACTAAGTTAGGTCACTTTATTCCAGTAAGAATTAATTATAATGTGGCCACGTAAGCCAGGATTTACATGAATGAAATTTGGAGGCTACATGGGGTACTAGTGTCTATTATGTTAGACAAGGGTACTCTGTTCACTTCTAATTTTTGGGAAAGGTTTAAGCCCATGTTGGATTCTAGGTTAGATATGACCACGAGTTTTCACCCATAGACTGATGGTTAATCGAAAAGGACCAACCAGTGCTTTAAGCTATGCTTTAGTTTTTTGTTATGTATTTCAGGGGTTACTGGGACCAATACTTACTGTTGTGTGAATTTGCCAACAACAGCATTTACCACTGTAGTATTGATATGGCTCTTTTTAGGCCTTATAGGTATGTGATGATTTTCCCTTGTTGGGTAGTTTGATATATTTGAGGTGATGCCTTGGGGCATAAAAATGATCAAGGACTCGATAGATATTGTGAGGGTTATATAGGAGAAGATGATAGTGGCTCAAAGATGATAGGAAGAATATAAAAATAAAATAGAGATATAAAATTTGACAAGGGGGCAGGTATTATTGAAGGTGTAACCCATGAAGGATGTAACATACTTTGGCAAAAAGGGTAAGCGTAGTCCAAGATATGCAGGACCTTTTGAAGTATTAAAAAATGTGGGTCGATAGCATACATGCTAGCCTTACAACCTAGTATGTCTGGGGTTTACCCCATATTCCATGTCTCAATGTTAAAGAAGTACCATGGTATGGTCACTATTAATTAGGATTCACAACTATATGATAAAGAATTTTCCTATTAAGAGGAATTGAGTATTATCCTAGCTAGATATGTGAGAAAGTTGAGGAAACAAGTTATTCCTTATATGAAGGTTCAGTAGTGGAATCATACTACTGATAAAGCCATATGGGAGATACAGGCATACATGCATAAAATTATCCACACTTATTCATTGACTTATGTACAATCATTTTTCGTTGCTATGTTTTTGTGAACAACGTGTCATTTGGGGTTGAACAAATGGTAAATTGTCGTCTGATTAATTGAGCTAATACATCATTATGCTGAAATAAGAAGCAGATATTTCACCTAGACTTTCCTTACCTAAGTTTTGATGAATTAAAGGCTAGTCTAGTTTTGGATAATTTTTTAGGGTGTTACAGTTGAATGAAATCTTATATTAATGTGCTTTGTAGTGACAAAATTTGATGTTATAATTAGATTTCCAACCAGTATAGGAAGTTATAGCAACTTCTGTCATGTGAAAGAGAGTCATAAAATTCTTGTTATAACATTTATAGTTTAGGGTTTCATTTGTAATGTTGAAATTTGTGAAGAATGTTGTAAAATGAGAAAAATTTAAGAGGGGTCCTAATTTTCTGGATCAGACTACTATAGCAAAGAAAGTAACCACTGTTGCGATACAACTACAGCAATACCCTGAGCTGCAACAACAACCTCCATGTCAAAGGGCGCAAACAAACGCAGTAAAAATTTAACCATTGTAGTGGTACCGCTGTAGTTGTAATGTGTAGTAATATTTTAGTTTTTAAAACCCTAGAAATGTTTTCATTCCCCACTTTTTGAAAAATGAACTAGGGCTCTAGGAAAGGCATTTTTCAGAGGAAATTTAAAGTTGTTCATCTTTAGAGGTAAGTAATTATGTTCTAGACATGAATTTATTTCAATTAACCTTAGAAAATCACTAGAAATAGATTAATGGTGGGTTTTAGGGTTAACCCTAGCTTATGGAAATTGATGAAAAATGATAGGAATGTTTATGAATTTGGTATTTAATGATCCTAGGGTGTTTGAAAATACTAATGGAACTAGGATTATAGTTGTTTATGCTACCTCATGAAAAATTCATAAGGTTGAAATGTTGAAAAAATCCAGAGATGATGAAATTGGGAAATTCATGGCAAATAAAGATGACTTTTTACCCCCTAATAGTTAAAATAGAAATGAATTATTGAGACAGGTGTCTATTTTGTATTGTATATATCAAACATGAATTGAATGGGAAAAAATGGGAAAATTGCAGTATATAGGTGACTTTGAGCAAATGATTTGAGGTAGGCCATGGTTTTTTGTAGAACTTGGACTTTCTTTGCTTTGTGCTTGTTTGTGATTTAAATGTCTATGATTGCTTTCTAGCATATCTTATGATTTAATGATTGTATTGCATGATCATTACACCATGATGTATTCGTGATTTAATAGGTCAGGTACCACACCAATAAAATATATTATGATGTGATAATAGCTCAGTTACCACACCAATACATTATGTTATGATGAGGATATGATGTCTAAGAGTTGATGTGCATATCTTACATACATGTACTCATTCATACGTAATAAGTGCTATTTTGATGAATATATGTGATGATAAATGGTTAAAAAATGTGATTAAATGCAAACGCCTGTGAAAGTTAATTTGTTAATTATAATTATATGGTGACCTATGATGAGTGTCTGCTTGAAATAATTGGTTATGAGTTTTGTTATGATTACTTTTATACTTTTTTTACTTGCTTATTTATGCATTGTTAAGGTAGTTGACTTATGATTCTTACCAGTACTTGTTAATGTAGTAATGCTACCTGTACTCTTTATTTTTTTGAGTGAAACACATATTCCAGGGATTGACACACGACCTCGAGTTTAGCTAGTAGTTTGAATCTAATTTTGAGGGTGAGCACCATGTATGGACAACCTTTGGATCTTCTTATAAAGTGGATGTCCCTTTCTTCCAGAACTATGATGATTTCTCTTGATTATGTTTTGGGATATTGCTTGATGTTTTTCATCCTTAGTAGTTCTTTTTAGATGTTCTTATATGCTAACTTCAGGTCATAGAAATTGCAATAAATAGAGATTTCTGAAATATATTCCCATTATGGATGTTGATATCGTTGACTAAGATGTTTGTTTAAATGAAAACTTTTTTGAATCTAATTAATACTTGGAGATTTATATAATGTGAATGAGAGAGATACACTTAAGAGTATAGGTGAGATCAGTATAGTTTTAGTATGTTCTCCTGCCATAGGTTAGCGTGGGTGCGAATCATGACCGGTTGGGTCATCTTATCATAGAACCATAACACCGATCTGAACCTTTCATATACACACTAAGGGTCTTGTCCACTAGAAGTGACCTATAGAGGACAAGCTCTGTCCATGAACCTAAACTCGATATCAAGTGCCTTCCAACCATATTACACCAAATCCCATGAAAATGTCCAATACTTGGTACATCCCATAATAACAATATAATATCATAGAGATCGTAGAAATAATGGCAGCAACCATCACATATAAGAACCACAAACTTTACTTATAAATTCAGTGAAGGTGACTACACATGTACTATCCGACAACTCTTATTAATCATGTTTAATTCTTTAACAATATACATTGAATATGCACTTCTAAGGAACAATTATTATGCACACATTAGATAATTTGGATTGAACTATTATCCACCATCTACCTCAATCAAAGCTTGCACCACTCGCAAAGCCAGAGCCTTGTCTTTTTGTAAAAAAAATTCTTGATGATGGTCTAGAAACATGTATACAACACAATCAACTTTATGACCTATAATTTTAAGGATTATTACCTAATCCCACCAGCTAAATCCAAATTCATGATTATCCCACCTACACTAGGGTTTTTCTATCATTAATTCATTTATAAACTACTAATTTTATGGATACTTTAGTGAATTAATGACTTGGAAGAGTAAATTAACGATTATTAGCTCAAACCTAAGGACTTTGCAACTAGTATACCGTTGAACCAGAAAACTAACTATTTCAAGCTTTAAAATCTCCCAAGGAACATAAACTAGTGATTATAAGGATAATTAACAAAAACACTAGTTAATAGGGATAAATTACTGACCATGACAATGAGAAACAATGTAAAATAGTTGAAATTATTCCAAATCACCGTTACCCTTCCCTAAAACCTATTTTCAAATAATGAAATACTTTGGAAAAAATTATGATAAAATAGTGATTTATCCCGCTGTAGCTATATTTCTATAGTGACATAGTTTGCTCTATTAACATTGACTATATTATACATTTATAGAGAGATGATCTTAGGTGTATTTATGCTCCTCAGTGTCATTATCTATAAGCATTTAATTTAATTATGAGGACTTCTTGAGGTGATTAATTAGATGTTTATGGTTTAATTGTGTATTTTTGTGTTTAAGAACATGTTTAGAGAATTTATGGTGCATTTGAAATAAGTTAAAAGTCAAAAAGATCAATAGAGTTTAGACTAGGAAACTAGTCGTGAAAGCTTGAGGTATGTTAGGTTTTAGTATACATGGATGAACTCTACTGTGTCATATGAAAAAAATACTTGTTGTTTTTTATTGTAGGAGACTATTAAAGGTGTTTCAAAAGACAATTTAAGCTTACAAACAAGTCCTAAGAAGTGGGGAAACAAGGATCAAACACACGACAAGATAGGAGCCAAACAAAGCATAATCTCTCACTTAGGAGAACCCCTTGTGCTGCACACCCTAAGGCAGGATGGGGATTTGTGTGATAGGACAACTAGGGCAATCCCTGACCTCATTTTCCTTGCATTGGATGGTTCTACATGTAACGCCCCAAAGTTTTTCCTAGCTAAATTTTTGTCCCTAAAGTATCAAGCATTGGCTTCTAGAATGATTTATACTTATTTTCATATGGAATTCCTTAGATTTAAACTTTTAATTACGTAGATGATCGAATAAGTTTTCCATTGACATAAAATTTGTCCAAAATGGACACTCGGTGAAGGAGTTATGGTTAATTTAACTCCTAGTCATAAAACACCGTCATTCCTGTCCTTGGCACATCGCGGAGAGGGTGTAAATAATGATGGTCAATTTCCAGTGAGACTCCGTGATGGTGGCGCATCACGGAGTGGGCCAAATTCCCATTCTTTACTTTCCAGTGATCCACCGTGATAGTGGCACGTCGCAGTGGCCCATAAGATCAGGTTCCCAGTTTAAATTTTTCCTGTTTTGTTCCAAAGTTAACAAGGGTAGTTTGGAATTTTTTGCAGTGTCTTAAAACGTCCAAAGAGGAGATTAAGACCTCTATAAGCATAATATATGACATTCTTAAGATTTCCCTCAAAACAAAAACCATAGTTCATATACTTCTCCTCCAAGAAACTCAAGATTCAACCGTGGGTTTTTGAAATTGATCGAAGATTTGGAATCCCCAAACTGAAGGCTTCAAGGATCATCCATTATTCTTTATAATCGAGGTACGTGGGGGTTTTCCTAAAATATCATGGGTATAGAAATCATGATTTTAAGAAAGGGGTTTTTGAATTTATGAATACATTCATGTTTTAGAAGCTTCAATAATATTATTTTGGTGTTTAGGTCTTCCCCCAAATTAATTTGAATAGTATATATGTACGTATGCATTGAAAACAATGAATTGTGAATTGAGAGCATGAAATACATAATCTCCTTCTCCTATTAATTTATTATTTGATTTACAAGTTATGAATCCTTACATTTCACGGTTTACAGAATGATTCAAGATACTATTTGTCTTATATGAAATTCATGATGATTAAGAATGGGAGAGAGTAATGCTTTAATAATTTTAAATGTTTAGATTGATAAACAAAGAAATTTTACGAATGTTTTTGAGAAGTTGGCCACTACTTATTTAAATTGTTGAATGATTGGAAAGCCTTTGCATGATTTTTTACTTATGATTTGAGATATGACTCTTCTTACACTATATGTATGATCAAGTGGCCTGAACATTGTTTTAGAATAAAATAATCATATATGGCTCAGAATAATGACTTGCAAGTCTTGGTATGACGATACCAACTCAGACAATGTCATAACAGACACAGACTAATATAGAAATCAGACTTTCATGTTTTAGAATTTCAGAATGATGCATGTTCAGAAAAGTCTAAAATAGGGCATAAAGAGATGTTAGGTGGTTCCCTGAAAAGGGCACGAGTTCAGATAACACATTGCCCAAAATCATGATTTGCCGATCTGAGTATATTATATAACGTTGGCCTAGTGTCGTGTGACGTATCAGAATCAGAGACTCCAACTCTTGCGGCATACTTGGGTTGTGGGCTTCCCCGCGAAGTCAATAGCGGATTCCAGTTAGCCCGTGGAATATCAGAGTTGTAGGAGAGTTACACCTAACTCAGAAGTAATACAAAGAATAGACATTGTATTGACAAGAATGATTTATGATTTTCAAAAAAATGCCAATGTGTTTTGAGAACTGTTTATGCATGATGTTTTAACAACTTGATCTCCACTATTTTACTTATATAAAAGTTTTATTTTGGATTACTTTGCGTACCAGTACATTGTATTGACCCCCCTTCCCCCTACCTCTCAGGTTCTGAGGCTCAGTCTAGGGGTCCAGATAAGAAGTAGATTTCATCAGCCAGAGTTGCAGTGTCCAGTTGGTGAGCCTTCTATATTTCAGAAGGCCTGTTTATTTTCAGACAATTATTAGTGGTTATAGTTTTGGTGTTTTGGGGGCCTTGTCCCAACTTTTAGATTGTGTTAGAGGGTATGTAATAAAGATTTAGTAGATGGTTTGCAGATGTTGCTAGTTATTTTTGGATTTTGTTCTTCAATGATAAATTCATGTCAAATTTATGACGATGATTCTGTCTTGCTATAATTTTCGTATTTCCTTATTAACGTATGAATGGTGTATATAATTTTAAGATAAAAGGGTGTCCAGGGCTTGATGGTTTGGGATTTTCGTCCAGGGCCTGGGTTTGGGTTGTGACAAACTTGCTATCAGAGCACGGTTTATGGTTCCAGGGTGTCTGCGAAATCGCATCGGGTAGAGTCTTATTTATGGGTGTGTAGCGCGCCACACTTATAAGTAGGGGGCTACTAGGTGTTTAGCAATGTTTCCCCTCTTTGTGATCTAGTTCATGCTTTGTAGTCTAATCTGCCTCTAATTAATGCTCTCTTTCTTTTCAAAAAAATAAATCATGCCTCCTCGTCGCACTATCGATCAGAATGCACAGACAGATGAGGTCTGTCCCACTCACGAGATGTGGACCCTTAATAGAGCTCTCACCCCAGAACCTATTCTTACTCCGGGAGTACCTCCAATCTCGACTAGTCCACCTCGGGCTCCATTGACCAATGTTAACCGTCCCTCGACTTCTCAGAGGGATATTTCTAATACAAAATTCAGACAATCTATCCATATACTGATACAGTTGGTGGACAATCAGGCTGAATGATGTGTGAGCAAAAGCTAACATATTTAATGTTTTTTAGCTCAAAATAATTGTGAATTCTGAAGCAACTCTTGTTTTTTTGATGTGTTTGCTCATGATATTGCAAAAAAAGGCTGAAGAAATGAGAATAAACAATAATGGAGCAAAAGAGTTGAAAATCTGAGCAAAATAGAAGAATACATGGTTGACGACCTCTGTGATAAGTCGTCAGCCTCGTGAGAGCCTATCAGCATTAGCTTCAGCCTTAACCAGGTATTTGCAGTTTGAGGAGCAATTTTGAGTATGCCGGTGATGTGGCGTCAAAGTCCTGATAAGGCGTCACGATGGGCGTCAGCCTAAACTAGAGAATTAAGCTTAAAGAAGAAATCTGACGATGTTGGTGATACGCCGTCAGATCTGTAATGCGGTGTCAGCTACATTGTCAGCCTAAGACAGATTTTGAAGGCAACTGGATAAATTCTAACGCCATCCGTGATAAGTCGTCAGAACCTTGACGTGGCGTCAGCGACGGCGTCACCTAATTCAAAGAATTTTATGATTTTTATTATTTTATTTCCTTAATTAGGCTTTAGTATAAATAGCATCTTTTATGGTTTTTGAAAAAAAAAATATTCATCTATCAGACATCAACTCTGAGAAGAGAGACGCATATTTTTGCTCTCTTTCATAAAATATTCTTGTGTTTTCGTATCAACTATTTTTGGGGTTTCTACCTTGTGATTAAATCGGAGGAACTACTTGTTCTTTTCTCTCCATTTGTAAGTTTATCATTATAATCATGAATTCAACTTTTTATTTTGTTCATCAAATCATGAGCATCTAATTTCATTAGCCGGAGTTATGGGATCCATGGATTAGGGTTTGATATGATACTGGGTGTTTAACGGATTCGAAGAGTAGTAAAACATCTTGAAATTCTGTTGTTTTAACTAAAACCTAGTGGTTGCAAACATTAGGTTATGCCTTAGGTTTATTTGCTTCTAACGAAGAAATTGACTAGAGGACGTGAATTATCAATAGGGACTCGGAAGCTACCAACCTTCTGTTTAATGATTAATGTCGTAACTAGATTAATCTACCTGAGATAACATCCTATTGTAAGTAGATAAGTTATCTAAGTTCGAGAGAATTAGATAATAAATTGTCTAGTGAGGTCGAGAGATAAGTCAGATAGTATAATCGTCAGGGATATTTTGTTGTTCCACTCATTCTAAGAATCTCTAGCATTACCTATTATCTGTCAATTCCTGAAACCCTTGGTGAACATAGCTCTGGCTTCCCATTTAGACTAATTTCAAACACTAAAATATTGAAAGTGACAATTAACTCTCTGTGAACCTTAAACACCCATTTTATCTTTTTATATCGATTATTTGAATTTAACTTGTAGCTATAATTTTAAACTAGTTTAATCGTCACTCACATTGTTCCCTGTGGATTCAAACCCGACTCCAAAGTTGGGTAAATATATTGACGACGACCTCCTTACACTAAATTAAGGTGTAAGTTGAGCATTATCCCTCAACGATCAGAAGATGTTAAGTCTTCATCTATTATATCTGAGGCTACTAGGGTAGGTCAGTTCATAAGAATGAACCCGCTTAAGTTTACTGGCACCAAGGTAGAAGAAGATCCACAATAGTTTGTGGATGAGATGGAGAAGATATTTAAGGTGATGCATGTGGAGGAGATAGAAGGGGTAGATTTGGTGACTTATCAGCTCAAGGATGTTGCAAAATTAGTGGTATAACGAGTGGGAGGATGCGAATGGAGAGAGTTCTAATCCCACAGTTTGGGGCGAATTTATGGAAGCCTTTCTTGATCGGTTCATTCCTCTAGAGTTGAAGGAGGACAAAGCTGAGGAGTTTATGAATCTGAAGCAGGGAAATATGAGTGTCTAGGAGTACACTTTGAAGTTTATCCAATTAGCCCGCTATGCACTAGAGATGACTAGCAATATGAGAGCCCGGATGAGGAAGTTTGCATCCGGCCTTTCAGATAATCTAGTGCTTGAATGTCAAGGGGCGATGCTAAATAGGGATATGGAATTTTCTAGGCTGTTAGTCCATATGCAATAGGTAGAAGAAAAGTAAAAGAAAATCATTGAGTCTAGAAAGAAGGACAGGCAGGCAAAAAGGTCCAGAACAGAAGATCAACGTCACAGTCCGCCGCAAAGTGGTAAGTGTGGTAATAAATGGCAGAAAAAAAAAGAATAGGGGTAATACATTGTTCACAGGCAGTGCCCCAGCGCCCAGACCCCAGTTGATAGAAGATCTCAAATTTTCCAGACTAATCAGGGATCCAGAGCTCAGGATACTCAGTCACAGGGTAGTGTGGCTCCGCGGCATCGTACTTTTCCATGGTGTGAGATTTGTGGTAGGAATCATCCAGGAAGGTGTCAGTGGGGCGTATTTGTATATTATTCATATGGTCAGTCGGGTCACTTACAGAGGGATTGTCCAAATGCTAGAAGGAATGTTGGTGGTGCAAAATCTCAGTAAAATTCTTCTGCACCACCACCGCCACAAAAGGGCGCCACTTCAGCTGCCAGAAGCGGTCACAATCGGCTGTACACTTTGACTAACCTCTAGGAAGCAGAGGCCTCATCAAATGTTGTTACCGGTACGTTACAAATCTTTTCCCATGATGTTTATGTGTTACTTGATCCCGGGTCTACCTTGTCTTATGTGACCCCATATATGGCTGTTGGTTTTTTGCTTGAGCCCAAAGTCATTACCGATTCTTCACTATTTCCACTCCAGTGGGTGATTCTGTTATGGATAAAAATAGTGTTATGCCTATTTTTAGCCGGGATACTGTGGCAGATCTCATATAGCTTAATATGGTTGATTTTGATACTATCCTAAGGATGGACTGGCTCTATTCGTGTTATGCCACTCTAGACTGTAGAACTTAAAAGGTTACTTTTTCCTTTCCGAATGAGCCTGCACTATCATCCGCGCAAGGTAAATGTGGTAGACGACGCCCTCAGCAGGTTATCTATGGGCAGTCTTTCTCATGTGGGGAAAGAAAAGAGGGAGATGGTGAAGGATATTTACCAACTTGCAAATCTAGGAGTGCGATTTTTGGATTCCGAGGATAGAGGAGTGGTTGTTCATGAGATTGCTAAATTTTTCCTTTGTGCAAAAGTTAAAGAAAAGCAGGTTGAAGATCCCATCTTGATGTAGATCAAGAAAGATGTGGGTCAACAAAAGGTAATGTTATTTGAAATTGGTGGTGCTGGTATTTTGAGATACCAGGGTAGGTTGTGTGTGCCAGATGTAGATGGTCTAAGGAAGAGAATCCTTGACAAAGACCGCACGTCAAGGTATGTAGTTCACCCTGGCTCTACGAAGATGTATCGTGATTTGGAAACCATTTATTGGTGGACTAATATGAAGCGTGATGTGGCTAACTATGTTGCCAAGTGTTTGAATTGTCAACAAGTTAAAGTGGAACATATGAGGCCAGTTGGTTCTTCTCAAGAGATAGCTTTGCCTTTGTGGAATTCAGAGATGATTAAAATATACTTCATTACAGGACTTCCGAGGTCCCGAAACTAGAATGATTCAATTTGGGTGATTGTAGTTAGGCTGACCAAGTCAGCTCACTTTCTACCTGTCAGGACTAATTATTTGGGAGAGAACTATGCCAAGCTGTTCATTGCAGAAATAGTTTGTTTGCATGGGGAACCTGTGTCCATCATATCTGACCAAGGTACACAGTTTTCTTCACAGTTTTGGAGATCGTTTCAAAAGGGTTTAGGTACCTAATTGAATTTGAGCACGACTTTTCACCCTCAGACAGATGGGCAAGCTGAGCGCACCATCCAGACCCTTGAGGATATGTTGAGGGCCTGCGTGATTGATTTTAAAGGTAGTTGGGTAGAGCATTTGCCATTGATAGAGTTCGCATATAATAACAGTTTCCATTCTAGTATTAAGATGGCACCATTTGGGGAATTGTATGGCAGAAGATGCAGGTCTCCGATAGGATGATATGAAGTAGGTAAGATGCAGATGTTTGGGCCTGATCTTGTTCATCCGGAAATAGAGGATGTGAAAGTCATTAGAGAACGACTTAATACAGCTCAGAGTCATCAGAAATCCTACGCCGATGTTAGGAGAAGAGATCTAGAGTTTGAGGTTAGAGATTGGGTGTTTCTTAAAGTTTTTCCCATGAAGGGAGTCATGCGATTTGGGAAGAAAGGTAAGCTGAGTCCTCGCTATGTAGGGCCATACCAGATTGTGAGAAGGATAGGTGGAGTTGCGTATGAGTTAGAATTGCCTGCCAGTTTGGGTTCTGTTCATCCGGTATTTCATATATCTATGTTGAAGAAGTGTATTGGAGACCATTCTTTAGTGTTGCCTGTTGAAGAAATCAAAGTGACATACTCCTTATCCTATGAAGAAGAGCCTGTAGAAATTTTGGATCGCCAAGTTAGAAGATTGAGGAGAAAAAAGAAATCATCAGTTAAAGTGTTGTGGAGAAACCAGAAAATTGAAGAAGCAACTTGGGAATCAGAAGTTGACATGAGATCTAGATACCCAAACCTTTTTGATCCAGTGGATGACGAAATAGAAGGTACAATCCTTGCCGTATTCTTTCTATGCCTTAGTATGCTTGAAATTATGCTTGTTTGTGTCTCACATCAACATTCGAGGACGAATGTTCCTAGGGGGGATATTATAATGCCCCAAAGCTTTTCCTAGCTAATTTTTTGTCCCTAAAGTATCAAGAATTGTCTTATAGAATGATTTATACTTATTTCCCTATGAAATTCCTTAGATTTCAATTTTTCATTATGTAGATTATCAAATAAGTTTTCCGTCGATATAAGATTCATCCAAAACGGACACTCGGTGAAGGAGTTATGGTTAATTTAAGTCTTAGTCGTAAAACACCATCATTCATGTCCTTATCGCATCACGGAGAGGGTATAAATGACGATGGTCAATTTCCAGTGAGACTCCGTGATGGTGGCGCATCGTGGAGTAGGTCAAATTCCCATTCGTCACATTCCAGTGAGCCACCGTAATAGTGGCGCATCACGGTGGCCCATAAGATTGGGTTCCCAATTTAAATTTTTCCTATTTCATTCGGAAGTTAACAAGGGTAGTTTGGACTTTTTCACAGTCTCTTAAAACGTCCAAAAAGGAGATTAAGACCTATACAAGCATAATATACGACATTCTCAAGATTTCTCTCAAAACAAAAACCCTAGTTCATTACTTCTCCTCCAAGAAACTCAAGATTCAACCATCGGTTTTCGAAATTGATCGGAGATTTGGAATCCCCAAACCATAGCCTTCAAGGATCATCCATTATTCTTAATAATCGAGGTACGCGGGATTTTTCCTAAAATCTCATGGGTATAGAAATCATGATTTTAAGAAAGGGGTTTTTGAATTTATGAGTACATTCATGTTTTATAAGCTTTAATAATATTGTTTTGGTCTTTAGGCCTTCCCCGAAATTGAATTGAATTATATATATGTACGTATGCATTGAAAACCATGAAATGTGAATCGAGAGCATGAAATATATAATCTCCTTCTCACAATTCTTTATTATTTGATTTACATGTTATGAATCCTTACATTTCATGGTTTACATAATGATTCAAGATACTATTTGTCTTATGTGAAATTCATGATGATTAAGAATAGAAGAGAGGAATGCTTTAATGATTTTAAATGTTGAGATTGATAAACAAAGAAACTTCAGGAATATTTTTGAGAAGTTGGCCACTACTTATTGAAATTGTTGAATGAATGGAAAGCCTTTGCATGATTTTTGACTTATGATTTGATATATGACTCTTCTTACACTATATGCATGATCAACTGGCCTGAACACTATTTTAGAATGAAATAATCATATATGTCTTAGAATAATGACTTACAAGTCTTGGTATGATGATACCAACTCAGACAATACCATAACAGACACAGACGAATACAGAAATCAGACTTTCATGTTTTAGAATTTCAGAATGATGCATGTTCAGAAAAGGCTAAAATAGGGCATAAAGAGATTTTAGGTGGTTCCTTGAAGAGGGCACGAGTTCAGATAACTCATTACCCAAAACCGCGATTTGCCGATCCAGGTATATTACATTACGCTGGCCTAGTGCCGTGTGGCGTATTAGAATCAGAGACTCCAACCCTTGTGGCAAACTTGGGTTGGGGGCTTCCCCGCCGAGTCAATGGTGGATTCCATATAGCCCATGGAATATCAGAGTTGTAGGGGAGTGCTACCTAACTCAGAAGTAATACAAAGAACAGACATTGCATTAACAAGAATGATTTATGATTTTCAGAAAAATGCCCATGTGTTTTGAGAACTGTTTACGCATGATGTTTCAACAACTTGCTCTCCACTATTTTACTTATATAAAAGTTTATTTTGGATTACTTTGCGTACCAGTACATTGTATTGACCCCCTCCCCCTACCTCTAAGGTTCTGAGGCTCAGTCTAGGGGTCCAGATAAGCAGTAGATTTCATCAGACAGAGTTGCAGTGTCCAGTTGGTGAGCCTTCTATATTCCGGAAGGCCTGATGATTTTTAGAAAATTATTAGTAGTTACGGTTTATGTCTACTGGGGGCCTTATCCCAGATTTATAATTGTGTTAGAGAGTATGTAATAGACATTTCGTAGATGGTTTGTATATGTTGCTAGTTAGTTTTGGATTTCGTTCTTCAATGCTAAATTCATATCAAATTTATGACCATGATTCTGTCTTGCTATAATTTTTGTATTTAGTTATTTACGTATGAATGGTGTATATGATTTCAAGAGAGAAGGTTGTCCGAGCCTCCATGGTTCGGGATGCTCGTCACGGCCAGGGCCTCGGTTCGGGTCGTGACACTACATGACTCCAATTGCAAGTTTGTGACGTCACAGTGCGAGGCAATTCTCGGGGCATTAAATAGTCAATTTTAAGTCTTTTAAGTGAGGGGCAAAGTTCTCAATGCATATGTTTGGTGTTTTTTTATCTATGGATGACCTAAAAGATACAAAAAAGATAACTTTATATCAATGTAATACCATCTTTTTATCAATACACGAATTGGAGAGAAGAAAAGGAAGCAAAGGTCTCAAACTAGGGTTCTTTGTTCTTTAACTTTACTTTCTTGTAGTTTTACTTTATTAAATCATTTATAGTGATTATTTTCTAAGACTAGGAGTGGATAAACACCCTAATTCTAGGTTTGAGGATACAAACATGAGTATATAATTTTGGTTTATAGGTTTTTTATATGTTTATTAAGTATGTGATTGTGTTTTACTATTCTAAAGTATCATAAACTTTAGGATAAATCTAAGATACAAAAATAATTGAAAATAGGAATTCAGGGATGGGATGAAGAATGTATGGAGTTTGGATCATGTCTTTAATCATTATAATCTAATTTTTAAAAGATTATTTGTTCTTAGGATAGAGATATACCTAAACATTATACTTGCTTAATGAAATAGAAAGATAGTTTAATGCATATGAATAAAAGAGTCATATCTCTACTCAATGATATAGTTGTGTAATACCTCATATTAATCTTAGCTCGATTCAGCTTATAGTTTCATGCATAAGGGCTTAAGGCCTATAATTTTCACTAAGTGTAGGGGACTTGGTCATTTTTAGGACCTCTAACTTTGAAGATTTTTTTTTTGGTCTTCTCGACCCCAAGATAGTGGTTTTGGAGTTGATTCATGTTCAGGAATGTAAAAGATATGTCCCAGAGGAGTTTCGGATTTTTCATACAAGGTTTGTGTCATGTTTGGATCATAAAACGAATGGGTCACCACAATAAGTCCAGATGCCATGTAGACTGCATCACGGTGAGCCTGTTGCATCCAGTTTTGAATTTAAATGACTGAGAGATAATTGGGTCTTTTCTCCTTAACCCAATTGTTCAAATCACAGCTTGGGGCATTAGTTAGGGCATTATTTGCCCTTCTTCTCCCAATTTCTCTCAAGAAAACACACCCATTCCCTAAGAAAAAAAATTGAGTTCCTTTTTCCCCAAGAAATCAAGAATTCAAGTTCCCCAAGCTCAAGAACCTCCAAGAAAGCATCAAGATTAGTGTTTTCCTTTCGAGTTAAGAAGCTTAAAGTATGTGAGATGTTCATTCATGGGTTCCTTCATTCATGCGTTCCTTTCACCCATGGATCCAAAAAATCCTCTTTAAAATTAAATAATGGATTTTTCTATTATTATGGTATTTTACATGTTCAAGATGTGTTTAATTCATGTTTTCCTTGGTAATTGAAATTCAATTCAACCCGTGTATGATCCCATGAAATAATTGATTTACTCATTCTTTAAATCTTAGTTTACCATATCTTATTCAAATGAATTTCATGTTTAGAATATCCTCATGTTCAAGTCCATGCTTTCCACATGTTTGGTGAATGTCGATGTCTGGGGTTAAACCATGATTCCATACTACAGTTTTAAGCTTAAATATCATATTTTATGATCATTCAGTGCTGGTGGGTTATGAACACCCAACACATTATGTTTTTACATGATTTCAGATTTTTAAGTAACAATTCAGTTAAACCATGAATATTATTTACTCAATTCATATAATCATGATGAGCACTATCAGAAATAATGTTTAGTTAAACATAGTTCAGCTCAGTACTAGTATCAGTTCAGTTGGGAGTTGGATTTAGCACCGAGCGAACGTAGGGATAGGATCTCACCCACCAATTAGGAATGGGTCCTTAGTAGTAGTCCCTATGTTCCAGAACTATGTAGACAACATAGGATTATGAGATGTCACCCGCCAGTTTTGGACTGACATTCTCTTAGGGGTCACTCACCAGCTTAGGAATGACTCCCTAGTCTTTCAGGACATCATATTAGTGGATCCACACAGCCAGTGTTAGTACCTGTGCCATTGTACTGACACCCTTCTATATGGGGTTAAAGTTTGTACCATGATTAGCTCAGATTGGGGCATGTCGGTTACATGATACCTCCCATAGTTTTCGTCAGTATTTCAATATATCTTGATTCAGGTTTGCTTGACCAAGTGTACAGATCAGATTTACAGTTATTCAGTTATACCAATTTTAGTCTCTCAGTTTATAGATTATTTTGAAATATGTTAATGCTTGGTCTTGCTTTCTGAGATATTACATGTTCATGCATTTTGCTAAGTTTTCTTATGCATTTTAGTAAATACTTATGTCATGTACCAGTACATTCAAAGTACTGATCGCATTCTTTTCTTTGCGCTATGTTGTCATTCGAACACTCAGTTTCCCGACCGTTCTTCGATAGCTCTACGTTATCTAATAGTAGCAGTGGTGAGTCCTCATCAATTAAGGAAATGATTTATTTATCTCAGTTATTTCAGTGTTTTCTTATGTTCAGACAGTCAAAGTTAGTTGGTGTCTTATCTCATCAACTTCCCATGAAGTTTAGAGCATCAACTTCCCATGATGTTTAGAGGCTTTTAGGCAATTAGTTAGATAGTCAGTCAGTCAATTCAGTATTATCAGTTCTTATAGACATTTTATTTTAGTCATTTACATATATTCAGTATTCAGATTTTCAGTATTTTATCATCTTATCTTTAGCCTATTTTATATCAGTGCCATTTTATTCAATGTTCACAGCACGTACTACCTCATGGGTTAGGTTGTGGTCACTAGTGACCGTAAGCACCATTGTCGCAACTAGGGGTAGCCCTAGGTCATGACAAAACTTGGTATCAGAGACAAAGGTTTTAAAGTGTCCAAGGGAGTCTGAAAGTCGCTTTAAGTAGAGTCTTGTGCATGTTTGTAAAGCATGCCACACTTATGGGCAAGAGGTTACGAGATGTTTTTAGGAATGTTTCCCTTTTTTAGTGTTCATGTCATGTGAAAGAGCATGAGCTCTATTTAAACTCTCTTGCTAACTTATCCTCCATTCCATTTACAGATAATGCCTCCTAGGAAAAATAATAAAAGAATGAATGAGGATCAGCCTGCACACCAAATTCTAAGCTGCTTTTACAACCTTAGCCCATTCAGTAGCTGCTTAGAACAACTAGCAAGCTGTTTCCTCAGCCAATCCAGTGGAAAATATGATTGCAGTTAGGGTTTGAGATTTCACTTGGATAAATTCCCATGTGTTTTTGGGATCCAAGTCTGAGGATAATCTGTAGGAGTTTCTGAACATGGTGCAAAAAGTGACATATATCATAGGCATCACTTCGAGTGAGAGTGTAGAGTTGGTTGCATACCAATTATAGGATGTGGCTAACACCTAGTTTAAGCAGTGGAATGAAGACCATGGTGTTGATATAGGGCCAGTAGAGTGGGAGGAGTTTGCCACAACTTTCTTAGATAAGTTCATTCCCTTAGAGTTAAGGAAAGCTAAGGTTTAGGAGTTTATCAATTTGAAGTAGGGTAATATGAGCATAATGGAGTACTCGCTTAAGTTCACTTGGTTGGAAAGGTATGCTCCTACCATAGTGGTAGACAATAGGTCTAGAATGAGTAAGTTTGTATCAGATATCATTGATAGTGTGGTTAAGGACTATAGTATTGACATGCTAATTAAGGAGATGGGCTTTTATAGACTCATAGTTCATGCTCAGCAGGTTGAGAAAGAGAAGCTTAAGAAGAGAGGGAGTGAATAAGAGGGTTAGAATAGGTAAATTTGACTTTTCTCAACCAAGGTCAGAAGATGGTAATCATTCCCAATTTTGTTATAAATTTTTAGCCCCAACTTCTTCTTCATCTAGTACGTCAGTGCCTAAGTTCAGGAAAGAAAGTCGTGATAGAGCTCTAGGATCTAAGTTCCAGGGTAGTCTGAACAGTGGTCGTGCTAATCCGCTCAGTGGGAAATATGGTAGAAATCATTAGGGTGTATGTAAAGCTGGTAGTGATGTATGTTTTGGATGCGGTAAGCTGGGTCATAGGATATGGGAGTGTCCAGTAGTTGTTCATATGGGAAAGGATTCGCGCCAATAGGGCTAGTCTAATCTTTTATCAGATCCAACAAGTCACCCAACTCAAAAGGGTCCCAATACTAGCACAATCAGTCAGCTGCATCAAAATTAATTGTATTCCCTCCAGACCCAACATGATCAGGAAATTTCTCCTGATGTGGTTACAAGTACGTTTCAGGTTGTTCATCTTTATGTTTATGCTTTATTAGACCCAGGAGCTTTATTTTCTTTTGTGACTCCTTATCTAGTAGTGAATTTTGGTGTCAATCCTAAATCTTTAGCAGAACCTTTCTCAGTGTCTACCCAATGGGTAAATCTATCATAGCCAGACAGGTATACATAAATTGCCCAGTTATAGTATCTAAGAAACTTACCCCAGTTAATCTTGTTGAGTTAGAGATAACTGATTTTGATGTCATTCTCAGCATGGATTGGCTCCACTCATGCTATGCCTCAGTTGACTGTAGAAATAGATTCATCCAGTTTTAGTTTCCCAATTAACCGGTTAGTAAATGGAGGGGTAGTAATTCAGTGCTTAGGGATCAGATTGTTTATTATCTTAAGGTAAGAAAAATAATATATAAGGGGTACATGTACCATCTTATTTGAGTCAAGGAATCTAGTTTTGAGAGACCAAGCCTCTAGTCAGTTTCAGTAGTAAGTGAATTTATAGATATGTTCCCAAAGTTCCTCCTGAATGGGAAATTAACTTCAAAATAGATCTCCTTACATTCCACCCTACAGAATGTATCTCCTTACATTCCACCCTACAGAATGTCTCTAACTAAGCTTAGGCAATTGAATGAACAACTAAATGATAAGGGTTTTATTAGGCCTAGTGTTCGTCCATGAGGCGCTCTAGTTTTGTTTGTGCGTTAGAAAGATGGTTCTCTTAGAATATTCATTGATTACCGTCAATTGAATAAAATGATCATCAAGAATAAGTATTTCCTTCCCAAAATTAATGACTCTTTTGACCAACTTCAGAGTTCTTGTTATTTCTCTAAGATAGACCTCAGATCCGACTATCATCAACTTAGAGTTAAAGAATGTAAAATTTCAAAGACAACATTCAGAACTCGGTATGGTCACTTCGAATTCCTAGTTATGTCTTTTAGACAAACGAATGCCCCTGTAGCTTTTATGTATTTGATGAACAGAGTGTTTAAGTAGTACTTGGACATGGTTGTTATAGTCTTTATTGATGATATCCTCATCTATTCCCATGGTGAGAATAATCATGTAGACCATCTGAGAATTGTGTTACAAACCTATAAAGCTCATTAGTTGTTCACCAAGTTCAGTAAGTGAGAATTTTGACTAAGATCAGTAGCTTTTCTTTGCCATATTTTTTTCGGAGATGGCATTAGAGTTGACCCTCAAAGACTGAAGAAGTGAAAAACTAGCCTAGACCCGTCTCTCTATTAGATATTTAGAGTTTTTTGGGTTTGGATGGCTATTAAAGAAGGTTTGTTGAAGCGTTTTCTTCTATTGCATCCCCCATGTCTCGCTTGACTCTGAAGAAAGTTAAATTTTAGTAGTCAGATTCTTGCAAGAAGAGTTTTTAGGAGTGAAAGACTTGACTTACTTCCGTCCCAGTCTTGACTTTTCCAGATGGTTACAATGGATTTGTAGTTTACTATAATGCTTCCAGAGTTTGTCTTGGTTATGTTTTGATACAGGGAGGCAAGGTCATAGACTACGTCTCTAATCAACTTAAACCTCATTAGAAGAATTATCCTACCCATGATATTGAGTTGGAAGTAGTTGTTTTATCCTTTAAAACTTGGAGGTACTATCTTTATGCGGTTTATTTTTATGTGTTCACTAACCATCATAGTTTACAGTATATATTTACGTAGAAAGATCTAAACCTTCATCAGATAAGGTTTCTTGAGTTGTTAAAAGATTATGATATGAGTGTTTTGTATCATTTGGGTAAGACCAATGTAGTGGCAGATTCCCTTAGCAGGTTGTCTATGGGTAGTATTGCTCATGTTGAGAAGGATAAGAAGAAGTTAGTTCAGGAGATTCATCAGCTTTCTAGATTAGGTGTTCGATTGGTTGATTTAGATGAATTTAGTAAATGGGTTTAGAATGGTTTGGAATATTCATCGGTTGTCGAAGTGAAAAAAAAAAGATACAGATCCTAGTTTTGTTAAGTTAAAGGAGGCAGATAGAGATGGGAAAGTAGAGGTTTCCTCCCAAGGGGGAGATGGTGTGCTTTGTTTTCAACGTAGGTTATGTGTTTCGTGTTTTAATGGTTTAACACAATGTATACTTGAAGAAGCACATGGTGTGCGATATTTTATTCACCTAAGAACCACTAAGATGGACCATGATTTGCAGGAAATCTATTAGTTGAGTGGTAAGAAGGAGGATATTGCAGAGTTAGTGGCTAAGTGCCCAAATTATCAGTAGGTTAAGATTAATCCCCAAAGGCCTAGTTGTGCATTATAGGAGTTTAGCATCCCCACTTAAAAGTGGGAAGTGGTTAACATGGATTTTATGACAGGGTTTCTTCATATAAGTCATCAGTATAATTCAATTTGAGTGATTGTTGATAAAATAACACAGTCAACCCATTTCTTGCCAGCTCATACTTCGTACTCAACTGTGGATTATGCCACTATTTATTTTAGGGAGTTCGTTATGTTGCATGGGATTTTATTGTCTATCATATTAGATAGAGGTACTCAGTTTACCTCTTACTTTTGGAAGTTTTTTCATAAGGGGCTTGGTACCCAAGTTCATGTCAGCATAGCTTTTCATCCTCAGAATGATGGTCAGGCAGAGAGGACCATTCAGACCTTAAAATACATGATGAGGGCATGAGTTATTGACTTTAAAGGTAGTTGGGATGACCACTTGTGTAAGACCTCGCAAAATACTAAGATCAACCCAGTCTTTTAAGCTTGCTAAGGGGTCCTAGACTTAGAAAATTCTTGCTGAATATTCAGAATTAGTATTATTTTGTCCTTCGTAAGTTGGAAACTCTAGTTCACGACTCTTATGACCTTAAAGTATCAATTTTTAGATTGATTCATGATCAGGAATGTCAGTAGGTGTTACCAGACGAGTTTTGTATTTTTCAGACCTTGTTTGAACCACGTTTGGAAATCCAAAACAGTGTATCGATGTGATCTCAGCGCGGTGTATCAGCCATCGCGTCGATCAATATTTTTCCTTGGCTCTCAGTGGTAATTTCCAGTGAACCGACACAGACTCGATACCACGCATTGGCTATCGCGTTGATGCCAATGATGTGGTACGGTGTTCTGCATGTCAATAGTATAGTTTTCAGTCATTAAAAACCACATCCTTTGGGGGTATTTGGGTTTTTTCCCCCACCCCTATTTATCCCTAAAACACGAGAATCAAAATGGATGACATGTTGCAACAGATGGGTCATCTATTGGAATAAATCAAACCAGCCTTGCTACTGGTTTGATTTTTTCAAACAATTGCTCCGTCTGTTCTAATAGTTGATTCATCAGTTGCAACAATTGAGGAAATTGTTGCAACACCTCCAACAACAGCATCAACAACAAAGAAACAATACCATTTGTTCCAACACCATCCACAACACAAACGTCGCATGTTCTAACATGACCACCACCCCAACAACAGCACCACCAAAGTACCAAACAAAAGACATAAAAAAAAACTATACTGACAACAAGGCTTTTTAATTTCCAACAGATGACTTTTTCCGCATATTTTAATAAAAATAACGGTTTCTTCATTCAAGACTTAAAAATCACATTTCCTTTAATTTTCTCAATAAATAGGAAACTGGTAATGGGTAAATCATTAATAGCAACAGATGTAAATATCTAATTTAAATGACATACAAAGAAGAAGGCGAGATGGAAAGAGCAATAGTGAACCATACCTACAATGTAAAAAAACAAAGGAATCAAAACATCTAGTTCAGTCGATAAAAGATATTGATTGGTTCAGATCCGAAAGGATCCTCATCCAAAAGAAGAGAGAAAAGAGAGGAAAAAGGAAACAAAGAGAAATGAGAATTGAGAATAAAGAAGAGTGATGAGTTGAGTCTTACTTTATGGTTGAAGGAGATGGTGACATTGAAAAGGACAGATAAGACTACTCACTCAGGAGATTTTTGAGTTATCCAAGTAGTATTGAGTAATATTTTTTACCTCCTTAGTATTTTAACTTTTTTATCTAGGACAGGAAATACCTAAATTGCTTTAAAAAAGGATCTTAAAATATTTAAGTGCACCAGATGACAATTTCTGTTTAGAAATTTCCAAAGCTTGGTCATCTGTCATAATAAATGCCTTAATCTTTTTGATAGTTTATAACAGATACATAATATATTGCAATATATTACCTAATCTGTTTGATTTAATCCAACAGAAAAGACATCTGTTGCCACAGGTTGAACATTTGTTTTTATATAATTTCAATTGAGTTCACATGTTAGACTAATACCTTAATTGAATAATCTAGGACTAGGGGTGCGTTCTCATAGGGTCAACTACAACTTTAATTGAGTCTTTTGGCAATTGCATGATGAGACAGTATTGTGTTCCTCCCAATAAAGTCGTCGATCAATCACTCTAAGTCGAACTGATTCTTACTACCTTCTATGTTTAACTAATACCTTAATTGATTAATATAGGACTATGGTACTAATACCTTAATTGAATAATATAGGACTAGGGGTGAGTTCTCATAGGGTCAGCTACAATTTTAATTGAGTCTTTTGGCAATTGCATGATGAGACGGTATTGCATTCCTCCCGACCAGAGTCGTCGATCGGTCACTCTGAGCTGAACCGATTTTTACTACCTCATATGTTCAACTAATACCTTAATTGATTAATCTAGGACTAGGGATGAGTTCTCATAATGTCAACTACAATAGATGACAATGCCTATTTGATAATTTACAATATATGGGTAATCTATTACAGCATATGACTCAATTTATTTGATAATTTATAGCAGATGGGTAATCTGTCGCAACAGATGACTTAATTTGTTTGATAGTTTACAATAGATTCATGATATGTTTCAACAAATGACATAATCTATTTGATAGTTTATAACAGATGCGTAATATGTTACAACTGATTACCTAATCTATTTGATTTAATCCAACTGAAAAGACATATGTTGCAACAGGTTGAACATTTATTTATATATAATTTCAATTGAGTTCATATGTTAGACTAATACCTTAATTGAATATGAGTTCTCATAGGTTCAACTAAAACTTTAATTTAGTCTTTTGGAAATTGCATGATGAAACGGTATTTCATTTCTCCCAACCAGAGTCGTTGATCAATCACTCTGAGCCGAATCAATTCTTACTACCTCATATGTTAGACTAATACCTTAATTGATTAATCTAGGACAGGGTACTAATACCTTAATTAAATAATCTAGGACTAGGGGTGAGTTCTCATATGGTCAACTACAACTTCAATTGAGTTTTTTGGCAATTGCATGATGAGACGGTATTGCGTTCCTCACGACCAGAGTCATCGATCAATCACTCTAAGCCAAACCAATTCTTACTACCTCATATGTTAGACTAATACCTTAATTGATTAACCTAGGACAGGGTACTAATACCTTAATTGAATAATCTAGGACTAGGGGTGAGTTCTCATAGGGTCAGCTACAACAGATGACAGCGCCTATTTGATAATTTACAATATATGGGTAATCTATTGTGACATATGACAATCCATTTGATAATTTACAACATATTGGTAATCTGTCGCAACAGATGACTTAAACTGTTTGATAATTTATAATAGATTCGTAATCTGTTGTTACCTAATCTGATTGATAATTTATAACAGATGCAAAATCTGATGCAACATGTTGAACATTTGTTTTCATAAAATTGCAATTGAGTTCATAAGTTAGACTAATAGTACCTAAATTGATTAATCTAGGACCAGGGGTGAGTTCATAGGGTCAACTAGAGTACCCGGTCAACTACAACTTCAATTGTTTTTATACAATTTCAATTGAGTTCATATGTTAGACTAATAGTACCCTTTTGGAAATTACATGATGAGAGGGTTAAAAATTATGCATATTTTTTATAATTTTAAAAATAATTAAGATCAATTCGAACTAAATTAACATTTTCAAAACTTGTCATTCTTTTTCAAAATACAAATCAACCCATACAAAATGTTTCATTATTTCAAATCTCGAGTTCTCGCTCTTTCTCTCTCATTCCCACTCAACAATACAGTACAGACAACAACTACTCAACAAATTTGTTCAACCCTTCACAATAAATCACTTTTCTTCTCATTTACGACCACATAGGTATTATTTTTGACTTCATTCTTCCTTGTATCAGTTGTTTTCTTTGTCTTCATAGGTAATAGAGTTTGAGAAGAGTTCTATATTTGTTTTTTATTTCTAAAAAATAAGGGATTTTAAGTTAATGATGAAAAATAAAACTTTTAGTTGTATTATTTCGAGAATGGGTTTACAATTTTGAGTTTTTATGGTAAAATCGTAGGAAGAACTTGAGAAAACCCTAGTTTTTATCGCAGTGTTCCGTTGACTATCGTGGTATTATTGGATGGTATTTGTAATATTGGTGGTGGTGGTGGTGGTATTTATGGTCGTCATGGTAGCACTGATGGTGGGATTGGTTGGTGATGTTTGTGGTGACTGTCGGTGGTGTCGGTATTCATGGTGTCGGTATTCATGGTGTTTAGCTCACTATAAAGGTGAAGATCCCGGATGGACCAAAACTAGAAACCAAATTTACCGGCGTGGGGTATATATGACCGTGTGCATGGTACATACTATACATATATTTTAAAATGGATATCGCCTTGGTGTCTTTAGCCTTTCTTTCATATTTTCTCAGTTCGTGAGGCTAACACGCACTGGAGCCCTTTCAGCAGGGAAAGCTGAATCCATATAGACCATGGGTGCCCTTAGGATGGAGCGAGCTACACAGTTCAGGTTAATGGTTTTACACTCTTATGTCCATGACCCTTTACCCTATTTTAGCATTATATATATATATATGTATATATATATATGAACGTGTTCATTTGGTTTTGACTTATTTTGGACATTTTATCACTTTCTCTGAGTTACATGCCAATGTTTATCCCACTGACCATCTCTAGAAGCTGCATCATTTCATGATGTAGGGTCCTAGGTTTTTTCTGTTACTCTTGTGCAGCGTTAGGTGGTGTGGTTCGTTGATTAAATTGTTGTGAAGTATTGAACCTCCATCTTTCGAAAAGCCCTGCCATTTCATTAGGTTTATTTTAGATTTTGGGAATTGTGACTTTTCATTTTCATGGTCGGAGGCATGCCCCGACTTAGGTTGGTGTTTTGGTTTTAGAGGTTTTTGTGGACAAGTGTGGGATTGGTTGTTCATTTTGATTCTTAAAAAATTTCAATTGGCATATCTATATTTTTTAATATTATTTTTATTTGGCTTTTGCTGTTTACATTTATGTGCTCTTGAGGTTAGGCTAAGGGGGTGGTCTCCAGCCCATGGTGGGCTTGAGATACCCGTCATGACTAGGCTTTCGTTTGGGTCATGACATAAACATGTTACAAGCAACTGAAAAGATTGAAAATTTATGTTATATGATCACTAAATGCAATCTAGTTGGAAATCCAAACAAATGGTGGTTTAATTTAGGAGCCACTAGACATGTTTGTGCGGATGATGGCGCTTTTGCTACTTATGATATAGCTGGTCCCAAAGATGTGATTGTTATGGGAAATAATGTGATAGGCAAGGTTGAAGTAAGTGGGAAGATATTCCTAAAAATGACTTTCGATAAGTTGTTGACTCTCAACAATGTTTTCCATGTTCTTACTATTAGGAAGAACCTAGTGTCGACAACACCTCTCGTTAAAAATAGGTTTAAATGTATATTTATTTCAGAAAAAATTGTAATAAACAAGAATGAAATGTATGTAGGAAAGGACTACCTCACTGATAGCCTTTTCAATCTTGATGTAATGACTATTGAAATGAAGAAAGGTGAGGCTTTTTCTTACTTGCTAGAGTCAAATTATTTGTGACATAGTCGTTTAGGACATGTCAATTACGAAATCTTGCAAAAACTGATTAGTTTGAAAGTATTGCCTAACATTGAATTCTATAAATCAAAGTGTCAGATGTGTGAAATCTAAGTATGTTGAGCATCCCTGTAAGTCTGTTGAAAGGAATTCCAATCCCTTAGACTTAATCCACACCCATATTTGTGATATGAAGTCAACATTATCTCATGGTGTGAAAAGTATTTTACAACTTCTATTGACAATTACACTAGATATTGTTATGTTTATCTACTATATAGTAAGGATGAAACAATAGACGCATTTAGGCAATATAATACTGAAGTTGAAAATTAGTTGGATAAAAGGATCAAAATGATAAGAAGTGATAGGGATGGAAGTATGAATCTCCTTTTACGGAGATATGTTTGGAATTAGCATTATCCATCAAACTAATATCCCATATTCACCCCAATCGAATGAAATTTCAGAAAGAAAAAACCGAACATTAAACAAAATGATGAATGTCTTACTCATAAGTTCAGGTTCACCACAAAACTTATGTGGGAAAGCTATCCTTACAATAAATTGAATACTTAATAGAGTTCCCCATAGAAAGAAACACTCCATTCTATATGAAAAGAGAAAGAAAGAAAACCCAACTTGAAATATTTCAAAGTGTGGAGGTGTCTAGCCAAAGTTTAAGTTCCTATGCCTAAAAATTTAAAAATAGGACCAAAAATTGTGGACTAAGTTTTCATCGAAAATGATACAAGCATAAAGCATGTCAAATTTTGGTTCATAAATCCAAACATTCAGATATTCATAAAACTACAATAACTAAATTAGATAATACTGAGTTCTTTAAATATATTTATCTGAAGAAAACTGGACATGAGTTGTATAGTGGAGGGTCTAAATGACCTCTAGATGAACGAAAGAAGAATGTACTTAAAAATGAAAATCCAAGGCATAGCACACGTCAAAGAAGGTTGACTTCCTTAAGATCAGATTTTGTAACATTTCTTCTTGAAAATGAGCCTCAAACGTATAAAGCAGCGATGTAATTTTTGGACTTATCCTTTTCAAAAAGTGGCAGTCAATAGTTAGATTGATTCAATCATGAGAAACTATACATGGAGGTTATTGATCTTCCTTTAGAAAATAAACCTTTAGGTTCTAAATGAATCTTCAAAACGAAGCTGAAGACTGATGGTACTATTAACAAATACAAGGCATGACTTGATGTGAAAGACTTTAGAAAAAAAAGGTATTGATTATCTTGACACATACTCACTAGTAACAAGGATAACATACATTTAGATATTGGTTGCTTTAGTGGCAGTATATGGTTTTAAAATCCATCAAATAGATGCGAAAATAACTTTCTTAAATGGAGAATTGGAGGATGAAATTTACATGGAACAACCCAAGGGTTTTGTGGTTCCTAGTAAAGAAAGAAAAGTGTGCAAACTTGGTAAGTCACTTTATGGACTAAAACAAGCACCCAAATAGTGTCATACAAAGTTTGACCAAACCATGTTGGCAAACAGCTTCAAGGTAAATGAATGTGATAAATGTGTTTTCATAAAAGATACTCCAAATCACAATCATTGTTTGTTTGTATATGGATGACATGTTGATCATCAGTAGAGACATTTCTGACATAAGAGCTACGAAATGAATACTTGAGAGCAATTTTGATATGAAAGACCATGGAGTTGCTGATGTGGTCTTAGGGATATGAAATCATAGAAATCCATAAGGGTTAGCATTGTCACAGTCTCATTTCATTGAAAAGGTGCTTGAAAAGTTCAAGTATTTGGATTTTAATATTGTCAAGACTCTATTAGACGTGAGGTTTGCACTTCAAAAGAATGAAGGTGAAAGTGACTCATAATTGGACTACGCAAGAGTGTTGAGAAGTTTGATGTATATCACAAATTGTAAGTGACCAAATAGAGCATGCGCTATTAGTAAATTAAGTCGCTACACGAGTAATCCCATTCAATCTCTTTAGATGACAACGAAAAGAGTTTTAAAGTATTTAAAATATACTCAAGACTATGTGTTGAATAATAACAAATATCCAGCATTAATTGAAGGATATAGTGATGCAAATTGGATCACCGGATTGAATAAGTAAAATCCATGAGTGGATATGTATTTACTTTAGGTGGAGGAGCAGTCTCTTAAAAATCATCCAAACAGATATGTATTACCCGTTTTACGATGAAATCTAAATTTATAGCATTAAATAAAGCTGGTGAAGATGTTGAATGGATCTAGAATTTCTTGAATGGTATTCATTATTGTCTCAAACCTTTGGCACCAATATGCATACACTGTGATAGTCAAGCAACAATAGGTAGGGAAAGAAGCATGATGTATGATGGTAAATATCATCATATAAGATAAAGACATAATACCGTTAGAGTACTACTCTCTAATAGAATTATAACGATTGACTATGTGAGGTCACAGATAATATGTCGGGTCCACTTAATGCCTAACTAATAAGGGAGTCGAGAGATCATCGAAGGGAATGAGCTTACGGCCTAGGACAAATCATTACAATGGTAGAATACCTAGCAGAATAGAGATCTCAAAAGCTAGGTTCAAGGAAATCAAACAAAGTTATGACTGACGGTTCAACATTGTCAATATACTCAACCCATTATCATGATGAACACAATGTTCAAAAAATAAGAATTAGGATTATGGTTTGAAGCGTTTTAACGGTTTCTAAATTTGGCAAGTTTGATCAAATAGTTTAATTCTATAGGATTAAACGTTTAAGAATTACCTATATGAGGGTGAAGTGGAAGCCGCTTCAAGGAGAATGATAGTGAAGGCCTATTCTCTAAGCTCTCATGAAACCAAGTGGTGTTCATACATAAAACAAACAAAATCATGAGAACCATAAATTATAAGAGGTTGGTTATGTGACTTGTGTTGTCTAGGTACACATTAAAGTTCGACGGTTCAATGATATCATATCTATCGATTGATCGAGTGCATCTGATGCAAAATTGTCATTTCCCATTCATTTAGAGGATTGTTAGGATTTTAGGAGGTGTGAATGGAAAATGAATAGGTGTTATCTTTTGAAAAGACACCAAGAGAATGAATGCAATTTGAATAGGCACATTTTTTATTGGGATGGTTATGACCTTTCTAATGGGTTGTGACTTTTTCAAAGAGTTGTACCTTTATAAAGAGGTGTACCTTTCTAACCATTGCTTCTTTTCAGGAAGAAACACCTTGATAGCTATATATACTTGTTTTTCCCTAGGTGCATACATGAAATTTTGAAGTAAAAACACTCCTCTATTTTGAAAAACTCTAGTGTGATTTTCTACCATCGAGTGCATTCATAGTTCGATAGAATTTGAGGTACCGCTATTCTATTGAACTGATTCATTTTATCCTTGGAGGATATATTTCATAACCTTGGGTACTTGAGGGGAATAATTTCCTTAAGAAGACACCATGTCATGACCCAATATCCAAATGGGTCATGATAGCACTTATCGCGGCAAACCTTAATAAGTAAGCCTAACACCCTAACCAATACACAAAGGGGGAAAAACAATAATACCCCCAAAGTAAGGCTTCTAGAACAAAACTGAACCATACAAGTATAATAAATGCGGAAAGAAATATAGTAGTGCATCCATAACTCCCAAAACTAGGTGTCAACAGTATAAGAACGTATCTAGTACATCTTGAATCCAAATAAAATACATAAGATATCCAAATACAAGAGAAACTATATATCTGAAATGAAAAAATGACATAGTCTATATAGAAAGGTAGAATAACATATTTGGATCCTAAAAGTCATCAACTACCTTGAAAGCTCCAATAATCGCTCGAGTCAAGAAACATGGGGCGCACCCGAACCTAAATCTGCACCAAAAGGGTATGGTAGGAGTGAGTACGGTCCACTTGTACTCAGTAGGTATCATAGGTCGATTGAGTAAACTAGAAAATAAGGTAAACAAAATACACACTAAGGGCACGTCACCTACACTTAGAAAATATTCCACGCCACTTACACTAATGGTTCTAATATATACATCACAAATACAACAACAATACAATAAGTATAACACAAGTATAAATTATATCACATGCAAGTAAAAACAGAGAAGAACATGCATATACAGGATGGCCAACCATATGAACCTCTAAAATCTCTACCGCGAGAAGCCTGACCTCTGAACTCACCAAAATGGTGCACCTTCTTGGCGCCTCCCTGAGATGCTCTAAGAATACCCTATGTCATCTTCGCGTAATCCACAATGCTCTAAAAAGATTCTCTAAATACAACCATCTGAGAAGTAGCCAACTAAAGGAAGACATCTTAACCCCTCACAAACTTTCAAATCTTTTCAGACTTAGTAGAAATACTAGCATAGGAATACCTGGACAAGGCATGGAAGTGTGCCTCATACTCAACTACAGTCATGGAGCCCTACTCCAGTCGGTCAAACTCATCACACATCCGATCTCTCAAACTATAAGGTATAAATCTCTCTAGAAAGGCATCTGTAAACTAGTCCCAAGTCAACTCAGGAGAATAAAAATGTCTACAAACAACAAACGATATCCACTAATCTCTCGCGGCATCTCTCAACTTATAGGTAGTATAAGCCACTCCATGTGACTTAAGAGAACCTAAGTTATGTAGCTTCTCATGACAATCAATCAAGAACTTGTAGGAATCCTCGCCTACAACCCCACTAAATCTAGGAGGACCCAAAAGAGTAAATCTCTCAAACCTCTTTTGATCATCAAAAGATATCATAGTACTCACGACAAGAGGCATAGTGAGTCTAACAGGCTTAGATCCCATCTGAGGAGGTAATATAGACGAAGGCTGAACTCTCATTCTTGGAACACCATGCTCAGAAGATGATATTAAAAGTGGAATAGGACTCGGGGTTTGAGGAGTACCCAAAATTGAAGTAGATGTAACAGAAGGATCCACACTCTGAACTGGAGGAACACCTGGCATAACCAAAGAAGGACCCTCTAAATGGGTCAGCAAATGCACCAACAATCCTCCAACACTAGGGTAGACGAACTCTAAAGAACTGGAGTAAAACCCACGTCTCCAATCTGCTCAATATGAGGCTCAGGTGAAAGTCCCCTAGCACTTTTCCTAGATGGGGCTGAACCACGGGCCCGTCCTCCTTCTTTAATCCGTTCATGACTCGAGGCTCGCCCTCTCGACTGAACTATTTCTCCAGAAGCAAGCTCTGCATCACTAACCTCGTGGGACCTAGTCAACATCATCTGTGTGGAAAGAGTAAAGCATAACTCAGAGAACAAGATATGAAAGAACTTAGCACGGTAAGGAATAAAATAAGAGAAGTTTCCTAAAGGCCTCTTATAGCCTCTTGAATATAGATACGAATGTCTATGTACCAATCCACGAGACTCTATTAGATATCCCATTCTTACACTATTGAGACCAATGAAACATGGCTGCTCTGATACTAATTTGTCACGACCTAAAATCCAAAGGATCATGATGGCACTTGTTGCGGTAAACCTTGATAAGTAAGACTAACCCCTAACCAATACACAAAAGGGAAAAAGACAATAATAATCCTACAATAAGGCTTCTAGAACAAAATTGAACCATACAAGTATAATAAATATGGAAGGAAACATAACAATGCATCCATAACTCCCAAAATCAGGTGTCAATAGTATAAGAATGTATCTAGTACAACTCAAATCCAAATAAAATACATATATATCCAAATACAAGAGAAACTCTACCTTTGAAATAAAAATAAATTCATAGGCTATAGAGAAAGTTAGTAGAAAACATCCGGACGAATGAAAGTCATCAACTACCTTGAAAACTCCAATAATCGCTCGAGTCAAGTAATTTAGGGTGTACCTGAAGTTGAATTTGCACTGAAAGGGTAGAGTAGAAGTGAGTATGATCCATTTGTACTCACTAGGTATCATAGTTAGACAGAGCAAAATAGAAAATAAGGTATACAAAGTACATATTAAGGGCACGTCACCTTTAATTAGAAAATATCCTACAACGGTATCCCACACTGCTTGCACTAACAGTTCTAATATATATATCACAAATACAACAACAATACAATAAGTAGAACACAAGTATGCATTATATCACATGAAAGTATAAATAGAGAAGAACATGCATATACAGGATGGTCAAGTATAAGTAATAAGATATAGCGCAAGTAGACATAAAACAAGTCATTATGGAAATCCAATCACAACATCAATCATAAATAAAGCAAATATAGTATATAAGATATTGTTGTTTCTACTGCTGATGATGATGCACGAGGTTGTCATACAACCTTGAGGTTCAAACACAACCTTCAGATTAGCACACAACCTTGATGTTGGAACACAACCTTCGAGTCTTCTCTGGTATAATCCTTCAGAGAAGGTCCATATATCCGATACTAATATTCAGTATTTCTCGGTATTTCTAATATTTCAAGTGTTTCCAAGCACATAATAACATAATATACAAATCAAGTACACATACATGACAATAAGTAAATATAAAGCAATAAAACAAATAAGTGAACTGATGTGTATGATGATATGAGAATGATGAAGCAATGTCCACAACCATTCAGAATGAGTATTTCCACACCCAGGATACATGGAGTATTTCCACAACTAATCCATATGATGTATTTTCATAACCAACCACAATATTATGATTCCACAACCACATAAGCTAATGTCCACTCATTATTTCCACTATCCATGAATTTTCCATAAGATTCATATGCCCACAAAGTATGAATATATCGCAGTATGCCAATGGCACCACAATAGGCATTTCTAACAACTCAATAAAATTATTCGCATGTATTCTAGGCTATCAACATCGCATAAGATCCCGTACGGTCACACATATCACGTGATATCTCAGATTCAACAATTACATCATATTTAGGTCCCCACACAGTCACAACATATAGATAGATATTTTCCATGATTTGTTTCCACCTTTGACATGCATTTTGGTATACAAATTAACTACTCAGTCCAGTCTAAAGAGTTAAGCCATAACCTACCTCGAATGCAGAAACTGGTATGCTACACTTCGATCCTGAAGTCCTAATTCTCATGAAAGGTCCCAAAATCAATTAAAACTAAGAAATATAGAATCTATGCATCAAAATAAATCCAACGATGCCCATATTGCCTACTTTTATTTTGGGGTCAAAACGGACCCTTAAAATGGGTTTCTGAAAAAGAAGGGCAAAATCAAAACTTTATTTCAAAAATGTGTTTTGCATGCTTTAAGGAATCAATAGTTGAAAACCCAAGTCAAATAGAGTTAAAAATGATGTTCAAATTGAAGAAAAAACATTTTTTATTTTTATTCGTTAAATTCCTTGAAATCCATTAAAATTCAAGAACCGAGGATGGTTTGAAGATGAAATCGAGGAAAAATAAGTAATTAAAGGATTGGAAACATAATTCAAGTAAAAGGAGTGAAATTTGGGGATAAACCAAGTAATAAAGGTTTTAGGATTTTTGAATAATGAATCAAGAATTAAAGTAAGAAAAGAATAATATCTCACTTTAAATCCACAAAAGAATCGAGAAATAGATATTAATCTAGCTTCTCAATCACCCACAAGATTCACTATTAATCTCTCACACTATTTTAGGGTTTAACTCTCAAGAGGCAAGGTGAAAAATAAGCTAGAATTGTAGACACGTGATTTTTGATCCTCCTCGAATTTTAATTTATTTTTTCGATATTAAATATCTAAATTTGGTATAATATTATTTAATTTCTTATTTTATTTTAATTTTAATTTAAAAAAAATAGTAATTAAATAAGTTAATTTTAAGATATTTTAATTTATTATTATTATTCTATTTTTAAAAAATATACAAAAATTAAAAATATTTTTCTTTTTTTTCTAATTTTTAATAAATAAATCAGTAATTTTAACACTATTTTATTATATTTATTTTTTGTTATTTGTAAATTTTATTGTATTTTCTTAAAAACATAAAAATTAATTAGTTATTTATATTTATTATTATTATTATCCTATTATCTTATTTATTTATTATTATTTAAAAAAATAATTAATTAATTTTGAAATTCAAAATTCTTCTTATCAGATAATAACTACTCTCTCCCATTTTCCCCCCTAGAATCCTATTATTTAAGGACATTTTTTTTCTACGTACATGATTCCAACAGAAAACATAAACTAAAAGAAGGCAGAGAGAAAAAAAAATCAGATAAACAAAAGAGAGAAAGGAGAAAAAGTTGAGTTAGAAGATTTCATTCGAGAAAGTTGAATTTGAACTCCATTCGAGTTTCGGTGACAATTTCTTCCAGGTTCTATTCAATCATGTATTATTTATTTCATAAACTTTGTTGTAAACAAGCATGAATGAAAACGTTCCAAGTGATTTCAGAAATTATTTATAGTTAATTAATTATGTGAATTCTTTTGGTTATATGTTAAACAATTAAATTACTGTAAACTGTATATTATTTGTAATGCACAAAAAGAAGGTTCTGCATTCAATCATTCACCACACACAGATATATAATAAAATAGAATTTAAAACAGTAATAAAACAAGCACCATTAAAACATTATTGTTATTGTTCCGGTGGCATGATTCTATTAAAAAAACCTAAAATTCAGATCCGCCAGAGCATTTCAAAAAAACTGTGTTGTTGTTTCAGTCGTCGCCGCCATAACTCGCTGGATGAGACCACACAGGCAAATTGCTTCTCACTGACCAAACCGAAATCCTCCTAAAAAAATACCAAATTTTAAAGAAAAATTAATTAAAATAGTCGCACAGGTCTTTCACCGGATCCACGCTCCAGCGCTGGCGACCGCCAACCACCCTCCATCTCACATCGCCGCGCCTCCCCTCTCCCGCACGTCGTCGACCCCTCTCCTTTTTCCCCAAACTGGCAAACCCCATAACCACCAGTATGTCATCGTTATAGCCTCATCCAAGCGGAATAAGGTTAATGTTGTTGTCATCGGCGGCAGTGATGTAAAAGGTGATAATTGAGAGAAAGAGAAGAGAAAGAAAACAGAATAGGGAGAGGGGGCTAGGCAGTTGTATCTTGTGTATGAGTTATTATGTGTATATATATTCTTTTAATATTATTTTAGTAAATAATAATATTTTAGAGATCAAGATTACTATAATATAAATAACATTTTATTTATTTATTTATTTTTATATGATAAAATTATTTTAGTTTACTGTTAAGATTAAGTAGCATTTTGAAAAGATAAATTGCTATGATTTTTTTTACAAATAAGATAAATCAATATTTTAGTATTAAATAATTTTTAGGCACGTTTTAAAATATTTCGTCTCAATTAAGAATGCGGCATACGCATCTTTCCAAGACATTTTAAAATTCAAGGATGCAATAATGCACTTTGACAAATATTTTTCTAAAAAAATAATTTTTATCAATTTATAAGAATCATAGACAATTTTTAGTTTAATAAAAAATAGTGAATTAAGGTCTTAACATAATTTATCAATAGTTTAAGTTAAGTATAGGTTGATAAAAGCGATCGTGCTTGAACCACGGGACTCGAGGGGTGCCTAACACCTTCCCCTCGGTCAACAGAATTCCTTACCCAGTCTTCTGTTTTCGCAGACCACAATAAAGAGTCATTTTCTTTTGATTAGGGATTCAATAAGGTGACTTGAAAAACCATAACTCAATTTCAAGTGGCGACTCTGTAAATAAATTAATCCCTATTCAAAACCATCACTTAAATTGGAACAACCCTTCGACTTCGATTCCCTCGGGTGAAAAAGAGGTGTGACATCTCTGGCGACTCCGCTGGGGACTAATAAGAATTCGAGCTTTTTATACTGACTTATACTTGCTTTAATTATTATTGATATTGTGTTTGTTGGCCTTATGTGCTACTTGTCGCTTATTTACTGCTTTGATATTATTTGAACTGTATTATATATTGTCTTCTCTCACGTACCCCCTCTGAGTCTCTGAAATAGGATAGAGGGAATGTTGCATATGCATCCCACCTTCTTTTTGAGATAACTGGAGTGTCAAGGCACCTGGTGAAGGATATAGCCACACATGTTAGGTGGGATTCGGATCAACAACGAAGGAGGTGTTGCCTTACTACCGACCAAGTTGTCCTTCCTCGGCTAGAGTGTCCGCTCGAGTAAGCTAGTCTAGACACCTATCCCTATTAGGTTTAAACTTAGAAGAACTGAAAACTCAGAATCTGGTTATTCTTATTAGGTGCCACTTTATTTGCATCATATGCATTTGACTTAGCGGGACTCGGTACAGGGGCTGGGTCTATCTAGGACACGTGACCTAATTTATAAAGACCAACATGTGCATCCCATGTGCTCATTGACATTTGCTTGGAAGGCTATTTATTTGTTGACCGACTTTAAGCAATTTTAAAATGCAAGAGATTAATTTATCCTCAAATTTGGTTAATCATTTTTGAAAGAAAAAAATTATTTTTAAAAATAAAGAAATTTTTTAAATATACAACAACATAGTTTTTACAATCTTCATGAACTACGAGGGTCTGATTTTCACTTTTTAGTGGAATACGTAGGAAGTCCTATTTGAGATATGACCCTGGTTTTGAAAAAAAATGATAATAATATATTTATTCACAAATTTATTGAAGGATATTTTTGAAAAAATAATAAGAAGAAGGAAAAATGATTATTTTCATGAATATTATTATCTTTATTTTACTTTTCCTTTTATTTTTCAAAATTAATTTTAACATAAAAATCATAATAGCCTGAACCTTTAGGGGTTGTGAGCTGAATTTTTGTAAAATAATAAAATATATAAAATATTTGAATAGCCCTGAACCTTTAGGGGTCGTGAGACTAAAATTTTTATATAACTTTATACATTAAACGATTATTCTTCTTTTCTTTATTTTTAAATCCTTTTATTTTATTTTTGTTCTTTTTAAATGTACTTAAGGGGGTATTGTCTTTAAACATATAGTTTAAATTTGTCTAGAGGTATGTTATTGTAAAGTTTTTTTTATAGAGTCAATTTAAATAAATGTTTTTTCCTAAAAATATTATCAGTCATGTTTTTCTTATTTTGATTTTGATAAAATTGTTCTTTGCAACTAAGTCCGAATAATGGTCACACTAGATTTCATAAGTCAAGTTGTAAATTCTTTTCAAAATTGATAAATTAAGTTTTGTTTAAGTCTAGACATTTACTAATCTTATGTCCCTGTCAATAGGTATAAAATGTCTCCCCCTGTTCGTGGAAAACGTCCAAAGAGAAAGAGAGATGGGAGTGTACCGCTTAAGGTTATGGATTGTACCCCTTTGCAGCTTTGGTTGTGGTGGAACGAAATAGATACATTCGGTTATGACGAGATACATAAGTATTTGGGTTTTTTTACGAGTATTATGACAATAAAGCCTAATAGGGAGGTGATTGATGCGTTACTAACCTTCTAGGACCCAAAGAACAATGTGTTTCATTTTTCGAATTTTGAGTTGACTTCTACTGTAGAGGAGATAGCGACCTATGTTGGATATGGTGATATGCATCGGAAGAAACTTATAGCCCCGAGACTCATTTCGATAAACAAATTCTGCAAACTCATGAACATAAGGAACTCAAAAGAAGAATCGATGAAAAAAGGTTGGGTTTCCTTGCAGTTTTTGTATGATAGATACGGAAGGCAAGAGGGGTTCAAAAAGTACGGTAAGCATCTCTGTAATAAGGGGAATTTTTAGGCCTGGAAGGTTCACAGACGATTTGCATTCATGGTAGATTTTTTAGGCACTATGGTCTTCCCAAAGAGAGAACAAAAAATTAACATTCGTTTAGCAAGAGCGGTAAAGATACCGATTAAGAAAGATTACACTATGGTGCCAATAATCCTGGCAGCTATCACCGTGCTTTGACTGTTTGTCAGAAAGGAAAGAGTTTTTTCGAGGGATGTAATATCTTGTTACAGATGTGGATTGTGTAGCATCTCTACCGACGTCCTACAATGGCAAGATTTAATCCAGAAAGATTCAATCGCATCAAAGATTACGAAGAGAGGTTAGAGAAATATAAATGCCCAGAAGGATTTAGAGATTGGGATAAGTTTTTTCGTTCTCTGACAGCAAATAAAATCACTTGGAATCTTCCTTGGTTCCCTTGGAGGCAAGTCATACACAGTTCTGTCAATCGGTCGTTCTTATTATTAATAGGTATTAGGGGTGTTCAACCATATGTTCCATTGAGAGTTTTACGTTAACTTGGAAGACGTCAAATAATTCCCATTACGGAAAATATGACCAAGTTTGTATTTGAGGTCAAACTAGAGATCCCACTTCCAGAGGAATTGGCCCAGTAGATTTGGGAAGGTTGTCGTATCATGGGGATTGAAACGATGGTCATAGAGCATGATAAAGGAGAAGTACACCCAGATTACCGTGAATGGTTTAAAGAACAGTCGAGTCCACCAGTCAGACCAAAAAGATCGGTTAGGGGACCTATAGATCAGGAAGCTGCAATCAGGATAGGAATTGAGAGAGCCATGCGAGAACATCATGAGGTTAACCAAGCTTTGAGATCAGAATTAGAGCATGACAGGGAAAAAATAGACAAACAACAAAGGGAATTTTCTGAAGAGAAAGCTAAATCAGCAGATATTGAGGTTGCACTTCGGGGAAAAATCAAACTGGCTACCACTAGAGGGTCACACGTTGCAGAACTCACTGCATCTCACCGACAGCAACTGCAAGAAGTTAAAAATAACATGCAAGAAGAATTTGATCGAGAGAGATCTCAGTGGATCCGTGAAAGAGAAATATTGCGAGAACAGTTGGAGGTTGCTTCTGATCATGAACAGCGTGCAAGAGAGATGGTTGATTTTCGAGATCGACAGGCCCAGGAATGGGATCAGGCATTTATTTCCCTTCGAGGGAAGGTCCTCCGTATAGCACAGGATACTGCTAGAATGGTTTTGAATTACAGCAGTTAGATCGTGAGGACTTTTTGGCACAAGTACCAGCTTTCGCACAGCGTCTCACTACCTCATTGGAGGACATATACTTGAGTTTGGGAGGACATATCAAGCCGAAGTCTCCTTGAATGGATAGTTGTTTTCTTTATTATAGTTTTTCATTTTTAGTTTTAAAACTTCTTGTTTAGATGTTATGTCTTTTAGTTTTATTTGTCAGATGTCAGTTGGTAGGTCTTATCTTAGGATTTGGGTCAGTTATGTTTTCGTATTTATATTAGGGAATGTAATAAAGAGGACTATTTATTTCTATATACATTACATATGTTTTACTTTACTTACTTTATTTATTTTCTTTAATAAAAATAATAATAAAAAGAGACAAAACAATTTTGTTAATTTTTTCCGAACTACGTAAGATATGATTCATGTCCTGGCATGATACATAGGCAACCCTCCACAAGGTTCAATCATAACTTTTGAAAAAATATGCCTAAAAAGCCGGGATGAAACACAAAGCCTTCCATGATAGATTGGAAAATGCATATAGAAGCATGACATATAACTTGGCATTATAATGTGTTAAAAATATAACACTCACCTGTTTACTATTTGGTTACAGAAAGATAAAGTAATTGGTGGTTGGTTTGTGGTTTAAAATGGCATCACATCCATATAACACCAGATACAAGGGTAAAAGAAGAATGGCCCGCAGAGAAGGTATAGGGTCTGACAGTGAAGAAGAGCAAAATCAGTTGATTTCGCAAAAAGTTGAATCAATGGAAGAAATAAAGTCATTAAAACAATAGATGGCAGAGATGTACCAAGTTTGGTTGAATGGACAAGCCCCGCCTTCTTCAATCCTTGGACTTTCGACTTCAAATGATCCAAATTCTGACCCAGCTCAAACTAGTGATCCATTTTACCCACCAGGATTTGGCCCATTTGCTAATATGTCTGGAGTTGTTGGTACTTCTACCATGCACCCACCAAATCCGTCTGTCGCAAATAACCCGTTTTTTACTTTTATAGCACCAGCTACCACGGGTACTCAACCGACAGTACCGAAGAATATGGGGAAACCAAGTCATGATATGTTGTATCCTCCTGAAATGACTTTCAAATCTCAAAATCCATATTATCATGTTCATCAACGCGATACTCCTATCGTGATTGAGAAAATTGCCAAGAATGAGAAACAAGAGGAGATGGCTAGAAAAGTTAGACGCTTGGAGCAGAGTATGAGAAATATCCAAGGATTAGGTGGACCAAAAAGTATTTTATACAAGGATTTATGTATGTTTCCGGACGTCCATTTGCCTCTAGGGTTCAAAATGCCAAAGTTTGACAAATATGAAAGCCACGACAATGTTGTAGCTTATTTGAAAAAGTTTTACAATCAATTAAGGGGAGCATGAGGGAAAAAAGAATTATTGATGGCTTACTTTGGAGAAAGACTTACAGGGATAGCTTCTGAATGGTTCATTGACCAAGACATTTCCCGTTGGCACATATGGGAAGACATGGCTCGGGATTTCGTTCAATAATTTCAATATAACATTGAGATAGTGCCAGATCGCACTACGCTTGCCAACATGAGAAAAAAGATGATCAAAAGTTTTCGAGAATATGCCATCAGATGGAGAGAGAAGGCTTCAAGAATCAGACCATCGATAAAAGAATCTGAAATAATTGATATTTTTTTGCAAGCATAAGAGCCTAATTATTTCCATCATTTGCTCTCTACTATCGGAAGCACATTTGCCGAAGTTATCAAATTTGGAGAGATGGTAGAAAATGGAATCAAGTAAGGAAAGATTATCATCCAGGCCGCTTTGAAAGCAACAACACAGGCAATTCAAAGTGGTACAGGAAGTTTTGGGGAAAAGAAAAGAAAAGAGGATGTAGCAACTGTCGTGACAGGTCCATGAAAAAATTAGAGAGGTGCGCGTCAACCATACGCACAGAATCCATTATATTTCATTCCATCCCCCCAATATACTATTTAAAATACACAACCATATGCTCAGGCTCCTTCTTACCCGCAGTGGCGTGCACCAGTAATTCAAAATCATCCAATAGCCCCGCAAGTTCATAAAGGCCCTCCTAGGTCTAATTTTCGGCCTAGAGCAGAATTCAAAAAGGATAACATGGTAAAACATAATTTCACTCCTATTGGAATATATTACACCAATTTATTTCATAGGTTGAGCAAAATGAATGTTCTAAACCCAATTGAGAGAAGGATCCCGAATCCTCCTCCGAAGAACTTGGATTATTCTAGAAGATGTAAATACTGTTCTGATGCCCCAGGGAATGACACAGAGAAATGTTGGTATTTGAAAAGAGTCATTCAAGAGTGGATTAATACCCAACAGATTATGGTAGAAAGTCCAGACGCTCCAAATGTCAATCAAAATCTGCTGCCAGATCATAATGAAACAAACATGCTCGAAGTGATACTCAGTGGTGAAGATTCTATGATTTCCTTTAAGTCGGTCATTAAAATTAAAACTGATTCGTAAAGATCAGAAAATGTTGTGGACTTGACAAAAGAAAAACCTGCAGCAGCGGAGGTGGTGATAACAAAACCCGAATCATTGAATGTTCCCTTGGTTGTGGGGAAAGAAATTTCAAAAAATATTGGGTCAAGTCAAATAAAGCCGAAACTCATTATTCCCGGAAAATCCAATAAGCCTCTTTTAATCATAAAAAGAGCTCCCATAACTCCTATTATTATTAAACCAGTGTCACAGCTAGCTGCCTATGGTTGATACCAAGGCAGTCCCTTGGAATTATGATCGCATTATGGTGATGCACAAGGGGAAAGAAGTGACTGAAGATGTAGATGAAGTAGGAGGATTAACTCGATCTACAAGATGTTATGCTCCAATAGAGTTAAGAAAGAATAAACAAGGCGGTGAAGAACGAATGATAGTCAAGAATCCTGTCACTGATGAAGAAGCTGAAGAATTCTTAAAGAAAATGAAATTTCCAGAACATTCTGTTGTAGAACAGTTGAAAAAAATACCAGCACAGATTTCTTTGTTGTCTTTATTGATACATTCAGAGGAACATTGCAAGGCTATAATGAAGATTATTAATGAAGCATGTGTTCCCAGTGAGATTAAAGTGAATCAGCTGGAAAAAGTTGTTGGAAGGATCCTTGAAGCAAATAACATAACTTTCTCAGACGATGAATTGCCTATAGAAGGTACTGAGCATAACAAAGGTCTGTACATTTCTGTGAAATGTGAACATTCCATCGTCACTCGAGTGTTAATTGATGGAGGACCAGGCGCGAACATTTGTCCTATGTCACCTTTTCAAAATTTGAATGTTAATGTTGAAAGGATCCGACCTAATAATGTATGCGTCAAAGATTTTGACGGATCAAAAACTGATGTCATTGGTGAAATAGAGTTTATATTGACAGTTGGACCTGTGGAGTTTTCTATGGATTTCCAAGTGATGAACATTGAAACTTCATATAATATGTTATTGGGAAGGTCATGGATTCATAGGGCTAAAGCAGTCGCATCAACTTTGCATCAAATGGTCAAATTTGAACACGACAGGCAAGAAATAATTGTTCATGGTGAAGGAGATTTATCCATGTATAAAGACTACTTTGTTTCGTCCATCGAAAAAGATGTTTCAGATAATGTGTTAATTCATCAAGCTTCTGAGGCAGTGGCTGTTGAGCATATCCTCGAGGGGAATCTCATCGCAAGACCACAATTGTCCTCTACATCTGTTATGGTAGTGAATAAAATGTTGAAGCATGGTTTCGAACCAGGAAAATGTCTAGGGATGTTTTTACAAGGCATAGTTCATCCGGTAAACCTCTATGAGAACTTTGGTACTTTTGGTTTGGGATACGATCCTACTGATGAAAATATAAAGAAGGCTAAAAATCTTAAGAAAGAGTCATGGTCACTTACCAAGCCGATACCTCCACTTCACAAGTCTTTCATCAAATTTAGTGTTGTTGGATCCTCCAAGTTACCTGCTGCAGAATCAATGAATGATGATGATACAGAGTTGATTGGCCTTTTTCAGAATATGTTCATTAAAACTAATATGGCTGAAATTGGGGAAGGTAACAGCAATACAGATGTGCAGTTTGTCGTCCCTGATATCCATCTTAACAATTGGGAGGCCACTCCTCTCCCTATTATAAAGGAGTCTTGGTAGTTTGTTTGTTTTTTTACAGTCTTAGTAGTTTTTTTGTTTTTACTCCTGTAATTTGAATCATTCTAGGATTGTAATTCAGAACTTTAAACTTGGTATTTTAGGTTAAAACTCTTTCTATCTATGTTTTTAATAAAGCGTAATTTCCCTTCGTTTTATTTTGTGTCTGATTTTTATTTATTTATTTTCTATCATACAGTTCTTTCTATGCCAATTCTAATGATATGACATGCATGAAGAATTTTCAACCAGCTTTAAAAACCCAATATAATTATGAAATAATGAATAAAGAAGTTGAGTTAGATGAAGAAGCATTTGAGGATATAAGCAAAGATTTCAAACAGTTTGAGAATAAGTCAAATCCCAATTTGGATGAAACCGAGGCAATCAATTTAGGAGATCATGAAAATATTAGGGAAACTAAGATAAGTGTACATGTTCAACCACCACAACAAAATAAAGCCATAATTGAAGATTTGCATGAGTATAAAGACATCTTTGCGTGGTCTTATGATGATATGCCCGATTTGAGCACTGATTTGGTAGTTCACAAGTTGTCAATTGATCCTGGTTTTCCTCCTGTCAAGCAAAAGCTAAGAAAGCTCAAAACTGACATGAGTGTAAAAAATCAAGAGGAAATCACGAAGCAACTTGAGGCTAAAGTCATTCGAGTGGCCCAGTATCCTATTTGGTTGGCAAATATTATCCCTATTCCAAAGAAGGACGGTAAAGTTCGAATGTGTGTTGATTATCGTAATCTAAATAAGGCGAGTCCGAAAGATAATTTTCCACTTCCCAATATTCATATTTTGTTGGACAATTATGCCAAACATGATCTTGCATCTTTTTTGGATTGTTATGCAGGGTATCACCAGATCATTATGGATCCAGAAGATGCGGAAAATACATCATTTATTACTCCATGGGGAATATATTATTATCGAGTCATACCTTTTGGACTAAAGAATACTGGGGCAACTTACATGAGGGCAATGACCACAATGTTTCATGACATGATGCACAAAGAAATTGAAGTTTATGTGGACGACGTGATCATGAAGTCGAAAGAGCAATCTGATCATGTCAAAGATTTGAGAAAAAAAATTTGAAAGTCTTCGGAGGTATAATCTCAAACTTAACCCAGCAAAATATGTATTTAGAGTTCCATCAGGAAAACTCTTGGGTTTTATAGTCAGTCGACGTGGCATTGAGTTAGATCCTTCAAAAATAAAAGCTATTCAAGATCTGCCTCCACCAAAAAATAAAACAGAGGTAATAAGCTTACTTAGAAGGTTGAATTATATCAGTAGATTCATTGCTCAACTTACAACAACCTGCGAGCCAATATTCAAGTTGTTGAAGAAGAATGCTAAAGTTGAATGGACTGAAGAATGTCAAGAGGCATTTGACAGAATTAAGAGATACTTGTCGAATCCGCCTATTTTGATTCCTCCAGAACTCGGCAGACCCTTGATATTGTACATGTCTGTGTTAGACAATTCTTTTGGCTATGTATTGGGTCAACATGATGTTACAGGCAGAAAAGAACAAGCCATCTACTACCTCAGCAAAAAGTTTACCACTTATGAGGCTATGTACACTCTTCTTGAGAAAACGTGCTACGCCTTAACTTGGGTAGCCCAAAAGTTGAAGCATTACTTGTCATCTTATACTACTTAACTCATATCTCGTATGGATCCTTTAAAGTATATTTTTTAGAAGCCTATGCCCACAGGAAGAATTGCAAAATGGTAGATGTTGCTCACAGAGTTTAATATTGTTTATGTGACACGAACTTCAATAAAAGCTCAAGCCTTGGCGGATTATTTGGCTGAAAATCCTATTGATGAGGAGTATGAGCCATTGAAGACTTATTTTCCAGATGAAGAGGTATTGTATGTTGATGAAGTTATTTCTGATGATTATCATTCAGGCTAGAAGTTGTTCTTTGATGGAGATGCTAATGTAAAAAGAGTAGGGATAGGGGCGGTTCTTATTTCTGAATCAGGACAATGTTATCCTATAACAGCCCAACTTCAATTCTACAGTACCAATAATATGGCAGAATACGAAGCTTGCATTCTGGGATTGAGATTATCCATTGACATGGGGATTCAAGAACTGTTGGTATTAGGAGATTCAGATTTATTAGTCCACCAAATCTAAGGAGATTTGAAGACTCGTGATTCGAAACTCCTACCATATAGAGGTTGTTTGCAAGATCTTTGTCAACGATTTGTATCAATAAAGTTCAAACACATTCCCAGAGCTCATAATGAGATTGTTGATGCTTTGGCGACCTTATCTTTGATGCTTCAACATCCAGACAAAACTTATATTGATCCTTTGCATATACAGATTCATGATCAACATGCATATTGCAATGTGGTTGAGGAAGAACTTAATGGGGAGCCATGGTTCCATGATATTAAAAAAATATACTCAGATTGGAAAATATCCTATACATGCCGATGGTAACCAAAAGAGAACCATTCAACGTTTGTCTAGTGGATGAATCTTGTATAAGAGAACTCCTGATTTGGGACTTCTGAGGTGTGTAGATGCTAAAGAAGCTTCAAAAATCATGACTGAAGTACATTCTGGGATTTGTGGACCATACATGAGTGGGTATATTTTGGCAAAGAAAATACTCCGAGCAGGTTATTATTGTCTCACCATAGAGCGAGATTCCATCAATTTCATTTGTAAATGTCATAAATATCAGGTACACAGAGACTTAATACATTCCCCTCCATCTGAGTTGCATACAATGACTTCTCCATGGCTTTTTGTGGCTTGGAAAATGGACGTAATTGGACCAATTGAACCAAAAGCCTCGAATGGACATAGGTTCATCTTGGTAGCCATTGATTATTTCACGAAGTGGTTGGAAGCAGCGACTTTTAAGTCAGTGACCAAGAAAGTGGTGGTTGATTTTATTCACTCCAACATCATTTGTCGATTCGACATTCCAAAGATAATTGTCACAGATAATGCTGCAAATCTCAACAGTCATTTGATGCAAGAAGTGTTCCAACAATTTAAGATTATGCATCAAAATTCTACTCCTTATCGTCCAAAGGCAAATGGGGTTGTAGAAGCTGCCAACAAGAACTTAAAGAAAATACTTCGGAAGATGGTGCAGGGTTCCCGACAATGGCATGAAAAGTTACCTTTTGCTTTGTTGGGTTATCGTACTACAGTTCGGACTTCAATTGGTGCAACTCCTTACTTTTTAGTGTATGGAACTAAAGTAGTTATACCTGCAGAGATTGAGATTCCATCTCTTCCAGTAGTTGTGAAAGCTGAAATTGATGATGACCAATGGGTCAAGACTTGTTTGGAGCAATTAAGCTTGATTGATGGAAAAATATTGGTGTCAGTATGTCATGGACAACTATACCAGAAGAGAATGGCACGGGCATACAACAAAAAGGTGCGTCCCAAATATTTTGAAGTTGGTCAGTTAGTACTAAGACGCATCCTACCCCATCAGATTGAAGCCAAAGGCAAATTTTCTTCTAATTGGCATGGACCATTCATGGTGAAGAAAGTATTACCTAATGGTGTGTTATATTTGACTGATATAGAAGGCAAAAGGGAAGGAATATTGGTCAATGCTGCTACAGTTAAAAGATATTATGTATGATATTCATGTACAATTATGTTATGTATGTTTTGTACTTACATTTTCAAAGATTTGAAATGATGAAGGCATTTTGTTATACTATCCGAATAATATATCAACCTTTGCTTACCCCTTTGAGATTTTATTTTTCTTCGTACCCCTCTTTTGGAATCAAATTAAAGTCAGAAAAAAACAAAAAAAAAGTTGAAAAAAAAAGTTGAAAAAAATAAATAAATAAATAAATAAATAAATATTAAAAAAAAAATCAATCAAAAATTTAAAATCAAACAAAAGAATGATGTTGCATGAACTACGTTTGACCTGATTCTTGCTTTGACAAGATACGTAGGTAGCCCTACTCCGGGGTTCGATCTAACCAGAAGAAAATTCAAATTACCTAGAACGAAATGAAACTAGGGAAAAAATTTATTTTCTTAAAAGAATCGATTCCAAAAGTTGTATGTTTCACCCAATGTTATATAAATTTTTTAGCCTCATACCGACCTTTCTTTCTAACCCTATCCAAAAGCCAAGTTACAACCAAAGAAAGACCTTCGGATCAATATTGAGAATATCAAGGCTAAACATGTTATGAGTGCATGATATTTCATATTTTGGGTGTTTATTTTTAAAAAAAAATGATGAAAAAATGAAAATGAGAGAGTTTTATTGGTCAAAACCCTTTCGGGCACCATAAGACGACAGTGAATCGAGAAAGAGATGAAAATGATACAGGCTCGATGGCAAAAACCCATTGAGGTGCCACAAGCCGAAAGAGGATAGTAATTTAGAGTGAATAAATTCAACAATGGCTCAGTTTCAAACTTAATAAGTGGGCAAAAGGTGACACATGATTGGTGTGGGTAGATATGGCTGTTTGATTCAAAATGCATGTCATAATCACCAGAATCGGTTTCCACATTCAGTTAAGTTTTCTCTTTGTTTGGAAAAAGAGATGCCTATTGTCTTTTTCTTTTTGTTTTATTTTAAATTTTGGTTTTTGGGTCCTTGTCATCAAACGAAAAATTTTGTTGTCTTTTGAGTCAAATTCACATCAGGTCGAATGAGAAAGGACTCCAAACTCGCTACCAACTCCTTTAAGGGTACAAAGCAAGACAAAGGGTCGATGCATAGAGATAACGTTTCAAAATAAAACTAAGGTACTCAAGATGATTGTGATTTGACCATTTTAAACTCGTGAAAATCTAAGGGATGTATTGGAAGCTAAACTCAGAAACATCATACAACAGAATTATGATTTGAGTTGAGGATCTCAGTAGTCAGAAGTATGACAATTCAATGAATATTATCATGGATTGAAAAAGAGTTGAGCAAGGCAAGTGCGAGAGCGGCCACTTCAAAAGATGAATGACACAAACTAACCACCACATGTTTTAAAACTCACAATTTTTCTTTGTTTGGAACAGAGATGAAATAATTATTTTCAGATAAAGGATGCGATTTCACACTTCTCAATGCAAAAAGCATGGTTACAGCATTCGATACTGGATCTCGGTCATGGTAAACTTTATTCTTTGCGAGATATATTAAGATTCAATGACACATAAATTTTTCAGTACAAACTGGGGCAAAAATTTTATATGTGTTGTATGGAATTTATTTTTTGCTCAGGACCCTCCTGAAGAATGGGAATTTATTTTTTGCTTAGGACCCTCCTGAAGAATGGGAATTTACTTTTTGCGCAGGACCCTCCTGAAGAATAGGAATTTACTTTTTGCTTAGGACCCTCCTGAAGAATGGAAATTTATTTTATGCTCAGGACCCTCCTGAAGAATGGGATGTTATTTTCTGTTTCACTATTTACTTGTGAGTCTAGGAGCCCTCCTAAAATACAGGGTGAAAGAAATAACAAGTCAGGAGCCCGCCTGAAGAACAGGGTGAAGAAATAAAAAGTCCAGGATCCCGCCTGAAGAACAGGGTGAAGAAAAAATAGAAGTCTAGGAGCTCGCCTAAAGAACAGGGTAAAGAAAAGAGGAAGTCTAGGATCCCGCCTGAAGAACAGGGTGAAGAAAAAGAAAGTTCAGGAGCCCGCCTGAAGAACAGGGTAAAGAAAAAGGAAGTCCAGGAGCCCGCCTGAAGAACATGGTGAAGAGATTGGAAGTCCAGGAGCCCGCCTGAAGAATAAGGTGAATTTTCAAATTCATGTCGTGAAGATTAGAATCAAGATTCTGAGATTACAATTTTCATTTGTAATTTTTCATTTTGTTTTTAGTCATTTAATTGTAAAGGAAGGAGTCATTAACCGAAAACTCAACGGAATCTCATTCGACTTTAACTTTTTCTCTCACCAAATTACCTTTGAACTACTCATGACCTGATTTCCTTATAACCCGGGATAGGTAGGAGTCCAAAACCAGGACTCGGTCAGATTTTTCCATTTATTTTTAATTTTATTTTATTTTATTTTATCCTTATTCTTACCCTTCAAATAATTTGAGGGTCAAAAATCATGTCTTGTCTACTTCTTTGTATGAAAACTCTTCGAGATTTCACACAAAGAGGGGCAAAAATGTAGACACGTGATTTTTTATACTCCTCGAATTTTAATTTATTTTTTCGATATAATTCTTATTTTATTTTAATTTTAATTTTAAAAAATCAGTAATTAAATAAGTTAATTTTAATGTATTTTAATTTATTATTATTATTATTCTATTTTTTAAAAAAATACAAAAATTAAAAATATTTTTCTTTTTTTCTAATTTTTAATAAATAAATCAGTAATTTTAACACTATTTTATTATATTTATTTTTTGTTATTTGTAAATTTTATTGTATTTTCTTAAAAACATAAAAATTAATTAGTTATTTATATTTATTATTATTATTATACTATTATCTTATTTATTTATTATTATTTAAAAAAAATAATTAATTATTTTTTAAATTCAAAATTCTTCTTATCAGATAATAACTACTCCCTCCCATTCCCCCCCCCCCTAGAATCCTATTATTAAAGGACATTTTTTTTCTACGTACATGATTCCTGTAGAAAACATAGACTAAAAGAAGGCAGAGAGAAAAAATATCAGATAAACAAAAGAGAGAAAGGAGAAAAAGTTGAGTTTGAAGATTTCATTCGAGAAAGTTGAATTTGAACTCCATTCGAGTTTCGGTGACAATTTCTTGCAGGTTCTATTCAATCATGTATTATTTATTTCATAAACTTTGTTGTAAACAAGTATGAATGAAAATGTTCCAAGTGATTTCAGAAATTATTTATAGTTAATTAATTATGTGAATTCTTGTGGTTATATGTTAAACAATTAAATTACTGTAAACTGCATATTATTTGTACATACACAAAAAGAAGGTTCTGCATTTAATCATTCACCACACACAGATATATAATAAAATAAAATTTAAAACAGTAATAAAACAAGCACCATTAAAACATTATTGTTATTGTTTCGGTGGCATGATTCTGTTAAAAAACCTAAAATTCAAATCCGCCAGAGCATTTCCAAAAAACTGTGTTGTCATTTCATCCACCGCCGCCATAACTGGCTGGATGAGACCACACAGGTGAACTGCGTCTCACTGACCAAACCGAATTCCTTCGAAAAAAATACCAAATTTTAAAAAAAAAATAGTAAAAACAGTCGCACAGGTCTTTCGCCGGATCTGCGCTCCAGCGCTGGCGACCGCCAACCACCCTCCATCTCCCGTCGTCGCACCTCCCCTCTCCCCTCCTACACGCCGTCGACCCCTCTCTTCTTTCCCTCAACTGGAAAACCCCATAATCACCAGTCCATCATCGTTGTAGCCTCATCCGAACGAAATAGGGTTAATGTCGTTGTCATCGGCGGCAGTGATGTAAAAGGTGATAATTGAGAGAAAGAGAAGTGAAAGAAAATAGAATAGGGGGAGGCGGCTAGGCAGTTGTATCTTGTGTATGAGTTATTATGTGTATATATATTCTTTTAATATTATTTTAATAAATAATAATAATAATATTTTAGAGATCAAGATTACTATAATATAAATAACATTTTATTTATTTATTTGTTGTTTATTTATTTATTTTTATATGAAAAAATTATTTTAGTTTACTGTTAAGATTAAGTAGCATTTTGAAAAGATAAATTACTATGATTTTTTTTACAAATAAGATAAATTAATATTTTAGTATTAAATAATTTTTACGCACATTTTAAAATGTTTTGTCTCAATTAAGAATGCGGCATACGCATCTTTCCAAGACATTTTAAAATTCAAGGATGCAATAATGCACTTTGACAAATATTTTTCTAAAAAATTAATTTTTATCGATTTATAAGAATCATAGACAAGATTTAGTTTAATAAAAAACAGCGAATTAAGGTCTTAACATAATTTATCAATAGTTTAAGTTAAGTATAGGTTGATAAAAGCGATCGTGCTTGAACCACGAGACTCGAGGGGTTCCTAACACCTTTCCCTCGGTTAACAGAATTCCTTACCCAGTCTTCTGTTTTCGCAGACCACAATAAAGAGTCATTTTCTTTTGATTAGGGATTTAATAAGGTGACTTGAAACACCATAACTCAATTTCAAGTGGCGACTCTGTAAATAAATTAATCCCTATTCAAAACCATCACTTTAATTGGAACAATCCTTCGACTCCGATTCCTTCGGGCGAAAAAGGGGTGTGACAAGAATCTGGTAAAATGGGCTATTTATACGTCAAACTAAGTTACCAGACATTTTAGGCATAAAACGCAATGTCCAAATGGGTTTTACCCCTTTAAAGAATAAAACGCATTCACCATATGCATTTTGCTCTTTATTTCTCTAAGTTGCACCAGCAACCTAGTGCACCAGATTTTTAAGTCCAAAGCAGTCTTCGATAGGGTGCTCAAGATTCGCTCAGAGTCCGATATATGTAAGCAAACTATGTAACCACACTAAATTCGATGCTCCGAACTCAAATGAAATATTGAATTTTCATAAAAATGTCATTTTCATAGAGTTGACCTTTGAAATCCAAAATCATAATTTTTCAAACCGAGGGTTGAAATGAGATTTAAAAGCCATAAAATCCAACCAAATATGTTACCACCTAAAATCAGCGTTTCAGAACTACTGGCATAGTCTTTTTAGTCATCAATTACACAGATCAATAGATAACCATATAAGTGAATAATAAGGCTCTCGAAGCATGCAGAAACTTCAATATCACACAGAAGGCACCAAAATGCATCGAGAACCATGTCAATCACCCATACACCCCAAAATTACCACAATGCAACTATAGGGAGGGGTAAGATAGTCATTTCACTCATAAACACATATTTCACATATTTCATTAAATTTCTAGGTCATTACACACCATGATTCAGTGGACTTGAATATTCTAATCTTTATTTTTTTCTAAATATTTGGTTTTTCTATTTTTCAGAAAATTGTTTGAATTTCATTTTGTTGGTGTACATAAGTTAGATTGAACTTATTGTTGAAGTTCAAAGTTGTGAATACAGAGTTACAACTTTATTTGATTGCTTATATGTTAGTTTGAATATGTGTTTGAAGTTCTTGTTGTAAAATACAGATTTTACTAAACTCAAAAAATAACAGGGACAATCGTGTGTTGAAACTATCCTTTCTGATAGAGTTTTGTAGTTCAATAACTTTAATATGCCTATGAACACTTGAGAAAAGTACACTCAATATGTTAGAAATTGTAGCATGCTTAAGATTTGATCCTGTAAATTAGTGTTTGGGTAATCTTAGGTCCAAATTAAATAAGTTGAGTACAATCAATTTTGCAGTTCTAGTCTCGGAGGAGTTAATAGACTCTGGGACAACTTTTATTTAAAGAGGAGAAATCAAACACATTAGTTTAGCTTCAGAAGACTTCTGGGGCATCCTTCTTGTTAGCTTCTTGTTTTAATTTCATATGTACTCATTGCTACTCTGCTTAGCATAAATGAAATCCTAAAGTGTTGGATGCCAAAGATGAAGTAGACTGGGTCAGAATTGTATTTACTAGATCTAGAAAATAGATTTATGACCAATGGTATGATTAAGTGGGTTAGGAATAAGAGTACCAATTTCGAGATTTCGGCTATGAATTCCAGCTACAACAATCAATATGGGCCTATGCCTATCCATTCCATACTTAGTAGATTGGATTACTGCCACGACACGAACCAGGGCCTGATCGTGACGGGTATCTCAAGTCAAACAAGGACCGGAGACCACCCCCAACACCCAAACCATCGACCACCTTACACCCATGTCGGATGAATTCTGAATATATAAAAAAATAAAAGAACGCAAAATTAAAAATATTATGATATTTGTATGACCAAACTAACCAACAACAAAATCATCCCAAGTCCACAGTAGTCCAACAAAGCCTCTACCGAACTGAATATCAATAAAGTGTTGGGACATGCCCCTGAAAAGCCAAAAATAGTATCTAATAGTCTATAACTCAAAATAAAAACATAATCCTATAATGGAGCCTACCGAAGCATAGACTTTCACCCCTTCAAGTCGACTCTCGATCAATCCACAATTACTAAGCAGGAGAAGTAGAGGTATGGCCAAATCCTGTATCGCATGGGGATACAACATCCAAAGACGGTTAGCTGGGTGAACACTAGCATGTAACTCAGGGTTAAAGATAAAATAGTGCTATGATCAACAATTTCAAAACATTCAAATTTAATGCATATAATCAAATACATATACGTATACTTATAATATGTCGGGACAGGGAACAGGGCTTAACATGCACTTTAAAACCTTCACCTGGATTGTGTAGCTCAACTGTCATATAATAGTACCCATGAGTTATATGGGCCTCAGTTTTCACCCCCTGGTTGGGCCCCAATGCATGTAGCTGCACGAACCAGAGAATAATCCCATATATATGCACTGGGGACTTGAACCCTCCAATCATATACTAAGGTAACTTAAGTACTCGATCATAAGATGTGATATGGGGGACTTGAACCTTCCAATCATAATAATATCAATAAGGTGGACTCAAACCACCTGGTCACAAGCAAGGGAACTCAAACCCTCAAGTTATAACGGTCACCCCATCGGCTAGTGCGATTTCCAGCATTGGTCACTTGGACCTCCACTTTCACGACTCAACTACACAACCCTTATTAGAGCCCAGTTAAAACAAGTATCACACATCCCTATTCATTGAACCATATTCCACATTAAGGCATACATTGTTGATATTGTCATACCAACTACACTTGCAAGGTAATAACAACATGCCAAAACAATTTTCATTAACTTAGGAAAAATAACTCCTTTTGTTCATTAGTACAAGGTAGGGGGACACCGACTCACTTTGTTCAGTAAACCAGACCATTGTTTTTCAAATACCTCTTTATATCAAGAAATAGTTCAAGACTAGTTCAATTTTACAAATTCCCACATCTCTCATAATTAAAGACTAGTTCAATTTTACAAATTCCCACATCTCTCATAATTAAAGACTAGTTCAATTTTATAAATTCCCATATCCCCTGTTTCAAAAACAACATTAATATCTTATGAACAATACTTTAAAACATATGCTTTTAACAAATTAACAAAGATGGAAGAGTAACATGCCTGAAATACTACGTTTCACAGAAGGAATTCAACTCTTGTGCCCTTGGATGTCCTACTTCTTGGAAGTGTTTGAGAACGTTAAGGATGAAATATAACCCCTTTAAGTGCTTTATGAACATGGGGTATTAATTAGGTGAGAAGGTAATTGTCTAAAGTGCCCTCAATTTTAAAACAAAAATTTAGTCGCTAGTGGCTACGGGTCACTATACGACTCGTAAGGCTTCATTACGACTCATCACAAGGAGTCGTAGTCAAGAGAGAACCACCAAGGCCCCATACTAGTCTGGCTACTATTCATACCACCGACCCGTAACCACCCTTAATGACTCATAACCACTTTTCGTCTTAAGACAATAACAAATTTGGGATGACACACTGGACACCCTGCGATTGGGACCTAATGACTTATCATGAGTCTTTACAACACGTTACCTCAAGTCGTAATGAAGACAGTGTCTTGGACCAAACTTTTTGGACACCTTACGACTTGGTCCTTGTGACCCGTAAGAAGTCTTGATAACTAGTTGAGAGCTACTCATACTCAGAGCAGAATACTAAGCCACTTTTTCTAATTAAGTTATGATCGAGTCCCTACGAACCGTCAAGACTCCATACGACTTGTCAGGAGAATTGTAGACGGGACATTGAGGATAAAATTTTAGAAATTTTTAAGGACCAAATACCAAGTCGTTACATACTCCCCCTTGGGATCATTCGAATGATAGGACAAGGCATTTATTAGCATGATTTGACTTCACGTACCATTACCTTACCTTTAACAAAGGCATAAAGCAAAGATGTCAAGGAATACACATACTTCAAGCACGATTATCTAGAATAGGAAACAAGAACGGATACTTAGACTTCATGTCCTCCTCAGCTTCCCAAGTAGCTCCCTCAACCTTTTGGTTCTTCCAAAGAAATTTTATCGAAGCCATATCCTTTGTCCGCAACCGACGGACTTGTCGATCCAAAATCTTAATCTAGACTTCCTCATAAGACAAGGAATTCAAAATACCTACCTTTTCTAAAGGAACAATCATTGTAGGATCACCCACACACTTTCTCAACATCGAAACATGAAACACCAGATGAATAGAGCTAAACTAGAAGGCAACTCTAATTTTTATGCGACATTACCAAACCTTTTCACAACCAATTATGGACCAATATAACGGGAACTGAGCTTCTCTTTTTAGCCAAACCTCTCTACTCCTTTCATGGAAAACCTTTTTAGAAAACACCAATCACCAACACTAAACTCCAACTCTCTTCACCTTATATCCGCATAGGACTTTTAGCGACTTTGGGAAACCTTAAGTCTATCTTGAATCATCTTTACCTTTTCTATGGCTTGGTGAACAAAATTAGGACCAAACAACTTATTTTCACCAACCTCAAATCACCCAATAGGAGATATACACCTCTTATCATATAAGGCCTCAAACGAAGCCATACCAATGCTAGAGTGATAAGTGTTGTTGTAGGAAAATTCTATGAGAGAAAAGTGGTCAATCCAACTGCAACTAAAATTAAATACACAAGCCAAAAACATATCTTCCAAGACCTGAATTGTCCATTTTACTTGACCATTGGTTTGCAGGTAGAAAGAGGTACTAACAGCTACCTTAGTCCCTAAACCTCGCTAGAATGACCTCCAAAAGTAAGATGAGAACTGGATACTCCGATCATATTTGATGGAGACTATAATACCAAGCTACTTCACGGTCTCCTCGATGAACAACTTGGCATAATCCTCAGAAGAGAAATTTGTCTTCACTATCAAGAAGTGAGAAGATCTAGTCATCCTATCCATGATGAACCAAATCGAATTAAATTAAAGGCGAGACCACAGAAGATCGATAACAAAATCCATATTAATTATCTCTTATTTCCACACAGGTAGTTCAATCTCTTGAGTCAACCCACCGGGTCCTATGTACTCCATCTTCACTTGCTGACATACCATACACTTAGCTAAAAAATTAGCCACATCTTTCTTCATATTATTCCACCAATAAATTTTCTTAAGATCATGATACATTTTTCTAAAACCAGGATAGATTATATAACGCGATTCATGAGCTTAGGCCAAAATTCTTCCTCGCAACCCATCAATATTGGGAACACATAATCTACCTTAGTACCTTGAGATACCATCACCACCAATCTTGAAAACCATCAATTTCTGCCTACCTACATCATTCTTGATTTGCATCAGAATAGGATCCAACACTTGTTTCTCATTCACCTTATCACCAAGAGATGACTTTGCCACCTCTTGAATAATCACACACCATCCTCAAAATCTAAAAGATAGACTCCACTATTAGCCAAACAGCGAATATCCTTCACCAAATCTTATTTCTACTCATCCATATGAGACAAGCTTTTCATGGACAACATGCTAAGAGAATCAATAACCACGTTAGCTTTACCTGGATGATTGTGAAGACTTATGTCATAGTTCTTGAGAAACTCAAGCAATCTCCTTTGCCTGAGATTCAATTATTTATGGGTGAACACTTATTGTAGGCTCTTATGATCAGAAGAAATATCAATATAAACCCCATACAAATAATACCACCAGATCTTTAATACAAATACCAAAGATAACAATTCTAAATCATAAGTTGGATAATTCTTCTCATGAACTTTCAACTGTCTAGAAGCATATGTAACCAACTTGCCATGCTGAAACACCCTGGATTTTTGGTCTCTGAAAAGGATACGACTAGGAGAATTGACTCGTACATTGGGATATGAGTGGTATGGGTTAGTCATATGTTGACCAGTGTTGGTTGGTGGGTTGGATCTGGTTTTTGGAATGGATACGACTTGGATGGTACTAGTCGTATCAGTGGACACGGGTCATTTAGTTTGGGTCTTTCCTTCACTTAATCTTAGACTTGGTAGACTAAGTTGGATCTGAGTATAAGTGGCTCATCATGAGCTATAAGCTAGGGTACGAGTCATACCATAGACTCGTATGGTGGGCAGTGTTCAATCCTGTTTAGATTCTATTTTGCCAGGGGTACGAATCATGGGTAACAGTCATATGCATGGATGTGACACGATTTAGGGTGAGTCATACCTTGGACAGTGTTGGGTCCAAGGGAGATGGCCTTGGGTATAATTGGTGGGTACCACTCGTATTGGAGGGTACGACTGGTATGGATAGTTGTATCCCTCTGACGGGATTTTGGTGCAGTTTGAGTGAGGGCAATTTGGATATTTCCCCACTTAACCTAATAAGGACCCACGACTTTTAACTCACTTGGTAGGTTATTTTCCCTATTATTCAATTCTTTAACACTTAGAAAAAAACTCTATAATCCTCTCCAAAGTTCTTAGGTAAGGGAAGCTAGGGATTCATCTTAAGAATTAATATGGGGCTTGTGTTGATGATTTCTCTCCATCATCTTCCTGGTTTAAGGCATGTTCTCTTCCCTCATTATTAGTTCCAACTAAAGGCATGATTTTATACAATGTTTTTTTGGCTTGATTATTGTATGGCTTTGGGTTTTCAAATATAATTTGGGGGTTTTGGTTATAAATGCTTAGTTATGGTTTTCCCATACTTTAATTATGCTTTTATACGTTTTAATGGTAGTTTTGGATAATTGGTTGCATGGGAATGGGTATTTAGTAATTGGATTTGGTTTTGGAAATACTATTCCCCCAATGTGTTTGATAAAATGACTATGAGAATGTTTTCACTACATTGTTGGATTTTTAATGGAACTTATGCATAGTTTAAACTTGGTAATGGAACCCTAAATGGTTAAATGGTTTGGAATGGACAAAATAGAATGGTTTTGGGTTTAACAATTATTCTTGTAGGGTACAATGGAATCCCCCAAGTAATCATAATAACGGAACACTTGTTGGGTACATGGGACTCCTCCAAGTTAATTAGATAATATGATCCATGGTTACATGGGAATCCCTTGATCTCAAAACGGTTTGGCTAGGGACAATACTTGCAAGTTATAGTCGGTATAACGATACCACTATGTATAGCCTCGATTAATAAAAATGGTTTAGGTGGTTGGAAATGGTTTTAATTAGGCAATAAAGGCAGGGTGTGATAGCTAACTATAAAGGTGGGAGTCCAACGGATAAACACTGAAAACTCATGTTTGCCGACATGAGAGTTAGGTCATGGTGACCTTATATGATACTATGAGGTACACGAGAATCCTCTAAGTACATTGTACATATATATCATGGAAGGTTAGGGGTACTTAGGAATCCCTTACTCTTATGGTATCTCGGGTTCATGCGGCTACATGCATCAGAGCCCGTTCAGGGGGTTAAACATGACCCATATATCCCGTGGGTGGTTTTAGGATGGTTAAGCTTCACATACTCAGGTTAATGGTTTTAAATGCATTCTAAACCTGATACCCTTTCCCAACATGGTTATATATATATATATATATATGTATATATATATATATGTATGTATATATATATGTATATGTTTGTATGGTTTGTATGCATATGGTTGGTTTGCTTGGTTTTACTAGATGGTATTATTTTATCCTTAACCTGAGTTCATGCTAGCTTTCACCCGCTAACCCATCTTTGGGCGGCTGTATCCCCACGCGATGCAAGAACCAACCGTTCTACTCCTCCTACTTAGAAATCAGACTACGGGATAAGCTATTAGATTGAAGTGGTGAGCTTTCATCTTTTCGGAAGGCGCCATTTCATGGATGTTATTTCATACTTTGGTTTATTTATGGATATTAGTTTGGTCTATGGTTGGGGGCATGTCCCAACCAAATTTTGGTATTCTTTTGGTTAGAGGCTTTAGTGGAACTACTATAGGTTGGTATAGGCGGGATTGGTATTGGTGTCAGCCTTGGTATTGGCATTGGTATTGGGGTTGATACCGTAGGACTACATTTCTCACTATGACATCCTCTTTTATTTTGGGATTATGGAACTCATATGGTTATGGTTTGGATTATGGTTTGGTTGGTATTGGTTATCGGTTGGGTATCAGACAGTTGAACTCATTTGGTTGGTCACGGATATAGACCTATCCCAGAGTCTTGGATTATGCAATAACGTTATCTTGTTATATGTTCAAAATTCATCTGACTCAGGATGTGCGTAGGTTGGTTGGGTTGGGTAATAGGGGATGGTCTCAAGTCCTGGTTGGACTTGGGATGCCCAGTACGACAAGGCCCTGGTTCGGGTCGTGTCACATTCTGTATCAACACACAACCCAGCCCTACCCGGGACGTATCGCAATAGATAACAAAACCATCACAGCCCTCAGGCAGTGTCAAGATCGGATCCGAAGTCATCTTATCCTTTAGCTTCTCGAAACTACACTCACAAGCATCAAACTACAAGAACTTCACCTTCTTCTGAGTCAACTCAGTCAACAGGGAAATAATAGAAGGGAAACTTTCCACAAATCCTCTATAGTAGCCGGATAAACCTAAGAAACTCTGAATATCGATTGGAGTCGTGGGTCTAGGCCACTTATTAACCACCACAACCTTCTGTGGATCCACTATGATCCCTTCCCTTAAAACAACATGACCCAGGTAAGTCACAACATTCAACAAGAACTCACACTTAAAGAACTTAGCATACAAATACTGATCCTTTAGGATCTGCAACACAATGCAGAGGTGATCAGCATAACTCGCCTCACTCTTAGAATACACTAAAATATCATCAATAAAGACAATGACAAACAAGTCTAAGAATTGACGGAAAACCCAATTCATAAAGTCCATAAACGTTGTTGGGGAATTAGTTAGACCGAAGGACATTACCAGAAACTCAAAGTGACCATACCACGTTTGAAAGAAGTCTAAGGTATATCTACCTCCCTAATCTTCAACTAATTGTACCCAGACCAAAGATCAATCTTAGAAAAGAACTTAGCACCCTGAAGCTGATCGAACAAATCTTCAATTCTCGAAAAGAGATAGTTATTCTTCACGATCACCTTATTCAATTGGTGGTAATCAAGACACATCCAAAGGGAGCCATCCTTATTACGCATGAAAAAAATAGGATCACCCCATGGAGACACACTAGGGAAGATAAAAACCTTATCCAGAAGATCTTTTAACTGCTCTTTGAGTTCCTGCAACTCAGCCGAAGCCATCCAATAAAGAAGGATAGAAATAGGATGAGTTTTCAAAAAAACATCAATCCCAGAATCAATTTCCCTATCAGGAGGAATACCAAGAAGATTATTAGGAAATATCTCAGAAAATTCACAAACCACAGAGATAGTCTGCAAAATAGGACCTTCGAATCTAGAATCCTTAACATGTACTAAGTGATAGAGGCACCCATTAAAAACCAATTTCCAGTCTTTAAGATACAAAATGAACCTTTCCTTAGGCACTAAGGAACTATCTTTTCACTCGATCACCGACTCATTTAGGAAATGGAAACTGACCCATCGGGTCCGACAATCAGGAGAAGCATAGCACAAATGCAACCAATTCATCCCCAAAATCACATCAAAGTCTAAAATTTCCAACTCTATTAGATCCATCAAGGTCTCCCTACCATGGACCGACATCACACAACCATATAGACTTTCTAGCCACAATTGAGTCACCCATTGAGGTGGACACAGAGAAGGGGCCCGAAATACACTCAGGACCAAAACCAAAATAGATAGCCATATAAAGGGTCACATAAAAGAGAGTATACCCAGGATCAAGTAGACTATATACATCATCAGAGAAGATTTTAAGCATATCAGTAACAATATCGAGGGACGCCTCAGAATCCTGGCGGGTGGAAAGAGCATACAGGCAGTTCTGTCCAGCGCCGGAGCTAGAAGCAGAAGTACCCTTTGGTGCAGGATCGAAGAAGTAGCAACAAGAATCATATTCGCCCCAGAAGCAACCTTAGAAGGACAATCCCTCTGCATATGACCAATCTAACCATATTTAAAGCACTTGTTCCTCTTTTTTTCACAAACACCATGGTGCACCTAATCACCGAATCTACAAAGAGGATACGATGGAGATGACTGAGTTCCACTAGCCTGCGACCAGGCTCCTGGTGCTCTAAACCCACTATCATGTTGAGAACAATGATCACCTAACGACTTTGGATAAGGAGAACTAGCCATAGATTAGGAACCAGAAGTGTCCCACTTCTTCTTAGACTACTTTCCACCATCTCTACCACTCTGTTGCTAACCTTTACCCTGATCTGAACCACAAAACTTCATACTCTGCCTTTTACTCATCTCTGCTTGCTTCTTCTTTTCTTCTTCTACTTGTTGCATATACACCACAAGTCTAGAGATACTCATATCCGTGTTCAATAAGGAAACCTTGCTCTCTTAGATCAACTCATGGGACAACCCTGAGGCAAACTTCCTTATTCTAGCCCTCATGCTAAACACAAATTAAGGAGCAAAATACGACAACTGATGAAACTTCAAGGCATACTCCTTTGATGTCATTCTGCCTTGCTTTAAATTCATGAATTCCTCAACCTTCGCCACCCTCAACTCCTGAGGAAATAAGCAATAAGAAAGACACTAGAGAAGTCATCCCATAAAGAGGACTCAGCATCATCTCCCCTAGACTGGTCCCACTCCCCATACCACTGATACTCCACATCCTTCAACTGATAAGCAGTGAACTCTACACCCCCCATATCAGTAGCATGTATCACCTAAAAAATCTTTTTCATCTCATCAACGAAATTGTGAGGATCTTCCTCAACCTCAGCAATAGTGAAAGTAGGAAGACTCAACCTCATAAATTGGCCAACTCTAGTGGACTCGAAGGATGGAGAAATAGAAGTAACCCACTTAGTATGGGAGGCCACCAACTGGGTAAGCAAATGAATCGACAGGCGAAACTAAGTATTAGACACATCAGCTCTAGGTGCCTGGGGAGGGATAGAGGAACCAGTGGAGATCCCTCAGGGTAATCAGAAGAAGTCACCCTCGACCGAGGTCGAACTCCTAGAATGGGACGAGTTTCGTCTACATTGTCCTCAGACGGGACAAAATAGTTGTCGCGAGCATCAGATCTTCTAGGAGGCATTATTTGAAAAGCAAATATATAGAAATTAAAGGAGATTCAAGACCTTAGACTCTATAGCTTGAAATAGAATAACAAGAAAGGGAAACATTCCTAAATGTCTCATAGTCTCTCCCTTATGAGTGTGGCGACACACCCATAAATGAGACTCTACTTGACACGGCTTTATTAGACACCCAATGACACCAAACCTAAGCTCTGATATCATCTTTGTCACGACCCGAACAAGGTCCTAGATGTGACGGATATCTCAAGTCACATGTGGATAGGAGATCACCCCCTGCACCTAACAAAACCAAACACAACATCTCTCAATGTCAGATGAATTTCAAACATATAACAAGATAGCATGCAGCAAACTTAAAGAAATTCAAGACATGTCTATAACCGACGACCCATGATCAGCCAAACAACCGACCAACATTGACCAATATCTAGAGTAATCCAAACAAAGACTTCTAACATAAGAACCAAAATTCAGTCTTGGTCGGGACATGTCCCCGACTCTGACAGATGACAATGATAATAAAAATGATAATATTAAGGATAAAAAAATTCTCAACTCTAGTTTATGATAAGAATTGATGAAATGTCTAAGTGTTCTAAAGTATGGAAGCTCACCACTTCACCACAACGAACTGATGAACCAAGTCGATCCACCTAACTCTGCACAGGAAAAGTACACTTATCTTTGGACATTGCATTGCATGGGGATACAGCATCCAGAGATAGTTAGTGGGGTAAACACTATCATTATACTCAAAAATAAGGATAACATAATGCTATGATTAACATATCAAAGTTATTCAAAACCAATACATATATATATATATAAATATCACATGCCGTGATAGGGAACAAGGCTTAGAATGTGCTTGAAACTTTAGCCTGGATTGTGTAGCTCAATCGTCATAACATACAAAGGTACCCACGGTCTATATAGGCCCAGCTCTCCCCCAGCTAGTTGGGCCCTAGTGCATGTGGCCGCACAAACCAGAGGGTGTACATATGAACTTTGGGGGACTTGAACCTCCTGGCATATTAAGGTTACACAAGCACAAAATCATGAAATATATTTTGAGAACATGAACCTCCCAATAATATGACAATAATGTTAAGGGAAACTTGAACCTCCCGATCATATAGACCCCCGCATCAGCAATCGCGGTTTCCAGTGTTGGCCCCTTGGGACCTCCACTTTCACGACTCAGTTGTGCATCCCTCATTAAAGCCCAATTAAAATAATTATCACATATTTTCATTCATCAAACCATATTCACATTAAGGTATATATTGTTGGTATTTTCATACCAACCGCACTTGTAAGGTAACCACAACATGCCAAAATAATTACATCACTTAGGGAAATTCACAACCCCATTTTGGTTTAATTATGCATTATCTTATGGAATCACACAACCCCATAAGGTTCAATTCAAAATCATAATGCAATAGTTCAAGAATAGTTTAATTCCCACACTTCTCATAACTAAAAACCAATTTCACAATTTGGAGTTGGGGTCATAACCATTTTAAAAGTCACATGTTTAGGAAAAATCATAATCCCTAGTTCATTCATCATATCATGCACCCACAAGTTCAAAACAACGTTTACAGCATGAATAATTATATATAGACCATGGAAAAACATTGTTCAATAACAAGCATTCAAAACCCTCAATCCTTATTTCAAAATCAACATCAATATCTCATGAACAATACTTTAAAACATATGATTTTAGCAAATTAACAATGAGGGAAGAGTAATATGCCTGAAATACCAAGTTTCACAGAGCGAATTCAACCCTTGAACCCTTGGATGATCTATTTCTTGGAAGCCCTAAGTATGGCTTCTTGAGAGAATTTAAAAGAGCTTTGGAAGTATTTGAGTACGTTAAGGATGAAATATAACCCCCTTAAGTGCTTTATGAACGTGGGATTTTAATTAGGTGAGAAGGGAATTGTCCAAAGTACCCTCAATTTAAAAACTAAAATTTAGTCGTCAGTGAGTACGGGTCATAATACGACTCGTAAGATTTCATTACGACTCATCACAAGGAGTCGTAGTCAATACAGAACCACCAAGGCCTCATACTGGTCTGGCTATAATTCATACCACCGACTCGTAACTATCCTTAACAACTCGTAACCACCTTTTCGTACTCAAGACAACAACAAATTTAGGATGACACACTGGACACCCTACGATTGGGACCTAATGACTCTTCATGAATCTTTACGACTCGGTACCTGAAGTCGTAATGAAGACAGTATCTTGGGCCAAAATTTCTGGACACCTTACGACTTGGTCCTTATGACCTATAAGAAGTTTTGACGACTAGTTGAGAGCCACTTGTACTCAGAGCAGAATACTAAACCACTTATTCTAATTAAGTTATGATTGAGTCCCTACAACCCGTCAAGACACCCTACGACTCGTCAAGGGAGTAGTCAGGACAGTGAGGATAAAATTTTAGAAATTTTCACCACTGTAAATACACTTTAAGTGTGCTCACTGTAAGAGTTAGAAAGATGCAAAATAAAAGGATTAACCCCAAGGGAGGATCTATTAAGAGCGGTGGGGGTGCCACGTCACCCGCAAACTTCAACGGAAACTCTCTATATATACATATATATATATACACAGATATAGTCAAAACATAAACATGCCACCCACAATATTGAAGTACCATTTGGTGTGATTGGTAAAGCATCACATTTTCTCTCCCCAGGTCGCGAGTTCGACCTCAGCTGGCAACCTTTTTTATTCCCTTAATTTTAGCCATGAAACACTTGAAAAATGGCTAAAGTGAAGCCACAAATGACTAGTAGGCAACCCTTTTTTTATATATATGTTGACTTATATTAATTAATTATTATATTAAATTTTTCTTTTATTTTTCAAATACTAATAGGTAATATTTGTTTTAAAGAGTGTATAATTTTATTCTCTCTCCTCAAATTAATAAAACCCTATTTTCTCGCAAATCTCAATTCCCAAATCATCACTCTTTGCTTTTTTTGCTCTTTATTGTTGATACCGTCGAATTTTTGGGCATCGCGGCAAAGGTCACAGCCTCAGCCTCACTGGTCATCTCTCTTCGCATCCGTTGTTAAGTTTACTTGGTACCCGAAAAGTCCAAATCCTAGATCCGCCTTTGATTAACCCAAGGAAGGATATTATTTGTTGTATCCTGCTGATTTGTTAGTTGTTTTATTGCTACTTAGAGGATGATTCTTGATGTTCATTTATGAATTGATAAAAATATATTATTTTAAAAATTTCAAGTAGCTGTTTCATAAGAGACAGAGTGACGATTGCTAATTGTAAGGAAAAAACTTGTGTCGAAAACAGAATACTACAACAAAGAAAGGTAAGGAGCTATCTATTGCTAAGGTAATAATCATTTTGTTAGATTTCTTAATCATGAATTTGCATTTTTTATACACAAATATTTGAACATGATGTCTCTGTTAAAAATTGTTTGATTATAGGTAAAGAATATTCTTGTTGCGTGAAGGAATTTCATATCTTGTTCTATTATTGTTTCCATCTCTTATGCACTCATTGCTACTAGCACTAATCATGCAAGCAAATCCTTAGGCAGGGGCAATTTTGCTACTCGTGGAAACATGCCAACTATTCCTATTTTCACAAGTAGCCCTCAACAAGGTGGCACGAGTTTCTCCGATGAGCCAAATCACATTAACCAAACATCATCCCTAAGTAGTAGGCCACCAATGTTACCTATTCAAGGATCAGGTCATGGTAGTACCTCACCCATTCATTTAGAACCATCTCCGGTTACTCCTAATCAAAGTAACACAGTAGGAATGGGTACATATTCTCATAACAGCATTTACAAATACTTTGAAACTGCTGAATTTGATTCTTGCTAATGATGCTTGACATTTTTCAGAAATACTAGAACCATAGACTATTTTTGCTGTGACACTAATCTATTATATCTTTTGTAGATTTGACTCAAGGTATAGGCCGAACTAGCACAAATCGTGTAAGCAAATCCTTAGACCGGGGTGATTCTGCTACTCGTGAAAATATGCTAATTGTTCCCATTTTCCCAAGTAGCTCTCAACAAGGTGGCATGAGTTCTTCAAGTGGGCAAAATCACATCAATGAAACATAAGCTCCAAGTAATTAATACAACATCAGTGTTACATATTCAAGGATCAGGTCCTGATAGTACCTCACCCATTCATTCAGAACCATCTTCGGTTATTCCAAATCAAAGCAACACAGTAGACGGGGGTATATCTTCTTACAACAACATAATAGGTGATCAAGTTGATTCCAACAGTACCAGTAGATCGCAAACGCTTGTCACTCTTTCTTCCACTGGGTTAGTGATACTACTACTTTTTTATATAATGTTATTGGTATTTGGTATGTCTTCAAATAATGTTTTCTAAATTGTTCAGAATAGAGCCTTTTGCTAGTTATATATTTGGTTCTTTCAAGCATGAACTTGATCCTAAAGGAATGAACTAGAAAAGTGTCTCACCAGAGATGAATATTTTTATTTTGGAGAATTCAAGGTATACAATCCATCAGAATTGAATTTAAATCTGTATTAACTTTTGTATATATGACTAATGTTATTTATTTATTAAATTATTCAGAAGGCAATTCTATTGAAATTCCTCAATTGATCCTATTGTGAAGAAACAATGGGAGCGTAAGGCAATAAAAAGTTATAGTGATGTCATTTTTAAAGTAAAAACAAATAAGATTAAACTAGATCAGATTTTAGAGAATGTGTTGAACAATCGGAAGATAATTTAGGCAGATGCTAATGTGTTGAAACGTCGGAAATAAATGCAAAGAATCATCGTGGTGGAGGAGATGGATGTGCCTCTGAAACTCACACGGGTGGCTCTATTACAATTGGGGAACATCGAAAGAGACTTGTAAGTGTATTTTATATAAAATATATGATTTTGTCTTCAACTTTTGATAAATTAGATAATGAAAAGTTGCATCTTTTTTTGAAAAATTTCTAACTAATTATTTTCTTGACTAACTAATGGACTACAACTTTGACTATTAAACTATACAAAATTTCTCACTATTACATCTGAACTAACTTTTACATCACTAATATTAACTAAAAAAACAAAAACCATGGTATATGTATGTATAACAAATATATTTAAGAAATTTACATATGTATATAAGTATCATATAACATGTGTTTTTCTTTTCTTTTTTTTAAAAGTACTGGAGTATATTATACTATAAACTAGAAAAAATAGTTCTTACATCCATTAGAGTTAGGTGCCATATATGACAGTAACGATTTTCAGGACTAGCCAAATATTTGCATAAACAGATGAAAAATTTCTCGCCAAATACTTATAATTGTTGGCTTTAGGACTAAGGCCTTATTTGTTTGCACTTATTGGAGGTCTGAATCTGAATGGTTTAGACTTTAGATCATTAAATGCATTTATTTTTTATTAAGATTTTAACTCTTAATAGGTCTGAATAGATATTAATCATTCAGATCTAGAACCAAGTCTTAACAAGTCTGAAGGGATACTCTGGTGTTGGATAACATTCATCATTCTATTCATAATCAGCAGTTACCACCACTAACCACCTCTGCCACCGTCACCATTGTCAACCACCACACACCACCTCCACCATCACAACCACCATCGATAAAAAATATTGCTACCAACCACAATTGTCAACCGCAACCACACCTACTACCTCTTTTATTCTAATTATATTTACCACCACCACTGTCGTCAACAACACCACAATCTGCAACCACTAGCAGTCAATCCCTTCTACCAACCAACTCATCTATCACAACTAGTACCACCACTAACTACCACTAATACATCACAACCTCTACACATTCTTTGGCCGCCACCACCATTGTCACTAGTAATGCCACCTCTACAACTACTTCAACCAATACCATCGCTACAATTTATCTCTACTTACAACCATCTCCACCATCACAACAAATAACATCTCCAACTAGCATCAACACATCGTCAATCATCATGCATTCATGTTTCGGCCAACACAATCAACACCTTAAACTACTAACATCAAGCAACGTCACATCACAACAACCACCACCACCATCAATCGCCACCATCATAACAGTCACTACAATACCAACCATCACAATTATCACACCAACAATATTAATCACTAACATCAATCATTGTCACCGCAACCACCATTATAAGTCATCTCCACTATCACTAACAAACATAAATATTTTTTCTCAATCAAATACTAATAATTTTATTGTATTAAATTACATACTTTTTAATATATAATTAATTTTTTATTTGAATTTTATTTTTTATTTTATTATTTATACAATTTTTTATTTTTTTTACACATTCAGATGTTGAAAAACAAACAGTCTTAATCATTCAGTTTTCAGATCTAGAGACAGAATCTTAATCATTCAGATATGTATTCAGATTCAGACGTCTCTTAAAAAAAACAAATGGAGCCTAAGAGTCAAACATCCTATGTAATACCTCTTTTATTAAATGTATTTTTAGGTATAGTTCTGATTCTGGGTGAAAATAACTTTTGCACAGGCTATTGAAAAAGGGCAAGATCCAAAACCAAGTGAGATACATTAACACGTCCATACACATGGTCACGATGACAAATCTTTTATTATTGCACGATCCCGAGCGGTAAATGTAAGCCATTACTTTATTTAAAATTTTCATCTCTTGCTCATCTCTCACCCTTTATATATATATATATATTCATCTGCCTTTAATTACTTTCTTTGTTTTTTGTTCTTGTATACCTCCTACTTTATCCCCACTTGTGGGACCGCACCAGGTTGTTGTTGTACTAGTACCCTAAATTAAGTATTTGTAAACTGATTTTATTTTTCAGTGATGAACTTCCATAAGGAATCTCTTTAGTAAAATAAGAGTAGTGTTCTTAACTTGTTCTTCTTCAGCTTGTAACTTGCTCTGTACTTAAACAACTTTCTTTAGAAGACGTAATAGGAAATTAATGAAATATATGAGAAAAATTACAAGTTTATAGTGGCCAATGTGGTGGATATTTGATTATAGTGGTTGATTCTTATTCTAAAATTAGGAATCCGGAGGATGTTGGGCTGAAGGTGTCGTACAATGTTGTTATAGGAAGAGAGGTTGAGAAGGCGAGATATTACTCTATGATCGGTGATATAATCACTGGTTGAATATGAATCAAATGTAGTATGCATGCTTGTCTCGATGTTCTTATTTCTTTTGAGAGTGTAAGGCGTTTGAATATTGCTGGTTCTTGATGTTATGATAGGGCAGAAAATAAGCAAACCACAAGCAAAAGAAAAACAAGAACACACATATTTACGTGAAACTCTTGCGGAAAAAACCACGGATAGAGGCAGAGGAGATTTTACTATAATGGAAAAAGAGTACAATATTAGAGATAATAGTCTCAATTTCGTGTATATGAGAATGACCCGAAACAGCCCACTAAATCGCACTTATATAATATGTGCGTACAAATAAGTCCTAGGCCCAAAACCACCACAGACTTCATTGAAAATCACAAACATGGATCGCACCGCGGAACTTTTAGGGCCAGATCAACAAAATTCGGGTCACAACTCTAACACTTTATATGAATCTATTGAGGATCTAATTTCACCGGTGAAGGTTTTGGGTTATAAATTAATAGATGTGATTTTAATGGACCTTGGCAACTCAAGATTATCTGGTCATTTGATACTCGTGCTTGAAAAGCTTGAACATCTACAGTATTTTAAGCTTTGCAAAAATAATATCCACCTATCCTCTGAATGTTGTTCATGTTGTACTTAACAGTTAACAGTGCGTCTAAGTTGTGACCCCTAAGCAAAGATACGGTGTATCTAGTCTATTACTAAACGAATGTATGCTAAATAATCTTTATACTGCTGCTAGCTGTTAAAGTATTTCATATTTCAATGTCTAAATAACTAAATAGTTGCTTGGTTTTTAAAGAACTCTTTATGTTAAGTTTCTCAAAAATGTGAAGCTGTTTAGTTCAGTATATGCTATTATGTATGCTTCAGCGTTTTTCCTCTATTATCACGGGAGCAAGGAGTGCAATTAGATTCACGACATTCTTATAAAATAGCTCAGAGTAGCATGTTAAAAGAAGACAATTAAACCAGTATTGTTGTTATGGAAGAGAGCGATAATGACTCCGACACAACTATAAAAAACTAAAAAAACGATCACACATTGTGGTAGGAAAAACCCGACCACAAGTGGTCGTTTTTTTTAAAAAAAAAGAAGAAAAAATTATAAAAAAAAAAAAAAAAAGCGACCACATGTGGTCGCTTTTATATTTTAAAATTTCAAAGTAATTATTTCAATAATTTTTATATTAATTATTATTTATTTTATAAATAAAAATTTAAAAAAAAAAACGAACAGTTGTGGTCGGTTTTTTTAAAAAAATATAATTAAAAAAGAATTTTTAAAAACCGTCCACTTGTGGTCGGTTTTTGAACTAAAAAAAATAAAAAGTAAATAATTTTTAGTAACCAATAATTATATATATGTAATCAAATATATATATTATTTTTATTAAAAATAATTATATATATATATATAATCTAATATATATATATAATTTTTTGAAATTACACTGATCACATGTAGTCGATAACCAGTATAATAATAATAAAAATCAATTACTCTTAAATTTTGTGAAAAAATTACACTAAAAAATATATCAAATAAAATAAATAAATTACGTTAAACATAATATTTATCTTTTACTTATGTTTTAATATATGAAATAAATATTTTCCTTTGTATATACGTTAAATGACGTTAAACATGCATAATCTTTATATAATGAATATGTGTATATATAACTGATAATTCATCAGTATATAATGAACGTGTTCTATTATAAGGTAATATACTTGTGAGTTCACATACCCCATATAAATATGTTTATATAAATATCATGTAGTGATTAATTGATGAACGATGTAGTCAAAACCTAGTATATTAAGTTAATCAAATATAATTAATCGATCACTCATCTGAGCATGCATATGAAACACGTCGCATTATATTATTGGATAATATACTTGTGTACATATGTGATATATATAGTACGTATTTAAAACTTGATATAGTCGATAGTGTGTATATGTGTGTGTATGTACAGGTATATATATATATAGTATATACATATTATAGAGTGAAGCTATATTAATGACATAAGATAAACCAACCGATAATTCATCTGATCAGTACATGTGAAATACATTGTATATTATTATGGGGTAGTATATTAAAATCGTGTATGTGGTGTTTATAGTACGTATTTGAAAGCTGATAGACAATTGAATATATGTATATATATATGTATATCTCATGTAGCGATGTATGCAATAATCGAAAGCTAGATAACTGAATCTATATATCAAAGTATTTTGAATGATACGTTGATATCATACTATTGAGAAAATAGATATACTATTTTGTGTCAATGTAGACACACGTATATTGTTGAAGTTGTAATAACGTAAGACATGTATTACGAGGTATAAATGGGGGGAGGAAGGAAGTAGGGGGAGGAGACAGAAAATTGAATCCTGAAAATGGCATGCATATACCTACCATTTGCTTTGAATTTCGAATTTTGAACGACCGCCAAATTTTGGCGGTGAATTTGAGTTTTTTCACTTAAAAATTTTATATCTGAGTATATGTGAACTACGTTGTATATTATTATGGGGTAGTGAAATCATGTATGTGATGTTTATAGTACGTATTTGAAAGTTGAAAGACAATTGAATATATGTATATATGTGTATATCTCGTGTAGTGACGTATGCAGTAATCGAAAGCTCGATAACTAAATCTATATATCAAAATATTTTGAATAATACATTGATATCATACTATTGAGGAAATAGATATACTATTTAGTGTCAATTTAGATCCATGTATATTGTTGAAGTTGTAATAACGTAAGACAAGTAATCAATAACTTATTTGATTAACATGTTGTATTACGAGGTATATATATATCAATGAATTTTGAAATTATGATAAGCTTTTGGTTAATTAGCTTTTAATTATGATATTATATATGTATACATATATATAAATATATATAATATCGTAATTAAAAGCTAATTAACAAAAAAATTATTGTAATTTGTAAATTTCATTGATATTATTATACGATTGAGGAAATATACTACTCGTGTTATTGTTATAAATATCATAGAATTTATTAAAAAATTAATTTGTTAAAAATTAATTTTAATTTATTAATTTATTTTAATTTATTGATTTATTAATTGTAGTAATTAAAATTTTATTATTATTATTTCTTGAAAACCGACCACAAGTGGTCGGTGTTCAGGAAATAATAAAAAACAAATTTAATTACTAACTCCTACCCGACCCACCTCCACATGACCCGACCCGACCTACACACACAATAATCGACCTATACACACAAAAAACCCCAATTGAAACACACACACACACACAAATCGACCTATACCATAAAAAATCAAACTAAACAAACCCAAAACTCATCTCCAGTGACTGCTCTGGTGCTTCTCCGGCGACGACAACTCAGGTATGAGATTTTTTTGAAGTTTTTTTAGCTCACTTGTAACTTGAATTTTGTTTTATTTTGCGAAATTTGTGCTTTTTAAAGATTAGGTTAGTTTGAACTAGTTTTTTTGCTTGATTGAACTAGTTTTTTAGCTCACTTGTAGGTTAGTTTTATTTTGTTGTATTTTTTTTGTTCTTTATGAGGTGCTTAATTTGTGCTTGGAATCTTTAATTGTGATTTTGTAAGATTCTTGAATTCCTTTTATGGTTTAGCTTATTTTTTTTATATGGGTTTTGCTAACTCCCTCAAAGTTGATCTTTGACGTTATTTAGTTTTATGGTTTGGCTTGTAGCTTTTGATATGAATTTTGTGGTGTTGAAGCTATTATTGGTTTGAATTCCTCAAAGTTGGAATCTCTAGTTGTGATTTATTGAGATTCTTGATTTACATTTATGATTTAGCACTTTAGCTTGTTATTTTTTATATGAGTTTTGTTAAATCACTCAAAGTTCGAATATTTTGTTTTGAATGATAGGTTGAAAATTATTCTTCTGATCCTAATTTAGTATCTTTGCACTACCAGCACATCTGAGTCTAGATTCGGTGACCGCTTATCTCTTTCACTTTAATTTAGGCCAAGCAAAGGTAAGTTAATTTCTCTTTATTTTCTTATAATGAAGTCTTGTTATTGTTCATATTGAAGTCTAGTAAAGCCGTGAGTGGCCTTGTTCGATTCACTAGCATTGTTTTTATCTTCTTGTTATTGTTCATATTGAAGTCTAGTGAAGTCGTGTGTGGCCTTGTTTGATTCACTAGCATTGTTGTTGAGATCTTGTTAGTCTTGTTGTTGCTTGTTTCTTGTATTATGGACTTGATGTTGTATCATTTGATATGAAAGCTCAAGGCTTGGTTTGAATGTGTAGGGACTTTAAAGGTGACTTAGTAGGTTGAAAATGATTAAGTGTAGGGACTTTAAAGGTGTTTTTTGTTTTGAATGTGGTTATGTTTGGTGACTTGGTAGGTTGATAATGATTAAGTGTAGGGACTTTAAAGGTATTTTTTGTTTTGAATGTGGTTATGTTTGGTGACTTGGTGGTTGAAAATGATTACGTGTAGGGACTTTAAAGGTGTTTTTTGTTTTGAATGTGGTTATGTTTGGTGACTTGGTAGGTTGAAAATGATTAAGTGTAGGGACTTTTTAGGTGTTTTTTTTGTTTTGAATGTGGTTATGCTTGGTTACTTGGTAGGTTGAAAATGATTAAGTGTAGGGACTTTAAAGGTGACTTGGTAGGTTGAAAATGATTAAGTGTAGGGACTTCAAAGGTGACTTGGTAGGTTGAAAATGGTTATGTTTGGTGACTTGGTAGGTTGAAAATGAATAAGTGTAGGGACTTTAAAGGTGTTTTTTTATTTTGAATGTTGTTATGTTTGGTGACTTGGTATGTTGAAAATGATTATGCATGGTTCTAGTGGAAATCAAATTTCTATTAAGGTGATGCATTATTTACCTCTAATATCAAGGTTGAAGAGGTTGTATGCTTCAAACAGCTCAGCTCCTCATATGAGATGGCACAATGAAAATAGAAGGCCCACTAGTGTTATGTGTCATCCATCTGATGGAGAGGCTTAGAAGTATTTTGATGCAACTTATCCAGATTTTACAGCTGAGCCACAAAATATTCGTTTGGGATTATGTGCGAATGGCTTCTCTCCTTTTTTAGTTGGTTCTGCGCCATATTCATGTTTGCCTCTATTTATCACCCCGTATAATCTTTCTCCTAAAATATTGATGACTAGTCCCTATATAATTCTGAATTATGTTGTTTTTGGCTCGCGTAATCCAAAAAATAGAATAGATGTCTACTTGCAATCTTTGATCGATGAACTTTAAATTTTATGGCATGAGGGGGTTGAAACTTGGGACATCTCACTTAAATAGAATTTCAATTTGCGTGCATATCTAATGTGGACTGTTAATGATTTTCCTGCTTATGGAATGTTGTATGGATGGATGACAGCTGGAAAGCTGGCTTGTCCATACTGCATGGAAAAAACAAAATCTTTCACATTGAGACATGGCAGAGAAAATTCATGGTTTGATTGCCATCGTTGTTTCTTTCCACCTGATCATGAATTTAGGAGACTAAAGAATGCATTCAGAAGAAATAGAAGGGAACATGATGGTCTACCTCCAAGGCTGTTTGGTCATGACATCTGGGAGATAGTTCAGGATTTACCTAAAGCCAGCGAGGAACCATTGTACAGGCTTGATGGATATGGCGTTTCTCATAACTGGACAAAGCAAAGTATATTTTGGGAGTTAGAATATTGGTCAGATAATTTACTTAGAAATAATGTTGATGTCGTGCACACTAAGAAGAACTATTTTGACAACTTGTTCAACACAGTTATGGATGTCACCGGTAAAACAAAGGATAATCCCAAGGCCAGACTTGACTTACCAGAAGATTGCAAACGCAGAGAACTACACTTACAGGAGGGACCCAATGGCAATGTTCTTAAGCCCAAGTCTAGTTTTACATCCAAGTTGTACCAAAAGCATCAAATATGTGAGTGTGTCCAAAGTTTGAAGATGCCTGATGGATATGCCTCAAATTTCAGAAAGAGGGTTGATATGGCACAAGGAATCTTTCATGGAATGAAAAGCCATGATTGTCATGTTTTCATAGAACAATTACTTCCAATTGAATTTATTGGTTTACCTGAAAACATATGGAAACCAATAGCAGAGATCAGTTAGTTCTTAAAAGACTTATGTGCCACCACATTAAAAGAAGAAAATCTGGCGCGAATGGAAAGTAATATTGTTGTTATCACCAACAAGTTGGAGAAGATTTTTCGTCAGCGTTCTTTGATGTGATGGAACATCTTCCCATTCACCTTATGCACGAAGCTCGGCTAGGAGGTCCAGTTCAAACTAGGTGGATTTATCCATTCGAACGATAAGAAATTACAACATATCATACGTATCATTTTTTTAATATAGTAAACATCTAATCTTAAGATTGTGCAACGCAATTAGAAAATTGAAAAGGGGTCCTAAAAACAAACATAGGTTGGAAGGCTCTATAGTTGAGTCATGTAGTGGCCGATGCCCTCAATAGATTGTCTATGGGTAGTGTTGCTCATGTTGAGGACAGTAAGAAAAAGTTAGCTTAGGAAGTCCATTAGCTTGCCAGACTAGGTGTTCGCCTAGTCGATTCAGTAGAAGGTAGTATATGGATTCAGAATAGTTCAGAATCATCTCTAGTTTCCGAGGTGAAAGAAAAATAGGATAGAGACACCAGTCTAATCAAGTTGAAAGAATTACTCAAAGATTAGAAAGTAGAGGTTTTATCCCAAGGGGGAGATGGTGTTTTGCGTTGTCAGGGTCGTCTTTGTGTGCCAGGTGTAGATGACTTGAGGCAGCGAATTCTCGCAAAAGCACATGGTGCGCGCTACTCTATTCATCCAGGGGCCACTACAATGTACCGCGACTTGTGGGAAATCTATTGGTGGAGTGGGATGAAGAGAGATGTTGCAGAGTTTGTGGCTAAGTGCTCTACGTGTCAGCAGGTTAAGATAAAGCATCAGAAGCCTAGTGGGTTCATGCAGGAGTTTAGTATTCCTACTTGGAAGTGGGAAGAAGTGAACATGGACTTCATGACGGGTTTGCCTCGTACTCTTCGCCAGCATGATTCAGTTTGGGTCATTGTAGACAGAATGACCAAATCAACTTATTTTATTCCAGTCCATGCCTCTTATTCAGTCGAGGATTATGCCAAACTCTATATCAGGGAGTTGGACAGATTACACGGTGTTTTATTGTCCATTATCTCAGACAGAGGTACCAAGTTCACCTCTCACTTCTAGAAATTATTCCAAAAAGGTCTTTGTACCCAAATTTATCTCAGTATAGCCTTTCATCCCCAGAAAAATGGTCAAGCAGAAAGGACCATTCAAACTTTAGAAGATATGTTGCGAGCGTGTGCAATTGATTTCAAGGGTAGTTGGGATGATCACTTGTCTTTGATTGAGTTTGCATACAACAACAACTAACATTCTAGTATTTGGATGGCTCCATTCAAAGCTCTCTATGGTCGGAGATACAGATCTCCAATCGGTTGTTTCAAAGTTAGTGAGGCCTCAGTTATAGGGCCTGACTTAGTACTCGATGCCTTAGAAAAAGTTCAGTTGATAAGAGAAAGACTTCGGGCTGCTCAGAACCGACAGAAGTCTTATGCATGTGTGCGTAGAAAAGATCTCGAGTTTGATATTGGTGACTATGTTTACCTAAAGATCTCTCTCATTAAGGGAGTGAAGAGATTTGGCAAGAAGGGAAAGCTCAGTCATCGATATGTCGGTCCCTTCAAAATTCTCAGTCCTTTCGGCAAAGTAGCTTATGAGCTCAAATTGCCTTCAGATCTAGCCTCAGTTCATCCAGTGTTCCATGTCTCTTTGCTCAAGAAGTGCATAGGTGACCCATCAGTTGTAGTCCCTATAGAGGGCATTGATGTTCAGAACAGCCTCTCTTATGAAGAGATTCCAGTCGAAATTCTTGATTACCAGACTCATAGACTGAGGAATAAAGAAGTCTCTCTAGTCAAAGTTCTTTGGCGGAATCAGTCCGTTGAGGGAGCTACTTGGGAAGCAGAAGCAGATATGCGGACCAAGTATCCTCACCTCTTTTTCGCTAACTCAAACTCAGCCCAAGGTAATAGTTTTCTTGAGCTTGCTCAGTTATCATGTTCAGTTTCATTACCAACTTGGTATTCAGTTCCATGCTCAAAATTTTATTATAAACTTGGTATCAAATACCATTTCATATTAAGTCATATGTCCATACACCATGTCAGTCATATATTCATGCATCAGATATGCATCCTAGTCATAAGAAACTCAGCTTATCAGAAATCTCAGTCATGCATTAATGAATCAGTTATGTATGTTCAGTATGATATATTCAGTTTATCAGTCACGTCAGTCATGAAATCATGTTTCAGTTATTCATATCCTATATATAATTTAGTTTGTATTTTCCCATCTCAGTCAGTCTCGTTTGAGGATGAATGTTCTAAAGGGGGAGATATTGTAAGACCCCACAAAATTTCTAAGCTTAAATCAGTCCTTTAAGTTTGTCAAGAGGGTCCCATACTTACAAAATTCTAGCTAAGTTCCCAGACTTAGTTAATTTTTTGCCTTCAAAAGTTGGCAATCTTATTTTGCCACCTTAATGTCCTTTAATGGTCCATATTTTTATTAATTCATGATCAGAGAGATCAATAGGTATTCTCGGACAAGTTTCAGATTTTTCAAACCTCGTTTAGACCACGTTAGGTGTCCCGAAACAGTGGACCAATGTGATCTTGGTGCGCCGCGTCGCCTATCGCATTGGTTAACATTGTTGCAGGGACTGCCAGAAAAACTACTTAGTCTTGGCACGATCATGGCGCGATGCGTCGGGTATCGCGTCGATGTCCAATTGTCATTCATTAAATATCTGTGTTTTTTAGGGCAAAAGGGTCAATTTTCCACCCCTATATAAGCCTATAACACGAGATTCAGCCCTTATTTCACCAAAATATTGTTGTTACTCTCAAACACTCTTAAGAACAAGTCTAGGGTTTTCATAGGAGCTTCAAATTCAAGAAATTCTACCGTTAGTTTTCAAGAATTTTCCATCCAATGTATGTCAAGTGTTCATTCATGGATTCCTTTCATCCATGAAGCCCAAGAATCCAATTTTAAATTATGAATTGTGATGTTTATGTTGTGGATTGATTATGTTCATGTAGTTATTGTTGTAGGATTCCCAAGTTGGAATATTTATGTGTTGTTCATGAAACTACGCTAGTATGTGGGTTGAAGTTTATGAAATTGAGTTGAATTAGGGAATCATGTGGTATTAATTTGATGTCATGCCTAAGCCCTAAGTTATGCATACTAGGTGTTTGATAAAATGCCTAAGAGAATAATACTTGTGCATTATGACTCAATAGAACCTAAATGATGAATTCATGTTACCATTATATTCAAAATGACTCCCATGCTACTGTTATGCCTTGTAATGGAGTGAGGTAATGCTCAAGAGATTAGGCTTATGGAATTATGACATATTTATATGTATTCTTATTCATGTGTAAGCTTGTGGTATGCATATACTTCACGAAAATCCCCTAGGTTAGTACTATGAATTGTTGACCATGGTTATGTGTTCAAGAAGTGTCATGTCATGTTAGTTTCATGCTACTGAATCCTGGGGGTACTTGTACCCGAAAACTTAGTTGTGTGCCTACAGCCAGCGTCAGTTTTATGATAAATCTTAGTCATGCCATGATTAGTAGTAGTCTCAGTCAGTTTCAGAACTAGTAGAATTTAGTCAGTTACATGACTCAGAAAAACTCAGTAATCTCAGTCAGTTATCAGATCTCAATAGTATTCTATTATTTAACAAAACTCAATGAACTCAGTCCAGTTTAGTTCAGTTAGTTTAGTTCAGTTAATCATGTTCAGTGTCTATTCAGATGGGAGTAGGATTCAACACTGAGTGAGCCCAAGGATAGGAACTCACCTGTTAGTAGAGGGTGTGATTCTTAGAAGTAATTCTTGCGCTCCAGAACTATGTAGCCAGCGTAGGTTGGGACATCAAACCTACTAGTTGAGGGTAGATGAGGTGGCTTAACTAGTTATATGAGGGTCCCACCATTCTCCTTAGAGTACCTATTAGATGAGGGATTTCTCACAGCTTGTCCTTACCAGTGGCGCGGTACTGACACCTTTCCAACTGGGGTTACAGGTTGGACCCCAAATCTATTTAGAAAAAGGGGCATGTCGGTTAGATGAATTCTCCCACAGTTTTAATTACAGAATCAAGACTGTCAGATACAGTCACCCAGTCTCAGTAATAGAACTCAGATAGTTCTATAGAGCCCAAGACTATCAGATACAGTCACTTAGCTCAGTACGAAACTCAGCTAGTTCCATCAGAACCTAGACTGTCAGACACAGTCGCCCAGTATCAGTTATATCAGTTATCAGTAACTCATGTTATCAGTATTCAGACTCAGTAGCCAGTCAGTATTACTCACGAATCCAATTACAGTTACACATTTATGTATGTATTCTCACGATCATGTTATACAGTCAGTTAGCATTGTTCATGCATATGAACCCTTTGCATTCAGTCTACCTCACTTCCATACCAGTATATTCAATCGTACTAATGCATTTGTGCTATGGTATTTTTATACTATATGTTCAAAAGCACGAGCTCCAGAGCATCAGTAGTATTGTAGTTTCAGCAGTCAGAGTTAGTAGTGAGTCCTCATCATTCGAGGATGTTATGATTTGATTATTTCATATCTCTAGTACTTAGTTACTTCAGCAGTTGGAGTTAGTTGGGGACATGTCCCATCAACTCCTTATTCAGACAGTCTAGTGGCTTTCAGACTATAGCATGTTCACAGTTACTTCAGTTGTTTTGGTAATGATGTACTGTATTTTCAGATGTTATGTTTTATCATATATTTGAACTTATGGCCTTTTAGCCTTTAATTCTGCATTTTTACATCTTATTATGCAGTGCTCAGTTACAGATATCAGACATGGGTTAGCTTGTGGTCCTTCAGGGTTATGAGCACTGTGTAACATTCTGAGTAACAGATTAGAGGCGCTACATCATTTAAGACTTAATTCTACGAAAATCAAGTGTATGCATCATTTGCCACATGGTTTACATATGAGGTTCGTAAGTGTATTAATATTTCTATAAATTTTAAACATTTACACATTCCTCAACTAACATATAATATATATATATATATGTATAATATTTTTAGGTACACCAGTTACCAAATCCAGCCGCATACGATTAGCTCTTGAGAGATATTTCTTTGGGTCCAGTTGAAGCTCATGAAATGTCCCATTACACAGTAAATGGGTTTAAATTTTCCATCGAACAACACTCCAAAACAAGAAAAAAAAACAATAGTGGTGTTTGGGTTAAGGGTGATGATGATGTTGATTACTTTGGCATCATACACGAGATCTTAGAATTGGAGTATGCTGGTTTTCCAATAAAAAAATTGTCCTCTTTCGATGTAAGTGGTTTGATCCAAGCACAAGAGGCACAAGAGTACATAAGGAGCATAACATCATTGAAGTAAAGCACAATAGGTCGTATCCTGTTTACGCTTCATTTGTTCTAGCGTAAAATGCTAAACAAGTGTATTATGCTCTTTATCCATTGCGCAGTGATAAGTCTAATTGGTGGGTTGTAATCAAAATAAAACCTATAGGAAGGGTGGAAGTTGAGAATGTGTTGGAGACTGTGTATCAAAATAAAATGCAAATTGATCACCAGCTAGTGGACGTTGACTTGGTAGATAGTTTGAATCACCCAGAAAACATATTTTAAGAAGTTAATATTGTGGAAGAAGATGCTGAGTGGGTAGGAGATGATGAAACTTCCAAAGAGGGCGAATAATTTAGTGGAGAGTCTTCAAAAGAGGAGGATTAGTTGTGTAGGTCGTATTTATTATGTATTGATGTCTTTATGCTTTGTACTATATATTTACCTTTATTTTTCTTGTTTAAGATTGATATGTAATGTACTGTTTAAGATTGTCATTTTCACTTTCCCATAATTTATATAGTAATAAAAATATTCTTGTCTATCTCGTGTTGTTGGAGCGATTTGAAATGTGAATTAGTAACTTGAAATTAGTTACTTGGAATGTTTTCTTATATATTCATTTTGTAGGAACTAACTACTTGTTAACTTTACATAATTTAGATGTGAGGTAGAGGTGACAAAGGTAAGAGAAAAGTTGATCCTACGAAAACAAAAAAGAAAAACACACTCTCCGCCATATAGACGACTGACAGGTATTCGTATAAGTGAGGGTCGATTTGCTTACGCGACAGCACGACCCTCATATTTTAGGTCATCTCAGCATTCGGTTCGTGCTCCTACACATGTGGGGCCACTACATGAGTCTACACCGACTCATTCTGCTCTTATTACCGTGCCACCGCCGCCACAGTGCTATCGGACTACCGTTGGCACATCCAGATATCTTCCATCGTTAGTACCCTCCTGTAGCATTCAACTAGATTCGCATAATGATTCTACTGGCTCTATTGGGTTGTCGGATCTTCATGTTGGCGACACTTCATCCGGTACTTCAGATCCGCGCACACCAGTTCATCAACTATCCCTTTCTCCGCGGGTCAGAGACAGTGATGATTATGGGAGGCATTTTCTTATTCCATATGGGACAGGGTAAGATTTCTAAATATAATAACATTATTCATTTTTTCATTACTATATTATTATACTCTATAAAATTACTGTTTGATCTTGTGTTGTAGGTTTAGGACGAATGCTAGAGTTGGACAAACTGTGAGAAAATACATTTTTTGAAACTTCAACGGCTACTGGACCAGTTGACAAAAGGTTCCACAAATTGACAGGGAAAGAATGTTTCAAGAATTTCATGTAAGGATTGTTTTGCAGAAATTTTGACTTTCAGATTCGTCACTTAATTTTGAAAAGTAATTAAGAAACCTTTATAAGATACTTTAAATGATCTAAAATAGAAAAATCATTTAAGTTAGAGATTCTAGGTAAGTGATTCTTATTAATGTTTTTAGAAAGGTTTTAGGCACCTAAAACATCAACTAACTTGCGGTTGTCCGTACTGTTTGAAAACATCTTTTGACTAACTTAAAAAAGGATTAATTTGTTGAAAAAAAATGATTGATATTTTGGAAAAGACTTGTATAAAAATAGTTTTGGGGGACTTAGTAAAGATTTTAACTAAGTCTAAGCAAATTAATAAGCAAGTAAACACATAAAAGGGGAAAGGGAGACATTGGGCCCAAATCGACGAAACCGTCCTAATCTAATTGGGCTTTTGACCCATTTTCACCTGTCCTAATCTATGTTTTCGGGCCTTTGGCTCGAATTTTGCTTCACCTGTATTAAATACAACTTTGGCTTCGAGGCCCAAATAAATGAATAGATGAATAAGTAAATAAATAAAAGAAATAAAAACAAGACTAATAAAGGAAATAAGCCTCTTCCTTCTTCTTCTAACTCCTCCTATTTGTAGGCCACAGGATCACTTTTGGACTTAGACCTTTGGGATTGACTTAATAAGATGGACATCGTAGGCCCATTTTGAAATGCAAAGGGAAAGAGTCTATTTGGACTCCAACAAATTTCCATGCAAAACAAGAAAAATAAAGACCATTAATACATGATTAACAAAGGAAAAAAAAAAGCAAAATTAGCCAACCAAGGGAACTAAAATTAATCGACACATGGCCAATCAAAGATAGATGGAGAAAATTTACAAAAAAACAAAAGGAGTGGGATACATTTAGGCAGTCAAGCAACACATTAAGCAAGTGACATCTTGATGCCTATGTCATTCAATTAATGAAGACGTAGATGATACATAAACATTTTGCAAACTCATTTGAACTGTTTCATGATCACAGTGTTATTAACCTCATTGTTAATTAATCAAAACAATACATAATCTCATTCACGATTATTCCAAGGAAGGTATATGATTAAAAGGGTGGACAAGATTATAACTACATGCCGAGAAATTGAAAGAATAGAAGGATATATATATATATCATCCAATTTAGTCAAGTCTATTATGCAAATTATGCCAAAGTGTTGAACTTAGGGGTTATCCTTCAATTTTAAACCAATATTCAAATTCTATCAAGGTCATTAAAATTGCTAACATCCATACTACAGGTTCACGATCAGAATAGGGGTGGTATATGATTACACATAAATAGCAGTAAGCAAGCCAACGAGTGAACTATGATTTTTAGGAATGCTTTTACAAAAAAAACTTGGAATAAACACAAGACGAAGAGAGACTAAAGCAAACTACCAACAATATTGAACTAATAAATCAAAACTAAAATAAACAATAGCTAGCTGAAAAGCAAGTTGAACCTAAATGTTCAAATATAGAAACAATACATTAGGAATAACAGGAAGCAAACATTACAGTGAACTTTGAAGACACAACAAAAATCATGATATTAAAGCATTGAGCTTAAAGATTGGGATGACAAACAATAAATTGAAAGAAACTATGTACTGAATTTCATTAAGATGAGCAATGACTAAAAAGATAGAAATTTAAGATCTTGTAGTGAAAAATTAGAACAGGGAACTAAAAAGGGAACATTCAACATCAGGCAGAGCACGTAGGCTGAAGCAAACAATAAACCACCCCTAGCATATGTCAATTAATATTGAAACAAATGGAATAGTCATTCAACCTCCGGGACGACCAACTCAGTGCAACAAACCCAAAATTGTGAAACCGGCAATGAAACACAAATTATAACTTAAACATTGATTCAACATAACAACCATCTCAAGAAAAATCCTACTGCCTTCCAAGGCTTCTACAGCAAGCAATCCTCATACAATTACGAATAAGCGATTTTGACACTATTAACAGGAACACAGTGAAATCATTCAAAAAAAGTCGAATTGAAAATCTCAACACAGTTATCGATTCAACAGAATAACAACCTATAACAAGCTAATCCTACTACCTTCATAGCCATTCTACAGCTACTCCCAGCAAACAAACAACACCGTAATTACACCATTATAAAGAAAGAGATAAAGGAGAAAAAAGAAAATGATAACAAAAATATAAAATAGAAGAAGATGTTTACCTCTTTCGGAGCAGCAAAATGAGACAATGAACTAGAGTCGGATTCGCAACCACCGTAAAATGACGTCGTCGTCAACTCGGAAACCACAATCAGTCGACGAACCTTCAAGGCTTCCGATTAAACGATCATCTTTCAAAGAAGAAGGAAAGAGATAATTTTACTAAGAAGCTGATGTGCTCTAAATTTTTTCTTCTTCTTTTTTTCCATAATTTCTACCCCCTCCCCCAAAGAAAAGTGACCCAATGGGTTCTTATATAGAAGACGGAATTGGGGGTAAATTGGAGAATTCCTCAAAAATGAATTCAAAATTTAAACTCCAGATCAGATCAAATTGTAATTCAATGGAAATTTGTTTTGCAAAATTCTATTGGCCAACCCCCATTGAATTACAATTTTGGCGACTTATTTAAATTCTAACCAAATTGAATATCGATTGGTCAATTACATTACAATTGGGGTCAATTTGATTTCAATTGAGGTCATATTTAATTAGTTCGCTAAATTAAATCGCAATCCAACACGAATTAAGTAACAAATTAACTTCGAGCTTCTTGATTTGATAAAAATCAAACAAATATTCCTCCAAATAAAATATTTTGAGAACAAATCATATTTAAAATCAAGACTTTATCCATTTGAATTAATTTTCAAGTTTAATCAATAAAAGCCTAATTTTAATAAAAAATGTTCATTTGAATAACAAAATTTATACACTCTCGTATATAAAAATACGAAAACGTATAATCGTTAATTAAATGATAAAATTAACTCAAATAAATATTTTAAATGGCACTTATTTGAAAAAAAAAATTATTGTGATTTTATTTTAAAATTGAAGAAACTCGAAATTAAATAGGATTTTGGAGGGCAAAAATTAGGTGCCAACAAAGATTTAACTTATCGACTACTTAACACATTGTTAGAACAAAAGATTGAATATTATATTTTAATTTTTGTTGTAGAAATTTTACTGGTGGAATTATGCGAATGCATATCTTATAAAAAGGAACTTTTTCAGAAGATGTGGATCCAAATTTAACAGTCTGTTGGATTATGCCCGAACCAACTTGGTACAACCTGACTGGATAAGTGAATCCTTATGGAAACAGTATATTCACTATTGGAATATCGAAGAATACCAATTTTTGAGGGACAAAGGCAAGAAAGCCCAGGCATCATCCAAGGGTGGGTCCATACATACTGCGGGTGCCAAAAGTGTAATTGTTGTGGAGGAAAAAATGGTATGTAACTTTTACAGTTTTAATTGTTTGTTTCTATTTAAAATTTTAATTATTTGAAGATTGATAATTTTTTCATATGCAGGAAAAAGAAAAGGGTAGGAAGATACCACACGATGAGCTATTCGAGGAGACACATCTGGAAAAAAAAAAACCGACTGATGAAGATGTCTGGGTTGAACCTCGTGCAAAAGCTACCCATGTAAGGATCAAATTTTTAATTTATGAATCTTTTTCTCAAAGTTCATATTATTCAAGTATAAGTACTTTAATATTTTTTGACTTTTAATTTTAACTTTACTTTGAATATAGGATAAATATACACAACTCCTTAATGAGTATCATAGTACTCAGACTCCTGAAAGTCAGGGTAACCCACTACCCCAATATGTAGAGGAGGAGTTATGGGAAAAAGTTGTGGGTCCTGTAGTTAGAGGCCATTACTACAGATACCACAAAAAAAAATTAGCGAGAATATTAGGTCTTCATTCGGCCCTACATACTATAACTCTTCAGTTGATAGATAAACCGTTGAAACACTACAAAGTACGATTTTTAAACTTACTGAAGAGCTTGCTGCAGAGAGAGAGAGGGCGCAAAAAAGGGAGGATGAAACAGCAGCACAAGTCAGGATGCTGCAGCAGCAGTTCAGCTCTTTTATTCAGTCTGTAGGGATTATTCCTCCATGTTCCGGTGATGCAGTTCGGGCTGCAAAAGGTCTAGTCCCACTGGATGATATCAACTCAGATGAGTATGCAGAAGACGAGGACGATGAAGATGAAGATGAGTTTTAGTTTTTTGACTTTTGTATATGTTTTACTTTCAATTTGGACATTTTGTTCTAGTGTTTACACTTTTGTATGTATTGTTGTAGTTGTTACACTTTTACACTTTTATTGGACATTTTGTATGTGTTGTAGTGGCATTTTGTATGTTGAGTGGGAATACATTTGGTTTGTTGTTGTTGTTGTATTGTATTGTTTCATTTGCTGCTTTTTATTTTTTTTAAAATTCCCAGAAAAATTGACCACAAGTGGTCGGTTTTAATTTAAAATTAATTAATTAATTTAAAAAAAAAAACGACCACTTGTGGTCGGTATATTTTGAATTTTTTTATTTTTAAAATTATTTTTTCCTATTTTAATAAAATAATAATGACTTTTAAAAATATATATATTTTTAAAAAAACTGACCACACACTTTAGTCAGTTTTGTGGTCGAAAATTGAGAAAAACTGACCGCATGTGGTCGTTTTTTATGGTCGGTTTTTCTCTTTTTTTTTAGTAGTGCGACTTCTTAGACAGTCTGACAATGCAGAGTTATCGATTATTGGTTAGCAAAAAAATTCACATTAGCAGCAACATCAGAACAGATTTCCCATAAACAGATAGTTAAAATGATAACTGATAGCTTGATATAAAGGTTAAAACTAATTATACACTTAATAAACTGAAATAGCGGTCAAAGTTTAGGATAGTTCACTTCCTTACACATGAGCACCTTTAGCTATTGATAGTTAACATATATTAACTGTTAAACTCTATTACATGAAAGATTTCAAGAAATATTACAGCAACAGACACAAACTCAGTCTGATAAAAATCAGTTACAAGCATATTATGAAGCTACTAGAGGAGAGAAGAAAAATAGAGTATATGGTCTTGGCTCTCAAGCCAAAAATTAATATAGATCGAATTTCTTAAACTCTTCTGCATCTGATGCATCGCCATCAGCAATACCTTCGACTGCTCAATCAACATTGATAGGTAATTTGAATGAGTTTAGGACGAGATTGGTTCATGCATGCATTCACAGAACATATGCTTCCAACATTGATTGAACGTGTGCGTGAATTAGTTTCTTCAGTTTCTGCTGCTCATATTACTGCCCACACGGATGAGGTTCATGCATCAAGTTCTAATGATGACTGTAACTCTCCAGCCTCACATTAGTTACCCTTTTTTGTTCGGACTTTACTGTCGTATTTTTGGATGTTGTGATGACTGTAACTCTCCAATCTCACATTAGTTATCCTATTTTGTTCGGACATCATTTTCATGTTTTGGGATAGTTTGTACTTCACAATTTGATACTAGACGTTGTTGATTTTTAAACTTTATGAATTATTAGTTATTTATAAAGAAGATAGTGTTTTATAAATTTGTACCGTATATTATCTCTTTTATAGCAGTGTGTCTATTAAAATAGTATTTTAATACTTTTTTTTAAAAAAAGGTATTATAAACAAATTGGCGACGGATAATTTCTGTAGCTAAAGAAATTAGCTATGGATATTTTCAAAAAAGAAAATGGTGACGAAGTCACTATAAAATATTGGCAAAATGCTCTATTGGACCCCTGTACTATGTCAGTTTTGTAAGTTGGACACTTCTACTTACATGTGTGTCATCTGGACCCTTGAACCCATTAAAAAGCAGCATTTCGAACCCTTTGACCGTTGACCTTGCCTAATGGTGATTAGGACAAAGAAAGTGTAACCACTCGCCTAGGAGTGCGAGTGAGGGTCAATTTTTGGCCAATTTTACATTAAAATAATTTTAAAAAATAAAAATAATATTAAAATTTTTTTAAAAAAAAGGGTTCTTTTTTTCCCTCCATATTTTTAAATTTAAAAATATTTTAATTTTTTATAAAAAAATTAAAAAAAAAATAAAAAATTTAAAACGGATCCTATTTTTCCCTCCATCATTTTTAATTTAAAAATATTTTTAAAATAATTTAAAAATAACTTAAAATTATTTTTAAAAATTAAAATATCATTTTAAAAATATTTTTAAAAATTAAAAAAAAAAAATTCCCTCCCCAACCCAGCCCATCCCCACCCCCACACCCCCAGCCCCTCTTTTTTTTCCTCCATCTTTTTTAATTTAAAAATATTTTTAAAAATTAAAAAAAAATTCCCACCCCACCCCACCCCCCTCTCCATCCCCTCCCCACCCCACCCCACCCAGCCTCTCCCACCCCAGCTCATCCCCACCCTACCCACCCCTCTCCCCAGTCCTTCACCCCACCCTAGCCCGTTCTCAGCCCACCCAGCCCCACGTAACCCCTCCCCCTTCCCCAGCCCCCCACCCCACCCAGCCCATCCCCATCCCACCCAGCCCCACGCAACCCCTTCCCTAGCCCCCCACCCCACCAGCCCGTCCCCATCCTACCCAGCCCCACCAACCCCTTCCCTAGCCCCCTACCTCACCCAACCCCTTTCCTCCAGCCCCCCACTCCACCCCACCTAGCCCCACGCAACCCCCCTCCCCCACCCCACTCAGCCCCTCCCCCAGCCCCCCACCCCACCCAAACCCTCCCCCCACAATTAATTTAAATTAAATATTTTAAATATGTAAATCATATTTAAATTAATTAATTATTTACGTATTTTTTTTTAAATTAGGTAAGAATTTTAAATTTGATAAATTAATTCATTTAAAATTTAATTAATTTAAATAAATTAATTAGTTAAGAATTTTAATTAATTAATTTTTTACTAATTTAAATTAATTTTAATATTTAATTAATTTTAATGTAATGCTTTTTTATTATTATTTTATTATTATTATTTTTTTATTTTAAAAATGATTATTCAAATTTTAAAAGCATGATTATTCAAATTTTTCTACAATTTATAAATATTTTTTATTTAATTAAATTAATTTTAATATTTAATTTGTTATGTAGCATTTTAAAAATGACTTGGAATTTAATGTAATACTTTTTCTATTTTTTTTATTTTTTTTAAATGACATGGCAGATAACGTGGCACGCGTGGCAGATGACATGGCACACGTGGAAGCTGACATGGGAGAGTGTATTACACTCTCCAAAAAAAGTGTTTAAAATGTAGCTTTTTCGTGGGTTCAGGGGTCTAGATGAAAAATATGTAAGCAGATGTGTCCAACTTACAAAACTGACATAGTACAGGAGTCCAATAGAGTATTTTGCCTAAAATATTTAGTCGGCAAAATTAAGCTACAAAATGACAAACGATGGACTAGCGACAGATGATATCGTCACTAATAAGACAAGCAATAATTTTGCATTGAATTTATAGCAACCAATATAGTATACCAACGATGGTTTTATTCTGTCTGTATTCAAGGAAACAGGATATTTTCTATCGTTATCCGTTGCCAAATCTGCAACGGATTTGCTTTTTTCGTCGCTAAGTGCTTAGCTATGCACTTTTTTGTGACAGATCGTAATTCGTCGCTATAACAGCTTAGCTACGAAAATAGGTTTTTTAGCGATGAAATATGCCTAGCGCTAAGCACTGTTTTTTTTGTAGTGGTATGAATTCAATATTATTGTTGGTGGGCCAACCAGGACGCCATATCTGCAAAAAAGGGACTTCAATGCGCCTTTGAAAGTTGAGATTCACGTGATGAGGCAATTGAGCAAAAAGTGTCAAAATAACACAGTTGGAGACTGGCTTAAGTGTTTAAAATGAACTACGCCGACTTTAGGTGTCAAAGTAAAAGTTTGTGCCAAGTTTAGGGGTCTGGCGATGTATTTGACCCACTTTAAGTTATGCTTAAGCACACTTGCATAAAGGTGAAGTGATAATTTTTATGTTTTATAGTTTTTAGGATACTTAAATTTAGAATATCTATAATATATTAAAAGTGTCAAGGGCCTTAGAAATATTGTTTGAACTTTTTGCCCTTCATAAAACGTCTTTGTTTTAGACAAAATCGTCTTTTCACTATTTTTTCCTAATATTTAAGAGTTGAAAATTAATTAAATATATTTATGGTAAAACCTTTCCTTATTAGAAGTTATCAGAATTAATGAAAACTAATACCTTTTACATTAGTTTAAAAATTCTAAGTCAATTAAATTTGATTTTAAGAATATTTGAAAAATATAGAAATAAATATATACACATTAGAATAAGAAAAATTTAAGAAGTATCAAATTCTTAAAAGTTTTACGTAATAAAAATATAATAAATGATTTTGTAAAGATTAGACTTTAAAAATAAGAAAAGACTTTAAATATAAAAAAAAAAAAAATCGTACCACAAATATGGTTCAAATTGATGTGTCTCTCTTAGCTTCTGACAACAAAGGAAAGAGGTACTGCATGGCAAAAGTAAAAGTGATGATCCATTAACCACTTGAAACTTTTGGTGGTAAAATATATATGTGCTTACACCAAAATATATGTTTATGTTTATATTATTATATTAAAGTGTGAAGGATCTTTGAAACGTGATTTGAACTTTTTACATATTGATATATCTGGTTATATTCATATTGTTGACCACCCTCGACAAGCTAGAGATGCACAGCCTAGCGATCAATGGTGTGCAAATTCGGGTCAGCGACGCGGGTTTGATTCCTACTAGTTGCAGTTTCTTTTATTCCCCTTTTTAAAGAAGGGAACTGGGAACGGGTCCTTAAGTATTTGGACCGGGTCATTGACCCAATTTTCTTTTAATAAAGTATAAATAACATAAATACCAACTCTTTTGGAAGTAATTACACTCTCTCCCACTTTTTTTATTATTTTACTCTCTCTCCCTATTAATATACATAACATAGCCGACATATACATAACATTATGTGTATATGTTGGGATTTTTGTAATATGTTTAGGGAGTTGAGATTTTTTGTAATATTGGAAACGTAAGTTGTGTATTTGTGTAATTTTTTGTTAAGGGCATGAAGCCCAACTTAAAATTAACCCAATTTTCTTTTAATAAAAGGACATGAAACCCAACTTAAAATTATAAAAAAAAAAAAAGGGAATAGACAAAAAAAATTGTTGTTTTGCCCAGCTTTGTGCCCAAGAAAATTGATTTTTTTAATTTTTAAATTAATGCATACTTTTTAAAAAAAAATAAAAAATAATCGGTAAAACCTAGTTTTTAACTCTTACACTTCTCTAACCCTTCACCACAATCTTCTCTACCTTATTCTTGAAAAAAATTAAAATTCTTTACTCCTTTTACTATATTTGATAATAATTAATCAACAATTTGGTGTTAAATTCTTCAAGCTTCAACGATCTATCGTTATTATTTTTCTTCAATGACTATTGGAGTGTGAATTGTAAAAAGGTATTCTTTAATTCTTCTTATCTCTTAGTTTAGTTTTCCCCCCCTTAAACTTGCTTTTGTGCATTTTTTTATTTTGGACTAAGTAAATTTAATATTCTAATTTTATCTAGTAGATAACTTGCTAGTTAATATTAATTGGGGGAATCGGATAATATTTTAAGTATTCATGATTTTTTTTTTATTTTTTGAAATTGAATAATAAGTGTGATGCGCTTGATTTTTATTTTAGTTTGAGGTTTCAATGAGCTTGGAGAAGTATTTTCGTAAAGTTTCAAAAATAAGTTCAACGTCTCAAAATCAATCATGTCGAGATGAAAATATTGATCAAATAAAAATACCATCTCACGCTTCTCAGAGAAAAAAAATTGATGTAAATGATCTAAAGGCTGACCCCGCTGAAAGACCTCCGATTTTGAGTTATCCTACGAACATTCGTGATGAGATAAGAAAGGCATACATTCTAAAATATCCTTGCCAATTTCGAGATCATGAGTTTCCTCAAATAGACTTTTTTGGAACTCAACGTCGTTTTGTTTCTAAATGGTTTGACAAATATTCTGATTGGCTGGAATATAGTGTAAGTGCAAATACAACTTATTGTTTGCCTTATTATTTATTTCAAGGCGAAAGCATTCATCAAGGTGGTGGTAATACATTTTTGACGAAGGGATTTAGAAATCGGCACAGAAAAGATAGCTTTGCAGCACACATTGATCCTCCTAATATCATTTATAATCAATTAAAAAGGAAGTGTGAAGATCTTATGAGGGAAGAACAATCTATTGAGGCTACATTTTACTTGTTGGAAGAGAAAGGTAAGAATGAATATCGGGTTCGGTTAAATGCTTCAATCAATGTGGTTTGATTTCTTCTAAATCAAGGTTTAGCACTCCATGGTCATGATGAAAGTGAATCATCCTTGAATAAAGGTAATTTTCTTGAAGCACTTTCTTGGCTTGCAGATAGATGTGATGACATTAAACCTTATGTGTTAGAAAAAACTTCAAAAAATAATAAAATAATTTCTCATGATATTCAGAAAGATATTGTGACTGCGTGTAAGATTGAAACAATCAAAGCTATAATAAAGGATTTAGATGGTGACTACTTTGCTCTGTTAGTTGATGAATCAAGAGACACAAAGAGAAAATGGCTATTTGCTTACGATATGTTGATAAAAAGGGATTTGTGATGGAAGCATTCATTGGACTTGTTATGTTTAAGATACTAGTGCTTTATCTCTAAAGAAATCAATTGTGGATGTACTTGCTTACCATTCTTTAACTTTAGCTTATGTACGAGGGAAATGTTATGATGGGGCAAGCAATATGCAAGGTGAGTTAGGTGATCTTAAAACATTAATTAGACAAGAAAGTAGACCGGCTCACTAAATTCATTGTTTTGCTCATCAACTTCAATTGACTCTTATTGCGGTTTTTAAAAGGTGTGTTCAAGTAGGAGAACTTGTATTATTCATTTTAAATATTTTGAATGTGTTGGGGGCTTCCTTTAAAAGTGTGGATGAATTTCGAGAGTCTCAAAAAGAAAAACTCCAAGAGGCATTAGATATGGGTGAACTAGAAATGGGTAGAGGTTTGGATCAAGAACTTGGTCTTATTAAAACTGGTGACACTCATTGGGGATCTCGCTACAAATCGTTTGGAAACTTTATTAGTAACTTTGCCTCCATTATTGATGTACTTGATTCTATTATCAAAAATGAAAGTACTTCAGAAGAAAAAGCTAGCGCATCGAGATTTCTCAGAAGTTGTCAAACTTTTGAGACTGTTTTCTTGTTGCATTTGATGACTGATGTTTTAGGAATCACAAATAATCTTAATGTGTCATTATAGAAAAAGAAACAGGATATTGCTAATGCCATGATTCTTGTAAAAGTAGCAAAGAGAAGATTGCAAGCATTACGAGATAATGAATGGGATCCTTTTTTTAAAAAAGAATGTTGGTTGGGATTCGCTCAGAGAAAAAGTCGAGGCATTTTGTATCAAGCATAGTAGTCCATTGCGCAATTATGATGAGCCATATGCTAACTCTGGAAGGTCACGACGTAAAGTTGTTGATTATACTACTTTACACTATTATGGCATGGATGTGTTTTATAAAATTATTAATTGGCAGGTACAAGAATTTAATGACCGTTTTAATGAGGTGACAAGTGATTTGCTTAATGGTGTAGCTTGCTTGAATACAATTGATTCATTTTCTAGTTTTGACATCAAAAAAGGATATTGGTGATGGCTAAATTATATCCTGATGACTTTGATGAGTTCAAGATAAGGGCCCTTGAGAATCAACTTGTTAATTATATTATTGATGTTCGTAATATTGATAAAAGATTCTCCAATTTAGGCGGACTTAGAAAACTTTCAAGAAAGTTGATTGAGACAAAGAAGCATTTAAGTTATCCTCTTGTATTTCTGTTAGTGAAGTTTGCTTTGCTTCTACCTGTTGCCACTGCATCAGTTGAAAGAGCTTTTTCGGCAATGAAGTATATCAAGAATGATTTGCGGAATCGAATGGATGATGAATTCTTAGATGGTTGCATAGTGCCTTATGTAGATTTTTTTTTAAATTTCTTTATGTAGAAAAAAAGTATTTAAGAATATTTCTAATGAGTGTATTATAAAAATATTTCAAGGGATGAAGCGTCGCCGAGTGCACTTGTAATTATGTTTTCTAATTAAGCTTTTATTAATAGAATTTGCTTTGTTGACTTTTTTATATTATATGCTTCAACTTTTTATCCTATATGTTTTCTTATGATTAGTTTGATTCAAAGATTCTTCTTCTTCTTCAATATACGGTTTACAATATTCTTTTATGACCCGCTTTTTTTTCTAAAAGTATGAACACCCTTAACCAAAATCCTGGCTCCGCCACTGTCCGCCTCTACCTTAAAGGTAGAGAGGTTGTTTCGATAAACTTTCGGCTCAAGAATAAATAGTCCAAAGCAATATATAGAGAAATGAATAGAAGAAATGAAGAAAGTCAAGACAAACTATTATAAAAAAAACTAAATCACCCTAAACATTAGTCATAACTGAAATGTAAATGAAATCATAGATAATAATCAAACTCAAAGGACACACAACTACAAGAATAATACTGTGAGTAATAGTGGTACTACTAGTGTATAATGCATTTAATTAGAGTTAGGTAGATAAAACAATAGTTCGAGTCATAAATAATATTTATATATATATATATATAATATAAAATTTTGGGGTAAGTTTTAAGGTTTTAAAAGAACCCAAAATCCACCTATTCTAGATTTTGGGACCTCGAAATTTTTGTCAAAATTTGAGAAACTTTATTGTCAAATAAATTTTGCTAAAACTTTTCTCAAAACTATTTGCAATATTTATAGGCCAAACGGGTCCATTAACATGCTAACACCAATACAACAAGTGTAAACTTTGCACTTCATAAAATGTTGAACTACTTAAAAAGACTTAGAGCGGTCAATATGGGTCAGGCCTGTTGGGCCGGTTCGGCCCAGCCTGTAATTTGATAAGGCTGGGCTACCATTTTAGAACAAAACTTTTTAGCCCAACCCATATAAGCCCATTGGCCCATGGGGCTTGAGCAACATGGGTTGGGCTGGCCCGTGTTCAAACAAAAAATGATTAAAATATAGAATAGAGTATTAAAAATTTAAAAAGGAGTTCAAACTCAAAATCTATTTGGCCCATCATAGCTATTTAAATATTAAATATATTTATGAAATATATAAATAATTAAAATACTAAAATTTTCAAGGAATTAAATATGTTTGATGAAGATAATGTGGCGATGTTGAACACGCTATAACTCATAAATGCCATGAGATTTTTTTTTTAAGGAGTTCATTTTTACCTTTAATGGACTAAATATTGACATTTCTTTATGTTTTATTATGATCAATTAAAACAAAAACAGGTAAATATTATTATTTCGCTAGTTATATTATTACTTATTAACAGTTTCATTTGTTTTTCAACATCTCTATTTGGTTTGAATTTGGTTTCAAAAGTGATTTAACTTCACAGGTTATTTAATTTTTTTTTATAAATTTGAGACTTGATTAACAAGTAGTAACTTCATGTAATATTATATTGTACATATTTATGTAATTAAAAATTAAAAATTTAAATTTAAATTATAAAAATAATATATTTTAAAAAGTGGGTTGGTCTGTGAAGGTCAAGCCCACAATGTGATGGGTTGGACTTACTATTTTCTAGCCTGTCAATTGATGGGTCATCCTAGCCTAGCTCGTCAAACTCCAAAGCCCGTGTGGGCTGAGGCGACCCGTATTTACATCTCTAAAAAGACTGGGGGGTCAAAACTCATTTAATGTATTTTTTCCTTCTTTATTTTAGTGGTGTGTCGATATTCTAAAAGGTCTTAAATTTGCATCTAAATTTAAAAATACTTTGGTTTAATCATTTAGAAATTCTGCATGATCACACATTCACATTCATCAGTTAACCTAGTCCTCCATGTTCTCAAAGTATTTGTCCTTGCTATAAATTAAAGAGAAAATGGGTAAATTTATTTTTTACATTAGAAAATTGACTAAATAATACCCAATTATCCCCCTGAACTATACCCAAAATGGCTATGACACACCTCAACTTAAAGGGGATCCTATTACCCCTGAACTAATTAAAAGTGTATTTTTGACACACTTAGTGTCTACGTGGCACATGCGTGGCACATACGTGGCACAACACACTGAAGTGTCCAGTAGGCATACATGTGTGCCACATATGTGCCACGTAGGTACTAAAGGTGTCAAAATTACACTTTTAATTAGTTCAAGGGGGTAATAGGACTCCCTTTAAGTTGAGGTGTGTCATAGCCTTTTTGGGTATAGTTCAGGGGGGAAATTAGTTATTTTCTCTATCTTTTATCATATCTTGTGGGATTAAATTTATCCTGATTGTCATACTTTAGGGCAAAATTTAGTCATCTATTTTGAAAAATTGGCTAAATATACTCTTTTGTCATACTTTGGGGTCAAATTTACCCTCGATGTCATAATTTGTGGTCAAATATTCCCTCGTTGTTAATTTTTTTTTCACATGTACCCTTTTCTTTAATAGAAAAGTTCAAATAAACATTAAATGTCTCATTTTTTAAAAAATAAAACATACTCTAATCTAATTTGTCCAACCCAACTCGAGCCACAAAAAAAATACAAGCAAATATACCCTCTTTAGTTCTATTGATCAAATTTTTCCAACGAGATTAAGCCACTAAATATTTTTCAGTGCATAGCTCATGAAAAATGAGCTGCATCAGTGCAACCATATACAAATATATCCCTCCCCCGGTTCTTGAATCTGCCTCAGTATAGAATTCGTGAAAAATGAAACTTAGCGGTCAAATATAAAAGACTAGGCACACTGAATATTTCTCTGAATGATTGAGTTAAATGTCTCTCTATGTGTCAATCATGACATCTCTTCATTCTTATGTCTTTATGTACAATTTGAATCTACACAAATTTTTCATTATGTCATTTGCTCAGAAAACTTACCACTAATTCTAGAATTTAGATGCACATCGAATTGCATATCAAATTTTAAAATTCGAATATAAATAGAACAGGAGTAGAGTTTGTAATAGACATTTTTCTAGTTCTATGCTTCTGCGTTATGCCATTTCATTTTACGTTTTGTTCATTTATAATACGGAAAAGGACTAAAAATATCCTTCAAGTATTGAAATTGATTTAAAAATACCCTTCGTTTATCTATTAGGCCAAAAATACACCCCCATCCACCTTTATGGCTCAAATATACCCTTACAACTAACATACTTTTTTTTAAACCGTAATTAAAAATGTCATTAAATACATGACAACTTTCTATTGACTGTAAATTAAATTAATTAAAATGTTAAATCAAATTTGGAATAAAAATAAAAACCACCCGACCCAAATCATTAAAACTGCCCCAACCTATTAAACAGAAAGGAAATTTTGAAGCCTAAACTTAATTCCAGCAATCAAACTACTGCAAACTGATTTTGAAGCCACGATTTTAGATGAAAGTGACAATGAAGAAGTCGATGCTCGACTCCAGTGAAGAAGCTGAAGAAGCCACGATGCAAATATATGAGAATGCCAGGATGTATCTGATTTCACAACATTTCCATAATAGACCTGCTTTGTGGATTCATTGTAAAAAAGCCTGAAAAAAAAAAAAAAAAAAAGTAACATTAATAGTGTGTTTGGCATGAAGGAAAATATTTTCTAGAAAATGTTTTTCAATTTTCTCATGTTTGGTTGACTTAAATGTTTTGAAAAATATTTTTCAAATTAACTTATTTTCCCTAAATCTAAGAAAAATAACTTTCCTTCAAAAAGTAAGGAAAATATTTTTCAAAATCTTCTTTCAACCTCACTCTTAAGTTGATATGTTCATACAACTCTCAAATTCACCCATCCCCTACCACCCCCATTCAAAAAGAATATGTCAAAATATTTTCTTACCTTATCCCCTATCCAAAACCCAAAACCCTACACCCCCTCCAAGAAAAAACATTATTTTTTTAAAAAAAAATTTAAACTTTTTTCTTACCCCCCCGATCCGACCCTCCCCCCTACAAACCCCCCTCCCAAAAAAAAAATTATTAAATTTTTAAAATTTATTTTTTAAATTTTTTTAATTTTTTCGTTACCTCACCTTCACTCTCCTATCGTGATTCCCACCCCTTACCACCCCATCCATTTTTTTTTTCTTACCTCATCCCCTACTACAAAACTCAAATTCCTACTCCCTTCAAAAAAATGTTTAATTTTTTTAAAAAGAATTCATACCTTTTTTCTTGTCCCCACTCCCCTCCCCTCAACCCCTACCAACCCCCTCCCCTCCCCTCTCCAACAAAAATAAAAAAATAAAATAAAATTTTTTAAATTTATTATTTAAATTCTTTTAATTTTTTCTTACCACACTCTCACTCCCCTACCCCTACCCCGACCCTCACCCTCTACCACCCTCATCCCAAAAAATACTTCAAATTTTTTTCTTACCTCATCACGTACCACAAAACTCAAATCCCTATTCCTTCCAAAGAAATATTTAATATTTTTTTAAAAATCAAACTTTTTTCTTACCTCCTACCCGACCCTCCACCCCCCTCCCTTAAAAAAAAATTAATTTTTTAAATTTTTTCAATTTTTTTCTTACCCTACCCTCACTCCCCTACCCCTACCCTGACCCCTACTAGCTCCCCCCTCCTTGAAAAAAATAAATTGTATTTTGAAAAAAAAGAAAAGAATTTCTTACCCTACCCCTACCATCCATTTATTTTGACAACCCCAATCCCCACCTACTAGCCCCCTCCCCCCCTCAAAAAAAAAATATTTTTTTTAATTTGCTTTTAAAATAAATCAATTTTTTTTCTTATTTCATCCTTCTTATCCTATCCGTTCTCATTGTTTTTGTTAAATATATAACAATACTTATAAAAAACATATACTTATCCAATTTGCATAACGAACACAAGAATATAAGTAAGAAACAACTTATTTTTCTAGAAAATATTTTTCCTCCCCATATCGAACACACCCTAAAAAAAGTATTTTTTGGGGTCACAAATTATTTTTCTAAAATGTATTTTAACTCTTTAGCTAAACACTAAAATCTATTTTCTGAAAAATATTTTTTCATTCATCAACCAAACACTAGAGAATATTTTTCAAAAAATATTTTTCACTCATCAACCAAACATAAAAAACAAGTAAGAAACCAACTTGTTTTCCAGAAAAACATTTTCTAGAATAAATATTTTCCATGAAAAATATTTTCCTTCATACCAAACACAACTTAAGTAACATAGCGATGGCAAAAAATGTGTCAAGTCTTTGAGAAATAGCTTCATCCAAATTACAAAAACCCATAGTCCATGTCAACTGATATTGTTGGGTTGAAGCAATTTAATTAGTTTTTCACTAAATTCGATGTTAATAATTAAAGCAATTTAATTAGTTTTCCACCAAACTGAGGCATATCCACGGGGAATGGAGTATTATTCTAAATCGGAGTTGAGCATCGGCTTTTTCACCGTCACTTTCGTCTAAAATCGTGACTTTAAAATCCCTTTACAGCAGTTTGGTCGATGGAATTAGGTTTAGGCTTCAAAATCCCCTTTTTGTTTAATAGACTGGGGTGGTTTTAATGGTTTGGGTCGGATTTGGCTAGGATAGTTTTAGTTGGATCCTAATTTGGTTTAAAATTTTAACTAATTTAATTTACAATCAATAGAAAGTTGCCACGTATTTAATGAAATTTTTAATTATGATTTAAAGAAAAGTCTGTTAATTGTAAGGGTATATTTGAGTCAAAAAGTGGATGGAGGGGTATTTTCAACCCAATAGATAAACGAAGGGAATTTTTGAGCCGATTCTAATATTTAAAGGGTATTTTTGACTTTTTCTTTCGTTTATAAATAACCTACCAATGTTGCACGTTGAAAGAGAAGTATATTTGTTCATTGAATAAAAATTAACCAACGGAACTGAGAGAGAGTTATATTTATTTGTATGTCGGATTTGACGGGTCAGATTAGGGTGTGTTTTATTTTTTAAAAATGAGTCATTTAGCATTGGTTTGAGTTATTCAATTAAAAGAAGGGTACATGTGAAATTTTTTTTAACAATAAAGGTAAACTTGACTTCAAATTATGATAAATAGTATATTTAGCCTATTTTTTAAAGTATAGAGATAAATTTAACCCCAAAGTATGACAATGAAGTTAAATTTGATTCTAAAATATGATAAAGGATATATATAGCTAATTTTATAAAGCAAAGGGGTAAAATTGATCATTTTCTCTAAATCAAAATAGTGCCAGCGGTAGGTTATCTTTATTGATATCGTACGACTAGCAATGTGAAAACCAGTTTTGCCAGACCGACTAGCGGTAAGTAAACTTCATAATTGCAAACTTCTAAATTTGACATGAGAGCTAGCATTCTGGTTATGAATTCATCAAATACAATAATATTAATCTAAATTTATAATTATATTAAAAATTCACTGATTACGTAGAAATTATCATTTTTAAACTCAATAATTTAAAATAATAAAATTCCACACCCGAAATCATCAAATTCGGACTACGCCTTTACTTTCAAAGCATCTATCACATTCTACTTTAGAATTTCTCCAAAAATCTATCTATGGGAGGCTATAAAAGATAATATACATATTAAAATAATACAATTAAACCTTATACTTTTACATAAAAAAATCTACAAAGTCGATCGACATTCGCCTACAACCTACAAACCACCACAAACTAATACGATAATAGAGATATCAAAACAATACAATTAAATCTAATGTTTATTTATCTAAAAAAACATCTCAAAGCCGTCCGACATTCATCTAGCACTTGTAAACTAACTTTTACACAAAATTTCTCAAATCCGATCGACATTCATCAACAACTTGTAAACTATCATAAAATAATACGATAATAAAATATCACAACAACACAATAAAACCTAACCTTTACCTAAATAAATTCTCCAAAGCCGACTGTCATTCATCTACAACTTGTAAACTACAACAAAGCTACAAATAGAGATATCAAAATAATACAATTAAATCTAACATTTACACAAAAAATTCCTCAAAGTTGACCGATATTCATCGACCGTCTATAAACTACAACAAATAATACAATATAGAGATATAAAAAAAAATACAATTAAAACCTAACTTTTACATAAAAAAAATCTCAAAGTCGATAGACATTCATCAACGACCCTTTAACTACCACAAAACAATATGATTTAGCAAAGCTGAGTAACATCATGCCGAGGAATCTGAAATTTTAATACTTTTTTTTATAGAAATAGAGGATTTATAAATATAAAAAAAAACTATTAATTAATATTTTAATAAATTTTTTTATATATCCATATTTTTTTATACTGTTTTCCCGTAAAATTACAGTAGCAAATTAAGGAGCCGACTCTTTTTTCTTTTGTGCGTGTGGAAAATCATTTTTTTCTTCCCATTTAGTTTAGTCGAGAAATAGTTACCAATTTTTTCTTTCTTTAGAAAACCTTTTTTTTTTTTTTTAAAAAACATTGAGACATATTCTAATTATGGTATACAATGCAAAAAAGGTAATTAAAAAATATCCATACGTGTAGAAGAGAGAAAATTTAGAACTCTTACCATATTAGTTAAGATTTATTATTTTTTAAATTATATTTTTCTCTTATTTTAGGAACTCTTACCATTTGTTTTAGGATTTCTTAATTTTTAAATTATATGTTTTCTTACCATATATTTTAGGACTCCTTAATTATTTAATTCTCCTAATACTTCTTATCATATATTTTTAGGACTTCTTAAATTTTTATCAATACTATAAAAATGATAATATAATAATTAGAGAAAAATGGTGAAAAGATGATTGTGTCTAAAGCGGGGTCTTTTAATGATGGCAAAAAATTCGATTCACTTTACTAAGGTCCTTCACACTTTTAATATAATATATAGATATAGATACACTCAAAAAAACCTATTATTTGGCCATTTAACACGTTTCATTTTTTTTTTTTTAAATTCATCCTTAAATAAATTATTTCCCTAAAAGGACAATCCGGTCCACTAAAACTCCCGCTAAACGCAGGGTTGGAAAAAGGACCCATCACAAGGATGTATTATATTGTATGCAATCTTACCTTGCATTTCTGTCAGAGGCTGTGTCCAAGGCTTGAACCCGTGACCTCCTGATCACATGACAACGACTTTACCAGTTACTCCAAGGCTCCGCTTTTCTTTATTTCCCTATTTCTCTTTAATCAATGCATAAGAAAAATATAAAAACGATTTGTCGACACCATTAGTCGAAGGACAATTTACAAAGAATTTAAAATCAATATTCAATATCTCTACAGAAAACATTTTACTAACATGTAGTGCTGATATTTAACTCCAATCTTAGTGAAATATGCAAGATAGGAGGTGATGGACTATACACAACTTATGAGTTTTCATTTACACTCACTATCACTGAGATAAAGTGAGCATATATAAATTGATAAAACTCAATGCAACGACATATAAAATAGATCAAACAACATATACAGATCTTAATCCTACCTTAAAGATAGTTGAATGTATCCGATAGACCATTGAAAACATAAAATTAAATAGATCATAAAAGAAAAAGCCACCAAATAATATTTAGTGCCATGATTTAACTCCATCCCGTTGATATTCAAGAGAAGAAGCTGATAAACAACACTAAGCTTATGAGTTTTCAGACCTTAACCCCACAAATTAATTCAAGAAGAGTATAGTTAAAACTCAAAGTCACTTTAATCAAAACATTAATTCCATTCAACACATGATTAACAATAGAAATTAAGTCATCTATAGAAAAAAATTTAAAGCCTCAGTTAATTCCAGTGTGTGTTCGTGATTGATGTCGTGTAACCAAGGAGGTTCCCCTTACATAAGCAGGGAACTTGGCTCACTGTCAACCTAAATCATTAATTCTACACTTCTACTATTATAAGGTGCACAAAAACCTTTTCCGAAGCAGATATAGCTATTCCCTTAGTTCGGTAAACGGATTGCTCACATTAGCTAATCAAGGCAGGTATTCTGCTAGAGTATAAACTCGATCAGGCTTTCAGCTTGGCTTTTTGGCATACAAAGTTGTTTCAAGAACTGTCCGTTGTTAAGCAGCTTAAAACTTGAAGTGAAAGCCACCTGTCATGCCATCTATAATTTTGTTTTCTTAGTAAAAAGATTCAATTGTTTTTCCACATACTGCAAGCTGGTCACATAACCTTGGCTTCTAAAGTAACAACTGCATAATAATAAATGACCATCAATTACAACAATGAGCATCCAATCACTATACAAAAAAAGTATCCTATTATTTTCATACTTTTTCCACGGGGTGTGCTATGTTACATGTTTTACCTTTTTTTTTTTGCACAACAACACCATGTCTAGTGTAATCCCACAATGAGGTACGAGGAGGATAGAATATAGGCACAAGTTACGCTATCTTTGTAGGATAGGGAGGCTGTTTTCTATAAATCCTCAGCTCAAAAGGAATGTAGTCAAAGCAGGATTTGAAGAAAAATAACAACACCAAACTAACAAGATAAACAAATCTTCACCTAAAGCTTTTAGGAAAGATGCATCAAGTCATCCCTCAGCAATCGCCCGAGGAACAATTAACTTGAATGGCATTTTTGTAGAAAGAATATCCAGAGAAAGATCATCGATACTCTTGGCCATCCTAAAATAACCCTTCACCATTTGATTGGAACTTATAAGACTCTCTTCTGCATCCTCCTTTAAAAGTTTAAGAATAAGTGGTTGCAGAAACTTTTCGATCTCCATCTAGAGTTTCAATGCAACAACTTAACTAAACAGACCCTTAAGGCTCAGATCAGTATAATCAGGGGCAAAAGAGATAATGCATAACAGACCCTTAAGGCTCAGATCAGTATAATCAGGGGCAAAGGAGATAATGCATCTACCATGGCTACTGACCTCAACTGCATTACAGCCCAGTCAACTCATTATATTTACCGACCTTAGAACAGAAAAAGAGAATGAAACATGGTGTAGCTGTCAAACGACAAAGTTATAAATCTTCGACAAAAATAAAAAGGAACAGACTGAATGAATATGCACTGGGAAGAGAACAACAAGACCTGACTCATTCTCGACAAAGCTCTCTTACAGGAAGTGAACCAAAGTTATTTATCCAATAAGAATTTAGTAGAGAACATGTTTAGACACCACAGAATGTCTAGCTTAGGAAATGGTTTCAAAAGTAAAGACAATCACGATGGTAAAATACTATAGACAACCTAGCAAATTAGCTAAAGAGTAGTCATAACAAGATACAACAACAATTGAACTATAAAAACCACAATTAATAACCAAACTCCAAGAACAAAAAACTAAAAGAGAAATACAACTCATAGAGCCATCACAACCTGGTGCCTTATTTTCTTCAATTCCCTTCAAAGCATCTGCAATCTCTTCTCTAGTGATAGGCTTTATTAAGTCTAGTTGTTCAGGTCTAGTCAATACATGCCCCCTATTCATGACATTAGAATCATAATATTTCAATTTATACTCCTACCTATTCTAGATAAACCAAGAAAAACATAAAGAGTTTCACCCAAGCCACATATTGATCATGAATAATCACTTAGGTTTGAGTCCATAAACAGTGATCATTGCCCTATGAAACAGAGTTTGCTGTTCTCAAGAAACAGAAAAGATAGATTAAAGTTCCGCAAGAGAATTCACGGTTTGAACACACATAATTTTGATATGCATACAACTTTAGGATACTCAATTTCATGTTCTCATTACGCGCGCAAAGCAAAGATTTTCATGTTGTGTCTAATTACTATCTTCATTTTCCACACCAGTTGATGCCCCTATAAAAATGAACTGAAAGGCATTCGTCAGTACCTTAGGAGGGCTAGATGTGATGGATGCCTGTGACTCGAGGAAAACATTAAGAACTGCTCGATTTGAATAGCCTCTCCCCAGGTCTTTAGCAAGCTGATAATTTTGTCAAGGGAAAAATCAATTTGTTATATGCAAGCATCCAATACAAGTTGGATACGACAAGAACAAAGTAAAACTTCAGCAACAAAACAACAAATTCTTTAAACTCTTCACCTTTTCCTTTTGTCAGACATAGCAAAACTTCAACAGCAAAACATCAAAACGCTGTAACAAGTGTCGTTTGTGTAGGAAGAATATGTCATTCTAGGACTAAGCCAATCAAAAATTCTCTCAAGTGGTATGCCATTTTCTAAGAGAGATACATCATCAATTAAACAACTTTAAAAAACACAAATAAGTATAACAAAAAACAATACTCTCGCAGATTAACTTCTTTCGAATAACCATCCATGAAATGCAAATGTAATCCTAAAAATACATACAGTTCTTTTAGTTTTTCAGGAAGTCTAAAGTTCTTTTTTTATCAATATGTGTCTCCCACAATGCTATCTAGGAAGAAATTAAACCAAATAAAATGACTATCTCGAGTTTTTTTACGTTATTTATTTATTCTATCTGAAAATACCCAATTTAAAATTGTAGGTCAAAATTTAAAAACCCAAAAAGCTCAAACACATGTTCAATCTATAGCACTTAAATAGATTATAAAAATAATTTTGAACTATGTGGCTACCTACTTACTTGAAAATAGCCGGGGTCACAACAAGCTAATTGCACTATCCAAAACTAACCCAAGCCTAATAAAAACTTATTTCGACTATGGATTATTAAATACCATATATACCTAAGATGGAGAAGAACTATCATGGAAGAATTACAAAAAGTATTCAACACCTATAAAAGAGTAACCAAAGGAAATCTATTTTATATAAAGTGTTATACTGCACCAGCAGAGATATTATACGACGAGATAAAACCAGTTATACAAGTTGTAAAAATAGGATTAACCAGAGATATGATTATACCAGAAGATATTATGCAGCAGCCAGAGATACCCAGAATCGAGATACCTAATTTTTATGCAAACAAACGACTTATTGGACCAGCTACAATTATTCATGAACTAGCAAACAATTATATCAATGGAAACTGAATATGGAGCTATTATTCAAGAGACCATCAGATGATTTATTCAAATTCAAAAGAACTACGACAAGCAGATATGGAAGATGTTAGACAATGGATAATGACATTACTTAACCCAGAAAAACAATCTACTGCAAGGGCAATTAAGAGAGGATTTATTTCAGACGGATTATTGACAAGATATTGCAAGATAATTGGACACAAATATCCAGATCATCAATGTTCGAGATGTAATAGAGAAGATAATATTGTCCCAGAAGTTCTACTGGAATAGAAGAAGATAAAAACGACAGCTGGAAGATGCAAGATATGAAGCAATAATGGAGATACAGAGTACTAAAAAGAAGATAACTACGGATAAAGAAAGAAGATAAAGAAAGTAATTAAAGTTATTAAAGGTGAAAAAGACATATGGAAGATTTAAAATAGCTAGATAACTTTACGTGAATTATTATATAAGTAGCCTTAGGTTTTTTGACTTTTCTTATCATTTACTAGTCTTTTTTGGCAAGTAGTGCCATTATTAGATTAGACATGTATAAAAATTAGCTTTAAGACTTTGCAGAGACATTTTTCTTTACTTTTGTAAAGTAGCTGACAGATGTAAAGAAAAACAGTGTACGCATTTTCATTTCTAAGAATATAAATAAACGAGCACTTGCTCAGATGAAGGTAAGCCTTCATGCGTTGAAGCAAAAAACTCTCTCTTGTCTATAACAAATAATTTAATTATTTAAAAAATAGGTCTATTTTAATGGAAAAATCTATGGAGGAACAAAGCTTAGAATTATCAAAACTACCAGAACAGGTATATTCATTTACTATTATGAATAGCTAAATTCATAAATTCCTAACAATCTTAATATGATAAAATAAGTTCATGTTAGTTGCTTTATAGTAGAATTATTCGAAAAATAGCATGTTAAGAAGTTTATTAGCAAAGTGGAAAAGGAGAAAAATCCCTAAGAACTATGTCATCCTACAGGTGAAATCGGTGAGGCAAGAAAGCCGTGATATGGGGAGTAACCAGAATAGAGGCGCTGTTTAAGGGAAAAGTATCCAGATTACCATGCTAATAGTGACCGAAGAATGTGTTATTTAAGAATAATCTAGTATATAGCAATCTAAAGTGATCATATTTTGTTATGTGCATGATTGAAGAGAATATTCTGAAAATAGCAATTTTATGAAAAATGAATAATTATTTATCTGACGAAATGGTAGATAAATTTAAAATACTCGTTTTATATGTACTTAAGGATATAGAAATAGTAGATATAAGAAAAATCATCTTGGAAAAAATATTTGATAGATATTTTATGACTAGAATTAATTATATACCACACCTACCGAACTACTCTTATAAATACTTACATACCAAACTCACACACTAACTATGATAAATTATGTATATTTAGAATTTTGAAAAATAGATATAAAATATATACAATTTCTTAGAGAAAATAGAGAAGAATTAATGGGTTATATAGTTTGTGTTGGGTTCTTTGATATCTGTAGCTCTGGGGTTAAGGTTTAGAAAATTTTGTACTTGGTAGATATTTTCTATGTATTTTTGGGCTGGATAGTTATAAACTTTTTTATCTTGGTTCAGACTATCTCGATATGTGGTAATTTGTGGGGTATGTTCAAGAGGTTTTTTTGTATTTTTGGTGTAAATGGTTTTTCAAATGTCTTATTTAAGTTCATATTCTGGTATCTTTGTCCAATAACTCCTTTGCTTGTACCTGCAATTGTGGATTGATAAACATTATGGGTTTTACGGAGTGTCCCAACGTCTCCTTCTAGCTCTGAAATTTTAATGTCTTCCGATTGACATAGCTCTGCACACTGCTGAGTTAGCTGATTTGTAGCGACAGACTTCAGTTTATCTTCATTAGTCTTTAACTTTTCTATTTCATTACCCATACTATCCACTTTCATTGAAAGCGTAGTTAGGGTTTTGAATATCTTTTCTAAAGCATCATCTTCTATTATATCAGTCTGTGTAGCTTTGTCTTGATATGTAATCTGCAATAACGTTTTTGTTAGTACTAATTACTTCAATTGTAAATGTAAAATTTAACATATTCAATACTAGTCTCCTAATCTCTTTTGTTGTAACTGAATTTTGTATTTTCTTTGTTAGCCACCAACGTACCTGTGTATTATCTGTTCGTACAATAAACTTGTTATATACAATATATGACTCAAATGCTAATAAACATTTATATAATGAACACAATTCTTTTCTATTTATTTTCCATTTTATTTCTGTTTCATTAAATGTTCCTGAATAATATCTACAATGATGTTCTATTTTTTCATTTTCATACCTATATTTAAGTACTCCTCCATAACTGCATTCACTAACATCTGCTTCTACTATATATATAAATTTTCTATTTTCGTCTGGAAATTGTAATTTTGGTAATTCTTTACAAAGTATTTTATTTTCTGGACTTGTTTTTTATCTTCTTCATTATAATTATATTCTACATCTTTTTTTAATTTTTTCTATAAAGGCTTTAGATTTTCTGCTAATTTTGGTATATATTCCCTTACTTGGTTTACTAATCTAAAAAATGATTGTAATTTCTTTTTTTGTATCTAATTCTTCTTTTGAATTTATTATTTTTTGTACTATATGTTGTTGCATTTTTGCTCCACTTTTATCTATTTGTATTCCTAAAAATTCTATCTGGTTTTTCATAATTTCAGCTTTCTTTTCACTTAAACTTATTCCCGATTTTTCTATTATATCCGTAAATTATTCTAATGATTTTAAATGTTCTTCTTTGATTTTTGTATATAATAGTATATCATCTATATATACTATACAATTAGTCAATTGTTTAAAATAACTATCCATAAAATGTTGATATCTACCTGGTGCATTTTTATATCCAAATGGTAGTACATTTCATTCATAAAATCCTTGTGGTACCGCAAATGTGGTTAATTCCTTAGATTCTTCTTCTAACTTTAAATGGTAAAATCCTGATTTATAATCAAATTTACTAAAGTAATTATATCCTTGTATTTGTCTTATTTTTAATATCTTATTTGGTATTGGGTAATTATATGTCATAGTTTTTGCATTTAAATTTCTATAATCAATAACCATTCTACTTTTTCCTCTTTTATGTTCACTATGTTTATTTACTATAAATGCTGGGCTATTATGTTTATTATTACTTTTTTGTATATATTGTTTTTCTAATAGTTCTTCTATGTGCATTTTAAATTCTTTTAAATCGTCAAAATTATATGTTAATGGTTTTTGAGTTATTATGCTATTTTTATCTATTAATTCAATTTTTATAGTGATTTTATATTTTTTCCATCCTTTTAATGGATCTTCACTATATAATTGTTCTAATTTTTTCTATCTTACTTATTGAAAATATAGTTATTTACTTTTTATTTATTGAAAATACGACCAGTTCTATTGTATATTCAGTATTTTTGATATTTTCTAATTTTTGTGTAATTTTTTCACTTCCTTCTATCCAATCAGTTTTCTTTCTTATTTTATTAGTAACTCTTTTTGCTCTTACTTTCTGTTTACATGGTGTTGTAAACCACCAATCCGTTCTAGTTATTATATGTGAGTATAATTTATCTAAAAATGGCATTCCTAAAAGTATATCTTTTGATGTTAGCTCATAATTATAGATTTATTCTATTGTTAATATTTTATCCCATACTTGTGTTTTTACATTCTTAGCTTTATAAGTAATTAAGCTTCCTTCGTTATTAAATCCTTTAACTATTATTGGTGTTTTTAATTTATCCCATTTACTTTTTGGTAAGCAATTATATCCACATAAATTAGCTTCTGCTCCTGTATCTATCATAGTCGTATAATATCTACTGTAATACCCTTCTACTACTATCTTCATTAATACATATATTTTCATATCATGTTAAAGCTCTTCTTAAGAATAATTTCTCTCTGTTATATGTTATAGATAATTGCGTATGCTCTATATTATATGGTTTTACTTGTTCTAGCCATTTTATTCCTATTATTATGTTTGCTTTTTTTGCATTTCTTCCTTTATTTCAAATTCTATTTTTATTTTTCTAACTCCTATTGTTATTTATTTTTCTGCTATATTTTTAGTGTTTATTAAGCTTCTTGGTAGATCTGGGCATATATTATTGTCAGATTTTATTTCCTCATTTTTTATTGGATATCTTGCTATATAATTTTCTTCTTGTCATGTATTTAAGAGTATTAAATATTCTTTTTCATTTATTGTTCATGTTATGTAATATTGGTTTAAATTAGTTGTTGAACTTGTTTCATAACTTGTTCTTTTTGATGAACTTGATGATTCTGATTTTTCATAAGCTATTCTTTTTGTTGTACTTATTCTATCATTTATTATTTCTAAATTTTCTTCTATATCTATGTCTCTATAACTATAATCATTATTATCAATTATTTTTACAAATTGTTCGGAAGGACTTTCTATTTGTATTTTGTTAATTTTATTTTTTCCCGTTATTTTATGTTTTATTGTTAATACATATAAATTTTTACATCTTGCTGTAAATATTTTACTTCCTGGGGTTAGTTTTATTCCTGATATTTTCCAATCTAATACTAATGATTTATCTATATTTTTATCTGTTATTTCTACTGAATAATTCACACTTATTATAAATTAAAATTTTTGGTATATTAAATTTCCTTTTATGACAGTTATTATACTTTTTTCTATAGGTTTTATAATTCTATCATCTGCTAGGTATAATTCTATTGGTGTATCTATTCCTTCTCTAAAACATGCTTTTATTAATATCTCTGTACCTCCAAGGTGTACATATTTTATTGGGTCTCTACTTTTTATATCTTTTATTTCTTTATTAATTATCCTTTTTGTTACTAGTGGTATACTAGCTTTACCTTTTGCATATCTACAGTCTATTACATGTTCGTTTTGGCTTACTATGTAGTATTCTTCTTTTCTTCTACTAAATATGTTTTTTATTGTTGGTATTTTAAATATTTTTTCTACACTTAAATCTAATTCTTTTCCTTTTATTTCATCAAATATATGACTATCAAATATTATTTTTTGATCTGTTCCTTCTTCATTTAAATATTCTTCCTTTGTTATTATTTTTATATCTTCTTCAGTTATTTGGTTTATTCTTATATCTTCTTCAGTCATTTAATTCATCTAATTTACTATCTATTTCATTATCTGTTTCATTCTCTGAAATTTCATATATACTATCTTCACTTTCTAATTCGTAATCTATATAATCTATTTGTATATATTCTGTATTTTCTATTTTTATTTCTGATATTTATTTATTTTTTGGATTTTTAGGTAATTTACAATCTCTAGTTAAATGTCCTAATTTTCCGCAATTATAACAAGTACATTCTTTTATAGATTTCTTTTTCCTATATGGTCTTTTATGTTTATAAATTTTTACATAATATCTTTTTCTTGGTTTCTTATATTTATATTTTGATTTTTTGTATTTCTTATATTTCTTATGTCTTTTTCTTTTCTTATAATATCTTTCTTCGCATCCAAATTGAGATGCTATTTTATCTTTGCAACATGCAAAATTTCTTATTAATATTTTTTCCATTTTTATTTCTTCTCTATATTTTTCACATAGGTTTCTATACCATTGTTGTAAAAATTTTATTCTTGCTCCTAGAGTATCTACTATTTTTGCTTCATCTCAACTTTTTTGAACTAAATGGTTCAGGTAATTTACTAAAATATAATTTTCTTATTTCTTTACTTTCTTCTGTATTATATGTTCCTTTATAATAATATTCTTTAAATGTGCAAGTATATTCATCTATGTAACACATATTACATATTGCTAATTTTAACATTAAACGTCTCAAAAAATATGGCTCTTCTTCTTTTAGAAAATTCCAAATAAGCAATTTAATTCACATATCAATTTAGATCTTCTTCTTCCATTAAAAATGAAAAAACTGTACCCAATTCAACAACAATAAACCCAAAAAACGGTAAAAACAAATAACTTTTTCTTGCTTTTTTTTGTTTGATTTTTGACATAGGGGATAGAGGAAAAGAGGGAGAGAGATATGCGGCTCAATAGAGGTGTATATATTTATGACAAGTAGTTAGCATGATAATAAGATGAAGACACATAGTGTTAAATTTTTTGAAATGTAGCCAACATGTAGAAATCACCCTTTCTATTTGATAGAAAAGAAATAAAGAAACATGTTTACCTTTTATGTGCTAATTTAATAATTTATTCTATTTCATTTAGATTTAACCTTTTTAAAATTTTTGTATACGTTTGATTCATATGACTTTAACTTTGTTAAATTACTAGATGGTATTGGCCTGTGCAAGCATGAGCCCAATATTTCTATGTTACATCAGGATTTCAAATGATTTTTTAGAAAATTGAAGTCACTAAACTAAGTAGGGACTACAATTTCTCTTTTCACGTGATAAGGTTGGTTTAAGAAGCGACAAATTGATTTTATACAAGATGCGTAACAAAATATTAACATACCAAATTTTCACATTTTAAGAAGTAATAGAGGATTACACCAACATCCTCCGAGCTAATCAACTTAACACACAATGAAAAAACTTTTTCTTTACCTAATGGGACCAGTCATTCATAGAGAATGAAATCTCAAATATAAAGGTCTACATATTTCAACTAAAAATGATTAAACGTTTAAATAAGATACAAACTCCAAAAAAAGTGTAATTGCTTAAATTAACCAATTTTACACACAAGCCATTTGTAGTTGCTGCCCTGCTATTATAGCCCCTCTGCTTATTCAAGATTTCCTCCCAAAAAAAGAGGCTGAATTGAGTTTTCCTCCCAAAAAAGGATGGAGTGGAAGAAGTTCCAATTATACAACAGTGACACTATAACAATTGAGCTTACGTTTCAAATTCAAGCATATTAACTAAATTGACAATATAGAAGCTAGAAGCTAATGGCCTTGTAACACCCCAACTTAGGATAAAGAGTCTCATATCGGTAAAATACAGGAGGGATGCTGGGCATATAAGTAAGAAAACCTTACTCCTTAGCGACGCATTTTAAAGCTGTGCAGGGATGGGCCCAGAGCGAACAATATCACTAGTGGGTTGGGCCATTACAGGGGTCTCTCAGGCCTTGATGGTTTAGGATGCCCATCGCGGTCAGGGCCCCAGCTTGGGTCGTGACAATAATAGTATTAGAGTCGCTCCTGTGTCAACCCTGTCGATGTGGACTTGAGTTCAAATTGAGTTTAGGCAAATCCTGGTAAGGTGGAGAGTCCATAAGGGGGATGTATGTAATACCCCAACTTAGGATAATGATTTCCACATCGGCAAAACACAGGAGGGATGTTGGGTATCTAAGTAAGCAAACCTTATTCCCTAGAGACGTATTTTAAAGCCGTGCGAGTCTAGACCTAGAGAGGACAATATCATTAGTAGGTTGGGCCGTTACAAGAGTCTCTCGAGACTTGATGGTTGGGGATGTCCGTCGTGGACAGGGCCTCAGCTTGAGTCGTGACAAGAAAATAAGTAAGTAAACCGTACTCCCTAGAGACTATTTTAAAACCGTATGGGTCTAGACCTAGAGCGAAAAATACCACTAGTAGGTTGGTCTAGACCCAGAGTGGACAATATCACTAGTGGGTTGGGCCGTTACAGGCGTATCTTGGGACTTGATAGTTTGGGATGTCCGTCGCAACCAGGGCCTCAGCTCGGGTCCTGACAAGAATGGTATTAGAGCCGCTCCTATGTCAGCCCTGTCGATATGGGTCAGAGGGTCAGAGTTCAAACTGTAAATCCCATTTGGTAGGGCAAACCTCAACAAAGACGCTGAGTCCATAAGGGGGTGTATGTAACACCCCAACGTAGGATAAAAAGTCCCACATCGGCAAAACACAGGAGAGATGTTGGGTATATAAGTAATCAAGCCTTACTCCCTAGAGACACATTTTAAAATTATGCGGGTCTAGACCCATAACAGATAATATCACTAGTGGGTTGAACCGTTACAGGGGTCTCTCGGGCCTTGATGGTTTGGGATGCCCGTCACAGCTATGGCTCCATCTCGGGTCGTGACAGACCCACACAAAGTATATTTAGAAAAATGACTCAACTTTTCCATTCAATAGCATAAACCTAGCCGAAAAAGCATCCTTCCAACGTCCATCAACCATCATAAATAAGATTTAACATTCAAAATCCATTAAAACCCTTCCCAGAAACCACAAACCAAACTTGTTAGTCCCCCTTTACATAACAAGAAAATAACACCCAACAGAAGAATTTCAAAAATCAAGACAAAAACATTATCAGAAAATCCACAATGAGCAAAATTAAGATATACAATAATGGCATCGATAGAATCAAGAGCCATAGTCACTCCCATTAAAGTCTTAGGATAACAACTTCCTTCTCTCAATTCAATCATCTTCTTCTTCTCTTACAAAAACCATCCATCACTATCAAACTATCATTATGCTTCTTTATAGGGAGGTGATAATAACATATTAGTTTGAAAACTGCTCCTTCAAATTCTGAGCTCTACATCAATTTACAATCTTATCAATTTTAGAAGTAGTGACTGAAGTTTGAGAGATAACAAAAGATGTTGCCATCACAATTAGTCACAAACCTGAAAATAACCAACAAACCAACATAGTTAAAAGATAAAATCACATGAATAAAAAATGTTATTACAAATCTTTGCTAAAAATAAATTTATAAGAAGACCAAAATGTTATTATGCAATTACATAATATTCAAAAGGAAAGAGTTTCATGATCCGTAGGTCATATGGAGACAATTTTATCGTTACTCCATACTCTTCTTTTTCAGTAACATTGACAAAAAGAAAATGATATCAATTACAACTTAATCATCACTTCGAAGTAAAACTTTATTCAACTAATCCAAACCCAATACTTAAACTCGAGCCGATGATTCCTTCTTGAATAAATTATCGAACATATAGTGAACATGACAAAGAAAACAAATTTTTTTGATAAAAAAGTCTGAAATTTCTAATTTGACAATTATGGAAATTTTGAATTAACTGTATACACACAACTATAGATATCAATTATCAAGTACCTCAAGGTCATTGTTAGGGCATGTGGAGTTTTGATGATAGTTATATAAATGAAATATGTCATGAAAGATGGTCCATCTAAGTGAACTAAGCTAAGCTGTAGACAAGTTATTGATAAGATGACTCTGCATACAAATAGAATTGGATAACACTTATCACATTAGAAGTTGAGTTAAACAAGAAGTCTGTCACATCAGAAGTGGAGTGAAACAACAAGTCTTGCATAAGTTGAGTTGAACAAAAAGTCTTGCAGAGATAAAAAGAAGAGTCCTATTCAAAGAAGAAGAAAAAAAAATGGTAGCAAAGGAGGAGGGAAACTACCTAAGACTCCTAGTGAAGATAAAAGTATACATCAACTAAAGGACTCCAGGAAGTGTTTGCTTAAATAATAGTGATGTCGTTCAAAGCAGTTACTCATGCACTGATAAGATAATCAACAATCAACAAAGCAGTTCACTTACTTGAAGAAGAACCTGGTTCCTTACTTAGCAAGTCTTAGACTGTTTGTAGTAGAAAGGTTCTTTGAGTTGTATTGAGTCATTGTTATAGTCTCAGTGATCTATAAACTAAGTTAGGAGTTATGTATTCAAGTTAGGGAACTCGAAGACTTAGGAACACTTATCTTGGGAAGATTTGTGTTTTTGTAGTTATAGGAGTTTGAAGTTTTAATTCCTAATTTATAAGAAGTCTTGTATTTTTGTTGATTGTTAAGGCTCAAGAGTTATAGTGAAGTTGGGGTTAAATCCTGTAGAGGTACTAGTCATAGTTTTTTACACCTTTTTTGAGCTGGGTGTTTTCCACGTAAAAACACTATGTTCAGTTTTTACTTATGTGAACCACATTTACTCGTTCCACAGATAGACAATTAGTAGAGTTTAGTATTAAAAATAGTAGGGATCGTATTCTAACTAGTGGTATCAGAGCGGGGTTGTCTTAAATAAGGCTAGCACCTAAGAAAAGATCAATATGATGAATTCTGCACCTCCTACTAGTCACAGTGAAGGTCAGTCAACTACTAGACCTCCACTTTTTGATGGATCTCACTTTATCTAGTGAAAAGAAAGAATAAAGATGTTCATCCAAGGTGAAGACTATGAATTATGGGATAGAATTACTGATGGTCCCACTATTCCAATGAAGTTGGTTGATGGCGAACAAATCAAGAAAGTAAGGAGTGAATTTACTCCTGATGACTTGTTGGCTTTGAAGAAAAATGCAAAGGATAAGAACATCTTGGTTTGTGGATTAGGACCAGCTGAATACAACAAGGTATCAACCTGCACTACTGCTAAGCGAATTTGGGATACACTGGTAAATGCTCATGAAGGTACCTCTCAAGTAAGAAAATTTAGGATCTCTCTCCTTTTAACTAAGTATGAGGCATTCAAAATAAAGAAAAATGAAACCCTGCATGAGATGATGACAAGTCTTACTACCTTAACAAATGAGCTGAATTCCTTAAGAAAAGTCATATCTGAGGAGAAATAAGTTGAAAAGGTACTGAGGGTATTACCTAATCAAAATAGAATATTAAGGTAACTGCAGTCAGGGAGGCAAATAAAGATCTTACAGGTATGACCCTGGATGAACTAGTAGGGAACTTAAGAACTTCTGAAATGGAAGTAGATGGAATTAAAGAACAAACAGCTCCTGAGAAAATCTTGGCATTGAAAACCTCTGATAGTGATGAGGAATTTGAACTTGATAAGGAGCAAGTTTCCTTCATAACTAAAAATTTCAACAAATTCTTTAAGAAGAAGAAGGGAACAGGTACCAAGAAATGTTCCAATGACAATCCAAATATGTAACGCCCCAATTTTATGAATCAGAACACTACACGGTGCTCGTAACCCCGAGGGACCACAAGCTAACCCATGACTGATATCTATACCTGCACACTGCATAATATATAACATAGATGCAGAAATAAAGGCTGTAAGGCCACAAGGTTCAAATCTCATAAAAATGTAACATCTGGAGGGATATGAAATACCCAAAACATACTAAAATAACTGTCTGAAAACATAGTAGTCTAGAAAGCCTCTACTGTCTGAATAAGGAGTTGTATGGGACATGTCCCCAACTAACTCCAATAACAAAATAAAGCTGAGTACTAAAATAACAAGCCAAAATATGTCCTCGCATGATGAGGACTCACCACTGACGCTGAAAGCTAGAACTGGTCAACTACTGCTGCTCCGAAGCTCGTGCCTCTGAACCTATGGTGTAACATAAGAGAAAGTACCATAGTGCAAATGCGTCAGTACGACTGAATGTACTGAGTATACGAGTGAGATAGACTATATGAAAAGGGTTCATATGCATGAACTATACTAACTGACTAATATAAACGTGAGAATAAATACATGATTACGAGACTGAAACTGTCATAACATGATACTAATAACTGACAACATAAGTGACTGTAACTGAGAGTCTGATGCTGGTGGAACTAGCTGAGTTCCGTACTGTAACTGAGTTGATTGTATCTGACAGTCCTAATATTCTGATAAACTATCTGAGTTTTTTTACTGAGACTGATACTGAAACTGTAACTGTGGGAGAATTTATCTAACCGACATGCCCGGAATATGCTTTAATAGCTAAATCGGGGTCCAATCTATACCCTGATTGGAAGGGCACAAATACCATGCCATGGGTAAAGACAAGTTGTGGGCGACCCTCAAATTTGGCAGTGTCCCCATAAGAGAACGGCGGGCATCCACCTCATCAACTCTAAATTTAGTAGTGTTGATGTCTCACCCTATACTGGCTACATAGTTCTGGAACTCAAGGATTGCTTCTAGGAATCTCACCCTCAATCTAGCAGTGTGGATTCCCATCCTTGGGTTCTCTCAGTGCTGAATCCTACTCCCATCTGAATAGACACTGAACATGAATATTGAGCTGAGTTACTGAGTTCCGTTGACTGACGAAATACTACTTACGACTGACTGGGTTCATGAGATTTCTGAGAATACTGAGTTACTACATTTTTCTTAGGTCACATGACTGACTGAGTTCTATGGAACATGGATTGACTGTGGATATCATGAAAACATGACATGGCTCTAGGCACACAACTATATTTTTTTTGTACAAGTACCCCCAGGACTCGATGGAAGGAAACTAACACACATGACTGACTTGTTTATAGGAATAGAGTCCACAATTCACAATATCATAAGTAGGGGATTCAATACTACACATGGTTCTCAACATTTCATACGTGGGAGGGGATACATTCAACATGGAAGTACTTTCTTAACTTTAACATCATGTTCACTACATATCACAACCACAATACATATCAATAACATGGAATTCATGTAGAATCATAAAACATAGAGCGTGGACTTGTTACTTGGTACTCTTAAGTCATGAAAACATGATTATTATTATTCTAGGCATTTCATAGAACACCTTGAATGCACAATTTAGGCATAGGTGAAACCACAAGATTTTACATCATGAACAACCAAGTTTTACATATTTTCAACTCACATAGTGTCATAGATTCATAATAACACATAAAGATTTCAACTTGGGAATCATTCAATATCAATAACTTGATTATCAACATCCAACAATATAGATATCATATACAACTAATTTCATAGATTTCAACTTACATACTAACATAGCTTCATGAAAATACATAAAGATCCCAACTTGAAACCATACAACAACCATCAACATGAACATAATCATACCACAACAAAGTATTCACAATACATGATTTAAAACTTGAGTCTTGAGCTCCATGGATAAAAGAAATCCATGGATGAACACTATGCATACCTTAGATGAAAGATTCTTGATGATTAACGGTGACATCCTTTGAACTTGGGTCTTCAAATTGAAACCCTTTCTTTTGTTCTTGAGAGAAAATAATGAAAAGAGATATATTTTGGTCCAAATAAGACTTAATCCCATATTTATGTGTATATATATAGGGTGGGTCAAAAGACTAAAATACCCCTATGAAAAAGGAGAAAGATGCAACTGTCCCTCTGTTGATAGTTTTGATATGCTGAAGTAAATTGATCATAAATTTTTAATCCGACATTGGATTTGTATGAAAACAATTTCATTGGAAAGAAGACTCAAAGATATTTCCATTGATATATAGCATCCCTCGCAGTTCATTATATACAGGGAGTTATGATCGTTTGAAGTTGATCCTAAAATTTTAGCCTGAAATGCGTCAGGAATGCGGCCATTTTTCAAACCAGTGAGTTAAGCCACTGATTTACGCTTAAAATGAGCCTGGAATGTGCCCACAACTTACTAGTGACTTTTGTCATCGCAACGCAACTTGAAAATCTAAAAATGGAGGTTGGGAAGGTCATCAAATAAATCCCCAAAGTTTGGAGGCTTGAAATATGACTAAGTGTTGAACACTTAGAAAAACTTCTTCTAAGTGTTGGATTTTCTTATCAAGCCTTAAGGAGCTGAGTTAGACTTAAAATTTTATGGGGTCTTACAAAATGGCTGCTATAAGTATGGCAAAACTGATCATCATATTAAAGACTGTCCAGTTTGGGAAATAGAATGGAAGAAAAAAAGGGCTGAAAAGGAACTGAAGGAAAAAAGGAAGGAGGAACATGCAATGATAGCAGCCTGCAGATCTGATTCAGATGAAGATGAAGTTGATGAAACTACATTCATGACTCTTGGAGATTCAAACTTAGAGGAAGAAGATGGTGGTTCTGAGGTAAGTATACTTGAACTCAAAGAAAAACTACACTTATTTTCAAAACCAAAACTTGTATCCTTGATGAGTGCATTGATTGATGATTTCCAAGAGTTAACCTCTGATAGGGATGAATTATTCAACAGTCTTGCAATCCTCAAATTTGATCTCATTGATTTAAAGACTTTCATAGGTACAGTTGACAAGGAAAATTGCACTCTCAAGAAGCAGGTTGCAGAACTTGAGATTTCAAACAATGATCTTAAGTCTGAAATTCTCAAATTAACTCTTACTGAAAATGGGAAAAAGGCCATGAGTAAAAAAACAAGAAAATGATGAACTTGAGCTAGTTAAATATAAACAAGAATGCCATGATTTAACTGAAAAAATAAATAAACTGAATCAAGAAGTTTCTAAACTAAAACTTGATCTTGAAAGGGAAAATAGGTGGACAAACTCCTCAAGAATTGTTCACAATTTGAGTGAAAGAAATTATAATGAAAAGGAAGGTTTGGGATTCCACAAAGGTGTTGATGATCCAAAATATTTATGCTACATCTGTGGAAACCTTGAACATCCCACTACTGAATGTTCTGTGGCTTCTAGAAGCAGATCAAACAGTCAAAACCTAGCTAACAAATTTTCTTTGACCAAAAAGAAAAAGACTAGTTCTGGTCAGAGAAACAGGTTGCACTACATGTTGCCTGCATAGACTAGAAGAAACTTGATTCATCTTTTCACTCATAAAATAGGACCCAAGCTTGTCTGGGTTCCTAAGTCTAACCATTGATTTCTTTTGCAGGAGAAGATGAAAGGAAACAAAAAGCACTGGTACTTAGATAGTGCTTGCTCAAGGCATATGACTGGTGATAAGAAAAAGTTCCTTTCACTCTCCAAAATAGATGGAGGAGAAGTTTCTTTTGGTGATGAAAAAAATAGAATCATTACTGGAGTTGGAAAAATTGGCTCATCTGAGTTAAAAGAATTGGAGGATGTCTAGCTTGTAGAAGGATTAAAGCATAACCTACTGAGCATCTCACAATTGTGTAACAAAGGTAATAAAGTTATTTTTACAGCTGCAGGAGTCAAAGCCAAAAGGATGGACACCAAAGAGATTGTTCTCACTGCAAGAAGATACAGAAATGTATACAAAGTTGACATCATGGCACTACCAGGACCTGAGTTGACTTGTCTAAGTTCCATAGAAAATGATCCCCTCCTTTGGCACATAAGACTTGGTCATGCAAGTCTGAAACAACTAAACATACTTTCCTCTAAAGAAATGGTATTGGGATTACCCAAAACCAAGTTCAAGGAAGAAAAGTTATGTAGTGCATGTGTAAGAGGGAAGAAGGTAAGATCTTTTTTTAAGTCAAAGAACCATGTTAGCACCACCAAGTGCCTTGACCTGGTTCATATGGACTTGTGTGAACCCATGAGACTTCAAAGTAGAGGTGGAAAAATGTATGTTTTTGTGATTGTTGACGATTATTCCAGGTTCACATGGACTTTGTTTCTAGCCTCTAAAGAAGATGACTTTGATGTCTTTGAAATTTTCATTAAGAAAATTAAAAAGAAACTGGGCACTTCATTAGTTTCCATGAGGTCTGACCATGCTACAGAATTTGAGAATGTAAAGTTCTTGGAATTCTGTTCAAAAAATGCTATATATCATAACTTCTCAGCTCCTAGAACACCACAACAAAATGGAGTGGTGGAGAGGAAAAATAGAACCTTGGAAGATATGGCTAGAACAATGATACTTGTAGTAAATATTGCAAAAACTTATGGGATGAGGCAATAAGTACTGCAACATATATCATAAATAGATACATGATTAGACCTATGTTAGAGAAGACTCCCTATGAATTACTAAAAGGAAGAAAGCCTAACATTTCTCACTTTAGAACCTTTGGTTGTAAATGTTTCATACACAATAATGGAAAGGATAATCTAGGAAAATTTGATGCTAAAAGTGATGAGGGAATCTTCTTAGGTTATTCACTTCATAGTAAGGCTTATAGGGTTTTAAACAACAAAACTAATTGTGTGGAAGAAAGCATTTCTCAGTCAGCTCATGTTCTCCAGTTTTAAAAACGTAAGTTGGCTAGGGGTAGAGTTGTCACTGGTTTTGGGGGACCTGATATGGATGTGTTGCTCACCAAACTAAGAGCTCAGGGGTGGTCACACCTGTTTCTTCAAGGTGACCATCAAAGAAAGTTTGGGAAAGATAAAGTGTATGAACTTTATGCAAATGGAGTTTCTATCAGAGAGTTGTTCTCCACCACTGTTCATGGTAAAACCATTAATCTTTGCCCTGCTGATCTGAGTCAAATTTTACATGTTCCTACTAGGGGTTGGGGTCATTATGCGAAAGGTGCTTCGCCTCCTCTTGATAACCTCCCTTCATCTCTTGATATTTCTAGAAAATTCTCTGGAAATACTCTTTTTTAACTCATAGAAGAATCCTCAAGAATGATATGTCTCCTCTCCACTAATTCTATTTTGATGTAGTTCACAAGATGATCCTTCCTAGATAGAAAAGGAGAACAGTAGCCAATTTTCTTGATCTCACCCTGATGGAATTGCTAGACCCTCAGACTCCAATTAATCTTCCTAGACTCATCATCAAGCACATGCAAAGGTTCTTAATCTAATATGCAAATGGCCATGCTTTGCCCTATGAGTTCTAGCTTGCCCCTGTTTTTGAGGACTTTCATGCTCTTGTCAAAGTATGGTCACTATAGACCACAAAGGATGTTATTGGCTCTGTGAACCATGCTATGTTACTTGCTACTATAAGGAGTGCTGATAACCCTATGCAAAGGCTGAGAAATGCTCTTGCTGCCAAGCAGAGTGAGGTAAACGTGGCACAAATTGCATTGGAAGCTGCCCAGGCTGCTCATGGGGAGGAGAAACAGGTCCTTCAATCTTAACTTGCCTCCCTCACAACCATCTTGGAAAAGAAAAGAGCTGACAATGCTGATATTATTAGGAAGATGACCTCCCTTATTCCTTCTTTCTCATCCACTTAAGCGCCTCTTAGTGTCTTAGGCATCTTTCCTTATTACTTTTGGTCCAAGTTGTTTCTCTCTTGTTGCTTTTAATGGGCTGTGATCATTGTATTCTGATCTATCAATGAAATGTTTTTTTTTGCTTTATGTGGTTCACTTCTGTGTTATTAATGCATTGCTTATTTTTTCTTTGCTCTAAAGTCTTCATTGTTTTAGTGATAGCCCCAGTGGCCATGAATTATTTAACTTTTTTCACTTATTGGTCCAGCTTTTCGATGATGTCAAAAGGGGGAAGAACAGATTATACAGTGCTTATAACCTAATTGACTAACCTGTGTTTCATTCTAATTCTTTTACTTAACTTCCTTAGTGAGTATGTCAGGTTTTTATAGTGTTGTGTTACTATGTTTGTCATCATAAAAAAGTGGGAATTTTTTAGGGCATGTGACGTTTTGATGATAGATATGTGAATGAAACATGTCGTGAAAGATGGTCCATCCAAGTGAACTAAGCTAAGCTGCAGATAATTTATTGATAAGATGACTCTGCGTACAAATAGAAGTGGATAACACTTATCACATTAGAAGTTGAGTTAAACAAGAAGTCTATCACATCAGAAGTGGAGTGAAACAACAATTCTTGCATAAGTTGAGTTGAACAAAAAGTCTTGCAGAGATAAAAAGAAGAGTCCTATTCAAAGAAGAAGAAAAAAAATGGTAGCAAAGGAGGAGGGAAACTACCTAAGACTCCTAGTGAAGATAAAAGTATACATCAACTAAAGGACTCCAGGAAGTGTTTGCTTAAATAATAGTGATGTCGTTCAAAGCAGTTACTCATGCACTGATAAGATAATCAACAATCAACAAAGCAGTTCACTTACTTGAAGAAGAACCTGGTTCCTTACTTAGCAAGTCTTAGACTGTTTGTAGTAGGAAGGTTCTTTGAGTTGTATTGAGTCATTGTTATAGTCTCAGTGATCTATAAACTAAGTTAGGAGTTGTGTATTCAAGTTAGGGAACTCGAAGACTTAGGAACACTTATCTTGGGAAGATTTGTGTTTTTGTAGTTATAGGAGTTTGAAGTTTTAATTCCTAATTTATAAGAAGTCTTGTATTTTTGTTGATTGTTAAGGCTCAAGAGTTATAGTTAAATTGGGTTTAAATCCTGTAGAGGTACAAGTCATTTTTTTAACACCTTTCTTGATCCGGGTTAGTTTCATGTAAAAATACTATGTTCAGTTTTTACTTTTGTGAACCACGTTTACTTACTTGTTCCACAGATAGGCAATCAATAGAGTTCAATATTAAAAGTAGTAGGGCTCGTACTCTAACAGTCACTAATTCAATCATAATATAACTTAATGACACTAAAATACCTGGAGGAAAACATGAGAATTGAGAGGCGTAAAGCTAAAAGACTCGTACATTTTTATAATTTTACCAGAATGTAAAATGACTATACTATCCTCAAATTTAACTTTTTTGACTAATAGAAGACATGTTGAAACTATTTTTGTACCACACTTCTAATATAGTAGAAATACATCTTATAATAGTAGGAAATAAAATTACAATTAAGAAAATATAAAATAAATGTGAAAAACTCCCTACTCTGTCAACCCTACCCTTTTGTTTTCATTTTGCATAGCTCAGCTTTGCGATTATATTTCATTTTTCTACTTTTTTTTCATTTTTTTTTATTTATCTACTTATACAAAAATTATTGGGTTAATACCTAAATTGCCATTTGTACTTAGAGCTCAAATTTAAAAAAGTATTAGCAACAAAATAGAACTAAGATATGACAAAATGTCTTTGAGTTTTGGTTGTTATTCATCTGTTTTCTAATGTGATTCATTTGATTATTATGTTAAAAGGAACCTTCTTTGGAGGATGATGAAGTTTTTGGGTTTTATGATGAAGCTATTACAATGATCAAGTGATTTGTTGAAGGACCGTCAGAATCTCTGGACACTGTCCCAGTAATGGGTATGCCCGAACTTGGAAAAACTACATTGGCAAGGAAAATCTACAATGATCCTAAGTTTACATATGAATTTTTCAGCATCCTTTGGATTTACATTGGTCAGGAATACAAAATAAAGGATATTTTTCTTAGGATTATCAAATTCTTCAGAAAACTCATAAAATATTATCTCAATGACATTGTGGACGCATTATCTAAGGTTATAAATGGCTATATGAGTAAAGGTGGCAGGTGTCTCATTGTTTTGGATGATGTGTGGGAAGCAACAATCATTGATCATGTTAAGAAAGTTTTTCCAGAAAACCAAAAGGTGCATCGAATCATGATGACCACACGAGAAAGAAATCTAGCTACTTATACCAATCCAGATCCTCATGATCTAAAATTTTTAACTCTAAAAGAAAGTTTTGAATTGTTAGTAAAAAGAGTTTTTGGCAAGGAAAGTTGTCCTGATGAATTGGTAGGACTTGGAGAAAAAATTACAGGAAGCTGTGATGGAGTACCACTTGCAGTAGTGGAAATTGTAGGAGCATTAAGAGGTCATCCCTACAAAAATGATTGTCAAAGAGTTCAAAAAGATATGGCACAACATCTTATTAAGAAAAACCAAGAGAGATGCTCGAAATTTGTAGAGATGAGTTATGATCGTTTGCCTCAAGAAGTGTAGACATTCTTTTTATATTGTGGTGTCTTTCCTCTAGGTTTTGATATCCTTTCTTGGAAATTAATTCGTTTATGGATAACAGAAGGGTTAATAAAGCCTTAACAGACATACACTCTTGAGGAGATCACTGAGTTTTATTTGATTGATCTTGTCAACATAAATTTAGTGATATCGATGCGAAAGAAGTCCGATGGTCAAATAAAAACATGCCATCTTCACGACATGCTGCATGAGTTCTACAGAATAGAGGCTAGTAACAAATGGCTTTTTCAAAAAATGCATCTAACATCCGATCAAGCAATTCTTTCCATTCAAGAAAAGGATACTTATCGTCGGTTGTGTATTGAAACCTCTATCCTGAATAAGTTTCTCCTTGATAAAACTTTTGTAGAACACATTAGATCATTCTATTTTTTTCCTCAGAACAAAAACAAATTGAATTATCTCCTAATGACATTAAAATCATCCACAAAGCATTTCAACTTATAAGGGTCTTGGACGTTGACCCCATTAAATTCGTTTTCTCCAGGGATTTTCACCAATTATATCATTTGAGATATGTCGCCATGTCAGGTGACTTCAAGGACCTTCCTCCGACCTTTAGTAAATTTTGAAATTTACAAACTCTAATACTTAATACAAGTACCTTAGAGCCCACAATTGACGTAAAAGCAGATATATGGAACATGTTACAGCTGAGGCATCTGCACACCAATATACCTGCAAAATTGCCATCACCTACAACCACAACAAGTAGAAATCCTTGTCTACAAACTATTTCTATGGTTTCACCAGAAAGTAGCAAGGAAGATGTGCTCGCCAAGACGTGTAATCTAAAAAAATTGAGAATTCGAGGGCAAATGACGGCTTTTCTTGAATCCAGGGGTGGAATCAGAAATCTTGAAGATTTGAAGTGCCTGGAACATTTGAAACTGTTGAATGATGATCTTTACATGAACAAATCGGTTCACCTTCCTACAACATTCTTCAGACTCGTACGCACAGTGAAAAAGTTAACTCTGGAAAACACAAGGTTTTCTTAGAGCGATGCGAATATATTGACACAGTTAGAATCCCTAGAGGTCCTAAAGTTGAAAGAAAATGAATTCATAGGTGAGTCTTGGGAGCCCGATATAGGAGGTTTTAGCACGCTTCAGGTGTTTTGGATTGAAAGGTCGGAATTAGAATCTTGGGAGGCATCAAGCCTTAACTTCCCAATTCTTACGCACCTTTTTATTATCTCGTATGATAAACTCAAGGGTATGCCACTTGAGTTGGCTGATATACATAAATTTCCAAGAGATGAGACTGGATAATACAAGCAAAGCAGTAGTCCAATCTACAAAAGAAATCAAAAGCAAGAAATAGAAATTCATGCTCACCATATTCCCTCCTGAAACTGATTCCAAGGACACACAGTGAAGGTTGAAAGTCCAGTCAAATTTATTTCTTTTAATTGACATGATTAAATCTCAATGAAGTTTTTGTCTGATTAAATTATCTGATTTGATCTTCTAGTATAAAAATCTTGAATTTCTGAATTGCATTATGTTCTTGCTTATGAAAATGATTCAGATTACTGTGAATGATTTATGATACTGATTTTACTTCTTTCTAGAGGAGAGAATCAGGACATTAACCTTATTATGGAGTGTTTTTTTGGTTTCAATCTAGTGTTTGGTGCTCGTTTTGGAACCCGGTAATTTGGATTCACATCCCATAGTATCCATTCAGGAGAAGTGCTTCTTACCAAGAATTTTTAAAATTCAAAACTTGAAATCAAAATCTTTAAATAAGGGAGAAGCATGTTGGAGTCCCACATCGGTGGGTTAAATGGTCCTTGGTCTCCTTATATGGTCTTGGGCAATCCTCCCTTTATGAGTTATCTTTTGAGGTTGAGTTAGGCCCAAGATCCATTTCTTTATCATTGTACCAGGGCCAGGCCCACCCGATTCATTGTTTCTGATGTTGGACCCCCCTCAGGCCCACCCAATTCATTGTTTCTGATGTTGGACCCCCCTTCTTATATTTTCCACGCACCAGATGTCCAGCCCTGGGGGTGTTGGAGTCCCACATTGGTGTGGGTTATTTGGTCTCCTTATATGGTCTTGGAAAATTTGGAGTCCCACATAGGTGGGTCCTTGATCTCCTTATATGGTCTTGGGCAATCCTCCCCGAGGTTGAGTTAGGCCCAATGCCTATTTCTTTATCAAAGCATCCTGTTGTGTAACTGTTTGCGCATTTATTCTGTTTTTGTTGTATTTTCTTTGTTTCATTTTCGTGGAAGTCATGTTGCTTTCACGTGTTATTCCGACAAACAAAGTGTTCACTTTATTTTCCACTTGGAAGCTTTATGAGTTCTACTCTATATTTCAATTTATATGCTACAGTTGAAATTTTACAAACTTATTTTGAGGTGAATCAAAGATTAAAACTTTAGCCTTTGAGATATAATTTATATATTTAAAGGCTATGTAAAAAATATTATAAATTATAATAATTAGTAATTTTAAAAAGAAATAAAGAATTTTCATTTTTAAAAATGTTGACTTGTAAAATTTTTAAATTTGCCCCGTGATTGGAATGAATTGAGTAGTTACTAATATTTTTGAATGGGAAAAGACTCAAATATACAATCAAATTATTAGAAATGACTTATTAGTGTCATCCGCTAAAAATTTGACACATTTATGTTATTGCTATAGCAGAAAAGGTTAATGCGTGCCATTATTTTTTAATGATGGTTTCACAAAACCATTTCTACCATGTGACCTCTTATTAGAGGTCCATATCACCAAATTTAATTAATGGGTCAAATATTTTAATTTTAATAAGTCTAATATTTACTTAACAATGTCGTCAGATTTTATTTTAACAGGTTCAATTTTTAATTTTGATTTTAAATATATTAATTGATTTGGATTAATAGCGTGAACCTCTAATTAAGAGATTGCGTGACAAAAATGGTTTTGCAAAGTCATTGTTAAAAAATAATGTCACGAATGAACCTTTTTTATAATGACAGTGGCATAAATAAGATAAACTATTAAGACAACGGCATAAACAAGCCAAACCTTTAATGATTAATATAAATGAGACATTTCTAATAGTTTAATGAAATATTTATGTTTTTTTTCCCATTTTGAATTTGAAAGGTTCTTAATTCATATCATGAAATCCATACATTTCCAGAAATGACTGTCTCCTTTCACAGGAGTAACAGTAAGCTCCATTATATCTCAATTTATGTGAAAGAAATTGTAGTATGAAGGTAAAAACACTTAAATTTGATTAGAATCTTTTAAGAAATTCTAAAATAAAACTTACATACTTAAAAATAACAAGAAAGTACTATAGTCAAAGTCAACTTAGTAATGATTCAAAATATTTCAAAAATAATATAAAAAAATTATAGTCCAAAGAAAAAATTAGACGACTTCTAATAACACTTCACATAAAATGATACGAAAGAAATTAGTTTAACAAATTATTTTTATTCTTAGAAAAAAGTACCAGGTGGCTTAAAAGAAGCAATGTGAAACCGTGCATGAAATAATTGTAGCTATTTGAAAACTAAGAACAAGAATAACAATATAAAGAATGAGACAAAAGGACCAATAGAGAATAAGAGAGCAATATAAGATAGTTTTCTTCTTTCTTTCAAGTATATTCAACGTAACTCTCAAGACCTCTATTTAAACTATTAAATTAAGGAACTTCAACAAGTATTATAAACATGACATTTATCTATGAGAAGATGAGAAAGAATATGGACGAGTGGAAGATCAATGAGGACATAATGGAGGTGTGAGAATTACTACACTTAAAGGAGGGGTCTCACTTGAAGTTATGGACATCAACAATTAAGAAATTAATTACAACACTTCCCTTGAATTTATATTGATAGATAATGTGCCTCGTTAAAAAATTACTAAAAAAATTTCATGAAAAAAATTTCAATGAAGAAAAAAGAGAACACATATCTTGTACTATGCATTGTTTGCTGCCTCGTTAAAAACTTTGCCGAAAAAACTCATTGGGATAAAATCTAGGATAAGGAAAAAGCAGTGCAACATATATTTTATCCCACCCCCTCCCTTATGCAAATATTATTTCACATAGTAGAGACAACACATCCCAATTTTGAATATCAGCTTCTCAAAGGTTGAGGTTGATAATGTTTTAGTGAACAAATCAATTAAATTATTGACCAAATAAATTTGTTGAACATTTATTTTACCTTTTTTTTCAAGATAATGAGTGGAACTTTTTTTTAGTGAAATGTGTTTGATTTTGTCTCCTTTAATGTACTCTCTCTTCAACTAAGCTATACATGCAACATTTTCTTTTTAAAGTGTAGTTGAAATATCCTTCCTCTTCTTCAGAAAAAACAACACATTTCTTGAATATTTTGAGTTATTTATCTTAACCAAACCCACTCCGACTTGCTTCATGAATAAAATTTAGAGATAAGCATCCAGTATCCCCTCAAACTATGACCAAAATTTTTACGACACACTCCAACTTTACATGGGACCTATTACCCCTTGAACTCAATTTTAACGTATTTTTATCACCCTTTTGTGCTAACATGATACCTTTATTACATAAAAATAAATCCTATATCAAAGGTGCCAGTCAGCTAAAAAGGTACCACAATATCTAAAAAGGGTGACAAAAATACACTAAGCTTGAGTTAAGGATGGTAATAGGACCCTTGTGAAGTTTGAGTGTGTCAAAGTAAATTTTGTCATAGTTTAGGGGGGGTACTAGATGATTTACTCTAAAATTTATTTTTGCGAAATTTGAAGAAGTTGAAGCTAATGTTTGCTTCACCGAATGCCAAGATATAGTTGTACCTTCATAAGTAAACAAAATAGCCCGTCTTAGATCAAACTTTATGTGGATCAGACAAATATCTTGCATTTACTTAACCACTCATTTCCGATAAATAATTTCAAGTCAATGATTCCTCAAGATATCTAAATATATGTTTGACACCATTTCAATGTCTTCTTGTAGGGGAATAGCTGAATCTTGCCAATAAACTTACTGCAAAATAAATATTTGGTCGAGTATTATTTACAATAGACATTAGTGCATCAATTATACTAAGATATGTGATTTCAACACCAAGAAGTTCTTTATTATTTTCTTGTGGTCGAAATGAATCTTTATTTAATTCAAATAATTTTTACAACAATTAGGATACTCAATAAATGTGATTTATCCATTTAAAATCGATTTAAAATCTGTGTATGTTGATTGATGTATAAATATTATTTTCACCAAACGCTCAATCTATAGGCTAAGGCAAAATTTATTTTTTTCAAGATCTTTCATTTCAAATTCTTTCTTTAAATACTCAACAACTTTTGAAAGCTTTTAAGAGTATCAATGATGTTCAAGTCATCAACCTACATAACTATTTTAGCAAATTCAAATTTTACCTTCTTATAAAAATATAAAAATAAATAGGATCATTTTTGTACCCTTTCTTTAGCAAATATTCACTAAAACGATTGTACCACATCCGTCGAGATTGTTTCAATCTGTATAAGAAATTTTGAAGCTTTACTAAATAAGTTTCTTGCGAACTATTATATGCTTCTGAATTTTTTATAAAAATATCATTGTCCAATAAGTCATACAAATAGGCTATGACAACATTCATTAGACACATTTTAAGCTTTTCATGAAATACCATATTTTTATATACCTAAAGGTGATGCATATACCACATGGAAATATATCTCCATATAATCAATGTCAGACCTTTGCAAAAGTATTTGTTCCACAAGTCATGCTTTACATCTTACAACTTCATTTTTTTCATATTTTTTTGCATAAAAATCTATTTGTATCCCATTGGATTGATATGTATTCTAACCATTGGTCCGAAACTTTTACGTTTTTCAAGTAAAGTCAACCTCTTGAATTGTATCCTTCCATTTCAATTAATAACTTCTCTGTCTACATTCATTGATATAGTTTGGTTCAAAGTCCTCTTCGTATTGTGTTATTTTAAGTAACATTATAAGCAAAAATATTGTCAACCACAATATTATTTTGGTTCCACCTCTTTCTCATCGAGATGTAACTTCTTGAGATTTCTTCATTCTTATTATTGTTAGGTGTTTGAACCTCCTCAGTGGTTTTATCATTTGTTATGTCTCAAGATTTTTTTTTAACAATTGGCACCATATCATGATCATCATGATCATTTATTTCTTTTTAAGGATTTTTATCCTTGAAATCAATTGGCCTACCACGTTTCAAATATGGCCTAGAGTTATTTGCATTAACAATTTATTCTATTGGGACATCAATGCAAACTGAAGCTTTTGCAACTGGAACATAAGATTTACAAACCCCTGAAATATTAGTAAATACATTTGGTAGTTGATTTGTAATATCTTACAAATAAATCATCTTTTGAACCTCTAGCTCACATTGATTTGTTCGAGGATCTAAATAAAATAGTGATAATGTATTTCAATGTATCTCATGTTTTAACTGCTTATGTTCTCCCCCTAATATTGAATATAATGATTCATCAAAATGACAATCAACAAACCTTGTCATAATCATGTCTCCAGTCATAGATTTTAAATATTTTATAATAAATGAAGACTTATACCCAATATATATTTTTAATTTTTTTGAGGGATTAATATTTGTGCGTTGTAGTGGAGCAATTGAAGTATATATATCGTACACCCAAAAATTCTAAATGATAAATGTTTAACTCCAATCAAAAGTCAATTATAATAGATAGAATTCATAATAAATGGTAGGTCTTGTGCGCACAAGTACTGCTGCATGCAAACTAACATACCCCTATATTGAAATATGAAATTTTATCTTCATTAACAATTGTCTAGCTATCAATTAGAGACGTTTAATCAATGTTTCTCCTAGATCATTTTGAGTATGAAAAGAGCAATCAGATGCTCAAATGTTATCCTAGTGAACATACAATAATCATTAAAAGCCTGAGAGGTAAACGCACTAGCATTATCAAGATGAATTGACTTTATTATAAATTTTGAAAATTATACTTTTAATCTTATTATTTGAGCCAACAATTTCTCAAAAGTCATATTTTGAGTTGATAGTAAGCACACATGTGACCATTTTGTAGATGCATCTATCAAGATCATATAATATTTGAAAGGTCCAAATGGAGGGTGGGTTCGCCCATATCTATTACCTTTATATATATATTTCAGAAATGCAGGGATTCAACCCAATTTTAGTTGGTGATAGTTTAACAACCAACTTTCCTTGAGAACAAGCAACACAAAAGAATTTCTTTGATTAAAGAATATTTTGATTCTTCAAAATATGCACATATAAATTTTCAATAATTCTGTGCATCATATTAAAATTAAAATGACCTAACTGGCAAATAATAAAATTATTAGAATGTTTAAATCTTTTGTTTAATATGGCATATGATTCAATCATACTAATACTTGTATGGTACAATCTAGAAGAAAGTATGAATACTTTTTCATGCAGAAACTTTTTCCCATTTTTGTTGTAATAATATAAGGCATTCAACCTTTTACTCATTAACAGTTTCAATATATATTTTGGCAAATAATCTTAAAGCTTGTTTCCTTGAAGTTTAATAAGTTTCTTTAAGACTTACTACAATACAATGAATTATCAATGACTAATATTATTCCCCTAGATAGTAATAAGGTCACTCTTTCAGAGCATTCAATTACTTTTGTACTATCAGATATTTGATTAAATATTTTTTTTTTATCTTAATAGATTATGAGTTGTAGCACTATCAAGAAGACACATATCTCCATTATTTTTCTTGAATTCAATTGAAGATTGAATTTTTTTATTAATATGTATATTTTTCCAATTAAATCAGATTTATTAATAAAAAAGGTAAGTCTTTACAAAATCAGGCATAGGCTGACCCTTGCCTCTCTGATTCTAAATAAAAGAGCTATTCACTAACATAGATCAAACAATTTTAGCTCTAATCACAATTCTACTACTAAGACTTTACTAAGGAAAATAATTTAGCCTTTGTAGTCTTGGTTTTCACTTGATCAACCCTCTTTCACATATGTGCATACACATGGCAATTTCTCTATAGTCTGCATCTACTCTCTTGAAATATTATAGAATTCCTTTCACTTCAGATGCAATAGACTGCCATAGCAAAGATACAATATGTGATTGATGCTTCATCAGTTTTTGTTTTGCTAGTTGGTTCACCCATTACACTTCTGTAGTCCAATGTCCTACAGGTCTGATATATCCTAACCAACTTAATAATTTACTCCATATCCTCTTGGTGTTGGTACAGTCAAAATAAAAATGTGAGAAGCTCTCCAATTCATCCTTACAGAAGACACATTTTATAGGCACTTGAATGCCAATTTTTTGTAGTCTCTCCACAGTTGTCAGTCTCTATTGGAATGCGATCCATAAGTTGAAGCAATGTCTTAGATGAATTGATAGATGCAATACAATACACTTCCATGAGGCTCTAGGTAGTTGAGGTAAAAGTAACCAATACATCTTCTTGATCTGGTATATCTCTCCTTTCTGACACATAGTCAACTTGTGAGTGGTTGAGCCTTGGAGTGAACTTACTTGCAATACATTGTCCCTACATCCCAAGATTTTTCTGACTACCTAAGCTGCAGTTTTAGGTAGTTCTATACTAATAGTCTTATTGTTTGATGTAGTAGTAATGTACCCACTTAATCCATAACGTATCCCTCTTAAGAGAGATAGCCCATAGTTATTTCATGATTGCTGCCTTGTTCCACAACTTTAAGTTAATAACATTTAATCCACCAATAGCTCTTAAGTAACATACACTCTCCCAAGATACTAAGGCTTTTTTAGAGACCTGTCCATAGAAAAGACCTGCATACAACTTCAATCATCTTCATAATCTTCTTAGGAAGCACAAAGATTTGTGCCTAATATGCATCCATCCCAAAGAGTACATCCTAAATGGGTTGTATTCTTCTAGTATATGATAACATTCTTGCATACCAACAAGTAATTTTTGTAGTTATTTTTTCTATCAGGGGCAAACACTGTCTGATGTTTTGCTGCCTAGTGGAGAGGGGCACCCCCAAATATCTGAATGAGAGTGTGACTTCTGTATAACCAAGCAACAGTAAGATCTTTGCCTTTAATATCTTGGAAACACCAGTTATATAAAGTGAACTTTTATATTCATAAAAGAAAAATGCATCATCAGAAATGAAAATCTAACAACCTTACAATAAAATTAAATACTTTAATATTGAAAAGTAAAAATAACATAAGGAAAAACCTGATAACTAGAAAACACATAAATAAAACAACATAATTGATTTCTCAAATAAATTGATCAAGATTCAGTTTTGATCTCCAAAGAAGTATCCAACTTCCAAATAACTAATATTATCAAGGCCATTCAAATCATCATCCTTCAAATCCAAATTTTTCTCGTTGTTATCATCATATTTTTTTGAAGAACTTGTTTCATCATCATTTTTAAAATTTGAATCAATTTGGGCATTAGAAGAGACAACACCTTTATTTTTCTTGCTTTTGAAAGAATTTTGATAAAGCCTAGAATACTTAAGCGTCTGACATTCATTTTTTCAATGGTCTTTCATGCTATGACAATGACAATTGGCTCATGAAGAATTGCTTTGATAACTTATTTGGTTCCCCCTTTTATTGTTACCATATAATGACAACTATTATGTCATTTCCTGCCATTGTTATACCCACCCATACTTATGACCCTAATTTTGTTGTCTTTCAAACTGACCATATGCTTCTGCCTTATTTACTTTCGATAATGGAGTAGTTCTAGATGGACAAAATTAATGATTTTTCATTGAAAGGGCATTATGTTTCTTAGCCACTAGTAGACATAAGATCAATTCACAATATTTTTCAAAGCCCTTTTCATAGTATTGATGCTGCAATATAACATTTGAGGCGTGAAAGATAATAATTTTCTTTTCCATCATATCCTCATTATTTGTAATTTTCTCACATAATTTCAATTGAAAGTTACTTGAATACAACAGAATTATATTCATACAGTTGTAAAATCTTAAAACCATAAATGTATCTACTCATAAAAAACCCTTGGTAATATCTTGGCCTTTAGATGGTCATACTGTCATGAACCAACTATTCGAATCATGTGGGCACCTACTCTAATCTACCTAATCAAAGAACCCTTACTACCATTTTATAAAAACATGCAGAAGTTATTAGCAATATCATTAAAGATTTTTGAAATATGATAAATACTACAATCTATTTCAAGAATACAATGAATAAAAATATTTTCTTGTGTATATAGTCTAGATAGGTAAAAGAGCTTCTAGAATAAAGAAATAATAACACAAGACATAACTTTCACAATGAAAATAAAAGGACAGAAGCTATTAGAGATTTCTAATCGCATCATGCAAGAAACATCAACTGATCCTGCAATAAAGATATACTCCAAAAAAGGTATAACAAGAGTAGTATCAATACAAACACACGTACTAGTAGGCATCATCAGCCGACCACGATTGAATCATATAAACATAATGAGTTCAATTAAACCCACTTGTATATCAACAAGGTCCCTTTATCAATCATGTTAGAAGTTATCAATTTATACACTTGCATTCAATATTCAATAAGTATATCATTTATTAGCATGTATTGCAACTAAATAAATAGATAATTCTTTGAACATGCACATATAAAATCCACTGGAGCCTTAAATCCATTTTCAATGTAACATACTCAACGGACATTAGTTCTCGAGGATCAAGCAACATTTGATAAATGAGCAGACACATACAATCTATTTATGTTGACTTTCTATTTTTCAAAACACACAGGGATGCACATAATTTCTTACAATCTTCTTATTTTAAATAAGCATTCAACCCTGACCAAATACTACAATGCTTAAACCTTCATACGTATTCTATTGCCATAACCACTTGATAAGGATGACAACATTTAACTTCTCCAACTCCCATATTATTCTGACACAAAAATTCTTCTTCTTACTACCTAACTTTCTTGTAATTTCCTTTTTAATTTGAACCTTTACTACATAGAGTTTTTCAATTATTATAGAGGGAATATATTATTAAAACTTATAAATAAGTCTGAACAATTCAGTCACCTTATGTCAGGGCTCAATCGATTATGATTGACACCTACCATAACTCTATAGTGGGAGAAACATCTAACCCAACCTGTAACCAACTATCTCGGACTTTCACAAGTCACTTTTCTCAAATAACTTACTATTTAACTCACTAAACACAATATAAATCAATACCATATAATTGTTAACTTATTTGATATCTATAAAATAAAAGAGAGTGCAAAAGTATCTCTACTATTAGAACCACATGATTCAAAAGTCACTGTACAAGAACATTTAAATAATGTCTAGAGAAAAGTTTAAAATATTAGCCAGAATACTAAATAAAGAAGTAACACTATCCTGAAACAACGAACATAAGAAAAGTAGAGATGATCCAATGGATGCTCGGACATGGTGATCACTCTTGAATAAATGCTGAAGTCACTGACTAAAGTTGAGGTTGCAACTTAAACACTGGAACACACTTCACACTCAACAAAAAGAAGAGTACAATATTATCAATACAAAAACTAAATATTAGTAGGCATCATCGACTGGCTCAACTCAACAACATATAAGTACGAAAGTGAGATATGAGTAACAATAATCAAAATACAATTTACAATTAGTTGACAAGTAAGTAGAGTCATAACATTTCATTTCAATAGATAGGTATGCAAGTACATCAATTAAACTTAGGCAGATTCCTTAATCAATAACCATCACAAATATAAGTACAAATAAAATAATGATTCCATGCATGCAAGATGTACACACATACTGGAGTCGGCAGAGACTCTTAGATATGACCGGTAGGGGACAAACTCAGTCCATTTATCAGTACTGGCGTGACACTCGATCCATATAACATCTTAATATCATCTCAAAATCCACTCTTCAATACATGATACTGCCAATAATCATAAGTAATGCCCGAAAGCTAATCACAAATACCCAACTCACATATAAGCACAAAATAAAGTAAGTATTTACTACTATTAAACCATAAATTATCTTAATTACTTGCTCAAAAACACAATATACCCACAAACTTATCCTTTCTTTCAATAACTACCTGCTTTTGATCTATGTACAAAAATTATGCAAACTTTAACACCACAATTCACCTTTTCTAAGAATTAGGAACTCAAATTCATGAAATTAACTTAGTTCACCGTCTTTGGGTTTTCTACCCCTTAAACTATTTGAATTCTTCATATATTATGATTACAATAATGAATGTTACCATAAAAAGTTCTTTCTAACATCCTAGGATCAATAAAAATTGATCTCTCACCAGTTCATAACTTAGGGCTGATTTCCAATTCAACCAAATCAATGATTCTTATAATACTAAAAATATAGCGGAGTGATTTAAAGTTTCTAGTGCAAAAGGTTCTTACCTCAAAAATAGAAAATCCCGATGAAGAACCACCCTTGTTAATCCCTTGAATGTCTTTTTGAAAAGTGGGAATGAAAAATGGAATTTCTAATTTTGAAATTAGAATTTAGCATTTTCATCGCTCCAACAACACTTTTGTCATTACTACAATACTTAGAAAAAAAGAGATTATTACTCCAATGACACTGTAATACCCCAATTTTTTCAAGCTCTAAACACTTAAAAGATAGGCCATGAAGTTAGCTTATGTAATACCCCGTAAGATGCTAAGCTAGAAATCGGACCTTCATTCCTATGAGTGTAAACTCTAGTCCCGTGATTCATACTTGGATCCATGTTTCATGATCATTAACCTAGTGTGAAGAAATATTATCAGGTGGTAAAGATATTCATAAGTGTCACTCAGAGCAAATTGAGCTAAGAGCCCTTGATTCAGCCAATTTTTGGTGTTCGATTTCACAAGGGTCATTTTTAAACGAGTATAACTTTATGTATATATGGAATATGGCAGATTAAAACCCACCAAATTGTATATAATCAAATTAACTTTCCAACGATACCAATTTCACCTTAATCCTACACTCGAGCAAAAAGTTATGGCTTTGCAAAGGGGTGTGCGTCGCCTAACAATCACAAATATTCACTGGAAAGGATTTTACATAGGGTGTGCGATGCAAATCTTAAGGTTTTCCATAGCTTGTGAGACGCAAACCCCATGCTACAGCAACCTAGATATTTTGTTTTTGAGTTATTGCGAGGGCAACTAAGTCATTCGACACCTCTTAAATGTCCCTACACATAACTATACGAGATTTATAAATCCTAAACACATTTCAACTCTAATAACATCATCAGTTTATCATCTAAAACACAAGAGGAGAAAAATAACTAGGGTTTGCACAATCAAGCTCACAGGTTTAATCTTTCTGCAATTTCTCCTTCATCAAAGTATGTTAAATGTTCATCCATGGGATCTTTCCACCCATGGAGTCCAAGAACCCAATTTCAAATTCAAAGAAATGATTTTTACATGTTATTATTATTTAACCATGTATTACTATGAATTTCGATTTATATAATGTTTTACACGTAATTATTGTTGTTATTGAATCCCACACGTTTGAATGGTGTTGTTTGCTGATTTAAGACTTAGTTAGTGATGTTAGTATTGAAATCATGCTATTACTACAAGTTTTAAAACTATTGCCATGCTTAGCTTAAACCATGAATTGCAGGTGTTTGATGAAATGCCTATAAGAATGACACTTGAATAAATGCTTACATATCATGCCCTCAAAGATTTAACACTATTTTACTATTATTTCTATTGAGTCCTGAGGGTTTGAATACCCAAAATCTATCAGCTTACCTATTTTTTAGTATCTATAGGATGGTTACAGAATAGTTACAAGCCCTATCATTTTAGTCAATATTTTAAATAGTTAAACATATTTTAGTCCAGTGTTCAATGTCTTTTAGTTGGGAGTAGGATTTAGCATAGAGTGAATGCAGGAATGACGGCTCTTCAGTATTCAATATCATTCAGTTCACGTTTGCATTGATCGTAGCATATAGTTGTCAGTTATGCAGTTATCAGATTTCAGTATTTCAGTTTACAGACTATTTCATAATCATGTTATATGCTTGGTCATGCATTCTCAGATTTTACAGCATGCACGCATGCATATCTAGTTATCTCATGCTATTCATTCATTCAGTTATTATTCAAACACATGAGCCCATGTATATTACCCTAACCTCATCTAGCATACTACTACATTCAATGTACTGATCGCATACTCGTTTTTTTACACTATGATGTATCATATCATAGGTTCGGATGCTCAGGTTCCTGACACACTTAGACATTCTAGCGTATCAGCATCAATATCCGTGGTGAGTCCTCATCCTTTGAGGATGAGTTATCTTATATTTAGTTATGTTAGTAGTTTTGTTATTTAGTCAGTCGGAGTTAGTTGGGGGCATGTCCCATCAACTTCACAGTCAGACAGTTTAGAGGCTTTCAGACTAGTACAAACAGTTGGTCAGTTTTCAGTTATGATTATCAGTCGTTTTATCAGTATTGCCAGTATGTTTCTAGATATTTTAAACCATGATTCTGTATTAATTTAGTTGTTAAACCATTTGGCATTTCAATTGAAATTCTGCACATGTTGTTTATCAGTTTTATTTAGATCTCACAGTAGGTACCAACTCATAGGTTAGCTTGTGGTATCTCGGGACCGTAAGCACCGTGTATCGCCTAGGATATACTCTAGGGGTATTACAAACTTGGTATCATAGTCTAAGGTTTTAAAGTGTCCTAGGGAGTCTGAAAGCCGTGTTGAGTAGAGTTTTGTGCATGGGTGTGAAACTCACCACATTTATGGACAAGAGGCTACAAAATATTTTAGGAAAAGTATCCCTTCTTTTAGTGTTCATGTTATGCGAAAGAGCCTAAGCTTAATTTAAACTCTCTTTCTAATTTAATATTTTTCCTGTTTATAGAACATGCATCCTAAAAGACTAACAGGAGGAGAAATGGGAATTAGCTTCCACCTCCACCTGTTCAGGAAGAATCCCTAAACGAGCATGTTTCTCATGCTGAACACGCAACTGCTTTCAGCACCTTAGATTATTCAGTAGTTGCTCAGTATAATCAGCTGGCTATTTTCGTATCTTGGTTTATGGTTCATGCTACTCAAAGTGAGGATGAGAAGCGTAAGGAAAAAAGAAGAAAGAATAAGAGGGCCAGAACAGGTAGTTTTAAGTCAAGGTTAAAGAGTGGTCGTACTAACCCTTTCTGTAGAAGGTGTGGTAGGAATCATTAGGGTGTATATAGGGCTGGTAGTGGGTTTTTTTTTGGATATGGTGAGCCAGGCCACAGAGTTAGGGAATGCCCCCAGTTGGGTCAGCACAGTCGTTCCCAAGTTCCAGCCGGTCGCCCGAATCTGCAGGGCGCTAGTTCCAGTGCCACGAGTGGTCAACGTAAGAACAGAATTTATGCACTCTAGTCCCGACATGAAAATAAAAGTTCTCCTGATGCGGTTATGGGTACATCACATGCCTTTCATACTCTTGTGTATGTTTTAATAGACCCTGAAACTTCACTTCCTCTTCATAACCCTTATTTAGCTGATGAATTTAGTATTAGTCCTGAAACCTTAGAAGATCCCTTTTTAGTCCCTACCTCAGTGAGTAAAATCTATCCTAGCCAGATAAGTATATAGAAACTACCCGATTTCAGTATCCCAGAGAACCACTTCAGTTGATTTAAACGATAGAGTCATTCAGTTTCAGTTTCAGTTTCTTGATGAACCAGTCAGTGAATATAGGGGTAGTAACTAAGTGCTTAAGAGTCATACGTGTTTTTAAATTCCTCTTCATAATCCTATGATGCCATATGATTTAGAATTAGAAGCATCAAACCAGGAGTTTAACAACAATAGTAGAGTTGGGATAGTGTTATCTGAATTTAAGTAGATCATATATTTCATGGGTCTAGTTGTATGTAAGGAGAATTAATAGGCTTGAAATAGTGTATGCAAGAATTTAAGTTTGTTTATTTTAAAGCATATGTTGTTGGTGTAATGGTAATTCCCATGGTGTAGGGAAAATATAAGTTTAGAGAAGTGATAATTGTAGGATATGATGAAGGCAGTATGGTTCATTGAAGGTTTTGGGATATCCATGTTAAGTGTTAGAATCTAAGTTTGAATTTTTGAGGATTGAGATAATAGAATGGAGAGTTAAGAATTCTAAGTTAGTAACTTTTTATATGATGATTGCTGAGGGCTATAAAAAGCCAAGAGTTGTATCTCAGAAGGAAGTACTAGCAGTAGGTTTTACATTATCAGGTGTAGTCTTTCAAGGTGAGCTTATCATTTATGCATATTATTATATCCCAGATTCTAGAGTAAAGTGGCGGCAGTTCAGTTTAGAGATGTTAATTGAGTAGTTCCCAGACCTAGAATAATGGTTTTAAGCTAAGGGGGAGATGATAGAGCAAGTATCCAAGTCAGGCTCTCAGATCCTAGTAGTGATGTTAGTATATGTAGAAAAGCAGTAGGAGAGGATGATGCCCAACCCGTTCTTATCTCAATGCAAGGTTTCTCAGTCATCACAATATCTACTTATGCCTTACATGTCAGTTCCATAATCATAGTTCATGTTCATGCATATCATAAAGAATTATGTACCCTTCCAGTCCCTAGTATAAGGAGTTCCAGTTTGCTCAGTAGTAAGAACCTTGTTCCATGAATTTAGAATCTCCAAACTTAGGTCATGCAACTTATGCCTCATGTACTCATGTTTTATAGTATGCTTAGATCCCATTACTCATGCTACACTTTTAATGATCAACAAAATTCATATTTGTTTCATGTATGTCCTCAGTTTAGACCTCTTTGAGGAATTCATGTCATTCGTACTCTATTCCTCAAGCCCCTATTAAGTATCAAGGTTATGCATAGTATCCCCTCATGTCTCAGGTCCCCATGTTCTAACCTTTCAGTGACCCCCTTATAGAATAATAATGATGATGAGTAATTTGTTTAGATGTGAGAGAGTAAATGTTCACATTAAGGAAATATTTGAAGAATTATTGAGGCAATGCATGTGTGTTTTCATGGGGATAGCACCTAAAGTTTATTGGTAGAGGCATTAGAGAATATGAAGAAGATACCTTTGTGAGTGTTTGTTTAGAAAGGCATATATGTTAAGAAAATAGACTTGAAGGTCATGTTTGTATGTATGTGGTTAAATGCATTGACCGTTAGTGAATTCCTAGTAAGAGATTGAATATAGTTTTGAAGTGGTAACAAGAATTATTCATGAAGTTAGAAGTTGCGAAAAGGCAGGGTGCATTAAATTCATGACTCAAACAAGTATTACAGTGTTAGGTGTACATTTTGTAGATTTGGGTAGGCTTGAACATAGTGAGAAAATTCAGTTCAGCTCAGATTTTAGTAGGTAGAGCTATTAGTGCTCATGAGAATATTTTTAGTAGCCTTAAGTGAAGTGCGGTAGTAAAGACAAATGTATAGTTGAGGGAGTATTCGAGGAGTATGTCTAAGCTTGAAGGTAGTAGCTGCATTATCTGAGGCTTAGCAATTCTAGCCTAGCTTATGTTTCGTAGGTGTATGTTCCATGTCACAAAACTATATCCATGTTGGGAATCCTTATGCAGATGTCCTATTTAGACCATGTCCAATATTTTCTTCTCTCCAAAATTATTAGAACTTCTTGGAAAGAGCGTTGAAAAAAATGCTCCAGTTGATCGTAGCTATTTTAAGTGGTAATCTGTTCCCATCCATGTAAACTATGGATTCCGCTCAGTTCATACATCAAGCATCAGTTTCTGATTTTGGATGTTCGGTCATGATACAGTTCGTAAGTGTCTAGAGTATCTTCTCAGTCTTTTCTCAGTATTTCAGTCACGTCAGTATCTTTTGGGTGATATAATATCTCAAGGAAGAGATGCACTATAATCCCTTGAGCTTTCATGTCCTAACCCTTCCATATTTTCTTCACATAACAAGATCCATCTTAAAGTAATGGGTACTCATAAGTTGGATCTCTCGTTCAAATATCAGCCTTATAACCATTCTCATGTCATGGCATGTATCCAAGAAAAATCAGTTTAGTTCATGATATTCAGTTCATGTATCATGTTTTAGACCCAGTATGTTCTCATGTTCCCATTCATGCATGTTCAGTATATGATCTCAGATTCTTCAGTATTCTCAGCATAACCAACCTTATTCAAGGATGAATGTTACCAAGGGGGAGATATTGTAATACCCCATACACTGCTAAGCTAGAAATCAGACCTTCGTTCCTATGAGTGTAAACTCTAGTCCCGTTATTCATACTTGGATCCATATTTCATAATCATTAACCTAGTGTGAAGAAAGATTATGAGGTGGGAAAGATATTCATAAGTGTCACTTAGAGCAAAATAAGCTAAGAGCCCTTGATTCGTCCAATTTTTAGTGTTTGATTTCACAAGGGTCATTTTTGAATGAGTATAACTTTATGTATATGTGGAATTTAGGATATTATAACCCACCAAATTGTAGATAATTTAATTATCTTTCCAATGATACTAATTTTGCCTTAATCCGACAACCGAGCAAAAAGTTATGGCTTTGCAAAGGGGTGTGCATCGCCTAACAATCACAAACATTCACTGGAAAGTGTTTGCCATAGAGTGTGCGACACAAACCTTAAGGTTTGCCATAGCTTGTGCGACGCAAACCCCATTGCACAACGACTTAGACATTTCATTTTTGAGTTATTGTGAGGGCAACTAAGTCATTTGACTCCTCGTAAACGTTCCTAAACATAACTACACGAGATTTATAGACCCTAAACATATTTTAACCCTAATAACATCACCAGTTTATCATCTAAAACACAAGAGGAGAAAAACAACTAGGGTTTGTACAATCAAGCTCAACGGTTTAATCTTTCTGCAATTTCTCCACCGTTAAGGTATGTTAAATGTTCATCCATGGGCCCTTTCCACCCATGGAGTCCAAGAACCAAATTTTAAATTCCAAGCAATAATTTTTACATGTTTTTATTATTTAACCATGAATTTCTATGAATTTCGATTTATACCATGTTTTACACATAATTGTTATTGTTATTGAATCCCACACGTTTGAATGGAATTGTTCGCTGATTTAAGCCTTAGTTGCTGATGTTAGTATTGAAATCATGCTGTTACTACAAGTTTTAAAACTATTCCCATGCTATGCTTAAATCATGAATTGCAAGTGTTTGATGAAATGACTACAAGAATGAGATTTGAATAAATGCTTACATATCATGCATATCCAGTTATCCCATGCTTTTCATTCAGTTAGTTATTATTCATACTCATGAGCCCATATATATCAGCCTAACCTCATCTAACATACCATTACATTCAAAGTACTGACCACATACTTATTTCTTGGGCTATGATGTATCATATCGTTGGTTTGTACACTCAGGTTTTCGACCGCACCTAGACATTCCAGCGCATTAGCATCAGCATCAACATCCATGGTAAGTCCTCATCCTTCGAGGATGAGTTATATTATATTCAGTTATGTCAATAGTTCTGTTATTTAGTCAGTTGGAGTTAGTTGGGGACGTGTTCCATCAACTCCACAGTCAGACAGTTTAGAGGCTTTCAGACTAGTACAGACAATTGGTCAGTTTTTAGTTGTGATTATCAATTGTTTTATCAGTATTGCCAGTATGTTTCTAGAAATTTTAAACCATGATTCTGTAATGATTTAGTTGTTAAAACCTTATGGCATTTCAACTGAAATTACGCACATGTTGTTTATTAGTTTTGTTTAGATCTTACAACAGGTACCAGCTTATGGGTTAGCTTGTGGTCTCTCGGGATCGTAAGCACCGTGTGGAACCGAGGTGTATACTCTCGGGATGTTATAGAGTAACACTTCAAGCCTAGTCTTAATTAAATGACGTGGAAAGAAGTTACATAAGATTTCTCTTAATGGCCCGATTCACTGTTATGACTATGACTCAAGGTAATGAGTCGTAACCACTCGTGATGAGTCATCATGAGTGAGTTGTAGTCACTCCAGTTGATCCCTCAGCTGTATCCAAGTAACTACGACTCCTCATTACAACCCATAATCTGTGTCTATGAGTCATATAAAAGAATTCTTAGTTATAATAGTATGTAATTCAAAAATTTAACCTAGTGGTTACGAGTCCAGAAAACGACTCGTAGTTTGACCATTAAAGGAAACAAGAATCAAGCCTCTTTGGTGGTTTTACAAATGACTTAGACATAAATTAAGACCCCAAATAGCTCCAAGATTTTAGACAAGTTGAAACATCCATTAGAGATTAAATGCTTATGAAGAATATAACTATGGTCATATTCAAACGAGCATAACTTTTGGTATACTAAGAATTTCTAAGCTCAAGACATACCAACGGATAGATAATTGAATATTTTTTTCAACTATACTAATTTCTCGTTAATATGATATTGGGTAAAAAGTTATTGCCAAATTACTAAAGCACTATCAAACCTGCCAGTGATTACGACTCCTGATGACGACTCATAGTCAGACCCTAGGAGTAGCAAGGAGGAGTCATCAACATGGTAGTAGTGGTCGAAATATGGGTTCTAGAAAGTTTAATGTATATAGATAGAGTGAGTATGCATGCGGGGGTATAGGTATACCACTTACGAGAAAGGATGATGACTCAAGCCATGACTCATAGTTAGACCTTACAAGTCGTGGTCAAACTCATCGGGAAGACTTCTAGACGTTTTCTAGATGATTCCTAAGGGGTAATTTGCTCTTTTCCCATTATTTTAACCCAAGAACTACGTCTTTTCACCCTCCAAACAAAGTTTATCAAGTGTAAATATTACCTAACCTATCATAACTTAGAAATCACTCATTACAAAACAAAAAGAGGCAATTCCTTTCTTCCCAAAACAAATTAGGGTTTTTCAAGTTTAAGTTCAATCCCAAGAAATTTATCCGAGGCTTCCACATTCAGGTACGCGGAGTATTCATCAATGGGTTCCTTTTACCCATTGAGACCAAAAAACCCTCTTTTTGGTTAAATTATGAATTATACTTTAATTTATGATCAAGTTCAATGTAAATCATGAAATTCATCCATGTTTCCCCATTAGTTTTACTTTCAAGCCATGCTAATAGTTTTATCCCAGGTGAATCATGATCCTTTATGCTTGAATTTTCAAAACCCCATGTAATGTTTAGTCAATATCATGTAAAATTCTTAAATTATGCTTTAAACTATACAAAAATGAGATTTTCCCAAGTTAACTCATTCCCATGTTCAAATTTATGTAGTTTATTAGGATATTAAAATGTTTCATGCTTTGGGTCTTTGAATTATGACTTTATGTCACTATTTTAAGTGTTGTTATTGAATTTTGTAATCATTCAGTGGTGGCGGGTTTTGAACACCCGATACCTACATGTTTACTTGCGTTTCAGACTTTTCTAGTAATAAGTCTGTCAACTCATGATTTTATTATTATACCCAGTATTCTTTTATGTTAAATTATCACTTTTATATGTTCATGATTTCTTCAGATTAGGCATGCACTATCAATTTTAAAATACCTTATGTGAGAAAATAAGTTTTGAGGCATGCATCACTTAGGATTTCAGTGTCTTTAAGTTGGGAGTAGAATTTAGCACCGATAGAGAAGTGTGGGTTCAACGTATCCTACTTCTTAGAAACTAAGTGCCACTGTAGGTTTAGGTGCCTTGCCAGAGAGAATTTTCCCTTGCCTAATATAGGCTCAGTTTAGTGATCACTTCAGTTCAGTTTAGGTTCTACTCCGATGGTAAGGATAGAACAACCCTCCTCAACATGGGTCAAACATTGAACTCCATGATATCTCCCATAGTTTCAGTCAATACTCAGTCTATATTAGTTCAGGTTTGCATGACCAAGTATACAAACATTAGTTATTCAGTTATTCAGATATCAATTATTGAGATATTTAGATCATTTCATTTCATGTTTTTGCTCGGTCTTACTTTTATTTTACGTGTTTATGTTTTCATGCTCAGTATTCATACATGATCCCCAGTTCATTCGTAAAATATGTTTAGCTTTACATGAGATTTACATACAATATTCATGTTTCTACCGCTCTCCAGCTTATTGAATTATTTTTGGCTCATGATTTATAAATCTCACCATGATTTACAGTTTTCATATATAGCTATGTTTTAATGTATGTTTCAACAAATAACTTATATCCTCAGTTCTAAAGCACATTTTAAATATTTCCATGAATTTAGTGCATGTCCCCATATACTCAGTACATTCCAAAGTACCGACCATATATATGAATTTATGGCTATATTCCTTCATGATATAGGTACCAGATGTAGTCCCTACACCAGGGTCAGAAAGTTCTCAACATTCAGCTAGCATATGATGAGTTCTCTTATTTCGAGAACTTCAGTTAGTTATAGTTCATGTACTATATTATTATTATTCTTATGTATTGATTTATGGTAGTTTGAGGCATGTCCCAGCCACATACAATCAGTATAGTAGAGGTTTCATACATAGTCAGTCAGAGTCATGATATGTAATTCAAGTTCTTTCTTCAGTTTTATCATGTTGTAAACTTTATAATTATTACATTCATTTAGATTTTCTTATGATTATGCTTCTGCTCAGCAAATTTAGCTTGTATATATATTTTAAATTAGTTGCTCAAGTCTCATGCCAGTACATAGGTTAGCTTGGGATCACTTGTGGTTCTAAGAACCATGTTACGACTAGGGGATAGCCTCAGGTTGTGACAAACTTGGTATCAGAGCCCAGAGTTCAAGTGTCCTAGGGTATCTATGAAGCTGTGTCTAGTAGAGTCTTACGGAATGGTATGGAAATGTCTGTACTTTTCTTCGATAGGCTATAAGACATTTAAGAAATGTTTCCCTCTTTTCATATCTCAGATCGTTCTATATAGATGTTCTTTAAGAAACTTATACAGATTCTTGCATTGCTACATTCATTCCATCTCTACCTTATTTTTGAGGTAATAGAAATAGTCAAGCTTAAATTTCTATTGATACAATTTTCTTAGACAATCTCCACAAATAGTTATGGGATTGCATGTGGGCTCGAAAGTATACCATCAATGCCTTTATGTTCTAATGTTTTAAAGATTTTATTTGTGTTCATGAAAAACGTGCACTAAGCCAAAGTCGTATGTGCCCTAAGATCCCTTCTCAGAATCCTATGATAGCATATGACCTAGAGTTACAAGCATGAACCTAGAAGTTTAACAAAAGTAAAGTGGGATAGTGTTTATCTAGATTTAGTAGATTTTGTATTCATGGGGCTAGTTATCTGAAAGGAGAACCAGTAGGATTGAAATAGTGTATACAAGAATATAAGTGTATTTATTTGAAATTAAGTATGATGATGTGGGTATAATCTAGAGGTGTACCCAAGGTGATATGGGATTGTATTATTTCTAAGTTCTTACAGTGTGTGTGCTTAGATAATACTCTTGAGTTCCTAAGTGCGAATGAGGTAGTTATGTAGTATATGATGTTCTTACCAGCTAAGTTATGGGTTATAGGTTGATGATGTTGGGTATGTTGGTGTAATGGTAATTCTCATGGTTTAGGAAAAAATATAAGTTTAGAGATGTAATATTAGTAGGCTATGAAGGAAAAGAGGTAGATTATGTGGTTAGTGAGGCAAGTATGTTGTCGAGAAGGGTGTAAATATGTGATGATAATTGTCAAAGCTAAAGAAATATAAGGATAATATATATTAAGGGAGTGTTCAAGAATGAAGTTAGTATAGTTCGTTAAAAGTTTGGGAATATCCATGTTAAGTATTAGAATCTAAGTTTGAATCTTGGATGATTGAGCTAATAGAAAGAAGACTTGAAATTCTAGATGGTGTGAGCACAAGATATTGTGATAATCCTAACGATTTTAAGTTAGTAAGCATTCAAGTTATTATATGATGACTAGTAAGTTTATAGAAAGTTAAGAGTTGTATCTCAGAAGGAAGTACTAGCAGCGAGTTTTACATTTTAGGTGTAGTCTTTTAGGGTGGTTTATTATTTATGTGTGTTGTTATATCTCAGACTTTAGAGTAAGTGGTTGCAGTTTAGTTTAGGGTTTATTAAAGGGGTCCAAAGACTTAGAATGATGGCTTAAAGCTAAGGGGGAGATGATAAAACAAGGAACCACGTCAGGCTCTCGTATTCTAGTAGTGATGCAGTGTATTTTAGAACTTTAGCTGGGGAGGAAGATGCTTGACCCATTCTTATCTCGGTAAAACTTTTGTACTTCAGCCATCACGACATCTACTTAAGCCTCACAAGTCAGCTCCATGATCATAGCTCATATTAATGTATTTGCCATAAAATTATGTACACTCCCAGTTCCTAGTATGAGGAATTCCAGTTCACTCAGAAGTACAAATCATATTCCATGAATTCATGAACTCTAAACTTAGGTCATGCAACTCATGACTCATGTACTCATGCTTTATAGTATGTTCAGTTTCAGGTACTCATGCTACACTTTTAATGATTAGCGAAATTCATATTATGCCATGTATGTCCTCTGTTTAGATATCTTTATTGAATCTATGCCGTGGATACTCTATTCCTCAAGCCTCAGTTAAATTTCAAAGTTATGTATAGTATTATTTCATGCTTCAGGTCCTCTTGTTCTAACTTTTCAGTTACCTCTCCTTATGTAAAGATAGTGGTGATGAACAATTGTTTAGATGGGAGAGATTAAATGATTCTTGTTAAGGAAAGATTATTGTATGCTTGTATTATCTAAGGCTATAAGTTTGATGGAATATTGAGGTAAAGCTTTTGATGCATGTCGTGGTTAGTTGAAATTTTGTATGTGTTTCTTGGGGATAGTGCATGAAAGTTTTTATTGATGAAGGTATTAGAGAATATGGGAAAATTTAGGGTTTCTTTCCTAGAAGTTCATATGTGGTTATAATGATAGGATTGAATGTCATGTTGGTATATATGTGGATAAATACATTGTGCACTAGTGAATTCCTAGTAAAAGGTTGAAGTTAGTTGTTGAAGTGGTAAGAAGAATTATTCTTGAGATTAGAGCTGTGAAAATGCATAGGTTATTGAATTCACGATTTAGACTAGTATTACGGTGTTATGTGTTGTACCTTGTGATTTCGAGTTAGGCTTGAACATGGTGAGAGCATATAGTTCAACTCAGACTTTGGCTGGAATTATTATAGGTACCTATGTGGGAATTATAAGTGGAATCAAATGAGCCTAGTATTTGAGAGGAAAAGCATAGTTGATGGAGTATTTGAGAAGTGTGGCTAAGCTTGAAAATGGATAGTTGCATTGCCTAAGGCCTAGTAATTCTACCCTAGTTTATGATATATATGCCTGTATTCCATGCTATAGAGTTGTAGCTATGTTGCAATTCTTTATTAAGATATCTCACTAAAATCATGCCCAAAATTGTTTGCTCCCTAAAGTTATTAGGACTTCAAACAAGGAGTGTTGAATGTAACAAATATTGTTTTTTCTTGTGACTCTTAGAAATTTCATGTCATTAGATATCACCTTATAGCTCTAAATATCTATTTTTGCTAGGGATCCTTAAGTTGAGATATATGCTTTTAGCATGAGATAGTCTGTATAGATAGCAATTTAATTTAACAACCAAAAATATAAGCTCCTATAGTTTTCCATCTTTTCATCTAGTCTTACTATCCCAGGATTCATGAATATGCCTATTCCATGAGGTAATTTGTTCACATTTATGCGAATTGTGAATTTAGTTGAGTCCTTACTCCTAGACTAAATCAGTCTCAATCATAATAGATACCCAGATTTAGAAATCAATATCATGTTGGTTATCCAACTTTAAAATTCAGCCAGACAGTACTAGTGATTTCTCAAATTTTCAAGCTAGTTAGAGTTGGTTGGAAATTTAGTAATCATGTATATATTCGGCTCTTTGAATTCCATGTCAGGAGTTATAGATCTTTATTTCTATTTTTTTAGCCAAGTCAGTCTTCATTAGAGGACGAATGATCCCAAGAGGGAGATAATGTAATACCTAATTTTTTCAAGATCTAGACACTTACAAGATAGGCCATGAAGTTAGCTTAATGCTTCAAGCCTCATCTTAATCTGATGCCATGACAATAAGTTACGTAAGATTTCCCTTAATGGCATGATTCATTTTTATGACTACGACTCAAGGTAATGAGCCATAACCACCCGTGATGAGTCATCATGAGTGAGTCGTAGTCACTCCAGTGGATCCCTTAGCTGTAACCAAGAAACTACGACTCCTCACTATGACCCATAATCAGTGGCTATGAGTCGTATGGAAGGATTTGTAGTCACAACAGTGTGTAATTCAAAAATTCAACCCAGTGGTTACGAGTCCAACATATGACTCATATCGATACATTACGAGTTGTTATGAAGATTTGTAGCTTGAACAGTAAAGGATCCATGAATCAAGCCTCATGTTTTGGTTGTTTTACAAGTGACTTAGACATATATTAAGACCCCAAATAGTTCCTAGCTTTTAGACAAGTCGAAACATCCCTTAGTGATTAAATTCTTATAAAGAATATAACTATGGTCATATTTAAACGAGCATAACTTTTCGTATACTATGAATTTCTGAGATCTAGACCCTCCAATGAATAGATAATTGAATTAGCTTTCTAACAATACCAATTCTGCTTTAATATGATATTGGGGTGAAAGTTATGGCCAAATTGTACTGTCAAAGCTTCTAGTGACTATAACTCCTGATAACGACTCGTAGTCAGGTCCTACGAGTAGCCAGAATGAGTCGTTTTTACAAAAATAGGGCTCAAAATATGGGTTACTAATGAAGACTCAAGTCACGACTCATAGCCAGACTTTACAAGTCGTGGCCAAACCTCTCGGGACAACTTCCAGATGTTTTCTAGATGATTCCTAAGGGTTTTTTGGTCTTTCCCCTCTCTTGTAACCCCAAAACTACATCGTTTCACTGTTCAAAGTCTATACAACAGTTATCAAGCATAAATTTTACCCTAACCTATCATAACTCAGAAATCACTCATCACAAAACAAAAAGAGGCTATTCTTTTCTTCCCAAAACCAATTAGGGTTCTTCAAGTTCAAGTTCAATCCCAACTAATTTATCCAAGGCTTCCACATTTAGGTATGGGAGATATTCATCAATGGGTTCCTTTCACCCACTTAGCCCCCCAAACCCTCTTTTTGGTTATATTATGAATTATACTTTAATTTATGATCAAGTTCAATGTAAATCGTGAAATTCATCCATGTTTCCCTATTAGTTTTACATTGAAGCCATGCTAACAGTTTTATCCCATGTGAATCATGATCCTATATGCTTGAAGTTTCAAAACCCCATGTCATGTTTAGTCAATATCATGTCAGATTCTCAAATTATGCTTTTAACAGTACAAACATGAGATTTTTCCAAAGTTAAATCATTCCCATGTTTAAATTCATGTAGTTTATCATGCTATTGAAATGTCTCATGCTTTGGGTCATTGAATTATAACTTTATTTCACTATTTTAATTATTTTATTGAGTTTTGTAATCATTCAATGTTGGCGGGTTATGAACACCCGATACCTACATGTTTACTTACATTTCAGATTTTTCAAGTAATGAGTCAATCAACTTATGATTTTATTATTATACCCAGTATTATTTCATGTTAAATTACCAGTTTTACATGTTCATGATTTCTTTATATTAGGCATGCACTGTCAATTTTAAAATACCTTATATGAACAAATCAGTTATCAATGCATGCATCAATTAGTATTTTAGTGTCTTTAAGTTGGGAGTAGGATTTAGCATCGAGATGGACGTGTGGGTTTAGCGCATCCTACTTCGTAGAAACTACATGCCACTGTAGTTTAGGGGCCTCGCTAGGGAGTGTTTACCCTTGCCCAATATAGGCTCATTTTTGTGATCATTCCAGTTCAATTCAGGTTCTACTATGATGGAAAAGATAGAATAGTCCTCCTCAACGTCGGTCAGATATTGGGCTCCATGATAGCTCACATGGTTTATGTTGGTTACATGATAGCTCCCACAGTTTTGGTCAGTACTCAATCTATATTAGTTTAGGTTATCATGACCAAGTATACAAACATTAGTTATTCAGATATCAGTTATTTAGATATTAAGATCTGTTTAGTACACATTTTTTCTTGGGTTTGCATTCGTTTTACATGTTTATGTTTTCATGCTCAGTATTCATACATGATCCTCTGTTTAGTCTTATGGCATGTTCAGCCTTACATGAGATTTACATACAGTATTCATATTACTACCATTTTTCATCTTACATGTTTTAAATGTATGTTTCAGCAAATAATTTATATCCTCAGTTTTAATGCATGTTTTAAATATTTCCATGATTTTAGTGCATGCCCCCTTATACTCAGTATATTCCAAACTTCTGACCACATATATGCGTTTGTGGCTACATTCCTTCAAGATGTAGGTACCACATGTAGTCCATACACCAGGGTCAGACAAATCTCAATATTCAGCCAGTAGGTGATGAGTTCTCTTAGTTCGGGAACTCCAGTCAGTTGTAGTTCATGTACTGTATTGTTATTATTCTTATGTATTGATTTGTGATAGTTGGAGACTTGTCCCAGCCACCTACAGTCAGTATAGTAGAGGCTTCATAGATAGTCAGTCAGAGTCATGATATGTAATTCAAGTTCTTTCTTTAGTTTTATCATGTTGTAAACTTTATTAGTATTACATCATTCTGATTTCTCATGATTATGCTTTCGTTCAACAAATTTAGCTTGTATATACATTTTAATTTTTTTGCTCAAGTATCATGCTAGTATATGTGTTAACTTGGGATCACTTGTGGTTCTAAGTACCGTGTTATGACTAGGGGGTAGCCATAGGTCATGATAGACGCTTCTTCCATTGTTGTCACTCAAAACCAGTAGCACAGGACTGGTTTTCGATCTATCCATTTCATGACTCACATCTCTAATTTCAACATTATGAGTTGTTCAACATTATGAGTTGACCCTTTTAACTAGAGTTCTACTAACCCGTCCTATGCACTGGATGTTTTTATGACTTCATAAACTTTCATCTAGCACAATATACAATCCAAAGCACCAATCATTGCTCTAATAATTCCTAGATTTTCCTAGACCACCACACATTCAAATTACACCTAAAACTAGACTAACCTAAAATTTTAAAATTTGTATCTAAGGGAAAACTGTGCAAAGGTTTCACTCTCTATTTTACTGTAATACCATTTTGGGCTATTACATTGTGTACCAATTTATCCATCGTTAATACCCAAATGGAAACTAAACAAAATAATGCAACAAATATGTAGGATAATTACTTGAATAATTGAACAAGTGTGGTTAGAGCTTGCACCCACATAGCTTCCTCAAAGAGACAGGTTCTTGATTGAACCTTTACTGATAGAATGACTTTTTTCCTCAATTTATACACATCCCTATCCGCGATAACAATTAGCTCCTCTTCACATGAGATCTCTTTGTCTAATAATTCTGAATCCCAATGAATAATTTAGTCGCTATCTCCATGGTAATTTTTGGGCATTGACATATGAAACATAGGATGAAATCCTGACAATATGGGAGGTAGATCCAACCTATATTCCACTTACCCTACTCTATTCAAACCTTAAAGGCTTTGATATACCTCAAACTCAATTTACTCTTCTTGTCGAACGACATTACATCCTTTCGGGTGACACTTTTAGGAAAACTTCTTACCTTTCTCGAATTGAACATCCCTTACCTTAATTTTTGCATACTCTTTCTGTTATCTCTAAGATACTACCAACTTCTCCTAGATGAACCTCACTTTATCCATCAACTCCTTTAGCATATTAATACCCATGGTCTCACCTGAAAGACATCAAACCATCCAATGGATGACCTATACCCTCTTTCATAAAAAGGTTTAAAAAGAGCCATTTCAATACTAGAGTGGTAACTATTGTTGTATAATGTCACACAAAGGTAGATATTGGTCCCCCTAATCACCAAAGTCTATCACACAAACCTGGAGCATATCCTCAAGTACATGGATCATCCATTTTGAGTGATTATTAGTCTGCAGATGAAAAGTTGTACTTAGGTCCAACCTGATACCCAATTAGGCTTAGAAATTCTCCAAAAAGTTGGAGGTAAGCTATGTACGTCTATGACACAATGTGGAAATAACACCCCATAAAGTCTCACAACTTCCTTCACATAGATCTTAACCAACTTGGCAGCATTATAGTCCACCCTTAATGGAATAAGTTGTACAGATTTGGTCAATCGATCAATGATCATCCATATGGAGTCACACTTTCTTAGGACCTTAGGAAAACCCACAATAAAGTCAATGGTTATACTCTCCCACTTCTACTCTAGAATGGGCATCCTTTGAAAAGTGCCACCAGGTTTTTAATGCTCATACTTAACCTACTGATAGTTTTGACATTTGGTCACAAAATCCTCAATGTCTCACTTTATTCTACGCCATCAATAGTCCTTTATCTTCTTAGGTATCTATCCATTTTAGTTGCACCTGGATGTATAGAGTACTTGAAATTATAAGCATCTGCAAGAATGATGGGAAACAATTAGCCCACACGAGGAACAAACACACACCCCTAAGTCCTCAACACCCCCATCATCATTAATAACATCCTCACCTTATTACATTTTTTCCCCTAAGGTTGATTAACTTCTTGTCTTCAAATTGCCTGTTTTTAATTATCTGAAAGAAAGTAGACTTAGCCTTAACATGGGCTAATACTCCTCCCTTTCTAGTCACTTGCAACCTCATAAAACTATTATGTCACAACCCGATTTCTCAGGTCATGATGGCATCTACTAAAACCCACCAGTAGGTAAGTCAACTCATAGTTCAGAACCGTAAGTAACAAACTACCAAGAGAGAAGAAGGAAGAATGTAGAAAAATATAGTAAAAGATTAAAATACATAAGATAGTCTCAAAACTTAGTGGAATTAGTACAAGAGCTTCTAATCTAATAGGATTACAAAATGAGATTCTAAGTGAATATTCTAATACAACTCATATCTCAATACAACATAGAGATTAGTCTAGTACATAAGAGGGAGAATGGTAATACTCTGAATGCTAGGAGCTCACTCTATGTCTCTGAACCATAGCTGCTCCACACGATATGCATAATAATGGCGAGAACTTTTATTTTGATCTGAAGTCTACAAAAATATAGTATGAGTACCAAACAAATGGTACTTAGTAAGAAACTACCGACTGAGCTCCAATGATAATGCAAATATACATAACATCCAAGAAGAAATGTAAACTCACCCAAATATCCCACAAACTACATAATAAAGCTAATAAGACAATAATGATAAAATATCCTATTCATATCCAAGAAATTAACATAATAAGGATAAGGAGGTAATAAGGATGAACTATACAATTCTAGCCATACCCGGGACCTTAAGCACTATACCATATATCACTGGCCATTATACGAATAAAGAATAGAATAAGGATGAATGAATATATATACAAGTCCAAGAAATGGGTATACAACATAAATAAATTAGAGGGAAGGATAAATGGTAATACCATAACTACTATCGATAGATACATATACATAAGCAAGGTTAAATCAAGGTACAACCTAAGTAATCACACTAGAATCTCAAGGCCTCCTAATAGAGTAGGAACTAGTGCTAAAATAATCAGGGTCCAATACCATAATACCTAACATAAGATAATCATGCGAAATAAAATAACTGTAAGATAAAAGAATCTGAAATATACCTCAAATCTCATTACTAGTCCAATAATCAACCTGTCGTGAATTAACCATAATAATAATAGAAATATAAAGTAACCGGCTGGTTCGGATAAACAATACCTAGTTGATCCTTTTATAAACCACCACCGTCGAAGGCTTAAAAGTTTAAATCAACACTCAACAAACTACAGTCAGAGCCTATACCTATTCAACCCCCAATAAGGCTGATATATAAGTGCCATACAATATACTGCAAGTAGTACTCATACATATACCTATGCAACCCTTCATAAGGTTGATAGATATAGAGCATACTAGTTATAGGCAATGCGCAGCGTGAATGAATACTAAGTAAGTCCATAATACCATAACTGATTCAAGTACCATAATGTAACCTAGTGTATACACCTCTTCCATTTCCATGGCTCGCAAAGGTAGGACCTTTACTGACCTCTCATCTCTGACATGATGATTAATGGTCGAAGAAGTCCCTAGGGGGTTTGGGAGTACTCATATACACCGACCTGACCTTGATCTAGGATTTCCAATAATCATCAATGTCATCATCAATCTTCGAACTTGAACTAAAACTCATATTATCAATACCATCACCAATTTACTTTGTCCTGTACCAGATATATATAAATGTATACACATAAAATACATGTGCTAGAACTGTGTCTAAAAGAGTATAATTCCATAAATCCATTGCCTGGGGTAATCCTTGGGACTAAATCGTCATAAAAGTGTGGAAAGGGTCAAACTCTCTTTTGATCGAGGTAAATAGTAATCACAAAATTATGGATTGGAATCTATCTCGGTCAAATCTTGAAAACATAATTTTTAGTCTGAAAGGCCGATAAGTTACTCATTAAGCTGGTACAATTCCTATTATGAAGATATCTATTTTAAAAGTGAAAAGTTCAAATAAATCCCTTTATAGAAAAAAAGTAGTAAAATCATATTTTAGTTGGAATCATACCATTTACCGATTTAGTAATCATGAATGTACCGAATCTATGCATGCCATCACCAGTATCTAAACAATATGATCATAAGCATCAAAATGACTAACAACTATGGTCGCTTCCTTTACAAAGATAAAACACTGCTTGAAATCCAACCAATATCATAATCACGATATTGGGACTAATAATATACCCGACATAACCATGACCTTAGGCCCAATAGTATACCGGTATAACCATAACATCATAGCCTGGGAAAAAACATCACGATGTACCAAGTACTATAGTAAACATCATGCTAAGTTCATTAGTCTCAACTATGTCTATCATGCTAGCATCCGAGGGTAATATTATCTTATAAACATAATAAGTATTTTGACCTTAAGGGTCAATTGTCCTTCTAGCCCCCAAACTCATAAATTAGGCTAAGTCATGTTGTTCTACCTATAATAACATCCTAACATCACTATGTAACATGAAACATATGTAAGACACCATCTCAAGAGAAAAGTTGATAGAAGCCTACCTCAAAGCTGAATCATAACCATTGAATAGTCCATAAAATTATATATCTTCACTTCATGATCTCAAAATATCATCACGCTACAAAAATAGTAATCTACATATTGTTCGGAATGAAATGAGACCCATATTTTTATATTAAGGGTCGAGTCAAATTTTGGGTCAAGAATAGGCCTGCGGGGCCTGCAAATGGAATTAAAAATTGAACCCATCACGAGGTCTCTCAAAGGACAAGGAAGTTGTTCTCAAAAGTTGAGCACAAACAAAGCACAAATCGAGTCTCAAATCAACCCACAAAATTTAGGAATTCAAGCCCTAATTTCTAAGAAGGTTACTAAGAATTAGGATGGAATTAAGGGGAAAATTAATGAGAAATGACTAAGAAGAGTTATGTTAGCTTACCTTGACCTGGGCGGATGATTTCCCACTTTTTCTTCTCTTTGAGCTCTCAATTTGGTGTGAAAATTGTGGAAGAAGTGATACAAAATCGGGTGGGAAAGAGGGCATTTAAAGTCTACTAGTGCCGCTAAAGTGGATACCTGGGAACTAAAGTGCCTACTACTAAATCGCCTTCCTCCAAAGCGGCAACATGACCACTAAAGTGGTCTAGATAGAAATGTGGGACCGCTAAAGAGGCCCCAATGAAGCTAAAGTGGGTACTGCTTTAGTAACCATTGGGCGCTAAAGCGTACCACCACTAATGGACTAGGTCCGGTAAAGTACCTAGCGCTAAAGCAACCCAATAGATGCTTAAGCAGTCCTATCAAGGGCCATACACTAGATTTTGCCATATCCGAAATAGACTTTGACTGGGTGCTCAAGATATGTTTAGAACCCCATACCCACAAACAAAATACTCTACCATACTAAATTCGACGTTCCAAACTCAATGGAACCATCAAAACTTTCTTTCGAGATCGTTTCGACTAAATATGGGACCACACCTATAGTTCTATTTTTCATATAGTTTGCCCAATATCTCAAAATGAGTTCAGAAGCCTTGGGACCTGAACCAAGGGTCCCCTTGCCTAAAATCAACATTCCAAAGCTGATGACGCTGTCAAAATTCTCATTTGAGGTCATCTACTAGGAGTTTATATCCGAGACCAAATCATAAATCTCTAAAATAGGGAAATAATCCTACATCTGAATGAACTATCCAATCACTGAATCGACAGTTTCAAGCTGTAAGAAGGCTAGAAACACTAAAAATGCACACAAATTGAGAAAATGACCGAGAGAGGCATTATAAGATCCACTACTAAAAGGACTTTTATCTGCGAAAGTCAAAGGATAGAAAGTTCTCAAAAGCTTGAAAAAAATAAGGTACTAGGCCCGTATGCTTCAAGCATGACTCCTCAGATAACCTTCACAAAGAGACAACACTTCCAAAGATTTTTTCTACAGGTATCCCTTTTTCAACCAACTTTCTTTCTTCCCTCTCTAACAACCAAAACTCAACCTCAACCACCAACTGGACTCCAACTGAATAGAGGAAGGCTGGTGCATGCAAATCAAAATTGCAACACACTAATACCACACTAATACTAGCACAATCAAATAAAAACTCATCCAAGCCAAAGGCAAACCAAGGCATGAGTCACACAACCAACTCCAAATCCAAATATAACCTTTTTTGCTTGTCCAAAACTGTTATTCACTCCAAACCATGTAGAAAGTTACCCAATTATATACTGCGTAACTCCATCACACTAACCTTGAAGAACTGAAGCTGATCCACTGAAAATACATAATGGCAAGTATGATAATAAGCCCCTAATGCACTACCTGGGCATACAAATGGAGATGACCAAGGTCTAAAATACATGCCAATGCTACAACTGGTCCTGATGACCATTAAAATTGGAAGCCAAAAGTTCAAAGCACACACTCACTCACCATGGAATAATTTTCTCTAGGATGTTCAGCTAATTAAGGGATAAGCCATGTTGCATCTAACTCGAGCATACTTACCCTGTTGAGTAAATCATCCAAAAATTCTAATAAAAACTAAAAATTGAGGCCAAAACTGACAAAACCAATGTCATGTGCATGGACTATCATCTGAAAACCTATCAACCATAATATATCCAAACTAAAAAATACTGAATATATAATCATGAAGTAGGCTTATTCATCCTATAGATGAAATCCCTACGGAGGCAAATCCAAAAATAAAGGTTGCATCAAAACTCTACAACTTTAAACGAAACACTCGACACTAAGGCTGAACCACTTGATCTCAACTACCCAAACCAAACCTGAAGATTGGTAAGCATTCACACTCAAATTCTATCATAGCCTCTAAATCATCATCCCTAGGCATCAAATTCACACTGAGCTAATAATTCTGAACTAAGGCCAAATATTCAAATTGACCTTAGTATCTAAATCAAACATATCCTTATGAATAATGCCAAGCCAAAATCAAAACATAATTGAAGAACAAAATCACAATAGAGGATAAATCATCGGCTGAAAACCCAAACAACCTACTTTATATCTATTAGAGAGCACGAACCACCAAAGCATACTCAAGAATGTACCAGGTCCGCAAACTGTACTAAAGGTAACATAGAATCTAGTAACTCAAAGAAATGCAAATTTAGCCAAAAACTAATCAATCCAATACTCCATCTCAACATAAATACCCATGTAAAGAGCACTATCAAAAAAGGAACCAAGTAACTCAAGATAATAAATATTTTTTTTGCCAACTTAAGAAGCGATCATAGGACATATCACCTACCTACAACTCTCTAACTCTTCTTAGACAAAAACCACATCACGATAAGAACAAAGTATCTAACTCCACACCAATACCAAGAGTAAACCATCACTAGGAGATGAACCTAACAAACTTGAAAGATGAATCTAAAACCTCTCGACATCAATATCAAAACCACTACCAGGTAATGAACTAGTCAAATTAGAAAAAAAACCCTAAATTGGTCAACTTCAGAAATAGTTTACATAGAGAGGGATAGCCAAAGCTGAAATCTCAGCAAACTAGAAGGTTGGCCTAAAAAATCTCAAACCTAGAAATAGACAATATAGCCAATTGCCATCTCTAAAACCATGACAAAACCACATAGGTCAACTTACCTTTACTACCATAATACACTCCATAACTAATCTAGCATACTTTAACAGAAGAGAAAAATGACTAACCTCACCTTGCTATAAGAGAGAAATCATCCAACCAATCTATCTACCTAAGACAATGAATAAGAATTGCGAGGAAGGAAATTTTAACTAGATACTAACAGTTTAGCCATCTACTAAGTAAGGATCGATCAACATTAAATAACGACAATAATAATAGCAGTAATATGATCATTAACATAAAGGAATAGGTGGTAACAAAAATAAAAATCAATACCAATTTTAAATACCTAGACTTTGAACCATTGAAAAATTCTCGTATTTGGTGTCTCTGAGCTAGGTATGACTAGGGGCATGAGTCGTACCCCTCAGAAAAGAGTCGTATCCTCTTCTCCCTCTTTATCATACCCTAGGAAGTATGGTGAGGGTCACTCACTATACTAGGTACAAATGATCCTCCAACCAATCGTACCTTAAGGTACGAGTCATACCAAGACCAATTGTATAGAGTGAAGTCTTAGCATGGAATGGACTAGTTTTGGTATGGTTTATGGATATAGTTTAGGGTATGAGTCATACCCTTTGGATACCACTTAATGGTGGGTAGTTGTACCCTAACCAGTATGGATGACCTAGGAGAAGCCTAGTATACAAGTTAGGGTACCACTCGTACCCCAGGGGACGGTTCCTTAAGTGAATTATACCCAAGGACGGGCTCATTTTCCAGCTTTTAACAAAGGGCCTTTTGGTTATTTCCTACAACTAAAACCCTAAGTCCCCTCATTATATAAGTGTATATGACCCCCTTAAACATATTTTGACTGGATAAAACATCCAAAAGACTCTCTCAAACTCATCTTTGAAGAATTGGAGGATAGGGTTCCAAGGGTATACTTTAAGAGGTAAAGTAAAGTCAAGATTCTTGGTGAATCAAGTTGTCTAAGGCATGTAAATTAATACCTTGTTAAATAACTCAAAAAGCATGTTTTTCACTCTTGGATTATTAGTGTACATGGAGATTTTGAAATAAAATGATAAGGGTTTTATTGTGAAATGATGTGTAATATTTGTTCTTGCTTGACTTGTGTTTATACATGATAATAATGATGAGCACATGTGGGTGCTTGTTGTATGTGGTTTAACATGTGGGTCTTAAGTAACCCTAATATTTTGATTTCTACCATGAAAATTTCGTTGGTAAAATTGAATTGTGTGATGAATTCAATTAAGGCATTGGCCTATTGAAATGGTTGAGCAACAAAGGCTCCCATGAGGACCATGTGGTCATGTATAGTGTTGAATTATCTGAATGGGTTAAAGTCCTTTAGTGTGAATTGAATAGATGATGATGTATGGATAAAGGGTTGGAGTCCCAGTGTCGACTAGTGATAGTCGAAATGGCTTGAGGTTAAAGTCCCTTGCCTAATGAAAGGGCTTGAGGTTAAAGTCCCTTTCCTAATAAAATTGCTTGTGGTTAAAGTCCCTTGCACAATGAGATCTCTTGAGGTTGAAGTGCCTCACCAAATGAAATGGCTTGGTTTAGAGTCCCGTATCTAATACAATATGTGGTTAGAGTCCCTTGCCTAATGTATGGGAATATGGTTAGAGTCCCTTGCCTAAATTAATATGCGTGTATGGTTAGAGTCCTTCACTTAAATGGATGTTTATATGGTTAGAGTCCCTTGCTTATGAGTATGTACATGGTTAAATTCCTTCGTAAAAGTAATATGTGAATATGGTTGAAGCCCCATACCTAATAAAAATTATTTGAATCTAAGTATGGAAGGTCGGAGCCCTCTACTTTATACTCATGCTTGAGTGCTTTGAGAATGTTGCTAAGACTTGTTTACTTGTTGGCATGTGATATACCTATATGTATGGATAAGGTCATGAATATGGTTGAATATGATATATTGACTTGTTTTAGATTGGTGATGCTATTTTATCCTTATCCTTGAGTTACATGCTATCGCTCCAACCGCTAACCATCTCTGAATGCTATGTCCCCATGTGACATAGGGTCCGGAGCATTATCTTCTCTTCCTGTGCAGTGTTTAGGTGATCAAAACGATTCGTGCTTTGACTTTGGAGTAGTAAGCTTCCTTACTTTGTAAGACATTCATTCTTGGTATCCTATCTTTAGACTTAGTCTTATTTATCCTTGGTTTGGCTATTGTCGGGGGCTTGTCCCGACATATACAATCTTAACATCAATTTGTATAGAGGTATTGTGGATGACTGTGGACTTGGGTATAATGGATAGTTTGATGAATCTAATGATATATAGAAATGTTTAAGTTATGACTTGTGGTATGATTTCCACTATCTTATTATATGGTCGGGATCCACCCGACCCTTGTGATTGATGTGATGATTAGGTTGGGTTATCGGGGTGACCGTCGATTCATGTGGGCTTGAGGTGCCCATACGACATGGCCCAGTTTTGGGCCATTTCACGAATACCATTATAGGGCCACAAGAAGGCCAATATGACAAGGTAAATGGGACTTGAACCCAAAAGCTACACCCATAGGTAAAAAATAAATACTTATCCACTCTATCCAATACCAAAATACATTATCTATGGGGGTTGTCATACAAGCATGAATCCTATATTAAGGCTCAAAAAAATTGATATAAACTTACCAAGGAATACAATTATGAATGGGTATGCAAACCCCAATACATATAAATGAAAAGGTAAAGGAAGGAGATAAGAGCTCACCTATCATAGTAAAATCTGAAGTCATACGCCTAATAGGTCTGAGGAAAAAATGAATATAAATGGGTCCAAACTTGGAATGAGCATCTGAATCATCAATAAAGGCGCCAAGCACACTATCTCCAATAAATAGGGCCATAACACTATGAGACTAATCTCAATTAGCTGAATAACTAATAATCCCACATTAAGGACACTCTATGGAACAATGACCCATCTCTCTATAGTCATAATAAATTCCAAAAGCCCTAACTTAGAGAGAAACAAGAGTTGACCCTAACTAGCTGACCAACTGATGCTAATCACACTCCCTACTAAAACGACCATTATCCTAGCAATCACAACACATCTCAGGAACTCTTGGCTGGCAAGGAATATATGCTAAATCTGTCAAAGCAACTAACCTACATCTGTGGAACTCTCTAGACTAATGTCCCATCTTGCCACAACCAAAACCAACTCTTAGTATTCTCTGAGATACTGCCCCTCCTAATCTAGGATGGCTGCCATGGACTAAATACCCATACCAAAAAATCCATAAGGACCTATGAGATCTCTTCTTGCTGTGATCACATGACTAATATGAGAGCCACCCAAAGAATAAAATGATACTTATGCAGAACCAATAGGCTACAAGTAAAGTTGACCTGGAGGATCCTCATTCCCAAATAAAATACCAATAGCACTATACAATTGACATGGTCTCTTAACGCCACCTCTATAAGTCTCAATACATGCTCTCTCTGTGGCCCTTACATGATAAAAAACTTGAGAGAAGAAAGGCCCAACTCTATCAAGTGCTTCGATGCCTAATGGAGTTGCACTTCTAATCCTTGATAAATCCATGCACCATGTTATTCTCTAAAGGATATAGCATAAGGAATATGCCTGGCCTACTCAATAAACCCAATCTTGTACTTTGAAATCATCAACAAACACTGATGAATACCAACAAACCCAACTCTAACTGAGAATTACTCGATGAACCAAATATCATCTCTAGCTGTGAGGTATCCATAAGAAGACTTAGGATCCCCAATGTTGAATCTCAAAAGGCTGAAGAGGTTGCAAACTCTACTGGATCCTGGGCTGGCCCTAAATCCTCTTACTAATACTAAAGATCTTTGACATCCATCCCTGAATCCCTGGTCTAGCGCTACACTAAAGCTCTAGAAACATGTCTCAAATTCCCATATGAATATATCGACAACCTCGTATCATCCATCTGAGAAGTAATAGAGTCAAAGAACGTACTTAAGGCTCATAGAAATATAGGAACATAATAGGGAATCAAGAAGAAAATTTCCTAGGAATGCTCTGTAGCCTCCTAAAGATTGGTTACCGATGTCTTCGCACTAATCTGCAAGACTCTACCAAACACCTAGCTCTTGTACCTATGATACCAATTTGTCACGACCTAATTTCTCAGGTCATGATGACACCTACTATAACCCACTAATAAGTAAGCCAACCCATATCCTGGAACGGCTAGTAATGGACTACCAAGAGAAAAAAAGAAAGTATGTGAAATAAATATAGTAAAAGATTGAAATACATTAAATAGCCCCAAAACCTGGTGGAATCAATACAAGAACTTCTAATGTGATAAGACTACAAAATGAGATTCGAAGTGAATATACTAATACAACTCATCTCTAAATACAACATAGAGATTTCCCTTTCTTGTTGTTCTATTTTAGGCTATATTGTCTAATGTCTTGAATCTCTTCTAATCCCCATTCGTTCACATTTTAGATCATGCCTTCAAGAAGAACTGATGCATGTGGAAACTCTCCTGTCCCATCTGAGGACAATGTCAATAAAGGTCGTTCTAATTATGGAGTTTAGTCCTAGTCTAGGTGTCTAGCTTCTGACTATACTGCCATATGTAGATTTTTATCAGTCCCTACCAGTCCTCCTCGAGCCCCTTTGGTTATGATGATCATGACCCACCACCCCAAGAAAATATTTCTAATGTTAGGTTTTGCTAATCAATTTATTTTTTGACCCAGGTTGTGACATCCCAGTCATGTATTTTGAGTCCAGCTGGTATTGATGTGAGTTCTTCTGAGGTTACTCGAGTTGGGAAGTTTATGAGGCTAAACTCTCTGAGCTTTACTGGCTCTAAGGTATAGAAAGATCCTCAAGGATTAATAGATAAAATAGAGATGATCTTTTGAGTTATGCATGCTTCTGACTTTGAGGATGTAGTATTTTTTGTATATCAGTTGAATGATGTGGTATGAGGTGCATAATTTGTTAAGAGGTGATGCTATTGAGGTGGGCCTGTGAATGATTTACTGGTGCCTTTATTGATAATATTTTTCCTTAAAAGTTAAGGGAGGCTAAAGTTGAGGAGTTTGTGAATCTAAAATAGGCTATGATGAGTGTGAAAGACTATGCCCTGGTTTTTCACTAGTTATTCCATTATGCTTCTGAGCTAGTGTCTTCCATGACAGCTAGAATGAGAAAATTTGCTTTTGGGTTTTCCTATAATCTAATTTTTGAAAGTAAGGATACCTTGTTGAATAAAGATATGGATATCTCTCTACTTGTGGTATATATCCAATAGGTCAAGGAGGAAAAGAAGAAATAGGTAAAAATTAGAGAGAGGTAGAGTAAGAAGCTTTAGTATTCAGATAAGGGTAGAGATCAGAAAAAGTATGGTAGAGATACTAGAAAATAGTCTAAGAACAAGTGGGTCAATTAATGTTCTTATTCTAGGCTAGTGCTCTATATCCTAAGTCATCTAGTCACCATTATTTTTAGAGCAATAGTGGATTTAGGGCACCGGGGGCCCAATCCAAAGCTAGTGGAGCGCAGTTTGCCCCATATTATCTATCTTGCTAATTCTGTGAGAAGGTGCATCATGGATTTTGTTAGGAGCATAGGAATAAGTTCTTTAAGTGTGTTCAATTGGGCAACCTTCCATGGGATTGTCTATCATTTTGCATTGCTACTGGGGCTAATAACGTTCTAGTTCCCATGTCTTTAGCACCTAAATCGAAGGGTGCTACTTTTATCTCTGGCACTGATTATAATTTCCTTTATGATCTTTCCACTCTCTAGGAATCTAAGGAATTTAAGGATGTTGTTACTGGTACATTATAACTCTTTTCATATGATGTGTATTGTCTTCTTGGTCTGGGATCTACCCTTTCTTATTTGACCCCTTATGTGACTATTTATTTGAGTTTTATCCTGAGTATTTTTTGGATCCCTTTTATGTGTCTACCCAGTGGGTGACTCTGTTGTGTCTATAAGAGTCTATAGGCAATATGTTGTAATACCCTATACTTTTCTTAGCTTAGTTCAGCTCCTAGTTGCATGCATAAGAGGCTTAAAGCCTGAAAAGCTTAGTTCAGCTCCTAGTTGCATGCATAAGAGGCTTAAATCCTGAAAATATCACTAAGTGTTGGGGACTTAGTCTTATTATTGGTCTTTTAACTACGAGGATTTTTAAATGAGTCTTTTCGTCCCCAAAGTATTGGTTTTTGAGTTAATTCATGTTCAGGATGTAAGGACCATATCTCGGGGATATTTTAAGTTTTTTGGATGAGGATTGGGTTGTGTTTAGATTTTTATTCCAGAATCTCACAGCGATAGTGGCGCGGCGCGGTGGGTTTAGCGATGAGCCCTTCATTTCATCGCGGTAGCCTTCCAATCCACATTCTAGTTGGGGATTTAATTTTATGTGGGGCAGTAACGTCTTTTCCCATCAACCAAATTCATAAAAATACGAATCAAAACATTAGTTAGGCAATTATTTGCCCATATTATCCAATTTCCTCCCTAAAACAAACCCTAATCATTCCTAAAATTCATCAATTTCATTCCTTTCTCTCCAGGAAAACCAAGAATTAAAGTTCCCTAATCCAAGAACTTTCAAGAAAGGCATCAAGATTGTGTTTCTTTTCAAGCTTAAGGGTTTAAGGTCTGTGTGCTGTTCATCCATGGGCCCCTTTCATCCACGGAGTTCAAGAATCTATTTTAATATTTTAAATTATAAATTATACATGTTTATGATCAGTTATCTCTAAGAAGCTCTTACGAATTTTAATTATAAATTATGTTTACAAGTGTTTTTCGATGAAATGAGCCCTTACATATTTTAATGCTGAAATTTTTATGTTGAATCATTAATTCATGGTTTGAGTATTGTAACAATGTTTTTAATCACATGCTTTACCCATAACCCATGCCTAAGTTCTTGCTTTCCATATGTTTGATAAAATAACTAAGTGTTGGGTGTTTGAACAATGATTTGTTTTTATGGGTTTTAAAGGTATATATATCCTTATTGATATTTCCATTTAGTGTTGGAGGGTTATGAACACTCGATACTTAGCTGTTTACATAATTTCAGTATCTTCAGAATGGTTTCTAACAAACCATGAGCATTGTTATCTAGTTAGTTATCATGATTATTTGTTTTGTCAGTTAAGCTTAGTTTAGTCTAGTAAATAGTGTTATTTAGTTGGGAGTAGGAATTAGCACTGAGCAAACCCAGGGAAGGGGGTATTCTTGCAAGTATAAGGTTTTACCCTTAGTAGCGATCCCTGAGTAATAAAACTACATAGCCAGCATAGGTTGAGATGTCTTTCTATCAATTTATGATTGACACATATCAAATGAGTCTTCCTATCAGTTTAGGGTTGACACAGTCATTGTTAGTACGCCTGGCACAGTACTGACACCCTTCCAAATGGGGTTATAAGTTGGACCCTGATTAACTCAGATTGGGGCATGTGAGTTATATGATACCTCCCATAGTCTCAGTTCATTATTTAGTATAGAATTTAGTTCATGTTTGCTTGACCATAACATACATACTTCTAGTTATTCAATTATCAGATTTTAGTAATTTAGTTTACAAATTATTTCAGAAACATTATAAGCGTAGTCTTAAATTCTTACTATTTCACTTTTCATGCATGTATACTAAGTTATCTCATGCTATTCAGCCAGTCATTATTTTATGCACAATTAACCCTTGCATTATAGCCTAACCTCATTCTATATACCATTACATTTAAAGGACTGACCGCATATTTTTCTTTGTGCTATGATGTCTTATTTCATAGGTTTGGAAGCACAATTTCCTGATTGTGCTTAGATAGTACAGCTTATCAGCAGCAGTACTCATGGTGAGTTCTTATCCATTGAGAACATAATTCTTTCATTTTAATTTATCGCAGTAGTTCAGTATTTCCATTTATTCAAAGTTAGTTGGGGGTTTGTCCCATCAACTCTACAGTCAGACAGTTAGAGGCTTTTCAGACATTCAGACAGTTAGTCGATTTATCAGTTATATTATGTCTTTTTATTATATTTTTAGATATTTTAGATCTATGATTTAATCATGTTTCAGTATTCAAAACCGTATGGAATTATTAGTTGGTTATGTATGTCTTTATTTATCACTTTAATTAGTGCTCACTGCAGGTGCCAGCTCATGGGTTAGCTTGTGGTCACATGTTACCGTAAGCACCGTTGTCGCAACTAGGGGTAACCTCGGGTCATGACATATATGGTATCTATCTATTGTAGAGAGATGTTAGTAGATCTAATAGAGTTGGAGATGTTAAACTTTAATGTAATTTTGGGGATAAATTTGTTGCAGTCATGTTATGCATCTCTAGATTGTCGAACATGAAGGGTTGGTTTCAAATTCCTGAATAAACTGGTGATTGAGTGGTAGGTAGTTACTTATTGACTAAGGGAAGGTTTATTTCTTATCTTAGAGCCTTGAAGTTGATTTCCAAGGGGTGTCTTTATCACTTGGTCCGAGTTAAAGATTCTAATCCAGAGGTCTTTCATTACAATACATCCATGTGTTCGATGTGTTTGTTGAAGTATTCCTTGATGATCTTCCTGCCGTTCCTCCCGATAGCGAGATTGATGTTAGGATTGATAATTTTTCAGACACTCATCCTATCTTTACCCCTCCCTATGGAATGGCTCCAACTGAGTGGAGATAATTTAATAAGTAGTTGAAAAACCTTCTTGATAAGGGTTTTATTTATTCTAGTATTTCTCTGTGGGGTGCTCCTGTGCTCTTGGTGCATAAGAAGGATGGTTCCCTCCAAATGTGTATAGATTACCGCAAGTTGAATAAGGTTATGGTAAATAATAAATACCCTATTCCTAGGATTGATTACCTATTTAACCAGCTTAAGGGTGGTAACTGTTTCTCTAAGATTGACCTTTAGTCGGGTTCTCATCAGTTGAAGATTAGAGAGGTGGATATGCCTAAGACTTTTTTCCAAACCTGGTGTGGTTAGTTTGTGATGTCCTTCAGTTTGACTAATGCCCCAGCAGAATTTATAAATCTTTTTTACCGAGTCTTCAATCGGTTTTCAGACTTATTCATCATTGTGTTTATTGTTGACATCTTTGTGTAAGATAGATCATGTCAATTATCTCTGAGTAATGTTGTCTACCATTAAGGATCAATGATTGTATGCTAAATTCTAAAAGTGCAAGTTCAGGTTGAATTTGGTGACCTAACTGGGTTATGTTGTGTCTAGTGAGGGGATCATAGTGGATCCACAGAAAGTTGAGGCAGTTAAGAAGTGTCCTAGACCTACGACTCCAATCGACATCTAGGGTTTCTTGGGCTTAGCCGGATAGTTTAAGAGGTTTGTGGAAAGTTTTTCTTCTATTATTGCCCCCATTGACTATGTTGACTTAGAAAAAGGTAAAGTTCCTATGGTCTGATTCTTTTGAGGGTAGTTTAGAGAAGTTGAAGGATACATTTACTTTGACTCCGATCCTGACCCTACCTGAGGGTACCAAAGGTTTTGTAGTATATTGTGATGTATCCCGTGTGAGACTACATTGTGTGTTGATGCAACATGGTAGGGTTGTAGCCTATGCTTCTAGAAATTTAAAAGTTCATAAGAATAATTACTCAATGCATGACATAGAATTGCTGGTTGTGGTCTTACCTTTGAAGATTTTGTGCCATTATTTATATGGGGTTCATATTAATATCTACTCAGATCATAAGAGCTTGTAATATGTGTTTACCAAGAAAGAGTTGAATATTATATAAAGAAGATGGCTTCAATTGCTCAATGACTATGATATGAGTCTTCACTATCATCCAGGTAAAGCTAACGTGGTTGCTAATGCTCTTAGCAGGTTATTTATGGGATGCTTATCTAATATGGATAAGGATAAGAGAGAGTTGGTGAAGGATATTCACCGGTTGGCTATCCTTAGGGTCTATTTTTTGGACTCTAAGGATGTAGTTGTGATAGTGCAAGAGGTGGTCAAGTTATCCCATAGTTCTAAGGTGAAAAAGAAGCAGGTTTTGGACCTTACCTTGATGCAAATTAAGGGTGACATGGGCAAGCAAAAATTGATCATTTTTGTAATTAGAAATGATGGTATCTTGAGATACCAAGGTAGGTTATGTGTCCCAGATGTTTATTGGTTTTAAGGAAGGATCTTGGTTGAAGATCATGAGTCAAGGTACACTATTCATCTTTGTTCGACGAAGATGTACCATGATTTGAAGGAGATCTATTGATGGAATAACATGAAGTAGGATGTGGCAAATTTTATGGCCAAGTGTATAGTTTGTCAACAAGTAAAGGTGGAGCACTTGAGACCTGGTGGGTTGTCTCAAGAGATTGAGTTGCCCAAATAAAAATAGGAAGTGATCAATGTGGATTTCATTACTGGTCTACCACAGTCCTTTTATCAGTTTGATTAGATTTAGATCATCATGGATATGATGACTAAGTCTAATCATTTGTTATCTTTGAGGACTGTTTACTCTACTGAGGATTATGTAAGGTTGTTCATTTAGGAAATTATCAAGTTATATGATGCGCATATTTCTATTATATCTGATTGCGGTATTCGGTTATCCCGCATTATTAGAATTTTTTCCATAGAGATTTGGGAACTAATGTAAACCTTAGCACCACTTTCCACCCCAGAAAGATGGGAAAACGAAGAAGACTATCAAAATTTTGAAGATAAGTGAAGGTCTTATGTGATTGATTTTGGTGGTAGTTGGGTTAATCATTTGCCTCTTATAGATTTTACTTATAATAATAGCTATCACGCATGCATTAGGATGGATCTATTTTGAGGTTTTGTATGGTAGAACATGTCCTTCTCCTTTTAAATATTTTGTGGTTGGCCAGGCTAGGTTTTTTTGTCCTTATTTGGTTGATTAGGCTATGGAGAAGGTAAAGGTGATTCGGGATAGGCTTAAGACTGCACAAAGACATCAAAAGTCATATGCGGACATGAGGCGGAGGGAGTTGGAATTTGACATTTCTGATTGGGTTTTCTTGAAGGTATCTCCCTTGAATAGAGTAATGCAGTTTGGAAAAAAAGGGATGCTAAGTCCATATTATGTTGGATCTTATTTGATTTTTAAGAGAGTAGGTAATATGGATTATGAGTTAGAGTTGCCTCCCTATTTGGGTTCCATTCTCTCAGTTATTCATGTTTTGATATTTAGGAAGTGCGTGGGTGATCCTTCCTAAGTAGTTCCATTAGAGAGCGTTGGTGTTTCAGACTTCGTGTTGTATAAGAAGGTCTAGATTAAAATGTTTGATCTGCAAGTCCATCAGTTCTGGACAAAGGTTGTGGCTTCGACGAAGATGTAATGGAGAAAAAAAAAAGATTGAAGAAGCTACTTGGGAAGCTGATTAGGATATGAAGTACAAATACCTATTCTTATTCCCCGTTTCGAATACTCATGCTTAAGGTATGTGTTAATCTTAGCATCATTGTTTTTTGAATTTTTTAAAGGTAAGAGTTGGTGAGTTTCTAGGCTAAATTGTGCTAATGGATGACTTGACTCATCATTCTAGAATGAATAATCCTAAGGGGGAGAATGTAACACCTTGGATTTTTGGCCCCAGAAAAATTTAGAGTTTCAAAATCACGTTCCAGAATATGACTCACTCTACGAGTCATAACGTGACATTGCGGGCCATACGATTCCAATCGTAGGATGTCCAGTAAAGGTATCCTAAGTTACTATCCTAATTATGAGAAGTTCATAATGAGTCATAAAGACTCTAAATTATTTATATGATCCCATCCCTATCCAAACCAGTGTATGTCCCAAGTAATTCTATCTTAACTACGACTAGGACCCTATGAGTCATAGGGCCACCCGATGAGTCGTATGGTGTGAATTGTAGGGTCACTAGAGAAGGGTCCTTCTACTGCTATTTTGATTGTGACACCTGGTGATGAGCTGTAACGTGTCCTAACAAATTTCATAGTGACTAGTACTCACTAACGACAAATTTTCATCTTTTAATTAAGGGTACTTATGACATTTCTCCCTTTTCAATCTCTCTCGAATACTATAAAGCAAGATACTTAGTTTTTTCAAGAAGTTGATCAATTATAGCTCCTAAAGGCAAATTCTCTTCATAACTCTTGATATTTCAGGCATGTTATTCTTCCCCAATTATTATTTTGTAAAAGAATGTGTCTTAAATTGTTATTCATTTGGTTTTTAAACCTGGGTTGGGTGTTTTTTAATGTTTGTTTTTGAACAATATTTCTTATGGTTTACATATGATTGTCCATGCCTTATTCATGGTTTTGAACATTTAGGGTGCATGGTTATGGAGAATAAACTAGGGGATTGTGATTTCCCCAAATTTTTTAATATTGACCATTGAATTGATAATGACCTCAGCCCTATATTGTGAAAATTATTTTGAATATGAAAAGTATGCACATTCCTAAACTATTGAAAAATGTGAAAAGCTAATGAAGCATAATGATATTGAATTGGACCTTATGGGGTTATGTAATTCCCCATGCTAATGTATAATTGAACAAGGGGGTTGTGAATTCCCCCGAGTAATGATAATTGGTTTGGCATGTTGTAGTTACCTTGCAAATGTAGTTGGTATGATGATACCAACGGTGTATGCCTAAATATGTATAGTGGTTCACTGAATGGGAATATGTGATAAATGTTTTAATGGGTCTTAAAATGGATTTTTAGCTTTTCAGCAAAAGTGGCGGTCCAGAGAGACCAAAACTAGAAACTGAATTTGTCGGTGCGGGGGTCCCCTTGCTTATGACCAGGCTGTTTGAATCCACCTTATTATTTGATTGGGGGTTCAAGTCGCCAATAATACATAAATAATTGGGTGCTTAAGTCACCTTAGTATATGGTTGGGAGGTTTGAGTCCCTTGAGCATATATGTAAGATTGTTCTCTGATTCGCACTAGGTCTTTAAAAGGGGGTGAGAGATGGAGGTCATATAGCCTGTTGCTACTGATACATGATGGTTAAGGTATACAATCCAGTCAAAAGTTTTAAAGTGCTTGTTAATCCTTATTTCCTATCCCAGTATTTTATATTAGTATATATGTATGCACACATGTATGTGAATATGTACATTGAGTTAAACTAGATTTTTAATTGTCATTACTTTATCCTTATCCTTGAATTACATGGTAGTGCTTAACCGACTAACTATCTCTGGATGCAGTATCCCCATGTGATACAGGTTCTGAAGGTAATCCTACTTTTTCTACGCATTGTTAGGTGGATGTTCTCAGTTCGTCGATCATTTGCAGTTAAGTAGTGAGCTTCCATTCTCCAAAAGACATGAGCAATCCATCAATTTAATTTCATAAACTAGAATCAAAGGTTTCACATGAACATTTCCGTTGCCATTGTCATTTTTAAGATCGGGGGCATGTCCGGACTTAGATTGTTTTCAAATTAGTAGAGGCTTTGTGGATACTAGTGTCGAGTTGGTATTGATGTTGACATGCTTAGATGTCCTTGAGTTTGTTACTCTTTTTATACTATTATATATTCGAATTTCAGCTATTGCTATAAGTTTTATTTCTAGTTTGGCTAGGAAAAAATGGGGGTCGTCTCAAGGCCTCAATGGACATGAGATACCCATCACGGCCAGGCCCTAGTTTAGGTCATGACATAAGACAACCTTAGTTAGTGTAAGCAACTAAGGACAATATTACCATAAGCAAGTGTGACAAAATCATTTTTATTCAATCTTTATAGATCTAAGTCATGCTCATGTTAAACATGAGAAATGAAGTACAATTTACCTAAAACTTAAGGAAACGAGCTAAGGGTTCAACTCTGGGGTTTCAATATGGCCTAAACGGTCCATCTAACCCAAGAATTGCATTTAATAAATCCAACACCTATAACCCATCCAAAATCTAACATAATATCATAGGAATACTATGAAATAGCTCAATCTAACAAGGTATAAACCTAGCCTACCTCGATGCTGAAGAAAGCTCAACGAACTGCTAAACCACTGATTTTCCATTCCATAAATCCTCCTTAAGATTTAAAGCAATTTTAAATATATTCTACTCATTAATATGAGAATAACGATTCCTATATTGCACCATTATGCTTCGTGTCCCAAAATCACATCAAAATCCCATGTGTGTCCCACTTACGAAAATTGAGATTCCAAAACCAACCTAACATTCTTAAATTCTTAAGAAACCATTACCATCTAAAATGGGTGAAAACCAAGATAAATTAGGGCTCAAATCAAGCTTCCTAATCACCAACAAGCTTTAATTTTAAGTTCTCCCACCATTTAGGTTTCTTAGCTCACAAGGAAGTGATGAAGAATGGACATAATCATGAAAAAGGGTTCCTTTTATACCAAGTCCAAGAATCAAGGTATTGCTATCGCGATTGAGCTTTTGTGTTCGCCCCATATTGGGACTGCATACACAAATTATAATTGTTACTAGGGCCATCTAATTATGATAGGTTAGGCTGATCATACTTGTCACGATCGCGACATAGATTCTGTGATCGTGATGGCACCAGATCTTTTGATGCACTAGATTCTAAAGTGTAAAATGTTCTTGAACGGGTATGGGATTCATTCAGAATCCCATATATTCAATTGAACTATGTAACCATACCCAATTTAACATTCAAGACTCAATGGTGTAATTAGATTTCCCAATCCAGGTCATTTCGACCAAATGTGGGTCCCATATCCATATTTTATTTTCTTAACTTTCCGAATGATAGGTTTAAATAAGCCTTTGTCTCTTGATATACAAACCAAAAGTCTTTCTAGACTAAGATCAATATTTCGGAGTTGTTGGTGTAGTAAAAATTTTCACACAAGATCGTTTTGCTGAAATTTTTGCCCGGCGGCCATTTGGAGAATGCAAAAACTTCAAAAAAGGGAAATGTCTCTAAAAAGCAAATGAACTTCTCGATAATTAAACTCTCAGTCCTAGCTACAAGTACATGACTTAGGGCATGAAACAATACAAATGGCCATCTATGCTTTTGAAGACATCATTGGAGGCCTATGCATAAAGACTCAAAACTTGGTTATCTCGAGGACACAAACATGCATGAAGGATCCGTTTTGAGAATGACATAAAGCAAACACATGTGTGGAAGATTTCATAGGGGCTTACCTTCGATGCCAACCCGAATCCATAAGTGTTGAAGAATGACCCCATGATTTTGGAGCATTGAAGCAGCACCCTTCATTAAGGGAATTCTGGGGATTACAGTTATTGGAAAGACACTCCATGGACACCCCTTTCATTAAGGGTATTTTGGCTATTTTTCTATGTAATAAGATAGCATAAAAATAGTCTTCTATTAGGTCATTCACTCTTTAGTTGATTATAAATATTTGAAAGTCATTGAAAGACTTCTTCTTCTCTCTTTGATAGTGTAGTGTAGGGCTTGGAAAAGCCAAGTAGTGTAAGGCTTGGAAAAACCATTATTGATCTTTGCTTAGAAACGGTGGTTGTAAGGAAAAGTTGATTCCCTTAGGAATCACCATAAGAGTTTGGTGTTGTTATTACGGGTCTTAGGGGGCTAATAGTTTGATACACGGTTTGGTTCCTATTTCTTGTAATCTCGTATGTCAAACTATCTTATATTACTTTATTGCATTTTTTTGTAATCTTTTTTGTCTTAGTCTTCATCTCTTTAGGTCATTCTTATATCATTTGGTATCAAGAGCCACGTTTTAGAATTGTAGGACAATTCTAAGTCTTGGATTGTTGTTACCTTGAGAAAATCAACACAAAAAGAGAGTCAAAAATCCGAAAATCACAAAAAAAAATGATTAATCCCGTTTTTGTGTTTTGACTGAAATTTTTTACTTAGATAGGGAAGATTTTGTGTGTTTTGTTAGTTTCTGGTGCTAGATCCTTTTTTCCTAGCACTAAGAGAGTTTAGATCTAAAATTTGAGGTAAATTCAGATTATTTTGAGCTATCCACCATTGTTAAGCTTGAGTTTGAAGAAACTTGAAAGGTGGATCTTGAAATCTGTTAAAGATTTGGACTTGATTTCGTGGTAATTTTATTTGGGAAATCAACGTGAGCAAAAGGAAACAAAAATTATCAAATTTGGAGGTCATTCGCTTGAAGGTCAACCTTAGTCAAACTTTTCAAAGTTCTTGGTGTTCTTCATGTTCTTCATATATTTTTGAAGAAGAACATTCAAACTGAGTTGTTTGATATGGAAAAAGGAAGAAAGAGGGTGTAGTACTTGTTTACTCAAAGAATATTCCAAGTCTTCAAAAAGAAGAAAACAACAAAAGTAATATTCAAGTTCAAGGGAAAGTACAATGGGGGATTATTTCAAATTCAAACATTTGAGCTTGAAAAAGGCTCCAATTCTTGTATTTTTCCCTCTCATTGCCGAAACTACTACTCCTAGTTGAAGAATTGAATTTCAAATTGGAACAAGTCAATAAGTCAACTCCAAAAATATTGACCAACATTGACAAAATTTCCATGTCATCACTGCCACATCATCACTCCCCTAAAAAAGGCTTAAGCTCAAATTTTAGGTTCTAAGTTTCTTTTCTTTGATTCTTAGTTTCATTTCTTGATTCTAGTACTAATTAGCAACTAGTAATCACCTACTGGATTGTGAATTAGTTTTTTAAATCTATTTTGTTTATGTTTTTCGTTCTTTGTGTGCTTTTCTCATTTTTATTCATTGAACTTCTTTGATTCAAGTTTGTAAGTAGATTTTGTTTTGTGTCTTGAGTCCATAAAAAAAAAATCTATTCTAGCTGCTAAGTAGTGATTGACACCTTATTTACTACCGAAGTTTAAGGAACTTTCAAAATTTGCCGCTCCAATTATGAAGATGACAAAGGTGAGTGTATACGAGTGTTGGTGAGGAGCTTTTACTACTAATTTATTTGTTCATTTTTTAGGTACAAGGTGATATAAGGGGAACATATCTTTGTAGCCTCAGATTATTGTGACTACAACATGGAGACTATAATTATAGTGAGGGATTTTATGGCTATGATGATGTTGGAGATTATGGGAGCTATGAATATAGCCATGTTCAAGACATGGCCATTATTGAGAGTTATGGTTTTGAGGTAGAAAATGAGGTGAATGAAGTTCCATATGCTTATGGTGAATATTGAGATGATGTAAGACCTTGTGATGGTTCTTTTGATGAAGTTGGGGCATGTGAGGAGTCTTACACTTCCCACTCCGAACGTAGAATTGGTGTAAGGTATAACCCCTTCCTTCGCAAAGCTTATGAGAACCATGATGAGAGTGTACATGTGGGGCATGAAGATTCATATTCTTTACCTTATAGTACATCTTATTAAGGTCGAAGTGGTGTGAATGGGTATACTAGCTATAGTATAGGTTATTCCATGAGAAGAAGAGAGAATATATCTCCAAGGTCGAGGGGTACTCATGTGCCTATGGGTTGTCCTAAACTCTATAATGTTGATCCTAGGAGAAGTGTTCACTCCGGAACGTAAGCATTTATGGGGTACTGGGCTGCCTGGGCTGTCTCCTTGTGCTAGATGATTCGCACCATAAGAACTACATCATGCCACCCATGGTTGACTATTCGGGGTTATTTTGAGAACCTTTACTTGTTCCATATTCCTTGGAGGAGTATAAGGTTACCGAGATAGTCAGGATTTTCTTCACCCAATTTGAATACTATGAGGAGTTTTTGTTCGATATCTTCTCCTTGAGACCAGGTCATGCATACTTGGGTTCCAATTGGTTTGCATAACATAGAGTTCCAAATGTGCTAAATTAGCCTAAGGTTGTAGTGGAATATTGGGTAAATTATCTCTTTACCTCAATTCTTCCAAAACCATAAGGAGATGTGATCACTTAATTCAAGACAAATAATTATGAGAGACAAAATATTAAGAGGAGTAAGGGTGTACAAGGTGAAAATCCAAGAATGCAAAAAAGAGAGGTTGTGCGGAGTAAAATAAGGGGATTACCACCAAATCGTGACAACTATGTTTGTCCTTCTATTTCTTAGGATATTTGTGTAGGTACCAACATGGAAAGTGGAGGAGCACAAAGCCAAGGAGAATTTGCTATCGAAGAACGTGGGAAACCTTCACACCACGGTAAAGAAGAATCTACGCAACAACTTTAAGGTAAAATAGCTAACTCTTACACTTTTGTGCATGTGAATGATAATTGTGTGGCTAGTAGCCCATTGAGTATGAGTAGTATCTTACCTATTTGTGAGTCTATTGATTCTTTTCCTCTTGTTGATGATGTATTTGTTGTGAGTGTGGATACACTAGTTGATCCTATTGATGAACGAATTGACTCTTCTTGTAAGATTAATTGAAGTCCATGTAGTGTTGAAGCCATTGTGTTGAATGACAATAAATCATCTATTGATTATTTGACCCTTGATAATGATGTACATGTTATGAATGTGGATACACTGGTTGATCTTATTGATGACCGAATTTACTCTTCTTGTAAGATCAATTTACATCCACCTAGTGTTGAAGCTAACATGTTGAATAATAGTACATCATCATGTGGGAATTGTGTTGATCAACTTATGTGCGAAATTTTTCCACCTCTTAAGGATATGTGTGATGTGTTTAATGGATCTCAAGTGAGTGATGATGTTGAAAATGTTGATCAAATAAATAGGAGTGACCCTTTAGCATGACCTCTAGTGAATGTTCTACTCTCGATTTTTCTCATAGGGATAATCATGTGCTTGAAACATATTTGATACTTGATGGATTTGCATGTTCTATATCCTCTTCATGGATAGATCCTTCTGTCTTTAAAGATAATATCTTGTTTAAAAATGATGAGTTCACTCCTAATGAACTTAGTGGTGATAATGAAGTTGAAGGTATAGATTGTCTTGAAAGTTATAGCCTATATTCTTACCCACTATGGTGTGACAACATTCCTTTTAAAGATGGAAATCTCTTCTTGGAAGATGAGAGTACTCTTGAGGCAAGGGAATGCGAGGTCTTGGAAAGTAATAATCAATTGGGTGATGACAATTTTGTCTTGCTTAAATTCTTAAGAAAACCAATGAGTGATTGTTCCTTGAAAATTGATTGTGGCTGTGATCCTTTGTATGACACCCCACCCATGTTTGATGAATATGAGTTTGAATTTCTTGCTTCTTATCAAGACTTAAGTAATAATTCCTTGGACTTTGGTGGTGGTATGTGTCTACTTGAGGGTACTTCCATATAAAGAGAAGGTGTCCATTGTTTGGAAATTACTTCTTCTACTATATGTGACATTATTGTTGAGAGTACTCATGGTGATGATATTGAAACTAGTAGTGAGTACATACATGAGGACACCTTAGTTTAAGTTGACTTGAGTGATACCTTTCTCCACTCTCTATTTGCTTTTGATGATATATATGCTATTGTAGAGACTATATCTTGTAGTTTGGGTAAAGCCTATATGGAAAGGGAGTATTGTCTAGACCCGTGTCTATGGAAACTCTTTCCATTTGACTCCGGTGCCAAATATAGAAATGGTGATGTTGGTTCACCTGACTTGTTGCTTGGTCTACATGACAAGCAAAGTGTCATTCTTGAAAACCCAAGAGAAAAAGTGTCATTGTCTCCTTGGGGTAATGCTTCTAAATGTGCATCCTTGCTTGACACACTTGTCCTAAGGTTGCATGAATCCACACTTTTGGATGCCAAGTTGTCTATTTGTTCGAAAGAAAGAGCGTGTATGTGCTTAAATTCTTTGTCTTCACCCATTCATATCTTTATACATTATTCTTTCCTATACTACCTCTTTGCCTATGATGACATCCATGCTATTTTTGGGTTTGCATTAAGTAGAGGTAGGGGTCTTGTTGGTTAGTCCACTTGTTTGAATGAAAATTCTATGTAGGATTGGTGGACTTTAAGACGTTTGATGAGGCCACTTTAAGAGGTATCAAACAATTGTGCTTTATGGTTCCTAAGACAAGGGTATCCTTACCTTTTGGACTTAGTGATACTATTAAGACCTTTGTAGTTTCTTTATCTCTTGATACTTTTGATAGCCATTTCCTTAGTAACATTCTTACCAAACACTTCATGACTAAGACAAAGGATTCATGGTTATATCTAAAGTATGTACCATCTTGGCATGATGATGTTATTTTTTGTACTAACCCTAACCCTCATGCCATGAGGATGTTGCGCTTGCTTGTCCTTTCTTTAGTATTGCAAGGTATGGATTTAAGATAGGATTCTTTTAAAGAAAGATAGGATGATATGAGAAAAATGGCCATCTATACTTTTGAAGACATCATTGGAGGCCAATTCATAAAGACTCAAGATATGGTCACCTCGAGGACACAAGAACATGCATGGAGGACCCATTTTGAGCATGACATAAAGCAAACCCATGTGTGGAATATTGCATGGGGGCTTACCTTCGATGCAAACACGAGTCCACAAGTGTTGAAGCATGACCCCATGATTTTGGAGCATTGAAGAAGCACCCTTTATTAAGGGTATTTTGGGGATTACAGTTATTAGAAAGATACTTCATGGACACCCCTTTCATCAAGGGTATTCTGGCCATTTTGGTATGTAATAAGATAGCCTATAAATAGTCTTCTATTAGTTCATTTTCTCTTTAGTTGATTATGGATATTTGAAAGTCTTTGAAAGACTTCTTCTTCTCTCTTTGAGAGTGTAGTTTAGGGCTTGGAAAAGCCAAGTAGTATAGGGCTTGAAAAATCCATTATTGATCTTTACTTAGAAACAATGGTTTTAAGATGGAGTTGATTCCCTTAGCAGTCACCGTAAAAGTTTGGTGTTGTTATTGCGGGTCTTAGAGGTCTTATCATTTGATACACGGTTTGGTTCCTATTTCTTGTAATCTCGTATGTCAAACTATATATCTTACTTTATTTCATTTGTTTGTTATCTTTTTTCTCTTATTCTTCAACTTTATACGTCTTTCTTATATTAGGGCAACTATGGAAAATCTCTACCAGAAAAAATAAGCCAAAATATGTAAAATAACCATAAGAGTTATTATAGGATTTTTACGTGATTTTGGACCTGAAGCACACTAGTGAAATATGGGTATCATTGTTCTCATTTTTATGAGTAAATTGTGATTTTTATTGCATGTAACATTGCGGAAACTTCTCCGAAAGGGAAATTGGTGGTTTAGCGGATTATTTTATTTTTTCTTCGGCGTCTAGGTAGGCTAGGTTTACCCTCTTCACAAATTGAGCTAAATCATTGTATAATTATGATATTTTGATAGATATGGGGTAGGATGTAGACATTGGAATCATGGTTGGTATGATTAGTCTCATTTGGACTACTTATGATATCTTGGAACCATAATTTAGGTGAAATTGACCTAGTTGTTCATATTTTAGGTGGAGTTGACTTTGTTGCTTAGGTTTTAGGAAGAATTTCTATCATAAGGCAAAATATGGATTATTCAACATCTAGAAATTAATTTAGATACCATAGCCTGGGTTGAATTTTCCTAAAAATGGATTTCAATGATTAGAAGTGAGCCCCTCTGGCCCACCTTACGCTGAGACTTGTATTAACTTTTCTAGACCTATATATGTTTTTTATACACTTTAAAATGTTTATTTTTGGATTTTTAGGAGATTAGATACTTAATGGTAATGTTGGTTTTGTATTAGGGAGTTGATGCTAATTTCGGATAAAACTAGATAGTTTTATTGATATGGATTATAGATCTAATAATTAATATGGATTATAGATATGATTATTGGTATGGATTATAAATTTATTATTGATATAGATTATAGATATGATTATTGATATAGATTATAGATAAGATTATTATTATAGATTATTGATATAATTATTGATATGGACTATAGATATGATTATTGATATGACTTATAGATATGATTATTGGCATGAATTTATAGATATAGTATCAGTATGGTATATGGATGTGGTTATTAGTAAGACCCATGGATGTGAATCTTGGTCCGGTAAATAGATATAAGTATAGGGACGGTTTATTCATATAATTATTTATATAGTTTATTAAAGTAGTTTATTGATCTGGCTTATTGGTAGGGTTCATTGACATGGTTTATAAATTTGAGTTCCAGTTCAAGTTCAACAAATGATATTTTGATGATGATACAATTGAGGATACTATGAAGATGATGATATGTGTCTCAATTCGAGTCCTACATTAAGAGTTGGGTATGATATGATATGATATGGATGATCCGATGGTTATAGATTGTACTCGGTGAAATTATGGATCTTTGGTCATTTATTTCCCTTGATTGTACCCTCCAGGCTTATGGTTTCTTGTGTTGGCTTATTTACTTTTCTGTACTTATTCACTTATGGGGTTAATTTAGTAGTTATAAGCGTGTGATCTTTACGCTGAAATTCCAAATTTATTTATTTACTTTTTAATAACGGTATTTGAGCTTATTTCTAGGTTTGCCCTTTTACCTTGACTTATCTTATTTTATCTTTTATTATATTGTATTTATATCATGATTAGTTTAATCGGCCGATGATGCCTACTGAGTACCCATAGTTTTTGTACTCGTACTATACTTCTGCAAGTTTTTGGTATAGATCAAGTACTATTAGCCACTGCTAATGTGATGATTGTGCCGAGTTGGATTTCAGAGATAGTGTGAGCTCTTAGAGTTGGAGTTTCCCATTTTTCCTTTTATTTCTCTATGTCTAGTCTTTTATTTATAAAATAGATTGTATTTGATTATTTGGTACTTATGGTTCATATGTAGTAGCTCTTATACCGGTATTACTATGTCGTGGGATGTTTGTTTATATTTTTATCTATATTTATGACTATATTGATTACCTTATTATTATCATAAGACTTCAATTGTTGAATTCTTACTTTTAGGCCATTTTTCACCAAGATAGTCCATTGCTTATAGCTCTAGCCTATAGTTTGGCTTACCTACCGGCGAGATGAGGTAGGTATCATCATGACTCATAAATTAGGTAATGACACTGCAACTAAAAGAGTTGAGTTCCTCTAAAACCAATAGTTTCTTAGTCTGTAGTCTCCCAACCAACTATGTCTGTTGAGGAGGAGTAAATATTAGGCATATTTCTGAGATTGACTCCACCTAGGTTTTTTAGGGATCCATGCAAGGATGCATTTAAGTTCTTGATTTCATATGAGGATAGGCTCCGTAATATAGGCCTAGTTGAGACTCATGGGATTGATTACACTACTTTTAAGTTAGAATTAGCAACTAGACATTGATGGAGAGGTTATCTTGATTCCTTGCCAGCTAAATCTCTTTCTTTGACATGGACCCAGTTCTCCAAGGTTTTATTGGAGCAGTATCTAAATTAGAGCAAGGTTTCTATGATCCTTCTAAATTATGAGGCATAGTTCCATGAGTTTATAAGGCATGCTACTGTTATCTTACAAACCTAGGTGAGTGGGTTCGATCCTTTGTTAGAGGGCTTAGACTTTATCTTTATATGGCTACGCAATGTTGGTTGAACCGGTCAAGACTTCTGCTAAGGTTTCTAATATACTAGACTATGGAGAAGATCCACCGTGAGGCCCAAGGGAGCAACGATAAGAAGCAATGCCACCAGGACAGTTTCAGTGGGAGCCAGAGCGACTCATAGTTCAAAGGCAGATGTTCTTATGATAGGTACCCTCCATGTTAGTCTTATCAGCATCAATGTCAGTATAGTAGACTCATTCATACTACACTTCAGATTATTAATAGGGGTCTACCCAGCAACAGTGATTACTCTAGCCGAAACAATCTAACCTTTGAAAGGCACATATTTAAGGTTTTCTAGTTGAGGGGGCAATTTGAGTCAGTTAAATCTTCTAGATAGAATGTATTTCATGGAGTATGCTATGATTTTAGGGTCTTTATCTATTATTCTAGATTGTGTCCCCAGTGTGGGGTAGTTTTCCCTGCAGCATAGAGTGTTTAGCCGATTAGGGTAGTGCCTCCCCAGTTAAAGGTGGGGTATACAGGGTCATTGGGGTAATCTCCAAGGCTCTTGAGGATTTCCTCAAGATTGTAGGATAGGTGGTCGATGAAACGCCTAGCCAGATGGCGGGCGAGGTCATTTATAAGTTGTACTTAGTATGTTGGAGTGAAAGTCTTCAAATGGTGTTATTAAAGGTACGATTTAGTGTGTTGTCAGCCAACTATTACTTTATTTGATCTGAGATACACTTTTTCCTATGTGTATTATTATTTTACACCATGATTAGAGTTGATTTGGTGGTTTTTATTAGTGCCATTACATGTATCTACTCTCGTGGGTGATTTTTCATTAGTGGGTCCAGTTTATATATCATGTGTTGTGACCGTTCTAGAGTTTAATACTCAGTTTGATTTTATTATGTTAGATATGATGGACTTTTTTGTGATTCTAGGCATGTACTGGTTATCCCCTACAATGTGGTCTTGGATTGTTTATCCAAGACCATTACCTTTTCTATGCCTGATATTCCCTCTATTATGTGCCACGGTTTTATTATACCAATAGGGATTATTTCTTATGTTTGGGATGGGAGACTTACTTCAAGGGGTTAGGAGTCTTATCTTCCTTATCTTCATGATGTTAGTGCAGAGAAACCATCGCTTGATTATGTTTTATAGTTTGTGATTTTCCTATTAATTTTCATACCTATCTATATGTCCTTCCTCTTGAGTGTGATATTGAATTTTTATTGACCTTGACTTTATCGAATGCCTACTACTGAGCTTATCTCACAACCTAATTTCTTAGGCCATGATGACATCTACTATAACCTAACAATAGATAAGCCAACCTATAGTCGCGATCTGCTAGTAATGGACTACCAAGAGAAATGAAAAGAAAATACAAAATAATTATAATATAGGACTAATATATTTAAGATAGTCCCACGACCAGGTGGAATCAGTACATGAACTTCAAACACAACAAGTATACAAAATAAAGTACTAAATAAATATATAGGTACAACTTATCTCTGAAAACAATATAGAGATAAGTCTAATCCATAAGCGGGAGACTAGTAAAACTCTGATCGCTAGTAGCTCACCCTAAATCTCTGATCCATAGCTTCTCCGCACGTGGCATAAAACAATGACGAGAACCCATACTATTATCTGCAAGCTGTAGAAGTGTAGTATGAGTACAAAACATGTGGTACTTAGTATAAAACTACCAACTGAGCTCCAAACATAACGCAAATATAGGTAACATGCAAGTAGGAATGTAAGCAATAGCCAAGTATCCAAGAAGTTAACATAACAAAACTATGAAAGAACTAACGATGAACTATCCTATGCCAGCCGTAATCAAGCACTTAACACTACACCATATATCATTGGACCATATATAATTAAAGGGTATAAGAAGGATATATAGTAGTATACAGGGCCAAGAAATGGACATACAACATGAATAACAAAAGAGGAAAGGGATATACGGTAATACTATATCTATATACATGTATATATATACAGAAAGGACTAACTCAAAACTACTACCTAAGGTTGTCTTACTATTTTATTAAGGCCTCCTAATTATATTAGGAACTAGTGCTGGCATAATCAAGGTCCCTAATTCGAACGTCTAAACTTCAGATAATTATCCAAAATAAAATAACCATAAGAAAAAAGAATCATAATCATACCTCGAATCTCAGTACTAGTTCGAAATAAACCTACCATGAACTAACCATAATAATAACAATAAAGTAACCGACTAGTTTAGGAAAATAATGCCTTAACCGGGACTCATTAAGTAGAAGGTTCAATCAGCACACTATACATAACAAACAAAACTCATAAATAATACCTATGCAATCCCCAGAAGGCTAAGGGTATAGGGACAAAATATCATACTTGTGATAGGCAATGCACATGCATGAATGAATGCAAGGTAAATCCAATGTACCATAATCAATCCACGTACCATAATGTAACCCATTGTATACACCTTCTCCAAATAGGTGAATCACAAAGGTAAGACCTACGATGTCCTCTCTTCTCTGGCATGATGGTTCACGGATGTTGAGGCCCCTAGGGGGTTGGGGATTACCCTTATACAATGACATGGTAACAATCCAGGATTTCCAATAATCATCCACATTAAACTCTTCTAGCTAGTATCAGAGATATATGTATATATATATATATATATATATATATATATATATATAAATGCACATGCTTAAATTGGGGCTAAAATACTGTATGTCTATAAGTCTACTACTCAAGATCAACGCCGAGATTAAATCGGCATCAAAGAGTAAAAAGGGTCAGAATCTCTATCGGCCGAAGTAAATAATAGTAGTACAATTATGGATCATAATCTATCTCAGTAAATCTTTAAAATATCATTTTTAGTCTCAAAATCTAATAAATCATCCATTAAGGTGGTACGATTCCTAATACGAAAGAATTTTTTTAAAAAGTTAAAAGTAGGAATAAATCCCTTTTATAGGAAAATAGTAGTAAAACCATGGTATTAGTTGGAATCATACCATTAAGTGAGCATGAATGTACCAAATCTATGCATGCCATTACCAGTTTTCAAATGATATAATTATAAGTTTCTAAATGTCTAGAGACTACGGCTACATCCTTTAAAAGGAAAAATCACTCACCTAGAGTCCAACTAGTATCGCATCATAGCCCCGGGCCTAATAATATATACCAGCAAAACAATAATACCATAATTTGGGAAACCATAATAATCTATCAGGTCAAGTAGTAAACCTTTTTCTAAAGTTGTCATTAGCCTCAATTAAGTCTAACATGTTATTAACATAGGGTATTAAGATCCTATAAGCATAATAAATTTTTTATCTTAATGGTCGATTCACCCTTCTCTCCCTCAAAGTCATAGTTTTAGCTAAGTCATGATGTTCTACCCATAATTGCATCCTAATTTCTAACCTAACATTCCATATACATAATATAGTATCTCGTGAATAAGAGTAGACATAAACCTTATTCGATGTCGAACCGCAAATCCTTGAATCACCCACAAATTTTTCATCATTTCTCCACAATACCAAAATATTTACACACTATAAAAATAGTTGTCTACACATCAATGGGAGTAAAATAAAATTGATATTGCTATTTAAAGGGTCAAGTCAGAATTTGGGTCAAGAACTGGCCTGTAAGGCCCGCAAATGGAATCCAAAATTAAATCTGTCAGGAGGACCCTTGAAGGACAAGGAATATAGGCTCAAAAGTTGAGCACAAATGGTGCATGAATTAGGTCTCAAATCAACCTCTAAGTTTTAGGGATTTAAAGACGTAATATATAAGATTTCACAATGAAGTGGGGTGGAAATCGATGAGAAAATTAACAAAAAATGACCAAGAAGTGTTAGGCTATCTTACATTAGCTTTAATGGATAATTTCTCACCTTTTACTCTATGCAATCTAACAAAATAGTTTTAAAATGGTGAATGAAATGATGAAAAATTTTGTGAAGAAAGGGAATTTATCAACCCCCGGGTGTAGCTTAAATGTCACCCAAAATCTTAAGCAACAACCGTTTAAGCAACTCCTCGACTACTAAAACAGTCTAATCAGGGGGTTATCTTTATTCCAGGTCAGCTGGATCTCCTCCGTAGACATAGACCAAGTGCTCCAAGGTTTATTGGATCATTATGTGCCTCCCATCTTCTTAGAGAATCTAAGAAAACAATTCTCGAGATTAGAGTAGTGTTTCTATGACCATTATAGAGTATGAGGCATAGTTCCATGAGTTGACAAAATATGCTACTACTATCTTACAAACTTAGCTGAGTGGGTTTGATGATTTGTTAGAGGGCTTAAAATTTCTCTTTATATGGCAACTCAGTTTTGGTAGAATTAGTCAAGGCTTCTGCTGAGGTTTCTAATTATCGCAAGACTATGATGGAGATGCATTACAAGGTCTAAGGGAGAAGAGAAAAGAGGCCATATCACTAGGGTAGTTATAGTAGGAGACAGAGTTGTTCACAATTCAGAGGTAAACGTTCACACGATAGATATCCTCTACGTCAGTGTTATCAATATCAAGGTCAGTCTAGTAGACTCATTTATTTTGCACTTTTGTAATACCCGTGCTTTTTCTTAGCTTGAAAATCATCTCAAGGATGTTAGAACTTTCTTTGAAATAAGAATTAATTCTTATAAACATGGTATTTTAATAATTTTCACTTCTTATCATGTGGTAAATTGAATAAGATTTCTATCGATATATAATTCGTCCAAATTCAACACCCGGACGAAGAGTTATAGCCTTTTTAGTGAGACAATATTTGACCTGAGCCTTCAGTGCGTCGAGGAGGTAGCTCAAATGGAAATTGTTAATTTCCAGTGTTACTCCATGATACTGGTGCATCGTTCCAAACTTCCAGGTTATAGACAAGGTGGAAACGCGATAGCTCTACATCGCACCACCGTACAGTTTCCCAATTATCATTTTCCAGTGACACGGCGTGATAGAGCTGTGTCGTGCCAAGGGCCCAACTCGGGAAATTTTACTGAATGTTTAATGGCGTGTCCAGGGTTAATAGGGTTAACTTACTACCCCTATATAATCCTTTTAACATGTGATTCAGCCACTTTTCACCTAAAACATATTAGTTTCTCTCAAGTTTATCTCAAGAACAAGCTAGGGTTTCTATTGGGGATTCAAATTCAGGAAGGTTTCACCATTAATCTTCATGAAATCATGAACTAAGGTATGCATAGTATTCATTCATTGACTCCTTTCATCCATGAAGTCCAAGAATCCTTTTTAACTACAAGTTATGGATTTTCTTCATGTTTTAATGCTTTGTATGTTCTCTTTCATGTTGATAAATGAGGAATTGATTTCTATTCCATGATTTGATGATAAATTCCGTGTGGGTTGATTAGTATAGATAAAGATTTATGAAATCTCATGACTAAAACCTTGTATGATGGATTGGAATTGAAGCATGATGTTTAATTGTTGTATAATGTGCTTTACATATACTATGCCTACAATATGTTTGATTAAAGACCTAGATGAAGGAAATTTTCCTAACTAGCATGATATCATGAAAATCCCCAAGTATGTACAAGCTTATGCCTATTAGACGTTTGATGAAATGCTTCAATAAACGTATTGTGGTGATTATCATGTATTCAAAAATATCAAGTGATGTCAGTTTCCTTCCATTGAGTCCTGGGGGTACTTGTACACAAAATATTAGTTGTGTTCCTAGAGCCATGTCATGTTTTTCATAATACTCTCAGTCAAGATATAAACTCTTAGACTTCAGATAGTCTTATGACTCAGGAAAAATCTCCATGATCTCATGACTCAGTTAGTTGTCAGATATCAGTAGTATTTGTCAGTCATGGAAATTCAGTAACTCAGTCCATGCTCAGTTCAGTTCAATGAATCATGTTTAGTGTCCATTCAGATGGGAGTAGGATTTAGCACCGAGTAAACCAAAGGATAGGGACTCACCTATTATACGAGGGTGTGATTCCTAGAAGCAATCCATGTATTCCAGAACTATGTAGACAGAATAGGTTAAGACATCGTAGCCTGCTATATGAGGGTAGATGAGGTGGGTTAACCTATTATGTGAGGGTTCTCACCGTTCTTGCTAGAGTTACCAGTTATATGAGGGTTACTCACATTTTGTCCTTACCAGTGGCGCAATATTGACACCCTTCCAATCAGGGCATAGATTGGACCCCAGCTCAGCTATTATAGCACATTTGGGGAATATCGGTTATATACTACTTCCCACAGTTTCATGTTACAGTATTAGGACTGTCAGATATAGTTAATTAGTCTCAGTAATAGAACTCAGATAGTTTTTCAGATTTCAGGGCTGTCAGACATGGTTAACTCAGATACAGTATAAAAGTTAGATAGTTCCATCAGATTCAGGACTCTTAGCTATAGTCACCCATGTTATCAGTTAAACTCAGATACAGTCATTCATGTTATCAGTCATGTCATGTTATCAGTATTCATATTCATTAATCAAGATATCACGTTGTCAGTTACAGTTACATAAATATGTATGCATTATCATATTCATGTTAGACAGTCAGTTAGCATTAGCATGTATATGAACCCTTGCATTTAGCCGACCTCACATGTATACTCGGTACATACATACTGATGTATTCATGTTATGGAACTTTCTTTTTATGTTACACCATAGGTTTAGAGACATTAGCTCCAGATCAACTGTAGATTCCAAATTCAGCAGTCAGAGTAGAAGTGAGTCCTCATCCTTCGAGGACATAATAATTTTCTAGTATCTCATTGATTAGCTTATTAGTTGGAGTTAGTTGGGGACATATCCCATCAACTCCTTAATCAAATTCTTTAGACAGTAGAGGATTTTAGACTAGATGCAGACTAGATACAGGCTATCATGTTTTAGACTTCAGTTTTGTTTTGGGTATTCTATTACCCCACACAGATGTTATGTTACTAAGTTATGTTCATGATCGAACCATATGGACTTTCAGTGCATGTTTCAAAAATATTATGTTATCTTATGCAGTATATAGGTACAGATATCAATCATGGGTTAGCTTGTGGTCCTTCGGGGTCATGAGCACCGTGTAGCATTCAGTAGAGTCTTGTGCATGGGTGTGTTGCATGCCATATTTATGTGCAAGAGGCTATGAGATGCTTAAGAATAGTTTCCTTTCTTCCAGTATTCATGTCGTGCCTGTGAGCATAATCACAAGTTAGTCTCTCAGTCTAAACCGCTTCTTCTCTTTATTTCAGAACATGCCTCCTAAGAGAAGAAATCAATCAGCCCCTCAGCTCGAAGAACCTTTGGGCGATCATGTTTCTCATGCGGAGTTCCGGACCGTATTTACTACTCTTGCTCAATCAGTCGCTACTCAAAATGAATGGCTAACAGTTATTTAGGCCAACCCAGTGGCCAACTCAATCGAGCCTAGGAATTGGGACTTCACCCGAATGGGTCCTCCAACCTTTCTCGGGTCTAATGTATATGAAGACCCTCAAGAATTCTTAGATCAAGTTCAGAAAGTGACAGACGCCATGGGGGTGACTACTATTGAGAGTGGTGATCTAGCTGCATACCAGTTGCAGGATGTGGCTCATGATTGGTTCAAATAGTGGAAGTCGGAAAGATCAGATGATGCAGGTCCTATAGAGTGGGAGGAGTTTGTCACTGCATTCTTAGACAGATTCTTTCCCCAAGAGCTTAGAGAAGCCAAGGTGCTAGAGTTCATCAACCTCAGGAAGGGAAATATAATAGTGAAAGAGTATTCTATTAAGTTTACTCAATTAGCTACGTATACCCCTCATGTGGTTGCAGACAGTAGATCCAAGATGAGTAAGTTCGCTTCAGGGGTGAACGAAATCGTGGTTAATGAGTGCAGATCCGCCATGCTGAACAGTGACATGACCTTAGCTAAACTTATGAACCATGCTTAGCAGATTGAAGAGTAGAAAATTAAGTAGAGAGAAAAATAGAATAAGAGAGCGAAGACAGGTAGTTTCAACTTCGCTCAGCCAAAGTCAAAAGAAGGAAACCATTTCTAGTTTCATCCTAAGTCATCAGTTCCATCTCCCTCTACAGCCAGTCCTCTAGTTCCTAAGTTCAGAGAGGGTAAAAAGGATAGAGCACCAGGCTCTAAGACCCAGGGTAGTGTTAGTAGTGCCTGCCTCTATCCTCTTTTCCAGACTTACGGTAAGTACCATCAGGGAGTGTGTAGAGCAGGTAATGGCATTTTTTTGGTTGTGGCAACTCAATCACAGCTAGGATTTAGGACTTCAACCGAATGAGTCCTCCAACCTTTCTCGGGTCTAATGTATATGAAGACCCTCAAGAATTCTTAGATCAAGTTCAGAAAGTGACAGACACCATGGGGGTGACTACTATTGAGAGTGGTAAGCTAGCAGCATACCAGTTGCAAGATGTGGCTCATGATTTGTTCAAATAGTGGAAGTCCGAAAGATCAGATGATGCAGGTCCAATAAAGTGGGAGGAGTTTGTCACTGCATTCTTAGACAGATTCTTTCCCCAAGAGCTTAGAGAAGCCAAAGTGCTAGAGTTCATCAACCTCACGCAGGGAAATATAACAGTGAAAGAGTATTCTTTTAAGTTTACTCAATTAGCTAGGTATACCCCTTATTTGGTTGCAGATAGTAGATCCAAGATGAGTAAGTTCACTTCAGGGGTGAACGAAATCGTGGTTAATGAGTGCAGATCCGCCATGCTGAACAGTGACATGACCTTAGCTAAACTTATGAACCATGCTTAGCAGATTGAAGAGCAGAAAATTAAGTAGAGGGAAAAGCTGAATAAGAGAGCGAAGACAGGTAGTTTCAACTTCGCTCAGCCTATGTCAAAAGGAGGAAACCATTCCTAGTTTGATCCTAAGTCATCAGTTCCATCTCCCTCTATAGCCAGTGCTCCAGTTCCTAAGTTCAGAGAGGGTAAAAAAGATAGAGCACCAGGCTCTAAGACCCAAGGTAGTGTTAGTAGTTCCCGCACCTATCCTCTTTTCCATACTTACGGTAAGCACCATCAGGAAGTGTGTTGAGCAGGTAGTGTCATTTTTTATTGTTGTGGCTACTCAATCGCAGCTAGGATTCAGGACTTCACCCGAATGAGTCCTCCAACCTTTCTCGGGTCTAATGTATATGAAGACCCTCAAGAATTCTTAGATCAAGTTCAGAAAGTGACAGACGCTATTGGGGTGACTACTGTTGAGAGTAGTGAGCTAGCTGCATACCAATTGCAGGATGTGGCTCATTATTGGTTCAAGTAGTAGAAGACCGAAAGATCAGATGATGCAGGTCCTATTGAACGGGAGGAGTTTGTCACTGCATTCTTAGACAGATTCTTTCCCTAATAGCTTATAGAAGCCAAGGTGCTAGAGTTCATCAATATCAGGCAGGGAAATATAACAGTGAAAGGGTATTCTTTTAAGTTTACTTAATTAGCTAGGTATACCCCTCATGTGGTTGCAGACAGTAGATCCAAGATGAGGAAGTTCACTTCAGGGGTGAACGAAATCGTGGTTAATGAGTGCAGATCCGCAATGCTGAACAATGACATGACCTTAGGTAAACTTATGAACCATGCTTAGTAAATTAAAGAGCAGAAAATTAAGTAGAGGGAAAACTAGAATAAGAGAGCGAAGACAGGTAGTTTCAACTTCGCTCAGCCTAAGTCAAAAGGAAGACACCATTCCCAGTTTCATCCTAAGTCATCAATTCCATCTCCTTCTATAGACAGTGCTCCAGTTCCTTAGTTCAGAGAGGGTAAAAAGATAGAGCACCAGGCTCTAAGACGTAGGGTAGTGTTAGTAGTGCCCGGACCTATCCTCATTTCCAAACTTCTGGTAAGCACCATCAGGGTGTGTGTAGAGCAGGTAGTGGAATTTCTTTTGGTTGTGGCAACTCAATCGCAGCTAGGATTCAGGACTTCACCCGAATGAGTCCTCCAACCTTTCTCGGGTCTAATGTATATGAAGACCCATAAGAATTCATTGATCAAGTTCAGAAAGTGACAGATGCCATAGTGGTGAATACTGTTGAGAGTGGTGAGCTAGCTGCATACCAGTTGCAGGATGTGGCTCATGATTGGTTCAAATAGTGGAAGTCCTAAAGAGCAGATGATGCAGGTCCTATAGAGTGGAAAGAGTTTGTCACTGCATTCTTAGACAGATTCTTTCCCCAAGAGCTTAGAGAAGTCAAGGTGCTAGAGTTCATCAACCTCAGGCAGGGAAATATAACAGTGAAAGAGTATTCTTTTAAGTTTACTCAATTAGCTAGGTATACCCCTCATGTGGTTGTAGACAGTAGATCCAAGATGAGTAAGTTCGCTTCAGGGGTGAATGAAATCATGGTTAATGAGTGAAGATTCGCCATGCTGAACAGTGACATGACCTTAGCTAAACTTATGAACCATGCTTAGCAGATTGAAGAGCAGAAAATTAAGTAGAGGGAAAAGCATAATAAGAGAGCGAAGACAGGTAGTTTCAACTTCGCTCAGCCTAAGTCAAAAGGAGGAAACCATTCCCAGTTTCATCCTAAGTCATCAGTTCCATCTCTCTCTACAGCCAGTGCTCCAGTTCCTAAGTTCAGAGAGGGTAAAAAAGATAGAGCACCAGGCTCTAAGACCCAGGGTAGAGTTAGTAGTGCCCGGACCTATCCTCTTTTCCAAACTTATGGTAAGCACCATCAGGGGTTTTGAAGAGCAGGTAGTGGTATTTCTTTTGGTTGTGGCAACTCAATCGCAGCTAGGATACAGGACTTTACCCGAATTAGTCCTCCAACCTTTCTCGGGTCTAATGTACATGAAGACCTTCAAGAATTCTTAGATCAAGTTTAGAAAGTGTCAGACGCCATAGAGGTGCCTACTGTTGATAGTGGTGAGCTAGGTGCATACCAGTTGCAGGATGTGGCTCATGATTGGTTCAAATAGTGGAAGTCCAAAAGATCAGATGATGCAGGTCCTATAGAGTGGGAGGAGTTTGTCACTGCATTCTTAGACAAATTCTTTCCCCAAGAGCTTAGAGAAGCCAAGGTGCTAGAGTTCATCAACCTCAGGTAGCGAAATATAACAGTGAAAGAGTATTCTTTTATGTTTACTCAATTAGCTAGGTATACCCCTCATGTGGTTGCAGACAGTAGATCCAAGATGAGTAAGTTCGCTTCAGGGGTGAACAAAATCATGGTTAATGAGTGCAGATCCGCTATGCAGAACAGTGACATGACCTTAGCTAAACTTATGAACCATGCTTAGCAAATTGATGAGCAAAAAATTAAGTAGAGGGAAAAGTATAATAAGAGAGCGAAGACAGGTTGTTTCAACATCGCTCAGCCTAAGTCAAAAGGAGGAAACCATTCCCAGTTTCAACCTAAGTCATCAGTTCCATCTCCCTCTACAGCCAGTGCTCCAGTTCCTAAGTTCAGAGAGGGTAAAAAAGATAGAGCACCGGGCTCTAAGACCCAGGGTAGTGTTAGTAGTGCCCGGACCTATCCTCTTTTCCAAACTTATGGTATGCACCATCAGGGAGTGTGTAGAGCAGGTAGTGGCATTTTTTTTGGTTGTGGCAACTCAATCGCAGCTAGGATTCAGGACTTTACCTAAATGAGTCCTCCAACCTTTCTCAGGTCTAATGTATATGAATACCCTCAAGAATTCTTAGATCAAGTTCAGAAAGTGACAGACGCCATGGGGTTGACTACTGTTGATAGTGGTGAGCTAGCTTCATACCAGTTGCAGGATGTGGCTCATGATTGGTTCAAATAGTGGAAGTCCAAAAGATCAGATGATGCAGGTCCTATAGAGTGGGAGGAGTTTGTTACTGCATTCTTAGACAGATTCTTTCCCCAAGAGCTTAGAGAAGCCAAGGTGCTAGAGTTCATCAACCTCAGGTAGGGATATATAACAGTGAAAGAGTATTCTTTTATGTTTACTCAATTAGCTAGGTATACCCCTCATGTGGTTGCAGACAGTAGATCCAAGATGAGTAATTTTGCTTCAGGGGTGAACGAAATCGTGGTTAATGAGTGTAGATCCGCCATGTTGAACAGTGACATGACCTTAGCTAAACTTATGAACCATGCTTAGCAGATTGAAGAGAAGAAAATTAAGTAGAGGGAAAAGCAGAATAGGAGAGCAAAGACAGGTAGTTTCAACTTCGCTCAGCCTAAGTCAAAAGGAGGAAACTATTCCCAGTTTCATCCTAAGTCATCAGTTCCATCTCCCTCTACAGCCAGTGCTCCATTTCCTAAGTTCAGAGATGGGAAAAAAGATAGAGCACCAGGCTCTAAGACCCAGGGTAGTGTTAGTAGTGCCCGTACCTATCCTCTTTTCAAAACTTATGCTAAGCACCATCAGGGAGTGTGTAGAGCAGGTAGTGGTATTTCTTTTGGTTGTGGCAACTCAATCGCAGCTAGGATTCAGGACTTTACTGAATGAGTCCTCCAACCTTTCTCGGGTCTAATGTATATGAATACCCTCAAGAATTCTTAGATCAAGTTCAGAAAATGACAGACGCCATGGGGGTGACTACTGTTGAGAGTGGTGAGCTAGCTGCATACCAGTTGTAGGATGTGGCTCATTATTGGTTCAAATAGTAGAAATCCAAAAGATCAGATGATGCAGGTCCTATAGAGTGGGAGGAGTTCTTCACTACATTCTTAGACAGATTCTTTCCCCAATAGGTTTGAGAAGCCAAGGTGCTAGAGTTCATCAACCTCATGCAGGGTAATATAATAGTGAAAGAGTATTCTTTTAAGTTTACTCAATTAGCTAGGTATACCACTTATGTGGTTGCAGACAGTAGATCCAAGATGAGTAAGTTCGCTTCAGGGGTGACCGAAATCGTGGTTAATGAGTGCAGATCCGCTATGCAGAACAGTGACATAACCTTAGCTAAACTTATGAACCATGCTTAGCAAATTGATGAACAAAAAATTAAGTAGAGGGAAAAGTATAATAAGAGAGCGAAGACAGGTTGTTTCAACTTCGCTCAGCCTAAGTCAAAAGGAGGAAACCATTCCCAGTTTCATCCTAAGTCATCAGTTCCATCTCCCTCTACAGCCAGTGCTCCAGTTCCTAAGTTCAGAGAGGGGAAAAAAGATAGAGCACCGGGCTCTAAGACCCAGGGTAGTGTTAGTAGTGCCCGGACCTATCCTCTTTTCCAAACTTATGGTAAGCACAATCAGGGAGTGTGTAGAGCAGGTAGTGGTATTTCTTTTGGTTGTGGCAACTCAATCGTAGCTAGGATTCAGGACTTCACCCGAATGAGTCCTCCAACCTTTCTCGGGTCTAATGTATATGAAGACCCTCAAGAATTCTCAGATCAAGTTCAGAAAGTGACAGACGTCATAGAGGTGACTACTGTTGATAGTGGTGAGCTAGCTGCATACCATTTGCAGGATGTGGCTCATGATTGGTTCAAATAGTGGAAGTCCAAAAGATCAGATGATGCAGGTCCTATAGAGTGGGAGGAGTTTGTCACTGCATTCTTAGACAGATTCTTTCCCCAAGAGCTTAGAGAAGCCAAGGTGCTAGAGTTCATCAACCTCAGGTAGGGATATATAACAGTGAAAGAGTATTCTTTTATGTTTACTCAATTAGCTAGGTATACCCCTCATGTGGTTGCAGACAGTAGATCCAAGATGAGTAAGTTCGCTTCAGGGGTGAACGAAATCGTGGTTAATGAGTGTAGATCCGCCATGCTGAACAGTGACATGACCTTAGCTAAACTTATGAACCATGCTTAGCAGATTGAAGAGCAAAAAATTATGTAGAGGGAAAAGCAGAATAGGAGAGCGAAGACTGGTAGTTTCAACTTCACTTACCCTAAGTCAAAAGGAGGAAAATATTCCCAGTTTTATCCTAAGTCATAAGTTCCATCTCCCTCTACAACCAGTGCTCCAGTTCCTAAGTTCAGAGATGGTAAAAAAGATAGAGCACCAGGCTCTAAGACCCAGGGTAGTGTTAGTAGTGCCCGTACCTATCCTCTTTTCCAAACTTATGGTAAGCACCATCAGGGTGTGTGTAGAGCAGGTAGTGGCATTTCTTTTGGTTGTGGCAACTCAATCGCAGCTAGGATTCAGGACTTTACCTGAATGAGTCCTCCAACCTTTCTCGGGTCTAATGTATATGAATACCCTCAAGAATTCTTAGATCAAGTTCAGAAAGTGACAGACGCCATGGGGGTGACTACTGTTGAGAGTGGTGAGCTAGCTGCATACCAGTTGTAGGATGTGGCTCATTATTGGTTCAAATAGTGGAAGTCCAAAAGATCAGATGATGCAGGTCCTATAGAGTGGGAGGAGTTTGTCACTGCATTCTTAGACATATTCTTTCCCCAATAGCTTAGAGAAGCCAAGGTTCTAGAGTTCATCAACCTCATGCAGGGAAATATAATAGTGAAAGAGTATTCTTTTAAGTTTACTCAATTAGCTAGGTATACCTCTTATGTGGTTGCAGACAGTAGATCCAAGATGAGTAAGTTCGCTTCAGGGGTGAACGAAATCGTGGTTAATGAGTGCAGATCCGCCATGCTGAACAGTGACATGACCTTCGCTAAACTTATGAACCATGCTTAGCATATTGAAGAGCAGAAAATTAAGTAGAGGGAAAAGTAGAATAAGAGAGCGAAGACAGGTTGTTTCAACTTCGCTCAGCCTAAGTCAAAAAGAGGAAACCATTCCCAATTTCATCCTAAGTCATCAGTTCCATCTCCCTCTACAGCCAGTGCTCCAGTTCCTAAGTTTAGAGAGGGTAAAAAAGATAGAGCACCAGGCTCTAAGACCCAGGGTATTGTTAGTAGATCCCGCACCTATCCTCTTTTCCAGACTTACGGTAAGCACCATCAGGGAGTGTGTAGAGCAGGTAGTGGCATTTTTCTTGGTTGTGGCAAGCCAAGCGATAGAGTTTTAGACTGTCCTCAGTCAGGTCCTCAGGGTCAACAGAATCGCTCTTCAGCTAAGTTCGATCACCCTAATCAGCAGGGTGCCACTTCCAGTGCTTCTAGCGGGCAACGTCCAAATCGTCTCTATACTCTTCAAACTCGTCAAGATCAGGAAATTTCTCCTGATGTAGTTACTGGTAAGTTACAAACCTTTTATGTGCATGTTTACACTTTGCTAGATCCAGGAGCTTCCTTGTCTTTTGTTACTCCTTATATAGCATTTGATTTCGGAATTAATCCCAAAACTCTAGCAGAGCCCTTCTCAGTCTCTACCCAAGTGGGTAAAACAATCATAGCCCGACGGGTATACAGGAACTGCCCAGTTATGATATTTCAGAAAGTCACTTCAGTAGACTTAGTCGAAATAGAGATGACTAATTTTGATGTCATTCTCGGCATGGATTATCTTCATTCCTGGTATGCCACAGTCGACTATAGAAATAGAATAGTTCAGTTTCAGTTCCCAAATGAACCCGTCCTAGAGTGGAAGTGTAGTGTATCCGCTTTGAGTGGTCAGCTTGTTTCCTACCTTCGGGCAAGGAAATTGATATCTAAGGGATGTGTTTATCAGCTAGTTTATGTTAGTGATTCCAGTTCCGAGGCTCCTAATCTCGAATCAGTCCCAGTAGTGAATGAATATTTAGATATCTTTCCTAAAGATCTTCGAGGAATTTCTCCCGAAAGCGAAATAGACTTCGGTATTATCTTTTTTCAGACACTCAGCCTATCTCTATTTCTCCATATAGAATGGCACCAGCTGAACTCAAGGAACTAAAAGAATAGTTGAAGGACCTCTTAGATAAGGGATTCATCAGACCCAACATTTCCTCGTGGGGTGCACCAGTCTTATTTTTGCGCAAGAAAGATAGTTCTCTTAGAATGTGTATAGATTACCATCAACTCAATAAAGTCACGATCAAGAAAGAGTATCCTCTTCCCAGAATCGATGACATGTTTGACCAACTTTAGGGTGCCAGTTATTTCTCTAAGATATACCTCAGATCCGGCTATTATCAACTCAGAGTTAGAGAATGTGACATCTTGAAGATAGCTTTCCGTACGCAGTATGGTCACTTCAAATTTCTAGTTATGTCATTTGGTCTTACCAACGCCCCAGCTACTTTCATTGACTTGATGAACCTTGTGTTCAAGAAGTACTTAGACATGTTCATCATAGTCTTCATAAATGATATTCTGGTCTATTCCGGCACTGAGCGAGATCATGCAGACCATCTCAGGACAGTACTCCAGACTCTCAGAAATCATTAGTTATTCGCCAAATTCAATAAGTGAGAATTTTGGCTAAGATCAGTAGAATTTCTTGGCCTTATTATTTCCGCTGATGGCATTAGAGTAGATCCTCAAAAGACCAAAGAAGTAAGAAACTGGCCTCGCCCTGTCTCTTCATCAGATATCAGGAGTTTCTTGGGTTTAGATGGCTATTACAGATGGTTTGTTGAGGGATTTTATTCTATTGCATCCCCTATATCTACATTTACTCAGAAGAAAGTCAAGTTTCTGTGATCAGATCCATGCGAAAGAGTTTTCAAGAATTAAAGACTCGACTTACCTCAACTTCAGTTCTAGCTTTACCAGATGGTTCAAACGGTTTTGTAGTTTATTATGATGCATCTAGAGTGGGTTTTGGTTGTGTACTCATGCAACATGGTAAGGTCATAGCCTACGTCTCCAGACAACTTAAACCCCACGAGAAGAATTATCCTACTCATGACCTTGAGTTAGCAGCCTTAGTATTCGCCTTAAAGATTTGGAGGCATTATCTCTATGGAGTTCATGTTGATGTCTTCACAAATCATAATAGCCTTCAGTATGTCTTTTCTCAAAAAGATCTCAATCTTCGTCAGAGAAGGTGGTTAGAGATCTTAAAATATTATGACATGAGTGTCCTCTATCATCCGGGCAAGGCCAATGTAGTGGCCAATGTTCTCAGTAGACTATCCATGGGTAGTATTTCTCATGTTGATGATAGTAAGAAGAAGTTAGCCCAGGAAGTCCACCATCTTGCTAGACTAGGTGTTTGCTTAGTCGACTCTTCAGAGAGTGGTGTATATGTTCAGAGTATTTCAGAATCATCTCTAGTTTCTGAGGTGAAAGAAAAGCAAGATAAAGATCCTAGCCTTGTCAAGATAAAAGAGTCAGTTCAAAATTAGTAAATAGAGGTTTTCTCCGAAGAGGGAGATGGCGTCCTTCGTTGTCAGGGTCGTCTATGTGTTCCAGGTGTAGTTGACATAAGGCAGTGAATTCTTGTAGAAGCGCATGGTGCACGCTACTATATTCATCCAGGGGACAAAAAGATGTACCGCAACTTGCGGGAGATCTATTAGTGGAGCAGGATGAAAAGAGATATTGCAAAATTTGTGGCTAAGTGCTCTACATATCAGCAAGTTAAGATAGAGCATCAGAAGCCTAGTGGTCCTATGCAAGAGTTCAGTATTTCTACTTGGAAGTGGGAAGTTGTGAACATGAACTTCGTGATTGGTTTGCCTCAAACTCATAGTCAGCATGATTCAGTCTGGGTCATTGTAGACCGAATGACCAAATCAGCTCTTTTCCTTCCAGTTCATGCCTCTTATTCAGGCAAGGATTATGCCAAGATATACATTAAAGAGCTGGTCATATTGAACTGTGTTCCGTTGACTATTATCTCAGACAGAGGTACCCAGTTCACCTCTTATTTTTGGAAAGCATTCCAAAAGGGTCTTGGTACCCAAACTCATCTCAGTACAACCTTTTATCCTTAGAAAGATGGTCGAAGAAGAAAGGACCATTCAAACTCTAGAAGATATACTAAGGGCGTGTGCAATTGATTTCAAAGGTAGTTGGGATGACCACTTGCCTTTGATTGAGTTTGCATACAACAATAGCTATCATTCCAGTATTCAGATGGATCCATTCGAAGCTCTCTATGGTAGGAGATGTAGATATCTAATTGGTTGGTTCAAAGTTAGTGAGGCCTCATTCATAGGTACTGACTTAGTATTCGACTCCTTAGAGAAAGTTCAGTTAATTAAAGAAAAACTCCAGACTGCTCAGAGCCGATAGAAGTCTTATGCATATATTCATAGAAAAGATCTCGAATTTGAGAATTGTGACTATGTCTACCTCTATATCTCTCCTATGAAGAGAGTGAAGATATTCTTCAAGAAGGGAAAACTCAGTCCCCAATATGTCGATCCCTTTAAGATTCTTAATCTTTTCGGCAAGGTAGCTTATGAGCTCGAATTGTCTTCAGATCTAGCCTTAGTTCATCCAGTCTTTCATGTATCTTTGCTTAAGAAATGCATATGTGACCCATCAGTAGTAGTCCCTATTCGGAGCATTGATGTTCAGAACAACCTCTCTTATGAAGACATTCTAGTTGAAATCCTAGACTATCAAACTCGTAGATTAAGGAATAAAGAAGTCTCTCTAGTAAAAGTTCTTTGGTGAAATCAGTCCATCGAGGGAGCTACTTAGGAAGAAAAAGTAGATATGCGTACCAAGTATCCTCACCTCTTCCCCACCAACTAATATTAAGCTCAAGGTAATAGTTCTCCTTAAGCTTACTCAGTTTCATGAATAGTGTGCATCACTAACTTAGTATTCAGTTTCATGCTCATGTTCCCATGATATGCTTAGTATCAAGTACCACCACATATTCAGTCGTGCATTCATGTATCAGATCAGTTATATAGTTATGCATCATACATGCATTCTCATTATGAGAAAACTTAGTTCTTCAGAACTTTCAGTTATGCATTTATGAATCAGTTACGCATGCATCTGATATGCACGTTCAGCATGTTATGTTCACCTTGTCAGTCACATCCTTCATGAGATCATGTTCTAATTATTCATGTTCAACTCATTGTTTCCCCTCTCAGTCAGTCTCATTCGAGGATGAATGTTCTCAAGAGGGAGATATTGTAATACTCGTGCTTTTTCTTAGCTTGAAAATTATCTCAAGGATGTTAGAACTTGCTTTGAAATAAGAATTCATTCTTATACACATGGTTTTAAATAATTTTCACTTTCTATCATGTGGGAAATTGAATAAGCTTTTCATCTATATATAATTCGCCTAAATATGACACCCGGGCGAAGAGTTAGAGTCTTTTTAGAGAGACAGTGTTTGACCTGAGACTTCAGCGCGTCGCGGAGGTAGCTCAAATGGCAATTGTCAATTTCCAGGGTTAATCCGCGATACTGGCACGTTGCGCCAAACTTCCAGGTCATAGACAAGGTGGCAAAGTGATAGCTCCGTGTCGCGCCACCGTGCAGTTTCCCAATTGTCAATTTCCAGTGACACGGTGCGATAGCACCACATCGCATCAAGGGCCCAACTCGGGAAATTTTACTCTAAATTTAATGACGTGTCCAGGGTTAAAAGGATCAACTTCCTACCCCTATATAATCCCTTTACCACGTGAGTCAGCCACTTTTTACCCAAAACATATTAGTTTCTCTCAAGTTTATCTCAAGAGCATGCTAGGATTTCTATTGGGGATTCAAATTCAGGAAGGTTTCACCATCAATCTTCACTAAATCACGAACTAAGGTATGTATAATATTCATTCATGGACTCCTTTCATCCATGAAGTCCAAGAGTCCTTTTTAACTATAATTTATGGATTTTCTTCATGTTTTCATGCTTTGTATGTTTTCTTCATGTTGATAAATGAGGAATTGATTTCTATTCCATGATTTGATGATAAATTCTATGTGGGTTGATTAGTATAGATAAATATTTACGAAATCTCATGACTAAAAACTTGTATGATGGATTGGAATTGAAGCATGATGTTTAATTATTGTATAATGTGTTTTACATGTACTATGCCTACAATATGTTTGATTAAATGCCTAGATGAAGGAAATTTGCCTAACTAGAATGATATCATCAAAATCCCTATGTATGTTCAAGCTTATGCCTATTATACGTTTGATGAAATGCTTCAATTAATGTATTGTGGTGATTATCATGTATTCAAGAATATCAAGTCATGTCAATTTCCTTCCATCGAGACCTGGGGGTACTTGTACTCGAAATATTGGCTACGTGCCTAGAGCCATGTCATGTTTTTCACGATACTCTCAGTCAAGCTATGAACTCTTAGACTTCAGATAGTCTTATGACTCAGGAAAAATCTCCATGATCTCATGACTCAGTCAGTTATCAGATATCAGTAGTATTCCGTCAGTCATGAAAATTCAGATATCAAGGATTGCGTCGTTATAAGAAGTTCCTTATTCGATTCTTTCTAACTTGAAAAACTATTAGGTTAAGGAGTAAGATCCTGAGTTTCAAATATAAGCCAAATGAGAATCTCTATCATGCATGGGAGAGATTTAAGTCTCTTCTCTGATATTGTCCATATCACCAATAGAAAAACTATGTATTAGCTTATACTTTTGTTAAAGCTTTTGACCATAACTATAAAATTTATGCTAGATTCAGTTGCAGGTTGTCAAGCTTTGGAGATAATTTATAATGAGCTTTATATTTTCCTAAATTGAATTGGCCAATGTAATTCGATTGGCATGGTGATATTATAGAAATGCGGTAAAAAATCCTATAGGTATGATTGAGTTGGATACTGTCACAACATTGGTCGATCAGTTGGCATCTTTTTAGAACCAAATGATGACAAAATTTAGCAACTCCAGTATGAATCCACCAAAGGCTCAAGTAAATATTGTTTAGCAAGCTCAGATGTGGTGTGATATTTATGGAAATAGTAGTAACTTTGTGGACCTATGTGGAGAAAATCCAAAGTTGGTTAACTTTGTAAATTCTGTAGTTTCAGTAGCAGCATAGCATTTAAAATCGCACTCAGACTAGTAATATTGAAGAGACATTGAAAAAGATCCGAGCCAAGCTATAACAAATGATTGTTGAGATAAAAAATCAGAAACTTGCCTAAAAGAAATTGGATACACAGTTGGGGCAGCTAGCTCAGGCATAAAAGATAAGACCTCAAGGGTGTTTGTCCGATGATACATAAACTCCAAAGCAAGTAATGGATATCACTTTGAGGAGTGGTATAGACTTTATTGATAGACCTCTAAAAAAATCACGAGGTATATGCATAGTTAGTCCCTCAAAGGCAGTTGAGCATACACAAGAGAAACCACCTCCATCGTTCCCTCAAAGGTTTAAAAAAGCTATAGAGGATGCATTTTCTAAGAATTTCTTTGACACATTCTAAGAACTACACATTAACCTTCCTTTGTTAGATATTTTGCGAGGAATACCTAAGTAAGCAAAGCACTTAAGGGATGTGGTGACCAGTAAGAGAAAGTTGGGAGACATCAAAATAGTAGCACTTATTGAGGAGTGTAGTTTAGTGGTGATGAGAAAGATTTTGAAAATGGTCAAGGACCCTAGGAGTTTCTCCCTCTCCATAAAAATTAGTGAAAGTGATATGGTCTATGCTTTGAGTAACTTGGGGGAGAGGATAAATTTGGTAAGTTTATTACTCCTGCTAACTTTATTATTCTTGATTATGATGAAGATGTGTAATGCCCCGAAAATGGTCCTGAGACGTCACACGGTGCTTAGGACCACAAGTGGTCCCAAGATAACCTTTTTACTGGCATAACCCATTAGAAACTAAAAAGATACATAAATCTGAATGAAATAAGTGAAAGATGACTCTTTTTTGAATTTGATCAATATATAACTAAATTAAAATGATTATAACTCTTATTTTACAAAGCATTACTGGAATCAAATACATTAAATCTACTGACTGTCTATGAAACCTCTACTAGTATTAACTATAGGTAACCAGGACATGCCCCCCAGCTATCCCAAATCAACATGACTGAATAAATAAAAATAAAATACTTCTCAAACTATATGACTTACTTGAGCCCTTGAATCAAGAGAACTAATCAACTGCTGATGGGAAGCTGCAAACTCTCTGAATATGGTATGCATGCTACAACTAAACTGATACCTATATTATGAGACAATGTAGAACATAGATGTATATGTGGATTATTACTTTGAGGATGTACTGAGTATAGGGGGTAAAAGGCATAAGTAAAACATCGTCTCATCATCATAATTTATAAAATAATGCATGCTAAATTTAAATGACTCAAATAAGCTGGAATATCTGAAATACCAAAATAATAACAAGCAAAGCATACTTTATAAATCTAGTGAGTCGTAACATTTAGTTCTGAAAGCTGATCTTGTATTCTCTCTTTAAATCATACCGTCTAAGTGTAGAAATTACTCACTAAATTCTTAAAATTTGAAAGCTGAAATCTGTAACTAATATCTTTTTGTAAAGCATAATCTGAGTAAACTTTGTGAGCCTTTACAATTAATTTTCTAAAAGCTTTGCTATTATTCTTTTATGAGAAACTATTCTAAAAATCTTTACCGTTAAGCTGTAAGGAAAACACTTTATCTAAGGGTTTAGAAATCTAAAAACTTAATCTGCATGGGGATTCTTCTAACCTACATAAATCATGTGAGCATTCATGGAGTCCAACATTTTTGTCCCCCTAAGGAGGAATCCTCACATTGGGGAGATGAGTCATACTCTTGCCAGAGAGTATAACCTATCTAAGTGATCACATATCTATCATCTATGTAAAAGTGGGAACAATCTAAATCCTCCATTGGTACGTAGTTCTAGGGTATGCAACCGTAGTAACATACCTATCTCGATGCTAAATACTACCCCTATTAAATCTGTATGCTCATTCTGATGGAAATCCACTTCTAAAATAGTATAATGGTTTATAATGAAAACCAGCTGTATATCTATAAAGCTAAATCTGTAAGTTGAATCTATAAAGCAGATTTCATATCTATTCTTGAGACCAAAAGGTCAAATCTTTATCAATAATCTGAAAAGAGTCTAGTTATAAAGTGCTCATAGCACAATCAATCTTGAAATAACAATCTTAATTAAGACTTAATGACTCATGAATCAAACTCATGTTAAAACATCATAATATTCATTCTTGGTAATGTAAACATTTATAAATCAACTTAAAATCTGAATTTTTTTGCAATATGCATGAAAATATGAACATTGATATGCAATTGAACTTCTAAATCTCTTCAAATCTCATAATCTCATAAATAGCAATATTAGGTGTAAACCCTAACTTTAATTTCATGGAAAATCACATAAAATTCTGTAAATTTATAATTAAAATAAGTTTTGGGCACAAGGATAAAAAGATTATCCTTGGTTAAAAACTCAACATACCTTGATTGATGATTAGATGAAGAAACTTGAATTATTGATTCCTATTTGAGTTCTTGAAGATGAGTTCTTGATTATCTTGTCTTGGGAATCCTTAATTTAAAGCTTTCTTAGAGAAACAATGGAGGATTTTGATTTCTTGGACAGAAAGCTTTGAGCTCTAGGGATTTTCTTTGAGAGAGAATTGATGAATAATGATCATAATAAGCTTAGAATGGGTTTAATATCATGTTTTGGAGGGATTGGGGGCTTGAGGATTGACCAAAATACCCCTTTTAATCTTTTAAATGGAACTGGAAATGAAAACAAAAATCTCAATTTAATAGGCCATCGTGACATGCCACTATCGTAGTGGCTGACTGAAAAAGGACGAGTGGGAACTGGGCCTTTACCGCGATGCGCCATAATTATGGTGCCCTTTTATAATTCCATTTTGTCCACTGGCGCGACATGCCAGTATCGCGTTGGGCTACTAGATTTTGATAATTGGCAATTTGGACCTCTCTACAATGCGTCAATATCACAGAGGTCCACTGAAATTGACAATTATGAAATTTTCCTTCACCGCGATGCGGTGGTTGCTCATATGGGACACAGTCAACTTAAAAATATTATAACTTCTCTATCGAGTATCAGATTTGGGAGAATTTGCTTCAAAGATGAATACTGCATGAAATAAAAGGTATTCATCTTTGAAGAAAATCTTTGACATTCTAGGGATGATTTTAAGCTAGGAAAAGTGTGAGGTGTTACAATATAATAGGGTACTAATCATACTAGGACACCCATTCTTAGCAGCTAGAAGAGCACTTATTGATGTAAGAGATGGAAGACTAGCAATGAGTCTAAATTATGAAGAGGTGGTCCTCAAGGTATACAAACATTCACTACACCCATACCCTATATGAATTTGTGCATGATCACTATATAAAAGTGGATGAGCGTGGGGTGGAGGAGTTTGATCCTTTTACCACTTTTTTGAATCTCTTACATAGTTACCCAAACCACCCATTAAGCCTGAAATTCAAAATTTTAAAGAGGAACCTAAGAAGGGAAGTGGAGAAAAATCAATAAACCTTGAGAGTAAACTCTAAATAGGTCAAAAAAGGTAAGAAGATGGGCTCTGATTAGGAGGAAGAGTATGAAGCAATATAGTTGAAAGTGGTAATGTGGGTCGTGCTGTGATTCTAAATCAGGTTCTATTTGGGAGGCAACATAAGATAAGGTAGTTATTTTTATTTTTTGTAGTTTTTATTTAGTATCACTTTTGTTTTTGTTTTTGTTTGAGTAACAACTTAAAGGGATATCTGAGTACCACAAATCTGAGTTAAGGAGCATGGCAAATGTAGAGTGTGGGATCCCACAAACCTCTTTGATGGTAATAATGTGTAAGACCCTTTAAATTTTTAACGATTTTAATTTTGACCCTCCCACATGTATAATATTAATTTTTTACTTGACTTATGTTAAGGGATCTTGAACGGGTGTTTTGGGAAAGTTTTTTGAATTTTCAAAAGGGTTTTGAGGCCATTTTAGGACCTTGAGGTAGTGATACTCCTTGATAAGTACGTGCCATGGAGGTTAACCTCTACGATAAGAGTGTGGCACAGAGGCTAAGCTTTGCAATACTGGCATGCCATGGTGCTATGGTAAATTTGTCCAATTTTTGTTTTTTTCTTTTGGCGTGAGGCGCTTTTGGTCCTTTTACCCCTTGTACGACTTTTAAACACCTAATTGGCCTTTTTTCTTCCGTTATCAAAGATCCAACACCATCTATTTTTTATCTAACTCTAAACCTAAGAAAGTTTAAGGGTTTTGTAGTGGATTCACTATTAGCTCCAAACTTTAAATTCTTTTCAAATTCGTTGGTATCTAAGTCATGTTACTCATCCCTAGAATTTATTTTTACATTGTGGCATCTATTTGATCAATATTTATGTGTTTTAATTGATGGGTTTGAAATTGGGTTGAGGGGTTTTTATTGTTATTACTTGAATTGTTTTTCCAATGTTTTAAATTGATTAGTCATGCTTTAATTTATGTTTTTGTGACTGAATTGGTACATTATTTTTATGGTTTGAATGGGGGACATGGATTTCCTTAAATTCGATGAATTTTGGTTGATAATGGCATTAACCTCAATCCATTTGACAATCTTTGTTTTAAATATGGTTATTCACATAATTTAACTTATTGTAGAATGAATTACATTACATTAAAGGATAAATGGATATAAATGGATTTGGATGGATTTGGTGTCCATGGCTTGGATTTTAAATGGAACTTGGGAGTCAATTTTGTTATATAGACTAGTTTGGCATAATTGAATTATCCAGAAAGCATATTGGTATGACGATACTATGTAGCTAAATTCCTTAATAAATGAATCTTGGGTTAATGGTTTGTTGATGTACAACTATTTTAATTTGGGCTTACAAAAATTGTGTAGCTTACCATGAAGGTGTAGGTCGGGGGGGGGGACAATACTAGAAACCATATTTTCCGATGTTGGGGGTCTAGGTGACCATGTACTTGGTGCATAAATTATATTTTTGGAGGCCTATATCCTTGATTTCTTTAGACTTTCCTCAATTTTCCCCAATTCATGTGGCTAACACTAGGGCACTTCCTACAGGGGAGCTGGACCCATATAGTCTATGGGTGACTTTAGGACGAAGCGAGCTATATAGTTCATGTTAATAATTTAAAATATCATTTTCATGGCCCTTGTCCCTATCTCGACATCCTATAAATATATATATAAAGGTGGTGCAGATGGTTTATGATTAGATTTTTGTAATTGTATTATTTTCTCCCTATCCTTTGAGTTACATAAAAGTTCTCTCCCCACTTACTTTTCCTGGATGATGCATCATTTCATGGTATAGGGTACGAGGTATTTTCTATTGCTTCTGTACATCAATAGGTGATTCGATATTCCTAAGGATCAGCGGTGAAGTGGTAAGCCTCCATCTTTCAGAAGTCCTGGTCTTTTCACTATTTTTAGTATTGTATCAGTATTTTTTTGGATTATTTTTTTGTCACAGTCAAAGGCATGTCCCAACTTAGTTTGTATTTCTAGTTTTAGAGGCTTTTATTGACAAATATGGGTTGTTTTTTTGTTTTGATTCTTAGAATCTTCATTTGAATTATTTAGCCTTCTCATTGCTATTTTGGTTTACTAACGTTATTTATATTTATATTCTTTTAGGGTAAGGCTAAGGGGGTGTTCTTTGGCCCACAGTGGGCTTGAGATACTCGTCACGTCCAGGCTAGGGTTTGGGTCATGGAAAGCTTAGAATCAGACTATGGTTCAGGGTCTTTGGATATCTACAAAGTCATTGCGAGTAGAGTCCCTTTTATGGGTATGTAGTGCACCACACTTATAAGGGGAAGGCTACAAGGCATTTAAGAATGTTTTCATTTCCTGTGTTCTATTTTGGGATATAGAGTCTACTGCTATGAAATTTCTCTAACTCCTAGCTTACACACATTTCAGATCATGCCTACCCAAAGATTTGAAAATCATAGAAACTCTACTGGAACCTCTGTCCTTCATGAGGAAATATGGAGGGAACTCACCTTGTTTATAGAGTTAATACTCGATCCAGGATCCCTGCTTCTGTCTATACCACTCCACATGGGGTTCCATTAATCCATACTAGTTCTTCATAGGCTTCTGGGGATGGTGATACTTATTATAAGTCACCTCATGAAGATATTTGTAATGTAGAGTTGCGTCAGTCAATTTATATGTTTGCTTAATTGATGGCATCTCAGTCTCATCGATCTGATCATTTTGGTTTCTCTGTTAGTTCATCTGAGGTCACTCGAATTGGCTAGTTTCTAAGGTTAATCCCCAACCTTTACAGGCTCTAAGTTTGAGAAGGATCCTCAGGGGTTTATATATTAGATGGAGAAAATTTATAGGGTTATGCATGCTACTAATTTAGAAGGTGTGGATTTTGCTGCCTATTAGTTGAAAAATATGGCTTACTTGTGGTATAAGGAGAGGGAAAAGATAAGGGGTAATGATACTAAACCGACTATGTGGATGACTTCTTAGGTGCTTTTCTTGAACACTTCTTTCCTTAAGAGTTGAGCGAAGCTAGGATTAAAGAGTTTGTGAACTTAAAGCAAGGTAAGATGCGTATTAAGGAGGAGTATGACTTGAAGTTTTAGTAGTTGACCCGTTATGCTCTAGAGTTGGTGTCTAGTATAAGGTCCAAAATGAGAAAGTTTACTTCTAGTTTGTCCCATGATTTTGAGTTAGAATTTAAGGCTCCCTTGTTAAATAATGATATAAACATATCTAGAGTGGTGGTTTAGACGAAGTAGGTAGAGGATGAGAAAAAAAGCAAACAAATATGGGAAAGAGGAAGAATAAGAAGTTTAGCTATTTAGAGCAGGCTACAAATTAGCAGAATAGTGGGAGAGATGGCAGGCAGTGGACAATGAAGAAGAATTAGGGTGATTCTTATTCGTCAGCTAGTGCTCCTTATCCTAAGACTTTAGGTGATCATTATTTTTAGGCTAGCATTGGTCCTAAGGAACAGGGTGCCCAGTCTCAGGCTAGTAGATCTCAGTCAGTCTCACCTTATCCTTCTTGACATTTTTGTGGGCAACTTCAGAATGGATATTGTGAGGAAGAGAGAAATCAGTGCTATAATTGTGGTCAGCTTGGTCATAAACAAAGATATTGTCCTTCAGCCAGGGTTTCTACCTAGACCTAATAAAGTTCCTATCACCACTTCTTCAATTCATGCACCTAAGGGTGCTAGTTCAGGTACTGCCATTGGGCGAAATCATCTCTACGCTCTTATTACTCGTTAGGAATCTAAGGAATTCCCCAATATTGTCACTAGTATGTTATATTTCTTCTCTCATAATGTATTTTGTTTGCTTGATCTAGATTCTACCATATCTTATGTGACGCTTTATGTGATTATACACTTTGGTTTTTGTCCTTAAAATATTTCTGACCCTTTTTCTGTCTCTACTCTAGTGTGTGAGTCTAATGTTGCTAGAAAAATCTATAAGGGTTGTGTAGTGTCCATTCTTCATAGAGAGACATTGGTAGATTTGATAGAACTTGATATCTTGGATTTTGATGTAATCTTGGGGATGTATTATCTTCATTCAAGCTATGCTTCCCTAGATTTTAGGACTCAAAAAGTCAATTGCCATTTTCCTAATGAACCGATGATTGAATGGGAGGGGAGTTCCTTAGTACCCAAAGGGAAGTTTGTCTCTTATCTTAGATCTCAGAAGTTGATTTCCAAAGGTTTTCATTTTCAACTAGTCCAGGTTAAAGATTCTAACTCTAAGGGTCCCTTTTTACAATCTGTCCCTGTGGTTAATGAGTTTCCTGAAGTATTTCCCAATGATCTTCCTAAAAATTTCTACAGATAGAGAGATAGATTATGGGATTGATATTCTACTAGATACCCATCCCATTTCCATTCCTCCTTATAGGAAGGATCCAGCTAAACTAAAGGAGCAGTTAAAGGATTTTTCATAAGGGTTTTATTCATCCTAGTGTTTCTCCATAGGGCATTTCTGTAACTTTTGTGTAAAACAAAGATGGGTCTATTTGTATATGTATATATTATCGTTATTTAAATAAGGTTACAGTGAAAAACAAGTACCCTCTTCATAAGATTGATCACCTATTTGATAAACTTTAGAGTGCTAGGTGTTTTTCTATGATTAATTTCTATTTGGTCTATCACCAGTTGAAAATTAGGGAGGTTGGTATTCCCAAGACTACTTTCTAAACCTGGTATAGCCATTATGAGTTTTTGCTTATGTCCTTCGAGTTAACTAATGCTCTAGCAGCTTTCATGTATCTTATGAATTAGGTGTCCAAGCAGTTCCTGGATTTGTTCGTTATAGTCTTCATTAATGACATTTTTGTGTACTATAAGAGTGAGAAAGATCATAGGAATTACCTCCAAATTGTGTTGCAAACTTTTAAAGACCAGAGGTTGTATGCAAAATTTTCTAAGTGTGAATATTGGTTGAGTTCTATGACCTTTACAAGGTATGTTATTTCTAGTGTGGGGATCAATGTGAATCCACATAAAGTTGAGTCAGTTCAAAAGTATCCTAGACCCACGACTTCAACCAACATTAGGAGCTTTTTAGGTTTGGCAGGCTACTATAGGAGGTTCGAAGAAAGTTTTTCATCTATTGCTGCCCCACTGAAGAAGTTAACTTAAAAAATGGTTAAGTTCTTATGGTCCAATTCTTGTGAAGGTAGTTTTGAGAAACTGAAGGATAAGTTAACTTCTGCTCCTGTTTTGACCCTTCTTGAGGGTACTGCTTATTTTATGGTGTTCTGTGATACATTCAATGTGGTATTGGGTTGTGTTTTGATGCAACATAGTAAGGTTGTAGCCTATGCTTCTAGGCATTTTAAGGTTCATGAGAGGAATTACTCGACTCACGATTTAGAGTTGGAGACTATGGTTTTTGTTTTGAAGATTTGTCACCATTATTTGTATGGAGTGCATGTGGATATTTATTCAGACCATAATAGATTGCAGTATGTATTTACTTAGAAAGAACTAAATCTTAGGCAGTGGTAGTGGTTCGAATTTCTTAATAATTACGACATGAGTTTGCACTACCATCCAGGTAAATCTAATGTAGTTGATGATTCTCCTAGCAGGTTGTCAATATGGAGACTATCTCATGTTTATGAGGAGAAAAGAGGATTGGTAAAGTATATTCATAGAATGTCTAACTTGGGATATTTTCTTTTAGACTCTAAGGATGGAATAATGGTTGTTCAGGTCGTGGTTAAATATCTCTTGGTGCTAAGGTGAAGGACAAAAAGGCTTTGGATCCGATACTTATGCATATTAATGATGATGTGGGTAAACAAAAGGTTATGGCTTTCGAGATTGGGGTGATGACATCTTGAGGTATCAAGGAAGGATGCGTGTTCCTGATGTTAATGGGCTGTGTGAAAGAATCTTTGTTAATTCTCATGAGTCTTGATATAAAGTTCATCTAGGTTTGACTAAGATGTACCATGACTTAAAGGAAATGTATAGATGGAATAATATGAAGAGAGATGTGGTGAATTTTGTTGCTAGGTGTATGGTTTGTCAGCAAGTCAATGTTGAATATTTGAGGCCTGGTGGAAAATCTCAAGAGATAGAGTTGCCTATGTGGAAGTGGGAGATGATTAATATAGATTTTGTTGTGGGTCTTTTGCGATCTCCCAATTAATATGATTCTATTTGGGTCATTATGGATAGAATGACTTAGTCTGCTCATTTTTTGCCTATGAGGACTAACTGCTCATGAGAGGTTTAAGATAAGTTCTTTATTCGAGAAATAGTTAAGTTGCATGAGGTGCCGATGTTCATTATTTTAGATCGAGGCACACAATTTTCTTTTTATTTTTCGTGTTCTTTTCAAAATTTAGGTACTCAGGTGAACCTTATCACCACTCTCCACTCTCAAATGTATGGACAATTGATATGCCCAAATTACACCTCTCTTACGAGAGAGTAAGCGGTTGTTGTCAAATATATAACCCAATTAGGTTGGGGTCGAATCCCACAAGGAATATGGTGTTAAATTAAGTTATTCGTAAGTCAATCAACTGATAGTTAGTAGTTTCCTGTAAATGGTTTTTTTTTTGAGATTAAATAGGTAGTTATTTCTCACTTCAAGTTTATCACTTGTTACCGGTATTTCAGTGTTTCAAGTCAATGGTATGGAAGAAACCAGAATTGTGTTCACTATGGGTGTTGGTGCTTAACATACACTAGTAGAGATTCAAGATTCTTGTTACAGATAGGAATAATAGATCATCTGTATCGGAGTAATTCCTAAATATTTCTCAACCTATTGAGGCATTCAATTACCTAAACCTTTCGAACTTAGGGAATTCATATTTATGAACCAGATTTTATCAGGTCAATTAACCTTGTTACAACGTTAATTATTAAATGGAAGTTTAATGCTTCCAAGCCCCTGTAGATAATTCACTTCCCACTAGATTTCAATTCTTATTTCAAGCAAATCACTAGTTAGGCATAATCTATCATTTGCAACCAATAGATAACGTGTATAGCAGAGGAATTATTAAGAAGTTCCTAAAAGCTAACGAATCTTGACACAATAGTGACATTAAAAGACCAAACCTATAGATCCCACAATTCAAGTTAAGGAAATTAGCTACTTATGATGTAAAAAGCAATAGTACAAATTGCATTCATAATTCGATGGATGATAACAAACAAACTAATGATCAACAATAGTTGTTTCTCCTTCACAATCACAATAGAAATCCCAAGAAAAATATAATAATAATCTCCCAAAAAGGAATTGCAATGTTACAACAAAAAACTGGAAAGAAAACTCAAAAATAGTCGTGAAGTTCAAGATGCCCTAGAAAACCCTCCACCTTGCCTTAAATACTCTGCCTAATTTTGGAAGAAAATCACAGATCATAGCTTTTTCCCTTGAACAAGTGACGACAATATGTGACGGCTTATTAGAATATTGATGACTTATCTGACATGTCATCAACTACTCTTCCTATTTCACGTGTTGCTGCCTTCGGCTGATGACAATACCTGATGGCTTATCGGGATGTTGACGACATATCAAACAATGTCGCTAACTCTTCACTGTAACTCCTACACACTTCCTTAGGCTGAATATTCCTGACGGCTATTCACAAAGTTGACAACTTATCAGACAAGTCGTCAACTATACTCTTCATGGCTGCTTACTCAAAATCTATTTCTATTGACTCAGTTGTCGTTGGTTTTCATAATTCTTAGCTCACCTGCACTATCACAGAGAAAAATAATCAAAACCCACAAAAGTTGCTTAAGAATTTACAATTATTCTGAGTTAAAAGCCTTAAATGTGCTAGAATCAAGCTCGCACATCAACACTCTCAACTTAAAACAATTGCTTATCCTCAATCAACTAACACATTATAGTGCCATGATGTTCAACCAAGAGAATGTGAAGTACGTGCGGCAGTCAATTATCAATCTAAGTGCAAAACATATTATCCTCTCCAAGTTTAAGCACGTTTAAACCCAACTGTGTATCTTAATAAAGATCGACAGTTTGACATACGGGAACCAAGATATGGAAACGAACAAGCAACAATAACCATGCATATGTACAAGTTACACATACCCAAACAAGTTAGCAGCTAACAATATAACCAGTGTGCCCTCACAACAAAGAAGTCCCTCCTCACTCATATAAGAAATCCCATATTTAAATGTGGGGACAATCAAGATACGCTCACTCTCAGAAAGAAATTCTAGTCAATGTATGCCAAATACCATAAGCTTGCCCTTATTTTCATTACCGAGGTTTTCATACACATGATCTAGGATCACTATAGGTAATTTCTTTGACTTATAATGTAGGCTAGGGGCTGGTATGATATTCGATGATATTTAAAGTGACAAAGTCTCCTTGTCACTTACACTAACTTTTGGGGTCTCACTTATTAACCTTTACCTAATCTTCTCCTTTCTTGATCACAACATATTTCGGATGTGTGCGGTCTTTTCGTCAATTATTTCTTCCTTTTCCCAACTTTTCTTTTCTTATTCTTCTTCCAATGCACCCAGCCTTTTATTCTTCTCTCTTATTTTACCTTTCTTCATACTCATTTTGCATCACACACCCCTATGATAGCCACCCTCAACTTGGGCTATTTTCCTAAGTTAAAGTGCACAATGTCTAAGAAGGAACAGGGCCAAAATAGGTTTATTGTGATAAAAATGGGAAGGTGATAGGTATAAAAACAAAGAAAGAGGCATTTCATCTCAAAATCAGGATCAAGGGATATCATTCACATAGGGAAGGTTATTTAGGGAAAAAGTGGACTAACATCAACATCGGCCTATGGTCCTTTCCTAACCACTATTCTACAACCAAGGCAAGACAAACCGGGAAAGTTCTAGATTTACACACAACGGGAACCAAGTAATTTCTCAAACAGACATAGCACCCAGGTACATTGCACGCTACTACCTAGACGGATCATACAATTTATTAGCAATGATTATCATGTCACTAGTACTAATGCCATAACAAGATGCACAGTGGTCACATATGGATACACATCACAGAGTTAAAAAACATACCATAGATGAGGTGTTTCAAAAACAACAATGATGAATGCTATATGAACTCTCCTAGTTAAACATAACACTGAGAAAACTACTAACATAGCAAACAAACAGATACCCTAATCCCAACAGAAAAGAGCATGCATTATCCCCAATGCAAATCTAAAAAGAAACTGAAATCATAGGGGTTAGAACATACCCGTAGTGGATCAATCATGCGAATTATGGATAGCTGATCTTGCTGCTATATCCTCAGCTGCCTCATCTCCATCGGGAGCCTCCCTCCATTCTGATGCATCTGGCCTAGTAGTTGTTGGTGGCCCACTGGTTGTGGCACCTACAACCCTCGATTATATGGCCTCCTCCCTTTTCTCATTGTCTGCTTAGGATGCTTGCATCGCCTTTTTCATCTCTACTTTCTTAGCCTTCTTTCTCGCCTTTTGCTCTGCTTTTTTTTGTTCTTTGCTATCATGCCTTTTTCTCTTACCCTTATCTTTCTTCTTACCCTTCATCTTTCTTTGCTTCACTGGTTCCCATTAAGATCAAGCAAGGGAACTTCATCCTCAGACTCGTCAGCAACTGGATCCATAGAAACCATAAGTTAGTGCTGCTGTAATTCCCCAACATCAGCTTTTACCTTATCCAGTGTTTCTCTAAATAGTGCAAGATCAAGGGAAGAAATTTCTCTCAATCGTGCATGGAAATTGTTTTTCAACTCATCAAACCAACCAGACAAAGCCTGGAAAGGTTAAAGGGTTACGCTGATCCTCTTATCCATGGTCGAGGTAAACTGGTTGGCAAATTGCTGTAGTTATGCCTCACATCGAATTTGCTTATTTCACCACTCTCCTAAAATTAAGAGCATTAAATGTCAACACCGATACCTAAGTTGCTTCTACGGTGTTTGCTTCGTTCTCATGCACTGGATTTTCCCCTACAGAGGGTGTTGTCTTTACATCTTTGGAAGTTTGCACCTCCATATTTGGTGCCGAGGGGGTGCCCGTAGCAGATATTTTCAATTTAGCAACCCCAACTGGATCTAATGTAACCCCTGCTCCCTTATCTAGCACCAGCCTAGGGTGGTTTTCATCGTATCTCATGGGGTCGTGGGTCTTTTTAGCAAAAAGTTCATCGTCTATCCCTATAATCTCTAATACATTAGCAGCCTGGCATAGCTTCTTGATGAGACAAGGGAAAGGATATACAGTGTCGGGTCTTGATACCCAAATCTTAATTTCATCAGCAATAATTTCCTCGAAGTTTAAATGAAGCTTAGCCATAAGGCTCGTGACTAACACTGCTCTATCATAACCAAGAATATTATCTCTCACCGTAGGCATCAACTAGGTGCTTACTACACCCCACCAGAACCTTTACTCTTGAGTAAGGGAGAACTTGACTATTCTTTCATTCGGGTTGGTCAACCACTCCGATTCTCCTTCAGCTATGATGTTGGCTAACCAAGGACACTATTTTTCATGATCCTTTAACCGAGAGTAGAATGTTGGTTAAGTAAACTGAGGAATGAAGTCGGGACCATAAAGGAATCTGTTAATGGTTCTTACTGAGAGATCTACCATTATGCCCCTTACTGAAACTTTTTCCAACAAGGGCTTATCTTCCACTTTTTCCTTTTGCTTATACATGTTTTTCAAGGTAGCCAGGTAGTTCACGTAGAATTCACGGACTAGTGAAGGGAAAAATGAATTACCTCCTTTTGTGGTCCATGCCTAGTATTAGTCTTAGAATGTCTGCTCCAATGACGGATATTTGCTCAACCCGGTAGTAATAATTCTCTTTTCTTCAAAAATTGGCCTTTTAACAGATCTTTTTTGAGTTCTGAGAAGACCATCATAGAAAATCCTCTTTTCCTCGGGAATTTTCCTTCTAGAACTTTATATGGAACTGGGGTTCTTTCATTTTATCAGATTTCTCCATATCAGAGAATTTTCACTAGTCGGTTGCTGCTCAGAAGAATGGTTCTCTGATGAAGTTTCTTTAGAGTTAGGCTGTGCTGATGATATATGTTCAGAGGTGGAGTTTGGTTGTTTAGAAGCTGTCTTCTTAGAGGGTGTATGTGCAGACGATGATGATTCTTCAGTCTCACTTTGTTTATCTGCCTCTTCCTCAGATTGTGGAGGAGGTGAAGCTACCTTTGGACTCTTCTTCTTTTTGTACCTTTTGAGCTGTGGCTCCTCTTCTTCATAGTCAGACTCATCAAAGAGGTTCCGAGGTACTCTTCCCTTAGACACCTTCTTTGCTGCTTTAGTTGATTTTCTTTTTGGCGGCATAATAAAATCTATAAGAATAGAAAACAAATACTCAATACCCAGGGTTAAAGAACACATGAATGCCGATCAATTTGAAAATGTCTTGAAAGCGGTTTATCAGTGCCTTTGAAGAAAGTTGTGATGACATAGTTTGATAAGCCGTCACATTTGTGATAGCTAATCAACTATGTCGTCAGCCTTAAACAGGACATGCTTTTTTTTATACTTGTGATGACATGGTCTGAATGCCATCACATTTATGATAACTTATCAGCCATGTCGTCAGTTCAGAACACAATCTCCAGTTCAATTTTAACATGATCATCATCCTAATTCTTTCACAACACCCATGGAGTTACATTCTTGGACTGAGCTTTTAGATTTTTGTGCTGAATGTAGAACTGTAAACCCTAATTTCAGTTTTCACACAATGCTTGGCCACACTTTTACTCAATACCCTTGAAAACCAAGGTTTAAATCATTCCCACTACTTACCAAAGAAAAGAAGAGATGAGCTTTGAGCATACCTGTTAGGCGACTAAGAAACTTGAAGAATTTTGACTTTACTTTTCGAATGGGATAGAGAAGATGATAGGACAAGAGAGTGCTGGCTTATGAAATCCAAACCAACGGCCAACAAGGAAAGAAATTTTCTTGTTTTACTAGGCAATAATGAAAATAGGCAAGATAATAAGCTATGAATGGAAAGGAAATAAACTAAAGAAATGAAAAAGAAAAGGAAAGTGGGAAGGTGAGAAGACTTGCATGTGGGTTGGATCAGATTTCATTAATTGGGCCCAGGATTACATGAACCAAGGTAGAGTGTTGCTTAATTTAAAGTTTTTTGATGAAAACTTCTGAAGGCTTATCACAAGTGCGATAGCGCGTTGCAGATGTCGTCAGCCTTATATAGAACGTACCTCATCTTTGGCTCCCTTGACGACAAAATCTGGTCTTTTATCATAATTGAGATAGCTCATCACACATGTCGTCAGTCTTATCTAGAACATACCTCATATTTGCCTCCTTTGATGACAAAATCTGACGTCTTATCACAATTGTGATAGCTCGTCACACATGTCACCAGGATTGCTTAGCTGGCTACATCAATTTCATCTAGATCCCTACACACATTATGAGTACATTATGATCACCATCTTTAAAATAGAAATAAACTAAATAAATGAAAGTAACTTGCATTAAACATAAAAAAAATTTGGGTTGCCTCCCAATAGCTCCTGATTTAATGTAGCGGCATGACTCGGTTATCTCGATTACTCAGATTTCTTCGAGATATATAGTGGCTATACACTTTATTGAGTCCATTGGATCAATGTATAGCTTCACTCACTGCCCATTTACCTTAAGGACACTCCCATCCTCATTCTCGAGCTGACTACTCCAGATGAGTAGACTTGACTCACTTTGAATGGGCCAGACCACTTTGATTTCAACTTATCTGGGAACAACTTCTGTCTGGAGTTGAAGAGGAATACCAAGTCACCTTTTTGAAAGTTTCACTATGCAATCCTTCGATCATGGTACTTTTTTATCTTCTCTTTGTATAGATATTCTTATTAATATGCATTGAGAAAGAATTCATCCATCTCATTCAATTGCCCCAGCCTCAACTCCACTGCCTTTTCCAATTCAAATTGAGTCGTCTGAGTGCCCAAAACGCCTTATGCTCCAATTTGATTGGCAGATGGTATGCCTTACCATAAGACAATTGGTATGGTGGCATGCCTATAGGCATCTTGAAAGTTGTTCTATATGCCCAAAGCGCATCATTCGACTTTCTAGACCAGTCTTGCCTGCTAGCGTTCACAGTTTTAGAAAGGATGGGTTTGATCTCTCTATTTGAAACCTTTATTTTCCCACTAGTTTATGGGTGGTATGGAGTTTCCACCTTGTGTTTCTTGACACCATACTTTACTAAGGTAACTTGAAACAGTTTATTGTAGAAGTGGGACCCACCGTTGTGTATAATGGTGCGTGGCACCCCAAATCAAGAGAAGATATTTCTCTTGAAGAATGCAACGACTCTCTTCCCTTCATTATCAGCCAAAGAGACGGCCTCAACCCATTTTGAGATGTAATCTATAGCAACCAGAATATATTTCAACCCGTATGAGCTTACAAAAGGTCCTATGAAGTCGATGCCCCATACATCAAATAACTCCACTTCTATCATCTTGGACATCAATATCTCATGATGTTTGGAGATTGACCCTTTCCTATAACATTGGTCACATCTATGGATGAACTCATATGCATCCTTGTATAAAGTTGGCAAATAGTATCCACTCTGCAATACTTTTTAAGCAGTTCGGTCACCAGCATGATGACCTTCAACAGGAGAAGCATGGCATGCTTCCAATATACTCAACATCTCTACCTCTGAAACACACCTCCTTACGAATTTGTCCGCATATCTCCGGAATAGATACGGTTCATCCTAGAAGTAATGGGTCACATCATGGAGAAATTTCTTCTTTTGGTGAAAGGAAAGATTCTCCAGGTTCAATTCGCTCACCATATAGTTTGTAAAATCAGCGTACCAAGGCATTCTCTCCAAAAAAACCACCAAGATCTCCTCATTTGGAAATTCATCATTTTTCTCAAGTTCATCTTGGGCTGTTTGTTCACCTTCTATCCTAGACAGATGATACACAACTTAGTTTTTGCAACCTTTCCTATCTTTGACTTCAAAGTCAAATTCTTGGAGTAGCAACACCCATCTAATAAACCTTGGTTTTGCATCCTTCTTAGCTATAAAATACCTCAAGGCTGCGTGTTCAGTGTGGACCACCAGCTTGGTCTCTAGCAGATAAGCCCTGAATTTCTCAAAAGCATAAAATACAACAAGGAGTTCCTGTTCGGTGACAGTGTAGTTCTTTTGAGCTCCATTAAGTGCTTTTCTGGCGTAGTAGATCGGATGAAACAATTTGTCCTTCTTGTATCCCAACACAGCTCCAAGGGCAACACCGCTTGTATCACATATGATCTCAAATGGTTTTGACCAATCCAGTGTAACAATGATAGGGGCCTCAACCATCTTCTTTTTAAGGCATTCAAATACCTTCAAGCAATCATCATCAAAGGAGAACTTAGCTTCCTTCTCCAAAAGTTTTCAAAGTAGATTTGCAACCTTCGATAAGTCTCTTATAAACCTCTGGTAAAAGCCAACATATCTAAGAAAACTAAACACTCCCTTCATTGAAATGGGAGGAGGTATCTTATCAATTATCTCTACCTTGACTCGATCTACCTCTATCCTTTTTGCTGAGATTTTGAGCTCGAGAATAATGCCCTCTTTTACCATAAAGTGGCATTTCTGCTAATTAAGCACCAAATTGAATTCCACACACCGTTTCAAGGCCCTACTCAGGTTTGCCAATCATATCTCAAACGAATCTCCTACCACAGAAAAATCATCTATGAATAGCTCCAAGGTGTCCTCAACTATATCTTAGAAAATAGACATTATACGCCGTTGGAAGGTAGCAGAAAGATTACATAACCTAAACGACATTCTCTTGAATGCGAAAGTACCATACGGGAATGTGAATACTAACTTCTCCTGATCTTCAGGAGCAATACAAATTTGATTATATCCAGAATAACCATCCATAAAGCAATACCACCCCCTGCCCGCCAATTGATCAAGCATTTGATCCATAAAGGGTATCAGGAAGTGGTCTTTCAAAGTCCATGAGTTTAGTTTGCGGTAGTCCATGAAAACTCTCTATTCTGTTACAGTCCTGAGTGGAATCAACTCAGTTTTTTCATTTGCAACAATAGTCGTTCCCCCTTTCTTGGGCTGACATTGAACTGGGCTCACCCATTTACTGTCAGAAATAGGATAAACCACTCCTACATCCATCCACTTAATAATACCCTTCTTAACCACCTCTTGCATCGCTGGGTTAAGTCGGCACTGATACTTGATGGTTGGAGTACAATATTCCTCAAGTTGTATATTATGAGTGCAGACGCCAGGGGGAATACCAATAATCTCAGCAATAGTCCAACATATTGCTCTTTTGTACCTTTGGAGCACCAAAATAAGTGCTTCCACCTTATGCTCACCAAAATTATCTAAAATAATCATGGGTAGCGTGTTTCTATTTCCCAGAAACATGTACCTTAGATGCCCTGACAATTCTTTCAATTCCAACACCGGTGGATCTTTAATGGATGGCTTATCTGGTGGTGTTGGTTGAATAGAAATATCAAGATCTAGCATTTTAGGAGCATAAGAGTATGAACCCATTCCTGTCAAAGCACAAATAGTCTCTTCGTACTCTTTATTTCCTTCACGATCAAAATTCATCAGCACTGCAGCTAGAGGCTCTACAACAAATTTCTCCTCTATTGGCACCTCCTGTTTATCCTCATAATATACATCAACAATTGATAACACACTCATTTTTTATTCTACTTTATTGATTGGCATACATCAAATTGCACTACTTCATCGTTCATCATATTTAAGAGCTCATTAGCTCGCAGATCAATTAACTCACTTTGGATTGTGAGGAAAGGTCGACACAAGATTATGGGCACCTCAAAGTCCACCTCACAATCTAGAATGACCAAATCCGCAGGTAATATGAAGCTAACCACCTTCACCAATACAACATACAAAATATCAATAGGTCGTTTTACCGACCTATTCGCAATCACAAGTCACATGTTGGTGGGTGTGGGGTCTCCCAAGCCCAATGTTTTATAAACAGCTAGCGGCATCAGATTGATGCTCGCTCCCAGATAACAAAAGGCCTTAGAAAATTCCATACACCCAATTGTACAAGGAATAGTGAATGCTCCTGGATCTTCTTTCTTCTGTACCAAGGACCTTGTAGAAATAACACTACAATAATGGAGATTGTCCACCAGTTCGTAGCGCACCGCTCTTTTCTTCATCACAAGATCCTTTATAAATTTAGCATATCCTGGCATTTGTTCATGTGCCTCAATCAAAGGCACATTCGCTGTCAGCTGCTTTAACATTTCCATGTATTTACCAAATTTTGTATCATCGGCCTTCTTTTTCAATCTTTGAGGAAAGGGAGGTGGTGGTTTTGGGAGAGTATTAACCACTATTTCCTTTATCTTCTTTTTCCCCTTTTTTAACTCATCAACCTACTGGTGATCAGAAGGGATATCAATGCCATTCGCTTCTCAAACTCTACTCGATTACTTTCTTCAAGCTCAACATCTTCTTTGATCACCCCATCATTCTTAGCTTTGCCCATAAAAGGGCCTGATAAAACCTTACCACTCTATGTAGTAATAGCCATGGACAAACTATTATTCCAAGGGTTCTGAATTGTATTAATTAGTAGTATTCCACTCTTTCTTTGATTCAATGCTGCAGAAAGTTTGCTCATTTGCTGTTCTAACTGTTTGATCAAAGTGGAGTGTGAGTTTACCAACTGGCTCATAGAGGACAAATCGTTATTAATGGTAGTCACCCCAGAGTTTGTAGCCTCAACTCCCTTTAAAAATTTCTCCATCATGTCCTCCATGGACATCTTGCCAGAGCTAGTTGCAACATTATCTCTGCTTCTGGGAGGTACATACTTCCCACTTCTATCATTCTTTCTCTTCCAGTTTCCTTAATTCTGATCCTTATATCTAGACTTGTCATAATAAGTCCGATCATGATTTCCTTGGCTATTGCCTCAGAAACCCCCTAGTTATTCAAATAGTTTGCCTTTTCTTCCAAATCAGAGTCCTCTCTACCTTGGGAGACAACTTCTTTCATCTTTTCAGTCTTTGCAGATAATAAGTACTTGGTCAGCAAATCCATCTGCGTCTTCAAGTGTGCCATGTATTGGTCGCGTTCTTTCTCTTTCTTACGTTGTTCTACATTCATGCCAACATACATAGTAGGGCTTTCTACCACAGAATCCTTGGTATGGAAACCTCTACTTTGTTTGTTCATCCGATCTAGCATTTTAGAGGCCTCTTGAAAAGTGACATGCATAAATGATCCCCCTGCAACATTATAAACAACTGGCTTTATAATAGAGTTCAAAGCCCAATAAAGAGTCTATATCAGGTGAATATCTATCATATTGTGGTTCGAGCACTATGTCGGCTTCTTTTTGAACCTCTCCCATGATTCATGAAGAGCTTTGGTTGGGAGTTGTCTAAAGTTACTAATCTCATCCCTCAACTGTACCCTCCTGGAAGGCGGAAAGAACCTTTATAGGAAAGCCTCTTTCAGCTACCTCCAGTTGGTTATAGAATCACGCGTCAGCTTATTAATCCATAATATTGCCTTCCCTGATAGAGACAATGAAAATAAATACAGGCGGATGGCATCTGTCCCACTCCTGGGTTATCAAAGGACTTGAAAATAGTGACAAAGTTTACTAGATGCATATTGGGATCATCTTTCGGGAGTCCACCGAACAACCCCTCCAGATGGAGGAGTTAAATCATTGTATTGGTAATATTAAACATTTCTCCTAGTGCAAAAAATAGAGGAATAACAAATCCAGTAGAACCAGCTCCATCCATTCCATCATCATCATCATTTTGATCATACTACATAGGTTGACGATCCATTCTTACTTGGAACAGATGATTTCTATTCACATTCTGGTTCACGGGTATGGCTACATTCTCTGCGCACCTTGGGTTGGCAGGATTCAAGAATTCTTTGTATCCCAGGTCTTCTTTATCTTGATTTGGTACCCGATCTGGGTTATCTACATTTAGTTAATTTACTTGAGCCCTAGCCAAGGCGGCTAGTCTTCCTGCTTCTTATGGGTCTGCCATTCTACTGATCAACTAAGGTTCCAGATGTATTGTTAATAACGGTACACCTGATCTCCATGTACTTGGCATACACACTAACTAACCTACAGAGAACAAAAACAACAAATAAAAGTAAAATTAGGAAACCTGACTAACTGTCAATTAGCACACATAAACTTAATTAACAACCATATTTCCTAGCAACGGTGCCAAAATTTGATACGCCCAAATTACACCTCTCTTATGAGAGAGTAAACGGTCGTTGTCAAATATATAACCCAACTAGGTTGGGGTCGAATCTGGCAGGGATTATGGTGTTAAATTAAGTTATTCATGAGTCAATCAACTGATAGTTAGTAGTTTCCGGTAAATGGGGGTTTTCGAGATTAAACAGGTAGTTATTTCTACCTTCAAGTTTATCACTTGTTACCAGTATTTCAGTGTTTCAAGACAATGGTATGGAAGAAACTAGAATTGTGTTCACTATGGGTATTGGTGCTTAACATACACTAGTAGAGATTCAAGATTCTTGTTATAGATAGGAATAATAGATCATCTATATCAGAGCAATGCCTAAATATCTCTCAACCTATTTAGGCATTCAATTACCTAATCCTTTCGAACTTCAGGAATTCATATTTATGAACCAGATTTTATCAGGTCAATTAACCTTGTTACAATATTAATTATTAAATGGAAGTTTAATGCTTCCAAGCCCCTATAGATAATTCACTTCCCACTAGATTTGATTTCTTATTTCAAGCAAGTCACTAGTTAGGTATAATCTATCATTTGCAACCAATAGATAACATGTACATCAGAGGAATTATCAAGAAGTCCCTAAAAGCTAATGAATCTTGACCCACTCGTGACATTACAAGACCAAACCCATAGATCTCACAATTCGAGTTAAGGAAATTAGCTACTAATGATGTAAAAAGCAACAGTACAAATGGCATTCATAATTCGATGGATGATAACTTACAGACTAATGATTAGCAATAGTTGTTTCTCCTTCACAATCATAGTAGAAATCCCAAGAAAAATATAATAATAATCTCCCAAAAAGGAATTGCAATGTTACAACAAAAAACTGGAGAGAAAACTCAAAAATAGTCGTGAAGTTCAAGAGGCCCTAGAAAACCCTTCACTCTGCCTTAAATACTCTGCCTAATTTTGGAAGCAAATCACAGATCACAACTTTTTCCCTCACACAGGTGTCGACAACAGTGTTGGCTTATCAAAATATTGATGACTTATCAGACATGTCATCAACTCCTCTTTCTATTTCACATGTTGCTGCCTTCAGCTAATAAAAATACCTGATGGCTTATCAGGATGGTGATGACATATCAGACAATGTCATCAACTCTTCACTGCAACTCCTACACGCTGCCTTAGGCTAATGATATTCCTAACGGCTATTCACAAAGGTTATGACTTATTAGACAAGTCGTCAACTGTACTATTCATGGCTGCTTACTCAAAATCTATCTCTTTTGACTCAGTTGTTATTGTTTTTTATACTTCTTAGCTCACATTCACTATCACAAAAAAAAACAATCAAAAACCACAAAAGTTGCTTAAGAATTTATAATTATTCCGAGTTAAAATCCTTAAATATGCTAGCATTAAGCACACACATCAACAAGAAGAATAAACTATTCAGAACTCAGAGGATATGCTAAGGGACTTTGCAATTGATTTTAAAGGTAGTTACGTTGACCATTTTCCTTGTATTGAGTTTGCTTACTATAACAGTTACCATTATAATATTTAAATCACTTCTTTTGAGGCTCTTTATGGTAGGAGGTGTAGGTCTCTTATTGGATGGTTTTAGATAGGTGAGACTAGGTTGCTTGTATTTGACTTTGTTTACCAAGCCATGAAAAAGGTGAAGATGATTAGAGAAAGAATGAAGACTAATCAAAGTTGCAAAAAGTCTTATGTGTGATGCGAATGAAGTCGGAATTTAAAGTAAGTAATTGGGTGTCCTTGAAGATTTCTCCTATGAAAGGATTCATGAGATTTGGGAAGAATAGAAAGCTCAGTACCTATTATGTTGATCTATATAAGATTGTGTGGAGAATTGGGAATGTCGCGTATGAGTTATATTTAGCAGAAATTTTGTCTTCTATTCGTCCTTTTTTCCATGTGTCTATGTTTAAAAAGTGTGTGGGTGACCTTTCTTTTATAGTTACTATTAAGGAGGTTGGTGTTTCAGATTCATTGCCTTATGAGGATGTCCTTGTGGAGATATTTTATAGGAAAGTTCATATATTAAGGACAAAGGATGTAGCTCGGTGAGAGTTCCATAGAGAAATCAAATGGTAGAAGAAGCTACATAGGAAGCTGGTGAAGATATAAGATCCAAGAACCCATTATTATTCCTTGGGTTGGATGAAAATGCTTACAATATGAGTTCATTTCTCCCTTGTCGAATTTTAAATTTGTCATTTGATTCTGATCTATTCTTGCTATTATCATGCTAAAAATGTCCTAACTTCTTTTTTGGGGATGAATGATCTAAAGAGGGGATTATGTAAGACCCCATAAAATTTTGATGATTTTATTTTTGACCTTCCAGCATGCGTAATGTTGAGTTTTGACTTGAATTATGTTAAGTGATATGGAAAGGGTATTTCGGGAATGTTTTAGAATTCTTAGAAGGGTTTTGGGTCAGTTTAGGACCCTAAGGAAGTGAGCCTCCGCAATAAGGGCGTTCCACGATGATTAAACTTCATGATAAGGGAGTGGCATGGAGGCTAAGCTCCTCTATAATGGTGTGCCACACCGCTATGTTAAATTCATCTCGTTTTTGTTTTTTTTCACTTAGGGTGACAGGATTTTGGTCTTTTTACTACTTATACGACTTTTAAATACCCAATTGTCCCTTTTTCCTTTAGTTATCAAAGATCAAACACCATTTTTTCTCTCTAACTCTAAACATAAGAAAGTTCAAGGGTTTTTGCAGAGGATTCACCGTTCAATCTCCAAACTTTAAATTCTTTTCAAATTCTTAGGTATTTCAGGCATGTTGCTCATCCCTAACTTGTATTTTATCTTGTGGCATCTATTTAAAAAATATTCATATGTTTTAATTGATGGGTTTTAAATTAGGTTGAGGGGTTTTGAATTTTATTACTTGCATTGCTTTTCCCATGGTTTAAATGGATTATTCCTGCTTTAATTTAAGTCTTTTAGGACTGAATTGGTGCATTGTTTTAATGGTTTGAATGAGGGACATGGGTTTCCCCAAATTGGATGAATTTTGTCTTGATAATGGAATTAACCTCAACCCACTTAACAATCTTAGTTTTAAATATGGTTATTCACATAATTTAATTTGTTTTTAACCCATTACATTGCATTAAAGTATAAATGGATTAGGATGGCCTTAGGGGCCATGGATTGGATTTTAAATGGATCTTGGGAGTACGTTTGGTTATACGGTGTAGAATCCCTATCTTTCTGATGCTTAAAATGTTTATAAAACGAGTTTGTAGGACCCCAATAGAAAAGATAAATCACTTTAGGATTTGTTTAAATAGGTTAAGGACATTTTTAGGCCTAGGAAAAATCCTTGCATCGTGAAATGGGCACTCCACGGCAGTCCCCCATCATGGAAGGGACTGCGATAAGATACTGCCTCAAGTCCATACCAGGGACTACTTTGTGAACCTCCTGGTTTGCCCTAGGGGTTGCATCGCGAACCTCTTTGTCAGATATAGAGGTAACACTACAAACACCCCTCCCCTTCTCCCGCATCGATTTTGTTCCATTTTTAGTATATTTTAAGGGCATTATGGTATTTTCACACCTATAAATCATTCCCATTCCCTTAAGTTTATGTATAGGGTCTAAAAAATGGCTTTAATCATCAAATAGACATTTCCCCCTTCCTTAATAAGTTATCAAACATATTTTTCTCTCTATTCTCAAGGGATAAAGAGGTAGGGTTTCTTCAAAGAATTCACCTCCCAAGGCTCCAAATTTAAGCTCCCTCTTGTAAGTAAAGAAATTGAGGTATGTGGGATTTGAACAAGGATACTCTTTCATCCCTGTGCCCAAAAGTTTTTTTTTTTCTAATTATGAAGAAAGTGATTTACTAGAATTGATACCTATTTTTATATGATTTGAAAAATGAATGCTTACCCATCTATAGAATATTACTTTGCATATGATTTCATGTTTATTTATGTTTTAAACCCATCAATGTAAGATTGAGTATAGAGTTTGATATTTTCCATTAGATGATGAATAATTTCAAGTTTAAGCATTAGTTATGAGTTATAAGAAGTTTAAGCTTATGAGATCAATTTACAAGTATTACGACATTATTAAAGTTTGATTTTTATCTTATGATCTCAGTTTAGACTCGACATCCTTAATTTTCCCCATGAGTATGATTTAAGTTAGAGTGGCATAGTTGGTCTTCATTGTAGAAACCATCTGCTATTTTTAAGTGGATTTCATAAGTATGAGCATATAAGTATATGTTTGGGGAGTAGTATTTAGCACCGAGAAGTGAATGTGGGTTTAACACATCCTATTGTCTAGAGACTATGTTCCCCCATAGGTTTAAGGGAACTTTCTTGAGAGTGTCTCTCCACCCTACCTGGGTTAAATGTAGTGATCAGTTTAAGTGTAGGTTCTATATCAATGGAATGGCTAGAACAATTCTCCCCAATGTGGTTAAGAAGTTGGATTCCATGATAGCTCACATGGTTTATGTCGGTTAGAAGAATATCTCACAAAGAAAGATAAAAACAAAGATTTTAGAATTTAAGTGTAGTGACTAACAAGATTTACTTATGTTTTTTTCTATAATTTTGTCTATATTATCAAAGCTTCCAGTTTTAATCATAATAAAGGTTAGTCTATCGATACTTTGCATGCATGCTTTTGAGATTTTACATTAATATAGTTTTACCTATGCATTCACCCCTATATACTCAGTATATTCAAGAAGTATTGACCCATGTATATGTCTATGTGCTACATTGATTCATCAGGTAGGTTTTGGTGTTCATACACAGAAATAAACTTGACCACGTGCGCCATTACCCACATCCCTACAGTTGGTGAGTCCTCATAGTTTGAGGGTGAAGTTTATGGTACTTTTAGAAGTTCAGTATTATTTTGTTAGTTATTTAGTTGTCAGTCTTGGTCAGATGAGGTTGGTCCCCGTGGCTCTTTAGTCATCAAAGTAGAGTCTTGAATAGATTAGTCGAGTTGTGTTTCCTTCAGATTTCCAAGGATTTGAAGATTTCTTAGCTACAAAGTTTTAGTTGAGATTATGCATTATTTTGGTTTCTGCTTAAAGTTTTCTTCCATGTTGTTTATGTTTTGAGTTTACATTAATGAGAGTCAATGTCGAGTAAGTATCTTGGGTTAGCTTTGGACTATTCATAGTCTTAGGCGTTGTGTGACGTCCAGGGGGGTACTCTCAGGGCATTACAAACTTGGTATTAGAACTTATGATCTTATAGATTCCTTGAGAGTCTGACAAGCCGCGTTATGTAGAGTGTTTATCATGGGTGTGAAGCACACCATACTTATGAGAAATAGGCTACGGGACATATTATAAACCATCTTTTCTTTCTTGATATCTATCGTGCTTTGAATTTTTCATTATCATCCCTAATTTTTTTTCTACATGACAGAAAATGCCTCCTCTCCAAGCTCACTACATGTAGAAATAAGGATCAGCCAATACCACACCCACCTGCAGACCTCTGAATGAAAATGTCTCATATGATGAATTTCTGTATGCCTTCCAATTGTTAGCTTAGGCCATGAATGCTAATGTCCGGGGAAACTAGTTGGTAATAGTCCCCCTCCTGCAAAATGGTAATTTTGTTGAAGCTAGAATTTCATACTTTATGAGGATTAATCCACCAAAATTATTTGGGTCAAAGGTGAATGAGGATCCTCAGTTCTTAATCGAGGAGGTGAAAAGAATCACACAGATTATGCATGTTACAGAAGAGGAAAGTGTGGAATTTACATCTTACTAATTTAAGGATGTTGCTTATTATTTTGTGACTATGTGTAAGGATGGTAGATGTGAGGATGCAACTCTAATAAGTTGGGAGGTATTGATAACTACTTTTCTAGATAGGTTCTTTCCTCCTGAGTTAAGGGAAGACAAAGTAGAGGAGTTCATGAACCTAAGGCAAGGCTTAATGTCAGTTGAGGAGTACTGCCTTACATTCACCCACCTAGATAAGTATTCTCCAGTGTTGTGTCCATATTCTAGAGTTCGTATGAGTAAGTTTGTCACTGGCGTGTTTGATTTGGTGGTTTAGAACTGAAGGATTTCCATGTTTATTCGGATATAGATATTGCTCGATTGATGACTCATGCTTAATAAATTGAGAAAGAAAATTTAAAAGAACAAGAGAGGAGGAACAAGAGGGCTTGTACTGGACAATTTGAGTACAGTCAACAAAGATCACAAGGGGGAAATTGTTCTATGTTTCATAATCACTCGTCAGCACTTGCTGGCATGACTAGTCCCGGGGCCTTTTTGTAATGGGCGTGCCAAGTCCGACTAGGATCGGAGACCACCCCCGTTACCTAACCCAACCTCTAGCCGCCTTCCCTGAGTTGGCTAAATTTCGAGCATATAACAAGATAGCGTAACTATAAAATTTACAAACTCTGGGATAGGTCTATTACCAAGACCGACCCAACCGAGTCCAACAGTCCGAACCTAACCAATAGCCAAACCCACAAAACCATAACTATATGAGTTACATAAAAATTATATAGCTGACACACCTACATATCCTACCCATTCTAACCCATAGTAGTTCCACAAAAACGTCTAACCAAAATAATACCAAAATCTGGTTGGGATATGCCCCTAACCATTGCCAAAACCAATATCCATAAATAAACCAAAGTATAAAATAACATCAATGAAATGGATCTTCCGAAAAGATGAAAGCTCACCACTTTAATAAAGTAGTTGATCCCGAATGTCCGATAGCTAAGAAGGAGGGGTAAAATGGCCAGTTCCTGTATTGCATGGGGATACAACCGCCTAAATACGGGTTAGCGGGTGAATGCTAACATGAACTCAAAATAAGGATAAAATAATGCCATCTAGTAAAACCAAGTAAACCAACCATATGCATACAAACCATACATATATATATATATGTAACCATGCCTGGAAAGGTAATAAGGTTTAGCATGCATTTAAATCCATTAACCTGGGTATATGTAGCTTAATCGTCCTTAACCCCCCACAGGATATATGTGTACAGTGTAACCTCGTGAACGTACCCCAATGCAAGTAGCCGCACAAACTAGAGATACAATAAGAGTAAGGATTTCTCAAGTACCCTCACCTTCCATGATACATAAGTACAATGTAATTAGAGGATTCCCGCGTACCTCATCGTATCATAAAAGGGTCGACATGCGCTACCCTTCATGTAGGCAAACATGAGTTTCCAGTCTTCGTTTAATAAACTCCCTCTTTAACGGTTAATTATCACACCTCGCCATTATTGCCCAATTAAAACCATTTCTAACCAACCAATCCATTATTCCATTTATCATTTACCAAGGCTATTAATAGTGGTACAATCAAACTTACTATAACTTGCAAGTATTGTCCTTAGCCAACCCTTTTAAGGTAAAGGAATTCCCGTGTACCCATTTACCAAGTTAACTTGAGGGAGTCCCATGTACCCCACAAGTGTTCCATTATTAAGTTGCATAGGGGAGTCCCATGTGCTCCACAAGTTATTCATTAACATGTTTACTTGGAGGATTCCATTGTACCCCACAAGGATGATAATTAACCATAACCATGACCAAAAAACCATTCCATTTAAACGATTTAACCATTTACGATTCCATTACCAAGTTTAAACCATGCATAAGTTCCATTAAAATCCAACAATGTAGTGAAGACATTCCTATAGCTATTTTATCAAACACATTGGGGGTATAGTATTTCAAAAACCAAAGCCAATTACCAAATAAGCATTCCCATTCAACCAATTATCCAAAACCAACATTAAAGCATATACAATCATAATCAAAACATGGGAAAACCATAACCAAACATTTATAACCAAAACCCCTAATTTATATTTGAAAATCTAAAACCACACAATAATCAAACAAAGAAAACATTGTATAAAACCATGCCTTTAGTTGGAACTAACAATGAGAGACTAGAACATGCATTAAACTAAGAAGATGATGGACAAAAATCACCAACACAAGCCCCAAGGTAATCCTTAAGATGAAACCCTATCCTTCCTTTACCCAAAAGCCTTAATGAGAAATGTTGAGTGTTTAAGAGAAGTTTCTAAGTATTAATTAATAGAATAATAGGGAAAATAACCTCCAAATAGGAATAAAAGTCATGGGGCCTTATTAGTTTAAGTGGGGAAATATCCAGATTGCCCTCACTTAAACTCCCAAAAATCCCATCAAATGGGTGTGACTATCCATAACAGTCCTACCCTTCAATACGAGTGGTACCCACCACTCGTACCCAAGGCCATCTCCCTTGGACCCAAAACTGTCCAAGGTACGACTCACCCCAAACCATATTATATCTAAGTATACGACTAGTACCCATGATCCGTACCCCTAGAGGAAAAGAATTCCAAGAGGATTGAGCGCTGACCACCAGACGAGTCCATGGTATAACTTATACAGTGGCTTACGGCTCATGGTGAGCCACTCGTACTCAGATCCAACTTAAGTTACCAAGTGTATGTCTAAGTGAATTAACCAAACAACTCATACACACCGATACAACTCATACCACCCAAGTCATATAAATTCCAAAAACAAAACCCAACCTACCAACCAATAATGGATAATATACAACTAACCCATAAAACTCATATCCCAATGTACGAGTCATTTTCCCTAGTCGTATCCTGTCATGAGACCAGAAATCTATGAAATTTTTCAAGGGCCAAGAACCCATGGAGTTTTAGTCTCCCCCACTAGGAACATTCATCCCCGAATGATGGACTAGTTAGGGAAACCATAAGCATGATTCATTTGCATTATCAAATATAGATCAAAACCTTAATAAAGTTAGGGAACATAGATACAAAGATATTAATCTTTCCTTTTACTAACTCAGAAAATAAAGATATGTTCAAGAACACATACCTTCTGCACGAATACCAGTAGTAAAAAATATATGCGGTTACTAAGACATCATGTCCTCCCCTGCTTCCCATGTAGCCTCTTCCACCTTGTGGTTTCACCATAGAACCTTAATCGAGGTGACATCCTTGGTCAACAGCTGACAAACCTACCGATCCAGTACCTCAATCGGGACCTCTTTATAAGATAGAGAATTTGAGATACCCAAGTCGTCTAAGGGAATCATCGAAGAAGGATCACCAAGACACTTCCTCAACATGGAGATATGAAATATCGTATGAATGAAGCTCAATACCGAAGGTAAATCTAATTTATAAGCCACATAACAACCCTTAAGCAAAATAGCATAAGGACCAGCAAGCCAGGGACTGAGCTTCCCCTTCTTACCAAAGTGCATCACTCCATTCATGGGAGATGCCCTTAGGAACACTTTATCCCCAACCTAAAACTCCAAGTCTCTACACCTCAAATCTGCATAGGATTTTTGGAAACTTTGGGAAGCCTTAAGCCTATCCTAAATCACTTTTACCTTTTCCATAGCCTGATAAACCAAATCTGGTCCAAAAATATCTGCCAAACCATGCTCAAATCACCCAATAGGAGACCTATACCTCCTACCATACAATGCCTCAAAATGGGCCATACCAATACTAGAATGATAACTATTATTGAAATCAAACTCTACCAGAGGTAAATGCTCAAACCAATTGCCACCATAATAAAAAACACATGCCCAAAGAATATCCTCTAATATGTGAATTGTCCTCTCTGCTTGCCCATTTGTCTAAGGATGAAAAGTAGAACTTAGACTCACTTTAGTACCCAATCCCTTCTGAAAAAACCGCCAAAACTAAGATGAAAATTGCATATCATGATTAGAGATAATCAAAATAAGTACCCCATGCTGCTTCACAACCTCCTACAGCTATAACTTAGCATAATCCTCTACCAAAACTGTAGTCCTCACTGGTAAGAATTGAGACAACTTTGTCATCCTATCTACGATGACCCAAATAGAATAAAATTGGTTCCATGATCGACTAATACTAGTAACAAAATCTATATTGACCACCTCCCATTTCTACTCAGGTAAATCAATTTCTTGATACAACTCTCCAGGCCTTATGTGCTCAACTTTAACTTGTTGACACACCATACACTTGGCTACAAAATCAGCCATTTCCCTTTTCAAACAATTCCACCAATATATCATTTTGAGATCATGATACATCTTTTTAGACCTTTGATGAACAAAATAGTGTGATTCATGCGCCGCAACCAAGATCCTATATTTCAACCCATCGACATTAGAACACACAACCACCCTTGGTATCATAATGTATTGTCACCACTTATCTTGAATACCATTATATTTTTCCCACCAATATCACTCTTGATTTTCATCAAGATAGGGTCTAGCACTTGCTTCTCCATAATATCTGCACTGAGAGATTATCTAATCACTTCCTATACCGACACACCACTATCCTCAGAGTCCAAGAGGTGAACTCCAAGATTAGCCAAGTAGTGAATATCCTTCGCCAATTATTGCTTCTTCTAATCCATATGAGCTAAAATCCCCATGGATAACCTACTAAGAGAATCAACAACAACATTAGGCTTACCTGAATGATACTGAAGACTCATATCATAGTCCTTGAGAAGCTTAAACCATCTCCTCTACCTGATGTTTAGCTCCTTTTTAGTTAACACATACTGCAGACTCTAATGAATATGTCTACGTGCACTGCATACAAATAATGCCAACATATTTTCAAAGAAAAAACCACCATCAACAGCTCTAAATCATGAGTAGGATAATTTCTGTCATGCACCTTTAACTACCTGGAAGCATAGGCAATTATTTTTCTATGCTGTATCAAAACACAACTAAGTCCCACCCAAGATGCATCACAATAAATAAAAAATCCCCTTATTACCTCTAGGAAATGTCCAAAAGAAACCAAAGTTAGCTAATCCTTAACCTTCTCAAAACTCCCATCACACGCTTCCAGCCATGAGAATTTTACTTTCTTCTAAGTTAACTTAGTCAAAGGTGCAACTATTGAAGAACAACTTTCAACAAACTTCCTATAATACCTAGCCAAACCCAAGAAGTTTCGAATGTTGGTTGGAGTCATGGGTCTAGGCCACCTTTTTACCACTGCAACCTTTTACAGATCCATTATGATCCCCACACTAGAAATAATAGACCAAGAAAAGTTACAATGCTCATAAAAAACTCACACTTGGAGAACTTGGCATACAACTGCTATTTCTTTAAGGTCTGCAACACCACACATAGTGATTGGCATGATCCACCTCACTTTTAGAATACGCCAAGATGTCATAAATGAACACAATGAAAAAAAGATGCAAGAACTACTTAAAAACCTTGTTCATCAAATCCATAAATGTTGCCGGGGTATTAGTCAAGACAAATGGCATAACCAAGAATTCAAAGTATCCATACCAAGTACTAAAAGCCATCTTAGGGATATCATCCTCCCTAATATTTAGCTGATGATACCCAAACCAAAAGTCTTAGAAAAGAACTTGGTACCTTAAAATTGATCAAACAAGTCATCTATACTTGGAAGAGGATACTTGTTCTTGATCGTTACCTTATTCAACTACTGATAGTCAATGCCCATCTAAAGGGAACCTTCCTTCTTGCGCACGAAAAACACCGGTGCACTCCATGGGGATACACTCGGATGAATAAACTCCTTATCCATAAGATTCTTAAGTTGCTCCTTAAGTTCCCTCAACTCAGTCAGAGCCATTCTATAAGGAAGAATAAATATTGAACAAGTGTTCGAAACCAAAGTAATACCAAACTCAATTTCCTGATCCGGAGAAACACCAGGAAGATAATCCCAAAAAACTTTAGGAAACTCACTTACCACCAAAATCGAGTAAAAAGAAGGACCCTCCGAGTTAGAATATTTAACACAGACCAAGTGATAAAGACACCCTTTCGAGATCAATCTCTGAGCTCTAAGATAAGATATAAACCTACCACTAGGAACTATGGAACCACCCTCCCATTATATAACTGGTTCTCCAGGGAACCCAAGGCAACCTTAGAGGTCCAAAAATCTAAGGCCAAATAAAAAGAGTGTAACTAATCCATCCCCACAATAACATCAAAATCCACCATATCTAGCTCAAACAAATCTACCAAGGTCTTCTTGCTTCTGACAGATACAACACACCTCCTATAGACCTTTTAAGTAATAACTGCATCACCTACTAGGGTAAAAACAAAAAAAGTATTTGAAATAACCTCAGGAACAAAATCAAAACATACAACCACATATAGGGTCACATAGGAAAGAGTAGACCTCGAATCAAGCAGACAATACATGTCACGAAGAAAAAGTTTTAACGTACAAGTTGTGACATTAGGTGATGCCTCAGATTCCTGTTGAGATGCCATACCATACAACCTATTCCATCCAGTGTCGGTACCAGAAGCAAGAGCAGATACAAAAATGACACCACTAGGTGTAGGAGCAAAAGATGAAGCAACCAGAGCCTTGGACACTCTTGAAGCACCCTTACCAATCAGATAGTTTTTGAGCATATGGCCTAGATGGTTATGTTTAAAACATATGTCTCTCCCTTAATCACAAAAGCCCCAATGATGACAACCTTAGAACCGACAAAGAGGACTCAAAGAAGCTGACTGTTTCCTACTAGGCTGAGATTGGGCACGATGTGCATAGAAATTATCACCACCTTGTTGACGCCTATCACCATACTGCTTCGAGTAAGAAGCACTAGCAGTAGAGAAAAAACTAGAATTCTCCCACTTTCTCTTCAACCATTTGCCGACATTCCGACCACCTAGATGCTAAGAACCACCCTGCTTAAAGAACCTGCTCCTCGTATCTTGCCTTTCCCCAAACTCAACCTATTTTCTCTTTTAATCCTCTACCTGCTGCATGTGGATACCCAACCTCAAAATATCCATATCATTAATTAGCAAATCCTTTTTTCTTTCGCGGATTAAATCTTGAGATAGCCTAGAAGTAAATTTTCTCATTCTCACCTTTATATCAGCCACCAATTCTGGAGCACACCTTGACAACTGATAAAATTTTAAGTCATATTATTTGACATACATTTTACCCTTCTTAAGATTCAAAAACTCCTCCATATTTGCTTTCATCAGCTCTTGAGGAAAGAAGCGGTACTAGAAAGAATTAGAAAAGACCTTCCATAAAGACTTCTCCTCCACATCACCTCTATCCCTATCCCACTTCTCGTATCATTGGTACGCAATATCTTTGAGCTAATAAGGTGCAAAATTTACTCCTTCCATATTAGTGGCCTACACACTCTAAATATTTTCTCTATTTCTTCCAAGAAACCTTGAGGATCCTCCTCCACTTTTACACTAGTAAAAGTAAGAGGATTTATTTTCCTGAACTGGATAACCCTTGTGGTCTCAACATATTGAACACCAAATGCATCCCACTTAGCCTGAGCAACTACCAACTGAGCAATAGTATAAATCGATTGATGAAATTACACATTAGTCACCTCACTTGAGGAGGTCTAGTAGAAACGGGGGAACTCCAAAATAATTAGGGATAGGACCTTGAGATCAAGTCAACACCAGGTGTAGAGCGTACTCCATCAACATTATCCCCTAATAGGACAGAAGGATTTCCTTATTTTCCATATCGATGAGGCATGGTATGAAAATTGAACAATCAAGGATCAGAGGAAATTCTAGGACCTCGACTCCAATCATGAAAATAGAATACCAAGAAAGTGAAACATTCCTAAATGCACTATAGCCTTTCTCTTACGAGTGTGGTATACTACACATCCCTAAAAGAGATAAAACTAGACACAATTTTATGGACTCCCAATTGAACATGAACCTAACACTTTGATACCAACTTGACACAACCCGACCTGGGGCTTTGTTGTAATGGGCATCACAAGTCCGACCAGGACCGGTGACCACCCATGTTACCCAACCCAACCTCAACTGCCTGTCCTGAGTTTGCTGAATTTCGAGAATATAAAAAGATAGCATAACTATCCAATTCACAAACTCTAGGATAGGTCTATTACTGAGATCAAACAAATCGAGTCGAACCGTCCAAACCTAACCAATAGCCAAACTTACAAAACCATAAGCATATGAGTTCCATAAAAAATATATAAAATCCCAAAATAAAAGAGTATCAAACAACCAACAATACAGTCAACTGATATCGGCCCCTATACTAATGTTAATACCAAGGCTGACACTCTATCGATCCCACCCATTTCAACCCACAGTAGTTCCACAAAAGCCTCTAGCCAAAAGAACACTAAAATCCGATTTAGGAATGGGCCAACCAGATCCAAAACCAATATCCATAAATAAACAAAAGTAAAAAATAACATCTATGAAATGGAGCCTTTTGAAAAAATGGAGGCTCACCATTTCAATCCAGTAGCTGATCCCGAATATTCGATATCTAAGAAGGAGTAGTAGAATGGTCGGTTCCTATAATGCGTGGGGATATAACCGCCCAAAGTCAGGTAAGCAGATGAACGCTTGCATAAACTAAAGATAAGGATAAAATAATGCCAACCAGTAAAACTGAGTAAATCAACCTTATGCATACAAACCATACAAATATATATATATATATTACCATGGTGGGAAGGGAAATTAGGTCTAGCATTCATTTAAAACCATTAACCTAGGTATATAAAGCTTAACCATCCTTTAACCACACACGAGCTATATAGGTCCAGTGTAACCCCCTGAATGAGCCGAGATGTGTATAGCCACACGAACTTGAGATACCATAAGAGTAAGGGATTCCCAAGTACCCTAACCCTCCATGATACATATGTGCAATGTACATAGAGGATTCCCGTGTGCCTCTTAGTATCATCAAAAGGTCTCCATACCCTACCCCTTATGTCGGCAAATATGAGTTTCCTGTGTTCATTCATTGAACTCCTACTTTCATGGTTAGATATCATAACCCACCAATATTTCCCAATTAAAACCATTTTAAAACAACTAATCCATTATTGTATTTATTATTTACCAAGGCTATTAATAGTTGTATCTTCATACTGATTATAACATGCAAGTATTATCCTTACCTAACCCTTTTAAGGTAAAGGGATTCCTATGTACCCATTTACGAAGTTAACTTTAGGTAGTCTCATGTACCCCACAAGTGTTCCATTATTATGTTGCTTGGGGGAGTCCCATGTACCCCACAAGTTTTTCATTAATTTGTTTACTTGGGGGATTCCATTGTACCTCACAAGGAGTCCAATTACCCATAACCATGACCACCAAACTATTTCATTTTAAACTGTTCCAAAAAATTTATCCATTTAGGGTTCCTTTACCAAATTTAAACCATGCACAAGTTCCATTAAAATCTAATAATATAGTGAAAAAATTCCCATAAGCATTTTATCAAACACATTGGGTACATAATATTTCAAAAACCAAAGCCAATTACCAAATAACCATTACCATGTATCAAATTATCTAAAACCACCATTAAGGCATATAAAAGCATACTTAAAACATGGGAAAACCATAACCAATAATTTATAAAGAAACCCCCTAAATTATATTTTAAAACCAAAACCACAGAATAATCAAACCATGAAAATATTATATAAAACCATTCCTTTTATTTGAACTATAAATGAGGGAAGAGAACATTCCTTAAACAAAGAGGATGATGGAGAGAAATCACCTCAGAGGCCCCAAAGTAATCCTTAAGAAGAAACACTAGCCTTCCTTTACCCAAAAGCTTTAGAGAGAATTGTAGAGTGTTTAAGAGAAGTTTCTAAGTGTTAATAAATAAAATAATAGGGTAAATTACATCCCAATAGGAATATAAGTCGTGGAGCCTTATTAGGTTAAGTGGGGAAATATCCATATTGCCTTTACATAACTCCTAGAAGTCCTGTCAGGTGGGTACGACTATCCATACCAGCCGCACCCTTCAATACGAGTGGGACCCACATGCATACCCAGGGCCATCTCCCTTGGATCCGACACTATAAAAGGTATGACTCACCCCAAACCATGTTGTATAAAATTATACTACAAGTGCCCATGCTCCATATCCTTGGCAGAATTGTATTTTAAGAAAATTGAATGCTGACCACTATATGATTCCATGGTACGACTCGTACTCTGGCTTACGGCTCATGGTTAGCCACTCGTACTCATATCCAACTTAAGTTACCAGTATTAAGACTAAGTGAAGTAACCAAACAAACCATATCTACTAATACAACTTGTAACACCAAAGTCGTATCCATTCCAAAAACAAAATCCAACCCACCAACCAACACTAGTCAGCATACGACTAAACCATACCACTCATATCCCAGTGTACGAGTCATTTCCCCTAGTCATATCCTATCCAGATACTAGAAATCCATGAAATTTTCAAAGGACTAGGAACCTAGGGTGTTTCACTTACACTATCCTCGGCCAGTTCCCCTGCACCCAGAACCAAGCAAGAGCAGTGGGTCAAAGCCCCAAATTTAAGATCTCAGGGTAGTGTAGCTGGAAGGCCCATATTTCCATCTGGAGCAAAGTGGGGTCGAATCTATCAGGGAAAATTCTTGATATGTAAAAAAGGTTTGTTGAAGGTATTTCTTTAATTGATGCACCATTGAATTAGTTGACACAAAAGAAGCTAAAGTTTATTTGGTCAAATAGATGTGAGAAGCGTTTCTAAGAGTTGAAGGATAGACTGACTTCAGTTCTATTATTAGCTTTGCTAGAAGGGTTGGATGGATTTGTGGTGTATTGTAATGCCCCAAAAAATGTTTAGGTTGTTTTTTAATGTAATATAGAAAGGTAATAAATTATAACTCCAGACATCTTAAGGGCCACGAGAAGAACTACCCAACCCATGATTTAGAGTTAGCTTCTATGGTGTTTTCTCTACATGTTTTGAGGCACTATTTATATGGTGTACATGTTGACATTTTTACTGGTCATAAATCTTCAGTATATATTTGTGCAAAAGAAGTTAAACTTTTATTAGATAAGACGGTTGGAGATGTTGAAAAATTATGAGATAATATGTTTTACCATATGGGTCAGGCAAATATGGTGGCAAATGCATTAAAAGGTTATCTATGGGTAGTGTGACTCATGTAAAAGAGGAAGAATAAGAGTTGGCCATGAAAGAACATAGGCTAGCTCATTTTGGAGTATGTTTGCTTTATATAAATGATAGGGGAGTAGTAGTCTAGAAAGATTTGAAATAGTCCTTATTAGTGGAAATGAGGGAGAAACAGTGTACAAACCCCATACTTAGCTATATATTGGAAGTAATCCAACAACAGAAGGTTAAAGTTTTCTCCTAAGGGGTTGATGGTGTACTTTGCTAGCATACTTGATTTGTACTCCCAATGTGGATGGGTTGAGGGAAGAATTATTATCTGAGGCTCATAATTTGAAGTATTCAATTCACCCAGGTGATATTAAGATGTACAGTGACTTGTGGGAAATCTATTGGTGAAATAGAATTAAGAAAGACATAGTAGCGTTTATAGTTAAGTGTCCCAATTTCCAGTAGGTCAAGGTTGAGCACTAGAGGCCAAGTGGTATGCTTCAAGAGATTAGTATTCCTACTTAGAAGTGGGAAGTAGTGAATATGGACTTCATTACATGGTTATTGAGTACCAGGCGTTAGCATAATTAAATCTGGGTTATAGTATATTGAATGAATAAATCAGCCTAATTCTTACATGTTAAGACTTTAAATATAGCGAAAGATTATTCCAAGATGTATATTCATGATTTAAGGCTTTATGGGATACGCTTGTCAAATATTTTAGACAGAGGTACACAATTTTTTTCCCATTTTTGCAATCATTTCAAAAAGGTCTTGGTACAAAGGTTAAACTTAGTAGGGCCTTCCATTAATTAATACATGGTCAGTATGAGCGTACCATTTAGACATTGGAAGATATATTAAGGAATATGTGCTATACTTTTAGAGACTAGGATGATCATTTACCTTTGATTGATTTAGCCTATAATGATAGTTATCATGGTTTGTATTAAGATGACGCTGTTTGAAGCATTGTATGGGCGTAGATGAAGGTCACCTATAGGTTAATTTGATTTTGGTAAAACATCCTTTGTTGGGCCGAACTCGATTCATAAAGATATGGAAAAAGATCAACTGATTCGTTAGAAGTTGAGCACCACTCAAAGTTGCTAGAAATCATATGTAGACGTGAGAAGGAGAGAGATAATATTTGAAGTGGGTGATTGAGTGTTCTTGAAGGTGTCGACCATGAAAAGGATAATGATTTTTGGGGAGAAAGGAAAGCTTTGTACCTAATTTATTGGTCCTAATAAGATTGTGAAGCTTGATGGAGAAGTTTTGTATGAATTAAACCTTCCGCCATAATTAGAGGCCATCTATCCAGTTTTCCATGTTTTGATGCTAAAGAAGTGCATTGGGGACCCATCCATAGTAATCCCCATAGAAAGTATTGGATTCAAGGATAACTTATCCTATGAGGAAATCCAAGTTGAAATTCTTGATAGGCAAGTTCAAAGGCTAAGGAATAAGGATGTAAAGTCACTGAAAGTTCTCAGGAGGAACCAACCGGTTGATGGAGCTACTTGGGAAGCAGAGGTAGTTATGATCACCAAGTACCCTCACCTCTTCTCTTCAAATTTAGTCACTATGCAGGGTAACTAGTTTATCCCTTCATCAAATTCTTTCTCTCCTAGACTATCTAGTAATTATTTTACATATCATATCATGCATTCTTGAGTTGCTTGAGTACCTGTATCAGTTACAAATCCAATTATCATCTCAGTATGGAAATTTCAGGTTTCCCCATAACTCCTTATTATAGTTAGTCATCATTTGGGGATAAATGATCCAAAGAGGGGATAATGTAGCACCTTGATCATTTTGATGCATAAAAGGTGCACAAGACAATCCCTTAGGACCTAATATTAAAGATAAATCTCTTTAGGATGGGTTTAAATGGTCTAGGGACATTTTTAGGCATAGGAAAGATCCTTGCATCTCAAAATAGACCCTCCATATCAGCTCCACACCATGAAGAGGCTCGCAATACGCTTAGGTCTACATCATGAACCACCAGGCTTGCCTCAAGAGTCGCGCCATGAATCTCCTAGTCTATTATGGGTTTCGCATCGTGAACCCCCCTCCTATGAATTGAGATTATTCTATTTTTAGTATATTGTAAAGGAATGAGGGTCTTTTTATACCCCTAAGTCATTCCTAATCCATTATGTTCGTGTATAGGGTCTTAAAAATGACTTCAATCATCAAATATATATTTTTTCCCCTTTCTTAGTCAGTATCAAACATATTCTTCTCTCTACTCTCAAGAAATAAAGAGGTAGGGTTTCATCCAAGAATTCACCTTCCAAGTCTACAAATTCAATCTCCCTCCAAGAAATTAAGAAATTCAAGTATGTGGGGTTTGAACAAACAGACTCTTTCATCCTTGTGCCCAAAAGATTGGCTTTTATCTAATTTTGAAGAAAGTGATTTACTAGGATTGATACCCATTTTCTGATGCTTTGAAAAATTGATGCTTGCTCATGTATAGAACTTTTTCTTACTTCTGATTTCATGTTTTTATGTTTTAAATCTTTGAAAGTGAGCTTGAGTATTGAGTTTGATATTTTCCATGAGTTGATGAATGATTTCAAGTTTGAGCATAAGTTATTGAGTTAGGAGAAGTTTAAGCTTATGAGTTCAATTTACATGTATTACAACATTATTAAAGATCAGTTTTGACCTTATGATCTCATTTGAGACTCGAAATCCACAATTTTCCCTATGAGTAGGATTTAAGTAAGAAAAGCATTATTGGTCTTCAGTTTACAAACCCATGTGCTATTTTAAGGTGGATTTCCTAAGTTTGAGCATATAAGTATATGTTTTTGGAGTAGTATTTAGCACTAAGAAGGGAATGTTGGTTTAGAACATCCTATTTCATAGAAACTATATGCCCTCATAGATTGAAGGGACCTCACTAGAGAGTGTCTCCCCGCCCCATTTGGGCTAAGTATAGTGATCACTTTAAGTTAAGGTTCTATTCTGATGTCAAGGGTAGAATAGCTCTCCCCAACGTAGGTAAGATGTTGGACTCAATAGTATATCACATGATTTATGTTGGTTAGAAGAATCTCACCTAAAGAAATCTACAAATAAAGATTTTAAAAGTTAATTGTAGTGACTCACAAGCTTTACCTATGTTTTGTTCTATGATTTTATTTATATTATAATGGCTTCCAGTTTTAATCATAATCAAGGCGAGTCTATCTACTTTTAGTATGCATGCTTTTGAAATTTTACATTAATCTAATTTTATCTATGCATTTACCTTTATATTGACACGACCCGAACAGGGGACTTGTCGTAATAGGTACCTCAAGTCCAACAAAGACCGGAGATCACCCCGCTATCCAATCCAACCAATCATCAACCACAACATAATCAAGATAATAACTAAGTCCAAATCCATACCATGACATAACGTATCCAAGTCCATAGTTTATCCATACAAAGTATCTACAACAATCCAAGAGTATCCTGTCGGGACATTCCCTGAAATATAGGCAAAACCAATATCAAAGTCTAAACCAATATAGACATAAAAAAAATCCAAACAAGAAATCTAGCCTTTCATAGTATGGAAGCAAACCACTTCAAGTCACCACTAGGTTTTCTTGAGTACAATCACTGAGTAAGAGGTGTAGGAGTATGACCAACATTTGCATTGCGTGGGATACAATGTCGAAGATAGTTAGCGGTTGGAGCGCTAACATGTAACATAAGGATAAAGATAGATTTAATCAATACAATTCATACTTATACATACATATATATATATATATATATATATATATATATATATATATATATATATATACATACCATGCCGGGGTAGGGAACAAGATTAGCATAAACTTTGAAAACATTAACCTAGGTTGTGTAGCATAACAGTCATAGAATACAACACCCACATGGGATATGGGTCCAGCTCTCCCCTAGCTAGAAGGGCCCCAGTGCGTGTAGCCGCACGAATAATAGAATATCCATAACCATAAATAAGTATATAAGAGAATTAAATATCCCTGAACAATAAAGGTGACATAGAACCAATACATACAGTAAGGGAACTTGTCTAACCACCCGGTCATTAGACACCCGTACCGGCTAGTGCAATTTCCAATGTTAGTCCTTTGGACTCCACTTTCACGGCCCGGCTACACATCCTGCTTTAAAGACCAATTTAAAACTATCATTTCACAAACACAACCATTAAGTCATTTACTTACCAAAGGAACTTCATTGGTATCATCAAAAGAACACCACTTCCAAGTGTACAACAATGGCATAGCCATTAACATTTAACTTTGGGACTCGAACCCATATTCTATACAAGCCATTAATGTAATGCAACATTTAGGGACATGAACCTATTATCAAATATAGACATAATTGTAGTTAATTTTTAGGGACTCAAACCCTTTTTAACCAACTCAACCACCAAGGTAAACACTCAAATCATTACATGGTCCACAAGGCCTTCACATAATAATTTACCAACCTTTCATATTCATTAGGTCAATGCCTTAGTTCAAAACACATTTCAATTCAATTTATGGTCAGCAATACTTTTACAAAATCATTCATCCTTCCTTAGCATTCTTATACAAAACATTTGTGCCCAACCCTATTCATTATATGACTAGTTTAATCTCTTAGTCATTTTCACAAACACTTTGAGGAAATACTATCAACAAGATAAAAATCAAGGTGAAACCCGCCAATTTTAGGGTAACCGATGACCAATTTGTTAAACCAAAATCACTAAGTACCCACACGTGCAAACCATCATAAAAAAAATGTATAAACACAAGCTAAATCAAGAGTAAACAATACTCAACCATATGCAACAAAACCCTCAATTTTTGTTTTCGAAACCGCTATTTAAGATTCTTAATCAAACTTTAAAACAAATGATATTTATGAACTAACAATGAGGGAAGAGTCACATGACTTATTTAAGAAGATTCACTAAGAGGAACTTGACCGTTGAGCCTCTAGATGAACACTTCTAGAAACCCTAGACGCAATCTTCAATAGAGTGTTAGAGAGAGTTTTTTGAATGTTTAATCTTTCAAAAGTGTGTTATGAGAGGACACAACATGCTATAGGACATAGGGACTTAAGTGTTTTTTGGTGGGAAATGTCTGGAATGCCCTCAGCTTAAAATTAGAGATTTGCTAGCAGGAGGGTACGAGCACTGCTTCTAAACCGTACCTTAGGGTATGGGTGGTACTCTTATATCATACCCTAGCATCACCTAGGTTATCCATACTAACCAACATATGATCACAAAAGGATAACTCATATCCTAACATGCAAAATGTCTCCTACAACTCGTACCCTAGACAGAATCCACTAGGTCAAGCTTAAGGTATCATACAACTTAACCACATACACCTCATACCCGAATGTATGAGAAGTATGATGCCCAACCGTACCTTCAACAGAATGCAATGAAACCTTGCTGACATCATGCGATAGAGAGGGTACTAAACCATATCTTAGAATATGATAAATATGCTCAAACAATAGCTTGTCTAGAAAATCAAGCTTAGGAAATTTTCTAAGGGTCCAAAGAATAGGTGTTTCAATTCTTCCCCACTTGGATAATTCATCCTCGAATGACAGGTTAAGGAAAGCACAAGCATGAGTTAACACATTATCACACATCAATCTAACCTTTAACAAAGTTAGAAAACAAAGCTATACAACAAACATAAGAAGAATAACACATACTTCAAGAACGAGTTTCCGAAACGGAAAACAAATGTGGATACTTGAACATCATGTCCTCCTCTACCTCCCAAGTAGCTTTATCAGACTTTTGGTTCCTGCATAGAACCTTTACTGAAGTCACCTCATTCATTCACAATTGGTGAATTTATCAGTCCTATATCTTCACCAAGACCTCATCATAGGATAAAGTGTGTGAAATACCAATATCCTCTAAGGGAATAACCAACGAAGGTTCAGCTATACATTTCTGCAACATTGACACATGGAATATTGAATGGACGTAACTCAAACTAGAGGGAAACTCCAACTCATAGAAAACATTACCAACCCTCTTTAAAAAAATATGGACCAACATACTGGGGACTAAGTTTCCCCTTCTTACAAAACCGCATTACTTCCTTCATGGTAGATACCTTCAAGAATACCCAATCGACAACAATGAACTCCAAATCTCCATGCCTTAAAACCACATAGGTCTTTTTGAGACTTTATGTAACTTTAAACCTATGACGAATAACTTTCACCTTATCCAAGGATTGGTGAACAAAATTAGGGCCAAACAACTTACTCTGACCAATTTCATACGACCTAATAGTAGAACGACATCTCCTACTATAAAATACCTCAAAAAGAGTCATGTCAATGGTTGAGTGGTAACTATTGTTGTAGGTGAATTCAATCAAAGGTAAATAGTCGTACAAACTACCAAAATAGTCAATCACAGATGTACGAAGCATTTATTTGAATGTCTGAATGGTCGTTTCAACTTGTTCATCCTACTACGAGTGGAAAGAGGTACTAAGGCATACCTTAGTTCCCAAACCTTTCTAAAAAGACTTCCAAAAAGGATATGAGAATGGAGTACCATGATTCAAAATGATAGAAATAAGAGCACCATGCAACTTCACAATCTCCGCAAGATATAACTTACCATAATTCTCCACCAAATAACTAGTCCTCAGTTGAATGAAATGAGCGAAATTGGTCATTTATCCATAATGACACAAATTGAATCACATTGATTTCAAGAATGAAGAAGACCAGTGACGAATTCTATATTAATTACCTCCCCCATTTATTCAGGCAACTCAATCTCTTGGTACAAACCTCTGGCTCTTATGTGTTCAACGTTTACTTGTTGACACACCATATACCTTGCCACAGAGCTAGACATATCTCACTTCATATTATTTCACCAATAGAACTCCTTAAGATCATGAAACATCTTTATGGAACAGGGTTGAATATCATAACGAGATCCATGCGCTTTTGCAAATATCCTTTCCCTCAATCTATCCACATTGGGAACACAGAGCCTACTTTGGTACATTAAGATACCACCACAACCTATTAAAAAATCAAAGACTTTTTGTTGACCCACATTCCCCATAATCTTCATCAAATCAGGATCTAACATTTGCTTTTTCTTTATTTCAACAACAAGAGACGACTGCGATAGCTAATGCACAAATACACCATAATCCTCCAAGTCCATCAGATAAACTCTAAGGTTAACCAAATATTGAATGTACTTTACCAGCTCCTGCTTATGCTCATCCACATGAGGTAGACTTCTCTTGGATAACCTGCTAAGAGCATCAACAACCACATTAGTTTTACATGGATGGTAATGGAGACTCATATCACAGTCCTTCAGCAACTCTAGCCATCTTCTTTTTTCTAGATTTAACTCTTTTGGAGTAAACACATACCACAAGATATTATGATCAGAAAGGATGTCAACATGAACCCCATAAAGATAGTAATGCCAAATCTTAAATGCAAATACCATAACCAACAATTCCAAGTCATGAGTAGGGTAGTTCTTCTCATGAACTTTCAACTGCCTAGAAGAATAAGCCACACCTTACCATACTACATCAATATAGAAACAAGCCCAACACGAGAAGTATCAATATACACTACAAAACCATCATTTCCCTCGAGCAGGGTCAAAACTAGAGCTGAAGTCAACTTATCCTTTAGCTTCTCAAAACTACCCTCACACACATCCAACTATAAAAACTTCACCTTTTTTTGGGTCAACTTAGTCAATGGGGAAGCTATAGTCTAAAAACTTTCCACAAACCTCCTATAGTAGCCGACTAAACCTAAAAAGCTCTAAATATTGATTGGAGTCATGGGTCTAGGCCACTTCTTGACCGTTGCAACTTTTTGTAGATCTATCATGATCCCTTCACTAGAGATAATATGACAAAGTAAAGTCACAGCCTTCGACCAAAACTCATACTTTGAGAACTTGGCTTACAAACGCTTATCCTTCAAGGTCTTCAATCCAACACAGAGGTGATCGAATGATCCGCCTCACTCTTAGAGTAGACCAAGACGTCATAAATGAAGATAATGAAAACTAGTCTAAACACTAACAGAAGACCCTATTCATCAAATCCATGAATGCCACCAGAGCATTGGTCAACCCAAAAGACATAACTAGGAACTCACAGTGACCATATCGGGTTTTTAAGGTAGTCTTAGGTATATCCACATTCCTAAACGTAAGCTGATGAAAACCTGGCCTAAGATCAATATTAGAGAAAAAATTTGCACCCTGATGTTGATAAAACAAATCAATGATCCTAGGAAAAGGATATTTATTCTTTATGGTCACCTTTTTCAACTGACAATAGTCAATACACAATAGTAGCGAACCATCTTTCTTATGCACGAACAACACCGAAGCACCCCAAGGAGACACACTAGGATGGATAAAACCTTTATCTAAGAGATCCTTTAATTTCTCCTTAAGCTTCTTCAACTTAGCCAGCCATATCTCATAAAGAGAGATAGAGATAGGATGAGTGTCCGAAACAAGATCAATCCCAAAATAAATTTCTCTAACGGGATGAATACCAAGAAGATCATTAGGGAAAACCTTAGGAAACTCATTAACCATAAGAATGGATTCTAGAGAAGGACATTCAGAGTTAGAATATTTAACCAAGACCAAATGATAGAAACACGCTTTTGAAAGCAACCTTTATGCTGTAAGATATGAGATGAACCTCACCTTAGGCACTAAAGAATCTCCTTCCCATAAAATTACCGTCTCATTGGGGAATTTAAACATAACTATACGGGTGTGACAATCTAAGGATGCATAACACAAATACAACCAACTTATCCCTAATATGACATCAAAGTCAACTATATCCAACTTTATCAGTTCCACAAGAGTTTCTCTACTACCGACAACTACCACACACCCTATAGAACTTTTTAAAAACCATAGAGTCTCCTACCAGTGTAGAAATAGAAAAAGCAACTGACAGATACTCAGGACAAAAACCAAAATGCAAAGCCACAAACAGGGACACATAAGAAAGAGGGGACCATTGATCAAATAAGAAATACACACAATGGGAGAAAAGTTTGAACATACCAGTCACTACATCGGGAGATGCCTCAGAATCTTAGTGAGATGTAAAAGCATATAACCGATTCCGGCCAGTGCTGGTACCAGAAACAGAAACAGATGTAGAAGCATAACCTTTTGGTGCGAAAAAAAAAAGAGCTAACGGGCACCTTGTTATCCCAAAAATAAATCCTAACACAATAGTCATGTTGAATATGACTAATATGACCACAATAAAAACATTTGTTCTTCACTTTCTCATATAAACCGTGGTGCAACCGCCCAAAAAATCTACAAGAAGGTTAGGTTGGAGCCGACTGAGCCCCACTAGCCTGAGATTGGGCAGCCTATGCCCAAAACTCACTATCATACTAAGACTGATGATCACTCGATGACTTTGGGTAAGGAGAACTATCCATGGAGAAAGAACTGGAAATCCCTCACTTCTTCTTTGCCCACTTACCACCATCTCTATTGTTTTGCTCAAAAGGCTTAAATTTCTTAGTAAACTCATCCTACTTTTTCTTCTTCTCCACCACTTGTTGCATGTATACAACCAATCTAGAGATTTCTATGTATTTGATCAACAAAGACACCTTACTCTAAAGAACCAACTCATGAGACGACCCCAAACCAAATATAAGCATTCCGGACCGCATGCTAGAAACCAACTTAGGATAATTCCTGGACAACTAATGGAATTTCAAGGCATACTCCTTGATAAACATCCTACCTTGACTCAAATTCACAAATTCTTACATATTTGATTTACCTAACTCCTAAGGAAAAAAACTATCTATAAAAGTACTAGAGAAATCCACCCATAAGGGAAAACTAGAATCTTCACCCCTCAACTGTTCCCACTCTTTATACCACTGGTATGACACATATTTCAATTGATAGGCAGTAAACTCAACACCTTTAACTTTTAAAGCATGCATGATCCAGAGAATCTTTTGCAATTCGTCAATACAGGCATGAAGATCCTCCGCAACCATAGCACCCATAAACATAAGAGGATGCAACCTCATGAACTAGCCAACCCTTGTGGCCTCAAAATATAGAGTACCAAAAATACCATGCTCAGACTGAGAAGCTACCAACAGAGTCAACAGAGTAATAGAGCGATGAAAGTCAGCATTAGTGGCCTCCCCTTGAGGCGACTGAGTATGAGTGTCAACCCTAGGAGGAAGATTAGTAGGGGCAGGTAAACCCATGAGGACAGTCAGATGCAACAACCCTCGATCGGGTCTAGACTCCTAGGTAGATCATGTCCCTTCAACATTGTCCCAAGTTGGGACAGAGATTTGTGCATGAATATCGGATCTTCTTAAAGGGATGATCTGAAAGACAAGAAAATAGAAACTAAATGAATCCGAGACTTTAAACTCTATAGCTTGAAGTAAGACAACAAAAAAGTGAAATATTTCTAAAAGTCTCATAGCCTTTCTCTTATAAGTGTAGAGCACTACACAATCATAAAAGAGACTACATTTGACACTACTTTGAGGAAAACTAGCTGACCATGAAACTAGGATCTGATACCAACTTGACACGACTCAAACTGGGACTTTTTCATAAAAGGCACCTCAAGTCCAAAAAGTACCGGAGACTACCCCGCTATCCAATCCAACCAATCAACAACCACAATATAATAAAGATAATAACAAAGACTAAATCCACACCATAACATAATGTACCCAAGTCTGTAGTTTGTCCATACAAAGAATCTAAAACAATCCAAAAATATCAGGTCGAGACATATCCCTGACCATAGCTAAAACCAATATCCAAGTCTAAATAAATAAAGACATCAAAAAACTCAAAATAAGAAATGGATCCTTCTGATGTATGAAAGCTCACCACTTCAAGTCACCACAAACTGTGGAAGAGTCCAATCATTGAGTAGGAGGTGTATGAGTATGACCAGCACCTGCATTGCATTGGGATACAACATCAAAGATTGTTAACCGTTGGAGCACTAACATGTAACTCAAGGATAAGGATAGAATAGTGCAAAAAGTTCTAAATCATTCAACCAATATGTATAACTAATCCAATACTAACATATACATATATATATATACCATGTCAGGGTAGGTAACAAGATTAACATAAACTTTGAAAACATTAATATGGACTGTGTAGCATAATACAAGGCACTTACGAGCCATATGGGTCCATCTATCCCCTAGTTGGAAGGCCCCAGTGCATTGAGCTTCACAAACTAGAGAGTATCTATAATCGTATATGAAATTATGGGGGAATCAAACCTCCCAACATAATAAAGGTGACATAGAAAAAATACATGTAGTAAGGGGGACTCAAACCTCCCTTTTATATGTTCATTCGGGGAACACGAACCATCCAGTCATAAGACACCTGCACCGGCTAGCACGATTTCCAATTTTAGTCTTTTGGGCTCTAGTTTCACAACCTAGCTACACATCCTTATTTAAAGCCCAATTTAAAATAATCATTCACTTACACAACCATTACATTATTTACTTATAAAAGGCACTTCATTCTTCTCATCATACCAACACCAGTTGCAAGAATACAACAACGCAATAGCCATAACATTTAAATTTTGGACTGAAACCCATTGTATATACAAGACATTAATGCAATGCAATATTTAGGGACTCTAATATATTATCAAATAGAGACATAAATTGAGTAATTGTTTAGTGACTCAAACCCTTTTTAACAAACTCAACTGCCAAGGCAAATATTTAAATCATTACATGGCCAACAAAGACTTCATATAATCATTTACAAACCATTCATATTCATTAGGCGAATGCCTTAGTTAAAAAGAAATTTTAATTCCATTTATGATTTTCAAGAAAAATCTAAAATCATTCATCCTTCCTTAGCATTCTTGTACCAAACATTTATGCCAAACCCAATTCATCTAATGACCAGTATAATCTCTTAGCCATTTTCACAAATACTTTGAGGGCATTCTATTAAAAAGACCTAAATCAAGGTAAAAGCTACCATGTTTAGGCTAACGCATGACCTATTTTTTAAACCACAAACACCAAGATCCAAAACGTGCAAACCATCATTAGAATCATGTATAAATACATGTTAAATTGAGAGTAAACAATACTCAACCATATGCAACAAAACTCTCAAGTTTGATTTTAGAAACCACCATTTATGAATAATAATCACACTGAAAAACATATGATATTTATGAAATAATAATGAGGAAAGAGTCACATGCCTTATTTATGAAGATTCACGGAGAGAAACTTGACCCTTGAGCCTCAAGATGAACACTTATAGAAACCCTAGCCCCAATTTTCAATAGAGTGTGAGAGAGTGTTTTTGGAATGTTTAATCTTTAAAAGTGTGTTATAAGAGGGAAAAATATGCTATAGTACATGAGGACTTAATGGTTTTGGGTTGGTAAATATCTATATTTCCTTAAGCTTAAAGCTAAAATTTGCTCGGATGAGGGTACAACTACACCCTAAACCATACCCTAAGGTATGAGTGGTACCCTTATATCATGCCTTATAATTACCTTGGTACTCTATATTTAATAACATACAACTACACAAGGGTAACTCATATCCTATCTTATGAGATGTACCCTACAACTCGTACCGTAGACAGAATCCATATGGTCATGCTTGAAGCATCATATGACTTGGCAATATATACCTCATACCATAAAATACAAGAAGTATGATGCCCAACCATACCTTGGATTGAATGGATCCCAACCATGTTGACCATCATATGTGAGAGGAGGTACTAAACCATATCTTAGCATACAATAAGTATGCTCAAACTATACCTTGTCAAGAAACTTAAGCTTAGGAAATTTTCTAAGGGTCCAAAGCCAAGGTGTTTCACATATACTCAGTACATTCCATAAGTAATAACCTACATATATGTCTATGTTCTACATTTCTTCATAATGTAGGTTCTCATATCCATCCCCAATAACACGATTGACTGTGAGTACCATTTTTACATCCCAATAGTTGGCGATTCCTCTTAGTTTGAGGTCTATTTTTATGATCCTTTCAGATGTTCAGTACTGTATTGTTAATAATTTAGTTTTCAGTCTGCATCATCTGGGGTTTATCTAGTGGCTCTTCAGTCATCAAAGTAGAGGCTTTTCCAGACAAGTCAAGTTGTATTTCCATCAGTTTTCCAAAGATTTGAAGATTTCTAAGCTATAAAGTTTTAGTTGAGATTATGTATTTTTTCCGTTTCCTCTAAAAAATTTCTTTAGTTTTGTTTATGTTTTGCGTTTACAATAATGAGACTCAGTTCCGACTAAGTATCATAGGTTAGCTTGGGACTATCCATAGTCTTAGCTACCATGTGACATCTAAGGTTAATCTCGGGGTTTTACATGTGTACCGGTTTGACATAATTGAATTATCTTGCAAACATATTGATATGTTTATACCATGTGAATTGTGTATCACACTGTGAATTTGTATGTCTCGGTGGGATTAAAATTGGAAAACACATTTACCAGTGTTGGGAGTCCATGTGACAATTTTCTTGATTCATATATTATATTTGGAAAGGATATAGCCTTTATGTCTTTACCCTTTCCTCAGTTTGTACGACCAACACACACTAGGGCCCTTACAGTAGGGAGAACTTGATCCATATAGACCATGGGTTCCTTTAGGACGGAGTGAGCTACATAGTTTAGGTTAATATTTTAAACTATCATGTTTATGGTTGTTGTCCCTATCCCAACATCGTATATATATATATATATGAAGATGAATGTTGTGCATATAGTTTATAACTGGATTTTGGTAATTCCATTATATTCTCTCTATCCCCTAAATTATATGCTATTGCTTACCCCACTGACCATCCATGGGTGCTACATCATTTCATGATGTAGGTTTTGAGGGATTTTTTGTTGTTCCTATGCAACATTAGGTGATTTGGTATTCTAAGGATCTGTTGTGAAGTGGTGAGCCGCTATCCTTCACAAGGCCTGGTAATTTCACTATTTTTTAGTATTGTCTAAGAATTTTGGTTTGGATTATTTTTGGTCATAACTGGTGGCATGTACCGACTTATTTGGTATTTTTAGCTTTCGAGGATTTTATGTACAAGTCTGGGTTAGTTATATGTTTTGATATTTTGACTATTCATTCCACTTATTTATTCTTCTCATTGCTATTTTTCTTGTCTTTCTTTGTATATATGCTCCTGGTGTATGTCTAAGGGGTGGTCTCCGGCCCATGGTGGGCTTATGATACCCGTCACGGCCAAGCCTGAGTTTGGGTTATAACATAATGAAACTATCTAGAACTGAGGACTTAGGGAATATTTCTATCTTTAGTTATAGTTTTTACTTTAGGGACAAAGTGTGATTTTAAGTGTGATCTCGGGAATTTTCTGATTAGTTAGGGTGAAGTGCTTCTATAGGATGCCCATTTTTAGTTATTTTCTACTTTTTGACTAAATTTTAAAGAAAATCACAAAAAAGATTGTATCTTTGTTGTTTTTAGTTTTTGTTGGTGGTTGTTAACGAGAAGCACACTTCACCTACTCCTTGGTTTTTCTTTTCGATTATTTTCCAAGGGGACACCCTTGGAACCACTATCCCTTATTAGTTTTAGAAGTAATTTTAAAATTTTTGTTCTTAAGAATAAATGAGATATTCATGCTATGTGCTATGTATGATTACAGGATGCAAGTTAGTTTTGAATATAAAAGCATGTGTTGTGAGTTGATAACTATGTTTTAGGCACCTCGATTCCTTTATATGACCCTTGTGTGATGTTGGTTTATAATTTTGAATTCATGCTATTTCATGGCTGAGAGTCTATAGAGATCCTTCTTGATTTGAGTATGTTCCATGTGCGAGTAAGTTTTTTTTTTTACAATTCTAGCATATTGATGTCTAGAACTTACCCAGTGTCTTTGCAAATAAAAATTAAGAATGATGGGTTTAGGAGATGATATAGGCATTTCTTTGATGACCATGTTTTATACCCTCATTATATATGCTTTCTGTATGACCTTAGTTACCCCTGTTGATCTTTTACCTATTCTTTGGTACCCTCATATGTAGCTTTTTCCCTTTTTTTTGATTGACCATAATTTGATCCAAAACTCCAAAGCGCTTTAGTTGAAAGACTGAGATGTTAAGGAGTGTATAATTGAAGAAGGAAAGAGTGAAAGTGAAGCCCCATGAAAATATCTATTGTTGTGTGTTGAAAATGTTTTTGTGTTGTGATTGGGAGTAATGTAATGAAAAGAAAAATGGATCAAAAGCGAATCATGTGCTGATAGCAAATACTTCCCACTAGAGATATGTGAACTAGCTTAAGGAGATGGGGCAAAACAAAAGGGGTAAGCAGATAAAAGTGGTGGAAAACTTGGTGGGTTAAAGGGGAGTATAATGTGAAGTGTGATATATTAAAGATCCTAAGGAAGATAGTCACTATTTGACATGTCTCGAGCTAGGGCCTTGTCGTAATGGGCATCCCAAGTCCAACCAGGACAAGGGAAGACCCTGATACCCAACCTAACCTCCAAACACTCATACCCTGAGTCAGATGAATTTTGAATATATAACAGGATTACGTTATTACAATTCCAGACTCTGGGATAGGTCAATAACCGTGACCAACCCAAGAAAGCCCAGCCATCAAATACGAACCAATAACCATAATCAAACAGATATAATACCTAAGTTCCTATCTATATCATAACTTAAAAGAATGGAACAATCATAAATTCATTCAAACAATATCAACCCCAATCCCAATGCCAATACTAAGGATGACACCAATACCGACACCACCCATTGCAACCCATAGTAGTTCAACAAAGCCTCTAACCAAAGGAAACATAATATCTAGTTGGGACTTTCCCCCAACCATATCGAAAACTAATGTCTATGAAATAACCAAAGTATATAAAGACATCCATGATATGAAATGGAGCCTTTCGAAGTATGGAATCTCATTACTTAAAAAAAATATTTGATCCTAGATCCGATCACTAAGCAGGAGGAGTTGAATGGTCGATTCCTATATCGCGTAGGGATACATCCTCCCGGAGATAATTTAGCAGGTGAACTCTAGTAAGTATTCAGATAAGGATAAAATAATTCCAACCTTTAAAACCAAGTAAACCAACCACATGTATTCACAACCATATATATATAACCATGCTGGGAAGAGGTAACAAGGTTTAGCATGCATTTAAAACCATTAACCTTGGTATGTGTATCTTAATCATCCTATAACCACCCACAGGCTATATAGGTCTAGTATAACCCCCTGCACGGGCCCCGATACGTGTAACCGCATGAACCGAAGATACTATAGGATTAGGGGATTCCAAAGTATCGTTCGATCACCATGATGCATTTATAAAATTGTAACTTAGAGGATTCCGATGTACCTCATATGGTCATTATGACCAAATCCTCATGTCGGCAAATATGAAATTCCATTGTTTGTCCATTGGACTCACACCTTCACGGTTAGATATCATATCCCTCTATTATTGCCTAATTAAAACCATTACTACATAACCAATACCACCATTCAATTTTTTATTAATCAAGTATATTAGTAGAGGTATGATCATACCGACTATAACAAACAAGCAATGTCCTTAGCCATCCTTTTTAAGAAGAAGGGATTCCTATGTACCCATAGATTGCTTAATTGAGTTGACTTGGGTGAATCCTATGTACCCCACAAGTGATATTTATTATTTTTACTTGGGTGATTCCCTTGTACCCCAAAAGGATGCCCAATTAACCATAACCATGACCACCAATCCTTACCATTTAACCATTCCAACCAATTAGGGTTCCCATTACCAAGTTAAACCATGCAATAGTTCCATTAAAAGTCCAACAACATAGTAAAAGCATTCTTATAGGCATTTTATGATGCATATTGGGGGCCTAGTGTTTCCAAAGCAAAAACAAAGTACTAATTACCAATATCCATTCAACCAAATGTCCAAACCACCATTAAAGTGTGTAAATCCATAATTAAAACATGGGAAAACCATAACCAAGCATTTATAACCAAAAACCCCATCATATAATTGAAAACCCAAAACATACAATAATTATGACATGACAACATGCCTTTAGTTGGAACTAACAATGAGGGAGAAGTATCTTGCATTCGATTAAGAAAAACATGAGAAGAAATCACTACTATGAGCCTCAATCTATCACCTTGAAACAAACCCAAGATTTTGCTTAAACCAAGAGCCTTGAGAGATTTTGAGAGAGTTTAGACTTTTTGATTGATTGGAAATAGGTTAATCAAACCCCAAAAAGATGTTTTAAGTCATGGGGTCCCAAGAAGTTATAAGGGAAAATGTCCAGATTACCCCCAACTAAAACTGTATTAATTAACCATAGGTGGGTATGACCTCCATAATTCGTACCCTAGTGTACGATGGTACCCACCACTTGTACCCCAAGTAGAATCTCAACCCCCACATTGAACAAGCTACGACACCAACGTCCCACTCGTATCCAATCATATGATTGGTACCCTTAAACCATACCTTAGAAAGAATCAAGAGCGGTTGAAACTGTCGAACATACGAGTTGAATTATACCACTTAGACCCTATCTCACAACCTATGGTAAATTACTCATACTCAAATCCAAGTTAAGTTACTAAGTTTTAGATAAAGTAAAGAAAAAACTAAAAATACTACCCATCACCCACTATACGACTCATACCCACCCAAGTTGTACAAATTCCAGAAACCAATCCAACCCACCAACCAATACTGGTTAACATACGATGAATACCATCCAAAATATACCCCATTAAATGACTAGTACCCCCTAGTTATATGATGTCTAGAAACCAGAAATCCATTAATTTTTCTATGGTTCCAAAACCCAGGGTATTTCAGTCTCACCCAATAGGATCATTCATCCTAGAATAGCGGACAAGGTGGTACACGCACGAGTTACAGCCCAACACCCTCCTTCAAATATTTAACTAAGTTAAAAAACAAAGATACAAGGAAATTAACCTTACCTTAACAATGCGATAAAGCAAAGATGTGATCAATAATAGATACCTTCGGTACGAATACTCAGAGCCTAAAACAAATATGTTTACTTGGACTTTATGTCCTCTTCCATTTCCCAAGTAGATTCTTCCATCTCATGGTTCTGCCATAGAACCTTTATCGAAGCTACATCCTTTATTTACAACCAATAAACCTGCCGATCAAAGATCTCAATCGGGATCTATTCATAATACAGAGAATCTGAGATACCCAATCCCTTTAAAGGTACAACTGAAGAAGGATCACCTACACACTTCATCAATAGAGTCATGAAATACCAGAGAATAGAGCTCAAACCAGAAGGCAACTCCAATTCATATGCAATAGTACCAACCCTAATTAAAACCATATAAGGACCAATATACCGGTGACTGATCTTAAATACCATTACCTTTTGCCTACCTATATCACCATTCATTTTCAACAAGGTAAGATTTACCATTTACTTCTCCTTTATCTTTACACTAAGGGACGATCAAATAACATCCTATACCAACATACCACTATTCTCAAAATCTAAAAGGCCAACTCCAAGATTATCCAAGGGTGAATATCCTTCACCAACTCCCACCTTTCCTTATCAACATGAGCTAAACTCCCCATGTATAACCTGCTAAAAGCATCAACAATTAAATTAGCCATACCTAGATGATAGTAAAGACTCATGACATAGTCCTTGAGGAGTTCAAGCCGTCCCCTCTACTTGAGGTTAATGATACACCCTGAAACTGAGCTATGTCATTGGGGAAACTCAAGCACACATGAATCGGAGGTTGCTCTGATAGCCCAACAAAATCATCAAATCAGCTATATGGGTTGGGTGAATCCCGACCAAAATTGAGATAGCAAAAAACATACCACAAGTCATAACTTAAAAAATGTCTAACCTTTTCATAAATATCAACACACTAACCAATATAAACAAGTCCATAGTCATATACAATAACGCTATGTAAGCCAAATTTTAGAAATGTATATCTCGGGACAAGCCCCTGATAATAGTCAAACCAAGTCTAAAAGACTTAGTCTTAAGGTAGGGTACCAAGGATAAATGTCTTCCAAAGAAAAAAAGCTCACCACTCCTAAGTCAATGCACGATCCGCTCTAGCCATCTAATCACTATACAGGAAGAGAAGATGATGCTTCAGCACCTATGTCATATGGGGACATAGCATTTAGAAACGGTTAGTGGTTGGAACGCTAGCATGTAACTCAAAGATAAGGATAAAATGGCATCATCGTTTAACCATAAGAAATATATAATATCCAATCACATTCATAACCTTATCCATATATATATAGACATATCACATGTTAATAGAGGGGACAAGATTTATCAACACTTTAGAGGCCCTCATTCATTGTACATGTAATAGAGGACTCCAATATTCCAGACTTATAGATTCAAGCATTTCAAATTAGGCATAGGACTCTAACCATATTCACATATCATCAAGTAGGGGACTTTAACCAGATACACATCCAATCAAGTGAGGGACTCTAACCACTCACACAGATCCATTAAGTAAGGGACTCTTATCACTCATGCACATTTATAAAGGAAAGGGACTCTAACCATATGTTCTTATATTTGGACAGGGACTCTAACCTTATGCCATATTAGATATGGGACTCTAACCCCAATCTAATTCATTTGGAGGAACTTCGACCACATGAGATCTCACTATGCAAGGGACTTTAACAATAAAAGATTTCATTAGGAAAGAGACTTTAACCTCAAGCATTCACATTTGTTAGTAGCCGACATTGGGACTCTAACCCTTTGTCCATGAAACCATATACATTCCATTCTACCCTTAAGGGCTTTAACCCATTTAGCTAATTCAATATCATACATGACCACATGGTCCTCATGAGAGCCTTTATTACTCAACCATTTCAATAGGACAATGCCTCTATTAAACTCATCATACAATTCAAACTATATCCTCTTAGACCTTTACAAGCCAATCACACTTCATTAGAAATTCTATACCATAATTTACCTCAACACATAATTCAATTTAAATTTTATGTTAGGGAACCCCCTTCTCATTCATCAAGCCATCAAGGTCATCAATTACATAATACATGGCTTATATTATCTCCATAGTATCATTTATAAAGAATTCATACATATTGGGCCATTTCCCTAGTTCAAAGCATCATCATCATGTAGCTAGACATCTCACTTAGAAATTTTCACAAACACCTTATGTACATGCCTTTACCAAGGACAATTTCATGGTAGAAATTATCAATACTAAGGTTACTCAATAAAAACATGTAATACCACATTCAACAACCATTCATGTATGCAAACTACCATCAATAACACGTATAAGCATAAGTCTAAGAAAGAATCATTATATTTCATCATTTAACAACAAATCCCTTTTGATTTGATTTCAAAACCACCATGAACACTTACTAATGCTAGTGTGAAATACATAGGATTAGATTTATTTATAAAGTAGAAGAGGTGCATGCCTTAAACAAGATGAATCACCAAGAATATTGACTCCTCTTTGCCTCTTGAAGACCACTCTTTAAACCCTAGGCTCCAATTCTTCAAAGATGAGCTTGAGAGTGTATTTTGGGTGTTTGATCCATCAAAAATGGATGTTTAGGAGGCTAATAACACTTATATAGTAAGAGGGATTAGAGTTTTAGACATGGTAAATAACCACAAGGCCCTTAGTTAAAAGCTGAAAATTGACCCCGTCCAGGGGTATGACTCACCATACTACTCACTTAAGTAGTCGTACCTAAGGTATGAGTGGCACCCTGATTCGTACCCTATGATTCTCCTAGGTTACACATACTGTTAAGGGTACGACCATGCACCTTATAGTTGAATTTGAAGGGTACGACTCACCCCTAACTCGTACACAACAATTGTACCCAAAATAGTCTACTTCCTAACTCATGACTCCTCTATATGACTCACCTAGGTATGACTCATACCATTTGGTACGATTAAGGGTAAGTTCACTCATACCAAGGAAAGTGAGTAACCCTCACCATACTACATAGGATACGAGAGGGGAGGGGGAGAAGGATAAGAATCATATCCAAGGGGTACGACTCGAGCCCCTAGTCGTACGAACCCCAGTGACACAAAAAGATGAAGTTTTTCAATGGTTCTAAGTCTAGGTGTTTCAATTCTTACCCACTTGGATCATTCATCTTCGAATGTTGAGTAAGGAAAGAAATAACACACAAGCCAACACATTATTATACAAAAAAATGACCTTCAATAAGTTAGAACAAGCATACCCTAAGGTATCACACAGATCATGCTCATTATCCATCAATCATTCTATAATGCCTCAATTATTTGAACTGGAATGCTACACGATTCTCATGACCCCGAAGGTCCACAAACTAACCCATGACTAATATTTGTACCTGTACACTACATAATATATAAATGTAAATGCAGAAACATGAACTGAAGGCCATAAGGTTCAATACTGAACATAACCTGAGTAATAAAAATGTCTGAATAAAGAGGTATCACAATACCAAAATAGAACTAAAATACTGAAGTCTGAATCTAGTGTGTAATCTAGTCTGCGTCTAGTCTGAAAGTCTCTACTGTCTGAATAATCTAAATAAGGAGATGATGGGATATGTCCCCAAAAAACTCCGACTAATGAACTAATCAATGAGAATATAGAGAAATAATCATATCCTCGAAGGATGAGGACTCACTTCTAACTCTGACTGCTAAAATCTATAATGCTACTACTGCTCTGGAACTCGTTCCTTAAAACTTATGGCATAAAATTAAACACCATGGCGCGAATGCGTCAGTACGTCTTAATTACAAAGTATATAAGTGAGGTAGGATAAATGCAAAGGGTTTGTATGCATGAACAATACTGACTGATATAAACGTAAGAATACAAATATGCATAAGTAACTATAACTGAACTCGTTGTGATACTGAATAATGAGTCGGAATGCTGACAACATGAGTTTACTGATACTAAGATATTGAATAGATGAATGACTATTTCTGACAGTTTGAATTATGAAGAACTGGTCCGATTGACTGTGTCTAACAATCCTAAAACTGGATACTGATAATGTAAGCTATGATGACTACCTAACTGATATAACTATGATGATCAGCCTAACCGATGTAACTGATATTGAGAAACTGTATCTGATAGTCTAAATCTTCTAATAATGATTAAGAGTGTCTAAGCTTGAGATCAGGCCTAACTAACGGGTGATCCCTGGAACTGATATTGAGAATACTCAACTGAATCTGAGACTGAGATCAAGCCTATTTGATAGGTGACCTCTGTAAGTACTGATACTAAATAACTTTATGTTAGACCAAGCCTATCTATCGGTCTATGAACCTATGGACCTATCTAAGTTCCTTACTGAGATTGATGACTGTATCTGACAGTCCTGATTTCTAAGTTCTACTTTGAAGACTGAAACTGTAACTGTGGGAGTGCTCAATTAACCAACATACCCCAAAACTGAACTGGTGGGGTCCAACCTGTAACCCCAGATAGAAGGGTGTCAATACCGTTCTACGGGTAAAGACCTCTCTGGTCAAGCCTATCTAACGGGTGACCCTTGGAGAAAGTCAAGCGTAAGGCAGTATAATAGTCAAGCCTCAATGACGGATGACAAGACTTTTTCTGATGGGTGACTCCTACATCCTGCATTGGCTACGTAGTTCTGGAGTTTAGGGATTACTCCTAACGAATCTGCCTCTCTAACGGGGGGCCACCATCCCTGCACTCACTCGGTGCTAGCTCATTCCCCCGACTGAAAGACTCTGAACTGATTCTTAGAACTTTTACTTGAACTGAATTGAAGCTGTTACTGATTTTCTTACTTGACTGCGCTGACTAAGATCACTTGGTTCCATTATCTGATGGAATACTACTGAATTTATTATCGTACTGAATGATACTAAGTTCTGAATTGATTTCTTGAATGCTACTGAGATCTGAGCTGAGTACTGAACTAAAGCTAGAATGATAACGATACTTAGATTATTGAGATTTCTTAAGTTCTATAGCTGTCTGAGAGTTCTAAATTTTGTAACTGACTGAGTTCTACTGATCATAGCATGACTGAGATTATCTTGAGAATGACTCAGCTCTAAGCACATAGTTATATTTTTCGGGTACAAGTACCTCCAGGACTCAACACATGGTACCAGTCACACTTGTGATAACTTATCACAAAATGTCATCACTGGGGGTCGATTTCTTCCTAAGTCTGACGACATTTGTGATAAGTCGTCACACTTGTGATAACTTATCACAAAATTTCGTCAATCAGTTTTCCAGGCTGATATGCTGGAGTAAAATAGGCATAACTCTTTGCTCCGATATTGTATTTGGGAGAAATTAGTATCGTTGGAAAGATAATTTAAAGATATTTCATTTGATATAAATTAGGTCCTATAATTTTATATATACAAGTAGTTATGGTTGATTGAATTTGACCTAAGTTTTGACGCTTACTAAAACTTGAACGATAGGAAAGCTTTTAACTTGTCCTTGAGTTAGGGGACATCTATGATCTAAATTCATGCTAAAATATATTACCACACTACATAATTGATTAACACACTAAATTTACATAGGATTTGAGCCTTTTGGAACATCTACGTATATGAATGATGGATTTTCATTCTAGTCCAAAATGTGGGCTGTTACATTATCTCCCTCTTGGAATCATTCGTCCTTGAATGTCGATTGATAAGTTATGATTAACGATCAACTAAACTTATTTAAGGTATGTGAATATATAATATATGACTATATGACGGAAATTACTGACACTGAATTTTCCACTAGAGTATGCATGCATAGCTGATGCATAGAATATCCGGATGAGACTATTGATAGGATGAATTCTCATGACGTACATGCATATCTGATGAATGGATACTTGAAAGAGTTGCTCTCATGAACGTATGTCTGAATACACTGATAAGATGAACTTTCTCTACTGATCATGCATATCTAATACATGGTGGTCTGACTGAACTAACTCTTGAAAGCATGTCTGATTTTGCAATGATAACTGATGCTAACTCATAATAGGAATCTATGCACGAAATTGAATAGTTTTACAGAATTGATAACTTTGGGGAGTTATAGAGCATCTCCCCCTTGGGACACTATGTCCCTCTAAAAACACTTACATCACGGGAATACTTGAGGACTGCTGAGGCGGTGCACAAGGCATCTTTGAATTGGATAATATCTAAACATCTAAGAGCTGAAGATAATGAATGATGCATGAACTGAGTTATACTCGCAACTACTAATGTACTCTGTCTTAGAATAGTTAACTTACTGAGATTTCTGATAGTATGACTAGATGGAAAGATGTGAAAACAAACTATACGAATTTGATTGTCTGACTGCTAAACTGAACTGATGGCTTTACTGACTAACTCATGTTGAGAACTTAAGCTTAACTGAAGCACTTTTTCTGCATTCTTTCAACTAAACCTTCCACCTTAGCCTCAAGTCATCATCATAAGTCAGGGAACACTTCACTAAACTCTAAACTGAACTACAATCATTCTACTCTAGGGTCTGCGGTACAATAATGTACCTAAATGATAACTCATCCTGAAAGACTATACCTAAAAGTATAAAGCTCACTGCTAATACTATCCTGAAACTATCTGCGGGGACTGTCTGAGAAAGCTCTATCTGTAGGACTTTGGGCTTCACTACTTCTTCTACCTTAAGAGTAAGGTAAAGCTGACATGAATGGAACATGATAAAAATCCACATAGGTTTTTTAGAGAACCTTTATATAGTACGATCTGAGATAAGAAAGAAGGAAAATTGTTCCTAAAACATCATATAGCTTCCTACATATAAATGTGGCATGCAACACACCCATGTACAAGACTCTACTAGATGTGACTTTCAGACTTTCTAGGACACTATTGAACCTTAGGCTATGATACCAAGTTTGTAACACCCCGATTATCTGAAACAGAATGCTACACGGTGCTCATAACCCCGAAGGACCACAAGCTAACCCATGACTGATATCTGTACCTGTATACTGGATAATATATAAATATAAATGCAGAAACATGAACTAAAGTCCATAAGGTTCAATACTGAACATAATCTGAGTAATAAAAATGTCTGAATAAAGAGGAATCACAATACCAAAACAGAATTGAAATACTGAAGTCTAAATCTAGTCTGCGTCTAGTCTGAAAGTCTTTACTGTCTGAATAATCCGAAAAAGGAGCTGATGGGATATGTCCTCAACTAACTCCAACTAATGAACTAATCAATGAGAATATAGAGAAATAATCATGTCCTCGAAGGATGAGGACTCACTTCTAACTCTTACTGCTAAAATCTATAATGCTACTGCTGCTCTGGAACTCTTGCCTATGAACCTATGGTGTAAAATAAAACAACATAGCGCGAATACATTAGTACGTCTGAATGTATTGAGTATATGAGTGAGGTAGGCTAAATGCAAAGGGTTTATATGCATGAACTTTGCTGACTGATATGAACGCGAGAATACATACATGCATAAGTAACTATAACTGAACTCGTGGTGATACTGACTACTGAGTTGGAATGTTGAAAACATGAGTTTACTGATACTGAGATACTGAATAGATGAACGACTATTTCTAAAAGTCCAAATTATGAAGAACTGGTCTGATTGACTGTGTCTAATAGTCCTGAAACTGAAAACTGATAACGTATTCTATGACGACTGATCTAACTGATATAAATGTGATGATCGGCCTAACCGATATAACTGATACTGAGCTACTGTATCTGACAGTCAATGATTAAGAGTGACTAATCTTGAGATCAGGCCTAACTAACGGGTCATCTCTGGAACTGATATTGAGAATACTCAACTGAATCTGAGACTGAGATCAAGCCTATCTGATGGGTGACCTCTATATGTATTGATACTAAATAACTTTATGTTAGACCAATCCTATCTAGCGGGTGGCCTATGAATCTGTGGAACTATCTGAGTTCCTTACTGAGATTGATGACTGTATCTGACAGTACTAATTTCTTAGTTCTACGATGATGACTGATACTGAAATTGTAACTATGGGAGTGCTCACTTAACCGATATACCCCGAATCTGAACTCGTAGGGTCCAACCTGTAACCCCTGCTGGAAGGGTGTCAATACCATGCCACGGGTAAAGACCTCTCTGGTCAAGCCTATCTGACGGGTGACCTTCATAGGAAATCAAGCCTAAGGAAGTATAATAGTCTAGCCTCTATGACGGATGACAAGCCTTTTTATGATGGGTGACTCCTACATCCTGCATTGTCTACGCAGTTCTGGAGTTCAGGGATTGCTCCTAACGACTTTGTTTCTCTGATGGGGAGCAGTCATCCCAGCACTCGCTCGGTGCTAGATCCTACTCCCAACTGAAAGACTCTGAACTGATTTTTAGAAATTATACTTGAACTAAACTGAAGCTATTACCGAGTTTCTTAATTGACTGAGCTGACTGAGTTCACTTGGTTCAGTTATTTGATGGAACACTACTGAATCTATTATCTGACTAAATGATACTAAGTTCTTAACTGATTTCTTGAATGCTACTGAGATCTGAGCTGAGTACTGAACTAAAGCTGGAATGATAACAATACTTAGATTACTGAGATTTCTTAAGTTCTATAACTGTCTGAGAGTTCTGAATTCTGTAACTGACTGAGTTTTACTGATCATAGAACGACTGAGATTATCTTGAGATTGACTCGGCTCTAGGCACATAGTTATATTTTTCGGGTACAAGTACCCCAGGACTCGATGGAAGGAAACTGACACACATGATACTTCTTGATAATAGGAATAACATCCACAATTCATAATACCATAAGTAGGGGATTTCTTACTACACATGTTTCTCAACACCTTATACTTGAAAGGGGATACATATAACATGGGTATATTTGCATACCTCAATATCATGTACATTCCATATCACAACAACAACTCATAACAACAACATATATCAATAACATGAAATTCATGTGGAAACATAAGGAATAGAACATGGACTTGTCATTTAAGCACTATTAAGTCATAAAAACATGGATTCTATCATTCTTGGCATTTTATCAAACACGTTACATACACAACTTTGGGCATAGGTGTACTTATCAATTTGACAATCTTAATCCATAAAAGATTCATGGGTTTCAACTAACCTACTCACATGCTTCATGAAAAACACATCAAGATACAACCTTGAATCCAAACAACAATCATCAACATGAATATAGTCATAAAACAACAAGGAAATCACAATTTTATAATTTAAAACATGATTCTTAAGCTCCATGGATGAAAGGGATCCATGGATGAATACTACGTATACCTTAATGATTGAATCTTGGAAGAGATCTAACGTTTCTTGAAGGTTCTTGAAGAATTTCTTAGGTTTGCTCTGGATTTTTTTCTTGACTAGGGTTTAATCCCTTTGGGAGAGAATGTTCTTGTTGTAGAGGAGATGATCTTGAGAGAAAACCCTAATCTTGTGGTTGAGAGTGTATGAGAGAATTTTTGAGATGTTTAACTGAAGAAAAATAGGATAAAGTTACGTCCCTTGAGGGTTTTAAGTTGTGGGAAGTGGAGGAAAAAGACCAAAATACCCTTACTAAACCGATTCCCAATTGCTGAAAATCTAAGGCTGACGACATTTGTGATAAGCCGTCAGACTTGTGATAAGTCATCACAAATGTCGTCACTGAGGGGCTGGAATTGATGGATTTCAGCCTAAGGCTGATGACATTTGTGATAAGTTGTCACAATTGTGATAACTTATCACAAAATGTCGTCACTGGGGGTGGATTTCTTCCTAAGGCTAACGACATTTGTGATAAGTCGTCACTCTTGTGATAACTTATCAAAAAATTTTGTCACTGGGGGTGGATTTCTGCCTAAGGCTGACGATATTTGTGATAAGTCGTCACACTTGTGATAGCTTATCACAAAATATAGTCAGTCAGTTTTCCTAGCTGACATGCTGGAGTAAAATGAGCATAACTCTTTGCTCCGACATCGGATTTTGGGGAAATTGGTATCGTTGGAAAGATAATTCAAAGATATTTCATTTGATATATAGTAGGTCCTCTTATTAGATATATAAAAGGAGGTATAGTCGATTGAATTTGAACTAAGTTTTGACGCTCACTAAAACTTTAATGATAGGAAAACTTTCAACTTGTCCTTGAGTTAGGGGACCTCTCTGATCTAAATTCATGCTCAAATAGATTCCCACACTACATAGTTGATTAACACACTAAATTTACATAGGATTTGAGGCTTTTGGAATATCTACGCATATGAATGAAGGATTTTCATTCTAGTCCGAAATTTACTAAATTTACTATTATTATTGGTGATCTCAATCAAAGGTAAGTGGTTATACCAACTACCATAATAACCAATCACACAAGCCCGTAATATATCCTCCATTATTTGTATGGTCCTTTCTGTTTTTCCATCTATTTGCGGGTGTAAAGAGGTACTAAGGCATAACCTTGTACCCAAACTCTTGTAGTATGACTTCTAAAAGTAGGATGAAAATAGAGGACCATTATCAGAAATGATAGAAACCGGAGCACCCTTAACTTCACGATCTCCGTAAGATATAACTTAGCATAATCTTCTATCAAGAAATTAGTTCTTATAGGAGAAAAGTGAGCATATTTTTTCATTATATCAACAATGAAACAAATAGAATCACATTTATTTGGGGATATATAAAGACCAATAACGAAATCAATATTAATTGCCTCCCATGGGTGGTAGGTGTGTAAACAAACAACCTTCTCAACTTTCACTTGTTTACAAACCATACACTTGGCCACATGACTAGCCAAATCATGCTTTATATTACCCCACCAATAGAACTCTCTAATATCATGATACTTCTTTGTGGAAATGGGATGTATAGCATTTCGAGATTCGTGAGCCACGACCATGACCCTTTCCCTCAATCCATCGACATCACAAACACATAGCGTACCTTGGTATCTCAAGATACCATAACCACTAATCACAAAGTCTGCAACTTTGTGTTTACCCACATTACTCTTGATCTTCATCAAGTCGGGGTCCAATACTTGCTTCTCCTCAATCTCAACAATAAGTGACGATTGAGATATTGGATGCACAAACACACTGTAGTCCTCGGAGTCCGCAAGTCGAACTCCAAGATTAGCAAAATGGTAAATGTCTTTCGCCAATTCCTTCTTATCCTCATCTATATATGCCAAACTCCCCATGGACAATCTACTAAGATCATCGGCGATCACGTTCGTCTTACCAGGATGGTAATAAAGACTCATATTATAGTCATTCAATAGCTCGAGCCACCTTCTTTGCAAGAGATTTAACTTCTTTTGGGCAAGCATATATTGAAGACTCTTATGATCGGAAAAGATATCAACATGAACCCCATAAATATAATATCTCTACATCATTAATGCAAAGACCACGACTAACAACTCTAAGTCATGGGTAGGGCAGTTCTTCTCATGAACTTTAAATTGCCTAGAAGCATAGGCCACAAGCCTACCATGTTGCATCAACACGCAATCGATACCGACTTGAGAAGCATTAAAATATATCATAAAACCATCATTACATTCAGGAAAGGTCAAAACTGTAGTCGAAGTTAACTTAGCTTTAAACTTTTCAAAACTACCCTTACATAAATCAAACCACAAGAACTTGACCTTCTTAAAGGTCAATTTGGTTAATGGGGCAGCTATAGTCGAGAAAATTTCTATAAATCTTCTATAGTAACTGGCTAGACCCATGAAGCTCCGAATATTGGTTGGAGTCGTAGGTCTAGGCCATATCTTAACCTCTGCAACCTTTTAGGGATCTACAATGATCCCTTCACTAGAGATAACATGATAAAGAAAAGCTACGACTTTCAACCAAAACTCACACTTGGAGACCTTGGAATACAAACAATGTTCCATTAAAGTTTGCAACACTACACAGAGGTGATCTACATGATCCACGTCACTCTTAGAATAGACTAAGATGTCATTAATGAAGATAATGACAAACATATCCAAGATCGGATGAAATAGCATATTCATCAAATCCATGAATGTCGCTAGGGAATTGGTCAACCCAAAAGACATGACAAGAAACCTATAGTAACCATATCGAGTTCTAAAGGTAGTCTTAGGGATATCCACATCCCTATTCTTAAGCTGGTGATAGCCCAATCTAAGATCAATCTTACAGAAACACTTCACACCCTGAATTTGATTAAGCAAATCATTGATCCTAGGAAGAGGATATTTATTCTTTATGGTCACTTTTTTTAACTGACGATAATCAGTGCACATATGAAAGGAACAATCCTTCTTGCGCACGAACAACGCGGGAGCACTCTACGGAGGTGAACTAGGGAAGATGAAATCTGTATGTAACAGGTCTTTTAATTGCTCCTTAAGTTATTTTAGCTTCATCGAAGCCATTCTATAAGGCGGTATAGAAATTAGATGAGTGTCTGAAACAAGATCAATCCCAAAACTAACTTCCCTATTAGGAGTAACACTAGGAAGATCATTGAGAAACACGCCGAGAATCTCATTAACCACAGGAATGGATTCTATAGAAGTCTCTTTCGAGTTAGAATCTTTAACTCAGACCAAATGATATAAACACCACTTTGAAATCAACTTTTGGGCCTTTAGATAAGAAATGAACCTTCCCTTAGGTACTAAGGAACCACCCTCTCATAAAATGACCAGCTAATTAGGGAATTTTACCATAACCCTAGGGGTCAGACAATCTAAGGAAGGATAGGAAAAGTGCAACCAATCTATCCCAAAATGACATCAAAATCAACCATGTCTAAATTTATTAGGTCTACAAGAGTATCACTACCACCAACTGATATCACACACCATATAGACCCTCTAGCAACCATTGGGTCTCCGACCAGGGTAGAAACTAAAAAGGGAATCAACAGACTCTCGGGACCACAATCAAGATTCACAACCACATATGGGGTCACACAAGAAAAAGTACACCCTATATAAAACAAAGAATACACTTCACAGGAGAAAAGACTCAACATACACGTGGCAACATCGGGAGATGCCTCTGAATCCTGGCGATTAGAAAGTGTATACAAGTTGTTTCGGCCAACGCCGATGCCAGAAACAGAAGTATATGGATCATGTGCGTGAGTAGATGGAGTAGAAATAGGGCCCTATTAGCCAAAGAAGTATCTAGGGAAGGGCACACACGCTGTATGTGCCCAACCTGATCATAATGGAAATATCTGTTTCTCTACTTCTCACACGGACCACCATCACTCTAACCACAAAATTTGTAAGAAGGGCGAGGTGGAGCCGATTGGACACTACTAGCCTAGAATTGGGCACCCTATGCCTGGGACCCATTACTAAACTGAGTCCGAAGATTACTTAAAAACTTCAAGTAAGAAAAGTAAACACTAGCCGTGGAGAAAGAACTTGAAATCCCCTAATTCTTTCCTGGACACTTGCCACCATCACCACCATTATGCTTAGAAGGACTAAATTTTTTTCCTTGATTCTCACTAAGCTGAACTTGTTTCTTTTTCTTTTCTTCTACTTGTTACAAATACACAATCAACCTAGAAAAATCTATGTTTTCAATCAACAATGCAACATTGCTCTTAAGGACTAACTCATGGGTAAATCTCGAGACAAACTTATGTATTCTAGACCTCATACTAGAAACTATTTCGGGAGCATTCCTTGACAATTGATGGAATTTTAAGTCATACTCTTGAATGGACATCTTTGGTTGCTTCAAGTTCACAAACTTTTTTTCCTTTCCCTCTCTCAACATTTGAGGAAAGAAGCGGTCTAAGAAAGCCTTGGAGAAATCCTCCCACATGGCAGGACTAGGATCAACACCTCTAGACAATTCCCACCTCTCGTACCATTGGTACTCTATATCTTTCAAATGGTAGAAAACAAACTCAACGGCCTCAATCTCTGAACAATGCATGATTCAAAAGATCTTGTCCATTTAATTAATAAAGACTTGAGAATTTTCCTCAACCCTTGTACCGGAGAACATAGAAGGGCTCAACCTCATTATTTGGCCAATTTTTGTGGCCTCATAAAAAATGGTAGCCAGAGCACCATACTCCACTTGAGAAGCTACAAATAAAGTAAAGAGGTTGATAGAGCGACAAAACTCGACATTAGTAGCATATCTTTAAGGTAACAGAATAGGAGGGTCACTCTCACAGTCGAGGTTAGTAGGGACAGGTGGAACCCCACAAAGATGGTTGGATGCCACAGCCCTAGCCCGGGTCTGAACTCCAGAAGTTGGATGAGCTTCGTCTATAGGACCCTCAGAAGGGTTTGCTTGAGTCTCATATCTCCTTGGAGGCATGATCTGAAAGATAAAAAATAGCAATTAGAGGAATCCAAGACATTAGAGTCCATAGCCTGAGATAGAAACAAGAGAAAGGGAAACATTTCCTAAAATATCTCATAGTTCTTCTTTTATAAGTGGGGCTCTCTTCACACCCATAAAAGAAACTCTACTCGACACGGTATTGTGGACACCTAACTGACCATGAACCTAGGATCTAATACCAACTTGACATGCCTCAAAATCGGGCTATGTTGTAGGGGCACCTCAAGACCACATGAACCGGAGGTCGCCCCGATAGCCCATCATAATCATCAAAGCAACCTCATAGGTCAGGTGAATCCTGACCAAAGATGAGATAGTGGAAAACATACAACAAGTCATAACTTAAATCAATGCACAAACCTCTCCAATCATTTAATCATTATGTAGGAAGAGAAGATGATGCTCTAGCCCCTATGTCACACGGGGCATAATCTTTGGAGATGGTTAGCGGTTAGAAAGCTAGCATGTAACTCAAGCATAAGGATAAACTAGCATTATCATTCAATAACAAGAAATATATCATACTCAATCACATTCAAAACCTTATCCATATTTATAAAAATATCACATGCTAATCAAGGGAACAAGATTTATCAACACTTTGGAAGTACTCATTCATCTTACATGCAATGGATGACTCAAACATTCCAAACTTACAGATTCAAGCATTTCTCATTAGGCATAGGACTCTCACCATATTCACATATCATCAAATAATGGACTCTAACAACATACACGTCCAATTAAGTTAGAGACTCTAACCACTCACATATATCCACATAAGTGAGGGACTCTAACCACTCACACATATTCATCAATGCAAGGGACTCTAACCACTTTCTCTTACATTTGACGAGGGACTCTAACCTTATGCCACATTAGTTAGGGGATTCTAACCCCAAGATAATTCATTTGGCGTGGCACTTTGAACTCATGAGATCTCATTATGAAAGGGACTTTAACCATAAGTGATTTAATTATGAAAGAGACTTTAAAATCAAAACATCAGGTATTTCATTAGTCGACATTGGGACTCTAACCCTTTATCTATGCATCAACACATATTCCATTCCACACATAAGGACTTTAACCCATTTAGCTAATTCGACATCATACATGACCAAATGGTTCTCATGGGAGCCTTCATTACTCAACCATTTTAATAGGTCAATGCCTTAATTCAAATCATCATACAATTCAACCTATGACCCTTAAGACTTTTAAAAGCCATTCACACTTCATTAGAAATTCTATACGACAATTTAGCTTAACACATAATTCAAGTTCATTTTCATGTTAGGGACTTTAACCCTTCTAATTCATCAACCATCAAGGTCATCAATTAAAAAATACATGGCGTATTTTATCTTTATATTTATAAAGCATTCATACATGTTGGGCCATTTCCATAGTACAAAGCATCATCATCATATAGCTAGACATCTTACTTAGACATTTTCACAAACACCTTATGTAAATGCCTTTACTAAAACCAATTTCTTGGTAGAAATTATCAATACTAGAGTTACTAAATATCCACATGTTAGACCACATACAACAACCATTCATGTGTGCAAACTACAATCAATAACATGTATAAGCATAAATCTAAGCAAGAATCATCATATGTCATCATTAAGAAACAAAATCCTTTTCATATGATTTCAAAACCACCATGTACACTTACTAATCAAAGTGTGAAATACATAGGTTTATAGTTATTTCAAAAGGGGAAGCGGTACATGCCTTAAACCAGATGAATCACAAAGAATATTGACTCCTCTTGGCCTCTTGATGATCACTCCTAACACCGAAGCCTCCAATTCTTCAAGGATAAGCTTGACAGTGTATTTAGGGTATTTAATACATCAAAAATGGATGTTTAAGAGGCTATACACACTTATATAGTTATAGGTTTTAGGTTTTTATACATGGTAAATGACCATAAGGCCCGTAGTTAAATGCTGAAAATTGACCCTGTCTAGGGGTACAACTCACCAATACGACTCACCTAAGTCATACCCTAGGGTACGAGTGGTACCCTAACTCATACCCTAGACTTTACCTAGGTCACATACACTTTTAAGAGTATTACCATGCACCTTTGAGTCATATCCAAGAGGTACGACTCATCCCTAACTTGCGCACAATAATCATACCCAAACAGTCTACTTCTAAACACATGACTCCCCTATATGACTCACCTTGGTATGACTAGTACCCTTAGGTAAGATTAAAGGGAGGGTCACTTGTACCTAGGATGATGAGTTACCCTCACCATACTACCTAGGATATAACAGGGAGAGGGAGAAAGATATGACTCGTATCCAAGGAGTACGACTCAAGCCCCAAGTCATAGCCACCCAGTTACACAGAAAGATGAATTTTTTCAATGGTTTTAAGTCTAGGTGTTTAAGTTAAGATCCTTCTTAGTGTACTCATACAGTAGACTCTTATGATAAGAAAACATGTCCACGTGAACTCCATACAAATAGTGCCGCTAGATTTTCAATGCAAACTCCACAGATAACAATTCTGGATCATGAGTTTGATAATTCCTCTCATGTACTTTCAACTTCCTAGAAGCATATGCAATCACCTTACCAAACTGTATCAAATATAACAAAATCCCACTCAGGACGCATCATAGTAAAACACAAACCTTTCTTTTCCTTTAGGGAAAGTCAAAATCAGAGCCGCTGTTTGCTTATCCTTCAGCCTCTCGAAACTACCCTAATTAGCATCCAACCAAGAGTACTTTACCTTCTTCTAAGTCAACTTGGTCAATGGGGAAGCTATAATCAAGAAACCTTCCACAAACATCCTAAAATACCTAGACAAACCCAAGAAACTCTAAGTGTCAGTTGGAGTCGTAGGCCTAGGCCACTTCTTAACCTCTGCCACCTTTTGTGGATCCACCATGATCCACTGACTAGAAATAATATGATCCTGAAAAGTAACAACGTTCAACCAGAACTCATATTTAGAGAATTTGGCATACAACTATTGCTCTTTCAATGTCTGCAACACCAAATAGAGGTGATTGGCATAATCTATCTCACTCTTAGATTACACCAAAATGTCATTAATGAACACAATGACAAAAATATCCAGAAACTCAGAAATAACCTATTCATCAAATCCATAAATTCCGCTGGGGCTTTGGTCAAACCAAATGACATAACCAAGAACTCAAAGCTCCCATATCGAGAATGAAAAGCTATATTAGGGATATCTACCTCCCTAATCTTTAGCTGATGATACCTAGACCAAAGATCTATCTTAGGAAAGAATTTTACACCTTGGAACTAATCAAATAAGTCATCTATGCCATAAAGTGGATACTTTTTCTTAACTGTCACCTTTTTCAATTGACAATAGTCAATACATATCCGAAGTGAACCATCCTTTCTACACATAAATAACACCTGTGCAAACCTCGGGGATACACTAGAATGGATAAAACCCTTATCCAAAAGATCCTCAAGTTTCTTCTTGAGTTCCCTCAACTCAGCCAGAGCCATTATATACGAAGGAATATATATTGGATGAGTGTCCCAAACTAAGTCAATCCCAAACTCAATCTCCCTAACTGGAGGAACACTAGGAAGATCATCAAGAAAGACCTCAGGACACTCATTCACCGCAAAAATAAAATGCAAAGATGGACCTTCCGAGTTAGAATCTTTAACCAGGACCAACTGATAAAGATACCCTATAGAGATTAACTTCTGAGCTCAAAGATATGATATAAACTTCCCTATGGGAGTTAAGGAACCACCCTCCCCTTTTATAACAAGTTCACTAGGGAACTTAAAGACAACCCTACGGGTCCAACAATCTAAGTATGTGTACTATGAGTGTAACTAATTCATACCCAAAATAACATCAAAATTCACCATATCTAATTCATACAAAACCACCAAAGTCTCCTTACTACCAATAGATACCACATACCCCCTATAGACGCTTTTAACAACCATAAAGTTACCTATCGGGGTAGAAACAGAAAAAGAATCTGAAATAACCTCAATATCAAATACAAAATACACTTCTACATATGGGGTCACATAAGAGAGAGTAGACCCAGGATCAAGTAAACAATAAACATCTTGAGAAAAGAGTTATAAAGTACCAGTCACAACATTGGGTGATTTCTCAGACTCCTTTTAGGTAGCATGAGCATATAAGCAATTTTGGCCTATGCCAGTGCTAGAAGTAGAAACAGATGCAAAAGAAACACCCTTTGGTGCAGGGGCAAATGAAGAGGCAATCGGAACCTTATTCTCACCCAAAAAGCCTTACCAATCGGACAATTTCTAAGCATATGGTTTGGCTGACCTTATTTGAAGTATCTATCCCTCTCTTCATCACAGAACCCCTGATACAACCCAGCATAGAACCAACAAGGAGAACACGATAAAGCCTATTGTGCCCCACTTACTTGAGATTAGGCACCCTGTGCCTTGAAATTATTGACACCCTACTAACAACTGTCACCCGATGGCTTCAGGCAAGGAGTACTAGCTATGCAAAAGGAATCAAGACTCCACCACTTCTTCTTTGGACACTTACCACCACCCCAACCACTTTGGTGTAGACCACCCTACTCAGAGAACCTGAATTTCTTACCCTACCTTTCACCAATCTCATCCTACTTCCTCTTTTCCTTTTTCACCTATTGTATATGAATAAATAACCTAGAGATATCCATATTTTTAATTAGCAATACAGTCTTGCTTTCAAGGATTAACTCACCAAAAATTCCTAAAGTGAAATTTTTTATCATGTCCGTCATATCTGACACCAATTTCGGAGCATACCTAGACAACTAGTGAAATTTTAAGGCATACTCCTTGACCAATATCTTCGCCTATTTCAGATTAACAAATTCCTTTGCTCTCGCTTTTCTTAGCTCATGAGGAAATAAGAGATCCATAAATGCACTGGAGAAAGTCTCCCTCAAGGATGATTCCTAAACATCACCCCTTGCCCTATCCCATCCTCGAACCTTTGGTACACCATATCTTTAAGCAGATAAGCTGCAAACTATACCACTTCCACATTCATAGCATGCATAATCCTCAATATTTTTTCAATCTCATCCAGAAAACCTTAAGGATACTCCTCTACCTTGACACTAGTAAAAGTCCGAGGATTCAACTTCATAAACTAGCCAACCCTTATGGCCTCGAAAGATGCAATACTAGATGCACCACGCTTATCCTGAGAATCTATGAACTGAGCAATCATATGGAACGACTGGTGAAACTCTACATTTATCACATTAGCCTAAGAAGGATTTAAAGAAACCAGTTAAACTCCAGAATAATCAGGGACTAGACCCCTAGATCGAGTATGGATCCTTGAGTAGATTGTGTCCCATCAACATCATCCCCACTTGGGACAGAAGAGTTTTCATGAACTTCGAATCATTGAGAGATAATCTGAAATTTTAAAAAATGGAATTAGAGAAGATTCCAGTGCTTAAACTCCTATCTTAAAAATAGGATACAAAGAGGAAAAACATTTCCTAAATGCCTTGTAGTCTCTCTCTCTTATAAGTGTGGCATGCTACATACCCTTAAAAGAGACTCTAATTAACTCGGCTTTGTGGACTCCCATTGACGATGAACCTAAAGCTCTGATACAAACTTTCCATGACCCAAACTAGGGCCTTGTGGTAATGGGAATCCCAAGTCCAACTAGGACTAGAGACAACCCCCATTACCCAACCCAATCTCTAAACACGCATACTCTGAGTTGGGTAAATTCTGAATATTTAATAGATAGAGTTAATTAAAATTCCAAACTCTGGGATAGGTCAATAACCATGACCAACCCAAGCAAGCCCAACCATCCAATACAAACGAAAAATCATATCCAAACCAATATAAAAACCAAGTTCCTATCCATAACATAACATAAAAAGAATGAACAATCATAAATTCAGTCAAATGGTATCAGCCCCAATACCAATGCCAATACTAAGGTTGTCACCAATACCGACACCGCCCATTCTAACACATAGTAGTTTCATAAGCCTCTAACAGAAAGAAAAACAATATCCGATTAGGATATACCCCAAACTATAAAAATAACTAATGTCTATGAAATAAAAAATATATGAAAAGACGCCCTTGATAAGAAATAGAGCCTTCTAAAGAACGAAAAAAGCTCATAACTTGAATCCAATAGATGAACCCAGATCCAATCACCAGGAATGAGGAGTGGAATGGCTGGTTCCTTTATCATACTAGGATACAACCATACGAAAAAGGTTTAGCGGTTGAATGCTAACAAGTACTCAGGATAAGGATTAAATAATTCCAACCTTTAAAACTATGTAAATGAACCATATGCATTCACAACCATATATATATACCTATGCTAGGAAGAGGGAACCAGGTTTATCATGTATTTAAAACCATTAACCTGGGTATATGTAGCTTAACCATCCTAGAACCATAAATGGGCTAAATGGGTCCAGTGTAACCCCCTGAACAAGCCCTAATACGTGTAGTCGCAGGAACCGAATATACCAAATGAGTAGGGGATTCCCAAATACCCTTAGTTTTCCATAATACATTTATATAATTATTACTTAGAGGTTTTCCATGTACCCTATAAGGTCATTATGACCATATACTTATATCGGTAAATATAAGTTTATAGTGTCTATCCATTGGACTTACACCTTTACGGTTAGCTATCACACCCCGCCATTATTCCTAATTAAAACCATTACCACATAACCAATTCTACTATTTTTTTTGTTATTAACCAAGGCTATAAATAGTGGCATCGTCATACAGACTATAGCTTACAAGCTATGTCCACAACAACACTTTTTAAGAAGAAGGGATTCTTATATACCCATATATTACTTTATTGAGTTGACTTGGGGAAATCCCATGTACCCCACAAGTGATCACTATTATGGTTGCTTGGGGGATTCCCTTGTACCCTACAAGGATGTTCAATAAACCATAACCCTAACAACAAAAACTTATCATTTAACTATTCCAAATCATTTAGGGTTCCATTACTAAGTTAAACCATGCAATAGTTCTATTAAAAGTTCAACAATAAAGTAAAACCATTCTCATAGGCATTTTATCAAACATACTGGTGACATAGTGTTTCCAAAGCAAAAACCAAGTGCTAATTAACTACCCCCATGCAACCAAATGTCCAAACCACTATTAAAGCATGTAAATCCATAATTAAAACATAGGAAAACCATAACCATGAATTTATAACTAAAACCCTAACATATATTTGAAAACCCAAACCATACAACAATTATGCCATGAAAATAATTTATAAAACATGCCTTTAGTTGAAACTAACAATTAGGGAGAAGTATCATGTCATAGATTAAGAAGAAAATGTGAAGAAATCACTACTATAAGCCTCAATCAAACACTTTAAAGGAAACCCTAGCCTTTTCTTATCCTAAGAGTTGTGAGAGATTTTGAGAGAGTTTAGAGTGTTTGATTTATTGTAAATAGGTTAGTGAAGACCCACAATAGTGTTTAAAGTTGTGGGGTCCCTAGGAGTTATGAGGGTAAATGTCTAGATTACCCAAAATTTAAATTGTATTAATTACACACAGGAGGGTATAACCATCCCCCATGCGTACCCTAAGGTAAGAGTGGTACCCACAAATCGTAGCCCAAGAAAATTCTAAACCTCTACATTGACCAACCTATGACTTTAAGTCCTACTCATACCCAATCATATGATTGGTACCCATAAACCGTACCTTAGATAGATTCAGAGGGGTTGATATTGTCCAACATACGAGTTGTATTATACCACTCGTACCCTATCTCGCAACCCATGGTGAGCCACTTGTATTCAGATCCAAGTTAAGTTACTAAGTTTCAGATTAAATACAGGAAAACCCAACCATATGACCCATTACCCACCATACAACTCGTACCCACCATAATTTTACCAATTACAGAAATCTATCCAACCTACCAACCAATACTGGTTAACATACAACAAAGACCATACCAATTGTACCCCATCATATAACTAGTACCCCCTAGTCGTATGATGTCCAGAAATAAAAAATATAAGAAATTTTTTAAGGTTCCAAAACCCAGGGTATTTCACTATTATTGGCCAAAACAATTCCTGCCCATCCCTTCACCTACATTACAACACTTAAGTCCTACTTTATCTTTATCCTTAACAATATGATATTAGTGTACTACACTAAGGGAAAGATTATGGTTCATTTTAAGTGGCATATGAATTCCTTGTGAGAGTGAGATAAATTTGATTCTTACACCCGTGTTTGTGATGAATTTTATATCTTTGAGTGAATGTTGAGGACTAACCTGTAGTGAGAGAACATCTTTTATGATGGTTAGGTAATTTGTATGATCTCTTTGTCGAGTAATATGCATGAGGTTTCCAACTTTGTAGAGTAAATTCTTGAGGTTAAGAAATTTTGAAGTAGTGTTCATGACTTTTCATTTGTAATACGACATGCATAATATGGAACTTGCTATTTAGGTAGTTGTTGTATTTATAGCTTGAGTTTCTTTGTTTTAGTAGTGACTTTAGAGTCTTCCTTTATGATTATTGTTATAAAAATGTTGTTCGAGGATGAACAAGGTTTAAAGTGTGGGGAGATGATTTTTGATGTATTTATATGCTTAAGTGTCAATATCTAAACACATTTACCTTAGTTTTGAGGACTTCTTGACGTTCTTAATGAGTTACTGATGTTGTAATTATTTATTTATATGTTAAGTAACATGTTTAGAGTTCTTATGGTGCATTTGGAACAAGGTAAGAGTGAAAAATATTAAATAGAGTTTAGACGTGGAAATTAGTCGGGCTAGCTTAAGCTAAGCTTGGTTCTAGTGTACTATGATAAACTCAATTCTGTTGAATTAACTATTGCTTGTTATTCAATATTGTAGGAGACCATTAGAGGTGTATTAGAATCTAATTGAAGCCTACAAACAAGTCCTAATAAGTGGTTTAAAAAAGGATAAAATGCATGATGAGATAGGATCCAAATAGAGGAAAATCTCTCACTTCGGAGCACTCCTTGCGCCGCATACCTCAATGTTGGCTAGGGGGTGAACCACAACCTCGAATGAGACTACTTAATGCCTTGGCCTTAATTATTCTGGTGCTACATGATAGTGCCTAAGCTTACATGAAAGTGTATGTGGTCTACTAATTAATATTGTGGCCTTCAAGAGAGCCGAATATCGATCCCACTGGGACTTGTTCCAACAACTATTTGAGTTCAGTTCACAATTTAGATTAAACTTATGCAAGCATAACCATACAATATTTTTGAATATTTGTAAATTAAATCAATGTTAGCAATGTGTAAAATAAAACACTTGAGACAATCAATGGAGTAAAGTGTAACGCCCTGAAATTTCCATCCAAAGTGTAACCCTCGAAGCCAAACACTACCTCTAGGAACTCAATTCAACAATAGTCATGCATAATAAAGAGATATATCAAATTAGGTTCAAGAGAGATACTAGAGATTACTAAACTGTACAACCAAAATATACATTAAATGTCTGTACATACCATCCCTCTAGTCTGACAAAGCCTCTATACATCAAAATCAAGAAGCCTTTGGGACAAATCCCCGACTGACTCAATAGTACTGAAAGCCATAACAACAAAACTATATCACAAAAATATAGTCACGATCCTCGAACCATGAGGACTCACCACTGAGGAAACATAGTGAAGCACTCAAATATCGCTAACGAGGCTGCGGCTAAGTACCTGAACCTACATTATGAGAAAATATAGCCCTTAGTAAAATATGTGGGTCAGTACTTTGGAATGTACTGATTATGTGGGGGTGCATGCAACAATGTAAATATCATCATCAATTTCATTAAAATATGCATATGTACAATGATGGCTCACTTGTCTTGAGTTAGATTGATACACACTTTTCATGATCTCATAGTAAATAAATCATATGACAAAAAACGTCATAAATCATTATAAACAACTCAACTCTTCAACTCAAGACTCGGAGTGACTCGGTAATTCAAGAAACTCAACTCTTATGGACATGAGAGGTTCTTATAACCGACATAAACCATGTGAGCTACATGGAGTCCAATGTTTTTCCCTCCTAAGGAGAGAACCCCACATTGGAGGGAGCATTGTACTCTTTTTAGGGAGTACAACCTCAATTTAGTGATCAGAATCTCATACTAGGTCTCTGGGTCAATAATATCAATACCAATCCTACGGTGGCACGTAGTTTCAGGGGAAATACCACATTTCCATCTCGGTGCTAAATACTACTCAAAGACAGAAGCTCAGAACGTGTTAGGAAATCCACCATAAACATCACAAGGGTCTATCATGAAGATCAAATCAAATCTCTTTCTCATTTATCAAATCATAATCAATCTGTGGATTCCTAACTCGACTCCAATCAAATCAATCTTTGTCAATATCAAAATGTATCAATTCATTAAATCATGGAAACATCAATAACTTTGAGGAAATATCAAGACTCATTGTAACAACTCAATCTCATGAATCAATATACTCAATAATCCAATTTGTCAAAAGGAAGCTTAAAGCTTGACACATATCTTGAAAGCACCTGAAATATCAACTCATGGTAGAAATATGAAATTCACAATATTAAATATCAAGTCATAACTTGGGAATAGTAAAATAATCATGTATAACAAAGCTTGAACAATTTATATTCTCATAGTCTCATGATTATGTAATTTGGGTATAAACCCACTTGCAAAATCATATAAATCCATAATAGAAATCAAAGCTTTGGGCAGTAGAACGAAAGGATTGATCTTGTTCAAAACCCCACATATCTTAATCTTTGAAATTGGATGAATTCTAGTGCTTGAGACTCTATCTGCACTTGTAATAAATGTTTCTCGAAGCCCACACTATGAGGAACTTTGTTCTTGAAGAAATCTTGAAGATTGATGGATGATTTTTGGAAGATTAATGTTCTTGAATGAAACCCTAGATATATTTTCTTAAGAGAATTGGAAGAGAAGATGAAGAAATTAGGGTTTGGATGGGGATTCCCATATATATAGGGGCATCCAAAAGATGGGAAAAGGCCAAAATACCCTTGCAAAAATGTCCTTTAATTGCTAAAAAAAAATAGCTGACGACATTTGTGACAAGTTGTAAAAAAATGTTGGAATTTGTGACTTTCTGCTTAAGATGACAACATTTAGTGACAAGCCGTCAGACTTGTGACAAGTCGTCACAAAATATCATCGTACAGTTTCCAGGCTGACACGCTAGAGTAAAATAGGCATAACATTTTGGTCCGATACCGGATTTGGGTGAAACTGGTACCGTTTGAAAACTAATTCAACTATCTATCTGTTGGTAAGTCATGAGCTCAAAATTTCTTTGTGTAACAAGAGATATGCTCATTTGAAGTTGACTATGCCAAAATTCTTCTCAAGAATTCAATCGGTAAGGGATGTTTTGATTCCCCTAATCGCTACGAAATCTTTGAGTCCTTAATACAAAATACCCTTGATCAGAAAACAACCAAATAACTATAATTTATTTCTCATGAGCTTGAGTCATGGTGGCACTATTGGTTAGAGTTCTTGGGGTATTACAATATCTCGCCCTTGGAAACATTTATCCCCAAATGTTGCCAGATAGGCCAAGAACAAGAAAGAAATAAGGACGTATAGATAGAACAACTCACTCAAAGGACTTCCTTCACTCTATACCTTCGGATACTATACAAAGTGCATGAATTCGTGATGGAAGTAGACACAAAACTAAATCTTTAATAAGAAGGGGCAGAATTAAGAAAGAATGGTACCTTCTGCTCGCTCCGAACTCATAGAAAAGAGGTGAGAGTACTTGGCTCGCATATCAACTTCGGCTTTCTAAGTAGCACCCTCAACAGATTGATTTTTCCAAAGCACGTTAACCAAAGGAACTTTTTTGTTTCTTAGCCTACGGATCTGAAAATCCAAAATCTCAACCAGAATATCCTCGAATGAAAGGCTATCCTGAATATTTAAGCTTTCGAAAGAATCAACCATGAAAGAATCACCAATACACTTCTTAAGCATAGAAACATGGAATAGCAGATGAATGCTAGACAACTCCGCGGGTAACTCTACTTCATATTCTACTTTCCCAACACAGCTCAGAATCCTGTATGGACCAACATAACAGGGACTAAGCTTTCCCTTCTTCCCAAATCTCTTCACCTCTTTCATGGGTGAAACCTTCAAGTATACCAAATCATTAACATTAAACTCAAGATCTTTTCTTCTCACATCTGCATACGACTTCGGACGACTTTGAGCGATCTTTAATCTTTCTCGAATAAACATAACTTTTTCTATAGCCTCGAACACAACATCAAGCCCAATCACAACTGCTTCTCCTACTTCAAACCAACCTATAGGCGATCTAAATCTTCTCCTATACAAAGCTTTGAATGGGGCCATCTGAATACTAGCATGGAAATTATTGTTATATGCAAATTTGATAAATTGCAAGTGCTCATCCCAACTACCTTTGAAATCAAGCACACATGCTCTTAACATGTTCTCCAAAGTCTGAACAATCCTCTCAGCCTGACCATCAGTCTGAGGATGAAAAATGGAACTCAAATAAACTTGGGTACCAAGACCCTTCTAAAAGGCACTCCAAAACTGTGAAGTAAACTGAGAACCCCTATCTGAGATGATAGACAAAGGAACTCCATGAAATTTGACTAACTCACGGATATACAATCTAGAATAATCCTCAGTTGTATAAGACAAATGCACTAGCAAGAAATGACTTGATTTAGTCATCCGGTCTACAACAACCCAAATCGAATCATGATGAAGACAAGAAGGTGGCAAACCAATTACGAAATCCGTATTCACTTCTTCCCACTTCCAAGTAGGAATGCTAAACTCTTGCATTGCACCACTAGGACTTTATTTCTCTACCTTAACCTATTGAAAAGTAGAACACTTTGCCACAAATACTGCTATGTCTTTCTTCTTACCGTTCCACCAATAGATTTTTTACAAATCACGGAATATCATGGTAGCACCGGAATAAATAGAATATCGCGTACCATGCGCTTCATCCATAATTCTCTGCCTTAGATCATCAACATTGAGAACACACAATCTACTCTGCAATCTCAACACACCATCTCCCCTTTGGGAGAAAACCTTTATCTTTTGGTCTTTAACCAACTCCTTCAGTCTAACCAAACTAGGATCCCTATCTTGCTTCTCTTTACCTCTGAGACCAAAGAGGACTCGGAACTACTCTAAACTAACATACTCCCTTCAGCGGAATCAAGCAATCTAACACCCATCCTAGCCAAATAATGCATATCACAAGCCAATTCTTTCTTATCATTCTCTACATAGGCTACACTACCCATAAATAACCTGCTAAGAGCATCTTCCATAATATTGGTCTTGCCTGGGTGATACAACACACTCAAATCATAGTATTTTAGGAACTCTAACCATCTTCTTTGCCTAAGATTCAACTCCCTCTGAGTAAACACATACTGCAGGCTTTTGTGATCAGTAAACACATCAACATGAACACCATACAAATAATGTGTCCAGAATTTCAAAGCAAAAACTACAACTGCTAATTCAAGATCACGGGTTGGGTAATTCTTCTCATGAGGCTTCAACTGTCTAGAGGCATAAGCTATAACTTTACCCCTCTGCATTAACACACAACCCAAACCAACTCTAGAAGCGTTACAATACACCACAAAACCATTAGTACCATCGAGTAAAGCTAACACTGGGGCTGAAGTGAGTCGAGTCTTCAACTCCTGAAAACTCTTCTCACAGGCATCTATCCACTGGAACTTAACTTTTGTTTGGGTCAACCGGGTCATGGGAGATGCAATGGAAGAGAAGCCCTCAACAAAACGATGGTAGTAACCAGCTAGACCCAAGAAACTCCTAATGTCAGATGGGAGGTAGGTCTAGGCCAATTCATTACAACTTCCATCTTTTGGGGATCGACTCTAATGCCTTCAGCGGAAACAATCTGACCCAGAAAAGCAACTGACTTTAGACAAAATTCACACTTTCTAAATTTAGCGAATAATAGATGATCTTTAAGAGTTTTCAAGACAATTCTAAGATGGTCGGCATGATCATCCTCTCTTTGGGAATACACAAGAATATTGTCTATGAAGGAGCGGGCATAAACAGATGTCTCTGGAATTGAGGGTGGTTCCCTCCATGGAATCTGGACTAACCGAATCCCTACTGCATTGATCTAGCTCTTTTATTCCCTCTTACTCTCTCAATCTCTTTCACCTTATCAGCTTTAATATGTTGGGCATGTATCATCAATCGAGAAAGGTCCATCTCCCTATTAATTATAGATGATCTACACTCTTTCACAACGTAACTCGACAGGCCGGTCACGAACTTGCTCATGATGGTCCTGGAGTCAACCATCATACTAGGAGCATATTTGGATAACTGATTGAATCTAAGACAATACTCCTTAAAAGTCATGGAGCCTTGTATCAAATTCATGAATTCCTCTATCTTTGCTTCCCTCATCTCAAGAGGAAAGAATCTGTCCAAGAACGCTTCCTGGAATAACTACCAAATCGTGGGAGCGGAATCCTCCCCTCTACTGTTTCTCCACATCTCTACCCAATCATATCCAACATCTTTCATTCGATAGGCAGCTAATTCAACACTCTTCTCCTCAGTCACATGCATAATCTAGGTGATCTTTCTCACTTCATCCAAGTACATCTGTGGGTCTTCACCTACCTTCGACCTATAGAACTCAGGTGGATTCATCTGCATAAAGTCACGAACTCAAACTGCAGTAGAATTATTCTTTTGTGGAGGAAGAACAGTAGCCTGGGCGTTAGCTTAAGCATTGGCGGTAACTACCTGGACTAGAGCCTGAAAAGATGCTCGGAATTCCACATGAGACACATGCTCGTTCAAGGGATCAACGGGTTGAGGTTGCTCATTGTTTCTACAAGCTCGACGAGGAGGCATTTTCTGTTATAAGAGAGCACGAGCTAATCGCAGATAAATAGAAAGTTGTAGGCACGATAAACTTTAGAAAGAAAAAAATGACTTTTCCTAAAACGTCCCGTAGCCTCTTGCTCATAGATGCGGCGCGCTACACACTGATGATAAAGACTCTACATAACATGGCTTGTCAGAATCTCTAGGACCTAGGACTCCTTAAACCTTAGTCTTTGATACCAAGCTTTGTAACACCCTGAAATTTCTATCCCGAGACGTCACACGGTACTTAGGGATACACGTAGCCCCAAGCTAACCCTCGGAACCAGACACTACCTCAAGGAACTCAATTCAACAATAGTCATGCTTAATAAAGAGATATATCACATTGGGTTCAAGAGAGATACTGGAGAATACTAAACTATACAACCAAAATATATATTGAATGTCTGTACATACCATCCCTCTAGTCTGACAAATCCTCTATATATCAAAATCAAGGAGCCTTTGGGACAAACCCCCAACTGACTCAATAGTACTAAAAGCCATAACAACAAAACTATATCACAAAAATATAGACACCATCCTCGAACTATGAGGACTCACTACTGAGAAAACATAGTGAGGCACCCGAATATCACTAATGTGGTTGCGGCTGAGTATCTGAACCTATATTATGAAAAAATATAGCCCTTAGTAAAATATGTGGGTCAGCACTTTGGAATGTACTGAGTATGTGGGAGTGCATGCAACACTGTAAATATCATCATCAATTTTATTAAAATATGCATATGTACAATGATGGCTCACTTGGCTTGAGTTAGATTGAAACATACTTTTCATGATCTCATAGTAAATAAATCATATGATAAAAAACCTCATAAATCATCATAAACAGCTCAACTCTTCAACTCAAGACTCGAAGTGACTCGGTAATTCAAGAAACTCAACTCTTATGGACATGGGAGGTTCTTATAACCGATAAAACCTATGTGAGCTACATGATGTCCAACGTTTTGCCCTCCTAAGGAGAGAACCCCACTTTGGAGGGAGCATCATACTCTTTTTAGGGAGTACAACCTCAATTTAGTGATCAAAATCTCATACTCTATTTCTCGCTCACAAATATCAATACCAATCCTACGATGGCATATAGTTTCGAGGGAAATACCATATTTCCCGCTCAGTGCTAAATATTACTCCAAGACACAAGCTCAGAACGCGTTAGGAAATCCACCACAAACATCACAAGGGTATATCATGAAGATCAAATCAAATCTCTTTCTCATTTATCAAATCATAATCAATCTATGGATTCCTAACTCGACTCAAATCAAATCAATCTTTGTCAATATCAAAATGTATCAATTCATTAAATCATAGAAACATCAATAACTTTGAGGAAATATCAAGACTCATTGTAACAACTCAATCTCATGAATCAATATACTCAATAATCCAATTTTTTATAAGGAAACTTAAATCTTGACACATATCTTGAAAGCACTTGAAATATCAACTCATGGTAGAAATATAAAATTCACAATATTAAATATTAATTCATAACTTGGGAATAGTAAAATAATCATGTATAACAAAGTTTGAACAATTTATATTTTCATAGTCTCATGATGAAGTAATTTGGGTATAAACCCACTTGCAAAATCATATAAATCCATTATAGAAATCAAAGCTTTGGGCACAAGAACAAAAGGATTGCTCTTGTTCAAAACCCCTCATACCTTAATCTTTGAAATTGGATGAATTCTAGTGCTTGAGACTCTATCCGCACTTGTAATAAATGATTCTCGAAGCCAACACTATGAGGAACTTGGTTCTTGAAGAAATCTTGAAGATTTATGGATGATTTTTGGAAGATTAATGTTCTTGAATGAAACCCTAGATATATTTTCCTAAGAGAATTGGAAGAGAAAATAAATAAATTAGGGTTTGGATGGGGGTTCCTATATATAGGGGCCTCCTAAAGATGGGAAAATACAAAAATACCCTTACAAAAACATCCTTTAATTAATGAAAAAAATAGCTGACGACATTTGTGACAAGCCGTCAGACTTGTGACAAGTCGTCACAAAATGTCATCACAAAATATTGGAATTTGTGAATTTCTGCTTGAGGTGACGACATTTTGTAATAAGCCGTCAGACTTGTGACAAGTCATCACAAAATGTCATCACACAGTTTCCAGGCTGACACGCGAGAATAAAATAGGCATAACTTTTTGTTCCGTTACCGGATTTGGGTAAAATTGGTACCGTTGGAAAGCTAATTCAATTATCTATCTAGTGATGGGTGATGAGATCAAAATTTCTTAGTGTAGCAAGAGATATTCTCGTTTGAATTTGACTATGCCAAAATGCTTCTCAAGAATTCAATTAGTAAGGGATGTTTTGATTCACCTAATTGCTAGGACATCTTTGAGACCTTAATACACATCACCCTTGATTAGAAAACAAACAAAGCACTATAATTTATTTATCTTGAGCTTGAGTCAAGGTGGCACTACTGGTTAGAGCTCTCGGGGTATTACATAAAGACTAGGGTTAAAGCACTTCGAACAATCATACTACATTATTGAACTTAATTCATTAACTTATTTATCTTGGTTGTTGATTAGTAGGGTTAATTGCAAGATCAAGGTCTCCCGACCTCTAACCGTTTACCTAATTTGGATATTAAAACTACATAATTGAGTGGGGATGTAATAATCCAATTTTGTTCTTTAATCTATCATCCTACATTTGAATCAACTAAGGCTTCTAGGTACATCCTTGTCCTAGATGCTAATTTGTATTCCTTATTTCATAAAAGACTATAAACTATACTTTGTTCATCCCCATATTCTATCTCCCTATTCCCTCTCCCAAGATCACAAGGTTGACAATAGATGTATTCTAAGGGGATCAAACCTTAAAATAGATAAAACAAGAATGAACACACAACTAATAATGATAAGAAAATTGTAATTCCATGAAGATGGGTTCTGGGACGCCACACGGTGCTTTGGACTATAAGTAGTCTCGAGCTAATCTTGAAAGCCTGCTACTCATTCTGATGACCCAAGTAAAGATAATAAAGCATACGGTATGCTAAAATACTGTAATACTATCTGAACTGAATTGAGTTCAACTACAAATAATGTCTGAAAGTACTCAACTAAGAAAATCTGAAGAACGAACACTAAAAAATTAAAATGATCTAATAGTCAAACAAGCCTCTAATGCTACTACTAGAGAGTCACTGGGATAGTCCCCTAGCTGACTCGAACTGTCTGATATAACTGAATAAACTAATATGGAAATCTGGAAATCTGAATAACTGGGTTCCCAAACTATAAGGACTCACCAACTATTGGTATGTAGATTGAGATGCTTACGGTGAATCACGTTGCTGGAACTGAGCACCTGAACATACATTGCGAGACAATGTAGCACATAGACAAATATGTGGATCAGTACTTTTGAAATATACTGAGCATGTGGGGATGAATCCATAAGTAAAACAATATCTCATTATTCATATAAACTCATAAAAGAATGCATGGTAAATGTAAATGTATCACATTAGCTTGAATAACTGAAAGCTAAAAATCATAAATCATGTGTAATAAAACATACTGTATAGATCTTGCAAGCCATAACACTTAGTTTTAAAAATTGTACTTTTACTTTTTCTGCTAGTAGAAAAAGTAAGGCTGAAGTCAAGTTTATTTTCAAATCATGCAGGAAAGTGTAAAAGGACTCACCTTTCTATCTATAAACTAAAAGCTAAAATATCATTGCTAATGACTTATGTAAAAAAATATATGTATAAAATGGTGAGTCTTTACACTTAGTTTCTAAAAGATTTTCTGTTATTCCTTTTTTGTTTGGTAGGCTGCAGGGAAATTCTTTTAAAAATAATTCTAAAAGAGAGGTTCTTCAAACCGACATACACTATATGAGCTACCATAGTGTCAAACGTCTAGTTCCCTTATGGAAAAATATCACGTTGGGGAGAGGTGTCATACTCTTGCCAAGGAGTATAACCTAATTTGAGTTATTATAATCTGTATATATCATTTATATTGAAATGGGAATAATATGATAATCTAAACCTACGTTGGCTTGTAGTTCTGGAAAAGTAGGATACGCTAAACCCATAATTCCCGCTCGGTGATAAATACTACTCCCTTTAATCTGTATGCTAATTCTGTAGGAAATCCACTTTAAATCTACCATAAGGGTTTATAATGAAAACCAGTTATGCATCTGTCTATTTTAAGTTGTAATCAAAACTAATATGTTTTCTATAAACTATAATAAAATGGTAAAATGGATTCCATAACTTAACGAGGATCAAAGATCAAATCTTTTTTGAAAAAATATAAAAATAAGCTAGTCATGTGATGCTTAAAAACAACATCTTTTTGAAATATCAATACTTATACTTAGGGATTAAAACCCATGTCTCAAACTCATGTCAAACTAGAATAAGGTCATGCTCGAAAGTCAAAAACATGAAATTATTGCATAATTCAAGTTAAGATAGTGAAATTTAATTAACAATAAATATAAAATCATATCACACTCATAAACATGCATAAGTAGAGAGGTAATTCAATATTTAATCACTTGAACATCAACATCTTCAAATAATGATAATTGGATATGAACCCTAAACTGTAATTCATATAAATTCATGTAAATTCAACTTAGAAAACTAGTTTTGGGCACAAGGACAAAATAGGATCCTAGTTCATAACCCCACATACCTTTCTTGATGAATTGAATGTAAAAGCTTGAACTTTTGAATCTCTAATGGCGTTCTTGAAGCTTATTCTTAAAGTTCTTGAACTCGGAACTTTGGATTATAAGCTTTCTTGGAGTAGGAGTTATGGAATTGTTCTAGAATCATGGTGCTAGGGTTTTATTCTTAGAGATGAAAAAGATGAATAATGAAGCATCTTTGCCATTTGGGGCTAAAATTATGTATTTTGGGCAGATTTAGGTGAGGGTAAATGACTCAAATGCCTCCATAAACCCGTCATTTAACAACACAAAATAGGGCACCAACATGATCAGCGATGCATTAAATCACTCACTACGACACGACTAGTGATGCATTAAGTTGGCTACTCGATGCAGCCACCGACGTGATGCGGCCATATCGCGTAGACGTTTTGTTTTGGCCAACCAAACATGCCCCAATCGTTCTCCAAAAATTTTAAAACTCACCTCAGAGGTACTATGGATAACCCTGATCATGAAAAAATTTAGAAATCGACATTCCAAGGTCTAAAAGGTTGAGAATAAAGTCATCAAAATTTAGAGGCCAAAAATAAGACTAAGTCTCCAACACTTATCTTAAATTTCAGGTCCAATGTCTCAGATGTGCCTCTTTTGAGTTGAATTGAACTAGAAAGAATACAAGGTATTACAATATCTCACCCTTGAGCACATTCATCCGCGAATGGGACTAGTTAAACTGAAGATTCTGAGGAACTAAGACTATGTACTTGTATGCACAACTGAAACAAACTGCATGACTTAATCTAAAACATCATGAGCTACTAAACTAATCTGTTAGTGCGTGAATTTTCATAAAGATAACCATATGGATGAAATTGAGTCTGGAAAAGAACTGAGTTAAGGAAAAATATTATCTTCAGCTGAATCTGTGTTTGAGGACAAGAGGTAAGGGTACTTGGTTTACATGTCCGCTTCTTCTTCCCTAGTGGCACCCTCAACAGACTGATTTCACCACAGAACTTTGACCAAGGGAACTTCTTTGTTCCCTCGTCTATGGATCTGGTGATCAATAATGACTACGGGAAGTTCTTCATATAAAAGTCTATTCTGAATATCTATTCTATCTAGAGGGACTATAATAGTTGAATCGCCCATACACTTCTTCAATAAGGATATATGGAACACTGGGTGAGCTGATAACAAGTCTGTAGGTAGCTCAAGCTCATACCTTACCTTCCCCACACGATTTAAAATCCTGTAGGGACCTACATATCGGGGACTAAGCTTCCTCTTTTTGCCAAATCTCTTTACCCCCTTCATGGGTGAAACCTTCAAATAAATAAGATCATCAACCTCAAACTCAAGATCTCTCTTTCTTACATCTTCATAAGATTTCTGATGACTCTGGACTATTTTCAATCACTCTCGAATAATCTGGACTTTCTCCATCGCTTCAAGCACTATATCTAGCCCTATTAAACCGGCCTCACCCACTTCGAACCAACCAATGGGTGACCTACATCTCCCCCCATAAAGAGCCTCAAACAGGGTCATTTGACTACTAGAATGGTAACTGTTATTGTAGAAAAATTTAATCAACGGCAAGGGGTCATCCCAACTTCCTTTGAAGTTAAGAACACATACCCTCAACATATCCTCTAAGGTTTGAATGCTCCTTTCTACCTGACCATCTGTCTGTAGGTGAAAAGTTGAACTAAGATGAACTTGGGTACCAAGACCCTTTTTAAAGGCTTTCCAAAATTGAGAGGTAAACTAAGTACCCCTATCTGAGATGATGGACGAAGAAACTCTATTCAATCTAACCAACTCTTTGATAGATAGCTTAGCATAATAGACGGCTGTGTAGGACATGTGAACTGGAAAAAAGTGGGCTGATTTGGTCAATCTGTCCACAATAACCCAAATTGAATTATGCTAACGATGCAAATGGGGTAGCTCTGTCACAATGTCCATGTTCACCTATTCCCACTTCCAAGTAGGAATACCAAACTACTATAATGAGCCACCCGGTGTTTGGTGCTCTACCTTAACCTTTTGACAAGTTGCATACTTGGCCACAAATTCTGCGATATCTTTCTTCGTACCCTTCCTCCTATAGACTTCCCGCAAATCACAGTATATCTTGGTGGCACCTGGGTGAATAGAGTAACGCACACCATGCGCTTTTGCAATAATCTGCTGCCTCAAATCTAAAAAACATGGTACACACAATCTACCCTAGTATCTCAACACACCATCTCCCCCTTGGGAGAAAACCTCTATTTTTTGGTCTTTAACCAACCCTTCAAGTTTACTAGATTAGAGTCCTTATCTTGTTTCTCTTTCACTTCAGAGACTAGAGAAGATTCTGAATTACTCTGAACCCAAACATTCTATTCAGCTGAGTCAACCAACCTTACTCTCAATCTAGACAACTGGTGAACTTCTCAAACTAATTCTCTCTTATCATTCTCCGTATGAGAAACACTACATATCGACAGTCTACTAAAGGCGCCTGCCACGATATTGGCTTTGCCAGAATGGTACAAAACACTCATATCATAATATTTCAATAATTCTAACCACCTTCTCTGATGAAGATTTAACTCCCTCTAAGTAAACACATACTGCAAACTTTTGTGGTCTATAAACACATCAACATGCACCCCATAAAGACAGTGCCTCAACATTTTTAATGTAATCACAACAACAACTAATTCAAGATCATGGGTCGGATAATTCTTTTCGTAAGGCTTAATCTATCAAGAGGCATAGGCTATGACTCTACCTCTCTGCATCAAAATACAACCCAGACCAACTCTAGAAGCATCATAATAAAAAATGAATCCATCTATACCATTAGGTAACGCTAAGACAGGGGCAGAAGTGAGTCGAGTCTTTAACTCCTGAAAACTCTTCTCACAGGAATCTAACCATTGAGACTTAACTTTCTTCTTAGTCAATTTGGACATTGGGGATACAATGGATGAAAACCCTTCAAAAAATCATCTGTAATAGCTAGCTAAACCCAAGAAACTTCTGATATCTTATGAAGAGATAGGTCCAGCCCAGTTTATTACTAATTTTATCTTTTGGGGATCAACTCTAATGCCATCAGTGGAAACAATATGACCGAGGATATCTACTAACCTTAGCCAAAATTCACATTTGCTGAATTTGGAAAACAATTGGTGATCTATAAGAGTTTGCAACACAATTCTAAGATGGTCTACGTGATCATCCGCACTACGAGAATAGACAAGAATTTCATCCGTAAAGACTATGAAAAATATGTCTAGGTACTATTTGAACTCTCGGTTCATCAAGTCCATAAAGGCTGCTAGGGTATTTGTTAGTCCGAATGACATGACTAGAAATTCAAAATGACCATAACAAGTTCTAAAAGTTGTCTTTGGAATATCACATTCCCTTATTGTAAGCTAATGATAGCCGGATCTAAGGTCTATCTTGGAGATGTAACTTGCACCTTGGAGTTGATCGAATAGGTCATCGTTCTTAGGGAGAGGATATTTATTTTTAATTGTGACCTTGTTCAGCTGATGATAGTTAATGCACATTCACAAAGAACCATCTTTATTTCGCACGAATAGGATGTAAGTTCCCCATGGAGAGACACTGGGCCTTATGAAACCCTTGTCTAAGAGGTATTTAAGCTTTTTTTTTAACTCCTTAAGCTCGGATGGAGCCCTACAATAAGGAGGAACAGAGATGGGCTGAGTATCTGGAAGAAGATCAACATCGAATTATATTTCCCTATCGGGAGATACCCCTGGCAAATCTTTAGAAAAAAATTAGGAAACTTATTGACTATACAGAGTGACTGAATTATCGAAGACTCAGACTTAGTGTCTTTGACTCGAACTAGATAATAGATGTACCCTTTTGAGATCAACTTTTTAGCCTTAATATAGGATAGAAAATGACTTTTGGGAGACACTAAATTACCTTCCCACTCAAAGACTAGCTTATGTAGAAACTGGAACTTCACCACTCAAGTGCACCAATCTATGGATGCATAAAAGGAATGGAGCCAATCCATACAAAGTATAAGGTCAAAGTCTACTATATCTAACTCTATTAAATCTGCTAACATGATCTTGTGAAGGACAATGATAGGATATTTTATGTAGATCTATTTGGAAACAACTGACTTACTCACAGGGGTAGAAACTAAGAAAGGCTTAGGAAGCTTATTAGGACCTACATCAAAATATAATGAAACTAGTAGGGTCACATAAGAGAGATTCGACCCAGGATTAGAAACACATAACACTAAGATGAAAGACACAAAGTATTCCAGTAACAACATCCGATGAAATCTCTTTCTCCTAAGGAGACGATAAAGATAAAACTGATTCTGGAACTTGAACATCACCGATGCTGGATGATAGGACCGAAGGAGCGACTGACAACCTAGAGGAGATGGTGCGCTAGTAGCCGAAGTCTGTTGACGAGCATCCCAGTTTCCCTGCCTAGCATATGGACACTCTTTAATTATATGACCTAACTTACCAAAACCCTAACAATCTTTCTGTCCTAGAAGGCAATCACCAAGATAATTCTTACCGCACATAACATATGGAGGATAACTAGGTTTTCCACTAACACTATTCTGAGATTTGGACATAGAAGTTTTACCCCACAACTCCTGCCTAGCCCTTAGGGTGGGAGCACTAGCTGAAGACGATGTTGGCATGGATGAACGACTCTGAAACTGCAAATAATTTCCCCCTCCGAACCTTGTCTGGCCATAACCAAACAGCCCGGTCCTAGACTTCTTATTTCCCCTCTCTCTCCCCTTTAACTTCTCTGCCTTAATTTGCTTAGCATGAATTATCAGTCCATCAAGATCTATATCCCTAATAAGCATGGCAGTCCTACACTCTATTACTACCAAACCAAATACTCTAGTAACAAATTTACTCATACTCGATCTAGGGTCAGGAATCGTGTCAGGGGCATACCTAGACAACTGATTAAACTTAAGCCAGAACTTCTTCACTGTCATCGAGCCCTGCCTCAAGTTCACAAACTTCTCTACCTTAGCTTCTCTCATTTCACGGGGAAAGAACGTATCTAGAAACGCGTCTTGAAACACCTTCTAACTCATTAGAGTTGCATTCTTATCTCTACCATTCTTTCACATAACCACCCAATCATACTCTACATCCTTCATCCTATAAGATGAAAAGTCTACACTTTCCTCATTAGTCACTTGCATAATCTGGGTGATCTTCTTCACATTATATAAGTAAAATTGTGGGTCCTTACCTTTCTTTGACTCAAAGAACTCAGGCGGATTCATTCTTATAAAGTCACAAATTTCGGTTACTGCTAAATCCACATTCTATTGAAATGGGACTATCGCCTGATGGTAGCCTTGAAAATTGGTAGTCATAGCTTGGGCCAACGTCTGAAAGGCAATACAAAATTTGGTATGGGATATATTCTCATTCAGATGGTCAGCAGGATGGGGTGGCTAGTTATCATTCCTGCGTACATTAGCTTAGCGAGGAGGCATATTCAACTGTCATGTAAGATCATAAGTTAAAAGAAGATAGAGACACTGCAAGAACGATAGATCATGAAAGAAAAGGAGGCATCCTAAGATGTCCCATAGCCTCTTCCTCATAAATGTTGCCCGCTTCACACCCATGATCAAGACTATATATAAAGAGGCTTGTCTAACTCCTGAGGACTCTTATAACCTTAGGCTCTGATAACAAGTTTGTAATACCCTGAAAAGGGTCCCTGGATGCCACACGGTGATTCGAACTACAAGTAGTCCCGAGCTAACCCTAGAAGCCTTCTACTCATTCTGATAACCCAAGTAAAGATAATATAAGCATGCAATATGCTAAAATACTGTAATACTGTCTAAACAGAACTGAGTTTAACTGTATATAATGTCTAAAAGTACTCGACTAAGAAAATTTAAAGAACCAACACTAAAAAACTGAAATGTATCTAATAGTCGAACAAGCCTCTAATGCTACTACTAGAGTCACTAGGACAGTCCCCCAGCTGACTCAATATGTTTTACATAACTTAATAAACTAATCTGGAAAGCTGGAAATCTAAATAACTCGGTCCCCAAATGATGAGGACTCACCAACTATCGGGATATACATAGATCTCTCACGGTCAATCACACTACTTGAACTGAGGACTTGAACCTGCATTATGTGAAAATGTACCACATAGACATATATGTGGATCAGTACTTTGGGAATATACTGAGCATATGGGGGGGAATGTATAAGTAAAACAATGTCGCAATATTCATATAAGCTAAAAAAAGAATGCATGCTAAATGTAAATATCTCACATTATCTTGAATAATTGAAAGCTGAAAATCATAAATCACGAGTAATAAAATGTACTTTATAGATCCTGTGATCCATAACATTTAGTTCTAAAAACTATACTTTTACTCTTTCAGCTAGTAGAATAAGTAGGGCTGAAGTCAAGTTTATTTTCAAATCATACAGGCTAAGTGTGAAATGACTCACCTTTGTATCTGTAAACTAAAAGATAAAATCTCATAGCTAATGACTTATGTAAAACAATATGTGTATAAAATCGTGAGCCTTTACACTTGGTTTCTAAAAGTTTTCTATTATTTTTTTTTGTTCGGTAGGCTGTAGGGAAATTCTTTTAAAAACTATTCTACAACAGAGGTTCTTCTAAACGACATACACTATATGAGATATCATAGTGTCCGGCGTCTAGTTACCTTATGGAAAAATCTCACATTGGGGAGAGATGTCATACTCTTGCCAAGGAGTATAACCTAATCTGAGTGATCACAATTTCTATCTTTCATTCAAATAGTAATGGGAATAATATAATAATCTAAACCTACGTTGGCTCATTGTTCTAGGAAAGTAGGATGTGAAAAACCCACACTTCCCGCTCGGTGCTAAATATTACTCCCTTTAATCTGTATGCTCATTCTGTAGGAAATCCACTTTAAAAATAGCATAAGGGTTTATAATGAAAACCTGTTATGCATCTGTCTGTTTTAAGCTGTAATCAAAACTAATCTGTTTTCTATAAACTGTAATAAAACTGTTAAGTGGATTCCATAACTTAACTGAGGATCAAAGATCAAATCTTTTCTAAAAAATCTGATTATAAGTTAGTCATGGGATTCTTAAACATATCATCTTCTTGAAATATCAATACTTATACTTAGGGATTAAAACCCATGTCTCAAACTCATGTCAAACTACAATAAAGTCATGCTCAATAATCCTAAACTTGAAATTCTTGCATAATTTTAGTCAAGATAGCGAAATTTAATTCTCAATATATATAAAATAATTTCACAAGCATAAACATTCAAATGTAGAGAGGCAATTCAATATTTAATCACTTGAAATATGAACATCTTCAACTAATGATGATTGGGTATGGACTCTAAACTGTAATTCATATAAATTCATGTAAATTCAACTTTGAAAACTAGTTTGGGCACAAGGACGAAAGAGGATCCTTGTTCATAACCCCACATACCTTGCTTTATGAATTTAATGTAAAAGCTTGAACTTTTGAATCCTTAATGGCATTCTTGAAGCTCCTTCTTGAAGTTTTTGAATCCGGAACTTTGGATTATAATCTTTCTTAGAGTAGGAGTTATGGAATTATTCATGATTTTTGGTGCTAAGGTTTTGTTCTTAATGAGGAAAAAGATTAATAATGAAGCATCTATGCTATTTTGGGCAAAAATTGTGTTTTGGGCGGATTTGGATGTGGGTAAATGGCTCAAATGCCCCCATACACCTGTCATTTAACAATACAAAACTGGGCACCCACACGATCAACGACGCATCACGTTGCCTACTCGATGCGGCCACCGACGCGGCTTAATGATATCGCATCGACGTTTTGTTTTGGCCAACCAAACATGCTCTAATCCTTATCCAAAAATTCCGAAACTCATCTCAGCGGTACTATGGACTACCCTAATCATAAAACAACTCAGAAATTGAAATTCCAAGATTGAGATTAAAGTCGTCAAAGTTTAGAGGCCAAAAATGAGACTAAGTCTCCAACACTTTGCGGAAATTTCTGGTCCTAAGTCTTTGATGTGCCTCTTTTGAGCTGAATTGAACTAGAAAGAATATGGGGTATTACACAAATCAAATGAAATTTATCCAAAACAATAGTAGTCATGTTCTTGAATTTAACCCCAGAAAAGGAGTTTCTAGCCACTCATAATCATTATCGTCATCCAAATAATTTTTTGAATGATCAAAACCATGAAGAAACTAAAAATAAATCACGTATAACCTAAAAAGAAGTTGTGTAATCCTGCTAAAATGCTCCAATATGACCAAAGACGTTCCAAAGTATACACAAGACTTGTATTTATAAATATAGTCCAAGCCAAAGTCATGTAGGAAATAGGCATTTGTCCTTGCAGAGAATGGGGGTGCTCCACACTACTTTCTTGAGCTAACTAAAAGTCGCGGCGTACTACTTGCTTGAGTCAAATAGGGTTCACGGCGAACCCCTATCGCGTTACCTCACTGGAAGTTGCATCCAAGTTTTTATCTAAGTGTTCCAACATCATTCCTTCATCCAAGATTTTGTGGTGTGTTTCCAATGGATTTCCAGCCTTTAAATCATCCATATATCATCATAATCAGCTCACAAAAGATCCTACATCAATATTCACCACGGGTTGGTGATCAAAACAACACAATATCAAGAATAATGAACTTGAAACACGAGCTAAGAAAAGGCTTGCTCATGTTGAACATTAACTTATTGTTTTGACTTTAAACTTGATCCAATTGAACTTTGCTCATAGTAAAAATGTTGTTCCATATCTAAATAGAAAATTAAACCATTTAGAAATCATTTAGAACATTAGAATCCATCGGGGTAGACTAGAAAAGCACCTAGCTCACGCTAGTAACACTAGTTTCCTTGATTGAACTCTAGATGACCCATTTAAGTACGAACTTGTTTGGAATACACTTTGAACATTGTTTATCACCCACTTGGACACTTAGATGCTTATATCCATTATATTTATAAAATTAAGCACACAAGTTACCTTCACAACAAGGAAAACTAAGCTAGTATAGTAACACTAGACTGCATAAATACACCCAACATCTCCACCTCACACTTAACGCCTTGTTCGTCCTCGAACAACTCTTAACTCTAAGTATCATAAGATGAAGAGACTCTACACCTCTACTACAAACAATACATTCAAGCTAGTACTACAATGACTATGCAGAATGCAAGTTTCTACACTAAGGATGTTATATACACAATTGAAAGCTCAAGAACACAACTCCAAAACATCCTAACCTCAAGAATTGACTCAACACGTGACAAACTTATGTATATTTCTAGATCAAGGACATCATACAAATCACCCACATTCATCAAACATTTTCCCTTACAATAAGAGAGTTACCCATAATTACTCACATCAAGGCATTTTATAACATAATGGGTACATGAATCAAATTTTGCACACTCTCACGAAGAATTCACTAGTTGCACATAAAGAACCATATGCTTGCCCTTAGTGTAGTACTCTACTAATATCAGAATGTTAAGCTTAGGATCAAATAGATCTTTTTGGGTTGTAATATAGGCTAAGAGGCAGGTAGAAACTATTTTGGACAAGAATAGTGACTATCTTCCCTAAGTGCTTTAATACACTACATTAATCAGTTAAAACCCATCTTCAACAACAAAATTAGACCATTTTTGTTTACCCTATTCTTTTGTTTTTCACTCCATCTTATTAAGATCATTTACACATACTATGGTGGGAGTATTATAGGCATAACTCATTCAATTTGAACAAACTTTTATTCTTTTTATTACTTAACTCCCCACCACAACACATAACAATTCTCTTGAACACTAGTATCTATCATGTTAGGGCTTTGGTTTTAACCCTTTCTCTTCTTATTTGTCAAACTCCTTACTTAAATAGTTTTTCATTAAAGAACCTAGGATCTCTGGATCAAATCAGGGTCTATCAAAAAAGGGATTAGTCTACATATGAGACTGCCAAAGAAAAAGCTAAAAGTACAACAATGTTGACTAGGATTAAGCAAAAAAGGTAGGTCAAAAAGAAGTTAAAAAACAAGGCTATCAAAGAAATACCTATATCATCTCCTAAACCCACACTTTTTATTTTGCTTTGCACACATACTAGGAAATTTCTAGACATCATATACAAAAAGAAATATACAAATATCTTACACGCACATGGTTCATGCTCAAATAAAGTAGGATCATCATAGATACTTAACCAAAAAATATCATGAATTCAAATTAACCCAACAAGTACAAGAGTCGTAAACATGATCCTACGAGTCTCAAAAGTATCACTTCACACAATCAACATGCTTTTATAAACAAAACACTTGCACCATGCAGTCAAATATAACACCAACAAGATTATCTCACTTATTCCTAACCTAAATTTTTTTCAAAATTACTCCTAAAATTTAGAATTTCCCCACCCCATACTTAAAAATCTACTTTTTCCTCAAAGTATACTTTACAAGTAGAGATAGAAATACTCCCAAAGGCCTTTAGGACTAGTAGCATCTTTATATATCAAGAAGGTTCAGGGACCCCATGCTTAGTCTTCACTATGCTCCTTAGCTCAGATTTCTGGTACTCAGACTATCTATCAACATGTGACACAATCTAAAACAAAAACTATGTGAAGTTAAAAACTACAAAAAAATAAAAATAAAATATACCTACTTAACTTGGGTTGCCTCCCAAGTAGTGCCTGATTAAGTGTTGTGGAAGTACCCTACTCAGCTTAACCAAGTTCCTTTATCCTTTTTTTCATACTTGGAGGCCATCTTCTTATTTATTTCTGACCTCTTGAGTATGGACTATCAAGTTCAACAGATTTCTAAATTATAGCCTTTTCAGGATCATTAATCTATATCATATCATGCTTAGGTGGTTGTGGCTTCGGGTGCTGAATGAGGGTGTCCGAAGAGGTGTTTTGTGGAATAGAATCCACCACTCCATACTTATCCCCTTAAATCTTATTAATCATGCACAAGTCTTTATAGTGGGATAGTGTGTTAAGCAGTTTGTCTACTTTAAAAACCGTCTCTTCATCATCCAACCTTATTGTGAGTGTAACCTCTCTCACATCAACTAAAGCTCCACCCATCACTAAAAATAAACGTCCTAAGATGATTGGTACCTATTCATTTGACTGAAAATCTAGAACAATAAAGTCAATAGGAATAATAAATTTACCAATCTTTTTAGGACATCCTCTATCACTCCTCCAGGATGGGATATTATCCCATTTGCTAATTGCAGTAGTACAGAGCTTAGTCTAGGTTTCCCCAAACTCAATATATTGGGAAAAGATAAGGGAATCAAGTTGATACTTGCCCCTAAATCACTAAGTGCCTGAACTGCCTCGCTGTTGCCAATATAAATGGGGGGAGTGAACTTCCCAGGGTCCTTAAACTTCTTGGGCATCTTTTGACTGACCACAAAATTATACTCATCAGTGAATGATACCACCTCCACATCTTACAACTTCACTTTATTAGAAACCAAGTCCCTCAAGTGCTTATCATACTTAGGAATTCCCTGCAAAATATCTAAAAGAGGTAAGTTAATGTATATATCTCTAAACATATCAAAGAACTTCTTAAAGAAATCATCCTCTTTTGCCTTCATATGCTTCTGTGGGAAGGGTAGTTGTGGAATCTTCTTCACTTCTTCAATAGCTTTTTCTTTTGAGTACTCATACTTCTTTGATTTTTTAGTAACTTGGCTATTTACCTATACAGTCACAACATCAGAATCTACCTCCTTCATTGTCTTTGGAGGCTATTCAATAAGCTTTTTACCACTTCTTAAAGTGATTGCCATCACTTGTTTTGGGTTTTCTATATCTCCTGGCAAACCACCTTGACAAAAAGTATTTAATATCTGTGATAACTACCCCAATTCTAACTCTAAGCTTCTTATGGCCACTTGTTGGTTCTTTACATCTGCAGCCAACTATGTTTGATTAGCTAAAATTTATTTCATTATCTCTTCCTAGTTGCTAAGTGATTAATTTCCTTGTGATGTTGCTGATTATTCCATATTGGAATTGGTGGCTGAGTCTACCACTTCATGTTGTAGGTATTGCCATAATTTGACCTTTGACCATTGCCTACGAACATTACTGACTCCAAATTTACAGCACACATGGCCGCAGAATTACCACTGTTGCCATAAATATTACATCAACTACTGGTCTGCAGAACTACATTAATTTCTACTGCGGGCTGTGTAGCTCCCACTTTCAGGCTGCTAAACTGAATGTTTATTAAATTTCGTAATGCAAAAACCTGAGCTGATAAAGAAGTGTATTGGTCCACCTCCAACAGACCTGCAACTTTTTTTGTGGAACTTCTAGAATTACCATGCCACTCTAGATTTCCTTATGCGATGTGGTTCAATAAGGTGTACAACTCATTATAAGTCAACATCAATGCTTGATCACCTATAACTAAATCTAGAAAAAAAATTGTTAAGATCAAGTGCTTCTACAAAAGTATGAACAAGTGTCTCATTTAACTGTTAATGATGTGAAAATTCTTGAAGAAGTTCCTTAAACCACTCCAAGCATGATAGAGGTTCTTGTCTGGCCTCAGTTTAAAGCTCACTATATCACTATGAAGTTTCATAACCATGCTAGACGGAAAAAACCTGATGAGGAACTTTCGGGCTAAGTCATACCATGATGTTATTGAATTTGATGGCTCAGAGTTCAACCACTTTTTGGCTTTCCCAATAAGTGAATAAGGAAAGAGTGTTAGCATTACATAATCAACATTTATATCTGCTAGAATAGATATGTCTACTAGCTTAATTAAATTCTGAAAGTGGACCATTGGATCTTCATGTGCAAGCCCTGTAAACTGTCCACTGCTAATCAACAGTTGCACCATATTGTTCTTTAGATCGAACCTCCCTCCAGCAGCTGGTTTTTGAAAAGGTATGGTTAAATTTGTTGGAAGTGGGATTGCCACTTCTCTAACCGTCCTCCAGGCTACTTGGTCATCAGTCATGATAGCAGGATTCTCTTGATCTTCTTCGATTTATGACATACATGGGAGAAGGATTGCTTGACTCCTTTGTTGATGGAAAAGTTGCTCAGATTTAGGGCTTGGATCAACCAATTCCTGATTCCATGCCAGCTTACTACTTTGAAAACCTGTTTCCTTCAAATACAAAAATAAGACTAAGTGTAAAAACACCAAAGAAATCTAAAAACCAAGACTAAAAATAAAATAGTTTCCAAATTACAAGTCCCCGGCAACGGCTCTAAAAACTTGACAGCGCCCAAGTGCATACGTAAGTGTACGTGGTCTACCATGTAATATAATGGCCTTTAAGAAAGCTGAATATCAATCCCACAGGGACTTGTTGCAATAACTATTTGATTTCAGTTCATTATTCAGATTTAATTGATGCAGGTATAACCAAACAAGTGTTTTGAATATGTGTAAACTAAACTAAAGTAAGCAATTTGTAAAATAAAAGACTAGAGACAACCAATGGAACAAAGCCCAGGGTTAAAGCACTTTGAACAATCACACTACAGTATTGAACTTCATTCGTTAACCCGCTTATCTTAGTTGTTGATTTGAAAGGTTAATTGCTTGATCATGATCTCCCGACCTATAATCGTTTACCTAATTTGGACATTACAATTGCATCATTGAGCAGGGATGTAATAATCCAATTTATTTATTTAAGCTATCATCCTACGTTTGAATCAAGTAAGGCTTCTATTTACATCCCTGTCCTAGACTCTAATTTATATTCCTTATTTGATAAAAGACTATGAACCATACTTTATTCATCCCCGCATTCTATCTCCCTATTCCCTTTCCTGAGATCACAAGGTTGACAAAAAATGTATTCTAAGGGTGACCAAGCCTTAAAAAAGTTAAAATAAGAATGAAAACACAACTGATATTGATAAACAAATCAAATGAACTTAATCCAAAAATATAGTAGTTATGTTCTTGGATATAACTCTGGAAAGGGAGTTTCTAGCCACTCATAGTCATAATCATCCTTCAAATAATTGTTTGGATGCTTAAAATCATGATGTAACTATAAATAAAGACTGTAAAACCTAAAAAGAAGTTGTAGAAGCCTACTACAATGCTCCAATATGTCCAAAGATATTCCAAAGTGTACACAAGCCCTGTATTTATTGTATAAATAGTCAAAGCCCAAGTCGTGTAGTAAATAGGAATTTGGTCGTGTAGAGAAAGGGAGTTACGCCGCACTACTTGCTTGAGTTGACTAAGGTTCGTGGCGCACTACTTGTTTTAGTCAAATAGGGGTTGCGGCACACTGCTTTATTAAGTCAAATAGGGGTTGCGGTGCACCCTTATCGCGATGCCTCATTGTAAGTTGCATCAATGTTTTTGTCTAAGTGTTTCAACATACTTCATTCATCAAAGTTTTTGTGGTGTGTTTCCAATGGATTTCCAGCCTTTAAATCATACATATATCATCATAATCAGCTCACAAAAGATTCTACATCAATTCGCACCATGGGGTAGAGATCAAAATGACACAATATCAAGAATGACAAACTCAAAACATGAGCTAAGATAAGGCTTGCTCATGTTGACCATAAACTTATTATTTTGACTCTAAACTTGATCCAATTGAAATTTAAATATTGTAAACAATTTGTTACATATATAAATACATAATCAAACTATTTGGAACTCATTTAACACATTAGAATCCATCGGGGTAGACAAGACAAGCACCTAGCTCAAACTAGTAACACTAGTTTCCTCGATTCAACTCTAAATGATCCATTTAAGTACAAACTTGGTTGGAATACACTTTGAACATTGTTATCACACACATGAACTCTTAAATTCTTATTTCCATTATGTGTAACACATCAAGAACTCAAGTTACCCTCACAACAAGGAAAACTAATCTAGAATAGTAACACCGGAGTGCATAAAAACACTTAACATCACTACATGACCCAAAACTCTTGCTTGAGGACTTGGGGATTTTGGCAACTCCTGGGGAATCCAAAGGTTGATTTAAGCCTTTTAAGTTAGGGGAAATTTTTTTCAATGTATATATTTTTTGTTGTCTATCTATGAACAAACTAAAACACTATAAAAGAAGAATTTAGTCACAATTTAATTCCATCTTTAGATAAATACATGAATTGGATTGGATACAATCTAGCTAAGGGCTCAAAATAGGGTTCTTTGTTCTTTAACTTTACTTTCTTGTAGTTATACTTTATGAATAGATTTATAGTGCTTCATTGTTTGACTATGAGTAGCTAAAGACCCTCATTATACGGTTGATTCTACAAATACGAGTGTATAATTATGGTTTATAGTTTTTTATATGGTTATCAAGTATGTGATTGTTGTTATGTTCTTTTTTTACTATTCTAAAGTGTCATGAACTTTAGGATAAATCTAAGTGCCAAAATGAATTGATCATAGGAGTTACGGGACAAAATGAAGACTATAAGGAGTGTGGATCATGTATTTAACAATTAGAATCTATATTTCTAAAGATTATTTGTATTTAGGTTAGAGATATACCTAAATTCCACACTTGGTTAGTGAAACGGGAAGATAATTTAATTTATCCAAATGAAAGACTCATTTCCCCGCTCAACAATGTAGTTGTGAGATTAATTTAGGTATATGACTTAGAGTATGACTATTACAAAGTTATTATCAACCCAGTAGATCAACAATCATGTTAAACACCAACACCGTCTAGAAACTATAGTTATGCTTTAATATGATGTAAATTCCTAAACCCTGGAACTCTCCATATGTTGTTTACAATCTGAATTTCATACAATTATTATTTTTTCATTTAGTTTATAATTAAAAAAACTCAAACTACTAATTGATTACACTTTCACTTATCTAAACTAATTAGTAATGCTAGAATTAGATAGTTTTATAATCACCAAGACCCTGTGGGATTGATATTCGGCTCAAAAGGGTTATTTTACGACATGGTTGACCACGTGCTCTAGCATGTTGTTTGGAAACAAAATGGGAATTATTACACATTTGAGCACATCACTATAGTTTTATCAATGAGGGGGAATGTCATAATTCCTACTAGATTTGCCTTTCTCATGACACACCTTTAAACCATGACATTTTGGACAAACCCCCTTACATCGAGATCAACTTTCGATAATGAAAGTTCAACTTACCCAAATTTTGTAATGAAAAATCCTATTGGTCATTTATCAAGTTATCTAAAATTACATAACGATAATTTTCATAAAATTCTCCCAAACCATTCTAGGTTTTACCTAGACCATACCTCCTTACGATTTCATTCGAAACTAGCCTAGCCTAAAATTTTTAATTCCCTACCCGAGGAGGATCTTAACCTAAATTTTTGTATGATGAACATACCTATAAAAATGAAGCGGTTAATTACTATATATAAAAAAATTTACCCATCATTCATTACCAAATGATTAAACAAGAAAAATGGACCAAGTTAAGGAAAAAGAGTACTTATATCCTCAATAAGTAAGGGTACATGTCTAGCATGTCTTTCTCAGTTTCCTAAGTTTCTTATTTAACTGGATGATGCTTGATGTTGGGTCAGAATTATATATTTCTAGTCATTATTTGCATTATATTTAGTATTTTTATTTGTCTTTTTTAGCATTAATTTTATGGATTGGGCCAATATTATATTTAGATATGTAGGATTAAAATGACATAAAGATGAAAAAATTTAGAGATAAAATGAATTAAATATGAAATATCATAAAAGAAAATAAAGCTGACAACTTAATGTAATAAAATTAAAATTTTAATGAAAAATGACACATTTAAATTTTCAATCAAAATTCGCTGCCAGTGTTTAGACACCTTAATGGTGTGACACATAGGGACTCTGTAGTCTGCATTTATTTATTATAGTCCATTTTGGACTTAGTAATTTTATTTGAGACTTTTTCCTACACCTATAAATATCCCATAACATAGGTTTTTACATTAAACCTAGAGAGAGCTAGAAGCCGTCGTGGAGGCCGCAGAATATTGGTTTCATCTTTTCTTCTTCTTTGTAATTTATTTTTATATTTTTTGTTGGGTAAGTTGTTGTAATTTCTCCATGTCTATGAGGAGTTAAACTTCTTGTTCTACTATTATGGTAGTTGATAACATGATTGTTCGTAATAACATTATTTGATTTATTTGATTATCATCATTATTTTTCTTATATTCTTGTGCTTAATATTTTAAAACATAGCAAGTGATGAGTGGTGATTTTACCACTCATTTGCACTCAACATTCGTTCATATTACCTTGTTTTCAATGAATAAATGAGACATAATTATGATTAAATACACTAATATTCACATTTTGTAGGCACAAAGTTGATGAGATAGAAAGATGTGGATTAGAGCTGAAAATGATCAAAAGGAGGCAAAAAAGTGCAGATGAAGACCTGGAGCAAAAATGGCCTCATTTACCGTGGTCGTGGTCTTAAGACCACGATCGCAGTCAGCTACGATCGCGGGAGCTGACCGTAGTACTGGTAACGTAGTTGCGACAAAGCCTACGTGATCGCAACTTAGTAGAAAATTACAGCCCAGGGGCAGAAAGGGAAATGCACATGGGTGATCCCAAATTTGACACAAAGAAAACTCAAACCCTATTATTCATTATACTACATCTTCCCCATTTTTTAAGTATTGTCCTAGGGTTTGTAGCCACCATTCTTGGTGAAGAAAATAACGTATAAATTTTGGTTGAAGAATATTTTTGAGTCACTTCCAAATGAATAATTAGTGAACTCCCATTTAATGTTTATTGGATCTCATAGTTTTAAGTAACATTAACTTAGATTTTCTCAAATCAAATAGATTGAGATGTTGGGTAAAATCCTTACGTACTTATCTTATGAGTAGCTAGTTTTTCATCTTGGGATTATGCTAGAATAAAGTGTAAATAGGTGTGAGATGTGATTTGTTTATGTATTTTCTAGTTTGTGATGTTGGATTCTACTATTGATTGAGTAACTTGGTTGGGATTTCTGGGTGAAAGCCTCAAATACCCAAATGGGTTTGATTGATGAAAATACCAAGCTATTGAAAGTTCAAACAATACTTGAAAGAGGGATTTTGGGTGAACTTTAAGAACCCACATCATCCTTGAAAGAGGGATGTGGGAACCAATGCAATAATAGACAATTTATAAGCATGGTTGACTAATTTTCACTATCTTAGACATAAGGGTAATTGTGAAGTTGACTATACTTAGGGAACCATACTACAAATAGGGGTGTCCTATTGAAGTATTAGATGGTTCTGATTGAAGCACTCATTAGGTACTCAAAAAGGGTCAATGAGTGTCACCCTTGGGGTTTTAATGACGAACTAGCCTTAAGGATTTCTAACCTAGCCTACCACATCACCAACACTTAGAATTTGCATCAAATTATTACACATTCATGCATATGTTGCCCCTTGGAAAGCATAAACTCAAGATCCGTGCCTAATTTCCTAGACTCTAATTATTTATAGCCCTGAATTAATACTAGAAAATCTAAAATAGAAATACTTCTATGAATACCGTTCTTACCCCCTTATTTTTATCTTATTGTAATATCGGATTGAATTTAACAACTACCCATTATTTCAAATTAACTTGATTTCCACTCATTATTCCTCGTGGATTCGACCCCGGCTCCAAAGTTGGGTAAATTCACTGACAATGACCACCTTGCACTTAAATATATATATGAGTTGAGTGTTATAAAAAAATGGCATCGTTGACGGAGAACAATTTGGTATATTGAGTTAGTTTGGAATTCTATCTTTCTTGCATGAATTCAAATTTGTATATATTTGTTTGTGATTTTATTTTGTTTCTTATGTTAGGTAGATTTTTGGTTTTTTTATTTTTCTCTTTGGCATATTCCGACAAATTTGATTTATGCAGTTGGAAGTCCTATCTTAATGATCCAAGTCTATTTTGTGATAGATTGAACTTTGGAAAAACATATTCTCCCAAGAGAAAGATGAGAATACCATCTTGATCCTATTAGGAGTATTCTTGTTCTTTGTGTGGTGGTCGAGATGGACAATAGAGTGATTATAAAAATGCCCCCTTCCTTTATTATTTTAACCGAGTTGATAGTTCTTCTTATGAGTTTGATAGGTCATATAATGAGATGAAGGAAGAGAAACATACCGGGCCTAATAGTTTTGAAGCAATCTTTAAACTATTTTGGACTGGGTAACTACAATAAGGGAAAATATGCAATACATACATCAATCCAATGAGGCATTTGGAAGGGAGATAGTCAAGATAGAGGAAATGGGCAAAGAATCAAAACTTGCAAATACCACCACCTTTCCCATTTCACAAGAATAGGTTAGTAGAGAAGAGAAACTAAGCTATGATGATGAGCTTGGTAGCGAAGAATCCTCAGTGATTTCTCAATAAACCGATTCAAATAATATAGAAGATATACAAATAAAGGAAATGGTACTAGAGTCAAAAGAAGAACCAAAAAATATTTCTTATGATGACTCTAGCTCATTTTGGGGTGAAAGTTCTACGGAGGATGAAATTTTGGAATTATGGGTCAGACCTTTCAAACCACTTTTCAACATTGTGCTTATAGGATATGATAAGAACCCATCTACCTAGGCAAATGATGGATTGTCAGGAGAATTAGTACAATCCCTACATTTTGGGATTTGACAATTCAAGAGAGCATATGCAAACCCCACTATCAATGACCAAGGAATTCAACTTCCAACGTACAACTAGTGGACTATCTATATGTTCACCTTTTCCGAAGAAGCCAAACTAAAAATTCAATATGAAATTAGGTAAAATGTTTAAGTCTTCAAAATGGAGAGATTGAAGATCCCTAGCCATTTCCTCACTTATTCCAAGTTTTATCTTTGAAGATCTGAATCTTTTGTCCCTCAACCTCTTATTTCATTGTATTTGAAAGTTGGGATAGAGATTCAAATATTCTAAGTGGAAGCATAAAATAAAGTGGAGGAGGCGTCGTGCTAAGACGTTAAACTAAGAGCTTGATGGGAGGCAACCCATCAAACCACAAAAAGTGGCCCGTATTCTTTTATTTTATGCATGATAGAGTAGAATTTATTTTTGCATTTGTTCATGCATAATCCATGAAAAGGTAGTTCTATGAGGAATTTTGATTGTAATTATAAAAAGGGATTTGTGAAATTTGCATGCTTGGACTGAATAGAGGAGTGTATGAAACCTTAATTTTAGTCTTAGTTACTGAGACCACGGCCCATGCCTCTGCCACCGCACAAGCCTCATGCCTGTAATTGTAGAACTAGGACTTCAATCACAGTCGAATCGTCTTAAATAACCATCCGACTTCTATTTATTCACATGCACCTTTCTCAAATTCTCTCAAATTTTTGGTATTGTGTAGAGTATCCTAATTTTCCTCACACTCTTTTACATCTTCTAACTTGGTAACTGGTCTTAATCCCCTTGTTTTTAATATAGTTGTATGCTTAGAACTTGTACTTTAAGAAAAGGCCTGATATATTATTTTCATTACAAAATACATGATTGTTGATGATTATTGTTGTGGTTAGCTATTGTAGTTGGGTACACACTAATAGGGTAGTCATGATTACCCAGATTTAGGCCTTAAATGGTTGAAATTAACGTGTACACCATGTATTCAATTCAATGACCCAATGAGTTCAATGTGAATTCCTTTGAGTTTAGGGCTATGATCATGCATCCTAGGATTGAGTTCTCTAATTATGATGTTGTTTTGCCTAGTTGTGACATAAGGTTAGGGTTAAAATTATGTGTTTTAAGTGATGTATAGACTGTCAACTTTGGTCTCAGGTATTTCAATTGCGTTCCTGATGACCGCAATTGTAGCACCGTGATCACTATCATTGTTCCATGATTTCTATACCTGAGGGTAGTGACTGTAGGAACCAAAATTTTTGCACATCCATTTCTCACCCCAGAATCTTCTATAACACTACCGCATGAGTTTGATAGATAAATTTATCATGCTTTTTGATATGATAGTGCTAATGATGGTCTATCACATATTGCCTACAGGTACTAATCCAAAAGAATGGGAGATTTTGAATACACCAGATTCATAGCCACTTAATGCCAAAACCTCTACAATGCTTACTTTCCTAGGACAAAGTTACTCCTTGAGAGGTGTATCATCTTAAACAAAGTGGAGGAGAAGCTCCTAGGTTTCTATGCTAGACTCACTGCTACTGGGTGGAGGTACTTTGCCCCTGACCCTTCCATGCCAATGTGCAGTGGGTAGGTGAGTTCTACATGAACCTCAGGGTAGTTTTTCTCACAAATCTAGAGATGACAATACGGAGGAAACAAGTGAACTTGAGAGAAGAGTTGGTCAATGAGGTGTATGGGCTCCCGGATGCTGACATGGAGTAGTTCCATGCAAAAACATGTGAGCTATGGACTTAGATCGCAAACATTCTATGTCCTAACAAAGAGGTTCCCTAGGCCACCATCAAGAGATACATTTTGATTAATGATTTTATAGATTAGACCAGACTTTGGCTGAATATCATCTGTAGTAGAGTATCAAAATGCACTCGCATGACCATTGTCATAGAAATGCGAGCTCGGATGGTGTCTTGTATCCTATTTAGAATTACCCTGAATGTGGGTGATATTATTCTATCACAGTGGAGGTACTTCAAGAATCATGAAGGTACATATATTCTCTTCCCTTTCCTTATAACAGAGTTATACAGGAGAGCACAGGTGGAGGAATATGCTGCAGACACATGGGTGCTCCCAGGTTCCCACATCTTCCCACTAAAATTCTAGGGTGAGGGTGCCCCAAGATATATATAGAGAAAAAAGGTGGACTTAGGAAAGTCGACCTAAGAGGACACATTTCATTATCTGACCCCTTAGATGATATCTCAGGTCAGAAGAGGGAGGTTAGCGAGCTAGTAGCTAGATTACCTCAGGGGCCAGGACATCCCTCCACCACTCACCACTCATATGTGACTCAGTCAGATTATGAAATATACCATGAGAAGTAGAAGAAGAATAAATCCATTGTTTCAAGGTTGAAGAGTGACTACTCAGCCTTAGGAACTCTCATGAGAAGATGAAAAAGAGGGAGAAGGAGAGGGATGAATTTTTCAGGAAGATGTGGAAATGGGTAAAGGGCCTGTGAAAGGTCCTTAAAATCCCATGATAGATTTCCTTCTCCCTGGATTGAGTGTGATCATGATCCCCCTGTATATGGTCAGTTGATAATATCGGTGGTGATGGTGCAGAGTCAATGAGGGAGAACAGCTCCTGATGCATATTTAGAGAGGACCCTTACCTTTCGTTTATGCTTTATTGATCGTGCAGTGGGGATAATTTTATCTTTTAAGTTGGAGGTGTTTTTCCCTAGATTGTATTTATTTGATTGTTGTTGGATATTTTCATGATTATTTTGGATGACATTTTGGATACCATTTTATTTTTTGGGGGATGCCATATTTTGGCACTATAAGGGTGCCTACATTTTCATGGATTATCATGCAGTTTTATTTTCTAGTTTTTATTTTTACTCTAGTTTTATATTAATTATGATGATGCATGATGATCTTTTCCCTATAATAGATTGAGTGACTACATTCTTAAAGGTAGAGCATCATGTTTGTAGTTTAAAATCATAGATGCAAGGAAATTATGAGTACCCATGGCATCAAAGGTCATAAATGATAGGGAAGTCTGAGTACCTGTGGCTTTGTAAATTATAAATTTGTGATCACGTTATACACCTTTGGCAAAGTATCAGTAGCCATATGGTTGTTTTGCCCACATTAAGCCAAAATTTGATGCTAAGGCTTTGGTTGTAGCCATAATTGGTAAAGTGAGTGTGGTGCTAATACAAAACAAACAACCCCCTGCATCTAAAAATTTTCAAAAACTCAAGGGGCATGGACATGAGCAACCTTGCAACACAACTCTTTCTCTTTTTGTGACTCCACAAATATTTGACTTCTGAATAGTGATAGATACTCTAATTTTTTCTCAAACAGGACTGGAAATTGAGCCTCCTTGGCAAATATTGCATGCCATGTATAGTGAGTAAATTGTCTTCATCTCTTGTATACTTGTGTTATTGAGAACTTGCATTATTAGTCCTTCATAGCTAACTTTGATTGTGTTTGGTGGAGAAATGATCTTAGGCCATCTTTGTGACTTTGGAAACCACTTTATCCTAAAAATCCTACCTATGATTAAGTGTAATCCCTAGTTACCCACTTTGAGCCTTTGGATCATTCTTTGGCACACACATTAAAAGTCGTGTACCCTTATTTTTATCCATATTTTGAACCATACCACCCTTGAACTTGAAAATGGAACTTAAGGCTAAAAGCCTAAGTTGGGGGTGGTGAAGATTTATGGAACAAATTTTAGGTCCATGATTTTTTTAGTGAAATGCATAAGTACGCAAGCATTGAAGACAAATGAATAGAAAAAGAAAGGGTCAAACAAAGGAAAGAATTGCAAGAAAAAGAAATAGAAGAAAATGGGTGAACAAAGGAGGAAAAATGTAGGCATATGAAAAGAAAAGAGATCAAAGAGGAGTGGTCAATAGAAAAAATGGAAGATTAAATAGTGTGATGTATATGTTCAAGGAAGTGTGTAGCCATGTTGTTCCCAAATGATATTGATCTAAGGTGGTTTTACACTTTGGTATCTTTATTCTAGCAAGTTTCACCTTGTTTTGAGAGAAATCCGTGTGCTTAACTTGTTAATATTGTAATAAATAAGCATTTAAGTGTCCAAGTATGTGATTACAATGTTCAAAGTGTTTTCAAACAAGTTTGTACTTAATTGAGTCATTTAGAGTTCAATCCGGAAAACTAGTTTTACTAGCTTGAGCTAGGTGTGTGTCTAGTTGTCTTCGTGGGATTATAATGTGTTTAATTTTTTCCAAATGGTTTAAATGTGAAATTATATGTGGAATAACTTGTTTTTAATGAGAAAAGTTTAATTTGAATAAGTCAAGAATCAGAACATAAAGTTGAAGATTATGGCGAATTAGCCTTATCTTAGCTCTTGTTTTGATTCGTTGTTGAGAATATTGCGTTGTTATGATATCTAATTCATGGTGGTTGATGTTGTAGGAATATTTTTGAGCTGAATATGGTGATATATTGATGATATAAAAGCTGGAAATCCATGGTAAATACACCACGATACAAGGGATGAAAGATGGGACGATAAAAACTTAACAAAATAATTTGACGCAATATCCAGTGTGTACGCACAATGAGCATACGTCGCATGCCATATTTTAGTGGTTTTGTGCCTTAGAAAAATTATGAGATGAAAATTCTAGTGGAGGTGTGCAATATGTGTGCGACGCATCCTCCATTTTGGGGCACTGCTGCAAGCGTCACATGCAGTATTTCACCGTTCCAATGTTTGGCGAATTCCCAATTACACAATGCTTGGATTTTGTTTCATAATTATACAATTGGATGGCACGCCTTTTTAGGATATATAGGGAGTAATGGTTGAAATATATGAGATTACATGGCCTATTCTTTAATCCCACAAGTATTAGGGATTATATTATTGTATATACCCACTGGAACGTACTTGGACAGGAATCTTGGACAATTCTTGGAGAAGGATGGACACCTGGAAGCGGTGTGATGATTTGAGGAGGCTGCTGCTACACATATTTTAGGTTTTTTTCTTCAATTAGATTTTAATGAATCATAACATGTATTCAATTAATTGGATCATGATTATGAATATTATCGGCTAAAAACCCTCTTTCTAGAGTTAAAGCCAAGAACATGAGTACTATTGTTCTGGATTAATTTTGTTGGATTTGATTATAATAATTGGTTGTTTGTTTATTCTTGTTTGAATTATTTTATGGATTGATCACCCATAAAATACATATATTGTAGACCTATTGATCTCGGGAGAGGGAATATGGAGATAGAACGTGGTAATAAATAAAGTAGGGTTTGTATTCTTTTCTAAAATAAGAAATTCAAATTAACATCTAGGCCAGGGATGTACTTAGATGCCTTACTTGATTCAAATGTAGGATGATAGCTTTAATTCACTTAATTGGATTATTACATCCCTGCTCAATGATGTAGTTATAATGTCCATATTAGATAAAAGATTAGAGGTCAGGAGACCATGATCATGCAATGAACCCTACGAATCAACAACCAAGATAAGCAACTTAACGAATGAAGTTTAATAACATAGTATGATTGTTCAGAGTGCTTTAACCCTGGGTTTTAATCCACTGATCATCCCAAGACTTTTATTTTTACGCACTTTATTTTATTTTTAGTTTACAATTATTCAACACTCTTTTTGGTTACATGTCTCAATTGTTAAACTAGAATTGGATAGTTGACGACACAAGTCCCAGTAGGATTGATATTCGGCATTCTTGAAGGCCACTATATTACTTGGTAGACCATGTTCACTTGCGTGTGCACTGTCAAATTTTTGGCGACGTTGCTGGGGACTTGTAAATTGGCAAATATCTTATTTTTAGTTTAGCTATATTGAGTTCTAAATAGTTTAGTTTTTTTAGGGTTTGTATAGTTTCTTTTATATCTCTTTTTATCACATTCTTCTTGAGATGTCAGTCTTGGATAAATGGTTTTTGAGGGATGATGATTCTTTTCATTATTATGGATGACCCCACCACAAGGCTTCTTGTCAAGATTTTGATCCAACCATTTAGAAGGGACCTATTTGTTTCCAACCTGTGGAGCAACCCACAATTCGGTGTGTAGTTTTTTATAGTCTATATAACTCTACAGATATGTGTGCTTTTAATTTTGATTCAGTCATGTTTACGGGTAATGCTCAAAAGAAAACTATGGAGGTAGATGCCGAGTTGACTCTCCACTCAAATGTAGAAAAGGTTGTTGACAATTCAAGGAAGTTTGAGTACTCCAAAACTAAAATTGTTGGACAGGTTAAGGAGATACCACCACCACCACAAGAATCGCAGCCATTCGACTGTCATCTTTCTTTTGAGACTAGAATTGAGAAGGTAAATATAAGTAAAGGTGTTGAGGATAGTGTAAATTTTGAAGTTAGATTTGTTTGGCCGTACTCAAAGAACTTTTCTACATTATTTTTAGATGATGTCTTATCTGTGGAATCATTTAAAATAGTGGGAGAGTGAAGATGAGGAATAAGAATCCTATATTCTTGATTTAACACTGGATAAGCAACATAAAAACACACCTCACTTCAAGGTCGAGTGGTTTATCATGCATCATCCATTACTTGGTTCCTTAATCTTTGTATCACCTCCATATTAGCAAGGAAAAAAGATAGATGCAAAGTTGGGGGTGAAATTCATATCCTTATGGTAGAGGAAAAAGTTCATATAGGTCGTGTCGCGACACTAAATCAGGTGCTTCTTGGGAGACAACCAAAGATAGGTATTTTTTTTTAGTTTTTAGTTTATACTTTACGTAGTTTTTTTATTTTGATTGAGTCGCAGGTTGATGGGAAGTCTGAGTACCGACAAACTAGTACCGACAACCTGAGCTAAGGAGCATGGAAAAGACTGAGTGTGGGGTCCCCAAATCCTCTTGATATTTAAGGATGCTACTAGATACGCCTAAAGGTCTCAGGGAGTATTTCTATCTCTTACTTTAAAGTTCACTTTGGGGATAAAGTAGATTTTTAAGTGGGGGGTGGAGAAATTCTTGTTGGTGATATTTTTGATTTCATGGTGCAAGTGTTTTGATTGTGTAAGCATGTAGAATTGTGTGAATTACTACTTTTGAGAATCTTAGGCTCTTGATTATGACTCTTGTACGTGTTGGCTAAATGTTGAATTTATGTTATTATTTGGTGGGGAGTCTATGATGATTCTATGCGAGTTAAGCATGTGCTATGTGTGATGTGAGGTATGTTGTGTATTCCTTGTTGCATATGATATCTAGAACTTTCCCGGTGTGTATGCAAAGAGAAATAAAGAGTGGAGGTTTAGGAGATGATATAGTCATTTCTTTGATAGCCTTATTTATACCTTCTATTTGTCCTACCCTTTGTGTATCATCATAGTTAACCCCATTGAGCCTTTAGCTTATTTTCTTTGATAGCATCATATGTAGCCTAATCTGCTTCTTTGATAAACCATAATTTGATCCAAAAGGATCCTAAGTGCTTTAATAAAAAAATAATTTAGTAAAGAGTTTGAGAAATTAAAGAAGAAAAAGGTGAAATTGATGCCCCAAGGTAATATTTATTGGTGTTTATATTTGATGTATGGTAGTTGGGAGTGAAATAAATGGTGTTAGAAAAATTACCATGGTTGTGAAAATAAAATTGATTCATATGGTAATAAATAATACTTCCACCATGTGTTTGTGAAAATGCTTCAAAGAGATGGGGAAAAAAAAAGATATGGGTAGATGATAAAGTGTAATTTGATTGTTGGAGATTGGTTTCAATTGTAAAAAGTGATGTATTAAAGTTCTAAGAGAGGTTAGTCACTATTCTTGGCCAAAATAATTTCTACCCGTCCCTTAGCCTACATTACAACTCGAAAAGACCTATTTGATCCTATACTTGACATTCTGATATTAGTAGAGCATTCCACTAAGGGAAAACCTATGGGTCATCATGTATAACTTGTGAATTCTTTATAAGAGTGGGCGTAATTTGATTATTGTAATCATCATATAATAAATTGCATTTATGTGAGTGATTATGGGTAACTCTCTTATTGTGAGGGGCACATGTTTGATGAATGTGGGTGATTCGTATGATGTCCTTGATTGAATACTAAGCATGAGTTTCCCACTTATGTGTGTCAATTCTTGAGGCTAGGATGTTTTGGAGTAGTGTTCTTGAGCTTTCAATTGTGTATAATGTGCTTAGTTTAGAAACTTACAGTCTGTGCAGTCATTGTAGTACTATCTTGAGTGTTTTCTTTAGTAGAAGTGTAGTGTCACCTAATTTTTTGAATTTAGAGTAAAAAGTTATTCGAGGACGAACAAGAGTTTAAGTGTGAGGTGATGATTTGAGGTGGTTTTATACACTACGGTATCTTTATTCTAGCTTATTTCACCTTGCTTTTAGAGAAATTCGTGTACTTAACGTGTTAATATTGATATAAATAAGAATTTAAGTGTCCAATATGTGATTAAAATGTTCAAAGTGTTTTCCAAACAAGTTTGTACTTAATTGAGTCATTTAAAGTTCATCCCGGAAAACTAGTTTTACTAGCTTAAGCTAGGTGTGTGTCTAGCTGTCTTCGTGGGATTCTAATGTGTTTAATTTGGTCCAAATGGTTTAAATTTGTAATTATAAGTGGAATAACTTGTTTGTAATTGGCAAAGTTTAATTTGAATAATTCAAGAGTCGGAACATAAAGTTGAAGGTAATGGCGAATTAGCCTTATCTTAGTTCTTGTTTTGATTCGTCGTTGAGAATATTGTATTGTTATGTTCTCTAAATCATGGTGTGTGATGTTGTAGGAAGATTTGTGAGCTGAATACTGTGATATATTGATGATATAAAATCTGGAAATCCTTGGGAAATACACCACGATACAATGTATGAAAGATGGGAAGATAAAAATTTAACCAAAATTTTGGACGCTATATCCAATGTGCGCGTGGGATGAGCGTGCGTCGCATGCTGTATTTCAGTACTTACGTACCTTAGAAAAATTTTGAGATGCAAATTTTAGTGGAGGTGTGTGATATGCGTGCGATGCATCCTCCATTTTGGGGCACCGATGCGTGCATCACATGCAGTATTTCACAATTCCATTGTTTGGTGAATCCCCAATTAGACAATGCTTGGATTTTGTTTCATTATTAAACAATTGTATGGCATGCCTTTTGAGGATATAGAGGGAATATTTAGGAAATCATGGTGGAAATATATGGGATTACGTGACCTTTTCTTAAACCCCACAAGGATTAGGGATTATATTACTATTTATACCACTGAACATACTTGGACTGGAATCTTGGAAAAATCTTGGAGAAGCTTGGACACCTGGAAGTGGTGTGACGGTTAGAGGAGGCTACTGCTACATGTATGTTAGGTTTTTTTCTTTAATTAGTTTTTAATAATTCATAACATGTATTCAACTAATTGGGTCATGATTATGAATATTATCGACTAAAAACCCTTTTTCTGGGGTTAAAGACAAGAACATGAGTACTATTGTTTTGGATTAATTTCGTTTGATATGCTTATCATATTTGATTGTTTTTTTATTCCTGTTTTAATTATTTTATGAATTGATCACTCGTAAAATACATATATTGTCGATGTTTTGATCTCGGGAGAGGAAATAGGGAGATAGAACATGAGAATAAACAAAGTAGGATTTGTATTCTTTTATAAAATAAGGAATTCAAATTAGCGTCTATGATAGGGATGTACTTATATGCCTTAATTGATTCAAACGTAGAATGATATCTTTAAACCCGTAATGACACCTTAAGACTCATTAGGTGAGTCATACATAGGGTAGTGAGCTCAAATTTAAGGAATTTTACAAGTACCAAAATGAGGGGTTTTACAGATACTCTAGGCATCTGACTCATGCTTGCCCTTATCTGGGGGATTTGGTATCTCAACTAGATGAGTAGTGGTGGTGGATAGGAGTGACTATAAGACACACACACTTGTATATCATGATGTCTACACTTATCATTTACTATAAACACCCTAGAATCAATCATGTCCCTTATCAAGGCCTAATCATATGGGATGGTTGTGTCCAACACCTCCTCGTTTCTACCTATCTTGGTCCTAACCACTAGGAATGTCTCCTCCTTAGCAAATAAGTCAAACCACATAGCTTTGTGTGGAGGCATTGGTTGAGTGAATGAAAGGGATAATTAGAGAAATGACTGGAACCTAGATCTCAACAAGAGAGTGTACCATTATCCATAGCGTAGCCACCTTCTCTCAAATTAAAGCTAAATTAAGAGATTATATATTTTTAAACCACACAGATCTACTCGACTCTATAAATCATAAATACAAATATGCAACTCCTAAATATACTCCATTATCTCATCTATTAACTCCGACCCTACCAGAGCCTTACCATTATCTAATGTCCTTCGAACCGAAGGACGAATCTCCCTATACAAAGTAGCAAGCTGATACTCTACCTCCGTAAGGCAAACGCTAATCACATCCCTCCCCTCCACTATGAGTTATAAGAATTCACATGGTACACTAATAATACTTGTGCCTGTAGGGCGAGAGGCATAGTAGATACCCTATCCAACTCAGATGTAAAAGCTGAGGATGAAGAAGACGTAGTTGAGGGCTCATTAAAGCTCCACCCATTGTAGTGTCCACAACAACTTTGGAACTAGTTTTTAGGGCATGATAGAATATTTCCAGTATATTATCCCAAAATTTTGTTATTAGGCACCATCATCAACTTCTTATTAAATAAAAACCACGCCTCATACATTAGTTTATAATGCAATTACCTACATAGATCTTGTCCTTTAATTGTAGCATTCTGGCAAGAAGGACCAATTGGCTTATGAACTGCTTTCGCAACTCATTGCTAGTAGTAATGGACTGAAGACGTAGTTCCTATCTATAGTGATGCTTCACCTATTAAAGAATATGAACAACCCGAGTCTCAAAGATACCTCACTCACTCAGGGATATTATATGAAGTGCAAATTCCAAAAAAAAAAAAAATGATGTGCATGTTTGCATCATCGGTTGGAAACCCCACAAACACACCCTTTATATTTAACAACTGAATCATAGAACTTGTGATATCAAACTTTGTCCCTTGAGAAACTCGAGAAGAATGATATCTCTAATCACTATGGGCCTACCATATCCCAAGTCATCATCTGGATCATTACATGATTGGATGTACTGATAAGCTAGGATTATGGGAACTCTATATCTTTTAGCTCGGTCAAATTCAGCTCAATGATCAGCCTCCTGTCTCTACCTCACCTCTAGAACTTCTCATTGGGCAGCCTTATTATTCCTCCTAATATTTTCTTCCACTAATAACCATAAAGTGGTTTGCTCAGCTGTATTCTTAAAAACATACAGAGGTAGGGGAGTCAAGTCAAGTTGATCATCTTGAAGCTCCTCATGATGAAATTCATGGCCGTGTTCCAACATCCTATGATTCTTTCGTAGGGTTCTTTCAATATCTGGTTCAAATAGGATCAATGGATTACCTTGACTTCTAGTATAGGACATACACCGGCATATGGCATAAGAAGAATAGAAAAAGAAAACCCAACAACCTCAGCAAACTCTATCAATAAATCCGTAATCATATTCCCTAATAACACAAAAATTTGATGTTTCTCTAACTTTACCCTCCAAGAAGATAGAATGAGACCATTATTAAATTATAGTAACCCAATAAATATTGAGGTCGATCCCATAGGGTACAGGCTGAATATCTCTCACGAATCTATGTAAGTATCTGAAAAATACATGAAAAGTAAATGTGGATTTTTCTATGAAAATAGTAAAGTAGCAACGAGTCTTGATTGATTTAGTTGAAATCAATTTGAGATGAGTACTAGGACTGTGATCCCCCTGGCTTCCTAATTCTATATACTTATTGTGCTCAATTCGATTAACTTAATGCAATGCATGCAAAATTTGACAATCTAGGTATCACCAACAATTTTGTGAATGCCTTGGTAAATTTCACTCTTCAGCTTGTAAGTCTCATACTGTCACCTTACTTACCCATTTATTTAATCCCAACTCAACTATCTCCTTTTGTGTGCCAAGTTGATTAAACAAGGGTTGGTAGCCTTGAATTACTATTATAATCTTTTTTTCCTAATCTTGTTCTCTGTTGTGAATATAATCTCGAATACAGGAAAGTCATTAATTTCGACAACAGTTAAGAAAGCATACAAATCAAAGAAGATCACAATACATGCACGAACATTGTTTTAGCCTATCATAGTTGCAAGAAGGTCCATAGAATTTAATATAGAAAGCATAGAAAAAATCTAACATTTATTGAATAACAAAAAACAAATTCTCAAATCAATACTTTGCCAAATAATCAAGAGCAACGAATTCCCTAATTAAAAGTTGAATCTTGAAATCAATAAATGTTTGTGAATGTATAAAGTGCATACACTAATACAAAAATGACCAAAGGGTATTTATAGAGTACATAGAAAGCCTACAAAATCTATCCCAAAAAAGGGAAAAATAGGTCGGTGGTCACTTACTGAACCACTTACGGGCCGTATGTGGTACCTACACCCCGTAGGTGGGTGTTGTAAGTGATCCAAACGTCTTCAATCTTCAGAATGCTCCATGGTCTCAACTTATGAATGCACCGATGGGGCGTACATGGTACTTACGACCCATAGGTAGCCTCATCATAACTATCAGATAAAATCTTAAAACTTTAGATTCTCTGATCATCAATCTCTGAAACCCATAAAGTTACTTACGATAGTGTAAGTTGTGGTTACGCCACGTAAGTAGTCCTACATCAAAATCAGATGCAAACTTCAACATTCAAGGTCTCTGAACTTGTAATATCTAACACCTACGATGCTACCGATGATGGTCGTAGGTTGTACCCACGCTATGTCGATAGGATAATAGGTGGGATTTACTATATACATTCAACACTTTTTCTCTTTTTAAGCTCCAAAACCTAGTCTCCTGCAACATAGACACAAAAACACATCATATCTACCAAAACATTCCTAAATACTTGCATATTCTCAAGTTTTAAACCTCGAAAGTGCCATGAAACCATGAAAATTTTTTCCCATTATAATCCCTTATCATTATTCAATTCAAAAATCACCGCTAAACACGAAAGAGGTATAAAAATAAAGATTGTAGAAATTTTAAGGTAGAACCACTAGGGTTGTAAAGATGTGCTAAGAAATCCAAAAAACCCCTCCTTATAAATCTCTTGGAATAAATGAAGGATAAAATTTTCATAGGAGCAGGAATATAATTAACCTTCCACTCAAGTCCATCTATCCCCAACATAGGAATATTCATTGTCGTAGCATGACAATATAATATAGTATGATATGGAGACAAGTAACTCATCCAAGGATTACGTTAAAATCTTCCTTGTCTAATATCACTAATCTGCCATGTTGTTATTACCTCATCAACATAACAGAACTAAATGAATGAACCCTATTAGACACAACAGAATTACCAACAAGAGTAGATACATAGATAAGAGAATAAAGTAGTCTTACACCAGGTCTAACCCAACAAAAAAACCAACAAATACATAAGAAAAAGTATAAATAGGTCGAATAATACCGTTTCCATCTAGTTACAAATAAGAATAGTACTTGTGATCACCACATTTGATGCCTCTAACTTGAGCCTTCCTATAAAAGCATAGAAATGAGCTCTATTTCTAGCGAATGCACCCCTGTTAGGCTAAGAACCACTCAAATTAGCCTATCCACCACCTCTATTTTGTTTGTTTTTACCTATACCTTCCTAGTGACCACCATTACCACCCTAAGGATAGCCTTTCCCATTATAACTACCTCATCTACCTACAGAAGCCTAAGCTCCGAAAGATTAGTGCTGGCCTACCCAACCTAACAATTTGAATTTAGGATACCCCACTACACTCATAACATGTATGATATAGAGTGGGTTACTACACTAAAAAATATAAAGTAAGCTAGCCACAAAAGTTTGAAGAGGGCTAGTAGTCCCCTGTTTGATCTTCAGTAGACACCAACATAGCTTATTGAATGGGGCATACACAATACCCTAATAACTCTAGCACTTACAGAGTAAACCACCACAGTTCCCACTTTGCAGACCTTCTTTCCATCCATCTTTCCATAACCTTCTTATTTGAAGCCTTTTACCTTCTTAACAAAATCAACCTTTTACCTTCTTAACAAAATCAACCATCTTTTGCAAAGACATACCAAAAGATATCATATAAAGTATAAAAATTTTGATTCATGTGTTCAATCCTATTATAAAGTGACTAATCCTCTCTTCCACAACATACAATGACTAAGAAAAATATTATGAAAGGAAATAAATTTTGTCCTTATAAGTTATAACCGACATATTTCCCTACTCAAGATTAGTGAACTCATCCTTTTTTCTATCCTTAAGATACTTGGCACATACTTCACTATAAAGTCCTAATAAATTTATTCCATGTCAATGGTGGCAAACTAGTGGCCCTAAACTCTAAATAGGCCATCGATCATATCTTGTCATCGTTTTAAAGCTGAAAGGTAACAAATTCTACATGATATCTTTTAAACACTCCCATCTTTTGAATTTTCTCATAGTAATAAATTATGTGGATGTCTTTTTTTCATTGGATATCAAGTAGAGATCATCTACTTACTTGGCATAGATATCACTTAATACTTTGTAAACGTTCAAGGAGAACAGAGTGTCCTCCTTTCGATCCTCCTCCTGTGAGAAGAGCAATTTAATATTATCGTTATTGCTTAGATAGATTCCTTTGTGATCTTCAATCTATTCAAAGTTCTATCCCGAGTATTTGTACTTTTTGTACTTAGGATGATTTCTTGCTAAGTGTTCAGGATTGTTGCAGATGAAGCATTTGTTATTCTTCTTATAGTTGTTCAGACTCCTCCTCTTATAACAAACTTGTGCACATCTTGTCCCTTTCATCTTGAGGTCTAGGAACTTTAAATATCCTATAATATAGGTATCTCTTAGATCTTGTCTGGCATCTTGAGCATGGGGAAGTTGGACTTAGTGACAAGATCGTTCCCACTACATGTTCTATTAAGAGTTGGATATTTTGGACGATCTACTTCAAAATAGACCTCTTCATACAAATATTATAAGTAGCCAAAAAGATATCCTGCCTAATGTTGCCTACAAATGGGATTGTGATTATTTTGAACTTCTCCTTCATAGTCATTATTGTGTGTCCTGCTCGCAACATCGGTAATGTGATATGAAATCTTGATTTAAGATGGGATTTCCATCTAGCTCAATGCAGATTTTCATCGTCTTTATGAACGGGATATCAATGTTATCTCTATTGAATGATATGCTCTTAAACTCAATGAGTTGCTGATGTCTCCCATATTACACCTCTAAATAAATTATAAAGTAGTTGTTAATAAAATATAAAACCCAACAAGGTTGGGGTCTATCCTATAGGGAAAAAGTTGAAATATCAATCAATATGTGGTCAAGATAATCAATAAGAATATCCAATATAAGAGGGGATTTTGTAAATAAATAATGCAGTAGTAACAATTGTTAATTTTTTCAATTTGCAATAAGTATAACAGAGGCACAAGAACGATATTGCCTAATGACTTCATAACCCCATATGTTTTTCATACTTCGCAATCTCTCCCGTTGTTCAAAATGCAGAATAGATAGGTTATGTATACTTAGAATAGTTTTATGCCCTTGTCTAAGCAATATCCTCAAGTAAGTTTTCTTTTCTCCTGAGCTTGCATTACTAACCCCTATGTTGGATCCCAGATTAGCGATTCTGAATTATTAACTTAATTTATTAAGTAGAGGTTTGTATCTCCCAATCTATGTTGATTATTTCATGTTTCCTATCCGTTACTCATTCTTTTATCTAGAGTAAGTATAAGGCGAGTTTTAATAATGTACACCACCAAAAAGCAGTCAACCTAAGAAAATAACAATACAAGTACGAACGCGGCTTGAGAATTAATTCGAACTGCGAATCCTACTTCATTACTCCATCATGGTTACCACAACCCTAAATATGGTTTTTAGATACTCATAATTTAAATAACACAAAAAGAATTATGATATGAAAACACAATAATAAGATGAAAAACTCTAAGATCTGACTTTGAACTAAAACTCTAAAGTTGAGGTTTGTAATTTCAAGACAAAGAATGTGCCTTAAAACCTTTCAATAATGTAATAGAATGTAAACTTATACAAAAGAATTAATAAGAGTATTTATAAAAAAAAAACTTTTGCCTTAAGAGCCTCTAGCATAAATTCTAGGTAAGGCTATGTACAATGCACCCTTGGGTTGGGGCCTTTCCCCGGACATAGTGCATAAAGGGATCTTTAAGGTACCGGGCTACCTTTTTTTTATTATAAAAAAGTGAAACCTATCCTAAATATAAAAAGATTTTTCATTCAATTACATTAGGTGAATTAAAGGTACGATCTTGGCTTGATTCCACTATCATCCTTGGTGCTCGTGGTTTGTCCGTTGAATTTGTCATCTTCAGGTCCTCAAAGGTATAATTCTCTGTATGACCCATATCTTCTACCTAGGACCATACAATGTGGTCGACTTATCCAACTACACTTTATATCCTATAGACTTCAATTCTAAGCCTTTATCCCATGAAACCTTGGTATGATCGTGACTTCAAAGCACAATTATGGGAGTCAATTATTAAATCTTCTCTCACTTAATTGCTTCAGTCATTCTACTAGGACTTTCTTCCCATAATCAAGTTGTACGATTGTGAAATTAATACATAATCATGGGAGACTTTTGTATGATTAACTATAACGTCCCGAATTGGTACCTGGAGCACTACACGGTGTTTATGACCCCAAAGGACCACAATCTAACCCATGTCTAATATCTATACCTGAACACTACATAATATATTATATAAATGCGGAAATAAAGGATTAAAGGCCATAAGGTTCAAAACTGATAAAACATAACATCTAAAAGTACGGTATATCAATACCAAAACAAACTAAAAAAAACTGTCTGAACGTACTGTAGCCTAAAAAATCTCCAAAACTAAACTTTTTGAATAAGGAGTTGATGGTACATGTCCCCAACTAGATCCAACTACTTAAATAAACTAAGTAATGAAGAAATAAATTAATGATTATGTCCTTGAAAGATGAGGACTCACTGCTAACTCTGACTGGTGAAACAGGAATACTACTGATGCTTTGGAGCTCATGCTTCTGAACCTATGGTATAGAATAAAACACCATAGCGCAAATACATCAGTACGATTAAATATACCGGTATGCATGTGAGGTAGGCTAAATGTAAAGGGTTCAAATGCATGAACAATGCTAACTGACTATAAAACATGAACGTGAGAATACATGCATGAATAAGTGACTGTAACTAAATTCATGATGGTACTGACTACTCAGTTTGATTACTGATAACATGAGTTATTGATAACTTATATACCTGATACTGAGTGATTGTATCTGACAGTCTAGGTTCTGATGGAACTAGCTGAGTTCCATACTATTTTGAGTTGACTGTATCGGACAGTCCTGAAATCTAAAGGACTATCTGAGTTCTTTTACTGAGACTGAGACTGTGGAAAGTAGTCATTTAACCGACATTCCCCAAATAATTGATTATAGTAGAGTTGGGGTCCAAACCCCATTTGGAAGGGTGTCAATACTACGCTACTAGTAAAGACAAGCTATGGGTGATCCTTATCTGGCAGTGTCCCCAAATGAGAATGGGGGGACCCTCATCTGACAGTGTTTATCCACCTCATCAACCCTCATCTGTCAGTGTTGATGTCTTAACCTATGCTAGCTACATAGTTCTAGAATGCAAGGATTGCTTCTAAGGATCATACCCTTAACTGTCAGTGTGTGTCCTTATTCTTGGATTCACTCGATGCTAAATCCTACTCACATCTGAATAGACACTGAACATGATTAACTGAACTGAAACGGACTTAGTTCATTGAGTTTCATTCACTGACAAAATACTACTGAGATTACTGAATTTCTAAGCTTTCTCAGATTACTGGGATTACTGAGTTTACTAAGTTTTCTTGAGTCTCATAACTGACTGAATTCTACTGAACATGGCGTGACTGATGCTATCGTGAAAACATTACATTGGCTCTACGCACATAGCTAAATTGTCGGGTACAAGTACCCCCAAGACTCGATAAAAGGAAACTGACAAGGCATGACATTCTTGAATACATGACCAACATCAACAATCCATAATGCAATAATTTGGGGATTTCATGAAGTACATGGTTATCTTAATCTTGTACATGGTAAGAATGCATATACTCAATGTCATAATTTCATATACTAACATCACGAGTATTCCAAAAAACATCTACATTGCACATCAATAGCATGTGAGTCATTTGAACTTAAGGGTAAAATATGAATCCATCAAATACGTCAGAATTGAGCTATATTACATAATTTCTAGTCTCTTAGGAATTTTATCAAACACTTAGGTTGCATGAATTAAGACATGGCATAATCATCAAATTAACATATCATAACCATCTAAAATTCATGGTTTTCAACTCACATGCTAACATATTTTCATAAAAACACATAAAGATTCCAACGTAGGAATCATACCACAACAACCACATGAACATAATCAACCCATAGCATGAATATCATAATCCATAGTTTAAAACATGATTTTTGGGCTTCATGGATGAAAGGAATCCATGAATGAACACTATACATAACTTAGTTTTTGATTCCACGAAGATTTATGGTGGAATTTTCTTGAATTTGAATCCCCAATTGTGAACTCTAACTTGTTCTTGGGAGAATTTTAAGAGAAGTGACTATATTTTGGTTGAATTGGGTCTAAATCCCGTGTTGTAGTCTTATATAGGGGTGGGAAATACCCATTCTTCTCTTAAAATAACTTTAAAATAGGGTGTTTACATCACTTGGGCCATAATATATGTGGTGCAAAGCTTATCGTGTAATCTAGGTTGTGCGTCGCACAACTTATTACATAAGTTAGGTTGTGTGTCGCACAACTTATGGAATAATTTTGGTTGTGTGTCGCACAACTTATGGCATAACCATTCCAGTAGCCTTAGGCGATTTGTTAGGCGACGTACTCCACAATTTGGTGGGTCTAAATCTTTGAAAAGCTAATTTGATCCTCTACAATTTGGTGGGTCAAAATCTTCCAAAATACCACATATACATCAAGTTATGCTCGTTCAAAGATGACTTTTGAAAAATCAAACACTAAAACTTGACGTATTAAAAAGCTATTAGCTTGCCTTACTCTAAGTGAATCTTATGAACATACTTAACACATCATAACCTCTCTTCTCACTAGGATACTCATTCTAAGTTATGTACTCAAATATGAATAACAGGATAGAAGGTTTCTTATGTATAAGCAATGGTTCATTTTCTTTCTTAGAAATATACGGGGTATTATAATATCTTCCTATTGGGAACATTCGACCTCGAATGGGACTGACTGAGAGAGAAGGAATGATAACTGAAGTACACACTGAACATGAACAATTGAAATATGATTACATGACTGACATGACTAATAAGCTGATTGTATTATATTGAGCATGCATATTTGATGCTTGTTTTCATGACTAAACTGATTCATGAATGTATGACTGGTATTTCTGATAAACTGAGTTTCTTACAAGGAGAAAACATATCTGATGCATGAATACATGACTGATCTGATGCATGAACACATGACTAAATATGCAATGGTATTTGATACCAAGTTTATGATGGGAATCTGAGCATAAAATTGGTTTGTAACTGAAATTTGAACATGAAACTGAATAAGTTTAAGGAAAGCTATAATCTTGGGCTGAGTCTGGATTAGAAGAGAAGAGGTGAGGGTTCTTAGATCGCATGCCTACTTCTGCTTCCCAAGTATCTCCCTCAACGGACTGATTCTGCAAAAAAACTTTGACTAGAGGGACCTCTTGTTCCTCAGTGTATGAATCTGGTAGTAAAGAATATTTAACTGGAATCTCTTCAAAAGAGAGGTTATTCTAAATGTCCATGCCCTCAATAGGGACTACAACTGCTTGGTCACCTATGCATTTCTTAAGAAAGGAGACATGAAAGACCGTATGCACTGAAGCTAGATCTGAAGGTGACTCCAGATCATAAGCTACTTTGCCAAAGCGACTGAGAATTTTGAAGGGACCGACATATCGGGTACTGAGCTTTCCCTTCTTGCCGAACTTCTTCACTCCCTTTATTGGAGAGATTTTCAAACATATGAAATTTTTTGACCTCATCTCGAGATCTTTTCTGAACACACATGAATGGGAACATGAGAACATAGCTGAGTCTGTAACATGTGATGTGGACTGGGTATCATGAACTAAACTGAGACATTGAGTACATGGCTTATGGATGATATTGGAGGTAGAGGGTCAACCTATGAGTACCCACAACTCCAAACTGGATTTATTACGTAAAGAGAAAGTAGACAGTTTAGGGCATGATAGATCAGGGGTTATAAAGCATCTCTTCCTTGGGGTATTATGTCCCTAGAAGAATACTTACTTGACTGATATACTGAGGAAAATGGGGAAGATGCACTGGGCACCTATGAACTGAATCGTGACTGAATATCTGGGATCTGAAACTGAGATATAACACATGAACTGAGTTGATCTTGCAACTACTGGGACTTTCTATCTTAGAATAGTTATATTTCTGAGATTTCTGACAGTAGAAGTAGGTGGAAGAATAGGAAACCACACCATATGAACTTGTTTCCTGATTGCTAAATTGAATTATTGGCTGATTGATCTAACTCATACTAAAAACTTATACTTAACTGAAGTACTTCTTCTTCACCTGATATACTGAAAATATTCATATGAGCGCTGAACACGAATGCCTAAATATACTAACTTATCTGATTAACTAAATGACTGATAGATGAATACTGGGTTTGCAAGACGAAACTATACTTAGTCTTTAATAACTGGACTACAACTGCAGAGCGTTATGTATAGGAAAGAAGGACTGGCTAAGTAACATGAGATAACTGAGCATGAATTGAGGGTAATTGTATTATTTGAGAATGCAACACTAGAAGTATAACACGATTTTGGAATAGTCTTTTAAACTGAGGTACTGGAATGCTGACAACTGAGTGACTGATAACTATATGCTATGGTTGAGTAAACCCAAAACTGAATTGAGTTACCGACCTAATTACTGGGCTAGGACTGGGACTGAGATTGTAGCTAAGATGGTAATTGAGACTATAACTGTAACTAAGACTGGAGCTAGGATTGAATACTGGTTTCTGATAACTGAGGTTTAGACTGGTACTGAAGTACTAAATTTTAATGGTTAAGTAACTGATAGCTGAAAACTATGGTTTTATAGGACTATCTGAGTCCTTTAATGAATATTGATTACTGAACTGAATCTGTATCAGAGACTCGAGGGATAGAACATCATCCCAATGGATTCACCAAGGGATCTAAACTGAGGGTATACGTGACATAGTCTGAGTTTGGCTAATCATTAGGAGTGGAGAATAAGTTATGTGCGATGAGCATAAGGTAAAGCATGACATAAGTGTATGGTTCATGAGCTGCATGACCTGAGTCTGTAATTTCTGTACTCATGGAACATGATTCGTAACACTGAGTGAACTAGAACTCCTTATAATAGGAACTGTAAGTATACAGAATTTTCACTAACCTGCACGGATATGAGTGATGATCATAGAGATGACTTGTAGGGTATGAATAGATATCATGATAACTGATGGGTTTTGAGGGTCTGTAATACTATTCTACGATGGTTTGAAAGATCATACTTATTTCGAGAATAGACTAGGATGTCATCTATGAAGACTATGACGAACATGTCAGAGTACTGGTTGAACACTCGGTTCATCAAGTCTATGAAAGTTGTTGGGGCATTGGTAATACCAAATGATATGACTTAGAATTCGAAGTGACCATACCGAGTTAAAAAATTCACTTTCACAATGTCACCTTCTCTGACCCTGAGCTGATGATATCCTGGTCTAAGGTCTATCATAGAGAAATTAACTAACACTCTAAAGTTGTCCAAAAAATTCAATGATTCTATAAAGTGGATACTTGTTCTTGACCGTGACTTTATTGAGCTGACAGTAATCTAAGCACATTCTGAGGGAACTATTTTTTTTTTGCATGAATAAAACTGGTGCACCCTACGGGGAAACACTGGGTCTAATGAATCCCTCATCTAGGATATCCTTCAACTGTTCTTTTAGTTCCCTGAGTTCTGCTGGTGCCATTATGTATAGAGGAATAGATATGGGCTGAGTATCTGGAAGAAGATCAATGTCAAAGTCTATTTCCCTTTTAGGAGGAATTCCTGGAAGATCTTCGGGAAAGACATCTATGTATTCATTCACTACTGGAACCAACTCCAGACTGGGAGTTTCAGAACTAGAAGCCTTAGCTCAAACAAAATGATAGACATATCCCTTAGATATCATTTTCCTAGCCCATAGGTAGGAAACGAATTGACCGCTAAATGTAGAAATACTACCCTTCCACTCAAGGACAGGTTCATTCGGAAGATGAAACTGGACAATTCTATTTCTACAATCGACTGTGGCATAGATGGAATGAAGCTAATCCATGCCGAGAATAACATTCGAAATCAGCCATCTCTAATTTGACTGAGTCTGCTGAAGTCACTTTCTGAGATACCATAACCGAGAAGTTCCTGTATACCCACCGAGCAATGATGGTTTTACCCACTGGGGTAGAGACTGAGAAAGGCTCTACTAGAATTTTGGTACTGACTCTTAAATAAACTGCAATATAAGGTGTACCAAAAGACAAGAAAGCTCCTAGATCTAGCAAAACATAAACATGCAAGTGAAAGAAATGTAACATACCAGTGACTACATCAGGATAATTTTCCTAATCCTATCGGGACTGAAGAGCATAGAGTCTGTTTGGGCATTACCCAATGGTGGCACTAGATTTGACACCCTGCTGATTCAGGCGATCGGAATGAACTGAAGGATGATTATGCAGACTTCGTGGACTAGCCTTAGGATAGTATCGGACTCTATGACCTGACTCGCCTCATCCAAAGAAAATATCACTGCCAACTCTGCAAACACCATTGTGATGCTTGCCACAAGTCTGACAAAGGGGATTGGTCCGAGAACTGCTATCACTGCCCTAAGGTTTAAGACCTAGTGTCCTATCTATGAATTTAGGAACTGGATCACTGGTTGAGAGAGGAAATGGAATGGTTGAACTTGGGAAAAACTGATAACGGTTACCACCCCCTGACTTAGTCTGAGCAAAATTGAGATTACTTGTTCTCGCTCTCTTATTTTCTCTCTTTCTACGCTTTTCCACCTTAATTTGCTGGGAATGAATCTTATTCCTGGGTGGTAAAACATCCTTCTAATTGATCTGAGCTACTATTGAGTAAGATAAGGTAAGGGACTCGATTCTGAATTTGTCATGAAAAACATACTCGTCTAGGGAATCTTCCTGAACGGGCGGAGGTACTGACTGATTCTCAGTTCTCCTTTTGTTAGTCCTTTTTTGGAGGCATGTTATGTAAAAAAGGGGAGAAATAGATTAGACTGAGAGTTAAATTTGAGCTCATGCTCACTAGCACGACATGAATACTAAAAGAAGGGAAACTGTTCCTAAAATATCTCATAGCCTCTTGTATGTAAGTGTGGTGCACAACACACCCATGCATAAGACTCTACTAGATGCGGATTTTTATACTTCCTAGGACACTATTAAACCTTAGGCTCTGATACCAAGTTTGTAACACCCCAAATATGGTACCCAAAGCACTACACGGTGCTCATGACCCCGAAGGACCACAAGCTAACCCATGACTGATATCTATACTTGAACACTTCATAATATATTGTATAAATATGTAAATAAAGGCGTAAAGTCCATAAGGTTCAAAACTGATAAAAAATAACATCTGAAAGTATGGTATATCAATACCCAAACAAACTGAAACAAAACTATCTGAACATACTGTAGTCTGAAAAACCTCTAAAAGTGAATTTTCTGAATAAGGAGTTGATGGGACATGTACCCATCTAAATACAATTACTAAAATAAACTAAGTAATGAAGAAATAAAGTAATGATAATGTCCTTGAAGGATGAGGACTCATTGCTAACTCTGACTGCTGAAATTGAAATGCTACTGATGCTCTGGAGATCGTGCTTCTAAGCCTATGGTATAGAATAAAACACCATAGCGCAAATGGGTTAGCACGATTGAATGTACTGGTATATATGTAAGGTAGGCTGAATGCAAAGGGTTCAAATGCATGAACAATACTAACTAACTGTATAACATGAATATGAGAATACATGTATGACTAAGTGACTAGAATTAAATTCGTGATGGTACTGACTACAGAGTCTGATTCCTAATAACATGAGTTACTGATAACTAATACAACTGGTACTAAGAGAATGTATCTGATAGTCTAGGTTCTGATGGAACTAGCTGAGTTCCATACTGTGCTGAGTTGACTGTATCTAAAAGTCCTGAAATCTGAAGGACTATCTGAGTTCTTTTACTGAGACTTAAACTGTGGGTAGTAGCCATCTAACCGACATGCCCCAAATAATGCATTATAGTTGAGTTTGGGTTCAATCTATAACCCCAATTGAAAGGGTGTCAATACCGCACCAGTGGTAAAGACAAGTTGTGGGTGACCCTCATCTGGTAGTGTCCCCAAAAAAGAATGGTGGTACCCTCAACTGATAGTGTTTATCCACCTCATCAACCCTCATCTTTCAGTGTTGTTATCTCAACCTATTCTGGCTACATAGTTCTGGAATGCAAGGATTGCTTCTAAGGATCACACCCTCAACTATCAGTGTTCGTCCTCATCCTTGTGTTCACTTGGTGTTAAATCCTACTCCCATTTGAATAGACACTGAACATGATTAACTGAACTGAACTGGACTAAGTTCATTAAGTTCCATTGACTGATAGAATACTACTGAGATTACTGAATTTCTGAGCTTTTTGAGATTACTGGGATTACTGAGTTTACTGAGTTTTCCTGAGTCTTATGACTAACTGAATTCTACTGAACATAGCTTGACTGAGGATATCATGAAAACATGACATTGACTCTAGGCACACAACTAAATTTTCGGGTACAAGTACCCCCAGGACTCGATAGAAGGAAACTTACAAGCCATGACATTCTTGAATACATAAGCAACATCAACAATCCATAATACAATAAGTTGGGGATTTCATGAAGTACATGTTATTATAATCTTGTAGATGGTAGAAATGTATATACTCAATGTCATAATTTCATATTCTAACATCACGATAATTCCAACAGACATCTACATCGCACATCAATAGAATGGGAGTCATTTGAACATAAAGGTAAAATATGAATCCATCATATAAATCACAATTGATCAATATTAAATAATTTCTAGTCTCTTAGGCATTTTATCAAACACTTATGTTGCATGACTTAAGGCATGGAATAATCATCAAATTAACATATCATAACCAACTAAAATTCATGGGTTTCAACTCACATGCTAACATATTTTCATAAAAACACATAAAGATTCCAACTTGGGAATCATACCACAACAACCACATGAATATAATCAACCCATACCATGAATATCATAGTCAATAGTTTAAAACTTGATTCTTGTTCTTCATGGACAAAAGGAATCCATGAATGAACACTATGCATACCTTAGTTCTTGATTCCGCAAAGATTTATGGTGTAATTTTCTTGAATTTGAATCCCCAAATAAGAACACTAACTTGTTCTTGAGAAAATTTTGAGAGAAGTGACTATATTTTGGTTGAATTAGGGCTAAATCCTGTGTTATAGGCTTATATAGGGGTGGGAAATACCCATTTTACCCTTAAAATAACTCAAAAATGGGGGTGTTTATATCACTTAGGGCATAAGATATGCGACGCACAACTTATCGCGTAAGCTAGGTTGTGCGTCGCACAACTTATGGCATAAGTTAGGTTGTGCGTCGCACAACTTATGGCATAAGTTAGGTTTTGCGTTGCACAACTTATGGCATAACCATTCCAGTAGCCTTAGGTGATTTGATCGGCGACGCACCCTACTTTGTGAAGCCATAACTTATTGCTCGGGTGTCGAATTTTGGTAGAATTGGTATCGTTGGAAAACTAATTCGATCCTCTAAAATTTGGTGGGTCTAAATATGCCAAAATAAAACATATACATAAAGTTATACTCCTTCAAAGATGACTCTTATAAAATCAAACACAAAAACTTGATGGATTCAAAAGCTCTTAGCTTGCCTTACTATAAGTTAATCTTATGAACACGCTTAACACATCATAAGCTCTCTTCTCACTAGGATACTCATTCTAAGTCATGTACTAAAATATGAATCACAGGATAGGATTTTAGCAATCTTTCTAGGCTTTTAGTAGACTATCTAAAGAACATCCTATGATGTTTTTCTATCCTACTATACAACAAATGTAGAAAGACTAGCTAGACAGGTTCTAGGTCACACACACTATGACTAGTTAAACCTTACACTCACTTGGCTTAGGGCTACCTATTTAGTTACTACCTATCTGATTCATACAAGTTAGTCTACAATTATAATTTTAATCCCATTACGAAGTCCAACAATGGTTATAATTACAATAAAACATAACATAGAACAAAATACAAAAAAAATTAGGTGTAGATATCATTTAATTCATTCAAAACAAGATTTCATGCTTTTATTATTTAGACTACACAAAGTTATCCTATTTTGCCCTATGTTACATGCATAACACAAAAAATTGTCAAAAATCTAAACATACAAATTGTACTAGATAGCATAGCTGAAGGAAAGTTAAGGAAAAAATATACCGTCAACTGTGGAACACCCCCATTCCCAACATAGAAATTGTGAAGTATCCCTATTATATGAAAATACAAAAAAAACTAAAACTATAGTAAGTGATGCACCTATGGTGCAATAGATGTTTGTTGTACACTGATTTGCTGAGGATGGAGATGAGACCCCTCCATTATGTTTTGCTCTTGGCCTCACCGGTGGCTTGTGCACTTTGATAAAAGTGGACAACGGTGGCATCGTATGCACTAAAAGATATAAATATTGGGGATTTCTCCATACCCTTTCCCTTCTAGATAACTACCTTAATAGAAGGTGGGATCTCAGCACCCTCTGGAAAATATACCTCAGAGGTCAGGTCACTCTCCGCTGCTCTTTTCTTCTTTTCTTCTCACTCTTATTTTTATTCTTCTCTATTCCTTCATCTCTCTTTCTCTTCTTATAGGGATGAAAATCATCCTCCATCTCCTTCACATTAATGTTATCACCCCTAACCTCTAGGTCTTGAGTATAAAATTTTGTGACCAAAAAAATTCACGTCTTCCATAAGATCAGTCAAATAAGCCATAGGTGGAGGTGGTACAACCTATATGGTATTCTTTGTCAACTCTTTGATTGCTTTCTTCAATTCAGCCAAATCTTCTTTGACTTGCTCATGTTGGGAGTTTAGACCTTCTCTTCTTAGCAATTATTGGGCTCGCAAATCTATAAAACTTATTTTGAATAACTAATATAGCTACTTTTATCTCATATTCTACTTAGGGCTTCACCCCTACCTTTAACTTTTGAATCCATCCATCAAGGAATAACTAATTTCGACATATCAATAGCAAGTCCCTTGAATGATTTAGTAATGGACTCTTCCATCTCCTTTGAGGAGCTTATTTTGCTAGCACCATCTCCATGCTCACCCTTGAGTTGGTTTGTTTAGTTACCTTTCACTTCATATTAGGGAAGTTCCACAAAGGTAGCAATAGGAAAAAAGTAGTTGAAGTTTTATCTTGGTCCATGTCCTTAACCCAATAGTCTGAGATGCATGTTGGTCATCAGAAGAACTTGCAGAATACTAGACCATAGTAACACATGAGCTTTTGATATAACTCTCTAAGGCCTGAGGTATGTCTTTGGGTCCCAATTGCTTAAAACCTCCTTATAATCTACTTTAGGGGGTTTTCAGTCATAGTACCTATATGAGAAAGTATTAGTTTCAATGTTGAAGCATTAACATAGGATTGGGAAATTTCTCAAATGAGCCTTCTTACAATTGTGCAATAAAGGTATGATCATACCTTAGATCATAGGAGTTCTTCCCTAAGAGTACTAGGGTCTGTCACATCGTATAAGCACATACCATGATCGTACAATAAAATGATGATCATAGAATGTGTTTTTCTAATGAACTACTGCAACTTGAAAAACATGCACCCCGTAATGATCCAACCTACGATCAATTCTAGATACTACGATAATATGTTGTGTTGCTGAGTGTACACTAATACTTATCATTTCAAAAAATAAAACTTGACCCTAATTTTACCTTCATTGATTATGTTTTTTAGACAAAGGGGTACTAAGCTTTACCCATGTTGTTATTTATTAAAAATCTCATACAAACAACTATGGTTTTGGACTTGTTTTGCCTACCACTCCTCATGAACATTAGTTAGCACCCATATTTTTGAATTTTTCAAATATAGAGATAACCATTAAAAGTGAAAAATGAACTTACTAATTTTTTCTTGAAATTCTAAGCACTTTGAGAGTTGTATGAGTTTGAAACTAATGGGAGCAGCTAAATTACACAAATCAATGGTAAGATTTTATGACTTTAGATCTTTTAATCATTTAATTTTGTGTGAAATGAATTTGAATGAGTATTAAATTCAATCAAGCCTCAAATATAGGTTTTAAAATATAAAAACTCAATGATGTTTCAGTCAAATCAGGACGTACTTAAATTGTTGGATCCAACAGACGATGCTTTCCCTTGATTGCTTGTTCCCATACCAATTGTACTTTTTACTCATATCGGGGGGGCTAAGAAAACTTACCTAGGAAACTATGAAGCTTAAGGATCATCATGATATGTAACCATGATAATACCTTAAAATCATAGGTTTGATCACCTACATGTTGATTTCTAGGACTATGATCAGATGATTTATACCACAATCGTGACATCTAAGCATAATCATGGGGACCAATCTTAATATAATTCCTAAAATTCATCCCTCTGGTTTTTATGTAGAACATTGAATTCACGATCATGGGACCTTCTATGGTCGTGAAATATTTTTATCAGTTAAAAATTGATTCCAGTTTTGTGGTCTTAATCCCTACACAAGTAACACATATCACCTTATAAAACCAAAAGTGAAAAATCATTTGTTGCCTCCCAAGAAGCTCTTGGATTAACTTTACGGCTCAATATGGATAGTTTTTTAACTCAGACTTCACTAGTAATCTCATGGGTTGCCTCTCTTGAAACGTCTAATTAAACATCACGGCATGACTCGGGTGTGCTTGAATTCTTACACACTCTCTAGTTCAACATACTATATAAATTTTACTTTGTCAATGTCACCGAGGTAGTGTTTCAATCTTTGGACTTTCACTCTAATCATTGTGCCCTCTTTATATTCTAGGTCAATTTTACGATACAAAAACACTATAGTAACTCTTACAATCCTTTTTAATTTAACTTTAACTTTCCAAGAAACAACTTCATCTTAGAATAACATAGCAATACGATATTGACTATGGTGAAATTTTTTTTCTCAATCCTGAAGTCATGGTATAATTTGTTTCTCTTATTGGACAAAGGTAATCTTTCATAGACACGAAGATAGAATTTATCCTTCTTGTTTAATTGCACTAGTCCTAATTTTATTGTATCACTCTATTCAAGACTCACCCTCTTTAGTGAGTACAGTTCCTTATGCTCAAACGCAACATGAAAGTTGCATAATTTTCCCTCCACGAGAAGATATGGAGAAGAACCAATAGGGGTATTGAATGTTGTTTGGGTCTTATAGTGCATCATCTAACGTTTTTGCCCAAGCTGTCCAAAATAAACTTGATCTTATGATTAGAGACCTCAAATTTTCAGCTTGTATGAGGATGATAAGGTGTTGCCACCTTATCTTTTTCACCATATTTATCAAGCAAAGGTTTGAATATACAATTGCAAAAGTGCGAGCCTCCATCACTAATGATAACCCTTGGTGTCCTGAATCTAGAAAATATGTTCTTTCTCAAGAATGCCATTACACTATTCCCTTTGTTATTTGGAAGCACAAATCCCTCCATTTCTTTTAAAACATAGTTAAAAGCCAAATAAATTTACCCTATTCCATGAGAGACACAAAGGTCCCCAAGAAGTCAATACCCTATACGCCAAACAATTCAACCTCAAGAATAGTGGTTAGTGGAAGCTCTTGCCTTTGCCAGATACTTCCTTGCCTTTTTAATTGGTCATAAACCTTGGGTTAGTCATGTTCATAATTGAAAATATGGGCCAATAATATACACATTTTAAGATAAGGTGTGTGTCCATGCACCACCATGATGACCCCCAACTGGTGACTAGTGGCATGCCTCAAAGATACTCATCATCTCAAATTGATGAATACATATCAAAATTACTCCATCTCACAACTTTGAAAAAAGTATGGATCATTTTAAATGATCTTTCTCACATATTATATAAGATTCTTCAATTACTAAACAACATGTCTTCAGGAACTGCATCACTGACCAAATAATTTACAAAGTTTGTACACTACAGAATTAAATCTCTTAATACGGCTTATACTTGCTCTTCCAGAAAAGTAATATCAATCTCAAGATGATCTTTTTGTTTTAGACTAACTTCTTTTTCTGGAATTAATAAGTTGTCGGCCACATGATTAAGTCTTCTTTGGTTTCTTAACCTCAAACTAAAACTCCTGCAACAAAAGTACCCAAATAATCAACCTTGGTTTTGCATCCTTGTTTTCCATAAGGTACCTATGATTTGTGTGGTCAATACGAAAAAATTACATTCTTTTCAAGCATATACGATTTAAATTTCTCAAATGCAATCGCCACAACAAGCAATTCGTATTTGGTTAAAATATAATTTTTCTGAGTAGGGTTAAGAATTTTTCTAGCATAGATAAAGGATGTAGGATATTATCTCTCATTTTTACAAGGAATCCACCTAGATCTATGCCACTAGGATCATATATAACCTCAAATGGCATAGAATAATTAGAAGACACAATAATCGGGGTTGAAACAAACTTCTCTTTCAGACACTTGAATGCCTTCAAAATTCTATCATCAAACAAAAATCTCACCTCCTTCTCCATAACTCTTAATAAGGATTTGCAATTCTTGATAAGTCCTTTATCAATCTCTGATAGAAACCAACTTACACAAAAAGCTATGAATACCCTTCACTAAAATTTATGGGGGCAACTTTTCAATAAATTCAATCTTAGACTTTTCAACTCCAATCCCCTTTTTGAAATCTTATGACAAAGAACTATTCCTTCTTTAACCATGAAGTGACACTTCTTCAAATTTTGGACCAAGCGTAGTCCTCACATCTCCTCAAGAAATTAGTAAGATGTTCCAAATATACTTATAATGAATCACCAATAATTGATAAGTCATCCATGATCACCTCAATAGTGTCCTCAATTATGTAAATAAAATAGCCATCATGCAATGTTGAAAGGTTGTGGGTGCATTACATTGACCAAAAAGGCATCCTCTTAAAAGCATAAGTCCCATGTGAAGAAGTGAAAGTATTGTTCTCCTGATCTTCGAGATCAATATAAATCTTATTTTAACCAAAATAACCATCAAGAAATAATACCATCCAGTGCCAATAAGATGGTCTAATATCTGATACATTAAAACTATCAAAATGGGATCTTTCTTAATCCATGTATTAAACTAACTATAGTCCATGCAAACATGCCAACTAGTGACTGGACTCATAGAAATAATTTCATTCTTCTTGTTTGGAACTACATTGATTCCACCTTTCTTTGACGCACATTAGATCAGGCGCACCCACGTACTATGTGTTATAAGATAAATTGCACCTACATCCAATAACTTAATAATTTCTTTCTTCGCCACCTTCTATATATATGGATTAAATCTCTATTAATGCTTAATAATAGGAACACAATCCATCTCAAATAGGATTTTATGTGTACCAATTCTAAGTAAAATACAAATAATATGAGCAATGGGCTATCCTATGGACCTCTTGAACCTCTTCAAAATAGAATCCAAAGCCTTAATTTATTAATATACCAAAAATGATACAATAATAACTGGTTCAAAGTACTGCTGGATCCTAAAAATTCATAACAAAGATGAGATGGAATAGCTTTAAGCTCCAAGAATGAAGGATTTTCAATATAAGGCTAAGTTGGTGAGGTCACTCGATTCTTTAAATTATGATCTAACGTCTTCAATGTATAACTATATTTACCCCTATCGTTAAGTGTATTCACCATCTCATAATAACTCTCAATATCATAACCCATAAAACACATAATTTCTACTATAAAGGCCTCAACATTAAGTCTTTCCTCAATAAGATATACCAAATCATACCTATCATAAATATTAGATGCATATCCTTTGGTTACTTTTTGGACTAGTACATAATAAAGGTAACCTATTTATTATTCAACTGATAACTTCATATGTCTAGTCTATATATCAACCTATGCATGCCCAATCATAAGGAATATTATCCCCAAAATAGTGGTAACATCAAGGTCAACCTCACAATTAAGAATGACAAAAGTGGCTGGAAAATGAAGGATGCAAGCCTCACTAAAAATCACACAAGATAACCACTTACTTCTTCACAGTGTAGTCGTCCATGAGAAGTCTCACCAATGATGGTTTGGGTGATCCCAAACCCAACTATCTATGAAATACTAGCAACATCAGGTTAATGATAGCACCAAAATCACACAAAACTTTTGCATAGTTAAAACACCTAATAGTGCATGGAATCATGAATTCTCTAGGGTCCTTTTTCTTCTCAACTAAAGATCTAAAGGCTATTTCCTTATAAGGGTGATTATTGACAATGGGCTCAAAACTCACCATTCTCTTCTTAGTCACCAATTTTTTTATAAACATTGCTTAACCTAGAATTTAATAAAGGGAGTCAACTAGAGGGATATTCACCGTTAACTCATTTAATATAAAAAACAACTTTTGGTACATTTACTTTTTATCTTTCTTGTTTAGTCTTTGCAAAAATTCAGAGGAGGTCATGTAATAAGAGTCATAACTTTTTGGATGTCCTTGTCATTCACTTTTCTCACCTTTACTTCATGGTTATCAACTGGAGGTTTTTCATGTGCATTCTCATACACTATTAATACTTCAGATTTAGTAACTTGCTTATCATCGATAATTATTGGTTCCACCTTATTCTCAATAATCACGGGAATTGGTGGATTCCAAGTCATCTTACCACTCTGAGTAGTAATATATGCAAAAATGGCCATCATTCTTTATATTTTAGATGGTGTTTCTTGAAAGTGTACCTTGTTGACATTGATTCAATGTAGCAAAAATTTGACAAACTATTGCTCAAGCTATTTCATGAAAGTAGAATGCAATTCAACATTCTGATTTATGTTAAAAAATAATCTACCTTAGTCTATTTAAGGCAGTCATTCACTTTATCTACACATTTTACAATATTTGCAAGAATGTATTCCCTCCTCAAATTGCTTGAACCAGCATTACAGTTCACAAGTTGAACAAATGGCCACTGTTATCCTTGGAGTCATCCTTTCTCCTCGAATCACCATCCTAATCCCTACTTTTATCTCTATACCTAAACAATTGCAATTTTTATCTTTATAGTAGTTCCCTCTTTATTCTATTTCCTAGAGTCTTAATTTTCTTTGTTAGACCCTTGTCCTTTGTCCATTGGCTCAAAAACTCATCACCTCTCTTTCAATATACTTTGCCTCCTCTTCAGAATCAGTTTCATCATATCTAGGTGCCTTACCTTGTTAATCAATCCCAGACACTTTTTTGCTCATGTTGTAGCACATTATTTTGTAAGCAACCAAATTCCAATCCTCGGTTATGGAAACTCTTGAGTGGACTCATCTAATGCTTGCTGCTTTATAAATTCTCCAACTACATAATATTTTGTAGGTCTGTCTGCATTTATATTATGCCAACATTAGTTGATTTTTGTAATACAATCTAAGATCTCTAAATCATGCTTCCAATGCAGACTCATGAATGCCCCACCAGTGACAGTGTAGAAGATCTCAAGTGAGTTTCTACCAGTTATTTTTTTATTTAAAACATTTTGTAGCTTCTTCTTGAACCTTAACCAAGTCTTGTATAGTGCCTCCAAATGTAACTACCTAAAATTGTTGATCTCGTGTTTCAACGACAATACTTTAGAAAATGGAAATAATTTATCCAAGAACTAATTCCTCAACTCATTCCAAGTAGAAATCGACTATATGGTAAGTCACCACCCATAATGTAGCCTTTCTCATTTGCGATAAAGGAAATAGTCACAAAAAAATTAAGGTTTCAGGAGTTTCCTAAATATATTCTTAATAATAACCTAAGGAATATTTACTATTTTCATCCATCAGTGGGATACTTATCACCAGCTTCTGAATGTTCATCTATAAGATCTATATTAGATGAGTATTCCTTTTGATCCTTTGATTATCATTAGAATCGATATCCTAGAAATCATTTTTAAAAAGTAAATACTCCTCCGTATGATCATGATTATATGTATCCTGAGGATTGAAATTTGGGATATCATTAATCTCCAGGACATATAGATTAGTAATAATTTGATCAGAAAGAATTAAGTTATTAGCTACATTTGGGAAACATTGATCCAATAAAACCCAATCAGCAAGGAGATAAAACTTTAAATAAGGTGTTTCATTCCTTATCTTTTCACTACCAGGTTCCTGGACCTTCACGTCATCATCGGGGAAGATGAATTTATGACCTGAGATCATCATGGTTACTGGTATGTATCATTCATACCAAATTTATATTTTTCATTTAGATTGTTATGTGCAGCATCGACTTGCTTATAAGCTATAATTACATCTTTCCTTTTCATATATGTTTGGAAATATCAAAATCCTAGTATTGCTTAGAACTTAAAGAGAATACATAGGCATATATGAACTAAAAGGTAAATTTGGAATGAAAAGTGGTAAAGGAGTGGCCTGTTTTAGGTGGCATGTGTATTTGCGGCGACATAAGGAGTAAACTTTACTTTGTTAGGGAGATTGGGGTTCTCTATAGTGTAAGCAACCATATTTTAGGTGTTGGATCTATTCTTTCAATGAAAACATTTTTTTGTTGCTAGAAAAAAAAGTTGGAGAGTTAGGTAATTGAATGACATATATCATATTATAAAGTTTTGAGCCTGATTCCCAGGACTCTGATAAGTCCATCATGTTTAGTGGACATTTGTTCCACTTTCTAATTCATAGTTTTAACCATATTCACTACCTTATTATATATGTAACAAATATTTATGAGGGATTGGCCGATACTGGTTAGGAGTTTGTTCTGGCACATGGAATTTTCATATCGTCAATTGAGGTTGCTTTTATGTTGCTTAGTGAAATCCTTTAACCCATAAGAAATATAATACTTTTTACTGGTATTTTTGGTGTGTGGCTTAGGTTATCCTTTTCAATGATTTGTTTGGCAGGAAGTTATCTGCATGACTAGAGACTAGAGCCTATAGGGGATATCATGAACATTTTGGGTTTAATTACTATTTTGGTTTGGGTGGTTTTATTTTTGGATGTATTGAATAAGGCTATCAAATTTTGGGGTTTTTTTTACACAAAGAACTCATACTTTCTGAAATGGATGAAAGAAATAATAGATGGGTTTCCTTCATTTCCCTTTAAGAGTTTCTTATGCCTTTCTTATGTTCCTATTTGGCTTTAGCGTTATAATATTAATTGCATTAAAATTATCCTTCTTAGATTACTTGCAGTAACATATAATTTCCATGGGCAATGTCCTATGAAACGATATTTGTACTACAACATAATCCACCCTTCATGATTAAATTACTTTATTCAATTATGTTTGCACATGGATCTTGAGAGAAACAATGATTGATTTTAGGTTCTCATCCTCTGTAAGGTTGGTATATATGGATAAAAAGGTTGTCTTATGTGGATTCCTAATATGTACTGGTCAAAGTTTATAGAGACTGTGTTATTATTCCTTTTAGTTAAAGTAGATTCAATGGATCAGAGAGGCTTAGGATGGTATTTTAGCTTCTCATAGTTGTGTACCTATAATCTAGAAGAATTTTGAAAAGTTCTCCTATAAAAATCTTCCATGATATCTAAGAAAACTGTGTGGTTCTATTAGTGTCATCTACGATTTAGAATAGAGCATATGTTCATCGAGAAGAGATAGATATGTAGCATGGTTCTGAACTAGCCAATTTATCGAGTATTGGAGAGTTATATTCCATATCTATCTTGTGAAGCTCCACAGATTTGTACCTATATATATAACACCACCATCAAATACAGATTAGAGTGAGACATGTAAAAGTTGGGGAATATCATGAGAAATACTATCCCATTATTTTGTGTAACTTTCAATTCTTCAAAGTTCGCATGTTGGTACTAATTGTATCTAGTATTGAAAAACCGAGGCTAAAATTCTTCTTGAGATGGAAAAAATTGTCTGATAGACCCAGTATCCGCCTTTCTTGCTCTTATGTCCTTCTTTTCCGTTGATCCTCCATTTTTTGTGCAAAAGCTTGTATTCTTGATTTATACATATCTTTATTAAAGGTAGAAATAGGACAATCTCTAACCAAATATGGGTCCAATCTATCCACATATCGATGAACTCTATCCTCCATAGTAGCCGCCACATTAGGAGAATACTTGGAAAAAGAATTAAATTGAATATTGTACTCCCTCATGCTTATATTCCATTGGCGAAGATCTAAGAACTGATCTACACGGGTCTCCTAAATCTCAAATGGAGGATAATGATTAAGAAATGTTGTTTTTCACTTTTCCCAACTAGCTGAAGGTGCACCTATACATCTTGATTTTTTCCAAGCTTCATACCATTATATAGCCACCTTTTTTAATTGATATGGTGCTAGCTCAACTATCTCCTTACCAGATACATACATAACATCCAAAGACTTTTGAATATGATCAATAAAGTATTGTGGATCATCATTAGGATGTGACCCTGGGAATTAAGAAGTGTCCAATTTAAGAAAATCCTTTGTCCATAGACTAGCTGCCCTATCCACACCACTAATATCCATAGTTGAACCAGCTTGTCCTTGACCTTGTCCAGCAACTAACGTGTTAATAATTGAACCACATTTCTCAAATCATGCTTATTAGCATTAATACGTGACCCTGGGGATATTCTTCTCCTCCTTATGTTTTCTGGAGATAGAGGAGTAAAAGAAGTCTATGATGCAAACTCATTATGAGCCTCACTTTGATCAGCATGTCTAGGTGGTGATTTACATGTCCCTTCTCCAACAGCCACATCTACTTGATTACTCTTCTTACTCTTACTCCTTCCTGTAATCGGCATCTTTTCTATATTGAATTTTTTTTTTTAAGGTTAAATACAAATCAATCTACGTTATTGGCTCTATCGTACGTTCTATGGAATGAAGAAAAGGAAACAACTCCTAAATGCCTCATAGCTTCCTACTTAGAGATTTGGTGCACAATACATCCATAAGAAAGACTCTGCACAGAAACGGCTTTGCAGATGACCCCCTAGGATGACCTACTCTAATACCACTTTTGTCATGCCTCAAATCCTATTGGGGCGGACAGCCACCCGTAGTAATAACGACCTCAGAAAACCAACCTGTAACCTTGTACTTTCATGCATATAACTATGATATTCAAAGATCTTGCTAAGTATAGATATGATGTATTGAAAAAAACACCACGTAACAAAGCCCAAACCTACATATTCAAGACTTGGCCCTTGGGGCCATAACGTTAACAGAACATAATGCTACTATGATTAAATTTACATTCATCTACAAAGAGTCTAAAAGATACACAGACTTAGTTAAGGTCGGGACAAACACCCTCCTTACTCATAACTACTATACAATACCAAAATATATATAATAGACTCAGAAATTCATGAATCAACTTGGAGCTCACCAATAGTCACTGGATGTCCTGTGCTCCTACTGAGGTATTCTACTAACTGGACTACCTGTACCTGTGGCATGAAATACTGTGTCCCCCCCACGAGGTACGTCAATACAAAGAATGCAGTGAATATGTCAGGAAAAAATTGACTATAATTAAGACATGAGCTCAACGAAATCAGATATCAATATACAACTATATAGATAAGGATAATAGACAAACTTGGCTTGTACTTGTGGAAGCATGTGCATTACATCCTTTACTTTGATTTGTTCTTCTTTAATTAATATTGTTTGATACAAATATCCATTTAATAAGTGGTAAAAGAGGATGAACCATGAAAAGTTTTTTAACCCATGGATTACGATCCTCATAAATACACAAATTAGTATCGACCTATGCCAGGCTTTCCTTTCGCCCCTGGGATACTACCCGTAATATTGAGATTAACCCATGCTAGGTGTTCCTTCCACCCCTTGGATACCACCCAAGAATATATATATATTCACTTTAGATCATTGTTTTCATCATTAAAGTTGTTGTTTTGGTGGTCATGTATTACAATCGGAACTATGGACCAGTAACAATAGATATACAAATATGCACAAGATTGAGCAACAATATGGTAGGATGCAACAATAATAGGAATATAACACATAGGATCTTAACTAACACCATAGGCCATGTTGGTTAAGAAAATAACTCATAAATCTTGTTGTTGAAAATATTTAAATCATACTAGTATTTAGAAGGGAAAATATGCAGGTCTAGTAACAAATACATCTTTAGGTACTTTAACACCCTAACAAGTTGGAACAAGGTTTTTAGTCACCTTGGAGGTTGTACGCTGTCTTTATATATAATTTGAAAGGAAGAGTTCTTAGGAAGCTTACTTTGTAACACAAGAGTTTGATTCATGACAAAAAGTATAGGATCAATAAACCGTACATACCTTGTTGCACTACTGAAAAAACTTTTACTTAATCTACAATAGCATAAAACTAGTATTAGTAACTAATCAACACTTTCATGCGATTTAAACTTACCAAAACAGTAACCTGGTAGTAACCCACAATTAACTACTCCATGGGTGTTTTTTCAACCTTGTTCTTATCCAATTACATTCACATGCAATGTAACTTCTTATAAGATTCACCCTTAATCATTTTTTCATTATTGTATTCTAAAAACATTATATCAAATGGAGTGGGTAGTATGCTTATGCGACATTCAATTCGGTGGTCTACCACTATACCCTTCCTCTACCTTTCAATGAAAACTATTCACACCTTTCCCTAACCTCAACCAAGCATCCCCCAAACAAAAAATAAATAAAACAGTTCCAAAACAACCCTAATTATACTTTAATATGGCAACTAAATATTTAACTCAGCATCCTTTGAGTTCTTAACAACAACATATACGCAATCCTCTACCAACACATGTATCAAAAAATGGTAAATATGGACAGTAGACATATCTTATTTTCTGTGGTAGTTTATTCTCTTAATGTATATCTCTTCACTAGCTTGATTCCTTCTCTCACAAACCAAAGGTGAAAAGAAAAACCTCTAAATAATCAAGAATAATGGGGCTGCCAAACATAAATAGGGTTGTCTCACAATTTAATCATGGAGAACATAATTCTCATAGTATTCTTAAGATAAGCCCATGATTTCTGTATAGCTAAGAGAGAACAAGAGAGAAAACATAGAAAGCTATTTTTTGTAAGTTAAAATGAGCTAAAGGAGCTGTGTCACGATCAAAACTAGGGCCTGGCCGTGATGGATATCCAAAAACATGAAGGCCCAAACGTCCTACTCTATATGGTAGTCATGCACAACATTCATATAATAAGAGAAGATGCAGAAATACAATCTGATATGAAAACATGGTCATTAACTCTGAGATTCAAGGCATAAGAATGAGAGCTGCAATTCAAAACATCTTTATAAGATATGAATCAGCCTGTGTAATATCTACTACATCTCAAAACTGTTCTGAAAATTGGGACAATGCCCCAAGTAAACCAAAACAACGGAATAACATTATCTGAAATAACAAGCCCTTTGGAACAAAGAAGGCTCACCACTGCACGGATCACTTCTCTTTGGAATCCTTTAATGATTAGACGGACCCTAGGAATGAGCCTCCAAATCTAGGAGGTAGGGGGTCAATACAGATGTACAGGTACGTAGAGCAGATCCAAAATAATAATTTATATTTAACATATATAATACCAACTTAAAATAGTTCATAAACATATCATATAGTAAGAAATCTCATGGGCATTTTCGAAAGACTGTAAAATAATCTGAACTCTGTGACACTCTTTGTTTTACTTCTGCGCTAGGTGGTATACCCTACAACTCTGAAATTCTATGGGCTAGATAGAATCCGCCATTGACTCAGCGGGGAAGCCTCCAACCCATGTGTGCCACAAGGGTTGGAGTCTCTGACTCTACTATACCACACAGTCGTCGCCAGTATAAAAATAATATACCCGGATCGGCAAATTACGATTTTAGGATAAGATTTACTTGATCTCTAGCCCTCTTCAGGAAACCACCTAACTCTTTTTATGACCATTTTAACTCTTTAAGACATGCATTCTCTGAAAACATACTCTGAAAACTCTAACTCTGATATGGCATACATTTATTTGGTATCGTCATACCATTGGCTTGCAAGTCACATCTTTGAGCCATTTTTATCATATTTCAATCTCTGTTTTCAAAACATAAATTTGGGACCACCATAAAAATAAATCATTTCAAGGAACTCTTTCTCTAAAACTCATGTAAACACGTGTATGCAACTCTCTTTGTCAAACTTTCAATGATGCAAGGTGGTCATGTCAAAGCTCTTAATCTCATGCAAATCTTTCTCTTTTAACATAATATATTTACATCTAGAAACTCCCTCTCTTAAATATCTATATCGTGCTCAAAATACTATGGTATTTGAGTAAACTATTTTCAAACCGTAAATCATACATTTCAATCAATCACTATAAGATGATAAACATAAGGTTATCACAAGAGAGGGATTTTCATTATTTGTGCTCTCAAACAAATCTTCATTTTCAAGTGTCATACATATACTTATATGTGTAAATCAATTTAAGGGGATAAGTCCTAAAGGACAAAACAACAATATTATTAAACATGCATAAAGCATTATAAAATCATGGATCTCAAAACCCCTTTAACAAATTAATGCTTGATGATTTTTAAATCATAATTAGGTGTTTCCAACAAGCCCATGTAGTTTTAGGATAAACCCCACGTACCTCAATTTAGAAATTTGATGGATAATTCTTGAAGCCTACGGTTTGGGGATTCCAAATCTTCAATCAGTTTCGAAAATCCACGGTTAAATCTTGAGTTATTTGGGTTTTTAGTTTGAAACCCTAGAGAGTGTTCTTATGAATTTTTAAAGAAAATATGAATAATGTGGTCACTTGGGAGAAAATCCCGTGTTTAAGCTGATAAGGGGGTAGAAATTAGCCAATATACCCTTAATGAGACAGAATAAAATATTACTAGGAGCCCAATTTTAGGGGTCACCGCGATGTGCCACTATCGCGGTGGATCACTGAAAATTGAAGAATGGGATTCTTAGGGTCACCTCGACGCGGAGCCATCGCGTTGTTCCACTGGTTGGGACCTGGAACTTCAGTACGACGTGCCATAATCGCGGTAGGCTACTGGAATTTGACAATTGTTAAATAGACCACCTCCGTGATGCGCCAAGTACCAAAATGATGGTGTTTTACGATTAGGACTTAAATTAGCCATAACATCTTGCCTGGGTATCGTATTTGGGTGAATCTTATATCGAAGGAAAGCTCATTCAATTTCCCACACTACATAATTGATTAACATGAAGAATTTTCATAGGATTTATGGCTTTTTGATCATCTACACATAGAAATGACATTTTTGTTCTTGCCCAAAATGCGAGGTGTTACATTATCTCCACCTTGGGATCATTCATCCCTGAATGATGGGTAGGAATGTTGAAGCTTAAAGGTATGGAATAACGTGGACCTGATGTGTCTTCTAAGAAAGGATATAACTGATCTAAAACATTTAAGCTTCTATCATGAAACTGAATTCTAAGCTGACTTGCCCTTAGTAGTTTTAAGGAGTTGATTCAAGATGAGAGTTTAGGATTTACCCCGAAGTGTTTATGCTCAAATCACATACATTGGATTTGGAAGTGATAACTTAGGTAAGTACAAATCATGAGGCAACAAGATTTAGATCGTACAAAGGTAATACTCTGTCTGAGCTAAACTAGCTAGAAAAATTTGAGATTATGTGCAGAACTCTTATGAACTGAGTCATGATTAAATAACTAAATCTGAAACATTATGGTTGGACTGAACTGAGTTCGCAACTTACACTGCTGGAATAGATTATCTTTTGGGATGGTCATACACATTGGACTTCAGATAGTAGGACTGGGTGAAAAGGTGGAAAACCACAGTAACTTGTCTTCCTGACTGTTAAATTGAATTATACAGGGCACTTATACTCAACTGGAGTATCTCTTCAACACTCTTTCTAAAGAAGTTCTAATAGCATTAGGGAGGAAAGAATCTCTGACATGAGTTACACAATACATCCAACTAAGGAATCACAACAATGACACTACTCTATAGCATGGAATATGCACATATAACTTGTAAACTAGGATAGAATTACCAAACGTTAGGCATTGCAACTTCTTACTTTCAAGATTAGCCACACTTGTAAAATACTCTCAACTATACTTTCCCCTTAAACACCATACTCATTGATTCCACTTATTTTTCTCACATGGCCGCTGATATTTCCATCTACTAATGTCTAAACTGAACTAAATCCCCTCATCATCTTCAAGCCTAACTCAAAATCACAAGATGCACCACATAATACTGTAGTAATAGTCTGAATCATGAATTTAGCACACCCTGTATTTCACAATTCCTCATCTCCAGCATAATTCTTATTTCCACTCCAACAATCACCTTCAACTTCGTATTAGACATTCATAAACACTCAAGGCATCCATCCTTATGCATACAAACATGACATCAAGACTATCTTCATACCCACATATGCACTTCTAAACAACCACTCATAAAGCATATTTCTCATATTCTCTAATACGTCTATCCATAAAAGCTTCCCTGCACTATTCAGATGATACACATAAAATATCCTCAACTAACCAAGCCATACACGAAACTTTACCTCAAAATTCTTTCAACTTATAAACTAACATAAAATAAGCACACAATATTTTTTCCCAAATATAACACATAAAACTTCAACTAACCTTTACATGTATCAAAGACTCGGCCTCAATCTTACTCCACAGTTACCGCCTTAACTCAAATAAGCATACAACCATCTTTCATCAACAAGAAATGTTTACTCTTTCCCATCTAAATAACTGTGCATCATCACTATCTTGACCTAAGGGAAAATGTCACTGCAAATTGGAATATCGGGATTCGGAACATAAGGGTAGTACTAAGCATAACTTGATACCCTACTGAGGCGTGAGGAATAGAGCACTCACTGCATGGACTCATTAAAGAGATCTAATCTGAGGACGTACCTGATATAAATCTAAATTTTCACTGATCGTTAAGAGTATCACGTGTGCACAAGAGTCATGAACTGCATGATCTGAATTTTGGAATTTATGACTTACGAAAAATGATTCTGACTGCTAAATAAACTGGGAACTCATCATACTAGGAACTAGGAGAGTACATGATTCCTTACCATAGGCATGAACACGAGCTATGATCATGAAGCTAAAACATAAAGAATGAGTATGTGTCGGAATAACTGAGGTAATCTGCCAAAATAAGAATAGATTGAGCATCATTCTTTCTCAGGGCTAATTCCACAAATTACTGGTACATCTATTAGAATTTGAAATCTTGACTTGGTTACTCGTTCTATCATCTCCCCCTTAGATTTAAGCCATTAATCTAAGTCTGTGGACCACTATATAAACTCTGGTATAAATTAAAATCACTTTACTCTAGAGTCGGGGATATAACAATACATATAAAACTAAACTTACCCTGTAAGGCTATATCTTCATGTATAACAACCAATGCTAATACCTCCTTTCAAGATTCAACTCTTAGGTTTCTATAGCCCCCAAAGTCATCATATAATATATTAAACATTCACCAACTCAGATTCTTCTAACAATAAACATGGATATCTCCAAATATTTGATGGACTATCCCACTTTTGTCATAGTCTACCAGCATCACAACTCCAAACTTATATCTCTCTACTATGAGAATCAAGATTGGGAAAAGGCAACCTTTCCACCCCAAACTATACCCAAAAAGTCAAAGCCACACCTAAACTATACTAGTGACCTATTACACACCTAAACTATAAAAAAGTGAAACTATTTACACCCTGTCAGGCTACTACCACTTGCATGTGGTGTAGTGTTTTACATGCGCTACCACATCAGCACCACGTCAATAAAAAGTATCACTTTTTTATAGTTAAGGTGTGTAATAGGTCACTTATATTGTTTAGGTGTGGATTCAACTTTTCGACTATAGTTTGGGGTGGAAACGATGCCTTTTCCCTTAATGTTTTTAGCTGTTTACTTTTGTTATTTAATAGGCTGGACACACCTAAAATAAGTGTAACACACGCGCCTTAGAATGGGGGTTGCGGGGAGGTAATAATATCACTTTAATATAGTTAAGGTGTGTAATAGGTCACTTATATAATTTAGGTGTGGTTTAGACTTTTCTTGTATAGTATGGGGTGTAAATGATGCCTTTTCCCAATCAAGATTATATCAAAGGGCTTAACATTATCTATCAAAACTCATTCACTTGGCTATTTAGAACACCATATACCATATAACTAGTTTTTCTCCACCTAACAACTCAACGGTACCACTAGACACACACAACATGTAATAGCCTTAGAAAAATACTGCAACCTCATATCACCTTGGCATACTTCTACTTCATACACACAACATCATACTTCATTATGAATCAAATAAACTGAAGCTCTTTCATGCACTGTTTAAGACAATTAGATCACTTCCATAAAACTAGTATTATTAACTAAGAAATAATCACATCCACCTTCATGGCCATCAATTGTTCAAACTTAATGTCTAGAGCTAAACATGATTTACAACACAACCTTACACACAATTCTCAGTTGGAAACTACGAAATAAAACATCAAGAAACAATAGTACACTAGAACTCCGTATCCACAATAATCGATCATGACCTTATGGTTTTCCTTATTATAATTCATTAACCCCCACTATTTCAACACATCAAGCCTATAGTCTAGCATCAATCATCTGCTACCAATGAAGAATGCAACATAATATACTAGTCCATCAAATTGGGATATTCTACCTAAATATCTCATTTTAGTTAGATATATCCCACAACCAAAACACCGTCATGACATCACTGCTATGCCTTAAAATCTACTACATACATTCTCAAAAGTAGTACTAGTTTACAACTACCAAAGAAAAGAAGGTCGGGGGGGGGGGGGGAGAGTCACATAATAGACATGGTCGACCTTAAACTTATATTATAACCCCATACAATCTTATCTACTTATACGGTTTTCTCACATCACACTTACTTACCCAAGCGTACATTTAGACTACCTTCAAGTTCCATAAATAACATTGTGTCTATAATTATAACTTACTAGTTAATCTAGCTATTTTCATACTTCGAGCAAACAACAAATCACCTTAGCTAATAACTCCTTCTCTAGCTTCTACTAAACTAACATACAAGGACGTATGACTTTAATACCAACACAATCTCATGCAAAAATGTTCGGCTATACATACATTCAATAAATCATCTTTACCACTTTTCTTGCCATTACGCCTTTAAACGCTCCAGTTCCAACTAACATAAGAATCAACAAGATAGATAACAAGCTGCTAGAGAATTGAAATAGACCCCACATGGATTCACTAGACATTGATTTTTTTTGTGCTTTGAAGAAGAAAATGAGAGGAATGAAAAAGTAACTATGCTAGTAAATCGAAAGAGCCCTACACTAGACTTCACTAGACTTTGAGTTTCAACAACACAACAATAACAAGGTTACAAGAGATAGAAACTTGACACACAATAATCAATGATCTAAGAATACATATCTTACTCTGTATGAATAAAAATCTGAGTCAAACACTCCCCCCACAGACTACCATACAATCCATACATGCTACTAGTTACCACACTAGTCTATCACTATAAAGGGGTAAATCATCCTCAAACATCAGTTACTCAACTAAAAACATTTATCTACATAAAATTCATCCTCACTCTGATTTTTAACCTTGTGACTTCGTATAACAAACTTCTTGTTCTAATATCACTACCAATAGGTCATGACACCGACACTTTAACTTATACTACTACTCGGGTGGAAATACAGTTCCAAAATTCAGCTACTCCTCATTCCTTCTTAAGTATGACATCTGTAACATAAATTTTTTTGAAAGGGACTGAATACACTTAATACCGCAGGCAAAAACACGATTTTATTCGCATCAAAATTCACACTATAATAAATACACTCTGAGGCACTAACGGACTCTTCACAGTTCCTTGCCCAATTTTAAAATCTTATATGGCTCAATCAGAAAGGACTATAGGATTTAGATTCTAGACTTCGGCACCTGAATAACTTGAACAATAAGACATATCTGAGCACATCAAAGTAAGGAAAGAATTGGGATGACTTTACTTTTGTATGGGATACACTATAGCACGAATTAGAGTATGAAAGAAGAACGTTCTAACTCCATAGCATGAACAAGAACATAAAGAAAGGGAAATATTCCTAAACGCCTAGTAGTCTCTTGCTTATAAGTGTGGCGCGCTACATACCCATAAATAAGACTTTACCCGACGTGATTTTGCAGATACCCTGGGACCATGAACCGTGATCTGATACCAAGTTTGTCATGACCCAAACTAGGGCCTGGCCATGATGGACATCCCAAACCATGTAGGCCTGAACGTCCTACTCTACCAGGTAGTTATGCACAACATTCATATAGTAAGAGAAGATGAAGAAATACAATATGATACAGAAATATGGTCATTAACTTTTACATTTAAGACATAAGAACGAAGGATGAAATTCAAAACATCTGAATAAAATATGACTCAGTCTACAAAATCTCTACTACATCTCAAAACTGTTCTTAAAACTGGGACAAGACCCCAGTAGACCAAAACAACAGAATATCATAATCTGAAATAATAGGCCTTCTGGAACAAATAAGGCTCACTACTGCACGAATCACTTCTCTCTGGAATACTTTACTGATTAGCTGAACCCTTGGACTGAGCCTCTGAACCTGGGAGGTAGGGGGTCAATACAGATGTACTAGTACGCAGAGAAGATCTAAAATAATAATTAATATTTAACATATATGAGAGCAATATACAACAGTTCATAAACATATCATATAGTAAGAAATATCATGGGTATTTTCAAAAGACTCTGTAAAATCATATGAACTCTGTGACACTCTTTGTTTTACTTCTGCACTAGGTGGTATACCGTACAACTCTAAAATTCCACGGGCTATATGGAATCCGCCATTGACTTAGCGGGGAAGCCTCCAACCTAAGTTTTCCGCAAGGGTTGGAGTCTCTGACTCTGCTATGCCACACAGTCGTCGCCAACATAAAAATAATATACTTGGATCGACAAATTACGGTTTTAGGCTAAGAGTTACTTGAACTCTAACCCTCTTCAGGAAACCACCTAACTCTCTTTATGCCCATTTTTAACTCTTTAAGACATGCATTCTCTGAAAACATACTCTGAAAACTCTAATTCTGTTATGACATACATTTATAAGGTATCGTCATACCATTGACTTGAAAATCACATCTCTGAGCCTTTCTTAGCATATTTCAATCTTCGTTTTCAAAACATTAATTCGGGACCACCATATTAATAAATTATTTCAAAGAACTCTTTCTTTAAAACTCATGTAAACACATGTATGCAAATCTCTTTGTCAAACTTTCAATGATACAAGGTGGTCATGTCAAAGCTCTTAATCTTATGCAAATCTTTCTTTTTTAACAAAATATATTAACATCGAGAAACTTCCTCTCTTAAATATCTAAATCATGCTCAAAATACTATGGTATTTGAGTAAATTATTTTCAAGTCGTAAATCATGCATTTCAATCAATCACCATAAGATGATAAACATAAAGTTATCATAAGAGAGAAATTTTTATTATTTGTGCTCTCAAACAAATCTTCAATTTCAAGTGTCATATATATACTTATATGTGTAAATAAATTTAAGGAGATAAGGCCTAAAAGCCAAAACAACAATATTATTAAACATGCATAAAGCATAATAAAATCATGGACATCAAAACCCCTTTAACAAATTCATGCCAGACGATTTTTAAATCATAATTGGGTGTTTCCATCAAGCCCATGTAGTTTTAGGATAAACCCCACATACCTCAATTTAGAAATTTGATGGATGATTCTTGAAGACTACGGTTTGGGAGGAATCTTCAATCAGTTTCAATAACCCACGGTTCAATCTTGAGTTATTTGGGGTTTTTAGTTTGAAACACTAGAGAGTGTCCTTATGAATTTTTGAAGAAAATATAAATAATGTGGTCACTTGGTAGAAAATCCCATGTTTAAGCTGATAAGAGGGTGGAAATTACCCAATATACCCTTAATGAGACAAAATAAAATATAACTTGGAGCCCGATTTTATGGGCCACCGCGACGCACCACTATCGCGGTGGCTCACTGGTTGGGACCTGGAACTTTAGCGCGACGCGCCATAATCGCGCTAGGCTACTGGAATTTGACAATTGTTAAATAGACCACCTCCACGATGCGCCAAGCACCAAAATAATGGTGTTTTACGACTAGGACTTAAATTAGCCATAATATTTTGCTCAGGTATCGAATTTGGGAGAATCTTATATCGACGGAAAGCTCATTCAATTTCCCACACTACAAAATTGACTAACATGGAAAATTTGCATAGTATTTATGGCTTTTGTATCATCTATGCATTGAAATGACAGTTTTTGTTCTAGCTTGAAATGTGGGGTGTTACAAGTTGGTTTCAACCCTTTTAAAATGAGTTGCTCTTGGCCGACAAGCATTGCCATTTTTGGGCCATAATTTGTCAGGTAGGTGATTCACCTTTTTTCCCATTATTTTGTGCCTTTGTGGATCAAAAACTATTGGGCCTTTGTTGCCTATTCTCCACCTTTTCTCTTCTTTAATTTGTGTCAGAATTAATTTAAGTAGGTGGTAGTGTACTTTTCCTATTAAGCTGGTCAAGGGAGTCTTTGTAGGTGATGCACCTACTTAGTTCTTAGATTGGTCAAAAGGTCAAAGTAGGTGATGGACCTACTTGCTTTATTCAAGTGTAAAATGGGCCTTTAACGTATTTAGCTTTTAGATAGATTTTGGTATTGACCTGCTCATTCTATTCAACAATTATTTTACTTAGCTTGGGGCATTAATTTAGCCCATTAATATAGGCCCTAAATCTGGTCATTGGTCTTGGCCGTATTAACTTGATCTATATGGATCAAGTAGGTGACTCACCTACTAGCTTAAATAAGTCAAGCAACCACCTTAATATTTTATTCCATTTTAAGAATAAAATACTCTTTGTCAAACTTAAAAATTATGTACAATTGGTCACTTCATCCTTTAGACTAAAATACTTACTTACGGGCCCAAGTTTAAATGCTCTCATCGACGGTAACTTGATCGTACCACCTTTCAAGATACATGGGAATTCCTCTAAACCTATCTTACTATCACTAATCACATAGGATACCGAGACCACTACCTATCCCATAAGTCTATGTCAAGTGCCACATAAGTCGAACTAGTACACGCAGATTATAGGGTGTTACATCTGGCTATGAATAATTTCAAGTTTTTGACCAACTTTTTTTGTTTTAAATTTTGTTTTACTTCGTTGTAAAAGAAAAATTGTCACGACCCAATTTACGAGTCATGATTGAATCTACCCCATCCCACCAGTAGGTAAACAAAACCATAACACAGAGTTAAACACAATGGGTTAACTTTGTGGAAATGCCCCAAAAAATCCTAATAGGCAATCCAACACAATAAATAAGCAAGGCAAAATAAATTGTTTAAAGGTAGTCACTACCCAAATACCATCCCACAACCTAGTAGAGCCATTACAAGAGCATCTAGAAAAAGAAATACAACTCAAGCAACTAGAATAGTAAACACGTATATCTCAAAATAAAAGACTAAATATCAAAAGATGGCAGGAAATAGGCGACTCGGACTCCAATAGCTTACCCTATCTCCGGATACCAACACCACATGAACATGAATCAACATTGGAACTAATACTCAAATATCCAACAAAAAGGTACAGAAGTGTAGTATGAGTACAAAAACAAAGGGTACTCAGTAGGCATCATCGACAAACTAAGCTAAATAATGACATAAGAATGATAGAATGAAAGATACCATAACTAAGTCAACGTAAGAAAAGAAAAATGAAATATCTCGAACATTGATATAAATAAATAAATAGATAATAGGAATACCATAATAACAAATAATAAATCATCTACACATACAATCGTAACTACAAAATTTGCTTCCATACACCAATTGGTTTAGAAAAGTAAATTAACCCATCGTAAGTCCCCATAAGCATTGAAGGTACAAACAATATAGAATAACCCACCACCATCATTTATCAACTCTCATAATTCAATTGGAATTTATCAAAGTCATGACACACTATAACCATCGATTGTCCATATTCATTATCTGTAAATAAGTCAATACTTACCAACTAACAATTATTTTGAAACTAAACAATCTATCACTATAGTCTATTCATATCATACTACAGTATAACTATTTCTTCATGTTCGACTTAGCTAGTTTGTCAATCTCACACTCCAATGTCATCATATCATAAATAGTATATCATTATAGTATAATACATATAGCCATACTCGAACTGTTATGGAAATTCAATAATATCCATATAATATCATTATAATCATCTACCTATCTTGCCAGACATATATATGTATCTCATAATCATCCTCCGGCTTTGTTCGGCATATATCATTATTATCATCCTCCGAACTTGCCGAACACAAATCATCATTATCTTTCTCTGTCCTTGCCAGGTATATATCATCATATTCATTCTTCTGCCATGTTGGGCATAGAGCATCATAATGTTCTCATTAATATCGTAGTCACCCTCTTGAATTCTACTGGGCATAAATAATTGATATCATCATTAATATGGAAAATCGCATAATCATTAGAGTATTTAATAACATAACCATGAACATAATATATTAACAAGATAAATAATAATAGTAAAACTTGTGAATTCTAACATAACCAATAGCATGATTGCCAACATAGTAAATAAGCATAATCTTTGGCATAATCACTAGCATATTCAATAATATAATCAATAAGCATACTCCTTAGCATAATCCATAATGTAATCTCCAATATAGTCATTAAACATGACCTCTGACATAATTAATATGTATTATCAAGCATAGACAATAACTTGTCAATTGCCTAATTAATAGCTTATCATTATCATAAGAGATAACTTATCATTAGATTGGTTAATATGTAATCCATGGCATATTCTACAGATTATTCATAGCATGATCACTAGCTTAATTTATGGCTTAGTCGATATTATACTAAAGGGCTCATTCAATACTATATTTGGTAGCCTAATCAATAGCCAAATCAATAGCAGATTCAGAAGATCGTCAATGATCGTAAGATTAATCAATAACTCATTCATAATATACTCATTAAGAATTATTACCAATGTCATTAATCATAACCAAAAAGTACAAAGGTGTCTAAATATCACCAAAATAACTATCATCATATATGTACGTAAGCGTATCAAGCGTCTTTAGTAAATATCCCAAGTCTTGGACTAAGATGGGTCAAAGTGCCCACTTTTAAATCTGTAAAATAATTTAACAAGTAATATCTACCCTGGACAATGCTAAGGTATCTAAATCTAATATTAAACAAGCCACAAGTAGTCCTAGGATAACAATTCTTCCTAATATAGAGCAACTAGATCAATTTCACCTATAGTAAGGCTATTTAAGTAAGTTTCATCCTAAACTCAAGTGACCAATAAATTCTTCTCATTAATCTAGTAACTAAGGTATTTCAATCTTAAAAAGAGTCTACAAGGTCAATTTCACCTAAGAGAGGAATAACTAACCTAATTATGCCCAAAACGATTGCCAAAACATACTAAATGAACCAACTAAACCCTAGTATATCAATTTATCACATCAACACCTAAAATCTAGCCCAAATATAATACAATATCATAAACATACTATGAATTAGCTCAATCTAACAAGGAGTAAAACCTAGTCTACCTAGATACCGAAGAAAGCTCACAAGATCTGCTAAATCACCGTTTTTTCACTTCCAGAAACTTTTGCTAGATGCCAAGCTACAAAAATAAAATTCTACTTATTAATATGAGAATAATGATACCAATATTGTACTATTGTGCTACGGGTCCAACAATCACATTAAAATCCCATGTGTGTTGAGCTCATGGAAATCATATTTTCAAAACCAACCCAACTTTCTCACATGCTCAAGGAATCATTACCCTAAAAATGAGTGAAATCCAAGCTATATTGGGGTTTAAATCAAGCCCTCATGGTTTTAGACATTTTGGACAAGCAATCAAGCAAATCTACAAAGAAAATTGTGAAATCTTACCTCAAATAGGTAAATAATTATGTAAACAAGTGGTAGTAAAGCTCCAAATCCAGCCACAAGCACCAATTTTAATCTATCTTTCCAGTTAGTGATTTAGTCTCAAGCGATTGGGTGAAGAATCGTCAAAATTAGGATTAAATCGCATATTTATACCTTTCCTAGGTACTCAGGTCTGGCAATCATGACCCGAACTTTGCAATCGCGGTATATTGGGTCTGCACCTATGAATCACGATCATGACAAGCCACCGCGATCGCAGCACTTGAGTCCTAACAAAGATATCGTGATCGCGACCCTTGGCTCATAATTGCGATGCACGATATAATAGCAGTAGACTTGGAATTTTCCAAGTCTCCGCCAAGACTTCGTGATTCATTGAAAATAATATATGCACAAATAGTCTATGTAACTACAACAAATTTGACATTCTAGACTCAATGACGTAGTTAAAATCTCTATCCGGGGATGGTTCGAAAAAATATGGGTCCCACACCCATATTCTATTTTCTTAACTCTTCGACCAATAAGATGAAATGAGCTTGAGTGCCTCGGGACCCAAACCAAGAGTCCACCTAGCCTAAAATTAACATTTAGAAACTGCTGGAACAATTAGAATTTGCATTCGAGATCATTTGAATGAAGTTTGGAACCAGTGAAGACTTCAAAACATGGCATTTGCTCTAAAACCCTAACGAACTTCCCGATAACCATATTATCAGTTCCAACAAGTCATAAATGCATTGGGGCAGCTATAAAGAACTCTAAAGATAAAAATAAGCAGAAATATATAAGATTACCTGAAGGGTCATTACAATATCCACTACTAAAGGAACTTTCATCCATAAAAGTTAAGGATTGTGATGTCCTTATAATCTCAAACAGGTGAGGATATTGGGTCCACATCTTGCTTTTGATCTATCAAGTAGCCTCCTATACTAGGTAGTGCCTCCACTAAAACTTAACTTCAGGAATCTCCCTAGTGTACATCCACCTAGAATCACTACCCAAAATGAGTATGGACTCCTTCATAAATTCAACCGCTTATCTAACTGGAATGAGCCCCATCTACGAACATAAAATTCTTTTGGAATGTATCATCCCAACATGGAAACATGGAAAACTCGATGGACAACATCAAAATCTGGAGGTACAACTGACTGATAATCCACCACACCAACTATGCAAAGAATAAAAAAAGGTCTAATATATCTAAGGCTGAGATTTTTCCCTTCCTCTAGAACCTCATCACACCCTTCATGGGAGACACTCGGAGGAATGCTTAATCACCAATTCTAAATCTCATGGCACGGAGTTTATGGTCTGCATACGACTTTTGCCCACTCAGACCTGCTCTCAACTTGACATAAACCACCCTGACTCTATCCAACGACTCCTAAAGCAAATTAGTATCACGAGGTCGTATCTCAACAATCTCAAACCATCCAATCGGAGAACGACATCTCATACCATACAAAGCCTCAACTGATTCCATCTCAATACTTGAATGATAATTTTTTTTATAAGCGAACTATGCCAATGCTAAGTGATCCTCCCACTAGCCTCCAAAATGCATAGCACAAGCTTGGAGAATATCCTCAAGCTCCTGAATAATCCACTTGAACTTTCTATAGGTCTACAAAATGGAAGGCAGAACTAAGATCTTCATGAGTACCTAACTCCTTAAAAAAGCTCTGCAAATGCTAGAAGTGAACACAAAACCTCAATCCAAAATAGTATATATCGGCACACTATCCAAATAGACATATCATGGACATAGATGTGGGCTAACCTCTCAGCACTGAAGGACATCTTAATAGGAAAAAAATGTGTTGACTTTGTCAATTGATCCACGACGACCCAAATACCATTAGAACCTTGAGAAGTAAAAGGGTAAATCACTAATAGAACCCATGGTAATCCACTCCAATTTCCATACAAGAATAGGAAATCTCTGAATCAAATCACCTAGTTGTTGATGCTCGGCCTTTAACTGCTGACAACAAAGAAAACAAGCCTAAAAATCCCCCACGTCACTCTTCATGCCATTCCATCAATAATGTTGTCGTAAATTACTATAACTCTTTGTTGTGTCCAGATAAATAAAATATCAAGAGCTTTGAGCCTCGTGAAGAATCAACTGAATCAAGTCATCAATCCTAAGAACACAAATACAACCCTAAAATTGAAAAACACCCTTGAATCTATGGAGTTCCTCTCGGACTCACCTCCCAACATTAATAATGAAGGAAGAAAATCTTACCATCTATAAGCTTACGATCCCAAATCTACTCAAAGAGTGAAGACCTCAACTCAGCACTAGCAAGAATCCTCCTAGGTTCTGAAATATCTTGGTGAACCATCAAGTTTGCTAAGGACTAAATGTCCCATGCCAATACTCTCGGTGAAACTAAAATACAAGACAAGCTACCCATACTCACTGCCTTCTAACTAATGGCATATGCTACCACATTCTCCTTACCCAGATTATAAAAGATGGAAATATAATAATCCTTAAGAAACTTCATCCATCAATGCTGTCTAGCATTTAGCTCTCTCTAGGTCATAAGATGTTAAAGACTGAAATAGTGGGTAAAAATCTCACAATGCACACCATAAATATTATTCCTCCAAATCTTAAGATTGTAAACTATCGCTGCCAACTCCAAATCATGAGTTAGGTATGTGCTCTCATGAACCCTATGTTGTATCAAAGCATAAGCAATAACACAACCCTACTGCATCATAATACAACCTAGACAAAACTTAGAAGCATCACAATACACAGTGAATCCCTCAACCACAACAAAAAGATATTGAATAATAGTTGTAGTAAGAAAATCCTTGAGCTTTCCAAAGCTAGACTCACACTCTTCCGACCATTGGAAAGGAACCTTCTTTTTAGTCAATCTAGTCATAGGCACTGAAGTGGTAGCAAAATGGTTGATGAATCATCTATAATAACAAACAAACCTAATAAAGATATGAACATCCATTAGAGATATAGGTCTAGACAAATCACAAATCACCTCAATCTTAACTAGGTCTACCATAATACCATGCTTAGAAACCATATTCCTAAGGAATGTCACTAACTCAAGACAAAAATCACACTTAGAGAACTTGGCAAAAAGTACATGATCTCTCGAAGTTTGGAGTACAGTCCTTAAATATTGTGCATGCTCCTCTTTACCCCTTGAATACACAAGGTTGTCATTGAGGAACACAACTATAAAGGATTCTAAATAAGGTCTAAACCTCTATTCATCAAATCACTAGATGGGGCTGGGGTGTAGTCAAGCCAAATAACATCACCAAAAACTCATACTGACCATAACAGGTGCTAAAAGTATTCTTTGGGATATCCTCAGCCCAAATTCTCAACTGATGGTAACCAGATCTAATTTCAATCTTAGAAAAAACTGTTGAACCATGAAGCTGGTCAAACAAATAATCAATGCAAGGCATAGGATCTTCATCACCACCTTATTAAGCTACCTACAGTAAATACACATATGCATGGAGCCATTTTTTTTCATTACAAACAACATCAGAGCTCCCAAAAGAGACACACTCAGTTTAATAAAATCCTTACCAAGAAAATCCTAAGCTAATTATTTATCTTCTTAGCTCGGTAAGATCCACATAGTAAGGTTTCATAAAAATAGGTTAGGTGACAGGCTCGATATCAAAAGAAAACTCAATCTCACAAATAGGGGCAATACTAGGATGGTGATAGAAAACACATCAATAAACAAACAAACTATGGGAATAAATTTAAGTGGCGGACTAACCATATTAGTATCACAAATATAAGTGAGATAAGACTTCCACCACCTCGAAATAAGAATCTTAGCATAAACATAAGAAATAATACCCATCGACGCACAACTAACTACTCCCTGCCATACAACTAGGTGTATACCGAGCATAGCTAACTTAATGTTCTTGACAAGATAGTCCATGGCCGTATGATAGTTAGATAACCAATCCATGCCCAGAATCACATCATAATCCACCATATCTAGAGCAATAAGATCATCATAAGTATCAACATCACTAATAGTCCTAATATATGATCTGAACACCCGATCTAGTATTAATAAATTCCTTAGGGGAATAGATACACAGAAGGGCATAGATAACAAATCCCATGATAAGTCTAACTGTGGGGCATAATAAGTAGAAATAGAAGAATAAGTGGATCTTGAATCAAATAACGCAAGGACTAACTAATGGAACACAAAAATCATACCTTAAATAATAGCATTAGAAGACTTAGCCTCGGGTCTAGAAAGTACTGCATATAACTGACCACACCTATCACTGGGCTAGGATCTTGACAAGCTTTCTTCTTGCTTACCTACGAACCTCTTTGAGTAACTTGGAAACCACCTCTATGACCCTTAGAATCACCTCTAACTTAGAGATAGACTTCTCTAATAGGGGGAACAGTTTGAGCTAAAACAAAAATCGCCCCACGACTAAGGCAATCTCATGAATAGTAACTAGGATCTCCACAATAATATCATGACACCTAAGCTGAACCAAAACTAACAGATCTGACTGACCGGGCATAACCACCATGTATAGAATAACAAGATAATGAACATGTTAAAGACTGGCCACTACCCTTACAAGGGTAATCACTAGTACTAGACTGACCTCCATCAGTAATCTGAAGTACTGCCTGAGTAGGTTGACTAGGTTGATTTTGAGACTGATAGGATGGATTCAGAGGATATATACCATGAAAATAGCTAAGTATGAATCAGGAACTACTAAGGATCCTACTAAAATTATCTTGATGTCTAGGACTCTTATCTCTACCCTTATGGGAAACATGATACATCTTCTCTATAAATTGAGCATAATTAAAAACCTCAGCAAAAGACCTACCCGTAGCATCTAAACTCTAAGTAGACATATAAAGGGGAAGTCTCAATACTCTAACAATGCAATTAATTCTCTCATACTTTATATCTAGAATAGAAGTTTCATGCTAAGACAACTCATGAAAATAATCTACATACTCCGCCACTATCATGAAACCATACTTTAATATAGAGAAATGATCTTTCAAATGATCCTTAAGGCTATGAGTCATATACTTCTCCAAAAATATTTCAAAATATTGAGCCTATGTCAAAGAAGAAGAAAAACTTGGTCTAGAGTCCATATAACCTCTCAACCAATGTCAAGCAGCCAAGTCAAACTGAAATATAGTGTAATACACACCATGAGTCTCAACTAGGCATAAATTATTGAGCCTATCCTCACAAGTAATTAGAAACTCATTCACATCCTTGCTCGGAGCACCAAAAAACCTAAGAAGAGCCAATCTCAAGAATATACCCAGTATATTCTACTCTTCACCTGACATAGAAGGTAGAAAAACCATTGGTTTACCAACTATCGGCTGAATGACTGTCAATACAAGAGGAACCTCAACTCAAGGAGCTATAGATATAGGCTTTGCTCCCGCCTTAGTACAAATCTAATGTGTAGACTGTACACCATAAAATGGCGTACCACAAAACTAAACCTAAAATTAGAACCAAATCATCTCTAAGTACCAAAGACGAAATAAATCCTGGTGGATCCTAGGCTAGTCCCTGGCCTATCACTGGCTGGGGCATAAGAATCTCTAGTTCAGGAGGGGGAATAGTGTCTAGGAGGACCCCTATCCTAGCCCCTAGCTGGGAACGCATCTCATTATTGTCCACTGTCTCTACGTTGTCCATAAATAGGGGTAGGATCCCTAGGATTTATCATGGGACCCTCATCGCATGTAGTTGTATTATGACTCCTAGGCATCCGCGAAATAGTAAAGTTAAAAATATGTTTAATAAACCAACTCATACTTTTAGTATGATATGAGTGAATGAAGTGACGAAGTCCTAAGAATTTCCCACAGCCTCCAAGTGATAGAAAACAGACATTATCATTCTGATCCACACGACTATTCTAGACACTTGCTCTTGTACTAATATTACCGGTGTACCATAGGCTTTAATACTAATTTGTCACAACCTAATTTATGAGTCATGACGGCACTCAATCTATCTTTCCAGAAAGTAATCCAAACCGTGACCCAAAGTTAAAAAAATTGATTATCTTTTTGGAAATGCCCCAAAATGGACTAAAAAGCAATCGAGTTTAATAAATAAGCAATGCAAAAAAAATAGATTAAAGGTAGTCACTACATAAATAGCATCCCACGACCTAGTAAATCTAATAGAAGAGCATCTATAAATACAAAAACAGCCCAAACATCTAGAATAGTCAATATATCTGTTTGTAAACAAAAGACTAGATATAGAACAATAGAATAAAATATGCGACTCGAACTCCAAAAGCTCAACCTATCTTCGAATATTAGCACCATACAAATACAAATCAATGGAGGCAACAAGTACTCAGATCTTCACCAAAAAGGTACAGGAGCATAGTAAAAGTACCAAAAAAAGTGGTACCCAGTAGGTATCATTGGCCGACTGAGCTAAATCATGATATAAGAATGATAAAATACAAAATGACATAACTATGAAAAGGCAAGGAAACAAACTTAAAATATCTCCCACATTGCTATACATAAATAAATAGATAACCGGAGTATCATCATAACATAACATAAAACATGAAGACATGCAATCATAACTTCAAAATTGGCTATCATACGACAATTCATGTAGAAAAGTAAATAACCCATCACAAGCCCCCATAAGCTTGGAAGGTACAAACAATATAGAATAACCCACCACCATCATTTAACAACCCTCATAATACAATTGGAATTCATCAAAGTCATTACACACTATAACCATTGATTGTCCATATTCATCATTTGTAATTAAGTCAACATTTTCCAAGTATCCATCATGTAGCAACTAATACTCATGTAACAATAAATCATCCATTAATAAAAAACATCACATATCTACTAATCATTAAATATTAGCTAACCAATATTTAACAATTACCCATTATTTATCAATTAACAAATATTTAACAACTAGTCAGTATTTATCAACTAACAAATATTTAACAACTAGTCAGTATTTATCAACTAACAAATATTTAGAAATTAGACAATATATCAATAACATATATTCATATCCACTATATAATAACTATTTTTTCATTTTCAACCTTTTTAGTAGTTCAATCTCACATCCAATATCATCAAATCATAAATAGTATACAGTCAAACTTGAATCGGTATGGATATTAAATAATATCCTAATAATATTAGCATAATCATCTTCTAGACTTGCCGAGCATATATATATCATCATAATCATACTCTGGCCTTGGCGTGCATATATCATCATAATCATCCTCTGGCCTTGCTGGGTATATGTTATCATAATCATCCTCTAGCCTTGTCAGGCAAATATCATCATAATAATTATCTATCCTATCCAGGTATATGTAATGCCCGGGATTTTTGGTCCTTGAAATTTTCTGAGTTCTAAGCTTTTGGATCTGGCAAAGACTTACATGACATATTGTAATATGGATTTACAGGTAATGAGACCCAACCGTATTGATCCTAGAAAGATTTTCCTAAGTCACTACCTTGATAATAACTAGACTTAATGAGTCATATTGACCCATAATGATTCATAAGAAGGGTATTTCATAATATGCCCAACATAGTTCCCCTATTGAAACTATCAAGACTAAAACTTAACCTTATGAGAAGTAGTATCTCATTACAAGAAGTAGGGTGCTAGTCATAAGGTTCCTAGTGTAGAGCCCAAAGGGTTTTAGTTTAGCTACAACTAGATTGTCTGAGTAATAGAATGACCCTATAAGTCATAAGGTCACCCATAGCAACTGATGGGTTATTTTTCCAACTTTTATTAAGGGTATTTTAGTAATTTCCATCTTATACCACTCATAAACCATGACTTATAATATTATTTAGGAACCTATTCTCATCCAAAACTCAATATAATCACATTTTCTTCTATATCAAATTCTCTCAAGCATCCATACTTAAGGTTTCACAGATGTAGGCCATCCAAAGGATCAAAGGTTGAATTCTTTCTGTGAAACTTTGTATTTCAGTTATTTTACTCTTCTAACATTATTAATTTGTTAAAAGCATATGTTTTAAAGTATTTTTCAAGAGATATTAATATGGGTTTTGAAATAAGGGATGAAGGTTTTGAATGCTTATTGTTGAATAATGTTTTCCCATGGTTTACATATGATTATTCGTGCTTTAAACATGATTTTGAACTTGTGGGTGTGTGGTATGGTAAATAAACTAGGGAATTATGATTTTCCCTAAACTTGTGACTTTTGCAGTGGTTATAACCCAACCCCATATTATGAAATTGGTTTTAATGATAGGGAATGTGGGAATTGAATTATCCTTCAACTATTGCACAATAGTTTTGAATTTAACCTTTTGGGTTTTATGTTTTAACAAGCTATGGAATATTTAAACCAAGAAGGTTGTGAATTCCCTATAGTGATGTAATTGTTTTGGCATGTTGGTGTTAGCTTGCAAGTGTAGTTGGTATGATAATACCTACAATGTATCCCTTAATGTGAAATATGGTTCAATGAATAAAAACGTGTGTTAAATATTTAATTTGGCTTAAAAGAGGGTTATGTAGTTGGTTGTGAATGTCATGGTCCTAAGAGGCAAATACTAAAAACTTCGCTATCTAGTGTTAGGGTCCAAATGGTTGGGGGTTAGGGTCTTCTTTTTATTATGTCCAGGTGTTTTTAGTCCACCTTACTATCACTATTATATGATTGGGAGGTTAGATTCCCCCATACTACATTACAAGATCAGGTGTTTAAATCACCTTAGTATGTTATTGGGAGGTTAGAGTCCCCTGCGCATATATATGTTCTTTCTCTGATTCGTGCGGCTACATGCATTAGGGCACGAATAAGCGGTGAGTGTCGGGGACCATATAACTCTTGGGTACTCTTATATAGTGACTATTATGCTACACAGTCTAGGCTAAAGTTTCAAAGTGAAAGTCAAGCCTTATTTCCTATCCCGATATGTGATATATATTTGTATCTGCATTTGTTAATGTGCATTAGTTTTGAATGATTTTAAACTATTGATCACAGTGTTATGTTATCCTTAACCCTAATTTTTATGTTAGTGTTCATCCCACTAACTGTCTCCGAACATTATATCCCCATACGATGCAAGGTCAGAAGGTAAGTATACTTTTTATGTACAGTATTAGGTGGATCAGCTTAGTTTGTTGGTTTGTTATAGTGAAGTGGTGATCTTTCATACTTCATAAGACTTAGACATTTCATCAGTTCTTATTATAGACTAGAGCTGAGAGTTTAATTATCATTACCATTATCATTTTTATTCTTATGTTCATCTGTCAGAGTCGGGGACATCTCCCGACCAAGAATAGTTTTGGTTCTTTATTTAGAAGGCTTTTTTAGATTACTGTGTACTTGGATTATGTTGGTCAGTTGTTTTGGCCGGTTGTCGGTTATCCGTCATAGAATTATCATTTACTCTTTACACTTATCTTTTTATATGTTCATAAGTCATCCAATAGGGGTGATATTGTGTTGTTTGGTTAGGTGCAAGGGGGTGATCTCCAGTCCCTATTGGACTTGAGATACCAATCATGGCCAGGCCCTGGTTTGGGTCATTACAATGATGGTTTGGGTCATTATTATTTTTATTCTTATGTTCATTTGTTAGAGTTGGGGACATGTCCCGACCATGAATAGTTTTGGTTCTTTATTTAGAAGGCTTTGTTAGATTACTGTGTACTTGTATTATGTTGGTCAGATGTTTTGGCCGATTATCGGTTATCCGTCATAGACTTATCATTTACTCTTTAGACTTATCTTTTTATATGTTCAAAAGTCATCCAACAGAGGTGATATTGTATTGTTTGGTTAGGTGCAAGGGGGTGATCACCAGTCCCCATTGGACTTGAGATAGCAATCATGGTCTGGCCCTGGTTTGGGTCATTACAATGATGGTTCAGGTCATTATTATTTTTATTCTTATGTTCATATGCCAGAGTTGGGGATATGTCTCGACTAGGAATAGTTTTGATTCTTTATTTAGAAGGCTTTGTTAGATTACTGTGTACTTGATTTATATTGGTCGGATGTTTTGGTCGTTTATCGGTTATCCATCATAGAATTATCATTTATTCTTTAGACTTATCTTTTTATATATTCAGAATTTATCCAACATGGGTGATATTATGTTGTTTGGTTAGGTGTAAGGGGTGATCTCCAGTTCCCGATGTACTTGAGATACAAATCATGGCCAGGATTTGGTTTGGGTCATTACAATGATGGTATCAGAGCCTAGGTTTGGTTTTATTAGGTTTCTAACATATCTATGTAAAGTTGAGTCTCATTTATGGTTGTGAATCTCACCACACTTATAAGGTAGAGGCTATGTGGCATTTATAAATGTTTTCTTTTTCTGGTTATTCTATTTTAATCTACCACTAATCTTTCTCCAATAGGTAACACTCATGTCTAGTCTTAGGCTGTTGGAATAAAGACAGCCCTATCCTATCTATCTTGTTAGGTTTGTGGTTTATTGCATTGGGGATAGTGTGATAAGAGGAGCAATCAGTGTTTCAGTTGTGGTCATTTTGGTCGTAGGCAACAGGAATGTCCTTCGAGGGTTGCTACTAGGTCTTACAAGGTTCTGATTCTATGTTATCATCTCTACACTAAAGGCTTCTACTTCTGCTTTTGTCTCTATCGCTAGACAAAACCATCTATTTTCTTTTGCCACCTACCAAGATTCCAAAGTATCTGCTGATGTTATTATTGGTACACGCACACTTTAGTTATGATGTATATTCTCTACCTTATCCTGAGACTACTCTATATTATATGACCCCTTATATGGCTATCCATTTTGGCTTTGATCCTGAATGTATTTTAGAATACTTCTTTGTGTACACCTCAGTGGGCGACTTCATTGAGGCTAGAATAATCTATAGGGGTTGTGTTTTGTTGTTCTATTATAGAAAGGCCTTGGTAGATCTTATAGAATTGTACATGTAGGACTTTGATATGATTTTGGGGATGGATTTATTGCATTCTTGTTATTTGTCTCATGATTGTCGGACTCAAAGGGTCAGTTTTTATTTTCCCAAATAAGCTAGTGATCGAGTGAGAAGGTAGTTCCCTAGTCCTAAAGAAAGGTTCATCTCGTATCTTAGAGCCTGGGAATTTTTTTCTAAAGGGTGTCTCTATCACTTAGTACATGTTAAGGATTCGAGATCGAAAGGTCCTTCCTTGTAGACTGTCCTTTTGGTCTATGAATTTCTCGAGGTATTCTTGCTGATCTTCCTAGTGTTTCTCCCGATAGAGAAATTGATTTTGGGATTGATCTTTTTCCAAACACTCATCCTACTTTTATCCATTCATACATAATGGCTTCGACTGAGTTTAAAGAACTAAAGAAGCAGTTGAAACATCTTTTAGAAAAGGTTTTTATCCTCCCTAGAGTGTCTTCGTGGGGTGCCCTAATTTTTTTTGTGAGTACGAAGGTGGGCCCCTTCAAATGTGTATTGATTACTGCCAGTTGAATAAGATGACTGTGATTAATAAGTATCCGCTTCTGAGGAATAATGATCCCTTTTATCATCTTTAGGGTGCTATGTTTTTTCTAAGATTGATCTTTTGTTACTATTAGTTGAACGTTGGGGAGGCGAATATCCCTAAGACTGCCTTTTAAACCCAGTATGGGCATTTTGAGTTTTTGGTAATGTCCTTTGGTTTGACCAATGCCTCAACAATATTTTTGGATCTTATGAATTAGGTTTTTCATCAATTTCTAGACTTGTTTTTTATTGTCTTTATTGAAGTTATTTTGGTGTATTCCAAGAGTAAGGAGGGTTATGCCGATCACCTCTGCATTGTGTTGCAGACCCTTATAGAGCAATAGTTATTTGCTAAGTTCACTAAGTGTGAGTTGTGGTTGAATATTATTACTTACCTGGGTCTTGTCATTTCTAGTAAAGGGATCATGGTTGATACACAAAATATTGCGGTGGTTAAGAAATGGCCTAGACCCACAACTCGATCTGATATTCCGAGCTTCTTGGGTTTAGCCGGTAACTATAGGGGTTTTGTGGAAAGTTTTTCTTCTAATGCTACCCCATTAACTAAGTTGACTAAAAAAAAGGTGAAGTTCTTATGGTTTGATTCTTGTGAAGGTAGTTTTGAGAAGTTGAAGGATAAGTTAACTTCGACTCTGATTTTGACCCTACCCGTGGGAACCAAGGGTTTTATTGTTTATTAAGATGCATCTCGGGTGAGACTGGGTTGTGTGTTGATATAGCATGGTAAAGTAGTTGCTTATGTTTATAGGTAGTTAAAGGTGCACGAGAAGAACTATTCGACTCATAACTTGGAGTTGTTAGCTATGGCCTTTGTTTTGAAAATTTAGCACCATTATTTGTACGAGGTTCATATTGACATCTTCTAAGACCATAAAAGCATACAGTATATGTTCACCTAGAAGGAACTGAATCTCAGGCAATGGAGATGGCTTTAGTTGCTCAAGGACAATTATATGAGTCTTCACTTCCATCCATGTAAAGCTAGCATGGTTGGTAATGCTCTTAGCAAGTTATCTATGAGAATCTTATTTCAGGTGGATAAAGAGAATGGGAGTTGGTGAAAGATATTCATTATTTGGAAAATCTTTGAGCTTGTCTCTTGGACTCTGAGGATGGCGGTGTGACTGTGCAAGATGTATAAAAGTAATCTCTTGGTGTTGAGGTAAAGATGAAACTGATCTTAGACCCTATCTTGATAAAAATCAAGAATGATGTAGGTAGGTTGCAGGTGATGGTTTTTGAGATCAGTGGTGATGGTATCTTGAGGTACCAAGGTAGATTATGTGTTCCCGATGCGGATGGGGTATGAGAAAGAATTTTGGTCGAAGCTCATGTATCACATTATACTATTCATCCTGGTTTGAGGAAAATGTATCATGATGTTAAGGAAATTTATTAGTGGAATGATACGAAGAGGGATATGGCCAATTTCACAGCTAAGTGCACGATTTTTTATTAAGTGAAGGTTGAGAACTTAAGGCTCGGTAGGTTGACTTAAGATATCAAGCTTCTGATATAGAAATGGGAAATAATTAATATGGATTTAGTTACCAGATATCAGTGGTCTCACAAGCAGTTTGATTCGGTTTTGGTCATTGTGAAAAGAAAGACTATGTCTTCTCACTTTTTGCCAGTGAGGACTAATTTCTCTTCCGGGGATTATGCATAGTTTTTCACTGATGATATCATGAATTTTCATGGTACTTATGTATCCATAATATCTGAATGGGGTACCCAGTTCTTATCTCACTTTTAGAGGTCACTCTAATAAGGTTTGGGGACTAAGGTAACCCTTAGTACCACTTTCCACCCACTGATAGATGGGCAAGTCAACAAGATAATTAAGGTTATTAAAGATATGCTTGGGGCTTGCATATTTGATTATGGTGGTATTTGGGTTGATCACTTGCCTCTTGCAAAATTTACTTGCAATGACAGTTATCACTCTAGATTTGGTATGGATCCATTTGAGGTCGTATATGGTAGGAGGTTTAGATCTCATATTAGGTTGATTGTGAAACACCTAGACCTTGGACCATTATGAGGACAATAACTTTTTGTGGCTCTGAGTTGGGTACGACTTTGAGCATTGATTCATACCTGTTGTCACGATTCTTACCATTATCTCTCTTCCCTTTCGTATCCTACACTTCATGTTATGGTAGTATACTATCCTACTTACGATGAGGCCATCCCTTGGTCATAACAATGCATTTGAGTCATGTACTACTAAACTATATAGAGTGAGTCTCTAAATCAAGTGGACTGTTTTTATTACCGATGGAGATCAAGATTGGAGCATGTGTCGTACCCTTAGTTATAACTCAAGGATGTCCACTCATAACCACAATAGTGTGGTTGACCTAGGAGATTCATAGGGTATGCATTAGGTTACCACTCGTACCCTAGGGTATGATTACTCAAGGAAGCATAAGGGGGAGTCTTACCACTTCACGAGTGAGTTTTTAAGCTCTTAACAAAGGTCCTTTTGGTCATTTTCCATGCCTAAAACCATAAACCCCCTTACTATATAAGATATTGTAGCCTCCTAAGTCTTCATTTACTAGGATTAAACATTCCAAAACACTCTAAAGTCTTCTTGGACCAAGATTGGAGGCTAGGGTTTTGAGGTGCTCATCTAGTGTCAAGGAAGAGTCATAATTGTTGGACTGTCATATTGTTTATGGAATGTATCTCTTCCCCTCTTTAAATATCTCTAAAACTCATGTATTTCACACTTGTATTATCAAGTGTGCATGGTGGATTTGAATCAAATAAAAAGGGTTGTGTTACCTAACAATGAATAATAATAATTCTTGCTTATATGTGTGTTGAGACATGTTATTGATGGTAATTTTTATATGTGAGTGATTTTTGTATGTTGATAAATATGAGGGTCTTGAGGAACCCTAGTCTTGATGATTTATACCATGAGAATGACCTTGTTAGGGGTATGCACCCAAGGTTCTTGTAAAAATGTCTAAGTGAAATGACTAGTTGTATGTTGACAATGTGTTGAGCTAGGGAAATGGACCAAATGAGTATGAATGATTGTTGAATGATATTTTGAAGTTATTATGATCCATGTATAGTATAATTGATAACCTTTTTGGGTTATGGATAATGAAAGGGTAAAGCCCTTGACATAAATATGAACTTGAATTTTGTATGAAAGAAAGTGTGGAGAAAATGTGATATAAAATTGTTAATGATAAGCGAATAGTTTGAGTGGGTCTTAAGGACCACAAATTGATTTGAATGAAAGAATTGGCCTATTGAGATGGTTGAACAATGGAGGCTCCCATAAGGACCATGTGGTCATGTATGATCATTGAATTAGCTAAATTATCCAAAGCCTTTAAATGAGACATACAATGTATGTATGTGAATGCATGAGCTAATGGGTCAAAGTTTAATGTCGACCAATGATGCCAATGAAACAACGAATGATTCAAGTTCCTCGTCTAATAATATGAATAGTGATTTGAGTTCCTGGTCCAATGAAATAATGAGTGATTTGAGTTCCTCATCAATGACAGGGCTAGTTATTCAAATTCCTAGACTGGTGATAAGACTAGAGATTCAAGTTCCTTGTTTGAAGAGATCTCTTGAGGTTAGAATACCTCATCTAATGACACAACTAGTGATTCTTGTTCCTAGACTGGTGATATGACTAGCAATTTGAGTTCCTAGTTTAATGAAATGACACGGCTAGTGATTTGAGTTCCTAGACCGGTGAGATGACTAGCGATTAGAGTTCCTAGTCAAGGTTGATAGAATTGAGGTTAGTCGAATGGGATAATTTAATTGAAATTTCTTCACTCCATGTCTTATGAATGAATGATTTAAGAATATATGCTAACTCATTTTCCTTGTGGAAAAATATGATCATGATGTGTATGAGCATATTTCAAGAATGATGTTGAGGGTTGGTCTTTTGATTAGCTTGTGGAATATCTATGTATAAGTATATGGATGTAAATAAAGATATATCTATATTAACTTATTATTGAGAGATGATGATATATTGACTTGTTGTTAAATGATGATGTTATTTTATCGTTAACCTTGAGTTACAGTCTACCATTCCAACCACTAACCATCTATGGATGCTATGTCCCACGCGACGTAGGGGCCGAAGCATACTTTTCTTTACCTGCATTGGGATTAGATGATCAAGTAATTCATCCATTGACTTGGAGGGGTGATCTTTCTTAAATGCAAAAGACATTCATCTCTTAGTGCTTATCTTTAGACTTAGTCTCTATAAGACTAGGTTTGGATAAAGTTGGGGGCTTTTCCCAACATAATACTTATTGACTTTAGTTTTGTAAAGAGGTATTATGAACTCCTATGAACTTGGGAGTAGTAATAATAATGAATATAATATTAATGTATGATATTATTCCATGATCTTAACCTATGAATTAGAGTTCCTTTAACTCCTATGATATGATGAGTTGTTTAGGTTGGGTTACGGGGTGACCTCCGGTACATATGTGCTTACGATGCCCATAAGACATGTCCCAAATTTTGGGGCATGTCAAGTTGTTATCAGAACATAGGTTCATGGTCAGTTTGGTCTTCACAATACCATGTTAAATAGAGTCTCTATTATGGATGTACACTTATAAAACTGAAGCTATGAGACATATTATGAAATGTTTCCCTTTTTAATGTTTCAATCTCAAGCTATAAAGTCTAAGGTCTTGAATTCCTCTAATTCTTTTTGCTATCTTTCAGATTATGCCTCAAAGGATATCAGAGACTCAGGCAAACACTTCGACTCGAAATGAGGGTCCTATAGATAAAGCTTGTCCAACTTCTAGAGTTCATATCCAGGCTAGGGTTTTGGAATCTAGCCATATTTATGGGGTTCCACTCCCCAACACTACTCATGAGAGTCGCATTACTCTTTAGCCTCCTAAATGGGATACAACTAATGCAGAGTTTCATTGCTCCATTAACCACTTGACTCAATTGGTAGCATCTCAAGCAAAGCATGGTACTTCGGCTACTATTTTTTCTGAGGCCACAAGAATTGTCCAAATTATAAGGTTTAACCCTCCTATGTTCTCCGCTACAAAGGTTGAGGAAGATCCGCAAGGCTTTATCAATGAAATAGAGAAGATCTTCTAAATCAATAATGCTTTAGATATTGAGGCCGTGGACTTTGCATCCTACCAATTGAAGGATGTTGCGTACCAATGGTATGAAAGTTGGGAGTTTTCTAGTGGTGTTAATGCTAGTTCTGCTTTTTGGGAAGATTTCTCTGAGGCTTTCCTTACCTCTTCTTTCCTCAAGAGTTGAGAGAGGCAAAGACGGAAGAGTTCATAAACCTAAAGCAAGGGAGAATGTCCATTCAATAGTATGCCTTGAAATTCCATCAATTGTCAAGGTATGGTATCGATATGGTTCTGAGCATGAGGGCTAAAATGTGCAAGTTTGTCTTCGGATTGTCCCATGAGTTAGTCCTTAAGAGTATGGAAACATTGTTTATTGTCAACATGGATATATTTAGGTTAATTATGTATATGAAACAAGTAGAGGATGATAAGAAGAAGCAAGTTGAGCTTAGTGAGAGGTAAATAAGTAAATTTAAGCCTTCCAAGAGTAGTAGTGGAGATGGTGGCAAGTGGCTATTAAAGAAGTAGGGGTGTTTGGGTTCATTCTCCTCGTCTAGTATTCACTATTCTTACTCAAAGTTCTTGGGTGGTTGTTGGTATTATTTTAGTAGTGTTTCCCCAGCACCAGGTGCACAATTTTAGACTAGTGATGCCCAGTCAGCTCCACCCCGCCCTCCTTACAGATTCTATGGTTAGAGCCATCGTGGTGAGTTTGAGAAATGGAGAGATAGATATTTTTATTATGGTCAAGTCGGGTGTATACAGAGAGTGTTCCCCTCTCAAATGGCTGCTTTGGCTAACAGGGACCTTATTACTACACATCCCCCACACCGAAGGGTGCTATGGTTGTTTCTACTTCTATTTATTGCATTGGTGTTGGCCAAAATGTCTTATATGCACTTGCTACCTGCCTGGATTCTGAGGGACGATGTTATTTCAAGTATGTTGAGATTTTTCTCCCATAATGTGCATTGTTTTCTTGATCCAGGGTCTACTCTTTCTTATGTGAACCCATATATGGAAGTGAATCTTGATTGTGGTTCTGATAGTCTGTCGGCTCCTTTTTCATCTCTATCCTAATTGAAGACCCTGTGATTATTAGACGGGTCTACAGAGGATGTGTGATATCTGTTGGTGGTAGGGATACTCTTGTTGATTTCATAGAGTTAGATAGGATTGATTTTGATGTCATTTTGGGAATAGATTAGTTAACTCTTGCTATGCTTCCTTAGATTGTCATACTCGTCGGGTCATGTTCTGATTCCCTAATAAGCAAGTAATTTTATGAAAAGGTTGTTCCTTAGTGCCTAAGGGAAGGTTTATTTCCTATCATAAAGAGAAAAAGTTGATTGAAAAAGGTTGCTTGTATCAATTGGTCCTAGTTAAAGATTTTAATTTGGAATAACCTTCTCTAGATTCTGTTCCCGTGGTGAACGAGTTTCCTGATGTGCTCCCCGGTGATTTTCTCGATGTTTCTCCCGATAAGAAAATTGATTTTAGGATTAATCTTCTTCCGAACACTCATCCAATTTCTATTCCTCCCAATAGAATATCTCCGGCAGAGCTAAAAAAGCTTAAGGAGCAATTGAAAGAAATCTTAGATAAAGGTTTTATCAGCCATAGTGTGTTTCCATGGGGTTCTCCCGTGCTATTCATGCGAAAGAAGGATGGTTCCCTTCGTATATGCATTGATTATCTTCAGTTGAACAAATTGATCATAAAGAATAAATATCCTCTACCTAGGATCGATGATTTATTTGACCAACTTCAAGGTGTGAAGTATTTAACTAAGATTGATCTTTGATCGGTTTATGTAATGCCCTGATTTGCTGAACCGGAACGCGACATGGTGCCCATGACGCCGAGGGACCACAAGCTAACCCATGACTGATATTTGTACTTGTATACTGCAAATCATGACATAATAATGCTGAATATGTAAAGCTGTAAGGCCATAAGTTTCAACTGAATAAAACCATGTCTAAAAATCATAACGTCTATGTGGGTGAAAATACCCAAAACAACTCAATCTGAAAGCTAAGTCTGAACGTAAATCTGAAAGCCTCTAAACTATCTGAATAAGGAGTTGAAGAAACATGTCTCCAACTAACTCCGTAAAACTAAACTGAAGAATTAAATAAATGTATCAAATCATATTGTCCTCGAATCAATGAGAACTCACTGTGTCTCTGCGACTGGAATGCTACCGCTACTGCTGAGCTGGAGCTCGTATCTCAGAACCTATGGTGTAACATGAAAAGAAAGCACCATAGCGCAAATACGTCAGTACAACTGGAGTACTGAGTATACAAGGAAGGTAGGTTGAACATAAAGGGTTTCATGCATGCATAACACTGACTGACTAATATGAACGTGGGAGTGCAAACAACATATATAGAAACTGGGACCGTGAATGTGTGATAGCAAAACCTGTAAGATAATACATGGTTTACTGATAACTATCTTGACTGATACTGCAAGCTGATAACATAGATGACTGTATCTGATAGTCCTGTATATACTGAAATCTGAAGAACATAACGATTGTATCTGACAGTTCTGTATATACTAAAATTTGAAGAGCGCTCTGAGTTCTTTTACTGAGACTGATACTGAAACTATGAGAGGTAGTGTTTAACTGATATGCCCCATGTATGCCGTTATGGCTAAGCTAGAGTCCAATCTCTTCCCCAACTGGAGGGGTGTCAATACTGTGCCACGGGTAAGGACAGCTAGTGAGTGACCCATATCTGGCAGGTACTCAATGAGAACAGTGGGAACCCTAAACTGATAGTTTAAACAACCTCATCAACCCTATCTGATAGTTTAAAATGTCTCAACCTACGCTGGCTACGTAGTTCTACAACACAAGGACCGCTTCTAAGAATCACACCCTGAACTGGTGGGTGAGTTCCCATCCTTGGGTTCACTCGGTGCTAACCTCTACTCCCATCTGGAGGGACTGGACATGAATAAATTACTATATATGACTTAATCTTACTGAATTCCATTGACTGGCGGAATGTTACTGATATCTGACAACTGACTGAGATCATGAGGTTTTCCTGAGTCATATGACTGACTGAAGTCTATGGAATCATAGCTTGAGTTCAGATATTATGAAACATGACATGACTCTAGGCACACAACTATAGTTTTCAGGTACGAATACCCCCAGGACTCGATAGGAGTAAACTGACACACATGACATGACTTGATCACAAGATTTGAGTCCACAATTCACAATATCATAAGCAGGGGATAGTATACTTCATGTATTTATTCAACATTTCATACATGACAGGTAAAGCATGGATATATTTTGTGTACATATTATATCTCTATTATCATACATGTTTTATACCACAACAGTAACAACACATAATTTTCATGGAAATTTATATTGAAGTGTATGGCTAACATGAACTTATTATTTAGATATCATGAAATCATGTAAATATGAAGTTCTAACATACTAGGCATTTTATCGAATACCTTGCATGTATTCTTTAAGGAAAAGGTGGATTTCATACTTGCATTCTATCAATCCATCTAAAGATCATGTTTTACAACTAACAACATAACTTTCATGATATATACAGTCAGGATACTATTATATAGAAAAAAAAACAAGCATCAACATGGGTATGATCATATCACCACAACCAACCAAGCTTTTGTATTTTAAATATTGATTATTGAACTCCACGGATGAAAGGAATCCGTGTATGAACACTACACATACCTTGGAAGGGAGGTTCTTGATGATTGGAAGAGGAATTTCCTTGAAATTTGATCTTTAAGCTTGATTGTGCAACCCTAGTTGTTTTTCTCCTATGGTGCTCTTGGATAATGAACTTTGAGATGTTAATAGGGTTTTAATGTGTTTAGAAGTTATAAATTTCGTGTGGTTAGATTTAGGGACATGTAAGGAGTGTTAAAAGACTTAACTACCCTCGAAATAACTCAAAAACCAAGTGTTTTCGTGGCTGAAATCATACATAGGCGTCGCATATGTTATCGCCTAGGCTTACATACTCTCCGTATTTGATATCGCCTATATTTACGTAGGCACCGCATAAGATATAACCTATGCTTACATAGGTGCCGCATATGATATCGCCTATGCTTTCCAGTGGCCATGTGCGATTGGTTAGGCGACGCATTCTACTTTGAAAGGCCATAACTCCTTGCTCGGGTGTCGTATTTTGATGAAATTAGTATCGTTGGAAATCTAATTAGATTCTCTACAATTTGGTGGGTCTAAATCTGCCAAAATGTCATATATCAATAACCTTATTCTTGTTCAAAGATGACCCTTGCAAAATGGAACACTAAGAATTGATGGATTCAAAAACTCTTAACTTGCATCATTCTAAGCGACTCATATGAGCATGCTTAAGACATTTCAAGCTATCCTATCACTAAGATATTCATTGTAAGTCATGCACTAAAATACTACTCATAGGATAAGAGGTTTCATACGTAGGAAAACTTATTCACTTCCTAACTTAGAAACATGTGAGGTATTAGAGGTTATCATCAGGTTAATATTAGGGATGCGGATATTCTTAAGACTGCCTTTAAGACTTGGTATGGTCACAATGACTGTCTTTTCAGTTGACCACTACCTCGGCGACATTTATTGATTTCATAAATAGGCTCTTCCGTCCGTTCTTTAACATATTTGTCACTGTATTTATTGATTTTATCTTGGTCTATTATAAGTGAGGCAGATCATGTAGATCTCCTCTGTGCCGTGTTGCAAACTTTGAGGGATCATCATTTGTATGATAAGTTCTCCAAGTGTGAGTTTTGGTTGACAATTATAGCTTTTCTTGGACATGTCATCTCTAGTGAAAGGATTATGGTAGATCCCTTAAAGATTACAACATTTAAGAAGTGGCCTAGACCTATGACCCCAACCGATATTCGACGTTTCTTGGGTCTAGCTGATTTATGAAGAGATTTTCCACCAAAGCCACCCCGTTGACCAAATTGACAAATATAAGGTCAAGTTCTCTTAGTTCGATGTGTGTGAGTGTAGTTTTGATAAGTTGAATGACAAATTGACTTAAGCTCCAGTTTTAACTTTTCCCGAGGGTCGTTATGGTTTTGTGGTTTATTGTTATGCTTCTCGTATCAATCTTGGTAGTGTGTTGATACGACATAGTATGGTGGTTTCCTATTCTTCTAGGAAATTGAAATTTCATAAAAAGACCTACCCCACTCATGACTTAGTATTATTATTCGTGGTCTTTGCTTTGAAAATTTAGCGGCATTATCTCTATGGTTTATGTTGATATCTTTTCCGATCATAAGAGCCTCCAATATGTGTCTACCAAAAAGGAGTTGAATCTCTGACTAAGAAGGTGGCTCGACCTTTTGAAAAACTATGATATGAGTTTTCATTACCATCCAAGTAAGGAAAATGTAGGCGTTGATGCTCTTAGTAGATTGTTTGCGGGTTGTTTGGCCTATGTTGATGAGGATAAGTGGGAGTTAGTGAAAGATATTGACCATTTGGCGAATCTTGGATTTTGACTTGTGGACTTTGAGGATGGTGGTGTATTTGTTCATGCGGTATCTCAGTCATCTCAGGTTGTTGAGATGAAAAAAGCAAGTATTGGACCCCGACTTGATAAAGGTCAAGGTTAATGTGGGTAAACACAAAGCTACAGACTTTATGATTTGTGGTGATGGTATCTTGAGGTACCAAGGTAGGATATGTGTTCCCAATGTCGATGGAGTGAGGGAAAAAGTCATGGCCAAGGCTTATGGAGCCCGTTATGCTATTTATTCCATCAAAATATATCATGACCTTAGAGTGTTTTATTGATTAAATATTATGAAGCATGATGTTTCTATCCATGTGTCTAAGTATATGTTTTTCCAACAAGTAAAAGTTGAGCACATGAGGCCTGGTGACCTATACCAAGAGATTGTGTTGCCTGAGTGGATGTAGGAGGAAGTTAATATGGATTTCCTTAACAGTCTTCCTAGGTCTCGGAATCAATGTGATTCCATTTGGGTTGTTGTTTATAGAATTACCAAGGTCGCTCACTTTTTTCCCGTAAGAACTAATTACTTGACGAAAGATTATTCTAAGTTTTATCTTGCAGAGATCGTGAAGTTTCATGGTGCTCCGATGTTAATTATCTCAGATCGTGATCCTCTATTTTCATCATAATTTTTGAAGTCATTCCAAAGATATTTAGGAAATAAGGTATGCCTTAGTACCATTTTTCACCTGCAAACGGATAGTCAAGCGAAGAGAACTATCCAAAAATTAGAGGTTATGTTACAAGCTTGTGTAATCAATTATGGTAGTAGTTGCTATGACTACTTGCCTTTGATTAATTTGCCTATACTAATAGTTACCACTCTAGTATTGGCATGGCACCTTTTGAGGCATTGTATGGCAGGAGATGTCAATCTCCTTTTGGGTGGTACGAAGTTGGAGAGGGTATATTGCTAGGACCCGATATAGTAGACCAAGCCTTAGAGAAGATGAAGTTGATCTGTGATAGATTGAAAATCACTAAAAGTCGTCAAAAGTCCTATGCGAATGTGAGGTATACGGGATTGGATTTTAGTGTAAAAAATTGGGTATTTTTTAAAGTATCTCCCAGGAAAGGAGTGATGCGGTTCGGCAAAAAAGGGAAGCTTAGTCCCCGCTAAGTTGGTCCATACTTGATTATGAAGAGGTTTCGCAATGTTTCCTATGAGTTGGAGTTTCCCCTAGTATGGACTCCATTCACCCAGTTTTCCATATGTCTATGTTGCAGAAATATGTAAGTAACCCTTCAATTGTTGTTCCCTCGGAAGATGTTGGTATCTCGTAATCCTTGACCTATGAGGAAATACCAGTGAGAATCTTGGATCGGTAAGTTTGCGGGTTGCAAACAAGAAAAGTGGATTCCGTGAAGGTTCTATGGAGGAACCAAAAGTCCGAGAAAGCTACATGGGAGGCGGTGGAGGACATGAAATCCAAGTATCCACATTTGTTTTCCATTTTGGAAACTAGTTATTGAGATATGTATTAATCCTCTTGATTTAACTTGTGTCTTGATTATATAAGGGGTTTGAGTCCCTAAATATTGAAATACCCATGTGACATTTATAAATAATGGGTTTGGATTCCCTAGTGAATGAAATAAAATGGTAAATTGAGGTTGATCGTGCTATGTGTTGTGTTGCATCCTTGTTGTGTTCTTGTTTATAACTTGTGTAAAGGTTACTTTGATGCATGTTGATGTTTTAACTTGTGTTTATGTTTTTTCACCCTTCATTAGCGAATGAATGATCTCAAGTGGGGGAGAATTCAAACACCTAGACCTTGGACCATTTTGACGACAACAACTTTTGGTGTCTTTGAGTTGGGTATGACTAGGAGCATTGAGTCGTACCCTAGGTCACAATTCATACCCTTATCCCCCTCCCTTTTAGTATCCTAGGCATCATGTTAGGGTATTATACTATCCTACATATGACAAGGCTATCCCTTAGGTGAAACCATGCATACGAGTCGTACACTACTCAACAATATAGAGTGAAGTCTCCAAACCCAATGGACTATTTTTGTTATGGATTTATCTCACGATTGGGGTATGAGTCATATCCTTGTATATGACTCAAGGGTGCCCACTCATACCAACAATGGTGTGGTTGACCTAGGAGATGCCTGGGGTATGATTTAGGGCACCACTCATACCCTCGACTATGATTGCTCAAGGAACTGTAAAAGGGAATTGTACCCCTACATGAGTGAGCTTTTCAGATTTTAACCAAGGACCTTTTTGTCATTTACTATACCAAAAACACTAAACCCTCTTACTATATAAGGCATTGTAGCCTCCCAAGTCTTCATTTACAAGACTTAAACATTCTAAAACACTCTAAAGGCTTCTTGGAGAAAGATTGGAGGCTAGGGAATAGAGTCAAGATTGTTGGTGTGCCATCTTTTTTAAGGCATGTATCTTTTTCCCTATTTAAGTATCTCTAAAACCCATGTATTTCAAACTTCGATTAGTAAGTGTACATGGTGGTTTTGAATCAAATTAAAAGAATTTTATTACCTAATAATAAATAATGATAATTCTTGCTTATATGTGTGTTGATACATATTATTGATGGTAGCTTGAATATGTGGGTGCTTTTGGTATTTTGTTTAACATGATGGTATTGAGGAACCCTATTCTTGATGATTTCTACAATGAGAATGGCCTATTAGAGGTATAAACCCAAGGTGTATATAAAACATGTCTAAGTGAAATAACTAGTTGCATATTGATAATGTGTTGAGCTAGGGAAAAGGCTCAAATGAGTATGATTAATTGTTGAATGATATTTTGGAGGTATTACGAGCCATGTTTTGTATAATTTATAACCTTGTTGGGTGATGTCTAATGAAAGTGTAAAGCCCTAGAAATAAATATAAACTTGAATTATGTATGGAACCAAGTGTGGTAAAAATGTGATGTAATATTTTTAATGATATGTGAATAGCTTGTGTGGGTCTTGAGTATAACAAATTGAATTGTATGATTAATTTAATAAAGGCATTGGCCTATTATATGGTTGAGCAATGGAGGCTCCCACGAGGACCATGTGGTCATTTATGATGATTGATTTATCTAAATGAGCCAATACCCTTAAATGTGACATACATTGTATGAATGTGAATGCATGAGCTAATGGTCAAGAGTTCAATGTCTACCAATGATGCCAATGAAACAATAAGTTATTCTAGTTCCTCGTCTAATGATATGACTAGTGATTCGAGTTCCTAGTCCCATGAAATAACTAGTGATTCAAGCTCCTTATCAATTACACGACTAGTGATTCGAGTTCCTAGACCGGTGATATGGATAGAGATTTAAGTTCCTAGTCTTATGCGATCTCTTGAGGGTAGAATACCTCGTCTAATGAAATGGCTAGTGATTCGAGTTCATAGACCGGTGATATGACTAGCGATTTGAGTACCTAGTTCAATAAAATAACACATCTAGCGATTTAAGTTCCTATACCGTTGAGACGAGTAGCGATTCGAGTTCCAAGTCTAGGGAGATTTATTTAAGGTTGGTCGAATGGGCTAACTTGGTTGAATGTTCTTCACTCCATGTCTTATGAATGAATGATTTGAGAATACATGCTAAGTCATTTTCCTTGTCGCATAATATGATCATCATGTGTATATCCATATGTATGATTATTTTTTCAAACATGATGTTGAGACTTGGTCTTTTGATTTATATGTGGAATACCTATGTTTAATGATAAGTATATGATTATGAATGATGATATATCTATATTGACTTGCTGTTGATAGATGATGATATATTGCCTTGTTGTTAAATGATGATGTTATTTTATCCTTACCCTTGATTTATATGATAGCGTTCCAACCACAAACCATCTTCAGACGTTACATCCCCACGTGACGTAGAGGCTAGAGAATATTGTTCTTTACCTGCGCAATGATTAGGCGATCAAGTGGTTTGTGAATTGACTTAAAGGGGTGAACTTTCTTATATTTGTATGACATTCATCTCTTAGTCCTTATCATTAGACTTAGTCTCTTTAAGACTTGGTTTGGCTAGAGTTGGTGGCTTGTCACGACATATATACATATTCACTTTGGTTTTGTATAGAGGTATTATGAACAAATGTGAACTTGGGCATAATTATTATAATGAATCTAATATTGACTTATGATATTATTCTATGATCTTAATCTATGAATTGCAATTCCTTAAGCTATTATGACATGATGAGGTGTTTAGGTTAGGTTACGGGGCGACCTCTAGTACATGTGTGCTTAAGGTGCCTATATGACTGGCCCAAAGTTTGGGACGTGTCAGTTTGAGGTTGGTGTAAATAAAATGTTTGTCTCAGATTTATTTTGCCAAGCCATGGAGAAGGTGAATGTGATTCACAAAAGATATAAGGCCTCCCAAAGTCGCCAAAAGTCCTACATGGATGAGAGTCGAAAGAAGTTGGAGTTCAGTGTTTGTTATTGGGTATTTTTAATGGTGTCTCCTATGAAGAGAGTAGTGCAGTTTGGTAAGAAGAGGAATCTCAATCCCCATTATGTCGACCCGTACTTAGTTTTAAAGAGGGTTGGTAATGTTTCATATAAATTGGAGTTGCATTCTAGTTTGAGCTCCATTCATCCAGTGTTTCATGTTTCGATGTTTAGAAAGTAAATTAGTGATCGATCAATGGTTGTTTCTTTTGAGGATGTGCGTATTTTGGATTCCTATCCTTATGAGGATGTACCAATTGAGATTTTTGATATGTAAGTTCATCAGTTACGAACTAAGGATGTGGCGTCAAAAAAGGTTCTTTAGAGGAACCAAAATGGTTGAGGAAGCTACTTGAAAAGCTGAGAAGGACATGAAGTCCAAGTATCCATTCTTGTTCCCCATTCCAAATAATCATGCACGAGGTATGAATATTCCTTAACACTCTTGTTTTCTGTCTTTGTCAATGGTAAGTGTTGTTGTGTTTGGAGTCAAATCGTGCCAATAAATGTCTTGTCCTATTATTCGAGGACGAATGATCCTAGGAGGAGTGTGTAATGCCTCAGATTTTTTATCCTTGATAATTTTCTGAGTTCTGAGCTTTCTGCCTTGGCAATGACTCACTTGACGAGTCGTAATATGTCTTACGAGTAATAGGGCCCAATCATAATGAGCTTAGAAGGATTTTCCAAATTCACTACCCTGATATCGACTAGAATAAATGAGTCGTATAGACTCCTAACAAGTCATAAGGAGGGTATTTCATAATATTCCCAGTATAGTTACCCTATTGAAACTATCAAGACTATGATATGACCTTACGAGTCATAGTGTCTTATAACAAAACCTAGGGTGCAAGTCATAGGGTTCACAGTGAAGAGACCAAGGAGGTTCTAGTTTGGCTACGACTGGATGGTCCAAGTCGTAGAATGACCCTACGAGTTGTAAGGTCAGTCGTAGTGATTGGCGCGTTATTTTTACAACTTTTAATAAGGGTATTTTAGACATTTTTGTCCTATCCGAATGTCAACCCACTACTTATAATCTTATTTATGACCCTATTATCAACCAACTACTCAACATAATCACCTTTCTCTCTCTAAAATTCACTCAAGCAGCCATACTTAGGGTTTCTAAGAAGTAGTCCATCCAAGGGATAAAGGGTTAAAATTTTTCTGTCAAACTTGGTATTTCAGGCATGTTACTCTTCCCTCATTTTTACTTTCTTAAAATCATATGTTTTAAAGTATTCTTCATGAGATATTGATGTTGGTTTTGAAACAAGGGGTTGAGGTTTTTGCATGCTTATTGTTGAACAATATTTTACCATGGTTTACATATGATTATTAATGTTTTAAACATGGTTTTGAACTTGTGGGTGCATGAGTATGGTGAATGAACTAGGAAATTGTGATTTTTCCCAAACTTGTGACTTTTGCAGTGGTTTAACCCCAACCCCATAGTTTGAAATTTGTTATAATTATGAGAAATATGGGAATTGAATTTTCTTTGAACTATTACTTAATGGTTTTTAATTGAACCTTGCTGGTTTTGTGTTTTCACAAAATATGGAGTATTTGAACCAAGGGCGTTGTGAATTCCCCTAAGTGACGCAATATTTTTAGCATGTTTTTGTTACCATCCAAGTGTAGTTGTTATGATTATACCAACATAATTTATGCCTCAATGTGAAATATGGATCTATGAATGGGAATGTGAGTTAAATATTTAATTGGGTTTGAAATAAGGTTGTATAACTGATAGTGAAAGTGGCGGTCCTAACGGACTAATACTGGAAATGCTCTAGCCGTTGCGAGGTTAGAATGACTTGGGGTTAGAGTCCCCTTTTGCTTATGTCTAGTTGGTTCAAGTCCACCTTACTATCACTTTTACATGATTGGGTTAAGTATCCCATACTACATTACATAATCGGGTTCATAAGACAACTTAGTATGTAATTGGGAGGTTATAGTCCCCCCCACACATATATATGATCTTTCTTTTGTCATGTGGTTACACGCACTGGGCCTGAATAAGTGGTGAGAGTTAGGGTCCATATATCCCATGGGTACTATTATACTATGATGGTTAAGTTCCACAGTCCAAGCTAAATATTCAAAATGCATTTTTACCCTTGTTCCCTACCCCAGAATGTTATATATATATGTGTGTGTATATATGCATTTTCTAATGTTGATTGGTTTTGAATGATTTTGAAGTATTGATCCCAAAATTATGTTATCCTTATCCCTGAGTTTCATGATAGTGTTCATCCAACTAACCATCTATGGACGTTGTATCCCCACGCTATGAAGGGTCCTAAGGCAAGTGTACCTTTCTTGCATAGAATTAGGTGGATCGTCTCTATTTGTCGATTCATTATGGTGAAGTGGTGAACATCATACTTCGGATGACTTAGACATTTAATCAGTTCTTATTATAGGCTAGAACTGAGAGTTTCATTATAATTAACACTATCAATTTCATTCTCATTGCTATCTGTCAGAGTAGGGACATGTCCCAACCAAGACTTGTTTTGGTTATTTGTTTAGAACACTTTGTTGGATTAGTGTGCACTTGGATTATGTTGGTCGAATATTTTGGCGGGTTACCATTATCGATCATAGACTTACCATTTATTTTTTTGACATATCTTGTTATATGTTAGGAATCCATCCCACAGAGGTGATATTATGTTGTTTTGTTAGGTGCAAAGGGGTGATCTACGGTTTCTGGTAGAATTAAGATACCTTTCATAGCAAGGACTGGTTCGGGTCGTAATAGGATATATAATCTTAATCATCCTTCAGCCTTGTCGGGAATATAGAATCATAATGTTATCAACAATATCATAGCCATCCTCTAATTTCTATCGGGTATAAATAAGTAATATCATCATCAATATGTCTAATATCATACTCATAAGAGTATTTAACAACACAACCATGACCATTATATATTACAATGATCAATAATCATATTCAAAATTATGAATTCTAGCATAACCAATAGCATGATTGCTAACATAGAAACTAAGCATGATCTTTTGCATAATCACTAGAATATTTAACAATATAATCAATAAGCATACTTTTTAGCATAATTTATGATGTATTCACCAATATAGTTATCAAACATGACTTCGAACGTAATCAATATGTATTATCAAGCATAGGCAATAACTTGTCAATATCCTATTTAATGGCTTATCATTATCTAAAAGATAAATTTTCATTAGCTTTGTTAATACATAATCTATGGATTAATCTATAGCTTATTCATTGCATGATCACTAGCTTAATTTATGGCTTAGTCAATATCATACTCAAGGGCTCATTGAATAGTATATTCATTAGCCTAATCAATATCCAAATCAAAATCATATTCAGAAGCTCATCATTGATTATACGTTTAATAAATAACTCATTCCAAGAATACTCATTAAAAATTACTACCAACGTCATTCATCTTAACCAACAAGTACCAAGGCATCTAAATATCATGAAATAACAATCATCCTTGATGCACGCATGCTTATCAAGGGTCTTGGCCTAAGGTAGGTTGAAGTGACCACTTCTAAATCCTCGAAATCATTTATCAAGAAATATCTACCCCATACTAGCTAAAGTTTCTAAATCAACTTTTAGATGTTAAACAGGCCACAACTAGTCCTAGGATAGCAATTTCTCCTAATATAGAGCAACTAGATCAATTTCATCAATGGTAAGTGAAACATCCTGGGTTTTGACCATAAGAAAATTTCCTGAAATCCTGGTCTCTAGACCCAATACAACTCATGAGTACGAGCAGTATGTTAGGGTATGGGTGGTATGGTCCTTTCGTATGATGACCAGTGTTAGTTGCTGGGATAGCTTTGATCACTTGAATGGGTACGACTTAGAGGTATAAGCCCTAGGCCTTGGTACGAGTCGTATCAAGGACTCATATCTTGGACAGTTTTTTATCCTGTTAGTATTTTATTCTTCTAGGGATACGGGTTATGATTACGGATCGTATTTTATGGTTACGACTTGGTTGGTTGAGTCATATACTAGACAACTTTTGATCCAAGCATTGAGTCTTGGATATGAGTGGTGGGTACAGATCGTATAGAAAGGTACGACTGTGATGGGTTTTTAAGGTATTTAAGTGGGGTATTCTTGACAGTTCCCTACTCATCATAACTAGGACCCACGACTTATAATACACTTAGGAGGTTATTTAACCTATTTTTCTATTCATTAACACTTATGAACTATTCCAAAACACTCCATAATTCTCTCAAGAGCTCTTAGGACAAGAAGGCTAGGGTTTCATCTTACGGATTTCTTTGAGGCTTGTATTGTGATTTCTTTCCAGCAATTCTTTTGTTTAAGGCATGATTCTCTTCCCTCATTGTAATTTCATCTTAAAGAGTTGGTAAGGTTGCATGGTGTAACGCCCCAAAAATCTATCCCCAGATGTCACACGGTGCTCAGAACCACGAGTGATCCCAAGCTAACCGATGAACTGGCATACTAATAAGCAATAGATTAAACATGTAATAAATGACTTATTTTACTACGCGGAACCATAAAGTGATGAAATCTGAAAGAAATACACTGCTAATACAACTTTACAATCTGATAAAATTTGAAAAAAAGGACTGAAGTTACATGACTGACTCTGACTGACATCTGTGAAGCCTCTACTATACTGACTATAGATATCTAGGGAACTGCCCCAACTACCACTAATCAATACATATGAGTAAGAAATTAATGAATATAAATAAATCTAACTGAAGTCCCCGAAGTAGGAGGACTCATCATTTTGCTGGCTGAAATCTACAACTATCTGAATCTGAATGTGCATACTAAACTTGTACCTACATTATGAGACAATATATCACATAGACATATATGTGGATCAGTACTTTGAGGATGTACTAAGTATATAGGGGTGAAATGCATAAGTAAAACAATATCATCACACTTTATAAAAATCATGCATGCTTAATGTAAATGACTCACATAAGCTGGAGTATCTGAAATAATAAGAAACAAATAATACTTTATAATTTTAGTGAGTCATAACATTTAGTTCTAAAAGTTGTACTTAAATTCTCTCTTTAAATAATACTGTCTAAGTGTAGAAAGGAGTTACTCTTAAATTTGAAATCTGTAAGCTAAGATCTTGTAACTAAAATATTTCTGTAAAGCATAATCTGAAATAAATTTGTGAGCCTATACACCTAGTTTTCTACAAAAAAAAACCTTTTCTTTGCTAGTAGGGAAAAATACTTTATCTTAATACTTTAAATCAATAAGTTGTTTTAAGAGTAGGGGACATCTTTTGGGAGTTTCTTCTAACTGGCATAAACCATGTGAGCTGACATGGAGTCCAAGGTCTTGCCCATATTGGGGAGAGTTGTTCTACCCTTGCCATCGGAATAGAAACTTAAGTGATCACTATCTTAGCCCACTATGGGCAATCATAAACCTACAGTGGCACGTAGTTTTGCAACATGAGATCTTAGAATCATACCCAACTCGATGCTAAATACTACTCCCATTCTTATCCTCGAGATCTTAAGAAATCCACTTCAAAAATTAGCACAAAGGTTTACAAGAAAACTAATTATGCACTTTTATTTTCTTTAAATCTCAAGCCATATGAATAAAGTGGATTCTTTATCTCAGCTTAGGACCAAAAGGTCAAATCTTTATAAAATATCTGAGAATGATCTTATCTTAGGGTGCTTATAGCACAACAATCTTGAAATAACAATCTTTGATTAGGGCTTAATGACCCCATGCTTCAAACTCATGTAAAAACATAGAAAAAAATCATACTTAATATGTTTCTTGAAAATCATCAATAATATCAAGATAATAAAATCAAGAATCACAATATCATTCTTAAAACTCAATTGGAGAATCTGGAAAATCGCATTACATGCATAAATATATGAAAATAGTCATGTAATTAAACATTCAATCACTTGAAATCTCAAATCTTCAAACAATAAAAATTAGGTATAAACCCTAACTTTAATTTCATGGAAAATCACATAAAAATTAAGTAACTTGTAATTTAAAATAAGTTTTGGGCACAAGGACGAAAGGAAGGTCCTTGCTCAAACCCCACATATATTAATTGATGATCTAAGATTAGAAAGTTTGAATCTTGGATTCCTAAGATGATTTTGAAGTTGAGTTCTTTGAGTTCTTTAATTTGAAATTTACTATCTTGGAGAATTGATGAGGAAAAATTGGATTTCTTAGAGAATAAGCTTGAGTTTTAGGGTTTTCTTTTGAGAGAGAGAGAATTTAAGAGTAAGTTTGACTTGAATTCCTTTTTGTGTTCTTGAATATTTTTTCTTGAAGAAGATAACTCAAATTGATGTCCTTGGGAATGTTATTGAATGATTTTCTTGAACTTCTTGGAATAGAAAGCTTAATTCTTGGTTGTTTACTTGAATAAAAGGTGATAGAATGGATGAATCTTGAAGAGAATTGATTAGGGTTTGTTCTTGGGAGTAAAGTAGGATAATGGGGGTAAAATAATGCCCCAATGGCGGCTATACATTGCTATATTAAGACCTGGGTTAAGGGTAGAAGAGACCTCATTGCCCCTCATTAATTTAAAGCAGAAATTCGTAACCCGCTTTCCGATTTTGCCCTTTGCCGCAACGAGGTACCATTGCGACAGCTTACAGCCTCACGCTAAAATGGCTATAACTTTTAGCTCGGGTATTATTTTTAGGAAAAATTGATATCGTTGGAAAGATAATTAAATTATCTACAATTTAGTAGATCTTGGGATGGAAGATTTTGCATACATCAAAAGTTATACACTTTCAAAGTTGACCCTTGTAGAATTGAACACCAAACTTTGAATGAATCGAATGTTCTTAGCTTCGCTTGGATCTAAGTGACTTCTATAAACATTATTCACCTAATAAGAACTTCACATTCTTAGGATTAAATTCATGACACAATAATTCGAAATATGGATTACGAGTATGGCAATTACACCTTCACCACGATGCGGTGAAATCGCGTTAAGCTACTGGAAAAGGACGAGTACAAATTTGCAATTTGGCGCGACGCGGTGCTATCGTGTTGCACCAATGGAATTTGACAATTGAGAATTTAAACCTCTCTGCGATGTACTAATATAGCGGAGGTCTACAGGAAAGTGACGATTGCCATTTTGGCATCCACCGCGACGCGGTGAGTGCCCAGGTGGGACACTGCATTATTAAAAATGCTCTAACTTTTTCTCCGACTGTCGGATTTGGGCGAATTTGATATCGATGGAAAGTTTATTCAATTTCCCACATAATGGAAGGTCTAAATCTGAAAAATTCCATATGAAATAAAGGTTATTCATTTTTAAAAGTACACTCTTGACATTCTAGGAAAGAATTTTAAGCTAGGAAAAACATGGGTTGTTACAATATCTCCCCCTTGAGAACATTCGTCCTCGAATGTGGATAATTAAGCTGAAAATACTGAGGAAATCTAAGGTTATAAGCTATCATGCACAACTGAAATAAACTAAATAACTGAATCTTAAACATAATGAGCTACTGAAATGAACTGCGGGTGCATGGATTCTCAAGAAAATAGCTATTTGGCTGAGATAAAAACAAGAGCGTCAACTTATGAGTAACCATTACTTTAGGTTGGATCTAATTTTGTGAGAAAAAGAATGAGAGGTTTATGACACAAAAACTTGGGGTATTACAACATCTCTCCCCTGTGATCGTTCGTCCCCGAATGATACTGATTTAGTTGAAATACTAGGAAAAGACTGAGATGATATACAGGATACTTACGGACTAAATCATGACTTAATATCTGAATCTGAAACTAATGAGATGTATATACTGAGATGGATCCGTGGTTTACATAGATTCGAAAAAACTACCTCTTGAAATGGCCATACTCATAAAATTATTAGGTAGGTGAGACTAGACTAAATTGGAGGATGAAAAGCTATAGAGTTTTGTCTGTCTGAATGTTAAACTGGTTTTCTGGATACACGGACTGAGTCATACTGAATGCTCATACCCTGATAGAGTTTTTCTTCAACACTCTTTTAGGAGGTTCTAACGATATTAGGGAGTAAAGGAATTTGGGCATGATCTGAACAAAACATTTGAATAAGGAATTACAATATTGCTACGGCTCTATAGCATGGAACTTAAACTTAAAAAGCATAAGCCAGGATAGAAGTACTAGGCCTTAAGCAATGCAACTTCTTACTTTAAAGCTTAGCAACACTTTCTCAAATACTCACTTAACTATACTATCCCCTTATATACCAACATAACGTTCAAGCCTATCTTCATAACCACATATGCACTTCTAGACAACTACCCATAAGAGCATCTTTCACATATTCTCTAATACCTCTATCAATAACAACTTCCAAGCACTATATAATCCTTAGGAATACATATATAAAATATTCCCAACTAACCAAGTCATACAAAAAGAGATTTACCTCAATATTCCTTCATTTACAGACATACATAAAACAAGCATACAACAATCTCCCCAAACATAACACATTTACTTTCTCCCATCTACACAAGTATTCATCATCACTACTAGAATCTGGAAGTCTGACTTAGTTACTTATCCTATCATCTCCTCCTTATCTTTAAGCCATCATTCTAAGCCCTCTAATCTTAACTAAAATTACTTGACTCTAGAATTTGGCATGAAATCAATACACATAAAACTAAACTTACCCTGAAGGACTGTATCTTAATGTCTAACTCCCAATGCTAATGCCTTCTTCTAAGATTCAATTCTTAGATTTCTATAGCCCCAAAAGTCATCATTTAATAACTTAAACACTCACTAACATAGAATCTTCACTTAACATAGATATTTCCAAACCCTTGCTAAACCATACTAACTTTCTTCATACTCTACTAATATCATATAATATCACATCTCTAAACTTATATTTTTTTCTAAACCCTGAGAATCAAGATCATATCAAAAGGCTCAACACTATAAATCAAAACTCCTTAACTTAGGTATTTAGAGCACCATATACCATCTAACTAGCCTTCTTCTACTTAGAAACTCAAAAGTATTACTAACCACTCACAACACATTATAACCTTAGAAAATAATGCAACCCCATATCACCTTGGGCATACCTCTACATCGTACCTGCAATATTATACTAAATTATGAATAAATAAACTTAAGCTCTTGCACACACTGTTCAAGCCTACTAGATCACTTCCATATAACTAGCATCACTAACCAAGAAATTATTGCATCCACCTTGATGACCTTTAACTACTCAAACCTAATGTCCAGTGCTAAACCTGATTTAACAACCCACCTTACAACTAATTCTCACTTGGAAACTATAAGATAGAACATCAAGAAACAGTAGTCCACTAGAATCTCAAAACAACAATAAGTGATCATAATCATATGTCCTATCTTATATACAATCCATTAAAACATCCTTCTTCTACACATCACTACTATTTACCCTTATATACATATAGATTACTATCATACCTCCTTAAGTTTCAAGTAAAACTCCTTTTCGTAACCTCAAGGGAAGCCTAAATTAATTATACTAAACCACCAAACACTTCATCAATATCCTATACCTTTCAAACACAATAAATACCATTAATAACTTCTCTTATACTTTAAGCAAACAATAATTCACCTTAACTAAAAATTCATTCTCTACTTTCTACTAAACTAACATACAAAGATATATCAAAACAATACAAAATCTATAGCATGCATAAGTTTATCTCTATACCCTCTATCAATCGTCATTTCAACTTTTCTTGTCACTACTCTTCTATACCCATACTTCTAACTATAATAAGGTTCTACTATTCATAAATCATAACACTGAAGTTCATAATATTCCTCAAATACACACTACATTTAACAATCTACGTTTCTATCTTCTCTCATAAGCACTATCTGTATTAAAAAGGTCAATGGGAAATCTGAATACACATGTAATTCGGTCTCAACTGGACAACTCATAAGGATGAGAACATTAACTTTCAACCTAAGGAACTTAACACACTAGGGAGCTCCTCTCAAGCCCCTTGTATGACTTTCGAAGTTTCTGCTAGTAAATCTAAGAGCATTATCTGGGGAGGAACTAGAGCATGCTAATCATGTTATTTCAAGAATAATAAATAGATAAGGAATTTTAGGGTAACCCACAAATAGATAGAAGATTCCAAGAGAACAACTTTACTGCACGATCTAGAGTAGGAAAGAAAGGAAAATTTTCTTAAATACCTCGTAGCCTCTCGAAGAAAAATACATACATTTTTGTACCATTCCACAAGACTCTACTAGACATGGCTTCACAGACACCCTAGGACACTTGAACCTTATACTCTGATACCAAGTTTGTAACGCCCCAAAAATCTATCCCGAGATTTTACACGGTGCTTAGGACCACGATTGATCCCAAGCTAACCCATGAACTGGCATACTAATAAAAACTGATTAAACATATAATAAATGACTTATTTTATTGTGCGGAGGCATAAAATGATGGAATCTAAAAGAAATACAATAGTAAAAAAACTTTACAATTTGATAAAATCTGAAAAGAAGGACTGAAGTTACATGACTGACTCTGACTGACATCTGTGAAGCCTCTACTATACTGACTATAGGTAGCTAAGGTGCAACCCTAACTACCACTAATCAATACATACGAGTAAGAAAGTAAAGAATATAAATAAATCTAACTGAAGTCCCCGAAGTAGGAGGACTCATCATCTCGCTGGCTAGAATCTACAACTGTCTGAATCTGAATGTGCATACTAAATTTGTACCTACATTATGAGACAATGTAGAACATAGACATATATGTGGATCAGTACTTTAAGGATGTAATGAGTATATGGGGGTGAAATGTATAAGTAAAACAATATTATCACACTTTATAAAAATCATGCATGCTAAATGTAAATAACTCACATAAGCTGGAGTATCTGAAATAATGAAATCTGAAATAATAAGAAACAAATAATACTCTATAATTCTAGTGAGTCATAACATTTAGTTCTAAAAGCTGTAGTTAAATTCCCACTTTAAATCATAATGTCTAAGTGTAGAAAGGACTCACTCTTAAATCTAAAATCTATAAGCTAAGATCTTGTAACTAAAATCTTTCTGTAAAACATAATCAGAAATAAATTTATGAGCCTTTACACCTACTTTTCTAAAAAAAAACTTTTCTTTTCTAGTAGGGAAAAATACTTTAAAAAGCTCTCTATAAGAGGAAATACTTTATCTTAATGCTTTAAATCAATAAGTTGTTTTAGGATTAGGGGATATCTTTTAGGAGTTTCTTCTAACCGACGTAAACCATGTGAGCTGACATGGAGTCCAACTTCTTGGACACGTTGGGAAGAGCTGTTCTACACTTGCCATCGGAATAGAACCTTAACATAAGTGATCACTATATTAGCCCACTATAGGCAATCATAAACCTATAGTGGCATGTAGTTCTGGGGCATGAGACCTTGGAATCATACCCAAATTTTTGCTAAATACTACTCCCATTCTTATACTTAGGATCTTAAGAAATCCACTTCAAAATTGAGCAAAAAGGTTTACAAGAAAACCAATTATGCTCTTTTCTTTTATTTAAATCTCAAGACATATTAATAAAGTGAATTGTTTATCTCAGCTTAGGATCAAAAGGTCAAATCTTTATCAAATATCTGAGAATGATCTTATCTTAGGGTGTTTATAGCACAACAATCTTGAAATAACAATCTTTAATTAGGGCTTAATGACCCCATGCTTCAAACTCATGTAAAATCATAGCAAAACATCATACTTAATATGCTTCTTGAAAATCATCTATAATATCAAGATAATAAAATCAAGAATCATAATATCATGCTTAAAACTCAATTGGAAAATCTGAAAAATTACATTACATGCATAAATATATGAAAATAGTCATGTAATTCAACATTCAATCACTTGAAATCTCAAAATCTTCAAACAATAAAAATTGGGTATAAACCCTAACTTCAATTTCATGGAAAATCACATAAAAATTCAGTAACTTGTAATTTACAATAAGTTTTGGGCACAAGGACCAAAGGATTGTCCTTGCTCAAATCCCACATACCTTAATTGATGATATTGGATTAGAAAGCTTGAATCTTGGATTCCTATGATGCTTTTGAAGATTAGTTCTTGAATTGGAAATTCACTATCTTGGAGAATTGATGAGGAAAAATTGGATTTCTTGGAGAATAAGCTTGATTTTTAGGGTTTTCTTTTGAGACAGAGAGAATTGATGAGTAAGTTTGTCTTGAATTCCTTTTTGTGTTCTTGAATATTGTTTCTTGAAGAAGATAACTCAAATTGATATCTTTGTGAATGTTATTGAATGATTTTCTTGAACTTCTTGGAATAGAAAGCTTAATTCTTGGTTGTTTTCTTGAACAAAAGGTGATAGAATGGATGAATCTTGAATAGAATTGATTAGGGTTTGTTCTTGGGAGTAAAGTAGGTTAATGGGGATGCCCTAATGACGGCTATACATTGCTATATTATGACCTAGGTTAAGGGGGGGAAATACCTCATTGCCCCTCGTTAATTTAAAGAAGAAATTCATAACCTGCATCCCAATTTTTCCCTTTGTCGCGATGCAGTACCATCACAGCAGCTTACTGCCTCACACTAAAATGGCTATAACTTTTTGCTCGGATATTGGTTTTAGGAAAAATTGGTATCGTTGGGAATCTAATTCAATTATATAAAATTTAGTTGGTCTTTGGATGGAGTATTTTACATACATCAAAATTTATACACTTTCAAAGTTGATCCTTGTAGAATTGGACACCAAACTTTGAATGAATCTAATGTTCTTAGTTTCACTTGGATCTAAGTGACTTCTATGAACATGATTCACCAAATAAGAACTTAATATTCTTAGTATTAAAGTCATGAAACATGATTTTGAATTATAGATCACGAGTACGGCAATTACTCTTTCACCGCGACTCGGTGAAATTGCGTTAAGCTACTGGAAAAGGACATGTGCGAATTTGCACTCTAGTGCGATGTATTGCTATTGCGTTGCACCACTAAAAATTGACAATTGAGAATTTGTACCTCTCCGCGATGCACTAATATTATGGAGGTCCACTGGATTGTGACGATTGCCATTTTGGCATCCACCGCGACGCGGTGAGTCCCTAGGTGGGACACTGCATTACTAAAAATGATCTAACTTTTTCTCTGATTGTCGAATTTGGGAGAATTTGATATCGATGGAAATCTTATTCAATTTCCCACATAATGGAAGTTCTAAATCTAGAAAATCCCGTATGAAATAAAGGTTATTCATTTTTTAAGCACACTCTTGATATTCTAGGAATGAATTTTAAGCTAGAAAAAACACGGGGTGTTACAATATCTCCCCCTTGGGAATATTCATCCTTGAATGTTGATAATTAAGCTAAAAATACTGAGGAAATTTGAGGTTATAAGCTATTATAAACAACTGAAATAAACTAAATAACTGAATCTTAAACATAATGAGCTACTGAACTGAACTGCAGGTGCATGGATTCTCAAGAAAATAGCTATATAGCTGAGATAAAAACAAGAGAATCAACTTATGAGTAACCATTAATTTAGGTTGTATTTGATTTTGTGAGAAAAAAAATGAGAGATTTATGACATAAAAACTCGTGGTATTACACATGGAGTCCCATTGTCTATCATTTCAGATAGAGGTAATCTGTTTATGTCTCACTTTTGGAGAACTTTTCAGAAGGGTCTTGCTACCCAAGTTCATCTCAGTACAATTTTCCATCCCCAGACAGACGGTCAGGAAAAAAGAACCATTCAGAATCTAGAGGATATGTTAAGGTCGTGTGTTCTTGATTCCAAGGGTAGTTGGGATGTTCACTTACCATTGATAGATTTGACCTAAGATAACATTTATCACTCTAGTATTCAGATGTCTCCATTTAAATCTATCTATGAGAGGAGATATAGATATCCTATTGGTTGGTTTGAGGTAGGTGAGGTTGCTTTGATAGGACCAGATTTGGTGTTTGATGCAATTGAAAAGGTCCGGTTGATTAGGGAGAGGCTTAAGATAGCCTAAGGCCGTCAGAAATCCTATACTGATATGAGAAAAAGAGACCTTAATTTTGAGTTTGGGGTTTTGGTATATTTAAAAATCTTGCCCATAAAGGGAGTGAAGAGATTTAAAAAGAAAGGGAAAATTAGTCCCGATATGTTGGTCCTTATAGAATTTTGAGTCATTTTTTAAAGGTAGATTATGAGCTTGATTTTCCTACAGAATTGTCATCAGTGCATCCAGTGTTTCAAGTTTCCTTATTAAATAAGTGTATTGGTGACCCAGTAATTATAGTTCCTTTAGAAAGTACAGATGTTCAGGATAGCCTTTTATATGAAGAAATTCTAGTCAAGATCCATGATCTTCAGATTCATAAACTAAGAAACAAAGAAGTTACCTTGGTCAAAGTTCTTTGGTGGGATTAGTCTATTGAGGGATCCACTTGGGAAGTAGAAGAATATATGCATACCAAGTACCCTTATCTTTTCTCCGCAAACTCAGAGATAACTTAATGTAATAATTCTCCTTCGATTGACTCTTTTCCATTTTAAGTTTAAGCTATATAATCATTCTCATGTCATTGAATTCATTCACGAATTCAGTTCAGTCGTGTATAATGTTTCAAACTAGTCATGTAATCATGATATCAGTTGTGCATGTTCAGTATGTGATTTTAGTTTCCCTAGTATTCTCATCTTAGTCAGTCTTATTTGAGGACGAATGTTCCCAAGAGGGAGATATTATAATACCCTATACTTTTCATAGCTTAGTTCAGCTCTTAGTTGTATTAATAAGAGGCTTAAAACCTAAAATTTTCACAAAGTGTGAGGGACTTAGTCTTATTTTTGGCCTCTTAACTTTGAGGATTTTTAAATTGATCTACCCTACCCCGATATATTGGTTTTTGAGTTAATTCATGTGTAGGGGTGTAAGAATCATGTCTAGGGGAAGTATCGTATTTTTCAGATGAGGATTGGGTCCTGTTTGGATTTCAAATCCAGTAGCTCACCGCGATAGTTATGTGTCGCTATAGCTATAATGGTGGAAGTCTCATCTCATTGTAGTGGACCTTTAATCTGCATCCCAGTTGAGAATTTAATTCTCTGAGGGGCAATTAAGTGTTTTTCCCTCAATCCACTTCATAAAAACATGAATTAAAACATAGGTTAGGGCACTATATGCCCGTTATCCCCAATTCTCCTCTAAATGAAACCCTAATAATCCCACAAGTTCATCTAATTCAATTACCTTCCCTTCAAGAAAACCTAGAAATCAAGTTCCCAAATCCAAGAACTTTCAAGAAAAGCATCAAGATTGTGTTTCTCTTTCAAGATTAAGGATTTAAGGTACGCGTGATGTTTATCCATGGGCCCTTTCCAGCCATTGAGTCCAAGTATCCATTTTTATGTTTTAAATTATGAATTATACATGTTTATGATGAATTATCTCCATAAAGCTCTTTCGAACTTTGATTATAAATTATGTTTAGAAGTGTTTTCGATAGGATGAGACCTTTTCACTTTTGAATGATGAAATTTCCATGTTAAATCCCTAATTCATGTTTTTAGTATAGTAACTATGTTTTTAATCCCATGCTTTACCCATTCCCATGCTTAAGTTCATGCTTTCCATGTGTTTGATAAAATGTGTAAATATTGGATTTTGTGAAATGACCCTTTATTATAGGATTTAAAGATTTACATATTCTTATTGATACTTCCATTCCATGGTGGAGGGTTATGAACACCCGAAACTTAGTTGTTGAGATAATTTCAGTATCTTTATAATGATTTTAGATATTCCATGTTCATTATCATTCAGTCAGTTATTATGATCAGTTCTTTGTTTAGTTGAGTTTAGTATTATTTAGAATTAGCGTCTTTCAGTTGGTAGTAAAACTTAGCACCGAGTGAATGTAGGAATGGCGTCTCCCTTGAGAGTTAGGCATGAGGCACTTATCTCCCCCGTTAGTTAGGCATGAGATGTAAGTTGTAGTCCCTAAGTTCAAGACCTACGGCACCACCGTAGACTTTGAGGGGTCCCCCATCAGTTAGTCATGACACCTAAGTCCTTCGAGACCTCAGATTAGTAGATACACACAACCACCATTATTACCTATGGCACGGTACTGACACCCTTCCAACTGGATTACAGGTTGGACTCTAATAATAGATTTGGGGCATGTAGTCTATAACTGGCTCCTACAGTATCAGTACAGTATTCAGTTCATGTTTGCTTGACCAAAGCATACAGATTCTCAGTTATTCAGTTATCAGATTTTAGTTTATAGATTATTTCATATATGTATTTATATATTCTTTGTCTTGCATTATCTGTATTTCAGTTTTCATGCATTATTCCTCAGTTATCTCATATTGTTTCGTCAGTCATTACTTTATGCATAGTTAACCCATGTATTTTAGCCTAACCAAATCTCATATACCAATACATTCAAAGTACTGACCGCATACTTTCTTTACGCTATGATGTCTTATATTATAGGTTTGGATGCATAGTTTTTGGACCGCACTTATATAGTTCAGCATTACAGTAGCAGCTGCAGTGTTGAGTCTATATATTTCTAGGACAAGTCTATTATTCATTCAGTTATTTCAGTCTTCATCTATTTCCATTGGGGTTTGCCCTATCAACTCACAGTTAGACAGTTAGATATTTTTCAGACAATTAGACAGACAGATAGATGGTTATTCAGTTACCGGACCTTTCAGTATTATCAATTACTTTAAATTTAATAGTTATACTTTCTTTATTCAGATTGGCATGACTATGTTTCTCCATATATCTTCCATATATGTGTTTTGTTGCTATTATACTCAGTGCTCAAAGTAGGTACCATCTCGTGGGTTAGCTTATCATCACTTGTGATCATAAGCACTGTTGTCATAACTAGGGTGTAGCCTCGGGTCGTGACAGGTGTTGGGGTGGTCTCTGGTCTTGTTGTACTTGAGATTTCCCATTACGACAAGGCCCCAGTTCTGATTGTGTTAGCCAGGTAGATCAGTATGAAAAACATCAGGAAAGTAACAAACTAAAGGAATAAAATAAAGCAATGCATTCTCTGTACTAACATCATGGAGATAAGAAGGATAAGATTCGCAACACCCTGATACAAGTCTCCTAGCCTAACCATAAGAAATTTTCCCCATCGGTGCATGGCTAATAAAATCTTGCCACATGATCAAGGGAATATATGGTATGGCAAAGGTAACGGTCTTGGATAAATAATCCAAGACATCATGGTAGGGGAATAACCTGTCCATGCAAAGAATCACATCAAAGTCAATCATATCTACCACAAAAAATCTGCTTGAGTATCAAATTCTTGAACAGTCACAACACATGATCAATAAACTCGACCTACTACTAAAACATCACCTACAAAAGTAGATACACATAATGGAACAGAAAAAAAAGCCCAAAAACAACTCTCATCACAGTGTACAATTATCATACACGTAGGAATAAGTGGATCTTAGATCAAATAAAGTAATAGCTAGCTGACAACATATTTAATTATACCTATAATAACAACATTAGAAGACTCTAACTCAAGCATACTAAGTATAATATATAAATTACTTCACCCACCACCTAGCTAGGAGTTTGATTTACCACCTGTCTTACTATCTTGAGGACATCCGTGAGAACCCTGGGACCACCCCAACGACCCAATATACCCTACCATTAGTTAGAGAGGCACTACCCTAATTTTTTTAACACTCTACATTATAGGGATAACCACCCCATACTAGGGACACTCTATAGAATAATGGATGATGGCCATAGAATCATAGCATAAATCTGGCAATACACTCTATCTTGAAGATTCAACTAACTCAAAATTGCCACCTCAACTAGAAAACTCAAAATTTATACATCTTAAAGACTGTTCATTACTCTAGATAGAGTAATCACTATAACTTGGATGACCCCTGTTAGTAATCTAAAGTTGTAACGACCCAATTTGCTGAACCAGAATGCTACACGGTGCTCATGACCTCGAAGGACCACGAGCTAACCCATGACTGATATCTATACCTGTATACTGCATAAGATAACATAATAATGCAGAAACATGCACTGAAAGGCCATAAGGTTCGATTATTAACATAACTGAATAACGTAACATCTGTGTGGGGTAATAGAATACCCAAACAAAACTGAAGTCTAAAACATTATAGCCTGTATCTAGTTTGTATCTAGTCTGAAAGCCTCTACTGTTTGAAGAATCTGGTTAAGGAGTTGATGGGATATGTCCCTAACTAACTCCAACTAATAAGCTAATTAATGAGATACTAGAAAATCATTATGTCCTCAAAGCATGAGGACTCACTTCTACTCTGACTGCTAAATCTGGAATCTACTGCTGATCTGGAGCTCGTGTCTCTGAACCTATGGTGTAACATAAAAAGAAAGTACTATAGCTCAAATGCATTAGTACATATGTACCGATTATACATGTGAGGTAGGCTAAATACAAGGGTTCACATGCATGCTAATGCTAACTAACTGTCTAACATAAACGTGAGAATGCATACATAATTACGTAACTGTAACTGATAAAATGATATCATGATTATTGAATCTGAATACTGATAACATGACATGACTGATAACATGAATGACTATATCTGAGTATAAATGATAACATGGGTGACTGTAGCTGACAGTCCTAAATCTGATGGAACTATCTGAGTTTTGTACTATATCTGAGTTGACCGTGTCTGAAAGTCCTGAAATCTGAAGAACTATCTGAGTTCTATTACTGAGACTGATTGACTGTATCTGATAGTCTTGATTCTATAAAATGAAACTATGGGAAGTAGTATCTAACCGGCATGCCCCAAATGTGCTATAATAGCTGAGTTGGGGTCCAATCTATGCCCTGATTGGAAGGGTGTCAATACCGCACCACTGGAAAGGAAAACATATGAGTAACCCTTATATAATAGGTAACTCTAGCGATAACGATGGGAACCATCACATAACAGGTTAAACCACCTCATCTACCCTCATATAGAAGGCTACGATGTCTCAACCTATACTGGCTACATAGTTCTGGAACGTAAGGATTGCTTCTAGGAATCTCACCCTCGTATAATAGGTGAGTCCCCATCCTTGGGTTCACTCGATGCTAATTCCTACTCCCATATGAATGGACACTGAACATGATTTACTGAACTAAACTGAGCATGGACTGTGTTACTGAATTTTAGTGACTGATGGAATACTACTGATATCTGAAAACTGATTGAGTCATGAGATCATAGAGATTTTTTTCTGAGTCATAAGACTATCTGAAGTCTAAGAGTTCATAACTTGACTGAGAGTATCGTGAAAAACATGGCATAGCTCTAGGCACACAGCTAATATTTTGGGTACAAGTACCCCCAGGACTCGATGGAAGAAAACTGACATGACTTGAAATTCTTGAATACAGTATAATCACCACAATACGTTTATCGAATCATTTTATCAAACATCTAATAGGCGTAAGATTGTACATACATGGTAATTTTCATGATATCATGCTAGTTAGGCAAATTTCCTTCATCTAGGCATTTAATCAAAGTAATTGTAGGCATAGTACATGTAAAGAACATTATACAACAATTAAACATCATGCTTCTATTCCAATCCATCATACAAGGTTTTAGTCATGAGATTTAGTAAATCTTTATCTATACTAATAAACCCACATGAAATTTATCATCAAATCATGGAATAGAAATCAATTCCTCTTTTATCAACATGAAAGAGAACAAACAAAGCATGAAAACATAAAGAAAATCCATAACTTGTAGTTAAAAAGGATTCTTGAACTTCATGGACAAAAGGAGTCCATGAATTAACACTATGCATACCTTAGTTCATGATTTTGTGAAGATTGATGGTTAAACCTTCCTAAATTTGAATCCCCAATAGAAACCCTAGCTTGTTCTTGAGATAAACTTGAGAGAAACTAATATGTTTTGGGTAAAAAGTGGGTGAATCATGTGTTAAAGGGATTATATAAGAGTAGGAAGTTGACCCTTTTAACCCTAGACACATGATTAAATTTTTAGTAAAATTTCCCGAGTTGGGCCCTTGGCGCGATGCGGCGCTATCGCGCCGTGTCACTGGAAATTGATAATTGGGAAACTGCACAGTGGCGCGACGTGGAGTTATTGCATTGACACCTTATCTACGACCTGAAAGTTTGGTGCGATGCACCAGTATCACATAGAAACACTAGAAATTGACAATTGCCCTTTGAGCTACCTCTGCGACACGCTGAAGGCTCAGGTCAAACACTGTCTCACTGAAAAGGCTCTAACTCTTCGCCCGGGTATCGTATTTGGGTGAATTATATATCGATGGAAAGCTTATTCAATGTCCCACATGATAAAAAGGGAAAATTATAGAAATACCATGTGTATAATAATGAATTATTATTTCAAAGAAAGTTCTAACATCCTTGAGATGATTTTCAAGCTAAGAAAAAACACGGGTATTACAATATCTCCCCCTTGAGAACATTCGTCCTCGAATGAGACTGACTGAGAGGGGAAACAATGAGTTGAACATGAATAACTAGAACATGATCTCATGACGGACGTGACTGACAAGTTGAACATAACATACTGAACATGCATATCTGATGCATGCGTAACTGATTCATACATGCATAACTGAAAGTTCTGAAGAACTAAGTTTTCTCACAATGAGAATGCATGTCTGATACTTAACTATATAACTGATCTGATACATTAATACATGACTGAATATGCGGTGGTACTTGATACCAAGATTATCATGGGAACATGAGCATGAGACTGAATACTAAGTTAGTGATGCACACTAATCATGACATTGAGTAAGCTTAAGGAGAACTATTACCTTGAGCTTGATCTGAGTTGGCGGGTAAGAGGTGAGGATACTTGGTACGCATATCTGTTTCTACTTCCCAAGTAGCTCCCTCGACGGACTGATTTCGCCAAAGAACTTTAACTAGAGGGACTTCTTTATTCCTAAATCTACGAGTATGATAGTCTAGGATTTCAACTGGAATCTCTTCATAAGAGAGGCTGTTCTGGACATCAATGTTCTGAATAGGGACTACTACTGATGGGTCACATATGCACTTCTTGAGCAAAGAGATATGAAAGACTGGATGAACCGAGGCTAGATCTGAAGGCAATTTAAGCTCATAAGCTACCTTGCCGAAATGACTGAGAATCTTGAAGGGATCGACATATTGGGGACTGAGTTTTCCCTTCTTGCAGAATCTCTTCACTCCCTTCATAGGAGAGATCTTGAGGTAGACATAGTCACCAATCTCAAACTCGAGATCTTTTCTATGAACATCTACATAAGACTTTTGTCGGCTCTGAGCAGCCCGGAGTCTTTATTTAATTAACTAAATTTTCTCTAAGGAGTCGAATACTAAGTCAGGACCTATGATTGAGGCCTCACTAACTTCGAACCAATCGATTAGGGATCTACATCTCCTACCATAGAGAGCTTCGAATAGAGCCATCTGAATACTGGAATGATAGTTATTGTTGTATGCAAACTCAATCAAAGGCAAGTTCTCATCCCAACTACCTTTGAAATCAATTGTACACGCCCTTAGTATATCTTCTAGAGTTTAAATGGTCCTTTCTGTTTGACCATCTATCTGAGGATGAAAGGTTGTACTGAGATAAACTTGGGTACCAAAATCTTTTGCAATGTTTTCCAAAAATGAGAGGTGAACTGGGTACCTCTGTCTTAGATAATAGACAAAGAAACACCGTACAATTTTACCAGTTCCTTAATATAGATCTTCGCATAATCCTCGGCTGAATAAGAGGTATGAACTGGAAAGAAAAGAGCTGATTTGGTCATTCTGTCTGCAATGACCCAGACTGAATTATGCTGACGATGAGTTCGAGGCAAATCCATCACGAAGTCCATGTTCACAACTTCCCACTTCCAAGTAGGAATACTAAACTCCTGCATAGGACCACTAGGCTTCTGATGCTCTATCTTAACTTGCTGACATATAGAGAACTTAGCCACAAATTTTGCAACATCTCTTTTCATCCTACTCCACCAATAGATCTCCTGCAATTTATGGTACATCTTTGTGGCCCTTAGATAAATAGAGTAGCGCACACCATGCACTTCTGCAAGAATTCGCTACCTTATGTCATCTATTCCTGGAACACAGAGACGACCCTGACAATGAAGGACGCCATCTCCCCCTTGGGAAGAAACCTCTATTTTCTGATTCTGAACTAACTCTTTTAGCTTGACAAGGCTAAGATCCTTATCTTTCTTTTCCTTCACCTCGGAAACTAGAGATGATTCTGAACTACTCTGAACACATACACCGCCCTCTGAAGAGTCGATTAAGCGAACTCCTAGTCTAGCAAGATGGTGGACTTCCTGGGCTAACTTCTTTTTACTATCATCAACATGAGAAATACTACCCATGGACAGTATACTGAGAGCGTCGGCCACTACGTTGGCCTTGCCCAGATGAAAGAGGACACTCACGTCATAATCTTTTAAGAGCTCTAACCACCTTCTATAATGAAGATTGAGATCTTTTTAAGAAAAGACATACTGAAGGCTCTTATGATCTGTGAAGACATCCACATGAACTCCATAGAGATAATGCCTCAAAATCTTTAAGGAAAATACTACGGCTGCTAACTCAATGTCATGAGTAGGATAATTATTCTCATGGGGTTTAAGTTGTATGGAGGCGTAGGCTATGACCTACCATGCTGCATGAGGACACAACCAAAACCTACTCTAGATGCATCACAATAAACTTCAAAACCATCTGAACCATCTGGTAATGCTAGAACTGGAGCTGAGGTGAGTTGAGTCTTTAATTCTTGAAAACTCTTCTCGTATGGATCTGACCACTGAAACTTGACTTTCTTCTGAGTCAATCTGGATATAAGGAATGTAATAGAAGAAAATCCCTCAACAAACCATCTATAATAGCTAGCCAGACCCAAGAAACTCCTGATATTTAATGGAGAGATAGGGCAAGGTCAGTTTTTTACCGCTTTGGTCTTTTGAGAATCTACTCTAATTCCATCATCAAAAATAATATGGCTAAGAAATTCTATAGATCTTATCCAAAATTTGCACTTACTGAATTTGGAGAATAACTAATGATTTTTTAGAGTCTGGAGTACTGTCCTGAGATGGTCTGCATGATTTCGCTCAGTGTGGGAATAGACCAGAATATCATCTATGAAGACTGTGATGAACATGTCTAAGTACTTCTTGAACACATGATTCATCAAGTCCATGAAAGTGGTTGGGGCGTTAGTAAGACCAAATGACATGACTAAAAATTCGAAGTGACCATACTGGTATGGAAAGCTGTCTTCGGGATGTCACATTCTCTAACTCTAAGCTGATGATAGCCGGATCTGAGGTCTATCTTAGAGAAATAACTGGCACCCTAAAGTTGATCAAACACGTCATCGATTCTAGGAAGAGAATACTTGTTCTTGATCGTGACTTTATTGAGTTGATGGTAATCTATACACATTCTGAGAGAACCGTCTTTCTTGCGCACGAATAAGACTGGTGCGCCCCATAGGGAAATGTTGGGTCTGATGAATCCCTTATCTAAGATATCCTTTAACTTTTCTTTCAGTTCCTTGAGTTCTGCTGGTGCCATTCTGTATGGAGGAATAAAGATAGGCTGAGTGTCTGAAAGAAGATCAATACTAAAGTCTATTTCCTTTTCGGGAGGAATTATTGGAAAATCTTTGGGAAAGACATCTAAATATTCATTCACTACTGGGACTGATTTAAAAATGGGAGCCTCAGAACTAGAATCTCTAACATAAACTAAATGATAAACACATCCCTTAGATATCAATTTCCTTGCCCGGAGGTAGGAAACAAGCTGACCACTAAAAGCGGATACACTACCCTTCCACTCTAGGACGGGTTCATTTGGGAACTGAAACTAAACTATTCTATTTTTGCAGTCGACTATGGCATAGCAGGAATGAAGCCAATCCATGTCGAGAATGACATCAAAATCAGTCATCTGTATTTTGACTAAGTCTGCTGAAGTGACTTTCTAAAATATCATAATCGGGTATATCCTGTATACCTGCCGGGATATGATGGTTTTACCCACTGGGGTAGAGACTAAGAAGGGCTCTGCTAGAATTTTGGAACTGATTCTGAAATCAACTTCTATATAAGGAGTAACAAAAGACAAGAAAGCTCCTAGATCTAGCAAATCGTAAACATGCACATGAAAGATTTATAATGTACCAGTAACTACATCAGGAGAAATTTCCTAATCTTTTCGAGTCTGAAGAGTATAAAGACGATTTGGGCATTGCCCGCTAGTAGCACTGAAGTGGCACCCTGCTGATTTGGGCGACCGGACTGAGCTGAAAAACGATTCTATTGACCCTGAGGACTTGGCTGAGGTCATTCTCTAACTCTATCTCCTGGCTTGCCACAACCAAAAAAATGCCACTACCTACTCTACACACACCCTGATGGTGCTTACCATAAGTCTGGCAAAGAGGATAGGTGTGGGAACTACTAACATTGCCCTGGGTCTTAGAGCCTGGTGCTCTATCTTTTTTACCCTCTCTAAACTTAGGAACTAGAGAACTGGATGTAGAGGGAGATGGAACTGATGACTTAGGATGAAACTGGGAACGGTTTCCTCCTTTTGACTTAGGATGAGCGAAATTGAAACTACATGTCTTCGCTCTCTTATTATATTTTTCCCTTTACTTAATTTTCTTCTCTTCTATCAGCTGAGCATGGTTCATAAGTTTAGCTAAGGTCATGTCACTGTTCAGCATGGCATATCTGCACTCATTAACCACACTGTCGTTCACCCTTGAAGTGAACTTACTCATCTTGGATCTACTGTCTGCAACCACTTGAGGGGCATACCTAGCTAATTGAGTAAACTTAAAAGAATACTTTTTCACTATCATATTTCCCTGCCTGAGGTTGATGAACTCTAGTACCTTGGCTTCTCTAAGCTATTGGGGAAAGAATCTATCTAAGAATGTAGTGAAAAACTCCTTCCACTCTATAGGACCTGCATCATCTGATCTTTCGGACTTCCACTGTTTGAACCAAGCATGAGCCATATCCTGGAACTGCCATGCAGCTAGCTCACCACTCTCAACAGTAGTCACCCCCATGGCATCTGTCACTTTCTAAACTTGATCTAAGAATTCCTGAGGGTCCTCATCTACCTTAGACCCAAGGAAGGTTGGAGGATTCATTCGGGTGAAGTACTGAATTTTAGTTGCGGCTGAGTAGGCCACTGGGTTAGTCGGAATGATTGTTGGTCATTCATTATGAGCAACGACTAATTGCACAAGAGTGGTAAATGTGTTCCTGAACTCCGCATGAGAAACATGATTGCCAAATGTTCTTTTGGCTGAGACGCTGACTGATTTCTTCTCTTAGGAGGCATGTTCTGAAATAAAGAGAAGAGGCGGATTATACTGAGAGACTGACTTGTGATTATGCTCACAGACACGATATGAATACTAAAAAAGGGGAAACTGTTCTTAAACATCCCATAGCCTTTTTCACATAAATGTGGCACGCAACACACCCATGCACAAGACTCTACTAGATGCGGCTTTCAGACTTCCTAGGACTTTATAGAACCTTAGGCTCTAATATCAAATTTTTAACGACCCGATTTGCTAAAACGGAATGCTACACGGTGCTCATGACTCTGAAGGACCACAAGCTAACCCATGACTGATATTTGTACATGTATACTATATAAGATAGCATAATAATGCAGAAATATGCACTAAAAGGAAATAAGGTTCGATAATGAACATAACTGAATAATGTAACATCTGTGTGGGGTAATAGAATACCCAAAACAAAACTAAAGTCTTAAACATGATAGCGTGTATCTAGTCTGCATCTAGTCTAAAAGCCTCTACTGTTTGAAGAATTTGATTAAGGAGTTGATGGGACATGTCCTCAACTAAATCCAACTAATAAGATAATTAATGAGATACTAGAAAATCATTATGTCCTTAAAGGATGAGGACTTACTTCTACTCTGACTACTGAATCTGGAATCTACTGCTGATCTGGAGCTCGTGTCCCTGAACCTATGGTGTAACATAAAAAGAAAGCACCATGGCGCGAATGCGTCAGTACATATATACCGAGTATACATGTGAGGTAGGATAAATTCAAGGGTTCACATGCATGCTAATGCTAACTAACTTTCTAACATGAACATGAGAATGCATACATAATTATGTAACTGTAACTGACAACGTGATATCGTGACTACTGAATCTGAATACTGATAACATGGCATGACTGATAACATGAATGACTGTATCTAACTGATAACATGGGTGACTATAGCTGATAGTCCTGAATCTGATGGAACTATCTGAGTTTCATACTGTATCTGAGTTTACCGTGTCTGACAGTACTGAAATCTGAAGAACTATCTGAGTTCTATTACTGAGACTGCTTGACTGTATCTGACAGTCCTGATTCTTTAACATGAAACTATGTGAAGTAGTATCTAACTGACATGCCCCAAATATGCTATAATAGCTGAGCTGGGGTCTAATCTATGTCCTGATTGGAAGGGTGTCAATACCGCACCACTGGTAAGGACAATATTTGAGTAACCCTCATATAATAGGTAACTCTAGAGAGAACGATGGGAACTCTCACATAAAATGTTAAGCCACCTCATCTACCCTCATATAGCAGGCTACGATATCTCAACCTATGCTGGCTACATTGTTCTGGAACTCAAGGATTGCTTCTAGGGGACTCACCTGTTATACGAGTGAGATATCAAGAGATGTAGTGGCTTGAAATGAAAAATTGTTATCGTGTTCGTCTCCGTCTTTGTACATATTATTCTTTATACACAGGCTCCATCCATTTATTTAGTACCCCATAAGCCCAGATCCATTGCATCTTTCCTACAACATCATCGCACATACTGGTCATTTCTGTGCCGATCAGCAAATACTCGATGTATGCAAGCGAGTACTGCCCGCACGCTGAACCGGTTTTATTTTTTGGGAGCAGGATGTTCTTATTTTGACCTTCAAAATCTCATGATTCCTTCGTTAAGACTTCAGCTGGCAAATGATCCATCATCTTACTCTGCGTTAACAACTTGGGCAACAACTTCAAGAGTGGTTGCATGTGGGCTAAAACATTTCCTTTCTGAAGACAGGTAAGTTGCAGTCATAAACCTTAATCTTTCCCTCGATGAGTAGTATCTCAACAGCGAGAAAATGTTTGAATTCCATGTTCATGACTGCAAGGATTCTATTTTCCTTGGTCCAGCTCTTGCCGTGTGGATATGGCCTTTTTTCTCTAATATATTTAATCGTTTCTTCATCCCATTGGAATTTAGAAACTAACTTATCAAATATCGGTCCACCAAAATCAGCTAGCTTACGAAAATCTGCGTACCTATCCTTGAAATTGTTGTAGAAGTTGAGGTCCATTATTCTATCGGCGACATCATAAGCATCTAGGTACGCTAATGGCCTGCCCCTCATAAAGCAGAGAATTTCATCAACATATTGTGGTATAAGAAGATAATTTTTAAATAGGCTAGTAATTTTAAAGAATTAAAACACAGTGAAAAGAATCCGATGCAGAGGGTTCTCTGAATCAGTTCACAGATTACCCAGCCAACTAGCTTATGCAACAGATGTGTATTAAGTTGCAATAGAATACTTAGTTTTTGTAACAGATTACACATCTACTGCGTAGATTCTTATTCATGGAGTAGATTGGAAGGCTAGTTTAGCAAAAGTAAACTTACATTGTCCTCGTACCACTCATGCATATTTGTCATATTCGTGAAGTCTTTAGCGGCAAATGAATGCATGACGTATTTTTTTTGAACCTTCATCCTGCCATTCATGATTTCTTGAAGTTCCTTTTCCTTCTCTATACCAAGTGCTACAAATATGTTCACCTTCTTTAGCGGCCCCTAAACTTCAACAACTCTTGGAGCGGGAGGAGTTGTAATTTTTGTTGTTTTCATAACGGAGAGAATTTGTCTAATTTTTCTTCTCTTTCTCCTAACCGCCGCAGTAGGAGTGCATGGCTCCCTCACCTCGTTGGATGGTATGACACCCCTCCTGGATTTTAACTCCTCGGTAGCTTCACCAATAGACTCTAGCTTTTTAACAAGTTTATCCTCTATGTCTTTTCACACTTTGCATTTGCAATGAGAATATGAGGGTGAAGAGAGGTAAGAGGGACCACTGTAAGGGTAGAAGGGACCAGTGTAGGGGTGAGAGGGACCTGTGCAAGGGGTGTTTTCAAAAGTATTTATTTCTTATGGAGCACCATCATGCTCATAATCACAACTGGAAGTAGCAGCAGCAGCAAGATGGCTGCCACCATTATAAATAACTCCACCAGCAACACCCCCATAAGAAACACCCATATCTATTGCGGTTTGAGGTTGGTCGTAAAGAGCTTCAACATTAGGCTGACGTTGCTTGACTGCACTTCATATGGATGTTTCTCCAGCCAATTCCTTTTTTATTAACTCCACTTTTGGGTCTTCTTTTGTATCAACAAGACCCAGAGTAAGAAAAAAAGTCATCCCAGCTCATCAATGGTAGACACGATCCAAGGCTGCACAACCTATAAAAAAAGACATGAAACATTTAAATCATATAATAATAATTTACAGTCAGTTGGGTTACATGGATGTTAACACAATCAAATTATGCAACAAACGATCTAGTTGCTGCAATAGCTAATTTGTAAGTCGCAATAGATTGACAACATATTGCATCAAATTATATATCTATTGTATAATTTGCATTAGATAGGTAATCTGTTGAGTCGGGTTAAGAGAACCAGAGCAACAGATGGTTAATCTGTTGCAAAATATAGATCGTCTATCGCAACAGATTACCCATCTATTACACCAGTTACAGTTGATGGGTAATTTATTGCAATAGACGACCCATCTATCGCAACAGATGGAACATCTGTTTCAATATCTTTATTTGAGGCAAATTATTTTAATTGAAAGAAGACGTACTGCATCATCTGGAGGGTTATAGAGATCTGCCTCCTTAATATATTTTTTATTGCTCTTTGTTACAGCCAACCACCTAAGGATCCTAGGATGAGAAACCTTATCCGAGTAATCCTTGAACTACTTTCGAAGGGGAGGAATGGCTTCACATTCCCAAGCCTAAAAAATGTAAAAAAGAAGAAAGAAAAAAAAAGTCATAATAACTATATTTAATATAGATTAATGGTTGAGTAGAAATAGTGATCAATTTTACCATGAAAGCCTAAGGAAAGCCGTATAATATGATTGTCTTTGGGGATAGCATTGTTAGTAAATATTTGACAATCAAGTAGTAGCTACCATATCCCCAGGGTTAATCGTTGAATTTCCCAAAATCATCAACAAGTGCTAACAAATCATGTTCTATCACTTTTCTGACGTCTCTTGACAATAAAATGGAATAGACAAACCAAACTAGGCACAAATTCTCCCTATAATTCTTTGGTATGTTTTTATTCTTGAGATCTGCCATCAAATCCTTCCATTTGTATCTAGGTTCAATAATGACCAACAACATATATTTTTTACCTTGCATTTGTTGGACCCTTTGTGGGGTGTTTCCTTGATGAGAGGTTCTTCTGGACAAACGTATCTCAATCCCGTCACTTTGGCAAACTCTTTCAATCTAAAACAAACTGGCATGCCATAGTAGCTGATCCAGACATCATCAATCTTTTTTCCGCCCTCCTTCGAATCTTTATCATCCCCTGCATACTTGATCCTGCGCTTGAGAAGGCCATATACTATGCTCATTGGGAAATGGAGAGTGCCGTCCTCATACAGCTCAAGAAAGTATGCAAAGCATCTCATCTTAAAAAGTCCATCTATGTTTTCATTCTTCATAATACTCCTAAGTTCGTCAAAACATTTCCCCAACTGACATTTAAGTACAAGATCACTACATACTGCGTTAGGGCTATTCATCGGCATCACCACTCAAAACTTGCCAATACTAATGATTTTGACAAAACCATACTGGGATTTCGATATTATTTCACGCCCTAATGGTGAGAAGGAGTTATCACTTTCCTCAACTTCATTTTTCCCTAACTGAAATTGTTTTGGAAGTTCCTCCGAATCTATTTGTACTCTAGCCTTTTTTGTTTGGTGATCAGAAGTTGATCCACTTTCTTCACTTTCAGTTTCTTTTCTTTTGGGAGACATCTTTTAACCCTAAACAGTAGAAAAAACAAAAAATACATTGCATTTGATGTCTGCATATTTTTTTGAAAAAAGGTAAGACAAATTTCAATAAATTATTCTATGCCACATTACAAAAAAAATACCCCAATGGATAACCCATCAGTTGGAACAGATGGGGAATCTGTTTGAAGACCTTTTTAATATCTACCAACAGATCTTTCATCCATTCTAACAGATGGACCACCACCACCACAACCAATGCCACCACCAATGCCACCAAGACCACCACCAATGCCACTAATACCAACACCAAGACCACCGACACCACCAACAAAAACACAAATACCGACACGACCAAAAATAGCCACCAACACCACCACAAACACCATCCAATAATACAATGATAGTAACCAAAACAGTAAGACAAAAACTTGGGTTTTCTTGGGTGTTTCCTACTTTTTTAGCATAAAAACACAAAATTGCTTACCCATTTTCAAAGATAATACAACTAAAAGTCTTCTTTTTCATCATTAACTAAAAATTCCTAATTTTTAGAATAAAGAACAAATATAGAACTCTTCTCAAACTCTGTTACCATCGAAGACAGAGAAAATGATAGATACAAGCGAGAATGAAGTCGAAAATAACAACTATGTGGTCAAAAATGGGAAGAAAATTGATCTATTTTGAAGGGTTGAGCAATATGTTGAGTAGTTATTGTCTGTATTATTGAGAGAGAGAGGAGCGAGAACTTCAAATTTGAAATGAGGAAAAGTTTTTTCCACAAATGGATGATTTGTATGGGTTGATTTGTAATTTTGGAAAAGAATGACAAGTTTTGAAATAGTTAATTTGGTCCGAATTCATCTTAATTAATTTTTAAAATTTCTAAAGATATAGTTTTTGAAATATTAAGTTAATGAGACCTTATTTAAACTCAGAGTGATTGATTGACGACTCAGGTCGGGATGAACATAATACCAACACCATGCATATGCAATGACTCAATTGAAGTTGTTGTTGACCCCGGGAGAACATTTATTCATCCCTAGTTCCACCTAAATCAATTTAGGTACTATTAATCTTAACATTAAGTCAATGTAATGCCCCAAAATCGGATCTCGAGATGTCACACGATGCTTAAGGTCACAAGTGACCCCAAGCTAACCCTTCATCTGGCATAACCCAAAGCAACTGAATAAAATACATAAAATAGAACGAATAATGCGGAAATAACCCATAACTTAGTCTGACCAACATGAAAGTAAATTTACACGGTCATAATTCTGCTCATATATATACAAATCTGAAACTGAATACACTGACTACTAGTGACAGTCTATGAAGCCTCTACTAGCATTGACCAATGATAGCCGGGTCATGACTCCCAACTACCCCTACTCAATACGACTGAATACAGAAAATACAATACACCTCAAATCTGAACAACTCAAGTCCCTAAATCAAAGGACTAATCACCTGCCGATCGAGAGTTGCGACCCAACTGAACATGATATGTGTGCTACAGCTTGTACCTACATTTTGGTAAGAATGTAGCCCATGGAAATATGTGGGCCATCACTTTGAAATGTACTGAGTATGTGGGGGTGCATGCAGCAATATAAATAGTATAATCAATTTCATGAAAACATGCATACGGACAATGATGACTCACTTGGCTTGAGTTATATCAAATCATACTTTTCGTAATTTCATAATAAACAGTTCATATGATAAAATCTCGTATTCCACGTAAATCATTATAAATCATAAATTATGATAAATCATCCTAAATTATCATATCGGCAAAAATCATCATAGGTAATTATAAATCATCATAAATGACCATAAAACATCATAAACATCTCAACTCTTTGACTCAAATCTCGGAGTGACTCGGTAATTCAAGAAACTTAATCTTATGGACACGGGAGTTTCCTATAACCAACAACCCCAGTGAGCTACGTGGAATACCAACGTTTGAAACCTCCGTTGGCGGGAGCGTCATACTTTTTGCCAGGGAGTACGACCTTAAAACTGCAATAATCACGATCGGGCTCTCTGGCCAATAATATCATCATCAAACAACCCTACGGTGGCACATAGGTTTGGGGAAATACCAAATTTCCCTCTCGGTGCTAAGTACTACTCCCCAACAAGCTCAGAACGCGTTAGGAAATCCACCACAACATCACATGGGTCTATCATAAAGACCAAATCAAATCTCTTTCTCATTTATCAAATCATATCAATTTGTGGATTCCTAACTCAACACATTTTAGCTCAAAATATTTTAATCTTCCTCAACATCAACAAGGTATCAATGCATTAAACCATAACCGACTCGACATTTGGACACGGATATGAAGACTCAATACGTAATATTTTCAACAATTTAACTCATCAAAACCATCCGGAAAATACCAAGACTCATTGCAACTTCTATATTAATATACCCAATAACTCAAATCGTCATAAGGAAGCTCAAAATTTGACACATGGCTCGAAAACACTTGGAAATACCAATAATTCATTCTTGAACTTAAAACGTGGATACATGTTCAAAATATATTAATTCTTGATAGAAACACCAAGAATCCCAATATTAAATCTTAATTCATAGAACGAAAATAGTCAAATACTCATGTGATTCAAAACATATAATTCAAATCTTTATAAGTTCATAATCGAATTATTTAGACATAATTCAACTTACAGAACCATATGAATCCATTAAATAATCATAATTGGAAAGCTTGAACAATTTACATATATACATAATCACAATCTCATGGTAGGATATCTTGGAAATAAATTCATTTGCCAAACTCATAATAATCCATAATAAAAATTAAAGATACGGGCACAAGAACGGAAGAATTATTCTTGTTCAAACCCCACATACCTTAAAATTAAAGATTGGAATGAATTCTTTCCTCGGAACACTATTCACAAAATTGATTGATGCATCTCGAAGAGCTCGGAACGGGGACTTCATTTATCGGATTAATTTGGAATTTCCATGGTGGAATTGGAAGATTTAGGAAGGGGAATTTAGAGGTTTAGGGTTTCTTTCTTGGAATTCTTTTGAAAATAACATACTTTGATGCCCAAAATCAGTTTTTATGCTTATTTCCACGAAATGGGGCAAGGGTGAAATGACTGGATTGCCCCTAAGGAAATTGAAAAATGGCAGAAAAATCCTGCGTACCTTGGCCACGAAAAACTGAATAACTCCTCGTTCGGGTATTGGATTTTTGCGAAATTTATATCGTTGGAAAGATAACTCAAAGATCTTTAATTTTATATATGGTAAACCACACAGTTCATCATATATAAGGAGTTATGATCGATCAAAGTTGACCCAAATCAAATCCGTCCCTCAGTTACTGATTTGACATGCTGAAATAAATTGATCGTAACTTATTACTCTGATGTTGGAATGGGGTGAAACCAATTGCATTGGAAAGAAGACTCAAAGAGATATCGTTTAATATATAGAAGATCTAACAGTTCCTTATATTCAGGAAGTGATGATCGTTTGAAGTTGGCCCTGAAATGCTGAAAATTTCTGGAGCATGCTAATCGCATGGTGCCACTGTTTTGGGCACCCAAACGTGCCCTTATGCTACTTCAAAATTTCCGAAACTCACTCGGAATGTATTAAGACCTTTCCCCATCGCAACGCAACTTGAAAATTGAAAAACAGATGTCGTAAAGGTCATCAAATAAATACCCAAAGATCAGAGGTCTAAATGAGAAAGTTTCAACACTTAGCAAATTTTTTTTTTGAGTGCTAAGCTTCTCTTGGCAAGATAAAAAGGCTTTAACGACTCGACACATTTGGGAGTAAAATATTTAATGGGAAAAAATCGGGGTATCACAGTTAATGAGAACTCATTTCAACTCCGAGTGATCGATTGACGACTTGGGTCAGGATGAACACAATACCAACACCATGCAAATGCAAAGACTCAATAGAAGTTGTTATTGACCCTGTGAGCTCATTCATTCATCCCTAGTTCCACCTAAATCAATTTAGGAACTATTAATATTAACATTAAGATAATAAGAACTTATTTCAACTCCGAGTGATTGATCAACAGCTCGAGTTGGGATGAACGCAATACCAACACCATGCAAATGCAACGACTCAATTAAAGTTGTTGTTGAACCTGTGTGCTCATTCATTCATCCCTAGTTCCATATAAATAAATTTAGGTACTATTAATCTTAACCTTAAGTTAATGAGAACTCATTTCAACTCTGAATGATCGATCATCGACTCGGGTCGGGATGAACGCAATACCAATACCATGCAAATGCAATGACTCAATTGAAGTTATTGTTTACCCTGTGAGATCATTCATTCATCCCTAGTTCCAACTAAATCAATTTAGGTACTATTAATCTTAACATTAAGTTAATGATCGATAGATGACTTGGGTTGGGATAAATGCAATAACAACACCATGCAGATGCAATAACTCAATTAAAGTTATTATTGACCCCGTGAGCTCATTCATTCATCCCTAGTTCCACCAAAATCAATTTAAGTAATATCAATCTTAACATTAAGTTAATGAGAACTCATTTTAACTCATAGTAATCGATCGACGACTCGGGTCGGGATGAACGCAATACCAACTCCATGCAAATACAACGACTCAATTAAAGTTGTTATTGACCCTGTGAGCTCATTCATTCATCCCTAGTTCCACCTAAATCAATGTAGGTACTATTAATCTTAAAATTAAGTTAATGATAACTTATTTCAACTCTGAGTGATCGATCAATGATTCGGGTCGGGATGAACGCAATACCAACACAATGCAAACACAATGACTTAATTAAAGCTATTATTGACCCTGTGAGCTCATTAATTCATCCCTAGTTCCACCTAAATCAATTTAGGTACTATAAATCTTAACATTAATTTAATGAGAACTCATTTCAACTCATAGTGATCGATCGACGACTCGGGTCGGGATGAACGCAATACCAATACTATGCAAATACAACGACTCAATTGAAGTTGTTGTTGACCCTGTGAGCTCATTCATTAATCCTTAGTTCCACCTAAATATATTTATGTATTATTAATAGTAACATTAAGTTAATGAGAACTCATTTCAACTCCGAGTGATCGATCGACGACTCAGGTCAGTATGAACGCAATACCAATACCATGCAAATCAATGACTCAATTAAAGTTATTATTGACCCTGTGAGCTCATTCATTCATCCCTCGTTCCACGTAAATCAATTTAGGTACTATTATCTTAACATTAAGCTAATGAGAACTCATTTCAACTCATAGTGATCGATCGATGACTCGGGTTGGGATGAACGCAATACCAATACCATGCAAATGCAACGATTCAATTAAAGTTTTTGTTGACCCTGTGAGCTTATTCATTCATCCCTAGTTCCACATAAATATATGTAGGTACTATTAATCTTAACATTAAGTTAATGAGAACTCATTTCAACTCTGAGTGATCGATCGACAACTCGGGTCGGGATGAACGCAACACCATGCAAATGCAATGACTCAATTAAAGTTGTTGTTGACCCTATGAACTTATTCATTTATCCCCAGTTCCACCTAAATCAATTTAGGTACTATTAATCTTAACATTAAGTTAATAAGAACTCATTTTAACTTTGAGTGATCGATCGACGACTCCGGTTGGGATAAACTCAATACCAACACCATGCCAATGTAATAACTCAATAGAAGTTGTTGTTGACCCTTTGAGCTCATTCATTCATCTCTAGTTGCACCTAAATAAATTTAGGTACTATTAATCTTAACATCAAGTTAATGAAAACTCATTTTAACTCCGAGTAATCGATCGACGACTCAGGTCGGAATGAATGCAATACCAACACCATACAAATGCAATGACTTAATTAAAGTTTTTATTGAACCTATGAGCTCATTCATTCATTACTAGTTCCACCTAAATCAATTTAGGTACTATAAATCTTAACATTAAGTTAATGAGAACTCATTTCAACTCATAGTGATCGATCGACGACTTGGATCGGGATGAATACAATGCCAACACCATGCAAATGCAATGACTCAATTGAATTTATTGTTGACCTTGTGAGATCATTCATTCATCCCTAGTTCTGCCTAAATCAATGTAGTTACTATTAGTATTAACATTCATTAATGAGAACTCATTTCAACTCTGAGTGATCGAACGATGACTCGGGTCGGGATAAACACAACACCAACACCATGCAAATGCAATAACTCAATTAAAGTTGTTGTTGACTCGGTGAGATCATTCATTAATACCTAGTTCCACCTAAATCAATTTAGGTACTATTAATCTTAACATTAAGTTAATGAGAACCCATTTAAACTCCGAGTGATCGATCGACGACTCGAGTCGGGATGAACGCAATACCAACACCATGGAAATTCAATGACTCAATTAAAGTTGTTGTTGACCCTGTGAGCTCATTCATTCATCCCTTGTCCTACCTAAATCAATTTAGGTACTATTAATCTTAACTTTTAGTTAATGAGAACTCATTTCAACTTAGAGTGATCGATCAATGACTCGGGTCGGGATGAACGGAATACCAATACCATGCAAATACAATGACTCAATTGAAGTTTTTGTTGACCCTGTGAGCTCATTCATTTATCCCTAGTTCCACCTAAGTTAATTTAGGTACTATTAATCTTAACATTAAGTTAATGAGAACTTATTTCAACTCAAAGTGATCGATCGACGACTCGGTTCGAGATGAATGCAATGCCAACACCATGCAAATGCAATGACTCAATTAAAGTTGTTATTGAGCATGTGAGATCATTCATTAATCCCTAGTTCTACCTAAATCAATTGCAATAAAATTTATTACAACAAATGACTGAGTTGTTGGACATTTTCAAATAGATAATCATATCTGTTTCAACAAATGACATATTTGATTTAATTATCAAATAGACATTTGCATCTGTTGTTATAGATGACTGAGCTATTGGAAATTTTCAAACAGATATTGATATCTGTTGTAACAAATGACATATCTGATTTAGTTATCAAATGGACATTTGCATCTGTTGTCACAGATGACTGAGCTGTTGGGATTTTTCAAACACACATGTATATCTGTTGCAACAGACAACATATCTATTTGAAAATCTTTTTTTCTTTCTATTTTAATGCAAGCTTCTGTCCGAGTAGATAAAGTAGTACTACTAAAGGCGGTAAAAAGTATTTTTTTGGATAACTCAAAAATCTCATTGAGTAGTCTTGTCTTGTCTTTTCAATGTCACCCATTTTTTTCCTCCTACCCCTCAAATTATTAATGAATATTAATTAATAAATATTTAACCCCCTAATACTTCCTCTATTTCATATTAGATGGCCTCTAATGACTTGGCACACCCATTAAGAAAATATTAATTAGGGTTTTATTTTATCAAATTAGTCTTATTAATTATGCTTTGAAAATATAAATTTGAATAAATACACTTTGTTTAGTCATTTAATATTAAGTATAGTACATCTAGAAATTAGAATTATCTCATCTCTCCTTCAGCCCTAAATATATTTTATTTGTCTTTCATCTTTTTCTTTCTCTCCTCTTTAGGGTTATCACAACCTTTTTGCTCTTCTCTTTCTCATAAAGATCCTTTCATATCTAAATCGATCCATATCTTAAATTTCTCAACTAAAATTATTGTTTTGATCCCCTTTTGACATTAAGGTATGGTTCACTATTGCTCTTTCATTCTTGTCTTCTTCTTTGCAAGTTATTTACATCTATTTTTTTTATTTAATTACCATTTACCCATTTTATATTTATTTAAAAAAATTATAGGAACTTTTAATTGTTGAATAAACGAACCGAGAATTTTTATTATAATATGCAAAAAAAGTCATCTGTTGGGAGAAGTTTAAAAAACCTTGTTGGCAGTATTATTTTTTTATATTTATTTTGTTTGTTTCTTTGTTGTTGATGTTGTTATTGATGTTGTTGGTGGGTTTGGAATTGTTGGAACTTGGGGTGTGGTATTGTTGATGTTGTTAGAACATAGGAAGTTGCTTCTTGGTTGTTGATGATGTTGTTGGAACAAATGTTGTTGTTTTCTTTGTTGTTGATGTTTTTTATTTGTTGTTTGTTTGTAGTTTATGCTATTGTTGATGTTGCAATAGACGGAGCAACTGTTGGAACAAATCAAATAACTGGCAAGACTGGTTTGATGTATTCCAACAGACTCCATATCTGTTGCAACATACTCCACATCTGTTGCAACAGACTCCACATCTATTGCATCAAACTCTACATCTGATGCAACAGACTCTATATTTGTTACAACAGATGGATAATATTCTTTCTATGACATTAATTTTTTTCTTCTATGTAGATATAAGAAACTGAAAGTTGAACAACTTTTTCCCGACCATCACAAGTGGCTGCAGTAAAGATGGGTTCGGAGGAATAAGCTGCATGCAGATGAAACCACTTCATATATGGGAGGTATGTATTACTGATTATGTTATCGTGGAAACACGCATAGAGTACACTAATTTTGTGAATGTTGTTTTTACTGATTAGTCATAGATCATTCAAATAAGATATTTGTAATTTTACAGTTAAGTTTGGTAAGTCCAAACTGATAAGGATGAGTGACCATGAATATGGTTCTGATACCCTGTTAAGATTTAATGTTAGTTGTTGCTTATGTTTATTTTTCAAGCATTGTGAGGGATCTAGTTTTGGTGTCATTGTAAAGAGATTCAATAGAGATTGGACTAACTTTTAGGGTGCATTGGACTCTGAGAAGGCCTTCGAAACCTAGCATTGTATCTAACAAGAATGAAAAACCGATATATTTATTGCCCTAGCCCAAATTTATATGGTTGGATTGCTCGGGGTGATGATTATACACCATAAGGTGCGGTAGAAGAATTCCTTTGAGGAAAAATGAGTGGTTGATAAAAGACTATATCATCTGAGAGCTAATTGAAGAGGATACATAGGGTAGAAAGTAACTTCTAGCTAATCTAGACAATGGAATTATCTTAAAACATGAGAAATATTTTTCAAGTGCAAATATGAAAGTGTATCCAGCAATGTAAATTCATTTGTTGTCTCTCTAAGAGAAAAATAGTGCAGATGGTCACTTTGCTAGGGAGATGCGACTAGGTAGCGTGGTCGGGATTATCACCTAGATAGAAAATAGTAGAAGACTAAGAAAGCACCCTTAAGGGCATCGAGGGTTTAAATGATGTACAGTAAGTCTAGAAAACTTACGCCAACAACAACTGCAGTTAAAGTAACGAATCTAAATTAAGGCAACAATTTCTGAATTTTAAACTGCATCTCATGCCTTCTTATTTGTGGTTCCAATTACTTCCACTGTTGTTCACCTGATCAAAACCACATACGTGATTGAAAGTCAAATTGAGTATCATCACTTTCATAGAAATATGGTTATAATTGATTGTGTTTTGTAGCCTTAGCATGCTTTCAACATTTCTTGGAGAAGATCAGAGGCTTGCTCTAGTTTGTGAATTTCAATAATTTTTAAGCTTGCCTCCAGCTTGCTGATTCTGTATTCAATATGGTTGTTTCCGTCTTTGAATTGATCAAGAGTTTTGGATCTCTTGTGAATAGTTGAACAACACATTTTTATCTAGCATTGCTCAATGCAGCTTACTCAACTAATTTGATAAATTGATAAGCAAAGAGTTACGTAGCGTGTGATCTAAATCGACTCTACCAAGCCTATCAAATGTTATGTAACTCCAGGCTCATTACCCTATAAAAAAACATTGCTTGAGTTAGTGGAAAAATCAAACGAGCTTAATCTCTCGGCCTTTCTGTTGATCACTCTTCTCCAATATAGATGACAAGATATCTGCTATGCAAAAGTCTACACCATCGCTAGAAATGCTTGCCAGGGCGCAAGTCTTCAGAAGGCATCAACAGTAAACTCTCAATATCAAGTGATATTGAGAGATTACTAGTCATGCATTCTCAAGACTTTCTCTATGGCAATAATTTCTGCTGATGACAAGATATCTACCTTGCGAAAGTCTACACCGTCAGCGAAAATTCTTGCCAGAGCGAAATTCTTCAGAAGATATTATTAGTAATCTCTCAACATGAAGAAAGTCTCATATGAAAGTATTCAGAAGACATTCAAAAATAAAGAAGTTTTCAGCAATGAATACACATAATTACGGCATCAACAAATGCAAATAAAAATATTTCCGTCATTTTTTTTAACTAGGACTGAATCTGGTGAGGTTGTTGATGCCGTAATTATGTGTAGTCATTGCTGAAAACTTACTTATTTTTGAATGTCTTCTGAAGACTTTCGTAAAAACTTCCTTGATGTTGAGAGATTACTAATAATGCCTTTGAAAGACTTTCGCTCTGGCAAGAATTTCCGCTGACGGTGTAGACTTTCGCATGGCAGATATCTTGTCATCAGTATAAATTCTTGTCGTAGCGAACATCTTGAGAAGGAATGACAGGAATCTCTCAATATCACTTGATATTGAGAGAATACTATTCATGCCTTCTGAAGACTTGCACCCTGGCAAGCATTTCTGGAGATGGTGTAGACTTTTGCATAGCAGATATCTTGTCATCTCAATTGGAGAAGAGCGATCAACAAAAAGGATGAGAGATTGAGCTCGTTTGATTTGTCCACTAAATCAAGAAAAGTTTTTTTATAGTGTAATGAGCCTGGAGTTACGTAATATTTGATAGGATTGGTAGAGACAATTTAGATCACACGCTACGTAACTCCTTGCTTCTTAATTTATCAAATTGGTTGAGCAAGATGCATTGAGCAACACTCGATAAAAGTGTGTTTTTCAATTATTAGGACCACATCTTCAATGTGCATCAACACATTTTGACCTAAAACAAACACAACAACCCTCCATGTATCCTTTAAGGCTTCTGAAGAAAATGTTCTGAAGGCCTTCTTCAATGCCACAACTTTGAAGGTAGTGTTCCTGATCGAGCTCACAAGAGATCAGGAGATCTATACCAACTTCAAAGACGACAATGACCATCTTGAATACAGAATCAGAAAGCTGGAGGCAAGCTTGAAAATTATCAAAATTCACAAACTAGAGCAAGCCTCTGATCTTCTCCAAGAAATATTGTAACTATGCTAAGGCTATAAAACACAATCAATTAATTCATATTGCTAAGGAAGTAATGCTACTCAATTTGCCTTTCAATCATATTTATGGTTCCGATCAGGTCAACAACAGTGGATCTAATCGAAACCACAAACAAGAAGGCATGAGAGACAATTTAAAATTCAGAAATTGCCGTTTTCGCTTAGATTCCGTACTTTAACTGCAGTTGTTGTTGGCACAAGTTTTCTAGACTTATTGTACATCATTTCAACCCTCAATTCCCTTAACGCTGCTTTCTTAGTCTTCTGCTATTTTTTATCTAGGTGATAATCCCGACCATGCTACCAAATCACAGCTCCCTAGCAAAGTGTCCATCTTCATTCTTTTTCTTTCAAAATCGGCCAGCTTTGCTAGAAGTTACTTTCTACCCTATCTCTTATTCAATTAGCTCTCAGATGATATAGTCTTTCATCAACTCCCCTTTTACTCATAGGCATTCTCCTTCGGCTCCTTCTAGCGTATAATCATCTTCTCAATCAACCCTTTCATATAAATTTGGGCCAGGGGAATTTCTATTGGTTTTTCGTTCTTGTTTGATGTTGTGCGAGGCTTCGAAGGTGTTCTCAGAGTCTAATTCACACTTAAAGTTAAGTCCAATCGCTATTGGTTATCTGTAATGATACCAAATATTGATCCCTTCTCAAAACTTGACACACATAAACACGAGCAACAACCATCAGTAATTCATAATAGGGTATTTTCACCATCTTCATGAGGCCCTTAGCCTTATCAATTCGAACCCATCAAACTTAACTGTATAATACAGGATCTTGTTTGAATGATCAGTGCCTAATCGGTTAAAAATTGCATTCACAAAAACATTGTACTTTGTGTGTGCTATCCCGGTGACCTTATCAGTAATACTACTTAACTCACACACATATGATAGTGGATCCATCTGTACACACCTTATTCTTTCGAGCCTATATATGGCTTAAATTGAATAAACAGATGATTAGCAAGTTGCAACAGACACCACATTTGTTGGAAAAGCAAACAGATATATTCATCTGTTGCAACAGATTGTCAATATATTGTAAGTTATCTGACAGATGGAATATATTTTGCAATAGATTACCCATCTGTTATATTTATTTTAAAGCAATTTTTTTTCTTTCCGAAATACAATAAAAAGATAAAATATCATATTTAGATCCATTTTTTTAATTTACATATTCGAAAAGTCACCATTTTTATTTAATTAAGGGATATGAACAGTCATGGCTTTTTGTTTGACTAACCCCTTCCAATTCAATATTTATAAATAGATCCTTCCTTACTCGTTCATTCTACTACACTTACAAATATGGAGGATTCAGCTTCGTACAAGAAGACTTGAGTCCTTGTAGGAACTTCAAAGGTAGTTTGATGAACTCCAAAGGGATTTGACCGACTTCGGAGCAAGGCTAAGGAGGGCCCTGATGCTGCTGGATAAAAATTGTCCGGTTGACAATACTAATAGTAATAATAATAATAGTAATGATAATAACAATAGTAGTAATAATAATTAGGTTATATTTTTTTTCTTTTAGCGTATGTATGTATTTTCCTCCTTCTGTATTTCGGATCTACCCAAGGGATTCAAAAATATATGTTTGGTGGTCAACTTTGAATTTTTAATTCTTATTTAGTATTTAATTGTCATTCTTGCTTATTCCTTATTCTCAACATGTCGACAGAGGTTAATCTGATACGACAGATCAATCTTATATTGCAACAGACGGTTATTAATAAAAAAGGATTATTGTTATTGAGAGGGTGAAAAGACATAACTTTTCTATTATTTAATATGAAAAGCGGTTCGTGAATAAATTATAAGGAAATAAATGATCAACACAATTTATAAGCGTAAAAGAACGGTTATTTAATTTTAATAACTGATCGTGACTCTTCGACATATTTTTTTTAAATCTATTTTTTAATTTAAATGATAAAAGTAACCAAATTTGGATTAAAGATATGTTGATTATTAGAAAAAATACCTTATATGTGCAACAGATATATTATCTAATGCAACAGATTGTAAATTTTTTGCAACAAAGGGTATATCTGTTGCAACTCAAAAAAATGATTACTGAAAAGAACTTATCAAGTCACAACTTTCTACAGTAATAAAAAAGACACCAGTATTAATATATGGAGTTGAACAGTTGCGCCTTTTTATTTTTGAATTTATTTTTTAATTTATATAATAATAAAAAAGTCACCAAATTTGGATTAAAGATAAAGATTGATGATTATTAAGAAAATATATGTTACAACAGATATATTATCTGTTACAACAGATCATAGATTTGTTGCAACAAATGGTATATCTGTTGTCACAGATGGGTTATCTGATGCAATAGATATATAATTTTTTGTCACAGCTCAAATAAACGATCACTGAAAAGAACTTATCAAAGTCACAACTTTACACAGTAATAAAAAAGTCACCAGTATTAATAAATGGAGGTGAACAGTCGCGCCTTTTTATTTTTGAATCTATTTTTTTAATTTATATAATAAAAAGTCACCAAATTTGGATTAAAGATAAAGATATGATGTTTATTTAAAAGATATATGTTGCAACAAATATATTATTTGTTGCAACAGATCGTAGATTTGTTGCAATAAATTTTATATCTATTGTCACAGATGGGTTATCTGATGCAATAGATATATATAATCTGTTGCCACAACTCAAAAAAATAATTACTGAAAAGAATTTTATCAATTCACAACTTTTCACAATAATAAAAAATTCACCAGTATTAATAAATGGAGGTGAACAGTCGCGTCTTTTTGCCTAACTCATTCAAATTTAATTCTCTATTAATAGGCCCCTCCTTACTCGTTTATTCAACTATACATATCTATTTATTTCTTGCTCTTGTCTTTTATATTACACCCTCAACTACTTTCTCTTCAAGAACTTGATTGCTTTTTCCTCTCTCTGGTAAGTTTTTTTCTAGGTTTTAGTGTAAATATACGTTGTATTACTTTCGGATTTTTTTTTTACTTTTGTTTTGTATTTTTTATCAATTTATGTGTGTTCTAGGTATGGGTGATCCAGTGTGGGATGTCACTATTTTACGAGATGACATACGGAAACTGCAAAGACAGGTACATGATATACAATGGGAGTTGGCCGCTGTCAGAGTAAGGATGTTGCGGGAGATCCATAGGATAAGAAAGACGCTGTTGCTGCCTGTCGAAGATGTGGCTGGTGATAATAAGAATAATGATGAAGAATCTATTAATAATAATTAGATTATTTTGTTTCTTCTTTCTTTCTAAGTCTGTATATGTATTTTTATTTGTTTTAGTTTAAGAAAAAATTTATGTTTGATCAACTTTGATCGTTTTAATTCATATTTAATTTTCATTCTGTTTATTATCTTCTCAAAAAACATGTCGACGATTGGACGTAAGAAGTAATTTTGAATCTAGTAGCAATAGCAAGATTTAAGATTTATCTGTTGGATTTGTGACAGGGGCTGATTTATGTTGTTCCAAACTGATTATTCATATATTACAACAGATAACTAGCCTGTTTCAACAGATAACTCCCTCTATCTCAAATTATTCTACCCGTCCCAAATTGTGATGACACATTGATAAGAAAAATAATTAATAACATGCCTAGTTTACCATAATACCCCTATTAAATGATGTTTACATTTTAATTTGAAGAAAAAGTGATTAATGCAAAGGGTAAAACATGGAAATTTTTTTCTCTTCTTGATTAATAAAAAAAGACAAGTAAAATGAGAAATTAAATTAAAAAAATTGGGACTGATAATTTGAGATGGAGGGAGTATTTAATTTTCATTCTGTCTATTATATTCTCAACAAACATATCGACGATTGGGCGTAAGAAATAATTTTAAATCCAGTACAAATAACAAAACATATTGGCTATCTGTTGGGTTTGTGGTAGGGGTTGATTTGTGTTGTTCCAAATAGATTAATCAGTTTGATGCAACAAATAATCAGTCTGATGCAACAGATAATCAGTCTGATGCAACAAATATATCTTTTGTTGCAACAAATTACTCATCTGATGCACCAGATGAGTGATCTGTTTAAATTGTGGGCACTTATGTTGGATTCATGATCGGCTTCTATCCATTGTTGGATAAAACAGCTGTAACTTTGTAATCCAGATGACAAATTCGACTAAAAATCATAATTTGACTTACCAAGGTCTCCTATGAAGTAATGTCAAAGTGAAAAGTGGTGATGTTTGAAACAAAATTTAACCTAAGAAATTGGTAAAATAGCAACAGTAGCGGTAACAACAACAACAATGGCCGGCAATAAGAAGATGGAGATGATAATAAGGTAAAAGATGATGATAATGAAACAGAAGATGATGAATAAAGCAGTAGCAGCAAAACTAAACAACAATAATCTTGAAGAGAGAGAAAACAACAATGGATGAGAAGAGAGAGAAACACGTCTTTTTTCCTTTATTTTTTGTTATATTAACTAACATTTGGATCAAAGTGTAAAATTTAAAAACTTGTGGGTTATCTTTAAACTTCTCCAACTTTCTTAATCCATAATAAAGTAATTGTCACCTCCACGTAATAATTAAGACTTGTGTCACCTAAAACTCTTTTGTCACCTACAGCCCAAAGCCCCATCTAAGTACATCCTTGTCCTGGATGGTAAGTTTAATTTTTTATTTTATAAAAAAATAAAAACCCAAACTTTGCTTATTTTCCTGTTCTATCTCCTTATTCCCTCTCCCGAGATCAAAAGGTGGGCAATATATGCATTCTAAGAGTCATGAATTCTTAAAATAATTAAAACAAGAATAAACAAACCACCAAATATGATAAACAAAAATTAATCGAAATTAATCCAAAACAATAGTAATCATGTTCTTGGCTTTAACCCCAAAAGGAGAATTTTTAGCCACTAATATTTATAATCACGATCCAAATAATTGAATACATAATATGAAAAATTTAAGACTAAATAAAATAATAAAATCTAATAAATCGTGTAGCCGCTCCACAATTTTTCTTCAAAATAGTCTCAGGTAATTGTTTTTCGTGTCCAGTGGTTGATATAAATAATCCCCCCCCCCCCCTCGTTCCACTAACGTGTCGAATTATAATAACAATGATCCCAAAGCTGTCCAATGGTTAACCAGGTGTCCAAGTCGTCCTCAAATTGTCCTCTAACTTGAATATAAAATTACTATTCATAATCATAGTGGAATTAGGAAAGCTCACGTATCCCTAGAATATTCCCTCATTTGACCAAATATTCCACACAACCGCCTTTCAAAATTATTTGTGTATTTACACATCGATGCGACGCGTCAATGAACGCATCACTGGACCTGGCAGATCTGGACATATCGATGATTCCACTTCGCGTTGGCTCACTAGAATTTGCTTTCAAAATTTTGATCAAGTATTGAGCGTCCTATCCTTTGGTCATGCCTTTCGTAGTGTATTTTCAATGAATTTTCGGCCTTTAAATCATCAATATATTATGGTATTCACCTCACAAAGTATCCTACAATATCACACATAACATATTAAGAATCAAAACAACACAATATTCTCAACAACAAATCAAAACAAGAGCTAAGATAAGACAAATTCACAATGCTCTTCCACTTATTATTTTGACTCTTGATTTAATCAAATTAAATTTTGCACATTAAAAATAAGTTATTCCACTCATAATTACACCATTAAAATATTTGAAATAAATTAAACATATTAGAATCCACCGAGATCAACTAGACACACACCTAATTCAAGCTAGTAAAACTAGCTTTCCGGGTAGAACTCTAAATTACTCAATTAAGCACAAACTTGTTTGAAAAGTACCTTGGACATTGTAATCACATATTTGAACACTTAAATAATTATTTGTATTAATATGAACACATAAAGCACACGAATTGCTCTCAAAACAAGGCGAAATAAGCTAAAATAATAATACAAAAGTGTATAAAACTACCTCAGATCATCACCCCACACTTAAACTCTTGTTCGTCCTTGAACAACTCTTTACTCTAAGTATAAAAATATGAGGTGATGCTACACTTCTACTAAATTAAAGACACTCAACTTAGTACTATAATGACTACACGAAATGCAAGTTTCTACACAAAGCATGTTATTTACACAATTGAAAGCTCATGAACACTACTCCAAAATATCCTAACCTCAAGAATTGACTCACCTAGTTGGCAAACTCATGTATATTGCTCAATCAAGGACATCATACAAATCACCCACATTCATCAAACATGTGCTCTAACAACAGGAGAGTTACCTATAATCATTCACAATAATGCAATTTATAACATAATAGGTACAAGAATCAAATTACGCTCACTCTCACGAAGAATTCACAAGTTACACAAAATGAACCATAAGCTTGCCCTTAAGAGTAATGCTCCACTAATAGTCGAATGTAAAGTTTAGGATCAATTAGAACATTTTTCGGGTTGTAATGTAGGCTAAGAGACGGGTAGGAACTATTTGGGAATAGTGACTAACCTCTCTAAGAGCATTAATACATCATATTAAACATATAAAACCAATCTCCAACAACCAAATTACACTATTTTTGTCTGCCCACACCTTTTGTTTTTGCCCCATCTCTTTTAAGAACTTTCACAAACACTTGCTGGACACATAGTTTACTACCCACAAGAATTAATTTTTTTTTTTTTCACAATCATGGCAATATTTTTAGCATAAATTATATCACATAAATCCACCACACATCAATTATAAACACCAATAACTATTACCTTGGGGCATCAATTTCACTTTTTTCTTCTTCAATTTCTCAAACTCCTTTCTCAATTTTCTTTTTCTTTTTTTCAATTAAAGAACTTAGGAGCTTTTGGATCAAATTATGGTCTATTAATGAAGGAATTAGGGTACTTATGAGGCTACCAAAGAAAATAAGCTAAAGGCTCAATGAGGGTTAACTAGGATAATGCACAAATGGTACGTAAAAAGAAGGCTATCAAAGAAATGACTACATCATCTCCTAAACCCACACTCTTTATTTCACTTCACACACACACCAGACAGTTCTAGACATCGCATGCAATAAGGAATATATAAAAATTCACATCACACATGACACATGCTCAACTCAATAAGATCATCATAGACTCCCCAACTAACAATATTATGAATTCAAAATTAAGCCAACAAAACTAGAGTCACAAACTTGAGCCTAAGAGTATCAAAAATAACAATTCACTCATTCAACATACTTTTACAAACAAACCCACTTGCATCATGCAACCAAAAATAACATCAACAAGAATATCTCACTTATTCCTAACCTAAAATTTTCAAATTGAGCCAAAATTTGGGAATTTTCCCATCCCACACTTAAAAATCTACTTTGTCCCCAAAGTGAATTTAAAAGTAAGAGATAGAAATACTCCCTGAGGCCTCTAGGCCTAGCTAGATGCTTCTTCACACAAAAAAATGGGGGTCATGGGAACCCTACACTCATTCTTTTCCATGCTCCAAGCTCAAGTTTATGGTACTCAGACTTCCTATTAACGTGTGACTCAACCAAAAATAAAAAGTACGTGAAATAAAAACTAAAAACTAAAAAGAAAAAATACCTAATTAACTTGGATTGCCTCCTAAGCAGCGCCTAATTTAGTGTCACTGCACGACCCGATCAACTTTTTCCTCCACCTTGAGAATTTAAATTTCACCCCCAATTTTGCATTCATCTTTTTGCCTCACTCATAGGGTGGTGGTACAAAAATTAAGAAATTGAGTAATATAATGTGCATGGTGAACCACTCGGCTTTGAAGTGAGGTGTGTTTTTATGTTGCTTGTCTAGTGTAAAGTCAAGAATATATAATTCGTGTTCCTCATCTTCACACTTTTTCACTATTTAAATAATTCCACAGACAAGACATCATCTAAACATAATGTAGAAAAGTGTTTCGCATGCGGCCCAACCAATCCTACTTCAAAATTTACACAATCTACTACACACTCACTTTTATTCACCTTCTCAATTTCAGTCTCGAGATAAAGATGACAATCGAGGTATTGCGATTCTTGTGTTTACTCCACAAATTAGCTAATGTCCTCCTCATAGTTTTCTTTGCTTAGACACTGTAGACATGGTGGTAGTTGCTCCACAAATTGGCTAATGTCCTCCTCATATTTTTCTTTACTTAGCCATTGCAGACATGGTGGCAGTGGTATGTCCTCAACCTATTTAATAATTTTAGTTTTTGAGTACTCAGACTTTCTCAAATTGTCAGCAAATTCATCTACAACAGGTTGGGAAGTCAACTCTGCATCTACCTCCAGCTTATTATCCAATTGATCTGCAATCTCCCGATAGTGCTTCATGTCGGCCAATAACTGTTTCTGGGATGCTAAACTTTGTTTTAGCATCTCTTCTATTTTTCTTATTTGAATCGTAGCCTACATGTTTCGTTGTTGCTAATGAAACTGTTGTTGCTGGTTCCATAATTGAATTTGTGACTAATTCAGCACCGTTCGATTGCAGTAGTTTATACAATTTTGCCTTTAATCATAGCCCACAAACATTACTTAATCGGGGTGGACAATACACATCTCTTTAGAATGACCACTTTCACCACAACCCAAACACCATATATAATTGTCATCACTCGAACACCATCTATCCCAGGCTGTCACGTCAAGAAGTGTGATAAAAAGAGAAATAAAAGAAAATAAAAAATATAAAAAGAAACTAAACAAAAACTATTTACAACTCAATATAGAAAAACTAAAAATTAAGATAGTTGCCTAATTACAAGTCCCTGGTAACGACGCCAAAACATGACAGCGCCTAAGAGAACACACAAGTGTACGTGGTCTTATCAAGTAATATTGTGGCTTCAAGGAATCCCAAGTATCGATCTCACAGGGACTTACGTTTGCCGCCTATTTACTTTTAGTCTAACTACTTGAGAAAAAATAAATAAGAAGAGGGTTTGTAATTTTGTTAATTAAAATTAAAATAAATAATGCGTAAAAATAAAAGTCTTGGGACAATCAATGGAGAAAAGCCCAGGGTTAAAGCACTTCGAACAATCATACTATTTTATTGAATTTTCTTCGTTAACTTGCTTATCGTGATTATTGATTCGTAGAGTTAATTGCATGATCGTGGTTTCCCAACCTATAATCTTTTACCTAATATGGATATTACAACTACATCATTGAGTGGGGATGTAATAATCCAATTAAGTTAATTAAAGCTATCATCCAACGTATTAATCAAGTAAGACATCTAAGTACATCCCTGTCCTAGATGCTAAGTTTAATTCTTTATTTTATAAAAGAATAAAAACCCAAACTTTGCTTATTCCTCTAATCCCTCTCTCGAGATCAAAAGGTTGACAATATATGTATTCTAAGGATCGCGAATCCTTAAAATAATTAAAACAAGAATAAACAAACAACTAAATATGATAACAAAAAATTAATCGAAATTAATCCAAAATAATAGTAATCATGTTTTTGGCTTTAACCCCGGAAAGAGGGATTTTAGCCATTAATATTCATAATCACGATCCAAATAATTAATACATAATATGAAAAATTAAAGACTAAATAAAATAATAAAATTTAATAAACCGTGTAGCCGCTCCATAATTTTTCTTCAAAATAGTCCCATGTAATTGTTTTTCGTGTATAGTGGTTGATATAAATAATTTCTCCCCTTTCTTTCCACTAACGTGTCCAATTATAATAACAATGATCCCAAAGATGTCCAATGGTGGACCAGGTGTCCAAGTCCTCTTCAACTTTTCCTCTAACTTGAATATAAAATTACTATTCATAATCATAGTGGAATTAGAAAAGCTCACGTATCCCTAGAATATTCCCTCATTTGACCAAATATTCCACACAACTGCCTTTCAAAATTGTTTGTGTATTTACACATCGACGCGACGCGTGGATGAACGCATAGGTGGACTTGGCAGATCTGGACATATCGACGCGACGCGTCGACTTCATGTTGGCTCACTAGAATTTGCTTTCAAAATTTTGGTTAAGTATTGAGCATCCTATCCTTTACCTATGCCTTTCGTAGTGTATTTTTAATAAATTTTCGGCCTTTAAATCATCAATATATCATGGTATTCACCTCAGAAAGCCTCCTACAATATCACACACCACATATTAAAGATCAAAATAACACAATATTCTCAACAAAAATAAAAATAAGAGCTAAGATAAGGCAAATTCACAATGCTCTTCCACTTATTATTTCGACTCTTGACTTAATCAAATTAAATTTTGCACATTACAAAAAATTCATTCCACTCATAATTGCACCATTAACATATTTGGAATAAATTAAATACATTAGAATCCACCGAGATCAACTAGACACACACCTAGCTCAAGCTAGTAAAACTAATTTTCCGAGGAGAACTCTAAATTACTCAATTAAGCACAAACTTGTTTGAAAAATACCTTGGACATTGTAATGACATACTTGGATACTTAAATGATTATTTATATCAATATGAACACATAAAGAACACGAATTGCTCTAAAAACAAGGCAAAATAAGCTAGAATAATGATACAAAACTGTATAAAACCACCTCAGATCACTAACCCACTTTGGTTTGAAAAATACATAAAAAGAGCAGTAGCACTACTGTTGCTTCCCCTTCCCCTGCCCCTGCCCTTGCCGCTCCCCCTGCCCCTACCGGTGTCGCTGTCTTTGCCCCTGCCCCTATCGTTGTCGCTGCCGCTGTCCCTGCCACCACCCATGCCGCCACTTTTGTTATCGCTCCTACCGCTGCTGCTACTTCCGCTGCTGATGTTTCTATTGTTGCTCGTATTACTATTGCTAGTACTACTACTACTACTATTAATAATAATAATATATCAATCATTGTAACACCTCGAGACTACTCTCTGAACGTCTCACGATGCTTAGAACCATTAGTGATCCCAAGATAACCATAATAGTGACGTAATTCGTGAGAAACTAAACAAAATACATAAAACTGAAAATAATAAACGGGATAGATGTCTTTATCTGAACTTGTTCAATACAATAATATTTGAAAACTTACAACACTGGTTATACAAAAGAAAATTGAAACTGAATACATCAACTTTGTCTGACTGCTATGACACCTCTACTAATACTGACTATAGGTAGTCGGGACATGACCTCCCAACTATACCTAATAAATATAAATGAATAGGAATAAAATACTGAATCTTCAAAATGACTCGAATACATAGAACTCATCACTTGTTTGCTAGAAGCTGCGAACTGCCTGACCATAATTTGTGGGCTACAACTGATACCTACATTATAAAAAATGTAGCCACACATACATATATGCCATCAGTGTTTTCAAAATGTATTGAGTAAGTAGGGGAGAATGCAATAAGTAAAACTGAATCAATGCATAATCTTAGAACATGTATGCTAAGTTTAAACAAACTAACCAAGAGATAGAAATATCATAAAACATGAATAACAAAGAATAATCTGATAAATTGGGTGAGTCACTACACTTAGTTTCTGAAAATGTCTTTTCTGTGAAATAAGTAAAATTAAAGCTGAACAAACTTTCAAATCATTCATGCTAAGTGTAAAAGGACTCACCTTGATCATAAGTGAAACTAAAAGCTAAAATCTCAAAAAGAATAGCACATAAAATAATATTTGAACAAACACTGTGCGACATTATACTTAGTTTCTAAAATACTCTTTTTTGTGGGAGATTCTCATAACTGACATAAACCATGCGAGCAACATGGAGTTCGATGACTTAATCCCTCATCAAAATGACACGATGACTCAAAACCTCATCACAATGGCCCAATATACCTTGCCCAGGTATAAAAGTAAATTGTGGTGATCATTTAAACATGTCTAATTGGACAAGATGAATAATATAACTAATATGCCAGTTCAGACAAGATAAAATAACCTATGGTGGCACGTAGTTTCTAGAAAATAGAATGTGCTACACCCATATTACCCTCTCAGTGCTAGATACTACTCCCAAAAATCATATTATTTCTCGTTCCATATCTATGAAGTTCACCTCAAAATAGACATATAAGCTGATAAGTATGAAAATATAATATACCACAGTTTCTATCTCAAATTCTTGGTTTCATATGTGAACATCATAACTTGTCTGAAATCTCATATAAAATTAAAACTGTGATTATATTGCAATGTTTATTGAAACTCAAACTAGCAAACTTGGACTTGTTGTAAACTGAATACTCAATGCTCAAAATGAAATCTTTTATCAGCTCATGAAAGTTACTATCAAAATAATGAAATTCATCTCATAATGGCTATCATGTAACTAAAAATTATGAGTAAAGGTAAATTCTTGTGCATACATAACTTTAAATCACATGATAATGCCATAATATCAAAAACATGAAAAATGAATATGAACCCTATATAAAATCTCATAAATTCAATTGTAAAATCAATGCTTTTGGACACAAGGACGAAAGGTTATCCTTGTTCAAATTCACATACATGGAATTAGTGAATTTCTTGAGAAAAAATCAAATTCGGACCTTGCAATCTTGAATTTTGGTGAAAACTCTTCTTTTGTGTTCTTACGGGTTTTTAGGAGAAGAAGGATCCGATAGTTGGAGTTATGAGGGTGAAAATTGTGTTATATAAGATTGAGAAGTTGTTTGATAGGTAAAAGACCAAAAAACCCTCAATCACAAACTAAAAATTGCAACTAGCATTTCTGTGCCCTTGGGCGTGGCACACCCTTATCGCACCACTTTAAGAGTGTGGAATGCCCAGAGCGTGACACACTCTTATCACGGATCCTCACCTGTTTGGGGTCCCAAAATAACCCAATCAACAAAATCAATCCTGCATGAGCATCATGTCAATGTTGAGAACTAGTGCTGAATCTGTATCAAAATGGTACAAAAGTGTAGTATGAGTACCAAAATCATGGGTACTCAGTAGGCATCATTGGCCGACTGAGCTAAATCATGGTATAAATATGATAAAATACAATATAAAGTAAACTAAGTCAAGGTAATAGGAAAACCTAAAAATAAGCTCCAACACTACTGTACATGAATAAATAAATAAATCTAAAATAGTAACATGAAGATTACATAGCTATAACTATAAAATTGATCCCCATAGGACAATAAGTACGGAAAAGTAAATAACCCAAGAGAGGCCCCCATAAGCATGGGGGGGGGGGTAAAATCAAGGGAAATAAATAACTGAAGATCAATAACTCTACCAAATGTCAGTTATAACCATCAACCCATCTATACCAAATCATATCATGCCCAACTATAAATGCTGGACGCAAATCGGAACTCATATCATTATCATCATAACATCCACAATAGTATCATCATCATAACATTATTTGTCGGACTTGAACTGAAACTCATATTATAACTATCATCATCAAATACTTGACTTGAACTGAAACTCATATATCAATAGACCATATAAGTAAACTATAATCATAAGCCATATCACTAAATCATAATACTTAACCACTGGACCTTACCCAGAATTAACACTAACTCTTAACTACCAAACTAGATCATTCAATAAGCATTAAATCTCATTCAAGTCCCAAAATAAGCATTAATAAGGGTATATCATGAGTAAATAATTCTATAAAATTTAACACAAGTCTTGGCCTACGGTGGGCCAGAGGGGTCCTCTTCTAATCTCCAAAATACATTTTAGGAAAATTCTACCCCAGACTAGGGTAAGGTATCTAACTCATTTCTACATATAAAATAATACTCAATAAGCCCTAAGTAGAAATTCTTCTCAAAACATGAGCAACAAAATCAATTACACCTAAATTATTGTTTCAAGATAGCCTAAATAGTCCATTATACCTCCAATACCTAAATCCCACCCCATACCAACATAAAATTATAAACATACTACTAAATTGATCAATCTATGAAGAGGGTAAACCTAACCTACCTGGACGCCGAAGAAAATCACAAAAAAATTGCTAAACCACCGATTTTCCTTTATGAAAAGCTTCCACGAGGTGCCTTACTATCAAAATCATAATCTACTCATCAAAATGAGAACAATGATATTCATAATGTACTATTATGCTTCGGGTAAAAAATTACGTAAAAACCCATTTGGGGCCTATTTACGGAATCAAACATTCAGAACCAACACAGAACCCCTCTATGCTTAAGGAATATTTATCCTTAAAATTGAGTGAATTTCGAGCTCTAATGGTGCTAATATCAAGCCACCAAGCTTTTAGGGATTTTAGATAAATATGAAGGACTCTATTAAGAAATTAATAAAAGCTTACCTCAAATTCAAAGAAGAAATGCATCAATTAACTTCAACCAAGCTCTAAAATTAACTGCAACTGATTCTCCTAAGATCCCACTTTTTAGGGTTCAATATTCTAGGGAATGGATGAAAAATAGTGAAAACTAGGCTAAGTGGGGTATTTATACCCTTCCTAGGTCCACTGGTGTTGCTTAAGATGACACAGGGCTGCTTAAGCGGTCATCGCTTAAGCGATACTATATCGCTTTAACAACATTTGGTGTCAACCCAAATATCGCTTAAGCAGCCATCACTTAAGCGCCAAAGGTATATCTTAAGCCATACATGCTGGGAGATGTCAGGTCACTTTAGTTATAGATAGGTTGCTTTAACGACATTAGCTTAAGCGACCTCATGGGCGCTTAAGCGATGCCCCAACTCCAGATAGACTTGGAATTTTTCCAAGTCTCTGCCAGCCCCTCGAGATTTATTTGAAATACTGTATACGCAAATGAATTATTGTACCCTATAAAATTTGGCATTTAGGACCCAAATTTCTTCGAGGATTTTTTTAGAAGTATATGCCTCGCAACATGTGTGAGCGTCTGCAAGATGAGTTTTCTGCATTGCGATTTGGTTCTATATCGGTGGCTAAGTATGAGGTGAGATTCCATCTATTATCCAGACACACCATTATGATTCCGCCTAAAGAGTATGAGAAAATTCAATACTTTATCAAGGGATTGAGATTATTTCTTTGTATGGCTGCATAGAGTTTGGTGACTTCAAGGATGTCTTTTTCTGAGATTGTAGAGCATGTTTATTCTATAGAGGACATGGATCATAAGACCCAAGGGGGAAATGATAAGAGACCATGTTACAAGGGAACTTACAATTGTTCATAGTTCATAGGCTGAGGATTTCAGGGTAGGTACCCCTAACAGCAACCTTATCCGTATCAGGGTCAGCCTAGTCGACCATTTTAGGCATCCCTTTAAATATTAGAAATGGGTCAGCCCAATTATAGTGGTTTTAGTATTTAGAGCAATAATTATCTATAGAGGAGTTTTCAGTCAGGACTATCGAGTTGGGGTGGTCATTCTATATCCGTCAGACCTTTTAGACAGAGTAGGATGCCCGAGGCATATCATGACTGCGGAGTTGTTGGTCACTTTTCCCCTGAGTGACCTCAGCCTAGGATGATTGGTCCTTTATTTTTTACTGTACAACAGATTAGGTCAGTACCACCACTAGGTAGGGGTGGTGCACAATGTCATGGGGGTGGTCCTTATAACTCTAGAGGTAGTTCCTAGGGTTCTAGAGGTGGTCAACAGGGGGGTAGGAGAGGTGGTCACACAGGTACTTAGTCTAATAGCGGAAAAGGTCATTTATATATTGTAGATGGTAGATCAGAGGCTAAGTCTTTGGATGCTATGATTATAAGTATGATTTGCATATGCCATTAGCCAGCTTCTACATTATTAGATCCCATTTCTAAATTTTCCAATGTTTCTGCTTATTTTGCATCACGACTGGGTTTATGTTTAGAGTCCTTTTCTGTTCCATTGTATGTAGCTACCCCTATGGGTGATTCTTTAGTAGTGGGTTGGGTATATAAATCTTGTTTGGTGACCGTTTGGGAGTTTGATACCAAGGTTAATTTTATTGTCATAGATAAGGTAGATTTTGATGTGATATTAGCCATGGATTGTTTATCTCCTTACCATGTCATCTTAGATTGTTTTGCTAAGATATTTACCTTAGCCTTTCTTAGCGTACCCCCAGTTGTGTGGTAGGGCTCTGTTAGTAGCATGCCGACCGGGATTATTTCTTATATTTAGGATAAGATACTGATATTGAGGGGCCGTGAGTCATTTATTGCGTATGTTTGAGATGTTAGTGCTGAGAGTCCATCGTTTGACTCTGTCCCTGTGGTTCACAAGTTTCTTGATATATTTTTGACCGAGCTATTTATCTTTTCTCCTGAGCGTGATATTGAATTTATTATTTACCTTGAGCCAGGAACTCAACCTATTCTTATGGATCCTTATTTTATGGCTTGGAATGAGCTAAAGAAGCTTATTAGTCAACTTTAAAATCTTCTAGGTAAGGATTTTATCCGACCGAGTGTGTTTATCATGGGGTGTTCTAGTTCTATTTGTGAAGAAGAATGATGGCTCTATGCATATGTGTATCGATTACAGGCAGTTAAATAAGGTGATCGTGAAGAATAATTATCCTATGCCTCGTACTGATTATTTGTATGACCTGATTTAGGGCGCAACAATGTTTTCTAAGATAGATTTGACATCTGGTTACCATCAGTTCAGAGTTAGGGATGCAGACATCCCAAAGACAGCCTTCAGGACTCGTCATGGTCATTATGAGTTCCCGGTGATGTCTTTTAGGTTGAGCAATGCTCCAACATCTTTTATGGATCTGATGAACTACGTGTTCAGGCCGTATTTAGACTCCTTCATGATATTAAGAGTTTTTACCTTTGGTAGAGTTTGTAAATAATAATAGGTTTTACTCGAGTATTTAGATGGTCCTATTTAAGGAATTTTATGGTAGTGATGTCGATCTTCCATTGGCTGGTTTAAGACTTCTGAGTCTAGGCCTCGTGGAACGGATTTCCTTCGTGAGTCATTGGAATGGGTTCAGGTGATTCAGGATAGGCTACAATCAACTTACAGTAGACATAGGAGTTATACTGGCCACAAAAGTTATCCATTAGGTTCAGAGTTAGTGATAGGGTCTTTCTCTGAATATCGTCCTTGAAGGCCATGATGAGGTTTGGGAGGAGGGGCAAGATTAGCCCCAGGTATATTGGATCCTTTGTGATTCTAAAGACATTTGGGGAGGTAGCTTATGTGTTGTCATTTCCTCTTTCCTTCTCAGCTATCCACTCGATGTTCCATGTATCTATGTTACAGTAGTATATTCCAGATAAGTCGCACGTGCTTCAGAAGGACTCAGTTTAATTGGACAAGAGGTTGGAGTTTGTAGAGGAGCCAGTGTCCATTTTGGCCAATGATATCATACTATTGAGCTCTAGAGACATTCCAGTAGTTAAAGTTCAGTGGCATCACTATCCAGTTGAGGAGGCTACTTGGGAGACTGAGCGTGATATGTACGCGCAATATCCCTACCTGTTTGAGCCTTCAAGTATTTCCTTATCCATTTACTTTCGCGAACGAAAGTCCTTTTAGTAGTGGATGTTGTAATGACCCTTATGGTCATTTTCCTTGTTTTCATACATTTTCGGTCTCAAGAGCTTTTCTATAACCACCCTAAGTTAGTTCTGACTTGCTGATACTGATAGTTTGATTTTCAGGCGATTATTTTGAGAATTTTAGTGATAACAAATATATTGTGGAATATTTAATTTAAATTGGGATTTTATAGAAATACAATTTATTAACCTTTTAAAATATTTCTGATATTAAGAAAATTCTTTAAGTTATGTTTTATTTATATTACCTTATAATAGTTTTTATAGTCTACTAGTATTTTAAGAGGAGATAGTAAATATAAAAATATTAAATTATTATTACTATATAATAGATGTTTTATTAGAAATAATTTTCTGTTAATTATGGTATATTCAAAATATTATATTTATTTTACCATGAACCTATATAATACCAGAGTGCGAATATAATGAAGAGTAAGGGTGGTGTTGCTAGACACCCCTGCGTGAAATCCATGCAAAGGACACCAGATTAAGTGGGGTCATTAGGTTAGTTATTACAATGACAAATCAACTCCAAGGATAAGTATTAAGAAATATTACAATCCTATATAACTGTGAAACTCATTCAACATTAATTCTTAAGAACATTCTATTATTGGACCTATTTTTAATGTTTGCTATGAATAACAATACTATATAAATGTGAATTTCATTTAGCATTAATTATTAAAAACATTCTATTCATGGACCTTTTTTTAATGTTTGCTATCAATAAATTTTCACCCATGCTTAATTGAATCATGAAGGAAATTTTAAAGATAATGCTACATTTATTCAACTTGAGTTCTAGCAGGACACTATTCGGAGGCTTCTTAGAGAGGTTTTTATCTTTGTTGTCCAGGTAGGCTAGACTTACCCTACCTTTAGATTGTGCTTATTTATGAAAATTGTGTACTATTATGCTAGTTTTGGACAAGTACTTATAGCTTGCATACCATTTGATATATGTATCATGCCTTATTTATCCGGGTAGGACCCCATTTTAGTAAATTTAGGTACCTTATTATTCAGTAGATATAACATCTATCTCTTTAGGATGTGGAATTATGTTGCGAAACCTATGATTTGTTTCTTTTTAATTAAGATATGTGAATGATTAATTAAATGTATTTTAGTTTTGGTTTAGATTTAGCATATACTTTATTTCTGTCATTGATTGTGAATCTTGATACCATTTAATGGTTATGGTATGGTTGGGGTTTTAATTTTACAATTGGGTATGGTTCCTATGAGTTACCATTCAAGTCAGTCATCTAACTATCATGATTTGTGACTTCTGGTACTAATTAGGGTTGTTCTGAGAGTTGTGGTTCCTCTGAGTTTCGGTTCGAGTTCGGCATCTGATTATGAGTTCTATTATATATCATATATGTGACCTCTTATTAATATCCACTATTTTCGATTCGAATCCGGCATATGGCCTCTTGTTATTATCCATCACTACCGGTTCAAACCCGACATCTGGACTCTCATTACTACCCATTGGTTCCGGTTCAAGACTAATTCACGTCTAGATGACTACAATGATTTCTTGGGATCGGCTCAATTATAGATTATTTACACTTATTTTCTTTAGTTACTTCTTGTGTGTCCCACCAACTTATTGGGGTATAGTTGGGTTAATTGTCTTCTTCAGTGTGCCTAGCGAGCTTATGGGTTCCTAGTTAGGTTATATTTGATTTATCTGTTATTACTGCGTATTTATTTTCTATATCGCTTATATTTATTCCTTTATCGCATTTGCATAGCTTTGTAATTGTTTTCCTTTCTGTCCCGATTTAGTCTTGACCCTCGCATTTTAGTTATACTTTTCCTGTATTGAGCTCAGTCGATTGATGATGCCTAATGAGTACCTGTTGCTTTTGTACTCATACTACAATTCTGCATCCTTTCCCTAATTCATATCTGTGTACTAGCAGCCGGGATTAACATTCCTATCTTTCAGTATTAATTCAAAGTAGGGTGAGCTTACTACCGTCCGAGGCCGATCCTCCTCTACCTACTCTATTTCAGTCTTTTGTACTCGATTCTGCTTGTATATATTGGGTATAATTTGTATTCTATCTAGTATTCTGGGTAAATTTTAGTAGTGGATCTAGTACCGACCTCACCAGGTCTTGGGAAGGACTCATTCGTATATTTGGTAGTTTTTCCTTCTCTCATTTTGATATATGATATATTTTTCCTTTCATTTTATCGCTTGTTATTACTATTGCTATCATTATATGCGATCTTTTCTATTTTTTTCCTGTTAGCCCATTACCTATTATTCTAGGTTATGGCTTGGCTTGCCTACTGGTGGGATAAGGTAGGAATCATCCTAAATTTAGAAATCAGGTCGTGACTCAATAACCAAAATAATAATATTAAATAAAAGAATAACTATCTCTACATAACCGTCCCCCCATAAGCCTGAAGGTGCAATGAAGTAAATGACCCTACGCGGGCCCCTATAATCCTGGAAAGTGCAATAAAAGAGAAGTAATAATTTAAATATAAAAATTAATTATATTTAAAAATCATAATTGTGGATCCTTCCATACCGTAAATAACAGATTCGAATGTGTCCCATAACCATCATAAATAATTTCTCAATACTAGACTTAAATCGGAACTAATATCATGATTCTAGGCTTGAACCAAAACTAATATCATCAATAATGCCAGAATCAAACCGGTCTCAATATCATAAATAATTGGACTTGAACCAGAATTATCAACTCACAAGCATCAATCTAGGAAGAACCATTATATGTCTAAAACCTCCTTGAGCTCAAAAAAGTAAATAACATAATGTAATGTGTCTATTGAGTCAACAAAGAGATAATAGTAATTTTAGCCTAAGGTGGTCCGAAGGAACCCACTTCTAACCCTGATTATCTATTATAAGAAAAAAATCTACCCAAACTATACTACGATGTCAAATTTCACAACAAGATATTAAATAAGTCTAATTGGGTCCTATGAAATCAATTCTACCCTAAGAATGAACGACTAAGTGAATACGCCTAATTACGACTCCTAAAATTGGCTAAATTATCCAATTCACACTAAATATAACTCCAAAACCTAATCCTAACCCAAAACTAGCATTATCATATCAATACTATTATCAAGCCCAATCTAGTAGAAGGGTAAGCCTGGACTAACTGAACATCAAAGAAAGCCTAGTGAAGTTTGCTAAATGAACGATTTTCACTTTTGAGAAGCTTCCGCACAATGCCATGCTATCAAAATGTTAATCTACTCATCAATAAAAGAAAACTCATACCCATATTGCATTTTTATGCTTTGGGTCCAAAATCAAGCCAAAATCTCTTACGGGGCCTGCTTGCATAATCATACTTTCGAAATCGTCAACACGTCCCTTAATGCTTAAGGGTCATTTACCCTTAAGAATGGGTAAATTTTGATCTCAAACAATACTAAAATCAACCCAATAATAATCTAGGAATTTTTGGTCTTAATAGAAGATTTAAAGCAATAATTTGATGGAAACTTACCAAGATTTCGGCGAGGGAATGATAATTTCGAGCCCACAAACATCCCAAAATCTCCCAATGAACACTATCCCAATTCTCCACATTCTCTAGTGCTTATATGTATTTAGAATTGTGAAAAATAGGGAGAAAATTGAGCAAGGAAGCAATTTAATGACCTCCTAGGAGCTGCTTAAGTAATCACATGATCGCTTAAGCGGTCATCGTTAAAATGGCTAAGTACTATTTAAGCGGTACCAAATGGGTCTTGCCCTTCCGCTTTAGTTGTCGGGCTGTTGCTTAAGCGGTATTTGCTTTTCCACGTAGACCAATGCTTAATCGACCCATCTGGACAAGCTATAGTCCCTAAAACAACCGACTGGCTGCTTAAGTAGCCTCAACTTAAGCGACTTTTGTTGCTTATGCAGATGCACCAACTAAGTGATGCATCAACTGAAACTTAAAAAATTCAAAATTTCCACCAACCCCTCAAGATTCATATGGAATTTCGTGAATGCAAAAAAACTATTCTACCCTCTCAAATTTGACATTGTGGATTCAATGGCACAATCAAAATTTCCATCTGGGGTTGTTTTGGTTAAAAGTAGGCCCTATACTCGTGGGTTATTTTTATCTAATTTCGACTAATAGCCCAAAATAAGTTCAGAAGCCTCGAGACCCGATCCAAGGGTCACCTTAGCCTAAACTCGACATTTAAGAGCTGGTGGAACTATCTGAATTGGCGTACGAGGTCATTAAATCAAACTTTTTGCCTGATAGCTAATTCATACCAATGAAGACTCCAAAATAGGGAATTGGCTCTAAAAATCAAATGAATTGCCTGGTAACTAAAATAAATGACTTGAGGCATCCATAGAAAATCTCTAAATAGAAAAAGAGCATGTAAATATGGACAATGACTGCCATGACCCAAAAACCAATGGTCATGATGGCCCTTTTTGGGGAAAGCCTTGACAAGTAAGCTTATCACCCAAATTGATATAAAATGAGAAAACAATACAAAAACCAAGGAAAGAGCCCTAGAATGAAGCCGATCCGTATAAGTATATAGTAAAAGGAAAATTATAATCAAGATAACAACCAAATCCCAAAACCTAGTGCCACAGTGTAAGAACTAACTAGTACAACTCAAGGTCAAAAACATTTAACACATCCAACTGGAGAAAAACTCTATCTCTCAATATAAGCAAGGCATAGTCTAGATAAGAAAAGGTAAAAGTTAGCTCCGGATTCATTGATCAACCGCTACCTTAAATGGTCTCAAAGTATCCCCTAAATCAAAATCTGTGTGGTGCACTCATACCTGGATCTGCACCAAAAGGGGTCAGTAGGGATGAGTATGGTCCACTTATACTTAGTAGGTATCATAGGCCAATTGAATAAAGTAGAAAATAAAGCATATAAGCACAAAATATGGGCACACCGCCAGCAATAAGAAAATGTCCCAAATAGTAGACCACACCATCTCCACTAGCCATTCTAGTATACACACATACACCAATTACATTTATAGAAAAGAAGAACAAATATACATGTACTCCAAATAAAGCTATAGGAAGCTAGAATAGATGGATAGATATCAAGTCCAAGACAAAAATATAACTATAACATAAGAACAATATATGAAGTCCAATGAAGATGATGATAATGATACTGTTATGCACGAGGTCATCACACAACCTCCGTATACACCTATGGAGCTAAAGCTTGCCGATGTAGGACCCATGGGGGTTCATCAACCCGTATACAACTAATATCCAATATCAATATCCATATCTCATCTTCGATATATACATCGGTAGAGGGTTTTTAAACTGTCATATTTTTTTTCCCAAAAAGCTAGTGTTTCCAATATTTCTAGTATTTCCATGGTGGTACCAATGTTTCATAAATGAATATGATATGAGGATGTAATTATCACAACCAACCAAAATTAGTATATCCAATATCCAATATCCAACAAATATACTAGCTATGTGAGCCAAAAATCCACTCAAACAACCAACCATCCATGATCAAAATTAATCCAGAAAAACTATCTTGTGAAACATGCAAGAAATGGGCATTGATACTACATAAATTCCAAAATCTAGGATTTTCCCACCAAAAAAATGTAACCAAACAATCTCAATAATAAGCCAACAAAATCATATAAGACCTTACATGGTCATACATAAACAAATAATGTCACAAAACCACCAAATTTTATCTACATAAGCTCCCACACGGGTACATAAATCACCTAAATACATTTTCCATGTTACAACCCTATACCCATAACATTTTCCATGTTACAACCCTATACCCATAACATGCTTTTGCATTATTATTAACTACCTAATCCAATATGAAGAAAGTTAAGCTTCAACCTACTTTGAAAGTTGAAAATCGGTCTAAAAAGCCTTCAACATATAGCTTTTACCCCACGAATGGACCCGAAACCAGCTAAACATTTAAATATAGAGTCTATGCATCAAAAGAAAGCCAATGATAACCATATTGTCCCACTTCGAGTCGGGGTCAAAATGGACACCTGAAATGGATTTTCAAAAAAGAAGAGCAAAATTAGAAGTTTAGTTCAAAAATATTTTTCCCATGGTTAAAGGAATTCATAGAAGAAAAATCAAGTGAAAATGGGTTGAAATTGGGGTTTAAATTGAAGAAATACAATTTTTAGGCCTTCTGGGCCAAAATTGCTAAATTCCACTTTTAAATCCTCATTTAATCAAGATTTAAATGATAAAGTTGAAGGAAAATAGCTGAAACAGGTGTTTTGGAGCTTACCCTAGCTTCGAAAAGGAAGAATTTCTCAAAATATCGAAACCACAAGATCCATGTCTTAAAAATAGTTTAAAAAGGCAAAAAAGGGTATTTAAATATACCAGGTGTTGCTAAAGCGGATAATGGGCCGCTTTAGTGGTCGGTGCTAAAGCGCCTAGATATAGCTAGAGAAGTACCCACGCTAAGGTAATAGTTCGCTAAAGGCAACCTTGGTACGCTTTAGCAGTGAGTGCTAAAGCGTCCAAGTTACCATTTTAGCTGTACCAGCTAGGAGGCCAAGTCCACTTTAGCGCAAAAGGGTTGCTAAAGTGCCCAAAGGGCCAGTTTAGTGGTAACACCAACAGCTATGCACCACCTGGAGACTTGGAGAATTCGAAGTCTCATTGGAACCCTCGGGATTTACTTGGAATCCCATGAATGCAAATGGACTATGCTACCCTATCAAATTTGATGATCTGAACTCAATGGTAATATTAGATTTTTTGAAAAAGATGTCATTTTCAAAAAGTTGACCCCCGAAACCCAAATTAACAACTTTCTAAACTAATGGTAGAAATGAGATATAAAATCCATATAACCAAACTAACCACGTTACCAACCTAAAAGTGATGTTCCAAACTTACTAGCACAGTATATTTTTCCATTTGATGCATAGATCAATAAATGTTGACCAAAGTCAACTATAAGGCTTTTCAAACTATTAAACCCATAATTTCACGTATGTCACATCAAAAAGAATTTGGAACCATGCCAAACATCCCCTGTATTGCTCCGAGTCTATACCCTGGACGCTACATGGTGCTCATAATACTGAAGGACCACTAGCTAACCTATGACTGGTACCTAATGTAATAACTAAATAGTAATACCGCAATTATGCGGAAATTAGGCGGAAAACATGCCATAAGGTTCAATACTAAAATAAAACTTAATGTGGTATAATAATACTAAAACTGAAACATCTGTCTAAAAATACTCTAGTCTGAAAAGCCTTTAAACTGTCTGAAATGTGGAGTTGATGGAAAAAGTCCCTAACTAACTCCGACTACTGAAATAAAACTGATATTCATAAATAATAATCATTTCCTCGAACTATGAAGACTCACCACTAACTCTGACTGCTGAAAATCTATAACTGCTAGGGATGATCGGGAGCCCGTGCGTTTGAACCTATGATATACGACATCATAGTGCAGGAGAAAAGTATGCGTTAGTACTTTGAATGTACTGGTATGCTAAGTGAGGTAAGCTGAAATGCGTAGGTTCATATGCATGAACAATACTGACAGAATTTCATGAATATAATTGAATGGGAGTACATGCATGAATACGTATACTGTAACTGAGATCGTGATAACAATGGATACTGAATCTTAATACTGATTAACTGACATCTGAGTATACTAATACTGAATTACTGATAACTGAATGAATGTATATATTTTGTGGAACCATACTGAGTTCCGTACTAAATGGAGTAACTGTGTATGACAGTCCTGAATCTATAAAACTGAACTGAGTTCTGTACTGAGACTGAATCTGAAACAAAGATCGTGAAAGGTAATCATTTAATCAACATGCCCATTTCTAAATAGATTGGGGTCAAACCTGTAACCCTAATTGGAAGGGTGACAATACTGTGCCATGGGTAAAGACAAACTGTGAGTTAACCCTCTCTGATAGAAAGTTCTTTCGTCAACCCTCACTGGCAGGAAAACTCGAATGAGATGTATTAACCCTCATAATATCTAGCAGGAAGATATCTTAACCTACGCTGGCTACATAGTTCTGTAATGCAGGGATTTCTACTAAGGGTCAAACCCTCTCTGCTGGCAGGAATGTCCCCATCCCTGGGTTAACTCGATGCCGAATCCAACTCCCAACTGAATAGACACTGAACTAATTTCTATTTCATACTAGGATTGACTGAATTGTTACTGATTATACTATCTAACTGAACTGGACTGAGTTCACTGAGTTTTGTTGACTGACGAACTACTACTGAATTCTATTAACTGGATGAATTTACTAAGGCCTAAACTGAATATTGAACTGGACTGGACTAATACTGAGTCTATTGAGTTTTTTCTGAGTTTTGTAACTGACTGAGAGTACTACTGATCGTGACATGACTAATACTATCCTGAGACTAACCATGTCTCTAGGTAATCAGCTAAATTATCGGGTATTAAATACCCCCAAGACTCGATAGTATAAATTATAAGACATGGCACAATCTTGAAATATGATAAATAGCTATTTGATCATCATTCATTCATTGGGACATTCTAGCAAACACTTGCATGACATGAACTTAAATATATGCTATCATGATATAATTTCATTATTTAATTCTCATGAATAACTCATCAAACACTTGGAAGGCATTGTATATGCATATAATACTAATCAACATATGGCATCACAATTTCAAGGCTTTAACATGAATTCACATGATACTACATACATGATAGTTGTTTATACATAAATGTTGCACTTAATCATGGAATAGAAATCCAATCAACATTATAATAATGAATACACTTGAATCCAAATCATGGAAAGCATAAAATCAAGCTACTTGAAATTTAAACGAGTTTCTTGGACTCTAAGGGTGGAAAGAACCCTTGGATGAACACTTGACATACCTTGGTTGCTAAATTCTTGATGATTAATGGTGGAATCTTGAGCCTTGAATTTGAAATTCAATCACCTAGGGTTTTTGTTCTTGAGCAATTTGCGAGAAAGTAAGTATATTTTGCTTAATGAAGGCTGAATCTCATGTTTTAGGGCTGAATAGGGGTGGGGAAAAAACCCTAATACCCCTGAGGATGCGACTTTTTAATGACTGAAAACCAAACTGTTAACGTGCAAGACGACACGCCGCATCGTGGCATTGACATGATAGCCTACATATCACGCCGAGTCCGCATCGATTCACTGGAATTGCCACTGGGAGCCAAGGAAAAATATTGATCGACGAGATGACTGCCGCGCCACACCGAGATCGCATCGATGCATTGTTTTAGATTCCCAAACGTAGTTCAAACGAGGTCCAAAAATATGAAACTCATCCGAGAACACCTATTGACATTCCTGGTCATGAATTAACCTAAAGATTGACATTTTAAGGTCATAAGAGTCATGAAATAGAGTTGCCAACTTACGAAGGCCAAAATAATACTAAGTCTGAATACGTAGCTAGAATTTTCTAAGTCTGGGACCCTTTAGCAAGCTTAAAAGACTGAGTTGAGCTTAGGATTTTGTGGGGTCTTACATCCCCACACCCCAAAAATACCACAATACAACCACAGAGATGGTTAAAATGGCCAAATTACACTGAAATGAATATTTCACAAATATCACCAAAAATCAAGTTGTTACATCATCCACCACTAAAACTCTAGTTCGCCCTAGAACTAAAAATAACGAAAATACCTGAACCAGAGTGAAACTTGGGGTAACTACTATGATATCAGACTCGGCCTCCAAAGTATCCTCATCTACAAGTCGATGACTCTACTAGGCCTTAACCACAAGAATAACTCTCGAGCGCAACCATCAAACATCCCTGGCTAAAATGGAGATGGGATACTCAACAAAAAACAACCTATCATCTAACTAAACAGAATCTCACCAAATGACATGAGACTTGTTCGGAATGTAATGCCAAAGCATAAAAACATGAAAAAATAGGTGAACAACTGATAAATCTGGGGGTAAAGCCAACTCATAAGCCCCATCACTAATAGTTTGAAGGATCTCAGAAGGTCCAATATGCCTGAGGCTAAGCTTACCCCTCATTCCAAACCTCAACACGCCCTTTATGGGTGACACACAAAGGAAGACACGATTACCAACACTAAATTTTAGGGCACGAAGCCCATGATATGCATGTTGCTTTTGTGTACTCCAGGCCACTCAAAGTTTATCCTGAATAACCAAACTCTATCGAAAGACTCATAGAGTAAGTTCATACCTCGAGGTCTGATCTCAAAAACATCAAACCAACCAACTGAAGAGTGACAACGCCTTCCATACAAAGCCTCGAGAGAATCTATATCAATACTAGAATGATAGGCATTATTTTATGCAAACTCCACCATGGCTAGGTGCTGCTCACACTGTCCTCCAAAATCTATCACATAAGCGCAAATCATATACTCCAAAACTTGATTAGTCCGCTCTGACTGACCATCATTCTGGGGGTGAAATATTATGGTAAGATCAACTCGGGTACCCAACTCCTCCTAAAAAGTCTTCCAAAAGTGAGATGTGAATACTAAACCTTGATCTAAGATGATAGGCATTGGCACCCAATAAAGACACACTATCTCATGAATATAGATACGAGCCAACTTCTCAACCCTGAAAGAAACCTGCACCAAAATAAAATGAGCAGATTTGGTCAATCTATCCACAATTACCCAAACACTATCCGAACCACAAAATCTACCACAAAGTTTATAGTGACCCATTCCCATTTCCACTAGGGAATAGGTAACATCTGAACAAAACCATCATGTCTCAAATACTCAGCCTTCACGTGCTGGCAACAAACTACAAATCTGCTATATCCTTCCTCATACCACCCCACTAGTAATATTGTCTCAAATCATAATACATCTTAGTTACCCCTAGATGGATAGAATATCTAGTATAATGAAAGTCCTCCAAAATTTGTCTAATATAGTCACCTACTCTCGACACACTAATCTAGCCACAATTCCTCAAAACACCATCTAGATTACGAGAGGAGTCCTTAGCCTTACCACTCAACACCTTATCTCGAATCACTCTTAATCTAAAATCATTAAATTAATAAGTCGGAATCTACTCCATCAAATAAGACATAGCCTTCACGAATGCCAAACCACACCCAGGTGTTGAAACATCAAGCCTAACCATCTGGTTAGCCAAAGACAGAACCTCTAAGGACAAAGGCTTCTCTTGGGTAAAAAGATGCGCCAATCTATCATGCTAGTCAACTTTTGGTTCAACGCATCCACAACTACATTAGCCTTGTCGGGATGGTAGAAAATAGTCAAGTCATAATCCTTAAGCAACTCAAGCCAACAGTGTTGCCTCATATTAACATCTCGCTGGGTGAAGAAATACTGAATGCTTCAATAATTGAATATAATCTCAGAATGGATTCCATAGAAGTAGTGTCTTCACAACTTCAAAGCAATAAAAACTGCACACAACACCAAATCATGGGTATTTAATTCCTCTCACAAGGCTTCAATTTCTGAGAGGCATAAGAAATTACCTTACCCTCCTACATCAACACAACACCTAACCCAACACAAAAAGTATCATAGAAGATAGTAAAACACACTCCTTCCTCGTTAAACATCAGTATAGGAGTTGAAGTCAACAAATCCTTAAGTTTTTGAAAGCTCTCCTCATAATCATTGGACCACTAAAAGGAAATCTTCTTCTGAGCCAACTTGGTCAATGGAGATGTTATAGATGAAAAACCCTCAACAAAACACTGATAGTAACTTGCTAAACCAATACAACTCTGAATCTCAGTAGGAGAAGTAGGTCTAGCCTAATCTCTAGCTAGTGCAATCTTGGCCAGATCGACCAAAATACATCTTTGGTCACCACATAACCTAAGAAAGAGACCGAGTTCAACCGAAACTTACACTAAGAGAACTTAGCATACAATTTCTCATTACTCTATCTCTGGAGCACAATCCATAATTTTGCCTCATGATCAACCTCTCTCTTGGAATAAACCAAGTTATCATCTATAAATATAGTGACAAAAGAGTTGAGATACGATCGAAATACTCGATTCATCAACTCCATGAACGTGGTTGGGGCATTGGTCAAGGAAAAAACCATAACTAAGAACTTATAATGACTTTATCAAGTCCAAAGATGGGACCTGATCAGCCACTAAAGAGTCTCTTACAGGGGTAGAGAGATAAATAGGTAAATTAAGACTCTCACAAGCCATATCAAAACTCGAAGAAAAGTATGCAGACACATAAGAGAAAGTCGACCCCAAATCAAATTATACATATGTAGATTTCAAACAAATAGGGGAAATACCCGTGATGAAGGCTTCAGAGGCCTTTGCTTCTAGCCTGGAAGGTATAGCATAGCACTGACCACGCCTACTACTTGGCTGAGTAGCCCAGTGACCACCACTATAGGCATAACTACCTCTACATATTGCACATCAAGTAGAACCTCTACCTCTTATGAATGATATAGGAGTAACTCTAGAAACACATCAAGATAGCCCTTGTCCATATGGCTAGTCTCATCACACCTATAGCGAACCCTGTATCCAGTCTTAAAGGAAGGGGGTACAATTGAACTAGGACGACCACCTAAACCTGCTGAACCAGAAGGCCCACTACCTGAACTATGTAAGGCTGCCTGCACTGGTCTACCATGATAATAGTGGAAGACTCTAGAATCTCTACCTCTAAAGATGTGACCTCTAAACATACTCAAACCGCGTACCTTCTTAGAGACCCCATGAGATGCTAGAAGAATGAACTCAATCCTCTATGCATAATCCACAATACTTTAAAATGATGTTTTATATACTACTATCTAAGTTGTAGCAAGTTGAAGAGAAACATCCAACCCCTTCATGAACTTCAAAATATTCTCAGACTTGATGTCAATACTAGCATAAGAATATCTAGATAAGGCATAAAATTGTGCCTCATACTCTACAATAGTCATGGAGCTCTGCTCTAACTAATTAAAGTTCTCTTATTAGATCCCTTAAACTAAAAGGCACAAACCTTTCCAAAAAGGCCTCTGTAAACTAATCCCAAGTCATCTCTATCAAACTAAGATTTTGGCAACCAATAAATGACCTCCACCAATCCCTAGATGTATCTCTCAACTTATAAGTAGTATAAGACACCCCATATAACTCAAGTAAACTAAGGTTATAAAACTTCTCCAGACAAATCATCATGAACTCGTAGGCATCCTCACATACAGCACCACTGAACCTATAAGGATCCAAATGAGTAGATCTCTCAAACCTCTTCTGATTCTTAAAAGACATTATTATACTGGAAATAATAGGAGCCATAGTAAATCTATCTGGCTGAGAACCTATCTAAGGACGCATAATAGAAGAAGGGTAAAATCCAAACCTCCGAACACTAGATTAAAATATTAGCGTTAAAGGAGGAACTATACTTGGAGTCTATGGAGTACCATAAGCAGACATTGGTATAATAGGAGGATCTATACCCAGAATCTGAGGAACACCATAAGCAAACTCTGCCATAGATGGGGGGTACAACACTCAAAGCTGGAAGAATTCTAAGTGAACTCAACGGAGTACCCTACAAATGGGTTAACACGCAAAATGGTAACCTCTCTAAGATGGGGGTAGAAGAACTTTATAGAACCAAATTAGGATCCACATCACTAATATGCTCATATCGAGGCTTAGGGGAGAGTCCATAGTGTTATTCCTATATGGGGTAGATCCTTGTGCCCATGATCTATGTCCATCCCTACCACAACTAATAACTCACCCTCTAGATTGGGCACTACCCCCAGGTAAAGGATCAAAATCTCTAGCCTTACTGGATCTAGTCCTCACCATCTGTATAGAAAAGAGTAAAAATATGACTTAGAACATAAGATATGAAAGATACGTAGGATATAGAATGAAATAAGGAAAGTTTCCTAAAGATATCTTATAGCTTCTCAAAGATAGATACGAACGTCAATATTTTGATTCGCGGGACTCTATTAGACACCTTATTCTTACACTATTGCGAACATTTTTATACAAATTTGTCATGACCTTAAAACCAAGGGTCATGATGGCACTTGTCGCAGCAAGCCTTGACAAGTAATCCTATCATCTAAACTGATATAAAATGAGAAAACAATACAAAAACCAAGGCAAGACCCTTAGAATGAAGCCAATCCATTTATGTATATAGTAAAAGAAAAAATACAATCAAGATACCAAAAAAATCCCAAAACCTAGTATCACAGTGTAAGAACTAACTAGTACAACTCGAGGTCAAAAAATAGATAAGATATACAACAGGAGCAAAACTATGTCTTTGAATACAAACAAGAAATAGTCTAGATAAGAAAAGGTAGAAGTCAACTATGGATACATATATCAACTGCTACCTCAAATGGGCTCCAAGTATTGCATGAATCAACTATCCATGCAACACACTCGTACCAAATCTAAATCGAAAGGGCATAATATGGATGAGTATAGTGCTCTTGTACTCAGTAGGTATCATAGAATGACTCAGTAAAGTAGAAAATAAAGAATATAAACATAAACTATGGGTACATCACCTGTAATCAGAAAAAGTTCCAAACATCAACCCACACTATCTCAACTAGTAGTTCCAATATACGTACATACAATAAATACATATAGAGAAAAAAAAATATACACATACATCAAATACAGGTATAGGAAGATTGAACAGATGGCTAGTTATCAAGTACAAGACAAAATAAAACCATAACATAATCACAATATATGAAGTACAATGATGATGATGATGATGATGTGATGCACGAGGTCACCTGATGATAGGCGAATTTACACGCCTATAGCACTATATTTTGCCCATATTTTAGCCTAGTTTTGAGAACAAATTATATATTTCATGCACTTTTAGTCCTTTTTCCTGTAAGTGAGCTAACGAACATGATTAGCAAAGTTTCAGGTATAAATGATGCAGAATTCAGCATTTTATGGATAACTTGATGCCAAAGAAAGCTTCACGAAAGGAGAAAAGCCAATCTTGGATGCCAAGGACTAAAGATGGCGCATGGAAAATCTGTTCCGGGCTAAAACAACATTTCTGAAGACTTTGGGGACTAGCAGTAACTTATTAGGATTAGGATAATGATACATTAACCTAGTACAATTGGGTTAAGTATTACATTAGCTTGTTAGGATTAGGATAATGATACATTAACCTAGTACAATTGGGTTAAGTATTTCATTAACTTAGTAGGATTTGGTTAAGCATTTCATTAGCTTAGTAGGAATAGGATATGGGTATTATAAATACCCTATCTTGCTAGAGATTTTAGAACATCTCCGAACATCTTCTTACATTCTATTCTATTCTACTTCTAAGACATTCTAGTTCTAAACAATCATTCTTCCATTAATTCTATTCTTCTTCTTCTATTCATCTATTCTTAAATTCCGCAACAAGAGAAACGTTACCTTGCTAAGGAATTCACGCCTAACGCCTACCACACCATTACAAACGTGAAATCTTTATTGTGGTATAACAACAATGTCAATTGTGATTTCCTTCGCACTCATGGGTAACTAAACTTCCCTGTTGGGGTTATGGAAGCCGAATGAGATACTATCTATTACTATGATCTTGTGAGTTCGTGACACGTATGTTGCTTATATCATTATTCTCTTCATCTTAATCTAAATTCTTTGTGGTTGCAAACGCAAGAATACGCCAGTATAACATTTAACTTGTTCGAAAGAAAGGTTATCTGTCTGGAAAAGAGATAATGTCAAGGTAGTAGGGTCCCATCCCCTATTAAAAAGTTAGTGCCGTAACTGGATTAACCTCTTGGAGAATTCATACCGTTAGACACGCTTTAAGCTCGAAAGAGTTAAAGTGAAATAATCCTCGAATAGGTCGAAAGACGCCTAGATTTACCTTCGAATACAATTCTCTATAAGCACATGCATGTCTGAATTCCGCACACTCATAGCCAATAGAGACGTATAACTCAGAAGGTGGACATAACCCCAACTCCTCAATTCTCATTGTTTACATCTTACTAAAACATTCTTTCTCTTTTTACTTTGCTATTGCCGTTTTTAGCTACTATTTGGTTACATTACTTGCACAACAAGAATCCCCCCTTTTTCGAGACTTTCACTAAAAGTCTAGTAATCTTCACTTACTTGTTGACCAAGCTATTCCCTGTGGGATCGATACCCAACCCAGTTGGGTTCTATATTTGCTAACGACCGCTTTACACTCCTACGAGAGCTGTAGATTGAGCGTTATCAAAATTTGGCGCCGTTGCCGGGGAATACAAGTGTCAATTAAGTTCGTAATAATTACTAGACCCTTTGGTCAAAGATTCTCGTACTTTTACTTTTAGTTTTTGTTTTTGTTTACTGCAGGTTTTTATTCAGTGCATGCCCCATACCCGAAGTTCTGGTCAACCGTTATTACCTATCAATCCTGAACCATAACGTATTCGCAGAATGGAGGCACAACACGCAATTGAAAGGATGGCTGCTCAACAGGAACAGGCGAGACTAGCTGCGCTAGCCGCCGCTCAAGTGCATCAACAGAATATTGATAACCCTGGGCGAGCAACAAATACTGACGATAAAGATCGAGGTGATGACGAGCTACTAAACCCTAGGCATGCCGCTGAGATCGCAACACCTGCCAACAAAAGAGATCGTCAAGCTAGGTTTAGGTCTGAACGCCAAGCTATGCAGCCAACTTTCGATGATGATGATGATGATCTTGATGGAGCCGGAGCCACAAGAGTTATTATTCCTCCACCATTGGCACCCGAAGCCAAGTTTAACATCACGAGCACCATGATTCAGTTATTGCAACTCAAGGGATTATTTGGTGGACTAGCAGGCGATGATCCGAATATGCATCTCATCAACTTTATTTCTACATGCAAGTCGTTTGACAATCCTGGAGTTGGTCAGAATGCAATTCAGTTACGCTTATTTCCATTGTCTCTGTCTGGGGAGGCAACTCTATGGTTGAATGGGATGACTCCTGATTCTATTACAAATTGGAGGCAATTGAGAGATGCTTTCCTAGAAAGATTCTTTCCGCCATCCAAAAGAGCACAATTGAGAGATGAAATCAGCAACTTTCATCAGCTTCCCACTGAAGCTCTTCATGAAACATGGGAGAGGTTTAAGAAAAAGCTAGCGAGGTTCCCAAACCATTATATGACTAGTGTTCACCTAATGGAGATATTATATAAAGCCCTGAATTCAATAACTAAATCAGTGGTGGATAATGCGGCTGGAGGATCCTTTATGGATCTCACCTTTGGTCAAGCAAGCAATATGCTAGATCGTATGACGAAACAAAGTAGAGCTTGGCATACCAGGGATTCTGAGGTAGCAAGCCCCACTTTATCTATAGGCATGACTGCAGACCAAAGGAGAAGAGAAGAAGAACGTGATCAAGATATGACGCACATTAAAACACAAGTGGATCTTCTTAAAAAGCATTTATTATCAGGGAAGACCAAAAAAGTGAAATCTATTGCGTCAAAAGGAAGATACGAATCTGATTCGGAAGAGGAAGCCAACTACTTGAACAATCAGGGGGGTTTCCGAGGCAATACCCAAGGAAACCAAGGTCGGAACTATTATGATAAATATGGAAACAAGGACCAAGGTAGTTGGAAGAACAAGAATGACAAAAGTGGTTTGTATGTTCCCCCTGGAAGACGTGACGCCACCACATCTAGTTCTGGAAGTATGGAAGACATGATGGCTAAACTACTGAAAGGAGTGGAAGCAACTAGCGTGGGAGTAACAGAGGTAATAAATGATTTGTCCTCTATGAAGCAATTAGTTGATTCACATTCCACTTCAATCAAGAAAATAGAGCAGCAATTGAGCCAACTTTCAGCAGCACTCAATCAAAGAAAGGCTGGCACTTTACCTAGCGATACTGTGCAAAACCCAAGGAATGATGGGTCATGCATGGCCATCACTACCCGAAGTGGTAAGGTGCTGGAAACTTCAGAAAAAGGCAAGAAAGTGGTTGACGAAGAAGCGAAAATTGATGATAAGGTGAAAGGGGAAGATGCCGCAGCAGCCGATCCTAACATCCTTAACATCACTCCTCACGACGTGCAGCCTGGAAAAGCTAAAAAATGGAAGCAAGAGGAGAAGAAAGCCATGGAGAGAACAATTCCATACCCACCACCACCTTTTCCCCAAAGATTGAAGAAGGTGGTGGATGATACGAAGTTCAGCAAATTCATGACTATGTTAAAGCAGCTGGCCATTAATGTTCCATTGGTGGAAGCACTTGAACAAATGCCTGGGTATGCAAAATTTATGAAGGATCGTTTGACAAAGAAGCGGGCAGTAAGCTATGAGCCGACAGATAATATTCATCATTGCAGTGCAATTGCCACAAGGTCCTTAGTACAGAAGAAGGCAGGCCCTGGTGCTTTCACTATTCCTTGCACGGTTGGATCTATGAATTTTGCTAAGGCATTGTGCGATTTGGGAGCTAGCATCAATTTGATGCCACTATCCATCTACAGAAAGTTGGGGTTGGGCGACCCTACACCAACCAATATGCGGCTCGTGATGGCGGATAGGTCAGTAAAACGACTTGTGGGTATCTTGAATGATGTGTTGGTGAAGGTGTCTACCTTTATTTTTCCTGCAGACTTTGTGATTTTGGATTGCGAGGTGGATTCTGAAGTACCCATAATCTTGGGACGTCCTTTCCTTGCAACGGGAAGTGTTCTTATTGACATGAGAGCTAATGAGCTTTTATTTCGGTTGAATAACGAAGTGGTCCGCTTTGATATATGCAAAGCAATGAAGCAGCCCAGCGATATGAATGTGTTCTCTGTAGGTGATGTTCATCATGAGGATAAGAAAGCATTATCTGTAGAGAAACAGCTTACTGTTGAGCCATTGTCTGTTGCGCCACTGAATGTTGAGCATGAGGACGATAAAGATTAGGAAGAACTTATGGGTGCTCTAACAGAAATAGAGTCCTATTCCCATACTCCTAAGCAACCGGACCATGATCTTAAGAATCAACCGTCACCAACAGCGAAGACTTCCCTTGAAGAGCCACCAATGCTAGAATCGAAAGAGCTCCCCGATTATCTAAGGTATGTGTTCTTGGAAAGTATAAATATACTTCCGGTGAGTGCGGATGATTTAAGTAAACAGCATGTAGAGGCTCTCATCTCTGCTCTAAAGAGATACATGAGAGCTATGGGTTGGACTATTGATGATATAATTGGTATCCCTCCTGGGATAGGCATGCACAAGGGTCATCTCAAAGAAGATTGCATGCCTACAAGTAAGCCTCATTATCGTCTGAATCCATTCAGAAAACGATCAACCATCTATCTCGATAAAGTCTAAGTAATCGAGATAGCTATGTCGTGCTGCGACAATAAATCAAGCGCTAGATGGGAGGCAACCCATCATTTATCATTTTTCATTTTTTTGTCTTTCTCTCATTCTAGTACGTGTTTCATTTTTGATAAATAAAAATCCAAAAATAAGAGTCGTACCATAACCAAAACTAAGGCGCTTGATGGGAGGCAACCCATCGTACTAATCATTTTTATTGGTTTTGAGCGAATGTAGGTGCAAGAGGTATAAAACGAGGAGATTGATTTCAAATGACGCTTTGGACGTATTGCATGGTAAAGGTGGTGAGTTAGGAATGAAGATGTATAAGGCTATGGATTGAGCATTGCTCATGACAAAATAGGCATCGATCAAGGCTAGGCCTAGGTAAAACTAGGCCACGAACAAGGCAAAGCCTATACTATAGCCCAAGGTCTCGAAATCTAGTGTGCTATAGCATAGGCGCCGCCCATGCTCAAGTATGCCATAGCATAGGCACCGCCTATGCTAAAGCATTTGGTCTCTGAATCTCATATTCCATGCTAAAGGCGCCGCCTATGGTCACTAAAGGCATTGAACTAGGCACCGCCTATGCTAGCAAATGCTTTGCATTAGGCGCCGCCTATGGTCACCATAGGCAAAGCTAAAGGCGCCGCCTATGGTCACTTTTTGTCTCCAAAACCAATTTTAAATGGGTCAAAACCCGACCCATTCTTTTCCTATATAAAGGAGACTTAGTCTTGAAACACAAACACATTGAAAACTTGACCTAGACGCCGCACATACTCTCCAAATCATCTCAAAACTTTTCTTTTTGCTCTCCCACTTCACAAGAACATCTCCAAAGGCTTCAATCACGTAAGTACTCTTTTGTTCTTCATCTATTTTTCGTAAGTGATACGTTGCTATGTCTATTATGAATTGCTACATCTTGAAGAAATATTGGTGATGTTAATGTGTTTGAATTATTGATACAAAACCAAGTGAGTGAACATGTACATTAGGATACTCTTAACTTGTTTCCAACATGAATATTGATTTTGATGCAGTGTTATACTACTTGCGGAATTGCTATAGTCATGAACATTTCATAATCTTGTCACTAGAATGCTTACATGTTAGAATGTCCCGTTCATCGGAATAAGTCTTATAGTTGCCTACCGACATAGGAGGTTGTGATTATTGATAGAAACAATACCATGATGTAATCCCTATGTAGCAGTCTTGATATATATAACATGAAAATATTGCAAAGGTTGCAAGAAGTGATACATCTCTGATTTTCTTGTTGGAATATAGCTCCTACAACGTATGTCGATGAAGTCTAAGTAATCGAACACTTTCACTTCACTAATTCATATCAACAAACTAAGTGTGGGGTGGTACCCCTACTGCTTATGTATAGATTATATCCATTGAGATTGTGATAACGTGAACTCTATTTCAAGTCTCAGGTACAATGGCACCCAAAGCGAGACAAGGCAAGGAGAAGGCTACCACTTCCCAAAAGGGCAAGAAAAGAGGCCGCAAGGAGAAAGGAGAATCATCCTCAATGCAATTACCACGCCGTATGTTTGGAATAAAATGGGTTCTTGAGGAAGAAGCCAAGGAATGGTATAGGAACAACAAGGAAAGAAAATATGTTCATGTCGACTTGATAAACAAGGAAAGCCTAGCGAAGAAGGAGCCGCGCATGTTGGCAAAGATCATGGCATTAAATCTGGATTTCATCTTCTGCGACATGGGAGAATGTAATCTTGATTTGACAAGAGAATTTTATGCCAACTGGTCGCCGAAAACCACAGGCAGCGAAGTCAAGATTCGGGGCCAAGTTTTACAACTCAATACGGATTTGATCAACTCCTTTCTTGGCTTGCCTTCAGTCGATCCAGCACCATTCAAAGAGCTGTACAGTAGACCTCCTTATAGAGAAATTCGGCACACACTTTGTGGAAGTAGATCCATGGCACGCTGGAGTAAACACAAGGACACTGGTCGACACAACACTTTCCCATATGCTTCTTTGAATAGGGAAGCAAGGATATGGTTGCGCATGGTCAACTCTTGCCTTATTCCAGGGACGCAATACACAAAAATAACAAGAGATAGAGTGTGCTTGGTATACGCATTGATGAAGAATGTCCCTATCAACATTGGGGTAATCATCCGATCTACAATGCGGAAGGCTAGGCTACACAAGCGGTCCCATTTCAGCTTCGGCAATCTGTTGACTGCAATCTTGAGGAAGGAAGACATCGAAGAGGAATCAGCTGATCATAAACTCCCACACAATCCGAAGAAGGTTGACCTCACAAAGGTCAAAGATGCTGAATCAACACATGGCATCAACCTTACTACGGTAGAGAGACATGCTCGGGATGAGAGTTCTCCCGCCATATGTATGGCATGATGAGGTTTACAATGATGAGCGGAGGTCGTGTTCCAACTGCTGCAGAGCTCCAACAGCTGGACTATGACTACCCCATGAATAAACATGCGAAGGCCATGTGTGGAGTAGGGGTATACTTTGAGGAACCTCTTGATGATAATGTGCCAACCGATGATGATCGCAGAATGCCAAACTCCGACATGGAGGAGAACTATGATGGCGACGACTCTGATGATAATTCCGACGAAGGGGGTATGACCCCCGACAGTGAGGAGGAGTCCGACTGACCAGGTTCTTCGTATTTATTTTCCACTGAGGACAGTGTCCCGACTAAGTGTGGGGTGGTGGTATTGCATGCTATACTTCTCTACTCACATCTATGTTTGTTTGCTTTGTTTTTGTTTTATTTTTTTTCATTTTTTTAAAGTTTTTTTAGTAGTAATTTTTTTTTAGCTTCACATAAAATTATTTTGATAGGCAGCATGAGATTATGACAAGAGTTTGTGCTAAAATCATGACTATTGAGACATTTAGGCTCTAATTGTGACTCACTATGTGATATTGTGTGGTTCAATTCCTTCACCTGTTGGGACAAGAGTCTATACTACTCCCAATAAAGTCGACCATGTGCCTTGTGTGTGTGAGATAATAGTATATTCTGTGCTTGTGGCTGATGCTAGAACTTGCCTGGTATGTATGTAAAGCAAAAATAAAGAGTGCAAGTCTAGGAGATGATTTAGGCATTTCTTTGGCAACCCATGATTATTTACCTTCTTTTTACCTACCCATGGACATCATCCTAGTTAAACCCTTTTGAGCCTTTAGCCTATTTTCTTTGACAAACCTTGTATGTAAGCCTAATCCATTTTTTCAAGACCATAATTTGATCCAAATTCCTAAGTGCTTTAAAGTGAAAAAGTCATGTGACAAAATAAGAGGAAATTGGGTGAGTATGATGCTTTAGAATGCATTGGTTCTTGAATGAGTTATGAAAAAGAAAGTTCTATCATAAGAGGTATGTTATCAAAAGAAAAAGAAAAGGAAAACTGAAAAGTTAGTTATGTTTAAAATTGAAAAACAAAAGAGGAGAAAAAGAGTGGTAGAATAAAAGAAAGTAGAAAGGTTGTTTGAAAGAAAAGTGTTAATGATACAATGTGATGTATTAAAGCGCTTAGGAACATAGTCACTATTTCTGGCCAAAATAGTCCTACCTGTCCCTTAGCCTACATTACAACCATCAAAAGACCTAGTTGATCCTAAGCTTGGCATTCTGACATTTAGTGAAGCATTACACTAAGGGCAAGCCTATGGTCATCAGTTGCTTCATATGAATTCTTTATGAGAGTGAGAGCAAGGATATTTTGATACCCATGTTTAAAAAATATGTTATACTTGTGAGTGATTTTGGGTAATATATTGTGAGACACACATGGTTGATGAGTTTTGGGTAGTAGTGTATGATTCTTTGTGCCTTAACTTTTGAATACGAGTTGACCACCATCACGAGTCTATGCTAGAGGTTAAACTGTTTCTACTAATGATCGAAAAACTAATCTTTGGTGATAATTGTTGTGCTTGTCTTGACGAATATTTTGTGTTGTTGCTGTGAAACCCTAAGTTGATGTTTAGAGGGACATGATATTTTGTTCGAGGACGAACAAAGCTTCAAGTGTGGGGTGTTGATGATAGGCGAATTTACACGCCTATAGCACTATATTTTGCCAATATTTTAGCCTAGTTTTGAGAAAAAATTATATATTTCATGCACTTTTAGTCCTTTTTCCTGTAAGTGAGCTAACAAACATGATTAGCAAAGTTTCAGGTATAAATGATGCAGAATTCAGCATTTTTTGGATAACTTGACGCCAAAGAAAGCTTCACGAAAGGAGAAAAGCCAATCTTGGACGCCAAGGACTAAAGATGGCGCATGGAAAATCTGTCCCGGGCTAAAACAACATTTCTGAAGACTTTGGGGACTAGCAGTAACTTATTAGGATTAGGATAATGATACATTAACCTAGTACAATTGGGTTAAGTATTACATTAGCTTGTTAGGATTAGGATAATGATACATTAACCTAGTACAATTGGGTTAAGTATTTCATTAGCTTAGTAGGATTTGGTTAAGCATTTCATTAGCTTAGTAGGAATAGGATATGGGTATTATAAATACCCTATCTTGCTAGAGATTTTAGAACATCTCCGAACATCTTCTTACATTCTATTCTATTCTACTTCTAAGACATTCTAGTTCTAAGCAATCATTCTTCCATTAATTCTATTCTTCTTCTTCTATTTATCTATTCTTAAATTCCGCAACAAGAGAAACGTTACCTTGCTAAGGAATTCACGCCTAACGCCTACCACACCATTACAAATGTGAAATTTTTATTGTGGTATAACAACAATGTCAATTGTGATTTCCTTCGCACTCATGGGTAACTAAACTTCTCTGTTGGGGTTATGGAAGCCGAATGAGATACTATCTATTACTGTGAGCTTGTGAGTTCGTGACACATATGTTGCTTATATCATTATTCTCTTCATCTTAATCTAAATTCTTTGTGGTTGCAAACGCAAGAATACGCCAGTATAACATTTAACTTGTTCGAAAGAAAGGTTATCTGTCTGGAAAAGAGATAATGTCAAGGTAGTAGGGTCCCATCCCCTATTAAAAAGTTAGTGCCGTAACTGGATTAACCTCTTGGAGAATTCGTACCGTTAGACACGCTTTAAGCTCGAAAGAGTTAAAGTGAAATAATCCTCGAATAGGTCGAAAGACGCCTGGATTTACCATCGAATACAATTCTTTATAAGCACATGCATGTCTGAATTCCGCACACTCATAGCCAATAGAGACGTATAACTCAGAAGGTGGACATAACCCCAACTCCTCAATTCTCATTGTTTACATCTTACTAAAACATTCTTTCTCTTTTTACTTTGCTATTGCCGTTTTTAGCTACTATTTGGTTACATTACTTGCACAACAAGAATCCCCCCTTTTTCGAGACTTTCATTAAAAGTCTAGTAATCTTCACTTACTTGTTGACCAAGCTATTCCCTGTGGGTTCGATACCCAACCCAGTTGGGTTCTATATTTGCTAACGACCGCTTTACACTCCTACGAGAGCTGTAGATTGAGCGTTATCATCACCGCGCAACCTCTGTATATACCTATAGACCTAAAATTTCCTACTTTTGGACCCATGGGGGGTTAATCAACTTGTATACAACCAATATCCAATATCCATATCTTCTTTTCAGCACATATATCAATAGAGGGTTTTTAAGATGTCACATTTTCTATTCGAAAATGATAGTGTTTGAAGTATTTCTAGTATTTACACGGTGGTATCAATGTTTAATAAATGAATATGTTATGAGGATATAATGATAACAAGCAAACAAAAAGAGTTTATCTAATATCCAACTAATATACCAGCTATGCGAGCCAATAATCCACTCAAATCAACCAACCATCCATGATCCAAATTAATCTAGAAAAATCATCATGTGAAACATGCAAGAAAACAACATTGATACCGCATAAATTCCAAAATCTAGGTTTTTTCCCACCAAAAAAAGTGTAACCAAATAATCTCAATACTAGGAGAACAACATCATATAAGACTCCACATGGTCACACATAAATAAATAATGTCATAAACCCACTAAACATTATCCACATAGTCCTTCACACGGGTACATAAATCATCTAAACACATTTTCTATGATACAACCCCATACCTATGGCATATTTTTACATTATTATTAACTACCCAACCTATTTTGAAGAAAGTTCTGCCATAACCTACTTCAAAGCCAAAAATCAGCCCAAAAAGCCTTTAACACAGAGATTTCCCCCACTAATGGAATCAAAACCTACTAAAACATTCATATAAAGGATCTATGAGTCAAAAGAAAGACAACGATACCTATATTTTCATACTTTGAGTCGGAGTCAAAATGGACCCACAAAATGGGATTTCCAAAAAGAAAGGTAAAACCAGAAGTTTAGTCCAGAAATATATTTCTTATGATTATCAGAATTCATAGAAAAAACCCAAGTAAAAATAGGTTAAAATTGGGGTTTAAGTTGAAGAAATATAATTTTTAAGCCTTCCGAACCAAAATCCCCAAATTCCACTTTTAAATCCATATTTAAATAAGATTTAAATGATACAGTTGAAGAAAAATAGTCGACATAGGTGTTTTGGAACTTACCCAAGATTAGAAATGGAAGAAATTGCTCTAAATCTCAAAACCTAAGCTCCAAGTCTCAAAAATAGTGAAAAAAATAAAAAGGGGTATTTAAAAATTCTGGCATCGCTAAAGCATACAATGGGTTGCTTTAGAGGTCAGCTCTAAAGTGTCCAGATTCTGTTAAAGCATTACCCACGTAGGGTGACAGTCCTCTAAAGCAGACCTTGGGCCGCTTTAGCGGTGAGATCTAAAGTGTCCAAGTTATCTCCTTAGCGGTATCTGTTAGGCGACCAGAGCTGCTTTAGTGCCAAAGGGCCTCTAAAGTACCCTCCATTAAATCTCCCTCCACTAAACTACTCAAAGGGTTATTTTAGCGGCCACACCAATAGTTGTACACTAGCTGGAGACATGGAGAATTTCAAGTCCTTGCGGACCTCTCAATATTTATTTGAAATCTCGAAAATGCAAAAATATGATGCTTCCCTATCAATTTAATGCTTTAGACTCAATGGCGATTTCAAATTTTGAAAAGACGTTGCTTTGACAAAGTTGATCCTCGAAACCCAATTTCTCGACATTTCAAACCAAGGGTTAAAATAAGATATAAAATTCATAATACCAACCAACAATGTTAGCAACCTAAAATTGATGTTTTGTACCTGCTGGTGTAGTCCATTTTTACATTTGATGTATATGTCAATAAATGTCAACCAAAGTAAACTATAAGGCTTTTGAAGCCATCAAAAACCATAATTTCACATATTTCATGTTGAAAAGCATTAAAAACTATACCAAACATACCCACAGCCTAAAAATACCATAAAACAACCATTGAGGTAGGGGTTAAAATGGTCAAATTATGCAGAAATGAATATTTCAAAAAAATCATCAAAAATCAAGTCATTACAATAACCTGAAGGGTCATTACACCATTAGTGTAAGAAATAGTGAATGCTTTGGGATCCGATATCTTTTCAAACTAATATTTAGAGGTGCTATAATGGTGCAAATTATCCACAGGCTCAAAACTTAGTTTTCTCTACTTGGTCACTAAGTGTATCATAAACTTTATATCTCTAGGAATCTGTTCTAGAGCCTCCAAAAGAGGGATGTTCATATACAACTCTTTTATCATAGAAATAAACTTTTAATACTCTTATTCTTTGTATTTCTTCTTTAACCTTCAGGGAAAAAGTGGAGGATGTCGAGGAATGGGCTTCAATACTGGTATGACCTCTTTACCCTTTTCTTTGTCAGTTCTATCTCCTTTTACTATAATTGTAGGCTTATGATATGCCTCATCATTTATTACAAATATTTTAATTTCAGCTACGTCTATATTATCAATCTTTATAGGGTTATTCCTCAGGTTATCAATTATATGTATGGGTGAATCAATAGGGGCTTTTTCTCTCTGAGTAGTAATAGCTGGACAATGACTGTAGATCTTTGCATTCTAAATACTATTGTTAGGAAGGGTGCCTAGTTGATATTGATTCAATATGGAAGACAACTGCCCAAACTATTTCTTAAGATTCTTAAAGCAATTGCATGTGACTCAACTTTCTGTCTCAACTCTAAAACATCAAGCTTAATTTCCTTAAGGCAACTCTCTTGGCTCTCCAAACCCTTCACAATCTTTGCAATCAATGCTTCCATTTTCAAACTTCCAGACTCAACATCTCGGTTTCCTGGTGAACATAAAGTCCCCAGTTATCCTTGTAGTCATCTTTTCGCCACCAATCACCATCAAGTTCTCTACATCTATACCTATACCTATCTCTATAGTAGTTCTAACTTTGATTCCCTTGCCTCAAGTTCCAATTGTCTTGATAATACCCTTGGCCTTTGTCTTAAAACTCATCATATATCTATCTAAATGCTTGGGTTCTTTCTCTAAGTTAGACTTATTATGTATATAACCTCTGCCTAGTGAACCCACCGTATTTACTTTTTTTGCTCCAATCCCTGCTAATTGTTTCATAAGCAAGCCATTCTCAATTATCAACTGTGCTACCTCTTGAGCCACTATCTCATCTTTCGCTCTCTAGCACTAGAGGAGCCAATTACATAAGTGTTAGCTGACCATTCGCCTCCCGAATATGCCACCCTTAGTTTGTTTTTGTAATACGGTCTAAGATCTCAGTAGCCTGCTTCCACCGTAAGATCATGAATGCTCCATCAGTGATCGTGTCAGCTACGACTTTAGTATTGTCATTCAATGCTCTATAGCAGATCTCAAGTAAGTTTCTTTTGGTAATTTTGTGATTTGGCACGCTCTGAAGTTTTTTCTTAAACCTAAACCATGTCTTATATTATACCTCTAAATATAACTAGTGGAAGTTATCTCATCTTTTAACTGTAGTATACTGGAGGGTTTATAAAATTGATCTAAAAACTGAGTCCTTAAATTATTTCAAGTTGTGATAGATCCATGGGGAAGCTCCCTTAACCATAAAGTAGCTTTCCATGTCAGAGAAAATTGGAACAATATCAGTCATATCACCTCCTAACTTACCCTAAGCAGATTCTCTGAAAAGCAGATCCCCACAAACTTCACAAGGTGCGTGTTTACATCATCAGTAGGCAAACCAGCAAACACCCCTTCAAGTTTAATAATTGGATCATTGTATTGGTGATAAGTTTAGTACCTTGGGGTAATTCTGGAGGAATGACCGAACCTATTTTAGTTAGTTCAACATACCCTAAATCTTTCTTTGGATCATCAAAAACAGGCAGATAGTGTTGCATGGGATGCTTTCCTTTATTTTTTCTCATCCTATCTCTTTTAACTGAAACCAAACCAAACAATCTTTCTCTTTAAATCTATCCTATTCTTCTCTAGTTGCTTTTAGGGAAGCTACTTGCCTAGTAGTTTCCTCGACCATTAATTGAGCAGTAATGTAATGCCTCGAGTTTTCATGGAGTTTTCATGTCGTAAACCTCTCATTCTTTTTCTCAAAAAAATAAATCCAGCCTAAAGTAATGGTCACTCATAAGTTTATGCTCTCGTTTCTATCTCAGCCACATAGCTATTTTCATGGGAATTCATGTACGCGCAGATTAGTTCAGTAGCTCATAATGTTTAAGATTTAGTTATACATTTAATTTCAGTTGTGCATGATGTCTTATAGCCTCAGATTTCTCAGTATTTTTATCTTAACTAGCCATATTCAAGGACGAATGTTCCCAAGGGGGAGATATTGTAATACCCCATACTTTTCCTAGCTTAAATTAGTCCCTAGAATATTAAGAATTTGTTTCAATTATGAATACCATTTATTTCATGCGACATTTTCAAGATTTTGACTTTTTATTATGTGAAAAATTGATTAAGCTTTCCATAGATACCAAATTTGCCTAAATTCGACACTCAGTTGAGAAGTTAGAGCATTTTTAAGTTGACAGTGTGTCACCTGGACTCTCAACGCGTCACAGAAAAGGAAAAAATGGCAATCGTCAATTCCAGAGGACCTCCATGATATTGGTTCACCGTACAGAGGTCCATTTTCCCATTTGTCAATTTCCAGTAGTCCAACACTATAGTGGCGCGTTGCACCGAAGGCCAAAATGGCATCTCTATAGGGAACCGTGATAGTGGCGCGTTGCGTTGAAGTTCCAGGTCCTAATTGTCAAAATCTAGTGGGACAACACAATATCTACGCATCACGGAGACCCTTAATTTCCTAATCGTAAAATTCCAGTGAGCCACCACGATAGTGGTGCGTCGCGGTTGTCCATTAAAGTGGGCCCCCAGTTCTTTTTTCCAGTTTCACTTAGGAGTTTTAAAAGGGTATTTTGGACAATTTCCAAGCCCCCAATTCCATCCAAACACAGGATTTAAGCCTATTACAAGCATTTTATGCTTATATTCATCAAAGTTTCTCTCAAGCAAAACCCCAAGCTTCAACATTCAACTTCAAGAATCCCAAAGATTTCACCATTTTTTCCCAAATAAATTCAAGATTCAAAGTTCCCAATTCAAGAATTCCAAGAATCATCATTCAAGAGGACAAATAGAATACCAAAAGAAAAATTGTTCATCTAGTTCATCATCCAAGGTATGTGGGTCTTTGAACAAGGATAAATCTTTCATCCTTGTGCCCAAAAACTTACTTTAAATTATAAATTGCAGAGTTTTGTATGATTTCCCATGAAATTTAAGTTAGGGTTTATACCCAATGTTGCTAATTGCATGATTTTGAGATTTTAAGTGATTTCGATATTGAATTATATGTGTACTTTCAAAAAATTAATGTGTATGATCATATTTTTTATATTTTAAGTTGAATTATGAATATTTGTATTATCAAGCATGAACCTTATGGTGTTTGACATGAAATTGAAGCATGGGTCATTAATCCCTAGTTTGTATATTGACATTTCAAGAATGACTATGTTTTAAGCATCCCATGATTAGCTATTTTCAGATTTTGATAAAGAAAGTTGATCTATTGATCCAAGCAAAGATAGGAATCCACGTTATTCATATAGTTTATGATTTAAAGCAAAGAGAAATATAATTGGTTTTCATTATAAACCCTTGTGCTGTTTTAAGGTGGATTTCCTAAAAGTTCTGAGCAATAAGTATGGGAGTAGTATTTAGCATCGAGTTGGGTATGATTTCAAGGTCTCATGCCCCAGAACTATGTGCCACCGTAGGTTTCTGATTTGCCCATAGTGAGCTAAGATAGTGATTACTTAAGTTAAGGTTCAATTTCTAAGGCAAGGATAGAACAACTCTCCCTAACATGGGCAAGATGTTGGACTCTATGTCAGCTCACATAGTTTATGTCGGTTAGAAAAACTCCCTAAGTCCCAAAGTTCCAAGTTTATAAAGCTCCTAAAGTCTCTTTAAGTTTCAAAGGAAAAGAATGATAGAAAAGCTTTTATAAGACTAAGTGTAAAGGCTCACATATTTTACTAAGATTATGCTTTTTAAAAAGATAATAGTTATAGTTTTCAGTTTGCAGATTTCAGATTTTTGAGTGAGTCCTTTCTACATTTAGACAGTATGATTTAAGGAGAGAATACACGTACACCTTTTAGAACTAAATGTTATGACTCACTAGATTTATAAAGCCTGACTTGATTATCATGAATATTATTCTTAGTATTTAAGATATTCCATCTTATGTAAGTCATTTACATTTAGCCTACATTGTTTTACAAATTATGATGATGAGATAATGTTTTACTTATGCATTTCACCCCCATAAACTCAGTACATCCTCAAAGTACTGATCCACATATATGTCTATGTGCTACATTGTCTCATAATGTAGGTATCAGTTAAGGTGTAGCACTCATACAATATTCAGACAGTTTGCAGCTTCCAATCAGTAGGTGACGAGTCCTGTTAATTTAAAGGCTCGAGTCAATCATATAGTTTGGGCAGTATTTTATTTTTTATTTATTCAGTGGTATTAATTTGGGATAGCTGGGGGCCATGTCCCAGCTACCTAAAGTCAATAATAGTAGAGGCTTCATAGACAGTCAGTAGAGTTAAGGTATTTGATTCTAGTTTTGTTTATAAATGAAGAGTTGTACTCATTTTAATTTATTTTGTATTGATCAGATTTAGAAATGAGTAATCTTCCACTTATTTCGTTCAAATGTATGTATTTTATTCAGTTGCTTATGAGTTATGCCAGTAGAAGGGTTGACTTGGGATCACTTGTGGTCCTAAGAACCGTGTGACATCTAGACTATTTTCGGGGTGTTACAAGTAACTTGCTCTACAGTTTCCTAAACATTATTTTGAAGTGGTTGATTCAATATTGTTGGGTCTTCCTGAACCCCATCATGTCGAGCTCCTTGATAATGAACTCGTTCTCTCTCCATCTTTGAATTCTGTGTCAAAATGCTCTAAGCTCTAGATCAAAAAGAATCTAGGGATGGACTTTACTCCAAGTACTGAATACACATCTATGTGTTCTTTACAAATAACAAAAAAGTAGAAATCAACAACAAAACTAAAAACTTCAACAAACTCAATCTATCAATCAGTAATCATATTCCCCGATAATCGTGCCAAAATTTAATATCACCTAAATTACACCTCTCAAAATTTATAAAATAATCACTGAATCAAATATAAAACTCAATTAGGTTGGGGTCGATCCCATTAGGAATAAGTCGAATGTCTATCAAGAATTTGATGATGTAATAGGGAATTACGTAAATAAAAAATGGGGTTTTGTAAAAGTAAGTACAATAGTAATAGTTTCTGCTTAATTTAATTATGATCAATATGAGACCAACACTAGGATTGTATTCCCCATGACTTCATAACACTACAGGTTGTTGGTGCTTAGTAGACTATCTTGATGCCTTGAATGCAAAATCTAACAAGTTATGTAGCACCCATCTGTCTCTCGACCTTGGTTTAGATGAATTGTACTCAAGATATATATCACCAAACTATCTCTCGACCTTGGTTTAGATGAATTGCACTCATATCCTCTCGAACATAGAGCGTCGCATTACTAACCCTTATTTTCTGATCTCAAATTAACTATCCTACTTATGGCTCAAGTTAACTAGATAAACGTTTGTACCTTCAAATTACTATTGTTACTTTATTTTCTCAATTTATACCTCTCTCTCGATCAAGTTTAGAATATAGGTGAGTTCCTAACATTGGCCACTTTCAAGAAAGAAATCAAACCAAAGGAAATACCAATACATACAAGGACACCGATCTAGAATGACTTTGCACTTAACCTGCTATGTTAATTAATCATGGTTCCCACAACCCTAGTTATGTGGTTTAGCTATTCAAGAGTGTAAACATAGAAGAATATTCCATAGATGAAAGAACAATTTTGTACTCATAGGAATTAGATAAAAAAACTAAAATCTCAAATTGATTAGAATCCCTAAAAACCAATGTCAATGATTCAAAAATCAATAATGTTTTTCAGAACCTCAAAGTAATGGAAGAAGTTTATAAAGTGCTTAACCTTCCACAAGAAATCAGAAAAGAGTATTTATACACACATTAAACTTTTCCTAAACAAAACAAGGCTAGTTAAGTCGGCAATGATGATGCCTTGGGCAACTAGTTGTATAGACTGACTACGACTTGTTGTAAGCATTCTACCTCTGTCGTAGCCTAAATTTCCTATTGTTGTGACTACTTGTTGGGTATCTATATGAGTCATCGACTGACTAATTGGGTCCCTACACTCCTCATAAAGGTTTTAGAACTTTTTCTCAATTTCTCAGAATGAGTAGTCAAGACGAGTTATAGTCTGACCCTAGGACTTGTTGTCAGCTTTCGTAACCACTGGTATCAATTTTGCATCTCTTAATATTTTTTATCATTATATTAGAATGATTCTCCCTATGACTCATAGTATGATCCTATGAGTCGTAGTCAACCAACCTCTTCATCCTTCAAGACACTACCCTCACTGGAATGATGATGACTTAGACGGCGTGTCATAGAATGACCCAATGACTAATTATCCAGGCAATCTTGTGTTCCCTGTGCATTTTTAATTCCTTTTTCCATTCCACTCACTTTCGAACCTGCTAAAAAATTCAATAATTACATCATATCTAGAAAAAACATCTTCAAATTTGCAAGAGTCCATTGTTTAATAATCTTGAGTGTTGTAATCCTACGAAACATCAGTAGGTGTTACTCATTCAGATCTAGAACTAAGTCTTAATATCATTAAGAGTAATTCTTGTGTTGGATAATATTCACCACCAGACTATCCAAAATCACCAGTCACCATCACTAACCACCTATGACACCACCAACATTGTCAACCACCAAACACAACCACCCACCACCCACCATTACCAATTATTTTCACTATCACAGCCACTATAGAAAACTAATATCATTACCAACCACTATTGTAAGCCGCTATCAACCTACCACCTCCATTATTCTAATTATATCCATCGCCACTGCCACTACTATCTCTAATACCAATTCTAATGCCACCATTATCATCAACAGTTATCACCCAACTTATCTATCACAACTAGCACCACTACTAACAACCACTAATACCTCATCAACCTCCACATATTCTTTGACCACCACCACTACCATTGTCACCAATGTCACCACCTTTACCACCACTCAACCAATATCATCACTAAAATTTATCTCTACTAACAACCATCTCCACCATCATAGCTAATAGCATCTCTAACTACCTCTAACATATTGTAAAACTTTACACATTTAATTTTCCGCCATCACAATCAACACCTTCAATATCTAATATCTGCCAACTTCACATCACAACCACCACCACTACTACCAATCGCCACTATCATAACAATTACTACAATAGCAACCACATAAATCAGCATAACTATTACCACCAACATTACTAATTACTAACATCAATCATTATCACCACCACCACCATTAAAAACTATCTCCACTATCACTAACAAACATAAATGTTTCTCTTTTCAATCAAATAATAATCTTATTGCATTATATTAAATATTTTTCTAATATATGATTAATATTTTTTGAACTATCTTTTTTATTATATATAGCAATAAATGTTTTGCATATTTAAATATTGAGAAACAAACAGTATTAATCATTCAATTTATAAATATAGTGACAACATCTTAATTATTCAAAAGTGCATTCAGATTTAGATGTTTGAATCTTAATAAAAACAAATGCAACCTAAAATGGACACTAGCTCCTTAACTATGGTCAACCTCTCATCCAGCTGAACTAAATCCCAAAAAAGCATGTGAGACCCATATGAAATATAACATCAAACTATAAATACGTGAAAGACTGGATGAATAGGTGAAAAGTATGGAGGTAAAGCCAACTCATAAGAAACCTCCCTAACTATTCAAAGAATTACAAATAACTTGACATATATTTGGCTAAGCTTGCCCCTCTCCCCCAATCTCAGTACCCAACTTTTTCTGACCCACATATATGTCAAAGCACAAATCCTACGACCCACATAACTCTTTTGCCTACTTTATGTTGCCTGAAGCCAATTTTGAATCACTAAAACTCTAAACAAAGACTCACAAAAAAATCAGTACCACAATTTCTAGCCTTAGAATTCTCAAATGAATTAATTAAAGAACGACAACGCCTACCATACAATACATCAAAAGGTGCCATATCAATACTCAAATGTTAGTTATTATTATAGGTAAACTATGCCAGGGATAAAATGTTGCTCCCACTGACCTCTTAAATCTATAACATACATGCGAGCATATTCTCTAAAATCTTAATAGTATGCTTTAATTGACCATTGATATAAGGGTCACATATTTTACTGAGGTCAACCTAAGTACCCAACTTTTTCTGAAATATCCTTCAATATCTTAAAATGAACATTGAATTTTTGTCTATTATAATAGACATGGGTACTCCATGAGGACAAACTATTTCTCAAACATAGATACGAGCCAACCTCTCAGCATAAAAGGAAATCCACATAGGGATTAAGTGGGCTAATTTTGTTAATCGATCCACGATGACCCAAATGCTGTCAAAACCATGAGAAACAAAGGTTAGTCCTCTCACAATGTGCATAATGATCTGTTGCCAGATTCACTCAAAAATGGGTAATATTTGTAGGAAACCACTCGGTATCCAATGCTTGGTCTTCACCTATTGACAACACAAGCAATAAGCTACAAAGTCCACTATATTCTTTTTCCTATTGCCTAACTAATAATGGTGCTTTAGATCAGGATACATGTTGGTCACCCCTAGATGGATAGAATATCTGGAATAATGCACCTTCTCTAAAATCAATATACCCCATCCACCAACTCTCGACACACAAACTCAACCACTATTACTATATACACCATTAGAATCAAGAGATGCCTCCATACTCCTTTAAGTTATCATCATCAATTTGGTGATCTTGAATATGCTCCACTAATAAATATCTAGCATCAATAAAGCTAAAACATGGACAAGTATTGAAACATCAAGCCTAACCATTTGGTTAGCTAAAGACTAAATCTCTAAGGCTAAAGTCCGCTCCTGAGTTAAGATATAAGCCAAACTCCTATGCTAGTAATCTTTAGACTCAAGAACCACATTATCCTTACCTATAAGATATAGAATAGTGAGATTATAATCCTTATGCAACTCTAGCCGATGCCACCATCTCATATAACAATCTCAATGATTGAAGAAGTACGAAGGGCTATGATGATCCAAGAAAATGTCACAATAAACTCCATACAAGTAATGCATCCACAAGTTTGATATAAATACAATTGTGGCCAACTTTAAATCATGGGTAAGGTAATTTCTCTTATGAAGCTTAAAGGAGAATAATAAGCAATTAACTTACCCTCGTACATCAACACAACACCCGAACTAACACTAGAAGCATTAAAAAATATAGTAAAGCCTACGCCCTCCTTAGGTAAAGTCAATATAGAAGCCAAAGTCAACAACTCCTTAATATTTTGAAAGATCTTCTCATATGCATCTTACCACTAAAAGGTAACCATATTTTTAATCAATGATGTTGCCCAAGTTACACCTCTCAAAAGTATAAATGCTCACTGAATCAAATATTGAACCTAACAAGGTTGGGTTAAATTCCATGAGGAATAGGCCAAAATTATGTTAAGAATTTTTCTATATAATTGGGAATTAAGTAAATAAAAGAGGGATTTTGTGAAAGTAAATTATAATAGTAACAATTGTTGGTTAATTGGATTGTGATAAAAATGAGATGAACACTAGGATTATGTTCCCCATGACTTCATAATTCCATAAGTTATTCGTGCTAGCAGACTATCATGATGTATTGTATGAAAAATATAACAAGAAATGTATTATTGAACTATCTCTCGACTATGGTTAAGTAAATCTCATTCATCTCCTCTCGAACTCAGAGCATTGCATTATTAACCCTTATTTTTTTTATCTCAGATTAACTATCCCGGTCAAGGATCAAGTTAATTAAATGAAGGTTGATAGCTCCAAATTCCTGTTGTTATCTCTTTTTCCCAATATCTACCTCTTTCATGAAAGTCTTGAATACATGTAAGTTCCTAACCTTTGCAATCATTAAGGAAGCAATCAAATCAAAGGAAATACCAATACATGAAAGCACACCGATCAAGAATAACTTCACACTTAACCCATCATGTTAAATCATCATTGTTCCCATAATGCAAGTTATGGTTTTTATCTACTCATGATCATAATCACTCAAGAAGAATTCATAGATGAAAGCATAATTATGCACTTACAATAATAAGATAAAAAACGAAAATCTCCAATTGGTGAAAACCCCTAAAAATCAATGTTAATGATTCCAAGATCGATAATATGTCTAAGAACCTCAAATTAATGTAAAAGTATGTAAGCTAATCATAAAACAAAATGGGAGTATTTATAGATACAAAATAAAACCTATCCCAAATTCTGTAGGAGAATATGGTTGACAACATCCTATGACTCATAGACTAAAGTCATTGACCAACCCCATGAGTAATATGTTTCTATCATGGAAATTTATCTCTGGATCAGTCTTCTGTACTTTATTTAAAACTGCCACTCACAAGTCGTAGGTTGGAATCACGAATCGTATGTCAAATCGTAAGAATCAAAATTTATTATCAACTTTAGAACATACTCATGATCCTATCCATGGGTAATAGGTCCCATATATGGAACATATAACACACTCGTGGATCTCATAAATGATCTTATTTAGTTAATTCTTTAACCCTTTTCTCCAAGTAGCTTCTGAAACCTATTTTCCTACACGATATCACATAAGAAAATATTATACCCAACATAGTACCTAAGTTCTTGGATAATTTTCTTGTTTTAAGCATTAAAAATTGCATTAAACCATGGCATATCAGTGCCATTTTCTTAGACATTTTCATGTCCTCAAGCAAATAAAACACAATAAATACCTATAATGCTTAACTAAGAGAAATATAAGGTGCTTACGACAACTAATTTGTTCATTTCATCAAAAAATTCCCAACCCATTCTATTCACAACTTTTAAAACAACTATTTGTATACATGAAACAAAATATCATGACACAAAAAGGATCAACTGATGTGTAACACCCCGTATTTTTGGGCTAGAAATCGAACCATTATTTCTACATGTATAAACTTGAAAGAAATTATTTATATATAAATATAAGTGTAATGATCATTAACCTAGTGTGAAAAGTTCCTTTAAAGGGAAGAATGTCCGTTGTGCACTCTTATAGTGAAGTGGAGTTAAGAACCTTAATTATCGACCAAATTTTGAAATTTGATTCTTCCAGATTCAAATTTTAACGTCTATAACTTCTGTAATATGTGTATTTTTGAATCTAAAGACCTACAAAATTATAGATAAATGTGTCCTATTTCAAACGCATCCAATTTTGCCTTAATCCGATACCCGAACGAAAAGTTATGATCATTTTTGTAAGGAGACAAAGGGTCCATGATAGCAGAGCGATGTAGAGATTATTGCGGAGACTACCCTCTGTGATGTGCCAATGCATTAAATTTGGTAATTTTTTTTTTATTTGGGTGGAGGGGTATTGAAGTCCTTTCACTTATAAATGACCCCTAAATACTATATTAACCTATTTCCACCAGTTTTCATTAAATAACATCAACTTGTTCACTCTAAAAAATCCTCTCACTCAAATTCTCCTTTTCAAGTTAAGACTAGGGTTCAAGGAGTTGATCATCTAGTATCCTAAGGGCGTTGTCATTTTCAATTTTCATGGTAATTAAGGCATGTAGATCTTTCGCTTAAATTTATATTTTCATAATGGCATTAATTGATTATAAATGCATGGTTTTGATGTGGGTTTTGATATTGTTGAGGGCTTTTGACTGGGTTGGTTACTTAATTGATTTTTGTTTATGGTTATTTATGTAGCATTCATATGTTACTTATGATTTTGAACTGTGTGGGATGCATGGAAATGGTATTAAACTAAGGGGTCATGGTTTGTCCCCAATTTGATGATTTTGACTTGATTTATGACTTTGGAAATTATGTGCCCTCAACCTATTTGTGAAATTGTTAATGAATATGATTATGTCACTTGTTTTGACTTAACCACCTATATATTTTCATGTCTTAAAGAGTTTAAACAATGAACATGGATTTTACAGGCCGTGTTGGCTATACTTTGATTTATTGAACAAGAAGAAGGTCAAGACATTCCCCCATACTTGATTTAATGAACTAAAAGGGGGTCGAGGCATTTCTCCAAGTAAAACATGATTATTATGGCATAGCGATAATCTTAAAAGTGTGAGGTTATGGAAATACCCATGTATGTGCCTTAACGGTTTGTTCATTAATTAATAAATGGGTTATGTGAAACTTATTTTAATTTGGGCTTAATGGGGTTATGTAGAAATGCCATGAATATGTGGGTCTTGGATGAGTTGTACTGGAAACTCGTATTTTCTAACATGAGTTTTGGTCTTGATTACCTATGTGCATGGTTCAAAATATATATATATATATATATATATATATATATATATGTTGTATCTTGGATTAACGTGGGGTCGGGGCATTCCCTGGTCTTTCTTGATGCCCCTGGTTCGTGTGGCTAACATTCACCAGAGCCCTTTCAATTGGGGAAGCTGAACCCATATTGCCTGTGGGTGGATATTTTTTACGGTTGAGCTATGTAGTCCAAGTTAATGTTTAAACTATTGATGCTAAGCCTTGTTTCCTTTCTCGACATGTGATACATACATATATATATATATGCATTTATTGGTATGCATGGGATTTGACTGGTTTTGGATTATCATCCATGACATTATTTATTACCTAATCCATGAGTTACATATTAGTGTTCAACCCACTAACCTTCTTCAGACGTTGTATCCCCACACAATGCAGGGTCTGAAGGCAAGTCTACCTTTTATTTGTAGTGATCAGGTGTTTGTGGTTAGATCAAGAGTTGACTTGAAGTGGTGAGCTTCCATACTTTGGAAGACCCCATTTTATGATTTGGTTTCCTTATTCATATACTTTTCTTTGGTCTAGTTTTGGCTATTATCGAGGGCATGTACCAACACTTTATTGGTATTCAATTTTTGGTAGAGGCTTTGTGGATACTATGGGCTTGGATATTATGTAAGTTTTAGATGTTGATCCTTTACATAACCTTCTTGGATATCTTATTACATTTGTATTATATTGATGTTCATTCGCTGCTAGGTGTTCTTAGTGGTATCAGAATAGGCTCAAGAGGTGGTCTTTGATCCTCGGTGGACTTGGGATGCCTATCATGGACAGACCCTAGTTTGGTCATAACAAATATGGTATCACATATAGGTTTAGGTTTGATGAGGTGTCCATAAATCCGTTTCTAGTAGAGTCCTTCTTATGCGCGTGTTGTAAACCACACTTATAATCAAGAGGCTATGAGTCATTTAGGATATGTTTCTCAGTCATTCATACTTTAAATCGTGCAATTGTTTTTTCCATATGAAATTTATCCAACTTCCTTCTTTGCTCTAGCTTGTTAGCTATGTCTCTTGTTGAGTCGATATAAGTGTGAAGTCTTAGCTTCCCAAAAGTATGATTTTTTTTAATGAGTTATCAAATTTCACAGGATGGCGTAGGGACTTGGAAGGAGTACATTAGTGTGTCAAGGTGTATTGGATTAGGCAAGTACCTCTAGCTTCATGAATCGTGCTCTTCTACCTGAGGTAAGATGTGTAAAATTTTCCCTTTCAAAAATATTATGGCAGATGACTCACTTAAGGAGAGGATATGTATCCAAATATTAAGGTGGTATTACCCTCCTAAGCAATAGTATAAATTAGGGGGTATGACCTATGAGTAGTAAGGTGATCCCAAGATTAGTGATATGAAATCTTATATTTAGGAGTCGGAGTGAGGATAAATTTTTAGTAATAAAGAGAGTTGTAATTGCATGACCTTTATGTGAAGTGTTGGGGTTTTCTTACTCTTATGGTGTTAATTATGTAATATGCTCTTATGGTAGTCGATAAAAGAGATTGCTTAGTTGCAATATTTGCATATTTAGTTGAAATAAGAATTCTCTCATGAGGACTAGATATGGTAGTAGTGAAAGAAATCTTAGGTGGTTAATGAAATGCTTGGTCGACTAATAATTTATGAATTTAGCATTCACTTAAGGATGCCATAGATAGAGGGGTGTACGTATGAATAGGGGACTGAGTGGTGTTTATAGAATCTTGAAGATAGTTGGGGTGTACACATGGGTAAGTGGATGTGATGTGAGGTAGGTGAATGTTCTTTAGACTATGATGGATTAGGTAATAAGAATAAGATTGACTATCCTTAGGCGGTTTTAATACACAAAGGGTCCCTTGATTTTTTTATCTAGTAATTGTAAGCTGGTATGTATGATAGAAGACGTGTAAGGAATATTAAGATGGGTAGTAATGTGGTAAGGACGAATGTGCTGGTGGGCTATAGTTAAGTTAAATAAGGAATTTAGGTGGATTTATCTATTTGGTGGACTAGTATATCATGTAGGATATTTTTTGGTGGTCCATGACTGTTGCTAGATGCTAAGCTGAACTTTAAATGTTAATTATGGTGATGAGAATGTTGGCTCGAGAATTGTGATGCAAGATTTATGGGAGTGAATTTGCAGGTTTGATAAAATGCGTGAAAGATCTTAGGTTGATGACTTATTAAATATTGGAGTGTGTAATTGTGATATATGCATGAGGTCTAGTGTTGAAATATAAATGGTTGCTAAATCATTAGTTGGATAAGATCCTTAGGTTATAAGAATAAAGTGTGCTCGGTCTTGATTTATGAGTGCTATGTATGCCAAGCTTATGTTCTTAAATTTCTTAGTATGGAGAAGTCTAAGGAGTTGTTATATAGTGTTATGTAGAGCTGAATTGAGGGAGAAATAGATAGACTATGTGAACCCTTGGTGTAGTTTAAAAACTTTGTTAAGTTATGGGGTTATGTATGATATTAGAGGTGTAAGACTAGTATTCTAAGGAGTTGAAAATGGAGTGTTAAGTGTTTAGAAGCATAGATGTCCATGCCAATGATAATGTTAGTCATAAGGCGATGACTTTGGGGGTTGGAGGAAGTTATGATTAGTGTCCCTTAAGGGGATGTCCTAGAGAGAATTTAGTGTCCTTATATTAAAGTTGTTGTGGGGAGTTATTGTTCTTGTGCACAGTAATACCCCCTTATAGTGAGAAGTGTTATACGTATAGATTTAGTGAGGGAATATACTTTCAAGATTAGGATAGTGACCTTTGAGATAAGGGGATATGATGTAAATATTGAATTATCTTATGGCGGTGAGTTTCAGGGGTGAGTCATGATAAATCTATTCTTACTGTAGAAAATTCATCCTAGTTTGATTTTAGGGGACATTCTGCTAGCATCCCCCGTATTCAAATTATGCCTATACGTAAGTTTCTTGTTCTCTATACAATCTTATATCTATGTTTTGACCCTCTAATTATGATCTAAGTGTTTTGATGTGTGTAGCCTTTCGTGCTTATTGGATCATATCTTATGTCACAGACCCCACCGTGAGTGGTGCAACAAATAGGTGTTCTATCAGAATACTGCTATTCTTATTTTCAAAGCTCGTACTCAACTCCCTCAGCTATTCTCCTAGTGTCAGGATGGTGGTGGTTATGGAAGCATAGTAATATTCTAGATTAGAGAGTGGATGATCTTTCTTGAAAATTTTTGTTGTGGCTACACATACTTTGGTTATAGATGAAGCGACAAGAGCAAGATGAACCTTTTGTTATATGGAATAGTTAGAAGGGGATTATATGGTGGAAGTCTCTATGAAAGTGATTGAAATTGCTAGTTTTGATGAGGAGATCTGTAAAGTGGGTATAGTAAGGATAGGCTTGGATATTGTGATTGATAGTTACACAAAGCATAGTGTTATGTGGCTAGTACTCTTAATAATATATCATGTTGTTTGACTATTGTGATAGGATGAAGTAGTATTCTTGGATGGATGTAAGGTATAAAGTTAGCTTAAGTTAGCACCTTTTGACTCCAAATTATGCTTTAATATGGAAGCAATGTATTGTTAGACTTTGGCTTTTGTAGCAATATATTTAGTGGGGGAATTGTAAGATTGAGATAGTGAAGTGTGGTACTAGTTGCTGAAATCGTAGATGAGAAGTATTGCGATATTTAAGGGCTAATAGTATAAGTCCCTCAAAATTTCCATCATTTCATTTTTGACGCTCCCATATTTGAAACATCCATTTTTTACTTAAATGGTATTTAGGTATGTTAATAGGATCATCCGGAGGAGTTTTGGAATTTTCGGATGGGGTTCGGGGTAGTTTTAGGCCACAAAGGCAGTAAACCTCCACGATAGCCCTGTGATACAGAGGTTGTGTTTCGTGATAAGGTCCTTGATGCGAACCTAAGTAAAATTTTGATTGTTTTGATTTTCCCACTTGGTGTGAAGATATTTGGGTCTTATCCCCTTGTATGATCTTAGCTTCATTGTCTTATTATTCATGCTTACATAATTTACTCGGTGATGCCATGAAGCCCTTTTTCTTTTGATTCATATACATGTCTTGTTGAGGAAAAATTCTTAATGTGAATTTACATACTTTGTTACATACTTCTAAAGCTTCAAAATATTCCTATCCATCATTCGAGGACGAATGATTCCAAAGGGAAGATAATGTATCACCCCGTATTTTCGGGCTAGAATTTGAACCATTATTTTTACGTGTATAAAATTGAATCCAATAATTTATATATAAATATAAGTTTCATGATCATTAACCTAGTGTGAAAGTTTCCTTTGAAGGGAAGAATGTTCATAGTAAACACTTAGAGTGAAGTGGAGTTAAGAACTTTCATCATCGATCAAATTTTGGAATTCGATTCTAGAACGGTCAAATTTGAGCGTGTATAAATTCTGTAATATGTAGAGTTTTTGGGATAAATACCCACCAAATTATAGAAAAATGTTTCCTTTTTCCAACGTATTTGATTTTGCCTTAATCCGATACCCGAGAAAAACTTTATGAGCATTTTTGTGAAGAGGCAGTAAATGTCCGCGATAGCAGCATGACATGGGGCTTATAGCAGAGATTACCCTCTGCGACGTGCCGATGCTTTAAATTCAGTAATTTTGTTTTTTTTTTGACTTGGGAGGAGGGGTATTGAAGTCCTTTCACTTATAAACGACCTCTAAACACTATATTAACCTATTTCCATTAGTTTTCATGGCATAACATCAATTACTTCACTGTAAAAAATCCTCTCTCTCAATTTCCCCCTTTCAAGTGAAGACTATTGTTAAAGGAGGTGATCATCTAGGATCCTAAGGGTGTTTTCTTATTCAAGTTTCTTCGTAATTAAGGAATGTAGCTCTTTCCCTTGAATTTATATTTTTGTAATGGCATTGATTGTATGGTTTTGATATGGGTTTTGACATTTTTGAGGGCTTTTGACTTGGTTGATTTATTTTCATGGTTATTTATACAACATTCATGTATTATTTATTATTTTTGAACTGTCTGGGATGCATGGGAATGGTATTAAACCGAGGAGTCATGAATGGTCCCCAATTTAATGATTTTGACTTGATTTATGGCTTTGGAAATTATGTGCCCTCAACCTATTTGTGAAATTATTAATGAATATGATTTTGTCACTTGTTTTGACTTACCCACCTATGTATTTTCATGCCTTAAATAGGTTGAACAATGAACATGGATTTTAAAGGTCTTGTTAGCTATGTTCTTATTTCATTGAACAAGAAGGGGGTCGAGGCATTCCCCTATACATGATTTAATAAACTAAAAGGGTGTTGAGGAATTCCCCCAAGTTAAACATGATTGTTATGGAAAAGAGATAGCTTGCAAGTATAAGGGTATGACAATACCTATATGTGTGCCTTATGGTTGGTTCACTGATTAATAAATGAGTTATGTGAAACTTATTTATTTTGGGCTTAATGGGGGTTATGTACCAAAGCCATGAAGGTGTGGGTCTTGGAAACTTTTATTTTCCGACATAAGGTTTGGCCTTGATGACCTATGTGTATGGTTCACACTATTGATTTATGTATATCAGCTAACACACATCGGAGCCCTTTCAATAGGGGGAGCCGAACCCATATAGCCAATGGGTGGATGTTTATGATCGTTGATCTATATAGTCCAGGTTAATGTTTTAACTGTTCATGATAATCCTTCTCCCTTTCCCAACATATGATATATTTATATGTATTTTCATCTGATGGTATGCATGGGATTTGGCGTGTTTTGAATTATCATCCATGGCATTATTTGTTCCCTTATCCCTAAGTTACATGCTAGTGCTCAACCCACTAACCATCTTTAGATGCTTTATCCGCACACGATGTACGTTTCAAATGCAAGTTTACCTTTTTATCGCAGTGATCAGGTGTTCGTGGTTTGACTGAGAGTTGACTTGAAGTGGTGAGCTTTCATACTTTATAATACCCCATTTCATGATTTGGTTTTGTTATGTCATATACTTTTCTTTGGTCTAGTTTTGGCTATTATCGGGGGCATGTCCCGACACTTTATTGGTAATAGGTTTTTGCTTGAAGCTTTGTGGATACTGTAGGATTGGTTACTGTTTATGTTTCAGATGTTGATCCTTTACATAACCTTCTTGGATATCTTATTACATTTGTCTTATATTGATGTCCATCCACTGCTAGGTTTCCTTAGTTGTGTTGGAATAGGCTCGGAGGCGGTCTCTAGTCTTCGGTGGACTTGGGATGCCCATCACGGCTAGGCCCTGGTTTGGGTTGTGACATGATGGAATTAGGTTACAAATAAACATCCAAGCCTAAACAAATATGACATTACCCAAAAAAATTGCAGCTAACAATGCAACCCATGCACTCTCATAGAAAAGAAGTCCCTTTCTCTAACAATATAACGATGAACCTCAATGTGGGAATACATCAAATCATTTGCGCTCTCAAAGAAATTCAAACAATGAGCATGAAATATAGGCTTGCCTTTATCTTCTATGTCTTAGTTTTTTGAACAATTAGACTTGGATCATTACAACGCTTTTCCCGGTTTATAATATAGGCTTCGGGGTTGGTATGGTATATATGGGTAATAATGACTAAACTCTCCTTGACAATAAACTTCTATTTTTTGGCTCCATTATTCAACCCTGCTCATTTTATTTTTCGTTATTTATTTTTAGATTGGGTGTGGTTTTGCTTCATACTTTCTATTTTTTTTTTTTGAATTTTAACTTTTCTTTTTCTACCACACCCAACTCTACCTTTCTTTTTTCTTAAATTCTTCTTCATACCTGTATCCAACTACGCACCCCAATAATAGCCACCCTTACATTAAGTAATTTGCCTGAGTTGAGGTACACAATGTCCAAGGAGGGACCAGGGCAAAAATAGGTTCATTGTAACTAAAAATGGGAAGGTGAATGGGTTCATACAAAAAATAGGTCACTTAAGGCTCACATTAAAGATAAAAAGGGATACATATTTCATTTGGTTGATCATTTAGGCAAGAATTGGACTTTTTTTAGAATGGCCTATTATCCTATCCCAACCAACTATCCTACAACTTAGGCAAGACTAATCGGGAAAGTTTTGAATCACACACACAAAGTGTACTAAGTAAACACGTCACACTAACATAGTACAGGGTTACACCATCAACTACTACCTATTCGATTCTTGTAATGCTAAGCTACAATTATTCAATCCCTAATACTAACATCATAACAAGATCCAACAATGGTCATAATTTGACACAGTCACAATGCCCAAGAAAAAATAAACTCAAGAGGGGTATTCTCTAATCCTCAAAAATCAAAAGGAAAAAACTTAACCAATTATAAGATTAAGTTAAGGAATCAAATGATCTGTACCCACTAATATGACTCGTACCCTTAAGTCGTATCCATTCCAGTAACCAAAATCCATCCCACTAATCAACACTGGTCAACATACGAATGAAACATACCATCCGTACCCTAACATACAGCTCGTACCCATGAGTCGAATTGGGGCCAGAGATCAGAATTCCAGGAAATTTTCTAAGGTGCAGAAACAAGAGTGTTTCAGTCTCCCCCACTAGGAACATTTGTCCCCAAATAATGGACTAGCTAGGGGTAACCACATGCATGAGTTATTTACATTATCAAATATATTCCCAATCTTTAACAAAGTTTGAAAACAAAGAGGAAAATATATTAATCTTTCCTTTAACACACTCGAAAAATAAAGATGTGTTGAAGACAACTACCTTTCGCATGAATCCCAGGAGCAGAAAACAAATGCAGATATTTGGACTTTAGGTCCTCTTACACTTCCCATGTAGCTCCTTCCACCTTATAGTTCCACCAAATAACCATAACTGAAGCTACATCCTTGGTCCGCAATTGAAGAACCTGCCTATCTAAGATCTCAACTGGAATTTCTTCATAGGATCACCAATGCACTTCCTCAACATGGAAACATGAAAGATCAGAGAAACTAAGCAAAATATAGAAGTCAACTCCAGCTCATAAGAAATATTACAAATTCTTCCTAAAACCTCATAAGGACCAACATTCTGGGGACTGAGCTTCCCCTTCTTACCAAACCGCACTACTCCATTCATGGGAGATACCTTGAGGAAAACCTTATCCCCAACCTCAAACTCAGAGTTGTTATTCCTAACATCTGCATAGGACTTTTGGCACCTTTGGGAAGCCTTAAGCCTCTCCCAAATCACCTTCACCTTCTCCATAGCCTAGTAAACCAAGTTGGGACCAAACTTATATGCCTCACCAAAATCAAATCAACCAATAGGAGACCTAAACCTTCTACTATACAATACCTCAAAAGGGGTCATACCAATACTAGAATGATAGCTATTGTTGTAAGCAAACTCCACCAAAGGTAGATGCTAAACCCAATTGACACCATAATCAATCACACAAGCCTGAAGAATATCCTCAAATGTCTGAATAGTTCTCAACGCTTGTCCACCCATCTATAGGTGGAAAACAGTACTCAGACTAACCTTTGTCCCCAACCCTCTCTAATAAGATTGCTAAAAGGGAGACGTAAATTGTGTGCCACAATCAGAAATATTCAAAATAGGCACCCCATGTAGCTTCACAATCTCTTGAAGAAATAGCTTCACATAATCCTCCACCAAGAAGGTAGTCCACACTTGCAAAAAGTGGGAAGGCTTAGTCATCTCATCCATGATGATCCAAATCAAATCGTATTGATTTCGAGACCAATGATAATCAGTAATAAAGTTCATATTGATCACTTTTCATTTTCACTCGAGAAAATCAATTTTTTGATACAACCCTCCTGGACTCATGTGCTTAACCTTAACTTGTTGACACACCATGTGCTTAGAAACAAAATCGACCATATCCCTCTTCATGCCATTCCACTAATAGATCTTCTTGAGATCATGATATATCTTAGTCGAGCCGAGATGAACATAATAACGTGACTCATGCGCCTCAGCCAAAATCCTTTGTCGTAAATTGTCGACATCAGAAACACAACCTCTCTTGGTACTGTAAAGTACCATCTCCACGGATGTCAAACACCACTACCTTTTGCCTACCAACGTCACTCTTGATTTTTATCAAGATAGGATCTAGCTTTGATACCAACTTGAAATGACTTTGTGGACTCCCAATTGACCATGAACCTAGGCTCTGATACCAACTTGACACGACCCAACTTGGGGCCTTGTCAAAATAAACATCCCAAGTTTGATAGGGATCAAAGACCATACCTGTTACCCAACCTAACCTCCAGCTGCCTGCCCTGAGTTGGCTGAATTTTGAGCATGTGTCAAGATAGTGCAATAGCTCACATGAAGACTCTATGATAAGATCACAACCATGACCAACCAAATAGAGTTACACCATCCCATACCAATAATCCAACCATACCAAACCATTCCAAATTAAGGGCCATAAACCAAAGATGTTTCAAAATATAATATAATTAATCCCACAATGAAATATGATGGAACAGTGAGAAATTATGACTGATAATGCCAGCCTCAATACCAATACCAATGCTAAGGATGACACCTATAGTGATCCCGCCCATTCCAACCTATACCAGTACCACAAAGCCTCTAACCAAAAGAATAATAAAACTTGATTAGGACATGCCTACAACCATGGCCAAAACCAATATCCAAAATAAAATCAAAGTGTTTAGAAAATATCTGTTACATAAAATGGAGCATTCTAAAAGAATGGAAGCTCACCACTTTAATACAAATGTTAATCCCTGAGTTAATCACTATGTAGGAAGAGTAGAATAGCTAGTTCCTACATAACATGGGTATGCAATTACCAGTAGATAGGTTAGCATGTGAAAGCTAGCATGATCTCAGGATAAGGATAAAATAATGCCATTTATAAAACAAAGTAAAGCCATCCATATGCACACAACCATACATATATATATATAACCATGCTGGGAAAGGGGATCAAGTTTAGAATGCTATTAAAAACATTTACCTAGGTTGTGTAGCTTTTCCTTCCTAAACCACCCATAGTCTATATGGGTTTAGCTCCCCTTGCTAAAAGGGCCCTAGTATGTAAAGCCGCACGACCAGGGAAAAAACTTAGGATGACTAGTACATCCCCTAAAATATGGTGTGACATCATGCACACGGTTACCAAGACCAACCTCATATCAGTAAATATGAGTTTCTAATTTTGGACCCCTCGAGACCTCCACCTTTCACGACTTTGCTACATATCCCGCCATTAATGGCCAGCTAAAACCATTTTCCAAATAGCCAAACCATCAGTCATTTATTAACCAAGGCCATTAATATGGTATCATCATACTAACCCTTACTTGCAAGTGTCCTTTTCCAATTACCATATTAAATCACTTGGGAGATTCCATGTACCCCACAAGCATAACCATTTATCTATTTACCTTTCCAAGCTAATTAAACCATGCACAATTCCTTTATCAAGTTTTAAAACATGCAAGATTTCCAATGAAATACTCAATGTAATGAAAACATTATTATAGATATTTTGTCAAACACATTGGGGGCATAATATAACCAAAACCCATTCCAATTACCATTCAAACCATTTCCATGCAATCCAGTTATCCAAAACCACAATTAATGCACATAAAGCATAATTAAAACCATGAAAACCCATAACCAACCATTTAATAGCAAAAACCCCAATTCATTTTTGAAAACCAAAATCATACAATTAATGAAGTCATGAAAACATTCATAAAAACCATGCTTATAGTTAGAATTAATAATGAGGGAAGAGAATATGTGTAAAACCAAGATGATGATGGAAAGAAATCACCAAGATAAGTCCCAAATCAATCCTCTAGTTGAAACCCTAACTTTCATTGCCCAAAATCTTTTGAGAGAATTATAAAGTATGTAGAAGAGTTTTTAAGTGTTAATGAATAGAATAATTGGGTAAAAAACCTTCCAAGTAGGTTATAAATCATGGGACCTTATTAGGATAAGTGGGAAATATCCAGAATGCCCCCACTTTTTTTGTACAAAATCTCATCCCAGGGATGCGACTGACCTACACGAGTCATACCCTCCAATACGAGTTGTACCCTCCACTTGTACCTTAAGCCTCAAACCTTAGATACAACTCTGTTCGGTATACAATTAATCCATCCAAGTCTTATCCAAAGCATATGATCCATACCCTTTATCCATACCCCTGGCAAATTTAAACCCAAGGAAGATTTAGACACTGTCCACCATACAAGTCCATGGTATGACTTGTACCCTAGCTTACGGCTCATGGTGAATGACTCATACTTAGATCTAACCTATGTAACCAAGTCTACAATTAAGTTAAGGAACCAAACAATCCATACCTACCAATATGACTTTTACCATGAGTCGTATCCATTTCAGTAACCAAAATCTATCTCACCAACTAACACTAGTCAGCACACGACTAGACCATACCATCCGTACCCTAATATACAACTCATATCCATGAGTCATATTAGGTCCATAGATCAGAATTTGAGGAAATTTTCTAAGGTCCAGAAACTAGAGTGTTTCAGTAGTCCAGGCTTCACCTAATTTTATATCCTCTTCAGCCCTTTAGGATAGTATGGTATAGTTATTAGGGTTTTTTGGTGATCCATTGAATGAGGGAGCTCAGCCAGTAGCATAGGGTTGTATGAATTTAAGGACACAACCTACAATAGCAACACCTAGGGTAAAGGTTCTACTAACACTAGTAGTCCTACAACCAGCAGTAGCCCAACCAAATATGTCTTTAGAAGAGTAAAAATATTAAACCAATTTTTTATATTGATTCCATCCATGTTTGTTGGGACCCAGAAGAGGATTCTTATGAGTTCCTATCTAATTATAAGGAGAAATTATAGAATTTAGTGGTGTTCTAGTCGTGTGGAATGGACTTTATTGCTTATTAGCTAGACACTATCATGAGGAGGTAGTGGAGAGATTATTTTGATTTTAGGCTAGCTGGATCTCCACCGATGACATGGACTTAGTTCTCCTAGGCTTTCTTGGGAAAGTATATGCCTCGTAATACGTGTGAGCATTTTTTAGATGAGTTTTCTACTTTGAGATAGGGTTCAATATCTTTGGTTTAGTATGACGCGAGATTTCATGAATTAGCCGGATACTCTAGTATGATTTTGTCTATAGATATGAGCGGATTAAATTCTTTGTCAGGGGATTGAGATTACTACTTTGTAGGGCTACACAAAGTTTGGTGACTTTAGGAAAATCTTTATCTGATATTGCTAAGCATATTTATTATATATAGGAGATGGATCATAATTCCTAAGGGGGTAGAGATAAGAGACCCCGTACCAAGGTAGTTATAGTGGGAGCCACAATTATCCATTATTCATAGGCCGAGGGTTTCATGGTAGGTACCCAAAGAAACAAACTTATCAACATTAGGGTCAACCTAGTTGGCCTGTTTAGGCATTTTTTTATATCAGACAAGTGTTAGACTAGTTTAAGTAGTTACAGTGGTCAGTCAACAGTCAACTATTGAGGGGTGTTCAGTTAGAATCATCGAGTTGGGATAGTCGTTATGGATCCACTGGACTTTCTATCTAGAGTAGGATTCCCAAGGCATGTTATGACTGCATGGTTATTGGTCACTTTTCCCGTAAGTGTCCCCAACATAGGATGATTGAGCCTTCAGTTTAGACTTTACAATAATCAGAATAGTTCCACTACCAACTAAGGGTGGTGCACAGGGTTATGAGGGTGGTCTCCAGAGTTATAAAGATGGTTCCTAGGGAGGTAGTATAGGTGGTTAGGTAGGCACCATGTCTAGTAGAAGACAAGGTCATTGTATGCTCCAACTAAACTAGAGGCTGAGGCTTCAGATACTGTGATCATGGGTATAATTTTTATATACCATCAACCAGCTTTTGCTTTTTTTGATCCTAGATCCATATTTTTATATGTATTCGCTTATTTTGCATCACAACTTGGTATATGTTTTGAGTCCTTATCTATGCCATTATGTGTAGCTACCCCCATAGGTGATTATTTAATAGTGGATCGAGTATATAGATCTTTTTTAGTGACTGTTTGGAAGTTTGTTACTCATATTGATCTTGTTGTAATAGATATGGTAGATTTGTATGTGATTATAGGCATGGCTTAGTTATGTCCTTACTATGCAGTCTAGGATTGTTTTACTATGGCCATTATATTAGCTTTGTTTGGCGTACCTTAATTTTAGTATAGGGTTCTTTTGTTCGCATGCTGATGGGGATTATTTCTTACATTTGGGCTATGAAAATGATATGAGAGATTATGAGTCATTCCTTTTGTATGTTCAGGATGTTAGTCCTGAGAGTTCATTACCTGAATCCATTCTTGTTGTTTATAAGTTTCCTGATATGTTTTCGATGAACCTACCCAGATTTCCCCCAAGATTTATATAGAGTTTATTATTGACCTCAATCTAGGTATAAAACCTATTCCTATGGATCCTTAGTGTATGTCTCCTACTGTGCTAAAGGAGATAAATTATCAGCTTTATGATTTTTTGGGTGAGGGCTTAATCATACCGAGTGTTCACCATGGGGTGATCCAGTTCTATTTGTTAATAAGAAAGATTGATCTATGCATAAATGTATTGACTATATGCAGTTAAATAAGGTGACACTGAAGAATAAGTATCATATACCTCGTATCAATGATTTGTTTGACTAGCTTCAAGGTGCAGCGGTGTTTTTAAGATAGATTTTAGGTCTGGTTACCATCTATTGAAAGTTAGGGCTATAAACATCCCTATGACAGCATTCAGGAATCGTTATGGTCATCATGAGTTCCTGTGATGTCTTTTGGGTTGATCAATACTCTAGTAGTTTTTTAATCTGATTAACCATATATTTAGGCCATATTTGGACTCCGTCGTGATAGTATTTATTAATGACATTCTGGTATATTCAATGAGTATGGAGGATCACAATAGCATTTGAGGATTGTGCTATCGGCTTTATGCCAAGTTCTCAAAGTGCAAGTTTTGGCTTGAATCTATAGCTTTGTTCGGGCACATAATGTCAAAGAATGGTATTATGGTTGACCCAACAAAGATTAAGGCTATTCGTTGTTGGCCTAGGCCTACTTCCCCTATTGATGTTTTTAATTTTATTGGGTTGGCATGCCACTATAGGTAGTTCATTGAGGGTCTTTGTTCAATTACAACCCCTATTATTAGATTGACCAAGAAGTAGGTTCCGTTTCAGTAGTCTGCGAGTTGTGATGTGAGCTTTTTGAAGCTCTAATAATTATTTACTTTATGTCTTATTCTGAATCTTCTAGTTGAGGGTGAGGGTTATGTTGTCTATGATGATGCATATGGTATTAGTTTTGTGTGTGTTCTGACATAATGGGGCTATGTTATTGCATATGCATCAAGGTAGCTAAAGGTACATGAGTGCAACTACCCCACTCATGACTTGGAGTTGGTAGTAGTAGGATTTTCACTTAGGATTTGGAGAAATTATTTGTATGGGGTTTGTTATGAGTTATTTATTGATCACCACAATATTAGTATATTATGAACCCAAAGGAGCTTATTTGAGGCAAAGTAGATGGATTAAGTTACTGAAGGACTATGCTATTTTTATTCTTTACTATCTCTGAAAGGAGAATATGGTAGCTGATGCCTTAATCCAGAAGTTAGTGAGTATGTGTAGCTTATCCTTCATTTCAGTTTCTTAGTAGCCATTGGCTTTGGACATTCAGTTGGATGAGAGGCTGATATTTATAGAGGAACTGGTTTCCATTTTGGCTAGTGAATGTCAAACAATTGTTCTCTAGGGAAATTCCAGTTGTTAAGATTTAGTGGCTTCATTGTCTAATGAAGGAGGCTACCTAGGAAACCAAGTGTGAAATGCATACCTAGTATCCCTACCTGTTTGAGCTTTTAGCTAGTTTCTTATGCTTTACTTTCATGCACAAAAGTCCTTTAAGTAGTAGATGTTGTAATGACCCTCACAGTCATTTTCCTTATTTTCATACATTTCCAGTGGCTATAGCTTTTCTATAACCCCCCATAGTTATTTATGACTTGCTGGGGCTTAAAGTTTGGTTTTTGGGTGGTTCATTTGAGAATTTTAGTGATGCCAAATATATTGTGGAATATTTAATAAAAATTAGCATTTGGTAGCAATTTAATTTATTATCCTTCTAATTCATTTTTAATTTGCATTAAATTCTTTAGTTATGGTATATCTATGTTACTTTATAAACATGTTTATAACTTATTAATATTTTAAGCGAAGATAGTGAATCTAGATATGTTAAAATATTATTATTATATCATAGAGGTTTTATTAGATATGATTTTCTATTAATTATGGTATATTCAAAATATGATATTTATTTTACCATGAACTTATACAATACCCAAGAATATACATAACAAGATTTAATTTGATAGTTTATATATGTCTATGTATATCTACCTGACAGTTGTGTTCTTAGGTGTCAATTAATGGATTAAGATAGCCTCTAAGTGAGATTAGTGTCAAGTAAAGTGGAATTTACCCTTAGTGGGTTAGGAAGGATAGTCATATTTTCCCAGCATATATGTGCACCTATATATATTGCCAATACATGTTTCTTACGAATTTTTCCTTCTTTGTATGTAATTATTAATAAAACCAGTACAATTTATATATATATGTGTGTGTGTGTGTTGAAAGCGTGATTTTGGACAAGTATATTTTGATATCAAACACTATCCTCAAAAGGAAAATAATTATCCACATTAATTATTCAAGCTCGGGTTCTAATAGGACACTATTTTGATAATTCTCGAAGAGATATTTAGCTTTGGAGTCTATGTAAGCTAGGCTTATCCTCTTTAGATTGAGCTTATTTAAGGTAAATGTGTGCTATTATGCTAGTTTTGTGTAGCTCGTTATAATTTGTGTATCATTTGATATGTATATCATGCCTTATTATTATTGTGAGGACCCTATTCTATTAAATTTTGGTTCCATTATTTTTTGTATAATGTGATATTATGAGCCTAGGATGTGATATTAAGTTGCAAAACCTTAGATTCATCCCTTTTCAACAAAGTTACATTAATGGTTATTTAAAAGTATTTTAATTATGATTTAGGGCCTACATGTACTTTATTTTTGTCATTGATTGTGAAGTTTGGAACCACTTGTCATCGGTTACAGTATGTTTTGGGTTTTGATTTTACAATTGGGTAAGATTACTATAAGTTTAGGTTTGAGTTTGGCATCTAGTTATGATGATTTGGGAGTTCTGGTATTGATTACTGTTGTTTTGGGGGTTGTGGTTCCTTTGAGTTCTGATTCGAGTCTGGAAATTGATTATGAGTAGTGTTGTGTGTTAGTTATGTAGCCTCTCATTATTATCCACTAATTCCGATTCAAATGCGACATACAACCTCTTGATTTTTTCCACCACTATTAGTTGGAGCTAGGCATGTGGCCTTTCGTTACTATCCATTTGTGCTAGTTCAAGACTGGTGCACATCTTGAGTACTACTATGACTTATAGAGGATTACTATGACTTCTATGTCCCACCAGCTTATTGGGTACAGTTGGGTTCACTGTCTTCTTCAGTGTACCTAGAGGTCTTATGGGAGCTCAGTTAGGTTATATTTTGTTTGCCTTTTATTATTGCATTATTTATTTTTCTGTATCACTTTTACTTATTCCTTTATCGCATTTGCATAGCTCAATAATTGTTTATATTTCTATCCTTATTTACTGTTACATAGACTACACCTCTGTATTTTAGTTATACCTTTCTTGTATTGATCTCAGTAAACCGATGAGGCCTACTGAGTACCCATTGCTTTGGTACTCATACTATACTTCTGTATCATTACCTTGATGTAGATTCAAGTACTACCAGACAACATTGTCGTGATTCCTATTTTCCTATACTAATCCGGAGCAGGGTGAGGTTGCTATTGTCTGAGGCCGATCCTTCTCTATTTGATCCAGTTTAGTCTTTTATACTCGAGACTGCTTGTATATATTGGGGATATTTTTTATTCAATCTAGTACTATAGATATCTTTTAGTAGTGGCTTTAGTACTGACCTTACCAGGTTTTGGGGGAATACATTTTTATATTTTGGTCCTTTTCTTTCTCTAATTTTGATATACTTTATATGTTTCGTTTTTATTTTTTTGTGTATTATTACTAATGTTATCATTATGTGTGGTCTATTTATGGTTTCTCACTTTTAGACTGTTGCCTATCGTTCTAGTCTATGGCTTGGTGTGCATATTGGTGGGATAATGTAGGCGCCATCATGATTTGAGAAATAAGGTAGTGACAAACACAATGTAAAATGTTAATCATAGTGAGCAGGCGCGTTAAGGGTCTGTCACACCCTTGGACATCTGCGATTAGGAGAGTGCCACTCCCACGGGTAAAATTCAGCAAACTTCTTCTACACTATAAAAAGGACACTTGACTCCTATCCTATTCAATTTGGATGACTTTTGAAGAGAAAAAAACATACAAAGACGCTTCAATTAGTTTCTTATTCCTTTACTTTTGTTTACTTTTAGTTCTTACGGATAAATACCATTCTTGTGATTCATTGTAAAACTATGAGTGGCTACTTATTCTAGGGTTGAGCCTACGAACATGAATACTTAGTGTGAAATTGAGTTTCCTTATTGTTAATTATCATATTTGGTTGTTCATATATTCTTTTAATTACTATTCTATTAACTTCATATGTTCAACAAAAGATTAGATTGTGGAATAAATGGAGAAAGATCTTATACTTCAAATGAATTAAATATGGGATTCACAGTTAGGATATGAATATACCTAGTTTACCCCATTTGGTTCAAATACGAGATAAAATATAAATATGTTTAAGTTAGTTCTCATATCCCCGCTTAATGGTGTAGTTGTGGGGCTAATTTAGATAGACAATTAGAGGATGACTATTCCCTAATTATGTTATCAACCCCGTGAATAAAAAACCAAGATAATTAACTTAATCAATGAGATTGTATAGCTTAGTAGGATTGTTCAAGGTGCCTTGACCCTGTATTTATCATATTCATTGTCTCCTACATTTTATAATCTCGTAATAGTTACTGCTACTTTTAATTGTCAACACTCAGACTTTCCTTTGGTTACAATTTGCACTTGTTTAATCTCCTAAATGATGCTAGAATTGGATTTTTACTAAACATAAGTCCCTGTGGGTTCAATATCCAGCTCTAAAGGGCTTCTTTATTACTTGCATGACCACGTACACTTATGTGTGTGGTAGGATCACAACAAATAGCCTTACTTCTATATCTTCTTAACTCACCCCAAACAGATTATGTGAAGTACAAATCCCCACAAAATTCATAATATGCATTTCCCAAATAGATTATGTGAAGTGCAGATCCCCACCAAATTCATAATATGCATGTTTTCATCAACAGTAGGCAGGCCAATGAACACCCCCTTCAAATTAAACAACTAGATCATCACACTCGCAATATCAAACTCGGTACCTTACAATAATTCTGGAGAAATGATTACACTCTTTTCAATTGGCTCAACATATCTCTTCTTGATCATCATACATTGGCAGATATTGCTAGATGGGCTATTGTCCTCTATTTCTTCTTATTTTGTCCCTTTCATCATGTTTGGCTAGATGATCTTCCTCTTCTTCCTAGATCTTTCTTCCATGGCTACTCGTCGAACAACCGCTTTCGTAGCATTTTCTCATCCATTAAGAAAGCAGTAACTTGCTCTGAAGTTTTTGGAACATCATGCTAAAGTGGTTGATTCAATGTTGTTTTGATACGACCCAAACTAGGGCCTACTCGTTTTGGGATGCCTCAAGCCCAACCGGGACAGGATACCACCCCCAATACCTAACCATAACAACCCTACACCTTAAGTTGGATGAATTCCAATCATATATATATATAATAACAAAATGGAAGAATCATAAATCAAATATAGTCAACCGGTGTCAGCCCCAATACCAATACCAATGCCAAGGCTGACATCAATACTGAAACCGCCCATACCAACCCATAGTAGTCTCACAAAGGCTCCAACCGAAAGTAAAATAATATCCGATTGGGACATGCCCCCAAAAATATCAAAAACACGTCTATGAAAGGACCGAAGTATACAAAGAAAACCATAACATGAAATGGAGCCTTTTGGAATATGGATGCTCACCACTTCAGTCCAACACAAGCTGATCCCTAATCAGATCATTGAGCAGGAGGAGTAGTATAACCAGTTCCTGCGTCGCATGGGGATACAACACCCAAAGATGGATTAGCGGGTGAATTCTAGTATACACTCAGGATAAGGATAAAATAATACCGATCTTTAAAACTAAGTAACAACCATATGAATACATACATACATATATATATATTCCATGTTGGGAAAGGGAGTTTGGTTTAGCATTCTTTTGAAACATTAACCTGGGTATATGAAGATTAACCATCCTAGAACTACCAACGCACTATATGAGTCCAGTGTTACCCCCTGGATGGGCCCCAGTGCATGTAGCCGCATGAACCAGAGATACCATAGGGGTAGAGAATTCCTGAGTACCCTTTACCCTTCATGATACAAACATACAAGTATAACTTTAGGGGATTCCCATGTACCCCGTAAGTATATGGTAACTATGACCAATCCTCATGTCGGCAAACATGAGTTTCCAGTATCCGTCTATTGGACTCACACCTTCACGGTTAGCTATCACAACCCGCCATTATTGCCAAATTAAAACCATTATCACAAAACCAAACCACCAATTCCATTTATTATTAACCAATGTTATAAGAAGTGGTATCGTCATATCGACTATAGCTTGCAAGCAATGTTCTTAGCCAACATTTTAAGGGATTCCTATATACCCAAAGATTTTATTATTATTAAGTTCACTTGGGGGATTCCCATGTACCCCACAAGTGTTTCACAATTAGTTTGTTTGAGGGATTCCCATCTATCCCATAAGTTTATTCTTTTAAAAAAATTTCATATCCTTCATGGCCTTTCCCTTAAACCATTTAAAATCATCCAAATCAGTTTAAGCTCTATCTCCATATTATACCATGCAAGGTTTTCAATAAAAGTTCAAATATGTAAAAAAAAAGCATTCTCATAGGCATTTTATCAAACATGTTGAGGGTATATTGTTGACAAACAAAAACCAAGCTCCAATTAACCATTCCCATGCAACCACATGTTCAATCCACAATTATAACATGAAAACCATAAGCAAAAGACATGGGTAAACCATAACCAACTATTTATAACCAAAACCCACAACATATATTTCAAAACCCAAACATTATCGCAATTTATGCCATGAAATCCATTAATAAAATATTCCTTTAATTGAACTAACAATGGGGGAGGAGTAACACGCCTTAGATTACAAAGAAGACAGAGAGAAATCACCCTTTAGAGCCCTAATTGACCACCTTAAAGGAAACCTTATCCTTTTCTTAACCCAAGAGATTGAGAGAGTTTAGAGAGAGGTTTTGAGTTTTTAAGATTAGAATAATAGGGTAAATTAAGTTCCAATAGTGTTTTAAGTCATGGGGTCATAAGAGGTTAAAAGAGGAAATGTCCAGAATACCACCAACTTAAATTGTATAAAATTCCCATAAGAGGGTATGACTACCCCCGCCTCAACCCCAAACCATACCATACCATAAGAGTGGTACCAACAACTCTTACCCTAGGCCTCACCTTGGATGCCAACACTGTCCAACATATGACCAATAAGGCCAACTCGTATCCAACCATATAACAAGTACCCTAGAACTATACCATAGGTAGAATAGAATCACCTAGGCTATACATAAGGCATCATACGATTGACATCATACCACTAGTATCCTAAGATACGACTAGTATGATCTATTTGTGCCTTGGAAACTAACCAACCAAACCACATTGATGAACATACGAGATGACGTCCCTAAACCATACCCTTTCATACAATAAGTACCCCAAGTCGTATGATGTCCAGAAGGCTCAAAATGAAGGAAATTTCCAAGGACCAGAACCCAGGGTGTTTCATGTTGGGTCACCATGAATTCCTTCAAGTAGGGATCTTTGATCATGTACTCCTTCCCTTTCTATCTTTCGATTCTGTTTCAGAGTTCTCTCAAGTTTAGGATTAAATAGAATTAGGGGATTGAATTAACTCTGTGTACTGACATACACCGATGTGTTCCCTAGAAATAGTAGAAAACAAAAATAAACAAGTGAAACCAACAATTTCAACCAATTCAAAATAACACTTTGTAACCATAGTCCCTGACAACGTTGCCCAAATTTGATGTCACCTAAATTACATCTCTCAATAGTATAAAATGATTGTTGAATCAAATATATAACCCAACAAGGTTGGGGTCCATCCCACGAGGAATAGGCCAAAATTTTGTCAAGAGTTTGTCTACATTATTGGGGTTTAAGTAAATGAAAGAAGGGTTTTGTGAAAGTAAATTATAATAGTAATAGTACTTGGTTGATTGAATTGTGATCAAAATAAGACGAACACTAGAATTGTGTTTCCCATGACTTTATAAGTCCACGGGCTATTTGTGACAGCAGACTAGCCCGATGCATTACATGAAAAATGTAACAAGATATGTATAATCAAACCGTCTCAATCATGGTTAAATGAATTTCACTCATCTTCTCTTGGACTCAGAGCATTGTATTACCAATCCTTGTTTTGTGATATCAGATTATCTATCCCAATCAAAGCTCAAGTTAATTAAATGAAGGTTGATATCTTTAAGTTTCTATTATTTTCTCCTTTTCCCAATCTCTACCTCTCTTTCGAGAAAGTCTAGAATACATGTAAGTTCATAATATTTGCAACCATTAAGAAGTAATCAAATCGATGGAAATACCAAAACATGCAAGCACACCAGTCTATAATGGCATCACACTTAACTTGTTTTGTTATTTCATCATTGTTCCCACAACCCTAGTTATGGTTTTTAGTTACTCATGATTCTAAGCACATAAGAACAATTCATATATAAAATTATAATTGTTCACTGGCAAGATTAAGATAAAAAACCAAAATCTCAAATTGATGAAAACCCTAAAAATAATATAATGATTCCAAGATTAATAGTATGTTTAAAAACTCAAAATAATATAAGAGAATGTAAAGTAATCACAAAATAAAAAGGGAGTATTTATTGATACAAATCGAATCCTATCCTAAATTGTGTAGGAGAATTAGGTCGGGAGCATCTTACGACTCATAGATTGAAATCATGGACCAAACCCATGAGTCTTAGGTCTCTCTCATGGAAATCAGACACTGGATCAAACTTCAGTACTTTATTCATGATTGTCACTCATGAGTCATGGGTTGGAGTCATGGATCATAGGTTAATCTATGGAAATTAGACTTCTATCATAAACTCCAGAACCTACTCATGAGTCTCATTTGCGGTTCATGGGTCCTATCTACGAGTCGTGGACCACACCCCTGGATGTCAGAGTTAGTCTTCATTGGTAATTTTTTATCCTTTTTCTCCAAGTAGCTTTCGAAACCTATTTTCCTACATAATATCACGAATAACAAATCATACCCAATAAAATACCTAAGTTTTTGCATAGTTTCCTTGTTTTAAGCATTGGAAATGCCATGAAACCATGACGCATCAGTCAGCTTGGTTAAGAGGGCCGTAATAAATGTGAAACCCTCTACAAAGCACTGATAATAACCCACCAAGACAAAAAAACCCTGAATCTTAATAGTGCTAGTGGGTCTAGACTAATCATGAATTGTTGAAATCTTGGTCGAATCGACCATAATACCATCCTTGGTCACACGTGTCCCAAGAAAAAGATAGAATTCAACCAAAAATCACACTTAGAGAACTTATCATACAATTTCTTATCTCACAATCTTTCAATAACTTCCTCAAGTGGCTCATATGATAGGCCTCATACTTGGAATACACCAAGATATCATCTATAAATACAATCACAAAGGATTCGAGGTACGATCAAAATAGTCAATTCATCAACTCTACAAAAGTTGTTGGAGCATTAGTCAACACAAAAGACATGACCAAAAACTTTTAATAAGCATACCGAGTTTGAAAAGCCATATATGGAACATCTAAAAATCTAATCTTCAACTGGTTCTACCCGGATCTCTAATCAATCTTAGAAAAGAAAAAACCACTCTGAAGTTGGTCGAACAAATCATTAATACGAGAAAGAGAATACTTATTCTTAATCATCACCTTGTTAAATTATTGGTTATCAATACACATGCGAATAAAACCATCCTTTTTATTCAAAAACAAGATAGAAGAATCCCAAGAAGATACACTAAGTCTAATGAAACCTTTACTCAACAAATCTTGTAATTGCTCATTCAACTCAGTTATGTCCATCCTATATGGAGAAAAAAAGATGGGCTTGGTGCCAAAATCCACATGTATAAAAAAATCAATATCGCGATCCAGAGGCATACTAGGTAAATCCATACAAAATATATCCATGAAGTCACAAACAACCTGAATAACATCCATAAGAGGCGGTGAAGAAACACTAGTATCACGAATTTAAGCCAAATAAGGCAAACACTTTATTTTACCATGGGTGAGCATGTTTAAAAGATATAACTCCCTTTGGACCCAAATTAAAAATACCATTATAAGATATCCTTAGAACACCCAGTGTAGCTAAGGTCACAGTATTTGCATAACAATCCCAAAAATCATGATAGGGAGCTAACTAATCCATACCCAAGATAATATTAAAATCAACCATATCTAGGATAATAAAGTTTATACAAATCACCCCCCAAAGGTACCTATATATGATTGGTACACCCTATACACCACCAGATAATCTCCTATGGGGTATAAACATGAAGAGGCCTAATAAGGGACTAATATATAGTATCGAAAATAAAATCAAAATATATAGACACATAGAGAAATGTATACCCAAGATAGAATAACACAGAAGAAAATTTGTAGCAGTTAGAATGATGCATGTGATAACTAAATTAGAGTCCTTTATCTCGGGTATCCCAGGTATAATATATCATGGCCATGTCTACTCTCGGACTGAGCAACCTCCTGAACACTACCAAAAGATCTATTAACTCTACCTCGAGCACTTCTAGAACCACCCCTACCACTTTATGAACCACCTCTGACAGTTTATATAGGAGTAGGGCATAGTTAAATCTATGAACCCTACTCGGTAGGAACAAACACACGTCGAGGTCAATCTTTGGTCACATTGCTAAACCCACGTCATACAAAGCATCCTATATAGTTTGACTTAATTTGAGGAGGCATAAATAAACTAGGACGTCCACTTTATCCCTATGAGCTAAAACAGGAACCTCAACTAGAATGACCTAATACCATAAAACTTGAAGGTCTACAACCTGATCATTGTACGCGACCTGAACTGGCCTACCATCATAATCATAGGAACTTCTACTTGAGAAATATGTATCACATGAGGCATGTCTACCAAACTCACCCCAATGGTGAACCTTCTTGTAGTCTTCCTAAGTAGACTATTAATAGACTCAACCATCATTGCATGCTTAATAATACTTTAAAAAGAAGACATTAAAACAACCACATAGGTATTATCCAAATGATAAGGACCCTCTAACCCATTTATGAACTTTCTTATCCTCTCAAACTTGGTGTAGATACCGGCGGCTGAATATCTTGATAGAGTATGGAAACATGCCTTATACTTAACAATATTCATGGAATTCTTGTTTAAGTGATCAAACACATACTATATATAATCTTTTAAGTTGTAAAACATAAATCTCTCCAAGGAGTACTCAAAAAGCTAAGTCCAAGTCATAATAGGCAAACCTAATGGCATATAACTAGAAAGAAATCTCCATAAATCTCTAGATACATCTATCAACTGATAGGTTGTATAAGTTACTCCATAAGCCTCAAAATATCAAAGCTCATTGCAACACCTTGGATTTTTGTTCATTGAATTTTTTTTTGATATTTTATCCTCACTGCCCTAACTATGACTCCCTTACGAGTCGTAGAAAGTCTTGATGCGTCGTAAGGACCTAAATTATAGATTGACCAGTGTGTGTGGATTAGTTTTTTACTCTAACTACAAGTGGATCACAATGATTCATAAGAACTCATTACCAATTATAATGTTCCAACAGTAGTTAAACCAGTTTATGTACCAAGTGTTGTTGTCCTTGCGAAGACTAGGACCCAATGAGTCGTAGGGTCCCCTAATGAGCCATATGATGCAAGTCATAAGTTAACTTTATGTGTGCTTAATGACACTATCTTGTCTACGACTCATGTTAGTGAGTAATAATGTATCGTTACAAGTCGTCGTGTGATCCCTAGTCACTAGCGATAATTTTTTAGTTTTAAATTGAGTGCACTTTGGACATTTCCCTCTTTAACAACTTAAAATCCACGTCCATAAGAAACCTTGGGGGAATTATTTTAACACTTTAACAAACCAAGAACCCTCTTTACTCTCTAAAATTCCTTCAAGCAAAACAAGCTAGGGTTTTCTCAAGGTTGAGCATCTAGGGGTCAATTCAGGGTTTCTTCTCCATAATTGAGAACCCTTAAGTCATGTTACTCTTCCTTAATTATTACTTTGCTAAAATCATGTGTTTAAAGTATTATTCATATGGTTTTAATGTTGGTTTTAGAACATTGGTTGAGAGTTTTGAATGTTAATATATAAATAATATTTCCCATGATTTACATATGATTGTTCATTCTTTATTCATGGTTTTAAACTTGTGTGGTTCATAGGTATGGTGAATAAACTATGGGATTATGATTTTCCCTAATTTTTAAATATTGACCATTGAAGTGATAATGACCTTAAACCCATACTATGAAATTGTCTTTGAATATGAAAAGTATGCACATTGAACTACTCTTGAACTATTGCATAATGTGAAAAGTCAATGAAGTATAATGCTTTTGAATTAAACCTTATGGGGTTATGTAATTCCCTAAGCTAATGTATAATTCAACCAAGGGGATTATGAAATCCCCAAGTAAAGATAATTAGTTTGGCATGTTGATGTTACCTTACAAGTATAGTTGGTATGATGATACCAACAATGTATGCCTAAATATGTATTATGATTCAATGAATGGGAATGTGTGATACATGATTTAATTGGGCCTTAATAAGGATTGTGTAGCTGAGTCATGAAAGTGGAGATCCTGAGGGACTAATACTAGAAACTGTGATTGTTGATGCGGAGGTCTAAATAACCGAGTGGTTTGACTCTCTCTTATTATTATTGTATGATTGGGAGGTTTGAGTGCCCCATATAATGTTACATGATTGGGTACTTAATTCACCTAAGTATACTGGAAGGTTTGAGTCCCCCATGGTATATATGTACATCATCTAGTTCGTGTGGTTACACGCACTGAGGCCCTTCTAGACAAGAAAGAGATAGACACACGTAGCCCATGGGTGCCTTCTTATGTTATGATGGTTGAGCTACACAATCTAACATAAGGTTTTAAAGTGTATTTTAAGCCTTGTTCCCTTTCCCAACATATTATTTATGTATGTATATATATGATGATGTTCACATAGTTTTGAATTGGGTTTGATTTGGCTTTATTTTTTCCCCTATCCTAGAGTGACTTGTTAGTGCTCAATCCGTTAACTATCTTTGGATGCTGTATTCCCATGCTATGTAGGCACCGTAGATACCTCTACTTTTTTTGCCCAATGTTAGGTGGATCCACTCGGTTCGTCGATCATTGGAGCTGAAGTGAGCTTACATTATCTAAAAGAGTTGGTCATTTCATTAGTTTCTATTATTAGATTATAATTGAAAGTTTACATTATCACTAATATTTTTATTATCACTGTTAGGGTCAGGGGCATATCCCAATAATTTTTTAATTTTGGTTTTATTTAGGAGGCTTTGTGAATTACTGTGGACTTGGGTAATAGTGGTTGGTCATTTTGGTTGGTTATCAGCTATAGAAATGTCTTAAATTCCTCTAGCTTCTTTTATGCTATATTTTTATATATTTGGAATTCATCCGATATTGGGGGTATTATGTCCTACTTTTTTAGGTGCAGTGGTGGTCTCTGGTCCTCGTCGGACTTAAGATACCTATCGTGGCCAAGCTCTGGTTTGGGTCATAAAAAAATTGGTATCAGATCCTAGGTTTGGTGTCATTGGGTATCCATAAAGTCGTGTTAAGTAGAGTCTTTTTTATGGGTATGTAGCATGCCACACTTAAAAGAGGAGGGGCTACGAGACATTTAGGAATATTTCCCTTTCTTATTTCTCTATTTTGAGCTATAGAGTCTAAGACCTTGAAATGTCCTATAATTCTTGTATGTTTGCTTTTCAGATCATGCCTCCTAGAAGATCTGATGCTCGTGCAAACTCTTCTATCCTATCTAAGGATAATACAGATGGAGCTCGTCCTACTCAAATAGTTCAGACATAGTCTAGGGTCGCTGCTTTTAATTGACTTAGTGGAGTTCCATTAGCTTGCCCTAGCCATCTTCGGACACCTTAAGCTAGTGTGTCTAATGCTGAGTTTTATCAGTCGATCCATTTGATTACCCAGTCGGTAGCCTATCAGACTGAGCGTGTTGCTTCTGTTATACCATCTTCTAAGGTCTCTAGAGTTGTCTAATTTATGAGGTTGCATCCTCTGACTTTCACTAGTTCTAAAGTTGAGGAAGATCCTTAAAATTTCATTGATGAGAGGGAAAAGATTTTTTTTATGATGCATGCTACTAATGTGGACGGTGTGGACTTCAATTCTTATCAATTGAAGGATGTGGTGTATCTGGGGTATGAGAAATAGGATTAGTCTAGGGGTGATGATATTAAGTTCACTTTATGGGATGACATCTCTAGTGTTTTTCTTGATTTCTTATTTCTTTAGGAGTTGAGAGAGGTGAAAGCTAAGGAATTTGCGAATTTAAAGCAAGATAAGATGAAAGTAAAGAAGTATGCATTGAATTTTTATTAGTTGTCGGGATATGCTTCAGAATTAGTGTAAAGCATGAAGGCTAAAATAAGGAAGTTTGCTTCTGGGTTGTCCCGTGATTTGATCTTGGAAAGCAAGGTTACCTTGTTCAACAAGTATATGGAAATTTCTAGACTTGTGGTGTATATGTGAAAAGTGTAAGAGGGAATAAAGAAGCAAGTAGAGATTAGTTAAAGGCAGAATAAGAAGTTTCGATATTTGAATCAGGATCAGTAGCAGAGTGGTAAAGATAGTAGGAAATGGTCTAAATAGAAGTGGGGTAATTTTTGTTCCTACTTTGTGACTAGTGCTCCTTATCCAAAGAGATTGGGTAATTGATTGTTTTGAGAATAGTATTGGTCCCAAGGTATAGGGCACGAAGCCTCAGGCTAGTGGGATTCAGTCAGCTCTATCATATCGCCGTAATAGATTTTGTGGTGAGGTGCACCGTGGTGTTTATGAAGAAGGGAGGAACAAGTGCTTTAAATATGGTCAGATTGGACAATTACAAAGGGATTTTCTATCTAGGTTTTCTTATAGATAAGTAAGATCCCTGTTGCTACTTCATCAGCTCCGACACCAAAGGGTGCTACTTCTGCTTTTGGCTCTAGCAGTAGTCAAAACTATCTGTACGCTCTTTCCATCTGCCAGGATTCTAAGGCATCCCTCAATAATGTTACTGGTATACTTAAAATTTTCTCTCATGGTGTATATTATCTTCTTGATACCTGGTATACCTCTCTTATGTGACCCTTTATATGGCTATTCATTTTGGTTTTGATCCCGAGTGTATTTTAAATCCCTTCTATGTGTCCACCGTGGTGGGTGACTCCATTATGGCTAGAAGGATCTGTAGGGGTACTGTGATGTCGGTCTATGGTAGAGATACCTTGGTGGATCTGATAGAGTTGGACATGTTAGACTTTAATATGATTTTAGGGATGGATTAGTTGTATTCGTGCTATGCATCTCTTGATTGTCAGACTCGAAGGGTCAGTTTCCACTTTTCTAATGAGTCAGTGATTGAGTAGGAAGGTATTTCGCTAGTTCCTAAGGAAAGGTTCATTTTATATCTTAGAGCTCGAAAATAGTGGGGTGCCTCTACCATCTAGTGTATGCTAAGGATTCTAGAGCTGAAGGTCCTTTATTTCAATCTATCCCAGTGGTTTGTGAATTTCTCGAGGTATTCCCTGATAATTTTCCTGGTATTCCCGATAGGGAAATTGATTTTTAGATTAATCTTCTTTCATACATTTGTCTTATTTCTATCTCTCTCTATAGAATGGCTCCAACTGTGTTGAAAAAACTTAAGAAGTACTTGAAAGAACTTCTAGATAAGGGTTTTATTTGCCCTAATGTGTCTCTGTGGGGTACTTCTGTGCTTTTTATGTGTAAGAAAGATGGGTCCTTTTGGATGTGTATAGAGTACCGCCAGCTGAATTACGTGACTGTGAAGAATATGTGTTCGCTTCCTAGAATTGATGATCTCTTTGATCATCTTCAAGGTTCTAAGTACTTTTCCAAGATTGATCTTCGGTCGGGTTAGCTTCAGCTGAAGATTAGGGAGGTGGATATCCCTAAGACTACTTCCTGAACTCGATATAGTCATTTTGAGTTTTTGGTGATGTCCTTTGGTTTGACTAATGCCTCAATAGTATTTTAGGATCTTATGAATTGGGTAGTTGATTTATTCTTGGATTTGTTTGTAATTATATTTATTGATGATATTTTGGTGTATTCCAAGAGTGAGGTGGATTATGCCGATCACCAGCAAACCTTGAAAGATCAGCGGTTGTCTGCAAAAATTTTAATATGTGAGTTATGGTTAAATACCATGACCTATCTGGTTCATGTTGTTTCTAGTGAAGATATCATGGTGGATTCAGAGAAAGTTGAAGTGGTTATGAAGTGACCTAGACCCACGACTCCAACTGACATTCAGAGCTTCTTGGGATTAGTAGGTTATTATAGGAGGTTTATGGAAAGTTTCTCTTTAATTGCTGCCCCATTGACTAAGTTTTCTTAGAAGAAGGTGAAGTTCTTGTGGTCGGATTCTTGTGAGGAAAGTTTTAAGAAGTTGAAGTATAAGTTAACTTTGGCACTAGTTTTGACTCAACCCGAGGGTACCAATGGTTTTGTTATTTATTACAATGTGTCCCAGGTGGGACTGGCTTGTGTGTTGATGCAACATGGTAAGGTTTTTTCATACGCTTCTAGGCAGTTAAAGGTACATAAGAAGTACTATCCGACACATAATTTGGAGTTGTTAGCTCTGGTCTTTGCCTTACAGATTTGGCATCACTATTTGTATGGAGGCCATGTTGACATATTCTTAGACCATAAGAGTTTGTAGTCTATTTTCAACCTGAAGGAGTTGAATCTCCAGAAAAGAAGAAGGCTTGAGTTTCTCAACGACTATGACATAAGTTTCTATTATCACCTAGGTAAAGCTAATGTGGTTGTTGATTCCCTTAGCAGGTTTTCCATATGAAGCTTATCTTATGTAGATAAGGAAAAGTGAGGATTAGTGAAGGATATTCACCATTTAGGTAATCTTGGAGTTCATCTCCTGGGCTTTGGGAATGGTGGTGTGATTGTGTAAGAATAGATGAAGTTATCTCTTAGTGCCGAGGTGAAGGAGAAATAGGTTTTGGATCCTATCTTGATATAGATCAAGGATGATGTGGGTCACCAGAAGGTGATGGCTTTCAATATTGGTGGTCATGGTATCTTAAGGTAACAAGACGGGTTACGTATTCTAGATGTTAATAGGCTGAGAGAGAGGATTTTGACCGAATCTCATGAGTCGAGGTACACTGCTCATCCTGGTTCGACAAAGATGTACCATGACTTAAGAAAAATTTATTGGTGGAATAACTCGAAGAGGGATGTGGACAATTTTGTGGATAAATGTTTAATTTGTCAGCAAGTAAAGGTTGAGCACTTGAGGCCTGGTTATTTGTCTCAAGAGATTGAGTTGCTTGTGTAGAAATGGAAAGTGATTAATATGGATTTTGTTACTGGTTTTCCGCAATCCAGTCATCAATTCAATTATATTTGTGCTATCGTGGATAGGATGACTAAGTCCACTCACTTTTTGCCAAGAGGACTAATTATTTGGTTGAGGATTATTCAATGTTGGATTACGCTAAGCTTTTCATTAAGGAGATCATAAGGTTGCATGGCTCTCTAGTTTATCTGATCAAGGTATAATTCTTATCTCACTTTTTTGCGTTCCTTTCAGATAGGTTTGGGGACTAATGTTAACCTTAGCATCACGTTCTACCCTCAGACAGATGGACGAGTGTATTGGATGATACGGACCTTAGATGATATGCTTAGGTCTTGTGTGATCAATTTTGATGGTATATGTGTTGACCATTAGCCTCTCATTGAGTTTACATATAATAATATCTATCACTCTAGCATTGGGATGGCTTCATTTGAGACTTTGTATGGTTGAAGATGTAGGTCTCCTATTGGGTGGTTCAAGGTTAGTGAGAATAGGTTGTATGGCCCAAACATGGTTCACCAAGCTATGGAGAAGGTGAAGGTGATTCGGGATAAACTTAGGACAGCCCAAGGTCGCCAAAAGTTCAATATGGATGTAAAGAGAAGAGACTTGGAGTTTGATGTGGATGATTTGGTAATCTTGAAGGTGTCTCCAATGAAGGGAGTGATATGGTTTTGAAAGAAGGGGAAGCTCTATCCTCACTATGTTGGTCCATATACATTTTGAGGTGATTGGGCAATATAGCTTGTAGGTTGGAATTTCCTTCGAGTTTGGGTTCTATTCATTCGGTCTTCCATGTGTCGATATTGAGGAAATGTGTGGGTGATCCTTCCTTGATCGTTCCTTTGGAAAGTCTAGGTGTCTTGGATTCCTTGTCCTATGAGGAAGTCTCGATTGAGATTTTAGATCGACAAGTTTTCTAGTAATGAGCAAAGGACGTGGCTTTGGTAAAGATTCTATGGAGGAACCAAAGGTGTGAAAGAGCTACTTGGAAGCCGAGGAGGACATGAATTCCAAGTACCTATTCTCATTTATTTCTTTGGAAAATTGTATGAGAGGTATGTGTACTCAATAACATCTATGTTTTCTGTCTTTGTTAAAGGTAAGTGTGGTTGTGTCTTGTGTTAAATCGTGTAAATCAATGCCTTTTTCCTATCATTCATGGATGAATGATCCTAAGAGAAAGAGTATGCAACACCCCAAATTTTTGTCCCTTGAAAAAAATTTCTGAAATTTTATCCTCTCTGCCATGACTACGACTCCCCTATGAGTCGTAGAAAGTGTTGACGGGTCGTAAGGACCTAAATTTTATCCTAACTAGTGTATGTGGCTAAGTTTTTTTCTCTAAGTATGAGTGGCTCACAATGAGTCATAAGGAATCATTACGAGTCGTGATGTCCCCATTGTAGTCAAACCAGTGTATATTTCAAGTGTTGCTATCCTGGTGATGACTAGGATCCAACGAGTTGTAGGGTCCCCTAAGGAGTTATATGATACAAGTCGTAAGGTTAATAGTATGTGTGCTTTATGACACTGTCTTGGAAATGACTCATGGTAACGAGTTGTAGCATGTCGCTACGAGTCGCCATGTGATCCGTAGTAACTGGTAATATTTTTTTAGATTTAAGTTGAGGGAACTTTGGATATTTCCCTATTTAACCACTTAGACCCCACATCCATAAGATACCTTGGGGCATTATTTTAACACTTTAACAAATCAAGAACCGTCTTTACTTTCTCAAATTCATTCAAGCAAAGCAAGCTAGCGTTTCCTCAAGGTTGAGCATCTAGGGGTCAATTCAAGGTTTCTTCTCCATAATTGAGAACCCTTCAGCCAAGTTACTCTTCCCTAATTATTACTTTGCTAAAAACATGTGTTTTATAGTATTATTCATATGGTTTTGATGTTGGTTTTGGAACATGGGTTGAGGATTTTGAATGTTTGTGTCTACACAATGTTTCTGATGGTTTACATATGATTGTTCATGCTTTAATCGTTATTTTGAACTTATGGGGTGCATGGATATAGTGAATAAACTAGGGTATTATGATTTTCCATAATTTATGAATATTTACCATCGAAGTGATAATGACCTCAACCCCATACTGTGAAATTTTCTTTGAATATGAAAAGTATGAACATTGAACTACTACTCTTCAACTATTGCATAATGTGAAAAGTCAACGAAATATAGTAATTTTTAATTGAACCTTATGGGGTTGTGTAATTCCCTAAGCTAATGTATAGTTGAACAAAGGGGGTTGGGAATTCCCCAAGTGAAGATAATTGGTTTGGCATGTTGATGTTACCTTGCAAGTGTAGTTGGTATGACGATACCTACAATGTATACCTAAGAATGTATTATGGTTCAATGAATGAGAATGTGTGATATATGACTTAATTGGTCTTTAAAGAGGGTTGTGTAGTTGAGTCATGAAAGTGAAGGTCCTAGGAGACCAACACTGGAAACCACGGTTTCCGATGCAGGGGATGCAAGGGTTTAAATAATCGGGTGGTTCGAGTCCTCCTTATTATTATTGTATGATTGGGAGGTTTGAGTCCCCCACATTATATCACATGATTGGGTTCTTAAGTCACCTTGGTATGACAGGAGGTTCAATTTCCCCATGGTGTATATGTACATCCTCTAGTTCGTGTGGCTACACGCACTGGGGCCCTTCCAGCTAGGAAAGAGCTGGAACCATATAGACCATGGGTCCTTTCTTATGTTATGACAGTTGAGCTACACAATACTGGCTAAAGTTTTAAAGTGCATGCTAAGCCTTGTTCCCTTTCTCGATGTATTATTTATGTATGTACATATATGTTGATTTTCACATGGTTTTGAATTGGGTTTGACTTGGCTTTATGTTTTTTTCTATCCTTGAGTTACATGTTAGTGCTCAACCCACTAACCATCTCTAAAAATTGTATCCCCATGTGTAGGCATAAAAAATATCTCTATTTTTCCTGCATAGTGTTATGTGGATCGGCTCAATTCGTCGGTCGTTGGTGGTGAAGTGGTGAGATTCCATTCTCCGAAAGACTTTGATATTTCATCAGTTTTCATTCTTAGATTAGAATTGAGAGTTTACTTTATCATTAACATTGTCATTTTCATTGTTAGGGTCGGGGGCATGTCCCAACACTTTATTGATTTCAGTTTTGTTTAGAGGGCTTTGTGGATTATTGTGGACTTGGGTGATGTTAGTTGGTCATTTTTTGTCGGCTATAGGGTATAGAAATTTCTTAAATTCCTTGAGCCTTTCTTATTCTATCTTGTTATATGTTTGGAATTCATCCGATGTTGGCGGTATTGTGTCCTATTTGGTTAGGTGCAGGGGGTGGTCTCTGGTCCTCGTTGAATTTGAGATACTCGTCATGTCCAGGCCCTGGTTTGAGTCATGACAATTATGTATTTTCTCCTGGCAATCAATCAAAAACTTATGGGCATCCTTACTAATTACTCCACTTAACTTGGGAGGATCTAAGTTAGTAGACCTCTCAAACCTCTCCTGAACATCAAAAAACATCATAGCACCGGAAGCAACTGGAAGAACTGCATGTTTTGTAGGCAATGAATCCATATGTAGGGTACTATAGATAATGGTTGTACCCTAGAAGTAGAAGTTGACACTAACGGTGGACCACTACTCAAAGTCTGAGAAATACTAGGTACACTCAAGGGAACACCCTCTAAATAAGTCAAAAGACAAATTATCACATCCCAAAGAACTGGGTGTCAACTGAATTCTGTGGAACCTAAATTCGCCCTGCACCCTATATCTGATAGTCATATCTAGCATACTCAACCTCAGGCTCAAGATAGTCTTCTTAGCATATCCTCTGACTGGGGCATCTTCTCGTGCCTATTCTTTACCTCTAGGTCATCCACGACACCTATTTTTTCCTCGAACAAGGGATCTTATATTAGCTACCAACTCAGCATCCCTAGAATTAAAATACCTAGAACTCACCATCTGCAGAAAGAATAATGTAATACAAGCTTAGAATATTGGGTATGAACAATCCATACAACAAGGAATTAATTTGGAGAAGTTTTTCCTGAAGACAACCTATAGACTCTTGAAGAAGATATAGGATCTACGTATCGATCTGAAAGACTCCACTAGACATTCTGCTCTTATACTTATGAGACGGTTAACCTAGATCTGATGCCAATTTGTCATGACCCAAAAAAATAAAGTCATGATGGCAGTTATTGTGGCCCAGATTTTATAAGTCAATCTACAAAAGAGGAATGGAGTGCAAAATAATAAAGGTAAATACGACAAATAATACTCCTAGACTGGAGTCAAGTCACATAAATTTAATAACAATGAAAAACTAAAGATATATCATAAACTTCCCAAGACTAGTGTCAGATCTAGAATCTACCCCAAGCACAAGAGTAATCCAGTACCTCAAATCTGATAAATTCCGCCCGAAAACTCAACTACGGCGCATAGTACTGGGGATCTACACTAAAAGGGCACAGTAAGGGTGAGTATGGTCCACCTGTACTTAGTAGGGATCATCGATTGACTGACCAAAGTGGAAAATAATACAAGCAAAGAATATACTATGAGCAGGTCACCTGCAAATAGAAAAGTTCTCAAATGAAAGCTCATACCATCTCTACTAATAGTTTTAATATAAATACGGAAGTTAAAAAGAGGGAAACAAGTAATCATAAAAGTAAGCATAAATAGGGTAGACACCAAAATTTTATAAGCACATGAAATGTAATGATGATAATGATGACGATGATGTAATATTGTGAAAGTTATTGCATAACTTTCTGTATACACCCACCGAGCCTTAAGCTCCTAAGATAGTACCCATGGAGGGTTTGGAACCCGTATACTAACTCAAGTTTCCATAAATATCAATCTCATGTCTCAGTCTACTCAATCGACAAATCCCTCGGTCTAGGCATTTTAAAAGTGTCTCTTTTCTTCCAAAATTAAAGTGTCTCAACGATACTGATATCTTATGAATTTGTATGTGTGAAATAAGTAAGATATTCACACAATTACATCAATATAAGGATCACAATCTATTCAATGCATGTGTATGTGAGCTAAGAAGTCAACTCGGTATCTTAACAATTTATGATAACAATTCTTGTTATGCAGCATTAGAATAAATATGCACGTAAGATATATTAATGTCATATGAATTTATAACACGGGAGTTTTCATCATGACAAAGGAAAACAAGCTCAATAAGGCTTATAATATCTATTCAAGCCCCCACTCGGGCATCACATTAAGAATAAGGCATTCAAATGCACAAGTAAGGCCAATGATGTCAAATAAAGCCACGCACTGGCAACACATAGTATATAATATCATAAGCAACAATAATAGAATATAAGCCCCCGATTAGGCATCACACAATATATAAAATAGCTCAAAAACTTATCTTGTAGTTATTTTCCCAACCAATAACATGCTTTACTTATTCATTGACTATTCAACCCAGTCTAAAGAAAGTTAAGTCATAAGCTACCTCAAAATGATAATATCCGAGCCTAGAGTCCTTCAATATGTAGATTTTTCCTTTCCAACAGCCTCAGAATTAACTAAAATATACAAATATAGTATCTATATATTAAAATAAAGCTAACAATATACATATTGACCATATTTAAGATAGGTTTAAAATGGTCTCAAAAAGCATGTTTGAAAACGAGAGGGGTAAAATTAAAATTTTATTTTTGAAACTCATTCCCCAAGGTTATAGGATTCTACAATAGACAACAACATGAAAATAAGCGAAACCGAGGCCCAAATTGAAGAAACGCCAATTTTAAACTTTACCAGAAAAATCCTCAAATTTTCATTTTGAAATTAAGATTAAAGAGTGATTTTGATGATATGATCATGGTAATATGAAACTAAGGTTTCAGAGCTTACCCAAGCTCAAATAGTGATGAAATCCTTAAAAATAGCCCAAATCCAAAGCTTAAGGTTAAAAAATAGAGAAATATCGTGAAATGGGGTTTATCTATAGCTTGATCACTTTAGTGACTACTGCTAAAGTGGTACCAGGCCATTGAAGCGACTACTGTTTAAGCGACACCTAGCCGCTAAAGTGAATACTACTTAATAGATGCCTGACCGCTAAAGCAACTATAGATTAAGCATTCCTTGTTTGCTTAAGCGGTTGCACCAAATATCAACAAATCTGCAACTTTGCTATGTTTACAAAGTTGTCGATCGATCCCTCAAAATTTATTTAGAATCGGGTGAATGCAAAAAATAACTATTCTATTAGGTTATTGTTGATGTTCTAGACTCAATGGTGACTTCGAGTTTTCAAAAAAAAAAGATTATTTTAACAAATTAACCTAGGTACCCCTAAAAGCTTATTTAAACTAGTTTTCAAACGAATGATCAAAATACAAAATAATGATTCTGAACCCAAACCAACATCTATACTAACCCAAATTTGATATTCCAAATCTAATGAAAATTTTCAAATCACCATCCGAGACTCAAAACATCAAGTGTTAACCGAGGTCTACTATAGGACTTTTAAAGCTGCTAAAAATCTCAAACTCTTCCAAATCAATTCCAATTGTATTGGGGACCATACCAAACATCTCCACACTCCAAAACCAAAATGTAGCAACTCCTTAGATGAGAAAAATAGTCAAAACATGAAAAAAATAAGATTTAACAAATCAAGCCATTACATATCTAACCATAGTTATTGAAGGTGTTAATTGAAAAAATACATCAAAACTACTCCAAACTATATATAAAAAGACAAATGCACAATTAAGCTATTTAAGAAACCTAATACATAATTGGACAACTTTAAAGTAAATTTATTTACCCCCTAACATATATACAACCAATCACATGGTGGAAAGTGTTTCACTCTCGCGCCACATTGTCGGCATGTCACTGCTACATCGGATATTGTGACATTGTTTTTAAAAAGGAAATCCATGTCACCCCAATAGCTTTTTATTCACAAAACACCAAAAATCCCACCTTTAAACCACCACTACTACCGTCATAGCCACAAAACCCACTTTTACATCACAATAGTTTTTAAAAATACACCATAGATTCACCATAGAAATCACACAAATACTTCTATCACCAAAAAATTACAAATAATAAAACCATGATAAATTCAGCACCCACAACTAAAATAACCATTGAAATCACAGTATCACTATCGTTACCATCCAAAATTACAAATAATCGTCACAAACTCAAAACCCATCACAAATTCACCATCAAAATCACACCACTACCACTCTTCAAATCCTACACCATGGACATCTTAGTTATTGATGACCCTTAGAAAGTTGAATAAATTGTAAATCATATCTTTCCCTCTCAACCTTATTTAATTTATTAAATTCTTCATGTATAGTTATATTGTCAAATCCAAAACATTAGTGATGAAATTGGTTGTGGCCAATGACTAAATTGGTGATGGTGATGACCAGTGATGAAATCAATGATGATGGATTAGGTGATAAAGGTATGACGGAGATGGAAAAATCGTATGATGTAGTTGTAATTTTCGGTCGTGAGAATGAAATTAATAGAAATGTAATGGATCTTTTTTATTGATGTTTTGATTGATATGGAAAAATCAATGGTAGTGTGATTCTTCTCCACTATTTTTTGATAAATTTACAGTGAAGAAAGATGTGGAAGTTTAAAGAAGAGGTGTGGGTGGGAGGGGTGGAGGGGAGGATTTTGACTTTTTTTTTTCTTTAATTTTATACTCAGACGCGCCTATTTTTTATTTTAATTATTTTTTTTGCTACATCAATTGTAGTTGGTAAATAAACTTACTTTTATATAGTTCAGGTATGTATTAGGTCACTTCAATAGTTTAGGTGCGTCTTCTACTTTTCGGATATAGTTTAGGGTGATTTCATTACTTTTTCTCAGTGTTAAGTCGCTTAGCTATTATCCATGATCATTTCTTTCTTTCATCTTCCCCCAATGATAGTATTAATTTTAAACCTTATAACTATCTTTAATTTTTGTTTCTTTCATCGTTTACATTGACAATAATTTTATTGCACAATCCTTTCGCCTTTAATTAAAGAAGCATTGTGCTAAAAAGGAAAAGACAATTGGGTTAACCAACAATGATGATTTATGAATATTTCTTTTAACATTTTTGGGAAATATTAAGGTAGGAAATGTAGTTTTTCTTACAAAAGGGCGAAATGATATTTTAACTTTTTCAACTTTTTGATTCCCACATATAAAATAGTATAGATATAATGTTGTGCCACATTTTTCTAAACTCCAAGCCATCAGTTGTATTAGAACAACATCTTAATGCTCCTGCAATTACCACTAAGGTGAGTAGTACTCCATGACTGATGTAAAATGAGATACAAAATAGATACATTCAAGAAATAGCTAAGAAATCGAGGAGGAGATAGACAAGCAAAAAGAAAAATAATACAATTAAAGTAAATTAGAGACGAAAAAATATGAATTTGAAAATTCTCTAATTTGAACAAACAATTACATAGTTAATTCAAGGAAGAAGGAAATTGAACTCAAACATGAATAATCTTACCAAAATATGTCAAGTGAGATTAATTTAGAGACAAAGTGTTAAAATCAACAAAACTCACAAAAGTATTCACCTAAAGATATAATCAAACAAAATATTTTCATCCTATTCTATTTAAAGTACTAGGGTTCGCTAAGATAAAAAATGATACAAAGTCCCCTTGATTAATATACATAATACTATGAATAAAATGACCATAAAATATAATATTAAGCTATTATTTTATTGGTTCTTGAATTCCATACTTTCTTGAGACAATCAAAGTTATGTCAACTTAATCCTTTCATGTACTAAGTACTTTCCAAACTTGCATTAATCTCCTCTTGTTGGAAAGAGTTTGATCTTGAATTCAAATCTTACAAAACATAGATGGAAAGAATTTGATCTTGAATTCGAATCTTACAAAACATAGAAGAGAATTAGTACCCAAGCCAAAAGATTATCTTCTAAATAAGTTACATACCACTTCAAAAAATATACATTTTTATGATAGAGCCAAGAAACATAAAATCTCATAAAAATTAACTTTTCAAGCATAGTATCAAAATCTTGACTCAAAAGTATAACATCATCATAAAATAGGTTAAACATCAATAATTACACATTAGAACTTTCAATTCAAAACTAATTTCTTCAATAACTTGGGTCAAATAGTTCCTCATTTCATAAGTTGATTGTATTCTTCAAACCATAAAATTAAGAGAACTAACAATATCATTAACAGACCTTAAACACAAGTATATATTATTGAGAGTAAACACAAACATCAATCTCAAAACTTTCTTAAATTTCTCACTTAGCAATTCACAACATGAATCAGATAGCAACATTAAAGAACTTTCACCAATCATAACAAAGTTGCTATTATAAAGGTCAAATGCATAAAAATTTACCATTATGAATTAAAAAATAAGAATTAGTATTTCAAATGAATCATTCTTGACTTTATAAAATAAAGATGCCTCAAAACTTTTTGTAGACCAAGAAAAACTTTCAACTAAATTACCTCTTTGTAGATTCTCTTTTGAAGGTATTTCATAAATAAATCATGAAGGTTAGTAAACTCACCAAAAAGAGAATTATCATGTTTACACCCATGGATATTTGACAATGCTTTAAATGGATCATATCTACATTTCTTTCTAGAAGCATTCAATAATTCTGCTGATAGTATATCGTCAAAGGCAAGACTAGAGTAAGTAAATAAATTGACACAAAATTAGCATCTATCAGTTTGCTACTACTATAACTTGCACCTCTCTCATTCTTTAAAAGATGTTCTTCAAATTTGGAGGACTTTTTAACACCAACAAATTATTTTAACAAATATTTTGGGAATCATCTTGCTAACATCCAAACAATTAGAACCCCCAATCAATCCACAAGAATCATTTTCATAAGTCTTGCACTCTTTGAATTTGAAATCATCACTTTCATTAAGTGCACACAAGTCAACAAAAAATTAATCATTTGACTAGACTTCCTCAATAGTATTCAAACTTTAAAATGCAAGTTTCAAATTATGGTCATTATGAATCACCCAATCAAGATTAGGACAGCTCAAAGAATGACTCACATTATCCCCGCATTAATTATTTTTCAAATATTCTTGAAAATTTTCACCAAATAAAGAATTATCAAATATTTTAAAAATTTGACATTTTTTAGTCTCAAAAAGAATATTATCACACATTTCATGCTCTATTTCAAAAGTACTACCACAAAAAATATCCATGTCCTTACACGACAAAAAAATATTACAATCAAACTCACTTGAAAAGAGACATTCATCATCAATCACATTTTTAGTGTTCTTAATAGTCAAAGAAGAAATATATTCACCTTCATCACAAGATTTCAAAAAATACACTATAATTTTTTATATTTGACACAACATTATCTTAAAATCTTTTAAGCTCAATCAATTATAATTTTAGCTCCACAATTATATTCAGCTAGTGTATGACCATCATCCATTCGTATATTAACACAAAGTAAAAAATCATCAACCTCGTCAAAAGATGCTCTAACATTCACACTCAAGTCACTATCAAGTTCATTTAAAGAACTAAAGGGTTAAAATTAACTTTTTCACCTTGATAAGCACTTAATAGATCTTTATCTTAATATTTCAAAATTAAGCTCATTTTCTCATTTGAAGAAGTACTTTCAACTTTACTCGCTTCTTTTAATTCTTAAATTTCTTTCCATGTTGAGCCTTCATTTTTGTAGTATTCCTCAATAATACATATAAAAGAAGTGGAAACACTAAAATAACAAGAATTCAAAAGGTTAGAGTTAGAATAAGAAAACTTCTCACTCACACACCCTTGTTGTTCTTGTCTTCTTTCCCCTCACCTTTCCTTTTTTCTTCTCTTCAAAATTCTCTCTCAATTTTCAACTCTCTTTTCTTTTGTTCTTGTAATAAATCACTCACTTTATTCAAAATATCTTTTCTTTTATCAAATTTGGAGTTTCTACTAGTCACTTTTTCACTCTACTCTTTCTTTTCCCTTTCACCCATTTCATTAGGAGCGCAATCGGCTCTAAAGATTCCCTTTGAATCATTGGGATAACTCTTCACAAGTAGTTTCAACTTGGCACCTTTAGAAGTTTCAAAGACTACTTGAATTGTTTTAATGGCTTTGTGTATCAAATTTCAAGTTAGTAGTCTTCACTTTTGCTTTCTTGACTTCATCATTTATAATTGAAGATTCCTTAATGGTCATAGGAGTTAAGATATGCGTTTGTTCCACCAATTCAGTAACAAACTTTTCTAACTTTCTATCAGACCAAAATTTATTATGATTGAACCAAGGATCTCTTAAACATACCAAACAAGTAGACAAAGGGTAAATATCACACCAATTTCTCTCTTGACATCTTTCATTGTAAATAATAATTTTCACCTCTTTATAAACCAACCTTCCATCAAATTTATATGGTGCAATTTTTTTGTGAAGGGCATATCCAACCACTCAGCCAAAGAAGGATCAAATAAATTGGTATAACATAATTTATCTACACCTAAAGTGCAATCAAATGTGCTACCACTCTCATATCCCTCCATAATGACTTCAAATTTAGCCAAATTCTCATTAGACTCATGCTCTCCTTTTCTTCTAGAATCACTACTATAATTATCATAAAATACTTCACAATAACTTCTTCTATAATTATAAGAACTTTCTTTTTGTCCATAATCACCCAAACCTCCATTGTAACTCCTTGAACATGTGTAAGATATAACTAAGATAAGAAAGTGGTTAGTAAAAATAATAGAACTCACAAGTCATTACCTCACGTGTATCACACAAATATTTACACTCAATTTTCTTTCATATCATGTATACACTCAAAGGTCGTAGGATTTTAGGACCACCCAAATAATTTCACAACTCAATACTTTACCACTCAAGGGTATCCCTTGGTCTATTCATGGTTCTACAACCTCAAATAAACTTAAAGTAAACTTTCTAAGTATTGGTTCGAAATAGAGTTTATATCAATAATAAAGAAGGAAAAAATACAGTAATGTACAAGGAATTGAAATAAACACACAAAGATCCTAAAAGAGAAAAGTATGAAATGAATTGACACAAAATGAAATCCAAACACAAACAATAACAATATAACACAATTAGAATTAATTCTCATTGTAATCTAGATAAAGAAATTGACACAAAATATGATTTACCCATAAATCAAACAACTCAAATATAAGAGCGTGGGCAAAAGATCACTCAAATGAATCTCAATACACCATATTCATCAAACCTATCAAGACTTAACTCAAATCAAGTTTATTCAATCAAAATGAGACATTTTTAAGCATCAGCCAATAGTTTTTGAAGAAAGAAATTAACTCAAGCTTCAAAATTTTCATGAGAACTAGCACAAAGAAAATGCCCAATTTTTTAGGATGAAATTGAAATTAACTCAAAGTTTAAAATTTTATTGAAAATTAGCACAAAGAAAATGCCCTATTTTTTAGCACAAAATTTACCCCAATTTCATCCATAGATCTAATAATTGGAACATAATATAGTTTACCTATGATGAAAATAATTTAGATCCAAAATATGAAGCAAGAATTCACATAAAATAGCTGTAAAACTTGTATTTTTTCCACTTTAAATAGTGCAGACTTTTTTGGTGCGGAAATGTTAAAAAAATGGGCAAAATTAACTCCATCACCTCCATGTGTTCTCAAATTTAATATTCAATCACTTTAAACTATCTTCAACTAAGTTTAAACTATCTTCAACAAAGTCCAACAACACTCATATAAAAAATACTCTAATTTGTAGATCTGAAATTCTTTTTTATTCGAACTCCTTTTTTTTTGAATCTTTAAAAGATGATAATAAATTCAAGGATTGAGAATAATAAGAAAAACTATTTAGCTTTATTCTTATACCAATTGATGTAAATTTCTATATGATAGAAATATTTAATAAATAGCTAAGAAATTGAGGGGTAGATTGACAAGAAAGAAAGAACAATCTCACAATGAAAGTAAAATAAGAGACCGATAATTATGAATTTGAAATTCTCTAATTTTAATAAATAATTACATGATTAATTCAAGAAAGCAGAGAATTGAACTCATACATGAATTAACTTACCAAAAGATATTCAAGAAAGATCAATGTAGAGACAAGGGGTTATAACCCACAAAACTCACAAGAGTATTTACCTAACAATGTGGTCTAACTAAAATAATATCCATCCTATTTTATTTATAATACTAGAGTTCACTAAGATAAGAAAAAATATAAATGCCCCTTGATTAAATATACATCATAATATGAAAAAAAATAACCTTAAAAATAAGGTTAATCTATTCTTTTATTGGTTCTTGGATTCCATACTTGAAACACTCTAAAATTTTGATGCCAAGTTGAAATTCTTCTATGCACTAAGTAATTTCCGAACTTGCATTAATCACAACTTCCTGTAATTTTGTGTTCAACTTATACTAATTCATCAGGACAACTTCTTTTGCCAAATTTCTCTTTACAAAAAAATCAAAACTTTCATTTGGAGTAAAGAATTTTACATTATTAGGACCTGGATTGGCATAAAAATCTAGACATCTCTCACATGTGATAATCATGATTCGATGCTTCCCATGTTTTTTAGGGAGAATTTTTATTATGTGATAAATTACTTTTGCTTCTAATACATCATCAATGACATTGAGGCATCTACCTGCTTTAACCAAGAAATCATATATCACCTTAGCTAATGTGTCCATGTCCTCGTTAATATGTTCATCTATGCATTTTGTAAAGAACTTGTGAATACTTAGAAAATTATCATTTATTTTGTAACATTGGCCAGCGTAATTCCAAATAATGATAACAAATTCATATGAAATCAGAGAACCAATCCAGATTTTCCTTGCAAGTGTGGTTTGGCCAAGTCCATCCATACTCATAATAGAGACAAAGTCGAGACCCTTCATTCCTCAAATAAGTCATTGGATAACTTTTGTTTCTTCGTTGTTAAAACCCACTTCATTATCCTCAAAAATATGATCCTTTCATATGATGATCGACATAATGCGGTAGGAAAAAATAAGACAAATAAGCATCTTCTTTTCACAACTAAACTAAAAGTATCTTCCATTTATGCTACAACATGCCAAATGAAAAGGTATGCAAGTTCTATTCTATTTTGTAGTTCTTATAGTTTTATGAAATTTTGGGTTCAAGATCAAAGTCTGAATGGAAAATAGAGGGAACCAAGTGGAGGAAAATAATTGAGATAACACTCAAAAATGGAAAGTGTACTAAAAAAATGGAAAGTTTACTAATTCTCCCATATTGGTGGGAGAAGGAAACTTTCAAGTGTTATTATTAAGGAACACTTATTCCACATGGTAAGTTAGTCAAGAACCAAGAGGTGCCTCGCGCCATCGTCGTCGTCGCTCGCTCGGCTCGGCTTCGGATTTGGATTTGAAAAATGATCGATCGATGAGATCTATCTTTTTGGACAAAATTTATTTGTAACGTAGGAATTTCCAGTCTGATCCAAAGGAGAAAAATGCAACAATTTTTACTCTTTTATTTAATATGCATGCATACACTGCAGAAATGTTATTGCAAAAAGGATGTGACTCTTCAACGAAATGACACACTGATTTGGGAAAAGAGGTATTTTTTGGATGGTTATAACTGTACAGTAAAAAGACACGCTGATTTGATGAACAGACATGACTATTTTGATGAACCAACATGAGTGTTCTAGAGGATACATCTTTTCAAATAAACCACTGCCTCTTTTTTGAATAGTCACCTAATCACTATATAAACCTGCATTTTTCCACAAGTTTAGGTATGAAATTTCCTATATTAAAACACTCTTCTTGTTTTCCAAAATACTCTGTGTGATCATCTAGTCATTGACTGAGTTAAAAGAGAATCTGATCATTTGAGGTACCACTACAGTCGGATTGTTAGGCCATTTTATCCTAGGAGGAAAATTTTGTAACCTCGGGTACTTGAGGGGAATTATTTCCATAAGGATACTCCATGAATTCGGAGGACTTGGCCTTTTTCTGTTTCATCTAATTTTCTAAAAAACACGCTTCTTTGAAAGGTCTTTTTGATCTAGTGTTGAGGGTGTTACATAACTTCATAAGTGTGCTTGTTATATACTTGCACTTGTGTTGAAGTTGTTGTTACTAAAATACAGATTCTTGTGTACCCAAAAAATAACAATCTTAAGGAAATAATTTTTTTCAGAATCTGTATACCTTGGTTTCTGGAGATTAAAGTTTTAAGCTTTATACTCCATTTGAACTTAACTAGTGGTTTGAATAAGATAAAACTTTATCAAAAGTGAAAGATTACTCAATTGATGACTGGAAGTCATAAAAACTTTATCGTTAAACTAGAAACAAGGGGTGTTTAAAATTGCTGCAACTTTATAAGTAGTATTTCAATATACTAACTTTACTGTCTTGTTGTGATAGAAAAATGACTTTTGATAGGTAAGTGAATGATGCTGCAATGACTGTGATAGCAACTAATATTGCCAAAATGAGTCGTATGAGTGATCCATAGAAAATGGCACCAGCGGAGAAAACTTGAAAATTAACGGGTGTTGTTTCAAAAGGTGGCAACAGAAGATGTTCTTCTACCTTACAAATCTATGTATTCAATGATTCAAATCTGAAGAAGCTCCAGATGTTCCCGAGGGAACTTCAAACCAGGAGAAATTTGTTGTTATGAAGGCATGGAAAAATTCTAATATTCTATGCAGGAATTACATTCTAAATGGCCTCTAAGATGAACTGTACAACATGTATAGTGGAATAAAAATGGCAAAAGAGTTGTGGGGTGCGCTAGAAAGAAAATACAATACTGAGGATGCTGGAACCAAGAAGTTCTTTATTGTAAGACTCCTTGAGTTTAAAATGATTGACAACAAGTCTTTTGTATCTCAAGTCCAGGAACTGCAAGTGATCATCCACAATCTCCTCGCGGAAGGTATGAGTTTAATGAATACCTTAGTTGAACATATTAAAAATGTTCTTGATTTTCATGTAAACTTTATTGTAGGTTTGATCGTGAGCAAGGCATTTCAAATCGCGGTGATAATAAAGTAGTTACCACCTATGTAGAAGGACTTCAAGAACTACTTGAAACATAAGAAAAAGGAGATGTCAGTCGAAGATCTTAAAGTAAGACTGTGCATTGAAGAAGACAACAAAGCCGTGGAAATAAGGTCGAAATAAAACTCTACAATAAGTGGAGTAAATAGTGTAGAAGACGGCTACAACAACTCCAAACAGCAGAAGAAAGCTGGACAGGAAAGAAATCAACCTAAGAAGAAATTCAAGGGAAAATGTTTTAACTGTGGAAAGATTAGACACAAGTCAACGGATTGTCGTGCCCCAAAGAAAGAGAAAAAGATGGACCAAGAAAATATGGTTGAATCGAAGAAAGAAGTGGATGATCTGCATATCATGCTATTTGAATGCAACTTATTGGGAAATCCTCGAGAGTGGCGGATGGATTTCGGTGTCACTCTCTATGTTTGCGAAAATAAGGAGTTGTTTATTGCATTTTTTCTGGATCAAGGAGAAGAGAAGATATATATGGCCAACTCCACAACTGCAAAGGTTGAAGGAACAAGAAAAGTCTGCCTGAAAATAACATCAGGCAAAGTATTGACTTTGAACAATATCATGTATGTACCAAGTTATGGAAGAAATTGATTTTTGTATCACTTCTAGACAAAAATGGATTCAAATGTGTATTTGTTTCCGAAAAAATTATACTTAGTAAAGGAGAAGTGTACGTAGGAATGAGATACCTCACTGAGGACCTATTCAAAATGAATGTAATGAATGTTGAAATCAATATAAGTTTAGTTTCTTCTTACTTGCTTAAGTATAATAATTTATGGCATGAACGATTAGGACATAAATTACAAAACAATGTGAAAACTGATTAACTTAGAAATTTTGTCAAACTTTGAGTGCAATAAATCACAATGTCAAACATGTGTGGAATAAAAGTATGCTAAGCATCCGTATAAGTCCGTTGAAAGGAATTCCAATCCCTTAGACTTAATACACACTACCATTTGTGATATGAAGTCAACACCATCTCGTGGTGGAAAAAAGTTTTTATAACTTGTATTAATGATTGCACTAGATATTGTTATGTATATTTGCTAAATAGTAAGAATGAAGAAATAGATGCATTTAGGCAATATAAAATAGAAGTTGAAAATCAATTAGAGAAAAAGATCAAAACTATAAGAAATGATAGAGGCAGAGAATATAAATCTCCATTTCCAGAAATATATGTAGACAATGGAATTGTACATCAAACTACGGCCCCGTATTCACCTTAATCTAATGGAATTGCAGAAAGAAAAAATCGAACCTTGAAGGAAATGATGAATGCCTTACTTATAAGTTCAGGTTTACCATAAAACTTGTGGGGGGGAAGCTATCCTTACAGCTAACCGAATACTCAATAGAGTGCCCCATAGTAAGACACAATCAATTCCATATAAAAAATGGAAAGAAAAGAAACCCAACTTGAAATATTTCAAAGTGTGGGTGTGTCTAGCGAAGGTCCAAGTTCCTATGCCTAAAAGGGTAAAGATAGGACCTAAGACGATGGACTGCGTGTTCATAGGACATGCTAAAAGTAGTAAAGCATATTGATTTTTAGTTCATATATCCAAACATTTGGATATCAATAAAAATATGGTAATTGAATCAGATAATGCTGAATTCTTTGAACACATTTATCCGTATAATAATAGACATGAACAGTCTAATGGGGGGTCTAAACGACCTCGGGATAAACCAAGTGAGGATGTACATAATGATGATAATATAAGACATAGTACACGTCAAAGAATGTCAACTTCATTTGGATCGGATTTTGTAATATTTCTTTTAGAAAATGAGCCTCAAATATTTAAAGATGCGATTGCCTCTTCAGACTCATACTTTTGGAAAGAGGCAGTCAATAGTGAGATTGATTCAATCTTAAGCAACCATACATAGGAATCGGTTGATCTTCCTCTAGGAAATAAACCTTTAGGTTCTAAATGGATCTTGAAAAGGAAAATAAAAGCGGTTGGAACAATTGACAAATACAAGGAAAGACTTGTAGTAAAAGGCTTCAAATAGAAAGAAGGCCTTGATTAATTTGATGCATACTCACTTGTAATGAGGATAATGTCAATTAGGATGTTAATTGCCTTGGCAGCGGTATATGGTCTTGAAATCCATCAAATGGATGTGAAAACAACATTCCTAAAGAGAGAATTGGATGAAAAAACTTACATGGAATAGACTGATGGTTTTATGGTTTCGATAAAAGAAAATAAGGTATGTAAACTTGTTAAGTCACTTTATGGACTAAAACAAGCACCTAAATAATTCCATGTAAAGTTTGACCAAACCATGTTGGCAAACGGGTTCACGATAAATGAATGTGATAAATGATTTTACATTAAAGACACTCCAAATCACCTCTTTTGTATGTGGATGATATGTTGATCATCAGTAAAGACATTTCTGACATAAATTCTATAAAATGAATGCTCGAGAACAAGTTTGATATAAAAGACCTTGGAGTTACGAATATGATCTTAGGAATAAGAATCCATAGAACTTCAAAAGGGTTGGCATTATCACAGTCTCATTACATTGAAAAGGTACATGACAATTCAAGTATTTGGAATTCGGTATTGCCAAGACTCTATTGGATGTGGGCTTCGCACTTCAAAAGAATGAGGGTGAAAGTGATTCACAGTTGGAATATGCAAGAGTGTTGGAATATTTAATGTATATAATGAATTGTACACGACCAGACATAGCATGTGCTATTAGTAAGTTGAGTCGGTACAGGAATAATCCTAATAAAACTTATTGCATCGCAATTAAAAGTGTTTTAGGGTATCTTAAATACACTCAAGACTATTCTTTGTATTATAATAAATATCCTATGGTACTTGAAGGATATAATGATGTAAATTATATCATTGGATCGAATGAAGTAAAATCCACAAGAGGATATGTATTTACTATAGGTGAAGGAGAAGTCTCTTGGAAATCATCATAACAGACATGTATTGCTTGCTCTACAATGGAATCTGAGTTTATCGCATTAGATAAAGCCGGTGAAAAAGTAGAATGGATCCAGAATTTCTTTGAAGATATTTCTTATTGTCCCAAACCAGTGGCACCAGTATGTATACACTGCGATAGCTAAGCGGCAATAGGTAGGGCAGGGAGCATGATGTACAATGGTAAATCGGGTCATATAAGATGGAGACATAATACTTTTAGAGAACTTCTCTCTAGTGGAATTATCATTGTTGACTATGTGAAGTCAAAGCATAATATGTCGGATCCACTTACAAAAAGCCTATCTAGAGAAGGAGTTGAGAGGACATCCAAGGGAATAGGTTTACGGCCTAGGACAAGTCAACATGGCGGTAACTCTACCTAACAAACTAGATATCCCAAGATCTAGGTTCAAGGAGATCAAAAAAAGTTGTGTCTAATAGGTACAACATTTTCAATGTACCCAACCCATTCTCATGATGTAGACAATGTTTAGTAAACAAGGATAAGACTTATGGAGTTAAGTATTTTAATGATTATCTAAGTTTGGTAGACTTGACCAAATAGTTTAATATATAGGATTGAATGTATATAAATCACCTATGTGAGGGTGAAGTGGAAGCCATTTCAAAGAGAATGTTAGTAAAGGCCTATTCTCTAAGCTCTCATGAGACCGGGACGTGTTCATGGCTGAAACGAACAAAACCGTGAGAACCATAAGCAGTAAAAGGCTGGTTGTGTGACATATGTTATCTAGGTTTACATTAAATCTCAATGGCTCAAAGATATCAAATCTACCGATTGACCGAGTGCATCCGATGCATATTCACTACGGAATGTTCAAAGGGAAACCCACTTATCCAAATGCAATCAATCTTTGCTTGATGATCACGTACTTATCTGTAAAGTTTTATGAAAAAATGGTCATTTCCCATTCATGTGGTGGATTTTTGGGTTCAATATCAAAGTGTGAATAAAAAATGGAGGGAACCAAGTGGAGGTAAAGAATTGAGATAACACTAAAAAATGAAATGTGTACTCAAAAAATGGAAAGTCTACTAATTCTATGACATTGGTGGGAGAAGGAAACTTTCAAGTGTTTATATTAAGGAACACTTACTCCATATAGTAAGTAATGCAAAAACCAAGAGGTGCCTCGCACTGTCGTCATAGTCGTTTCTCGGCTCGTCTTCCACTATGGCTTTGGCTTCGGCTTCAAATTTGGATTTAGATTTTTCAAATAATCGATCGATGAGATCTATCTTTTTGAACAAAATTTATTTGAAAAGTAGGAATTTCCAGTCTGATCCAAAGGGATAAAACGCAACTATTTTTACTCATCTATTTAATATGCATGCATATAGTGCAAAAATGCTTCTTCGAAAGGGATACGACTCTTCGATGAAATAACACACTGATTCGAGAAAAGAGGTGTTTTTTCATATGGTTGTGACTGTCCAGTAAAAATATACACTCACTCGATGAACAGACATGACTGTTTTGAGGAACCATTGGCTCTTTTTGGAAGCGGTACCTAATGACTATATAAACCTGCATTTTTCCACAGGTTTAGGTATAAAATTTCCTGCATTAAAATACTCTTCTTGTTTTCTAAAATACTCTGTGTGATCACCTAATTGTTGAGTGAGTTCAACGAGAATCCGATCGTTTGAGGTACCACTACAGTCGGATTTTTAGTCCATTTTATCCTGGGAGAAAAATTCTATAACCTTGGGTATTTGAGGGAAATTATTTCCTTAAGGACACTCTGTGAATTTAGAGGACTTGGCCTTTTTCTATTTCGTCTAATTTTCTGAAAAACACACTTCTTTGAAAGGTCTTTTGATCTTTTGTTGAGGGTGTTACATAACTTCATAAGTGTTCTTGTTGTATACTTGCACTTGTGTTAAAGTTGTTGTTACTAAAATACAGATTCTTGTGTACCCGAAAAACAACATGAAATACTTAAAATCCTATCAACAAAATGTACTAAAACTTGTCAAAGTACAAAGTTTTCATATTTGACTAATCTTTTTTCACTGAGGAAAAGATTTTGGATTCTTATAGATTATGATATGCACTTGGTAGCATCTGCAATATAATTCCTAGAGGGTTTTAGAGTTTCATATAGAGGAAGAATTTGGGAGACTAGTGTCACCCTCTCATTTGTGTGAACCTCTTTTTACTGGGTGGATTTTCTAAAGTTGTTTCTCTTGATATTTGCACTTCCATTCATATAGTTAATTATTCACCTTTGATTGTAGTTGTAGGTCGATTGACAGATGTATATTCAATTATTATATTCCCTTTATTTTAATTTATATGACATCGTTTGGCTTGAAATACAGTTTAAGAATAACGAAAAGAAGATTTTTTAAATTAGTGGTTTAAAACACTTTTTTTTACCATTTTTGTGGTTACAAATTATTTCATTAAAGGCTAAATGAGAAGTTTAAAGACATCCTAAAACATCTTCCATTAGATATGCATCCAAATTAGTGAATTGCAAGTAGTAATGCAAAGTACAAAGTTGTGTCCAATTATCAAACTATAGTAGCACATCCACATTTTGTCTCACACCATATCTCTTGATCAAAGAAATTTCTAGCCTTTTTCATGTAGTTCCATGTTTGTCACCCACCACTCCACTCCTTTATTTGAGGTCCATATGTCTTGTAATATTTGTTCCACATGAAGGTAGTCCATATAGGCTTTTGAGTTCTAAACACACACCAAAATTTGGCTAAGAGAGCTTTTGACATATCAAATAAGGACCTAAAACTTAATACCCCTTCCTCATATGGATTTGAACAAGATACCCAATGTTTGTTTCTACCAACCTCCTTACAATTTCATAAAAATCTGACAAAAATTCTTTGCAAATATTTTATCACACACTTAGGAGTATTAATTGAAGAAAGTAAGTATATAGGAATACTATCCATGACATTGTTGATTAATAACGATTTAACATGAAATAGTAATATCTTATCCTTCCAAGCTCATAATTTATTGTGCAATTTCTTCATCAATTCTGAAAAATGCCCTTTCCTTTTCCTTGCATGTCCAGTAGGACATCCTAAGTACATTAAAGGAATTTTTCCTATAGGAAATCCTAAGTAATTCTCCACTTCTTGAATTGCAACATTTGCAGTCTTGTGAAAGACATAATAAGCACTAATCTCCTTATTAAATTTTTGCTTTTATTACTTTTCATAATCATCCAATGTGTGCATTATAAGTTGTAAAGATTTCTTGTCTAGTGATTCAAATAAAATTGTATCATCAAAATAGGCTAAATGATTAATTTTGTCACTCCACTTTGACCTCCAAGGATCTTGAATTCTTCAACATCAAACAATACATTCAGAGCTTTAGATAATACTTTAGCAGATAATATAAATAAAGATGGTGTTAGAACATCTCTTTACTTAACACCCCTAGTAGAATGAAAAAACCCATAAGCCTAGCCATTTATAAGTATAGATTGAAAATTACTAGTCACTTATATCCAGATCTTATCAACCACATGGTCATCAAACCCCATCTTCTCCGAACTTTCATCAAAATATTTTAGTGCACCTGGTCATATGCTTTGAGCATATCCAGTTTACTCACAACATTGGTTGGCTTTCTCTTTTTTCATATATCAGAAATAATTTCTTGTGCAAGAAATATATTCTCAGTGATGTTTCTCTCTTCAAAAAACCTTAATGATTTCTTAAAATTAGCTTAGGAAGAAAAGCCTTAAACCTATCATGAAGCTCCCTTGAGATCACTTTGTTTAGAAAATTACTCAAAACAATTAGTCTTATAACTAAAAAGACTTAATAATATATTTTTTGGATGATAAGACTAAATTAGTATGAGTAATTGATTTAGGTAGACTACATCCTTAAAAAAAAGGAACCACCACTTTAACAATATCATTCCGAATAATATCTCAGCAACTTTGATAGAAATGTTATGTAAGTCCATCAGGTCAACTAGCACTCTCTCCATTCAATTCAAAGACCACCATTTTCACTTGTTTCTTAGTAGGAAAAACATTCATATATAACATTATTTATCTACTTTGTGACCATCCTTGGAACATAATTAAGAAATGAAAAAATCATTTGTGACTTGAACACTAGTGAATTGATTCTAAAAGAATGAAATTGCTTCTGCTGCAATTTGATCAATCCCTTCTTCCCATTGTCCATCCTCTTTGGAGATTCTATAAATTGGAAGCTTTCTCACATTTACTAGACCATGAAAAATCTAGTATTCCTATTTTCCTTAGAAGATCATTAAATTCCTGCCTTTTATCTCCAAAAGTATCATGACCCATATTCTCAGGTCATGATGGCACCTACTATAAACCACCAAGTCAACCCAAAATCCAAAATCACTAGTAACGGACTATCAAGAGAGATAAAAGGAAACAGCAACAGGAAAATATAACAAAATAGCTAACATATATATATGTATATAAAGAAACCCCAGGACCAGGTAAAGTTAGTATAAGAGATTCTAATACAATAAGAGTAAAAAGTTTAATATTGAATAAATATACAAGTACAATCCTTCTCTGAATACAACACAGAGATCAGTCTAAACAATAAGAGGGAGAGTAGAAATGCTTCAAATGTCAGGATCTCACCCCAAATCTCCAATTCATAATTGCTCTACATGATCCACACACCAATAGCGAGAACTCATACTATGATCTACAGGCCGCAAAAGTGTAGTATAAGTACCAAACACATGGTACTTAGTAGGAAATTTCTGACTAATCTCTAAAGATAATGCAAACATAAATAACATATGAAGCAAGAATATAAACTACTAGCAACCATCCTTGAACTAAGAGTAATAAGGCTAATAGAGCAAAAGGATTAAAATATACTATTCTGGTGGTATTTAGGAACTAAACTACTATACTGTATATCACTAGCCAATATATAAATAAAGAGTAAAAGAAGGATAAATAGAAGTATACAAGGCCAAGGAATACATATACAATATGAATGAACAAGGAAAGAAAGAGATATATGGTAATACCATATTTATATATGTATGTATATAGGTATAAAAGACTAAATCAAAGGTAACAACCGAAGGGAGTCAATCTAACCTCTCTAGGGAATCCTAACAAAGTAGGAAAGCTAATACTAGCATGGATAGGGACTTTAGTCAAAATATCTAACCATGAATAAACTATCGATGATGCAATTTACAATAATAAAGAAAAGGGCTCAGAAATATGCCGACACTCTTGAGTACCAATACATAATCAACCTTCCACGAACTAACCATAATAACAACAATAAAGTAATTGGCTAGTACAAACAAACAATACCTAACTGGGTCCCCATAAACCCAAATGGTTCAATCAACACTCAACAAACAATAATCACAGCTTGTACCCATGCAACCACTCATAAAACTGATAAATATAAACACCAAACAATATATTGGTGATAGGTAATACATATGAATGAATAAATGCAAGTTTAAATCCATCATACTATAACTGATCCAAGTGCCATAATGTATATAATGTATACACCTCTTGCATCACAATAGCTTAGAAATGTAGGACCTATGATGATCTCTCTTCTCTGGCATTATTGCTTATGGACGAAGGGGCCACTAGGGAATTTAGGAAAATCTATATATACTACTTAGTTTTGATCCAAGATTTAAAATCATCATTATCATCAATCTACTATGTTAAGTGTTGAAGATATGTGTAATAATAATTGCATAAACTCAAATCATGGCTAAAATAGTACAAGTCTATAAGTCCATTGTTCAAGATGAAATCCAGGAGTAAATTAGTATCATAGAGTAGAAAAAGATTGGAGTCTCTCACGATTGAAGAAAATAGTAGTGGTCAAAGAGTGGACGAACCATGGACCGAAATCAATCTCGGTATAATTTTCAAAACCTCATAAATCATCAATTAAGGTTATACGATTCCCATAAAGAATCTATTTTAAAAGTGAAAGGTGGAAATAAATCCCTTCTTAGGAAATAGCCGTAAAATCATGATTTTGGTTAGAATCATGCCACTAAGTGACCATGAATATATTGTAATCTATGAATGTCACCACCTATGTCAGGATAATATAATCATATTCATCTAGGAAACTATAGACTAAAGCCATATCCTTTATAAGGATAGATTACTCACCTGTAATCTAACTAGTATCGTAACTACAGCCTCGGGCCTAATAGTATATAACTAGCATGATAGTAATCGTACATATAGGGAACTATAATCTAATTCACTAAGTAAATTATTAAACCTTATATTAAAGGGTTCTTAGTATCAACTATGATCACATGCTTATAATCAAGGGTGATAGTATTTTATGGCATTAACAAGTATTTTATACTAGGTTTCGGGTCACATTTCTACCCCAAATTCCCAAAACAATCTAAGTCAGGATGCACTAGTCCTATACATGTCCTATCATAGTTAACTAGCATGCAATATATATTTTACACTATGTCAAGAAGAAAATTAGATTAAAGCCTAACTTGATGCCTAAACCTCTAGTCTTAAATTGTCTACAAGCGTTCTCCTTTGCTCCACAGTCCTGAAATGTCACAACCATATCAAAATAATAATCTATATGTCAGTATGAGTAAATGAGACCTATTTTTCTATATAAAATGTTGGGTCATAATTCAGGTAAATAATAGGCTTGTAGAGCGCACAAATGGAATCCTAAATTAAATTCATTACGAGTTCCCTCGAAGGATAAGGAATATGTGCTCAAAAGTAAAGAACAAATAGAGTATAAATCGGGGCCAAAATTGTTCCCTAAAGTTTAAGAGTTCTAAGACCTAGAATCTAATATTTTACAATTAAACAAGATGGATCTGATAGGGAAAATAATGGAAAATGACCAATAAATGTTAGTATAACTTACCTTCGCTTCAATGGATGATTCCCCACACTTTTCTTTTCTTTAAGATCTAAAAAATAATGGAAAATAATTGAGGAAATGATGGCAAAATTAGGTGAAAAGGGGTATTTAAAAATCCCTAGGTGTTTCTAAAGCATTCACTTGTCCGCTTAAGTGGCTACCACTTACGCAGCATAAGTCCACTAAAGTAGTCGGGCACAAGAATACAGGCATCGCTAAAGCGTCACCTTGGATGCTATAGAGATGTCAGCTAAAGCAGACAAGGATTGCTTAACTGGTCCTTGACCATATAGACAAGGTCGATGAATCTACTCCATGTCGCTAAAGCGACTGCCACATAAGCAGCAGTTGCACCAGATGGTGCTAGGCACTAGATTTATCTAAGTACAAATAGTCTCTGATTGGGTGCTCGAGAATCATTTGAAACCTTGTGCACACAAAAAACTATGCTACCATATCAAATTTGATATTTCAAACTAATTAGAACCAATAAAACTTTCATTCCAGGTTGTTTGGAATAAATATGGGACCCGCACCTATAGATTTATTTTTTATAGAATCCACCTAATAGCCCAAAATGAATATGAAAGCCTTAGGACTTGAACCAAGGGTCCCACATCCTAAAATCAACATTTTGGAGTTGATGGCACTAGGAAAATTCTCATATGAAGTTGTTTAGTAGGATTTTTAATCGGAGACCAATTTCTTAATAGTGAAAGCTCAAAAATAGGAAAATAAGCATAAAACATAAAAAAACTGCCCAATAATCAACCAATAGCTCTATTAAGTCATAAGTGACCTGTATCCACTATGCAAAGGCTCCAAATGCTGAAAATGCATGTAAATTAAGAAAATGACATGGACGATCATTACAAGAATTCCTTTTCATAATCCAAATATATTTTCAATTTAGATTGTGCTCTATGAAGAATATGTTTGTTGTACATGATTGTTCTTCAAAAATCTCTTTTTTCATTTTATTAATTTTTTCCTTGATAATCAAATGTTTAAAAATGTCTCTAAACCTCTCTCTACTCTAAGAAGCAAGAGCAGATATGGTCTTTTTCATCTTTTTCTTTATATTGATAAAGATTTCAGACTTTTTATAAGACCCTAGTTATCATTGACAACCTCATTGAAACCAAACTAATCAAGCCATAAATTTAAAAATTTAAAACGATTTCTAACTTCAGTAACCCGCCCTCCCTCCCAATTCAGTAGTAGTAGGATATGGTCTCAACCAGTCCTAGATATGTTTTCCACCTATGAATTTCCCATCATGCAAATAAAGGTCTAGTTAACCACCAATCAATGAATCCTCTTGAAAATGAATTCATTAACAACCTTTTCATTCAACCACGTAAATGGATACCTTTATAGTTGATATCAAACAGATCACAAGAAATGATGCAGAATCCTCATACTCTATAATGTACATTAGAAGTCCTCTATTTTTCTTTTCCTCACTTATTATAACATTAAAATCATCGCCCACCAAACCAGGAAAACTCATATTATGAGAAAATTATTAAATATTATCCCAAATCCCCAACCTCTCTGAAGCACCACATTAAGGATAAACCATAGTCACCACCATTGATTTTCCAATTTTCTAAAATTTCAACTGCAAGGTTAATCATTTATCTAAATATGAAAACATGCTTACCTAGATATGTTCCTTAATAAATACCCATATCTTTTCATTCTAATTATCATTATTAGCATATCATATTCCTAACCTTCTTTTGTATTTGCGAATTTGCCTTATTTCCCGAAATGGTTCCATCAAAGCTATTATATAAAATTTGTGATACTTATGTACCATTTGTATTCTATGGAATGAATTTTGAGTCCTTGCAAACCTCACATTGAAAAATAAATCTTTTGTCTTCATTTATCACCAAATTTTTATCCTCCTAGGATTCATCCTATTAAGTGTATTTTTGACCTTGCTTCTAGATTTGTTTCCCTATATTTATGTAATGCCTCGAGAGTACACCCTAGGAGTCACATGGTGCTTACAGTCCCAAGGGACCACAAGCTAACACATGAGCTGGTACCTTCTATGAGCAATGGATAATATGATCATAAAAACGGAAGAATACTGACATGCCATAAGGTTTTAATAACTGAATTCAAAACCAAAATATGAGTCTATAGAAATAACTTACTGAATCTGATAAAATAATGATAAATTTGATAACCAACTGTAGTGTCTAAATACTGAATAACTGACTCTAATGTCTGAAAAGCTTCTAAAACTGGCTGACTGAATATAAGTTGATGGGACAGGACCTAACTAACTCCAACTAACTACTAACTGAGACATGAAATAAAGTAAGCCTGTCCTCAAAGTATGAGGACTCAGCACTGCTACTGCGGAGGATCTGATAAGTCTAATTGTGAGCCGAGAACTGAGCATTAGAACCTATGATATAATACATCATAGCGCAAAAGAAAAGGTATGCGATCAATACTTTGAATGTACTAGTATTCTAAATGAGGTAGGCTGATATACTTGGTTTCATGAACAAAACTAATAATTAACTGGATATGCATGTAAAGCATGGAGTACTAAATATAGAGCATGAAATCTATAGGTACTGAAAATATAGAGAATCTGTAAATACTGAGTATGCATGATAGTATGTAAATACTGAAGATACGTGAAAATTTGTAGACACTGAGGATGCATGATCAAGTATATAACATGGACTGAGTAAAATCTGTAAATTAAAATACTAAAATATCTGAAATTCGCATGCTTTGGTCAAACAATAGTAAGACTGAATAACTGAATTGGGACTATAACTGAGACTGTATCTGAGACTGTGGGAGGTATCATCTAACCGACATTCTCCAATTTGAGCTAATCTGTGTCCAACCTATAACCGTAGTTGGAAGGGTGTTAATACCATGCCATGGGTACTAACGATGGTTTTATGGATCCACTAAACTGATATAATGTCCAAAGGACTAAGGGTGTCAATCCTGAACTGACGGGTGACCCCTGTGAGATAGTCAAGCCTAGTCTGATGGTGACTTCTCATATCCTACGCTGGCTACATAGTTCTAGAGTATAGGGACTACTACTAACGACTCTACCTATCTGATAGGGAAGACATCATACCTACACTTGCTCGGTGCTAAATCCTACTCCCAACTAAAATACACTAAAATACTACACTGTTCTGAGTTTAACTGTCTGATATCTGACTATTCTGATAATGCTCATAGTTTGTTCTGAAGACTATTCTGTAATGTACTGAGACTAGACTAAGTAAACAACTATGGATTTTGTGTATTCAATACCCCCAGGACTCAAAACAATAATTGTAAAATGACACTAAAACTTGGAGATCGAAACATGAAGGCTTTTATTAAATAAATCACTCTTGTAGGAATTTTATCAAACACTTGTAGTTCTGGTTTAAAATAATCATAGAAATGTCATAGAACTTTTAGTAATAGCATGAATTCATCATAATGGAATTAATTCATGGTTTAATTCAATAAGTAATAATATTAAAACATGGAGGATTGAATAATAACAATTATTTCATGGTAGCATGGTATAAAATCTATAGTACGTGGAGATTCAATGATGAAATCATAATTTAAAACATAATAACTTGAAAAGATTATAACTTAGTGATTAAAATAAGTTACTTGGGTTCGATGGATAAAAGGAATCCAAGGATGAACATCTAACATACCTTGGATAGTGAATTTCTTAAAATTCTAGGTGAGTTCTTGGGGATTGGCCTTGTATTGGAGAGCTAGGGTTTCTTGTTCTTGAAAAGAGGATCTTTGATTGTGTGAGGAATTGAAATAATTATGACTACTTCGGGTGTTTAGGGGTTAAATTTCGTGTTATAGGTTAATTAGGGCCATGGAAAAAGACCCAAATACCGCTGAACAAATTTTAAAATGGAAGCTGAAAACTGAAGATCCCAATTTTTGGCCTTGGCGTGACGCGCCACTATCGCGCCAAGCCACTGGAAAAGGGATAATTGGGACCTGGAAAAACACCGCAATGTAGAGCTATCGTGTTAATCCTTTGAAGTGCCAATTTTCCACCTCCACGACGCGCCACCATCATGAAGGCCTACTAGAAATTACCAAACTGGAAATTGTCCTGCTCCGTGATGCTCCAACATCGCAGAGTCACACTGGAAATTGACAATTGTCATTTGGACTGTCTCTACAATGTGCTAACGGTTAAAATGATGATGTTTAATGATTCAAACTTAAAATCACCATAACTTCTCACCCGGCTATCGGATTTGGGTGAATTTTCTATCGTTGGAAAGCTAATTGAATTTCCTACACAATGACAGGTTCTAAACTGAAAAATAATGAGTGTTTAGAAACTTTTATACACAAATACTCATGTATTGGGACATAGATTATGCTAGGGAAATGCGGGGTCTTACAATATCTCCCCTTTAGGATCATTCATCCTCGAATGAAACTAGTTAAGCTGAGGAAAACTCTAGGACTAACCTTACACACTGAACATACATATCTGATACATGGATTACATAACTGAACAGATTTGTAAATGCACGACTGATATGAACATGATGTGCAACTAAAACTGAGCATAATAGAGAGAAATCTTAAGAAGATTAGTACCTTATACTGAATCTGGATTCGCAGAGAAAAAATGAGGGTACTTGGTTGCATATATGCCTCTACTTCCAAGTGTCTCCCTCAACAGACTAATTCTGCAAAGAACTTTGACTAGTGGAACTTCTTTGTTCCTTAGTTTACGAACTTGATGATCAAGAATTTAGACTGGAACTTCCTCAAAGGAAAGACTGTTCTAAATATCTACACTTTCTAAGGGAATAACTATAGCTGGATCACCAATATACTTTTTCAACAATGAGACATAGAACACTGGGTGTGCTGAGGCTAGATCTGAAGGCAACTCAAGCTCGTACGCTACCTTTCCGAAATGACTAAGAATTCTGAAGGGACCGACATATCGAGGACTGAGTTTCCCTTTCTTGCCAATCTCTTCACTCCTTTCATGGGAGAGATTTTCAAATATACAAGATCACCAACCTTAAACTCAAGTTCCTTTCTCCTCACATATGCATATGATTTCTATTGTCTCTGGGCATCCCTAAGCCTTTCTCTTATGAAATGAACCTTCTCTAAGGTATCAAACACCAAGTCAGGTCCTACTACTGCGGACTCACCTATTTCAAACCAACTAATTAGAGATCTACATCTTCTACCATAGAGGGCCTCAAACAGAGCCATACAGATACTGTAATGATAGCAGTTATTCTATGCGAATTCAATCAAAGACAAGTGGTCATCCCAACTACATTTAAAGTCAACTATGCATGCTCTCAGCATATCCTTAAGAGTCTAAATGGTCCTTTATGCTTGACCGTCTATATAAGGGTGAAAGGTTGTACTGAGATGGACTTGGTTACCAAGACTCTTTTGGAATACTTTCCATAAATAAGAGGTAAACTAGGTACCTCTATCTGAGATGATAGATAAGGAAACATCATGTAACTTGGCCAACTCTCTAAGTTAGAGTTTTGCATAGTCATCGATTGAATAAGAGGTATGGACTGGCAAGAAATAAGCTAATTTGGTCATCCTATCTATGATAACCCAAATAGAATCATGCTGATAATGGGTAGGAGGTAAACCTATCACAAAATCTATGTTCACCTTCTCCCACTTCCAAGTGGGAATACTGAACTCCTGCATAGACCTACTAGGTTTCTGGTGCTCAATCTTAAATTGATGGTATGTAGAGTACTTAGCTATAAACTTTGCAATATCTCTCTCTATCCCACTCCACCAATAGATCTCCCGTAAATCACAGTATATCTTAGTGACCCCTGGATGAATAGATTAACATGCACCTTGAGCTATTTCAAGAATTTGTTGCCTCGAGTCATCTATATTGGGCATACACAATCTACCTTGACAACGCAACACTCCATCTCCCCCTTGGGAGTAAACCTCCACTTTTTGATCTCTGACTGATTCTTTCAAATTAACTAGACTGGGATCTCTATCCTACTTTTCCTTCACCTCGAAAACTAGTAATGATTCTTAGCTACTCTGCTCCCACACACTACCCTCTACTGAGTCGACTAAGCAGACAGCAAGTCGGGCAAGCTGGTGGACTTCCTGAGCTAACTATTTTTTACCATCCTCAACATGAGCTACACTACCCATGGATAATCTACTGAGAGCATCAGCCACTACGTTGCCCTTGCCCAAATGATACAGAACACTCATTTCATAATCCTTTAATATTTCTAACACCTTTTCTGATGTAGATTCAAATCTTTCTAAGTGAACACATACTTAAGGCTTTTGTGATCTGTGAACACATCCACATGTACTACATACAAGTAATGCCTCCAAATCTTTAAGGCAAACACTGTAACTACTAACTTAAGATCATGAGAAGGGTAATTCTTCTCATGGGGTTTAAGCAGTCTGGAGGCATAGGATACCACCTTACCTTTCTTCATAAGGACACAACCCAAACCTACTCTAGATGCATCACAGTACACAACAAAACCATCTGAACCGTCTGGTAGAGTCAAGACTGGGGCTGAGGTCAGTCGAGTCTTCAACTCCTGAAAACTCTTCTCGCATGAATATGACCACTGAAACTTAACTTTCTTCTGAGACAATATAGATATGGGGGATGTAATAGAAGAAAACCCTTCAAAAAACTGATGGTAATAGCCAGCTAAACCCAAGAAACTCCTAATATTTGATTAAGAGATAGGTCTAGTCCAGTTTCTCACCACCTCAGTATTTTGAGGATCAATTCTAATGTCGTCACCAGAAATAATATGGACAATGAAAGCTACTGATCTTAGCTAGAATTCACACTTACTGAATTTAGCGAACAACTGGTGAGCTCTAAGAGGGTGAAATACTATTGAGTTGGTCTGCATGATCATTTTTGCTACAAGAGTAAACAAGAATGTCATCAATGATGACTATGACGAACATGTCCAAGTACCGCTTGAACACTCAGTTTATCAAATACATAAAGGCTGCTGGGGTATTTGTAAGACCAAAGGACATGACTAGAAATTCAAAGTGACCATACTGGGTTTGAAGAGCTATTTTTGGAATGTCACATTCTCTGACCATGAGCTGATGATAGCCTGATCTGAGGTTAATCTTGGAAAAGTAACTAGCACCCTAAAGTTTATCAAAAAAGTCATCAATTATAGGAAGTGGATATTTATTCTTGACTGTGACTTTGTTCAACTGACGATAGTCTATGCACATTCTGAGAGAATCATTTTTCTTACGCACGAATAGAATAGGTGCGCCCATTGAGGAGATATTGGGTGTAATGAATACCTTATCTAGGAGATCCTTTAACTGTTATTTTAACTCCTTGAGTTTTGTTAGAGCCATTCTATATGGCGAAATAGATATAGGCTGAGTATTTGGAAGAAGGTCTATTTTGAAGTCGATTTCCCCTTCGGGAGGAACTCTGGAGAGATCTTTAGGGAACACATCTGGAAATTTCCTGACTACTGAAACTGACTCAAGGGTTGAATTTTCTGATTTAGAGTCTTTGACTCACACAAGATGGTAAATACACCCCTTCGATATCATCTTTCTCTCTCTAAGGTACAAAATCAACTGACCCCTAAGAGATATAGTACTACACCTCTATTGAAGGATTGGTTCATTTGGGAACTAAAAATGAACTATTATGTTTCTACAATCAATTGAGGTATAGCGTGAGTAGAGCCAATCCATGCCGAGAATGACATCAAAATTCGTCATCTCTAAGTCCACAAGTAACTCATGTAACTTTCTGAGATATTATGACCGGAAATTTCCTGTATACCTGTCTAGCTATAATGGAAATGCCTACTGGGGTAGATAATAAAAAGGGCTATACTAGAGTTTCAGGACTGACTCCAATGTTTACGGCTATCTATGGAGTTACAAAAGAAAGAAAAGCTCCAGGGTCTAGTAAAGCATAAATATGTAAGTGAAAGACCTACAATGTACCAGTATTTATGTTAGTAGAATTTTCCTAATCTTGGCGGGACTGAAGAGCATATAATCTGTTTGGAGGTTGACCACTAGTAGCACTGGAAGTGGAATCCTGCTGAGTTGGATGACCGAATGGAACTGATGACTGATGGGCTGACCCTATTGGCGCACATTACTACCTTTTTTAGCAACTACCCGACACTCCCAAATACTATGGACTGACTTTCCACACCCTAAGCACACATCACTACCCACTCTACACTCACCTTGATGTGTCTGCCATATTTCTGACATAGAGGATTTGTACGAGCACTGCTAACACTGACCTGGGACTTAGAGCCTAGTTACCTATCCCTATTATTATTTTTGAATTTGGGTACTGGGTACTAGCTAAAGAGGGTGCTGGGGTTGAAGACCTTTGATGAAATTAAGGATGGTTACCACCCTCTAACTTTGTCTGACTGAAGTTAAAACTTCTTATCTTAGCCCTCTTATTTCCTCTCTCCCTCTCTTTAATCTTCTTCTCCTCTATCTGTTGAGCATGGACCATCATCCTAGACAAGCCTATCTCACTAATTAATAGTGTGGTCCTACACTCCTCGACCATACTCTCAGATAAGCCAGACACAAACTTACTCATCTTGGACCTGTTATCAGCTACCATATGAAGAGCATACCTAGATAACTAAGTAAACTTGAGGGAATAGTCCCTCACGTTCATGCTTCCCTGCCTCAAGTTAATGATTTCTAACACTTTGGCATTTCTCAACTCCAATGGGATGAATATGTCTAAGGAAGCTATGGAAAACTCTTCTCATTCTACAGGCCCTGCATCTACACCCCTATTAACTTTACACTGCTTAAACCAAGTATAGGCTATATCCTACAACTGATATGCATCCAACTCAGTACAATGACTAGATGTTACCCCCATAGCATTCATGACCTTCTTAACCATATCCAAGAATTCATGTGGATCCTCTTCAGACTTGGATCCCATGAAAAAAGGAGGATTCATCTGGGTGAAATCTCAAATTCTGGTTGTAGCAGTACTGGCCACTGGGTTGGCTAGAACAATAATTGGTCATTCATTCTATGTTGCTACAGAGTTTGCTAGAATAGTGAATGTAACTCTGAATTCTGCGTGAGAGACATGCTCATCTAGAGGATCTTCCTGGATGGGCTGGTTGGTTTCCTATTCTTCTTCCATTCTTATTTGGAGGTATGTTCTATAAACGGAAGGAAGAAATAGATTATACATAGAGTTTAAACTCACTTGACATGAATACTGAAAGAAGGGAGACTTTTCCTAAATGCCTTATAGTCTCTCATCCATAAGTGTGGCACGCTACACACCCGTGCACAGGACTCTACTTGACATGACTTTCAAACTTCCTAGGACACTTTTAAACCTTAGGATCTGATACCAAGTTTGTAACGCCTTGAGAGTACACCCTGGGCATCACACAGTGATTATAGTCGTGAGGGACCACAAGTTAACCCATAAGTTGGTACCTTCTGTGAGCACTAGATAATATGAGCATAAATGTGAAAGAATACTAATATGCCATAAGGTTTTAATAACTGAATTCAAAGCCAAAATATGAGACTATAAAAATTACAGACTAAATTTGATAAAATAATGATAAACTAGATAACCAACTGTAATGTCTGAATACTGAATAACTGACTCTAATGTTTGAAAAGCATATGAGTTGATGGGACAGGCCCCAACTAACTCCAACTAACTACTAACTGAGACATGAAATAAAGTAAGCATCTCCTTGAAGTATGAGTACTCACCACTGCTACTGTGGAGGATCTAATAAGTCTAATCGTGAGCCAAGAACGGAGCATCAGAACCTATGATATAATACATCATATTGTAAAAGAAAAAGTATGTGATCAGTACTTTGAATGTACTGGTATGCTACATGAGGTAGGATGATATGCATGGTTTCATGAACAAAACTAATAATTAACTGGATATGTATGTAAGGCATGGAGTACTGAATAGAGAGCATAAGATTTGTAGGTACTGAAAATATAGAGAATCTACAAATACCGAGTATGCATGATAGTCTGTAAATACTGAAGATACGTGAAAATCTGTAGACACTGGGATGCATGACAAAGCATATAACATGGACTAAGTAATATCTGTAAACTGAAATACTGAAAAACTTAAATCTGCATACTTTGGTCAAACAACACTAATACTAAATAACTAAATTGGGACTGTAATTGAGACTGTATCTGAGACTTTGGGAGGTATTATCTAATCAACATTCCCCAATTTGAGCTAATCGGGATCCAACATGTAACCCTAGTTTGAAGGGTGCTTATACCATGCCACGTGTACTAACAATGGATGTGTGGATCTACTAAACTGATATAATGTCCAAAAGAGTAAGGGTGTCAAGCCTGAACTGACAGGTGATGTCTATGAGATAGTCAAGCCTAATCTGACGGGTGACTTCTCATATCCTACGTTGGATTCATAGTTATGGAGTATAGGGACTTCCACTAACAACTCTGCCTATCTGACGGGGAAGCTGCCATCCTACACTTACTCAGTGCTAAATACTACTCCCAACTTAAAGACACTGATATACTAGACTGTTCTGAGTTTAACTGACTGATATCAGACTATTCTGATAATTCTCATAGTTGTTATGAAGACTATTCTGTAATGTACTGAGACTAGACTAAGAAAACAACTATGGATTTCGGGTATTCAATACCCCCATGACTCAAAATAATAATAGTAAAATGACACTAAAACTTGGAGATTAAAACATGAAGCCTTTTATTAAATAAATCACTCTTGTAGGCACTTTATTAAACACTTGTAGTTCATGGTTTAAAAAAATCATAGGAATGTCATGGAACTTTTAGTAATAGCATAAATTCATCATAATAGCATTAATTCATGGTTTAATTCAACAAGTAATAATGTTAAAACATAGAAAATTGAATAATAATAATAATTTCATGGTAGCATGGTATAAAATCAATAGTCCGTGGAGATTCATGAATGAAATCATAATTTAAAACATAATAACTTGAAAAAATTATAACTTGGTGATTAAAATGGGTTACTTGGGCTCCATGGATGAAAGTAATCCATGGATGAACATCTAACATACCTGGGATAGTGAATTTCTAGAAGTTCTGGGTGAGTTCTTGAGGATTGGCCTTGAATTGGAGAGCTAGGGTTTCTTGTTCTTGATAAGGGGATCTTTGATTGTGTGAGGTATTTAAATAATGATGACTACTTAGGGTGTTTATGGGTTAAATTTTGTATTTTAGGTTAATTAGGGCTGTGGAAAAAGACCCAAATACCTCTGAACAAATTTAAAAACAAAAGCTGAAAATTGAAGATCCCAATTTTTGGCCTTGGCGCTATGCGCCACTATCGCGCCAAGCCACTAGAAAAGGGACAATTGGGAACTGGACAAATACTGTGATGCGGAGCTATCGCGTTAATCCTTTGAAGTTCTAATTTGGCCACATCCGCGACACGCCACCATCGTGGAGGCCCACTTGAAATTGCCAAACTAGAAATTTGCCTGCTCCGCGATGCGCCAACATCACAGAGTCTCATTAGAAATTGGAAATTGTCATTTGGACTATCTCCTCAATGCGCTAAAGGTTAAAATGACGATGTTTAACGACTGTAACTCAAAATTGCAATAATTTCTTACCCGGTTATCAGATTTGGGCGAATTTTATATCGTTGGAAAGCTAATTGAATTTTCTATGCAATGGTATTTTATAATCTTAAAAATAACGAGTGTTTCAAAAACTTTATATATGAATAATCATGTATTGGACATAGATTATGCTAGGGAAATGCGGGGTGTTACAATTTATGACTATGGTGATAAACCTACATTTTGACCACTTGATCCTCTACTTGATAATTTTATCATTCCTCATTATCCTCTATTTACCTATAACAATTTTCTGGTTCCTACTTATGTTCCTCTGCATCCTTCAACTAAAGTGCCATTAATTTATGAAGTGTTCGTAATGGTGATGTCTATGTACAGGTATTTATTGCATGAGGGCTCAACATTATGTATTTTTGTAGAGTATTTGATATAGATAACTCTTGTTTGATGTTGGATGTATCTACTAGATAAGTATGAACCTTTGAAATATTTTCATCTGTTGGATGTTCTTTCACTATCCCAGAAATGTCCATTTTTAATAATTGATGAGACTTGTCATTGGTTAACTCACTGAGAAACTCCTTCTTCTTTTCTTCACTGAGTCTGCTAATCATCATTTTTGTAAGTATACTTCTCTTATTCTCATGTACTCTTTCTTCTATTTCCTTTCTATTTTATAATCCAACTAATTTTGGTTTTGGATTTCTAGCTCTTTTTGATATATGATTATTGAAAGATCCTTATCATTGGTAAGCTGATCTCCCTCTGTAATCTTTGATTGTTGGTTCCTTTTTATCTTCGGTATTATTCTTACTTTAAGGTCCTTTATTGGTTTGTTGTATATTTATTGGATCATTTCTTCTTTCCTTGCTATGACTGTTGTTACTAGTTTGCTCCATAACTTCAATCTAAGACATCATGTTCCCACCCTCCCTTCTATTGCATCTTCTAATAGTGTTTCAAAGGCATTACCCATAGTTTCTCTTCTATCGAGTGAGTTAGTGGCCATATTACTCAAAATCTTTGATGGATCCTTCTCATACTTAAATCTTTTGATTTTTGGATTCCATGATTTTATTTGTCCTCTCCATCCTCCATGATCTTTATTTTTCATTATTTGCCTTGTTTTGCTTAACACTTCACCTTGTTTTATCTCCACAACTTTATTTGATCTTCTCAACTCTTGGTAAAGACTCCTACATTGCACTTCATTATGGCCTTGATGCTTACCACTCTTTCAATATTCTGGAAGAAAATAATGTTTGATTTTGATTTTTCCACCTTTTTATCCTTCTCTCTTCCACTTACAATCTTTGTTTCAACAAAATTTGGCAATTTCTCTGCTAGGTCAGCTTGAATTTGAATCATGCACAACTCAGTCTAGTTTTATTGATAGTTGTGATATCAAGATGAATGGGTTTCCCCATAGCCACTGCATGAGAAAATAATGACTCTTTTCTAAAAATTTTAGGTGATAGATCCATAAATGAAATTTGTGCCATTGCCTGTGTAATTTTCTCCATTACTTTAAACTTTGTATCATATATTAAAGGTCTAATCTTTTAAGCCATCCCATATTTATCTCCAATATAGTAAGCATTTTTCGCCATCATATTCACATGATCTTCAATAAGGCTACAACTCATTAGAATATTTATATTTCTCACAAACCAATTGTGCATTCTCCCTTAATATTACATTATTTCAGAATCTGAGTTCTCAATTCATCCAGCTCAGGCCATCCATAGGAGAATTTTTCAACTACTTCAAATTAAAGCTCCTTAATAACGTTCATCTTTTGAACCTCCTCATCATTCTAAGTTACTCCAGGAACCCCATTATTTATGACCATCCTTTGATTGGAATTTGAACCACTATCTCACTTTCTTTGCATTCAAAGAATCAAATTTTACTAAATCTACATATTGTAATTTCTTTTTCTAATTAATATCTACCGCATGATTGTTATTCAAGGTCTGTCACGACCTAATTTTTTATGTCATAATGGCACCTACTATAACCTATCAATATTTAATCCAACCCATAGTCTGGAACTACTTGAACTAGATTATTACGAGAAAAGAATGAAAACAACAAAATAGATATGATAAAGGGGCTAATATATAAAGCAACCCTAAGAGTTGGTGAAGTTAGTACAACAGTTTCTAATATTATAAGAGTACAAAGTCAAATACTGAATAGATATACGTGTATAACCCATCTCTGAATAAAACATAGAGATAAGTCTAAACCTAAGAAGGAGAATAGTAATGCTCTGAACATTAAGATCTCACCCTAAATCTTTGATCCATAGATACTACGTACGATGTACACACCAACAACGAGAACTCATACTATGATCTGCAGGCTGTAGAAGTATAGTATGAGTACCATGGTAATTAACAGGAAACTACACAGTTAGCTCCAAAGAAAATGCAAATATAGATAACATGTAGGGTAGGAATATACACTACATGCAAATATCGAGAGGCTAACACAATAAAGCTAGGGAGGTAATAAGGATAAGCTACCCTATTCTAGTTGTGTTTAGGGAAGTACCATACCGTATATTATTCAACAATATACAAATAAAGGGTGCAAGAAGATATATAGTATTACACAAGGTCAAAGAATACATATACATTACGAATAAACATGGGAAAAGAAGGATATATGATAATACTATAGTCATATATAGACACAAACATATATGGGTATACAAGACTAACTTAAAGATAACAACCTAAAGTAGCCATCCTAACCTCTCCAGGAAATCCAAACCAAGTAGGAAAGCTAATACTAGCATGATTTGGGCCTTTAGTCAAATGCCTAACCATCAATACACCATCCATAATGTAATTTTACCGTAAAAAGTATAGGAATCAGAATCACACCTCCAACCTCAGTATCACTCCATAATCAGCCTGCAACAAACTAACCATAATAATAATAATAAAGTAACTGACTATTCTGAACAACTAATACCTAAAAAGGGCTCTATAAACCCGAAAAGGTCAATCAACACTGAGCAAATAACAATCATAGACTATACTTATGCAACCCCATAAGGCTGATGATATAAGCACCAAACAACATACTGGTGATAGGCAATGCATATGGCTGAATCTATGCAGAGTAAATCTATAATACAATATGTGATCCAAGTGCCATAATGTACCTAGTGTATACACTTCCCCCAACTCAACAGCTTGTAAATATAGGACCTAGAACGATATCTCTTCTCTAATATGATGGCTCACGGACTATAGGGACTATGTGGGATTCGGGAATACAGGAATATAGTATACACTAATCTGGTCCTAACCCAAAATTTTCAATAATCATTATCATCAATCTACTCCATACAGTACCGGAGAGATGTATATATAATAAATGTATGGCATCAAACTGTTACTAAAAGAGTGTAGTTTGTAAATCCATTTCCCGGGATCAGCTCCAGGACTAAATCAGTAACATAGAGTAGAAAGGGTCAGAATCTCGACCGAAGTAAATAGTAGTAGTAAAATGAATGAATAAATCATGGACCAAAATCTATCTCAATCAAATTTGAAAAACATTATCTTTAGTTCCGAAAGCTCAAAAATTAGTAAATAATGTGGTTTGATCCCCTTTATAAAAGAATCATTTTATAAGTGAAAAGTGGGAATTAATTTTTTTATTAATGTAGTCGTAATTATGGTTTTGGTTGGATTCGTACAACTAAATGAGCATAAACACATATAATAGTATGCATACCATCACCAATATCCAAATAATACAACAAAAGGCACCTAAGCATCCAAAGCTAGAGTCACTCCTTTTTCTAAGGGTAGAATACTCACCTGGAGTTCTACTGATATCGTAACCGCGACCTCATGCCTAATAGTGTATAACTACCATAATGGTAACACTATAATTCATCAAAACAATAGTCTAATCCACTAAGTCGAGTATTAAATCTTATACTAAAGTGATACTTAGCATCAACTATGGTTTCACATGCTCTTATTCTATGGTGATAATATTCTATGGCAATAACAAGTATTTTGTCTTAAGGGTCAGTTCTCCCTTCTATCCCTAAACTCCTAAATTAGGCTAAGTCATGGTATCTTACTCATAGTCATATCCTATCATCTTTACCTAACATGCAATATATATTATACATTATCTCATATAGAAGAGTAGACTGAAGACTACCTCAATGACAAATTGCAATACTTGAAGAATCCACGAATCACCATCTTTGATCTACGATCCTGAACTATCGCAACTCTATCAAATTAGTAATCTACATGTTATTAGAAGTAAAACAAGACCTATGTTCTTATATAAAAGGTCGGGTCAAGAATGGGCCTGTATGGCCCATAAATTGAATCCAAAAAAGGAATCCACCACTAGATCCCTCAATCATGTCATAGCCCAAACCAGGGCCTGACCGTGTTGGGTATCTTAAGCATATTATGGACCGGAGAACACCCCCATCACCTAACCTCATAAGTACAAAAATAATACTAATAACAATGTAGAAGCTACTTAGATATTGATAAGAAGATGAATGAATAACTCAATGAAACTAAGGGACCAAATAGTAACCAACCAACCCACATCTATCAACGAAAGACTCTAAACTAGAATAACAACTAAGTCAGGAAATGCCATCGATATGACCAAAGAGAATCCAAAAATACTAAGTAAATAAGAAAGAATCATGAAATGATAAGGCCTATCGAAGGATGGAGGCTCACCACTTCACAGTAACTCAACAAACATGCTAATCCATCCAACGCTACACTAGAGAAACAAAAGTATCTTCAGACCCTAAAACATGAAATGATGTAGCGTCCTAGGATGGTCAGTAGGATAAGCATTGCATGTAACTCAGGGAAAGTGATAAATAATGCCATTTCCAAAATCAGTCAAAACCACATGCACACATTCATATATACATATATATAAGATGCCAGGATAGGGTAAGGTTCATGAACATGAGAGTTTTAAAATAATTAACCTGGACTATATAGCTCAATCCATCCTAAAGGCACCCATGGACTATGTGGGTTCAACACCCCCTGCTTAAAGGACCCCAGTGTGTGTTAGCAGCACAAACCGAGGAAAACTAAGGAAAAGCAAAAGCCACCGTGGGCAGTAGCCATCCTAAATATATATAGATATCAAGTGTGTATAAAGTACATGGTCATATAGACCCCTAATGCCAGTAAACATAGTTTCCATTATTTGTCCCCTCAGGGCTTGCACCTTCACGATGGGCTACACAACTCCCTTTAAGCTAAAATTAAAATCACTTTATACATAATTCCAACCATTAACCCAAGAGTCGTTTATTAAGGCATTTACAACATGGTATTGTCATACCAATATGCTTGCAAGTTAATACTATTCCAAACAAATTCACACAACCAAGTTGGACTCCCAAGTACTATTAAAATCCAAACCATGGCCACCAAGGCCATCGAACTCTATTTTTATATCCATTAATGCATTACATTGAGTTAAAAAACAAGTTAAACCATGCAATTTTTCATAATAAAATCAATTTCACAAAGTGGGTTGAGATTCATGCAATTCCAAGTAAAAATTCATCCAATTTGGGGCAACCCATATTCCCCATTCTCACCATTTAAATAATATATTAATTTAGTCCTGCAAACATCAATTTAAAGCATGAATAATCAATTCAAAATATTGGACAAGTAATTCAACCAGTAACAACCAAAATCCCGGAACCCAATTTTAAAACCCACAGTTAAATCACATGAAAATCCATTCAATTAATGCAACATTGTAAAATTTAGGGAATCGAGACATGCTTGAAACACACAAGAATTTGAAATCAATTTAAAGTTTGGAGCCCAGAGTAGTGATTTCTTAAAAAAATCCTTAAACTTTCTTGATTTAGGTGTTAAAGAAGAGAATATAAGTGTTTGATTTTTTAATTGATGGGGAAAAGATCAATTTTATATTTATAAGTCGTGGGAAGTGGGAAAAGATCAAAAGCCCTTCACCCCTAAGTGAAAAAATAAAACTAGATAAAATTAACACCTAGGCGTGGCACGCTGTTATTATGGAGATTTTCCTCTGTGCCATGCTAATATCGCGGAGGGTAACTTCTGTGACACAGTGATATTGTGGACCCTCACTACCTCGGGGTCCCGAAATGACTTTCAAAAATTTTGAAACTTCCCCAAAAAACCATTTAACATAACTAAAAACAATTTAAGTCAAAAAAATTTATTATACATGTGGGAAGACCAAAAATAAAATGATTGAAATTTTATGGGGTCTCACATTATCCCCCTTAGGATCATTCATCCCTGAATGATGAGTTAGGATACTTTTAGCACGAGAATGGCAAGAATACACCAGAATCAATTGACAAACTCGGAAAATAATGAGAGGAAAACAAAACTCATACCTTAAGAGCTTTCATCCAACCTGGGCTACAAGAAGGGGTACTTTGCCTTCATATCTTCTTCAGCTTCCTAGGTAGCCTATTCCACTTTTTGATTTCTCCAAAGGACCTTCACCAAAGTTACATCCTTTGTTCTCAATCTACAAACTTGCCTATCCAATATTTTAACTGGGACTTCCTCATAAGACAAGGAATTAAACCAACATCCCTAACAAGAACAATAAAGGAAAGATCACCCACACACTTTCTCATCATGGACACATAAAACACGGGATGAATGAAACCCAAAATCTAAGGCAAATCTAAATCATAAACCACATTCCCAGCTCTCCTTAAGATCTGATATGGACTAATATAATGGGGATTAAGCGTCCCCTTCTTCCCAAACCTCATGAGTCTTTTCATAGAAGACACCTTCAAGAATACCCAATCACTCACTTCTAATGCTAACACTCTTCACCTCACATCTATATAAGACTTTTGGTGACTTTGAGAAGTGTTAATTATTTCTATAATTACCTTAATCATCTTCATGGCTTCATGAACCATGTTAGAACCAAACAACCTAGTCTCACCAACCTAAAACCACCCAATAGGAGACCTACACCTTCTACCATAAAGAGCTTTAAAATGAGTCATTCAATACTAGAATGATAACTATTATTGTACATGAACTCAATGAGAGCCAAATGATCCGCCCAACTTCCCTTAAAATCAATCACACATGCCCTTAGCATATCCTCTAAGTTCTAGATAGTACACCTCGCTTGCCCATACATTTGAAAAAGAACTACTAAGGTTCACCTATGTACACAAACCTTTTTTAAATGAATTCCAAAAGTGAGAAGAAAAATTGCATATTTTGATCTAAAATAATGGACACTGGCGCACCATAATGCTTCATGATCTCCTGATTGAACAACTTAGCATAATCCTCTCTTGAGTAGATAGTCCTCAACGTCAAGAAGTGAGCGGACTTAGTCATCCTATCCACAATGACCCAAATAGAATTGTACAAATTGTGAGACCATAAAAGACCCATAATGAAATTCATATTAATCATCTCCCATTTTCACATAGGCAACTCTATCTCTTGAGATATGCCACAAGTCCTCAAGTGATCAACTTTAACTTGCTAACAAACCATACACTTAGCCACAAAATTGTATCACCTGAGACTGCACCCTAGGCGTCACATGGTGCTTACGACCTAAAAAGACCATAAACTAACCCATGACTGGTACCTTTTGTGAGCAATGAATATAATACTGAAATATATATGCAAAAGAGATCTAAAAATACCATAAGTTTCTCAAAATACTAAAATAATACTGAGTATAACTGATAATAACATCAGGAAACTGTATAACTGTCTATGCTAGTCTGAAAGCCTCTAACTTTCTGAATATGGAGTTGATGGGACAAACCCCTAACTAACTCCGACTGAAATAACTAATAAACTGCTGAAATACTAAAATGGATAAACTCTATCCTCGAATATGAGGACTCACCGCTATAATTATTATTGATAGCCTGAGTTTCTAAGTACGATTAGGAACCTAAGCACCCGAACCTATGATATGAGACATCATAGCACAAAGAAAGAGTATGAGTCAGTATGTGAAATGTACTGGTATTCTAAGTCAGGTATGGCTGATATATATGTGTTTATATACATGAGTTGATAACTGACTGAATAAACATCATAAAGTAACTGGATGAGACTACATACAAAACTGTAACCACTGAACATACTATACTATGCATATAGATATTTATCATGTATCTGAGATTATACTAAAAATCAGTGTTGAATTCTGATGGCTGAGTAACTGATAACTGATAGTTATGGTTCTATAGAGCTTTCTGAGTTCTTTACTTAATACTGAGATAAAAAATGTAACTGTGGGAGTGTTCAGCTTATCGACATACCCCGATATAAATAGATTTAGGGTCTAACATGTGACCTCAGTTGAAAGGGTGTTAGCACCTTTCCACGGGATACTAACAATGTTGAGTCAACCTTAATCTGGCAGGAAGACTCATGAAGTATATATATGATTGCATCAACCCTAGTCTGGCAGGAGGACGACTTACTCTATATTGGTTACGTAGTTCTGTAACGTAGGGACTGCTACTAAGAGTCAAACTATCTGCTGGCAGGAATGCCCCCATCCCTGGGTTCACTCGATGCTGAATCCTACTCCCAACTAAATCGACACTGAACTAATTACTAGAATGTACTAGTCTTGACTTAACTGACACTAATTATGTTGACTGACTGTACTGGACTGAGTTCACTGAGTTCTGTTAATAGACTAAGTACTATTGTTCTTGACCTTTACTGGGACTAGTCTATACCTACTGCTTCTAAGTAAACAACTAGATTTTAAGTTATAATTACCCCCAGGACTCAATAGCATAATAGATAAAACATAGCAAATCTTGAAAGCATAGCAATAGTCAATTGTCCACTATTCAATCACTGAGACATTTTGTCAAACACTTAAAGGTTATGAACTTGTATATGAATGAGAACACATGCTAACTTGTCATGATTACAATATTTAATTCACATGTACATTCAATAAAACACTTGGGGAGCATAATTAAAGCACATGATAATAAACAACACATAAGCATCATGACTACAACTTAAAAGTGCAGTTTCAAGGGTTTGGCATGGGAATTATATCAATAAACATACATGATATCTTATGTTCATAAAACTTATAATTAAATCTTGAATTGAAAACCCATACAACAACACAAACATGAATACAACCTAATATGCGCATGTACTTCATGAAACTAAAAGCTTGTAGTTTTAAAAAGGGTTCTTGAACTCCAAGGGTGGAAGGAAACCCAAGGATGAAAACTAGCATACATTGATTGTTGATTTTGTGAGAATTGTGGTGAATTCTTGGGACTGGGACTTGAACTTGATGAAACTAGGGCTTTGTTCTTGAGAGTGTTTGTGAGATAATAAGTGAACTTTGCCCTTTGAAGAAGGGAGAGGGGGGGTTAATTTCATGGTTTGGCCAAATTGGGTAAGGGGAAAAGGACCTAATTAGCCTTGGAAAGTCAGAGTTTAATGAGAAAAATGTGCACAGCGACACAACAGGTGACACACCGAGTTGATATTGTCGATGCAATGGCCGATGGCCGCGTCGATGTTGTCGACGCGATAGCCAACATAACACATCAAAATCACATTGGCTTGTTGTTATGGTCATCCAAACATGATCGAAACAATGTTCAAAAATTCCAAAACACACCTAATATAACCTATTGACATCCCTGATCATGAATCAATTTAAAAATCGATAATATGAGGTCGTAAGGATAAAAAATAAGATCATCCAATTGTGAAAGCTAAAAATGATTCTAAGTCTTAACACTTAGCTTAATTTTTCAAAGTCTGGGACCCCTTATTACAAGCTATATGGGACTGAATTAAAATAGAATTTTTATCGGGTCTTATAATATCTCCCCTTGGGAACATTCGTCTTTGAATGAGACTAACTAAACTAAGAGAAATTGAGGAACTGTACTTACACTAATATATATAACTGAAGCATGACTGAATTCTGGAGACATGACATATGACTAAACTATTTCATGAATGCATGAATGATATGAGAATGCTATGTAGTTGTAACTGAGCATGAAATATAGTAAATCTAAGGTAGGTTGTTACCTTATACTGAGTATGAGTTTGAGAAAAGAGGTGAGGATACTTGGTTCGCATGTCTTCCTCTGCTTCCTAAGTAGCTCTCTCAATGGACTGATTTCGCCAAAGAACTTTGACCAAAGGACTTTCTTTGTTCCTTAGTCTGCGAATCTGATGATCAAGGATTTCGACTGGGACTTCCTTATAAGAGAGACTGTTTTGAACATCTACACTCTCTATAGGGACTACAACTACTGGGTCACCTATGCACTTCTTTAGCAAGGAGACATGAAACATTGGATCCACGGATGCTAAGTATGCAGAAAACTCAAAATCATAATCTACCTTACCGCAATGACTCAGAATCCTATAAGGACCAATATATCATAGACTAAGCTTCCCCTTCTTACCGAATCTCTTTACCCCCTTCATGGGAGAGATTTTCAAATACACATAATTAGCAATCTTAAATTCAAGATCTTTCCTTCTCACATCGACATAAGATTTTTGTTGGCTCTGGGCTGTCTTAAGCCTCTACCTGATCAACTGTACTTTATCTAAGGCATCAAACACCAAGTCAGGACCCACAACCGTGGCCTCACCTACCTCAAACCGACCAATGAGAGATCTATATATTCTCTCATAAAGAGACTCAGATGGAGCCATTTGAATATTGGAATGATAGTTGCTATTATATGTGAACTCAATCAAAGGTACGTGGTCATCCTAACTACCCTTAAAGTCAACAACACATGCTCTCAACATATCTTCTGAAGTCTGAATTGTTCTTTCTGCTTGACCCTCTATCTGAGGGTAAAAGATTATACTGAGGTGGACTTAGGTACCAAGACCCTTTTGGAAGGCTTTCCAAATGTGAGAGGTGAAATACGTACCTTTATCTAAAATGATGGACAACTGGACACCATGTAGCCTAACCAACTCTCTGATATAGATCCTGGCATAGTTCTCAACTGAATAAGAGGTATGAACTGGCAAGAAATGGGCTAATTTGGTCATCCTATACATAATGAACCAAATTGAATCATGCTGACAACTAGTACGAGGAAAACCTGTCACAAAATCCATGTTCACTTCCTACCACTTCCAACTAGGAGTACTGAACTCCTGAATAGACCCACTAGGCTTCTGATGTTCAATCTTAACATGTTGATACGTTGAGTACTTAGCTATAAATTCTGCAGTATCTCTCTTCATCCCACTCCACCACTAGACTTCCCATAAGTTTCGGTATGGCTTAGTTCCCCCTGGATGAATAGAGTAATGTATACCATCCACTTTATCAAGAATTTATTATCTCACACTATCTATACATGGCACACATAGCCTACCCTAGCAACATAATACACCATCTCCCCCTTGAGAGAAAACCTATACTTTCTAGTCTTTGACTGACTCTTTCAACTTAACTAAACTGGGATCATTGTCCTACTTTTCTTTTACCTTGAAAACTAAAGAAGATTCTGAACTACTCTGCACCCATACACTACCCTTAGCTGAATCAACCAAAAGAACACCTAGTCTGGAAAGATGATAAATGTCCCAAACTAACTTCTTCTTACCATCCTCAACGTGAGTAACACTACCCATGGACAACCTACTGAGGGCATCTGCAACTACATTGGCCTTGACGAGATGATACAGAACACTTATGTCATAGTCCTTCAATAACTCTAACCACCTTCTCTATTGCAAGTTTAGGTCTTTCTGAGAAACTACATACTGCAGGCTTTTGTGGTCTGTGAACACATCAACATGCACCCCATACAAATAGTGCGTTCAAATCTTTAAGGAAAACACAATAGATGCTAATTCAAGATCATGGGTGGGATAATTCTTTTTATGGGGCTTAAGTTTTCTAAAGGTGTAGGCTATAACCTTACCTCTATGCATCAAAACACACCCCAAGCCAACTCTGGAAGCATCAAAATATACAAAAAATCCATCCGAACCATTGTGTAAAGTCAAAACTAGGGTTGTAGTGAGTTGAGTATTCAACTGCTAAAAACTCTTCTCCCAAGAATCTGACCACTAAAACTTAACTTTCTTCTAAGTCAATTTGGACATGGGGGATACAATAGAGAAAAAACCTTCAACAAACCGTTGGTAATAGCTAGCCAAACCCAAGAAACTCCTGATATCTGATGGAGAGATAGGTTTGGGTCAGTTTCTCACTGCTTTGGTCTTTTGAGTATCAACTCTAATGCAATCACCAGAAATAATATGACCAAGAAAATCTACTGATCTTAGTTATAATTTTTATTTACTAAATTTAGTGACTAACTAATGAGCTCTAAGAGTCTATAATACTATTCTGAGATGGTTTGCATAGTCATTTTTACTGTGGGAGTAAACAAGAATGTCATCGATGAACACTATGACAAACATTCCCAAGTACTACTTGAACAAGCATTTTATCAAGTCCATGAAAGTTGATGGGGAATTGGTATGACCAAATGACATGACTAGAAACTCAAAATGACCATACTGGGTTCTGAAAGTTGTTTTCGGAATGTCACAGTTTCTGACTCTAACCTGATGATAGCCTAATCTGAGGTCTATCTTAGAAAAGTAACTGGCACCCTGAAGTTGGTCAAATAAGTCATTGATTCTAAGAAGTGGTTATTTATTCTTGATTATGACTTTGTTCAATTAACGGTAGTCTATATACATTCTAAGAGAACCATCTTTTTTTTGCACGAATAGAACTAGTGCACCCCATAAGAATACGTTGGGCCAGATGAACCCTTTGTCTAAGAGTTCTTTCAATTCTTTAAGTTCATCTGGAGACATTCTGTATGACAGGATAAAGATGGGCTGAGTATCAGGAAGAAGGTCTATTCCTAAGTTAATTTCCCTTTCAGGAGGAATTGTGGGGAGATCTTCGGGAAACACATCTGGAAATTCACTTGTGACTGAAACTAACTCAAGATTAGAAGTCTTGGAACTAGAGTCTTTCACTCACACCAAATGATAGATACACCCCTTGGATATCATTTTTCTTGCTCTAAGGTATGAAATAAGTTGACCCTTAAGCGTTGTGGTACTACCCCTCTATTCTAGGAAAGGTTTATTCGAGAACTTAAAATAAAAAACTCTGTTTCTATAATTAACTGAGGCATATCATGAATGGATCCAATCCGTGCCGAGAATGATGCCAAAGTCCATCATCTCTAACTCTACTAAGTGTGCTGAAGTAACTTTTTGAGACACCATAACCAGACAGTTCTTGTATACCTACCGGGCTATGATAGATTTACCACTAAGGTAGAGATTATGAAATTCTCTATTACAATTTTAGGACTGACTCCAAAGTTGATGGATATATAAGGGGTTACAAAATATAGAGAAGCTCCTGGATCTAACAAAGCATAAACATGTAAATGGTAAACTTGTAACGTACCAGTAACCACATCAGGAAAACTTTCCTGATCCTGTCAGGACCGTAGTACATAGAGCCTATTTAGGTACTGCCCACTAGGGGCACTGAAAGTGGTACCCTGCTGAGATGGGTGATCGGACTGAGCTGGGGGGATGATTATGCTGACTCTGTCAACCCACCTAAGAACACTCTATGATTCTATGACCTGGCTTACCACACCCAAAAAACACGTCGCTGCCAGCCCTGCTGATACCCTGATAATTTCTGCCATATTTCTTATAGAGAAGGTTTATTGGAGAACTGCTAACACTACCCTGAGATTTAGAGCCTGGTGCCCTATCTTTATTACTATTTATAAATTTAGGCTCTAGAGAACTTGCTGAGAATGGAGCTGGTACTGAAGATTTTAGGAGGAATTGAGGACGATTACAATCCTCTAACTTAGGATGAGTAAAGTTGAAACTACCTATTATAGCCCTCTTATTCTCCCTCTCTTTCTCCTTAGTTTTCTGTTCCTCAAACTATTGAGCATAGACCATCAACCTAGACAAGTTCATCTTCTTAATCAACATTGTGGTTCTACACTCCTTGACAACACTATTATACACACCAGACACAAACTTGATCATCTTAGACATACTATCAGCTACCAAATGAGGAGCATACCTACCCAAATGAGTAAACTTGAGAGAATGCTCCTTCACTGTCATGCTGCCCTGCTTCAAGTTAATAAACTATAAAACCTTATCTTACCTCAACTCCAACAGAAAGAACCTATCTAGAAAGGCAGTAGAAAACTTCTCCAATTCTATAGGCCATGCATCTGCGCCCCTATCTACCTTCCACTTCTTAAACCATGCATAAGCCACATCCTACAACAGATAGGAAGCTAAATCAGCACTCTCACTAGAGGTTAGCCCCATAATGTTTGTTACCTTCTACTCTATGTTAAAGAATTCTTGTGGGTGCTTTTCAGACTTAAACCTTGAAAATAAAGGAGGGTTCATTCGGGTGAAGTCACGAATTCTAGCTGCAGCAGTATGGGACACTGGGTTGGCTTGAACAGCATCTGGGTGTACATTCTGGGCTGCAACAGAATGAGCTAGAGTGGTGAAAGATGCTCTGAATTCTATGCAAGAAATGTTCTCATTCAGGGGATCTTCCTGAACGGGCAGAAGTGTTGGCTGGTTTCCAATTCTTTTTCCAATGTTCATTTTGGAAGAAATGTTCTGTAAATAGAAGAAAAAGTTGGATTAGACAGATATTTTAAATTGAGGTCATGCTTACTCGCACAATATGAACACTGTAAGAAGGGAATTTTTTCCTAAAACACCTCATAGCCTCTTGTCCATAAGTGTGGCACGCTACACACCCATGCACAAGACTCTACTTGACATGACTTCCATACTCCCTAGGACACTTTAAAACCTTAGGCTCTAATACAAAGTTTGTAAGGCCAAGAGACTGCACCCTGGGCATTACACGGTGTTTACGACCCTAAAGGACCACAATCTAACCCATTATTGGTACATGTTGTGAGCACTGAATATAATACTGAAATATATATACGGAAGAAATCTGAAAATGCTATAAGGTTCTCAAAATACTGAAATAATACTGAGTATAACTCATAATAACATTGGGAAACTGAATAACTATCTACTCTAGTCTGAAAGCCTCTAACTGCCTGAATATGGAGTTGATGGGAAAAACCCCCCAACTAACTCCAACTGAAATAACAACTGAACTGTTGAAATATTGAAATGGATAAACACTGTCCTCGAAATATGAGGACTCGCCAATATAATTATTGCTGATAGCCTGAGCTACTAAGTACGGTCAGGAACCTGAGCGTCTGAACCTATGATATGAGACATCATAGAGAAATGAAAGAGTATATGTTAGTACGTTAAATGTACCGGTATGCTTAGTTAGGTAAGGCTGATATACATGGTTTCATATGCATGAGTTAATAACAGACTGAATGAACATCATGAAGTAACTGGATGAGAGTACATGCAAAACTGCAACCACTGAACATATTGAACATCGTGTATTTGAGATTATACTGAAACTGAGTGTTGAATTTTGATGTCTAAATAACTAAAAACTGATAGCCATAGTTCTGTAGAATTGTCTGAGTTCTTTACTGATTACTGAGACTGAAACTATTACTATGGGAGTGTTCATCTAACCGACATACCTCGATATAGACTGATTTGGAGTCCAACCTATGACCCTAGTTGGAAGGGTGTTAGCACCTTGCTACGAGATACTAACAATGTTGGGTCAACCCTAATCTTGTAGGAAGACTCATGAAGTATATATATGATTGTGTCAACCCTAATATTGCAAGAGAACGACTTACCCTACGCTGGCTACATAGTTCTGTAATACGGGGACTACTACAAGGGTCAAACCTTCTACTGGAAAGAATGCCCCATCCCTAGGTTCTCTCGATGCTGAATCCTACTTTCAACTAAATCGACACTGAACTAATTACTAGACTGTACTAGGCTTGACTGAACTGACACTGATTGTGTTGACAGACTATACTGGACTGAGTTCACTGAGTTCTGTTAACTAACTGAGTACTACTATTCTGGATCTTTACTAAGACTAGTCTATAACTAATGTAACTAAGTATAAAGGTAGATTTTGGGTAATAAATACCCCTAGGACTTGATAGCATAATAGATAAAACATAGCAAATCTTGAAAGCATAGCAATAGTCAATTGTCCACAATTCAATCACTGAGACATTTTGTCAAACACTTGGAGGTACTTGTACATGAATGAGAACACATGCTAACAGGTCATGATTACGCTATTCAATTCACATGGACATTCTATCAAATACTTGGGGAGCATAATTAATGCACATGATAATGAACAACACATAAGCATCATGACTACATTGTAAATTTGCAATTTAAAAGGTTTTGGCTTCGGAATTACATCAATCAACATACATGCTATCTTATGCTCATAAAACTTATAAGTAAATCTTGAATTAAAAACCAATACAACAACACAAACATGAATAGAACCCAATTTGCGCATGTAAATCATGAAACTGAAAACTTGTAGTTTCAAAAAGGTTTCTTGAATCCAAGGGTGGAAGAAAGCCCAAGGATGAACACGTAACATATGTTGATTGTTGATTTCATGAGAATTTTGGTGAATTTTTGGGACTGGGACTTGAACTTGATGAAACTAGAGCTTTGTTCTTCAGAGTGTTTATTAGATAATTAGTGAATTTTTCCCTTTGGAGGGGGGTGGTTAATTTCGTGTTTTGGCTGAATTGGGTAAGGGGAAAAAGACCTATTTGTCCTTGGAAAGTCAGAGTTTAATGAGAAAAATGTGCCCAGTGATGCGGAAGGTGACGTACTGGCCGACGCGCCGCATTGATGATGTCGACGCGATAGCCAATGCGACGCGTCGAGATCATGTTGGATTACTATTTTTGTTATCCAAACATGACCCAAACGATGTTCAAAAATTATGAAACTCACCCAAGATGACCTATTGACATCCCTGATCATGAATCAATTTAAAGATCGACAATGTAAGGTAGTAAGGATCAAAAATAAGATCATCCAATTACAAAGGCTAAAAATGATTCTAAATCTTAACACTTAGCTGAATTTTTCTATTACTAGCTCTATGGGACTGAAATGAACTAGCACTTTTACGGGGTCTTATAAAATTTTCTATATCCCTTTTCATATTATTCTACCAAGAAATCTCCTTCAAGTCATGGTACATCTTAGTAGAGCCCGAATAAATTGTATACCTAGACTCATGAGCCTCAGTCAAATTCCTTTCTCGCAATCCATCAACATCAGGAACACACAATCTACCTGGTACCACAAAATACCATCTCCCCCAATCTAAAAAGCCATAACCTTTTTCTGACACACATTATCCCTAATCTACATAAGTAAGGGGTCCAAATCTTATTTATCTTTCACCTCAGCACCAAAAGATGACTTGACCACCTCTTGAACAATCACTCTCCCATCCTTGGAGTCCAAAATACGAAATCCCAAGTTAGCCAACCTATGAATGTCCTTCACTAATCTTTTTTTCTCTTCCTTAACATGGATAAGCTCCCCATACACAACTTGCAAAGAGTATCAACAACTATGTTAGCTTTACTTAGATAGTAGTAAAGACTCATTTCATAATCCTTAAGCCACTCGAGCCACCACCTCTGCTTGAGATTCAACTCCTTCTAGGTAAATACATACTAAAAGCTCTTATAATTCAAATAGATATCAACATGCACCCTATACAGATAATGGCGCCAAATATTTAAATCAAAACAATAGCAACCAACTCCAAGTCATGAGTTGGATAGTTCCTCTCATAAATCTTAAGCTGCCTAGAAGCATAGGCTATGACCTTATCATGCTACATCAAAACATGACCCAGTCCCATATGGGACGCATCACAAAATACAACAAAACCATCAGTACCCTCGGGTAGGGTTAAAATTAGCGTAGAAGTCAACTTATCATTCAACTTCTCAAAACTACCTTCATAAACATCGAACCACAAGAACTTAACCTTTCTCTAAGTCAACCTTGTCAACAGGGAAGCAATAGAAAAGAAAATTTCCATAAATCTCTTATAATACCCAACGAATCCCAAGAAGCTCCTAATGTTGGTTGGAGTCATGGGTGTAAGTCGTCTCTTAACTGCCTCAACTTTCATTTGATCCACCTTGATCCCCTCACTAGAAATAACATGCCCCACAAAAGTCACAACACTTTGCCAAAATTCACTCTTAGAAAATTTAGCATATAACTTCTGATCCTTAAGGGTCTGCAACATAATTCAAAGGTGATTGGCATGATCCTCCTCACTCTTAAAGTACACCAAGATGTCATCAATGAAAACTATGACAAACAAATCAAGAAACTGCCTAAAACCCCAATTCAGAAGATCTATGAACACAACTGGAGAATTAGTCCACTTGAATGACATCACAAAAAACTTATAGTGACCGTACCGAGTTTGGAAAGCAGTCTTGGGAATATTCACCTCCCTAATTTTCAATGAATGATAGCTCGAACGGAGATCAATCTTAGAGAAACATCTAGCACCCTGAAGCTGATCAAAAAGGTCATTAATCTTAGGAAGAGGGTACTTATTCTTCATTATCACCTTATTCAGCTAACGATAATCTATACACATCCGAAAATACCCATCTTTCTTTCGCATAAAAAGTATAGGAGCACCCTACGAAGAAACACTAGGACGAATGAAACCCTTATAAAAAAGATCTTTTAAATGCTCATTTAGCTCATTTAATTCATACAGAGCCATTCTATATGGAGGAATGAAAATAGGATGGGTTTCTGGTAGAAGATCAATCCCAAAATCTATTTCCCTATCAGGAGAAATTCTTGAAAGAACATCGAAAAACACATCAGGAAACTCACTAACTGGGACAGATTTCAAGAAAGGAACCTCCAAACTAAAATCCTTAACTCAGACTCAATGATACAAACATCCTTTGGAAATCAACTTCTAAGCTCTAAGATAAGAAATAAACCTCCCTTTTGGTACTAAGGAACTCCCCCCCCCCCCACATTCTAATACCAGTTCATTAGGAAAGTGAAAACTGACCTTTTGGGTCCTAAAATATAGAGAAGCAAAGCATAAATGAAGACAAATCCATTCCCAAGATAACATCCAAATCCACCATATCCAGCTCTATCAAATCCACCAATGTCTCCTTATGAAAGATATATACCATACAACCCCTATAGATTATTCTAGAAACTATAGAATCGCCCACCTTTGTAGATGGAGAAAAGGAGTTGAAAATATCTTCAAGACAAAAAACAAAATGTACAGACACATAAGGGGTCATATAAGAATGAGTAGAACCCGGATCAAGCAAATAATAAACATCATAAGAAAAGATTTGTAACATACCAGTAACAACATCAGGACATGCCTTAGATTCCTAAAAAGTAGCAAATTCATAGAGATGATTTCAGCCAGTCCCCAAAAAAAATTAATGACCTTTGGCGCAAAAGCTGAAGATGTGGAAGTCAGAACCTTATTATCTCCAGTGGCAACCCTGGGTGAAGCATAATTTTACTTTATGTGTGTAACGCCCTGAAATCTATTGCTGAGACGTCACGCGGTGATCAAGACTATGAGTAGCCTTAAGCTAACCCTGTCTGCCTTCTACTAGATATAAATTTCATAATCAAGGTAATATAGACATAAAAGTCATTCTAAATAAGGAAACTGTCTGAAATAACTAAGAATAGTCTGAATATAGTGTATGAAACATCAATACTGAATAAGTTGAATCACAACTAGTAGTCTGAAAAGCCTCTACTACTAACATCTAGAGAGTCACTGAGACAAACCCCTAGCTAACTCAAACTATCTGAAAAAATACTAAATCATGTAAACTGATAAGCTGCAAAATCTGAATGAACAAGTCCCCGAACTATGAGGACTCACCAACTATAGGATATTGATAGAGATGCTTGGAATACTTATGTTGTTGATACTGTGCACCTGAACCTATATTATGAGACAATGTAGCACATATACATATATTTGGATCAGTACTTGGAAGATGTACTGAGTAGATGGGGTGAAATGCATAAGTAAAACATCATCTCGTCATCATAATTTACAACAATGCATGCTAAATGTAAATGACTCATATAATATTTAATTTTAGGGTAATAACCCATACTTTAATCTCATGTCAAAACATCATAATAATCATGCTTGATAATGAAAATAATGATAATTCATCTCAAAATCTGTAAATTACTGCAATAGGCATGAAAATATAAAAATAGATATGCAATTAACTTCTAAAACACTTGAAATCTTAAAATCTTGCAAAGAGAAATAATGGGTATTGTAACGCCTCGATTCCTGAGAACCGGAACGCCACATGGTGCTTATGATCCCGAAGGACCTCAAGCTAACCCTTTTTCTGATATCTGTACTTGTTCACTGCATAATATAATAAAATACATGGAAAAATTGGCTAACACTTTCCATAAGGTTCAAACATCTAGAAATATACAATACCTTAAACCACACACTAATACATCTGTCTGAAAAGCCTCTACACTGCCTGAACTGTGGAGTTGAAGGGATAATTCCCCAACTAACTCCGTCTACTAAAATAAAATACTGTAATAACAACATCCTCGGATGATGAGGACTCACTGCTGCACCCACTGCTGCTATACAAGTGACTTCTAAGATGCTCCAAATTTCACTCCTCTGAACCTATGGTGCCTCAAAATAAAAGAACACCACAGCGCAAATGTGTCAGTACTAAGATGTACTGAGTATGCAAGCAGGGAAAGCTAAATGCAAGGGCTTATGCATGAACATTTAATCAACAGAATAATCATGAGAATAACGAACGAGTACACATATATGAATGCACAGTTTGCAACTACTATAACAATTATAACGACTCCAGATACCACATCTCGGATACCACTTTACTATCCTCGGAACTCACTACTGTGCTGGGGTACTGCATTACTGAATCACAGGATAACAATAGTGATCAATCGAATACACTCACACCCCTAACTCCTGAAGATTTATACTGACACAGAAATCGTGGAAAGTAGTTACATAACTCACCATGACTCCTCATAAGCAACTAAATATGTGGGGGTGCACGCAATAATTTGAATAATATCCTTGATTTCTTAAAACATGCATACGGAAAATGAAGACTCGCATGGCTTGAATTTCATTATCCATACTTCTCATAATATTATAGATAGGAAAACATAAGTAAAATCCCATAAATCATCATAAAATCATCAATATTCATCATAAATTCTCATGACTCATCATAGACAACCAAACTCATCAACTCAAGACTCGGAGCGACTCGATAGTTCAAGAAACATACTCTTATGGATAGGGGAGTTTCTTATAACCGACAACCCCACGTGAGCTGCGTGGAATACCAACGTTTTCCCTCCTAGGGAGAGCACTCCCATTGGCGGGAGTGTTGTACTCTTTCCAGGGAGTACAACCTTAAAACTTTCATAATCACAATTCAGCTCTCTGTCCAACAATATCATCATCAACAACCCTACGGTGGCACATAGGTTTAGGGAAATACCAAATTTCCCTCTCGGTGCTAAGTAATACTCCCCGACTAGCTCAGAACGCGTTAGGAAATCCACCACAACATCACAAGGGTCTATCATAAAGACCAAATCAAATCTCTTTCTCATTTATCAGATCATACCAAATTTTCCTCAACATCAACATGGTATCAATAACAAAAGCATTTCGTCTCTGCGAGCTTAAAATTAATATAAATCATCCCGACTCTGCGGATGCAAATCAATATTCTCAAATGATCATTCTTTCATTTCAATATTCAAATCATGACAATAGCTTTTGAAAAGAATTTAAGATCTTCAAATCATAGTAAGATTTTGTATGTCGTAATGTAACTCATATCATGGCTCTTATATCAAGAATCCTCAAAAAATTAATTTCATAGTAGTGGTATGCAATTTATGGCATAAAATCTCAATTCAAGAAAACAAGATAATAAGGTTATTATGTATACCAATATTGGACGATTCAAAGTTCCATAAATCATATCTTGAAAACACTTGAAATATCAACTCATGGTAGAAATATGAAATTCACCATATCAAATCATAACTTGGGAATAATAAAGTAATCATGTACATCAAAGCTTAAACAATTTATATTTTCATAACCTCATAATTCGTCATTAAAACATCTTGGGTATTTACCCACTTTACAAAATCATGAAATTCCAATGATAAAATCAATTCTTTGGGAACAAGAATGAAAAGATATTCTTGTTCAAAACCCCACATACTAAGTTCTCACGGAATTCATTTTAAGTTCTCAAATCATCAGAAATTCATTGATCGTAGCACGACTAAGATTATCGCGGAACTGACTCAGCTCTAGACCAGTAGACTATTTTGGGCATACGTACCCCCAGCAATCAATAACATAAGTAATACGTAGTATACAACAACGCATACTCACATGCCCACAGGCCATAATGCACCATGCATTCATTAACACCTCACACCAATCATTTGAAGATCATATTCATATACAAGTATTGGGATCTCATGCCATTACATCGTAGATCATTCAACAAGGATGCATATGGTTAAGGAAGAATACAACATAACATAGTTCATCCAATCGGGATACACACAAATAACATACATTCAACACATCATGGTTCACTTCTCAAGGTTCTTTCCTTTAAGATCTTGATATATGCAATTCGATCCATAATTAGACCTTTCACACTTAGTGTGGCCTAATGGCCTTATCATTTTCCTTAAGAACCATAGTAAACACGTAGCATGCAAGTATGGTATGAACTCATCACTTCGATCACAAGTGGTCATACGATCCATTCTTCTTCAACTAGGCATTTCTACAATTACCTTGCATGTACCATTTAGGGTATAGGTCAGTATGAACAATTACATGTGCTACAACACCATCATTCATCTTAATTCCACCAACTAAATCCATCGGCCGCACTTACAACCATATCATAAGCCTTCCACACAACATCCCCAATTTTAGATAATAACATGGAGTTCATGTTGAATGTATACATAGAAAGTAGTCTAGTCATTTAGAACTTATTATATCCTAAGAACTTAAATTTATAGCCTCTTAGACAATTCCACAAACACCTTACATGCACTTTTAGGCATTGGTGAATTCGTCAAGTTCTCATGTTTTTCGCCACCCCATATATCTCATCCAACACACATAATCATCACATGCATGTATCAACCAACATACACCATCACCACACACATATATATATCAACCAACATGCATAATCATCATATATATATATATCAAGTAACATACATAATCCTCATATATATCTCAACCATCAAATATCAATCAACATATATATATACACATCATCAAAGTCTAGAAAATATATATATATATATATATATATTCATAACTTGAACTTTCAAAAAGGGATTCGTGGACTCTATGGACGAAAGGAGTCCATAGATAAACACTTGCATACCTTAGACTCCGTAGCCGGAAGAGATTGACGGAAGAAATTCTTGAATCAAAGCCTCCAATTAATTTTCCCCAATTCAAACCCTAACCCTAACTTAATATATATATATATATATATATATATACATATAAGAGAAATGAGAGGAAAATAATACAAGTTCTCAGATGAATGGGGTATTTATAGAGGTTTAAAAGAGTGGTAAAAGACCAAAATGCCCCTAAAATTCAAATAATGTCAAATCTGTCCTTTGGTGGACTGTTTTGATAGGCTGTAGTAGATCGACCATAAGTTTTTTCTCTGATATACAAATTGGATGAAACCAATTTCATAGAAAAGAGAACTCGCAAAGATTTCCGTTGATATATGGTATCTCACCCAGATTATTATGTACAAGGAGTTATGATTTTTTGAAGTTGAACAAAAAAATCGCCTGGCTGCAGTACTTTTTTTTTCCTGCACATTTTATTGTTCACAGTTCGATTGAAATGGTCGTAGTTTGATCAGAATGGTCGTAACTCATCGCTCGAGTGTCCGTTTTGGGTGATCCACAAATCGTTGGAAAGATTATTCGATTCTCTATGAAATGGTGGGTCTAAATCCAAGAAATGACACACAGAAAAATTATAAATCATTCTCAAAGATAGGATCCCGACACGTTTACGCACAAAATTTCAACAAAAAAAAAATTCGGGGTATTACAGGTATGAACCCTAATTCAAATCTCGTCAATAATCATTCAAAATCATATGAATTTGAAATAAAAGATTTTTTTTGGGAACAAGGATGGAAGAAGATCCTTGTTTATAAACCCCACATACCTTAGTTGATGATTAGATGGAGATTATTGAATTATGGATTTTTATTTGAGTTCTTGAAGATGGATTCTTGATTATCTTGCATTGGGAATACTCAATTTAGAGCTTCCTTGGAGTATCTATGGAGGATTTTGATTTATTGGAGAAGAGGCTTTTGAGCTCTAGGGTTTTGCTTTTGAAGAGAATGATGAATAATGAGCACAAAGTTCTTTGAATATGATTAATCTTGTGCTTTGGAAGGAATGGGGCCTTGGAAATTTACCAAAATACCTCCTTTAAACTTCTAAGCAGAACTGGAAAACGTAATATTTTTTCCGATTTGGATGGCTACCGCGATGCACCACAATTGCGGTGGCTCACTGGAAATAGGAAAATTAGGAACTGGGTTGACTCCACGATGCGGAGCTATCGCGGTGCCCTATAGTTTTTCCATTTTGGCCATAGATGCGACGTGCCTACATCGCGTTGGTCTACTGAAATGGGACAATTTGGAATTTGGGATTCTCCGTGATGCAGAGCTATCACAGAGAGCTACTGGAATTTGACAATCATCATTTTACCCACCTCTGCGATGCGCCAAGTGCCCAGGTGGCACACTGTCAACTTAAAAATGCTCTAACTCCTTCATCGAGTGTCGGAATTGGGCGAATTTGGTATCGATGGAAAGCTTATTCAATTTCCCACACAATGGTAGCTCTAAATATGAAAAATTCCACACGAAATAAATATTCTTTATTTTGGAAGCTATTTCTTGACATTCTAGGAACAAATATAAGCTAGGAAAAGTATGGGGTATTACTATATCTCCCCCTTGGGAACATTCTTCCTCGAATGTGGCTAGATAAGCTGAAAAGACTAAGGAATATTAGGCTATAAGCTATCATGCACAACTAAAATAGACTGAATAACTAAATCTTAATTAAAATGAGCTATTGAACTGATCTAAAATTGCATGATTTCTCATGAAGATAACTATATGGCTTAATCTGAATCTGGAAAATAACTGAATAAAGGAAAACTATTACCTTATGCTGAATCTGAATTCGTGGAGAAGAGATAAGGAAACTTGATACGCATGTCTACTTCTGCTTCCCAAGTAGCACACTCAACGGACTGATTTCACCACAGAACTTTGACCAAGGAAACTTCTTTCTTCCTTAGTCTATGAATCAGATGATCAAGAATCTCTACTAGGACTTCTTTATAAGAAAGGCTATTCTAAATATCTGTGTTTTCTAGAGGAACCTATAATGGTTGAATCGTCCATGCACTTCTTTAACAAGGACACATGGAATACTGGATGGGCTGAGGATAAATCTGCGGGTAGCTCAAGATCATATGCTACCTTCCCAACATGGCTCAAAATTTGGAAGGGACCAATATAACAGAGGCTAAGCTTCCCCTTCTTGCCAAATCTCTTCACCCCTTTCATGGGGGAAACTTTTAAATACATAAGATCATTAACCTCAAACTCAAAGTCTCTTTTTCTCACGTTGGCATTGGATTTCTGATGACTCTGGGTTGCTTTCAATCTCTCTCTGATCAACTAAACTTTCTCCATGGCCTCCTACACCATGTCTGGCCCAATCAAGGCGGCCTCACCCACTTTGAACTAACTAACTAGCTATCTACATCTTAGCCCATAAAGTGTTTCAAACAGAGCCATCTGAATACTAGCATGATAACTATTATTATAAGCAAACTCAATCAATGGAAAATGATCATCCCAACTACCTTTGAAATCAAGAACACATTCCCTCAACATATCTTTCAAAGTCTGAATGGTCCTCTCTACCTGACCATATATCTGCGGATGAAAAGATGAACTAAGATGAACTTAGGTACCAATACCCTTCTGAAAGGCTCTCCAAAACTGAGAGGTAAACTGAGTACCCCTATCTGAGATGATGGACAAAGGAACTCCATGCAATCTAACTATCTCTCGGATATACAACTTAGCATAATCTTCGGCCATGAAAGATGTGTGAACTGGTAAAAAATGTGATAACTTAGTCATTCTATCTATAATAACCCAAATCAAATCATACTGACGACGCGAATGGGGTAAACCAGTCACAAAATCCATATTCATTTTTTCCCACTTCTAAGTGGGGATGCCAAAATCTTGTAACGCACCACCAGGTCTTTGGTGCTCTACCTTAACCTATTGACAAGTTGCACACTTATCTACGAACTCTACTATATCTCTTTTCATACCACTCCACCAATAGATTACCTGCAAGTCGCGGTACATCTTGGTGGCTCCGTGATGGATAGAATAACGAGCACCATGCGCTTCCACCATAATCCGCTGTCTCAATTCATCAACACATGGCACACATAATCTACTTAGTTACCTTAACACGCCATCTCCTCCTTGGGAGAATACCCCTACCTTTTGGTATTTAATTGACTCCTTTAGTTTGACCAAACTAGGATCCTTATCTTGTTTTTCCTTCACTTTTGAAATTAGGAAAGATTCGGAACTACTCTGAACCCAAACATTCCCTTCAGCTGAGTCAACCAGTCTCACACCTAATCTAGCTAACCAATGAACTTCCTAAACTAACTCATTCTCTTTTTCTCCACATGAGTAACACTTCCAATAGACAATCTACTAAGGGCATCTGCCACTACATTGGTGTTACACGGATGATAAAACACACTCATATCATAATCTTTCAATAATTCTAACAATCTTCTCTGACAGAGATTCAACTCCCTCTGAGTAAACATATACTGCAAGCTTCTATGATCCATGATCATATCAACATGCACTCCATACAAATAATGTCTCCATGTTTTAAAAGCAAACACAACAGCAGCTTACTTGAGATCATGGGTTGGGTAATTCTTTTTATGAGGCTTAAGTTGTCTAGAGGCATAGGATATGACCTTACCTCTCTGCATCAAAACAAAACCCAAACCAACTATGTAGGCATTACAATACACCACAAAACCATCTATATCATCAGGTAATGCTAACACTGGGCTGAAGTGAGTCGAGTCTTCAATTCATGAAAACTCTTCTCGTAGGAATCTGACCACTGAAACTTAACTTTCTTTTGGGTCAATCTAGACATAGGAGACGCAATAGCTAATAAACCCTCAATGAAACTTCTATAATAACTAGCTAGACCCAAGAAACTCCTAATGTCTAACTGGAAATTAGGTCTAGGCCAATTCTTTATGACTTCTATCTTTTGGGGATAATCTCTAATACCTTTACTGGAAATGATATGACCAAGAAAATCTACTGACCTTAGCCAAAATTCACACTTACTGAACTTGGCGAACAATTGGTGATCTCTAAGAGCCTGTAACACAATTCTGAGATGGTCTACATGATCATCCTCACTATGAAAGTAGACAAAAATACCATCAATAAAGACTATGATAGATATGTCCAGATACTATTTGAACACTCTGTTCATCAAGTCAATGAAAGCTGCTGGGGCATTTGTTAGTCCGAAGGACATGACTAGAAACTCAAAATGACCATAACGGGTTCTGAAAGCTATTTTTGGAATATCATATTCCCTTACTTTAAGCTGATGATAGCCGAATCTCAGGTGTATCTTTGAAAAATAACTGACATCTTGGAGTTGATCAAATAAGTCATCAATTCTAGGAAGAGGGTATTTGTTTTTCACTGTAACTTTATTCATCTGACGATAGCCAATGCACATACACAAAGAACCATCTTTCTTTTGCACGAATAGGATGGGAGTGCCCCATGGAGAAACACTAGGCCTTATAAAACCTTTATCTAAAAGATCTTTGAGTTGCTCTTTTAATTCTTTAAGTTCGGTAGGAGCCATATGATATGGAGATATAAAAATAGGTTGAGTATCTGAAAGAAGGTCAATACTAAATTATATTTCCATATCAGGAGGTACCCCTGACAAATCTTCAGGGAAAACATTAGGAAACTCATTGACCACACTGACTGACTGAACCGTCGGAGTCTCAGACTTAGTATCTTTAACTCGAATAAGATGATAGATACACCCTTTGGAAATCAACTTTTGATCTTTAAGATAAGATATAAAATGACTCTTGGGAGACATTGAATTACCTGACCACTCAAAGATTGGCTCATCTAGAAACTGAAACTTCACCACTCGAGTGCAACAATTTATAAAGGCATAACAACAATGGAGCCAATCCATACCAAGAATAAGATCAAAGTCCACCATATCTAACTCTATTAGGTTTGCTAACATGACTTTTTGAAAGACAGTGATAGGACACTTTCTATAGATCTATTTAGCAACAACTGACTCACTCACTTGGGTAGACACCAGGAAAGGCTCAGGTCTCTTTTTATAACTTATCTTAAAACTTACTGTGACTAACAATGTCACATAAGAGAAACTCGACCCAGGGTCTAATAATATATAAATATCAAGGTGAAATACACAAAGCATACCAGTAACAACATTTGGCGAATCATCCTGCTCCTGGCAGGATGGTAAAGCATAGAACCTATTCTGGCGCTAACCGTCACTCGTACTAAATGATACACCCTGAGGAAGTACTAGGCGACCTAAAGGAGATGGTGCACTAGCAGTCTAAGTTTGGGGACGATCATCTCTATTTCCCTGCTTAACATGAGGGCACTATTTAATTCCATGACCCGACTTACCACAACCCAAACAACCGTTCTGTCCAGCCAAACACTCAATGGGGTAAATCTTACCACACTTATCACAGGTCAGATAATTGGGCCTTCCACTCACACTATTCTGAGATCGGGACATAAAAGACTTACCCCACTTCTCCTGTCTACATATGAGAGCAGGAGCACTTGTTGAAGATGGTGCTGGCATAGATGAACAATTCTAAAACTATGAACAATTTCCTCCTTGAGACCTATTCTGACCATACTCAAACTGTTCTATTCTAGCCTTCTTATTTTCTCTCTCTTATCCCTTCAACTTTTCTGCCTTAATCTGTTGAGCATGCATCATCAATCTCACAAGATCCATGTCTCCAATGAGTATGGCAGTTCTATACTTCTTAACTACTAATCTAGACACTCCTGTAACAAACTTACTCATACTAGCCCTAGGATCAACCATCATATCAGGGGCATACTTAGACAACTGATTGAACTTAAGGCAGTACTCATTCACTGTCATCGATCCCTACCTCAAATTCACAAACTCTTCTACCTTAGCTTCCCTCATCTCACGTGGGAAGAACCTATCTAGAAAAGTAATCTAAAACACCTACCATCTCATAAGAATAACATTCTCACCTCTACTATTCTTCCATATAACTACCCAATCATACGCTACATCCTTCATCCTATATAATGCTAACTCTACACTCTCCTCCTCTAAAACATACATAATCTAGGTGATCTTTTTCACCTCATCTAAAAAAATTTATGGATCTTCACCTACCTTTGACCCAAAGAACTCTGGTGGATTAATTCTTATGAAGTCTCTGATTCTAGCTGCCTAATAAATCCCTACTCTGCTAGAGTAAGACTACAACCGATTCTAGACTACAACCTGATTCTAATAATTGCCCAAAACATCGGCAGTCAAAGCTTGGGATAATTCCTGAAAGTCAACCCTAAACTCAGCATGGGATACATTCTCATTCAAAGGATCAGCGGGCTGGGGTGGCTATTTATTATTACTGCGGGTGTTAGCTTGACGAGGAGGCATATTCAACTGTCACGTAAGAGAACGAGTTAAAATTAGATAGAGATACTATAAGCACGATAGATCATGAAAGAAAGAGATGATTTTCTAAGGACGTTCCGTATTCTCTTTCTCATAAATGTGGCGCACTTCAAATCGGTGATCAAGACTCTACATAACGTGGCTTGTTTGACTCCCTAGGACTCTCTAAACCTTAGGATATGATACCAAGTTTGTAACGCCCCAAAATCTGATCTCGAGACATCACGCAGTGCTCAATACTACAAGTATCCTTAAGATAATCGTGTCTTCCTTCTACTAGATATAAATCTCATAATCAAGGTAATATAGACATGAAAGTCATTATGAATGCAGAAACTGTCTAAAATAACTAAGAATAATCTGACTATAATGTATGAAACATCAATACTGAATAAGCTGAATCACAACTAGTAGTCTGACAAGCCTCTACTTCTAATATCTAGAGAGTCTCTGGGACAAACCCCAAGCTAACTCAAACTATCAAAATAGAATACTAAATCATGTAAACTAATAAGCTACAAAATTTAAGTAAATAAGTCCCCGAAGTATGAGGACTGACCAACTATAGGATGTAGATGGAGATGCTCAGACTACTCACACTGCTGATACTAAGCACCTAAACCTACATTATGAGACAATGTAGCACATAGACATATATGTGGATCAGTACTTTGAGGATGTACTGAGTATATAGGGGTGAAATGCATAAGTAAAATACCATTTCATCATCATAATTTATAACAATGCATGCTAAATGTAAATGACTCACATAAGCTAGAATATCTGAAATACTGAAATCTGAAATCATGAATAACAAATCATGCTTTATAAATCTAGTGAGTCATAACATTTAGTTCTAAAAGTTGTGCTTGTATTCTCTCTTTAAATCATACTGTCTAAGTGTATAAAGGACTCACTCTTAAATCTGAAATCTAAAAGCTGAAGTTTGTAGCTAATATCATTTTGTAAAGCATAATCTAAGTAAACTTTGTGAGCCTTTACACTTAGTTTTCTAAAAGCTTTTCTGATAATATTTTCTAAAAAATTTAGTCTGTAGGGAGGTTCTCTTAACCGACATAAACCATGAGAGCTAACATGGAGTCCAATGTCTCGTCCTCCTAAGGAAGAAACCTCATATTGGGGAGAGGTGTCATACTCTTGCCAAGGAGTATAACCTGAGCTAAGTGATCACATCTATAACTATCATCCATGTAGAAGTGGGAATAATCTGATAGTCTGTACCTATGTTGGCTACGTAGTTCTGTGAAAGTAGGATGCACTAAATCCACACTTCCTGCTCGGTGCTAAATACTACTCTCTTTAGTTTGCTACACTCGTTCTGTTTGAAATCCACTTTAAAACTAGATTAAAGGTTTATCTAAAACCAATTATGCCTTTATGTGATAAAATCTGTAAATAAAGCTGATTTGAATTCTGTAATTTGTAATAATCTAAAAAGTGGATCCCAAAACTTATCCGATGATTGAAAGATGAAAGCTTTAATAAAAATATATAAATAATCTAATAATAAGATGCTTAAAGCATCATCTTTCTTGAAATAATATTATTCAATCTTAGGGTAATAACCAATGCTTCAATCTCTTGTCAAAACATCATAATAATCATGCTTGATAATGAAAACAATTATAATTCATCTCAAAATCTATAAATTACTGCAATAGACATGAAAATATAAAAATAGACAAGCAATTCAATTTCTAAAACACTTGAAATCTTAAAATCTTGCAAAGAGCAATAATGGGTATGAACCCTAATTCAAATCTCATGAATAATCATTCAAAATCATATGAAATTTAAATAAAATCTTGGTTCTAGGCACAAGAATGGAAGAAGATCCTTATTCATAAACCCCAAATACCTTGGTTGATGATTTGATGGAGATTCTTGAATTATGGATTCCTATTTGAGTTCTTCATGATGGATTCTTGATTATCTTGCCTTGGGAATCCTCAATTTAGAGCTTCCTTGGAGAATCTACGGAGGATTTTGATTTCTTGGAGAATATGTTTTAGAGCTCTAGGATTTTGCTTTTGAAGAGAATGATGAATAATGAGCACAAAGGGCTTTGAATATGATTAATCTTGTTTTTAGATGGATTGGGGCCTTGGGAATTTACCAAAATATCCTCTTTAAATTTCTAAGCGGAACTGGAAAATGTAACATTTTTTTCAATTTGGGTGGCTACCGCGATGCACCACAATCGCACTAGCTCACTGGAAATAGGACAATTGGGAACTGGGCTGGCTCCGTGATGCGGAGCTATCGCGGTGCCCTATAGTTTTGCCATTTTGGCCACTAATGCGATGCACCAACATCGCGTTAGTCTACTGGAATGGAACAATTGGCAATTTGGTCTTCTCCACGACGCGGGACTGTCGTGGAGGGCCACTGAAATTTGACAATCATTATTTTACCCACCTCCGTGATGCGCCAAGTGTCCAGGTGGCACACTGTCAACTTAAAAATGCTCTAACTCCTTCATCGAGTGTCAGAATTGGTGAATTTGGTATTGATGGAAAGCTTATTCAATTTCCCACATAATGGGAGGTCTAAATATAGAAAATTCCACACGAAATAAATATTCTTCATTTTTGAAGCTATTTTTTAACATTTTAGGAATGAATTTAAGCTATGAAAAGTGTGGGGTATTACAATGTGACCCAGCTGACCATAATTATAACACTAATTTCTCCCTTCTAACCATGAAAAAGCTCCCCATTAAAATGACAAGGAGGGTAAGGTGGGGATTACTAAGCTCTACTGGACTAAGACTAGGCACCCTGTTCCTTAGAACCACTACCTGCAAAAAAAATGATGATCACCCAATGGATTAGGATAGGGAATACTGGAAGATAAATATGAATTTCCGTAGTTCTTATTAGTCCATTGTCTACATCTCTTCCACTATCCTGCTGACCCCCCCTCTGCTCTAAATACCTAAACTTCTTATTTTACCTCTCTAATCTTCACATGTTTCTTCTTTTCATCCTCTACTTGCTAGATATAAACTAAAATCCTTAGATATCTGTATCATTGTTCAACATTGCAGCCTTACACTCTAATAACAAGTGATAGGACAGCCCAAAGAAAACTTCCTCATCTTAGATCTATATCTAGACACCATCTTGGGAGCATAATGAGACAACTGCAAAAATTTCAAGGCATATTCTTTCACACTCATCTTACCCTTCTTCAGATTCACAAACTCCAAAGCCTTAGATTCCATTAGCTTCTAGGGAAAGAAATGATCAATAAAAGCACCCACAAACACATCTTATAATGCCGACTCCACATCATCACCCCTCAACTGCTTCCACTCCTTATACCACTAATAATCTATTTCTTTCAACCGATATGCAGCAAACTCTACACCTTAAGAATCAGTAGCATGCATCACTACAAAAATATTCTCCATCCTATTCATAAATCCCTAAGGATCCTCCTCAATCTTAGAGCGTGTAAAGGGTGGGGGATTTAATATCATGAACCGGCAATTTTGAGTGACCTTAAATAAAAGAATAATAAAACCAACACAATTTGGCTAATGAGACTAAGATGTAACTAAGAGAGCAAGCAAATGAATAGACCGGAAAAACTCCACATTATAGATGTCCTCCTAAGGCGGCCGATCATAAGCATAACTACCCCTTGAAGATTGACGAGGACTAGTAGGTACGGGTGGAATTCCCGTAGGGCAGCTCAATCAGTAGTAGGGACCCTAGACCAGGTTTGCACTTCATACAAAGGGCAAGTACCCTCCACAGTGTTCACAGGTAGGACAGAGTTCCTAGTAGAGTTTCTATGGATGTTAGATCTTTGGGGAGGCATAATCAGAAATATGAGGAAATTAGGAGTTAGAGAAGTTTCAAGACAACTAGACTTTATAGCCTAAAATAAAACACAAGAAAGGGAAATATTTTTAAATGCATTGTAACCTACTCCTTATAAGTATGGCTCACTACACACCCATAAAAAGGACTCTACTCGATATGGCTTTGTGGACACTCAATGACTCTAAATGTGATACCAAGCTTATCATAACCCTAACCAGGGCCTAGTCTTTACAGGTATCTGAAGCCCACCATGGACCGAAGACCACCCCCATTGCCTAACCTTATGAGCACAATAATAATAATAATAATAATATGGAAGCCATTTAAACAGTGATAAGAAGATGAATGAAAAACTAAATAAAAATAAGAGTCAAAATAGTAACCAACCAAACCATATCCATCTATGAAAGACTCTAAACTAGAATAATAACTAAGTTGCGATATGCCCCCAACTATGACCAAATAGAATCCAAAAGTACTAAGTAAATGAAGAAAGAATAATGAAATGATAAGGCCTTCTAAAGGATAGAGGCTCACTATTTCATAATAACTCAATGAACGTTCTATTCTACCTAACGTAACATAGGAGTAATAGAAGTGTCTTTGGACCCTACAGCATGAAATGATGTAGCATCCTAGGAAGACCAGTGGGATAAGCACCGGTATGTAACTCAGGAAAAGTGATAAGATAATGCTATATCCAAAATCAGTCAAAACCACATGCACACATTTATATATACACGTATATAAGATATCGGGATAGGGTAAGGTTCATGAACTTAAGAGTTTTAAAACTATTAACCTAGACTGTGTAGCTCAATCCGTCCTAAAGGCACCCATGGGCTATATGGGTTTAGTTCCCCTTACTTAAAGGTCCCCAATCATGTTAGCCACACGAACTGAGGGAAAACTAAAGCCACCATGGGTAGTAGCCATCCCAAATAAATATATCAAGTGTGTATCAAGTACATGGTCATATAGACTCCCAACACCGACAAACATGGTTTCTAGTGTTTGTCCATCTAGGACTTACACCTTCACGGTGAGCTACACAACCCCTTTTAAGCCTAAATTGTAATCACTTTACACATAATTCCAGTCATTAAACCAGGAGTCATTCATTAAGGAATTTATCACTTGATATCATCATACAAATATGATTCCAAGCTAATATATTTATGACAAACTAATTCAAAAAACCAAGTTGGACACCCAAGTTCCATTAAAATCCAAACCATGTCCACCAAGGCCATCCAAATCTATTTTTATATCCATTTATAATGCAATGAATTGAGTTTAAAAGAAAGTTAAACTATGCAATTTTCCATAATTAAAATCAATTTCACAAAGAGGGTTGAGGTTCATGCAATTCGAAAATAAATTCATCGAATTTTAGGGAAACCCATGACCCTCATTCCAACCATTTAAATAATATATCAATTTAGTCCCTAAAACATCAGTTATAAGCATGAATAATAATTTCAAAACATTGGAAAAGTAATTCAACTAGTAACATCCAAAGCCCCTCAACCCAATTTCAAAACCCATAATTTAATAAAATGAAAACCTATTCAATTAATTCTACAATTCAAAATTCATGTTTAGGGAAGAGAGAAATGTCTGAAACACACAAAAATTTGAAATCAGTTTGAAGTTTGGAGCCCGAAGTAGTGATTTCTTGGAAACCCCTTAAGCTTTCTTGGTTTAGGTGTTAGAGAAGAGAATTATAGTGTTTGATCTTTTTAACTAATGGGGAAAAGGTCAATTTTATGTTTATACGTCATGGGAAGGGTGAAAATTTCAAATGCCCCTCACCCCTAATTGAAAAAACAAAATTGGATGAAATTAACACCTTGGTATGGCACGCTGCGATCACGAAGGTTATTTTCCATTCCATGCCAATATCATGGAGGATAACCTTTGTGACACGGTGATTTCGCAGACCATCACTCTGTCGGGTCCCAAAATGACCCCAAACCCCTTTCAAAAATTCCAAAACTTTCGCCAAATACCCCTTTAACATTCCTAAACACAATTCTAGTCCAAAATCAATATTACGCATGTGGGAAAGTCAAAAATAAAATGTTTGAAATTTATGGGGCCTCATATAAGGACAATGAATGTGTGCTCAAAAATTAAGCACAAATGATGCATAAATCGGGTCCCAAATCAACGCCTAAGGTCTAGGGATTTAAAGACCTAATTTCAAGAATTTACAATGAAATGGATGGAAATTGATGGGGAAAATAATAAAAAATAACCAAAGAGTGTTAGGCTAACTTCTCTTAGCTTCAATTGATGATTCCCTACTCTTTCCCTCTCTTCTAGATCTCAAATAGTGGAGAAAATTAATGGGAATCTCAAGTGAAGAAGGGTATTTTAAAACCACCAAGTGTCGATAAAGCAACCCAATAATATCTTAAGAAATCACCGCTTAAGCGATCAAATGATCACTTAATTGATCCACCATATATCAAGCCATTGCTTAAACAATGAAGTGTCAAGGCCATCACTTAAGTGGCTAGAAGGGGTCCAAGAGAGATTACTAAAGTGATCCCTTGGTATCTTAAGAGACCAAAGCTCTGCTTAAACGGTTGCACCAGATGGTGTCATGCACCAGATTTTGCTAATTCCAAAACGGACTATGATCGAGTGCTCGAAATTCGTTGGAAACCCCATGCGCATAAATAAATTATGCTACAATTTCAAATTTGACATTTTGGACTCAATGGAACCATAGAATCTTTCATCTAAGATTTTTTTGACTAAATGAGGAGCCCACATCTATAGTTCCTTTTTTCATATAATCCACTTAATAGACAAAAATGAGTCTGAAAGCTTTTGAACCTGAACCAAGGATTCCCCTAGCCTAAAATTAATGTTTCTAAGATGATGAGGCCATTGAAATTCTTATTAGATATCTTTTACTAGGAATCTTGATTTGAGACCAATTTCTTAATAGCAAAAGCACCAAAATAAGAAAATGAGCCTAAAATCCAAATAAACTATTTGATATTTGAACCGATAGTTATGGCAAGTCATAAATGACCTATACTATCTATAGAAAGGCTTAAAATATCAAAAATGTCTGTAAATTAATAAAATGACCTAGAGGGTCATTACAAGGTATTATTTTTTACTCTAGGCAAATCCATAGGCTCGCTAGGCAAATTTGATGGGTTGGATGTTTGGCTTTAATTTTGAGTGTTTGGGTGTTTTTCTAGGGATTTTTGGGTAGTAAAGGTTAGGTAATTGGTCTGGTGATGTCAAAGAAAATTGGCCAGTCGCCAGTAGTGACTGGATAGTGGGCAAAGAAGCCATGGAAAATTTGGGTTAGGTAATAGATTTAGGGTTTAGGAAAGAGAGAGAAGAAATCATTTTTTTATTTTTGATATCTAATTGCTTTTTTTCTGTCTCTTTTTCATTCATTTTTTGTATTTTATATTTTATATTTTATATTTTCATCTATCTCTCTGAGGTAGTGGTATGGATTGCTTACACTCTACCCTTTCCAAACCCCACTTTGTGGGAATACACTAAGTATGTTTTTGTTGTTGTATTTTCATATATTTCTCTCTATATTTATGTATTATATTTTAACCTCCTTCTCCCTCTTTCTCAAATAATTATTTGATATATATTTATCATTTTTCTATTTATATGATAGACGTGAATATGTAAAATTTATCATTTATATTCATATACATACAAGTATATGCAATATTTGTATTTACTTGAGTCAATCATATACAAATGTGCGATGCTATCATGTCATGTCACTGGATGCATCTTTTAAAATTGGTGAAAATTTCCTGACCTAGACCCCCGATGCGACGCGATGTTATCGCCCCGTGTCACTGGAATTTGACAATTGGGATTTGGGAGCCCTCCGCGATGTGGTGAAATCGTGGTGTCTTACTGGAAATTAAAAAATGTCATTTTTGCTTATGGCGTGATACGCCATTGACCGAGATGATGGTGTTTTACAACTGAAACTTGAAATAGTTATAACTTCTTACTCGGTTATCGAATTAGGCGAATCTTATATCAATGGAAATCTTATTGAATTTCCCACATGAAAAAAGGTGAAAACTTTGATAATTTCACATGTATAAAAGTGGATTCATCTTTTAAAACATGTCTTTAATATTTTTGGGAAAAATTCTAGCTAAGTAGTAGTAAGGGGTATTACAATGTTCATTGAGTTGAACTAAATTTTTAATTTTCATTAATTTATCATTATCCCTAAGTTAAATTCTAGTGCTCAACCCACTAACCATCTTTGGATGATGTATCCCCACATGATACAAGGTCCGAAGGCAATTCTACTTTTATAGAGCAGTGTTAGGTGAATCCGCTTGGTTCGTCTGTCATTTGTGGTGAAGTGGCGAGCTTATATTCTCTATAAGACTTTATTAATCCCTATATTTACTTTCATTAACATGAAATAAAGAGTTCTTATTAACATTATCATTGTTATTATCAGGATCGGGGGCATGTCCCGACTTAGATTATATTTGGATTAGTAGAGGCTTTATGGAAATTACTGTGGAATGGGTATTGATGTTGACATTCTTGGATGTTTTTGAGTTTGTTACTTTCCTATCTTGTTATATGTTCAAAATACAGTTGCTTCTAGGTGTGTTGTATTCTATTTGGCTAGGCAAAGGGGGTGGTCTCCGGTCCACTGTAGACTTGAAATACCTTTCCCGACCAGGCCTTCATTTAGGTGACAAAGTTGGTATCTGAACCAACATTTGGTGTCATTAGGTATCCACAAACTTGTGTTAAGTAGAGTTTTTTTATGGGTGTGTAGTGCACCACTCTTATATGAGAGAGGCTACGAGGCATTTAGGAATGTTTCCCTTTCTTATGATCTACTTTTGGGTTATAGAGTCTAGGGAAATCTTCTCTTATTCCCATTTTCTTTCTTTTTAGATCATACCTCCCAGAAGATTAGATGCTACCTATAGAGTTCTGACCCAGTCTAAGGTCGTTGCTTCTTATTTACCTAGTGGGGCTCCATCGGCCTTCACTGGCCCTTTTTTCGTGGGTGACACTCCTGCTCAGTTACTTCCAAGAGATATTACTAATGCTGATTTTTATTATTCTATTCACCTGTTGGCTTGATTGGTGACATCCTAGTCGCGCCAGTCTTATTTTACTGGTGTTGTTGTTAGTTCTTCTAAGTCCACTAGGGTTGGCCAGTTTATGAGGTTGAATCCTATGATCTTTACTGGTTCTAATGTTGATGAGGATACTCAAGGGTTCATAGATGAGATGGAGAAGATTTTTCATGTGATGCATACTTTTGATTCTGAGGGTCTGGAGTTTGTAGTATACCAGCTGAAGGATGTGGCGTATTAGTGGTATTAGGAGTGGGACTAGTCTAGGGGTGATGATATGGAGTTTGCATTATAGGAGGATTTCTCAAGTGTTTTTCTTGATTGCTTATTTCTTCAGGAGTTAAGGGAGAAAAAGGCTGAAGAGTTTATAAATTTGAAGCAAAGGAAGACTAATGTGAAGGAGTATTCCATAAAGTTCCTTCAGTTATATCGTTATGCTCCTGAGCTAGTATCTAGTATGAGGTCTAGAATAAGGAAATTCGCTTCTAGGTTGTCCCTCAATTTGATTCTGGAAAGCAAGGCCACCTTGTTGAACAATGACATTGATATTTCTAGGTTGGTGATGTAATGCATTATGTGGAAGACGAGAAGAAAAAGTAGGCAAAAATTGGAAAGAGGCAGAGTAAGAAGTTTAGATACTTAAAATATAGTGGAGGTCAGAAAAATAATTACTGTGATGGTAGGCAATGGTCTATGAAAAAGACCTGGGGAAACTCTGGTTCCTTTTCTATGACTAGTACTCTATATCCTAAGTCGTTCGGTGATCACCATTTCTAGAACAGTGATGGTCCTAGGGAATCGAGCGCCCAGTCTCAGGCTAGTGGAGTTCAGTTAGCCACATATTATCCCCCTTGTTGATTCTATGGGCAGGTACATCGTGTATTTTGTGAGGAGCAGAGACACAAGTTCTTTAAGTATGGTCAATTTGGCTATATTTAGTGAGATTGTCCCTCAGTTAGGGTTGCTATTGGGGCTTATAAGGTTTTGATTGCCATATATTCGGCTTCTACACCAAAGGGTACTACTTCTGGCTTTAGAACTTTTCGAAATCACCTTTATGCTTCACCAGGAATCCAAGGCATCTTCAGATATTGTCACTGGTACATTACAACTCTTTTCTCGTGATGTGTTTTGTCTGCTTGATCGGGGGTCTACTTTTTTTTATGGACCCTATATATAGTTATTTATTTCGGTTTTGGTCTTGAGAGTATTTTGGACTCCTTCTCTGTGTCTACCCCAGTGGGTGATTTTGTAGTTTCTAGAAGATTTTATAAGGGTTATGTGATATCTATTAGTGGTAGAGAGACCTTGGTAGACTTGATAGAATTGGATAAGGTTGATTTTGACATTATCCTGGAGATGGATTGACTCCATTCATGTTAGGCCTCTCTAGATTATCGGACCCGAAGGCTCAGTTTCTAATTCTTGAATGAACCAGTAATTTCCTAAGGGAAGGTTAATTTCTTATCTTAGAGCCCAAAAGTTGATTTCCAAGAGGTGTCTCTATCATTTGGTCCGAGTTAAAGAATTTAGTTCTGAAAGTCCTTCATTGTAATTTGTCCTTGTGGTCTGTGAGTTTCCCAAAGTATTCCCCAATGATCTTCCTAGTGTCCTCCTAATAGGGAGATTAAGTTTGGGATTAATCTTCTTTCAAACACTCATCCTATCTCTATCCCTCCATATAAAATAGATCCAGCTAATTTAAAGAACTTAAGGAGAAGTTGAAAGACATTCTTGATAAGGGATTTATTCGTCCTAGTGTTTCCCCATAGAGTGTTCCTGTACTCTTTGTGCGTAAGAAGGATGGATCCCTTCGAATGTGTATAGATTACCGCCAGTTGAATAAGGTGACAGTGAAGAATAAGTATTCTCTTCCTAGAATTAACGACCTATTTGATCATATTTAGAGTGCTAAGTACTTTTCTAAGATTGACCTTCGGTCGGGTTATTATCAATTGAAATTAGGGAGGTGGATATCCCTAAAACTATTTTTCAAACCTAGTATGGTCAATTTAAGTTTTTGGTGATGTCATTCAATTTGACTAATGCACCGGTAGCATTTATAGATCTTTTAAATTTGTTATTCCATCAGTTTTTGGACTTATTCATCATTGTGTTTATCGATGATATTCTTGTATAATCGAAGAGTGAAGTAGATTATGTCGATCACCTCTGTATAGTATTTCAAACCCATAAAGATCAGCGATTATATACTAAATTCTCTAATGTAAGTTTTGGTTAAATGTTGTGACCTATCTACGTCATGTTTTTTCTAGTGAAGAGATCATGGTGGATCCACAGAAAGTTTAGGCGGTTAAGATGTGGCATAGATCTACGACTCCAACCGACAGTCGGAGCTTCTTGGGTTTAGCTAGATATTGTAGGAGTTTTGTGGAAAGTTTCTCTTCGAATAGGTTGACTCAGAAAAAGATGAAGTTCCAATGGTCTGATTCTTGTGGGGGTGGTTTCGAGAAGTTGAAGGATAAGTTGACTTCAGCTCTAGTTTTGACTCTACCCGAGGGTACTGATGGCTTTGCCATTTTTTTTTATACATCTCGTGTGGGATTGGGTTGTGTCTTGATGCAGCATGGCAAGGTGGTTGTATATGTTTCTAGGTAGTTGAAGGTGAATGAGAATAATTACCTGATGTATGACTTAGAAATGTTGGTCGTGGTCTTTCCTTTGAATATTTGGTGCCACTACTTGTATGTGAGTTCATGTTGGCATTTATTTTGATCATAAGAGCTTCCAGTATGTGTTCAACCAGAAGGAGTTGAATCTCAGGCAAAGAATATGGCTTGAGTTGTTCAAGGATTACGATATAAGTCTCTACTATCACCCAGCTAAAGTTAACAGGGTTGTTGATACTCTTAGAAGGTTGCCCATGAGGAGATTAACTTATGTTGATAAGGAAAAGCGAGGTTTGGTAAAGGATATTCATCATTTGGAAAATATTGTGGTTCATCTCTTGGACTCTGAAGATGGAGGTATGATTGTGCAAGAGGTGGTGAATTCGTCTCTTGGTACGGAGGTGAAAGAAAAATAGGTTTTGGATCCTATCTTTACATGGATCAAGGATGATGTTGGTCAGTAGAAAGTGATGGCTTTCGAGATTGGTGGTGACGGTATCCTAAGGTACCAAGGTAGATTATGTATTCCTAATGTTGATAGACTGAAAGAAAGAATCTTAGCCGAGGATGATGAGTCGAGGTATACTGTTCATCTTGGTTCAACGAAGATGTACCATGTCTTAAAAGAGATCTACTGGTGGAATAATATGAAAAGAGTTGTGACCAATTTTGTGGATAAGTTCTTGGTGTGTCAGTAATTGAAAGTGGAGCACTTAAGGCATGGTGGATTATTTCAAGAAATAAAGTTGCTTGTATAGAAGTGAGAGGTGATTAATATGGATTTCATTACCAGTCTTTCGTGGTCGCGTAGTCAGTTTGATTCGATATGAGTCATCGTGGATAGGATGACTAAGTCTACTCATTTCTTACCTATGAGGACTAATTACTACTCTGAGAATTATGCAACGTTGTTCATTCAAGAAATCGTCAAGTTGAATGGTGCGCCTTTCTCTATTATATCTTATTATTGTATGTAGTTCTCATCTTACTTCTAGCATTCTATTTAGAGAGGTATGGGAACTAAGCTGAGCCTTAACACCACTTCTACCCTTAAGTAGATGGACAAGAAGAGAGGACCATTCATACATTGAAAGATATGATTTAGGCTTATTTGATCGACTTTGGTGGTAGTTGGGTTGATTATTTGCCTCTCATCGAGTTTGCTTATAATAATAGTCATCACTCTAGCATTAGGATGGCTTTATTTGAGGCTTTGTAATATAGGAGATGTCATTCTCTTATAGGATGGTTTGAGGTTAGCGAAGCTAGGTTGTTCCGTCCTTATTTGGTTCATCAGGCTATGGAGAAGGTGAAGGTGATTCGAGATAGGCTTAAGACCGCCCAAAGTAGCCAAAATTCCTATACGGATGTGAGGTGAAGGCAGTTAGAATTTGAAGTTGGTGATTTAGTGTTCTTGAAGGTGTCTCCTATAAAGGACGTGATGTGGTTTGGAAAGAAAGGGAAGCTCAGTACCCATTATATGGGTCTGTATTTGATTTTGAAGAGAGTGTGTAATGTGTCTTATGAGTTAGAGTTGCCTCCTTTTTGGGGTTTCGTTCACCCAATTTTTCATGTTTCGATGTTGAAGAAGTTAATGGGTGATCCTTCCTTGGTGGTTTTGTGGGAAAGATTTGGTGTCTTAAACTTCTTAGCATATAAGGAGGTCTCATTTGAGATTTTAGATTGGCTAGTCCATCGGTTGCTGACTAAGGATGCGGCTTCGGTGAAGGTTCTATGGAGGAACCAAAAGTTTGAAGAAGCTAATTGGGAAGCTGATAAGGAAATAAAGTCCAAATACCCATTCGTGTTCCCCATTCCAGATAATCGTGCTTAAGGTATATGTTAATCTAGTATCTTTATTTTTAGACTTTCTTAAAGGGAATTGGGATTTCCTTGGTATATTTGTTTCTACCTTTATTAAAGTTAAGTCTTATTAAGTTCAGAGTCATATCGTGATAATAACAGCCTTGTCTCATCATTTGGGGATGAATGATCTTAAGGAGGGAGAATGAAACACCCCAAATTTTTGGTCCCTGAAAATTTTTGAGTTTTTAAACTCACTGCCCAAACTACAACTCTCTCTATGAGTTGTAACGTGTTATTATGGTTCTTAAGGACCTAATCATAGGCAGACCAGTGTGCTAGCCTGATGTTACAACCTTGACTACGATTGGTTGTTACGATTCGTAAAGACTCAAAATGATTCATACAGTCCTATCCACAGTCAAACCAGTGTGTGCTCAAAGTGTTTCTGTCTTGACTATGACTTGGACCCTATAAGTCGTAGGGGCATCTGACGAGCTAGTCGTATAGTATGAATCATGGGGTCACCAGAGAAGGGTCCTTCAACTATTGTCTTGACTACGACTCATGGTGATGAGCCGTAACGTGTCCTTACAAGTCGTATAGTGACTCATAGTCACTAGAGATAATTTTTTAGCTTTTAATTAAGGAAACTTAGACATTTCCCCTTTTCGCTAACTCATGACCCACAACTTAAAACCCTTTTAAGGTTTTTTATAACTCCAAAAAAAATCATAATAACTTCTAAAACACTCTTAATTCTCAAAGGTCAAGTTACTAAGGGTTTCCCAGAAGTTGATCAATTAGAGCTTCCAAGGGAAAAATTGTCTCCATAACTCTTGATATTTCAGGCATGTGAATCTACGCCTAAATTTTTGTTACTGAAATGTAAGACCCCGTAAAATCCTAAAGCTTAATTCATTCCTTTAAGCTTGTCAAAGGGTCCCAGACTTATAAAATTCTAGCTAGGTTCCCAGACTTAGCCTATTATTGGCCTTCGAAAGTTTGCAATCTCATTTTGCCACCTTAACGTCCTTTAATGTCCGTATTTTTATTAGTTCATGATCAGGAAGGTCAATAGGTGTTCCAAGACAAATTTTGGATTTTTTGAAACACATTTAGATCATGTTTGGAGTCCCAAAATAGTGGATCAACGCGATCATGGCGCGCCGCGTTGCCAATCGCATTGGTCAACATTTGTGCAGGCTTCCAGAGACAAAACTTCTGAGGCTCGATGCGATCATGGCGCGACACATCGAGTATCGCGTCGCAGCCATCAACGCACTGTGTCGCTTGTAGCGTCGGTACACAATTTTTAGTCATTAAATGTCCGTATTTTTAATGGCAAAAGGGTCAATTTCCCATCCTTAGATAAACCCAATAACACATGATTCAGCCATATTTCACCCAAAATATAGAGTTTCTCTCAAGAAAAAGTTAGGGTTTTCAATTAAGGATTCAAATTCAATACTCAAATTCAAGAATCTATCCGTCAATCTTTGTAAAATCAGGAACTAAGGTATGTCAAGTGTTGATTTATGGATTCCTTTCATCCATGAAGTTCAAGAACCCTCTTTCAAATTATAAAACATTATATTTATGTTGTGGGTTGTTTGTAACCATGTTTATCTTGTTGTATGATTCCCAAGTTGGAATCTTTATGTATTTTCATGAAACTACGTTAGCAAGCAAGATGAAATCCATGAATTAAGTTGTTTATGATGTGTAATTTGATTATTTCACTTATGCCCTAAGTTGTGCATGTAGGGTGTTTGACAAAATGGCTAGGAGGATAGAAATTGGATATTATAGCTCAATTATGACTCAAATAATAAATGCATGCTTTACCCTTATGACCAAGACTGACTTCCATGATATTATGTGCATCATGAGTATTTGATGGAATGTTCATGAGATTAGGTTGATGAAAGTATGACATGTCTATATGCAATTCCATCCATGTACAACATTATGACAACCATGTGTTTCACGAAATCCCCAACTTATTGTATTGTGAATTGTTGATATTGGTTATGTTTTCACGAAGTGTCTAGTCTTGTCAGTTTCATTCTATCGAGCCCTGGGGGTACTTGTACCCGAAAATTTAGTTGTCTGCCTAGATCCAGTGTTAGTTTTCATGATACTCACATTCAAGCCATGATCATTAGAATTCAGTCAGTTACATGACTCAGGAAAACTCTGTAATCTCAGTCAGTTATCCGATCACAGTAGTATTCCATCAATCAATGGAATTTAATTAAATCTATTCAAATCAGCTAGAAGATACTATCAGTAATAGTTTAGTTCAGTTTAAATTAGTTCAATGTCTCTTCAGTTGGGAGTAGGATTCAACACTGAGTGAACCCAAAGATGGGGACTCACCTATTATCCAGTAGAGGGTGTGATCCTTAGAAGTAATCCTTGCATTCCATAACTACGTAGCCAGCGTAGGTTGAGATGTAACCTACGATTTTAGGGATTAGACATCTCATTTGAGTTTTTCTTACTAGAATGGTTTGACGGAAGAGCTCCCTATCAGAGAGGGTTTACTCACAGCTTATCTTTACCCGTGGCATGGTACTGACACATTTCCACCTGGGGTTACAGATTGGACCCCACCAGTTCAATTTTGGGGCATGTTGGTTAGATGATTACCTCCCACAGTCTCAGTTTTAGATCCAGTCTCAGTAATAGAACTTAGTTCAGTTCTACAGTTTCAGGACTGTCAGATACAGTCGCTCAGCTTAGTACAGAACCCAGCTAGTTCCATCAGAATTAGGACTGTCAGACACAGTCACCCAATTAATAGTATATTAATTATACGAAATTCATGTTACCAGTATTCAGATTTCAGGACTGTCAGATACAGTCAATCAGACCAGTTCTTCATAATCAGAAGTGTCAGAAACAGCCATTCCTTTATCAGTAATATGACATCAGTTCCTTAGTACTCAATAGACTTAGTCTTTCAGTATCCCAGTATTAGTACCCATATATTAGTAAATCCATGTTATCAGAATTCATGAGTCAGTGTTATCACGATCTCAGATACAGTTACGTATTCATGCATGTATCTTCACATTCATGTTATTCAGTCAGTTAATATTGTTCATGCATATGAACCATTGTATTCAGCCTACCTCACTTGCATACTACTACATTCAATCATATTGACGTATTTGCACTATGGTGTTTTATTACCATAGGTTCAGAAGCACGCGCTCCAGAGTATCAGTAGCATTCCAGTTTCAGCAGTCAAAGTCAGCAGTGAGTCCTCATAATTTGAGGATGTTATTATTTAATTATTTTATTCTTTCAGTACTTAGTTTATTTTAGCATATGGGGTTAGTTAGGGGATTTTCCTATCAACTCTTTATTCAAAAAGTTCAGTTTTAGAGGCTTTCAAACTATAGCATGTTCAGAAAGTTATTTCAGTTGTTTTGGTATTGTTATACCATATTTTTAGTTATGTATCAGTATTGAAACTTATGGCCTTTCAGTTCATGTTTCTGTATTTATGATATTACCATTATTATTCAGGGCTCAATTATAGATATGAGTCATGGGTTAGCTTGTGGTCCTTCGAAATTATGATCACCGTGTAGCGTTCTGGGTACCAGATTCAGGGCGTTACATTAAAGCATGAACTTATATGATTGTTTATGTGGATTTGAGAATGGGTTTAGATATGGACTAAGGGTTTTGGAATTAATGTTTCTAAAACTTATGAGGTGCATGGGCATGGTGAATAAGTAAGGGATTGTGATTTCCCCAAATTGTATGATTATTAATGATTGAATTGGTAATAACCCCCAACACAATATTGCAAAAGTGGTTTTTATTATGAGTATAATTACATTGAACTACTTTCGGAAAAAATGCATGATATAAAAAGGTTATTGAAACATGATGGTTTGACTTAATAAACAAAGAGAGTTGGTGTACCCCCCACCTTGTATTAATGAACAAAGGGAGTTGTTTTCCCTAAGTTAACAGAAATTGTAATGGCATGATGATGTTACCTTGCAAGTGTAGTTGGTATGATGATACCAACAGTGTATGCCTAAATGTGTATTATTGTTCAATGAATATGAATGTGTGATAAATGTTTTAATGGGGATTAAAGAGGATTGTGTAGATTGGCCATGAAAGTGGTGGTCCCGAGGGACCAATACTGGAAACCACATTTGCCTATGTTAGGGTCTAAATGGTCTATGGTTCGAGTCCCCCATATTACATTACATGATCGGGTGCTTAAGTTACCTTTAGTATATGATTGGGAGGTTTGAGTCCCCTATGCATATATAAGATTATTCTCTAGTTCGTGCAGCTACACGTACTGGGGCCGGACCAAGGGGTGAGAGCTGGGGCCCATATAGCCCGTGGGTACTGTTATATGATAGTTAATCTACACAATCTAGGCTAAAGATTTAAAGTGCATGTTATGCCTTGTTCCCTATCCCAGCATTTCATATAAGTATATATGTATACACAGATGTATGTGAACATATACATTGAGTTGAACTAGATTTTGAATTTTCATTACTTTATCCTTGTCCCTGAGTTACATATTAGTGCTCAACCCACTATCCATCTCTAGACGTTGTATCCCCATGCGATACATAGTCCAAAGGCAATCCTACTTTTCCTGTTTAGTGTTAGGTGAATCAATTCAATTCGTCAGTTGTTTGCAGTGAAGTGGTGAGCTTCCATTCACCATAAGACTTGATTATTCAATCCTTTTCCTTTCATAAAATAGAATTAAAGAGTTCACATTAACATTATCATTGTAATTGTCATTGTCAGGGTCGGGGTCATGTCTCAACTTAGATTGTTTTCTGATTAGTAGAGGCTTTATAGATATTACTGTGGATTAGGTATTTATGTTGACATTCTTAGATGTCTTTCAGTTTGTTACTTTCCTATCTTGTTATATGTTCGGAATTCAGTCGCTTCTAGGTGTGTTACATTCTTTTTGGCTAGTCAAAGGGGGTGGTCTTCAGTCCACAGTAGACTTGAGATACTCGTCATTGCTAGGCCCTATTTCGAGTTGTGACAACCCATCAGGAGGATCAATAAGATTCCCACTGACGCTCTGACGTAACTCAAACCCTCAACCTACCAGTTAATGGTGGAGATGCTCAACCACTTTAGTAAGCTTCTCTTGTCTTCTTCTCTTACATCGTTACATGTCTGCTTGATCATGGAGTATATTCTTTTTCATGATTATATGACAACTAGTTTCGTCATGATCTGATGTTTGCAGTGAGTACAATACAGAGGAAGATTATCATAAACAATCACCTAAAAGTGCTTTAATATCTTATCAGATTTTGCGTAATATTGTAGTCAAATTCATGTGGGGTGATTGTCCAATATATCAAGTTCAACTTTTAATATTGTGGTTCTAGGTCTTGATCGGACTTGAGTTGCTTTATCAATTGCAATTGTTTGACTCACTGTCGATGCAATTGATAATAGAGATTTACTAGCAAACAAAGTGGTTGGTAAACTTGGCAGGGATAACCAAGCTAATGCTCTTAATGTTTCTTCCTAGCTTGGGGTTGAACGAAAGAGTCGATGGAAAAGTTCTAAGTATAACCATAGTGCTCACTATCAACCTGAACATAACCAGATGGACACGACAAAACTGATATAAAATCCCTCATATTGGTCACAACGAATTAAAATATGTCTTGTAGCGAGCAATACAAATAAACGTTAACCTTAATTTGATCGCAAATTATTCTGGAAGGATATTTTTCAACTCTTGGATTTTAGTGCACCATATGAGAACTTCATCATGGCTTGATGAAGTCTCTCTTTAGTAACAAATCGTGTAACTCCTTACACATGAATTACAGTGTTGGCTCTCCTTGTGTATATTAGATTGATTTTGGTTGTGTTTTCGGCAGAGATTGTGTGGTCGTTTAAGGTATGATTTTGTAAGATGATCAGACGAGTCCATTACCAAAAATAATCAAACTAAGAATTTTCTTTTTATAGCTAAACTAAAATGTGTCTTCACTTATGTTGTCTTGCTACAGTAAAATGGAACTCCAAGTAAATATATTAAAGAGATTTATGAAAATAAATTCTTTTCATAATTATTAGTAACAAATTTATTTGAAAAATCCAATAACGTGGAGGTAATGTTGCACTTAGAAATTGGAAAGATGTGACTTGCAAGCTTCAATATAAGATATATCAACACTCATTGTTGGGTGAAAATAAGTTGGGAATCGTCTCTCTTTGTGTTAAAAATCAAATCATACCTCAAATTTAAACAGTAGACCTTTTTCTCCTCCGATCTGCAAATTTGATTATTGACTTGTGATTTTAAGAAAGCAAATATTACTTCCTATGGATAGCAGGGACAGTGAAAAATATCCATTAAATCATTTCATAAATTGGCGTGATGATTACAAGGGGAGTCTGCTACAGTGATTCCTTGTATTAATATTGAGATTATTAAGATGGTTATTGTCTATCCTTGGCCAATCAATAGACTATGAAGCTACCTTTCACCGAGGAGGAGATAGAGAAAGTCATGAGAGCATGACCATGGACAAGGCTCCTGGATTGGGTAGATATATTTCTGTATTTTTTGAAGTATTCTAAACATTAGTGGGCTAAGATATGACAACAACTGTTATGCAATACTTTGAAAATGGAAAACTAGTAAAAGCTATTAATTTTATGTATGTTACTCTTGTGCCTAAAGTGAACAATTCTACCTTTGTGAAGGATTTCAGACCCATAGCCTACGGCAACATATTCTGCAGCAAATTGATTTCAAAGATCATCACTAACAGACTAAAGCAGATGATGGATATGTTGGTGGATTGTGAAAGTCACAATTGCTTTTATTGAAGGAAGGAACATTCTTTATAATATGATCATTGCTCATGAACTCATTAACAAAGGTTACCACATAATAATGTCTCGCCTTGGTGTATCATTAAGGTGGATATAAGGAAGGCTTATTATTTCCATTGAATGGATATTCCTCACGATGCTTCTATTGGAATGTGTCTTACCTACAATATTTTTGAAACTCATAATTACTTGTTTGAAGGAAATTGCTAGGATTTTCATCAAATAATTTTGGTTTTTCCCTTTTTCCTGTTACTCTATTTCCAACATCCACCCTTGTGACTTGATAACTTGCAGAATCCTATTGTCCCCCAAAAATGCAGAGTCCCAAATAGTGTATCCCCTGTACATGTGGAAGAAAATTCTAGTTCCTATATACATATCAAAAAATAAGAGGTTATTTCCAGATAATTTAACATCTAAAAGAATCAGAACAATGAATTACCAAACCTCAACTATAAGCAAGTTTTTTAAAAATATTCTTGATTGTGATATTGATAGCGCTAGGTTTTTCTCCCTGTATAAAATAGGTATAATACATAACAATTCTTAGTACATGATTAGAGCTTCCTCCAATCTTAGAGGGAAATTAATTACGTCAGTAGCTACATGGCCATTTGGAGAAAAGAGGATGTGGGGCCCACTTCACATTTTCCATATCAAGTAAATATGATGCCATTAACTATCTAATTCTACACCATAACTCTAGGTTATTGCCCCTACATCAAAAGGTCGATATTAGTCCTCCCAAAACCATCCATTTCTTCCAACCTAACCTATAAAGCTTGTGGTGGCAACCTAATCCCAATTTTCCAACTTTTTCTTTTATTTAATCATAGTAAAATTTCAAGAGTCTTTTTATGAACAAATGTCATGTATCTATTGGTTTATTGTCAAACAGAGGTACAAATGACTTTTCAACTAATCTAAATTTGTTTGGCAGTAATTTACTATGAGGTCTTTATCTCTCCAAAGCAAGAGGAACTTTATCTCAATGATTCAAACTTAAAAACTCTAATTAAATACTATTAAATTTTATCTTTTTTATAAAGAAATATCTTGCATATATAAAAAAACAACTACAACGCAAACTTTTATCATTTCACTATATCTCATGGTATATTCAAGTTGTGAAAAAATCATAGTAAGGAACCAAGAAATGAAATTAAAACATGATAAAGTCTTTGTCAACCCCGCGCGCCCTCCTCCTTCCATACCCCTAAATATTTTTCCTTTCTTGCCTCAGTTATGCAATTGACATAGTCAAGAACACAAGTCTTCTTGTTAGGTGAAAAGTCATACACATGGATAAGACAAAAAATGGATAGTTTTGATTATTTTCTCATCCCTATCAACCGTTGACTTGTAAGACCACTAGAAAGAGAAAGAGAAATCATGATCATTCTTGTTTGCAAATTAATCTTAGCATTTAACAAGTAAAGTGAAGTTCTTAGTAATTTAAGCTAGAAATGTTTATCTTCTAAAAATTCTTAAAATGGAGATTGGCTTAGCGGTTGGTGGTGCATTTATCTCTTCATCTTTTAATGTTCTCTTTGATAGACTTGCTCCTAAAGGTGATCTATTGAAGATGTTCCAGAAGCATACAAATGATGTTCGTCTCTTAAAGAAGTTGTGGATGACTTTGTCTCATAACCCAAGTCGAAGCTCTGACTGCGACAAGTATCCCGAACCATGAAGGCCCGAGAGACCCCTTAGCATACTATCATAAGTATAATCCATACATAAATCAAAGTGTCGAAGATATAATAAAATACAAGTTGATATTACGATAAAAATATGTCAATAAGGTTATGACAATAAAATACTCAAGTTTCGTCTACGAAGCCTCTACTGAATACTAACTGTCTAGGATGGGACACGGCCCCCAGCTAGGCCATAAACTGAATCAAGTCAACATTTGAATAAATGTCTGCCAAAAAATGGATAGCTTACCAACTCTGTTGTTTCCAATTATTCTACTAATGTGATAGAACATAGGACTATACCTTAGAACCTATATTATAAGGGTCAATACTTGAAAAGTATTGGTATACAAAACTAACCAAAAATAACATATATTTCATGTAAAATAATTGAGAGCATTGTGAAAACAATTTAGCGTAATATATATATATAAACACATGTGCATCATTCAAAGGATTCAAAATATTCTTGTTAATCATGGACTCAACTTTTTGCTTTAAGTCTGAGCTAGATAGAACACCCTACAAGTCTATTATTCCATGTCTATATGGGATCTGCCTTGACTCGCCGGCCAAGCCCCCTATCTCAGTTTGCCGCAAGGATAGGAGTGTCTAGTCTGAGTATACAACTGCATGAAGCGAGTATATGGTGATAATCCATATTTCAGGACAAAAATAACTCCCGCATCAGAAAAATATGGTTTTGGGGAATGAGTTATCTGAACTCGTGCCTTCTTCGGGTAACCATCTAACTCTCTTAGATCCTATTTTTAGCCATTTAAAACATGCATCTTTCTCAAAACATGGTTTAATGTCTGAAAAGTCTATAGTCTAGTTTGGTTTGAGTCTGTCATGGCATTCGTTCGAATTGGTATCGTCATACCAAGACTTGCAAGCCGTATAAACCATATCATACTATGCAATATTATTCCATAGTCTTTTCATTTAAAAATATGTTATTTGACTACCAAAATGATTTACAAATCACAAGAGAGTTCTTATTTCGAAAGCACATGTAAACTTATGTAAAACACTCTCCTTTCAAGACTTTAACAAAGGGTGGCCATCTCTTTAATCAATCACATACAATTCATTAATTTAACACAAGGACCATGTATAAAAGAAGAAAACACCCTCTCATTAGATGATAAAACCATGTAATTTCACCATTGATAGAAAAACATATGACTCAAGCTTTTAATCATGCATTTGAACAACCCATAATGAATTAAGACAAGTAAATTTCATCATGAGAGAGGGAATATTATAAATCATGCTCTCAAATCAGTTCTCAATACTCACAACATATATACACATAAATATAACTTATGTTCATTAAAAAACCAATGGAAAATACATAAATTCATTGTAAAACAGGGTCATAAGGCATGCTCATTAACGGTTTCCAAAACCCGTTACATATACATACATATTCATCTTTAAATCTTGTTAAACTAATAAACTTATGCCCTTGAGAGTTAGGATAGTCTCAAATACCTTTTGACGGATAAAAATCAGAGAATAACCTTGAGTTTGGAATCTATAAGCTTTAGAATTGATAAATCCCTTCTTGATTTTCTTGGGAGGAAGAGAATGAGGGTTTGAGGCTTTTAAATAGTTTAGGAACAAACTTAGGGTTATATGACAGATTGGGGAGTTATGGGGGATTAAAGGACCTTTTTTCTCTTGATTTGAGGTGGGAAAATGTATTTTAACACCAAGAAAAGAAGGTTCACGCCGCGAATCCAAATGCGGAGCAAAAGCTTTTTTGCGTAACCCCAAATGCAATTCATCAACATTGCCTCTCGGCCCCAATCACGCACCGTACCCTAGATGATGTCTCACTAAAATACTTATAATGTTTGATTTAGAACTTGGATTGGTGAATGGATAGTTCCATTTGAAAGAGGACTCAAGGGATTTAATTTGATATATAATTGTCATATAACTCATTGTATTCTAGGAGTAATGGTTGTTAGAAGTTGACCTAAGAAAAATCATACACTAAAATTTAATAGATTGGAAAATGCTCAACTTAACTTTGATCTAGGAGATATTTAAGACTTCAATCAATCTCCAAAATTGTTCCCACCCTAAAGAGTTGTTATACATGCTTCTGTAGAAATATAAATCATCAGGTTTGGGTCTATATACATAGAAAAGACAGTTCAAACTCTAGCCCAAAAATGTGGGGTGTTATATTATCTCCTCCTTGGGATCATCATTCATCCTCGAATGATGGGTAGGAACTTATTAAAGCTATAGAAGTATGCAATAAAAGATGTAACCCCACCTTAGTAACTTTCCCTAAATGAAACATACATAGGCATTCAAGAATAGCTTGATAACATCACCAAGTGAATCGTGTAAGCACGAAGAGTGAGATAATGAGAAATTGACATAGAGATGACCTTGAACATGAGTTCTATGGATCATAATCACCACAACATAAAGCATGAGTTTATTTGGTGATCATAGGTATTGATATATATGCTACCTGAAATAAATTAAGGTTTTTGCATGACATAGAAATAAGGGTATCCTCTACCTTACATGATACGACCAATAGACCTTAAATTTAGTGACACTACTCGACTATGCTCTACACAAAGAATTACACAGTTCATAATTTCCAACTTACAATTCCCCCACAACACACCTAATTACAAGAGTTTAAGTCACATTGTATAGTAATTCCATGATGAATTCTAACATGGAGTTAAAAGGTGATAGCTTAAGCTATGGTACCCTATACATCCTTTTAAGAATATTACGTCACCCTATCACTGTAATCAAACAACTTTATGTCTTAAATCAAGGAGTACTAACCACATAGCACATTGGTTTATGTATTTATCAATCACAACCTTCAAGCCTATCTTTACTATACCTACTTTATGGATCTCCCCACTAAAAATAAACAACTTTAATCGCTCTCACAAATATTGTTGCCACATATACACTTCCTAATTATTTCATATAAAGAAAGTTTATCTCCTTCTTCCCGATTCACCTATAACCTTGGCTTGTGAAGTCACACCCAAATTTAAGACAATAACAAACATCTACTCTCTTATATAGGACATTACTACACTTCTATAACCACCATCATACTAACATAAGGAGGGTCATTGAAGGACTAGAGCACAAGCATCATGAACTAGAGTAGCACTATTAAATTATAACTTATAGTAGTTGATCTACTTAAGGTGGGGCATGAGATGTAAGATATGATGCAATAGGCACGAAGTACTCCATATATCAAATTCCTAGATCATATATAGAGGATCGTTCCATCATAAACATAACACGACATGAGTTCTTAGGACTAGGCACGGTGAGAAACATGGGTGCATATATCATGAGTTGTATAATATAATGTTGGTATTCATGTAGTCAATGATTGAGACAAGGATTACCACTTGAATATATTGTTCCTCATTTAAAGAACTAAAAATTATCATGCGTTTGCATAAACTATATCTCTTTAGGCTAGACCCAACGTAAAATGAATTGGTAACATATAAAAAGCATAGTTTTTTAGATATAAGAATAAAATATGACTTGGATTTGTGGATAATGAGCATCATAACATAAAGCTTGAATAATTTAAAGATTAGATTACTGAGACATTAATGCTTTTAGTTTGGAGGTCGGAACACGACATAAGTTACATAGAGAACTCAAACCTTAGGCATAGGCACAGTTGAATACATAAGACATTGGTAAATGTCCTTTTAAATTGAAGTAGGAGGAGTTTGCTTGAATAGGAATAGATTTATCATGCATCTTCCTTGAAACATGCCACAATAAGAAAATTCAAGAACTACCTTAGTCCATCATCTCCCACTTAGATCAAAGTCACAATCCTAGACTTGCGGACATATCCTCTTATCAAATTTATAACCACATAGGGGGTGTCACTATACAAATGAATTATAAGCTCACCCAAATACACTATTATAGAAAAAGTACTAACTTCTTTCTATGACATTCCTCCCAGGTACTCTTAACTTCTTCTAGCCTCCAAGCTTGAACTCTAACCTCAGCACCTTTCAACCTTAGCTTGGGAATGAAGAGTGACCCTTTTGAGAGAATATAAAAGTTTTAAGGCTTAAAAATTGGTTATAAAAATATTAGATGGTCTATAGTACATAAGAATACCAAAATAACCTTAAAACACTTTTAAAATGAATTTTTGTCAATGAAAGAAGGGAGGTTTGTGACATGAAGCCCAAGGTGAACCTCCAAATTTGTGGTCCAATGCCTAACACAAAACAATAGCTTCATGGTATGAAGCTGAGGCAGTGAACCCTCAGAGGATCCTTTGCGATGCGAAACCAATGCGAACCCACCCCTTCACCATGCCCGACCTATTTTCCATGCCCAAACTTTCCCTAATGTATTGCAATCCATCCCGGGGTGCTCTATACCTGATCTAGGGGCTATGTTGGCTTATTTAAAGCACAATTTAGACTCTAAAAACACCCGGGCTATTACAAAATCATTACTCCAACACCAATCCTCATATACATATATACATCACAATTTTCCACTCAAACTTTTCATAAGTTATCAACCTAGGATCTTTGACACATTATAACAAACATACTAATTCATTCCCACAAATCTTGCATCACAATTCTTGAGTTAACATTCTTATCACCAAAATTCATATCCAAAGTTCAAGCGTAGTTCCTAGTACCAATCATGTACGATCGATAAAATATCCCACATAATATACTAGTCCGCCCAATAGAGAAATCAACTTAAACCTCTTATTTCACTTAAATACGGCCTACAAGATCATCCTCTCCACAAAAATACTACTACACCTTAGAATCTACTACACACCTTCTTACATATTGTACTAGTTAACCACTACTAGAGAAACTAGAGTCAAGGAGGTAAGGTCATATAATAAGGTTAGTCGATCTTAATCTTATAATATAACCCATTATGATCTTATTAGCATATTCTACATTCTTACATCATATATAATTACCCATGCATACATCCCAACTACCTTCAAGATTCTATAAACACCAATGAGTTTCTACTTATAACTTATCGACTACTCTACCCTGTTCCATTCATAGCCTATAAATGATTTCTACAACCACCATAACTATCCATTCTGAGCTCCTTCCTTATTTAAATAAATAATTATCATAGCTAATCACTTTCTTCATGGACTATTATACGACCTATAAATATTTCTATAATATTTGTCAATCACCATAAAAGGGCATACCACCCTTCACTCAAAAGTTACACAACTACAACTACCTTCTTCACTCAAAAGTTACCTTCACTCTAACTTCTAAACTTATGGCTTCATATCATTAATGCTGGGATTTATCTTACTACTCGTAGATTATAACACCTTAACTTACTATCTCTTAGGTGGAAATATTGTTCCAATATTCTTCTACATATCTCTACCCTTCAGCATGACATCTACAACAAGAATTCTGAAAAGGACTGAATACACTTCATACCTCAGGCTCAAATGCATGATTGATATGGATAGGGGTATATACTTAAATTAACACACTTTAAAGCACTAACAGACTCCTCTCAAGTCCTTTTACTATTTTATAACTTAATGGATAACTCAATCAAAAGGGACTATATTTTTAGGAATCTAAACTTTTAAACTTGTACCACCTAAACAATAAGGCATGGCCAATAAAATTAGAGAAAGGAAGAAATTTGGATAAATTTCATAGGGACAAGACTATTGCATGAACTAGAGTATGAAATATCAGGAAACATCTCCTAAATTCCTAGTAGACTCCTGATTATAAGTATGGTGCACAACATACCCATAAGCAAGACTCTACTAGACACGTCTTTATAGACACCCTGGGACCATGAACCATACTCTGATACTAAGTTTGTCACAACCTGAGCCGAGTCCCTGAATGCGATGGGCATCCTAAACCATGAAGACTTGAAAGATCCCTTAGCATACTATCATAGGTATAATCTATACATAAATCAAAGTGCGGAAGATATAATAAAAATTCAAGTTGATCTTACGATTAAAATATGTCAGTAAAGTTATGACAATACAATACTCAAATTCTGTCTACGAAGCCTCTACTGAATACTAATTGTCAAGGCTGGGACAAGTCCCCCGGTTGGACCATAAACTTAAAAGAAGTCAACATATAGATAAATACTCGCTGAAAGATGGATGGCTCACCAACTCTATCATTTTTAATTATTCTACTGATGTGATGGCAAATGGGAATATACCTCAGAATATGTATTATAAGGGTCAATACTTGAAAAGTATTGGAATGCAGAGCTAACCAAAAATAACATATATTTCATGTAAAATAATTAAGGGAATTGTGAAAACAATTTTGCATACTATATATATATATATACATAAAAACACATGGTCATCATTCAAAGGCTTCAAAATATTCTTGTAAATCATGGACTCAACTCTTTTCTTTATATTTGAGCAAGATAGTACACCCTACAAGTCTATTATCTCATGGGCCATATGGGATCCGCCTTGACTCATCGTCCAAGGTCTCTATCCAAGTTTGTCGCAAGGATATGAGTCTCTAGTCTAAATATACAACTACGGAAAGCAAGTATACGACGATAATCCATAATTTAGGATAAAAATCACTCCCGCATTGGCAAAACACAATTTTGGGAAATGAGTTCTCTAAACTCATGCCTTCTTCAGTTAACCATGTAACTCTCTTAGAGCCTTTTTTTAGTCTTTTAAAACATGCATCTTTCTTAAAACATGGTCTAAAGTCTAAGAAGTATGTAATGTAGTCTGGTCTGAGTTTATCATGGCATTCGTCTGAATTGGTATTGGCATACCAGGACTTGCATGCCGTAAAATCCATATCATACCATGTAATATCATGTCATAGTCTTTTCATTTAAAAATATGTTATTTGAACACCAAAAAGATTTACATATCACAAGAGAGTTCTTATTTCAAAAGAGCATGAAAACTTATGCAAAACACTCTCCTTCAAGACTTTAACATAGGGTGGCCATCTTTTTCACAAATCATATGAAATTCCTTCATTTAACATAAGGAGCATTTATAAAAAAATAAAACACTCTCTTATTGGATCATAAAACAATGTAATTTCACCATTGATAGAAAAGCATATGACTCAAGCTTTTAATCAGGCATTTGAAAAACCCATAACGAATTAAGACAAGACAATTTTATTATGAGAGAGGGAATATTATAAATCATTCTCTCAAAAAAAATCTCAAAACTCACAACATATATACACATGAATATAATTCAAGTTCATGGAAAAACTCATGGAAAAATACATAATTTTATCATAAAATAGGGTCATAAGTCATGCTCTTTAACGGTTTCCAAAACCCATTACATATACATACATATACATCTTTAAATCTTGTTAAAATATTAAATTTATGACCATGAGAGTTAGGATAGTCCCACATACCATTTGACGAATAAAAATTCATGAATAACCTTGATTTTAGAATCTACATGATTTAGAGTTGATAAATATCTTCTTGAAGTTCTTGGGAGGAAGAGAATGAGGGTTTGGGGATTTTAATCAGTTTTGCAATGAACTTAGGGTTATATGATCGATTGGGGGAGTTATGGGGTTTAAAGGCCCTTTTTCCCTTGATTTGAGGTGGGAAAATGTATTTTAACATATGGGAAAGACGTTTCATGCCGCAGACTAAAATGCAGACCAAAACCTTTGCCTCGCAACCCAAAATGTTATGCACCAACATTGCCTTGCGAACCGAATCGCGTACTCTAGACGGTGTCTCACTAAAACACTCATAACTTCTGACTCAGAACTCGAATTGACAAATAGTCAGTTGCATTGGGAAGAGGACTCGAAGGGATTTAATTTGATGTATAATAGGACACATAACTCATTATATTCTAGGAGTAATGGTCGTTGTAATTTGACCCAAGAAAAATCATATAGTAAAATTTAATAGATTGGAAAGTGGTCAACATAACTTTGAGTTAGGAGATATTTAAGACTTCAATCCATCTCCGAAAATTTTCCCAACCTAAATAATTGTTATTAACATTAATAAATAAATATAAATCATCGGGTTCAGGTATATATACATAGAAAAAGGTTCAAACTCTAGCCCGAAAATGTGGGGTGTTACACTTTGTTTGGTCTTCAGGCTGTGCTAAGTGATGCAGAGAATAAGTAGGCATCAAATAGATTTGTCAACCACTGGATTAATGAGCTTTGAGATGATGTGGAAGGTGCTGAAAACTTAATGGAAGAAGTCAATTACGAGGATTTAAGTCTCAAGGAGGAAGGTCAACATGAAAATCTTGCATAAATAAGCAACAAACAAGTATGTAACTTCAACCTATGCTTGATTTATGATTTTTTTCCTCCACTTAAAAGAGAAATTGGAAGAAACCATTGAAACATTGGAGGTGTTGGAAAAAGCAAATTAGTCGTCTTAGCTTAAAAGAGCATTTTCGTTCGACTAAAAAAGAAATTAGAAGACATTCATCTTCTTTGGTTGATGAATATGATGCCTTTGGTAGGCAAAAAAAATAAAGGAATTGATTTATCATTTATTGACTAAGGATACAATGTAAAAAATCTGACTATTGTCCCTCTTATTGGATGGGGGAGTGGGCAAGACAACACTTGCTAAAACGGTTTACAATGATGAGAAAATGAAAGACCATGTTAATTTGAGAGTTTAGTTTTGTGTGTCTAGGCCATATGATGCTTTCAGAATAACAAAAGGGTAACTTCAAGAAATTGGTTTAATGGTTAATGACAATCTTAATTAGCTGAAATTCAAACTGAAGCAAAGCTTGAAGGGAAAGAAGTTTTTTATTGCTCTTGATGATATGTGGAATGACAACTATTATGAGTGGGATGACATGAGAAATCTTTTTGTACAAGGAGATATGAGAAGTAAGATCATTGTAAGAACACATAAAGAAAATGCTACATTAATGAAGGATAGTGGTGTGATCAACATGGGGACTCTTTCTGGTGAAGTCTCTTAGGCTTTTTTCAAATGACATTCACTAGAAAAAAGGGATCCTGAGGAACATATGGAACTTAAAGAGGTTGGAAAATAAATTGCAGATAAGTACAATGGATTGCCTTTAGCTTTAAAGGCACTTGCTAGTATTTTATTCTCCAAATCACACGTGGATGAGTGAAAAGACATTTTATGAAGTACAATATAACAGTTGTCAAGTTTTTCAAATGGCATCTTACCAGTGTTGATGTTGAGCAAGAATGATCTTTCTGCACATTTGAAGCATTATTTTGCTTTTTGTGCAATATATCCCAAAGATTATCAATTTTTCCAAAAACCAAGTTATTCACCTATGGATTTCTAATGGTCTTGTATAATAGTTCCATTCAAGTAAATAATATGTTTTTAAACTGAAATCAAGATCATTGTTCGAATGGTTCCCCGAGTCTTCTACAAGAGATGTAGAGGTATTATTAATACATGACCTTGTCAATAATTTGGCCCAAATGGAATCTTTAAAACTATGTACTAGGTTGGAAGATAATGAAGGATCATAAATTTTAACACAAAGTCGCACATGTCTTATTCAATAGGCTATGGTGACATTGGGAAATTGAAATCATTCTCCGAGTTAGAGCAGTTGAGGACATTGCTTCCAATCACAACCCATCAATTTTACCTAATGAAGCTAAGCAAAAAGGTGTTGCCTAACATATTTCCAGGCTAAAATACTTAAGGGAATTATAGTTGTCACTTTATAAAATTGTGGATTTGCCAAATGACTTGTTTATCAAATTAAAGCTGCTCAGATTTTTGGACCTTTCTCAAACAAAGATTAAAAAGTTTCCAAATTCCATTTATTCATCATATAACTTAGAGATACTTATCTTGTCCCCTTTTATTTCTCTTGAGAATCCACCTCTAAATATGGAGAAGTTAATCAACTTACATCACCTTGATAAAAGCAACACTTCCCTCTTGAAGATGTTGATACATCTAATAAAGTTGAAAAACCTCCATGTGCTAGTGGGAGCCAAGTTTCTTCTAGGTGATTATGGTGCTTTTAGAATGGAAGATTTAGGTGAACTACACCTGTATATATCTTTATTAATTTCTAAGTTAAAAAATATGGTTGATAGAAAGAAAACTCTGAAGGCAAAGATGAGGAAGAAAAATCACGTTTAGATGTTATCATTGGAATGGAGCAAAAGTTTTGTTGATAGTTATAAAAATGAAAAGGACATACTTGATTAAATGAAACCAAATTCAAAAATTAAACAACTTTAAATGATAGGATACAAGGGGATAAAATTTCTAAATTGTCTTGTTGATCATTCATTTCGTAAGTTGCTAGTACAATTGTCAGTTTCCAACTATAAGGACTTTTATTCCTTTCCAGCATTAGGACAATTTCCTTCCTTGAAATTTCTTTCCATTAGAGAGATACATAGAATTATTGAGGAAAAGATAGAATTCTATGGTAGTTCATCCTCTAAAAAGCCTTTTAACTCTTAAGAAAATATAAAATTTGAAAAGATGCCGGAGGGGAAGAAAGGGCACATAGTAAGAATAGTGAGTTCCCTACATTTCAAATCTTTTCAGTTGATGATTTCCCTAAGTTAGTTGGGATGTTTCCTGAAAATCTTTGTTTTCTGATAGAACTGAAAATTGCCCGATGTCTTGAACTCAATATGGAGACACCCATTCTTCTTTTAAGTTTAAATTTTTTTATAGTTGATAATTTTTCTATGGTTGGAAATCTTTTAGATTAGGCTGAATTGTTTTTATATCATAACTTGAGGGAATGAAGAAAACTATTGAATTAGAGACTAATTAATATGACTCGCTTACCTCCTTACCTATTAGCATTCTTTCGAGTACCTTGAAGAGAATAAGGATATTTCATTGCCAAAATTTGGAACTGACTGAAATGGAACCAGTTGGTGAGTTGATTTCAAGAAATTATTATAAGATGCTTCTTCAAAATTTGGGATTGGTAGATTGTTATGTATCACCCGAATTGCTCTTAGTCCCAAGAGCACGCAATTTGAGTATAAGTCTTTACCACAAACTTACTAGTTTTTTTATTCCTAGTTGTTAGACTGAAAGATTCTATATTTGGTATTTTGATAATCTTGAAGTACTTTCGATGGCATGTGGGATACAGATAACATCATTGGATATTTTCAAATGCGAGAAACTAAAGCAACTGCCCAAAAGTATGTAGGAATTTCTTCCATCTCTTAATAGACAGAACTACAACATTGTCTAGAAATAGAGTCCTTTCCTGAAAGAGGATTGCAATTAAACTTACAAGTCCTTCCAATCACCAATTAGAAGAAACTGGTCAATAGCCAAAAGGAGTGGTATTTACAAAAACTCCCTGTATAAAAGAGTTATTAATCTACCAAGATGGCAGTAACAAAAATATTCTTGCCAATGTGGTTTAGGAGTTGCCTTGCTCTATTCGAAGGCTTACCATATTCAATTTGAAAAAAATTAAGCAACCAAGTTCTCAAAAACCTCACCTCTATTGACTATCTATATATTGGTGATTTACCTCAAATTCAGTCATTGCTGGAGGAATGGATTTCTTTATCTCTTTCTAAGCTAGGTAAAGAAATGTAAGTGAAATTATAATGTTCCATATTTTTATGGCACTTTTGATGCTTAAAATTGGAAAATATGGAAGTACTTAGATTTATTTTGGTAGATATGATGTATTTTTTTGTTTATTTTAAAGAAAACTAGGTTTTGGGAGCTAAAAAGAAGAAAAGGAAGTTGAAAGATAAAATTTGGGCAATATACGTTGACACCTACCTGGCATAGGTGCTACCTACTGGCGTAGGTAAGGTAGCATAAGTGTCAGAAAATTCAAGTTTAGAGAAGCTGCAGAAGTGAAGAGTTCCTATCACTTATGATAAGCTATCTATGGCCCGTAAGTACCACCTATGGTGCCATAGGTACCATTATAGATGTTAGAAGGTTAAAGTCCAGAGAAACTAAAGTTCTAGAAATTTTCTTCTATCTACGAGGGTCACTTACCTGAGGTAAGTGCCACCTATGATGGTTACTTACTTGAGGTAAGTGACAGATGACCCAAAGTTTCCTAGTTCATTTTGGTTTAGATTTTTAGGGTTTTTAAGTAATCTATAAATATGCTTTTGAAGTCTTTTAATTAGTTTATTCTCTTAAAGGAACTTTTATGCACTCATACTATTCTCCAACATATTTTGATTCCAAGATTGACTTTTGATCTTTGGGATTTTTGTGTAATTGGTTTTTGGTTTACTAAATGATTTGAGACTTTGGTTTTTCTTTGTCTATTGATGTGAGATTGATATGCTATCTTTATTGAATTATATAGATTGTTTTGCAAATATGATTGGCTAATTTCCCTAGCTAGGGTTGTGGAAACCCTGGTGGAATAACAAACTAGGGGAAGTGTGAGGTCCTTCTAGATAATTTTTTCTACATGTATTGTGATTTTCTTTTCTTTGATTGCTTTCTTAACGGTTACAAATGTTAGGAAACCACTTGTATTTGATACTAACATGAGAGAAAGGTAGATATTAGGAAAATAAGATCACAATAGTGATTGAGGATATCAACCCTCATCTAATTAACTTAAGATCGAGAGGAGATAGTTAATCTGTGATCCAAATAAAGGGTTAGTAATGTGACACTCTAAGACCAAGAGGATATGAGTGAGATTCACCAAAGAGTGTAGAGTGATGGTTGGTGATACATAACTTGTTGGATTTTACATGTGTAGTAATAAGATAATTAGATTGAGCATGATAAATCTACAGAGTTAGAGGCCGGGGGGAACACAAACCTAGTGTTCGTTTTAGATTGATTACAACCAAAATCATTCAAATCTAGTAACTTTTACTGATTATTGCAAACCCCTCAATTACTTTTCTGAACTGCCTGTGACTTTAACATGTTTGAGAGATATATCTGGCCTATTTCCTATGGATTCGACCCCAACCTAGTTGGATTGCTATATTTTGACATCGACTGGTTTATACTTCTTGGAGGTGTAGTTTTGGACAATATCAAAATTTTGGCATCGTTGTCGAGGAACACGGTTGCAGAGTTATTGATTGAAGTTGTTTGAGTTTTTGGATTTTACTTTTCTATTATTTTTGGGGCATACGCCGGTGAATTTCCAGTATTAGGAGTCAAGGCAATCCCTTGATACCATTTGATCCAGAGCTGGAAGGAATATTATAACAAAATCATAACATGTCACAACACGGTCGAGATGCTTTTCATGAGCTACCTCATGATGATCCATAGGAAACTACTGAGCGGTTACTACCAGAGGAAAATACAAAAAGAGATAAAAAGGTTGCCCAATGTGCAACTCAAGAGGTAGAGATCAAGGCAAATACTGGTAGCTAATCATCAATAAAACTCAATAGAGGTAGAAGGGGTAGAGCTCAAGTACACCCAACCTATCAATTTTTACTACTAAATGATGATTTAGAAGAGGACTTAGGATACATTGAGCCTACCGAGACAGGATCTATTATTCCTCCTACATTGCCTCGGCAGTAAAGTTCAACATTACTCGTGTTATGATCTAGTTTTTAAATTTGAAAGGTATGTTTGTTGGCCTGTTGATTGATGACACAAACATACACCTTATAAATTTTATTAAAATTTGCACTTCATACACTATACTTAGGGTAGATTAGGAAGATCTGAGACTCTGGTTGTTCCCTTTTTCTCTAATTAGTGAAGCAACATTATGGTTAGGGGAACTTCCTCATGGGTCCATTACTACTTAGAATGAGTTGAAGAAGAATTTCTTAGAATATTTCTTTCCTCCATCTAGAATGCTATAGTTGAAGAATGGGATCTATAATTTTAGGCAATTTCATTATGAATAAATGTATGAGGAATGGTTTTTGTTTCAGAAGAAGTTGATGTTGGTGCGTAATCATAAAATTACGGGAAGCAGCTTACTTGAAATATTCTATCAATTCCTTAATGCAAGTTCCAAAACTATGGAAGATACTATTATTGGGGGAGAATTCATGTTCCTGTGTTGGGAGGTAGCATCGGATATATTAGATTAGATCTCTTTCACCAATTGAGGGTGTCAGACTCAAAAGAAAAAGAGAGACAGTGAAACAAATGTTATTGGTCCTTTAAATGAGCATAAAGTTAAAGATAACACAATGGCGCAGAAGGTTGTTCAGCTAAGGGCAGAAATTAGGATACTGTCAAAGTAGTTTGCGATGATGAGTTTTGAGAAGGTAAATGCAGTGGGCACATAGGGTAAGGATTCTAAATCATATGATTCAGATATGGATGAAGAGGAAAAATATCTAGATAGAGAGTTAGTGGGTTTCTGAGCCAAGAGCCAATTGTCTACTTAAGACAATTGGAACTTAAGGCAATGGAACAAAGGACTGAACTACTACAGAGATAGATATAGAGATCGAAGCAAAGAGGGAGATCGTGACTAGAGACATAAGGATGACTACAAGGAAAAGAGTGGTGTTTATGTTCCGCCAGGGAATAGAGATATTGAGTCAAGCATGGAGGCTATGTTATCAAAACTATTAAATGGTCAGGAAAGTCAAGAAAATTACCTTAAGAATATTAAGGCAGACATTTCATTTTTGACCCAGAAAGTGGAATCGCATACTACTGAGATTAATCAACTTGAACATCCATTTAGTCAGATGTCAGTGACCTTGAATCAGCATTAATCGGGCACTCTTTCGAGCAACATAACATAAAATTTAAAGAACGATGGTCATTGTCTAACTATCACCACTCGAAGTGGTAAGGTAACCGTTGATCCTCCCATGATTATAGTTGATTAATCTAGGGGTGATGTTGTTGATGCAGATAAGGCACCTGAAGCAAAATCAGAGAAGATGATGACTAGTACTAATTCATCACAAAAATCAATAGGTGTTGACAAAGGTAAGGGAAAGGTAGATGAGCCAACACTGAAGATCATTCAATTACCTTCTCACCTTTTCCTCAAAGGTTAAAGAAAAAGAAAGAATAAAGGAAATACAAAAATTTCATTGCAATGCTGAAAGAGTTGAGTTTGAATATCCCTCTTCTTGAAGCTCTTGAGCAGATACCTGGGTACGCAAAATTTATAAAGGATTTTTGTAACAAAGAAAAGGCCAGTCATTTATGAGGATTTTTGGCAAGTTCCAATATAGTGCAATTACATCGCTATTTCTGGTGCAAAAGAAAGGTGATTCCAGAGCTTACACAATTCCATGCACCATTGGGACATCTAGATTTGCTAGAGCTTTGTGTGACTTGGGTGCCAATATTAACTTATTCCCACTGGAAGTGTTAAAACAATTGGGCTTGATACCTTTCGAACTAACGACAATGCATTTGTTGATGGTAGGTCATATGGTAAAAAATTTTATAGGCATATCATTTGATGTTATGGTCAAGAAGGACAACTCCATCTTTTTGACTAACTCTGTTGTCTTGGATTATGAAGTTGATTTTGAGATTCCTATAACTTTATGGAGACTATTTTTATGCATTGGTAGAGCATTGGTAGATATAGAAAAGGGGAGCTTAAATTTAGATTGAATAATCAAGAGGTCACATTTAATGTTCGCAAAACCATGAAGTAACCAGCTGACATGAGGGTGGTCTTGATAATATATAGTATTAATGACTCTGTAGGATACTTCTTTAGCTACCTTAATGAATTATCAATAATCAAAGTACCCTCATGTCATCACATTAAATCAAGTACTGCTTGGGAGGAAACCCAAGGTATCTTGTTATTTGTGCATTTGTGTTAATTTCTATTAGTGTGATTGATGTTAGATCTATACACCTAAGGTTCCATAGGTATGTTCCTAACTCTCTTTTTTTGTAGAGGTTTAATATAATATGGAAAATGCATGTTTATAGGTTGATAGTGGGGCTACTTTTGTGTTTAGATATCCTCTTGGGGTTTTCATTGTCGTGTCTCTTTTCCTTAGAGTTTATTCTTAGTAGAGCCGACATGTTTAGAAAATTTTGTGTCTTGTTTCATGATGTTTCTTGTTTTTATTGTTTAACTAGGAGAAAAATAAATGCTTAAGGCAATTGATGATATATTTTCATTATGCTTAAAAGGTTTTTGGAAAAAATGATACCCCTCTAAAAAATGTATTTTTTAACTGTGTGATGTGTATATATATCTGAACCTTGTGAATATCGTTATGGCGTTAGGATTAGGGACATAATAATCATAGATAGAACTTGCATAAACTAGATAGGTAGTAGTTCGTGATGCAACCTGTGTTATTTATGAGTGACATGACTACTTTGTTCCCATTATGTGTTGAATCCAAAACTTGCCTGATTAGTCTTGCCTAGGTTGTAGGATAGTCGGTTAGGAAAGGATCATAGGACGTTCTTGAACTTAGTCCACTTTTATCCTAAATAACCTTCCAAATGTGAATAAGTATTCCTTGATCCCTATTTTGAGCCTAGATAGACCATTTTCCTTGTTTTTACCTTTCACCTCCCTATTTTAATAACAATGAACCTATTTTGGCCTTGGTCCTCTTTGGAAATTATGCATCTCAACTAAGGCAAATCACCTAAGCTGAGGGTAGCTATCATAGGGGTACGTGGTTAGAAGTGGGTATGAAGAAGTGTGTAAATTGGAGAAAGAAAGTAGGGTTGGGTGTGGTAGAAAAAATGATGGAAAATGAAAAGAAAAAGGAAAAAGAAAAGAAAAATGAAAATGAAAGAATGTAATAAACTGCACCCAACCCGAATAAGAAATAAAAGAATAAAATAGGGAGAAATAAGGGCAGAGTAAAAGAAATGTTGGTTGATAAGTAAAACCCTAATACAATTGTAGTGCCAGGGAGGCTTAGTCACTAAATTCACAAATGTGCCATATCAATCCCCAAACCTGCGTTACAAACCAAGTAAAGTCCTATAGTGATCCTAACCCGACTTTCTGAAAACTAAGGTAAAGAAAATAAGGACAAGCCTGTCGTATTCTATGTACATTGTTGGAAATTTTTTGTAAGTGTGAGTGTCTCAAGATCATCCTAGCATTAACATACATGATTTATCTGAATGGGAGAGACTTCTTCGGTGTGAGGATACATGGGTTGTTTTGCTAACTTCTTATTTGTTCAGGTAGTGTAACTTGTACATATGCATGATTTCTAATATAATGCCATAGCTTGATTCCCTTATGTCACATTATTAGGTTGCATTAATTCACAATTGGTTTTGAAAAGTTAAAATAGGAGTGGGTGATGGTTTTTTAGTTGAATTTAAGATTGACTGCTATAGGTATCTTAAGTTTCTCTTAGTTAAGCATTGTTGTTATGTTTTGGTGTTTTTTTATTTCCTAAGGACATGCAAATGTTCTAAGTTGAGGGTGTCGATGTACCATGATTTCGTGGAACTTTCGATGCTTAAAACCAAAAAATATGCTAATACTTAGGTTTATTTTGGTAGATATGATGTGTTTTTGTGTCTATTTTATAGGAAACTAGGTTTTGGGAGCTAAACAGAAGAAAAAGAAGTTGAAAGATAAAATTTGGGCTACCTACATTTTCACCTACCTAGCATAGGTAAGGTGGCATAAATGTCAAAAAACTCAAGTTTAGAGAAGTTGCAAAAGTAATGAGTACCTGTCACTTATGATGAGCTACCTATGACTCATAGGTACCACCTACAGCGTCGTAGGTAATAGTATAGGTGTTAGAAGGTCAAATTCCAGAGAAACTAAAGTTACAAAAATTTTCTGCTACCTATTATAGGTCACTTACCTGAGGTAAGTGCTACCTATGATGGTCACTTACTTGAGATAAGTGACAGCTGAAAAAAAGTTAATCAGTTCATTTTGGTTTAGAATTTTAGGATTTGTATGTAACCTCAAAATACTATTTTAAATTTTTTTAGTTAGTTTATATTCTTGAAGGAACTTTTATGCACTCATACTATACACAAACATATTTTGATTCCAAGATTGACTTTTTCTCTTTGAGATTTTTATGTTCTTGTTTTTTGATTGATTAATTGATTTGATACTTTGGGTTTTCTTTGTTTATTGTTGTGAGATTGATTCTATGCTTTCTTTATTGAATTTTGTAGATTATTTTGCAATTATGAGAGGCTAACTCCCTTAGCTAGGGTTGTGGGAACCCTAGTGGAATAATAAAGTAGGGGAAGTGTGAGGTCCTTCTAGATCATTGTTGCAGCATGTATTGTGATTTTCCTTACTTTGATTTCTTTCTTAATGGTTTAAAATATTAGGAACCTACCTATATTAAATTCTAATTTGAGAGAGAGGTAGAGATTAGGAAAACAAGATCATAACAATGATTTGAGGATATCAACCCTTATCTAATTAACTTGAGATTGAGAGGTGATAGTTAATTTGGGATCCAAAACAAGGGTTAGTAATGCGACACTCTTACACCGAGAGAACAACAACAAGAAACCCAGTGTATTCCCATAGAGTGGGGTCTGGGGAGGGTAAAATATACGCAGTCCATACCGTTACCTCAGAGAAAATAGAGAGGTTATTTCTGATATACCCTCGGATCAAGATATAGAACAATATACCAAGGTAGCATAACAAAAATCAAAGGTAAGAAATAGTAACACTAGATATCTGAGAAAAGAAATAAAAGAAAAATGAACAAACAAAATAAGAAATAAGGAAAACTACTACCCATGTAGTAGTAACACACACTCACCGACCTAAGACACCTACCACACCCAACTCTCCTAACACCTAACCATAACCGACCCACTCACACTAGCCTTCTACCCTAATCCGTGACCTCTACACCTTCCTGTCTAGGGTTATGTCCTCAGTAAGCTAAAATAGCTCCATGTCATGCCTAATCACCTCCCTCTAGTATTTCTTTGGCCTACATCTAATCCTCCTAAATCCATCCAAAGCTAGAAATTTGCACCTCCAAACTGGGGCATCTGTGCCCTTCCTCATCACATGCCCAAACCTTCTCAACCTTCCTTATCTCATCTTATCCTCCAATGAAGACACTCCCACCTTCTCCCAGATAGTATCATTCCAAACTTTATCCCCTCTATTCAGGCCACACATCCAACACAACATTCTCATTTTTGCCACCTTCAATCTTTGAATATATGAGTTCTTGACTGGCCAACACTCCACTCCATACAACATGGACGGACGGACTTCCACATTGTAGAATTTTCTTTTAAGCTTAAGGGTCACCTTCTTATCACACAACACTCTCGAGGCTAGCCTCCATTTCATCCATCTTGATCTAATACGTTTAGAGACATGACACCGAGAGAAGATTAATGAAATTCACCATAGGGTGTCAAGAGATAGTTGGTGATACATAAATTATTAGATTTTACATGCGTAGCAGTGAGGTAGTTAGATTAAGCACGATAAAACTACAAAGTTAGAAGCCAGGGGAACACAAACCAAGTGTTTATTTCAGATTGCTTACAATCACAAGCATTAATCTCTTGTTACTTTTACTGATTACTGCAAACCCCCCATTTACTCTTCTATACAGCCCAGTGATTTCAATAAGTTCAAGAGATATATCTGGCCTATTCCCTGTGGGTTCGACCCTAACTAGTTGGGTTACTATATTTTGACATTGATCACTTTATATTTCTTAGAGGTGTAGTTTTGGATTCACCAAAATTTTGGCGCTGTTGTCGTGGAATATGGTTGTGGAGTTATTGATTGAAGTTTTTGAAGTTTTTGGCTTTTACTTTTCAATTTTTTTGGGGTGTATGCCAGTGTATGCCCAGTACTAAGAGTCAAGGCAATCCCTTTATCCCATTTGATATAGGGTCAGAAGAAATCCTACAACAGAATTATACGATATCACAGAATCATAAGATATCACAATATGATCAAGAAGATCATCATAAGATACCTCATGATGGTCCACAGGACTTGCCTCTACTACCTCCTCAAGATATAATAGAAAAAAACACTGAGTGATTACTTGCATAGGAAAATACAAGGAGAGATAATGAGGTTTCCCAGCATGCAGTTTAAGATATAGAAAGAGAGATACAGAGACTGGTAGATAATTGTCGAGTAGATCTCGACAGAGGTATAAGAATTAGAGTTAAAGTACTCCCAACCTATAAGTATTTTCCACCAGATGATGATTGAGAGGAGTACTAAGGGTACGTTGAGCCTATCGAGATAGGAGATATCATTCCTTCTTCATTTTCTCTATATGTGAAGTTCGACATTACTAGTGTTGTGATCTAGTTGTTAAATCTAAAAGGTATGTTTTCTAGTTTTCCAACTGATGACACAAATATGCACCTCATAAATTTTATTGGAATTTGCACTTCATACTCTATACCAAGGGTAAATTGGGAAACTCTGATACTCAGGTAGTTCTCTTTTTCTCTAACTGGTAAAGTGATATTATGGTTAAGGGAACTTTCCCATGGGTCCATTACTACATGGAATAAGTTGCAGAAGCATTTCTTAAACTGTTTCTTCCCTCTGTCCATAATGTTATAGTTAAAGGACAGGATCTATAATTTCAGGCAATTCATTCTTAATCAATGTATGAGGCATGTTTTTGGTTTAAAAAGAAGTTGATGATGGTTCCTAATCATAGAATTATGGGAAGCAACTTACTTGAAATATTCTATGGAGCCTTGAATTCCAGTTCCAAAGCTATGGTAGATACTATTATTGGGGGAGCATTCATGCACCTGCATTGGGAGGTAGCATCAAAAATATTAGATTAGATCTTTTTTACCAACCGAGGGTGGCATACTCGGGAGGAAAAGATAGGATCTGGAACTTATGCTATTAGGGCTTTCATCAAACACAGAGTTACAGTTTACATAGTGTCATAGGAGGTTGCTTAGTTAAGTATTGATATTGGGATACTATCAAAGAAATTTGTGATGATGAGTTTCAAGAAGGTGAATGTAGTGGGAACACTGGGTAAGGCTTCTAGGTCATATGATTTAGATGTTGATGAAAAGGAAAAATATCTAAATAGATAATTAGTAGGTTTTCAAGCCAAAGTTCAATTGCCTTCTTAAGACAATTAGAACTTGAGGCAAAAAAACCAAGGTTGGGACTACTACAGGATAGATATAGGGATCGGCGCAGAGAGAGAGATAGTGACTAGATTCATAAGTATGACTACAAGAAGAAGAGTAGTGTTTATATTCTGCTAAGGAATAAAGACTAGGAGTAAAGGATAGAGGCCATGTTGTCAAAGGTGGTAAAGGGTCGAAAAGTAAAGAAAGTTATCTTAAGGAGATTAAGGTAGACATTTCAAGTTTGACCTAGAAAATAGAATCACATGCTACTGCGATCAAGCAACTTGAACATTAATTTGGTCAGATGTCAGCAATCTTTAATTAACGTCAATCAAGCACTCTTTCAAGCAACGCGGTGCAAATTTCAAAAAGCGACGGTCACTGTCTAGCCATCACTACTTGGAGTAGTAAGGCAACCATTGATCCCTCCATGTCTATAGTTGATGAAGTTAGGGATGATGTTGTTGATGCAGATGAGGCACCTAAAGCAGAATTAGAAAAGTTGGCAACTAGTTCTAAGTCATCATAAAAATCAACAGATATTGATAGAGGTAAGGGTAAGGTAGGTGTGTCAGTAATGAAGACCATTCATGACCTCCCATACCTTTTACTCTAAGATTGAACCCGAAGAAAGAAGAAAAAAAGTACAAAAAGTTCACTGCTATGCTAAATAAGCTGAGTTTGAATATCCCTCTTCTTGAAGCTCTTGAGTAGATGCCTGGGTACACAAAATTTATGGTGGATTTGGTGACAAAGAAAAGACCAAAAAGTTATGAGGATGTTGGTGGGTTACATCATTGTAGTTCAATTACATCGCGATCTCGGGTGTAAAAGAAAGGTGATCCCAGAGCTTTCACAATTCCATACACCATTAGGACATTTAGATTTGTCAGTGCTCTGTGTGACTTGGGTGATAGAATTAAATTTATGTCGCTGGCAGTGTTTAAATAGTTGGGCTTGAAACCTCTCAAACCAACGACAATATAGTAGTTAATGGAAGAACGTACGGTAAAAAAGCCTGTGGGGCTATTGTTTGATGTTATGGTTAAGGTGAAAAACATTATCTTTTCGACTGACATTGTCATCTTGGATTGTGGAGTTGATTTTGAGATGCCAATAATTTTTGGGTGACCCTTTTTTTCCACTGGTAGAGTATTCATATATATGAAAAAAGGAAAGCTTAAATTCAGGCTGAATAGTGAGGAGGTCATATTCAATGTTCGTAGAACCATGAAGAAACTGACTGACATGAGGGTGGTCTTAATATTAAATAGTATTGATGTCTTTGGAGGCCTCTTGTTTTGATACCTTCATGAATTCTGAGTAATCAAGGTACCCGCTTCGTGCTACAATGTTAAATTAGGCGCTGTTGTAGAGGCAACCTAAGGTATATTGTTATTTGTACATTTGTTTAAATTTATATTAGTATGGTTTATGTCGGATCTACACACCTAAGGTGTTATTCCTAACTCTCTTGTTTTGTAGTGGCCTAATGTAATGGGGACAATGCGTGTTTATAAGTTGATGGTGAGGCTACTTATGTGTCTAGATGTCCTTTTGGGGTTTTTGTTGTTGTGTCTCTTATCCCCTAAGTTTGTTCCTAGTAGAGCCAACATGTTTAGGATGTATTGTGTCTTGTTTCATGATGGTTCATGTTGTTTTTGTTTAACTAGAATAAAAATGAGTACCTAAAATGTTGATGATGTATTTTGATTGTGCTTAAATAGTTCTTGGAAAAAATGATACCTCTTCAAAAAATGTGTATATGTATGTGACAATGTTGAATTACATTATGGCATTAGAATTAGGGACATAATAATCATAGCTAGAATTTGTATGAACTGGATAGTTATTAGTTTATGATGAAACCCTAGGCCATTTATGTGTGAGATGCATACTTTGTTTCCATTGCTTGTTGAATCCAAAACATTCTCGGTTTGTCTTACCTAGGTTGTAAGATAGTCGGTTAGGAATATGTCATTTTTTAACTTAGTCCACTCTTAGCTTAAAAAACCTTCCAACTATGAATAAGCATCCCTTGATACCTATTTTGAGCCTATATATACCATTTTTCTTATTTTCACCTTTCACCTCCTATTTTAATTACAATGACCTATTTTAGCCCTAATCTTCCTGGGGACACTGTACACCTCAACTCAAGAATATCGCTTAATTTGATAGTGGATATTATAGGAGTGCGTGATTAGAAGTGGGTATGAAGAAGGATGTAAATAGGAGGAAAGAAAGTAGGGATGGGTGTGGTTGAAATAAATGGAAAATAAAAGCAATAAGAAAAAGAAGAAAAATCAAAAAGAAAGAATATAAGAAACCGCACCCAATCTGAATAAGCAATAAAAGAATAAAAAGGGAGAAATAAGGGCAGAATAAATGAAAAGTTGGTTGATAAGTGGACCCCTAACGTAATATTAGTGTCAAGGAGGCTTAGTCACTAAATTCCCAAACCAACCATACCAGCCCCTAAGTTGCGTTACAAGCCAAGTAAAGTTCTATAGTGATCCTAACTCGACTGTCTGAAAACTAAGGTAAAGAAATAAGGGCAAGACTATGGTATTCTGTGCACATTGTTGGAACTTCTTTGTGAGTGTGAGTTTCTCGTGATTATCCCAACATTAACATGCATCATTTATTTGAGTGAGAGGAACTTCTTCGGCGTGAGGGTACATGGGTTGTGTTGCTAACTACTTATTTGTTTGGGTAGTGTAAATTTTATATATGCATGATTGTTTGTTGTTAATATAATACCATAGCATAATTCCCTTGTTTCACATTGTTGGGTTTCATTGATTCACAATTGATTTTGAAAAGTTAAAATATGAGGGGGTGATATTTTTGAGTTGAATTTGAGATTGACTATCATAGGTATCTTAGGTTTCTCTTGGTTAAGCATCATTGTTGTGTTTTATTGTATTTTTGTTGCCTGGGGACATGCAAACATTCTAAGTTAAGGGTGTTGATGTTCCAAAGTTTCATGGCACTTTGGATGCTTAAAACTAAAAAATATGCTTGTACTTAGATTTGTTTTGGTAGGTATGATATGTTTTGTGTCTATTTTATATGGAACTAGGTTTTGGGAGATAAACAAAATAAAAAAAAGTTCAAAACTAAAATTTGGGCTACCTACATTGGCACTTACCTGGCATAGGTAAGGTGGCATAAGTGTCTGAAAACTCAGGTTCAGAGAAGCTTCAAAAGTGAAGAGTTCCTATCACTTGTTATGAGCTACCTACAATTCGGTGGTACCACCTACAGTGCCGTAGGTACCAATATAGGTGTTAGAAGGTCAAAGTCCCAAGAAACTAATGTTGCAGGAATTTTCTACTACCTACAATGGGTCACTAACCTGAGGTGAGTGCGACCTATGATGGTCACTTACCTGAGGTAAGTGATAGCCGACCAAAATTTTCCCAGTTCGTTTTGATTTAGATTTGTAGGCTTTTGACGTAATCTATAAATAATCTTTTGAAGTTTTTTATTTAGTTTATGCTCTTGAAGGCACTTTTACGCACTCATTCTATTCATAAATATATTTTGATTCTAAGATTGACTTTTGATCTTTGGGATTTTTGCATTCTTGGTTTTAGGTTGATTAATTGATTTGAGACTTTTTATTTTCTTTGTCTATTATTGTCAGATTGATTCTATGCTTTCTTAATTGAATTCTATAGATTGTTTCGCAACTATGAGCAGCAAAATCCCTTAGCTAGGGTTGTGGTAAACCTTGTGAAATAACAAAGTAGGGGAAGTGTGAGGTCATTCTAGATCGTTATTGTTGCATGTATTGTGATTTCGGTTTCACTGATTGTTTGCTTAATGGTTACAAATGTTATGGAACCACTTGTATTTGATACTAACTTGAGAGAGAGGTACAGATTAGGAAAATAAGCTCACAGTAGTGATTAAAGGCTATCAATCCTCATTTAATTAACTTGAGACCGAGAGGAAATAATTAATCTGGGATCCAATACAAAGGGTTAGTAATGTGATACTTTGAGATCAAAAAAAGATGACTGAGATTCACCAATGGTTGTAGAGAGACGGTTGGTGATACATAACTTCTCATATTCTACATGCTTAGCAGTGAGATTTTTGGATTGAGCATGATAAACCTTCTGAGTTAGAAGCCAGGGAGAACACAAACCTAGTGTTTGTTTCCGATTGTTTACTACCAAAAGCATTCAAATCTTATTACTTTTACTGATTACTGCAAACCCCCCATTTGTTTTTCTACACTATCCGATGATTTCAATAAGTTCAAGATATATATCAGGCCTATTTCCTATGGATTTGACCCTAACCTAGTTGAGTTACTATATTTTGACATCGAGTGCTTTATACTTCTTGGAGTTGTAGTTTTCTGCAAAATCAGATTGTATGGAAAATTTTCTGTATTTCCTTGTATAGAATGTATTGAATCATAATACTATTTATACATGTATATGTTGAAAAGAAAATGTAATAACAGAATTAATGTATTTACTCTAATTACTCTAATCCTGGCTGATTTTATTCTATACCATATATACAATAAATCTTTGTTCAGTTGTAGATCTTGTGAGCTGTGTGTATCTCTTGTGAGCTGTCAAGTATATTCAGTTTTAAAGAGTCCATCCTCCTCTTTCTTATAGTTATTGATTACCTTACTGGAGTACCCATATTCAACAGTTCAACAGTTTTCTTTATGTATGAAAGTTGCTTCTTATCTCCAATATCCCCCCTTGGAAATTAGTCCAGTTACCGAAGGGGAAATCTACTATTGGAAGTCAATAGATCTATATAATAAAAGTGGGTTTGGGTGGAATAATTGATCAACTTAAAGCTTCCCTTGTTGACAAATGGTACATAAAGATTTATGATCTTGACTATGGTTACATGTTCTCTTCAGTTGCTGAAACTGCATTTGTTTGATTACTTATCTCATTGGTAGCAATACATCATTGGCTACTTCATCAACTAGATATTAAGAATGCCTTTTTGCACTGTGAACTTGCTGAGGAAATTTATATGGAGCAACCTCCTAGATTTATTGCTCGGGGGGGGGGGGGGGGGGAGGCAGACTTAGTTTGTCGTCTCAAACATTCTCTATATGTCCTCAAGCAATCTCCAAGAATATGGTTTGGCAGATTTAGTAGAAGTAAAGAAGACCACTCTATTTTTTATCGACCTAATAGTCCAGAAAAGAACAATTATTTGGTCATTTATGTTGACGACATTGTCATCACTAAAAATGATCCAGAAGTAATATCGCAACTAAAGCAATTTGTTCAGTCATTTTCAAACCAAAGATTTAGGGAAGTTAAATTATTTTTTGGGAATTAAGGTAGCACAATCCAAGAAAAGTACTGCTATCTCATAAAGAAAATATTCTTTGGACATATTAGAAGAGACATGAATGTTAAATTGCAACCCTATTGACACTCCTATGGATCCAAACATCAAACTCATCCTTGGATAAAGGGAGCCACTGAAATATCCTAGTAGATATAGAAGACTGATCGGTAAATTGAATTTTCTCACTATCACACACCTAAATATTTTATTTGCAGTAAGTGTGGTTAGTCAGTTTCTCCAAGCTCCATGTAAGGATCACTAGGATGCAGTAATTTGCATCCTCAGATACATCAAAAAATCTCTAGGACAAGGATTTTTATATGAAGACAAAGGTCACACAGACATTGTTGGCTATTCTGATGCGGACTGGGCATGTTCTCCAACATATAGATGCTCTACTTCTGGGTATTGCATTATGATTGGAGGCAATTTAATTTCTTGGAAAAGTAAGAAGCAAGATGTTGTTACCAAATCTAGTGCCGAAGCTGAATATCGAGCTATGGCCCTTACTACATGCTAGCTTATTTGGCTGAAACAGCTTCTCCAAGAGTTAAAAGGTGTTGAATTCAAATAGATAAAGCTTATAAGTGAGAATCAGGTTTCCCTAAATATTCCTTCAAGTTTAGTTTTCCATGAATGAACAAAACATATAGAGGTGGACTATCATTTTATTATGAAGAAGATTGAGTCTGAATGCATTGCTACCAGCTTCGTAGGTTTAAATGACCAATTGGTAGATATTGTTATAAAGTCCCTTAGAGGAGCTTTGGTAGGATACATTTGCAGAAAGCTCGGAGCATATGACATGTATGCTCTAGCTTGAGGGGGAGTGTCAAGATAGTCAGATAGTATACTAATGTCAAGATATTTGTCAGAGAGTATATCAGCAATTAGAATGTGTCATATATATATAGTTAAATAGTGTAGGTAAAAAGCATGATCGTAGGGATCTGCTCTTGACCTTTTGTGTCTAGCTTTGTGTACATATTCTAGGTGTAATCTATCATTTTGAGGAAAGGTGAAATACAACTACATCATTAATATTATGTATTTCGAACTGCTTGTTGCTTGAACCATGTCTAGAATTTGAGGAGGAGGATTACTTGCCATAAATTGCTTATATTTCCCATAGTGAGATTGATAGGGAATACCTGTAATGATTAAAATGAGTGGTGCTCTGATAACAGTCTTTTTTCCTTTTCAGTAGCCTTTTATTATTGGTAGCTTCTCTTAACTTCTTTATTAATTCTTTTCCTAAGTTAAATCTTGCAGAGCAGCATGCAGCGTTTTATTGCCATTTGCCACTGTGAAGCCGAGAGAACACCTTCAAATCGGCATGAAAAATAACAAAGAAAGGTAATATCTTGTAATTACAAAAAATTTTATACATTGTCGGAAAAATGACCTAGTTTAGGTAGGACACAGGGGTAATAATTTTGTAGAAAAGTGTAATATTAACAAATTAGAAGCCTTTTTATCATTCACAATAAACTAATATGTCAGCACGGAATATACAGGTCTTTTTTTTTTAAATATGAGTCATTTTTATTTGGAAAATCTAAAGATAAAATAGATGTATCGCTGTGAATAAGCTTGCCTAATTCATGAATTTTTTTAAGAGAATTTATACCACTAGACAATATGTCTAGTGACCATTTATTCGTAAAATTAAACCTCAAAAGGGGAAAAGTACAAGTAAAAGTACAAGTAAGGGGGTTAGACATTACCTTACCATTCCTAATGAGGTAACAAACCTTTTCTAATTAATAGGCATGCAAAAAATAAGAACTAGAGGGAACTAGATATTCTAGGATCATCATAGAGTTTATATTATTCTCTATAATGTTATTACAAGGAAGGATGCTTAAGTAATGAAAAAATATAAAACTCAAGGAGAAGCTTGAATTATCAACCTCAAACTCCTTTTTACAAAAGAATGAACTAGAAAGGAACATTGGCTGATCTAAACTTGATATACCGATCCCTATATTCTTCTTTAAATATGTCCAAAATCACTTGAAATATCATCATGTCTTCTTGGATTTACTAGATTTTATTAAAGTTGTCGCTACTGTCACATGATTCTGCTTTACCAGTTGCATCGAAAGTATCTTGGAACAAACTCCTTTGTCACCTTACCACCCCAGCTTCGATTTCTACAATGATATTTTTTGGGTTTCCATCTTTGTCGCCTAGGAGAGATATCGGCATCCCTTACTGCATTTGCAAAGCATATATCTGGCATATCTTCATCCTCGCCTTCTCAAATATGTCATCCATCTCCTTGGAGGTTGTCAAAATTATTTGGAGACAAAAATATCACTTCCTGCCAATTGTTTGGATTGTGTGTTAGTATTAAATTTGAGAAATGGAAATAAATATACCACCTAAAGTTTGTTTGCAACCTGATGTTATTACGAATCGGAGACTCAATTGGGATAAGAATTGGAGCTTGATCATTGAATTTACTACCAATTTTATCTGCATGATGTTCGTCTTGTTTATCTACTAAATCTTCCCAACAACGAGAACTGGCAATAGCCAATATAAGTTGTTGCATAGAATCACCATGTTGTTTTCCACAATCAGATTGTTTATTTTCTTTTAATATTTTAGCCTCCTCTAGATTTGATACAAGCATTATAGGGCTGTTAGGATTAATTTCTTGACCAGTTTTATCCGAGATAAGATCAAAAGGATATGGACGAGAACTGTACTTTGGGAAGAAATCTGAGCACATGGAATATCCCTTGCTTGTTGTACTTTAAGGCAAGCAGGAGAGCTAATTCGAATGCATGAATATTTTTTCATGTGACACCATAATCCAGTCCTAGCGATTACTGTTATCCACACCCTTGATTTTATCTACTGATTCATCACCAGTAGCGGGATCTTCAACCGAGGAATTTTCAACTTGTTGCATAATATCATGTTTCTCGTTAAAATTTTTCCTTGAATTTGCACCCATACACTACTCAAATCACTGCCTAACATGTTCAGTCTGAGTAGGACTATAACGGGACCACAAACAGTTAACTTTTGGTTTTTTATCAAATAATTTCTTAGTGACATTCAAGTTTGAATGTTACCCAGATCTTTCAATGCTCACTATCTCTTCATGATCACGTGCACCCACATAACCTATACCATCTTTGTTTGCAACAGTTTTTTTTTTTAGTTTTCTTTGGTTAAGAATGAAAGAGTACTTACCACTTCACCACAACACTTAGTGGTTTTTTGCAACAGTTTGTTGCTGCCCAAAATCAACATTCAACACAGCAAGCTTAGCGACATTATTATGGACCTCAACATCAATAAGGCCTGCTTTTTGGTTCTTTCCCTGCGTCTTTGATCACTATCTTCCTGCACGCTCTTCTCATTCAAAAATTTGCTCAAATCTCCTTGAAATTTTTCTCCATTAGTTTCTTCCTCACAACCTTCACCACCTTCATTCTGAATAATAACAATATCAAACGACATGTGCCTCCATTATTTCCTTGGTTCTTGCAAGATTTGAAAGACAAGGGTGAGTTATCATAAACAATTTCCTGGAAACTCTCTAAAATCTTACCAGTTTGTTGTCCAAATATTGCAATCTTATTCGTTCGGAAGTTTTTCCAATAGGTCAAGGATCAGCTTAACCTTGGCAATGATCGGTCTAGATTCAACTTGTGTTGCTTTGTCTATAGCTATTTATTTCCGGTGCTGCTATAGACAATAATGACCTCTTAGCAAATATATATGGAGTTAAGTTTGGCAAAGAAATCCACACTGCCGCATTTCTTCCTCAGGGTTAAAACTAATAGACCATGGGAATATCCTATATTAATGCTCCTTTCCATCATAAGAAAAATTAGTTCATTGCTCTTGCAAAGGCAGTCACATAATCGTCATATTGATTACACCTTAGCAAGAGTTGCCACGGTGCCAATGAACCAACTAAACAATGACCCTTGATTTCTAGATGTTTCGGCAGCAGTATCCTCAAGTCCCTTAACACTTGCTCACCTGAAGAGAGTTTAATCACAATTGCTTGATGCAAACCTTCCTTGAAAGCAAACACTTCTCTTTCCTTCACTGTAAACTTGAGTGTAGGTTCACCATGAATATATTCAATTGGTTTTAGTTGAGTTTTCGTCATATTTTGGGCAGCTTGTTTCGAATTTCTTAATCCAGAGAGGATGTTTGGGGATTAGAAGTAGGGTTTGGATCTCCCACAACCATAGGCTGGGGAGAGATAGACGGGGACATGGCTGCCCTAAGTGTCCATTAGAGTCGCCTAGTTCATGCACTGCTAGAAGTTTCATCAAATAATTTTTGTGAAGTGAAATGAAAGTCGTGCTAATATTCTCCCTTGAAAAGAAAATTACCTCGAATGTGGTCAGTAAGAAAATTGTATGTGACAATGTGCTTCTCTTTTGTATGGACTTTGACAATACTACTACTCTTTGATCAGAACATCGTGAGTTACGCCTAACGACTCATGACATATCCTTATGACTCTTAGTGAGCCACTCGTACTTAGAAAAAATTCAAACCACAAACTTACTTATTTGGTTATGACTCATCCCAACAACTAGTTAGGACACTCGGCGTCTCATAAGGTCCAGTCGTAACCAGAATAGTGAGTGTAAAATCCTAGGAACTCCAAGGACCCAAAAACCCAAGGGGTTATAATTTGAATCAAAGATGGCGGCCACTAGATATTCTCTTTCATCGAGTAATATTGTGTTAAGTGACTCAGCGATGTTTGTGGTCATGACATTGAATATATTTCTAAGAAAGTGTGCCCTACTCCACTTTTCAAATTCAACATCATGCTCAAGGCAAGCTGCATCATCAGGGAATTTTTCTTTAAGAAAGTTAAAGTAATCATTATACTCATCCAACGTGTATGCCTTGGCCGCATTGTAGTACATATTGAGATAATCTATATAAAGGTGATTCTTGAATGTTTTTATCGAGATGCCTCATACACATTCTATGATGCGCGTGCAGATAATGCTTTGCAAGGTCGTTGGCTATGCTTATGTGTTTGTTAGAGATGGCACATAATTCTTGTTTGTCAACGACAACAAACTTAAGTTTCTCAAAGAAGAAGCCTCACGATGAATCATTTTCCTTGTCTACCACATGATACTCTATGAGAAGATATGATTTTGCGTATCTTGTGGGACAGCGGACAACAAAATGCCCTAGTATTTGCTGGAAAAATATATGTCATCAACGGCATAACCTTTCTCATGTGTTCATAGCTACGGATGAAAGACATAAAGTAGTACATAAACTTTCCCGAGTTCGCATCAACTATGAGGGAATTTATAGACCCAGGATTGAGGCTATTAAAAACATATAAAAAAGTGAGCAGCACTGCATATCCATTCTCGGGTGTTCCTTAAACTATGTTCTTCATAATGACACATTCCATCCAACTTTTCTAATAGCCTGGCTTGTAATGTAGATCCATAAAGTTTATCCTCTCGATCTCTCTTGGGATTGGACATTTGTTTTCAATGAAAAAGTTCAAACAAAGTAAGGTAGTCCACTGTGAAATTCTTGTGGTTGCCTGTGACATGTTCAATGCCACAACTATGCTCACCGACATACAGTAGATTTGAAACCTACCCAATGCTTCATTCATAATTGTATGCACCAGCCACTGATAAGTAGGATCTACACATCTCACCTTGTAGTATTTCTTACAAGTCTTGTCCGTTGTGTAATTGAAAGACTTCTTCACAGAGGCCTTCTTCAAGAAAATCTTTAATATTTTCTTGTCGTTGAATATTTGTCCAATATAATAATTAATGTCATCCAAGAAAGAGCGGCTTGCTTGTGGTCTGGACTGCCTCTCGGCATCTCCTTCACATTCTTCTTCTTCAAATTCTTCAGAATCTTCCCATGCATGATCATACATGCACTCATATCCCATTGAGCTATCATCTACTGTCAGAAGTGGGGGTGGAGATGATGTAGAAGCTTGTTTTTGAGACCTTTCAGCAACTTTAATCCTCAAATTGGCCTAGAATTATCGGAATCAGCATAAAATATGTATAATTTCACGTGCCTATCATTTTTTTTTGAATATTGGATAGGTTTTCCACCTCCCATTCATCAAGTAACTAATGACCACATCACTTGGATCGCAACTTAATTCTCTGCTCTTCATTATGCTTTTAACCATGTCGGTGTATGAACCATAGCGATAAAGGGTGAACACTTTCTTCTTAGACACTAATTTCCAAATCCAACATTTAGGAGTCGCCCCTTATTCACCTAAAAATTCACCACCAACAACTATATACTCTATAATGGCCATGATATACTTAAATGATAGTATTTAATAGACTCAAACAGTGGTTTATGAGCCTAAACTTAATAGACTATAGTCATTTTTCTCTTATCAGATTTTCGTACAGTACTTGATCAGAACCAGTTCGATCGCTTTTCCAACGACCACCGAAATAATGCAATGAATTAGAGCTTTGGAATAAGCTAAAGAGTATTGAAATGCTGCTATTGAGACTAGAATCGATTTCAAAAAGTGAAATTAATTTTAAAGCTTTTTGACTAAAAATAGATGAAAACGTAGGGATAAAAATTGGAGAAAATGATTGACAATGGAGGTAATGTCAGTTCTTTCTGGATACCGAAAATATCAATGAAAAATCATCAAAAACTCATGACAAAATCAGCTTCATTGAGAAGCTTGTGAATTTTTTATTTTTATTCATTTAATATCTAATATTTATATGTATGGACATGGGCTAAAGTGTATTTTCTAAAATATATAAGCTGAAGTGGGGTGGGACTAAAATGTATGTTTTTAAACTTGTGTGTAGGATTGACACTTTGTTTGTGGTTCCATTAGGGTGTCTTTTTTTTTTAAGTATTTGAGACTTGTGTTTCTTTGTCAAAGAAAATTTAAAAAGTGTCCAAAATCTCAACTCTCACAATAAAGTTAGGAGCTATTTTGGGACAGATATTGAGAAGTCATAAATTTAGTTACTAGGCAAAATCCTACTATATTTATTAATGTAGCATCTTATTTAGTTACTAGTGAAATCATCTGCACTTCGCACATCTATAAGAAAATTAATAAATTTATAAATTTTTTACTTTTTATATTTAAGAAAATAATAATTTCATATGTTGATAATTTCTTATTTTAACAAAGTAGTTTATATATATATATAATATATTAAAAGTGTGAAGCCCCTTAGAAAAGTGATTTGAATTTTTTGTCCTTCATTAAAAGACTTTCCTTTAGACAAAACTGTCTTTTCACTATTTTATTTAATTATTTTTTATTATATTAATTAGACTCCTAAAATATATGGGACTCCTAAAATATATGGAAGGAGAATCAACTAATATTTTACTTTGTACTAATCAACTAGAAAAATACTCCTAAAATAGGACTTTATTAATGAAATACTTCTATATAACCAATAAGATTCTATTAAGAGTTCTACATACACATTGCGATTTCATTATTTCTTAGTCTTTCGTTAAAAAAAAGTGAGATTTAGTCTACATATTCATTTCTTAATTATTCTTCCATAATTAAAACTTAGATCAAAATTACTACAAATAATAACTTCTTATGATTTAACATATTTAAAAGTTACTACAAACTTTTCATTGTTCGATAGACCCTCAACAATCCCCTCTTTCATAATTTTTTTCTTAATTAACATCACTATTTTTGTCAACATAATAGAATTCAACGTGTGTGTGTGTGTATATATATATATATATATCTTCTTTATTTTCATTCAAGTCATTCTTTTGAGTCAAAATTTTTGCTTAGACAAGAATTATTTTCATCAAAATCGAAGCTTTGTAATCACTATTGTATTGTTTTGTTGTAGTTTACAGGTCATAGATGAATGCCAGATGAATTTGAGAGACTTCTTATATAAATGTTATGTTTAATTATATTGTTTTGATGTCTTTATTATCGTACTGTTTTATGTTAATTTATAGGTGGTAGATGAATGTCGGACAACTTTGAGGAATTTTTTTAGGTAAAGATTAGGTTTAATTGTATTTTCTTAATATCTCTATTAGTTTATTATTTTGTTGTAATTTATAGGTCGTAGGTGAATATCTATCGGCTTTGAGAATTTTTTGTGTGTAAAGTTTAAATTTAATTGTATTATTTTGATATCTCTTTTATCGTATTGTTTTGTTATAGTTTGCAGATGATAGATAAAGGTCGGTCGACTTTAAAGAATTTTTTTAGGTAAGGGTTAAGTTTAGTTGTATTGCTTTTATATTTCTGATTTGAGAAATTTTTTTGTGTAAAGATTAGGTATAGTTATATTATTTTGATATCTCTATTATCGTATTATTTTATTATAGTTAACAGGTGATAGATGAGTGTCAGACGCTTTGAGGAAATTTTAGTGTAAAAGTTAGATTTATTTGTATCATTTGATGTGTCTATTATCGTATTATTTTATTGCAGTTTACAGGTGATAGATGAATGTCGATCGGCTTTGAGAATTATTTTCGATAAAGGTTAGGATAATTAAATAAATTCTCCATCTTTACATATTCAAAATATGTTGAATTTAATTATTGTATTCATCTTTATTATTTAAATAAATTTTTTATTTAGTGTAACATTTGAACTCATTAAAGAGAGATACACGCGCGAGGCATGTACATCTAAACTAGTATATATATATATATATTCAAACAAAACATTGTAGAATTTTGTCTTCTTTTGAGAGATGATATGTTTTTTCAGTTTCTTCAACATACAAAATTGAAATTCTTTGCATATTCTTCAATACAAATTATTCATTTGTATATAGTAGAACAAAACATTTACAATGACAAAGTAAACAGAATTAGAGGTCATATTTTTTAATTAACAATATATTGTTTCACGCTGAAATTATTATTTTTTGCTGAAATTTCCTTCATCTTTTGTAGAAATACTTGACACACTAAATACAAACTTTGATTTCTTAAAATAAGATTTTTTAACTCATTGTGTCTTTATTATTGCATTTTTCTTGCTATATTCTTTTAGAACTTAATTAAGTATTTTTAAGAATTGTGAAAATTAGGTAGGAAAATTATTTAGTTATTTCAAAATAATTTACATTTAAAGTGTATTGAAAAAAGTCATGTCTTTAAATGCATTTTAGAAGTCATCAAGAGATGGACTTGAGAAGACTTACTCTAGAAGTCATTAAGAGATATACTTGAGAAGGCTTACTTTGAAGCCATCAAGAGATATACTTGAAAAATCTTACTTTTGAAGCCATCAAGAGATATACTTGAGAAAACTTACTTTGAAAGTCATCAAGAGGTGTACTTCAGAAGCTAAGTCTTATCTATAAATATTCCTTCAATCCTTACAACAATCCTGAATATTCAAAATTTCCTCTTTAGTTCTCTCTTTCCTCTTAGAATCCTGCTTAGTGATTTTGGTTATTATTTAAACCTATGATTTAACTTGCTGATATTTGTATTAATAATTTTGTTGATTCCTGTATTCTTTGATTAATTAGGGAAGACTTATTTAACTCAGAATATCCTCTAATTAATTAGGAAAGTGTTTGTTTAATCTTGAAAAAATATTTCACACTGCTGAAATAGTTTCTTAGGACAGTGTCTAGCACAACTCAAGTATAATTAATATATTGACATGTTAAGAAGTAGTTAGATTACTGTTATAGTTGTCATATTGATTACAATATTATCACTGAAGTAGTAATATTATTATACACTGTTATGTTATTGTATTGCTAATAGTACTAATATAATATTTTGTTAACAGTTAAATAATATTGTTATTTTTTTTTTTATTGTTCCCCAACAAATTAAACACACCGAAGTTACGAATAATAATTAGGAGTAGCACTTATAAATAAGATGAAGATATATGCATTACAACAATTTGAATTTATAATTTTATCTGATATTAAATATATTAATCATTATGAATTGATTTTATTTATAAAAATAAATAGATGAATGGTGAAAATCGAGGGGAAAAGTAAAAAATGAACAAAAATGTAAATAAATGAGTTGGTTGCGTAAGAGATATGTCACATTACTATTTCGAAAACCACAATAATATAATATATAGATGATAAATTTAGTTATGTTGTTAAGGCATATAAAAATAATCTACATTATTAAATTCACAAAGTAATTATAAATGAAATGAAAAAGATTATAAGTACATTTCAAACAAAAGAGGACAACGACAAAAAGAAATTATTATATATATGCAAAAGAAAAAACAATGACATCATAAAATTAACATTTCATCTTTTAATTCTTGTGCGAGGATAATAAAAGTGAAACTCCTTATGATAATTCTTTTAGTTGAAATGGATAATTACATTAATTATGTTTTATAACACACAAAAAAGTAGGATAGTAAAGGATCAAATGAGTAACATTTTCATATGTTGCTAAACTATTAATACAAATCAACCTATGTGAATCTATTGAATCTAAAAAGATGATTCTTCAAACAACTACACCTCAATACTTCCTGAAAAATAAAAAGAATAATTTTTGCATGAAAAAAGAGCTAGCATAGAAAATTGATAATCTAAAAAAAGAAAAAGAGGCTTTTACCTTACAAATAGGTGTTTCACCTTTTCATAATCTCCTTAATCTGTTTAGGCTGTGAAAATGAAGGTGATATTCTTATTCGTTCACATTTGTGAGCAAAGAATGACAAAAACGAATAATTTTTAAAATTTGAAGAACAGATGAAGATAAATAAAAAGATTGAAAAAGATAAGGAAAAAGCTAGAATAAGTAGACTTAATGAAGGGAAAATAAATAAAACAAAGACGAATAAAGAAAATTACCTCTAACATGGAAGAAATTCTATCATTATTTACATTATTTCCTGTCATATGATGAATAATTCACTTTCTTAAGGAGAGAGATAATTTTCCTTGACTCTTCTGTAGAGCAGTGAAATAAAAGAATATTAATCAGTTCTACTAAATAAATAATAAGAATAAATAAAGTGATTTAGAGGGTACTATTCATATCCATTCAGTGATTTAGGAAATTGATTTATGTAGTGGTCATGCATTTTGTTGATGGATGAGATATTGTAAATAAGAAGATTAATGAATTGGTGTGACTAATGAGTTATTAACCGAAACACTGAAGAGGTGCAACTTTTGAGTTTTGAGTGTATAACCGAAGTTGTGACTACTTCAAACAACTTTTAAATATGGACAATTATTGAATAACTAGTTTAAGCTGGAGGAACTCCAGGAGTGGCAACAAACTCTGGGGTCCGGGCTCTATTACAGGTCCGCATCCCATGAGTAAGGCGGACATCCTCATCTTAGGTATTCTGTTCGTTGGATATATGGGGAGGCATGAATAATTTTTGAAATATAGAAAATCATTTATTAGAGGAAATTCAGACTCTATAGCACGAACTAAATCATAAAAGAAAATAGAGACATTCTTAAACGCCCAGTAGCCTCCTCCTTATAAGTGTAGCGCTACACACCCATAAAAAAAACTCTACCTGATGAGATTTCACAGACATCTTGGGATCATGAACCTAACTATGATACCATTCTTCTCATGTCCCGAGCCGAAGCCCTGGCCGCGATGGGCATCCCGAACTAAGAAGGCCCGAGAGACTCCTTAGCCCAGCCTACTAGTGATATTATCTTCTTTAGGACCAGGCCCGCACGGATTTAAAACACGATACTAGGGAGTAAGTATTGCCTAATTATAAACCAAGCATCTCTCATATGTTTTATCGATGTGGGACTCCGTATCCTAAGTTGGGGTGTTACATACACCCTCTATGGACTTAGCATCCTCGCTGAGGTTTGTCCCACCGAATGAGATTTTCCTAGACTCAGGACTGAGGTTTGCCCTGCCTTACCGAGATTTTCCTAAAATCAGTTTGGACTCTGGCCCACATCGATAGGCTTGACACAGAAGCGGCTCTAATACCATTCTGTCACAACTAGACCCGAGGCCCTGGCCGCGACGGGCATTTCGAACCATGAAGGCCCGCTCCTTATCCCTAGTGATATTATCCGCTCTTGGACTAGACCTTTACGTCTTTAAAAAGCGTCACTAGAGAGTAAGACTTTCTTACTTATATACCCAGCATCCCTCCTGTGTTTTGCCGATGTGGGACTCCTTATCCTAAGTTGGGGTATTACATACACCCCCTCTTATGGACTCAGCATCCTTGCTGAGGTTGCCCCCCCGAATGGGATTTGCTTATACTTAGGACTGAGGTTTTCCCCGCCTTACTAAGATTTGCTTAAACTTAGTTTGAACTCAAGCCCACTTTGACAAGGTTGAACAGGAGCGTCTCTGATACCAAGTTTATCACGACACAAGCCGAGACCGTGGCCGCTATGAGCATCTCGAACCATAAAGGCTCGAGTGCCTTTTTCCAACTGCCAGTCATATACACAACTCATATACTCTAAATAAATGCAAAAAAAGTAGCAAAATGGAAACATGATCATTCTCTTAATCCAACTAATCATTAAAAATATAAGTTCATAAACATTCATAAATATTTAACACCAGCCTGCGAAATCTCTAATAATACAATAACGATATCTATTTGAAAACTAGGACAAGGCCCCCAGTCGGACCACGAACTAAAAATCAAATAATAATGTTTCATAAAGAAGGCCTTCCAAAATAAGGAAGGTTTACCAACTGCAAACTTCTTACAAACTAATCTACTGCTTAGCGGGACCCTAAGACTGAACCTCAGATTCTGAAATATAGGGGTCAATACAAATGTACTGATACGTAGAACAATCTAAAAACAAAATACATTTTTATAAAATATAGGTGAGAGTATTTCATAAAACATGTCAGCAGAAAACATTTGAAAACACATGGGCATAATCAGTAGGTTTCAAAACATATGTAAGAATCTCAACTCGAATCATTGTCTTTACTTCTGAGCTAGGTGGTACATGCTACATCTTTATAATCCCATGAGCTATATGAAATCCTCCCTTAACTCGGCGGTCAAGCCCCCAACCCAAGTTTGCCACAAGGGCCGGAGTCTCTATATCTAATACGCCAAAGGGCACAAGGCCAGCGTAAAATCCCTATCTTGGGAATCATAAACCCATATCGGTAAAATACGATTTCCAACAATGAGTCCTTACACTCGAATTCCTTCTTCGGGTAACCACCTAACTCTTTTTAAGTCCATTTTTAACCTCTTTAAAACATGCATCTCTTTTGAAATCAAAATCTGATTCTATTATGGCATTTATATTTTTGGTATTGTCATATCAAGACTTACAAGTCATATATATAATCCATGCAATATCATATTACAGTCTTTTCATTCAAACAAAATGTTTGAACCACTTAATCATTCAAACAGTATAAGAGAATTTGTCTTTCGAAATACATGAACTTATGCAAAGATTTTCTCTGTCAATTCTTAAACATGTGGTGGTTATTTACTTTGTAGAAAACCGTGCAATTCTTTCAATAATCATCTTAAACATTTACAAACAAGAAAACACCCTTTCTTTAGTTCACAACCAATCTCAAATCATTTAACAATAGCAAAAAAAAATATTTATACCATGCTTCTAAATATGAAATTCATCAATTCATAATATGTGAAATCAAGGGGTGTCATAACAAGAGAGATAGTATAAATATTCATGCTCTCAATTCAACTTTCAAACTCAAAATGCATACATACATATATACGAGCAAAAATCAAATTTAAGGAAAGGCCTTAAGACCAAAACATCATTATCCGAAAAGAGTTGACAATGCATACTTGTTAATGTAAGTTCAAAAATCCTTCGTAAATATATGATTTCTTAACTTTAAAACTTACTCAAAATGATTAAAATATTTCCATGAAGTTTAAGAAAGCCCCACGTACCTTATGTCACTTAGTTTGAAGATTTAAATCCTAGTCTTGACTCTTTTCTTGAAAATCTTGAACTTAGGAGTTGGATTCTTGATCAGTTTAAAAATTATTGAAGTTAAGGGCAAAAATATGACTAAGTCTTTTAACACTTAGAAAATTTTCAGGTTGTAAGCTCTTTATGCATGCTACTAAGAGTGATGTTAAATCGAGAATGCTACGGGGTGTTACAGGTAGTGTCTATTCTTGCCCGTGAAACATAGCTTATTATTTGAAAGTTATTATGTGATAGTGTCAACTCTTGCTCATGAGATTTAACTTGATTGGAAGAAATAAAAAAAAAGAACAAAAATAATAAAAATTACGGAAAAAGACGAAAATGAAGAAAAATATTAAAAGATAAAAATTAAATAAAATGTAGAAATTGAGAGAGAACGGAAAAAAATAAAGGTTGATAAAAATAACAATAAAATAAAATAAATAAAAATAAAGGTCGAGAAAAATTTAAAATGAAAAGAAAAAATAAAAATCAAAGAATTTTTTTTTTTATAAAAGTAGACGTTGAAAGGAGTGAAGGAAAAACAAAAAGTAAGGGTTGAGAAAAAATAAAATATTAAATTAAAAGAAAACAAAAAGAAGTTGAGAAGAAAAAAAGAAAAAAGTAAGGATTGAGAAAAAATAAAAATAAAAATAAAAAGAGAAAATAAAAAAAAAACACTGTAAAATTAAAAAGAGAAAAAAATAAAAGTTGAAAGATGGATAAGTATGACGTTGTTATCCATTATGAGGATTATTTATGTAATTTATTCCATTGGTCAGAGACAATATTATTCCTATATTTTCCCCAAATTGAACTACATCTTCGCTCTATGAATATCTAATATTGAAATTCATATTATATAAGATTAATTAAAGAGAAGTGGAAAATTACATTATAAGACTATTCTTTTAACACTTAACTACATAATTACTAATACTTTTTAAACATCACAAAATGTAAAGGATAATAAATGTAATAATAATGATAAGTTTTGCCTCACTCTTAAACAAAACATAGCTAATACCAAATATTCCTATCTCATATTACTAGGGAATCTGCTCGCGCTTCGCGCGATCATAAAAAGTAGCAGCATTATTTTTTTATAGATTCAGCGTAAGATAGAAAATATAAAATTTTTTTGTATTTAGTTGAAAAAATTAGTTTTATGGACTAATAAAATCACTAATGTAAATAATTTTATCAGAATTAAAATCTATTTTCTTTCCTTGGATAGTGAAACTTTTTCTCTCTAAAAATTGTTTCCATCAAATAAAAGAAAACACAAATTGGCAAAGAAACAAAATGTAGAAGTAAAACAGAAAAGATAAAAAAATAACTATGAAATTTGCAGAAAATCTTCTTTTCCTGTTATGTTCTGATACTTTTCTCTGCTTCCCTTTTATATATTTCTTTCTTCTTTGGGTAGACTCTGCAGGATCAACAACCATGGTAGTGTGGAGTACGGTAGAATTCCTTGGTACGGCCATTTAGGAATCATGTGGCTTGGCTAAAGATTTTCCGACCCAGTGTCACACCAGGACCTAGCTTTTAAGAATTTAGTTTTCTATTTGTTAAAAATTTGCAAAACCGCAAAAACATCTGGATCACTTATTACCCAGAAGTATACACCTGAGCAGACCTCACCCCCCTCACCCCCACCCCCCAAAACCACAACCACATACCAAAAATATAGATGATCCCTAAACTCCTCTTACAATGATAATTTGGTAACCTTAGATTGAAATCAAGTCCAATAAGAACCTTCAGCTCATCTATACTGGACTATGATCATATACACAGGACTATGATCATATAACCGATAGCGATGACATTTGATGTCGACTATTAAATGGTCTAGACAAAATTCAGCATGCAGAAAAGAGATACCATCCACTCAAAGATCCTAAATAGACTGTCTAACATCCAATTGACATGTAAAGAGTTGAGATTACTGTTAGAAGCATTTTGACTGACACATCCTAAAAGAGTTAGTATAAAATGACTCTTGAATCTCAAACAGATGTATTTGAGTTTCTGCCTTCCCATATTGCTTCCTGGAGTAAGGGCATAATCCCAGACGAACAAATAGGATTTGACAACAAATTTTTGGTATTGACCCTCTAGCAAATAAATATCTCTAACTTGATGCCATAACATTATCAATCGACCAAAGTTGTTGGTTTTTAGCTTTGAAATAAGAAAAATAACAGAGAAAGAGTTAGAGAGAAAAATATACTTCAATTTTATTGTCAAAGGGAATTATTTTATTAATAACTCAACAACAACAACAACAAACCTAGTGTATTCCCACACAGTGGGGTCTGGGGAGGGTAAAATGTACACAGTCCATACCACCACCTCCGGAGAGATAGAAAGGTTATTTCCGATAGACCCCCGACTCAAGATAAAGAATAATAAACAAGTTCATAATAAAGCATGAAACAAAATGAAATAACAAAAATAAGACACCCATACAATAATACCTATACTTACAAACTAAAAGCACTCCCACCCTCATATCCCCACCCCCACAGGCACTAGCCTTCTATCCTAATTCACGTCCTCCAAACCTTCCTATCTAGGATCATGTCCTCATCATATATCGGAACCATCTCAACCGAATGTCCCGCATCTTGTCCTACACTGAAGCCACTCCAACCTTCTCCTAAATAGTCTCATTCCTAACCCTATCACTCCTAGTAATCCCATACATCCAACGCAACTTCTGTATTTTCACCACCTTGTAAGGCGTTTTCCCTACATAAGAAAAAACTGGAATCAGATTTTGGAAATAATCGACTCAAATATATTCTCACCATAATCTTTCCTCTGATCAAGCTCATCATGAACTTTTTTTTATCTTCTTCGTGTTCTATTGATCAAAAGCATCCAGCAACGCCTCACCGATTTATAATTCGAACACAAAATAGCCAAAGAATCAATTAGTAATATGCCCTCTATTGCCAAAAGACCTTATTTTCTCCTCTTGGTAAAGAGAGCCTCCCTTTCGAGTTTGACAAAGTGAAAGAATCAATTTGATCATTCAAGTCTGATAGCATTTATCTATGCTAGGATAAACTTCTTTCTTCTCTTATGATATTTCTATAAAGAAAAAAAAAAGTGACTACCTAACTTAAGCAATTATCATATCGATCTTTGAAGGACAAGATTTTTTTTTATGGTTGATACCTCTTGGAAACCAAACCGGAAATAGAATTGATGAAATTTCATCTAATGGAAGCTCTTGACCGGTATTAGATAGCTTCCACAAAGAATGATTGTTTGCACAAAGAGTGAGATACGAGAAACAGTCAGTCTGCGTTCAAGCATTTTACTAGAACTTCCTCAGTTAATTCGGGTAATTCAATTTCTTGAATAAGCAAGGAATAAGCGCTACTATTCTTTTTGGAAACTGCTGCTAAGATCCAAAGTTACATAGATTTCTCTCTTTTAGTGTGGGGGCATTAGTAAAAGGCCTAAGCGGTCTTAGCTCCTTCTCTGGTCTTGTTGCTCTTACCCTTCTTCTCTTTTCTCTTCTTTTAGAAGTTGTCTGTGATTGGAACTTCTTTCACTTTGAACGACTCCGGTCCTTTTGAATCTGTTAAATAGCTAGTCGAAGGTAAAGAAAATGAAAAAAAAGTAACCAGGAATGAGAATATCAGTGTCGGCATTACAAGGATAGATGGGATTAAAGGCGAAGAAAAGGCTGTTGTTTAGCAAGATAGAAACCATTGAACTAGGCAATCGTCAATCCAGCTGCCATCCATCAAGAGCAAAGGATATGGCATCAGGTAGTTCTTTGAACTGAGGTATGTAAGCCCAAAAGTGGATCCAACTGGAATGATTTCACTCTCTATGAAGGAATATGTAGGACAAAAATCCAGAGTGCCCCTTATTTTATGTCTACTACCAGTTATTCGTACCAAACTATGACCCATCCTTCAGATATATGAAAGCTAATGAGCTCAGATATTAATGAACTCTATAGAAGAGTTATCTCTCGGAACAAGACTCTACCGATCTATTAACAACAAGTAGATCTACACCGGGGGAATTAGTAATGTGTCAACAGAAATTGGTGCAAGAAAACATGGATAAAATTCTTGCTAATGAAATCCGCAGAAAACCAATGAGTTTATAAGTCTTATGTCAGAGCTTATTATAAGTTATAAGAAGTGAGAGCTTCCAAAAGCAATGTTCATAAGAAAATAAAAAAAGATCTTTATCATCAAACTGACTCTCATTTTAGTTTAATCCCTCTTCGATTGAAATAAGGGGCACTTGGAATCAAATGAATTCGAACAAACAAAGTATAGAGTCACTAGTACCGCTAACGTGATAATTGGGTTATGTTGGGCTATTCTCTAGTCACATTTGGGAAGACTCTCACGTCTACATCATAGCACCAAGTGATTTTTATTTTTGGATCGCTGCTCAAAAATAGGTGGAGTTCGCCCTTTGAAGTATAGTTAAGTTTTGCAATAGGGGGTTGTTTATCAAATGGTAAGTAGTCTCCATACCAACATAGAAGGCTTTGCAGATATCCAGAACCAAAAGAGAGCCTTACTCTATGGAGGTGCTAACGTTTTACTAATATAATATAATGAAAAAGTAAAAGCTCTTCTTCTGTTCTACAAATCTAACTAATCTATACTATTAACTATAATCAGACTAGGTCTTCTAGAGTGAACTAGCATAGCGGAGTGAGATATATCGAAGAATGAACATAGCCTTCAACCACAATTAGGGTCCTTTAGGAAGCCGAACGCCCGTTTTCTTCCACTGACTTATGTCATGAAAACCCGTCAATGAAATGATGAAATGAAGAGAAGGGCTTTTCCCATCCTATGAGCCCTGCTTGTTTACAAGTCATCAGTCACTTGGAGGATTTTATCAATCAAAACGCATCAATGAAAGGCAAAGACTAGTATTTAGAATATAGCTAAGGAAAGACAGGGTTGTCTCTGTTACAATCATTTATAGTCCTTGTCCTGAAAGCTTAGTGAGGAAAATCCTCAATAGAGAGAAAGTTTTCTTTTAATGTTTTAATGAGAGTGACCTTTTAAAAAGACTTTTCCCTTCTTAAAGGGATGGCTCACTCTCCTTTAAAGGTGTTTCTACTGCACTCTAAGGATGGCATATGATTAACTAGCGTAGTAGAGAGAGTTTGGCATTTCCTAGCTCAATCTCATATCAGTCAGTCATCTTATTATTGTTGAATAAGCTCTTAGAAAGCTGTGTGGGAAAGCGAGTAGAGGAGACCCCACCCATTCTGTTACCCTTTAGGGGAAAGAATCATTATTCCCCTAGTGGAAGACTCACCAACAAAATCCATCGTCTTACCTGTCTCTTTCTGCAATGAGTTTAGTGCTGAGATTGCCTACTCATCCATTGAACTTAACTATTTCGTACTAAATTTCTTTGTTCACCAATCAACTAAAGAACCAATTAGTTATAGAAGCACTTACGACTGAAAAAGTAGCCCTAAAAAACATTCAGAAGAAGAGGTCTAGGGCTGGTTCCAGAAAGGGATCAAAGAGAATGCAGTTCATACAAGGCTCAGATAGAATTAGTTAGAAGCACCTCTTACTATTTATATTTAATTGTTGTGATGCTCTCTTCTCTCGCACGTAAACCATAGGAAACATCCACAACAGATATCTTCAAAAAAGCTGGTTGGAGTTTGGGCAGTTGGTCAGAAAGTACCTAGTTCAGTGACACTCATTGCCTTTGTCTTATTCAAACATTATTGGCAGAATGCCTTCAATCTAGTCTTGAATCAAGGAACCAATCATCATGCTTAACATACACATTTTTTAGAACTTATGCCCCTCCTCTCTTTAAGTAGAATCAGGTTAAATGATCTACTATGAAGATACAATAGAAAAGAAGATACAAATATAGTAGAGAGAGTCTCGCATCCCAAGTGGAACACAGAATTCATGCTAAACACAACATAATTGGTGAGAGGATGACCTCCTTAGTTATTAGCAGCCAAACCCACTTTATTATGATTTTCCATTTTTTATACATTGTAAAAAAGAGGTCATCAGGTCAACTCACTTAAAAAAATTAATATTCCGTTGCTATTATGTAAGCCCGATTCACTCCTAGATGATACGAGGAATGAATCTCAGTAGGGGACTATTAGCCCCATCTTTAAAAATAGAAGAAAGATATGCAGCTTGCTTGCGGCTTTTAAAGGGATCTTTCATTCCTTCTCTATCTACTTCTCAATACCCTCTGCCCCTTGGAAAAGATCTCGAGGCACCTTTTTACTGATAAAAAGAATAGATAGAATGAATGGATTGGATTAATACATGATTTGAACCACTAACATCTACTTTCGAACCATTCGCCTCTACTCTTAGATCCCTACATCAAATGAGTCTGCTCTACATTTTTAGGGTCGAAAGACTAAACCAAGAAAAGTGAACTAATGATGTCTCCTTTATCTTCAGATGAAAGCAAAATTTGAAATACATTGAGATTGCCGAAAAAAACACATAAGACTAGGAGAAGGAAGCGGCACCCAACTCGATGAATTTGAAATAGTAGATCTGTAAGACTTGGTCCTTCTTTCTTCTTTCTTAGTTTAAAGAGAGGAGGGAAAGGGAGAAGCGAATGGTTTTTGATTATTTTATTGATGATATTTTTAATGAAAGCTAAGATGGGGTAAGTGTGAGGATTCAACTATTGACCTACTTTAATTATTTCTTAGAAGAATAGCCCCGGTATACTCCTAAAAAGTGATTCTCACTCTACTAAATCAAAAGAATGACTCCCACATTTGGAACAGATAAGTTTGATACAGATAACAAAGAATAGAAATTTGAGAGTAGGTGCCTTTCCCTAGTGGAAGCCCTCCCATCCCAAAGAAACCTACGTGATAGAATCATCTCTTGCCTTACAACTTCTGTGTAATTTGCATTTAGCCATACTCTTAAAATGGAGCATTGTTGTTAGAGGCTTGATAGCTATGAAGTTTTTTTCGACTTGATAGCTATGAAGTTGTTTTTGGCTTGATAGATATGAAGTTTTTTTCTGCTTGATAGCTATGAATTTGTTTCATACATTAATCTCTAACATCAAAGTCTAGTTGTCAATGGACTCAGTGGCAATTATGTGATGCTATTATTTCTCTATAGAACATAGGAATTGTATATATACTTTTTTTATATGTTTGAGTTTGTCTTAGTTCCGCCGGTAGGGAGTTCGGAAAGTCAGAAGTAGGCTATAAAACCAGCTTACAAAGGCAAAAAGTACTTGTTGTATGAGTACTTTCAAATGTGGAAACCCCAATCAGGATGATTGTTCTCGCGGCTACTGGCTTCCCATACCCATGGAAGATGTTTCTTTCAAAAAGTGGTACTCGTCATTTTCTTTTCAAAATGGGTTGTGTCTGTCCAAGCTCTAAATCCTAGCTTTAGTCTTATAAAGTACTTGGTCTCGTACGAAGTAGAAAATTCAAATCAATAATTTATTTGCACAAAATAGGGAAATAGAATGAACTTGAACAAAGCAGATTTTATTCATTCCAACACTAGAAGTATTTTCTTACATGGAAAGCACATATAGACCAGCCACACAACACAACATTACAAAGGGAAGCATTAGTGATACATACACAACAAAGACACAACGCATAGGTGTAGATCTCCACAAATAACAAGAACACCTTTAATGAAAACACATTACAAAGCATCTACAGACACTTATTTAAACCTTCTAAAACTCCAGACGAGTTGACTGACTCTTAGTTGTTTTCGCCGCGGATGCGGAAGTCCATCCTAACTATAAGGTCCTCCCTTTCTCGTATAAAGGTACTCTCATCTTATTCCAAAGTGAGGATTTAGTTTAGGAGTTGTTGAACGCATTGTTCCACCAGCTTCGGAAAAACAGCGGTCACATGTTCTAAAAAGGCCTGTAGAGTTTGCCGTCGTTGGCGCTTTTCATTTTCCACATGGAGAATTCTTTTATTCATTTGAAAAAGTATTTCAGTGGTGGATGGATCCATATCTCCCTTTGCTTTTCCAAATAGAGAAAGCGTTTTTTATTTTTCTTTCTTATTATATTATTTGTAACCCTATTTTTATTAGGTTGTCTTGGTTCTATAACATGGTTTAAACCTGGCTTTTCATGAATGTGGAACCCCATCCACTAGATTTTAGTGAGCTGAATAATTGTCCTTTCCTCGTACGCATTTGACTATGAAAGGCCCCATTTCTTTTGGCGGGTATCACCACGTGGCTTAATCTCGAATCACTCCTTAAGGAATAGGACACAATAATATTGAGAACATCAGAGAAGTGAGTACCCCCTTTATTATAAGACAGACCCCTACATCCTTTCTTAAGAGATGGAGAAATCCTAGCTCAAAGCTGACCGGTACAACCCATGTGCTTGCCTACTCGTCTTTCACAGGCCTATTTGTACACAGCTACATGATGGAAGTCCGGCCAATCCTCACTCGACAGCTCAAAGCTGATCGATACAACCCGCGTGCTTGGCTACTCATCTTTCATAGGCCTATTTGTACCCAACTAAAATCTCTTCCCTTATAAAAGTAAAAAAGGCCCCTCAGCCACTCCTCAATCGACATTAAACATATATTTATAGCTAAATTTCTAACTACACTTCAATTTAAATTGGGATAACTAATTCCTATTCAAATTATAAATGGATAACTAATTCCTAAGTCACATAGGACTCTAATAATTTAAAACTACTAAAATTATCTATTCCTACTTTATATTTCTGAGACATATTTTTAACACTCCTTCTTGAATCAGAAATTATCTCGGCTTTGGTTGAATTTGACCTCTTGAATAAATCAGTCAATTTATCTTTGTTCTTGCATGACTTATGTACATCTGTTGTTGGATTAAATAAGAAAATTTTGCCTCTCATATCAATTTGTATAATCTCAAGATTAGTGGAATCAAAGATTCGACAATAGCTATCTCCAAACAATAGTTTAAATCCTTCTTCCATTAGTTGACCAACACTTAACAAACTTTTATCAATATCGGGCACATAAAGGACATTTGAAATTATTTTTGTACCTGAAATTGTTTTGATTGCAACATTCCCTTTTCCTTCTACAGGAATATAGTCACCATTTCCAATTCTGATTTTCTTATTTTCCAAAGGCAAAAACTCTTTAAAAAAAGTTTTGTCATGTGGTTTGTACAACCACTATTAATCATCCAAAAATAAGATTTCTTGGTTAAAGAATACGTTGCCACAAATAAGTGATCTTCTTCTTCTTCTTTGGTGACTTGGGCATCTGCTTCATATTTTTTAGATTTGTTTTTGCAAATCATAGGCTTCATGGTCAAGTTGATTACAAATCTTGCATTGTGCATCTGATTTCTTCCAACATTTAAATGGAATATGACCTATTTTACCACAGTGCTGGCAAAGTGGGTAATTTTTTCTTGAATTATTACCCTTGCTTTGGGTCTTGTGATTGGCTGCCAAAGCTCCTTCAACCATACCATCTGATCTCATAAGACTCCTTTGATCTTGTGCCTGAAACATATTTAATAATTTTGCCAAGGTAATCTTGGATAGGTCATTTGTGTTTTCCAAGGTAGTTATTGATACTTGGTATCTTTCAAGCACTGTAACAAGAATTTTTTCAACAATTCTCGAATCTTTAAATTTTGTGCCAAGCAATCTTACCTTGTTAACAATGCCAAGAAGACGGTCTGAGTACACTTTTATGGTCTCAGATTTCTTCATCTTTTGTAATTCGAATTCCCTTATTAGATTCAACACCTTCATGTCTCGTATTCTTTTATCTCTTGTATATTCTTCCTTTAGATAATGCCAAATTTCTTTTTCTGATTTAAAGGCCATAATTCTCGTGAAAATTGTTGGAGAAACACTAGCAAACAAAGTCACTTTTGCTTTTGATTTTTTGATTTTCTTTTTCTTTTGGCTTTTGATCTGGGCCACCATGGGATTATCGGGCAGCGGAACAACACCATAATCCTCCTCCACGGCCTCCCAAAGATCTAAAGCCTCAAGATAAGTCTCTATTCTTACTGTCCAAAGTTAGTAATTATCACCATCAAAGATAGGAGGAGCTATTTGGGAAAAATTGTTTCCAGAGTTCATCTCTCATAGATCCCTCAGGAAATTGGCTCTTGATACCAATTGTTGGTTTTTAGCTTTGAAATTGGAGAAATAGCAGAGAAAGAGTTGGAGAAAAATAAAATACGACAATAGTATTGTCAAAGGAATTTTTTTTATTAATAACTCAAAACATATATTTATAGCTAAATTTCTAACTACACTTCAATTTAAATTGGGTCCAAGGATTGCCAAGCATTTGGTACTGAGTTTCCTCCTCGCTTTTTAGTAACAAAATAAACCAAAAGTAGGACCAAACTGAGAGTTAGTAGCATAAACAAAGATGGATGTCCAAAGTTTTACTCAACACAAGCTTGGTCGCTCAATCAAAGACAGTTCAATTCGATCTTAGCCGATCTAAGGTTTCCCCTCTCTCCGGCACCCTTTCGGATAACTAATTCCTAATCAAATAATAAAGGGACAACTAATTCCTCTACTAAAATGATTTATTCCTACTTTATATTTCTGAGACATATTTTTAACAAGTGCTTGACTTGCATAAAAATAGACATCGACATCAGGGTCCTCAACTAGCTCTACTAAACTAGGGTGAATCATTTTCTCTGTAACCTGGCAATTATTAGAGGTTTAAAAACCATCTTCAACAAACAAATAGCATAAGTTAGATCAATATTTATTTCAACTAAACTTAGCAACCAATCTATGAGAAAAAGGCAGATGAGAGTTCTTACTGATCGGTCAACACTGGAGATAAGGGACTGCAAAACCTTTGCAACATTAAATATGATGTTGGGCACTCTGCGTAAGATATGAAATTGGACCATTAGCTCTAGGAACTCCTGCATATAATGACTTTAACAAGAATAGAAAGCAAAACCACCGATCTTTTACTGCCGTAATAACCAGTGGCAGCAACTTAGAACACGTTATCACAAGTGCAAGTAAAGAAATTGCTCTAAGTATTGTCATCCGACATAAATAATTTTAATTATTGATCACATCCAGGACCTGCAAAGAGATGACATGTTTAAACCACTGATAAACATAACAACCTTGATATCAGACATGGTCAAACTAAGTATATAATAATGCAGAATATTAATCATATCCAGGAACTGCAAGCAAATGACCATGTCTTAACCAATGAGAAGCAGTAAACAAGCTGATAGCAAACAAACTCTCTGAAACTAAGGTTGGTCATGATGAATTATAACTACTGTCTCAAGTATCCACAAACCCAATACTTCAGCTTTGAAATCATCAAACAAACCTGAGGAATTATATGCTGCATTGCCCAGCTGCAGTGCCTCTGATTGAATAAACCTAAACCACATACACAAATCGGTAAGGGAGAACTGAATGCTCAATGTAATCAATTCTCTTTGACATGTATCAATGATGGAAGAGAATAAAATAAGTCAATACGGCCTCATCTTTTTGCACTTAATGAAGGTCTTAATCTTAATTATTAACTTCATTTGTTTTTAACATTTGAATTTTAATCATCAAGAGCATTTGCTTTACAACTACTAAATAAGTCTGAATAGATCTGAATGGTTAAAATCTATAAGAAATCTTAATATTATTAAGATGTTTATTCAAAGAGGGAAAACACCAATTCCAACCATTTACTACTACTGCCATCGCTCACCATTATGAACTGTTGTTAATGCCCCCACCATTATTAACTACCACCACCCACTACCCACAACCTAAGTTGCTTAGACTCTCAAAATGTTGCCGCACCCGTGTCAAATCCACCAAATGCGCACTACTTTTGAAGGATCTCACACGCACCTAATGACTTTCTTGAAGAGTCAGAGCAACATAGACCACAACCACCATCCTCAATCACAACTACCATTGATGCCAATCACTACAATCAATTGTCACCGCCATTAGCTACCATTGACAATCATCATCACCAATCACCATTACCACCACTATAAATCACTAATGTCAGTTACCACTCTTTAGTCACACTAGATATCATCAACCACTATCATCATTTACCACGACCATTAATATCACTATCATCCACCACAAGTATCAGCCACCACCACCATCAACCACTACTGCCAACCACCATCACCACTAGTTTCTACACATAACAACACGATTAGCCAACCCAATCCCAATCAACACCCACAAATATGTCTGCTAGTCATTACCATCAACAACCATCATGTAATTTTTTTATAAAAAAATTGATATAATATTATATTTATATTTATTAATTTTAAAATAAAGACAAAGTTTATATATTCAGATATTGAAAAAACAAATAGACTTAATTATTAAGTATTCAGATGTTAATACAATATATTAATACAACGTCTTTATATTCGGATGCATTCAGGCATCTAAATCTTAATGCACATCCTAATTGCATATGCTTATTCAGATTCAAACTTAATCTAGATAAAAGCAAATGAGGTACAAGACAGAAATTACAGCTAAATTTGATCCAAAAGAAGAATTGTTTCCTCCTTACCTGACAATGACAGAGAAAGTGAAAGAGATGCACTCACGTAACAAAAGCAAAGTATCTATGCTTCTCATTTTCTAGGTTACATATTTAATATTTGTCTTACAAATAAAAAAAAAGGTTCCATTTCTATTCACTAGCTTATCACGTATCAACCTCGTCCTGTAACTACTGCATGCAAAGGGAGCCAAGCTTCTTATAAAAAAATCCTACACCTAACTGACTGGCCAAAAGAGGTTATAGCCAGATGAACTTGCCAATGCCTATCCTCTGCTAGCTAAATAATAACTAGCAATAGAGATTGGGATAATAAATCAATTCCAATCACCTGTTAAATCAAAACAACTTAGAACTAGTCCTGAAGAAGCTGCAAAAGAATTGCAATAAACTAATAGATAGAATGACTAAATATAAAGAGAACCATGGCTAATGAAGCTACCCTTACTTCATAAAATCATAAAGAGAACCATGATATGCCATGCAAATAGAAGTAGAATGGTAAGGCAAACACAACTAAAAATTGATATAAAAATATCTGAACAAGACAAATAATCAAAAAACAAATCTGGGACAGAGAACTTGATATTCATTTAGTACTTTTGTAAGAAACTGCAAAAGAATTGCAATGAACCAATAGAAAGAATCACTTAACATAAAGAGAACCACGATATGATCAAGAAAATTTTATAGGAACAAGAAAGCAAAGTGGCATCCCACTATACAAGGTTTACTTCACAACTTTATTGATCTTTAATTTCCTTCTTACTCAGGGAGCTTATCAGTCATAAAGAACACTCATAACAAACTGAAAGCATAAAGAAGAAGGAGCTAGAAAGAGCCAAGGCTTGAAAATATAACCAACCTGATTGACTTGAGCAAGTTTACTAATGATCTTGAGGCACGAATCAAGAAACTCATCCTTTAGTTAGGAAAGAAAAATTAGAAAAAGATGTTCAATGGTTGTACCCTGCATGAAATATAGAAAATAGATTCGATAATTTCATTATCAAATATAAAAAAAAAAGGCAGACAAACTATGAAAGAAATTGAAGAGTTCAAACGAGTTGCCCTCCAACTTTGGAACCTGGACCCAAACAGACTTAAACAACAAGAAACTGAACAGTAAAGTACGTGCAAAGAGTAAATGAGAGACACAACAATTTTACTTGAAAACTCCTTCCTCAAGGAAGAAAATCCACGACCTGCCTCCAGGATTTCTAAAGCTACACTAATATTCAATAAAACTTGAATACAAACTCCATTACATCAAGGATTAACCTCTTAATTTTTATTCTCCTAGTAATAACTCTATTACAAAGAGAAATGTGCAATACCTCTACTGCACCACCACTCAGCTAACTCTAACTGAGTTGACAAGCTAACTCTAGCTTTAATATCACCTAACTTTAGATATCAACAAGAAGTTTTGAACTAAAACACCAACACATACTAATAATGATAACAACAGTAGGCAACATTTGTAATCACAATACAAAGACTCAACCACAATAAGAATATGTAATATAACTTTTGAGAGATCAGTTCCTTGTTGCGAATGGGGCTTTCATTAAAGAGATTCAATAGAAATATTTTCTTGTGATTATATGGAAGATTGGTTTTCTTGTTGTGGAAGATGAGCAATATATATATGAGACAACAAAACATAGGACGAATCCCATTGGTTGAGGCAAAAAAGTACAGCAGCTTTTCCACCAACTTTTGTACTTTCATCCAGCTGTGTAGTTGAATGTGACAATGAGTGTAGACCTAATCAGGTCCCTAAGTATTTGTAGCTTTGTCATCACACATTCTTCAAGAACCAGGTCCCAACATATAATTTTTCAATCATCAAAACTAAGGACTTAAAATTTTTACCCTTTTTGATGATGACAAATCAATGCACGTATTTAAGCATACAAACTATACACAAAACCTCATACCTTCAATTTATAATCACCGGGGACCTTAATATGTTCCCCCTATCACTGATACTAGTGGCCTCCTCTAGCTATTCCCCCTTTCTATCAGCACCTAAGATTCCCTCTAAGTGTGAAGACCCTATTTTAGCACACTTCCCCCTCGTCATAATCTCATACTTCACACCTCATTACAATATCACACACTAGTAAACCACTACTACATCTCATCTATCTACACCTTATATTTCCTCTTTTGACATCATCAAAGTGGTAAAATAGTAAACCAAGTATAGACAAGCACATATATGAACGCATGACCATTGAGGCTACACTGATATAAGCAAATAAGATTACAGAAATAAATAAGGTATAAGTATAAAGTAGACTCATACGGTAATCAAGGAGGATAGTATTAGAACATATTCAAAAGTGGTCATAGTAATTGAAAACAGTAGCACCATTATAACAGGAATAGGTAAAACCAAGGAATGGTAGGGGACAGTTCTAAGAAAAAAGTCCAAATGGGATGGGGACCAGGTTCTATAGTCCAATAGGTAACACCTTCCCCCTCCTCATTTTTTTGTATATAGGTAATCAACTATTGTATCCCTTTTAACTAGAAGTTTTTTACTATAGCTACTCTCTTTATTTATGCTTTTGTTCATTTGGAACTATGAAGGAATGGATTTTCAAAAAAATGCAAATGGAGGATCAGGATGACTTTTAAACTCAAGGAAAGGGTGACACCTTTTAGGAGTAAGTTAAAACTGGGTATGGCACTCCTATATGTAAATAGTACACAACCACTATTGAATAATAGAGTATAATATTAACCTTATTGGGGACCTAGTCCCTACAAGATTTTTTATGCACATAGCAGTTTGAGTAGTTTTACCTTTCTTCCTATCTCATCCTCCTTGCCATGGGTGTATATCTGCAGAAGATATGAGACTGAGTTAGACATGTGTGACATTATCTTTCCTAGAACCTATTCACCAATTCATAGACAAATTTAAAGGATGAAGAGGAGCAAGATGCATTCAACTTAGCCTCGTTAGTCGTAGTTTTATCCTGATTCTTTTCAATTATTCCCTATCAAGTGCCTTGGTAAAGATGTCAGCAATTTGATCTTCAATACTGCAAAACACCATCTTTATCAACCCTTTATTTATATTATCTCTGAAAAAATGATGCCTAACATCAATGTGCTTAGTTCTTTTATGATGAACTAGATTCTTTTTCATATTGACAGCACTTGTGTCGTCATAAAATCGAGGCACACATTCTAAGAAAATGCTAAAATTTTTAAGCTGCTACTTGATCTATAGTAATTGAGCACAGCATGAAGCAGCAACAACATATTTATCTTCAGCAGTTAAAAGTGCTACTGAGTTCAACTTCTTAGTACCCTAAGAGATTAGGGATGATCTAAGAAAATAAGTCATTTTTGAGGTACTCTTCTAGCCAAACAGGTACCCAGCATAATCAGCATCAGCATATCCAACCAAGTCAAAATTGTCACCAGCAGGCTAGAATAGAACCAGGTTGGGGTCCATTTAAGATATCTCAAAATCCTTTTGGCAGCCTTCAGATAAGATTTCTTTGGACTAACTTTAAATCTAGCACACATCCCAACACTAAACACAATGTCAGGTCTGCTAGTTATCAGATAGAGAAATGAATCAATGATTCCTCTATACATAGTTTCATTAACAGAGGGACCAGGTCATCCAAGTCCAGTTTGGAGGAAGTTCAAATAATATTATAAATAGGCTTTGCATCCTCTATATGAAACCTTTTGAGTAGATCATGATGTACTTCTATTGACATATAATAGTCCCAATTACACCTTATATAATTTGCAGCCTAAGGAATAAATTGAGCTCTCCCATCATACTTATCTCAAACTCACTACTCATTAACCTAGCAAAGTCATCACACAGAAAACTAGTTGTAGAAGAATTGGTTGTAGCCCAAATATGATGCCATCCACATAACTTGAACAATGAGCAGATTACTTTCTCTGGCCTTCAAGAATAAGGTGCTATCAATACTTTCTATTTTTAACTCAATCTCTAGAAAGAACTTGGGAAGCCTCTCATACCAAGATCTAGGAGCTTGCTTCAATCCATACAAGGCTTTGTCTAATTTGAACACATGATTGGAAAAATCAACATCCTCAAAACCTGGAGGCTGCTTTACATACGCCTCTTTCTTGATAAGATAATTTAAAAAGGCACTCTTTATATCTATTGAAATAGTTTGAACTACATATATGAGGTAGATGAAATAAATATTTGAATTGCCTCCATCTAGCCATTAGATCAAATATTTTATCATAATATATGCCTTATTTCTAGTTATAGCCTTGCACCACAAGCCTAGATTTGTTCCTGATAGTATTTCTATGTTTATCAACCTTGTTTCTGTACACCCACATGGTCCTTATAGCAGTTTTTTCTGAGATTCATGGGACCAGGTGCCACACTTTGCTTCTTTCAAATTGATGAAGCTCTTCTTAAATTACATTTATCTAATTTGCATCCTTTAATGTCTTTTTTATATTCTTGGGTGCAATTTAAGATAAAAAATATAGAGAAAGCATAGAGATTCTTTGCTCTATTTTTTGTTTGCATGCCTGAGTCCAGAGGAGATAGTAGATTATCAAGAGGATGTGAGAACTTATGCTTCTATTGAGGTGTTACCCTCAAGAGACTAATCATTTTCTTCATTGGGTTGAGGATCAGGTTCTTCAGGTAGAGCTTAGGGATCAGAGTTCTAAAGATCTGCTGAATCTTAATCTTTATGTCCTGAACCTAGTCTCTGTGAATCTATATCATCATTACCTTCATTTATTTTTTTTGGAGCATTAAGAGGATTTCCTGAATCATTATCATCATCATCTTGTGTGCTGCCTTTACTAATGTTACCAACTTCATCAAACATAACGCATACTCATTCTTTCACACATTGTGTTCTTTTATTTTGGATCATATAAGTCTTGTCGGTAGAAGAGTATCTAACAAATACTCCTTCATCACTCATTGGATCAAACTTACTAAGGTCATCCTTCCCATTATTCAGCACAAAACATTTTCAACCAAAAGGCTTGAAGTAGCTCAGCTTAGGCTTTCTTTTGGTCATGAGTTCATAAGTGTTATTGTTCATAAGGGACCTGACAATACACCTATTGATTATGTGACATACTATGTTGACTGTTTCAACCTAAAAGTTATGAAAAATCTCTGCATCTATCAGGATGGTCCTTCTAATATCCATAAGTATCCTATTTTTCCTCTTTACAACACTATTTTGTTGTGGTGTTCTAGGAGCTAAAAAATTGTGACTTATACCCAGATCATTGCAGATTTCAGTGAACTATGCATTTTCAAATTCTATTCCATGATCTGATCTGATTTCAGCTATCTTCTCATCATACTTCACTTCTACTTGTCTAGCAAAATTCTTATACACACAAAATATATCTTCCTTGGATCTTAGAAATAAGGTCCATGTGAATCTGGAAAAATCATCATCAATAACCAAAATATACTTTTTTCTTCCCCTACTGGTAAGCTTTATAGGTCCACATAGATCAATGTGAAGGAGTTATAAAGGCCTGGATGTGCTCACTTCTTTTTTTGGCTTAAATGAGGATTTAATTTGCTTTCCTTTCACACATGCATTGCACACTTCACTTTTGGCAAATCTTAAATCAAGATCATTTTCACTAATTTGTTCAGCATTGAGCAACTAACATGACCTGGCCTTCTGTGTCATAGCTCAACAACATCTTCTTGCATACTTAGGCATGTTATGTTCTTGGACTTGTAAAACCCAGATTAGTAATATACATATTTTTATTCCTCCAAGAAATCAACATTTCTTTACCATCTTTAAGATAAGTAGCAATGCACTTATTTGACCTAAACCTAATTTTATTGCCTTTATCACAAATATGAGCAAACACTCAGCAAACTGAACTTGATTTTATCCACAAAATGGACATCATCAATTATATAGCTCAAACTCCTCCCAATATTTCCAATTCCAATAATGTACCCTTTGTTTCCATCACCAATGGAGACATTGTCTCCTTCATGGGCCTTAAGCAAGAGGAAGTCTTCAATTCTTCCAGTCATGTGCTTCGAACAGCCACTCTCCATGATCTAGTGGTAGATTCTTCCTCTAGATTTTCTCTGTAATAGAATTAGTTTTTAGTTTTGGGAACCCATTTTAGCTTGAGCTCCCAAAATAGTGACAAAGGAAAGATCAGATTTTTCTTTGTCCTCAAGTAAATTTTAACCTCTTTCTTTTGAAAAAGAGAGTTCTTTCATCCTTTTTAAGACAACAGTTCTAGAGGGACATGAATCCCTTGTGTGGATATTTTGCCACAATGAGTACATAAGATATTATCCTTGATAGAGACATATTTACTAAAAAGTTCATAAGAAGGATACACATTGTGGAATCCCAGCCCTCTTTTATTACTTGATCCCTGACTGGAAAGGCTTATCAATGATTGATATGAAATGGTCTATTTTAAATCCTTTTCGATCTCATCCTTGACTCGAACTAGGTCCCTCTCAAGTTCAGCACTCCTATCAAGTGAGGCAGTCAGATTTACATTTACCTTAGTCAGTTTCTCTTCTAATTCAAGTTGAATTTGGCTTTTTCCACTCTTACCTTGAGAATTAACCTTAGACACTTCACTAAGTTTTATTTAAGAAATCATTTTCAAGGGATAGTGACCTGCTAGGTTCCTAAAGTTTAGTTACTTACACACTTAATTCAACTGTCTTCTTTACATTTTCCAAAGTCTTTCTTCAGACACTCCTCATCTCTAGTAAGATCATTAATAGTATCTATGAGTACAGTAGCAAGAGACTTAAACTCTTTAAGAGAATAATTTTTGAGGTTTTCTTTAATGTCCAAGAGGGTTACCTTTTCATCTTCATCATCATCTATGTTTTCCATCAAGGTAAAGAAAGAGTCATAAACTTGGACATCATCCTCTACCACCATCATAGAGATATATTCTTACTTCTCCGATTTATCAAAATCACTGGAGGATTCACCTAGAATAGTTATGACTTGCATTGCAACCCTATAAGCTTCAGCTTTCCTTCTATATTTGTCAGGGACCCAGTCTTTCCCCTTTTCTTTTTCACCAGCTTGCTTGATATACTCTTTATATTCAATTTTATGCAAAGGACAATCTTTGATGTAATAACCAATCTTTCTATATTTATCGCATGCATTACTTGATCTTTTCTCTCTCATATATTTGCTGGACTCTTCTATTTTGGGTAGATCTCCTAACTTTCTCAAGGATTTAAGGATTCATTTGGAAATGTAAGTTGTTTCCTCATCCTCAGCACTGGTAGTCTCCTTTATTGCCTTTAGGATCAGGTTCTTCTTCACTTTGTGCTCATCGTTGAATTTGTCCTACATTTTCATAATCTCATAAGTCTTGGGATTTCCAATCAGCTCATCCATGGTCATATTTTTCAGGTCTCTAGCTTCAGTAATAGCATTTAGTTTACTCTCTTATTGCTTGGGTAGAATTCTCAGAACCTTTCAAACTTATTTGGCAGTTCTAATATCCTTACCAAAAAAGTAAAGATCATTGACTATAATAGTGAATTTTGTGTGCATTTCCTGGATAGATTCACCTTCTCTCATGGTGAAAGTTTCATATTTAGTGGTCAGCATATGCACCTTTGACTATTTCACCTAACTAGTTCCCTCGTAGGCTATTTAAAGGCAATCCCAAATTTCTTTGGCAATATCACTAGCAGAGATCCCATTGTACTTATCAGGACCAATGCTACAAACAAACAGTTTCTCCGCCTTATAGTTCTTTTCAATCTTCCTCCTATCAATGTCATCAAATTTATTTTTAGTCTTGGGAACTTATGAAGTCACTTCGCCAACCTTTACTGTCCTTGTGGGGACAAAACAAAAGGACCATCTTCAATCACATCCCACAACTCAGAATATTCTGCCATGATAAAATCATGCATCCTAGTCTTCCACCACCCATAGTATTCCCTATTGAATCTGGGTGGACTAGTGGTAGACTGGCGTTCTTCAATATTTAGAGGAGCAGCGATGTTTAAGATCCTTCCAAGGTGTTAACCTTTTTTCAGGAAGACCTTGCTCTGATACCAAATAAAGAGTTCAAATGAGTTTCCCTCTAACTTTGGAACCTGGTCTTAAACAGACTTAAATAGTAAGAAACTGAACAGTAAAGTATGTGAAAAGAGTAAATAAGAGACACAATAGAATAGTAAAGTATGTGAAAAGAGTAAATGAGAGACACAATAGTTTTACATGGAAACTCTTTACTTAAGGGAGAAAAATTGTGACCTGCCTCCAGGATTTCTAAAACTCCACTTATATTCAAGAAAACTTGAATAAAAACTCCATTACATCAAGGATTAACCTCTTAATCCTTCTTTTCCTTGTAACAACTCTGTTACAAAGAGAAATATGCAATACTTCTACTACACCACCACCCATCTAACTCTAACTGACTTGACCAGCTAACTCTAACTTTAAAATCACCTAACTCTAGATGACAACAAGGAGTTTAGAACTAAAACACCAACACCTACTAATAATGATAACAATAGTAGGCAAAGTTTGCAATCACAATACAAAGATTCAATTACAACAAGCATATGAAATATAATTTTTGAGAGGTCAGCTCCCTATTGCGAATGAGGCTTTGGTTCAAGAGCTTCAAGAGAGATATTTTGTTGTGAGTATATGAAATATTGGTTTTATTAGTGTGGAAGATAAGTAATATATATATGAGACAAGAAAACCTAGGACGAATCCCATTGGTTGAGGCAAAAAACTGCAGCAGCTTTTTCACCAACTTTTGTACTTTCGTCCAACTGTGTAGTTAATTGTGATAGTGACATGTAGGCCCAACCAGGTCCCTAAGTAGTTTTAGCTTTATCATCACAAATTCTTCAGGAACCAGGTCCTAACATAAAATTTTCCAATCATCAAAACTAAGGACTTAATAGAAACCAAATACAATAATCTATTTGACCATACATGTTATATCACAATAAGGTAGTGTAAATTACCAACTTACAATCCAAAAGGTATTAAAGATATAGTGCCTATAAATTGTTTGTTTGCCAAGCTCTTTAAATCTACTTATTTTGATAACTGCTTTATATCCAATTATGTTTTAGGAAAAGCACTTAGGATATTAATATGTTTGTATACAGTGAAATCATTTTGAAGGAAATTTTGTTAGAATTAGAGAAGCATCTTGTGCTTGAACAAACTCCTTTGAGTGTCAAAAAAATGTAACTTTAAACTTAATATTATCCCAATATATAATTTTGAAAATTTTATTATAGAGGATATTAATTATCTTGTCAATTTTGTTTAATTTAAAATATAAAAATCATAAAATAGAGAGGCTTGAGAGAGAAAGTCTAAAACACTCCAATCATTATGTAACATTAAATCATTGATAATGTATGAGGTTAGTTTTTGTTCCTACTATAAGAATAGTTTTGAAAATATAATTTTTTACCTTTGTCCTTTTAGTATTGAAAAAAATTAAAAAAAAATTCTGCTTCTGAGGAGAAGCTAAATTGTTTAGCCTCTTCCCTACAGCAAAAAAAAACTTGTGCTACTACTCATAAGAACTTTTTTTTCCAGAGACTTGGCTAAACACCATAAATCTCCAAGATAAGCACTTCAAAAATGAAATTTTTAGTTTCTCAAATATTTGGTCAAACAGGCTCATACGAAAAAGAGAATGCATCATAATAAAATATAACATCTCATACTCAGTAACTTGCCAAGTACCTGCAAGGATAATTTCATCCTTTCTTTTACATCAACCCCAAGTGACTAAACTCTTTTTTATTCATCAGTATCTAAACATTTGTTTTTTCTCAAGCAGATGTTATTTCAGTAGATAGAAGACCATTATTTCTCCATCAATTTTACAAACTATTTCATCATCAGTAATTCCATTTCTCCTCTTAAATTCAATCTTAAAAATCCAAGAGAACTGGCTCAAGAATCAAGCTTAGTTTTGTCCCTTCCGGTAACTATTTTCTCTAATGTTTGTAGGTATGTAAGGCTCTATTAACTTGTAATGCCCTCTGCAATCTCTATTTGGTTATTACCTCACCAATTATCCCTATTTCTAAATTTGAACTTGTAATAAATAGAATGAAAATTTGAATTCTTCTTCTTATTGGGGCATTTCCTGAATACATTGTGGATTGGTGTTAAACTATTAGTCTGTTATTACTTGTTCTCATATGTGAATACAAACATGGTTAAATTTGGCTACTACACCTTCTATAAAATTGTAAAAGTAAGGTTATTTTACGGGACTTTGTTCCTTTAATAAAAAAAGACCTAATTATATGAGTTGTAATGTCTGCACTTTTTCTTAGATGTTACTCTTCCCGTCATTCCATTTTTGTTGATTTTATGAATAAAATTTATGCTTCATCCATCAAAATTATTTTATGTAATTCTTTATTTTAAGATAAACTAGGGTTGAAGAAATATTCATACTCCTATCTCTCAATTAGACGCACAAGAATGTCCTTATAGAATTCTTTGGGTAAGAATCTTACCTTGTCCGATTTGCTCTAAACTATGTTAATTCATCAGGTTTTATGCCTAATTTAATTCTTGAAGATTAATTTCTTTATGAACTTACATAAGTCCATGAGTCTCTCATTACTTGAAGACAAATTGAATTTCTTTATCAATACTGTGATCTTGACCCACATAAATTTTAAAGAGGTGAATTTACTTAAAGATTGAGATTTTACTTGTTCCTTATCATGAAATTTTTCTATAAACACCAATAACCAACTAAATCTAAAGAGAAAACAACTTTCCAACCAGAAAAAGGTTGAAGAACTTAAGTCGTAACAAAGCAAAAAGAAAAATAACTAGTTACACAATATTTATTGAACAAAACTACCTCGGCTATGGTTTTATTTGGACAACTTTCAATGATCTACCTTTTGTACTATTTCTCTTTTTTATTTTCTCAACTAGTGTCTCTATATATACATTTACCTTCCTGTAAATGTATTAGTTCCAAAAAGTCCAAACATGGTATTTAATTACTCCCATAAGTGATGCCACAGTTCTTTTTTGGGCTACTTCTAGTGCCTTTTTTTAATTCTTTCCAACACATGCTTGTTTCTGCCCTCTTGGATATGAATAGCCATCATTGTAATAGATTTAATTTGACCTATTTTATGCACTCAAAGTCAACAAAGATGTGAATACGAGTCTCACAAATCTGTCTATTCATGGGTATAATTATTATCATCAATGTGATATTCATACGAACTGAAATATGCAAGTCATGTTCATGAATTATGACATAACGAACTATGAAATTACCTCTCATGCCTCTCCAATAATGATGTTAACTCTTGATAGTGAGCCTACTACAGCTAACTCTCTATATGATCCCTAAAGTGGCACTTTATGATTTTGAGTCTAAAATGGCTAAACTATAAGTATGACCTTAAAAGGCTAAACTATAAATATGAGCCATAAATATAAGACTAACAAAGCTAAACTATGAATATGACCCTAACAAGACAAGCATTTTGATCAAGAACTAAGAAGATAAACACATACCATTATGAGCTTAAGAGAGTTAGATAGCTGACCATGAAGGCATAGGTTTAAATAACAAATGCCTGAAACTATGTTTGCCGACATAGGATAGAGATTATTCTGCAAGTCGAATGACTCTTTTTTTCATGTGTACCAAAAAGGGTCTAGCCATGAATATTTAGCAAATTATATCATGTCATATCCTATGCCCAGCAAGGTATAAGATGGCTTAGCTGATCGGGCCAAGATCAGACTCCATGCGCTCATATGGTGGTTTTTTCACTAATAATCAAAAGAGTTAAATCTATCTTTCTTGGTCAATTATAAATTTAGTTTATATTTTTGTTCCTTTCCAGTTGTCTTCACTTATATTTGAATTTTATTGTCATTTCTAATCTTTTGACGTACTACCCTCCTGAAATGATTTTGCATACCAATACATTCCACGCATTGACCCTCTTTGATGCTACATCATTTCATGATTTAGGTTGGAGCTCTCAAATCCACGGTCAGGTGCCTTATCAGGATCTTTATATTCTGTCATTAGTGATCCGTTTTCCTATTAGGAGGCTGGATAAGATATGATGACTTCTTTACATCTTTTTTTTCTTTTAGTATTGATAGTTATTAGAGGCTTCACAAGCTGGAGTAGTTTTCAAAAAAACTTTGTAATTTCCAGACTTTATCATGACTATTAGTATTGGTAATAGTAAGTGATATTAATAAGCCTTGATGAAAATACTTCTCCTTCAATAAATCTTATTTCAATCTCATATTGTTTCAGTTATATTCTTTCATGTTGGTATTGGGTTCAAGCTGTATATATGAATGGAAAATGGAGGGGAAAATAGTGGAGGGAAAGAGAGACATTAAAATGGAAAGTGTACTCTTTTATGGAAAGCTTACTAAATTCTCCCACATTGGTGGGAGAAAGAAGTTTTCATGTGTTTATATTGAGAAACACATCTCCACATGGATAGTGGGGCAAGAATAAGGTAATGTCTTGCGCCGTCATCATCGCTCTCTTGGGTCGGCTTCGAATTTGGATTTGTCAAATGATCGATCGATGATATCTATTTTTTAGACAAAATATATTTGAAAGTTGATGAACAAGTGAAATTTTAATCCCAAGAATATGATAAAAATATTTTTCTCCATGTGCGGGCGCATTTCGGATACCATGCAAATACATGCACAACACACCTCAAATGGATGCAACCATTCGAGGGAAGAGGCACACTGTTTCACATAAAGTTGCATCTGCGCGTGCACCCTGGTGACCTACGGTCGCAGGTCCAGTGCAGGTGTAGCGCATATAGCTACTGGAATTTGACAATGTCATCTGCGGCTGCAGATCGGGCACAGTTTCAGCATAGACTAGGCGCAGGTGACGTGACTATACTGAATAGGTGCCTTTTTGCTAAACCAATGCTTCCTTTAAAAAGGGACACCTTAAGGCTATAAATACCTGACATATTCCTCAGGTATAGATATGATTTTTGAAAGCATAAATATTCTTCTTCATTACAAAAACTCAGTGTGATCACTAGTCGTTGAGTGAGTTTGACGAAGCCAATAATTTGAGGTACCTCTATTTTTGGATTGAAAGCTATTTTATCCTGGGAGAAAAATTTCATAAACTCGGGTATAGTGAGGGAAATTGTTCCTTAAGGACACTCTGTGAAGTCGGGGGACTTGGCTTTAAATTTTTATTTCATCTTATTTCTGAAATAATAACACACTTCTTGGATAGATTATTTTTAATCTTGTGTTGAAGGTGTTGTGTAACTTCATAGGTGTTCTTGTTTTAGATTTGAACGGTGTTCTTGTTTTAGATTTGAACTTGTGTTGAAGTTGTTGAGTGCCTAAATATAGATTTGTGTACCCAAAAATATTGAAAATAACAATCTTAAGGAATAAACTTGGAATCTGTATAGCTTGGTTTCTGTAGATTAAAGCTTTAAGCTTTCTACTCCATTTGAAATTAACTAGTGATTTGAAGACAAAATCTTCTACACAAGTTAAAGATCACTCGGTTAACGATTGGAAGTCATAAAAACTTCATCGTTAAACTAGAAACAAGAGGTCTTTAAAGTTGCTGAAACTTTATTAATACTATTTTGATATACTAAAGTTATTGTCTTGTTGTGATAGGAAAATGACTACGGATAGTCAAGTGCATTATGTTACAACGACTGTGGTATAAACTAGTGTTTCCACAACAAGTCATACGAATGCTCTGTTGGCAATGGCACCTGCGAAGAAACCCAAAAAGTTTGCAGGTATTGACTTCAAAAGGTGGCAGCAGAAAATATTTTTCTACCTTACAACTCTTTTTCTTCAAAGGTTCACATTTGAGGAAGCTCTAGAGGTGCCCGAGGGGACCTCTGAACAAGAGAGATTTGTGATTGTGGAGGCTTGGAAACACTCTGATTTCCGTTATAGGAATTGAATCTTGAGTGGTCTCCAAGATGATCTCTACAATATGTATAGTAAAACAAAAACAGCAAAAGAGGTGTGGAGAGAGCTGGAATGGAAGTACAAGACAGAGGATGCAAGAATTAAAAAGTTCTTCATTGCAAGATTCTTTGAATATAAAATTATAGACAGCAAGTTTTTTGTCTCCCAAGTGTAGGAACTGCAAGTGACCATCCATGATCTCTTTATGAAAGGTATGATTTTGACAAATACCTTTGTTGAACAGTTTAAAAATGTTCTTAGTATTCACATAAACTTCATTGTAGGTTTGATCATGAATGAAGCATTTCAAGTAGCAGTAATAATAGAGAAGCTACCACCTATATGGAAGGACTTTAAAAACTATTTGAAACACAAACATAAGGAGATGTTTGTCGAAGATCTAATTGTAAGATTACACATTGAAGAAGACAACAAGGCTAAGGAAAGAAGGTTGATAGGAAATTCTACAATGAATGGAGAAAATATTGAAGAACACAACCATAACTCCAAAAAGCGCAAGAAAGCTGGACATAAAAACAATCAACCCAAGAAGAAATTCAAGGAAAAATGCTTTAACTGTGAAAAGATTGGCTACAAGTCAACGGATTGTCATTCCCCAAAGAAAGGGAAGAAGAAGGACCAAGAAAATATTGATAAGTTCAAGAAAGAAGTGGATGATCTGTATACTATGTTTTTCGAACACAACTTGGTGGGAAATCCTCGCGAATGGTGGATGAATTCCGTACCACCTGCCATATTTGTGATAATAAGGAGTTTTTTTATGCTTTAGCTCTGGCTCAAGAGGAAGAAAATATATATATGCCCAACTACGCTACTGCAAAAATAGAAGGAACAGGAAAAGTACGCATGAAAATGACATCAGGTAAAGTATTGACACTCAACAATGTCCTGTATGTACCAGAGTTAAGAAAGAACTTGATTCTTGAATCACTTCTTGACAAGAACGGATTCAAATGTGTATTTGTTTCTAGAAAAATTGTACTTAGTAAAGGAGAAGTGTATGTAGGAAAATGCTACCTCAATGAGGGCCTATTAAAAATGAATGTAATGAATGTTGAAATCAATAAAAGTTTAGTTTCTTCTTACTTGCTTGAGTCTTATGATTTATGGCATGAATGATTAGGACATGTCAATTACAAAATATTGTGTAAACTATTAACTTAAAAAAAAATTCAAACTTTGAGTGCAATAAATCAAAATGTCAAACATGTGTGAAATCAAAGTATGTTAAGCATCCGTATAAGTCTATTGAAAGGAATTCCAATCCCTTAGACTTAATCTACACTGACATTTGTGATATGAAGTGAACAACATCTCGTGGTGGAAAAAAGTATTTTATAACTTTTATTAACGATTGTACTAGATATTGTTATGTTTATTTGCTAAATAGTAAGGATAAAGCAATAGATGTATTTAGGCAATATAAAACTGAAGTTGAAATTAGAGAAAAAGATCAAAATGATAAGAAGTAATAGGGGTGGAGAATATGAATCTCCCTTTGCGCAAATATGTGTAGAGAATGGAATTGTCCCTCAAACTACAGAGTCGTATCACCTCAATCTAATGGAATTGCAAAAAGGAAAAACCAAACCTTGAAGAAAATAATGAATGCCTTACTTATAAGTTAAGGTTTACCACAAAACTTATGGGGGAAAGCTATCCTTACTAATAAGTTTCACTTTCTTGATGTTTTATTTTTGAGCTATGGATTCTAAGGTAGTGAACTCTTTCCTAAATATTCTTTTGCTCACCTTTCAAATCATGTCCTCTCAACTATCTAAAGTTCGTAGAAACTCATCTGTCCCACTTGAGGATGACATGGATGGATCTCATCCAACTCATGGGGAACAAACCCGATCAAGGTCCATAGTTTTAGATTTTCCCTGTGGAGTTCACCAGTCTCAACTGACCCTACTCTGAAAATGGGAACTCATGTTTAGTTACCTTAAAGAGAGGTTACCAATGTTGAGTTTTGACATTTTATTAATCTATTGACCCAGATAGTGACAACTTTATCATGCCAGTTTGATCTTATTGGTACAGGAGAGAATAAGGCAAGGTCGATAAATAAGCAGAGCAAGAGGTTTTAGTTTTCTAAACAAAGGGACGGCCAACAGTATGGCGGTAAGTGGTCTAAAAGGAAGATTTAGGTGAGCCCTAACTCTTTTTCTATGGCTGGTTCTCTGTAAGACCCCGCAAAGTTCTCTCGAGCCTTAGAGTGTGTCAAGTGAAGTGTACTTTCGTCCTTAAAAAATTAAGAAGTGAATTCCAAAGTGGGAAATATTTTAAACCGTGTAGAATTTCTATAATATCAACTTTTTTTCATGTAGATAATTGAATAAGCTTTCCGTCAATACCAAATTCACCCAAATCCAACACTCGGACGAAGAGTTAGAGCCATTTTAGTGAGACAGTGTGCCACTTGGAACTTTAGTGCGTCGCGGAGCCAAAATGGCAATTGTCAAATTCCAGTGAGCCTCCACAATTCCACCCCATCACGGTGTTTTTCCAGTTCACAACCACGGTGGCGACGCAATTTCCACCGCATCGCGCCAAGGCTCAGTTTCCCAATTGTCCAATTTCCAGTAAGCTGGCATGATTATGGAGCGTCGCGCCAGCACGTAAAATCGAGATTTTTCCAGTTTTGGATTTTAATTCCAAGGACAAAAAAGGTCTTTTCCCAACCCCTATATCTACTCTTTAACATGATATTTCTCATTATTTAACCCAAATATTGTTGGTTTCTCTCAATTTTCTTCAAGAACAAGACCTAGGGTTTCTAATCCAAGACCCAAGTCATCAAGATTCCTCCGTAAATCTTCCGAGAATCATATAACAAGGTATGTTAGATATTGATTCTTGGGTTCCTTCCACCCAAGAAGTTCAAGAATCCTTTTCTGAATCAAAGATTTTATATTTATGAGTCTTCATGATTCATGTGAATTGAAATTGAAGTTCATGTTATTATTGAGTTTTAATTCATGATTTAGACTACCAATTTCAAGAATTGATTCTAGTATGCGATGAATTGTATGATGTTCATGATAACCCCTCTTCAAGTTGCATGATATTGATGTATTCATGATGATTAAGTATAGAATCTGTGGTATAACCAAAGCATGCTCCCCATATGTTTGATAAAATGCTTATGTGAAGGAATTAGAGCCATTATAGCATGTTGACTAGAAATCCCCAAATTGTGTGTAAGTTCATACATTCCAAGTGTTTGTTGAAAAGCCTTAGTGAATGAATTGTGACATGTTAGAATGAAATTCCCTAATTATGTTCTCTTCAATGCATGTAAAATGTCTGTTATATGACCTTGTTAAATAGAGTATGAGCCAATAGCATGTCTCCCTATACTATTACATGTTTATGATTTCCAAGTGCTTGAAGAGGTGCTTTAATGATTGTAATGGTGAATGAAAGTCCATAGTCATGATTATTTAAGATGGTTATGTTTTACTTGTATGTTATCGAGTCATGGGGGTAATTATACCCGATAATTTAGCTGCAAGTCAAGAGCCCGTGTCAGTTTTCATGATAATCTTAGTCAAGTCACAATTCTTAGAACTAAGTCAATTATAGAATTCAGTACTCTCAGACAGTTACAGAACTTAAGAAATCTCAGTAATCCAAGTATCATTAGCATTCCAGCTTTAGTTCAGTACTCAGCTCAAATCTTAGTAGTATTCAATATTCAGTTCAGACCTTAGTAGTATTCCATCAGTCAATAGAACCAAGTGAATTCAGTCAGATCAGTCAAGAAATATGAACAGTAAAAGATTCAGCTCAGTCTAGTACAATCTAAGAATTAGTTCAATGTCTATTCAGTTAGAAGTAGGATTCAACACCAAGCGAGGGCAGGGATGGCGGCTTCCCCGTTATTTAGGCATAGTCGTTAGTAGCAATCCCTATACTTCCAGAACTACATAGCCAGCGTAGGATGTGGAGTCACCCATTATATTAGGTATGGAATCCTAGGTTCAGAGAAAAGTGTCTTTACTCGTGGAATAATACTGACACCCTTCCAACTAGGGTACAGGTTGGACCCCAACTAGCTAGAAGGGGCATATCGGTTAGATGACTATCTCCCACAGTCTCAATTTTATATTTGGTCTCAGTAATAGAAGTCAGCTGAGGAGATCACCCGTTATATAGGGTTGATCTCAAATTCAGATAATCATAGTCAATATTAGTAGACTCAGAGATCACCTGCTATATAGGCTTGACCTCAAATTCAGATAATCATATTCAATATCAGTAAACTTAGAGATCACCCATTATATAGGCTTGCTCTCAGATTCAGATAATCATATTCATTATCAGTTGACTCAAAGATCACCCGTTATATAGGCTTGATCTCAGATTCAGTTTATCCAGTATCAGATATCATTACCAATAAACTCAGAGGTCACCCATTATATAGGCTTGATCTCAGATATAATAAATCAGTAGCAGTATCAGCAAGATTAGACATCACTCTCAATAGACTCAGTTATTCAGTCTCTCAGTATTAGTAAACTCAAAAATCTATACTAGTAAACTTAGTCATCAGTAAGTCAGTATTCAGAAACCCGTATTCAGAGTTTGTATTTAGTGTTACTGCGATTCCAGTTTTGGTTTGTGCATTCATCCATATGTCCTTCTTCAGTACTCTCATCTTATTCAGATATGTAACTATTAGTGCATAAGCCCTTGAATTTAGACTTACCTCATCTAGCATACGAGTTCATTCAAAGTACTGAAGCATACTTTTCTCTTGCGTTATGGTTTCTTATACCATAGGTTCTGAAGCACGAGATCCAAAACACCCTTAGCAGTCCAGACTCAATCAATAGCAGTAGACATAGCAGTGAGTCCTCTTCATTCGAGGATGATTCTTATTTTATTCTGGCATTAGACTCAGTTTATTTTCAGTAGACGGAGTTAGTTAGGTACCTTTCCCATCAACTCCACAGTTCAGATAAGTTTAGAGGCTTTTTGGATAAATGTATTAGTATTCAGTTTTCAGTATTGATTATTTTAGATGTTTTGAACCTTATGGAAAGTTTCCACCAGTTTTCTACATTTATTTCAGTATATTATGCAGTACTTAGGTATAGATATCAGAAAAGGTTTAGCTTGTGGTCCTTCGAGATCATGAGCACTGTGTAGCATTTCAGTTCTAAAAAAATCAAGGCGTTACATTCTACTTTCCCAAAGTCATTGGAAGACAGACATTTTCAGATTGGTAATGATTTTAGGGCACAAGGTGCCCAATCTTGGGCCAGTGAGGCCTAATCCTTACCATTCTACCCTTCTTATCAGTTTTATAGTTGGTCGTACTGTAGTTGTTCTGAGAAAGGGAGGAATCATTATTTTAATTATAGTTAGTTCGGTTATATACAATGAGAGTGTCCCATAAGGATTGCTACTTTGGAAAATAGGATACTGGTTGCCACTTCTCTAGCTTTTGCACCAAGGGGTGCTATTTCTAGCTTCGGCACTGGTCGGGATCGTCTCAATGCTCTCACTTTCCCTAAGAAGCTTGAGATATCTCCTGATGCTGGCACTGGTATATTGAAAACTCTTTTTTTTGTGGTGTGTATTTTTTACTTGGTTCGGGGTCCACTTATGTGACCCCATTTATGGCTATGTATTTTGGTTTGGACCTAAGTTAATTTTGAACTCTTTTTCAGTTTCTACCCTGGTAGGTGACTCTGTGGTTACCAAAGAAGTATATATGGGGTGTGTGGTATCTGTCGGTAGTAAAGAGGCTTTAGGGGATTTATTGAAATTAGATATGAAGGTTTTTGATTTTATGCCACGGATGGATTGGCTATACTCGTGCTACGCGTCATTAGACTATCGAACCCATAAGGTTGTCTTTAGGCTCTTTGGTGAGTTTGTTATGGGATGGGAGGATAGTTCTCTGGCTATCTAGGGAAAGGTTATATCATATCTTAGAGCTCGAAGATTGATCTACAAAAAGAGGGTATTTCTATTATCATTTTGTCTGGGTTAAACATTCTAACTCGAATGTTCCTTCTTTGCATTCGGATTAGGTGGTGAATGTGTTTCATGAGGTCTTCCTAATGACCCTCATGGTGTCCTTCTAATGGGGAGATTGAGTTTTGGATTGGTCTTATTTTGGACACTTGTCCAGATTTCTATCCTTTCTTTAAAGAATATTCCAGTTGAGTTAGAGGAGCTTAAGGAGCAATTAAATAACCCCTTTAGAAAAAGATTGCATCTGTCCTAGTGTTCTCTGTGGAATGTTTTTATACTTGCATGCATAAGAGAGATGGTTTTCCCTGGGAATGCATAGGTTGTTGGTAGGTGAATGAGGAATTTAGGGTGTCCTCTTGATGGGTTGGACCATATATGTATATTTCTCTATGGGGTACCTTGTTGGTAGTGCATAATAGTTGGTAGATGTTGTATTTGAACTTTAAGCATTGTTTGTGGTAAAGGGGGTATGTTTTCCCAGGGATAGCAATGTGGAAATTGTAAAGGTAGAGTGATAGGTTAGATGAGGTGTGCAGAAGGCAACAAGGTGAGTGACTTAGGGAAATAAGAAAGTAGGAAAAATTGTGACATATAGGCTGGGGTTTCAGGTTGAATTGATGGATTGGGGGTTATGTTGTTGGATGGGTTAGAGCATGGAGTTTGTGTGACTATTCTGGACCTCTAGATGGCATTTGGATGAATAAGGGTTTAGGTATAGGAGAACCAAGTGTCCCTAATGTACGCCCTTGGTAATACACATTAGAGCAAAGTGTTGTTTTGGTAGGTGTAATAAGATGAGGGTCGAGGGTTAATATTAAATTTTCTTCTAGCAGTTGACTTCAAGGGAAGGTTAGGGTACATATTCTAGTGATTCCTTCTTATCTCGATTAAGAGGGTGCTCTCCTAGTGTTGCATGCATTCTGGTAGTGCTTATGCCTAAGGTTTGCATTAAGGTTCACATTCTACATTCACCTTGTTCCATGGATATGAATCTTGACCTTATGTTGCATTACTTATGATATATGTAGTTATGTTTCTTTCGGTGTCAAATCCTAAGGACTCCTACTATGGTGTGTTATGTTAGGATGGCTCTTCATTCATAACCTAGGTGGTTTCTATAAAGTACCTCGTGCCTATGGTGTTGTGTCTCTTTTTGGGCATCTCGCTTGGGTGGCATAAGTAATTCTTGTACATTAGTCACTTAATGACCCTTTTTACATTAGGGTGGCAGTGGATTTAGATGTGTAGTAATGCTTTGAAATAGGGGGAAAGTAGAAGTCCGTAAGTGGGAGAGAGTCTGGGTGACTACTAGAGCTAAGGTTTTGGAAAGTGAGGTAAGGTTGTTGTCATGAGGAATGGATAGGAGAGAAATAGGTGGTGAGAATATTTTTAGTAAAATAATTGATGCTACCAAACCTTTAGAAGGATAAATCATACTGCGGGTATCGAAGAGGTAGGCTTGAATGTTATGATTGATAGATATACCAATTTTTGTGATGGGCACTTGAGAATCTTGATGGGTCATGATGCTTAGTTATAGTAATGGGAGAGGAGTAGTGTTTTGGGTGGATGTAAGGAGTAGATCCCTATGGCCTAAGTTAACTCCTTTTATCTCTGGATAGGCTTGAACATGGAAGTCATGGTTAGACTCTGGCTCTCATGGTGATGTGTCTTTGGGGAATTGTAAGTTGAATTGGACTTACCCCCTGGCATGGGTTCCATTCATTCGATATTCCATGTGTTTATGTTGAGGTAAGGTGTGTATGGTCCTTTATTGGTTGGTTCCTTTGGGTGGTATTAGTATCTCAGATTCTTTTTTCTTTAAGAAGGTCCCGATAAGGATCTTGGGTTGGCAAGTTTGCCGGTTGCGAACTGATGTTGGGTGTATTTACGCACTTTAGTATGGTTATCTAGCTTAATGATCCTTGTTTTGAGGACAATTCATGTGTGTATGTGTTAATAATGATATAAATGTGAATCTACATGTTCAAGTATGTTCTTACAATTTTTAAAGATGTTTTCACACGAGTTTGGGTTCAAATTGATCATTTAGAGTCTAGACGAGAAAGCTAGTAACCTTGGTTGAGTTTCTAGTTCATCGTCGTGGATGTTGTGTTGTTGTGATCTCTAATTCGTTGTGTTTAATACTATATTAGGCTAGGTGAGATGATTATGATGATACATGAAGGATGTACAAGCTTCAAGTCACGTGAAAACATCACAAAAAGTCTTGGATTGGATCCACCAAAGCACAAGATGCAATAAGACAAAAACAGAATGCCTGGGAGCTCATTGGCGCGTCGCAGTGAAGGGTAAAAAGGCAATGGCTGATTTCCAAAAGCTCAACGCTATAGTATCGTGTTGCGGTGAGAGAAAGATCATGAAGTGGCGCATTAAAGGGCTCAACGCGATTAGGCCGCGGCGCAGCGCTTATAGCGGTGAGGGCACTATCGCAACACGGTGAAGTATAAAAGTGCTAATATTTTTGCCCAACTATAAAAGAAACAAGTGGGATCAATTAAAAACACTTTTTGACTTCTTGGGACTGGAGAGGTGGTGGATGCATATGAAAATTAGGTTTTATTATAAATTGTTTTAGCATTTTAATAGATTTGATCATGAGTTTAAATACTTGGATGATGATTTTGTCAATTAGTGGATAAACACCCTCTTTCCTGGGTTAAGTCCAAGAACATGTTTGCTATTATTTTGAATTGATTTCATTTTGATTTCTTATCGTATTTGGTTGTGTTTTCATCTTTGTTTTAATTATTTTGAGGATTGAGCACCCTTAGAATATATATATATTATTGACCTTTTGATCACAGGAGAGGGAATAGGAAGATAGAACATGGGGATGAACAATGTAAGGTTCTTATTCTTTTATGATATAAGGAATCCAAATTAGCATCTAGGACAGGGATTTACGTAGAAGTCTTACTTGATTCATATGTAGGATGATAGCCTTAAACACCTAATTGGATTATTACATCCCCACTCAATGATGTAGTTGTAATGTCCAAATTAGGTAAACGATTAGAGGTTGGGAGACCATAACCATGCAATAAACCCTACAAATCAACAACAAAGATAAGCAATCTAACGAATGAAGTTCCATAGCATAGTATGACTGTTCGAAGAGCCTTAACCCTATGTTTTCCTTCATTGATTGTCTCAAGTTTTCACTTTACATAATGTTTATTTTATTGTAGTTTATAAAATTCAAACTCTCTATTGGTTACTATTTCACCAATTTAATTTGAATAGTTGAACTGAAAGTTGATAGTTACTTAACACTAGTCCCTGTGGGATCGATATTCGGCTCTCTATGTGGCCACTTTACTACTTGGTATACCACATAAACTTGTATGTGCGCTTGGGCGTTGTCAAGTTTTTGGCGCCGTTGCCGGGGACTTATAATTTGGCAACTATTTTATTTTTGGTTTTGCTTTTCGGATTACTTTGGTGTTTTACGCTTGGTTTTGGTTTTGTATTTGCAGGAAATAGGTTTTCAAAGTAGTAAGCTAGCAAAGGCTCATGAATTGGTTAAACCAAGCCCCGAACCTGAGGAACTCTTCTATCAATGAAGGAGAGAAGCAATCCTTCTCCCCCATATTCCGCAAATTGAAGAAGATCAAGATAATCCTGCTCTTATGGCTAAAGAACAAGCAACTCCCAGGACAGTTAGAGAAGTGGAAATCCCACTTTCAATAAGTTTGACCTCCCCATTTCATAAACTAGCTGCTGGAGGTAATTTTGAACTGGAGCAGAATATGGTGTAGCTTCTGATTAGCAGTAGATAGTTTACCGGGCTTTTACATGAAGATCCACAAGTCCACCTATGAAACTTTCTGGAGATCAGTGACATATTCATCCCTACGGGAGTATCAATTGATTAAATGAGGCTGACACTATTCCCCTTTTCACTATTAGTGGAAGCAAAGAAGTGGTTGAATGCTAAGCCGACAAATTTAATAACATCATGGGATGACTTAGCTCAGAGATTCCTTATCCAATTTTTCCCATCTGGTAAGACTGTGAGACTTCACAGTGAGATTGTGTGCATCAAACAGAAGCCAAACAAAAATTTATATCATGCTTGGGAGCATTTCAAGGTACTACTACGGTACTATCCACACCATCAACAGTCCAATGAGGTATTAGCTCATACTTTTTTTGAGGCACTTGACCATAGCCCAAAGATTTTGTTAGATTCAGCTGCAGGTGGTCAAGCTCTTGAGATAACATATGATAAGTTGTATACTTTGTTGAACAGAATTACACAAGGTAATCCTGAGTGGTATTCAGACTCAAGAAATGCTACAAAGAAGGTTGCTGGTGTTTTGGAGGTGGATTATTTTACCGTAATATTTACCCAGATTGCTGCATTACAAAATCAACTGATGACACAGCTTACCAATATAAAATTTGGTGCTACACCGCCTGCTGCTGTAGTTAATGTAATTCAGCAGATAAGCACTTGGTGTGTGGTGTGTGGAAATAGTGGTCACTCTATAGATATGTGTGCTGCAAATCCTAAGTTAGTTATATTTGTGGGAAATGTTCAGAGGCCTAACTATGGGAATGCTTACAATATGAATTGGCAATCTCAGCCACTAAATCAATAATGGAACAACCATCCGCAGTAGTTTCAGCAACCACAGGCTGACAAAAATCAAGCCATAACTCATACTAGCAATGTGGAAGAGATGTTGAAATAACTTATAGCCTGTCAAGCATAGTTGGTTGAAAATATGAAAAGTCAACAGGCAAAAATAAAAAGCCAGCAAGCGACTACAAGGAACTTGGAGTTGTAGATAGGACAGATTGCAACAGCATAAAATATCAGGACTCAAGGTGGGTTGCCAAGTTATACAAAAATCCAAAGCAAGTTATGGAAATCACTTTGAGGAGTGGTAAAGAGCTTAATGAAAAACCTCCAAAGATAACTAATGAGGTAGATGCTGATGTGGTGATTGAACGCGTGAAAGACCAAGTTGCAAAAAAGTTAAGGAAGTCTGAGTACTCAAAAGAAAAAGTTGTTGAAGAAGTGAAAAATATCCCATAACTACCTTTCCCGCAGAAGCATATAAAGGCAAAGGAGGATGAATGCTTCAAGAATTTCTTTGACACGTTCAGAGAGCTACATATTAACCTTGCATTTTTAGATGTTCTTCAAGGAATGACCAAGTATGATAAGTACTTAAGGGATGTGGTTGCTAAGGTAAGTTATAGGATGTGTAGGTGGTAGCACTCACTAAGGAGAGTAGCTTTGTGGTGACTCAAAAGATACCAAAAAAACTCAAGGACCCTAAGAAGTTTACTCTCTCAATTTAGATTTGTAATAGCGAGGTAGTGAAGGAACTTAGTGATTTAGGGGAAAGTATCAACATGATGCCCCTATATTTGTTCAATATATTGGGCTTAGGAAAGTTTAGACCGAGCTCTGTGCTATTACAGATGGAAAACGAGACCACAGACCATCCTAAAGGAGTGATAGAGAATGTTCTCATAAAGGTTGGTAAGTTTATTATTCCTGCTAACTTTATTATTTTAGATTTCCAGGCAAATAAAAAATACTAGTCATATTGGGACGTCCATTATTAGCGACGGGAAGAGCTTTGATTGATGTGAGAGAGGTTATGCTCACAATGAGGTTGGAGGATGAAGAGGCAGTTTTTAAAGTATACAAACTGCTTAACACACTATCCCACTATAAATACTTGTGCATGATTACTGTTGTGGAAGGGGATAAGTATGGGGTGGTGGATCCTATTCTAAAGAAACCTCTTCGGACTACCACATTGAGCAGACTAAGCCTCTAATACCTAAGCCTGACATGATGCAGATTGATGAACCTGAAAAGGCTAAATTTGAAAAATTTATTGACCTTGAGAGTTCATACTTAAGTGGTCAGCAACAAATAAGAAGATGGCCTCCAAGTGTGAGGAAAAGGATGAGGGAATTTTGATGAATCATAGTTGAGTCGTGCCGCGATACTAAATCAGGCGTTGCTTGGGAGGAAACCCAAGTTAAAGTAGGTATGTTTTATTTTACAGTTTTTAGTGTTTACTTCACTAGTTTTTGTTTTTGTTAAGTCACAGGTTGATGAGAAGTCTGAGTACCAAAAACTTGAGCTAAGGAGCATGGTGAATACTAAGTGTGGGGTCCCCAAACCCCTTTGATGTAAGAAGATGCTACTAGCTAGGCCTCAAGGAGTATTTCTATCTCTACTTTTAAGTATACTTTGGGGACAAAGTAGATGTTTAAGTTTGGAGTAAGGGAAATTCCTATTTTTAGGGTTAATTTAAAATTTTTGTTTTAGGAATAAGTGAGATGTTCTTGTTGGTTCTATAGTTGATTGCACGATGAAAGTGTTTTGGGTGTAAAAAGCATGTTGATTGTGTGAATTACTACTTTTAAGAATCCTAGGATCATGTTTATGACTCTTGTACTTTCTGGCTTAAAGTTGAATTCATGAGATTATGTGGTTGAGAATCTATGATGATCCTACTTGAAGTTGATCATGTTTCATGTGTGATGTGAGGTATTTGTATATCTCTTATTGCATGTGATGTCTAGAACTTCCCTGGTGTGTGTGCAAAGCGAAATAAAGAGTGTGGGTTTAGGAGATGATACAAGCATTTCTTTGATAGCCTTGTTTTATACCTTCTGTTTGACCTACCTTTGTGCATAATCCTAGTAAGCCTCGTTGAGCCTTTAGGTTTTTCTTTGGTAGCTTGATATGTAGCTTAATCACTTCTTTGATTGACCTGAATTTGACCCAAAAGCTCCTAAGCACTTAGTAACAAATTAATTAAGTGAGGAGTTTGAAAAGTAAGAGGATAAAAGGTGAAATTAAAGCTCCTAAAGTGGTAACTATTGGTGCTAAAAAGTGATATGAGTTGATGTAACGCCCCAAATTTGGTACCCAGAACGCTACAGTGCTCATGACCCCGAAGGACCACAAGCTAACCCATGACTGATATTTGTACCTAAATACTATATAACATCATGTAAAATGTGGAAATAATAGACGGAAACATGCCATAAGGTTTAAGACGAATAAAACATAATATCTGAGAGTACGGTATATCAATACCAAAACATAAATGAAAATAAACTATCTAAACATACTGTAGTCTGAAAAGCCTCTAACTAACTGAACAGTCTAAATAAGGAGTTGATAATACATGTTCCCAGCTAACTCCATCTACTGAAAGCTAAACTTAAATAATGAAATAAATAATAATATCGTCCTCGAATGATGAGGACTCGCTGCTAAATCTGGCTGCTGAAATTTGGAGTACTACTGATGCTCTGGAACTCGTGCTTCTGGACCTATGGTATAAAACACCATAGCACAAATGAGTTAGTACGATTGAATGTACTAGTATGCATGTGACGTCAGTTGAATGCAAAGGGTTCAAATGCATGAACAATGCTAACTGAATATATAACATGAACGTGAGAATACATGCATGAATAAATGACTGTAACGGAATTCGTGATGATACTGACTACTGAGTCTGAATACTGATAACATGAGTTACTAATAACTGATACTGAGCAATTGTATTTGATAGTCTAGGTTCTGATGGAACTAGTTGAGTTCCTTACTGTTCTGAGTTGACTGTATCTGATAGTCCTAAATTTTGTAGAACTATCTGAGTTCTATTTGAGACTAAGATTGAAACTGTAACTGTGGGAAGTAATCATCTAACCGATATGCCCCAAATAAATCAATATAGTTGAGTTGGGGTCCAATTTATAACCCCAATTGGAAGGGTGTCAATACCGCGCCACCAGTAAGGACAAGCTGTGAGTAACCCTCAACAGACAGGTACTCAAATGAGAACAGTGAGAACCCTCAACTGGCAGGTTAGATGTCTCAACCTACACTGGCTACATAGTTCTGGAACGCATAGATTGCTTCTAAGAATCACACACTCTACTATCAAGTGAGTTCCCATCCTTGGGTTCACTCGGTACTAAATCCTACTCCCATCTTAGTAGACATTGAATATGATTAACTGAGCTGAACTGGGCTGAGTTAACTGAGTTTCGTTGACTTATGGAATACTACTGAGATTACTGAATTACTGAGCTTTCCAGAGTCACATGACTAACTAGTTCTATTGACCATGGCTTGACTGAGAGTATCGTGAAAACATGACACTGTCTCTAGGCACACAGCTAAGTTTTCAGGTAAAAGTACCCCCAGGAATCGACAGAAGGAAACTGACAAGGCATGACGTTCTTGAATACATGACCAACATCAACAATCCACAATATAATAAGTTGGGGATTTCATGAAGCACATGGTTATCATAAACTTGTACATGATAGGAATACATATAATAAGTATAATAATTTCATACTCTAGCATCATGAGCATTCCAACAAACATCTACATTGCACATCAATAGAATAGGAGTCATTTGAACATAAGGGTAAGACATGTATTTATCATATGGGTTACAATTGAGCTATAATACATAATTTCTATCCTCTTAGGCATTTTATCAAACACCATACATGCACAACTTAGGGAATAGTTGTAATCATCAAATTACACATCATAAACAACTCAATTCATGGATTTCAACTTGCATGCTAACATAGTTTCATGAAAAATATGTAAAATATCCAACTTGAGAATCGTACAACAAGATAACATGGTTAAAATATAACCCAGACCATAAACATCATGATTTATAATTTGAAATAGGGTTCTTGAGCTTTATGGATTGAAGGAATCCATAAAGCAACACTATGCATACCTTGGATGGAAGATTCTTGAAAACAAATGGTGAAATTCTTGAAATTGGAAACCCTAAGCTTGTTTTTGATGGATTTGAGAGAAAAACCATCATAATTTGGGTGAAATAGGGCTGAATTACATGTTTGTGACTTATATAGGGGTGAGAAATTAATCTTATTTCCCTTGACGACATGGTCATTTAATGACTAAAACTGGGTGCTGACGTTACAAGCGACGCGGTGCATTGATGGCTGCGACACAATACTCGACGCATCGCGCCATGATCGCATCGAGCCTCAGAATTTTTGGCTCTGGAAACCTGCACAAATATTGACCAACGCAATTGGCAACGCGGTGCGCCAAGATCGCATTGGTCCACTATTTTAGGACTCCAAACATGATCTAAACGTGGTCTGATAAATCCAAAACTTGTTCGGGAACAACTATTGAACTTCCTAATCGTGAATTAGAGAAAATACGGGCCATTAAAGGACATTAAGATGGAGAGATGAGATTTCCAACTTTTGAAGGCCAAAATAGTCTAAGTCTTGGAACTTGGTTAGAATTTTCTAAGTCTGGGACCCCTTGACAAGCTTAAAGGACTGAATTAAGCTTAGAATTTTCACGGGGTCTTACAATATCTCCCCCTTGAGAACACTCACCCTTGAATGAGACTGACTGAGAGGGGAGAAGAGATAAACTGACATTCATACTGAACATGAGCAACTGAAACATGACTCCATGACTGACATAACTAATAATTGAATACACCATACTGAGCATGCATATCTGATGCATGTGTAACTGATTCATGAATGCATGACTAAGTGTTCTGATGAACTGAGTTTCTCACAATTAGAATGCATATCTGATGCATAAATATATGATTGAACTGATACATAAATGTATGACTGAATATGCAATGGTATTTAATACCAAGTTCATGATGGAATTCTGAACATGAACTGGATACCAAGTTGTAACTAATTTCTAAAAATGAAACTTAAAAGCTTAAGGAGAACTATTACCTTGAGCTAGATCTGAGTTAGCGGAGAAGAGGTGAGGGTACTTGGTTTGCATGTCGTCTTCTTCTTCCCAAGTAGCTCCCTCAACGAATTGATTCTTCCAAAGAACTTTGACTAGAGGGACTTTTTTGTTCCTCAGTCTACGAGTCTGATAGTCAAGAATTTCAACTGGAATCTCTTCATAAAAGAGACTGTTCTGAACATATATGCTCTAAATAAGTACTACAACTGTTGGGTCACCTATGCACTTCTTGATCAAAGAGACATAGAAGACTGGATGAACTGAGGATAGATCTAAAGGAAATTCGAGCTCATAAGCTACCTTGCTAAAGCGACTGAGAATATTGAAGGGATCGATATATCGAGGACTGAGCTTTCCCTTCTTGCCGAATTGCTTCACTCCCTTTATGGGAGATATCTTTAGATAAACATAACCACCAATATCGAACTTGTGATCCTTGCTCTGTACATCTACATAAAACTTCTATCGGCTCGGGGCAGCCCAAAGTCTTTCTCTGATCAACTGGACTTTTGATAAGGCATCGAATACTAAGTCAGGCCCTAGGACTGTGGCCTCACTAACTTTGAACCAACCGATTAGAGATCTACATCTCCTACCATAGAGAGCTTCGAATAGAGCCATCTGAATACTGGAATGATAGCTATTTTTATATGCAAACTCAATCAAAGGCAAGTGGTCATCCCAACTTCCCTTGAAATCAATTGTACACGCCCTTAGCATATCTTCTAAAGTATGAATGGTCCTTTTTGCTTAACCATCTATCTGAGGATGGAAGGCTGTACTGAGATGAACTTGGGTACCAAGACCCTTTTGGAACACTTTCCATAAATAAGAGGTGAACTGGGTACCTCTGTCTGAGATAATAGATAACGGAACACCATGTAATCTCACCAACTCTCTAATATAGATTTTGGTGTAATCCTTGGCCGAATAAGAGGTATGGACTGGAAGAAAATAGCTGATTTGGCCATCCTATCTATAATGACCCAAACTGAATCATGATGAGGATGATTACGAGGCTAACCCATCACGAAGTCCATGTTCATTTCTTCCCAATTCTAAGTAGGAATATTGAACTCGGGCATGGACCCACTAGGTTTCTGATGCTTTATCTTAACCTACTGATATGTAGAGCACTTAGCCACAAACTCTGCAATATCTCTCTTTATCCCACTTCACCAATAGATCTCCCACAAGTCGCGGTACATCTTAGTGGCCCCTGGATGAATAGAGTTGCACGCACCATGCGCTTTTGCAAGAATTTATTGCCTCAAGTCATCTACACCTGGCACACAGAGATAACCCTAATAATGCAAAACACCATCTCCCCCTTGGGAGAAAACCTCTACTTTTTGATCCTTGACTGACTCTTTCAACTTGACAAGACTGGGATCTCTATCCTGATTTTCTTTCACCTCAGAAACTAGAGATGATTCTAAACTACTCTGAACCCATATATTACCCTCTGTTGAATCAACTAGGAAGACACACAGTCGGGTAAGCTAATGAACTTCCAAGATAACTTCTTCGTACTTCTCTTGACATGAGCAACTCTACCCATAGACAGTCTACTGAGAGCGTCGGCCACTACATTAGCCTTCCCCGGATGATAAAGGACACTCATATCGTAATCTTTCAAGAGCTCTAATCACCTTCTCTGATGAAGATTGAGATTTTTTTGAGAGAAGACATACTGAAGGATCTTATGATCTGTGAACACATCTACATGCACCCTATACAAGTAATGCCTCCAAATCTTTAAGGCAAATACTATGGCTGCTAACTCAAGATCATGAGTTGGATAATTCTTCTCATGAGGTTTAAGATATCTGGAGGCGTAAGCTATGACCTTAACAAGATACATGAGGACACAACCCAAACCTACTCTGGAGGCATCACAGTACACCACCAAACCATCTGAACCATCTGGAAGAGCTAAGACCGGAGCTGAGGTGAGTCGAGTCTTCAACTCCTTAAAACTCTTCTCACAAGGATCTGAACACGGAAACTTAACTTTTTTCTGAGTCAATTTGTACATAGGGGATGCAATAGAAGAGAATCCCTCAACAAACCATTTGTAATAGCCAGCTAAACCCAAGAAACTCCTGATATTTGATAGAGAGACAGGTCTGGGCTAATTTTTCACTGCTTTGATCTTTTGAGGATCAACCCTAATGCCATCACCGAAAATTATATGACCAAGGAATGCTACTGAACTTAGCCAAAATTTTCACTTACTAATTTTGGCGAACAACTAATGATCTATGAGAGTCTGAAGCATGATTATGAGATGGTCTGCATAATCATGCTCACTGGGGGAATAGACAAAGATATCATCTATAAAGACTATGACAAACATGTCCAAGTACTACTTGAACACATGGTTCATCAAGTCCATGAAAGATGTTGGGGCATTGGTAAGACCAAAGGATATGACTAGGAATTCGAAGTGACCATACCGAATATGGAAGGTTGTTTTTAGAATGTCACATTCTCTGACTCTAAGCTGATGATAGCCTGATCTGAGGTCTATCTTAGAGAAATAGTTGGCACCCTAAAGTTGGTCAAACAATTCATCGATTCTGGTAAGTGGATACTTGTTCTGGACCGTGACTTTATTGAGCTGACGGTAATCAATGCACATTCTGAGAGAACCATCTTTTTTTCACACGAATAAGATTGGTGCACCCCACAGGGAAACACTTGGTCTAATGAATCCCTTATCTAAGAAGTTTTTCAACTTTTCTTTCAATTCTCTGAGTTTTGTTGGTGCCATTCTATATGAAGGAATAGATATAGGCTGAGTATCTGGAAGAAGATTAATGCCGAAGTCTATTTCCCTTTCGGGAGGAAATTTTGGAAGATCTTCGGGAAAGAAAATTGAATATTTATTCACGACTAGGACTGATTCAAGGCTGGGAGTTTTGGAACTAGAGTCCTTAACATAAAAAGGGTGATAGACACATCCCTTAGATATTATTTTTTATGCCCGAAGGTAGGAAACAAACTGGCCTCTTAAAGCTAAAGTATTACCCCTCTACTCCCGACTGGGTTCATTTGGAAACTAAAATTGGACAATTATGTTTCTGCAGTCGATTGGGGCATAGCAGGAATAAATCTAATCCATGCTGAGAATGAAATCAAAATCAGTCATCTCTAATTCGACTAAATCTGCTGAGGTGACTTTTTGAAATATCATAACCGGACAGTTCCTATATACCCGTCGAGCTATGATGGTTTTACCCACTGGGGTAGAGACTGAGAAGGGCTCTGCTAGAATCTCAGGATTGACTCCAAAATTAACTGCTATATAAGGAGTAATGAAAGACACAGAAGCTCCTGGATCAAACAAAGCGTAAATATGCAAGTGAAAAATCTATAACGTAACAGTAACCACATCAAAAGAATTTTCCTGATCTTGTCGGGACTGGAGAGCATAAAGTCTCTTTGGGCATTGCCCTCTAGTAGCACAGAAAGTGGTACCCTGGTGATTTGGGAAACCGGACTGAGCTGAGGACCGGTTCTGCTGACTCTGGGAACCTATCTAAGGACAATCTCTGACTCTGTGTCCTGGCTTGCCACATCTAAAATAAATATCGCTCCCAGCTCTACAAATATCCTGATGGTATTTCCACAAGTCTAACAAAGGGGATTAGTTCGAGCATTACTAACACTGCCCTGAGACTTAGAGCCTGGTTCCCTATCTCTACTACCATCCCTAAACTTAGGATCTGGAGCACTGGCTAAAGAAGGAGCTGGAACTGATGACTTAGGAAAAAATTGAGAACGGTTTCCTCCCTCTGACTTAGGCTAAGCAAAGTTAAAACTACATGTCCTTGCTCTCTTCTTCTGCTTCTCCCTCATCTTAATATTTTGATCTTCTATCTGCTGAGCATGAGTCATAAGCCTGTCTATGTTTATGTCACTATTCAACATCACATACCTGCACTCATTAACCACACTATCATTTACCCAGAAACAAACTTACTCATCTTGGCCCTACTGTCTGCTACTACATGAGGAGCATATCTGGCTAATTGAGTAAGCTTAAGAGAATACTCTTTCACCGTTATGTTTCCCTACCCGAGGTTGATAAATTCTAACATCTTAGCTTCTCTCAGCTTTAGGGGAAAGAATCTATCTAAAAGTGTGGTGACAAACTCCTCTCATTCTATGGATCCTGTATTAACTAACCTCTCTGACTTCCACTACTTGAACCAAGTGTGACCAATATCCTGCAATGGATATGCAGCTAGATCAGTACTCTCAATAGCTGACACCCCCATGATATTTGTAACCTTCTAAACATGGTCAAAGAATTCCTGAGGATCTTTTTCTGACTTAGACCTAAAAAAGAATGGAGGATGCATTCAGGTGAAGTCCTGAATCCTAGCTGTAGCTAAATTGGCCACTGGGTTTGATGGAATGACAGATGGTCGTTCATTCTAAGTAGCAACTGACTGAGCAAGAGTAGTGAATGCAGCTCTGAACTCTGCATAAGAGACATGCTCGCCCAAAGGATCTTCGAGCTGAGGGGCTGACTGATTCCCAGTTCTCTTCTTGGGAGGCATGTTATGTAAATAAAACAGAAAGGGATTAAACTAAGAGATTAACTTCAGATTATTCTCACTGTCACGACATGAATATTCAAAAATAGAAAACTATTCCTAAACATCTTATAGCCTCCTATACATAAATGTGGCGCACAATACACCTATGCACAAGACTCTACTAGATACAACTTTCAGACTTCCTAGGATACTATTGAAACTTAGGCTCTGATACCAAGTTTGTAACGCCCCGAATCAGGTACCCAGAATTCTATACGATGCTCATGACTCCGAAGGACCACAAGTTAGCCCATGACTGATATCTATACCTGAATACTGTATAACATCATGTAAAATAAGGAAATAATAGACTAAAACATGCCATAAGGTTCAAGATGGATAAAAAAAATATCTGAGAGTACGGTATATCAATACCAAAACATGAACTCAAATAAACTGTCTGAACATACTGTAGTCTGAAAAGCCTCTAACTGACTGAACTGTCTAAATAAGGAGTTGATGGGACATGTCCCCAACTAAATCCATCTACTGAAAGTTGAACTGAAATAATGAAATAAATAAAATATATTGTCCTCGAATGATGAGGACTCACTGCTAAATCTGGCTGCTGAAATTTGGAGTACTACTGATGCTCTAGAACTCGTGCTTCTGGACCTATGGTATAAAACACCATAGCGCAAATGCATCAGTATGATTGAATGTACTGGTATGCATGTAAGGTAGGCTGAATGTAGAGGGTTCAAATGCATGAACAATGCTAACTGACTACATAACATAAACATGAGAATACATACATGAATAAATAACTGTAACTGAATTCATGATGATACTAACTACTGAGTCTGAATACTGATAACATGAGTTACTAATAATTGATACTGAGTGACTTATCTGACAGTCTAAGTTCTGATAGAACTAGCTAAGTTTTGTACTTTTCTGAGTTGACTAAATCTGACAGTCCTGAATTCTGTAGAACTATCTGAGTTTTATTACTAAAACTGAAAGTGAAACTATAAGTATGGTAAATAGTCATCTAACCGACATGACCCAAATAAATAAATATAACTGAGTTGGGGTCCAATTTGTAACACTAATTAGAAGGGTGTCAATACCGTACCATCGGTAAGGACAAGCTGTGAGTGACCCTCAACTGGTAGGTACTCAAATGAGAATGGTGGGAACCCTCAACTGGCAGGTAATCCACCCCATTAACCCTTAACTAGTAGATAAGATTTCTCAACCTACATTGGCTACGTAGTTCTGGAATACAAGAATTGCTTCTAAGAATCACACCCTCTACTGGCAGGTGAGTTCCCATTCTTGGGTTCACTCGGTGCTAAATTCTACTCCCATCTGAATAGATACTAAACATGATTAACTGATTTGAACTTTACTGAGTTAACTGAGTTCCATTGAATGACAAAATACTACCGAGATTACTGAATTACTGAGCTTTCCTAAGTCACATGACTAGCTGAGTTGTATTGACCATGGCTTGACTGAGAGTATCGTGAAAACATGACACTGGCTCTAGGAAAACAGCGAAGCTGTCAGGTAAAAGTACCCCCAGGAATCTACAGAAGGAAACTGACAAGTCATGATGTTCTTGAATACAAAACCAACATCAACAATCCACAATATAATAAGTTGGGGATTTCATGAAGCACATGGTTATCATAAACTTGTACATGATAGGAATACATATAATAAGTATCATAATTTCATAATCTATCATCATGAGAATTCCAACAAACATCTACATTGCACATCAATAGCATAGGAGTCATTTGAACATAAGGGTAAGACATGCATTTATCATATGGGTTACAATTGAGCTATAATACACAATTTCTATCCTCTTAGGCATTTTATAAAACACCATACATGCACAACTTAGGGCATAGATGTAATCATCAAATTACACATCATAAATAACTTAATTCATGGATTTCAACTTGCATGCTAATGTAGTTTCATGAAAAACACGTAAAGATTCCAACTTGAGAATCGTACATAAGATAAACATGGTTAAAAAATAACCCAGAACATAAACATCATGATTTATAATTTGAAATAGGGTTCTTGAGCTTTATGGATGAAAGAAATCCATAAATCAACACTATGCATACCTTGGATGAAAGATTCTTGAAAACAAATGGTGAAATTTTTGAAATTGGATCCTCAATTGGAAACCCTAAGCTTGTTCTTGATGGATTTGAGAGAAAAACCACTATAATTTTCATGAAATAGGGATGAATTACGTGTTTGTGACTTTTATAGGGGTGGGAAATTGACCCTTTTACCCTTGAAAACGCGGTCATTTAATGACTAAAACTGGGGGGTGATGCTATAAGTGACGTGGTGTGTTGATGGATGTGATGCAATACTCGACGGATTGCACCATGATCGCATTGAGCCTCAAAAGTTTTGGCTCGGTAACCTGCACAAATATTGGTCAACGTGATTGGCGACGCAGCGCGCCCAGATCGCATTGGTCCACTATTTTGGGACTCCGAACATGATCTAAACGTGTTTTGAAAAATCCAAAACTTGTCTGAAAATACCTATTGACCTTCTTGATTGTGAATTAATGAAAATACGGGCCATTAAAGGAAATTAAGATGGCGAGATGACATTTCCAACTTTCAAAGGCCAGAATAGGCTAAGTCTGGGAACTTGGTTAGAATTTTCTAAGTTTGGGACCCCTTGACAAGCTTAAAGGATTGAATTAAGCTTAGAAGTTTTTTGTGATCTTACAGTTGAGGTGGGGAGTTGAGTAATGTAAGGAAAACAATTTTTTTCAAATTGAATGAGTTGTGCATGTAATACTCCCACAATAGTGTTTAAGACTAAGCTTAATAAGATGGGGTGAAAACAAAAGAATGGAGTAGACAAAAAGGGTTTGATTTGGTTGTTAGAGTTTAATTGAATGTATAAAGTGATGTATTAAAGCACTTAGGGAAGATTTTCCCTATTAAGATAAAATAGTTCCTACCTAGCCCTTAGCCTACATTACAACCTTTAAAGACCTATTGATCCTAAGCTTTATTATTCTGATATTAGTGGAGTACTACACTAAGGGCCAGTCTATGGTTCATTATGCGTAACTTATGAATTCCTTGTGAGAGTAAATGTAACTTGATTCTTGTACCCATTTTCTTATAAATTACATTTATGTAAGTGATTATGGGTTACTCTTTTGTTGTGAGGGCACACGTTTGATGAATGTGGGTGATTTGTATGATTTTTTTTATTGAGCGGTGTGCATGAGTTTTCCAACTTGGGGAGTCAATTCTTGAGGCTGGGATGTTTTCAAGTAGTGTTCTTGAATTGGCAGTCATGTACATAACATGCTTAGTGAAGAAACTTGCATACTGTGTAGTCAGTGAAGTACTAGCTTGAATGTTTTTCTTGTAGTCAGTGTAGGGTGGTAATGTTGGGTGTATTTACATACTTTAGTGTGGTTATTTCCTAGCTTAATGAGACTTGTTTTGAGGACAATTCATGTTTGTATGTGTTAATAATAGTATAAATATGCATCTACGTGTTCAAGTATGTGCTTACAATATTTAAATATGCTTTCACAGGAGTTTGGATTCAAATGGATTATATAGAGTCTAAACGAGAAAGTTAGTATCCTTGGTCAAGTTTCTAGTTCATCGTTGTGGATGTTGTGTTGTTGTGAGATCTAATTCATTGTGTTTAATACTATAGGAGGCTTGGTGAGTTGATGATAATGATACATGAAGGATGTACAAGCTTCAAGTCACGTGGAAATATCACAAAAAGGATTAAAGTGGATCCACCAAAGCACAAGATGCAATGCGATGAAAAAAAAATACCTAGGAGCTTATTGGCATGTCACGGTTAAGGGTAAAAAGGCAATGGTTGATTTCCAAAATTTCAACGGGATAGCATCACATCACTATGAGAGGAGGATCACTAAGTGGCTCATTCTAGTGGCTCAATGCAATTAGGTTGCGGCGCGGCGCCAATAGCGGTGAGGGCACTACCACGACGTGGTGAAGTATAAAAGCAGGAATATTTTTGGCCATCTATAAAAGGAACATGTGGGATCAATTAAAAACATTTTTTGACATCTTGGGACTAAAGAGGAGGAATCTGCATACGAAAATTAGGTTTTATTATCAATTGTTTTAGTTTTTTAATAGATTTGATCATGAACTCAAATACTTGGATGATTATTATGTCAATTAGTGTCTAAACACCCTCTTTCGGGGTTAAGGCCAAGAACATCTTTGCTATTGCTTTAAATTGATTTCGATTTGATTGCTTATCGTGTTTGGTTGTGTGTTCATCCTTGTTTTAATTATTTTGAGGATTGTGCACCCTTAGCATATATATATTGTTGACCTTTTAGTATCGGGAGGGGGAATTGGAAGATAGAACATGTGGATGAACAAAGTATGGTTCTTATTCTTTTATGAAATAAGGAATTCGAATTAGCATCTAGGATAGGGATGCACCTATAAGCCTTACTTTATTCACATGTAGGATGATGCTTTAAACACTTAATTGGATTATTACATCCCCGCTCAATAATGTAGTACTTAATTAGATTATTACATCCCCGCTCAATAATGTAGTTGTAATGTCCAAGTTAGGTAATCAATTAGATGTCGGTCGGGAGACCATGATCATGCAATAAACCCTACAACTCATCAACCAAGATAAGCAATCTAACGAATGAATTTCAACAGCATAGTATGACTGTTCGAAGAGCCTTAACCCTGTGTTTTCATCCATTGATTGTCTCAAGTCTTCACTTTACGTACTTTTTACTTTATTTTATTTAAAAAATTCAAACTCTCTATTGGTTACTATTGCACCAATTTAATTTGAATACTTGAACTGAAAGTTGATAGTTGCTTAACACTAGTCCCTGTGGGTTTGATATTCGGCTTTCTCTAAGGCCACTTTACTACTTGGTATACCACGTACACTTTTGTGTGCCCTTGGGCACTATCAAAAACAAAAGGTGTGGCTTTGGTGAAAGTTCTATGGTCGAACCAAAAGCCCAAGAAAGCCATTTGGGATGGGAAAGTGGATATGGAGTCCAAGTATCTGCATTGGTCTTCATTCCGGAAATTCATGCATGAGGTATGTGTTCTTTATCACATCTTTGTTGTCTAACTTTGTTAAAGGAAGGGTGGATTTTCTTGTCTCTTTGTTTTCTAACTTAGTTAGAGGTCAGTATGGATGTGTTAGGGTGTAAATCATGCTTGGGGTATGTGATGATCTTCTCTTCTTGATTTATGTCCTTATCTTCTAATTTGGCTGAATTGAAGTTAGATGCGTATTAATGATTAAATCATGCTTGTTCTTGCCTTTACCCATCATTCGAGGACGAATGATCCTAAGTGGGGTAGAATTAATGATTAACTCATGTTTGTGCTTTCCTTTACCCATCATTTGAGGATGAATGATCCTAAGTGGGGGAGAATAAAACACCCTAAACTTTGGCTCTTACAAAATTTCTTAAGTTTTAACATTGTTTTAATGCCCCAGAAATACCCCCTGGACGCCACACGGAGCTTACGGTCACAAGTGACCACAAGCTAACCCATGTGTTGGTACCTACTGCGAGCACTGAATAACATGAGATAATTATATAAGCATGCATGAAAACTGAAATACTGCAAGTGCAAGACCTGACATATAATGTTTCTGAAATAATCTGTAAGACTGAAATACTAAAAATTGATAACTAAGTAACTGATAATCTATATGCCTAGGTCAAGCAATCCAAACTAAATTTTGTACTGAGTACTGAACTGAGACTATGGGAGGTATCATCTAACTGGCATGCCTCATTCTAAGTTGATTGGGCTCCAACCTGTGACCCTAGTTAGAAGGGTGTCAGTACCCTACCACGTGTACTAATAATGGTTATGTAGATTCACTAAGCTACTGAAGAACCAAGGTATCAAGCCTAAACTGACGGGTGATCCCTGGGCAGAGTCAAGCCTAAACTAACGGGTGACTCCTTATAACACTAGTACGTGATTCTAGAATACAGGGACTAATACTAACGACTTTTCCTAACTGACAGGGAAGCTGTCAATCTATATTTGATCGTGCTAAATCCTACTCCTAACCGAATGACACTAATTACTGAACTAAAGTGAGCCTATCTGAGCCAACAACTGAAAATTGATAAAAATTGAATTACAAGGCTTATGGTTTATCTGAAACCATTCTGAAGATTCTTAAAAGTAGGAAAACAGCTAAGTTTTGGGTATTCATAACCCCCATCATTGAATGAAAATAAAAATAAAGGCATGTAAAGCTTCAAAACCATAATGGGAAAATCATTCTAAAAAATCATTTTCTTTGGCATTTCATCGAACACTTGGAATTCATAAACTTGAGCATGGGAATAGTTAAAACATATGCTACTAACATAATTGCAATACTAAAATCATGGTTTAAGCATGCAACATGCAAAAATCACCATTCAAACGTGTCACGAACAAATTCCAAAGAAAACACATGGTAAAGGTGATTTGAAATCAAAGTTTGTAATATCTTCATGTAGATAATTCATAACAACATGTAAAAATCATAACCTTAAACTTATACCGGATTCTTGGACTCCATCTGTGAAAAGGGCCCACGGATGAACATCACACATACCTTTAATGCTTAAATCTGAAAGAGAACAACTTTCTTGAAAGCTTTCTTGAATTGGAACACTTGAGTTCTTGGTTTTCCTGAAAGGAAGATATTTAACTTGATGACTTTGGAGAAAGGTTAGGGATTATTTGAGAGAGAAATTGTGAAATTTAGGCATATAATGCCCTAGAAGCAGTTTAATCTTATGTTTTTACGGATTGGGGTGTTGGGAAAAGATAAAACTACCCCTCTGGGATTTAAATTCATAACTGGAACACCGATTAAAGCCTTATAGCGATGCGTGAACCCTTTATTGCAATTACTACCATGATGTGGCGTAATCGTGTTGAGCTGCTACAAACAAAATCCAAATATGCCTCAATCCTCGTCCAAAAAATCTGAAACTTACCCGAGACATGCTCCTTACACCCCTGAACATGAATGAACTCAAAAACTTACGTCTTGGTGTCGAGAAGGTAAATTTAAAAATCATTGATGTCAAGGGGAAAAAAATAAGGCTAAGTCCCCAACACTTGTCTAAATTTTCAGGTCCTAAGCCTCTTATGCATGCACTATGAGGTGAACTAAACTAGGAAAATATGGGGTATTACAATATCTCCCCCTTGGAGACATTCGTCCTTGAATGAGATTGATTAAGCTGTGAATACTGAGGAACTAAGATTACATACTGAACATGCATAACTAGAAACATGATTACATTACTAAGCTGAAGCATGATACATGACTGAACTGATTAGTGAATGCATGCATTTTCATGAGTACGATTACATAGATGAAACTGAGAATGGAAAAGATATAACCCAAGGAAAATTATTAACTTAAGCAGAGTTTGAGTTTACGGAGAAAAGGTGAGGGTACTTGGTTTGCATATCTGCCTTCTGCTTTCCAAGTGGCTCCCTCTACGGACTAGTTTCGCCAAAGAACTTTGACCAAGGAAATTTCTTTGTTCCTTAGCCTACGAATCTGATGATCAAGAATTTCAACCAGAATTTCATCATAAGAAAGGCTATTCTGAACATCTGTACTTTCTAAAGGAACAACCACAGTTGGGTCACCAATACACTTCTTTAATAAGGACACATGGAACACTCGATGCACTGATGCCAAATCTGTAGGAAACTCAAGCTCGTAATCTACCTTTCCAAAATGACTCAAGATCCTGTAAGGTCCAACAAATCAAGGACTAAGATTCCCCTTCTTGCCAAATATCCTCACTCCCTTCATGGGAGAGATTTTCAAATAGACTAAATCTCCAAGTGAAAATTCAAGATCTCTCATACACACATCTGTATAGGATTTCTGACGGTTTTAGGTTGTCTTAAGACTCTCCCTGATTAACTGAACCTTTTCCATTGTATGAAATACTGAATTTGGACCTATCAATATGGTCTCACCTACCTCAAGCTAATCAATAAGAGATATACACCTCCTTTCATAGAGAGCCTCAAACAGAGCCATCTGAATGCAAGAATAATAACTGTTATTGAAGGCAAACTCGATCAAAGGTAGGTGGTCATCCCAACCACCCTTGAAATCAATAACACATGCCCTCAACATATCCTCTAGGGCCTGACTGGTCCTCTCTGGCTAACCATCTATCTGGGGATAAAAAGTGGTTCGGAGATGAACTTGGGTACCTAGACCCTTCTGAAAATCTTTCTAATAGTGAGAGTTAAACTGGGTACCTCTATCTGAAATGATAGAAAATGGAACTCCATGCAACCTAACCAACTTCCTAATATAGAGCTTGGCATAATCCTCTGTCAAATAATAAGTATGAACTGGCAAGAAATGAGTTAATTTGGTCATTCTATCGACAATAACCCATATGAAAATATGCTGAAGACGCGTACGGGGCAACCCTATCATAAAGTTCATGTTCACCTCTTCCCATTTCTAAGTAGGAATGCTGAACTCCTTCATTGTGCCACTAGGCCTCTGGTGCTCAACCTTAACCTGCTGACAATTAGGACACTTAGCTACAAACTCTGCAATATCTCTCTTCATGTCACTCCACCAATAGATTTCCTGTAAATCACAATACATCTTAGTGGCTACTGGGTGAATAAAATAACGTCCTCAATGTGCTTCTGCCAAAATTCATCGTCTCAAACCATCAACACATGACACACACATCCTACCCTGACATCGCAACACGACATCTTCTCCTTGGGAGAAAACCTCTACTTTCTGGTCTCTAACTGACTCCTTCAACTTTACTAAACTGGAATCCCTATCCTAATTCTGCTTTACTTCAGCAACCAACGAAGATTCTGAGCTATTCTAAACCCATACACTATCCTCAACTGATCGACCAAATGAATGCCTAATCTAGCCAATTGATGAACCTTTTGAACCAACTTCTTCTTATCATTCTCTACTTGAGTAAAACTACCCATAGATAACCTACTAAGGGCATCCGCCACTATATTGGCCTTGCCCTAATAACATAACACACTCATATCAGAATCTTTTAACTACTCCAACCACCTTCCCTAACGAAAATTTAAAGTTTTCTGTGAAAATATGTACTGCAAACTTTTGTGATTAGTGAACACATCAACATGAACCCCTTACAAGTAGTGCCTCCAAATTTTCAAGGAAAAAATAATAGTTGCTAACTCAAGATCATGGGTAGGATAATTCTTTCCATAGGATTTAAGATGTCTAGAAGTATAGGGTATGACCTTACCTTTCTGCATCAAAACACAACTCAAACCAACTCTGGAAGTATCACAGTAAACAACTAACCCATCTGAATCATCTGGCAAGGTCAAAATTGGGGCTGAGGTGAGTCGAGTCTTCAACTCCTAAAAACTTTTCTCACAACAATCTGCCCCTGAAACATAACTTTCTTCTGAGTCAATATAGATATGGGGGATGCAATAGATAAAAACCCTTCAACAAACCTCTTGTAATAGCTATCCAAACCCAAAAAATTCCTGATATCTAATAGATGTATGGGCCTGGGCCAATTTCTCACTGCTTTAGTATTTTAAGGGTTAACTCCAATGCCATCACTGAAAATAATATAGTCAAGGAAAGCTACTGGTCTTAGCCAAAATTCGCACTTACTAAATTTGGCAAATAACTGATGGGCTATAAGAGTCTGCAATATGATTCTAATATGGTCTACATGATTATTTTCACTATGGGAGTAGACAAGAATATCATCAATGAAGACTATGACAAACATGTCCAAGTACTGCTTGAACACTCGGTTCATCAAGTCCATGAAAGTTGTTGGGGCATTTGTTAGTCCAAAAGGCATAACTAAGAATTCAAAGTGACCACACTAAGTTCTAAAAGCTATTTTCAGAATGTCACATTCTCTGAATCTGAGCTGATGATAGACGGATTTGAGGTCTATCTTTGAGAAATAACTGGCACCCTGAAGTGGTCGAACAAGTCATCAATTCTGGGAAGTGGATACTTATTCTTGATTGTTACTTTGTTCAACTGATGGTAATCAGTGCATATTCTAAGAGAACCATCTATCTTTCGCACGAAAAGGACTGTAGCGCCCTACGGAGAAACACTGGGTATGATGAATCCTTTATCTAAGAGATATTTCAACTATTATTTCAACTCCATGATCTCTACTTGAGCCATTCTATATGGAGGAATAGATATAGGTTAGGTATTTATTCCAAAATCAATTTCCCTTTCGGGAGAAACTCTGAGAAGATCTTCAGGGAACACATCTAGAAATTCCCTTACTACTAAAACTGACTCAAGACTTGGGGTCTCAGAATTAAAGCCTTTAAATTGAACAAGATGGTAAACACAACCCTTTCAAATTATTTTTCTTGCCTTAAGGTATGAAATAATTTGACCCCTTAAGTGTTGAAGTACTACCCCTCCATTTAACAACTAGTTCATTGGGAAACTAAAATTGAATGATTTTATTTTTGCAATCATCTGTATCATAACATGAGTGGAGCCTATCCATGCTGAGAATGAAATTATAATCATTCATCTCTAACTCTACAAGTTCAATTGAGGTGACTTTCTTGGATATTGTGACCGGACAATTCTTATATACCTGCCTGGCTACAATAAAGACAGCTAGTGGGTAGACATTGAGAAGGTTTCTGCTAAAGACTCAAGTCTGAAATTTAAATTAACATCTATATAGGGGTTCACAAAAGAAAGAGAAGCTCCGGGGTCTAACAAAGCATAAACATTGTCCACTGGTGGCACTGGAAGTAGCGCCCTGCTGATTTTGGTGACCAGATGGAGAGGATGACTGGTGGGACTGGCCCTGTTGGCACAAATCTCCTCCCGTCTGATAAACTAATCGACATTCCTTAAACCTATGGCTTGTCTTGCCATATCCAAAACATACATCACTGCCTTCTCTACACACACCTTAATGATTCCTACTATATTTCTAGCAAAGAGGATTAGTCGACTACTGTTCATACTACCCTGGGGCTTGAAGCGTGACACCCTATCCTGATTTTCATTCTTGAAGTTTGGTACTAGCGCACTATCTGAAGATGGAGTTGGGGATGAAAACTTATCTCGAAACTGAGAACGATTACCACCATCTGACTTTGGTTGAGTAAGATTGAAGCTACCTGTTCTAGTTATCTTATTCTCCCTCTCTTTCTCCATAAACTTTTTCTCCTCAATCTTTTAAGCATGGAACATAAGCCTAGATATGTCCATCTCTTTAATCAACATTGTAGTCCTTTACTCATTAACCATACTAGCAGATATGCTAGAAACAAACTTACTCATTCTAGACTGGTTGTCAAACACCACATGAGAAGCATACATCGTCAGCTAAGAAAACTTAAGCAAATACTCTTTCACACTCATATTGCCTTACTTTAAATTAATAAACTCTAGTACCTTAGCTTCCCTAAACTCTAAGGGAAAGAATCTATCTAGAAAGGGTGTAGCAAACTCCTCCCACCCTATAGGCCCTGCATTTGTGCCTCTATCCTTATTCCACTACTTAAACCAGGTGTGAGCTACATCCTGCAACTGGTAAGCAGCCAACTCTGCACTCTAACTATACGTAACACCCATAATATCAATCACTTTCTAATCCATGTCAAGGAACTCCTGTGGATCCTTATCATACTTAGATCCCAAAAATTGAGGGGGATTCATACGGGTGAAGTCCCGAATCCTAGTTGCGGCTGTATTAGCCAATGGATTGGTTGGAACAGTGGACTTTTGATTGTTCTGAGCTACTACTAAGTGGGATAAAGTAGTGAAGGCAGCTCTGAACTCGGCATGAGAGACATGCTCATTCAGGGGATCTTCTTGAACAGGCGGAGGTGCGAGCTGATTTCTGTTTCTTCTTCTATTAGTCTTTTTGGGAGTCATTTTATATAAATGGGAGAAAGATTAAATTATAAAGAGAATTTGAATAGAGATCATTCTCATTTGCATGACGTGAATACTGAAAGAAGGGAAACTTTTTTGAAAATATCGTGTAGCGTCTTGTCCATAAGTGTGGCGTGCTTTACACCCATGCACAAGACTCTACTAAAAATGTCTTTCAGATGCCCTAGTACACTATAAAACCTTAGGCTCTGATACCAAGTTTTGTCACACCCCAAAAAATACACTATGGATGCCACACGGTGCTTACTGTCACAAGCGACCACAAGCTAACCCATAAGTTGGTACCTGCTGCGAGCACTGAATAATATACTAATAATAAAGACATTTGCAAAAAATAGTTGATAATGCCATAAGGTTTTAAGGACTGACAGGTATAATTAAAGTCACAAGTTTGAGAAAACATCCGAGAAAATAGTGCAACATGACTGATAAAATTAAAAAACTAACTGAATGTCTGAAATATCTGAAAAGCCTATAAGACTAACTGATTGAGAAATTGATAGGAAAAACCACCAACTAACTCCGACTGATCATATAACTAAACTTCTAACTCAACTAAATAAAGATAAACTCGCCCTCGAAGTATGAGTACTCACCACTATTACTAATGCTGGCTAACTGATCCTGTCTAGGCTCGGTTGGGAAACTAAGTGTTTTAACCTATGATATAAGACATCATAGTACAAGAATGAATATACAATGAGTACTTTGAATGTACTGGTATATGAGATAAGGTAAGGCTGCAATGCATGGGTTAACTAAACATAAAATAATAACTGCTAAATAATATAAGATAACTGTATAAGCATTCATCAAAACTGAAAGACTACAAGTGCAAGACCAAGTATATAATGTTTCTAAAATAATCGGCAATACTGAAATACTAAGATCTGACAACTGAGTAACTGATAATCTGTATGCCTAGGTCAAGCAATTCGAACTGAATTCTGTACTGAGTACTGAAGTGAGACTGTGAGAGGTATTATCAAACCAATATGCCCCATTCTAAGCTGATTAGGGTCCAACCTGTGACCCAGTTGGAAGGGTATCAGTACCGTGCCACGGGTACTAATAATGGCTGTGTGGATCCACTAAGCTACTGAAGAACCAAAAATTTAAATTCATAACTAGAACGCTAATTAAAGCCTTGCCACAATGCGAAGAACCCTTCATCGCTATTCCCACCGTGACGCAGTGTAATCGCGTTGAGATGCTTGAAATAAAATCCAAAGATTCCTTAATCCTCATCCAAAAAATCCAAAACATACACAAGATATTCTCCTTACACCCCCAAACATGAATAAACTCAAAAACTTATATCTCGGGGTCTGGAAGGTCACTTTAAAAATTATTTAAGTTAAGGGGCCAAAAATAAGTCTAAGTACTCAAGACTTAGATAAATTTTCAGGTCCTAAGCCTCTTATGCACGGCACTATGAGCTGAACTGAACTAGGAAAATATGGGGTATTATAATTCTAGATAAGGTATGACTTGAAGGTATAACTCTAATTTTAGGGTACGGCTATGGACCTTTTTCTCGTATGTTAGGTAGTGTGTTTAGGGTTGGTTTCTATCCAAGATATGAATAATCATCATACTAGTCGTATGGTAGGATACGAGGTATATGACGTCAAGTCATATGATGCTTATTGATTAGCCTAGTTGTATCTACTCAAGGTACGAGTTAGAGTATTTTTCATACCTTAGGGTACGAGTTTGGCATGTGTTATCATATGATGATTAGTTTATAGGTCCATGGTAGGGTACAAGTTAGGGTACCACTCATTCCCTAGGGTACAGCTAAGGGAGGTGGCCATACCCTTCTACATGTATATTCTTAACTTTTGAGCTGGGGGTATTCTAGACATTTCCCATCCCAAAATCTTATGTCCCCATGTTATATAACCTTTGGTGTCCTCTCATAACTCACTTTGGAAAAAACAAAACACTCAAAATACTCTCTCTAAACGCTCTCTTAAAGATTGACGCTAGGGTTTTTACAAGTGTTCTTCAAAGGGCTCAAGAGTCAAGTTTCCTTCCATGAATCTTCTTGTATAAGACATGTACTCCTCCCTCATTTTTATTTCCAACTAAAATCATGTTTTAATAAGTTTTAAACATTGATTATGAATCATAAATAGTGGTTTTGAAAACCAATATTGAGGGTTTTGGTGTGTGTTGTTGAGTATTGTTTACTCTTGTTATAAATTATATTTTCATAAGTATTTGGTGATGGTTTGCATAAGTGGATGCTTTTTGGTTATGGTTTAATAAATGGTTTATGGGTAACCCTAAAATTTGATGGTTTATGCTTTGGTTCTGGTTTTGGTAAAGGTATGCCCTCAACATGTTTGATCAAATGCCTATGAGAATGTTTTTACTATATTATTGAACTTTCAATGAAACTATTGCATGGTATGGTTTGGTAATGGAAACCTAAATTGGTTAGTATGGTTTTGAATGGTTTAAAATGGTTTTGAATGTTATTAACGATTTGGAATGGTTAAATGGTAAGGTCTTTGGAATACCCCAAAGATTTCTAGCCAATCTCGTCCCAAGAATTCCTAATATTAGCTGCTAAAGTGAATGATAATTATTCCATTAGGAATTTTCAAGATTTTGACTTTTTTTCATGTGGAAAATTCAATAAGCTTTCCATATATATATGATTTGCTTAAATCCGATAACCAAGTAAGAAGTTATGACTATTTAAAGTTCCCATCTTAAAACAGTGCCATATTAGTCAGTGGCGCACCGCGCCACAAAAGGAAATGGCATTTGGCAATTTTCAGTAGGTGTCCGCGATTGTGGCGCGTCGCGCCAGCACTTAAATTCAGAATTTTCCTGTTTCCAGTGTCTCAGTACGATTGTCCCTGCGTCGCACCAAAGTTCTAGGTCACAAAGGAAGGGGTAACGCGATGGCTCCACATCGCGCTATCCCTCAGTTTCCCAATTGTCAAATTCCAGTGACATGGCGTGATAGCACCGCGTCGCGCCAGGGGTTCAATCGAGAAATTTTAACTGAAATTACAAGATTCGTCCAGGGTTAAAAGGGTTAATTTCCCACCCCTATTTAAGCCCTTTAACACGTGATTCAGCCACTTTTCACCCAAAATACACTATCTTCTCTTAAGTTTCTCTCAAGAACAAGCTAGGATTTTCATAGAAGATCCAATTTCAAGAAGTTTTCACCATCAATATTCATGAAATCACGAACTAAAGTATGCATCGTATTCATTCATGGACTCTTTTTGTCCATGAAGCCCAAGAATCCCTTTTCTAAATTCAAGTTATGGATTTTCTTATGAATTTTATGATTGAAATGATTTTGTTCATGTTGATAATTATTAATTGAATTGTATTCCATGAATGAGTGTTAAATTCCATATGGATTGATTTGTATCTGTATAGATTCATGAAACCCTAGGACTAAACCCTTGAATGATTAAATTGGAATTAAATCACGACAGTTAATTGTTGTATGATGTTGTTTACACATTCTATGCTTACTATGTGTTTGGTTGAATGCCTAGATTAAGGGAAAGTATCTAATTAGCATGATATCATGAAATACCCATGTACGTACAAGTTTATGCCTATCCCATGTTTGATGAAATGCTTCAGTAAATGTATTGTGATGATTATTATGTATACAAGTAAGTCATGCTTTGTCAGTTTTCTTCCATCGAGTTTTGGGAGTACTTTTACCTGAAACATTAGTTGTGTACCTAGATCCATGTCATGTTTTCACGATACTCTCAGTCAAGCCATGATCCTTAGACTTCAGACAGTCTTATGACTCAGCAAATCTCCATGATCTTATGAACTTAGCCAGTTGTCAGATATCACTAATATTCCATCAGTCAATGGAATTCAGTAACTCAGTCCATGTTTAGTTCAGTAAATCATGTTCAGTGTCCATTCAGATGGGAGTAGAAATTAGCACCGAGTGAACTCAAGGATGGGGACACACACTATCAGATGAGGGTGTGATCCTTAGCAGTCATCCTTGCATTCCATAACTATATAGCCAGCATAGGTTGAGACATCAACACTGTTGATGAGGGTTGATGAGGTGTATAAGCACTGTCAGATAAGGGCCCTACCGTTCTCATACAAGGGACACTATCAGGTGAGGGTCACCCACAGCTTGTCCTTACCAGTGGAGTGGTATTGACACCCTTCCAATTGGGGTTACAGATTAGACCCTATCTCATCCATAATGGTGTATCAGGAGCATGTCAGTTAAATACTACCTCCCACAGTTTCAGTACTAGTCTCAGTAAAAAAACTCAGATAGTTCTTTAGATTTAAGACTGTCTGATACAGCCGACTTAGATAGAGTAAGGAACTCCGATAGTTCCATCAGATTTAGGACTGCCAGATATAGTCACCCATGTTATCAGTTACATTTAGATATAGCTATTTATGCTATCAGATATATTAGCTTTTAGTATGTCATGTCATCAGTATTTTGATTCAATAATCACGATATCACAGTGTCAGTTACAGTTACGTATTTATATATGCATTCTCGCATTCATGTTAGACAGTCAGCTAGCATTATTCATGCATGTTAACCCTTGCATTAGCCTACCTCACATATATACTCAGTATATTCCATTGTACTGACGCATTTGCGCTATGGTGCTTTCTTTTTATGTTACACCATAGGTTCAGAGACACGAGTTCTAAATCAACATTAGATTCCAGTCTCAGCAGTTAGAATAGAAGTGATTCCTCATCCTTCAAGGACATGATTATTTCTCCACTATTTCATTTATTAGTTATTAGTTGGAGTTATTTGGAGACATGTCCCATCAACTCCTTATTCAAATTATTCAGACAGTAGAGGCTTTCAGACTAGATACAGACTATTATGTTTCTGACTTTAGTGTTTACAATTTTGTTTTGGGTATTGTATTTCCCCACAGATGTTATCTCATCTATGTTATGTTCATTATTGAATCTTATGGCCTTTTAGTGCATGTTTCCACATTATTTAGTATTTTATTCAGTGTACAGGTACAGATATCAGTCATGGGTTAGCTTGTGGTCCTTCGGGGTCATGAGCACCGTGTAGCATTTCGGTTAAGAAAATCGGGGCATTACAAACTTGGTATCAGAGCCTAAGGTTCAATAAAGTCCTAGGAAGTTTGAAAGTCGCATCTAGTATAGTCTTATGTATTGGTGTGTTGCATGCCACATTTATGTGCAAGAGGCTATGAGATGTTTAGGAATAGTTTCCCTTCTTTCAGTATTCATGTCGTTCCAGTGAGCATAATCACAAGTCAATCTCTCAGTCTAATCCGTTTCTTCTCTTTATTTCAGAATATGCCTCCTAAGAGAAGAAATCAGTCAGCCCCTCAGCCCGAAGAACCTTTGGGCGATCATGTAGCTGCCCATAATGAGCGACCAGCTCTCATTCCGGCCAACCCAGTGACAACTCAGCTGCATCTAGGATTCGGGACTTTACCCGAATGAATCCTCTGTCCTTCCACAGGTCTAAAGTAGATGAGGACCCTCAGGAATTCCTAGATCAGGTGTATAAGGTGACAGACATCATGGGGGTGACTACTGTTGAGAGTGCTGAGCTAGCTGCATATCAGTTGTAGGATATGGCTCATACTTGGTTCAAACAGTGGAAATTAGGAAGGTCAGATGATGCAGGTCCTATAGAGTGGGAGGAGTTTGTCACTGTATTCTTAGACAAATTCTTTCCCCTAGAGCTTAAAAAGTCTAAGGTGCTAGAATTCATCAACCTCAGGTAGGGCAATATGAAGGCGAAAGAGTATTCTCTAAAGTTTACTCAATTAGCCAGATATTCCCCTCATTTGGTTGCAGACAACAGAGCTAAGATGAGTAAGTTTGCTTCAGGGGTAAATGATAGCATGGTTAATGAGTGCAGATCCGCCATGCTAAATAGTGACTTGACTTTAGCTAGACTTATAACCCATGCTCAGCAGATAGAGGATCAGAAGATAAAGCAGAGGGAAAAGCAGAATAAGAAAGCTAGGACAGGTAGCTTCAATTTTAGTCAGTCTAAATCAAAAGGAGGAAACCGTTATCAGTTTTGTCCTAAGTCATTAGTTCCAGCTCCTTCTTCAGCCAGTGCTCCAGCTCCTAAGTTCAGAGATAGAGTGCCAGGCTCTAAGTCTCAGGGCAGTGTCAGCAATTCCCAAGCTAATCCCCTTTGTTAGACTTGTGGTAAGAACCACAAAGGTGCTTGCAGAGCTGCCAGCGATGTAAATTTTGGTTGTGGAAAGCCAGGCCATAGAGTTAGAGACTGCACTCAGTCAGGTTATTAGAATCATCTTTGCTCCTCAGTTTAGTCCGATCGCCCGAATCAGCAAGGTTCCACCACCAGTACTATTAGTGGGCAACGCCCAAATAGACTATATGCTCTTCAGACCCGACAAGATTAGGAAAATTCTCTTGATGTAGTTACTGGTACGTTACAGATCTTTCATGTGCATGTTTACGCTTTTCTAGATCCAGGAGTTCTTTGTCTTTTGTTACTCCCTATATAGCAGTTGATTTTGGAATCAGTCTCGAAATTCTAGCAGAGCCCTTCTTAGTCACTACCCCAGTGGGAAAAACCATCATAGCCCGATGGGTATACAAGAACTGCCCGGTTATGATATTTCAGAAAGTCACTTCAGCAGACTTAGTCGGATTAGAGATGACTGATTTTGATGTCATTCTCGGCATGGATTGGCTTCATTCCTGCTATTCCACAGTCGAATGTCAAAATAGAATAGTCCAGTTTTAGTTTCCAAATGAACCCGTCCTTGAGTGGAAGGGTAGTGTATCCGCTTTTAGAGGTCAGCTTATTTCCTACCTTCGGGCAAGGAAAATAATATCTAAAGGATGTGTCTATCATTTTGTTTGAGTTAAGGACACTAGTTTTGAAACTCCTAGCCTTGAATTAGTCCCAGTGGTGAATGAATATTTAGATGTCTTTCCCAAAGATCTTCCAGGAATTACTCCCGAAAGCGAAATAGATTTCGGTATTGATCTTCTTCCAGATACTCAGCCTATCTCTATTCCACCATACAGAATAGCATAGCAGAACTCAGAGAATTGAAAGAATAATTGAAAGATCTCTTAGATAAGGAATTTATCAGACCCAGCATTTCCCCGTGGGGTGCACCAGTCTTATTCATTTGCAAGAAAGACAGTTCTCTCAGAATGTGCATAGATTACCGTCAACTCAATAAGGTCACGGTCAAGAAAAAGTATTCTCTTCCTAGAATTGATGACTTGTTTTATCAACTTTAGGGTGCCAGTTATTTCTCTAAGATAGACCTCAGATCAGGCTACTATCAGCTCAGAGTTAGAGAATGTGACATTCCAAAAATAGCTTTTCGTACTCGGTATGGTCACTTTGAATTCTTACTCATGTCATTTGTTCTTACCAATGCCTCAGTAGCTTTCATGGACTTGATGAACCGCGTGTTCAAAAAGTACTTGGATATGTTCGTCATAGTCTTTATAGATGATATTCTGGTATATTTTCACACAGAGTGAGACATGCAGACCATCTCAGAACAGTACTTTAGACTCTCAGAGATCATCAGCTATTCGCCAAATTCAGTAAGTGTGAATTTTGGCTAAGGTCAGTAGTGTTCCTTGGTCATATCATTTTCGGTGATGGCATTAGAGTAGATCCTAAAAAGACCGAAGCAGTAAGAAACTGGCCAAGACCTGTCTCTCCATCAGATATCAGGAGTTTCTTAGGTTTAGCTGGCTATTACAGATGGTTTGTTGAAGGATATTCATCTATTGCATCCCCTATGTCCAAATTGACTTAGAAGAAAGTTAAGTTTCAGTGGTCAAACCCATGTGAGAAGAGTTTTCAGGAGTTGAAGACTCGACTTACCTCAGCCCCAGTCTTAGCTCTTCCACATGGTTCAGATGGGTTTGTGGTGTATTGTGATGTATCCATAGTAGGTTTGGGTTGTTTCCTCATGCAACATGGTAAGGTCATAGTCTATGCCTCCATATAGTTAAATCCCCATGAGAAGAATTATCCTACTCATGATCTTGGGTTAGCAGCCATAGTATTTGCCTTGAAGATTTAGAGGCATTATCTTTACGGAGTTCGTGTAGATGTCTTCACAGATCATAAGAGTCTTCAATAGTTTTTTCTCAGAAAGATCTCAATCTTTGTCAGAGAAGGTGGTTAGAGCTCTTGAAAGATTATGACATAAGCATACTTTATCATTCGGGCAAGGCCAATGTAGTGGCCGACTCTCTCAGTAGACTGTCCATGGGTAGTGTTTCTCATGTTGAGGATAGTAAGAAGGAGTTAGTTCAGGAAGTTCATTAGCTTACCAGACTAGGCATTCGCTTAGTCGACTCTTCAAAGGGTGGTGTATGTGTTCAGATTAGTTCAGAATCATCTCTAGTTTTCGAGGTGAAAGAAAAGCAAGACAGGTATCCTAGCCTTGTCAAGATAAAAGATTCAGTCAGAGATCATAAAGTAGAGGTTTTCTCCTAAGGGAGAGATGGTGTCCTTTGTTGTCAGGGTCATCTTTGTGTTCCAGGTGTAGATGACTTGAGGCAGCGAATTTTTGTAGAAGCTCATGGTGTGCGATACTCTATTCATCCAGGGGCCACTAAGATGTACCGTGACTTACGGAGGATCTATTGGTGGAGTGGGATAAAGAGAGATGTTACAGAGTTTGTGGCTAAGTTCTCTACATGTTAGCAAGTTAAGATAGAGCATCAAAATCCTAGTGGTTCCATGTAGGAGTTCACCAATCCTACTTGGAAGAGGGAAGAAGTGAACATGGATTTCGTGAAAGGTTTGCCTCAAACTCATCATCAGTATGATTCAGTTTCGGTCATAGTAGACTGAATGACCAAGTCAGCTCATTTATTTCTAGTTCATACCTCTTATCAGCTGAGGATTTCGCCAAACTCTATATCAGGGAGTTTGTCAGATTACATGGTGTTCCATTATCTATCATCTCAGACAGAGGTACCCAGTTCACCTCCCACTTTTGGAAAGCATTCCAAAAGGGTCTTGGTACCCAAGTTCATCTCAGTATAGCCTTTCATCCTCAAACAGATGGTCAAGCAGAAAGGACCATTCAGACTTTAGAAGATATACTAGGGGTGTGTGCAATTGATTTCAAGGGAAGTTGGGATAACTATTTGCCTTTGATTGAGTTAGCATACAACAACAGCTATCATTCCAGTATTCAGATAGATCCATTCTAAGCTCTTTATGGTAGGATATGTAGATCTCTAATCGGTTGGTTTGAAGTTAGTGAGGCCTCAGTCATAGGGCCTGACTTAGTGTTTGATTCCTTAGAGAAAGTCCAGTTGATCAGAGAAAGACCCTGGGCTACTCAAAGCCGACAGAAGTCTTATGTAGATGTGTGTAGAAAAGATATCGAGTTCGAGATTGGTAATTATATCTATCTAAATATCTCTTCCATGAAAGGAGTAAAGAGGTTCGACAAGAAGGGAAATCTCAGTCCTCGATATATCGGCCCCTTCAAGATTCTCAGTCGCTTCGGCAAGGTAGCTTATGAGCTTGATTTTCCTTCAGATCTAGCCTTAGTTCATCCAGTCTTTTATGTCTCTTTGCTCAAAAAGTGCGTAGGTGACCCATCAGTCATAGTCCCTATTCAGAGCATTGATGTTCAGAACAGCCTCTCTTATGAAGAGATTTCAGTCGAAATCCTAGATTATCAGACTCGTAGACTAAGGAACAAAGAATTCCCTCTAGTCAAAGTTCTTTGGAGAAATCATTCCATTGAGGGAGCTACTTGGGAAGCAGAAGCAGACATGCACACCATGTACCTCCACCTCTTCTCCACCAATCCAGATCAAGGTTAAGGTAACAGTTATCCTTAAGCTTATTCATCTTCACGTTCAGTATTCAATACAACTTAGTATTCAGTTTCATGCTTATGTTTCATCATAAATTTGGTATCAAGTACGAATTCATATTCGGTCATGCATTCATGTACCAGCTCAGTTATGAAATTATGCATCAGATATGCATTCTTATTATGAGAAACTTAGTTCTTCAGAACACTCAGTTATGCATTCATGAATTAGTTACACATGCATCAGATATGCATGATCAGTATGTTATGTTCATCTTGTCAGTCATGAGATCATGTTCCAATTATCCATGTTCAGCTTATTATTTTCCCTCTTAGTCAGTCTCATTTGATGACAAATGTTCTCAAGGGGGAGATACTGTAATACCCCAAAGATTTCTAGCCAATTTCATACAAAGAATGCCTAGTTTTATCTTCTAAAGTGAATGATAATTATTCCATGAGGAATTTTCAAGATTTTGACTTTTTGTCATGTGGAAAATTCAATAATCTTTCCATCGAAATATGATTTGCTTATATCCGATAACCGGGTAAGAGATATGACTATTTCAAGTTCCCATCATAAAACAGCGCCATATTAGTCAGTGGCACACCGCGCCACAAGAGGAAATGACATTTGGCAATTTCCAGTAGGTGTCCGCGATTATGGCGCGTCGCGCTAGTACTCAAATTCAGAATTGTCCTTTTTCCAGTGTCTCAGCGCGATTTCCCCTGCGTCGCACCAAAGTTCCAAGTCATGAAGGAAGGGGCAACGCGATGGATCCACGTCGCACCATCCCTCAGTTTCCCAATTATCAAATTCCAGTGACACGGCGCAATAGCGCCGCGTCGCGCCAGGGGTTCAATTCAGGAAATTTTTACTAAAATTACAAGATGCGTCCAGGGTTAAAAGGGTCAATTTCCCACCCCTATTTAAGCCCTTTAACACGTGATTCAGCCACTTTTCACCCGAAATACACTCTCTTCTTTCAAGTTTCTCTCAAGAACAAGCTAGGGTTTTCATAGAAGATCCAATTTCAAGAAGGTTTCACCATCAATCTTCATGAAATCACGAACTAAGGTATGAATAGTGTTCATTCATGAATTCATTTCATCCATAAAGCCCAAGAATCCCTTTTCTAAATTAAAGTTATGGATTTTCTTATGAATTTTATGATTGGAATGATTTTGTTCATGTTGATAATGAGTAATTGAATTGTATTCCATGAATGAGTGTTAAATTCCATATGGGTTGATTTGTATCTCTATAGATTCATGAAACCCTAGGACTAAACCCTTGAATGATTAAATTGAATTGAATCACGATAGTTAATTGTTGTATGATGTTGTTTACACATTGTATGCCTACTATGTGTTTGGTTGAATGCCTAGATGAAGGGAAAGTATCTAATTAGAATGATATCATGAAATCCCCAAGTACGTACAAGCTTATGTCTATCACATATTTTATGAAATGCTTCAGTAAATGTATTATGATGATTATTATGTATACAAGTAAGTTATGCTTTGTAAGTTTTCTTCTATCGAGTCCTGGGGGTACTTGTACCCAAAACATTAGTTGTGTACCTAGATCCATGTCATGTTTTCACAATACTCTCAGTCAAGCCATGATCCTTATACTTCAGACAGTCTTATGACTCAGGAAATCTCCATGATCTCATGAACTCAGTTAGTTGTCAGATAGCAGTAATATTTCATCAGTCAACAGAATTCAGTAACTCAGTCCATGTTCAGTTCAGTAAATCATGTTCAGTGTCCATTCATATAGGAGTAGAAATTAGCACTGAGTGAACCCAAGGATGGGGACACACACTATCAAATGAGGGTGTGATCCTTAGCAGTCATCCTTGCATTCCAGAACTATGTAACCAGCATAGGTTGAGACATCAACACTGTCGATGAGGGTTGATGAGGTGGATAAGCACTATGTAATAAGGGCCCCAGGTCCCAACCAGTGGGAAAATACAAGGGATCCGTGTCGCGGTGACTTTCATATTGCCAATTGTTAATTTCCAATAAGCCACCGCGATAAGTGGCGCGTCGCGGTGACCCCTTAAATCGGGTTCCCAGTTCAATTTTTCCAGCTTCGTACAGATGTTAAAAGGGGTATTTTGGACTTTTACCAAGCCTATAAAACCGTGCAAACACATAATCAAAGTCATTTGCAAGCATCCTATGAGGTTTTTCTCAAGTTTTCTCTCATCAAAAACACTAAGTATCCAAAACCTCTTCCAAGAATCTCAAGAATCCACCATGGATTTTCTAAATTGAGTCAAGATTCAAGGTTCCCAAGTCAAGGGCCTTAAGAACCCTCATTCAAGAGTACTTATTGAGTTCCAAAAGTGAGAGTTCATCCAAAGCTTCTAATTCAGGGTATGTGGGGTTTTGAACAAGGGTAACCCTTTCACCCTTGTGCCCAAAAAGCTTATTTACATCATAATTTTGCTGAAATGTATAGGGTTTTTTACATGAATTTGAATTGGGGTCTTTCACCCATTATTATGGAATGCATTACCTTGGTATTTTCCATAAATTGAGAGTTAAATGGCATGATTTCTACATGTTTTCTTGAGTGTTTACAGCTGGGTATAAACCCCATGATTTTACTCCTTGATAAGCTAATATTTGCAATGTTTGAGGTGGTGAAGCAAATGACTAAATTGAGATTTTGAGATATATTGCTGAAATTTCCAGATTTCTACATGATTTATGAATCTATATGCTTTATATATTATGCTTTTGATAAGCTTTAACTTGAGATTGAACTATGGGTTAGTAAGCCCTATTTGAGACTTATGAAATTATGAACTCGTGTGCTATAAGTACCCATGGTTTGAGTATTTTTAGATGATTTAGAAATGAATTGACCTAATGGTCCGAAAGCTTTGAAATCCACTTCATCATATGAGATTATCGATTTGATTATTGGGTTTATGGTGAACCATGAGATTATTATAAAAGTGGATTTTTATGAGATGAGCGCAGATAATATAAAGGGAGTAGTAATTAGCACCGAGTGGGTAAGTCACTATGATTTGTTACCCCAAAACTACGTGCCACCGTAGGTTGGGCCTGAGTCCTAGTTTATGATGATTATGATTGGGCATGAGGCCGAGTTTTATTTAGTGATCACTAGACCTAGGTTATACTCTCTGGCAAGAGTATGACGCTCCTCCCCAATGTGGGGTGTCCTCTTTAGGAGGACAAAACGTTGGACTCCATGTAGCTCGTATGGTTTATGTCGGTTACGAGAACCTCCCTTGCCCTTTTAAACTTCAAAATTTGATACTTATTTTACCTTTCTATGAGTTATTTTCCTAAATGGTGGAATTGCAAAGTTGTTCCCTAATTAAAGTGCTTCCTTGAGGTGGGTTATTTCCCTAAATGAAAGTATCTTCCCTTGATATAGTACTTTTCATAAAGCTTTGAGATAAGTTATTTCCTTGAGCTATAATACTTTTCCATTTGAGATAGAATGATTTTTCTAAAGCTTAAAATGAGATATTTTCCTAAGGTGAATGAAATGCCTTCAAATATATTTCCAAGTCATATGATTTCGAATTCCAAGTATATGAGTTCTAAATAATTAGGAAATATTGAGCATTAAAGAGGTTTTACTCTCCATGGAACATATGCATGAGTTAAAAGTTTTGTTCAAAGTCCCTTAGCCTTTGGGTATTGAGAATAAGAGAAGATTTCTAATTTTTAAGGTTAAAGAGCGATGACTCATGATATTTGTGTTGCGTGCCTCATTCTACATAATTTATGAGCTTTATATTTTATACTTGTTCAAGCCATGTGAGTCGTCTCATTTTGCATACATGATTTGATTGACGAAGATTGGTACTATTTTTATACATATGCATTCACCCCCGCATACTCAGTACATTCCAAAGTACTGATTCACATTTATGTCTATGTGATACATTGTCTTATAATGTAGCTTCAGGTGCTCAGTCCCAGTCTCATCGATGATTCTTCGAGTACCTTGCCTACGTTTTCTGCAGTGGTGAGTCCTCATAGTTCGAGGACCGATCTTCAGATATTTTCTATATTTAAGAGACTATGTTTTATCTTCAGTTCAATTTAAGTTAGTTGGGGACCTATCCCAACGGCTCTCTAGTTTTTGATTCGTAGAGGTTTTTTCAGACTAGTATCATACTTGTGATGTGTCGAGGGTTCGGTATTGTGGTTTTGTTGAGTCTTCTCTGTATTGTGGTCATATAGACCAAGTATCTTTCTCGTATTTCCTTTTGTGTGATAGGACTATGCAAGTGTTGAGTCTATTTCATCTTGAATTGAGTGTTATTGGTAGAAACCAGCTCTAAAGGTTAGCATGGGGATACTTGTAGACTTAAGCACCGTGTGACGTCCCAGGAGATGATTTCGGGTCATTAAAAACCTGGTATCAGAGCCTTGGGTTTCTAAGGAGTCCTAGGGAGTCTGACAAGACGCGTTGAGTAGAGTATTGATCATCGATGTGTAGCGTGCCACATCTATGAGAAAGAGGCTACGAGATGTTCTAGGAAAAGTTGTTTCTTCTTTCAGATTCTATTATGCCTACAGTTGTCCCTCTTATCTAATGATCCGTCCTCTTTTATTTTCAGAAAATTCCTCCTCGAAGAGTGAATGTACGTGGAAACCATGATGAGCAACCCCCACCTGTTGATCCTTTGAATAAGATGATGTCCCATGCAGAGTTTAGGGCAGCCTTTAAGGCGTTATCCAAGCAATCACCACAAATGTTTGGGCCAATAACCAGTCCCCAATTGCTAATCATCAGGGTGGTGATGTAGCCGCAGCTAGGATTCATGACTTTATGAGGATGAATCCGCCTGAGTTCTATGGGTCACAGGCGGACGAGGACCCCCATTTGTACTTAGAGGAGGTGTGGAATATCACTAATGTGATGCAGGTTTTGAAAGAAGAAAGTGTTATATTTGCATCCTATAGACTAAAAGACATTGCTTATTATTGGGTTGTATCATAGAAGAAGGGTAGAGGTGAGAATGCCGCTCCTATGACTTGGAAAGTATTCCAAGATACCTTCTTGGACCAGTTCATTCCGTTTGAGATGTGGGAGGCAAAGATTGAGGAGTTCATGAACTTGAGGCAGGGCTCCATGACTGTTAAGGAGTACTACTTGAAGTTCAATCAGTTGGCCAAGTACGCTCCTGATTTGATTTCTGACACTCGGGCTAGTATGAGTAAGTTTGTGACCGGTGTTTCTGGGATGGTACTGAAGAAGTGTAGGGATGCGATGTTGCATACGGATATGGATCTGGCTAGGTGCATGCCTAATAGATAGAGGCAAATAATCTTAGAGTAAGAGATAGAATGAGGGGTAGCAAGAGGGCTAGATCTGAGCAGCATGAGTTTAGCCGGCCTAGATTCTATGGAAGGAACCGACCCCAGTTTCAGAGACAACTATCTATTCCAGTGCCTTTATCAGCTAGTGCTCCCGTTCCTAGAGCTAGGCCAGAGCAAGAGAGCAGGTCTTTCATGACTGGGTCGCAGAACAGTGTTGGTAGTCGGCCCCTTTATCCTCCTTATGCTAAATATGATAGGAATTATCTTGGGGAGTGTTTCGAGGATGTGAGAGGTTGTTTTGGTTATGGAAAGCAGGGCCATAGACTTAGAGATTGTCCCCATGATAGACAGGGGAACAGAGATGCCCGACCTCAGGCACAGGCTACTAGTGCACTAGCTCCAGTACTCCATCCCACCCCTGCTCAGGGCACTTCTTCTAGCACCACTAGCAGTCAGCGCCAGAACAGGTTCTATTCCTTGCCACCCCATCGGGAGCATAAAGACTCTCCTGATGTTGTTACTGGTATGCTTCATATCTTTTGTCTTGATGTTTATGTGTTGTTGGACCCCAGGTCAAATCTCTCTTATGTGACCCCACTTATAGCTGTGAATTTCAAAATGAGTCCCGAAAAGATTCTCGAGCCTTTCCTTGTTTCTACTCAAGTCGGAGAGTCAGTTGTTGCTAAACAAGTTTATAGAGGTTGCCCTGTTACTGTGCTTCATAGAGTCGTACCCGCTGATTTGATATAGTTAGACATGGTAGATTTTGACCTTATTCTGGGTATAGATTGGCTTCATTCTTGCTATGCGTCTATAGATTGTCGTACCCGTATGGTCAAGTTCTATTTTCCTGATGAACCAGTGATTGAGTGGTCTGGGAGTTTAGTATATCCCAAAAGCATTTAACCTCCTATATCAAAGCCAGAAAACTAATATCCAAAGGTTGCATTTACCACCTAGTTAGAGTCAAAGACACTCAGTCTGAGGCTCCAACTATTCAGTCAGTCAATATTGTTAATGAGTTTCCAGATATCATTCCGAAAGATCTCCCAGGGGTACCTCTCGATAGAGATATAGAGTTTAGAATTGACCTTCTTCTCGACACTCGACCTATTTTGATTCCGCCATACCGTATGGCACCCGCAGAGCTTAAGGAGTTTAAGGAGCAACTCAAAGATCTCTTAGATAAAGGTTTTATTAGACCCAGTATTTCTCCTTGGGGCGCACCTGTGTTGTTTGTGCGGAAGAAGGATGGATCTTTGCGTATGTGCATTGATTACCATCAACTGAACAAGGTCACAGTCAAAAATAAGTATCCTCTTCCAAGAATTGATGACCTTTTCGATCAATTAAAAGGTGCAAGTTATTTCTCAAAGATAGACCTTAGATCCGTCTATCATCAACTTAAGGTGAGGGAATGTGATATTCCAAAAATGGCCTTCCAAACCCGCTATGGTCACTTTGAGTTTCTAGTCATGTCTTTTAGGCTAACCAATGCCCCAGCAGCTTTCATGGACCTCATTAATTGAGTGTTCGAGCAGTACCTTAATATGTTTGTCATTGTATTCATAGATGATATCCTTGTGTACTCTCGTGATAAGAATGACCATGCCAATCATCTTAGAATTGTCTTGCAAACTCTTAGAGATCACCAGTTGTTCACCAAATTTAGTAAGTGTGAATTCTAGCTAAGGTCTGTTGCCTTTCTGGGTCATGTTGTTTTGGCCGAAGGTATTAGAGTCGATTCCCTAAAGACAGAAGCTGTGAAAAAATAGCATAGACCTATCTCTCCATCTGACATTAGGAGTTTCTTGGGTTTACTAGGCTATTACCATTATTTTGTTGAGGGTTTCTCTTCCATTACGTTTCCTATGACCCGATTGACCTAAAAGAAAGTTAAATTCCAGTGGTCTGATTCCTGTGAGAAGAGTTTCCAGGAGTTGAAGACTCGACTCACTTCACCCCCTATGTTGACTTTGCCTAATGGTACTGATGGTTTTGTGGTGTATTATGATGCCTCTAGAGTTGGTTTGGGTTGTATGTTAATGCATAGAGGTAAGGTTATAGACTATTCCTATAGACAGTTGAAGCCGCATGAAAGAAACTACCCGACCCATGACCTTGAGTTAGCTGTTGTGGTCTTTGCTTTGAAAATATGGAGACACTATCTTTATGGTGTCCACGTTGATGTGTTTACTGATCATAAGAGCCTGTAGTATGTATTTACCCAGAAGGAGTTGAATCTTAGGAAGAGGAGGTGGTTGGAGTTGTTAAAAGATTATGATATGATTGTGTTGTATCACCCGGGCAAGGCCAATGTAGTAGCGGACGCCCTTAGCAGATTATGTATGGGTAGTATTGCACATATAGAGGAGGGTAAGAGAGAGTTAGCTCATGATGTACACTATCTGGCTAGGTTGGGGTTAGATTACTTGATTCAGCGGAGGGGAGTACGTTGGTGCAGAGTAGTTTTGAATTCTCTTTAGTTTCAGAAGTAAAGAAGAAGCAAGATAGAGACCCTAGTTTGGTCAAATTAAAGGAGTCAGTTAAGGACCAAAAGGTAGAGGTTTTCTCCCAAGGGGGAGATAGTGTGCTGAGATTGCATGGTAGGTTGTGTGTTCCGTGTGTTGATGAATTGAGGCAGAGGATTATGGCTAAAGCACATGGCACACATTATTCCATTCATCCTGACACTACCAAGATGTATCGCGATTTACGAGAATTCTATTGGTGGAATGGTATGAAGAAGGATATAGCCGAGTTTGTAGTGAGGTGTGCAACGTGTCAACAGGTTAAGGTAGAGCACCAAAGGCTGGGTGGTGTGATGTAAGAGTTTGGTATACCCACTTGGAAGTGGGAGAGGGTGAATATGGACTTCGTGACCGGGTTGCCTCTTCCGTACCGTCATTATGATTTTATTTAGGTTTTTGTGGATAGGCTGACTAAGTCCACACACTTCTTGCCCGTGCATACATCTTATATGGATGAGGATTATGCTATATTGTATATCCGGGAGTTGTTCAAGCTGCATGGAGTTCCCTTATCTATCATTTCAGATAGGAGTACTCAATTTACTTCCCAGTTTTGGAGGACGTTTCAGCAGGGTCTTGGTACCCAAGTTCTTCTGAGTTCCGCATTTCACCCGTAAATAAATGGCCAGGCTGAGAGGACCATTCAAACCATGGAAGATATGTTGAGAGCGTGTGTCCTCGATTTCAAAGGTAGTTGGGATGAGTATTTGCCATTGATTGAGTTTGCCTATAACAATAGTTTCCATGCTAGCATTGAGATGGCACCATTCAAGGCCTTGTATGGTAGGAGGTGTAGATCACCCATAGGTTGGTTTGAAGTGGGTGAATCTGCCGCAATTGGGCCGATGCAAAATTTGAAGCTATGGAGAAAGTTAAGTTTATTAGAGAGAGGTTGAAGATGGCTCAAAGTCGTCAAAAGTTTTATGTCGATGAGAGGAGGAGAGATCTTAATTTTAAGGTGGGTGATTTGGTATACTTGAAGATTTTACCCATGAAAGGGGTGAAAAGGTTTGGTAAGAAGGGAAAGCCGAGTCCTCGTTATGTTGGCCCGTATAGAGTCTTGATCCATATTGGTAAAGTGGCCTATGAGGTTGAGTTGCCCCCAAAATTGTTAGCCGTTCATCCTATCTTTCATGTCTCCATTCTCAAGAAGAATATTGGTGATTCTATTGTGGTTTATCCTTCAAAGAGTGTTGAGATTCAGGATAGTCGTTCTGATGAAATTCCTGTTGAGATCCTAGACTTTCAAGTCCATAGGCTGAGGAACAAAGAAGTTCCCTTGGTCAAAGTGTTGTGGAGAAAACAGTCTGTTGAGGGTGCTACTTGGGAGGCAGAAACAGACATGTGAGCCAAGTATCCGTACCTCTTTTCTGCGAGTTCAGATCAATTCGAAGGTACTATTCTTCCTTGATTCAGCTCTTCTAATCTAAAATTCAGTTGTGCATCTATCCTTGTATGAGTTCTTGCATTTTCTAAAGTATTCATCAGTTTAGAAAGATCTTGAACCGTTTAGTAATTATTTTAGCTATGTGTAGTCTATTTCTCCTATATTCCTAGCCTAAATCATGACATTCGAGGATGAATGTTCCTAAGGGGGAGATATTGTAAGGTCCCGCAAAGTTCCCTCGTAGTTTGAGCCTTAGGGCATATCGAGTGAGGCGTGATTCTGGCCCTAAAAGATTAATAAGTGTCTTCCTAAGTGAGTATTGTGTTAACCATATAGAATTTCCCTAATTTTTATTTTCTATCACGTGGGAAATCTGATAAGCTTTCCATCGATATAAGATTTGCTCAAATCCGATACCCGGGTAAGAAGTTATGGCTAATTTAAGACCTAGTCATAAAACTGCATCATTTTAGTTCTTGGCGTGTCGTGGAGAGAGTCGATTTGACAATTGTCAAATTCCAGTGGAACTCAACAATGTTGGTGCATCGCGCTGAGGTTCTAGGTCCCAACCAGTGGAAAAATACGATGGCTCCGCGTCGCGGTGACTCCCATAATGCCAATTGTCAATTTCCAGTGAGCCACCGCGATAAGTGGCGCATCACAGTGACCGCTTAAATCGGGTTCCCAGTTCAATTTTTCCAGCTTCGTACAGATGTTAAAAGGGGCATTTTGGACTTTTTCCAAGCCAATAAAACCGTGCAAACACCAAATCAAAGTTATTTGCAAGCATCCTATGAGGTTTTTCTCAAGTTTTCTCTCATCAAAAATTCTAAGTATCCAAAACCTCTTCCAAGAATCTCAAGAATCCACCATGGATTTTCTAAATTGAGTCAAGATTTATGGTTCCCAAGTCAAGGGCGTTACGAACCCTCATTCAAGAGTACTTATTGAGTTCCAAAAGTGAGAATTCATCCAAAGCTTCTAATTCAAGGTATGTGGAGTTTTGAACAAGGGTAACCCTTTCACCCTTGTCCCCAAAAAGCTTATTTACATCATGATTTTGCTGAAATCTATGGGTGTTTTACATGAATTTGATTTGGGGTCTTTCACCCATTATTATGGAATGCATTACCTTGATATTTCCCACAAATTGAGAGTTAAATGACATGATTTCTACATGTTTTCTTGAGTGTTTACAGCTGGGTATAAACCCCATGATTTTACTCCTTGATAAGCTAATATTTGCAATGTTTGAGGTGGTGAAGCATATGACTAAACTAAGATTTTGACATATATTGCTGAAATTCCCAAATTTCTACATGATTTATGAATCTATATGCTTTATATATTATACTTTTGATAAGTTTTAACTTGAGATTGAACTATGGGTTAGTAATCCCTATTTGAGACTTGTGAAATTATGAACTCTTGTGCTATAAGCACCCATGTTTTGAGTATTTTGAGAAGATTGAGAAATAAATTGACCTAATGGTCCGAAAGCTTTGAAATCCACTTCATCATATGAGATTATCAATTTGATTATTGGGTTCGTGGTGAACCATGAGATTATTCTAAAAGTGAATTTTTATGAGATGAGGGCAGATAATCTAAAGGGAGTAATACTTAGCACCGAACAGGTAAGTCACTACCGTTTCTTACCCCAAAACTACGTGCCACCGTAGGTTGGGCCTAGGGCCAAGCTTATGATGATTATGATTAGGCCTGAGGTCGAGTTTCGTTTAGTGATCACTAGACCTAGTTTATACTCCCTGGAAAGAGTATGACATTCCTCCCCAACGTGGGGTCTCCTTCTTAAAAGGATAAAATGTTGGACTCCATGTAGCTCGCATGGTTTATGTCGATTACGAGAACCTCCCTTGCCCTTTTAAACTTCAAAATTTGATACTTATTTTCCCTTCCTATGAGTTATTTTCCTAAATGGTGGAATTGAAAAGTTGTTCCCTAATTAAAGTTCTTCCTTGAGGTGGGTTATTTCCCTAAATGAAAGTATCTTCCCTTGATATAGTACTTTTCATAAAGCTTTGAGATAAGTTATTTCCTTGAGCTAGAATACTTTTCCATTTAAGATAGAATGATTTTCCTAAAGCTTAAAATGAGATATTTTCCTAAGGTGAATGAAATTCCTTCAAATATGTTTCCAAGTCATATGATTCCGAATTCCAAGTATATGAGTTCTAAATAATTATGAAATGTTGAGCATTGAAGAGGTTTTACTCTCCATGAGACATATGCATGAGTTGAAAGTTTAGTTCAAAGTCCCTTAGCCTTTGGGTATTGAGAATAAGAGAAGATTTCTGATTTTTAAGGTTAAAGAGCAATGACTCATGAGATTTGTGTTGTGTGCCTTATTCTACATAATTTATGAGCTTTATATTTTATACTTTTTCAAGCCATGTGAGTCGTCTCATTTTGCATATATGATTTGATTAAAGAAGATCGGTACTATTTTTATACATTTGCATTCACCCCCGCATACTCAGTACATTCCAAAGTACTGATTCACATATATGTCTATGTGCTACATTGTCTTATAATGTAGGTTCAGGTGCTCAGTCCCAGCCTCATCCGTGATTCTTCGAGTACCTTGCCTACGTTTTCTGCAGTGGTGAGTCCTCATGGTTTTTGGACCAATCTTCAGATATTTTCTATATTTGAGAGACTATGTTTTATCTTCAGTTCAATTCGAGTTAGTTGGGGACCTGTCCCAACGGCTCTCTAGTTTTCAATTCTTAGAGGTTTTGTCAAACTAGTATCATACTTGTGATTTATCGAGGGTTCGGTATTTTTGTTTTGTTAAGGTTTCTCTATATTTTGGGTCATATGGACCGAGTATCTTTCCCGTATTTCCTTTCATATGATATGACTATGCGGGTGTTGAGTCTATTTTATCTTGAATTGAGTGTTATTGGTAGAAACCAGCTCTAAGGGTTAGCTTGGGGCTACTTGTAGCCTTAAGCACCGTGTGACGTCCCGGGAGACGATTTCGGGATTGGGGTTACATATTAGACCCCATCTCAGCCATAATGGCGTATCAAGGGCATGTCGATTAAATACTACCTCCTACGATTTCAGTACCAGTCTCAGTAAAAGAACTCATATAGTTTTTTAGATTCAAGACTGTCAGATACAGTAGAATCAGATACAGTAAGGAACTCAGATATTTCCATCAGATTCAGGACTGTCAAATACAGTCTCCCATGTTATCAGTTATATTCAGATACCGCTATTTATGCTATCATATATATCAATTTTTAGTATGTCATGTCATCAGTATTCAGATTCAGTAATCACGATATCACAGTGTAAGTTACAGTTACTTATTTATACATGCATTATCGCATTCATGTTAGACAGTCAGCTAGTATTATTCATGCAAGTTAACCCTTGCATTAGACTACCTCACATGTATACTCAGTATATTCCATTGTACTTATGCATTTGCACTATGGTGCTTTCTTTTTATGTTACACCATAGGTTCAGAGACACGAGTTCCAGATCAACAGTAGATTCCAGTCTCAGCAGCCAGAATAGAAGTTAGTCCTCATCCTTCGAGGACATGATTATTTCTCCACTATTTCATTGATTAGCTATTAGTTGGAGTTAGTTGGGGACACATCCCATCAACTCTTTATTCAGATTATTCTGACAGTAGAGGCTTTCAGACTAGATGCAGACTATTATGTTTCAGACTTCAGTGTTTACAATTTTATTTTGGGTATTGTATTACCCCACAGATATTATCTCATCCATGTTATGTTCAGTATTGAACCTTATGGACTTTCAGTGCATGTTTCCACATTATTTAGTATTTTATTCAGTGTACAGGTACAGATATCAGTCATGGGTTAGCTTGTGGTCCTTTGGGGTCATGAACACCGTGTAGCATTCCAGTTCACCAAATCGGGGCATTACTGTCTTGGTGGTCACGATTATGGTTTAATTAAAAAACCTTATGGGGTACACAGGAATCCCCCAAGTGAATGAAATAATGAAATTGGTTTGAATGATGAACATCTTGTAGGGTACTTGGGAATCCCCCAAGCAAAACTTAATAATAAAATACTTGTGGGGTACATGGGAATCCCCCAAGCAAAACTTAATAATAAAATACTTGTGGGGTACACGGGAATTCCCCAAGCCTAATAATGTTGTACTTGCGGGTACATGGTAATCCCCCAAGTAAACTTAATAATGTAACCTAATGGGTATATGAGAATCCCCTAAGATTGGCTAAGGACATTGCTTGCAAGATATAGTTGGTATGACGATACCACTACTTATATACTTGTTTAATAATAAATGAAATAGTGGTTTGGCTGTGTGGTAATGGTTATTATTGGGCAATAATCGTGGGGTGTGATAGCTAACCGTGAAGGTGTGAGTCCAATGGACAATCATTAGAAACTCATGTTTGCTGACATGAGGATTGGTCATGGCGACAATATACTTGAGGGGTACACGGGAATCCCCTAACACTTGTATATATGTATCATGGAGAGAGAAGGGTAAACGGGAATCCCCTACTCCTATAGTATCTTTGGTTAGTGCGGCTACACGCATCGGCACCCATTCAGTGGTTACACTGGACCCATATAGCCCGTGGGTGGATTATGATGGTTAAGATACATATATCCAGGTTAATGGTTTTAAAGTTATGCTAAACTCGGTTCCCTTTCCTGGCATGGATTATATATATATATGTATGTATGGTTGTGAATACATATGGTTGCTTACTTGATTTAAAGGTTGGCTATATTTTATCCTTATGTTGAGTGCATGCTAGTGTTCACCCGCTAACCCATCTTTGGGCGACTGTATCCCCACGCGATGCAGGACCTGGCCATACTACTACTCCTTCTCATTGATCAGATTTGGGACAGTTGGTGTTGGATTGAAGTGGTGAGCTTCCATAGTTTGAAAGTAATCTATTTCATGTCACGGATTACTTTTCATACTTCTTGTATTTTCATAGACTTTGGTTTTTGGCTATGGTCGGGGGCATGTCCCGACTAGATACTCTTAGGTTTGGTTTAGAGGCTTTTTATGGACAATTGTGGACTTGGGTATGGAACGGTTATGATTTATATATTATATACATTGGATTATCATTTTTGGTTTGGTTGGTTGGTTATTGGATGGATTGACTTGGTCGCATTGATCTAGTAAGTACACCTATCCCAAAGTCATTATATCTTCTAATTTACTATCTTGTTATATGTTTGGAATTCATCCGACTCAGGGTGTATGTTGGTTGGTTGGATTGAGTATTAGGGGTAATCTTCGATATCGATTGGACTTGAGATGTCCATTACGACAAGGCCCTGATTTGGGTCGTGTCAAAAAGTAGGTGGTTGTACCTGACATGTTAACCTGTTTCATGTCTTATTAATCCTTGTTCAAAAGCTTCATGATATTCTTGTATTCTCTATCAGTAGACCCTTGTCCTTTGGCAAGCATTGCATTATTAATCTCCTTGTGATCTCCATATCTTATTGAAGCAAGCAGGCCTATATCTTCACCAAGAAACTGACAATTAAAACTATTAGGTGAGGCCTGAGTATTGACTTGCCCTGCATTTGATTTCCATGATACCCATGACTGTTGAACCTCGCAGAATCCTAATGATTTCCACCATTATATCCACAAGTATGATTTTGGTACATGAATTCTCTTGAACCTCCATTGTTATTATTTTCTTTACTTCTTTGTTTCCAGTCAATAGGATAACCTATTAACTATAACAATTTTCTCTAGTGTGTCCACTAAAGTAATAATAATCACACTTCTTCCCTTTATAATTTTGGTTTTTGTATTTTGTGTCTGAGCATCTGTTGACCTATATTGCAATAGGATCTTCCTTTTCACTTGTGACAGATGCATAAGAAAGTTTCTGAAGTTCATCTTCTGTATTATAGTATATACTTGATTAAGAGTAGGTGTAATTTCTTTCAATAAAATCTGTCTTCTAGCCTAATCATAGGAATCATTCAAGCACCTAAAAATTTCATCGCTCTCAACTGATATAAATGATCTGTATAGTCTTTAGATTTTAGACAATTATATGATGGAGCAGGAATCATTGCATCATACTCATTCCAAAAATCTTCCATCTTAGTAAAGTAGGTAGCTACTGAATCAATTCCTGAGATAATGTATTAATTTGCTTGTGTAGTTGAAACAATCTCATACGATTTACCTTGTAAAATCTCTCCTTTAAGTCTGCCCACACCTCATGAGCACTTGTTGCATAAATAATTCCATTCAGCAGCTCTGCACTTTATTAAGCTCATCAATACTATTGCATTACAAGTTTTCCATTGCTCATATAACTCTTCTCCATACATCTCTTTACTATATGCTCCAGTTACAAATTCAAATTTCTTTTTCCATAATAAGGCAATTCTCATCGATCAACTCTATATACTATAATTTTCTAATCCAATCAGCTTGATTGGAATTAAGATAGCTCCGGATTTATCTGATGTTTCTATGAATAAAGGATCACTCAAATTAATTTTTGGTGCCATTTGTAAGCTTCACAACAACAATTTCAAAAAGGGAAAAAGAATTTAATTGAAGCAAAAACTTCAACTTGAACAGAGATCTATTCTCTACTATGATAAAGATCTAAAATCTATTAATCTAATCTATTCTGTGCCTTCATGATCATGGCTCTGATACCATGAGAAAAAAACTACCAAAGCTAAAGAATGAGAAGCTTAACAGTGTAAACTTCTATGAATAGAGTGGAGGAAATGAATTATGTTTATTGAAAGTGCTACAATACAATGTGATACTTTAACTATGCATCTACATATAGACTTGTTAACATCTTCTAGAATCATCTAGAAGTTTACTAGATCGGCTCACTCACATTGCTAGTTGCTAACTCATTTAACAACTAACTCACCACTAACTCAATGTAATAGTGAATCAATATAACAGTAAAATCTGTGCATCATAGTAACTAACTAACTCACTAACTGATTTGTTACTAACTAACTAAGTGTTAATCGATTCCAACATAAATTCATAGAATATTTTCCACCTTTCAGCTGACATCAGGTAACTCGACATAAAAAGCATGAAAGTCTATTCCACAAGTTCACAGAAAAATGATACATTCGTGATATGAATGAATGATAAATATTATGATTTGAACTAAACCCTAGAACTTAATCAAAGAAGATAAATAAAAGCCAAACAAATACCCTGGTGCTAGAATTGTTAAGGAAAAAGAGTCTCGACTACTAAAATTAGCTCAATTTTGTCTTCCAAACTAAATCAAAATTAAAAAATGGCAGCCTGATGCACTAAAGCTCCCGCTATGCGCCGGTTTGGGGAAGGGTTGGACCATAAGGGTCTGTATACATCCTTACATAGGTTGTTTCCATGGCTTGAACCCATGTGACCACACAAACTTTACCAGTTACTCTAAGGCTCCCCTTCGAGTAAACATTAAACAAATAAATTGTCGACATTGTATACCATGAAAATAACTAAGTTCAATTACATACTTTCCATATTAGCCGATGAAAAATATGGACGGAGGAAAAAGAGAGGATGACCAAAAATGTGTGTAGAAGGTTGTTGGAGAATTTTAAGACGTTACTTGTTCTTCGTATGATTCAAGAAAGGGGGAGTTTGTTTGTTTATTGATTAAAAAATGAATGCTAACTAGTGTTTTTTTCAATGAAATCAGTGTGTTTGGAGTTTGGACTGTGCACACTGAATGATCAAAACGGTCTTACTATTTTTTTCAAAAAAGTTCAAGTAAAGTTAAGCTTATAATTAGGCACTTTATAGCAACAGTTTAATAATTATTCAAAATAGCAACTTATATTTTATATCTTAGGTTATTTTTTACCATAAAATACATATATAAATGGATCAACGCCCCTTATTTTTCTCAAATCTATTTAGATAAATAATGAATGATTTAACCACTACAATTACGCCATAAATTTAAATTTAAACATTTTTTCATAAATTATTCTTATTAAATGAATACCTATTCTATCTTCAACAACTCAATTCAAATTCAAAGTCGATTTCAATCTATATTTTCTCTCCTTCATGATCTTCAAAATAAATCATATTTGTTGATACAGGTATTCAATCCGTAACTTGATTTTGAGACCTTTCATATATGTATTTCACCAGACTAAGTCGATTTTATTAATTTGTTCGAACTCAATTTTGCTACATTCAAAATTATTCAATTCAGAGTGTATTTCGAATATACTTACCGAATTATATTTTGATTGAACTCGATTTTGCTACATATTCAATTCAGAGTGTCGATTTTATTATTCAGATTGTAATTATATATTTAACTGTGTATTTGTATATTTTTAGAGTGTAATTGTATTTTCTGTGTATTTGTATATTTTGAGTTTATTTTATATATTTCAAGTGTAACATATATATACAATAAAATACATAAACATATACATACAGAAATATATACATATACAATTTATACATATCTGATACTATACAAAATGGACATCTGACCTTATACTATACAATACCCAAAAACTATATACATATACAAAATACATATCTGTCACTATAAAAATACAATACAAATACATATGTTACACTCTAAAGGACACAGCACAGTCCAAATACACACCTGACACTCCATAAAAAATACATATACAAGTACCAATACATTTACATGACCCCTATGTATATATATACAATAAGATTTGAATATATATATTCAAATCAGTACCCACCAACTAAATACATTTGTAAGATATACAAACACTCATACATGGGACATTAAATTAAGGAAGACACAAAGTTTTAAAATTGAGTGTAGGTAACTCAATTTTTAATTATTGAGTGCGGGTGATTATTTTTAAATTAAGGATTAAGGGAATAAACTTCATAACCCAAAGTTTTGAGACTTACACTTGGGTTCATCTATATAAAACCCTAAAACTAAAAAAAGAGGGTAAAATCACACTTCTTCTCCCTTTTCTCTCTCTTCGCTTATTTTCTTCCATTGTTGTTGCTATTGTGGTTGAAGTTGCTTTTCTTATTATTATTATTATTATTATTATTCTCCTTCTTCATCATCTTCTATTGTAACTTGTTGTTACATTGTTGATGTTGTTGCTGTTGCCGCTACTACTGCTATTTGACAAAAAAATTTGAGTCAATTTTGCTCGTATATCAGTAGGCATTACTTATAGGTGATTCTGGTAAGTAAAATTAATGATTTTTAGTTTAATTTCTCATCTGGTACATCTGCTATCTTTTCAGGAATTTTCACTAGCATATCTAACAACTGTTTTATATGAATACAACAACTATTGGATTATTTCCACTACTGTTAAAGTATTTCCAACAGATAAATCATTTGTTGCAATAGATGACCTAGTTGTTGTAGTAGATGACCTACTTGTTAGATTCATGTTATAGTAGCTCAATCCAATAGATAAGTCATATGTTGAACAGATGACCTAGCTGTTGAAATAGTTGACTTACCTGTTGGATTAAGCTACTGATATTAAACATGCACCAACAATTAGGTCATCTGCTGCAACATCATATGAGTCATCTATTGTAATAGATGAGTCATCTATTGTAACAGATGAGTTATCTATTAGGACAATGATAGTGCATATAATTTTGTTGTTGTACATAGCCTCAACTTTACTATTCTATCATTATTAAAATTTTAAACAAATTTCTGTAGGTACCATAAATGAAGGATTCAATAACAATTGGTGTTGATTGTCATAGTGACGTTGTCATGGATAAAAAAATATCGAAGTACATCAATTCGGAGAATAAGCTATCGTCCCATCAAATAGCCAATTATCAGTTTAGTATCATCGGTCATGGTGATATTGTCATGGTCGATCTTCATAGAAGAACTTGTATATGTAGAGTTTTTGACTTGGACAAAATACCTTGTCCACATGCTATATGTCACAACCTGATTTACGAATCATGATGGAACCTACTCTATACCCGATAGATAAGCCAAATCATAGCCCGGAGCCATATGCAATGGGCTAACTTGGTGGGAAAATGGACTAAAAGCCGATAATTCACAATTAAAGATTCAAATAACAGTAATACAGTCATCAAGGTCTAATAGATAGATAGAAACCAACAAATATCTCAAGACTTAATAATGTCGATACAAGAGCTACTACAAAAAAAACTATGAGTATTGAATAGAAAAATATAATCCATCTCGAAAATGAAATACCAAACATAGATAAATAGAAGGAAAAAGGGGAACTCCGACAGCGAGAGCTCACCCAATCTCCGAAATTAACTCTGCATGATCATCGAATCTGCGGGAGAATCAAGTACTCAGATCTGCACCAAAAAGGTACAGAAGTGTAGTATGAGTACCAAAACCATGGGAACTCAATAGGCATCATCGGTCGACTGAGTAAATCTTGATATAAATACGATAAGATACAAGATAGCATAAGCTAAGTCAAGGTAAAAGGGCAAACCTGAAAGTAAGCTCCAACATCGTTGTACATACATAAATAAATAGAACCAAAATGATAACATAACAATCGTACATTTATAATTACTAAATTGTCCTCATAAGCCAATAAGCGCAAAAAAGTAAATAACCCACGTAGGCTCCCATAAGCCTAGAGAGTACAATCAAGAAAAGTAAACCACCACATAACTGTAATTTAGCGATTACCATGTCATAACCAAGAAACCATCCGCCCATACCATATCATAAGAAACCCTCAATGCCGAACTTGAATCGAAACTCATATTATCACTACCATCAATAATTGTCGTACCTAAATCGAAACTCATTTTATCAATACCCTAAATAATTGTTGAACCTGAATCGAAACTCATATTACAAGCCGTATCAATGAATCATATCAGTGAGCCATTTCAATAAGCTAAACTCGGTAATATACTAATAAATCATAGATACAAACCATCCCTTTACTCATATCTATACATCGGGCCAAGAATCGTAGCCTCAAGTCTCAATCATAACTACATCTATAAGCCATATTATTAGTCATACCCAGATCCATATCAAAACTAATATTCATAAGCCATGTCTTTAAGCATGCCAGGAATTTATATAAATAACCATATCTATAGGTCACCTATCTTATCTATACGTTGTTAATCATATCTATAAGCCACATCATATCTATGTTCCATACTATATCCACAAGACATTAGTTATATCTATAGGCCATATTCTATCTATGAGCCATATAACATCTACAAGTCATATTATATATAAGCCATATCATATCTATAAGCCACATTATATCTATATTTAAGCCACACGATGTATATAAGCTATAGTATATCCATAAGTCATATTATATCCATATATGAGCCACACCATACATTTAAGTCATGTCATATCTATAAGTCATTCAACATCCATCATGTAGATATCTATAGCGTTAAGCACATAAGTAGTTCATCCATTTAATAATATCTGAAGGCGATACAGATAATCGCACCTATAAATTATATCCTCAACCATGCATGTGAGCAATATCATTAACGATACTCGAAATTAGCATCAATCCTTCAATACCCAACTAACATACTCAATACCTATATTCAACCTTCTCAAGAGTCAAGCTTACCATTAATAAGAGTATGTCATACGTGAATGAGTCTACGGGGTTATTAAAAGTCTTGGCCTAAGGTGGGCCGGAGTGACCTACTTCCAATTCCCAAAAATCCATTTAAGCAACTTCTACTCCAAACTAGGCTAAGGTATCTAAGTTCTTTCTTAGATGTATAGTAAGCCATAATTAGTCCTAAAATAGTAATTATTTTCACACATGAGCAACTAAGGCAATTCTACCCAAAAAGATATCAACTGAAGCATTTTTTCCTAGCTTAAGAAACTAAGGACAATTTTGCTCTAACATGAATGACTAGGTATTTCACCAACCTTGAATAATTTAAGGCATTCCCACTCTAAATATATACTGTGAATCCCAATTCACCTAAGCCATGACTAACTACTCTAATTACTCTGAATCTAAGGTTTCAAGGTAGCTTAAGGGTCCGATTAAACCAAATATCCTCATACACACTTCCAACACCTAAATCTCACCCTATATCTAGAATAGTATCAGAATAATATTACAAGACAACTCAATCTATGAAAAAAATAAGACTAGCCTACATGGATGCCGAAGAAAGCACGAAGAATCTGCTAAATCACTGATTTTTTTCTTTCAAGAACCTTTTGCAAGGTGCCACGCTATCAAAATCACAATCTAATCATAAAAATAAGAATAATGATACACATATTGCATTAATTTGCTGCAGGTCCAAAATTACGTAAAAATCCCACATAGGGCCCATTTATGAAAATTGCATTTTCGAAACCATTCAACGCCCCTGTATGCTCAAGGAGTATTCATCCTCAAAATGGATGAATTCCGAGCTATATTGGTGCTAAATTCAAGTCTCCAAGATTTTGGGATTTTTAGATGAGAATTAAGAAATCAACCAAGAAAATAATGAAATAGTACCAGAATTTGAAGGAAAATTACGTAATTAATCCTTACCCAAGCTCCAAAATCACCCACCAATGTTATCCCTAAGCTCTCCCACTTTTAAGGATTTAAATATATTGGAGATGAATGAGAAATAGTGAAAAATAGGCTAAAGGGGGTATTATACCCTTCCCAGGTACACGGGTATCGTATAAGCGATACCTGGCCAAAGGTGCAAAAGTCGCTTATGCGCATCACCATAGAGTAAGCGATACTTGCCATGTTTATAGAAGTGTCACTTTTGCGATATTTTTTGGTGCTTGAAAAATCGATTAAGCGATCAAGGGCATCACGGACGCGATACACCAGCACCAGTTGAGACTTGGAAAGCTCCCAAGTCTCCGCTAACCCCTAGGAATTCATGTGGAATCTCGTATATGCAGACGAACTATGCTACCCTATCAAATTCGATGTTCTGGACTCAAATGTGAAGTTAAAATTTTCATTCGAGGTCGTTTAGATGAAAAATGGGTCCCACGTCCATTTGTCATTTTTCTTAACTTCCGACCAATAGCTTAAAATAAGTCTAGGTGTCTCAGGACCCAGACCAAGGGTTCACCTAGCCTAAAATTGATATTCTGGAGTTGTTGGAACAGTAAAACTTACAATACGAGGTTATTTGACTGAAGTTTTTGCCCGCTAGCCAATTTGAACCAGCGAAGACTTCAAAACAAAAAATAAGCTGTAAAAACCAAGTGAATTTCCCGATAATGGAATTGTCAGTCCCAGAAAGTCATAAATGACTTGGAGAAGCTATAGAAAAGCTCTAAACAGTGAAAATAGGCAGAAATATAGAAAATAACCTGAAGGGTCATTACAATATCCACTACTAAAAGAACTTTTGTCCGCTAAAGTAAAGAATTAGGATGTACCTAAAGCCTCGAATAGGTGAGGATACTGTGTTCGTATCTCACTCTCGATTTCCCAAGTCGCCTTCTCTATTGGGTGGTGCCTCCACTGAACCTTAACTATAGTAATATCCCTAGTGTGCAACCATCTAACATCACTAGACAAAATGAGCATAGGCTCTTCCACGAAAGTCAACCACTCATCCAACTGGACTGAGTCCCATCTAAGCACATAAGATGGATCAGGAATGTATTGCTGAAACACGAAGACATAGAAAACCGTATGGACAACAGTAAAATTTGGAGGCAAGGCTAGCTTATAAGCCACCTCACTAACTGTGTGAGGAATCTCGAAGGGTCCAATATATTTGGGATTGATCTTGTAGTTCCTCCCGAACCTTACCACACCCTTCATGGGCAATACGCAGAGGAATACCCGATCATCAACTCAAAATCTCAAGGTACGAAGTCAACACTATGTATAAGCCTTCTAGGTTGTCCTCAACCTATTCTAAATCACCCTGACTCTATCCAATGACTCCTGAAGCAAGTTAGTACCACGGGGTCTAATCTTGGAAGTCTTAAACTATCCAATATGGGAACGACATCGCCTACCATATAAAGTCTCAAAAGGTGTCATCTCAATACTCGAATGGTAGCTGTTATTATATGCGAATGCTGCCAAGGCTAAGTGTTTCTCCCACTAACCTCTGAAATCCATAACACAGGCTCGGAGCATATTCTCAAAAACATGAATAGTCTACTCTGGCTGGCCATCAATCTGAGGATGAAAGGTTGTATTAAGATCCACCTGAGTACCCAACTCCTTCTGAAAAGCTCTGCAAAAACTAAAATTAAACTTTAACCTTGATCTGAAGTGATAGATATAGGTACACCATGCATATGGACTATCTCACGCACACAAAAAAGGGCTAACCTCTCGGCACTGAAGGACATCTGAATAGAAATAAAATGGGTTGATTTGGTCAACGATCCATAATGAACCAAATACCATTGGAACCATGGGAAGTATGAGCCAAACCACTAACAAAGTCTATGCTAATTCGCTCCCACTTCCACTCGAGAATAGGCAATCTCTGAATCAAACCATCAGGTCTTGATGCTCGGCCTTCACCTGCTGACAACACAGGCAACGAGCTACAAAGTCTATCACATTTCTCTTCATACCACTTCGTAAATAATGTTATCTCAAATATCTACACATCTTGGTTGTACCCGGGTGAATAGAGTACCTAGAGTTGTGAGCCTCATGAAAAATTGACTAAATCAAGTCACCAACCCTAAATACAACTATCAAATCTCAAGACACCCTCAGAACCTATGGTAGCCCCCTTGGACTTACCACTTAATACCTGATCACGGATGATGCAAAGTCTCTTATCCTCAAGCTAACGATTCTGAATCTGCTCAAATAACAAGGCAACATTAGCAAGAATCCTTTTGGAGTCTGAAATATCAAGTCTCACCATCAAGTTGTCTAAGGGCTGAATGTCTCGTGCCAACAGCCTATGAGAAACTGAAATACAAGCCAAGCTACCCATACTCACTGCCTTCTGACTTAAGGCATCTACTACCACATTCGTCTTTCTCAGATAATGCAAGACAGAGATATCATAATCCTAAAGCAACTCTATCCATCTACGTTGCCTAGCATTAAGCTTTCTTTAGGTCATAAAATGCTGAAGAATGCTATGATCTTTTAAATCTCACAATGCACACATAAAAATAATACCTCTAAATCTTAAGCGCGAAAACTACCGCTGCCAACTCCAAATCATGAGTGGTGTAGTTGCACTATACACCATAAGTTTCCTCGAAGCATAAGCAATAACATGACTCTGTTGCATTAATACGCAACCCAAACAAACACCAGAAGCATCACAATACATGGTGAATCCCTCACTCTCAATAGAAAGAGCTAAAATAAGATCCGAAGTAAGAAACTCCTTGAGCTTTCTTAAGCTCAACTTACACTCCTCATACCATTGAAAAGAAACCTCCTTCCAAGACAATTGGATCATAGGTGTTAAAATAGTAGCAAAACCCTCAACGAATCATCTTTAATAATTGACCAAGCCAATAAATCTACGAACCTTAATCGAAGATGTAGGCCTGGCCTAATCACGAATAGCCTCAATCTTTGTTGGGTCTACTACAATCCTATCCATAAACACCACATGCCCAAGGAATGTCACCGACTCCAAAAAAATTCACACTTAGAGAATTTGGCAAAAAGCACATGGTCTCTTAAAGTCAGAAGAACAATCCTCAAATGATGTGTATGCTCCTCACTATTTATTGAATACACAAGGATGTCATTGATGAACACTCTCACAAAGGAATACAAATAAGGCCTAAACACTCGGTTCATCAAATCCATAAATGCAGTTGGGGCATTAGTTAGCCCAAAAGATATCACTAAGAACTCATAATGACCATAACAGGTCCTAAAGTCTATCTTCGGGATATCGTAAACATCAATCCTCAACTAATGGTAACCATACCTCAAATTAATCTTAGATAACACTGTTGCTCCCTGAAGCTGATCAAACAAATCATCAATTTGAGGAATAGGGTAATGGTTCTTCACTATCACCTTATTAAGTTGCCTATAATCAATACACATATGTATGGAGCCATCTTTCTTCTTCACAACAACACAAGATCTCCCCAAGAAGACACACTAAATCTAATAAAACCTGTACCAAGAAAATCCTGAAGCTGAGAATTTAGCTCCTTAAGCTCTACAGGAGCCATACAGTAAGGTGCCATAGAAATAGGTCGCATGCTCGACTCAAGATCAATAACAAACTCAATACTATGCTCAGGAGAAAGGCTAAGTAGATCGATAGGGAAAACATCAGGAAACTCACAAACTATAGAAACAGATTCAAGCAACGGACTCTCCACACTAATGTCATGAATATACGCGAAATAAGACTATCAACCACTCAAAATAAGCCTCCTAACAAAAATATAAGAAATAATCCCTATCGACTCACGGCTAACAGCTCTCTGCCACACGATTAGAGGTATACCGGGCATGGCTAAGGTAATGGTCTTGGCAAAAAATCCAGGACCGTATGATAGTGGGATAACCAGTCCATTCCCAGAATTACATCAAAATCCACCATGTCTAATATAATAAGATCAGCATGAGTATCAACATCTCTAAACTCACAACACATGATCTGGAAACCCAATCCACTACTAAAAAATTACCCACGGGAGTAGATACACGTAATGACATTGATAATGAATCCCAAGATAACTCTAACTGTGGAGCAAAATAAGCAGATGCATAAAAATAAGTGGATCCGAGATCAAATAAAGCAAAAATCGACTGACGGTACACCAAAATTATACCTATAATAACAGCACCCAAAGACTTAGCCTCGGGTCTAGCAGGTACTACTTACAACTGACCACCCCTTCCACCTAGTTGGGCTCCTAATCGACCTCCTATCTTACCTTCCTGAGAACCTCCATGAACCCCCTGGGGACCATCCCTACGATCATGCACACCCCTTTAGCTGGGGATAAACCACCCTAATAGATGGAATACTCTGAGTAGAAGGAACAATCACTCCATGATTGGGGTACTCCTTCGAGAAATGACCAAAAGCTCCACAACCATAACGTGCCCCAGGTTCTAGACTTAAACTAGAAGATCTGACTGACCTAGAATAACCACCACGACTAGAATAGCCAGAAAACAAACCCCTCAAAGATAGACCACGGCCTTGGCCAGGACGATCACTAGAACTAGATTATCCTCCATCAGTAATCTGAAGTACAGCCTAAATGGGTCTACTAAACTGATCCTGATGCTGAAACGGCTAACATAAAGGGTACCTACCCTGAGAACCACTACCTCTAACCGAGAACTACTACAACTTCCACTGAACCTACCCTGATATCGCAGTCTCTTATCGTTGCCTACTTGAGCCTCACAATGAATCTTCTCCATAAGCTGAGCATGATCAAAAACCTTAGAAAAAGACCTACCCGCAGCAACCAAACTCTGAGTAGACATGCAAAGAGGAAGTCTCAATCATAGGACATAGCAACAAACCATCTCATACTCAGTAGTCAGGATATAAGTAGCAAGCCTATACAACACATAAAAATGAGTCTCATACTCCACAACAGTCATGGATCTTTGCTTCAACCTCGAGAACTGATCCCTCAAATGATCTGTAAGGCTGCGAGGCATATACTTCCCCAAGAAGATCTCGAAGAACTAAGTCCATGTCAAAGGAAAAGATTCAGCTGGCCTAGAATAAAGATGACCTCTCCACTAATGTCTAGCTACCACGTCCAAATAAAAAGTAGTGTAATCCACACCACGAGTCTCTATTAGGCCTAAATTATAGAGCCTATCCTCACAAACAATCAGAAACTTATATGCATCCTCGCCCGGTGTATCAAAAAACCTAGGCAGAGCCAATCTCAAGAATCTACCCAGCATCTTCTGCTCCTCAAAAGACATAGTAGCCTAGGCAACTATTAGCTAAGTAAACGCCACTGCAAGAGGGACCTCAACTTTAGGAACCACAGCTACAGGTTGCACCCCTATCTCAGTACCACTCTGATCTGTAGACTGTGCACCACCAGACGGTGCACCATCTATCAACCCCAAAAGCTCAACCAAAGCATCCCTGTGTACTGAAGAAGAAATAAATCTTGATAGAGCCTTTGCTAGTCCCTGACCCACTGTATTTAGGCAAAAGAATCTCTGGCTCAAGAGCGGGAATAGGGTCTGGTAAAGGTCCCCTATCCTGGCCCCTAGATGGGGATACATCTCGGGGCTATCCACAATCTCTAGGTCATTCATGAACACCGACAGGACCCTTAGGATCAATCTCAAGACCCTCGTCTTGTGTAGTGGTAGCACGTGTCCTAGCCATGTGTGAAAAAGTGAAACCAAAGGAATGCTTTAGAAAATAACTCAGACTCTTAGCATGAAATAAGTGAAAGAAGTAAAGAATTCTTAAGAATGTCCTATAGCATCCTAATGATAAGAAACGGACGTTATCATTTCATTTCGTGGAACTCTACTAGATATTTGCTCTTATATCAATACTATCGATAAAGCTTAGGCTCTGATAGCAATTTATCATGACCCAATTTATGATTCATATGGCACCTACTCTATTCTACCAGTAGGTAAGCCAAACTATAGCCCAGAGCTAGATGCAATAGGCTAACTTGGTGGAAAAATGGTCTAAAAGCCAAAAATTCACAATTAGAGATTCAAAAAATAATAATACAGTCATTAAGGTCTAATAAATGGATAGAAACTAATAAATATCCCAAGACTTAGTAATATCGGTACAAGATCTACTACAAAAGAACTATGAGTATTTAATAGACAAATATAATCCATCTTAAAAATGAAAGACTGGACATAGATAAATAGAAGGAAAAAGGGGAACTCCGACTCCAAGAGCTCACCCAATCTCTGAAATAAACTTTTTACGATCGTTAAATTAGTGGCGGCAATCAGTACTCGGACCTACACCAAAAAGGTACAGAAGTGTAGCATGAGTACTAAAACCACGAGTACTTAGTAGGCATCATCGATCGACTGAGCTAAATCATGATATAAATACGATAAGATACAAAATAGCATAAGCTATGTCAAAGTAAAAAGGCAAACCTAGAAGTAAGCTCCAATACCGTTGTACATACATAAATAAATAAAATCAAAATGATAACATAACAATCGTACATTTATAACTACTAAATTTCCCCCTATAAGACAACAAGTGCAGAAAAGTAAATAACCTCATCTAGGCCCCCAAAAGCCTGGATAGTACAATCAAGAAAAGTAAACCACCACATAATCATAATTTACCGATTATTATGTCATAACCAAGAATCCATCCATCCCATACCACATCATAAGCAACCCTCAATGTTGAACTCGAATCGAAACTCATATTATCAATACCATCAACAATTGTTGGACTTGAACCAAAGCTCATTTTATCAATACCCTTAACAATTGCTAGACTTGAACTAAAACACATATTTATAAGTCGTATCAAAGAATCATATTAGTGAGCCATTTCAATAAGCTAAACTCAGTAGATTATACTAATAAATCAAAGCTACATATTATCCCTTTACTCATATCTATACATCGGACCAAGAATCGTAGCCACGAGTCTCAACCAAAATTACATTTATAAGCCATATTATTTGTCATACTCGAAATCCATATTAATACTAATATTCATAAGCCATGAATTTAAGCATATCCAAAATTTATATTAATAACCATATCTATAGTCTACCCATCTTATCCATAGGCCGTTCATTGCATCTATAAGCCCCATCATATCTATGCGCCATATTATATCCACAAGACATTAGTTATATCTATAGGCCATATTCTATCTACGAGCCACATCATAACTATGAGTCATATAACATCTACGAGCCATATTATATATATAACATCTACAAGTCATTACCATCCATCATGCCAATATCTATAGCATTAAGCACATAAATAGGCCATGCATTTAATCATATCCAAAGGCCATACAGATAATTGCACCTACAAATTATATCCTCGACCATGCATGTGAACAATATCATTAACGATACTCGGAATTAGCATCAGTCCTTCAATACCTAACTAACATACTCAATGCCTATATTCAACTGCTCAAATGTCAAACTTACCATTAATAAGAGTATGTCATACGTGAATGAGTCTATGGGGTTATCACAAGTCTTGGCCTAAGGTGGGCCAGAGTGACCTACTTCTAATCCCCAAAAATCCATTTAAGCAACTTTTATCCTGGACTAGGCTAAGGTATCTAAGTTCTTTCCTAGATGTCAAGTAAGCCATAATTAGTCCTAAAATAGAAATACTTTTCACACATGAGCAACTAAGGCAATTCTACCCAAAACGATAGCAACTAAAGGAATTTTTCCTAGCTTAAGAAACTAAGGACAATTTTGCTCAAATATGAATGATTATGGAAATTTCACCTATCTTGAGTAATTTAAGGCATTTTCACTCTAAATATATACCGTGAATCCCAATTCACGTAATCCATGGCTAACTACGCTAACTACTCTGAATCTAAGGTTTCAAGGTAGCCTAAGGGTGTAATTAAATCAAATATCCTTATTCACACTTCCAACACCTAAATCCTACCCCATATCTAACATAGTATTATAATCATACTACAAGAAAGCTCAATCTATGAAGAAGGTAAGCCTAGCCTACCTAGCCACAAAAGAAAGCCCGAAGAATCCGTCAAATTACCAATTTCCCCTTTTGAGAAGCTTCCGCAAGGTGCCACGCTATCAAAATCACAATATACTTATAAAAACGAGAACAATGATACCCATATTGCAGTATTGTGCTTCGGATCCAAAATTACATAAAAATCCCACATGGTGCCTATTTATAGAAATCACATTTTCAAGACCACTTAGCGTCCCTCTATGCTCAAGGAGTATTTACCTTCAAAATGGATGATTTTCGAGCTATATTGGTGTTAAAATCAAGTCATCAATCTATTGAGATTTTTAGATGAGAATGGAGAAATTAACCATGAAAATAATAAAATCTTACCTCAAATTTGAAGAAAAATTGCGTAATTAATCCTTACTCAACCTCTAAAATCACCCACCATTGTTATCCCCAAGCTCTCCCAATTTTTAGGGTTTAAAAATCTTTGAGATGAATGAGAAATGGTGAAAAGGGGGCTAAAGGGGGTATTTATACCTTTTCCAGGTTCACGGATATCGCATACGCAACCTACCGGTTGCATACAAGATACCTAGCCAGAGGAGCAAAAGTTGCTTACGCGACATCATTATCGCATACGCAATACTTGCCATGCTGATAGGGGTGTCTCTTACGCGACTTAAAGTATCGCTTACGCAACATTTGTTGGTGCCTGGCAAATCATTAAGTGATCAAAGGCATCGCGGTCGTGATGCATCAGCACCAGCTAAAACTTTGAAAGTTCCCAAGTCTCTCTGTCAACCCCTCAGAATTCAGCTGAAATCCCGTATACGCAAGTGAACTATGCTACCGTATCAAATTTGACCTTTCAGCCTCAACGACGCAGTTAAAATTTCCATTCCAAGGTTGTTTCGATGAAAAGTGAGCCCCACGCCTATTTGTCATTTTTCTTAACTTCCGACCAATAGCTCAAAATGAGTCTGGGTGCCTCGAGACCTGGAACAAGGGTCCACCTAGCCTAAAATCGATATTTTGGAGTTTTTGGAATATTTATAATTGACATACGAGGTCGTTTGACTGAAGTTTTTTCTCTATAGTCAATTTAAACTAGTGAAGACTTCAAAATATAGAATTGGTTCTAAAAAACAAATGAATTGTCTGGTAACAGAACTATCAGTCCCAGAAAGTCATAAATAACTTGGGAAAGCTCTAAATAGAGAAAACAAGTGAAAATATAAAAAATGACCTGAAGGGTGATTACATTATAGCAGCGCTCCGAGCCTAATATGGTGCACAATTTTAAAACAAGATTAATGATTAAGTAATCGTCTCTATATTATTTGGTGAAAAAATATATAATTGCATATTGTGAGGATATTAATTTGGTGCCTCCTGAAGATTCTTGGATTGTTCATGTGGAGATTATGGAGAGAGAAATACCTTCTCCATATGTCAACCTAAGCAAATCAAAAAGAAGGCGAATGAAGAGTGATCAATTGACTAATTTGATGTAAAATGTTCCATATTAAATCATGATTAGTAATAAACAAAATGATTTAACTATAATTACCTTTCAATTTCTCAGTTCAATTGCAATTTCAATGAATTACATAGTAATTACATGATCAACTAAGTGTATAACCTATTGCAACAGATGCCTATGTCTGTTTGATAATTTCATAACTCTTGAAGACCTCTTTTGATCTCTTCCAACAGATGAATCATCTATTAGAAGAAATCATACCTCTTTGATGACCTGTTTTGATCTCTTCCGACAGATGACTCATCTGTTGCAACAGATGATGACTCATTTATTAGAAGAAATTAAACCTCTTGAAGACCTATTTTTATTTCTTACATCAAGTTAGTCATCTGTTGCAACAGATGGGCCATCTGTTGCAAGAAATAAAAAACTAGCAAGACCTGTTTTGATTTCTTCCAATAGGTTAGTCATCTGTTGCAACAGATGTCTATATCTATTTGATTATAAGGTCTAAAAACTTTAGCTTACTTGTAATTGCTAGCAGACTTCTTTTGTAAGTTGCTCCATAGCACTGACCATTTTTTGCACCTTGTAAGCTCCGAGACGTAGGCTGGAACTATGTATAGGATCTAAAAACTTTAGCTTACTTGTAATTGCTAGCAGACTTCTTTGTAAGTTGCTTCTTCTTGATGCTTTTCTATAATGAAACACATTGCTTCATAAAGTAAAAAAAACTGCATTCTCAAAGTTAAGTGTTTACTCGCTAGTTGAGGTCGAGTTAAGATGTCTATTTTTCCTCTAAATTAAAGAAAAACGAAAAAGTGATAAGGGAGACGAGAATGTGGTGTGAGAAACAAGAGAGGATTCATCTTAACATGAAAATTATAGGTATTAAATACATGGTTTTAGTCATCAAAACATATTATCTAATATTCATCTTTAAGATCCAAACAAAGGCAGTACGCAACTAAGCCAACAACTGGAACATATTTGAGATATCTCACTATGCCAACCTTATCTTCCTGAATGTTTTGCAAGTTGACTCCTATCAACCAAGGTTGGAAAATAATGTAGAGACAAATATCCCAGATGAAAGCATAAGCAAGTCTTTCAGAGGATAAATAACTCAGCAAGAACTCCCACCTATCAGATATATTCCCAAAATCACCATCTCCTCTCCCATAAATGGCCCAAAATGTCGATAGCAAACAGGCAGCTCCACCAACCAGTCCAACAATAGATGCACCACGAGTCATGATCGAACCCAATTGAGAGGTTGCTCTTGGAGGATACTCTAAGTCGACCTTATTTAGACGAATAGCCATGTATGGAATTAAAAAAGCTGCATTGAATTCCAAAACGCTCATTAATAAATCTTATGTCAAACCAAAATTTTATTCCCAAAAGAGAAGAGTTTACATTTGAAGGACAGAAAATCAAAACTAGCAAAAAGAAAATATCCAGTAATAGTGGACAAAAAAATAATCAGTGTCAGACTATATAGAATAAGAGAAGCGTTAGAAAAGTAAATGGAAATGGCTGATATCCATGTCATCTTATCTAATTCTTTCTCATCGGTGCTAGTCCTAGTCACTAATAGAGTGTCCACTTCAGCTACTACAAAGCAATTCCCTTTTGTTTCAAATAAAAGTGATGTCTAGACCAGCTTTTCCAGGGAGGTTCTTTGGAGGTGTTTGGAGGCTAGAGGTGTACCTATAGTATATGTTAGGGCGATTAAGGATATGTACGATGGAGCCAAGACTCGGGTTAGGGCTGGGGGAGGGGACTCAGAGCATTTTCCTGTCTTGATAGGGTTACATCAAGGATCGACGCTTAGTTCGTTTCTTTTTGCCTTGGTGATGGATGTTATGACGCGGCACATTCAGGATGAGGTGCCTTATTGTTTGCTTTTTGCGGATGATATAGTCTTGATTGACGAGACTCGTAGTGGAGTTAATGCTGAGTTAGAGGTTTGAAGGCAAACTCTTGAGTCTAAAGGATTTAGGTTGAGTTGGTCCAAGACAATCCAAGACAAAATATTTGGAGTGTAAGTTCAGCGAGGTGTCTCATGTGTCTGATGTGGTTGTTAAGCTTGACACTCATTCTATCAGCAAGAGAGATAGTTTTAAGTATTTGGGGTCGATGATTCAGGATAATGGAGAGATTGATGAGGATGTCACTCATCGGATCGGGGTAGGGTGAATGAAATGGAGGCTCGCCTCCAGTATCTTATGTGATAAAAAGGTACCTCCCACACTTAAAGGCAAGTTCTACAAAGTGGTGGTTAGACCGACTTTGTTGTATGGGGCGGAGTGTTGGCCTGTTAAAAAGACCCACATCCAGAAGATGAAGGTGGCGGAGATGAGAATGCTTCGGTGGATGTGTGGGTGTACTAGAAAAGATACGATTCGAAATAAGGTTATTCGGAATAAGGTGGGAATGGCTTCGGTGGAGGACAAGATGAGGGAAGCGAGGTTGAGATGGTTCAGTCTTGTGCTGCGGAGGAGCACGGATGCCCCAGTGCGAAGATGTGAGAGATTGGCTAGGGATGGTTTCAAGCGAGGTAGAAGTAGACCGAAGAAATATTGGAAGGAGGTGATTAAACATGACATGGAGCAGCTCCAGTTTACCGAGGACATGACCCTGGATAGGAAGTTGTGGAGGAGGCGAATTAGGGTAGAAGGCTAGCCTGAGTTAGGATGTTGTCTGTTTTGGTGGTTACTTGGAGTATCTTGCTTTTGGTATTATTGAGTATGTTAATTTCAGTGTGATCTTGTTCTATTACTATTCTTTATCTTATCTTAGATTACTTTATTTTGAGCCAAGGGTCTATCGGAAACAACCTCTCTATCTCACTTTGAGGTAGTGGTATGGACTGCGTACACTTGCTCTCCCCAGACCCCACTTGGTGGGAATATATTGGGTATTCTGTTGTTGTTGTTGTCTAGACCAGCTTTTGCGCATGTCAACTAATTCCACAGGATACCTGCCACCTCCCACCAGCAACAACAGATACTAGGTAACTCTATCCACCAAGGCTAGAACAAATGGAAAGAAATCACCTACTGTTTTCTCAACCGTTTAATTGACCACTAGGCCACACTCTTGGGTACTACTACTGAGTAATTCTAATCAAAGCAACTCCAGTATAAATAGGAAATCATAATACACAGATACCATTGGCCATCCTATTTTTTGACAGGACACTTACTGAGAGTTCCATTGGGTTGGAGGACACTGTTTATCCACAACAATCAAGAGTAAGTATTTGAAAAAAGTGCCTACTGTTTGTGAGGAACATCTGAAAGCCCCATAGAAGATCTAGTGATCCCTTGAATCTGTCTCTCTTACGATCACTGAACAGTAAAGGAGCAAACATGAATGTCCAGCCAATTACAAAATTAAAGAGTCCCTCAGCCATCTGGAAAAAAAATCAGAGCGGAATGTCAAAAATGAGATCCACACAATGAATAAATTTGTACTTTACAAAGTACTTACTGGATGAAGCACTGGTGCCTCTATCAAGTGGACGCCCCCTACTCTGCCAAATGGTTCATTGTTTAAAGTTCAATATTAAATTTATGGTAAGACAATTGAACTGCGTATATAAGTAACTGCTTAATCTGCAAAATTTTATGCATCTAAAACAAGTGATCAAGTTTGACATGCAGTGGAAAATCATAAATTCAACACTGCCAGAGTATAGAGAAAGGGATCTGTCTAAATTCTATAAGAAGAGAAGATGTCATGTCTCTTGACTAGAAAAAGAATGGTATGCATATTAAATTTTGAATGGCACAAGCAAACAAATAAAAAAGATGAGAAAGTTAAAATAGAACACTCAATTAGTCAACCTTTGAAAGAAAAAATAATTATGGTGGAGGGCCAAGACACTCGCATTGTTTAACAATCGAATATTTCCAGTTAGGATATGTTTCGACAGTGAGAAATATAGATGACAAAATTGGTTTATTAATGACTAAACCAAAGGGCAGTTGAGCAGTTATCCGAGTTAAGATTTCACCAGCAAGTATAAAAAATATAATATATGTTCAAGAGTGAAGCTATTTGACTATGAGTTCCAAGTATGCCACTCATTGCTAAAATTAATAAAAAGAAGCAACAAAATTAGTACCCATTGACCAGAAAAGCGTGCAAGCTAATTACTAAAAAGTTTGTGTAATACTAATCTGGTATAACTAATAAGAATTCAACATACCAGCATTCAGAAGAGGCAGGATGAAGAAAAAATTGAGGGACAGACCAACCAGATCATTGACTGTTTCTGAACTAATTGCCCACACAGGATCTCCCTGCATTATATATCAAAATATTTTCAAGTAATAAGAAGCTTGTGGAGGTGTATCTGCAAATTGAAGTTTATGAACCACACACATTCATGTCTCACTTTTCATGAGCAGCAAATTGGGAGAGGTGGAGGAACTAAATTCACACGTCTTGCACGCATCTATCCTTCTTTTTTTTTTTTTTTGGAGAAATGGTAACATTTTATCCTTCAGCATTTAAGCATATGCTAAGGACCTTCAAAAGGGAAAAAACAAAGAAGTAATAGTTACAAGGATCCTAGGAATTCCAGAAATTGATCTGAATCCTCTAATCCTATCTATTTACACCAAAAAAAAAAGAGATACAATGCAATTCCATTTAACCTTTTGAAAGGAATTGGATATATCTTCAAAATTCCTACTATTTCTCTCCTTCCACAGTGTCCACCAGGATGCAGTGTGGGATTAGATTCCACCAAATCTTTTGTCTCTCACTTCCTCCTCTTCTGATTCAGCAGCTCAATAAATTTGCAGTATGTTCTGGCATATTCCACTTCAATTCTGATATGTTAAGGAACATGGACCAAATTTGAGTCGTGAAAGTTTCACGTGTCTTCCCACATAATGAGCACCAGGGGAGTACGATCTTTCCCTTCTTCCTCAATCCTTCATGTGTCAAGCAAGCCTTTCTAGCAACCAAGTGACGCATTTGACTTTTATTGGTGCTGAGTTCCTCCAAATCTTTCTCCATAGAGATTGATTACTCTGATTGTTGCTGCTTTGTAGGATGCACTCCTCTTTATATGCCCTGCCGACTGAAAATGTCTCATCCTTACTGTGAGACCATCTTACTGTATCAGGGGTAGTGTTGGTGCCTGCAAACTTCCCCGCTTCCTCCAACAGTTTGGCAACTCTTTCAATTTCCCAATCATTTAGGGGCCTTCTGAAAGACAGGTACCAGCCTTGTTCTGTCCAGCAGTCACTGATTTTTGCCTCGTGGTTGTTACATTACTACTATATTACTACTATATATATAAGAGAGAATGTGAGGTTTTGGTAGTCCTCATATGAAGTTTTTTGTCAATTTTATCCTATTTTAAGTTATAATTACTCTACAAGTTTTCACCCATTACCCATTTTGGTAAATTTAAACAATTATATAGGTTTATTAAATACTACCAAAGTGATGAGTCATAGAAAAGTGATAGTGATACCATAAAAAACTATTTATACAATCAAATTCAAAATGGATCTTCAAATTCTAAATTGATCCAAAAATTCATTGTCTTTCTATTTGTGGAAATGTTTATTAGTTTTATTTCAAATTATCTTTTTTTTCTAACAAATTGGTCATGGACAAGTAAACTAAGTATCGTGACATTCCCTTTCTAACTTAATACATGCGTAAGTATTAAATTAAAAATTATTTTTTATATATAGCTAAAAAAGTTTGAAAAGTTAATTTTAAAAAAATACAACTAACTATCCAAATAGTAATGATATTAAATAATTAACCACTAGAGTTGGCATGGTGGTTCAGCGCCATGTCCCTTAAGCAAGAGGTCGGGGGTTCGATCCCCGTCTTTGGCGAATGGAGCAAACCCTGTGGCCAGTTCCCTACCGCTTAGTGCGCTGACAGAGGAACGGAGGATTAATCTTACGTCTGCCAGCTGTGGGGATGGGAAACAAAAAAAAAATGATATTAAATAATTGAAAATGAGAGTGATTCTTTATCACACTTTTTAATAATGAAATTTTTAACAAAAAATAGGATAATATTTTATATAATTTAGGATAAAATGGTTAATTTAAACATGAAATATTAAAAGCTTCATACACGTCTAAGAAATATCAATATAAATTTCTTAAATAAATAAATTAAATGAAGAAAAAAATACGGCTTTTCTTATTTTTAGGGAAAAGAAACAATTAAAGTTTAAAGAAAATCATTAATTTTTCAATTTCTTTTGTATGGTTTAATATGAAGGAACATCTGCAAAAGTATTTTGTTGAATCAAGTCATTTAATTATTTAAATTAAATTTTATCTTTATTTATAAGTTAATTTTAGTGATGTTATCATATAATAATTAGTATATTGAATATTTATTATATTACTTTGAATGTCATCACAAACAAACAACAACATACCCAGTATATTCCCACCAAGTGGGATCTGGGGAGGGTAAGTGTACGCAGTCCATACCACTACCTCAAATGTGAGATAGAGGGATTGTTTCCGATAGACCCCCGGCTAAACATAAAGCAATCCAAGATAAGATAAGGAATAGTTATAGAGCAAGATACAATTGAAATTAACATATTCAATAATACCAAAAGCAAGTTACTCCAAGTAAACACCAAAACATACAACATCCTAACTCAGACTAACCTTCTACCCTAATTCGTCTCCTTCACAAATTCCTATCCAGGGTCATGTCCTCGGTAAGTTGAAGCTGCTCCATGTCATGTCTAATCACCTCCTTCCAATATTTCTTCGGTTTACCTCTACCTCGCTTGAAACCATTCCTAACCAACTCTCACACCTCCGCACTGGGGCATCTATGCTCCTCCGTAGCACATGACCGAACTATCTCAACCTCGCTTCCCTCATCTTGTCCTCTACCGAAGCCACTCCCACCTTATCCCGAATAATCTCATTTATAATCATATCTTTTCTAGTACACCCACACATCCACCGAAGCATTCTCATCTCCGTCACCTTCATCTTCACCTTACCCCTAATATGATGTCATAAAAATAAAATAAAAAACAAGAATCGCAACAAGATAAAAAACATTCGCTCCTTCTCATTTTACGTGACACGCTTTTCTTTTTAGTCCGTCCCAAAAGAAATGTTACCTTACTAAAATTAGAAACAACAAGCTTTAAAATTCCATTTTTACCCTTAATGAAATGATTTACAACCACACAAATATATAAGAACTGTTTTACAACACAAGATTCAAAACTCTTCCTTTTTTCTTAAATATTGTACCACATAAAATGAGATGGAGAAAGTAAAGTTTACAAATATAAAGTTCATTATGGCTTGGGTCTGGGCTCAGCACGAGCCTAATGCGACTGGTAAGATGAATAAATCAGGAAACATATTTTTTAGTGGGGTCTGTAAGAGTTGGACATCCCACCAGAACCTAGTTCTCCTGCCATCCCCTACTTTGATTTGCAAATTTGGTTTGAACTTAGACCACAGGTTTTTAATATATCGCCATACCCCTACTCCACAAGGTTCAGTACTTACATTACTATACCCAAACCCATTCTCCCCATATTTGTATTTAATAAAATCTTTCCACAGGGATTGTCTCTCCTCATTATATCTCCACAACCATTTCACCAATAAACAATTATTATGCTTCATACCCCCTCACCAATAAACAATTATTATGCTTCAAATCTCTAATGCCCATACCCCCTCTTTCTTTGTTACACAACTATCTCCCACTTGACCAAATTGTATCCTTTTCTTTGCCGTCATGCCAAAGAAAATCTCTCAACTTGTCCAGTTGTTTTACCGCCTTGGTAAGCAAGGGGAAAAGGGACATAACATAAGTTTGGTAGAGAGTCTAAGAAAGAGTTGATAAGGACGCGTCTGGCTCCGAGGGAAAAATATTGTGCCTTCCATCTGGCAAGCCTCTTTCCAGTCTTTTCTACTATGTTGTCCCATATCTCCACATTTTTGTGTTTGTTACCCAACGCATAACTAAATAGGTTGTGGGCAAGTTCGCTACGTTGCATCCCAAGATCTCTGCTAGCCTCGGGATGTTTATCACCTCTTTGATTGGAAATAAGCTACTCTTTCCTCAGTTAACTTTCAGACCTACAAAAGCTTCAAAAAACAATAAAATTATTTTGATGCATTTTAGTTGCTCCTCCTGAGGCTCATAGAAGATCAATGTGTCATCGGCATAGAGTAGATGACAAATCTCTATAGTATCCATTGTTTCCATTTCTTTGGAATTCTCTGATCCACCTATTCTGAATAGCAATTCTCATCAAGCTGTCAAACCCCTCCATTACCAAGATAAATAGAAAGGGTGATAGAGGGTCACCCTATCTAATTCCTTTTCCTGATGGGAAGAAACTGACAGGTTTACCATTTACAAGGATGGAGAATCTCATTGTGCCTATACCAAACATTATCCATCCATCGATCTCTCACCAAAACTCATCTGCCTCAAAGTATTCAACAGGAAACTTCAACTAACATGATCATATGCCTTTTCAATGTCCAGTTTGCACATCACCCCTGGTTATTCCCTTTCATTCTGAAATTTGCAGTCTGCACGGTCACTTGCAATGAGAGCAACATCCATTACCTGTCTTCTTTTAATAAAGGCCATCTGATTCTTGTTGACAAGCTTATCAATCACCATTTTTAGCCTTTCTGCAAGTAATTTTGCTATCACCTTGTAGCCGCCAGTAATTAGACTAATAGGCCAAAAATCATAATTAGACTAATAGGCCAAAAAACTTTTAGTTTAGAAACACCTGCTTTCTTGGGAATTGGTGCTACAAAAGTAGCATTGAAACTCTTATCAGTCTTAGTCTTCTGTCTGCCTGGATAACTTCTTGATTTACTTCTTCAGTATTTCCCAGAAAGATAAGTAGAAAGACATGGGAAGCCATTAGGCCCAGGAGCTTTCTCCATTACGCAAAGCTTTATGCATCCCAAAATCTCTTCCTCCTTATGAGAAATGAGAAAATATTATTATTGAATTGTGTAGTTGCATTATTATATTGAGCCCTATTTATAACCACCACATTCCAATCCTTTTTCAAGTAGGATTCTATATGTTATTCTTATTCCTTTTCATCTTCTATCACTCCTCCTCTAGCTGGTACATACAAGTCATATATACCTAGCTTGTTATAAATGTAATTAAGACAAGGACCAGTAAGGGACTTAGTGAAGATATACGCAAGTTGATCACTTGACTTAACAAATTTTGTGACAACATCTCCTGACAAAGTAACAATCAATCTCTATGTGCTCAGTCTTCTCATGAAACACTGGATTTGATGTAATATGAAGGGCTGCTTGATTGTTACATACAAGTTCCATCTTACTGATTTCTCTAAATTTTAGTTCTCTCAGCAACTATTTGATCCAAACTAGCTCACAAGTTGTTACAACCATTGCTCAATATTCTGTTTTTGCAATAGATCGAGCAACCACACTATGTTTCTTACTCTTCCAAGACACCAAATACCTCCTACTAAATCACAATATTCGGATGTAGGACGTCTATCAGAAGGTGATCCTGCCCAATCAGTATCTGCATATCCAATGATATGCTCATGGCCTCGATCCTCAAAGAGTTGTCCTTTACCTAAAGATGACTTTATATATAGCAAAATAGGAGCGATTGCATCTCAATGTGATGACTATCACAGGGGAAAGTCATAGACTGATTTAACACTCACATAAAAGGATATGTCAGGTTTAGCCACTGTGAGATAATTCAACTTTCCAACCAACCGCCTATACCTTCCAGGATCACTGAGTGGCTCCCCCATTCTGGCAGAAGTTTAGCATTTGGATCCATATAAGTGTCAATAGGTCTACATCTCATCATTCGTCTCCTTAAGAATGTCTAAGGCATACTTGTGTAGAGAAGTAACAATGCCTGATCTGAACTGAGCAACCTCAATGCCAAGAAAATATTTCAGTCTGTCGAGGTCCTTAGTCTGGAAATGCTTATAGAGATGTTGCTTCAAATTAGTGATACCTTCTAAATCATTGCTGGTGATAATGATATCTTCAACATAGACCACTAAATAAATACACAGATTTGATTCAAAATTCTGATAAAACACTAAGTGATCAGCTTTACTACGACTCATGCCAAACTCCTAAATTACTGTGCTAAACTTCCCAAACCAGGCTCGAGGGAACTGTTTTAGACCATAGAGTGACCAGCGCAATTGACATACAAGGCAACTAGACTCCTCCTGAGCAACAAAATCAGGTGGTTTCTCCATATAGACTTCTTCCGTAAGATCACGATGCAGAAAAGCATTCTTAATGTCCAACTAATAAAAAGGCCAATAACGAACGGCAGCCATAGATAGAAAAAGACGAACAAATGTTGTTTTAGCCACGAGAGATAAAGTGTCACTATAATCAAGCCCAAATATCTGCGTATATCCTTTGGCAACAAGACGAGCCTTAAGCGATCAACTTGACCATCTGCACCAACTTTGACTGTATAAACCCAATGGCAACCAACAGTAGATTTACCAACAGGAAGGGAAACAAGCTCCCAAGTACTATTCGTATGTAAAGCAGACATTTCATCAATCATAGCCTGTTTCTATCCTGAATGGAAAAGTGTTTCACCTGTAGTCTTAGGAATGGAAATGGGAATGGAAATCGAGGAAAAAGATGATACAAAAGCATAATGGGGTGACGATAGACGATGATAATTCAAGAAAGTATAATGTGGGTTAGCATTAAGAGTGGATCTTATACCTTTTTAAAGTGCAACTGATTGGCTAGGAGGAGGCAAGTCCACAGGGGCAGTTTCAGGCGCATAACATGAATCATCTGGGACTAAGGCTGGACGAGGGATGCGATGATAAGTCAAAAGTGGTGGCATTGCAGCTGGAGATGTAGAAGTAATCGTAGATTCCTTAAAGGTTGGTGTGGGTAATACTAGAGGTATGAGTAGGATCTCAGAGATATCACGATCAAAAGATGTATAGTAAGGTTGAGACTAAAAGAATGTGACATCGGCGAATATAAAGTAGCGACCTAGATCAGGTGAATAGCCTCGATACCCGTTTTGAACTCGAGGGTAACCAAGGAAGACACATTTGAGAGCACGAGGGGCTAGTTTATCTTTTCATGAGGCTAAGTTATGAACAAAACATGTGCTCCCAAAAACACGAGGGGGATATAGTAGTGATGTGACTGAGGAAATATTATAGAATAGGAACCTAATTTTGAATTGAAGATGAGACATTCTATTAATGACAAAGCAAGATGTCAGAACTGCATCACCCCAAAAACGCAGCGAAATATGGGATTCAATGAGAAGAGTGCGAGCAGTCTCAATGAGAAGCCTATTTTTCCTTTCTACTAGACAGTTTTGCTAAGGGGTGTATGAACATGATGTCTGGTGAATAATTCCATAGTGAGTCATAAACTCCTGAAACTAAGAGGATAAGTATTCCAAGACATTATCACTACGAAAAGTACGAATAAAAACACCAAATTGATTTTGTATTTCAGCACAAAAACTTTTGATATAGAAAATAACTCAGAACAATCCTTCATTAGAAAACCCAAGTGCATCTTGAAAAATCATCTATGAAACTAACAAAGTAACAAAATCCTAAGGGTGAACTGACTCTACTAGGACCCCAAATATCAAAATGAACTAAGGAGAAAATAAACTCTGAACAACTCTCAATACTATGTGAAAATGAAGCACAGGTGTGTTTCCCAAGTTGACATGACTCACAATCTAATGTAGATAAACTAGGAACCATCTTTTGTAATTTGGATAGACTCCGATGGCCCAAACGTTTGTGAATAAGGTCTAGATGGTCAGTAACGGAACATGCTGTGAAGGAATTTAAAGAGGTAAGATGGTAAAGGCCTTATGATTCATGTCCTGTGGTCCCGCATTATAAAAGAAAAATCAAAAAAAGTTATACTACAATGAAGGACACATGTCAAACGACTGACAGATGCAAGATTAAAAGGACAACAAGGGACATAAAGAACAAAGTCTAAAGTGATAGAAGATAGGGGTTTGTCTTGTCCAACTCCTTTTGGTATTGTTCAGATCCTAATGGCTAAAGTAATAGCTGGAAGAGATTGTGATTAAACAATACCAGACATAAATGATTTATTACCAGAAATATGATCAGAAGCACCTGAGTCGACAACCCATGATCCAAAGGTAGGAAATTGTGCAGTTGAGGCTATTGGTAGAGATATATGCTTACTTGCTCGATACTGAAGATAGTCATTATATTTCTTGTCAGATAAATACACCCACTGATCACCTGTGGTGTTAGACTGAGCAAAATAAGCATTTTTAGGTGGTCAACCATGCAAAGAATAATATATTCCACAAGTATGTCTAAGCCTATTACAATAACCACACTTAAGTCGAGAATAGTATATGTCGCAAGTATGTCCAAGCCTTCTACAATAACTACACCTAGGTCGATCTTCCAAATCACCCTTCCCCTCGTTGATTCTTCATAATTTGTGACGTTTGATTTTCTGAACTCCTCATTAAAGGTTCAGATTTAATCATAGGACTAAATTGCGAAAAAAATGATTAATTACCAAATATTTTTATTTTTATAGTCATTGGAAAATAAATCAATCGTCGAGAAATGGATGCCGAAAACTAGCTGGAATCAAGAAATAGTTAAAGGGACAGCCTTGGAATGAAGGGTCAACCTCACTGGAGAAAGAAATCTTGTCGGAACCTGGCTGAAAATAGCTACATGTGTCGGCGCGTGATGCGCGTGGTGACGCAGATCTGACACTCACAGCGGCGCGTGATGGCGTGTGGATCGCCGGAACTGAGAGTCGATCCCTAGGGTTTGCTCGCCTGAATGTTTTGCACCTCGTTGTAGTGTTGGTTTTCGCACAACACTTATAAAATAAACGAGGGCTGAAATTAGGTTTGACAATCGCTGAAAATTGTCGCACGATGACTGTGTGATTGAGTTTTCTTCCCAATAAGTTTCTCAGCAACCTTCTCTGATACCATGTGAGAAATACTAGAGAAAATATTATTACTGAATTGTGTAATTACATTATTACATTAAGGCTCTATTTATAGACACTACACTCCAATCCTTTTTCAAGTAGGATTCTATATGCTATTTTTATTCCTACTCATGTTCTAACACTCCTTAAAAGGCCTCTCTAGTTCTGTCTGTTCCTCTCTACTGATGCTAGTGATCACATGGCAGCTCTAATCTCCACTTCTTTTGGTTCTTTGTACAGATTTTGGTAGAAGTTTACTATGGTCTCTTTGATAATAGAAAGATCATTGATGTGTCATCCATCCACCGTCGACAACTTTATGGAGTTGTACCTCTTATAAGAAGTTGCTACTCTTTGGAAGAACTTAGTATTTTTGTCCCCCTTGCTTCAACCACTGAATTCTTGATCTTTGTCTCCACCCTATCTCTCCATTCTTAGCCACTTGTGTATAAGTAATTGCCATATTTTCTTTTTGTTGGATCTCATCCTCCGTGAGCACTCTTTGCTCCTGCACAAGTTCCCATTTGGTTAGTTCCTCCAAAATTTCCTCCTTTTGAGCTTTCCAGTTGTTCCTGTGGTTCTTACTCCATTCATTCATCTTCTTTTTTAGTAGTTTCAGCTTTTTTGCTAAAACAAAACCTGGAGATCCGACTACTGTAAAGGACTGCTACCACAATTTCACCTTTTCCTTGAAACCGTACACTCTCATCCACCAATTTTCGAATTTGAAATAAGACTTCTTGAAGTTCATATCCCCACATGTCAGAAGAATTGGGTTGTGATTAGACCCCAACTTATGTAGTGTAGATTGTCTGATAAGAGTGAACTGCTCCTCCCACTGCGAGATATAAAGAAATCTATCTATTCTGGAAGCTATTACATGTCCTTCCCCCCGCTCCAGGTATAAGACCCTTCATATAAGGGTGGGGGGGGGGGGGGGTCCAATAATTCCATCTCTATGCATTCTGAAAATTTTGACATAGCACTATTCATCTTGGAGTAATTAGTCTTTCTAAGCCTTTGACAATAACCACACTTAACTCAAGAATAGTATATGTCGCAAGTATGTCCAAGCCTTCTATAATAACTACACCTAGGTCGATCTTCCAAATCACCCTTCCCCTCGTTGATTCTTCATGGATTATGACGTTAGATTTTCTGATCTCCTCATTAAGGGTTCAGATTTAATCATAGGACTAAATTGCGGAAAAAATGAACAGTCACCAGACATTTTTATTTTTATATTTTTAGTCGTTGGAAAATAAATCAGTCGCCGAGAAATGGATGTCGAAAACTAGCCAAAATCAAGAAATAGCTAGAGGGACAGCCTTGGAATGAAGGGTTGACCTCACTGGAAAAAGAAATCTTGTCGGAACCTGGCTGAAAATAGCTACACGTGTCGGCGCGTGATGTGCATGGTGACGCAGATCTGACACTGACAGCGGCAAGTGATGGCGCGTGGATTGCCGGAATTGAGAGTTGATCCCTAGGGTTTGCTCGCCTGAATGTTTCGCACCTCATTGTAGTGTTGGTTTTCGCATAACACTAATAAAATAGACGAGGGTTCAAATTAGCTTTGCCAGTCGCCGAAAATTGACACACGGTGACTGTGTGATTGAGTTTTCTTCCCAATAAATTTCTCCGCAACCTGCTTTGATACCATGTGAAGAAAATATTATTATTGAATCGTGTAATTACATTATTACATTGAGGCCCTATTTATAGACACTACATTTCAATCCTTTTTCAAGTAGAATTCTTCATGCTATTTCTATTCCTACTCATGTTCTAACACTCTTTAAAAGGCCTCTCTAGTTCTGTCTGTTCCTCCTCCCTACTGATGCTAGTGATCACATGTAACTGCAGCTCTGATCTCCACTCCTTTGGTTTTTTGTACAGATTTTGGTAGAAGTTTATTATGGTCTCTTTGATAATAGAAAGATCATTGATGTGTCATCCATCCACCGTCCACGACTTTATGGAGTTGTACCTCTTATAAAAAGTTGCTACTCTTTGGAAGAACTTAGTATTTTTGTCCCCCTTGCTTCAACCACTGAATTCTTGATCTTTGTCTCCACCCTATCTCTCCATTCTTAGCCACTTGTTCATAACTAATTGCCAAATTTGCTTTCTGTTGGATCTCATCCTACGTGAGCACTCTTTGCTCCTGCACAAGTTCCCATTTGGCTAGTTCCTCCAAAATTTCCTCCTTTTGTGCTTTCTAGTTGTTTATGTGGTTCTTATTCCATTCCTTCATCTTTTTTTTTAGTAGTTTCAGCTTTTATGCTAAAACAAAACCTGGAGATTCGACTATTGTAAAGGACTGCTACCATAATTTCACCTTTTCCTTAAAACCTTACACTCTCATCCACCAGTTTTCGAATTTGAAATAAGACTTCTTGAAGTTCGTATCCCCACACACCAGAAGAATTGGGTTGTGTTTAGACCCCAACTTAAATAGTGTAGATTGTCTGATAAGAGTGAACTGCTTCTCCCACTGTGAGATGAAAGGAAATACATCTATTCTGGAAGCTATTGCATGTCCTTCCCCCCTGCTCCAGGTATAAAGCCCTTCATATGGGAGGGGGGGTCCAATAATTCCATCTCCTCTATGCATTCTGAAAATTTTGGCATAGCACTATTCTTCCTGGAGTAATTAGTCTTTCTGCGGGATATCTATAACATTCATGTCCCCCCCCCCCACCCCCCAACTACTCAAGGACCTTCACAAAGACTTTTCATTGCACTGAACTTACTCCACAAGTTGCATTTACAATAAATTGTTGTCAAGAACTGAACTTAATCTGAGTTCTTGAATCAAGAACTCAGTTGATAAACTCAGAAAGCAGAGAAAGCAGAAAGCAGAAAGCAAGCAGAGGAAGAAGAGAAGATGAGGAAGAAGAAACTTGAGGAATTTTCTTATTATTAATTCTCTCTTATGTTGAAAGAGTTATCATCACATATGTCTATATAGTGAGAAAAAGGATTGTTCTAACTAATTTCCAAATAACTGTTAAAACAGTTGGTAACTAACTTCTCAGAAAACAGTTAACACTTTTGTAAAGAAAAGATTGCTTTCTTCTGGTACTTCAACACCCCCCCTCAAGCTAGGTAATCCCAAAGATGTTAATCATGCCTAGCTTGAACAAAAGGTAATCATGTTGGAATCTGTTAAGCCCTTTAGTAAGGATGTCTGCCGGCTGCTCTTTAGTAGGTATGTAGTTGACTGCCATTGAACCTTTGTTGATGTTTTCCCTTATGAAGTGACAATCTATCTCAATGTGTTTAGTCCTTTCATGGTAAACAGGATTGTAAGCAATCTGCATTGCAGACTTGCTATCTGTATGAATTACAGTAGGTAATTCAATATCAACTTTAAGTTCCTTCATAAGGCCTTGTAGCCATATTAGTTCAGCAACTGTTGCTGCAATGCTTCTATATTTTGCTTCAGCCGAGCTTCTAGATATGGTATTTTGTTTTTTGGATTTCCAAGATACTATAGAATCTCCTAGCTTCACAAAGTAGCTAGTGATAGATTTCCTTGAATTTGGACATGATGCCCAATCTGCATCACAATATGCAGTGACTTCATTCTTGACCTGACTAGACAACAAAACTCCTAGACCTGGTTCTCTTTTGATGTATCTAACTACCCTGACGGCTGCATCCATGTGAGACTTCTTTGGTTGTTGAAGGAATTGACTGAGAGTTTGCACACAATAAGCAATATTTGGTCTGGTCATAGTAAGGTATAAAAGTTTTCCAATAAGCCTTTGATAACCATGTTGATCTATCAGAGGGTCACTGGGTGTTGTCTCACTGGGTGTTGTCTTACTGTTACACGTGGGATCATCGTATTCCTTAGTAGTGAGTTTGACATTTGTGTCACAAGGTGTGCCTGCTGGTTTAGCTTCTCCAAGTCCTAATTCAGATATCAATTCCAGTGTGTACTTCCTTTGGTGCATTAAGATACCCCTTTCCGATCTTGCAAATTCTATCCCCAAGAAATATTTTAACTCTCCAAGGTCTTTTATCTTGAATGCCTCTTGTAGTTTCTCTTTAGTATCTTCAATCAACTTTAATGTATCACCAGTAATCAACATATCATCTACATACACCAACACTATGGTCACGCCTTCAGTTGTCCTTTTTACGAATAGACTATGATTATATTGGCTTTGACTGAACCCCATCTTGACTAAAGCTTCTGAAAGTTTGGCATTCCATTGCCTAGGAGCCTGTTTCAGTCCATACAGGGATTTTAAGAGTCTGCATACTGGTTGTGTCTCCCCCTGACTCTTAAAGCCCTGTGGTAATTGCATATAGACTTCCTCATGAAGATCCCCTTGTAAGAATGCATTGTATACATCCATTTGATGTACAAACCAGTGTTTTTTTGCTGCAATAGTAAGAACTATCCTCACTGTCTTCATCGTCACCACAGGTGAAAAAATTTCCTGGAAATCAATACCCTCTTGTTGACTATAGCCTTTGGCAACCAACCTTGCCTTGAACCTTTCTACTTCCCCTGTAGCTTTATACTTTATCTTGAATATCCACTTACACCCTATAGGTTTCTTCCCTTGAGGTAAACTGGTGACCACCCAACAACAACAACAACAAACCCAGTGTATTCCCACCTGGTGGGGTCTGGGGGGTAAGATGTACGCAGTCCATACCTCTACCTCTAAAGAAGTAGAAAGGCTGTTTCCGATAGACCCCCGACTCAAGACACAAGATACCACACAAATACATAGTAAAGCACAGAACAAGATTACAAGATTACATAACATAAATACGGCACCCATAAGTAAAAGAAAACAGAGGAAAGCACCCAGATTCGTACTAAAACAAGGAACACGAAATCATAACAAGGATACTACCCCCACCAAGTAATTCCCTACACTAGCGACCCAAACTGGCCCTAGTCCTCTGCCCTAATTCGCGTCCTCCAGACCTTCCTATCTAGGGTCATGTCCTCGGTGAGCTGTAACTGCTCCATGTCCCGCCTAATCACCTCACCCCAGTACTTCTTCGGCCTACCCCTACCCCGCCTAAAACCATCCAACGCTAGCCTCTCACACCTACGAACCGGGGCATCCATGCCCCTCCTCTTCACGTGTCCGAACCATCTCAATCGGACTTTCCGCATCTTGCACTCCACTGGAGTCACACCAACCTTCTCCCTGATAGTCTCATTCCGAACTCCATCCCCTCTAGTCAGCCCACACATCCAGCGCAACATCCGCATTTATGCCCACCCAAGTCTGATTTTTTTCAAGTGCTTCAATCTCAGCCTGCATAGCTGCTACCCATCTTACATCCTTGATAGCCTCATTGTAGCATGTAGGTTCAATATCCATGGAAGAGTTGGCTATGAATACTTGATACTCGTTTGATAGTTGATCATAGTTCAGGAATTTGTTCATAGCATATGGTTCATTCTGATGTATATTCAATGACACAAAATCCTTCATCCAAAGAGGTGCTTTTCTATCTCTTGTTGTTCTTCTAGTAGCTATTTCAGATTGAGGAATAATTGTTGCTGCAGGTGCTTGTTGAATCTCTGGATGCACTTGAACCTGATCAGGCTGAGGTGGAGCATCTCCATGATCAGTATGAGGTGAAATATCTTCATGTAAGTGTGGAAATGTTACATATGCAGGTCTTTCTGGTGAAAGTCTCATCAAGGTGTCATTGAGTTGATTAGCAGTCAGAGGTTGATTTCCTGAGTTTGTGAGTTTGAATAGAAACACATCTTCCCTGAAATTAACATCTCTGTTAACAAAGAAAACACAGTTAGTTAGATCATATAGTAGATAACCTTTCTGTGTCTCAGAGTAGCCCATAAATACAGACTCTCTTGGCTGCAATTTATCAGTTTGCTGTATAATTTTAGCATAACATAGATAGCCTAGAACTCTCATGTGTTGTAAGGAAGGTTTCTTTCCATACAACTTTTCATAAGGAGACATATTGTTTAGTACAGCAGTAGGTAATCTATTTATGATATAAACAGCAGCTTTAACACATAAACCCCAAAATTTGATAGGAATTTCTCCTTGAAACCTGAGAGCTCTTGTTATTTCTAGAATATGTTTATGCTTTCTCTCAGCAATACCATTTTGTTGAGGGCTATAAGCACAACTGGTTTGATGAACAATGCCAAGATTCTTAAAGAGATTAGTGCATACTGAATTAACAAATTCAGTGCCATTGTCTGTCCTTATTACTTTTATTATCTTGTCAAATTGGGTTTTTATAAATTGTATATACTGGGAGATAATAACACATGCATCTGATTTAAGTTTTAGTAAGTAAATCCAAGTCATTCTTGAGTAATCATCTACAATAGTCAAGAAGTATTTATTGCCTTCAAAGGTAGGAATCTTATAAGGTCCCCATATATCCATATGAACTAATTCAAAGCATGCTAAGGTCTTAGTAGAACTAGAAGGAAAGGGAAGCCTGACTTGCTTAGCAGCAGGACAAACTTTACACTTGGAGAGTTGTTTACAGATGACCTTACTATCTATAGAGAGCAACTGTTTTAGTAAATGAGAGGACACATGTCCTAGTCTTTTGTGCCATATATCTATATCTAAAGTGACAGAATTAAGAGCCTTAGTAGACTGTCCACAGCTTTCAGTTTTCAACCCATCTTTAGAAAGTTTATTGTCAGTGGAATTGACAAAAAGATATAGACCAGCTTCTTCTTTACCAATCCCCTTCACCTTCCCATCGGAGAGATCCTGAAATACACAAAAATCGGGATAAAAAGCAACCAGACAATGTAATTCTTTTGTTAATTTGGATACTGACAATAAGCTGAAGTTGAACTATGGTAAATAGAAAACATTAGTCATAGTGTCCTGTCCAAAGACACTACTTGAGACAATATGAGTGACTATAGCTGTGTCACCATTTGGTAAATGTACTGTCTTTGGGTCAGTTAACTGTGTGATTGATTTCTGATCAAGAAATTTTAAATCAGCAATCATATGGTTGGTTGCACCAGTGTCAACAATCCATTGCAGATTGTTGTGTGAACCTGTTGACTCAACCATGTTACCTGCAGCATATGTTGTATGCTTAGTTTGTTCCTCCTTGTTTAGCAGCTGCAGAATTTGATTATATTGAGCATTTGTAAAGACACAAGGAGTAGTCCGAGGCGCCTGCACCATCTGACCACCAAACTGCATCTTTGGTTCAACAAATTTGTTAAGATTTCCACTGCTCAATTCTTGCATACCACCAGAACTGTCCTGAGATGTGTACTCAACAGCAGCACTACACACAGCATTATGCCCATACTTCTTCTTAGATTTGAAGTCGGGAGGATAGCCAACCACTTTCAAACAGTTTTCTTTGGTGTGACCCCTAAATTTTCACACTTCACATTGCAGATTATAATTTTTCTTGAATCTCTGACCCTGTTGCACTCCAGACTTGTTATACACAGTAGATCCAACCCCTTTTGAAAACATTGCAGATTCATAACCTGTAGACACAGGATTAGAACCAAGATTTCCTGCATTTGCACTGACTGATCTTTGACCTTCATCACTTACGATCATTGCATATGCTTGGTTAATTAAGGGTAATGGATTCATCATTAGGATTTGACTCCTAGCCTGACTATAGGCCTCATTCAGTCCCATAAGAAACTGGAACAATTTTAACTTTTGTAAGTGAGCAACATAGTCTTTTGAAGTATCACAATTGCAGCCGGGGATGGGCACTAGAGCCTCAAATTCCTCCCATAGATCTTTCAATCTTGAGTAGTATATTGAAACAGATGCAGTTCCTTGAGAAAGTGTTGCAATTTCTTTATGCAGGTTGAAGGTTAAACCATCAATCTTGTTAAACCTTTCACACAAATCATTCCACACCACCTGAGCACTTGTAGCATACATGATTCCACCTAATAAATTCTTAGCCACAGAACTCAAGATCCAAGATAGTACAATAGCATTTACCCTCTCCCAATGATTAGCCATATCAGCTGGAAACTTATCCTTAGAACTAGAGCCATCAACTAACCCCAATTTGTTTCTACCTAATAGAGATAATCTCATAGATCGAAACGAGATGGAAAAATTCTCAATTCCAGTAAGTTGAAAAGAAATGATCTGAAGACCACTTACATCAGTGGAGTGCAGAAACAAAGGGTGATTGTAGTCAATTCCCATGGCTCCTTGAGTTCCATTTACAGCTGCTGGACCATTGGATGTATCAGTAGGTGTTGCTGCCATTTGTAGAGATTTCTTGCTCAAGCTTTAGCTACTGTTTTCTACGGAATAAACCCAACGACCTTTGCCCTGATTGGGATTCTTGATTCTCAGAATTGCAAGGCTTTGATACAATATAACGTTTGAATGGACTATATCGTTCACTATTGTTTAATAACAGTTTTTTTGTTTGGTTTGATGGTATGGTACTGTATCATAACGGATAAGTTTACTAAAATGTCCCTAATTATTATAAATTTTAAATTTATCAATAATTGTTAATAAAATAATTTTCTTTCTACAAATTTATCATAAATCATGCCTTGTAAACATGTGAAGTTGTTAAATTCATGAAAAAACATCTCTTAATAATTATTTTTACTAAACTTTGGTCTGCTGCCAGAAGGGTGTATCACGGGAGGACAGGAACCATAGTTATTTAAATTTCTAACATTGAAGATTTCATTATCATGGTTTAAGGTACTTTATAGTTGGAATTCTATCTATCAGTTGTAACTTAAGTGCTTTAGTTTGATATTTGATCTCACATGTGTTACATTAAAGGAAATTAATCTTGCAATAAAATAGCAAGATAAGTAAAGTAATTGAAGTAACAGATAGTAGTAACAATGTGCAATTATAATCCACCTAACTACGAATAGAATCAAACTATATCATCCATTTTGAAAATCAGTAAATACAAATTTCTTTTTATTCATTTGAGAGACAGCGCCTTGTACAAGAAGTTCAAATCAAGAGAACGTCCTAATATACACTCCAATGAACTAGCAATTCAGCAATAAGAATTCAAGTGAAACAAGACTCAAATTTCCTTCCAAGCACCAACTTTTAAAGAAAACAGGCATCTTAAAATAATAAGAAGTTAAAGTTTTAAAAGGCATACCTAAGAGAACGAGCGTAGAAGAAGAGAAGGTGGAAGAACGAAGAAGAACCAAAGGAGAAGTACGCAAAAACGCAGAGGAGAGATAAATAGAAAAGCTAAAAATAAAAATATATTAGGGTTAAAAGTGATATAAGGTGAAGGGTAAAGAGGGATTAAAGAATATTATATAAGGGTATAATTGAAAAAAAAAAAAAACATGGGACCATCAAATCGGTGGTTCTGAAAATTGAGAGATTTCATGGTTACCAAACCATGAAAACATACCATACCATACCATACCTTTTAAAAAACAATCAAAACAAACATGGTTTCCTTGGTAACCATATCATACCATGGAAAACCACCATCCAAACAGGGGTTTAGAGGCAAGACATAACTCAAGGACTTTCAAACAACAAATTATGCCCAAGGGCAAGAGTTGATACTATCACGTTATGTCTTCATTTATGAGATGCTCTACAGCTCTTGCCTTAAAGGCAAGACTTAGATCAAGGACTTTCAAATAATAAATTATGCCCACAGGCAAGAGTTGACACTACCACGCTATGTCTTCATTTATGAGATGTTCTATAACTCTTGCCTTGGAGGCAAGACTTAGTTCATGGACTTTCAAACAACAAATTATGCCTCACGGGCAAGAGTTGACACTACCATGTTATGTCTTCATTTATAAGATATTCTACAACTTTTGCCTTAGGGGCACGACTTATCCCAAGAATTTTCAAACAAGTTACGTACATTGGGCAAGAGTCGACACTAACACATTGTGTTTTTACTTATGAAATGCTCTATAACTCGTCTTAGAGGTACGACTCAGCCCAAGGACCATCAAACAAAAAGTTATGTCCCATGGACAAGAGTTGATACCATCACATTGTGTATTGATTTATGAGATACTTTATAACTTTTCCCTTAAAGGCAAGTCTTAGACCAAGGGCTTTCAAGCAACAAGTTGTGCCCTACCACATTTTGTTTTGATTTATGAGATATTTTATAACTCTTGCCTTAGAGGCAAGACTTAACCCAAGGACTTTCAAACAACAAGTTATATCTCATGGACAAGAGTTGACACTATCACATTATGTTTTGACTTATGAGATGTTCTATAACTCTTTCCTTAGAGACAAAACTTAGCCCAAGGACTTTTAAACAACAAGTTACGCTCCATGGGAAAGATTTGTCATTATCACATTGTGTATTGTGTATTGATTTATAAGATGTTTTATAAATCAAGGACTTTCAAACAACAAGTTATACCCACGGATAAGAGTTGACACTGTCACATTATATCTTGATTTATGAGATGTTCTATAACTCTTGCCTTAGAGGCACAAATTAGTCCGAGGACTTTCAAACAGCAAGTTATGACCCATGTACAAGAGTTGACACTACCATATCGTGTCTTGATTTATGAGATATTTTATAACTCTTTCATTAGAGGCAAGACTTAGCTAACAAGTTAGGCCCCATAGACAAGAGTTGGCACTATCATATTTTGTTTTGATTTATGTGATGTTCTATTAGTCTTGCCTCTAAGACAAGACTTAACCCAAGAACCTCCCAAAAGAACAAATTGCGCCTAATGAGCAAGTGTTGACACTACCACATTGTTTATTGATTTATGAGATGTTCTATAACTCTTGTCTTAGAAACAAGACTTAACTCAAAGATTTCAAACAATAAAGTATGCTTCACAAGCAAGACTTGACACTATCACATTGTGTCTTGATTTATCAGTTGTTCCACAATTTCTGCCTTAGAGGCAAGACTAATCTCAAAGGACTTCCTAACGACAAGTCATGCCCTTAAATTTGCTTTGATGTCAAAAAAAAAAGAAATCCTTTTGCTAATTTTCCAACTTTATATTTATTAGCAAAATATAATAGAAGTTGAGGAAAAAAAAAAAAAGAGAACAAATAAAATAAATAAATTAAAAAAAAAAAGTTGAGAAAAAAAGACAAGAAAAAAATAAAGGTTAAGAAAAAAGAGAAGAATAAATAACAAAAAAAAAGATTGAGAAAAACAAACATGAGAAGAAAAAAATAAAATAAAGTTTGAGAAAAATGAAAAAAAAAAGTCTCTCTATCTCACACTTGAGGTAGTGGTATGGAGTGCATACACTTACCCTCCCCAGATCCCACTTGGTGAGAATATACTGGGTATGTTGTTGTTGAGAAAAATGAAAAAAAAAGGAGAAATGATAAAAAATTTAAAAAAAATTAAAATTGAGACTAATGAAATAAAAAAGAGAGAGAAATGAAGAAATAAATAATGCTTAAGAAAAAAGTTAAAAAAAAAAAAAGTTGAGACAAATGAATTAAAACAAGAAAAGTTCAGGTGAAAAAATAAAAAAAAATTAAAGTAGAAGTTGAGACACAAATGAGAATGAAATGTTTAAAAATATTTGAGGTGTAAAGGGGCAAAAATGTACTTATACTATACATAAAAAGAAAGGAAGGCTAGTCTTTAAAGATTTTTTTAATGAAGGTCAAAAATCCAAAGTCACCCACTATTATGGTGATCCCATGTAATTTTCGGCGTTAATTTGGATAGCAGACCCACTTAAATTTAAATTTCCCTCCAGCAAATCCAAGTGGGATCCTTCTTGTCTTTCCACGTGGGGAATTACAGAGATCTTTTCCTCAATCTTGTAAATATCGGTCTTATCACTAAACTCCCTTATTCTTTGCTTTCCCCTTTCATGTCTACTAGGTCTACACTCAGCAGCGTCATAGTTGCCTTTTGTACTCTTAGATAGATCTGTCACCTCGATTGGATGATCCCGCCTCCACCGCTGGTCTAAAGGCAGGGCGAACCTAGGGGGTGCAGGGGGTTCGGCGAACCCCCTCAACAAAAAATTACATTGTATATATAGGGTAGATTTTCTATATTTTTATACATATATTAACTTTAAACCGCTTGAACTAAAGACGAGAGACAACCCAGTGGTACTAGGTCTCCTACTTGGGCCGTGCTGCTTCTCCCCACTTTACAAGTTCGATTTCCGTTGGGTGCGCGTAGGCTGCCTGTTATTTTTTTAATAATTATCTTTGGTGTTGTACCCTGTACAACTACTACTTTAAAAAAAAATGCTAGAATACCTTAAAATCCAAAATCAATTCTGAACAACTTAAAACCCTTTTTTCTTTTTTCAAAATTAAAAAACTCAAAACCTCAATTGAAAAACAAGCCCTGAAACAGGAATTTAAGAATTCTCAAAGTCAAATCCCAAAATCACTCTAGTAGCTAATTTTTTGCTCTACGTAGCACCCTATTTTTACTTGACACACTGTAAAGGACTAACTTTTTTCTTTGATTAATTATTACTCTGTTTAATTTTAGGTATTTTGTATCTATAGACTATATACTATTGCATTCTTTGAAATTCTATTCGTTGGCTTATTCACACATGTATATTTTTATTTTTCGAACCCTAAGGAAAAATCTTGGATCCGCCACTGTCTGAAAGTAGTTGGAGATTCGCACCAGATTGGCAACAAGTAAATCAGCTTGCCATATGTAATCTCGACCTTCGTCAGAATGCTCTCCCTTGGTCCTTGAACTCTGATTCTCGCCCATCTCAGATGGTTCTTGAGTTTCGTCTCTTCCTCATTCTCCAGCCACCCACCACAGTCTTGCACGCATCTATCATCAAACAATAAAAGCAAAATACAACCATTTGGTAGGAAAATGCAAATTACATAGGAATCCATAAGAAGTTTCAGAAAAAGGGGTAACAAAAGATATGTAGTCACAATGGGCTAAAACAAATATCTAAAATTTCACAGCAGTATTCGGACCTCTAAATATATTTTGCATTTTACTTCTTTAGATTTCTTCTTTTTCCCCCTCACCGTGAAAAAAAAACTGAATTTTTACACAATTCTGTAGTTTGAGAATTTTCAGAAAAGAAGATACATTATTGCCAAGAAATGAAGAAAATCAGTCTCCACAGTATGGTGTAAAAGGCTTTCTGCATATTTGAGAATTCGCTCGCAAGTCAAGTATCTTTCAAGCTTGCTTTTCCTTTTCAACACTTTCCAGCAATAGTAAAGTTAATTTCCAACTGTCTAACAGATACAAGCCGTGCGATACACAAACTTAAGACTAGTGAAGTGTGAAAAGTAGTCTCGTATCAAACATGCAAATCTACCAACATACTGAAACCATATGTTCAACCTTGGATTTGCCTTAGAAAGACAAATTAAGTAGTACTGTAATGAAATGAGTCCAAAACAATCGGAATGAATACAAATGATTCATATAGCCTACCCAACAAGTTTGGGATTGAGGGGTAGTTGATTGATTGATCGACATGTTCAAACCTGAGAATGGAGTTGCCTGTCGCATTTAGTTGTTAAGATCCAATCATATCAAAAGTACTCTCCTTGCCGATCTTCATTCCCATTATTTAGAATCCCACACCCACAAAAAGAAATATTACAAAGAGAATATGTTCAAGTAGCTAAGGGTGTGACCTAGCGAACGAAGAAGTTGGAATGAAAACTACAGAAGACGTCTTAACAGAGAATGAAAAATGTTTCGCCACTTTTTTCATAGAGCTGTCTGTTGTCAAAGCTATATATACCTTGTAGGAGAATCTGACACCTAGTGGTAGACTTTAGGTGTACGCACCACACCTAATTTTGCGTCATTGGGCATGATATACTAATAACAGCAAAGTTGACACAAGAAAATGGATGGTAATGAGCGACTTAGAAACAAAAAAATGCTGCCTTTTGTACCCCCACGAAAAAACTTCATCACAGCATAAGCAAAATAGCTTGAGAGTGATAAAACACCAACAAAAGAATGATTATTGATACGCCATCAGATGTTACAGAGGAGCAGCTACAAATGTAAATTACTTATTTGGATGCTGCCACAGTAGCCTCCATTAAAACACACAATGAGACGCATATCATTACTCATTAGTAGTCCAAAGATAAATAAATTTTAGTTCACATTTGTTGCATAAATCCCTCAAATTTAACATAAAGTTTTACATATTTGGATACTATCGGAAAAGATAAAACTTTTGAGTCCAAAGATAAATAAATTTTAGTTCACATTTGTTGCATAAATCCCTCAATTTTAACATAAAGTTTACATATTTGGATACTACCTGAAAAGATAAAACTTAAAGTATCTTTAACTAAAAATATTTAGAAGTACTTGGAAAAGTGTAATATAAATTATTAAATAGAAGATTGACGTCCCACGAGTACTACTCTACTCCCTCTATTCCATGAAACTTGTGGCATTCCCTTTTTTCTAGTCAAACCAGATAAAAACATTGACAAATTTTTCAAAATGATTTTTTTCACAATATTGAATTTAAAATAAGCAAGCAGAGTAGTCAAACCAGAGAATATAAATATGAAAGAAAGAGAAGAAGAACGTACAGGTGCATAAGGAAGTAGAAAGAGCCACAACACATATACTCCCTCCGCCGTCCACAACATACCCTGTATTAATTTCCTCAATTTATCATCCCTTTCAATAATTGAATCCACTCCTCCTCCACCACGACCGCCACCAGCTCTAGTAATAAAACCCGGTCTCCATCGACCTACATCGCAAAGATAATGTCTTTCTAATTGCAGACTCTTCTTCTTCTGCACTTTACGTTTCAATCCAAACCATTTCGCATTTTGGCTAGACGCTGAATTATTCTGTCTTCCATGGATAATACATTGATTTCTGTAGTTGAAAGGCTTTGTGCATAACAGAGTTGCCGCTGGCATTTCTGAAGTTCGACGGAAAATGGCTTGTTTTGGGCCGGAGGGATAGTGAAAGTGATTTCTGGTTAATCCAGTGAGAGGGTGCAAAGGTGGTCCCCTAGGCTACGTGGTGCATATAACTGCACACGTATCCTTTTCCTTTTTCAGTTTCACAGACGGTTCGGACAAGCTTATTCGTCCTCGATTTCCAAATAGTTGATGTTTTTATCGAAAAGGGCCAAAAATGTTCTATAACTATATAAAATAATGTAAAAATTTATCTATTTATTAGGCCTAAAATATCCTTCAACTATGTAAAATAATGTAAAAATATCCTCTATCTATCTATTAGATCTAAAATATCATTCTCACCTACCTATTGGGTCTAAAATACCCTTCTCACCTACATAAATAATAGTACATTTTCAATATTATAAAAATATTTTTTTTTACATATATAGCCATTTAAAAAAATCAGAAAAGATAATTATAATTTTTAATTTAATGCTATAACTAATTATCAATTCACCTTAATTTAAGAGATATATTTTTCAATATTCAAATTAAAATTGGAAAAGATAATTCCTGCTTTCAAAACCCTCTCTCTTATATTCAAAATTTAAATATTTTTAAATAAATTAAGTATTCCACTATTTGTTCGTGTGTGTTTCGCTTTGTTTCATGTTAATCATCTAGTATTATTTCATCATCGTGTATTTTAAATTCTAATATAATGGATTAACCATAATTTTTTATAGATAAATATTTATGAAATAAAAATCATTATGTTAGAAGTACAGATATACCATGTATTTTTGTTGCGTAAATATAATTTATGTCAAAGTCAAATAATTATTATATTTTTTATATAATTTATAAGATAAATATTCATGGTATATCTCATTATTTCAAAAGTACTTTTCTTGTTAAAAAAAATTATTAAATATAAATATATATTTTCAGTATTACATGGTGTAAACTTTTATATCTAAATATACAAAATATATTTATGGTATAAATATAATTTATATGGTATAAATATAATTTGTATGACATAAATATATCATGTACTTTTATGATATAAATATAATTCATATAATAATATATAAATATACCATGAATTTTTATGATATAAATATACCATGTATTTTTATACAAGCAACATGAAAGCAGGCAATAAAAATAAAAACCATAAAATTTTGATATAGTAAATAAAAAATGAATGAACAAAGGCTTCCATAAAAGTAGACAATAGATAAGAAATATGAAAATTTAATATATAATTATTTTTCTATATATTAGAATCTGTTATAAAAGTAAATATTTTATATCCTGACAACCAACTAATACGACTATGTATATGTAATAATTTTTTTAAAATGGTTATTTATGTTTTTTTTAGTTATTTATCAGATCAATTTAGAATGATGAAATTCTGATATTGTGCACTATTTATTTGGTTGATATTAATAAAAATGATTGGGATTTTATATAGTTTAATAAAGATAAGTTGTGGTATTATATAATTTATTTTTAACATAAAAAGGCAAAATAGCTCCAATAAATAGACATAAAGGGCATTTTAGGCCCAATAGGTAGACATGAAGGATAGTTTAAGCCCAATAGGTAGACGGGGGGTATTTTTGCACCATTTTATATAGTTGAAGGACATTTTAGGCCCAATAGGTAGACGTGAAGGGCATTTTAGGCCCAATAGGTAGACGGAGGGCATTTTTGCACCGTTACACATAGTTGAAGGGCATTTTAGGCCCTTTTCCATATTTTTATTGACTTAGATACTTTTTTAAAAAAATATTTTATCAAAATAATCTTATTAATTATATTTTAAAAATATTAATTTGAATATATACACTTTTTTTAGTCATTTAGTGATAAGGATAGTATTGAAAGAACATAATTATATTCTATTGGTTTCATAAAATGAACAAGTAAATTGAAACAAATATTTTTAGAAGAGGACCAACTATTTTGAAACGGAGGGATTAAAAAACTTACTATTTGAGGAATAATTTATTTTGTTTATTAACTTTATACAATAATAATAATATATTTGTTGTATTATGGTTTTGATGATTTCCAAACAAGAGTCTAGGAGGCGTGATACATGCCGTGCTTACTTAAGAGTGAAATTGTATATAGTTATAGACTGCACTAACTGTTTTGGCTGTTAGTGCGGCAACAGCACTGTGACTACTGTGCTGACTCCTGGTCCAATAGGATGTTGTTAAGGTTTTTCTCTCTAGTATAAAAGCAAGATGTGACAAGAGCAAAACCTAATTCATTTGAGAAACCTGAAAAGGATTATCTCTCAAGGAAAAGGCGATTCTAAGCTCATTTCAACCAAAGAGACCTGATCGAGTTGCTACTTTACTTTTGTTGCTTTATTGAGTATTGACTCAATTGTTCTTGAAATTGTAAATCTACTTCTATACTATAAAGGATTGTAGATTTTGGTTTTGTCTATGTCTTAAGATGAGTCGTAAGAACTAGAGTTAGTTGTCATATCAGCCTAAGTATAGTCTATTTCTCTTTGACAAGCTTTATGTTATTCTGGGTAGAGTTACCTAGGAGCATCAACTAGAGCTAGTTGATGGTTGAGTATGGTAGAGTTACAACATTGATCTTGTAATAAAGTTGTTACGAGGTGGTAGGATTAAGAGCATAATCCTTGTGGTTATTGGAGTCCGTAATCATCCATTTGGCTTGAAGTTAGTGGAATTTGCTGAAAATATTGTGAGATGGATCGTGACTTTTCCTTCCTTAAGCAAGAAAGTTTGAACATAAATAATGGGTGTTATTTGCTTTCAACACTTTACGTTTATTCTACTTATCTTTCTGTTTTGGTACCTAACGGACCTAGTCCCTTTATTGGTGGTAGACTCATATTAGCCATCAATTGATATTAGAGTAGTATACTCTAAACGGTTAATACCCAGAATAGATCCTAAGTGATGGCTACTCCACCCAATCTAGAGAAGGTCAGCCGACCACCAAATCTCCTCGCTTCAAAGGTCAATAATATGGTCGGTGGAAGACTTAAATGCATGATTTTATTATGACTGAAGATAGTGAGTTGTAGGACATTATTTGTGATGGACCATACATTCCCATGAAAGAGGTTAAGGAAGGAAATGTCATGAAAATGGTCCTAGAACATGCAAGGAGTATGATGAAGATAGTAGAAAAAGCTTGAGAAAAGCTACAAAGAAAAAAAAAATACTGGTTTGTGGAATAAATCCTGATGAGTATAATAGAATTTCGGCATGTGAATCTGTAACGGGGATTTAGGATTGCCTGAAGACTACTCATAAAGGAACAAGTCAAGTCAAGGAATCTAAAGTGGACATGCTTACTACTCATTATGAACCTTTCACTATGAAAGAAAGTGAGACGAATTAAGAAATGCATACCAGGTTCACTGCCATAACAAAGAAGTTGCACTGTCTTGAAGAAGTTATTCCACTTCATAAATAAGTAAGAAAAATACTTGGTGTTTTACCTAGACATGGGAAAGTAAGGTCAATGTTATCTTAGAGGCTCGAGATCTCAAAACTTTTACAATAGATGAACTAATTGGAAATCTGAAGATTTATGAGCTGAAAAAATAACAAGACCAAGATAAAAAAGAGCCCAAAAAGGAGAAATCTCTGGCTCTGAAAGCCACAAAATCAGACTCTAGTGAAGATGATGAGGATATTGCCTGCTTAGCTCGAAGATTTATTAAAGTTGTGAAGAGGAATGGTGGATTTAAAGAAAAAACACTAGCAAGCTATAAAGAGGAAATAATTGTTATCACTGTCACGCCCTTTTTTCACCCAAGGCATCGAGTTGAAGGATTTTTCCAATTAAAGTGATGGTATTGAATAGAGATTAGTTTATTAACAGAGTTGTCACTTGAAATTGAGCTATGGTGTTCCAAGTCACCTTATTGAATCCCTAATTAAAAGGAAATGACTCTTATTATGGTCTACGAAAACAGAAGACTGGGTAAGGAATTCTGTTGACCGAGGGAAAGGTGTGAGGCACCCTTCGAGTCCCGTGGTTCTAGCACGGACGCTTTATTGACTTATACTTAAACTATTTTGATAAATTATGTTAAGGCCTAAATTTGCTCATTTTTATTATACCAAAATTATTTAAAACTCTTGTATTTAGTCGATGAAAACTTAATTTAGAAAGGTATTAAATAAATCGGTGAAAGTTAATTTTATAAAAATATTTGTCGAGGTGCATTATCGCATCCTTAAAATTTTTAAAATGTCTCAGAAAGATGAGTATGCCGCATTCTTAAATGAGACGAATATTTTAAAATTTGCCTAACATTAAAACATAAATTTATCTTTTATAAACTCGTAACAATTTTATTTATTCAAAACATTATTTATTTTAACGGTAAACTAAAAAGAATATTTATTTAAAGTGATAAATTATCGTAACTAGCAAATTATTAAGCTTTATTAATTAAAATAATAATAATAATAATAATGTAATAATAAAATAAATAAAAGTAACTAGAATTATCAAAATTATGCTGAAATTAATATTATAATTTTTAGATCTAATCATAATTTATATGTAACTTAAATATAAATATTATGAAATCATATTTAACCATAAAATTAGTAAATAAGTAATAATAACCATAATATCAAACAATAGTAACTAGGAACATTACTTCAACACTAGAAAACCATAAACTCAGATCGAATCTAGCCCGTTTTTTGGTGGACAGAAATGGAAAAGAAGAAAGATGACGGCATCGGTGAGGGCTCGCCAGCGACGAAAAAGGGAAAGAAGGGACGGCGGCGACGGTGCTAGGCTTCGCCGTTGCGACATTGATTCCGGCCAGATCTGACCGTTTGATTATCAGAGTTGCTGATTTGGCCGATTTTTCGGCACTTTTGTCGGTGGTAATGTCCGATTTAACGTTGGGAAAGAGGGAGGGGACGGCGACGCAGCAGATTCCGACAAGTTTTCGATAGGTATTCGCCGAAAAATGGATGGGGTCTTTTTTAGCGATTTAATAGTAAAAAAGAAAAAAATTGTCAGAAACATGTGTATTTCACTGATTCCGATCACCCTCTCAACTATCTTCTACATTATTCTTCTTTTGATCTCTCTTATTCTTTCTTGTCCTATTTTTCATTTTCTGGTTTTACACTGTGCGTATTTTTATTTATTGTAATGTGTTAGTGTGTGCCTATGAATATTATCATCTGTGTAAGCAATATTCTATACTGTTTTTGTCATGTATAGATGAAAAGTGAGACATAATATTAAATTTTTACTATTTACAACATGCATAAAATACAGACATGACAACAAATTCATATAATGTTAATTCATAAATCATCAAAAAACAATCATATTATGATTCAATTTGTAACTAAAGTTATAAAATAAAATACAGGATTACGAAAGAAACCTGTCATAAAATGAAATAGAAACTTGAATATCGTTCCGGAAACTTGATCGTTATTCAAATTCAACTTCACTCTCTTTTGTTTGATGTTTTCTTTTTCTCTGGTTTTTGCTTTGTCTGGTGTTCACTCTATTTTTTTTATCAGTGTATGGTTTTCTGATGTGATCAGGTACGTAGAATCCCCTTTTTTTAACTGAGTAGGGAGTCCTTTTATAAAAAGACTTTTGGGAGGGAACGATTAAAATTCAGATAAGGGGAAGGGGGGAAAATTTAAAATTTAAAAATCAAAATCTATATATTATATATTATTTAATTAATAATAATAAATAAAGATAAATAATAAATATAAGTAAATGAATAAATATATAAGATAATAGAAAAATAAACAAATGAAATAATAAAATATTAATATAATAATAATTAATTAATTTTATATTTAATAAAATATAATAACGATTTATAAATAGACAAATATAAATATAATAAAATAATATTTAAACTACTAATTTATTTATTAAAATTTATAAAAGAAAACATATATTTTTAATTTTTATATTATTTTTTTAAAATTAGAATAAAAATAATATATGATTAAATATAAATATAAATATTTAATATTGATAGATAAGTTAAAATTTAGGGAGGATCAAAAATCACATGTCTACAATCACAAATGTAGTAAACTTGGTCACTTTATCAAAGATTATCCAATGCACAAGATAGAATATAAAAATTAGGTGAAAGAAGGAGGAGACAAAGGCAAGAGGAAGGATCGGGTTGCAGACATGTCTAAGAGAAGAGTTACGACTAATTATATAGTCAACCAAGCCTTGACTTCTTGGTGGGACTCATCCAGTGAATCTGATAAGTCAGAACACCCTAAAAATGCTTTTACGCTGGCTGCAGAGAAGGATGATACCATTTACAACTCTATTTTTTATCTCTGGCAAAGTCAGACGATGATGATGATGAAGATGATGAGGTAACTCTTCTTGACATTAAAAAAAACCTCAGTGACTATTCTTTGAAGAAAAAACTAAAAATGCTAGCAAAGGTTTTGATTGATTCCTTGTGTGGGCTCACAACTGTGAAAGATTTTCTTAAAGAGAGTGTAGAAAATATTGAAAATAAGAAAATTGCTTTAACCACTCAAATTTCTAAGTTGAGAGAATAATCTCAAAAATTGACCTATGAAAATGATGAAATGAATGAGAAGCTAGGAAAATTGTCAGAGTTTGTTTCAAAGAAAAAATTTTGGCTAGCAGTTTTCAAATTGAGCTTGAAGAAAATTTGAAAAAAATCCCAAGAGCTTCTTACAACTTCTCTTGAGAAAAATGCTGAGCTAGAGAGGACCTGGTCTATATAAGGAAAGATCTTAAAAAATCTCTGAAATTGACTGCCTCATCTTATATTCTAGCTAATCTGACCAGTCAAAGGTTTAACAATGGCAAAGGTCTTGGTTGTCAACATGTTAATCCCCCTTTAATCCCCACAACAAATATGTGCCTGTTTCTAACAACTAATTGTGTACTCGCTATGGAAGAAATGGTTAACTAAAAAGGAATTGTCAAGCCAAGTTAAGGGATAAAATGAGTTTAACAAATTATGTCTAGTAGGAGCAGTCACTTAAGAAGGGACCCGGTCCCTATTCAAAATCCTAGAGAGCTCGACTACCTATCTAGATAAGAAGTCTTGATTACTCCTTTGTCCTCTTTTTGGAAACTCAAACTTAAATGGATTCCCAAAGCTAATAAATAATCTTTGTGTGCAAGTGGGAGTAAGATAGAGTAGTCATAGTTGGTTCGTGGACAGTGGATGTTTCAAGCATATGACTGGGAGAAATGACTACTTTCTCTCACTCATGGCACTTCAAGGTAGAGATGTCTCATTTAAAGATGAAAAGAAAGGATGTATCATAGGTGTTGTAAAATTTGAAAATCACTAAATCAAGTTATTAAAAATGTGCAAATGTGAGTGGCTTAAAGTATATCCTACTCAGTGTCTCTCAAATCTGTGATTAGGGCAATGAAGTCAAATTCTTGTCTGATTGGTGCACTGTTACCCGTCATCAATCTAGTGAAGTCATTCTTAATGCCAAAAGGTGCAAGAACATGTATGTTTCTGATTTGGATTCAGTCCCAAGAAGTGTTCTTACTTGTCTAAGTGCTTAAAGTGAAACTGTTGCCTTGTGGCATAAAAGACTTGGCCATGTCAGTTCCTCACTTCTTAACAAGTTAGTCTCAAAGGACGTGGCCCACGGTATTCCCAAGTTACAATTTTCAGACACTAAGGTACGTAATAATGATGTTAAGGAAAAATAAATCAAGTTCTCATTCAAGCAGAAGAAACAAGTTAGTACCACCAGGCCTCCTAAATTGCTTCACATGAACTTATATAGATCTGTAAAGGTTTAAAGTAGAGGAGGAAATAAATATGTCTTGGTCATTGTGGATGATTTTTTTGGGTACATTTGGACCACGTTTCTGCGATCCAAGGATGAAACTTTAAAGTATTGGTGATTTTTGCCAAGAAAATCCAAGTGAAATCAGACAACAAAATTGTAGGGATCAGGTTTGACCATGGGACAGAGTTTGAAAATATAAGAGTTGAGGAAATTTGTGCAGAAAATAGATTAAGTCACAATTTTCAACTATCAGAACACCACAAAAATGGGGTTGTTAAAATAAAGAATAAGACTTTGATTGATATTGAAAAAACCATTCTTATTGATGGCGGTTTCTCTAAGAAATTCTGGGTTGAAGTGGTAATTATTGTTTGTTATGTTACACATAGGTGTCTCATCAAGTCTACTCTTAACACGACACCCTATGAATTATTGCTCAAAAGAAAACTCAAACTTATCCATTTCAGACCTTTTGGTTGCAATTTTTTTTCCTTAAATAATGGCAAGGATAATCTCGATAAATTTGATCCCAAGAGAGATGAAGGGATATTTATAAGCTACTCATCAACCAGAAAGACCTATAGAGTCTATAATAAAAAAAACTCTTTATATTGAGAAAATGTTCATGTTATTCTTGATGAGTCAGGAAGACATAGAGAAACTTAGAAATACAAATGATACAAACATGAAGGAATTTATTTCCATTCAAAGGGATTACCATACTAAAGAAACCATAGAAGAACAAGCTACTCAAGATGTTAAAAATGATGCAAATGGCGAAGGAAAAAAACCAGGTGCTCAGTATACTTCTGAACCTGATGTTCCATAACCTGTACCTCAGGATCAAGCAATTGAGGGACCTGGTAGCAGTCAGACTCAGTCAACCATAAGAAATTCCAACTGAAAGTATAAGTCATTCCATCCTCTTGAGAATCTCACCTCACCCTTGGATTTTAGACTGAAAACCAGGCACAATCTAGAAACTTATGGCCTTTTCAGCATTCAAATCCATCATTAAGCCTAAAAATATGAAGGAAGTACTTAAGAATGTTGATTGGGTATATGCAATGCAAGAAGAACTTTATCAGTTTAAAAGAAGTAAAGTGTGGCACCAGGTCCCCAAACCTGCAGGCAGGACTGTTATAGGGAAAAAATGGATGTACAGGAATAAACATGATGAACGTGGTACTATCACAAGGAACAAAGTCATACTTGTAGTGCAAAGATACAATTAAGAAGAATGAATTAATTATGATGAAACCTTTGCACCTGTTACAAGGATTGGGGCTATAAAAATTCTTATTACCTTTGTTGCTTATATAGGATTCAAGTTGTTTCAAATGGATGTAAAGGGTATCTTTCTGAATGGATACGTGAAAGAAGAAGTTTATGTTAAACAACCACCTGATTTATAAGACATTGATCAACCAAATCATGTGCTAAAATTAGACAAGGCTCTTTATAGATTAAATTAGGCCCCAAAGCATGGTGTGAAAAGTTGTCAAGGTTTCTTCTTAAAAATGGATTCAAAGAGGAAAAATTGACAATACTCTATTTCTTAAATATAAAGGGAAAAGTCTACTGATGGCTCAAGTATATGTGGATGACATCATCTTTGGTGTAACTTCAGATTCACTATGTAAGAATTTGCTAAACTCATGGAAGTGATTTTGAAATGAGTATGACGGTTGAACTGAGTTTCTTCTTTGGGTTGTAAATCAAGCAAACTCCCAACAGAACAATGATTTGTCAAGAGAAATGTATCAAGGAGCCTCTGAAAAATTTCACATGTGTTATAAAATATAAAGCAGAGAAGAAAAAAATGGAGAGAAAAGAGACAGTGATTCTTATTTCTCTTGAGAAATTTCTTAAGGGGTTCATTACAATAAGGGAAAATCCATTTATTTATAGGAAAAAACTAAATTTGTCTCAAAAGTTGGGGTTTCTAACTTTTTCATAAATAAAAATTCATTATATATGGTAATACATTTGTAACACTCCCCCATGAATGTCTAATTGATAGATAATGCATCTCGTTAAAACCTTACTAAAAAAAATCCAGTGGAAAAAAATCTAGTGAAGAAAAAAAAATACACATCTCTAATACTACGTATTTTGGCTGCCTCATTAAAACCTTACAAGGAAAACCAGTGGGACAAAGCTTGAAAGGAAAAAAGAATACAACATGTATTTGCTCCCCCTGATGAGAACATCAATTTCGAATCTTGAATTTTCACATGTTAATCTTGTGCATCATCTTCTCAAAAGTTTTAATTGATAGAGATTTTGTGAATAAATTAGTCATATGATCACTTAAATAAATTTATTGCACGTTGGTGTCATTATTATTTTGGAGCTCGAGTATGTAGAAAAGCTTTCGCGAAATGTGCGTCGTTCTATCTCCTTTTATAAATCCTTCCTTGAGTTGTGCATGTTGCATTATCTTCATGCAAAATCATGGGTATTTTGTCACATTACAAACTAATTTTTTCTCAAATGAGATGTATCATTAACCTCAGCCACATACATACTAGACTTGGTTTATGAATAACTATTGTCTTATCGTAATACGAATGTAATGTATACATGGTATGATAGTGGCCCTTCATGACAATAGGTAATATATCAGTATCAAACCATTATGTTGATCATATGAATATCATGTGTATTCAAAAACCTGACAATATGTGTTAGAATAAATACATTAATACAAGGACTTTCAATTGTAATATACAAGTGATCTACTTCACTATCTCCATGTAGAAGTAAAATTATATCATGCTCATAGTTGCAACAAGATGTGTAAATGCATCAATTGCACAAGATATAGTACTTCAGGATCCAATCTAATTTTGCATGTTTCTTATCTCAACTTCTTTTAGCAGATAATCTATCACTTTTGAAAACTCTCCAAGAGTTTCAATAATTTTCAAGTTATAAATTTATGCTATATAAGAATTATAAATAAGTGTTTTAGAAACTTTTATATGCTTCAAACATTTTGAATCCTTAAAAAAAGTCATATAAATTTGTCAAGTGACAATATTCAACGTTTCATGTGTGACATCTTCAAGTTCTGGACTACAAATCAAATAAGTATGATGCTTATCATGATGAGTCCTTTCATGTCACTTGATATATATTTCTACCTCAGCATACTTAAATAAATGTAGAATGCATATCCTCATAATCTTTTATAATATTATGTCAATATTGTATTAAAAATATTATCGATGATATATCATTTTGAATCGGATCATAATGTGACACAACATTTTGAGATCTCATCACATCATTATTTTTAGGTACCTAAACCTTTCATAAGGTTTCATGAATTGTTATATTGTAGGATCTTTAAGACCACATTGCCTTCTTATTATGATTATTTGCTCCTTTTTCTTTTCAAGAATTATTTTATTTGAAACTGATTTGTATATCATGTTTCATGCATACGTAGACTTTGTCCTTTAGGGGCACACAATTAGTAGCATCCGCAACTAAATATGAAATCAATTTTGGGTCAGCAAATGCTTCTAACATTTTACTTGAAGTACCTTATTCTTTTAAATAAGGATCATATAGATGATAATTTACAATATATTTCTTAGTTGTTTGTTATCTCCCTCATGTTAGAAAAACTAACATGCATCTCAATTTACTTTAGAGAATCCATCTTTGTGCATTATTGTATATCTAATAATCATATACTGCATATCAAAATTATTAGATGGAATAGTTTAGTAAATATTATCGCATTCACCTTAGAGAATGGGTCTGTACTTATAATAATTGAAATACTCATTCCCCAGGAATGGAGTATAGTGCCTTAAGCATATCAATTTATGATAGCCTATAACCTCTTTTAAGAGATGAGATGCTTCAGGAGAAAATTTAGGCATACATATAATGAAGGGAATTTTCTCTAACATATCTTATAATCATAATAAGCATGTCAAAATATTATTACTTTTGATGATTGTTATCATACTGTCCCTCCATGCGTATATTCGTACATTCAATTACTTGGCTTCTTTGAAATATATTCTGCACTTCTACCACATTCACTTCAGAGAATGGAGCATATTCAATGAGATAAATTTCATGTCTTTTATCAAAAAATAAATTGTTTTATCTTAGTCATTATTATATTATCAATATGGTGTATTGAGATTCAAAATCAATCTCTTATCCATATAACGACGTCTTAGGTAATATATTAATGAGTTATTATGATGCATCAGGACTTTAACCTGATATCTTACTCTTTTAGTATGATCGATACATTACATAGAGATTTTTTTCTCTATCTTTCTTTGTAGTCATAATATTCTAATGAAACAGATCCACTTCATGATCAACTCCCCTTTCCTTCACATCAAAGTGTAAGCAAATTTATTCCTTGTGCATACTAGCACATAATCTAACAAGTGAATATTAAAATATTAAATCAAGGATAAGCAAACAATTTTAATTCCTTACCTATGATGGCCACCTATCACTTTGTTTTGCATAACATGTCTTACTAAATCACAATATAATATAGAACCTTACCTATACTATAAGGCATAATTCTATAATATAATATTAATTTCATACCTGACTAACATTAGTATTAGGAGTATACATGATTAAATTGTCAAAAAAGTTAGTAAACCTATTAGTATCTGACGTCACTTACCTTAACATCTTCAAAATAATGTTAATAGGGTTTGATTGATAGCAATTTTTTGTCTATTACAGCAATGAGTGACAATATAAATATATACTCAATGACAAAACCTCGTGCTGATGACATGTTATAAAATATAAAGCAGATAAGAAGAAGAATGGAGAGAAAAGAGATGGTGGTTCTTATTTCTCTTGAGGAATTTCTTAAAGGGTTAATTACAATGAAGAAAACCCCCTTTATTTATAGGGGAAAACTAACTTTGTACCAAAAGTTGGGGTTTGTAACTTTTCAATAAATAGACATTCACTATATATGGTAATACATTTATAACAACATGAATGATGTTAACCCTATTGATACCCCTATAGGGACAAGTTCAAAAATGAATACTAATAAACTTGTTCCTTTGGTGAATGAGACTATGTACAAAAGAATCATTGGGTTCCTTTTGTATCTAACTGCTAGTAAACCTGATATTGTATTTAGTTTAGGAATGTGTGCTAGGTTCCAAGCTTATTCGAAGGAGTCTCACTTAAAAGTTGCAAAGAGGATTCTTAAATATCTAAAAGGAATAGGGGACCTGATCCTATTTTATCCATATAGTGATAATTTTGATCTAATTGGCTATGTAATGCAAAGTATGCAAGGTACCTGGTTGACTGGAAAAGTACTTCTGGGATGACTCATTTCCTAGGTTCTTTTCTAATTTCAGGAGGATCCAAGAAACAAAACTCAGTAGCACTCTTCACATGAGAAGTTATGTAAATAGCAACTGCATCTTATTGTGCTTAACAACTTTGGATCAAGCATCAACTAAAGAATTTTAGAATAGTAATTTCCCTTTTTTATGTGACAATAACAGTGCTCACAATATGGCCAAAACTTATGTGCAACACAAGAATACCAAAAATGTTGATGTGGGATGCCATTTCCTCAAAGATAATATGGAGAAAAGGGCTATTTGCATGAAGTTATGTAAAACTGATGCTCAAGTTACTGATATTTTCACAAAGGCTCTCTGTAGGGACCAGTTTAAGAAAAATACGTTGAAGATAGGATTGATCAAAATAAATTAAGCTTCCCTAGTTAATCTTATCTCTCCTGACATTAGCTATGATTATGAACAAGTATCCTTATAATAATTTATTTATTTAGTCTAACTCAGTACCATCCTTTTTGTAGGTATACATGTATGGTGGGAAAGTTGATGAGAGGGATAAATGAGACAAACTTGAAGAAAACTTCTTCAATAAGAGAGGGACCAGGTTCCTACCAAAAGGTTAGTGCCATATATATTCCTTTTATAAACATGGGAATTTACTGTTCCAAAGGCCACATGCCCCGTCCTTCCTCTTTGTAACAGTGTCAAATTATTAGAAAAATAGAAGAGTGTGCCCAATAAGGACCATTCACGCCTTTTTCCTTTAATTCCCAAATATTAATCCTCTTTAAATTTCATATCAAAACCATGATCTCTCACATTATTACATTTTCTACAAGTTGCATTCTTAAAAAATCTCTCATCCACTCCGAGTTTCAAATTAACTCTCTCTTAGCTCAAAATAATATCTAACCTCATCTCCCTTCAAAACTCCTATTGATGATAAAAGTTCTCCAACTGATGTAGCACTAAATAAAAATCCTTTTTTTGGAGAAAAACCCACTACTATGACTGAAAAGCAAACCTTTACTAAAACATATCTTGTTTGTTCATAAATTTTTCCCAAAACTGCCTCCATCGCAGTTGGAGAATCCTTTCTCACTAGATTCGGGTCTCCTATTGAGTCAGCTACTTTTAAGCCTCAACCTGATCCTTTGAATACCAAAAAGGTTATTGAGTTCTCACATGGACTAAGTTTCATTAATTCTTTTGACTCTATTCCCATTGATGAACACTTATTTGATGGGGATCTACTAGTTGATAAATCAAACCCCTAAAATAGTGCAGTGGCAAGGATATACTGGGTTGCTTAAAGCTTAACCTTTTTGGATGAAGACTAATGAATTATTCCAACTGAACCTAATGAACCCATCTTGCCTGAGTCACCAGTTTACTCATCTCGTACAACTTATAATGGAACTTCAATCTTAATTGATGTTCAAGAGAAACCACTTTTGCCCTCAGTAGAGAACAATGTCGAGGAAAATAAAAGTGGCGATATGACATAGAAAGGATTTAGACAACATGGTTCCAAATGAAAGGAAAATATAGACATTTCTGAAATGGTTGTAAAGACCTATTGGACTAGAAGTGCATAAAAAATTGATGAGTGATGCTATAAAATCAAATAAGTCTACCACTATTCACCAGAGAAGTATAAAAAAAGTTCAGTACTAGAAAGAGAAGCACTCGCAAATGAGGTTGTTGAAGTTGAGGAAAATAATAAGAAAGATAAGATAAACTGTAATATTGATGTTGCAACAACAAAGAGAATGAAGGGGGAAGGTGTGTCTAGGACATCTAGGTTGTTTATGGAAAAAGCCAGAGTGAATACTCTTAAGAAGCACATCTCAGTAAAAAAAAAGATGTTGAGCCTCCTGAGGGACTTGGTCCTAAAACTGGCTCCACCACATCTGAACAAGTGGGTCAGTTAACAAAAGGACTAGGTACCTCGTCAAAATAAAGAAAAGTTCATAAAGAATCAAAAGTTCTCACAAGGGAGGAGAGAATTGAAGTACTCAAAACCTAAAGTATGTTAAAAGAAAGGGTATTTGATCCAACAATCATTGATAAGCCTAAAATGGTTGAACTGATTGAGTATATAAAATTTCAAGAATGGTTTTATTTGTTTAATTTGCCAATTATATAGTTCATGAGAAGGAAGTGAGGGACTTCTACTACACCTTAATATTCTCTAAAGATGGTCTACACATATCTTTTATGGTTCAAGGAGTTGATATACATCTTGACGAAACTATGCTTGGTAAAATTTTTGATGTTATAATACAAGAATAATAACGGATATGGACTTATAAGGGTGCGTTTTGGTCTCGAGACTTGGTGTGTGTAATTTAAGTGTAGAAGATGTCCAAAACACACCAAAATCAGCCCGTAACTTACACTTGATGGGCATCCCACTCTTTGAAGGCCCTTTTGGTCATTTTAACTTATATCTTGTAATAGTTATATAAAGAACAATGTAGGGTTTTATTTACTTAGATTATTATGGATTTTGAAGTGAGAAACACTTGAAAAACACAAAGTCCTCTCGTCTCTTGATGAGGTAAAACCGAAACTAGGAGACAATAATAGGGTGGATTCTCTTTGTTGTTGATTGCTTGGAAACATTGATGCTAGAGAGGTGGATTCCGATCTTGTGTCTTTGTAAGAGATATATTTATTGTTGTATGTAGTGTTAAGGTTCCAAGATTTACCATTCTTGGGTTATTAACATTATACCTTCATGTGGTCTATCTATCTATCTTTTTCCTTTTGTAATCTTATATCCATTTTGTATCTTGTATTATGAAGCCGTTTTTGTTGTTGTTGTTGTTGGTCTTCTTCTTCTAATTGTAGTTTAATATTGTGTTGTTAACTTAGTTTGCTGTTGTCTGAAAAGGTGTCAAACACCTAGTAATATTGTCCTTCTTGTATTGTATTCTTGAATGCGAGAGTGGTTTCCAAAAGGGTCCTCGATTCTTTGAATTAGTGGACTGTTTTTGGAGTGCGTTTGGACTTTTTTGAGCCAATTTCGTGTCTTTAAAATTTTTACTGTATCATTTGGTATCAAAGCATGGCTTGATATTGTTCCTACAAGATCAATCTTGGGCTTGCTTGTTAGAAAATAATAAAAAATTATTGAAAAGCTGAAAATTTCAGAAAAATTGCAATCTGTCCATTGTTGTTGTCTTGGCCGAAATTATGTTCTTGGTCGAGATTTGTTCTTGAGTCTAGGTATAGGAGTCTTTTACTTGTCTTGTTTGTTTGTAGTGTTAGTTTTTTTTCTCACTAACACTTTGAGTCGATCCAAACTTGAGCTTGAATTTTTAATATTGTTGTTGTGAACAAAGTGTGGCCGATTGGATGTTGTTGTTGTTCTAGCCTTGACCGAGTTGAAGGACTTGTGTTGTGGTGTTGTTTTATATCTTGAAAGATTGTTGTTGTGTTCTTTTTGTTCATCACAACCTTCACCTTTTGTAAAACCGAAAACACAACACAAAGGGGACTTAGCCAATTGTTGTTACTATCTTTGTGGTCTAGGCCGTGAGATTGTTGTTGGTTGTTCTTGCTGTGGTTGTTGTGTTCTTGAATTTCTTCACCATATTCATCACCTTGTTAATATTAAAGTGATCTTAGATATTAAAAGGGTGAAAGACAGGATGTAGTATTTGTTGAATCTTGAAAGACCCCCAGCCACCAAACAGACTTTACATCACATCTCAATCTTTTTCCATAAAACAAGGGTCCATGTTTTAAGGAGAAGTACAAGTCTAGTCAAAGACTTTTAATTTTTGGAATTTGAATTGAAAAAGGAGCTCCAAAGACTAGTTTGTATTTCCTAAACAATTTCCACCAAAGTCCAAATTGTGAAATTAAAATTTATCAAGAACCGAACCACTAGTGGATTGCCACGTGGACCGCCACATCACCATATACACTGTTCACACAACAATTTTGGCTCAAATTTTGATCTTTTAGTTTTATTGTGTTGTTCCATTAGTTTCATTTGTTGATTCCATTACTAACTTACAAGCTAGTACTAGTTTGTAAGTTAGTTTTGAAACCGTCCTTCGTGTATACGTTCCTTTGTATGTCTTATTCTTTTGAGTCATTGTAATACTTGGTCCACCTCTCAATTCCTCAAGGAGTACAAGCAAGGTTATGGCACTTGTGAGACCAAAGTAAAAAAATTTCCAAGAGACAAAACAATAGAGAGGAAGTGTGAGGACCATTCTTGTAAATCTAACTTGTTTGTTGTTTTGTAGGTAACTTCTTGGGCATAATGGAAACCATATTGGCCCTCCTTGTTGCTTTGTCCCAATACCTTGCTAGGGCAAATGTGGGTCTTGAAAAAATTGACTCGGATGTGGTAACTATGAGTGAGATGTTGGATCAAATAGAGAGTCGAAGGAACTCCCGTGCTGTTACTCCGAAAACTTTACTTCCAATGACCAATCCTCCAAGACTACAACATAATGCCACAAGCCAAGCTCTAAATAACCCTAAAAACCGAGAACAATATAGACCATTTCCCCCGCAATTTGATCAATTCCAACAAGGAGTACTTGGAAGCCAATTTCCTCCCATCCAAGCTCCACAACCGAAGCTCCATGTTACCAAATTGAGCCTCTCAATCAAAACTTCCCTTTCCCAAAATTGACACATCCAAGAAGAGAAATATGGTAGAGAGAGACACAAAGGATATGGAGTCTATGACGATGCTTATATGATAGAAGGAGACTTGAGTCCGATGAGATTGAAGGCCAATCTCAAGAGGGAGAAGAAGCCGAGGGTCAAAATGAAGATGTTGGATCCGAGACTTTTTGTCATTATGCTCTCGGGTTTGGCTAGCTTATGGACTATTTTTTATGCATCTCTTGTACGATTTTTTTAGCTCATTTTTGATACATCCTTTATTATTATTGAGCTTTCGGGTTCTTCATGTTTTGCAGACTATTTTGAGTGATTTCTTTTAAAGTGGCCAATTGAACGAGATGAAGTCGTGAATTTGTGGGCAAATTCCTCTAAAGATGGAGAGGATGATACAAGAATAATCACGGATATGGACTTATAAGGGTGCGCGTTTGTCTCGATACTTGGTGTGTGTAATTTAAGTGTAGAAGAGGCCTAAAACACACCAAAATTAGCCCATAACTTACACTTGATGGGCAGCCCACTCTTTGAAAGCCCTTTTGGTCATTTGAACTTATATCTTGTAATAGTTATATAAATAACAATGTAGGGTTTTATTTACTTAGATTATTATGGATGTTGAAGTGAGAAACACTTGAAAAACACAAAGTACTCTCTTCTCTTGATAAGGCAAAATTGAAACTAGGAGACAACAATAGGGTGGTTTCTCTTTGTTGTTGATTGCTTGGAAACATTGATGCTGGAGAGGTGGATTCCGCTCTTGTGTCTTTGTAAGAGATAGATTTATTTTTGTATGTAGTGTTAAGGGTCCAAGATTTACTATTCTTGTGTTCTTAACATTATACCTTCATGCGGTCTATCTATCTATCTTTTTCTTTTTGTAATCTTGTATTGTGAAACCGTTTTTGTTGTTCTCATTGTGGTTTAATATTGTGTTGTTAACTTAGTTTATTGTTGGCTGGAAAGGTGTCAAACACCTAGTAATATTGTCCTTCTTGTATTGCATTCTTGAATTTGAGAGTGGCTTCCAAAAGGGTCCTCGGTTCTTTGAATTAGTGAATTATTTTTGGAGTGTGTTTGGACTATTTTGAGCCAATTTCGTGTCTTCCAAGTTTTTACCGTATCATGTTACCATGGAAGGGATCAATATTGTAAAAGATAAAGTGCCATCTCTTGATTTTTTACAAAAAGCAAGCAAGATCGTTAAAAACTCAAAGATTGGAGTGTTGAAGAAGTACCTAAAAGAGGAATTCCAATTGTTGTTTATGTTCATGAAAAAAGGTTTACTTCCACGATCAGAAAATATAACAATAGGCTCAACAACAGACCTATTCTTCAGGGACATCCTAAGCAAGTTTGAAACTGTCAACCTTCATGCAATTATGATCGAGCACATGCACAACGTAATATATGTTAAAAATGGAAAGGATGGTATGGCACATGGCCTACCTACTGAATAAAGTATTTAATCATTTTAAGGTTGAGTATTCAGAAAGCCTGGCTGGGTCAAACAAGCAAACCTTCTCAATGACTACTTAGATTAAAAATGAGTGTTTAAAAGGAAAGGTTGGGGCTAAGCTTATGTCACAGATATCAAAACTCATTGATGAACAAAAAATATGGTTGCATAATTGGAAAAAATGACTGTTGTTGTAGTTAAGCGAGATACAAAAGTTCCTCCATTTAAGGAAACACTACATCAAGTCATAGTTGAGGGATCCGGTACCACTGATGTGCTCCACGCAGAAGATCAAAAACTCAAGGAATAGGTCAAGGGTCTGAATGTTGATGTCAAGGGTCTCAATGCTGAAGTTAAGGACTTGACTATGAATATTCTCAATATGTATGTAGATGAAAGTATGTGTATGGACTTGGTCTTTTGTTCCCTTGCTCCTAAGTCTCCTTCTTGTTAAGTCCTCCTAATAATCATATTCCCTGTCTTTTTTGTGTCAGTTCTTTTTTGTTGTCTCTGTGGCAAATTTGGAGTAATTCCTTCTGTGTTTTATTAAGCTAATTTTGAATTATGTTTTTCCTTGTTTTTGTGAAAGGAATGTTTTTTATATTTATCATCCCTCTCTCTTCTTGGCTTCTCTCATTCATGTTAGTATTGCACCACTAGTCGTGGGCTAACCTTATGGGCATACTATCTATCTTGGTTTACTGTTATTACTTTTTGATAATGCCAAAAGAAGGAAAATATTATCAACTATTGGGTAGTCTTGGTTTACTTTAGGGGACCCAATCCCTTGTAGCCGGGAGAGGAATCTAGTTAAAAGGAGAGTTGATTGAAAGTGGGAGTCTTTGTTTACTTTGAGGGACCTAGTCCCTTGTAGGTAGGAAAAATTTCTAGTTGAAAAAGGGAACTGATGGAAAGAGGGAGTTGACTGATAAGGGAAAAAGAGGAGTTTATTTGATAGGAAAACCAATTAATCAGAGGAATATCCTGAAATAGTTAGTCATTATCAAAAAGGAGAAAATATTGTATGTGGTATTGATGATTTCCAAACAAGAGTTCAAGGGACCTGGTCTCTGCCATGCTCACTTAAGATTGAAACTCTGTACAACTGTAGACTGTGCTGACTATTTTGGCTGTTAAAATGGCAGCAGTATTGCGACTAGTATGTTGACACGTGGTCCAATAGGATGTTGTTAAGGTTTTTATCTCTAGTACAAAAACATGTTGTGACAAGAGCAAAACCTAATTCTTTTGAGAAACCTGAAATGGATTCATCTCTCAAGCAAAATGCGACTCTAAGCTCATTTCAATAAAAAAGACCTGATCGAGTTGCTACTTTACTTTTGTTGCTTTATTGAATATTGAGTCATTTGTTTTTGAAATTGTAAATGTAGTCCTGTACTATAAAGAATAATATATTTTGGTCTTGTCTATGTCTTAAGTTAAGTCATAGGAATTAGAGTTAGTTGTCGTATCAACCTAAGTGTTATCAAGTTCTCTTTAACATGCTTTATGTTATTCTGGGTAGAGTTACCTAGGAGCATCAACTAGAGTTAGTTGATGTATAGGTGTGGTAGAGTTACTATGTTGATCTTGTTATAGAGTTGCTATGAGGTGGTAGGATTAAGAGCTTAATCTTGGTGGTTATTGAAGTCTGTAATCATCCCTTTAGCTTGAAATTTGTGGAGTTTGCTGGAAATCTTTTGAGACGAGTCATGAGTTTTCCTCCCTTGAGCAATGAGTTTTTCACATAAATATTGTGTGTTATTTATTTTCAACACTTTATGTTTATTCTACTTATCTTTCTATTTTTGTACCTGAGGGACCTGGTCCCTTTGCTGGTGGTGGAATTTTATTAGCCATCAATATTTATTATAATTTTTTTTTTTTAAAAAAATTGTTATGCCTAGTCTAGCTTTTGCATACCTCAATTAATTTACGGGATACTTGTCACCTCCCTCCAATAACATATATCTTAGGAATGATAAATTAAGGAATAATTGTCTTGTGTCTTTTGTCTCTGTTGGAATTTGAACCCGAGACCTCAGATTTTCAATCCACTACTACGCGATACTTAGGTGCGTTATTATAATTTCATAAGTGAATTTGAGAAACATAAAGTGTGTCTCTATTGTAAAATACGGAACAAACACGGAAATTCTCTAGCTTGAGGCGTGTTATGACATTGTCCTTAAGAATATTTCACCGGTTAAGGTGTATTCCTCATAATTCAACAAACTATTCTAATAATGAATTACGAGCCATAAACTGACAAAGAATAGATACAACCCAACACCCTAATATATTAGAGGAAGAATATTTTCTGTTTTCTATATCTTTCATGAAAAGAAACATAGTGTGTCTGAATGTTGATAGTCCCAAGTTTTAATGGAAAGAGAATTTGAAATCTCTCTCTCTCTCTCTCTATATATATATATATATATATACATACATATATATATATATATATATATAAAGGAGACTAATAGGCATGCTTATGTGGCATGCCTCACAGGCCAAGAAAAATATTTATCTTTTTTCTCCTTTTTTGAATTTTTTCCTTCATTCTTTTATTAATTAATTTGTTTGTTAATTTAAAACTTATATCATATTTACTACACCTAATTATAGCTCATGAGTTATAAAAAAACCTCTATCTATTTGTATTCTGACTTAATAACATGTCTTTTCAATCTTTTTCTACCTATTCTTAGGATTTGATTAATCTATAAATAACAATAATCTATAAAGTTGTTGGATGTTCATTTACATTTCTCCTTCTTATTTTTCTATTAGTATATATCTTTTTCTCCTTTTCAATTTTTTTCACATTATTTTCATCAATCATGTGTTCAATAACTAAAAGAGGGAACATTGAAAATGTAATTTGTAATATGGCTACTATGATAAAGAACATAGACATATTATTCAAAATTTCTTCTTGTATCATAAGAACCAAACACAAGTTCACCAAGATGAAGAAGGAAGCTTGATGGCGGCATAGGATTTATCAAAGAGAAAATGACCAAATTAGTTTTGTATAAGTTCATCATCAAGACGAAGATGAATCTATAATACATCAAGAGAGATGGTCAGATTAGTTTAGAAAAGTAGAATTTTTTGAATGATTTATTAATAAATATAGATATCCTAATTGTTACTTATATTAGTATTTTCAATTAACTATGCCATCAAATACAAATTTGTACTCTCCAATAACAAGATTTAATTACAAAGTTTTACAGTTTGTGTATACTACTATTTTATTGCTAACGTAAAACTTAATTATTATATAAGCATTTATCTTTAAATATACAATCTCTATTTATATATAATTGTGGTTTATTATATAAGAATTTATCTTTAAATATACAATCTCTATTTATATATAATTATGGTCTATTAGAAGATGATGTATATAGTTCTTTGATTAATTTTTCTTTTGGTTCTTTTCCTCTTTTTTTTTTTTTTTTTTTTTAAAATTGTCTTATGAAATTTTATTCTACTTAATTTGTGCTTCATTGCAAATTTCAAAAACTACTTTGTTAATCTTCTTAATTACACCTCATCTTTTCCTCTTCTCTTTATCAATCCTTTTAATAATAATTTTCATGATCATAATAATTGATACAGATTTAATAATTAATTGATCTCAATAATATTGAAGGGGTTACAACTGTATATATAGAGAACTGAAGAATAACTAATTACAGAATAACCCAGATGTATTTAATAATTATATATGTAGTCTATTATCCCCCCGCAAGCTGATCAGCGGTAACGAGGGGCAGCTTGGAGCAGAGAGACTGAAAAGGCTGTAACGGAAGAGGCTTGGTGAGAATATCAGCAAGCTGGTCAGTAGATGGGACATAGTGCGTGGCCATCGCTCCTGCAAGTACCTCATCGCGAACAAAGTGACAGTCAGACCCAACATGCTTCATACGATCATGAAGGACTGGATTTTTGGTAACACAAATAGTGGACTGATTGTCACAATAAATCTGTGGTTTCGTCGGGGGAATGCCAAGTGCATCCGTAAGGTATCGTAACCACATGGCTTCAGCAACACCCGCAGCCATGGCACGATATTCTGCTTCTGTGGAGGAACGGGACACTCGCGTTTGCTTCTTGGTGCACCAGGAAATCAGATTCGGTCCCATCATAACAATATATCCAGTAGTGGACTTTCGATCATCTTTGTCGTTAGCCCAATCCGAATCAGAAAAAACAGATATATCAAACGAGCCCTTTTGAAATAAAATTCCACAGTGAAGAGTACCTTGAAGATAGCGCAGAATGCGTTTCAAGGCCTGAAAGTGTTGTTCTGTGGGAGCATGCATTGATTGGGAGACTCGATTGACTGCATATTGGATGTCCGGACGAGTAACAGCAAGATAATGAAGTCCACCGACGAGGCTCCGATATAGTGTAGGATCGGCAAAGGGAGTATTCGGCCCTGGGGATTGGCGGACTGCCATGGGAGTGACCGCGGGTTTACAGTCTGTCATTCCAGCCCGATTTAGAAGTTCAAGGGTATATTTTGTCTGATGCATCAATATGGTTCCCGATTTGCGGATGAGTTCGAGGCCAAGAAAGAACTCCAGAGGACCGAGGTCCTTAAGTTTGAAGTCACGATGCATAGCTTCAGTAATTTCAGTGATGAGTGATGACGAGCTGCCTGTAATAACAATATCATCCACATAGATAAGAATGATGACTGTCCCTCGAGAACAGTGAAGGGTGAAGAGGCTGTTGTCATGATGGTAGGTGCGAAAACCAAGACCCTGCAGAAAAGTAGAGAGACGTGTGTACCAGGCACGAGGGGCCTGTTTCAGGCCATACAGTGATTTGCGAAGCTTGCAAACATAGTGAGGACGGTTGGGATTAACATATCCCGGTGGCTGAACCATATAGATTTCTTCCTCAAGATGACCATGAAGAAAGGCATTGCTGACGTCTAGCTGATGAAGCGGCCAATCATAGTGAAGAGCAAGAGACAAGACCAGACGAATAGTCTGTTGCTTAACAACAGGGCTGAAGGTCTCCTTATAATCCACACCATACTCCTGATGATACCCTTTTGCAACCAGACGTGCTTTATAGCGAGAAAGAGATCCATCTGAATTTCGTTTGATGCGAAACACCCATTTGCACCCAATAGACTTTCGGTTACTAGGCAGAGGTACCAAATCCCATGTACGTTGTTCATTCAGAGCCTGAAATTCCTCATCCATAGCTTGGCACCAGAAACTATTTTTGGAGGCTTGGTTGTAGGTAGTAGGCTCAGTTGTGGGATGTGCATCAAAGGGTATTTGAGTGTGGTAGGCTTTGGGTTTGAAGGTACCGGCCTTGGCTCGGGTTGTCATAGGATGAGTGTTGAGTGGAGGGTGATTAGGAAGGGGTGGTGGAGTTGTATGATGCGTGGGCGGGGGTTGGGTGGGGCTGCCGTGGGAGCTGGGATGTGCAGCGGTGGATGGGGTGGCTGTATGTGTGTTAGGAGTATGATATAGGGAAGTGGTGGGTTGTGTGGCAGTCGGCTGGGTGTTCGGGTGGGAGGTTTGGGGTTTCGGGTGGGTAGTGGTGTAGTGGGGTACCGGGTTAGGTGCCGAGTGAGCCGGAGCATGAGCGTGAGAAAAGGACGGAAATAATGGCACAACGCCAAGTGGATTGGGGGAGTATGGAGTAGAGGAAAGACTTGTGTAAGGAAATTGTTCCTCCACAAAACGAACATGACGGGAAACATATGTTTTCTGAGATACAGGATCGAAACATTTGTAACCTTTGATAGTGGGATGATAGCCTAGAAAGACACAAGGGGTGGACCGAGGTTGAAGTTTATGTTGAGTGTGCGGACGCAACCAGGGATAAACTAGACACCCAAACGGGCGGAGATGGATATAGTCGGGTGGATGATTGTAGAGACGGGCATATGGAGTGGAGTTGGAGAGAGTGTGAGTGGGCATGCGATTTATGAGGTAGTTGGCAGTAGCAAGGGCATCAACCCAAAAGGAAACAGGTAAGGTGGAATCATGGAGGAGCGCAACAACTGTTTCTATTAGGTGACGGTGTTTGCGCTCAGCAACGCCATTTTGTTCAGGGGTATATGGACATGAAGTGTGATGAAGAGCCCCTAGATTTTGAAGAAAAACACCAAATGCATTGTTGACAAATTCTTTGCCATTGTCACTTCGAAAAATTTTGATTTTGGCATTAAATTGATTTTGAACCATTCGGTCAAAGTTTACAAAAATAGTATAAGCTTCGGATTTAAATTTCAGAGGATAAAGCCAAGTGAATTTACTGTAATCATCAACAAAACAGATATAATAACGAAAACCTTGAACAGAAGGAACTGAGGTTGGACCCCAAACATCAGAATGAATTAATTGAAATGGCGCAGTGGCCTTGTGTTCAGACAGTAAAAAAGGTAAACGACAAGATTTAGACACTGAACAGGACTCGCAATGTAATTTTTCTGAAAAATTAAAACCTAAGGAAGATAAAATGGATTTGGTGATGGCGGATGATGGGTGCCCAAGCCGGCGATGCCAGGTTGACGAGAGAATGGCTTGACTCACAACAGACGGAGACCTGGATGGAAGAGTGTATAGCCCATGCTCACAGCGGCCCGTGTACCGCACCCGGTTCGTGGTATTGTCCACTATCTGGAAATTGGTGTCATTAAAAATGAGGGTGCAGTTATTTTCTTTAGTAAAGCGATAAACAGATAAAAGATTGGATGTGAGGGAAGGGACGTGGTGAAGGGTTGAGAGATGAAATTTACCATTTGGGGTATAGACATACCCAGAGCCGGTGTTTGTGATGGGAAGGGATTGACCATTGCCTACTGTAATAGTTTCTGAGCCATGATACGGATGAGGAGCTTGAAGTTGTGAATAATCCGACGTCACATGGGTGTTAGCACCTGTGTCTAGATACCAATCGCCAGATTGAGCGTTTGTGGACGCATGCATCGCCCTTGATCCTCCGGACTGGCTATTTACATTCTGCGAGTCATCATAACGATACCAGCAATTAGCCGCAGAATGGCCCCGTTTAGCACAAATTTGGCACGTCGGAAGATCTCGTGTGGGCATCCGCTGGTTTCCTCGTCCCTGTCCGCGGCCTGACTGGAAGCCGTCCCTCGGTGGAGGCCCGCCTCTGCCTTGCTGCCCGGTGTTTCGACGGTCACCGCCGCCGCTGCCTCGCCCTTGGTTACGACGATCGTCACCGCGACCCCTGGCCGAGCCTCCGCTGCCAGCCAAGTAAAGAGCCGTGACACCAGGGGTGGAACTGGCTTCTCCGAGCAGTAATTTGTGTTCCATGTCTAGATTCAATTCTTCTGCATTAAGCCATCCAGACAGTTGATTCAGAGTGATTTCGACAGGCGAGAGGCGAATATGCTGTTTGAGAGAGGAATAGCCAGTCGGAAGACCACGTATCACGGCATTCACCACGTCTCGTTCAGGAATAATCTCGTTCACAGCATCTAGGTCAGACAGAATAGAGGCCACATCATCAAGGTATTGAGTCATCGTCTTCGTTCCCTTCCGAAGAGTATGCAATTTGTCACGCAACTGAAAAATATGAGCCGTGGACACAGAGTTGTACCTTGTGGCTAGTGCGTCCCAAAGTGAAGCCGATGTGAGAAAACCCCGGGCGTGTTTGTGCACAGAGGGGCTAATAACTGCGAGAAGACAGGCTCGGATCTGAGTGTCTACGATCATCCACGGAAGGTAGTCGGGATTTGGGAGCTTGACGCCGTCCTTCTCGGCTGTCTCGGGCTGCGGCTTCTCCGCACCGTCAATCCATCCGAGCAGCAAGTTGGCTGCGAGGGCGGTGCGGACGTTAAGTGCCCAGGCCGGGTAGTTTTTGTCAGATAATTTTTCGGGGATGAGATTGTGGAGATTCCTGAGCAGTAATTTTACTCCAGACGGTAATTTTGACAGAGGATCAATAACCTTGTCCATGGCGCCGACCTACGGCGGAGGAGGGAGGCCGTGCGGCGTGGTGTAGACGGTGGCGGCGGCGCACACACGTCGGAAAAGAGGAGAGATTAGGGTTTGGGCGGAAGAAGAAACCCTAGCTTTGATACCATGATACAGATTTAATAATTAATTGATCTCAATAATATTGAAGGGGTTACAGCTGTATATATAGAGAACTGAAGAATAACTAATTACAGAATAACCCAGATGTATTTAATAATTATATATGTAGTCTATTAATAATAATCATCTTAACAATAATTTCCTATTATCATATATTTAAGGTAAAAGAAAGAGAAAGAGGAAAGAAAGATTCTTATCAATGAGTTTTATTAATTTGTGGCAAACAAGTTCAATATTGTACTTTTTTTTTTTTTTGTTTCGTTTTAAAATATTTTTTAGATTTAGATTTTAAATAAAATAAAAGTTATGAAAGTATTAACAAATTAAAGTTAAATGCTTATAAATATCTATAAATAAGGTGGTGTAGCATTTTTTTATCGCCTAAAAAAATCATATATTTAATTTACGGCACATCTCTTATTATGTATATTACCATTGCCAGTGATGAAAACAATTCCAATAATTTAATATAATATTCTACTGACTAGGTGGGACTTATAAATTTTAATAAATTTAAAGTTTCCAAATTACTTGAAGATTACTACAATAGAATTTCTTGAAACTTCTAATTTTTTTTCTTTTTTCCTTTCTATGTCTCTCTTCATTTTACTAAATAATAATAATATAATATTCTACTAACTAATTGAATTAAAAAATGCATCAGCTTAACAGATGTAATTAAGTAAAATGTATTGTAATCATTGTGACTTGTGATAACTGAGCTAATGAAAACTTAGATCACAACAATAACTGTTGTGATAACTTAACTAATAAAAACATAAGTTACAACTCTAGAATATAAAAAAATAGTAATGGTTCATTAAAGTTGCAAATATTGAATTAAAATAATGAGAAGCAGTAATACTAATTGTTTTTTTTCATAATCCATCTTTCTCCAATTTGAAATTGCAAATGTTGAATTGATAGTTCTCAATTCTTTTGATTTTTTTTTTGGTTTTTAGTTCACTTCTTTGATTGAGATTACTATTAAATTTCAATCTCAATTATGACATTCAACAAAACTGTATTCATTGAATTTTTGTTATTGCTAAAGAGATTTGAATATTCAGGATCTATTTTCACTATTAAAGATATATGTTCATTTTATCTTATGAAAAAATAAATTGAAAAAGATTTTGAATGTAACAAAAAAATAAATTTAATGAGTATGCGGCTTTTCCTTCTCCCTCATCTCTATGGTAACTTCTTCCTTGAATTAATATTGTAACGGTTGAAAGTTAAGGTACAACAATTATTGTATGTATTTAACTATCCGAAAGAGATTAAAATATTTTACATGAAAGCACGTTAATATTTTCATGTAAAAAAAATCTTAAATGTGTTTAACTTTTAAATTTAATTGTTAAAAAAATAAGTTATCAATTTAACGAATCTTTCATGACCGCATGAGGCAGGACAATTTCATGAAAAAATTAAGTCATAAATTTAACGATTTTTTCATGATCGGATGAGGCAGAACAATTTCATGACTGCACGAAGCACGGCTAACTTCACTAGTAAGTTAATAATTGGATTAAATGAGAGTTATAGCCCACAAACAAAGGAAAATTTGAAATGAAACAAAAAATAGTTGTTAAATGACATTGCTTACATTGTAACCGAATAAATAATTTAAGTCCATCTAAATTAAGAACTTGAATTCATGGTTAACTCAAATGGACCTTAATGAATGAATTATTAAAGGATAATAAAATCAAAAGAAGTACCAATGAATATAGTCTTATTTTTGAGATATTAAGATCATTTTTCCTACAATCTCCATATCTCAAAAATAACAATAAGGAATAAAATGGCATAAGATATTTTGCTGAATTTACACAAATGGACTTAATGCATTGAATCTGATATCTCATAGATTATGAATCAGACCTAAATAAAATAAGACTAAACTCATGTAACAATTGGTGAAGTTTGAGACTTTTATGAACCAAGAGTTCTTTTATAAGTTTAGGATCTTATTGTGTCACATTATACTCGCACAATTTTTGTTGCTATCGCAGTTTTGCGCTAAGAGGCCATGTATGTGTTCTGGTATTCATGAGTGCTTTATAAATCTATCACAATAGCGGAACCACTCCACACTCATATAGGTCCACCCATCATGTGTATTCTACAGAGCAATATTCACACACCTATAAAGGATATGGTAATGGATTAAGAGTTTATAACACAACATCACTTTGCCTTGCAGTTTTGCACTATATTCACACACCATAAGAGACACAAATTAATAGTGCATATTTAATAAACTAATGATTTGTTATTACTCATATGAACCTAATTCATGGGATCTTCAATTACATAGATTGGGTTAACATAATTGTTGATTTTCTCAAATTGATAATAATAGTCTCACTCCCCTAGATGTTTTTTATAGTCTATGAATTTGACAAATTCACTTATGACTTCACGCAGTCTATGAAAATTATTCCATCTCACAATAGCTATTTTGTAATTTTTGTCTCAAACACATATTATAACATGTTGGTTTATTTCAACATGAATGCTAAGAATTATCATAACCTCATTATCAACCAACTCCAAACCACACACTTAGATCAATGATGTATATGGCTAATATCATATTATTACATCCCCATTAAAAGTAAACACATAATCACATATGAATTTAGTGATCCAATTAACGTCAATGTACCCCTCTATTACAATAAATATTCATTAACCATAACACATTATCATTAGTTGTTTCTTTTCAAAATAATGCACCAAGAAAAGAAATAACAACTTAATACATGTTGGATGTATCAATAAAATAACTATAAAAATTTACACCAAAATCTTTTCGTAATCTTTTTCTCAAATTCACATTTTGAAATCATTGAGCAACAGGACCACATAAGATGTTATCACTTTTCAACAAAAATATATTCTCAAAATTATTTTCCTTCGATGTAACGTTGCTCACAATCAATCACATTACTCTAAATAAGTAAATTTTATATGCAACAAGCACAACCTTAGCAAATTGACCCATGCTTTTAAATATTTAAAGATAAAATAACATTTTGTGAAATACTTTGAAGGTGCATTTTAATATTAGTTATATTATACTTCCTCCGTTTAAAAAAGAATGACCTACTTTCCTTTTTAGTCCGTTTAATAAAGAATGACCCTTTCCTTTTTTGATAATACTTTAATTTCAACTTTCCACATGGCGTGTTTAGGACCACAAGATTAAAGGGCATTTTGGTACATTTGACACAACTTTAATTTAAGGCCACAAAATTCAAAAGTCTGCTTTATTTTCTTAAACTTTGTGTCAAGTCAAAGTACGTCATTTTTTTTTAAACGGAGAGAGTATTAAAGTGCATCAAACTATAATGTCTAACATATTTCTGCAGTTTCAAGTTTGTTGGTGCATCGTGTCTAATTACAGCATTTGGCTTGGTGGCTATTAAGATAGAGAAATGTGTGGTGGCTGCCATTGCATTTCTCATTCATTTGTGCCTTTAAACTCATGAGTTAGTGGGGTAGAATGTTACTATAAGTTTCTTATAATTTCTACCATTATTCTACCTTATTACTCTGGTAACTCTTGTAACCTAAATTTCTTTATATTTCCACTACTACTTTCTATTCATTACATGAAAGAATTATACACCTATAAATAACTTGTTTCATCCTTTGTATTTGATAAGATGAAGTACAAGGAAATATGAAAAGCGTAGCAAAATATTGTAGTATATTATTAGTGAAAGAGGCAGTTAAGACAAAGAAAAATATTTGTCTCCAACTTTATTCACTTTACAAAAGAGAGTAATTATATTAGTGAGTAGTAATGAAAGAGAGACCTGAGACAACGAAAAGTATTTCAAGTCTACAACTATATTCACTATATAAAGAGAGTAATATATGTTGAAGGAAGGTGTTATTTTGGTGGAACTTTTGACTCTTCAACTATCCGAAGTTGCTTGAGTTGTTCGACGTTGTAAGACTATTGTATCCTGAAGGGGATAAGTCAAAAGTTGATACCACTGGATCGGTGTAGATTATACTGTAGTGGGCTTGAATCTTCTTAGAAACAACAAGATATTCTCTTCTCAACCAAGACGAAGATTATTTTATTATCTTCATTTTTTATTTTTCAATTATAATTTATAGTAATTGTTGTATACTACACCAATAATTTTAAGGAGATTTGTGTCTTGTTACACTTTTTCAAACTATTTAAAATGTCCCGTTCAGAGTAAAGTATTATTCTGTAACAAGACGTGAATCTCCTTAAAATTGTTGGTGTAATATACCACAGTTACTATAAATTAAAATTAAAAAAAATAAAGAAAATAAAATAATCTTTTTCTTTGTTGAGACACAGATATCTCGCTCTTTTTAAGGAGATTCAAGCCCACTGTGACATAGTCTACACCGATCCAGCAGTATCAACTCTTGATTTGTCCCCTACAAAATACAACATCTTAACAACGTCGTACAACTCAAGCAACTCTGGATTAGTTGAAGAGTCCAAAGCTCCACCATAACAACACCTTCCTTCAATTTATATATTACTCTCTTTTGTATAGTGAATATAGTTGTAGACTTGAAATATTTTTTTGTCTCAACTTTCTTTCACTACTATAATTACTCTCTTTTGTATAGTGAATATAGTTTAGACTTAGAATATTTTCTTTGCCATAATGTTTCCTTCAAAACATAAGTATTCACGGCCGTACAAGTAATGTAGAAGATATTGTACCCACAGGGACTTTTCGATTAACTATTTATTAAATTAGATTAATGCTAATTATTTATTCAAGCGATGGATTTCAAGATATATTTATAAATTAACTAAACTAAAAGTAAAAAGAAAATAACTAATGAACAATTAACCAAGAGAAGAGCAAATTTTACGCGATCAATGAATGAATCAATTTGCGATATGGATTTTCTAACAATCATGTAGAGTATCAATTTCATCAACTAATTTGATTATCTAGTTGTTGATTTACGAGGTTGACTATATGATCATAGTTTTCCGAACCTCTAATTGTCTATCCAAATTGACCTTACAACTACATCATTGAGCGGGAATGCGATAACCCAATCCTAATGCTTTTATATATTTTTTCATTTAGTAACCAAGTAAGGTGATCTAGGTATATTCCTATCCTAGCCATAAATCAATTTTTTATTTTACTAAAGTAAAGATCTTACTCCCCATATTCTTCGTTCTATCTCATCGATTCTGCTTTCGGGTTCACAATAAGAATATAAATTTATTTTAATGATAGCTAAGCATTTAAATAGCAAGCACAAGAATATAAGAATAACTATAATGATAATCAAATATATCAAATCAAGAAATTACTAAATAATCAAATTGTCAACTACCATAATCCTAGGCCGAGAAGTTTAACTCCACATACATATGGAGCAATTACAACATATCATCCAAAGAGAAAAACATAAAAATAAATAATAAAGGAGAAGAAAGGATGAAACCAAATTTCTCTGGCCTCCATGACGGCTTCTAACTCTTTCTAGGTCAAAAGTTGTGTAAAACTGATTTTATGAAATATATATATGTGTAGGAAAAAAATCCAAATAAAATAATTGAGTCCAAAATAGTCTAGGAGAAATTAAATTTGAAATACGGGCTCTGTGGCACGCCAAAAATATGGAGCACAAGCTCCGTGCCACTCTGCGAATATGGCAGTCCACTGGAATGGTAGGCGAGTTTTCCTAAGGGTCACTTTTTAATACTTTATTAAATTTATTTCATTAAGTTTCCTGCTTGATTTCCTTCTACAATCTTCCATCTTTAATTCGCTTTAGCTCCAAATTTTTTCATTTTCACACTATTTTAATCCTACAAATCAAAATATAATATTAAGCATAATCGATAAAATCAATGCTAAAAAAGGACAAATAAAAATACTAAATATGATGAATGACTAAAAATATATATTTTTGATCTCACATCACCACCCACACTTTGAATCTTACTCGTTCTCGAGAACTCATTAAAGCTCATCTTAATAATTTAAGTTACAAACACTACCATTGTAGTTGATGCAAGCAATTCAGCGACATTGAAATTCAAAACATCAAGTACACTTCCCGATCATTATGCAAGATATACAAACAAACAACAAATTTTTAATCTTCTAACCTCAAAGATGGACTCTAACTCATCAAATATAAGCTCGCTCACCTAATCTTGTCAAAGAAAGATAATAACATCACCTATCTATCGTGAAAAAATTTCCTCACAAAAAAATAGTCCACACACTCAGTTCAAATGATTGAATATAAATGAAGGACTTAGCATCAAAGAACAACTCTCACACTCACAAAGAATTCACATGTATGCACAAAGAACCATTGACTTTTCCATTATATACATCTCCACTAATTAAGCATACGCGAATAGAATTAAATAGGACTTTTAACGGATTGTAATGTTAGCTAGGAGACGGGTAAGAAAACTATATACTAGTGGCTTACACTTTCCTAAGCACACATTTTTTAATCTTCATCGCCCATTATTTTCTCCTCTTTATTTTAAGACTCCTCTTCAACTATTATTTTCACTAGTATTCTCATCCTATCAAGAATGCTTTAAATATTTTTTTATCAAATATATTTTTTCTCATGTCACATGTTTCAAAGAGGGTTTTTTCACCATTTTGCAACTATCATTCGTTATCTTTATAACACTCAACCACTTTTTTCTCCAGATTTAATAAATTTATCACAGTCTATGCTATAATGCTCAAGAAATAGGGTGCAAAAACTAGGGACTCAATAAAAGGATCAAGGCAAAAATATAGCTACCAACAAAAGACTACAAGCTCAAAGGGGCTAACTAATAGTATAATATTTAAAAAGGCTAAAATTCATCAAGACAAATCAAAGATAGCCTATATCATCTTCTAAATAGAGAAACACCTTTATTTTGCTTTAATAACATGTAGGGTAAGTTCTAGACTAACACACAAAATATGAAATATGTAAGAAATCCTCAGCACACATGACACAAGTATCAATCAAGATGGATCAATTTCATTTCTAAGACAAATGGGGTCATAACGAATTATAAAATAAAATAAGCTATATACAGAGTCACAACCTTGAGCCTAGGTGTCAAAAAATCTGCTAATTTATTTACATTCAAGAACTCACAAGAAAGTACTATTCAAGCTCATACCTAAGTTGCATGTATCGCACAAGTAAAAAAGTGGTCTTCTCTTCCTCTCCAAAAAATATATAAATAAATAATAAAATTAACTTCTAAAAAATAAAAGATACTCGGTTCAAAGGGACCCCCCTCACAAAAGGATAGGAAAGAAAAATCAAGGGGTGGACGAAGTATGCCCCACTAAAGACTAAAAATCTAAAAACTAACAAAAATTATTTTAAACTAAAAAAATAAAATAAAAATCTTTTTGTTTTTTTTTGGACTTTCTAATTTTTTCTAAAGCAAGCAACTAAAAAATGATAAAATAGTAAAATATAAAATAAAAAAATTTAGTTGAAGTTTCAAGCTGATGGTTTCTCCCATAGATTACATCACTTAATATAGTATACATGTACATATTCTAGATAATGGATAAATACAACTATCAAATACATATAATTACAAACTAGGTTCAAAGTTATCCTAACACCCTCCCTCAATTTGAAGTGAAATTTCGAACATGAAGATTGGAGAGCAGAAGCTTGAATCGTGATATGGGGAGAGCTTGAGTGAAAATGTCAGCTAACTATTGAGATGTATGAATGTGAAAGACGGATAGATCACCACGACTAACTTTCTCACAGACAAAATGATAATCTAAAGCAACATGCTTTGATCTAGAATGAAATACTAGATTATGGGCCAAGTGAATTTCTCTAATATTATCACATTTATCTATCATAGGAGATGCGAGAATGATACCAAGATCACGTAAAAAGAACTGTAACCAAGTGGCTTCGGCAGCGGCAACAATGAGTGCTCTGTACTCGGCTTCTGCACTTGAATGAGCCACTGTCGGTTGTTTCTTAGTAGACTAAGAAATCAAGTTTTTGCCAAGAAATATGCAAAATCCAGTAGTTGAACGCCTAGTTGCAGTGCATCCATCCCAATTAGAGTCGAAGAATAGTGCGAGTGTTGAAGATGGCTGCTTGAAAAATTGTAAACCAAAATCTGAGGTACCTTTAAGATAACGGAAGACCCGTTTTATAACTTGGAGATGATGCTGATGATGCTGATGAAGGAACTGCGAACACATGTTAACTGCAAACTAGATATCTGGTCTGGTAAAAGACAAGTATTGCAAGTACGCAACCATTTGTCGGTATGTTGCAGGATTGTCTAGCAAGGGTGAAGTAAGGGAATGCCAATCAAACTTACTATGAATAGGTGTAAAAATAGGTTTCACGTGTGTAAGATCAAATCAGACAAGGAGGTCCGAAACATATTTGCGTTGTAGCAAGAGAAGTCCATCTGAGTTGGGTAACAATTCAACACCCAATAAATAACAGAGAGGTCCCAAATCCTTCATTGAAAACCCAGACTTCATGGAAGCAGTAAATTGGTCAATCAACAGTCGTAAGGAACCGAATATAGCTATGTCATCAACATATATAAGAAGAACCAAAATATTGCTTCCAAATTTATGAATGAACATACTATGATTAGAGGTTGAATTAACAAACCCGGGATCCAATAGAAATATTGCTAGATGATAAAACCAAGCTCTCAAAGAATGTTTCAAACCATAAAGAGCACGATGTAATTTATAGACATGGTTTGGATAATCTGAATCCTCAAATCCTCTCAGTTGCCGTATAAAAACATCTTCAGTTAATTCACCATGAAGAAATGCATTAGAAACATCCAGTTGGTGCATGAACTAATTATATTGCAAAGCCAAGGAAAGCACCATACGAACTATACTTAACTTAACAACTGGGGCAAAGGTATCTGTATAGTCCAAGCCTGGTTGTTGAGAATAGCCTTCAGCAACGAGGCGAGCTTTGAATCGCTCAACGAACCCATCCGCACAATACTTAATATGTTAAACCCATTTATTTCCAATAAATATTAACATTTGGAGGAGGAAGAACGAGAGTCCAGGTTTTGTTTTGAATAAGTGCATCAAGTTCTTCACTCATGGCATGAAGCCAACGATGATCTTTGATGGCTTGAGTGAAAGAGGAAGGTTCAAATAAGATGGACAAAGAGGCAGTGAGTGATGAGATTACTTTAGGTTTGAGAGACCCAGTCATGGAACGTGTAACCATTTCATGAGCACATGAAGGAACAACAAAACTATTATTGGATTGAGACGTAAAGACTGGGGAATTCGGTGGAGAGAAAGAATTGGTCGATAATGGAGAAGTAACTGATGATAAAGGGACATGAGAAGTTGCATTTTGCGACAAAGACATGTTGCTAGAAGACTGTGTAAATGTGTTAGAGTTACAAGATACCGAAGAGGTAGATTTTAACTTAGAATTTGCAGGAGTGGAGAACTCGAAGGGAAAGTGCAAAGTTGGAGAGGGACTGGAAGAGGTACCCACAGATATGGGGAAAATATGATTTGGTGAGAAAGAAATGTACGAGACATGTGTTGGTGTCTAGGTCAGTGAATTTGAATTATGAGAAGTTGTAGGCGACGACACAAAATCAAATTCCATTGGATTTTGATGAGAAGCACGTGAAAACATAGAAGGATATGGAAAGAAAGACTTCATAAATTTTACATGACGTGAAATTAGAACTCTATTTATGGAGGGATCAAAACATTAAAAACCTTTGTGTCTCATAGAAGTACCTAGAAACATGCAAGGTTTTGATCGTGGATGAAACTTATTAGCAAACTTAGTTGCAGTAAAAGGATAGCAAAGACAACCAAAAATCTTGATCATGCTATAATCAGGACTTCGGCCAAATAATATTTCATAAGGTGAACGAAAATTTAAAATAGGTAATGGTGTAATATTTATAAAAGTTATAGCAAATAGGAAAGCATCAACCCAAAATGAGAAAGGAATAGAAGCTTGATAAAGAAGGCAACGAATTGTATTGTTGACGTGCCTATGTTTACGTTCTATGTGGACATTTTGAGCAGAAGTATATGGACAAAAAAGTTGATGAAAAATACCATTTTCTCTGAAGAATGAACTAAAATTGGTATTATCATATTCTTTACCACCATCAGATTGAAAATATGAAATGGTAGAGTGAAATATATTACAGACCCTTGTATGAAATTCTTTGAATTTATCAAAAACTTCTAATTTTTCTCGTATAAGATAAATCCAAGAATATTTAGTAAAATCATCAAGAAATAAAATATAATAATGAAAATCAGAATTGGAATTCGAAGGGGCTTGCCACACATTTGAATGAACCCAAATAAAAGGAGACATTGCATTACTCGCAGAGGAATCAAATTGCAATCTGGTGTGCTTGCTCAAATGGAAAACATTACATGAATTATTATCAAAACTAGAACTATAACTAACTAAACCATGACGAGCTAAGGTTGATAGAGAGTGATGGCCAGGATGCCCCAAACGCTGATGCCATAGAGATGAGGAAACAGTACTAAAAAATGCATGAGGAAAAAATATAGAGAGCGGATATAGGGAGCCATTATTCTTACAGCAGAGCAACACTTGATTGGTACTATTTTCCTTGATCAAGAAACCAGATTTAGTAAATTCAATAAAACAATCATTATCCGTGCATAATCGCTGGATAGACATAAAATTTTTCTTAAGTGAACGAACATATCAAACATTATTCAAGTGAAGGGATCGAGATAGAGTAGAGAGAACAGATTGACAAACATAGACAATAGGTAGAAGATTACCATTACCAACCATGACCTGAGATGAGCCATTATATGAAGCAAACGAAGACAATAATTGGGATCATAAATCATGTGTGCGGAAGCCCCAGAATCGGGATACCACACAGGTGGCAAAACATCCTCTACACTTATAGCTGCAAAAGACTTAGGTGAATTATTTAGAACGAAAGAATGATTAAACCTGTTCTGACATTGTGAGGTAGTATGGTTATAGTAAAAACATATTTGGCACTGTTTGGATAGAACAAAAGGAGAACGACCAAGAATACCGTCACTAGGAGTACGACCAGGTTATTGTACACCATTTCATTGAGGGGAATATCCTCGAGAAGAAGTCTAAAAATATTGACCATGAACTCTACCATTATAGCCTATGTTATTACGTTCACGATCTCGGCAATTATTTGACCCTCGAGATTAAGAAGGAGAAGAGGACATGTTAGAGGGAGAATTAACATTAGAAGAGGCTACCAAGGCTGTTTAAGTGGTGGAGTCATTAGGTATAACACTATTTATATGGGCTTCTTCGATTAACAAGAGTGATCTTAAGGTAATGAAGAAAGGGAGTGACCTAGTGGCATTTAGGCCAGAAACAAAAGTACGGTAAGAAGTAGGTAGCCCTTGTAGTGCCTGTGCGATAAGATCATCCTCTGTGATAGGTTTTCCAATATCTCTCAAAGAACAGGAAATTGAGTGCCACTTTTGAAGATATTCCTCCATGGAAAGTAAGCCTTTTTTGAAATTCTGAAATTTTGATTTTAGGTGAATGACTGAAGAAGAGACTTGATCAAGATAAAGCAAACCAAAAGTATCCCATGCTTCTTTAGAAGTTCTACATGCAAAGTTCAGAAGAGAATCAAGAACTGGTGGTAAAAGAGTGGCGTTGATCCAACTTAGGGTGATAATATCATACTGAATCCATAAATGATATTCGTCATCTGTGAGAGATGGGTAAGGAATTGAACCATCAATCAAAGGATGAAGATTGTGACTTTTTTAAACTATAAGAAAGACTTTCTTCAAAGTTAGATAATTTAGGTACGCAATTTCAATAGGTATGAAACCCTTGATATTTGAGATAGTTGGTGGAAGATTTAGAAGTTTGGGATTGATTGGAGCAGTGAGAGGGGAAGAGGAAGAAGTTGAATTTGTCGTGGTTTTGATACCAAGTTGAAGTTTCAAGCTGATGGTTTCTCCCGTAGATTACATCACTTAATATAGTGTACATGTACATATTCTAGCTAATGGATAAATACAAATATCAAATACAGATAATTACAAACTAGGTTCAAAGTTATCTTAACAAATTCTATAGCATATTTCACCCTAAATAAATATTGAAAGATACCTCATCCCATACTTAAAATCATATTTTGTCCTCAAAATAATAAATAAAGTAAAACAAGGGTTAAAGATACTCCTTAAGGCTCTTTAGGGTCTAGCTAGAAACATGTTTCCTCAATTTTCATCATAGGAGTCGCACACCCCACACTTAATCTGAAACATGCTCCTTAACTGATTTGGTTACTCAGACTTTTCCTAAATCTGCAAAAATAAAAACAACAAAAACAAGTGACACTAAAATAGAAATGAAAAATAAAAATATCTACATATTGGGTTGCCTCCCAACTAGCGTCTAATTTAACGTCATAGCACGACTCACCAAATTTTTCTTTTACCTTAGGGATATGAATTTCACCCCAAAATTTCATCCATCTTTTTTGATTTGTTCATGGGGTGGTGGTATAATATAAAAGGGACCAAATAGTATATCTTTGCACTTCTTGGCCTTAATTGAGGAATGTAATACTCCGGGTTTGGTACAAAAAATCAAGAATATAGACACACTATTCCTCCTTCGTACACTTTTTCATATGCTTAGATGGGTCGATTTATATCTCACTATCTAAGAACAATGTGGACAAATGATAGAAATGAGGTATAATACACTCTAACTCATGAATTGTATTACTTTTACATCCTCATATGTACTCTCCTAAACCGTGACAACATCAATAAAAATGTGGTCAAGTATCTTTTCATCCTCACAAAACTCATCATTAATTTATTGTGCGTCAGACACATCAACCTTTGCGATCAACTCAACCTTAAAGTTATCCAAGTCAAACTTGTCAACCTCTTGAATAAGCTCAACTCTTTCTTTCATGAAGTATGTCGTCCCTTTTACAATTATGTTAAGGCAGACCTTATATTCCTCTAATAATTTCCTACAATGATTCATATTATCAAAGAAAAAACATTATTAGATCCATTATAATTAGGGCTTGGGGAAGGGTTATTACACTTAGAAAAGCTTTTCTATTCACCATCATACCATTTGCAAAAGTCTCAATCGTAAGATTAGGAAGAGTCATAATCCATTCCGTAAGATCGAAAGATTTGACATTATTTTCATATGTGGGGTCCTCTACAAATAAAACAAGGATCAATAAAAGATGGATAACTATCGCTACACACTTATTTAGATGTCATCCCAAAAAGAGAAGTAAAATGTTACCCCCAAAAAAGTATTTATATGAAAATAAAAAAATAAAATATATACAAAAACTTAAATAAATAAAAACAAAAAGTCTAACCTAGGAAGAAAAATTAATTTCTAAGTCCCCGACAGCGGCATCAAAAACATATTGCGTCCAAACGCACACATAAGTGTATGCGATCGTGTAAATAATATAGGAATAAGAGTCTAGATATCATACCCATAGAGACTTTTTGATTAACTATGTACTAAGTTAGACTAATGCTAATTATTTATTCAAGCGATGAATTTCAAGATATATTTATAAATTAACTAAACTAAAAGTAAAAAAGAAAATAGCTAATGAACAATTAACCCAAAGAAGAACAAGTTTTATGCAATCAATGAATGAATCGATTTGAGATTATGAATTTGCTAACAATCATATAGAGTATCAATTTCATCAACTTATTTAATTATCTGGTTATTGATTTATGAGATTTATTATATGATCGCGATCTTTCGAGACTCTAATCGTCTATCCGAATAGACTTCACGACTATATCATTGAGCGGGAGTGTGATAACCCAATGCATTTATATATCATCCCGTGTAGTAACCAAGTAAGGTGATATAGGTATATTCCTATACTAGCCATAAATTAATTTTTTATTTTACTAAATAAAAATCTTACTCCCCATATTCTTTGATCTATCTCATCAATTCTCCTTTCCGATTCACAATAAAATATAAAATTATTTTAATGATAGCTAAGCATTAAAATAGTAACCACAAGAATATTAGAAAAACTATGATGATAATAAGATATATCAAATCAAGAAGTTACTAAACAATTACGTTGTCAACTACCATAATCCGAGAACGAGAAGTTTAACTCCATATTGACATGAAGCAATTACAATAAACCATTCAAAAGATAATAATATAAAAATAAATAATAAATGAGAAGAAAAGATGAAACCAATTTTCTCTGGCCTTCATGGTGGCTTCTAGCTCTCTCTAGGTCAAAAATTGTGTAAGAAATAATTTCATAGAATATTTATAGGTATAGAAAAAAGTCCCAAATAAAATAAATGAGTTTGAAATATACTAGGAGAAATTAAATTCAAAACATGGTCGCTGTGACTCGCCATAATGCGGAGCACAAGCTTCATACCACTCTGCAGACGTAGCAGTCCACTGGAATGGTAGACGAGTTTTCCTGAGTGTCACTTTATAATATTTTATTAAATTTATTTCATTAAGCTGCCTGATTGACTTTCTTCTTTAATCTTTCGTCTTTAATTTGTTTTAGCTCCAAATCTTTTCATCTTCACACCATTTTAATCCTACAAATTAAAATACAAGATTAAGCATAATTCATAAAATTATGTTAAAAAAGGACAAATAAAAATATTAAATATGAGGAAAATAGTGACTAAAAAGATATATTTTTGGTCCCACATAACTCAATTCTCTCTTTAATTAATATAATTACTCTCTTTTGTAAAGTGAATATAGTTGGAGACTAAGATATTTTTCTTTGTCTCAACTTTCTCTTTCACTAATATATACCAATACTTTTCCACACTTTTCATATTTCCTTGTAGTTCATCTAACCAAACACAAAGGATGAAACACCACTATTTATAGGTGTATAATCATTCCACATAATAAAAAAGTTGTAGTAGAAAGTTAAAAAAATAGAAGTTACAAGAGTTACTAGAGTAATGAGGTAGAATAATTACAGAAGTTACAAAAAAATTATAGTCGCATTCCACCCCAACTAACTAATGAGTTTAAAGGTACAAATGAATGAGAAATGTGATGACAGCTACCACACATTTCCCTATCTTAATGTAAATTAAGCCAAATGGTTTAATTCGATACATAATGCACCAACAAACTTGAAACAACAACAATATGTTAGACATTATAGTTTGATGCACTTTAATATAATATAATTAATATTAAAATTCATATTCAATCCCCAACTTATTTAAATATTAACTTAAGAGAGTATTCCACCAATTTAGTCGAAGGGAGACTATTGTGCATAATGAAGGTGTGCTCTGCATTGAACCTCTACTTAGTAAAACAGTAACCTTCACTCTAGAGTCAGTAGTGGTCCCAGAATTGAACTATAATTAAGGAAAATAAAATATCACTTCTTACACAAAATGATAAAGGTGTTGACATAAGTTTTAATAGCCAGTACATTATGGCCTTGTGCTATCCTAATTTTTCCTGAGTGTGTTTTAGAATAAACCCAATTCTTATAGGAAGCAGCCTACTTTCATACTTATATAGGTGAAATCTGTCTAAGGTAGTCTTCTAATTTTGATACCCAACTCATAGGAAAATACAGAATTTCATTGAGAGTTATTAGACTCAACCTTCACAAATCATTAAAGGAATAAAATGCACCACATAATAGGAAGGCTTAAACAATAGTGTATCTCACACCAAGTCATCATATGATTCATTCTTTCTATTGAATTTAGTTATAGGATCTCTAGTCCTCAAGTTGGGTTTTCACATATATGACTCATGATTTTTATAGGCTTCATTATGTAACGACCCAGTTCATCATTATGTATTAGTCCTCGATTAAAAATCTCATGTTTAAATTCTTTCTGTTTTGGAAGTTGCAAATTTCAAGCTAGGCTAGTTTCAATTTATTTCGAAGTGAGGTGTGGCGGAAAATCTCAAAATAATTTAGATAGGGGCAGTGGTACTTGTCTTGATTCCTAGTTGGCTAAGAAAATAAGGAACCTATAGGAATTTATGGAATCAAATTTGGGTAAGTAGAACTCCCAGAATTGATCTTAGCGTAAGGGGAATTGTTCTGATGTTCTAGGTTTAAGTGTTGCAAAAAGTGAGATTTTTGGGCAAAGAAAGACATTTTGTCCCATTGACGCTGTTATAGTAGTCGACACACCACTATATTAGAATAATTTCTGCTATAACAGTGGTCAAAGACGGTCAACGACAGCTATAACGGCACCGCTATAGCAGTGTGAACCACAATTTTATTAAATTATTTTTCCAAAATAGTTTATTATTCTAAAAATCATTTTGGGGAAAATGGAGGGGATTTAGGTCAAATCACATTAGAATTTCTTCGTTTGGCTTTGTTAAAGTAAAAAATTCATCCCTATTAACTTTTATTTAATATTAACCTGTATTTAATTATTAAGTCTTAGAATTATTAATTCACATAATTTTAGGAGGATTTTAGGGCAAATTTTGGTTAATTGTTGGTGTAAGGGAAAAATTTAAGGAATAAGTTGATGAGTTTTGATTATTAACATTTAATTATCCTAGTTTTCCATTAATTCACTACTTTATCTATGAAATTGGTAATTTTAGGTAAATTACGGTGGAAAAGTCCTCGAACGGAAAGGGAATAATCATGAATTTGACCTTAGAAGTTGGGTGTGTGTTATATATTCCAGCATGTTATGTCATTTCTTTAATTATGTATTTATGTGCATTTTCTAGGCCACGAGAAAGCTAAAATTTCACATTAGGGCAAAACTCCGGCATAGAGGAGTTATGCAAGCTTGGTTCAAGGTAGGTGATGGTAATGTAGTTTAATTTAGTTTGTGTTATATGTGCATGTTAACTACTTTGTTATAGGACTTATTAGTCCATGTTTTTGGTATGGTATTTGCAAATAATTTGCGGTTGTTATATTATTTTGATCTACCTTACTTGGTCAATGTGGAATGGTTGGTATTTAGAATGTTCTCACGAGATTTTGGTGGAATAGGGCTGGCAGACACTTGCCTCTGGGATTTCAGTACATGGACGAAAATTATCCCATGCAGGTCATAGCTAGAGGGTGGTTGTATATGCCTTAATATGTATATATGAGGTCTAAGTGAGTTTGACAGTTCCATGAGTGAACAAGAGTCACGACCCAAGAATCACGGGTCATGATGGCACTTATCGCGGCAAGCCTTGATAAGTAAGCCTATCATACAAACTAATATAAAATGAGAAAACAATACCAAGCCCTAAGGTAAGGCTCTTAAAATAAAGTTGAGCCACACATATACCATAATAGCAGAAACGTACATAACAAAGATATCATAAGTCTCTCAAAATCTAGTGTCACAGTGTAAGAACCAACTAAGTACATCTTAAAATCAAAATACAAACAGATAGTCCAAAAGGAACATAATCTATCTCTGAATACAAAATAAGACATGAACTAGATAAGAATAGGTAGTAGATCAACTTCAAAAGCATAAACTAACTGCTACCTCAAAAATACTCCAATCACTGTCCGAATCAGCTACTGTACGGTGCACTCGTACTAGATCTGCACAGAAAGGGCACAATAGGGATGTTGTACTCAATAGGTATCTCAGTAGGTATCATAGGCCGACTAAACAAAGTAAAAAATAAAGCATATAAAGTACACATTATGTGCATGCCAACCGCAATAAAAAATATTCCAAATGGTAGCCCGCACTGTCTCCATTAACAATTCTACAATATACACATACACTAAAATATAAGTGTGACACCGCAGGTTCTTTAGATTTAGACCCTCCAAGAGTTGATTAATGAATTAACCAAGTGTCTGAAAGTTATGTCAACACTACCAGTGGTAATGGTTTACGTAATGAGTCATAAGGTCACATAACGAGTTATTGGGAGGAACACAGTCTCTGAATAGTAAGGTTGCCCATGTGTCTTATTTTGATCATGAGTACACATCATGACTCGTGATGGTGGGTAATGAGTTATAATGAGCGACTCGTGGTCATAACAATGAAGGATAGGATTTGTGATGCTTAGGTCACAAGTCTAGGCAATGACTTGTGATCAGTTGTTACGAGTCATTATCCAAGCCATGACGACTGTCCCTTATTTTTTTTTCCTATTTTAATTGAGGTATTTTTGGTATTTACACTTTACCCATGACTTAAAAACTCTCTAATGACCCCTTTAACATCAGTTATCAAATCAAAGTCACTACTTTCTCCTCTTTACCTCTTAAGGCAAGAGAGTACTATGGTTGTACAAGGAATTCAATGTTTAAGCTCCAACTTTTGAATTTCTTTCAATTTCTTGTGTATTTCAGACATGTCTCTCACCCTTAAATTTGTATTTATCATTTGGTATAAATTGGATTAATATTCATAAGATTGCATTGTTGGGTTTGAAATTGGGTTGAGGTGCCTTGATGATGATTACTTGAATTGCTTTTCACATGTTTTAAATATGCCATTCACGTATTAATTGACATTTTTAGGACTGAATGAGTGCATAGTTATGGAGATTGGAATGGGGAACATGGGTTTCCCCAAATTGTTGGATTTTTGGCTTGGTAATAGCATTAACCTCAACCTACCTTCATATCCTTGGTTTTAAATATGGAATTTGCATTTTTTAACGTACTTTTGTAACCTTGCATTGTATTAAAAGATAATGGATAATCAAAATAGTTTTGGAAGGCCTTTGGTGTCCATAATTTGGATTTTTAAATGGAACGTGAGAGTTTAATGGTTAATTAGGTTACTATGGCATAATTATATATAATCTTGCAAACATATTTGGTATGAAGATATTATGTCGGTAAGTGCCTTAATGAATAACTCCTGGATCACTGGTTGAGTTTATGTGAAAGTTGTTTAATTTGGGCTTAAAGGTAATTGTATAGCTCACCATGAACGTGAAATTTCGGAGAGGACTAACACTGAAAACCACATTTATCGGTATGGGGGTCTATATGATCGTGTGCATAATACATAGTATGTATATTTTGTAAGGGCTATCGCCTTGGTGTCTTTAGCCTTTTCTTTGGATTTCCTTGGTTTATGCTACTAACACGCACTGGGGCCTTTTCAGCAGGGGGAGCTGAACCTTATAGCCCATGGGTTCCCTTAGGATAGAGTGAGCTACACAGTTAAGGATAATATTTTAAACTCTCATGTTCATGATCCTTTTCCCTATCCTGGCATACTATATAGGCATATATAAATATTGTGCATATTGTTTTGACTAGTTTTTGGCATTGGTATCACTTTATCACTTTCCAGGAGTTACATGCCAGTGCTTATCCTACTAACCATTCTAGACATTGTATTTATTCATAATGTAGGGTCCTAGGGTTTTTCTGTTACTCCTGGGCAATGTTACGTGGCATGGTTCGTCACTTGAGTTGCTGTGAAGTGGTGAGCCTCCACCTTTCACAAAACTCTGCCATTTTCCTAGATTTCTTTTTAAATTTTAGGAATTGTGAGTTGTCTTTCGTCATAGTCGAGGGTATGTCCCAACCTAGTTTGGTTTTCTATTTTTTAGAGTCTTTTATGTACAAGTGTGAGTTAGTTGTTGTTTGACTCTTAGGTTTTATTCGAGTTATCCATTCATTTTATTATTATGTTTTGTTGTCTTCCGCGGTATTCATTTATTATGTTCTGGTTTTTGGGCTAAAGGGGTAGTCTACGACTCATGGTGGGCTTGAGATACCCGTCATGACCTAGCCCTATGTCACGACACGAGGCTACCCCCTAGTCATAACACGGTGCTTAGAACTACAAGCGATCCCAAGCTAACCTATGTACTAGCATGATTCTTAAGCAACTAATTTAAATTGTATAAAAACTAAATTTACTGAGCGGAAACTTGATCATGAGGAAGTTTGAATAAATGAAATACTGATAAAGTTTACAACACGATAAAAATAATGAAAAAAACATGAATTACATATAATGACTTTGATTGACTATCTATGAAGCCTCTACTATACTGACTACAGATAGTTGAGACATGCCTCCAACTACCACTAATCAATATATATGACTAATCAAAATACAACACATGAACTGTAACAGACTAAAGTTCCGAAAATAGGAGAACTCATCATCTGCTGGCTGAAAGCAGAGAACTGTCTGACCCTGGTGTGTGGACTACTTCAGGTACCTATAATATTAAACAATATAGACATATAGATGTATATGTGGTCAGTACTTCTGGAATGTGCTGAGTAAGTAAGGGTGAATGCAATAAGTTAAACGGAATAGATACATAATCTTAAAACATGCATGCTAAGTGCAAGTAGACTCACCGAGAGATTGAAATCAACTGAAAGATGAAGTATATTAAAACATGAGTAATAATCATATTTTGAAAAGTTGGTGAGTCACTACACTTAGTTTCTTAAATCTTTACTTTTGTAGAATAAGTAAAACTGAAGCTGGGAAGCGGTAAAACATAAATACTTTATCTATATCTCATGTAAAGCTGAACATACTGTAAAACTAAATTGAGGATCATGTATATATACTTGAGCATGAAAACATGAACGTGTAAAACTGAGAATGCATGACCAATCATAAACATGTACTGAAATAATCTATAATATGAATGACTGAATCACTGTTATCTGCATTCCTTGATAACTGAGATCTGTATAATTGAATATCTGATATTTGTAAACCTGAATTGACCTACTTTGAATACTAAAATGATATTGTGGGATCTAACTACAGCCGACATGCCCTATCTAAGCTATTGAGGTCCAACCTATAATCCCAGTTAGAAGGGTGTTGGTACCTTGCCAGTGGTACTAACACATGACTGATAATATGGATCCACAAGGCTAATGTCTCGAAGGACGAGGGTGTCATGCCTAACTGATGGGGGATCCCTCATAATCTATGGTGGTGCTATAGGTCTGGAACTTAGGGACTGCTACTAACGACTCATGCCTAATTGATGAGGGATCCACCACCCATGCGTTCACTCGGTGCTAAGGGTTACTTCCAACTGAATAACACTGGTATTATTATTGGTTTAATATGATATGGTACTGTACTAATAAATGCTCAGCATGAACATAATAATCTGAGTCTGAAAATAAAATCATGGTCTGACTGACTTGTTACTTGAAAACGGAAATATGTAAAACACATAGGTATCGGGTGTTCATAACCCGCTAGCACTGAATGATCACAATAAATATGATAACAATGCTTAAACAGTGGTATGAAATCATAGTTCAAAGACCCAAAACATAAGACATTTCAATAATTAAGTTAAATCCATGAACTTGAACATGAGGATGAGTTAAACTTGAGTGAACAACATAGTCACATGATTTAATTCATAGCTCAAATATTTGACATGGAATTACTTGAATAGAACATGAGTAATTGAAATTAAAACATGAAATAAACTAGTTTTCATAGGAACACATGTTGACATGGCTAGCATTCAAATTACTAAGAAATACATGGATTAAATTCATAAGTTGCATGGATAATTTTATAAAATAGGATGAAATTTATACTTTAAATCAAAAATAGGGTTTTTGGGATCAATGGATGAAAGTAACCCATTGATGAATACCCCACATACCTCAATAAGATGAATTCTTGAAGGAAAACTTGAAATTAGAACTTGAATCCTCGAGTTCTTAAGGGAATAAACTTGAATTTCGTTATTGGAAAGAGGGGAAGGGTTTTAAATCGTGTATTGGATGTTTAGGGTTTTGAGAGTGGAAATAACATGATTTAAAACCCTTTAATTCATTTAATAATGATTAGGGACGATTTAGGGGTACGAAAAGATTTCAACGCCCTGAAACTAAGTCAAAACAGAGAAATTTGGGCACTGTGCTATTGCTGGGCAACGCACAACCAAAGAACACCTGAGGATGTGTAGTGCACACCAAAGCACACCTCATCCAGTGGACATTGGCATTCGTCATGCGACACTTGACCTTATCATGGTCATAACTTTTCTCTCGGGTATCGGATTAAAGCGAAATTGGTATCATTGGAAAGATAATTCAATTATCTACAAGTTAGTGGGTCTTGAGATGAAAAATTCCACATATGTAAAGATTTATACACGTTCCAAGTTGACCATTGTAGAATCGAATACCAAAATTTGGCCGAATAAAAGGCTCTTTGCTCAACTTTGCTCTAAGTGATTCCTATGAATATTTTCCCTCATCATAAGCACTCTTCACACTAGGCTAATGATTATAACACATTTATTCAAATATAAATCATAGGTAGAGTTTACATGTGTAGGAACGACGGTTCAATTTCTATATAAAAAATATGGGATGCTACATTATCTCCCCCTTGGAATCATTCATCCTCGAATAATGGATAGAAAATTATTGAAACTTTAAAAGTATGGAATAAGGTACACATGGCATGTCTACTAATGAAGGATGTAGCTAGGATGAAACATTAAAACTTCCATCGTGAAATTAATTTCTGAGCTGACTTGACTCTATTGACTGTTAGGAGCTGATTCATGTTGAGATTTTAGAACTCACTTGAATTGTTCATGATACAATAATACATATAGAACTGCGAAGTGATAACTAATACAATTAATTCCAAGAGTTACTAAGGATGGAATAAAATATGTAACTTCTCATTAGGAAATTGTTCCCAGCAAAACATGTATAGGAATAAAAAAAATGAATTTATGGTATCACCAAATACATTATATAAGCACCAATCATGAGACAACGAGACAAAGGTCGCACAAGGGGTATTAAAAAGTCTAAGATGGAATACTTGGAAAACCGAGATCATTCAGTGAACACTTCTGAATTGAATCATGACTAAATATTTGAATTGGAGACATGATGCATGGACTGAACTGAATTCACAACTTGGATGGACGTGAATGAATTAACTCATAGAATAGCCATAATCATGAAACTTTAGATAGTAAGACTAGATGGAAAGATGAAAATCTATAGGAGCTTATCTTGTATGATTGCTAAACTGAATTACTAGCTATACGGACTGAATCATACTGAAATTTTTTAATTTTTTTACTCAACTGGAGTATTTATCCAACACTTTTCTAAGAATTTTTAATAACATTGGGGAGTAAAGAGTTGTTGGGCATGATCTGAGTGAGAAATCTAAATAACGAATCTCAACATGACTTCAACTCTATAACATGGGATATAAGCCTATGAAACATAAGCTAGGATAGAATCACTTCACCTTAGGCAATATAAATGCTAACTTTCAAGCTTAGACACACTTCTCACATACTACCTCAACTATACTTATGCTCTTAAATACTATGCTCATTAATTTAACTTATAATTCTCACATGTGCACATATAACCCTTCCAGCCAAATCCTGAGTTGAACTACTTACTCTCACCATATTCAAGCTTAACTTGAAATTACAAGGTATAACACATAACACCATAGCATTAGTATGAACCATAATTCAATACCCTATGTATCTTAACAATTCTTATCTCAAGAATAATTCTTCTTACCACTTCAACAACTAGCTTCAATCTCTTGCTAGGAATTTACTAGAGCATAATGCATTCATCCACTTATACACCAACATAACATTCAAGCCTATAATTATAACCACATCTAAACTTTTGGTCAACTAACCTACCTAGGAACTTTTACCACATTCTCAAATATCTCTTGTCAGTAATAACTTTCATGCACTATCCCCGATAAAACACACATAGACTTCTCATCTAACCATGACATATATTTAAAGCTCTACCTCAATCATCCTTCAATTTTATAGAGTTATATAGAACAAACATACAATGATCTTTTCCTAATACATAATATTTACTCTCTTCCATCTAAATAATTATTCTACCTCTCTACTTTATATGAGGTAGTGGTATGGTCTGCGTACACTCTACCATCCCCAGACCCCACTTTATGGGAATACACTGGGTATACTATTGTTGTTGTTATCATCTATACAATTGTTCATCACCATTGTCTTAACATAAGGAGAGGTCACTAAAAGGTTAGAACATGAGGACCTGAAGCATGAAAGAATACTATACATAACTTGGAAAATTAATTGAGGCATGAGGAATAGAGTATCCACAACATGGATTCATTAAAAAGATCTGAACTGAGGACATACATGACATAATATGAATTTTGCTGATTATTAAAAGTGTAGTATAAGTTCCTCGAACTGCACATACTATAAAGCATGGGTACATAAGTCATGTGCTGCATGACCTGAGTTTGGGGTTCATAAATTCATGGAATATGATTCATACTGCTGAGTGAACTGGAACTCCTTATACTAGGAACTGGAGGCGTACATGATTCTATGAAAAGTGCATGAATCTGAGCTATAATCGTGGAGCTGACATGCAAGGCATGAGTAGATGTCGTGATGACAGAAGTATAAAACTTTACACTGAGATAAGAATGGTTCGGGCATCTTTCTCCCTTTCTAATATTCTACAATACACTGGCATCACTACTAGAATCTGAGAGCCTGACTTGATTTATTTTTCTATCATCTCCACCCCTTTATCCTTAAGACATCATATAATAACTTGAACACTTACTAACTTAGAATCTTCATGAGTATCACCATACCCTGAGTTCACACCTTCTAGAATTTCGACTCTTCTTTCTATTAGATCAATCTTCCAAGATTCACACACTTAACATGGGTACTACCAAACTTTTAATGAACTATACTAACTTCATTCTTGAACACTACTTTAATATATACTATCCTTAAATTTATTTAGCTTCAACAATCATCACATACTTACACCATTCTCGACAACATACTTGCCTCTAAACACATAATTTGCCTTTTTTTTATAGCTTACTAATATCCTATCTCTAAACTTATATTTTTCCCCTAAACCATGAGAATTACCATTACACCAACATACCCAACGTCATCAAACTATAACCCATAACTTAGTTGGTAAGAACATCATATACTACATGGCCTCATTCACACTTAACAACTCAAGCGTACTATCTAAGCACACACATTGTTAAAACTTAGAAATAGTACTATCCCATATCATCTTGTGTACACCGCTAGATCATAACCACCCAATTATACTTAATTTTGAATTAGCAGACTTAAATTGTTGCATATACTATTTCAAGCCTACTGGTTCACTTTTAAGACAACTACACCCATGGATACATAATCTACTAGATTCAACTAATATTATCCCCACTTTAGTTCTACTAAACTTCTAGGTTCATACTTCTAACTCTAGATCATGTGTTGTCATAGAATCCTGAGAAGGGATCTGAAAGCACATCTAACTTTGGCTTATTGCACGATTTTTCATGATCATGAATAAAATCTGTCATACTTTGTAAAATAAAGGCACTGGTGGGATATTTTTTGAGCTAACATGTAATCCCATAACTATCTGCAGGGACTATCTGAGAAAAATCTATTGATAGGAATTTAAGCTTCACTGTTTCTGTTACCTTAAAAATAAGGTAGAGTTGACATGAATGGAGCACGACGACAATCAATATAAGTTTCTTAGAGAACCTTTCTATAACATGATCTGAGACATGAAAGAAGGGAAATATTTCTTAAATGCCCTGTAGACTCTCAAGGAAAAGTACAGACGTCTCCGTACAGTTTTGCAAGACTCTACTAGACACGGCTTCATAGAAACCCTTGGATACTTGAACCTGGATCTGGTACCAAGTCTTTCATGAATCGAGGCTACCCCTAGTCTTAAAACAGTGCTTACAATCACAGGTGATCCCAAGCTAACCCATGTGCAGACATGATTCTTGAGCAATTAATTTAAATTGTATAAGAACTAAATTTACTGAGCAGAAACTTGATCATGAGAAAGTCTGAGTAAATGTAATACTAATAAATTTTACAACATGTTACAACTAAAGAAAGAAACTTGAATTACATGTAATGACTTTGACTGACTATCTATAAAGCCTCGACTATATTAATTATAAATAGCTGGGACATGCCTCCAACTACCACTAATTAATAGATATGACTAATCAAAATACAACACATAAACTACAATGGACTGGAGTTCCCAAAATAAGAGAGCTTATCACTTGCTGGATGAAAGCTAAGAACTATTTGACCCTAGTTTGTGGAATACTTCCGGTACCTATATTATGAAATAATGTAGCCACACAAACATATGTGTGGTCAGTACTTCTAGAATCTACTTAGTAAGAGAGGGTGAATGGAATAAGTAAAATTGAATAGATACATAATCTTAAGACATGCATGCTAAGTGCAAGTAGACTCACCAAGAGACTGAAATCAACTGAAAGTAGAAGTATCTTAAAACACGAGTAACAAACATATTTTGATAAGATGGTGAATCACTACACTTAGTTTCTTAAATCTTTACTTTTATAGAGTAAGTAGAACTGAAGCTGGGAAGCGGTAAAACATAAATACTATATGTATATCTCATGTAAAGCTGAACATACTGTAAAACTAAACTGAGGATCATGTATAGATACTTGAGCATGAAAACATGAACATGTAAAAATGAGAATTCATGACCAAGCATAAACATGTACTGAAATAATCTGTAAAATGAATAATTGAATCACTGTTATCTGCATAACTTGATTACTAAGATTTGTATAATTGAATATCTGATATTTGTACTCTTGGTCATGTAAATCTGAACTGACCTACTCTTAATACTGCACTGATACTGTGGGAGCTAACTACATTAGACATGCCCCAATTTGAGCTATCAGGGTCTAACCTGTAACCCCAGTTGGATAGGTATTGGTACCTTGCCAAAGGTACCAAAACATAACTAATGATATGGATCCACAAGGATGATGTACCAAAGGACAAGGGTGTCATGCCTAACTAATAGAAGACCCCTCATAATCTATGGTGGTTCCATAGGTCTGGAACTTAGGGACTGCTACTAACGACTCATGCCTAATTGATGAGGGATCCACCACCCATGCGTTCACTCGGTGCTAAGGGTTACTTCCAACTGAATAACACTGGTATTATTATTGGTTTAATATGATATGGTACTGTACTAATAAATGCTCAGCACGAACATAATAATCTGAGTCTGAAAATAAAATCATGGTCTGACTGACTTGTTACTTGAAAACGAAAATATGTAAAACACATAGGTATCGGGTGTTCATAACCCGCTAGCACTGAATGATCACAATAAATATGATAACAATGCTTAAACAGTGGTATGAAATCATAGTTCAAAGACCCAAAACATAAGACATTTCAATAATTAAGTTAAATCCATGAACTTGAACATGAGGATGAGTTAAACTTGAGTGAACAACATAGTCACATGATTTAATTCATAGCTCAAATATTTGACATGGAATTACTTGAATAGAACATGAGTAATTGAAATTAAAACATGAAATAAACTAGTTTTCATAGGAACACATGTTGACATGGCTAGCATTCAAATTACTAAGAAATACATGGATTAAATTCATAAGTTGCATGGATAATTTTATAAAATAGGATGAAATTTATACTTTAAATCAAAAATAGGGTTTTTGGGATGAATGGATGAAAGTAACCCATTGATGAATACCCCACATACCTCAATAAGATGAATTCTTGAAGGAAAACTTGAAATTAGAACTTGAATCCTCAAGTTCTTAAGGGAATAAACTTGAATTTTGTTATTGGAAAGAGGGGAAGGATTTTAAATTGTGTATTGGATGTTTAGGATTAAGAGAGAGGAAATAACTTGATTTAAGACCCCTTAATTCATTTAATAATGATTAGGGATAGTTTAGGGGTGTGAAAAGACTTCAACGCCCTTAAACTAAGTCAAAATGGATAAATTTTGGCACTGTGCTATTTCTAGGAAACGCATAACCAAAGCACACCTGAGGGTGTGTAGAGCATGCCAAAATCATACCTTATCCAGTGGCCATTAGCATTTGTCATGCGATGCACGACCTTAGCATGGTCATAACTTTTGGCTTGGGTATCAGATTAAGGTGAAATTGGTATCGTTGGAAAGCTAATTAAATTATCTAAGATTTGGTGTGTATTTATATGAAAAATTCCAAATTTATAAGGAGATATACACGTTCAAATCTAACCTTTGTAGAATCAAATGCCAAAATTTGGCCGAATCAAAGGCTCTTAGCTCAACTTTGCTCTGAGTGATTCCTATGAACAGTTTTACACATCATATTCACTCTTCACACTAGGATAATGATTATGAAACATGTATTAAAATATAAATCATGGGATTAGAGTTTACATACATAGGAATGATGGTTCAATTTCTAGCTAAAAAATATAGGGTGTTACACCCTGTTTCGGGTCCTGACAAGCATAGTATTAGAGTGTGGTTTAGGGCCTTTGGGTATAAATTCATGTAGATTAGAGTCCATTTTATGGGTATGTAGCATACCACACTTATAAGGGTGAGGCTACAAGGCATTTAAGAATGTTTTCCTTTCTTGTGTTCCATTTCAGGCTATAAAGTCTAGTAGTTTTGAAACTTCTCTAACTTTTGGCTTACTCGTGTTTCAGATCATGCCTCATTGAATATCTAATGGTCATATAAACTTTACTGGAATCTCTATCCCACCTGAGGAAAATGTAGAGGGGACTCACCCTGTATATAGAGGTGCAGGCCTAGTCTAGGGTCCCTGCTCCTGATTATACTGCTCTACGTGGGGTCCTACCAACCTCTACTAGTGCTTCTAAGACTTTCTGAGCTGGTAATACTTATGATTATCTATCTCTGGAGGATATCTCTAATGTGGAGTTCCGTTAATCTATTTATATGCTTTCCTAGTTGGATGCCTCACAGTCATATTAGTCTAATTATATTGGTTCTATTGTTCATTTATCTAAGGTTACTCAGGTTGGCTAATTCATGAGGTTAAATCCCCTAACCTTTATAGGATCTAAAGTTGAGAAGGATCCCCAAGGGTTTATTAATGAGATGGAGAAGATTTTCAGGGTGATGCATACTATTGACTTTGAGGGTTTAGAGTTTATTGTATATCGGTTGAAAGATATAAATTATCAATGGTATGAGGAGTAGGAACAACTAAAAGGTGATGATGTTCAGCCAGCGGTGTGGGATGAGTTTTTGGGTGCCTTTCTTGATCACTTCTTTCCTCATGATTTGAAAAAGTTAAGGTTGAAGAGTTTGTGAACTTAAAGCAGGGCAAGATCAATGTAAAGGAATATGACCTAAAATTTCAGCAGTTGTCCTGTTATTCTCTGGAGTTAGTGTCTAACATGAGGTCCAGAATAAGGAAGTTTTCTTCTGGGTTATCCCGTGGCTTGGTATTGGAGACAACAATGCTAAACAATGATATGGCTATCTCCATGTTGTAGTTTATATGGAGCAGGTGGAGGATAAAAAAAGAAGTAAGTAGAGATAACAGAGAGGTAAAATAAGAAGTTTAGATACTTAGAATAGGGTGGAGGTCAGCAGAATAGTGGGAGAGATGGTAGACAGTGGACCAAGAAAAAGAATTGGTAAAATTCTAATTCATAATCGACAGCTAGTGCTCTGTTTCCTAAGCCGTCTGGTGATCATCATTTTCAGTCTAGCAGTGGTCCTAAGGCACAGGGTGCCCAGTCTCAGGTAGTGGAGCTCAATCATCCCTACCTTATCCTCTTTGCCAATTTTGTGGGCAGCTTTACCATTGTTATTGCAAGGAGAAAAGGAACTTCTGTTTCAATTATGGTTATCCTAGTCATATGCATAGGAATTTCCCCATGGATAAGGTGGCCACTGGGCTAATAAGGTTTTGATCGCCACTTCTTCATGCACCTAAGGGCTATTCTTCAAATATCGACACTTGTCAAAATCATCTCTATGTACTTGCTACTCTCCAAGATCTGAGGCATCCCAAGATATTGTTACTAGTATGGTACAACTCTTCTCCCATGATATTTATTGTTTGCTCAATTTTGGTTCTTTCCTTTCTTATGTGAACCCTTATATGGATGTACACTTTGGTTTTAATCCTGCAATTATTTTTGACCCCTTTTCTGTATATACTCCGGTGGGTGATTCTATAGTTGCTAGAAAAATAGGGGTCGTGTGATGTCCATCTTTCATAAGGAGATATTGGTGGATTTGATAGATTTTGATATGGTGGATTTTGATGTAATCTTGGAGATGGATTGGATTTATTCATGCTATGCTTCTATGGATTGTAGGACCCAAAATAGTTTTTATTTTCCTAATGAATCGGTGATTGAGTGGGAGGGGAGTTGTTTAGTGTCCAAAGAGAGGTTTATTTCCTCTCTTAGAGCTTGGAAGTTGATTTCCAAATAGTGTTTGTATCATCTTATTCGGGTTAAGGATTCAAAAACTAAAAGTATCTCTTTACAATCTGTCTCTGTGGTTAATGAATTTCTTGAAGTGTTTCCCGATGATCTTCCTAGAATTCCTCCCGCTTGGGAAATAAATTTTGTGATTGATCTTCTACCAGAGACCCATCCCATTTCCATTCCTCCTTATATGATAGCTTCGACTGAATTAAAAGAGGTATAAGAGCAATTAAAGTAACTTCTTGATAAGAGTTTCATTCGTCCTAGTGTTTCTATATGGGATGCTCCTATACTTTTTGTGCGAACAAAGGATGGGTCTCTTTAGATGTGCATAGAATATCGTCAGCTGAATAAGGTGACAGTTAAAAATAAGTACCCTCTTCTTAGGATTAATGATCTTTTCGACCAGCTTTAGGGTGCTAGGTGTTTTTTTAAGATTGATCTTCGTTCGGACTACCATCAATTGAAAATTAAGGAGGTTGATATTCCCAAGACATACTTCTCGAACCTGGTAAGGCCATTATGAATTTCTAGTTATGTCATTTAGATTGACTAATGCTCCCGCTACGTTCATGGATCTTATGAATTGGGTTTTCAGGTAGTTTTTGGATTTGTTTGTTATAGTTTTCATTTATGACATCTTGGTATACAGTAAGAGTAAGGAGGATCATGCCAATCTCCTCCGAGTTGTGTTGCAGACGCTTAAGGACTAGAAATTATATGTAAAATTTTCTAAGTATGAATTTTGGTTAAGTGTTGTGACCTTTCTTGGCCATGTTGTTTCTAGTGGAAGGATAAAGGTTGATCCATATAAAGTTGAGGTATTTAAGAAATGTCCTAGAACTATGACTCCAATCGACATTAGGACTTTTTTGGGCTTGGCTAGGTATTATAGATGGTTTGTGGAGAGTTTCTCATCTATTGATTCCCCGCTGCTGAAGTTAACTCATAAGAAGGTTAAGTTTCTGTGGTACGATGCTTGTTAGGTTAGCTTTGAGAAGTTTAAATATAAGTTGACTTCTACACCAGTTTTGACCTTGCCCGAGGGTACTGATGTGTTTGTTGTGTATTGTGATGCATCCCGTGTGGGACTAGGTTGTGTCTTGATGCAACATGGTAAGGTTGTGGCCAATGCTTCTAGGCAACTTAAGGTTCATGAGAGAAATTATCTAACTCACGATCTAGAGTTGGCGACTATGGTTTTTCTTTGAAGATCTGGCACCATTATCTGTATGGGGTGCACGTATATATTTATTCAGTCCATAAGAGCATGTAGTAAGTGTTTACACAAAAGGAGTTGAATCTCAGGCAAAGGCAGTTGTTTGAATTGCTTAAGTATTATGACATGAGTTTGTACTACCATCTAGGTAAAGCTAATGTTATTATAGATGCTCTTAGTAGGTTGTCCATGAGGAGTTTATATTATGTTGATAAGGAGAAAAGAGGTTTGGTAAAAGATATTCACAGGTTAGCTAAATTGGGAGTTCATCTCTTGGACTCTGAGGATGGAAGAGTGATTGTTCAGGAAGTGGTTAAATCATCTCTGGGTGCTGAGGTGAAGGAGTAGCATGCTTTGGATCCCATACTTATGTAGATTAAGAATAATGTGGGCCAGCAAAAAGTTATGACATTCGAGATTAGGGGAGATGTCATCTTAAGTTATCAAGGAAGGTTATGTATTCCTGATGTTGATGGATTGTCAGAAAGGATTTTGACTGAGGCTCACGAGTCTATATATACAGTTCATCCAATCTCAACTAAGATGTATCATTCCTGGAAGGAAATCTACTGGTGGAATAATATGAAGAGAGATATGCTGAATTTTGTTGCCATATGTATGATTTGTTAGCAAGTCAAGGTAGAACATTTGAGACCTGGTGGCATGTCTCAAGTGAGAGAGTTGCCCATATGGAAATATGAGATGGTAAATATGGATTTTGTTATGGGTTTTCTTTGGTCCTGCAATTAGTATGATTCTATTTGGGTCATTGTGGATAGGACGACTAAGTCTGCTCACTTCTTGCCTGTGAGGATTGATTTCTTGGGAGAGGATTGATGTTGCCCAAAACTAACCTCCAAATAAGTATGCTATGGTTGATGCCAAATAGAGTAACCCAACTTAGGTTGAGGTCAAACCCACAGGGAATACATTGAATAGTATCTCAAACTTGATAAGATCTACGAGCAGTGCTGAAAAGTAACTGGGGGATTTGAAAGTTAATAGTAAGAAGTAGACGAACTTGAATGCTTTAGGTTATAGATAATAGAATATGAACACTAGGATTGTGTTCCCCTAGTTTCACAACTACGTATGATTCTCATGTTTGATCCACCTAACTACTGCTCTGCATGCAAAGTTGACAAGCTATGTACTATCAACCATCTTTTAAATGTGTTGACAGATCTCACCCTTTACCTTGTGAGTTTTGGGGCGTTGCCTTGCTGTCCCTTGACTATGAACTCAATACAACTCTCACCTTTTTGACTCTCTAGTTATTATACGAGGGTTGATTGCCTCGAATCACTGTTGTAACTTTTTTTTCCAAATCTTAAACTCCCTTGTGAAGAATTTGTCGAATACAGGCAATTCCCAAGCTTTTGCAGTAGCTTGGGTTCAATTAATATAAAAAATATTGTAATACATGATATTACAATAGAATAGATAAATATCCTACTTCCCTTACGTAGATAATCCACCCGGGTTCCCACAACCCTAGTTAAGGAATACACCCGCTCACGTTTATGCAATAATCCATGATAATCACTGAAGAAGGCATGTAATTAATTGCATAATAATGAAAGAGTAAAATCTAAATTCTCCAATTGAATACGACACCAAAATCTCAATGATCAATGTATGTGAAAAGTATCAAAAGTATTATAAAATTGTGTACCCTAATAATGAATTAACCCTAAGTTATTTATAGTATCTCAAAATAATAAAGAAATCCTAATAAAATTAGAATAGAAAAATTAAGTCGACTCTACGAGTCGTATAATGTTGGTCATAGAAACTCCACTGAACTTTTATCTTCAGGGATTCAAGCTTGTGTTGTAATTATGACTCCTCACCACGAGTGGTAGTCAGTCTTTATGACTCATGTCATTCACTCATTATCACTTGAGCCTCAATCTTCAGGTATTTGCACACTAATATCATTACGATTGATCACTACGAGTCATAGTTTGACCTTACGACTCATAGTCTTCTATGACATCAATTTAGGACTTTAGCTTAGCTCACTGTTCTCTTTATGAGTTTGGGCTACAAGTCGTATAGTGTCTTAATGACTCGTAGCCTGACTAGTACTTCAACTTTTGCAGAGACTTTTCTTTAGATTTTCAGTTCAGGTGACTTTCTACCTGATTTCCCTGCAATGATGCAACAATCACATTATATCTACCAAAATAACCTAAGTCCAAACATAAATTCCTTGTTTTAAGCATTGAATGTGCCATGTTTCCAAGGCACATCAACACCCTCAACGTAGATCTTTTTCATGTCCTTATGCAAAACTCAAAATTACTATCCATACAAACATGATACTTAACTATGGAGAGTCTTTGACATATTTCACAATCGACTTTATAGATCAGCACAAGAATGTTTTTACCTCTTCCTATTTTATTGTTCAAAACTAGTACGGTGTATCGTGATTTGGTACAATAGTGTGACCCACAGAAATCCAATGATGACATTAAATTAGCAATGAATAACTAGGCCTATGTAAGATACACTACCCAGATAGATACGCAACCTGGCATTGTAACATATGCACCCTCATACTGAAAGAAGTCCCTATCACTCATTTTGATTCAGACTAATATTCCTTGGATGGTCTAATGATGCTCACACTTTCAAAGAAATTCCAATTAGAGTACATAGAATTCCATAGGCTTGCCTTTATGCTTTTTACCTAAATTTTCAAACGATCAGGCTAGGATCACTATAGGACTTTGTTAGGCTTGTAACGTAGGCTTGGGGATGGTTATGGTATATTTGGGATCTCTTTAAGTGACTTAACCTCCTTAGAACTATGTCTTCTTAGGGGTCTACTTTTTCTACCATCTTTCTATTCAATTTTCCCTTATCTCTCCCATTTTATTCTTTTTTCATGCTTATTTTTGGGCTGGGCGCAGTTCTCTTTTCTCATTCTTTTTTTCCCTTTCTATTTCTTTTTCTTTTAATTACCACACCCTCCCTTATTCAATTTTCTATATACACCTCTTTCTTTATACTCACTTTTCTTTACGCACCCCTATAATAGCCACCCTCAACTTAGGCAATTCGCTTGAGTTGAGGTGCACAGTGTCAAAGGAGGACCAGGGCCAAAATAGGTTCATTATAGTCAAATGGGAAGGTAAAATTGGTGTAAAGAACAAAAATAGGTCAATCAGTCTTAGCCTATGGATCATGGGACTCATACTTTATTTGGTTCAGTATTTTAGGCTCGAGTGGACTATTAAAAAAATGGCTTATGACTATCTCTTACCGACCATCCTATAATCTAGGAAAAAACAACCGGGCAAGTTTTAGACTTTGTGCACACTAAAAACTAAGTACCGCCTCATACTCATGTCGTACAAGGTGACATTGTCAGTTACTACCTCTCCAGTTCATACACCTACATGCCATAGTTATCTCATCCCTAATTCTAATGCCATTATGGGATTCTCAGCAGTCTCACACACATAGATCACATAGTTTATTACAAAAAAAAATTTCATAAGGGGTATCAATTTTAGAATAACACACATATCAAACAGACTATCTTTAACACACAACACTCTCTCACTTAAGCATTATTATTTTAGTAACACAAAAACACAATTATATAACATGCCGATTCATCATTCAAATTGGGGCCTACGGGTTTTGAGACAGATCAACCTTAACCCGTGGTGATTGTAGTACACCCCCATCGCTAACTAAATCTTATTCACTGTCCCTTGTACATCTATCAATATAAAAAGGTACCAAGGACAAACCTGGTCATCCTAGGTGCTAGCTCATACTGGATCAACATGGGAACCCTCAGATCAGGCCCCACTCTCCTCAGTAGTGGTACCACCATCTATCATAACCGCCTTCGCAGTAGTGGCACCAGTTGTGACTGGTGCACATAGTGGTATATCTGGTATCCCATGTCACTGCCCCTCTCACTATCCTCAACCTGTCTCAAACTACCAGTTTTTTCCACCATCTTTTGAACCCTCACTTGTCAGTCCCTCTCACTTAGATTCTTTCGTACACCATTGTCTCAACCTCTTAATAATCTATTCCTCTTCTCTTTCTTTTCTTGCTCTTCTTTACCTTCTTAATAGTTCTCAGGGTTTAGTCATCAATATCCCAAATATTTTTGACTTTTTTTTCTGACTTGATCTCCGTAAGAATAGGCATTGGGTAAACCGATCTCTCAAGTAACTCATCAACAAGCTTTCGAAGCTTGGCTACCTCAGCCTTGATTCTCACTATGTTAATGGATTGAACACCTTCAAGATGACGAGTGATCCTCAGCTCAAAAATATCCAACCTCCTCTGTATCTTCTTGCTTTACTTTTCTAGTCTTTTATTAACCCAGGGCTGTACTTATTTTTCCATCAATTGCACTTTCATCACTAAGGTTCTCATCCTTTTCATCACCTTATCACATACTTCCTGCGGCATTATCATATAGCTAACTAGAGCTGATCTTGCCATGGATAGATATGATGCTGCAACCGAGGATGTAGTGGGAGTATTGGATTTACCTACTGCATCAGAAGGTTGGGTCTCAGATGGCCCACCCTCAACTGGAGTTTCATCTACCTCAGTAAATCCAACAACCTCTATACTTGTATCCCTATTCTGGAGAGCCTCAGCTAGCAATGCTACTCTTTGTTTGGCCTATTTTGACATGGGATTTGCTACATCCTAAATCAACCCCAAGTCAGTGGTGTTCTTCGGCTCAATATACTAATCCACATCCAAAAGTTCTGGCACCCATGCCTCCAAGCATATTTGAGTCAACAAGCATGGAAATGCCAGAATCACATCAGTACCCACTGCTCGGTCACGTATCTCTGTAGAAATGTATTGTACAACATCAAAATCATACCTAGCCATGAGTCTATATATTAATGCTGCACGGACTGGACTAAAAACGTTATCCCCAATTATGGGACACAACCTATGTCGGGCAAGAGTACACCATGGCTTTTCCCCGAAATTAAAAATGTTCTAGGTAATCTACTGCAGATTTGCTCCCAGACCACCAACTAACCAACTAGCTTCTTCTCCATTCCCTGTGATAATACTAGCCATCCACCAAAAATGCATCATCTTATCAGCAGTACCCATTTGGTTCCTTGTTATTTTTTGTATTTCATCCATACAATAATCAATTTCAGATGTATTAGCTGGTTGTTGGAAATCAGATCCATGCATGATTCTTGAAATAGTCCTCGGGGAGATGTTCACTCGAACTCCTCTAATAGTCAACAAAGTAATTGGCTCATCACCCTTCCATAAGTTTCCTTGTGGGTATTGTCTCTTCAACTCCCCTTTGTAGGCCGTATAGAACTCTCACACTAATGCGGGATAGAATTTCCTGAGGGTTGTGGTTATCCACTAAAATTGATATTGTTGGAATCGGGCCTCGAACTCAAGCATCTCAGACATGCCTTCCGCAATCAACCTTCTCTCTAGGTATATCCTCTTCCTTATTTTTTTGTGGATGAGTTTACTTCTATTACCTCATTATACGTATCCTGTATTCTAAGGTACCCCCACTATTCAATGATGGGCACTAGAATTGGTTCAATAGATAATGGAATTTGAGGTGGTGGTGGTTGGATATCAATAGTAGCAACATGCTCATCACTCCCACTACCAGCTTCTTCATAATAGAAGCTTGATTCTTTCTCACCTGCATCATTATTATTTTCTTCTTCTTCTTCATCATTATCATTATCGTTATCAGAAGATAATGCTAAATATGGTTAGGAAGTTCTAGGATATTTCATTCTTGGTGCCTTCCTGGGATTTTTAGCCTCCTTCACAATTGTTTTGTTACCCTGAGGTAGTTTCTCTCATGGATTTACCTACCTCTTTATTGGGTATTCTTCTAGGTCACTGCTCTACTTATCGGTGTCCTCATTTCTCAACTGGTGATCGGACTTTGGGGCAGGTTTCTTCTTGGTGATCTTCTTTGGTGTTTGCTTTGATGATGAATCACCCTTTGGAGCCATGAGTACCTATTTTCATAAAACCAATTAGTGAATTCTAAGAAGAGGAAAGAAAAACAAGAAAGTTTGGTGTTAGTGTACATGTATTGGACTCTATACAACTAAGGGGTACGAGTCTTTATCACTAGGTATGACTCATTTGAACGAGTTGTAATGTAAACAGAGGCCAGGTCAATTTTTCCTGGCCAGATTACGATTCCTCCTAATGAATCATAAGGTTAGGTTATGATTTATTACCAACACTCGTATGCTGACCAGAAACATTTTATATTATGCTTAAGCTTCCCCAATCATTACGACTCCTGACTACAGGTCATAGGTATTGATTATGACTCGTTAAGGTGAGTCGTAATGTTATTAGAACCCCAACTCTTCTAAGCAGGCATGTTACAAGTGGTTATGAGTAACTTAATGACTCATTTGGTTTCCCTCCAAGTCATAACAAAGACGATAACACTGTAACGTGGATTTTAGACTAGTTAGTTCCAATACTCAATCCTTTCACAACCTATAACATTTAAACACATACCAATACTCTATATATTCATTCCTAAGCATAAATCTAAAGTACAAAGTCTATTTTCACTTACATTACCACAATAGACAACGCAATTCTCAAAAATAGGGTTTGATTACTTATGTATACACATATTTAAATCAAGAAAACCAAGGACATTGTACCATTTTTAGGAACTAACTTAATTAATAGAGATTTTAAGCACAAACACTTACGTGTTCGCTTGAGGTTTGGATTTCTTGATTTCAAACAACTTTAAGCCCTATTCTTTGTGAGATTTTCAAACTTTGGGAGGAATTGACTTGGTTGATTTTATGTTTTAGAGTGATGTGGAGTGTTTTTGAGTTTTTTCTAGCCAAAAAAATGAAGGGAGTCCACAAATTGAAACGTCGGGTGCCCAATTTGGGTTTCTCTTTTATCTTAAATTACGATTTGGATTGGATCGACCCGCGATGCTTGATATGTCAGGCTTGTTTACAGGTCTTGATTATGACTCATAACCATTGCTTACAAGTTTCAGACTCTCTCTGTAAATACTGGAACCTTATCTTAGTCTCCAGTCATTACGACTCAAGGTGACGAGTCATAGTCACTGACTATGACTCATTCTGAGAGTCATAATGACTCCAGAGACCAATTACCTGAAAGTGATCTAAGTTTCAGGTCCATACGACTCCTTCTCATGAGACTTAATGTTTGGTTACGACTCGTAAAGAGCCCTATATGGCCTGATATCAACAAATTTTCAAGTTGACTCCTGCAATATCCAATCCTGCACACTGAACACATATGTTACCTATATTTTAATAAGTACAAAAAATTAGTTGCCTCTCACAAAGCACTTGATTTAACATTACGGCATAATGTGGCTAGGTTGGATACTCAGACTTCACCAACCATCCCCTTGGGTTGCCTCCCATGTAGTACCTGATTCAATGTCGCAGCACGACTTAGTATTCCTGGTAACTTAGATGTCACCAAGGCTTACTTCATCAATGACTTTAACTTCCTCAATGTTACCCATATAGTGCTTCATCCTTTGCCCATTTAATTTTAACGGAGCTTCACCATCACGCTTCAATTCTAAATCACCATATGGAAACACTCTCACTATAAATGGCCCATACCACCTAGACTTTAACTTTCTTGTAAACAAGTGAAGTCTTGAATTATACAACAATACCTAGTCACCTGGCTCAAATGCTCTTTTCTCAATTTTTCAATCATGATGCAACTTCATATTCTCCTTATATAGTGCAGAACTTTCATAAGTTCAAATTGAAAACACATCCAACTTATTTATCTTACTCAATCTTAGCTTTGCTGCATCACGCCGCTCTAAATTCAGCTTTCAACGCCCATTGTGCCTTGTGCTCGAGTTTGACAGGCAAGTGGCATGCCTTTCCACACATAAGATAGTATAGGGACTCACCAATATGAGTTTAAAGTTGTCTAGTAGGCCCATAATGCATTATCTAACTTTCAAGACCAATCAATCCTATTGGTATTTATCATCTTTGCCAAAATAAACTTGATCTCTCTATTCTAAACTTCAACCTTCCCTCTTGTTTGAGGGTGATAAGGTGTTTCCACCTTATCATTTACTCCATATTTCTCAAGTAGACTTTTGAGCAAGTGATTACATAAATACGACCCTCCATCACTGATAATAGTACAAGGAGTGCCAAATCGAGAAAAAAATATTTTTTAGGGATGTGGTGACACTTCTTCCTTCATTGTTGGCGAGTGCTACTGCTTCCATCCATTTAGACACATATTCCACCTCTACCAAAAGATATTTCATACCAAAGGAGCTCACAAACTACCCTATGAAGTCCACACCCCACACATTAAACAACTCCAATTCTAAAATAGGGGTCATAGAAAGTTCATGGCACCTCAAAACATTATCTTGACATTGTAAGTGGTCACAGGCTATAGCAAAGTTATGAGCATCTTTGTAAATTGACGACCAATAGTACCCACACTGCAAGATCTTATGAGCTGTACGAGTTCCTCTATGGTGACCCCCAACTAGTGAAATATGACAAGCCTCAAGAATGCTCATCATCTCCACTTCAGGGATGCATCTAAGAATAACACCATCCGTACAGATTCTAAAAAGGTATAGTTTATATCAGAAAAACTTTCTTACCTTATACATAAATCTCTTTCTATAATAGAAGGACAGACCTTAGGACGAGATCACTTGCCAGGTAATTTGCAAAGTCAGAAAACCAGGGAATTAGTTCTTGTGATGCTTCCAAAATCTGTTCGTCTGAAAAAATATCATTGATTTCTAGCCCATTCCCTACTTTTTGCATTGCTTCATCCTCAAACCTGGACAAATTATTAGTAACTTGATTCTCTATACCCTTTCAGTTATTTACCTCAAAATAGAACTTTGGAGTAATAAAACCCAACAGATCAATCTAGGCTTTGTATTTTTTTCACCATCAAGAATCTCAAGGTTTTATGACCTGTATGCACAACAACCTTAGTGCCAATTAGATAAGACAAAAAATTCTAAAAGGTAAAAACCAATGCTAGTAGCTCTTGTTCAGTCATAGTATAATTCTTCTGAGTAGGGTTTAATGCCTTGCTAGCATAATAGATAGGGTGCAAAATCTTTTCTCGCCGTTGGCCCAAGACAACACCTAGAGCCACCTCGCTCGCATCACACATGATCCCAAATGGCATAGACCAGGAGACACAATGATTATATGTGACACCAACCGCTCCTTCAAGCACTCAAAAACTTTCGAATATGCCTCATCGAAATCAAATTTCACCTTTTTCTCAAGAAGCTTATATAAAGGGTTAGCAATCTTCTAGAAATACTTGATGAATCGCTTGTAAAAACCTATATGGCCTAAGGAGATCCAAATTCCCTTGACTGAAATTATTGGTGGCAACTTCTCAATCACTTCAATCTTTACCTTGTCAACCTCTATGCCTTTTTTTGAAATTTTGTGCCCAAGCACAATTCCTTCTTTTACCATAAAATGGTACTTCCTCCAATTAAGTATCAAGTTGCAATCTTCACATCATATTAGAGAATTTGTCAAGTAAACTAGATAGTTACCAACAAAATCACTAACTATAGAAAATCATCCATGAATACCTCAATGGTGTCTTCAACCATGTCACAGAAGATGGAAATCATTCATCTCTAAAATATGGATGGAGCATTGCATAATCCAAATGGAATTCTCTTGAATGCAAAGGTCCTATATGGGCAGGTTAAGGTTGTCTTCTCCTGATCTTCAGGAGCAATCATGATCTGATTATACCCTGAATAGTTATCCAAAAAATAATACCAACCCCTTCTCGTAAGTCTATCCAACCGCTAGTCTATGAAGGGCCTTGGTAAGTGGTCCTTTTGGGTCTATGTCTTCAAATTTTGGTAGTCCTTGTACACTCTCCAACCTATGACTGGTCTCATTGGAATAAGATTATTCTGGTCATTTAGCTCTACAGTAATACCACCTTTCTTGGAAAGCATTGAACAGGACTAACCCACTTGCTATCAACAATACAATAAACAACATCAACATCCAACCACTTAATGATCTATTTCTTTACCACCTCCTGTATAGGAGGATTCAATCATTGCTGGTGCTCAATAGTCGGGATATATTCTGGTTCAAGTTGGATTTTGTGAGTGTATATTCCTAGTGAAATACCTACAATATCCATAATGATCCATCTTATAGCTCATTTGAACTTCTTCAACATAAACAATTATGCCTCTACCTCAGTCTCTGTCAAATCCGTAGCAATAATTACTAGCAATGTGTTTTTGGCCCCAAGAAAGCATAACACAAATGGGATGGAAGGGCCTTTAACTTTAATACTAGTGGTTGTTCAATTGATGGACGAGTGAGATGAGTGGTTCTATTCTTCAGATCTAGATCAAGCTTCTTTGGAGCATAACTATATGAACCTCTCCCATACAGAGAATCAACCATCGCATCATACTCCTTAATTCCATCACTATTGAAATTTATAATCACTGATACTAATGCTTCAACATCCAACCTCTCTTCAATAGGAATAGTAAATGCATTAACTTTATCATCAATGCTATCTATTATAGACATGACTCTCATATCGTTCGGATTCCACATTGACTGGCATATATTGAAGGTTACCTATTCATCATTGAGTCTAAACCTCATCTATTCCAACTAAATATCAACCAATTCCCTACCCATAGCTAGGAAGGGTCTGCCTAAGATGATAGGGACTTGGAAGTCTACCTCATAATCAAGTATCATGAAATCGGCTGGAAAGATAAAGGATTCCACCTTCACCAACACACCACATAGAATACCAACTATTTTTTCATGGTTTGATTAGCCATCAATAATCTTATCAATTTTGGTTTAGGTGCTACTAACCCAAACTGCTTTAACACAACCGACGACATAAGATTGATACTTTATCCTAGATTATATAAAGCCCGAGAAAAGTTGAAGAACCCAATAGTACATGGAATAGTGAGGGATCCACGGTCCGCCTTCTTCTCTATTAACAATCTAGAGGCAATAATACTATAGTGATGAACATTGTCAGCAGGCTTATATCTCATGGTCCATTTTCTAGTGACCAGATCATTCATGAATTTTGCAAAGCCTGCTTAGAATTTTCTCCAATGCCTCAACTAGTGGAATGTTTACAAACAACTCCTTCAACATAGATAAGAACTTCTGATATTTCCCATATTCCTGCTTCTTGTTCAACCTCTAAGGAAAAGGGGGGAGAGGTCTTAGAATGGTCTTTAAAACGGGCTCCTCAACCTTACCCTTACCTTTATTTTTCTTACTACTACTCTCGATATCTGACAATTTCTTATTTTCAATATCAGGCACTTCCTTAACATCAACATGATCAACATTATTCTTTAACTCATTCACAGTGGGCACGAGTGGATCCATGACTATTTTACCACTTCGAGTGGTAATGGCATGGCAATGACTATCATTCTTTGGGTTTTGTACTTATTACTGGAAAGAGTGACAGGCTACCTTTGATTCAACGTGGCTGATATTTGGCCAAACGACTGCTCCAGTTGTTTGAACGCGATAGCATGCGACTCAACTTTTTGATTTAGCCCTGATAGGTCATGATATTTGGCATTTTACTAATTTTGACAACATTGCTTTCATTCTAGACTCGGTATCTTGGCTACCTGGTGGAATAAATATATTTCTATTCTTTTTGTAGTCATCTTTACACCTCCAATCACTATCTCGTTCTTTTCTCCTATCTTAGTACCTATTATTATAATAGTTTTGACCTTGGTTTCCTTGCCTTTTGGCTTAGAAACCTGCCACTTCATGATCTAAATAATTTGCTTCTTCACCTACATCAGATTCATAAGCTCTGGAAGTAGATCCCTATGCCCCTACTGCATTTACCTTTTCAGCTGTCATTGCTGCAAATTATTTTTGAAAGCAACCCAATTCCGTTTTGAGTTGTGCAACCTCTTATGCTACTGTATCATCACTAGCTCTATAATCACTAGAAGCTCTAATAGCATATGTACCGGATCCTCTATCAGCCTCCAAAGTGTTCTATCCTTGGTTAGTGATAGAGATCTTATCTAGAATCTCTTAGACCATATCCCAACATAGACACATAAGTGCACCTTTAGATATCGTATCTGCCATTACCCTAGAGCTAATATTCAAGGACCTATAGAATATTTCCAATATTTTAGAGCCTAGAATTCTGTGATGGGGTACCATGCTCATTTTTTTTTAAATTAAAACAATTCTTTATACATAGGCGCTACAGGTAACTACCAGAAATTATAGATATCATCTTTTAGTTGTAGCATCCTGGCAAGAGGAAAAAGAAATTCAAAAATTGTCTATGCAACTTATTCCAGGTCATGATTGAGCCTCTAAGAAGTTCCCCCAGACATAATGATGCTTCACATATCAGTGAAAAAGGAAATAATCATAACCTCAATGGTTCTTGATCCATTCCAAGGATGGTATATGAAGTGTATATCCCAGTAAAATTAGTGAGGTGCATGCTTACATCATCTTTTCCTACCCCCAGGAATACAATCTTTAGATTCATCAGTTGGATTATTGCATTGGAATATCAAACTTCACATTAGAGGGTAAAGTAGGTGGAACAATGGCTCCAGCCTCAGCAGGATCTACATAACCCATGTCTTCATCTTGATCATATGGTGGTAGATACTAATAGGATGGGACTACTCTAGCTCTGCCACCATGCCTTCTATCATAATTTTCATCGAGTGGTGCTCGATGATCATCTACTGATCTTGTTAAGGCTACATGTGCTTGTTGAGCTAATCAGGCCTCCTCAGCTACTCTTCTCTCTTTAGTAGCCACTGCTAAAAATTGCTCCATTTGTCTATTGGTAATATTTTGTGGATAATCTGGTGGAGGAAGAGGTATATTTTGAGGATCTCATACCCTAAAAGGAACACCATCATAAACTTTCTCTAACATCCTTCATGGTGTTTGTAAAATTCTCTACGGTTCAGGATCAATAAGGAGTAAGGAATTTCCTTTACTCCTGGTGCTAGACATATACTGGTGTATACCCAAATAAAAACTAAAAATAAAAACTCACAAACTTCATCAACTTTAATCAGTAATTCATATTGTTTTCCCCAGCAATGACACCAAAATTTAATATCGCTGAAAACTAACCTCCAAAGAAGTATGTTGTGGTTGATGCCAAATATAGTAACCCAACTTAAGTTGGGGTCAAACCCATAGGGTATATGTTGAATAGTATCTCAAATTTGAAAAAATCCATGAGCAGTGCTGAAAAGAAAATAGGGGATTTGAAAGTTAATAGTAACAAGTAGCCAAACTTGAATTCTTTAGGTTATAGACAATAGAAGATAAACACTAGGACTGTGTTCCCCCTAGTTTCACAACTACATAAGATTCTCTTGTTCAATCCACCTAACTACTTCTCTGCATGCAAAGTTGACAAATATGTACTATCAACTGTCTTGTGAACGTGTTGATAGATCTCACCCTTTATCTTGTAAGTTTTGGGCCATCGATTTGTTGTCCCTTGTTATAACCTCAGTAAAACTCTCACCTTTTTAGTCTTGAGTTGATTAGATGAGGGTTTATAGCCTCGAATCACTATTGTAACCTCCTTTTCCCAATCTCAAACCTCCTTGTGTGGACATCTTTGAATACAGGCAATTCCCAAGCTTCTACAGTAGCTTGGATTTAATTAATATAAAGAAGTTTGTAATACACACAATTATAGTAGAATAGATAAATCTCCCACTTCCCTTATATAGCTAATCCACCAGGGTTCCCATAACCATAGTCAAGGAATTTAGCTGCTCATACTCATACAATAATCCATGATAACCACTGAAGAAGACATATAATTAACTACATAATAATGAAAGTGTAAAATACAAATTCTCCAATTGAATGCGATACCAAAATCTCAAGTATAAAATCTCAGTGATCAAAATATGTGAAAAGTATCAAAAGTATTATCAAAGTGCGTACCCTAATAATGAATTAACCCGAAGGTATTTATAGTATCTCAAAATAATAAATAAATACTAATAAAATAAAATAAGAAAATTAAGTCGGCAGTCATTACGACTTGTAGGGTCTTTTTATGAGTCGTATACTGTTGGTCTTAGGCACTATAGTGTGCTTTTATCTTCAGGTTTTCAAGCTTCTGTTGTCATTATGATTTCTTACCATGAGTTATATTCAGTCCTTATGACTCGTGGTATTCACTTATTATTACTTGAGCCTCAATCTCCAGGTATTTTCACACTGGTCTCATTATGGTTGATCACTACGAGTAGTGGTTTGACCTTATGAGTCGTAGTCTTTTATGACTTTAATTTAGGACTTCAAATTAGCTCACTATTCTTTTTAAGAGTTTGGGCTATGAGTCGTAAGTGTCTTAATGACTCGTAGCCTGACCATTACTTCAACTATTGTAAAGACTTTTCTTAAGATTTTTAGTTCAAGCCACTTTCTACCTGATTTCCATGCAATCATAAAACAAACACATCATATCTACCAAAATAACCTAAGTCCAGGCATAAATTCCTTATTTTAAGCATCGAATGTGCCATGTTTCCAAGGCACATTAAGGATTATGCTAAGTTGTTCATTCAGAAGATAGCTAAGTTGCATGGAGCATCTCTTTCCATCATTTCAGACTAAGGTATGCAGTTTTCTTCTCTCTTCTGGCATGTGTTTCAGAAAGGTTTGGCTACTCAGGTGAACCTTAGCACCGCTTTCCACCCTTAAATAAATGGACAAGAGGAACAGACTATTCAGACTTTGGAGGATATGCTAAGGGCATGTGTGATTGATTTTAAGGGTAGTTGGGTGGACCATTTACCTCTGATTGAGTTTGCTTACAATAATAGTTATCATTCTAGGATTCAGATGGCTCCTTTCAAGGCTCTTTATGGTAGGAGGTGTAGGTCTCCTATTGTATGGTTTGAGGTTGGTGAGACTAGGTTGTTTGGTCTTGACTTGATTCACCAAGCCATGGATAAGGTGAAAGTGATAAGAGAAATACTTAAGACTGCTCAAAGTCGCCAAAAGTCTTATACAGATGTGAGGTAAAAGAAGTTGGAATTTGAGGTTAGTGATTGGGTGTTCTTAAAGGTTTCTCATATGAAAGGAGTTTTGAGATTTAGGAAGAAAGGGAATCTTGGTCCTCGTTATATTGGTCCATACCAAATTGTAAGAAGAGTTGGGAATATCGCTTATGAGTTAGAATTACTAGTGAGTTTGGCTTCCATTCATCATGTTTTCCATGTGTTTATGCTAAAAAAGTGTGTGGGTGATCCTTCCTTGATAGTACCTATTGAGAATGTTGATGTTTCAGATTCCTTGTGTTATGAGGAAGTCCCAGTAGAAATATTAGATAGGCAAGTTCATAGATTGAAGACTAAGGATATAGCTTTATTAAATGCTTTGGAGGAATCAAAGGGTAGAAGAAGCTACTTAGGAAGCTGAGGAAGATATAAGAACCAAATACCTATTCTTGTTCCCTGTGTCGGATAAAAATGTTTGAGGTATGATTTTTATTCTCCCTCTCATAACATTTTAATATTTTCCTTAGATTTTGTTTGTATTCTTTCTTTTCGTGCTAAGGGTATCCTAGCTCCTCATTAGGGGATGAATGACCCTTGGGGGGGGGGGGTAATAATATGACACCCCAAGTTTTTAAACTTTATACCCTCTAAGAGTTGAGTAATGAATTAACCAAGTTTCTAAAAATTGTGTCAACACTACCAGTGGTAATGATCCAGGTAATGAGTCATGAGGTCACGTAACGAGTCATTAGGAGGGACACATTATCTGAACAGTGAAGTCACCTATGTGTTCTATTTTGATCACGAGTACACATCATGACTCATGATGTTGGGTAATGAGTCATGATGAGTGACTCGTTGTCATAATAAAGGATAGGATTGTTGACACTCTGGTAGTGAGTCCAGGCAATGACTCATGATCAGTTGTCACGGGTCGTTAGCCAAGCCGTGAAGACTGGGCCTTATTTTTCCTGCCCATTTTAATTTGGGTCTTTTTGGTCTTTTTCTCTCTTTACACTTTATCCACAACTTAAAAACACTCTAATGGACCATTTAACATCAATTATCAAATCAAAGATGCTACCTTCTCCTCTTTAACTCTCAAGGAAAGAGAATACTAGGGTTTTTCAAGGGATTCAATATTCAAGCTCCAACCTTTGAATTCCTTTCATCTTCTTACATATTTAAGGCATGTCTTTTACCCCTAAATTTGTATTTATCATTTTGGCATAAATTGGCTTAATATTTAGATGATTGCATTGTTGGGTTTGAAATTGGGTTGAGGTACCTTGATGGTAATTACTTGAATTGATTTTCTCATGTTTTAAATATGCTATTCATGATTTAATTTATGTTTTTGAGACAAATGGGTGCATGGTTATGGGAATTGGAATGCGGAACATAGGTTTCCCCAATTGTTGGATTTGTTGCTTGGTAATGGCATTAACCTCAATCCACCTTCATATCCTTGTTTTTGAATATGGAATTTGCATGATTTAACTTACTTTTGGAACCTTGCATTGCATTAAATGATAATGAATAATCAAGATAGTTTTGAAAGGCACTTGGTGACCATGGTTTGGATTTTTAAATGAAACGTGGGAGTCTAATGGTTAATTAGGTTGGAATGGCATAATTATATATAAGCTTGCAAGTATATTTGGTATGATGATACCATATCGGTAAATGCCTTAATGAATGACTCCTTGATCATCAGTTGGGTTTATATGAAAGTCGTTTAATTTTGTCTTAAAGGGAATTATGTAGATCACCATGAAGGTGAAGGTCCCGGGGGGACCAACACTTGAAACCACTTTTGCTGGTGTGGGGGTCTATATGACCGTGTATGGTACACACTATATATATATATATTTTAAAAGGGTTATTGACTTGGTGTCTTCAGCCTTTTCTTTGGATTTCCTTGGTTCGTGCAGCTAGCATGTACTAGGGCCCTTTCAGTAGGGAGAGTGAACCCATATAGCCTATGGGTACCCTTAGGACGGAGTGAGCTTTACAGTTTTAGCTAATATTTTAAACTCTCATATTTATGACCCTTTTCCCTGTCCTGGCATCCTATATAGGTATATATAAATGTTGTTCATATGGTTTTGACTAGTTATTGGCATTGGCATTACTTTATCACTTTCCCTGAGTTACATGCCAGTGCTTATCCCACTGATCGTCCTTGGACGTTGCATCATTTCATGATGTAGGGTCCTAAGGTTTCTCTATTACTCTTGTGTAGCGTTAGGTGGAGTGGTTTATCAGTTTAGTTGCTGTGAAGTGGTGAGCTTCCATATTTTGGATAGCCCTTCCATTTTCCAATGTTTTTGAGCTTCCATATTTTGGGAATCGTGAGTTGTCTTTTGTCATGGTTGGGGGCATGTCCCGACCTAGTTTGGTATTTAGAGGTTTTTATGGACAAGTGTGGGTTGGTTGTTGTTTTGACTCTTAGTTTTCATTCGAGTTATCTATTCATCTTATCATTATGTTAGGTTAGCTTCTGCTATATTCATTTATTATGTTCTAGGTGTTGGCTAAGGGGCTAGTCTACATCTTGAGATACCCATTATATTATATCAAGAACAAAAATACAACATCGAATGTACACATATATGAAATACAATGAAGACGATGATGCTGATAATGATGCACGAGGTTGTGGCACAACCTCCGTATATATCTACCGAGTTGTGCTCCTAAGATAGGATTCATGGAGAGTTTGTCAAGCCACATACAATCCAATATCTAATACTAATGTAATATTCATAACTCCTCTCTGTCGCATACATCGGTAGAGATTTTTCAAAGATGTCACATTTTTTGTCATTTCCATGGTGGTAGCAATGTTTCATGAATGTATATGATATGAGGATGTAATGCTCACACCAACCTAAATGAGAATTTCCAAATCCAACCAATATACCAACCATGTGAGCCAAAAATCCACTCAATAGGAAACCAACCATCCATGAATCCAATATAGTCCATAACCAATAGAGTAAGATATACATAAACATGCCATTTGATATCATATAAATACCAACTTAGATATTTCCACCAAGAAACCAACCAATTATATCATTACCAGGCCAATAATATCATATAAGACCCTACACAGTCACACATAATAAATAATGTCTCATAAATCACCAAATAACAACAACACAGGACCCCACATGAGCACAAAACCATAATAAAGCCATTTTAATTATTAGTTCCCACACCTATAACATAATTTTATACCAATATTAACTATCAGCCCAGTCTGAAGAAAGTTAAGTCATAACCTACTTCTAATGCAGAAAACTGATCTAAAAAGCCTCCCACCCAGAGCTTTCTCCTCATGAACGGATATAGAATCAACTAAAATATAGAAATATAGAATCTACGCATCAAAAGAAATATAACGATACCCATGTTGCCCATTTCTGAGTCGGGGTCAAAATGAACCCCTGAAATAAATTTTCAAAAAAAGGATAAAATCAAAATTTTAGTGAAAAATATATTTCCCATGATTAAAGAAAGCCATAGAATAAAACCCAAGTAAAAATAGGATGAAATTGAGGTTTACATAGAAGAATTACTAATTTCGGCCATTCAAGCCAAAATTCCCAAATTTCACTTTTGAATTCAAGTTTTAACAAGATTTAAATGACAAAAATCAAAGAAAAGTGATTAAAATAGGTATTTGGAGCTTATCCAAGCTCAAAAATGGAAAGAATCATCCAAAAACTCAAAACCCCAAGTTCCAAGTGTCAAAAATGGTGAAAATCGTGAATAGAGGGTATATAACCCACCCAGGCATCGCTTAAGCAACCAAGTTCCGCTTAAGCAACACCTGTTAAGGCGGATGTGCTAGTTGGATGGTGCATCAGCTAGAGAATTGGAGAATTCCAAGTCTCCGTGGGCCATTGGTCTTCATCCTAAAACCTAAAAAATCAAAAAAACTATGCTACCCTATCAAATTCGATGCTTCGGGCATAATTGCAACTCAATAGTGATATCAAATTTTTGAAAAAAAATATTGTTTTCACAAAGTTGATCCCCGAAACCTAATTTCACAACTTTCCAAACCAGAGGAGAAATAAGATATAAAAGCCGTAAAACTAGGACAATCACATCACCAACCTTTAATCAACGGTCCGGATCAGCTGGCGTAGTCCATTTTTCCATTCGATGCATAAGACAACAAAAATTGACCGAAGTTAACTAATAAGCCTTTATAACCATAAAAACACAAACTCATACAAATCATACAAAAATATATTAGGAACTGAGTCAATCATCCCCACACTCCAAGAATATCAAAAATCAACACGAGGAGGGGTAAAATGGTAAAATTACACAAAAATGAATAATTCACAAAAATCATAAAAAATTAGGTCATTGCATTATAATACCCTAAAGATTTCTAGCCAATTTTGTCCCAAGAATGCCTAGTATTAGCTTCTAAAGTGAATAATAATTATTCCATGAGGAATTTTCAAGATTTTCATATTTTTTCATCTGAAAAATTCAATAAGCTTTCCATTGATATATGATTCACTTAAATCCGATAACCGGGTAAGAAGTTATGACTATTTCAAGTTCCCATTGTAAAACAACGCCATATTGGTCAGTGGCACGCCGCGCCACAAGAGGAAATGACATTTGGAAATTACAAGTAGGTGTCCGCGATTATGGCGCATCACGCTATCACTCAAATTCAAAATTGTCCTTTTTCTAGTGTCTCAACGCGATTTCCCCCGTATCGCGCCAAAGTTCCAGGACATGAAGGAAGGGGCAATGCGATGGCGCTGCATCGCGCCAGGGGTTCAATTTGGGAAATTTTTACTTAAATTATAAGACGTGTCTATGGTTAAAAGGGTCAATTTCCCACCCCTATTTAAGCCCTTTAACACGTGATTCAGCCACTTTTCACCCAAAATACGCTCTTTTCTCTCAAGTTTCTCTCAAGAACAAGCTAGGGTTTTCATAGAAGATCCAATTTCAAGAAGGTTTCACCATCAATCTTCACAAAATCATGAACTAAGGTATGCATAGTGTTCATTCATGGACTCCTTTCGTCCATAAAGCCCAAGAATCCCTTTTCTAAATTCAAGTTATGGATTTCTTTATGAATTTCATGTTGGGTTAATTTTGTTTATGTTGAGAATTATCAATTGAATTCAAATTCATTTTGGATTATCAATTTTATGTGGAATTGATTTGTATAGATGTATATTCATTTGAACCTATGAATAAACTCTAGGATGATGAAATTAGAGATGAATCATGATGATTAATTATTGTATAATGTTGTCTATATGTGCTATGCCTACCATGTGTTTGATTAAATGCCTAGATGAAGGAACAATGCCCAACTAGTATGATATCATCAAATCCACATGTATATACAAGTTGTGCCTATAACATGTTTTAATGGAATGCTTCTATAAATGTATTATGGATTATGATGTTAGTTATATGTTCAAGTAAGTTATGCTTGGTCAGTTACCTTCCATCGAGTCCTGGGGGTACTTGTACCCAAAACATTAGCTGTGTACCTAGAGCCATGTCATGTTTTCACGATACTCTCAGTCAAGCCATGATCCTTATACTTCAGACAGTCTTATTAATCAGGAAATCTCCATGATCTCATGAACTCAATTAGTTGTCAGATATCAGTAATATTCCATCAGTCAACGGAATTTAGTAACTTAGTCCATGTTTAGTTCAGTAAATCATGTTCAGTATCTATTCAAATGGGAGTAGAAATTAGCACCGAGTGAACGTAAGGATGGGGACACACACTATCAGTTGAGGGTGTGATGCTTAGCAGTCATCCTTGCATGCCCGAACTATGTAGCCAGCATAGGTTGAGACATCAACACTGTTGATGAGAGTTGATGAGGTGGATAAACACTATCAGATAAGGGCCCCACCGTTCTCATACAGGGGATACTATTAGATGAGGGTCGCCCACAGCTTATCCTTACCAGTGGCGCGGTATTGACAACCTTCCAATTAGGGTTACATATTGGACCCCAACTCATCCATAATGGTGTATTAGGGGTATATCGGTTAAATACTACCTCCCACAATTTCATGTTACCGAATCAGGATTGTCAGACACAATCAATCAGTATCAATAATAGAACTCAGATATTTCTTCAGATTTTAGGACTGTCAGATACAGTCAACTCAGATACAGTATAGGCTCAGCTAGTTCCATCAGATTCAGGACAGTCAGATACAGTCACCCATGTTATCAGTTATATTCAGATACAACTATTTATGCTATCAGATATATTAGCTATTTGTATGTCATGTCATCAGTATTCAAATTCAGTAATCATGATATCATAGTGTCAGTTACAGTTACGTATTTTTATATGCATTCTCGCATTCATGTTAGACAGTCAGCTAGCATTATTCATGCATGTTAACCCTTGCATTAGACTACCTCACATATATACTCAGTACATTCCATTGTATTGACGTATTTGCGCTATGATGCTTTTTTTTATGTTACACCATAGGTTCAGAGACACGAGTTCCAGATCAGCAGTAGATTCCAGTCTCAGCAATCAAAATAGAAGTGAGTACTCATTCTTTGAGGACGTAATTATTTCTCCACTATTTAATTGATTAGTTATTAGTTGGAGTTAGTTGGGGACATGTCCCATCAACTCCTTATTCAAACTATTTAGACAGTAGAGGCTTTCAGACTAGATGCAGACTATTATGTTTCAGACTTTCGTGATTACAATTTTGTTTTGGGTATTGTAATACCCCATAGATGTTATCTCATCCATGTTATGTTCATTATTGAACCTTATGGCCTTTCAGTGAATGTTTCCACATTATTCAGTATTTTATTCAGTGTACAGGTACAGATATCAGTCATGGGTTAGCTTGTGGTCCTTCTGGGTCATAAGCACCATGTAGCATTCCAGTTCAGCAAATTGGGGCGTTACAAACTTGGTATCAGATCCTAAGGTTCAATAGAGTACTAGGAGGTCTGAAAGCCGCATCTAGTAGAGTCTTGTGCATGGGTGTGTTGCACGCCACATTTATGTGCAAGAGGCTATGAGATGTTTAGGAATAGTTTCCCTTTTTTCAGTATTTATGTCGTGCCAGTGAACATAATCATGAGTCAATCTCTCAGTCTAATCCTCTTCTTCTCTTTATTTCAGAATATGCCTCCTAAGAGAAGAAATCAGTCAGCCCCTCATCCCGAAGAACCTTTTGGCGAGCATGTTTCTCATACGAAATTCAGAACCATATTTACCACTCTTTCTCAGTTAGTAGCTGCCCATAATGAGCGGCCAATAGTTATTCCAGCCAACCCAGTGGCCAACTCAGCTGCAGCTAGGATTTTGGACTTCACCCGAATGAAGACCCTCAGGAATTCATTGATCAAGTTCAAAAAGTGACAGATATTATGGGGGTGACTACTGTTAAGAGTGCTGACTTAGCCGCATACCAGTAGCAAGATGTGGCTCATACTTGGTACAAGCAGTGGAAGTACGAAAGGGTAGATAATGCAGGTCCTATAGAGTAGGAGGAGTTTGTCACTGAATTCTTAGACAAATTCTTTCCCCAAGAGCTTAGAGAGGCTAAGGTGCTAGAATTCATCAACCTCAGGTAGGGAAATATGATGGTGAAAGAGTATTCTCTAAAGTTTACTCAATTAGCCAGATATGCCCCTCATGTGGTTGCAGACGGCAGAGCCAAGATGAGTAATTTTTCTTTAGGGGTAAATGATAACGTGGTTAATGAGTACAGATCTGCCATGCTAAATAGTGACATAACTTTAGCCAGACTTATGACCCATGCTCAGCAGATAGAGGAGCAGAATATTAAGTAGAGGGAAAAGCAGAATAAGAAAGCTAGGATAGAGTGCCAGACTCTAAGTCTCAGGGCAGTGTTAGCAATCCCCGAACTAATCCCCTTTGTCAGACTTGTGGTAAGAACCACAAGGGTGCTTGCAGAGCTGGCAGCGATGTCTGTTTTGGTTGTGGCAAGAGAGGCCACAGAGTCAGAGACTATCCTCAGTCAGGTTATCAGAGTCATCTTTACTCCTCAGCTCAGTCCGATCGCCCGAATCAGCAGGGTGCCACCACCAGTGCTACTAGCGGGCAACGCCCAAATAGATTATATGCTCTTAAGACCCAACAAGATCATGAAAATTCTCCTAATATAGTTACTGGTATGTTATAGATCTTTCATGTGCATGTTTACGTTTTGCTATATCCAGGATCTTCTTTGTCTTGTGTACTCCCTATATAGAGTTAATTTTAGAATCAGTCCCAAAATTTTAATAGAGACCTTCTCAGTCACTACCCCAGTGGGCAAAACCATCATATCTTGGCGGGTATACAGGAACTTTCCGATAATTATATTTCAGAAAGTCACTTCAGCAGACTTAGTCAAATTAGAGATGAGTGATTTTGATGTCATTCTCAGCATGGATTGGCTTTATTCCTTCTATACCACAGTCGACTACAAAAATAGAATAGTCCAGTTTTAGTTTCCAAATGAACCCATCCTTGAGTTGAAGGGTAGTGTATCCGCTTTTAGGGGTCAACTTGTTTCCTACCTTTGGGAAAGGAAAATGATATCTAAAGGATGTGTCTATATTTTGTTCGAGTTAAGGACACTAGTTCCAAAACTCCCAGCCTTGAATCAGTCCCAGTAGTTAATGAATATTTAGATGTCTTTCCCGAAGATCTTCCAGGAATTCCTCTTAAAAGGGAAATAGACTTCGGCATAGACCTTCTTCCAGGTACTCAGCCTATCTTTATTCCGCCATACAGAATGGCACCAGCAGAATTCCAGGAACTGAAAGAATAGGTAAATGATCTCTTAGATAAGGGATTCATCAGACCCAGCATTTCCTTGGGGGGTGCACCAGTCTTATTCGTGTGAAAGAAAGACACTTCCCTCAGAATGTGCATTGATTACCATCACCTCAATAAGGTCACAGTCAAGAACAAGAATCCTCTTCCCAGAATCGATGACCTATTTGAACAACTTCAGGGTGTTATCTATTTCTCTAAGATAGACCTCAGATCCGACTACCATCAGCTCGGAGTTAGAGAATGTGACATTTTGAAGACAGCTTTCCGTACTCGGTATGGTCACTTTGAATTTTTAGTCATGTCCTTTGGTCTTACCAATGACCCAGCATATTTCATAGAATTGATGAATCGTGTGTTCAAGAAGTACTTGGACATGTTCATCATAGTCTTTATAGATGATATTTTGGTCTATTCCCGCATTGAGCGCGATCATGCAAACCATCTCAGAATAGTACTTCAGACTCTCAGAGATCATCAGCTATTCGCCAAATTCAGTAAGTGTAAATTTTGGCTAAGGTCAATAACAATCCTTAGTCAAATCATTTCCGGTGATGGCATTAGAGTTGATCCTCAGAAGATCGAAGCAGTAAGAAACTAGCCAAAACTTGTCTCTCCATCAGATATCAGGAGTTTTTTGAGTTTGGCTGGCTATTACAGATGGTTTGTTGAAGGATTTTCATCTATTGCATCCCCTATGTACAGATTGACTCAGAAGAAAGTCAAGTTTTAGTTGTCATACCTTTGCGAGAAGAGTTTTCAGGAGGTGAAGACTCGACTTACCTCAGCCCCAGTCTTAGCTCTTCCAGATGGTCCAGATGGATTCGTGGTGTATTGTGATGCATCCAGAGTAGGTTTGGGTTGTTTCCTCATGCAGCATGGTAAGGTCATAGCCTACTCCTCTATACATCTTAAACCCCATGAGAAAAATTATCCTACTCATGATCTTGAGTTAGCAGCCGTAGTCTTTGCATTAAAGATTTAGAGGCATTATCTCTACGGAGTTCATGTGGATGTCTTCACAGATCACAAGAGTCTTCAGTATGTATTTTCTTAAAAAATATCTCAATCTTCATCAGAGAAGGTGGTTAGAGCTCTTGAAAGACTACGACATGAGTATCCTCTATCATCTGGGCAAGGCCAACGTAGTGGCCGACGCTCTCAGTAGGCTATCCATGGGTAGTGTTTGTCATGTGGAGGATAGTAAGAAGAAGTTAGCTCAAGAAGTCCATCATCTTACCAAACTAGGAGTTTGCTTAGCCGATTGTTCAGAGGGTGGTGTATGTGTTCAGAGTAGTTCAGAATCATCTCTAGTCTTCGAGGTGAAAGAAAAGTAAGATAGAGATCCCAACCTTGTCAAGTTGAAAGAGTCAGTTTAGGATCAGAAAGTAGAGGTTTTCTCCCAAGGGGGAGATGGTGTTTTGCGTTGTTAGGGTCGTCTCTGTGTTCCAGGTATAGATGACTTAAGGCAGTGAATTCTTGCAGAAGCGCATGTCGCGCGCTACTCTATTCATCCAGGTGCCACAAAGATGTACTGCGACTTGCAAAAAATCTATTGGTGGAGTGGGATAAAGAGAGACATTGTAGAATTTGTGGCTAAGTGCTCTACATGCCAGCAAGTTAAGATAGAGCATCAGAAGGCTAGTGGGTCCATGCAGGAGTTCAGTATTCCTACTTAGAAGTGGGACGTCAGGAACATGGACTTCGTGATGGGTTTGCCTCAAACTCGTCATCAACATAATTCAGTCTGGGTCATTGTAGACAGAATAACCAAATCAAATCATTTTCTTCCAGTTCATACCTCTTATTCAGCCGAGGATTACGCCAAAATCTATATAAAAGAGTTGGTCAAATTGTACGGTGTTCCGTTGTCCATTATCTCAGACAGAGGTACCCAGTTCATCTCTCATTTCTGGAAAGCATTCAAAAAGGATCTTGGTACCCAAGTTTATCTTAGTAAAACCTTCTATCCTCAGATAGATGGTCAAGCAGAAATAACCATTCAGACTTTAGAAGATATGCTAAGGGTGTGTGCAGTTGATTTCAAGGGAAGTTGGGATGACCACTTGCCTTTGATTGAGTTTGGATACAACAACAGCTATCATTCCAGTATTTAGATGGCTCCATTCAAAGCTCTCTATGGTAGGAGATTTAGATCTCCAATTGATTGGTTCGAAGTTAGTGAGGCCTCAGTCATAGGTCCTGACTTAGTATTCAACGCCTTAGAAAAATTCCAGTTAATCAGAGAAAGACTCCAGGCTTCTCAGAGCCGATAGAAGTCTTATATAAATGTTCGTAGAAAAGACCTCGAGTTTAAGGTTGGTGATCATGTCTATCTAAAGATCTCTCCCATGAAGGGAGTGAAGAGATTTGACAAGAAGGGAAAGCTCAGTCCCCAATATGTCGGCCCCTTCAAGATTCTCAATCATTTCGGCAAGGTAGCTTATGGGCTTGAATTGCCTTCAGATCTAGCCTCAATTCATCCAGTCTTCCATGTCTCTTTTCTCAAGAAGTGTATAGGTGACCCACCAGTCGTAGTCCCTATTCAGAGCATTGATGTTTAGAATAGTCTCTCTTATGACGAGATTCCAGTCAAAATCTTAGACTATCAGACTCGTAGATTGAGGAATAAAGAAGTCCCTCTAGTTAAAGTTCTTTGGTGAAATCAGTCCTCCGAGGAAGATACTTGGGAAGCAGAAGCATACATGCGTACCAAGTATCCTCCAACTCAGATCAAGCTCAAAGTAACAGTTCTCCTTAAGCTTACTCAATTTCATGATCAATGTTCATCACAAACTTGGTATTCAATTTTATGTTCATGTTCCCAGTATAAACTTGGTATCAAGTACCATTGCATATTCAGTCATGCATTCATATATTAGCTTAGTTATATAATTATGCATCAGAAATGCATTCTCATTGTGAGAAACTTAGTTCCTCGGAACATTCAATCATGCATTCATGAATCAGTTACACATGCAACAGATATGCATGTTCAGTATGTTATGTTCAGCTTGTCAGTCATGAGATCATGTTTCAGTTATTCATGTTCAGTTCATCTTTAGCTTATTGTTTCCCCTCTCAGTCAGTCTCATTCGAGGACGAATGTTCTCAAGGGGGAGATATTGTAACACCTCAAAGATTTCTAGCCAATTTCTTCCCAAGAATGCCTAGTATTAGCTTCTAAAGTGAATGATAATTATTCCATGAGGAATTTTTAAGATTTTGACTTTTTGTCATGTGGAAAATTCAATAATATTTCCATCGACATATGATTCTCTTAAATCCGATAACCGGGTAAGAAGTTATGACTATTTCAAGTTCCCATCGTAAAACAACGCCATATTAGTCAGTTGCGCACCGCGCCACAAGAGGAAATGGCATTTGGAAATTTCCAATAGGTGTCCGTAATTATGGCGCGTCGCGCTAGCACTCAAATTCAGAATTGTCCATTTTCCAGTGTCTCAGCGTGATTTCCCCCGCGTCGCACCAAAGTTCCAGGTCATGAAGGAAGGGGCAATGCGATGACGCCGCGTCGCGCCAGAGTTTTAATTCGGGAAATTTTTACTGAAATTAAAAGACGCTTCCAGGCTTAAAAGGGTCAATTTCCCACCCCTAGTTAAGCCCTTTAACACATGATTCTGCCATTTTTCACCCAAAATACACTCTTTTCTCTCAAGTTTCTCTCAAGAACAAGCTAGGGTTTTCATAGAAGATCCAATTTCAAGAATGTTTCACCATCAATATTCATGAAATCACTAACTAAGATATGCATAGTGTTCATTCATGGACTCTTTTTGTCCATGAAGCCCAAGAATCCCTTTTCTAAATTCAAGTTATGGATTTCTTTATGTATTTCATATTGGGTTAGTTTTGTTTATGTTGAGAATGATCAATTGAATTCAAATCCATGTTGGGTGATCAATTTTATGTGGAATTGATTTGTATAGATGTATATTTATGTGAACCTATGAATAAACCCTAGGATGATGAAATTAGAGAGGAATCATGATGATTAATTGTTGTATAATGTTGTCTATATGTGCTATGCCTACCATGTGTTTGATTAAATACCTAGATGAAGGAAAAATGCCCAGCTAGTATGATATCATCAACTCCCCATGTATGTACAAGTTGTGCCTATAACATATTTTAATGGAATGCTTCTATAAATGTATTATGGATTATGATGTTAGTTATATGTTCAAGTAAGTTATGCTTGGTCGGTTACCTTCCATTGAGTCCTGGGGGTACTTGTACCCGAAACATTGGCTGTGTACCTAGAGCCATGTCATGTTTTCACGATACTCTCAGTTAAGCCATGATCCTTAGACTTCAGATAGTCTTATGACTCAGGAAATCTCCATGATCTCATGAACTCAGTCAGTTGTCAGATATCAGTAATATTCCATCAGTCAACAAAATTCAGTAATTCAGTCCATGTTCAGTTCAGTAAATCATGTTCAGTGTCCATTCACATGGGAGTAGAAGTTAGCATCGAGTGAACCCAAGAATGGGGACACACACTATCAGTTGAGGGTATGATCCTTAGCAGTCATCCTTGCATTCCAGAACTATGTAGCCAGCATAGATTAAGACATCAACACTGTCGATGAGGGTTAATGAGGTGGATAAGCACTGTCAGATAAGGGCCCCACTATTGTCGTACAGGGGACACTATTAGATGAGGGTCGCCCATAGCTTTTCTATACTAGTGGAGCGGTATTGATACCCTTCCAATTAGGGTTACTGATTAGACCCTAACTCAGCTATAATGGCGTTTCAGGGGTATGTCGGTTAAATACTACCTCCCACAGTTTCATGTTAAAGAATCAGGATTGTCAGACATAGTCAATCAGACTAAGTAATAGAACTCAAATAGTTCTTTAGATTTTAGGACTGTCAGATACAATCAACTCAGATATAGTATGGGACTCAGCTAGTTCCATCAGATTCAGGACAGTCAGATATAGTCACCCATGTTATCAGTTACATTCAGATACAATTATTTATGCTATCAGATATATCAGTTATTAGTATGTCATGTCAACAATATTCAGATTCAATAATCATGATATCATAGTGTCAGTTACAGTTACGTATTTATGTATGCATTCTCGCATTCATGTTAGACAGTCTGCTAGCATTATTCATGCATGTTAACCCTTGCATAATCCTACCTCACATATATACTCAGTACATTCCATTGTACTGACGTATTTGCACTATGGTGCTTTCTTTTATGTTACACCATAGGTTCAGAGACACGAGTTCCAGATCAGCAGTAGATTCCAGTCTCAGCAGTCAGAATATAAGTGAGTCCTCATCCTTTAAGGACATGATTAATTCTCTACTATTTCATTGATTAGTTATTAGTTGGAGTTAGTTGGGGACATGTCCCATTAACTCCTTATTCAGATTATTCAGACAGTAGAGGCTTTCAAACTAGATGCAAACTATTATGTTTCAGACTTCAGTGTTTACAGTTTTGTTTTGGGTATTGTAATACCCCACAAATGTTATCTCATCCATGTTATGTTCAGTATTGAACCTTATTGCCTTTCAGTGCATGTTTCTGCATTATTTAGTATTTTATTCAGTGTACAGGTATAGATATTATTCATGGGTTAGCTTGTGGTCCTTTGGGGTCATGAGCACCGTGTAGCATTTCGGTTCAGCAAATCAGGGCGTTACATGAATCTTCAACCACTAAGAATATAGTTCATCCTCAAACTATAGGCAAGGAAAATACCTAAATCAACAAAAAGTTGGGGATAACTACCACACATATTAGACACTACCTCCCAATTAGCCTCATCTATAGGTCAATATCTCCATTGAACCATAACTACTAGAATATCTCTAGAATGCAACCATCTAACATCCCTGGCTAGAATGAAGATGGGCTCTTCAACAAAAGATAACCTCTCATCTAACTAGAACGAATCCCAATAAATGACATAAGACTTGTCCAAAATATAACTCCGAATAATGGAAACATAAAAAAACTAGATGAACAACTAATAATCTGGGGGCAGTGCTAACTCATAATCCACTTCTGCAATAGTCCGAAGAATTTCAAATGGTCAAATATACCTAGGGCAAAGTTTTCCCCTCTTCCCAAACCTCATCACGCCCTTTATGGGTAACTTATAAAGAAAAACTCGACCACTATAACTAAATCTCAAGGCATGAAGTCTACAATTTGTATTACACTTCTGCCTACTCTAAGCCGCTCGAAGTTTATCCTGAATAATTCAAACTCTATCCTGAATGATCCAAACTCTATTTAAAGACCTGCAAAGCATGTCTGTGCCTCAAGTTTTAATATTAGAAACCTCAAACCAACCAAATGGAGAGCGAAAATACCTACCATACAAAACCTCGAAGAGAGCCTTCTTAATATTGAAATGGCAGTTATTATTATATGCACACTCTGCCAAAGCTAGCTGTTGCTCCTACTGACCTCCAAAGTCCATCACAGAAGCATAGTGCATATCCTTCAAAACCTAAATAGTATGCTTCGACTAACCATCAGTCTAGGGGTGAAAGGATGTACTAAGATCAACATGAGTACCCAACTTCTCCTAAAATTCTTCCAAAAGTAAGAAATAAACGCTGAACCTCAATTCAAGATGATAGACACTGGCACAACATGAAGCCAAAGTATCTTACAAATAGAGATACGAGCCAATCTCTCAGTGCTAAAAGAAACTTAAAATAAATAAAATGAGCAGACTTGGTCAATCGATCCACGATGACCTAAACACTATCAGAACCATAAAAAGTATGAGGCAACCCAGTCACAAAGTCCATAATGATTTGTTCCCATTTCAACTTAGAAATGGGTAAGCTCTAAAGCAAACCATAAGTCTCAAATGCTCGACCTTCACTTTCTAGAAACATAGGCAACTAGCTAAAAATCTGCTACATTCTTTCTCATACCACCCTACCAGTAGTGTTGCCTCAAGTCACAATATATCTTTATCACTCCCAAATGGATGGAATACTTAGAACAATAAACCTCCTCCAAAATCAATCTAATCTAATCACCCACTCCTGGAACATAAATTATGCCTCCAATCCTTAACATACCATTTGGACCAAGCAAGACTTCCTTAGCCTCTCCACTCAACACTTTATCCTGAATCACTCAATCTAACATCATAAAATTGATAAGTCCAAATCTTCTCTATCAAGGAAGACCTAGCCTCCACAAATTCCAAAATACATCCAGTTGTTGAAATATCAAGCCTAACAATTTGGTTAGACAAAGAATGAACCTCTAAGTCCAAAGGCATATCTTGGGTCAAAAGACACGCCAAGATACCCATGTTAGTCGACTTCCAACTCAAGGAATCCACAACCATATTAGCCTTGACCGAATAATAGGGAATAGTAAAATCATAATCCTTAAGTAACTCAAGTCAAAGACACTGCCTCATATTAAGATCTTGATGCGTAAAGAAATACTAAAGGCTATGATGATCTAAGAAAATCTCACAACAGACTCCATACAAATAGTGCCTCCATAACTTCAAATCATAAACAACCGCACACAACTTTAAATTATGTGTAGGTTAATTCTTCTCATGGGGCTTCAACTGATGAGAAATGTACGAAATCACCTCACCCTCCTACATCAACACATCACAAAACCCAACAACAAAAGTATCATAAAAGATAGTAAACCCAACACACTCCTTAGGAAAATTCAAGATAAGAGCTGAGGTCAACAAATATAATAATCTAATTTTTGATGAATTATGTGAATTATTTCTTTTTATTTGATTTAACCATTTTACCGTTCCTCGTGGTTGTGTTTTGGTATTTTGGAGGTGTGGGGATAATTGGCATGATACCCGGTGCATTTTAGTGTAAGTTATGCAATATTGTAGTTTTTGGTAGCTTAAAAAGCCTTATAGTTGACTTTGGCCAACATTTGTTGATTTCTATGGCGGATCGCAAAGCAGTTTGCACCAATAATTTTGAAATATTAATTTTAGGGTGGTATCATAATTGGTGTATTGTTTTTATTTTATGGCTTTTATATCTCATTTCTACCCTCGATTTGAAAGGTTGTAAAATTGGGGTTTAGGGGTCATCTTTATGAAAATATCATTTTTTTCAAAAATTTGATATCGCCAATGAATTCAGAGCATCAAATTTGATAGGGTAGCATATTTTATTTGTGTTTATGGGATTTCAGATGAATCCCGAGGGGTCTGTGAAGACTTGGAATTTTCCAAGTCTCCAATTGGTGTTGGTGCACCCACAATTGTGATTGGCCAGTCGCATTCGCGACTCAACTGATCAGTTCCAAGGGTTGCATACATGACATCTTGGTTGCGATAGTGAGACTCACATATGCGATGAGTCAATCACATATGTGATATCTTCCGCCAGGCCACGTACCTCGTTCACGACCCAAAGATTGCGTATGTGATGCCTGGGTTCTTTATATACCCATATTTTGTCATTTTCATAATTATTAAGACTTGGATCTTAGTGTTTCATGATTTTGAGAAATTTCTCCCACTTTTAAGCTTGGGTAAGCTCTATAACACCTATTTCAACTACTTTTTCCAAATTTTATCATGTATTTTATGTTTAAACATAGACTAAAAAGTAGAAATTGGGGATTTTGGCCCGTTAGGCCTAAAATTTATAATTCTCCAATTTAAACCCTATTTTCACTTGGGTGAGTTTCTAATCTTATAATTTTCACTTTTCTTTTAATTTCATCTTACAAAACAACTTCAATTCCTGAGTTTAAAATAAATTTTGAGGACTTTTATCGGTAAGTCTTAAACATGATTTTTCTTCATTTTGAACCTCATTTTAACTTATCTTGCTTGGGTTTTTAGTTGTACACTCCTAAAAATATGGGAAACATTTTTTAAAAATAAAATTATGAATTTACCCTTCTTTTTTGGAAACCTATTTTGGGGGTTCATTTTAAACCCAAGTTTAAAATAGGCAATATGGATATTGTTGGCTTTATTTTCATGCATAGATTCTATATTTGTGTGATTTATTTTATTCTGAATCCATTTGTGAGGAGTAAGGCTTTGGATTGAAGGCTTTTGGATCAGTTTTCAGCATTTGAGGTAGGTTATGGCTTAACTTTTTTCTGACTGGGCTGGGTAGTTAATGTCAATATAAAAACATGTTAAGGGTGTGAGAACTAATCATGAAAATTGCTATAATTATAGTATTGTCCTCGTGCGGGCCTATATATTATTGTATTTGGTGGTTTTGGAATATTATTTGCTATATGTGATCGTGTGGGGTCGTATATGATATTGTTAGCTATGAATACATAAAGTTCACTGTGTCTTGTATAATGAAAAGGCTTAATATGGTATCAATTATGTGTTAATTGTATTCTACTCTCTTGGCATATGGTTTATGTTGGAATTCATGGATGGTTAGAAATATTGAGTGGATTATTGGCTCAATTGGTTGGTATATTAGTTGGATATGAAAATAATCATTCTGGTTGGTTGTGATCACTACATACTTATATCATATACATTTATGAAGAATTGGTATCACTGTATAAATGCTAAAAATACTGTTTTTTCTGACAAAAATATGGCATCTTTAAAACCCTCGACTAATAGATGTGCCAGAGATGAGTTAAAGATATTGGTATTAGATATTAATTATATATGGGTTTACGAACCACCAATAGGTCCTATTTCTAGATACTTTAGCTCTGTTGGTCTATACAGAGGTTGTGTGACAACCTCAGGCATCATCACCATCATTAGCATTATCATCATCACCTCCATTGCATTTGTATTTACCTTGTACATTTTTGTAATGTATTATTTTTCATGATGTGATACCTGTCTATCTGTATTTCTTCACTCATATTTGTATATATGATACCTGTATACTTGTACTTCTCTATCATATTGTTATGGTTTATGTGAATATTATAGAATTGTTAGTGGAAATGATGTGGGTTACCGTTTGGGACATTTTTTAATTGCAGGTGATTTGCCCTTAGTGTGTATTTTGTATGCTTTATTTTATACTTTGATTGGTCGTCTATAATACCTATTGAGTATAAGTGGACCATACTCACCCCTACCGCGCCTTTTTGGTGCAGATCCAGGTTTGAGTATGCCTCGTGGTGGTTACTTCGATCAATATTTGGAGCTTTTTAAGGTAGCGATTGATTTTATGCATCTAAAGTTAACTACAACCTTTCCTCTAGACTATGTCTTTATTTGTATTTAAAGACAGAGTTGTTCCTATTTTAGTGACCATATGTATTTTTTATTTTGAGTTGTACTAGTTAGTTCTTACACTGTGACTGTAATGCCCCAAGTCTGTACTGTAATAAACATGCCAGAAAACATGCCATAAGGTTCAATACTATAATAAACATGTACTATATGCTAGAAAACATGCCATAAGGTTCAATACTGTAATAAAAATGAATACGGTATAACAACACCAAAACTAAAATATCTGTCAGAAAATACTCTAGTCTGAAGAGCCTCTAAACTGTCTGAAATATGGAGTTGATGGGACAAGTCCCCAACTAACTTCGGCTACTAAAATAAAACTTAAATACAAAAATGATAATCATGTCCTCAAATTATGAGGACTCACCACTAACTCTGACTGCTAAAAATCTGTAACTGTTAGGGATGATCGGTAGATCGTACATCTGAACCTATGATATAAGACATCATAGTGCAAGAGAAAAGTATGTGTCAGTACTTTCAATGTACTGGTATGCTAAGTAAGGTAGGCTGAAATGCATGGGTTCATATTCATGAACAATACTGACTGAATGACATGAATATAACTGAATGAGAGTACATGCATAAATACGTAAACTATAACTGAGATTGTGATAACACTGAATACTGAGTTTAAATACTGATTAACTGATATTTGAGTATACTGATACTAAATTACTAATAATTGAATAATTGTATCTGATAGTCTAGATTCTGTGGAACTATACTGAGTTTCGTACTGAACTGAGTGACTGTGTCTAACAGTCCTGAATTTGTAGAACTGAACTGAGTTCTATATTGAGACTCAATCTAAAACTGGAACTGTGGAAGGTAATCATGTAATCGACATGCCCCTCTCTGAACTAATTGGGGTCCAACCTATAACCCTAGTTGGAAGGGTGTCAGTACCGTGCTACGGGTAAAGATAAGCTGAGTCACCCTTATCTGGCAGGTGCTCTGAATGAGGACGGTGGTACCCTCAACTGGCAGGAAGATCACATCATCAACCCTCAACTGGCAGGAAGATCACATCATCAACCCTCAACTGGCAGATTAATTTCTCAACCTACGCTGGCTACATAGATCTGGAACACAAGGACTGCTTCTAAGGATTATACCCTCTACTGGCAGGTGAGTCCCCGTCTGTGGGTTCACTCAGAGCTGAATCCTTCTCCCAACTGAATAGACACTGGACTGATTTCTGGTTCATACTAGGATTGACTGATCTGTTATTGATTATACTGTCTAACTGAACTGAACTGAGTTCACTGAGTTTTGTTGACTAGCGGAATACTACTGAATTCTGTTATCTAGCTGAATGTACTGAGGTTTGAACTAAATACTGAACTGGACTGGACTGATACTGAGTCTATTGAGTTTTTCTCCTGAGTTCTGTAACTGGCTGAGAGTACTACTGATCGTGACATGACTGATACTATCCTGAGACTTACCATGGATCTAGGTAATCAACTAAATTGTCAGGTATTAAATACCCCCAGGACTCGATAGCATAAATTATAAGACATGGCATAATCTCAAAATATGATAAATAACTGCTTGATCATCATTCATTCATTAGGACATTCTAGCAAACACTTGCATGACATGAACTTGAATACATGCTAACATGATATAATTTCATTATTTAATTCTCATGAACAATTCATTAAACACTTGAAGGATATAATCTATGCACATGATACTAAAACAACATGTACACATCATAGTTCAATTCCATATTTACAACTTCAAGGGTTTAAACATGGTTTCGCATGATAATGCATACATATTAATCAATTCCACATAAATCTGGTAGTAAATCATGAACTAGAAACCCCATTTACATGGTAATCATGAACACATTCAAATTCAACCATGAACTTTATCAAACTCATAAACTTGTAATTAAAAGGAGTTCTTGAACTCCAAGGGAGGAAGGGAACCCTTGGATGAACACTTGACATACCATGGTTGCTAACTTCCTAAAGATTAATGGTGGAATCTTGAGCCTTGAATTTGAATTTAATCTCCTAGGGTTTTTGTTCTTGAGTGTTTTGAGAAAGAATGAATATAATTTACTAATTGAGGGCTAAATCTTGTGTTATGGGGGTTTAAATACGTGGGAAAAAGATGCAATTACCCCCAAAGACGTGGCTTTTTAATGACTGAAAATTAAACCATTGACGCGTAGACCTATATGTCACGTCGGTTGCATCGATGCGATAGCCAACGCGCTGCATCGAGTTTGCGTTGGTTCACTGGAAATTGCCACTGAGAGGCAAGGAAAATATTAATCGATGCGATTGCCGCCACGCCGCACTGAGATCACGTTGGTGCACTGTTTTGGATTCCTAAATGTGGTTCAAACGAGGTTCGAAAAATCTGAAACTCGTCCGAGAATACCTATTGACATTCCTGATCATGAATCAATCTAAATATTGATACTTTAAGGTCATAGTGGTCGTGAAATGGAGTTGCCAACTTACGAAGGCCAAAATAATACTAAGTCTGAATACTTAGCTAAAATTTTCTAAGTCTGGGACCCCTTAGTAAGCTTAAAAGACTGAGTTGAGCTTAGTATTTTGTGGTGTCTTACAATATCTCCCCCTTGGGAACATTCATCCTCGAATAAGACTAATTAAACTGATAATACTGATAGACTGGATTTAGACACTGGACATGCACAATTGAAGCATAATTTTATGACTGAAATTACTGATATACTGAATTATCATACTGAACATGCATATCTGATGCATGAGTGTATAGCTGAACATGATTCATGAATGCATTATTGGGATTACTAATAAGCTGGGTTTATATACTGAACATGCATGTCTGATGCATGAGTACATAACTGATCTGATTCGTGAATGCATGACTGAGTATGCAACGTTAATTGATACCAAGTTGGTAGCTGTATCTGAACATGAGACTGAGTAAATTCAAAAGAAATCTATTACCTTGGGCTGAGTCTGAGTTTACGGAGAAAAGGTGAGGGTACTTAGTCTGCATGTCTGCTTCTTCTTCCCAAGTAGCTCTCTTAATAGACTGATTCCTCCAAAGGGACTAGAGAGACTTCTTTGTTCCTCAGTCTGTGAATTTGATAGTCAAAGATTTCGACTGGAATCTCTTTATAAGAGAGGATGTTCTAAAAATATATGCCCTCTATAGGGACAACGACTGCTGGGTCACCTATGCATTTCTTAAGCAAGGAGACATGGAACACTAGATACACTGAAGCTAAGTCAGAAGATAATTCAAGCTCGTAAGCTACCTTTCCAAAAAGGCTGAGAATTCGATAAAGACCGACATATCGGGGACTGAGTTCCCCTTCTTTCTAAACCTCTTCACTTTTTTTATAGGAGAGATTTTCAAATACATAAAATCACTAATATCGAACTCGAGATCCTTTCTGTATACATCTGCGTACGATTTTTGTCGGCTCTGAGCTATCTTAAGCCTTTCCCTGATCAACTAAACTTTTTCTAAGGTATCAAATACCAAGTTAGACCCTACCACTGCAGCCTCACCCACTTAAAACCAACCCATGGGAGATCTACACCTACTCCCATAAAGCGCCTCAAACAGAGCCATCTGAATGTTGGAATGATAGCTGTTGTTATATGCAAATTCAATCAAAGGCAAGTGGTCATCCCAACTTTCTTTAAAGTCTATCGCACACACTCGCAGCATATCTTCTAAAGTTTAAATGGTCCTTTTTGCTTGACCATCTGTCTGAGGATGAAAGGATGTACTGAGGTGAACTCGGATACCAAGACTTTTTTAGAATGCCTTCTAGAAATGAGAGGTGAACTGGGTACCTCTATATGAGATAATGGAAAATGAAACACCGTGAAATCTAACCAACTCCTTGATATAGGGTTTGCCGTAATTCTCAGCTGAATAAAAGGTATGAACTGGTAGGAAATGAGTTGATTTGGTCATCCTATCTATAATGACCCACACTGAATCATGATGGCGACGAGTACGAGGTAAACCCATCACAAACTCCATGGTCACTTCTTCCTTCTTCCAGGTAGGAATACTGAACTCCTGTATGAACCCACTTGGCTTTTGATGCTCGATCTTAACCTTCTGACATATTGGGAACTTATCCACAAACTTTGTAATGTCTCTCTTTATCCTACTCCACCAATAGATCTCCCATAAATCATGGTACATCTTAGTAGTCCCTGGATGAATAGAGTAGCGTGTACCATGCGCTTCTGCAAAAATTTGTTGTCTTAAATCATCTACACCTGACACACATTGCCGACCCTAGCAGCGTAACACACCATCTCCCCCTTAGGAGAAAACCTCTTCCTTCTGATATCTGACTGATTCCTTTAACTTAGCTAGACTGGGATCCCTATACTACTTTTCCTTCACCTCAAAAACTAGGGATGATTCTGAACTACTCTCCACCCATACACTACTTTCTGCAGAATCAACTAAGCGAACACCTAGGAGGGCAAGCTGATGAACTTCCTGAGCTAACTTCTTCTTACAATCCTCCACATGAGAAATACTACCCATAGACATCCTACTGAGAGAATCAGCCACTACATTAGCTTTACCCGAATGATACAGGACACTCATGTCGTAGTCTTTCAACAACTCCAACTACCTTCTCTGATGGAGGTTTAGGTCTTTCTGAGCGAACACATACTACAGTCTCTTATGATTCGTGAACACATCAACGTGCACACCATACAAATAGTGCCTCCAAATCTTTAAGGCAAAAACTACTGCTTCTAACTCAAGATCATGAGTAGGATAGTTCTTTTCATGGGTCTTAAGATGTCTGGAGGTGTAGGCTATAACCTTACCTCTCTGCATCAAAACACACCCAAAACTGACTCCAGAGGTATCATAATATACCAGAAAACCTATCTGAACCATCTGGTAAAGTCAGGACTGGAGCTATAGTGAGTCGAGTCTTTAACTCCTGAAAACTCTTTTCACAAGAATCTGACCACTAGAATTTGACTTTCTTCTGAGTCAATCTGGACATAAGGGATGCAATAGATGAGAATCTCTCAATAAATCATCGGTAATAGTCAACCAATCCCAAGAAACTCCTGATATCTGATGGAGAGATAGGTCTAGGCCAGTTTCTCACAGTTTCAGTCTTTTAGGGATCAACTCTAACGCCATCGCTGGAAATGATATGGCTAAGAAAGGCTACTGACCTTAGACAAAATTCACACTTACTGAATTTGGTGAATAGCTGATGGTTTCTGAGAGTCTGCAATACTATTCTGAGATGGTCTGCATGATCATGCTCACTGCGGGAGTAGATAAGAATGTCATCTATGAAGACTATGATAAACATGTCCAAGTACTACTTGAACACATGATTCATCAAGTCCATGAAAGTTGTAGGGGCATTGGTAAGTCCAAAGGACATGACTAAGAATTTAAAGTGACCATACAGAGTTCTAAAGGCTATTTTTGGGATGTCACATTCTCTGACTCTGAGATGATGATAGGCTGATATGAGGTCTATCTTAGAAAAGTAACTGGCACCCTGAAGCTATTCAGACAAGTCATTGATTCTGGGAAGTGGATACTTGTTTTTGACTATGACTTTATTTAGCTGACGGTAGTCAATACACATTCTGATAGAACCATCTTTCTTACACACAAATAAATTGGTGTGCCCCATAAGGACATAATAGGTCTGATAAATCCCTTATCTAGGAGTTTTTTTAACTGTTATTTTAATTCTCTAAGTTCTATTGGAGCCATTTTGTATGGAGGAATAGATATGGGCTGAATATCTGGAAGAAGGTCTATTTCGAAGTTGATTTCCCTTTTGGGAGGAACTCCGGGAAGATCTTTGGGAAACACATCTAGGAATTCACATGATTCTGACATTGATTCAAGAGTAGGCATTTTTGAAATAGAGTCCTGGACTCGAACGAAATGGTAGACACATCCCTTAGATATCAGTTTTCTCGCCCGAAAGTAAAAAACAAGATGACCCCTAAGAGCTGAAGTACTACCCCCCCATTCTAGGATGGGCTTATTCAGAAACAGAAACTGGACAATTCTGTTTCTCCAGTCGACTAAGGTATAGCATGAATAAAGCCAATCTATGTCGAGAATGACATCAAAATCAGTTATCTCTAATTCAAGTAATTCTGCTAAAGTGACTTTCTGAGATATCATAACCGTATATTTCCTATATATTTGCAGGGATATGATGGATTTACCCACTAGGGTAGAGACTAAGAAAGGCTCTGCTAGAATTTTGGAACTGACTCCAAAATCAACTGCTATATATGGAGTAACAAAGAACAAAGAAGCTCCTAGATCTAGCAAAGCATAAATATGCAAATGGAAAAATTGTAACGTACCAGTGACCACATGATGATAACTCCCTTGATCCTATCGGGACTAAAGATCATAGAGTATATTTGGGCACTGGCTACTGGTGGCACTAGAAGCGGCACCCTATTGATTCGGGCGACCGAACTGAGCTGGGGGATGATTATTCTGAACTTGAGAACCTGACTGAGGAAAATCTCTGAATCTATAGCCTGGCTTACCACACTCAAAACATACATCACTACCCACTCTATAGATACCCTGGTGGTTTCTGCCACAGTTCTGAAAAAGGGGATTGGTTCGGGCACTGCTAACAATACCCTGGGGTTTAGGGCCTGGTTCCCTATCCCTATTGCCATCTCTAAATTTTGGTACAGGAGTAGTGGTTGAGGACGAAGTTGAGACTAAAGATTTCGAGTGGAACTGAGAATGATTCCCACCCTCTGACTTAGGTTGAGCAAAGTTGAAACTACCTATTCTCTCCCTCTTGCTCTCCATCTCTTTCTCTTTATTCTTGGCCTCCTCTATATGCTGAGCATGTACCATGATCCTGGATATGTCCATCTTCTTAATAAGAATTACGGTCCTACACTCTTTGACCATACTATTAGACACACCAGACACATACTCACTCATCCTGGATCTGCTATCTGCCACTACATGAGGAGCATATCTGGATAATTGAGTAAACTTATGAGAATACTCTTTTACTGTCATGTTGCCCTGATTCAAATTTATAAACTCCAAAACCTTTGCTTCCCTCAACTCCAATGGGAAGAACCTATCTAGAAAATCAGTGGCAAACTCCTCCCATTCTATGGGCCCTATATCGGCGGCCCTCTCTGCTTTCTACTATTTAAACAATGAGTGAACCACATCCTGCAACTGATATACGACTAACTCAGCACTCTTAATAGAAGTCACCCCCATAATATCAGTAACTTTCTGCACCTGGTCAAGAAATTCCTGAGGGTCTTCATCTGACTTAGACCCGATAAAAGATGGAGGGTTCATTCGAGTGAAGTCTCTAATCCTGGAAGCAGTAGTATTGGCCACTGGGTTAGTCGGAAAAGCAGCTGGACGTTTATTTTGGGTTTCCATAGAATGATCTAGGGTGGTGAAAGCTTCTTTGAATTCAGCGTGGGAGTCGTGTTCGTCTAGAGGATCTAGCTGGATGGGCTGGGGTTTTGGCTGGTCTCCCATGGCTGGTCTCCCATTCCTCTTCCCTTAGTTCTCTTTAGACGCATATTCTATAAATGGAAGAGAAATTTGGATTAGATACGGAGTTTAACTGGAGCTCATGCTCACTCACACGACATAAATATTAAAGAAAGGGAACTTTTCCTAAAACACCTCACAGCCTCCTATCCATAAGTGTGGCGCGCTACACACCCATGCACAAGGTTCTACTAGATACGTCTTTCATACTTCCTAGGACTCTGTTGAACCTTAGGATTTGATACAAAGTTTGTAATGCCCCAAGTCTGTACCCCGGACGTTACACGGTGCTCATAATCCTGAAGGACCACAAGCTAACCCATGACTGGTACCTGATGCATTAACTGAATGATAATATTGTAATATATGGAAATTAGGCAAAAACATGCTATAAAGTTTAATACTGTAATAAAACTGATATGATATAACAATACAAAAAATGAAACATCTGTCTGAAAATACTCTAGTCTGAAGAGCCTCTAAACTGTCTAAAATGTGGAGTTGATGGGATAAGTCCCCAACTAACTCCGGCTACTAAAATAAAACTAAAATACAAAAATGATAATCATGTCCTCGAACTATGAGGACTTACCACTAACTCTAACTGCTAAAAAATCTGTAACTACTAGGGATGATTGGGAGCCCGTGCATCTGAACCTATGATATAAGATATCATAGTTCAAGACAAAAGTATGCGTCAGTACTTTGAATGCACTAGTATGCTAAGTGAGGTAGGCTGAAATACATGGGTTCATATGCATGAATAATACTGACTTAATGACATGAATATAACTTAATGAGAGTACATGCATGAATATGTAAACTATAACTGAGATCGTGATAACACTAAATAGTAAGTCTAAATACTGATTAACTGATATCTGAGTGTACTGATATTGAATTACTAAAAATTGAATAACTATATCCGACAGTCTTAATTCTGTGGAACTATACTGAGTTTCGTACTGAACTGAGTGACTATGTCTGACAGTCCTAAATTTGTAGAACTGAACTAAATTCTATACTGAGACTGAATCTGAAGCTGAGACTGTAAGAGGTAATCATCTAACTGATATGCCCCTCTCTAAAATGATTGGGGTTTTACTTATAATCCCAGCTGGAAAGGTGTCAGTATCGTGCCATGGGTAAAGATAAGTTGAGTCACCCTCATCTGGCATGTACTCTAAATGAGAATGGTGGTACCCTCAACTGGCAGGTAGATCACCTCATCAACCCTCAACTGGCAGGTTGATGTATCAACCTACGTTGGCTACGTAGTTCTGGAACATAAGGTATGCTTCTAAGGATCACACCCTCTACTGGCAGGTGAGTCCCCATCTGTGGGTTCACTCGGTGCTGAATCCTACTCCTAACTAAATAGACACTGGACTAATTTCTCATTCATACTAGGCTTGACTGAGTTGTTATTGATTATACTATCTAACTGAACTGAACTGAGTTCACTGAGTTCTATTGACTGATGGAATACTACTGAATTCTATTAACTGGCTGAATTTACTAAGGTCTAAACTGAATATTGAACTAGACTGGACTGATACTAAGTATATTGAGTTTTTTTCCTGAGTTCTATAACTGAGTGAGAGTACTACTGATCGTGACATAACTAATGCTATCCTGAGACTGACCATGGCTCTAGGTAATCAGCTAAATTATCGGGTATTAAATACCCCCAAGACTCTACAGCATAAATTATAAGACATGGCACAATCTTAAAACATGATAAATAACTACTTTATCATCATTCATTCATTGGGACATTCTAGCAAACACTTGCATGACATAAACTTGAATACATGCTAACATGATATAATTTCATTATTTAATTCCCATGAACAATTCATCAAAAACTTGAAGGACATAATCTATGCACATGACACTAAAACAATATGTACACATCATAGTCTAATTCCACATTTACAACTTTAAGGGTTTCAACATGGTTTTGCATGATAATGCACACATATTAATCAGGTCCATATGAATCTGGTAGTAAATCATGAACTTCATCAAACTTATAAACTTGTAATTAAATAGAGTTCTTGAACTCCAAGGGTGGAAGGGAACCCTTTGATAAACACTTCACATACCTTGGTTGCTAAATTCCTAAAGATTAATGGTAGAATCTTGAGCCTTGAATTTGAAATTTAATCTCCTAGGAATTTTGTTCATGAGTGTTTTGTGAAAGAATGAATATAATTTTCTAATTGAGGGATAAATCTCATGTTATGGGGGCTGAAGGACGTGGGAAAAAAACCCAATTACCCCCAAAGATGCGGCTTTTTGATGACTTAAAATTGAACCATCGATGCACAGACCGACGCATCACGTCATTGACATCGATGCGATAGCTAATGCACCGTGTCGAGTCTATGTTGGTTCACTAGAAATTACCTCTGAGAGCCAAGGAAAATATTGATCGATGTAATAGCCGTTGCGCTGCACCGAGATCACGTCGATGCCCTATTTTGTATTTCCAAACGTGGTTCAAATGAGGTCCAAAAAATTCAAAACTCTTCCGAAAACACCTACTGACATTTTTATCATGAATCAATCTAAAGATCAATACTTTAAGGTCATAGTGGTCATGAAATAAGTTGCCAACTTACAAAGGCCAAAATAATACTATGTGTAAATACTTAGCTAAAATTTTCTAAAATATAACTATGTTTGAATACTTAGCTAAAATTTTCTAAGCTTGGGACCCTTTAGCAAGCTTAAAAGACTGAGTTGAGCTTAGGATTTTGTGGGGTATTACAGTGACACCAGGTTTTAGGATTATGGTATGATGTCTTTGTTCATGTTTTCTCTCTTTCATTATATTGTGTGGTTTTGCTTAGTCCTAGAAGCCTTACATTGGGGTATTGTTAATATTTTCTCTTTTATGTCAGTTTGTGTGATAGGCTTACTTTCTTGGCTTGCCATTACAAGAGCCATCATAACCCTTAATTTTGGATCATGACACATTGGTATTATAGCTAGGTTTATTAGTCTCAATAGTGTAAGAATGAGGTATCTAATATAGTCTTGTGGATTAGTACATAGACATCTGTATCTATTTTTAAGAGGTTATAACATGTCTTTAGGAAATTTCCCTTATTTTGTTCCTAATCATGTAGATTTTCTTCATACCTTGTGTTTTAAGTCATATTTCACTCTTTTTTGTGTAGATAGTGATGACTAAATCTCGTGAGGTTAGAGATACTGAGCCTTCTTTTGAGAAGAGAGACCAATTTAAAGGGTAGTCTACGAGTCATGGATGATCTTAGGGTAGTAGATAGGCATGTGGATCTTTCCCATCTAGGAGTAGTGCTAGGGGACTCTCCCATGATCCCTGTGTTGATCATGTTGGAGATGTAGGTCCTACTTTGGTTTCACTAAATTCTTCTACCCCAGTCTTGGAAGGGTTATTAATTCACCAGTTGACCCATTTAGAGGGTGCTCCTTTGAGTATGCCTGGTGTTCCCCTAGCTCCAAGTATTATACATCCGTCTGTGTTAGGGTTTACTTATAGTGTTCCTACAGCCCTAAGTTTGGATCCTCTAGTAGTACCTACTTCTACTTTTGGTACTCCACAAATGCTGAGTGTTATTCCTCCTTCAGTGTCTGCCTTTGAGTATGGTTTCTGAGATCAGAAGCTCACCCTTCATCTATGTTACCTCCTTAAGTGGGATCTCAGCCTTCCAGATTCACCAAGCATCCTCTTGTTGTGAGTAAAATTATGACTTCTAAGGATTAGAAGAGGTTTGAAAGGTTCACTCATTTGAGTCCTCCTAGGTTTAGTGGTGATAAAGGTGAGGATGCGTATGAGTTCTTGATTGGCTATCATGAGAAGTTCCATAAATTGGGTTCTCTTAAGTTGCATAGTATTGCATATACCACTTAATAGTTAAAAGATGTCACTAGGGATTCGTGGAGGTCACTTTTTAGTTATATACCTCTCGATTCTCTCGAGATGACTTAAGATTAATTTGCTGAGGCCTGTTTAGAGTAGTTCATGTCTCATAGTTTGAGGGATCAGATGAGGGATGAGTTTGATCACCGGGAGTAGAGCTCTATGACTATTGTAGAGTATGAGGCATGCTTTCATGCCTTGTTTAGATATTTCTATACTAGCATTACAACTGAATATGAGAAAATTTAGAAGTTTGTGAAAGGGTTGAATATTTCTCTTTATCTAGGTACATCTCAGATGTTAGTGTTTGGAGTATAGTTTTAGAGTATAGTGGATCATGCTAAGATGAATGAGGGTATTCTTTAAGCATCTCAGAGAGGCACCAAGAGAGTGCATCGCTTGGGTGAGTTCAGAGGTCACACTTCTCGAGGTAGGGATTCTAGAGGATTTTGTGATTATCATAGTAGACCCGTGTAGGTAGCCTTGCCAAATTCAGGTAGTGGGTCTTCTAGTTCAGCATTTTTTGGTGGCCTTTCCAGTCCATTCGTACCTTCTCTTACTGAGTTAGGCCATAAAAGTTGTTATGTGTGTGATGAGACCGGCTATTTGGCCAAAGAGTGTCCTCATCGTATGTTTAGAGATATTCTTATTTCATCTATAAGAGGTAGGGGTTCTACCAAAGGTACATGGGAAAGAGGTGGTGGAGGTCATGATTGTATTTGTGGGGCTATTCAGACAATTGGTGGTCATGGACAATGTTAGGCTATACCTGCCAGACCAAAGACAAAGGCCTCCAATATTGTTATCACTGGTACCATCCCTATTTTTTAGATCTGCATCTATATTATTTGATATGGGATCGACTTTCTTCTATGTGTCTACATACTTTGGTTCAGGTTTGGATTTAGGTTGTGAGCCTCTTGATGTGCCTATTTATGTATCTACCCCCGTAGGAGACTCTTTAATAGTAGATCAAGTGTACCAATCTTGTGTGGTAACTTTTGCTAGGCATGAGACCTGGGTAGATTTAATTATATTAGAAATAGTAGATTGCTATATCATCTTGGGTATGGAATGATTGGCTCCTAACCGTGCTATCCTAGATTATTATGCTAAGATCATGACTTTAGCTTTACCAGGTGTGCCAATGATAGCTTGGAAGGGTGCACTTTATTCAGGTCCCAAAAGGGTTATATCATATGTACAGACTCGTCACTTGGTTGATTGGGAATATTTATCTTATTTGGCACATATTAATGATACTAGTATTGTTCACCTCTTTTTTTGGATTTTGTTCATGAGGTTCACAAGTTAGTGAATGTCTTCTCTATGTATTTTCCTGGTATGCCTCTGGATCATGATATCAACTTCGTTATTGATTTTGAGCCAGGCACCAAGACCATTTCTATTCCTCCCTATAGTATGGCCTATTAGATTTGAAAGAATTGAAGGATCAGTTGCAGGAGTTATTGGATAAAGGATATATCTGACCTAGTATATCACCTTAGGGTACGCCTATGTTGTTTGTGAAGAAAATAGATGGGTCTATACATATGTGCATTGATTATCGACAGTTTAACAAGGTGGCAGTCAATAACAAGTATCCTCTCCCTTAATTTGATAATTTATTTAATCAATTTCAAAGTGCTTTGATGTTTTTGAAGATTGACTTGAGGATTGGGTATCACCAGTTAAGGATTAGAGCTTTGAATATTCTGAATACAACTTTTCATACTTGGTAAGGTGATTATGAGTTCTTGGTCATGTCCTTTAGGTTGACCAATGTGTCAGTTCCGTTCATGGAGCGATGATTGTGTATTTTGGTCATATCTTAACTCCTTTTTTATAGTATTTATAGATGATATCTTGGTTTATTCCAAGAGTATGGTAGATTATGAGGAGCATTTGCAAATTGTGCTTTAGATATTGATGGATGAGAAGTTGTATACTAAGTTCTCTAAGTGTAAGTTTGGTTGGAGTCGATCTCTTTCTTGGGTTATGTGGTGACTAAAGAAGGTATTATGGTTGATCCATCCAAGATTACAGTGGTTTGTGATTGGGCTAGGCATACTTTGCCCGCTGAGATTTGGAGTTTTGTTGTGTTGGTAGGTTACTACCAATATTTTTTAAGGATTTCTTATCTATTGCAGCTTCAGTGACTAAGTTGACTAAGAAGAATATTTTGTTTTAATGGTTCGATGCATGTAAGGCGAGCTTCTAAAAGCTTAAGGATTTGTTGACATTAACTCCTATCTTGACTTTGCCCAAGGAGGGCGTGGGTTTACCATCTTTTGTGATTTTTTAAGTGTTTGATTGGGTATTATGATGATACAATAGGGTAAAATAATTTTGTGTGTGTCTCGTTAGTTGAAACCTCATGAGAAGAATTACCCTATGTATGATTTAGAGTTATGCACAGTCGGTTTTTCTTTGATATTGTGGAGGAACTACTTGTATGGAGTTCGTTGTGAGATTTTATTAGATCATCATAGCCTTCAGTATTTCTTTACCCAGCTAGATCTAAATATGAGGCAACGTCATTGGCTTAAGTTGCTTAAGTATTATGACTTGACTATTATCTATTATTCGGGCAAGGCTAATAGATTTGGGGATGCCTTGCACCAGAATTCGGCTAACATGGGTAGCTTGGAGTATCTTTTGACCTAAGAGAGGTCGTTGGACTTAGGGGTTCAGTCTTTGGCTAATAGATGGTTCATTTTGATATTCAACGTTTGGGTGTATTTTGGCATTCATGGAGGCTAGGTCTTCTTTGATGGAGAAAATTCGAGCTCATCATTTTGTTCATGTTGGATTGATATTAATTTGGCATAAGGTGTTAAGTGGTGAGGCTAAGTAAGGAACACTCAATTCTGGTGATATTTTAAGGATACAAGGCTGGGTTTGTGTACCGTGAGTGGGTGATTAGATTAGATTGACTTTGGAGGAGGCACATTGTTCCAGGTATTCAATCCACCAAGGAGTGACTAAGTTGTATCATGATTTGAGGCAACATTACTGGTGGGGTAATATGGGGAGAGACATAGTGTATTTTGTAACTTATTGCCTATGTCGCTAGCAGGTGATGGCCGAGCATTTAAGGCTTAGTGGATTGATTCAAGGTTACCCATTCCTGAGTAGAAGTGGGAGCAAATTACTATAGACTTTGTGACTGGGTTGCCTCGTACTTTGCATGGTTTTGTTAGTGTTTGGGTCATCTTTTAGTGATTGACCAAATATGCCCATTTTATTCTGGTTTAGGTCTCTTTCAATGTCGAGAGCTCGGCTCGTATCCATATTCGATAGATTGTGTGTCTTCATGGTGTGCTAGTATTTATCTCTACAGATTAAGGTTTAGTGTTCACATCTCACTTTTGTAAAACTTTTCAGGATGAGTTAGGTACTCGGGTTGATATTAGTACAATATTTCACCCCCATACTGACGAGCAGTCAGAGCGTACTATTCAGGTTTTGGAAACAATGCTTTGTGCTTGTGTGATGGACTTTGGTGGTCAGTGGGAGCATCATCTAGCTTTGGTGGAGTTATAATAACAGCTACCATTCTAGTATTGATATGGATCCTTTTGAGGCCTTGTATGGTAGATGTTTGTGCTCTTCGATTGGTTGGTTTTAGGTTTCTGAGGTTAGACCTTGAGATACACACTTACTTCATGAGTCTTTGGATAGAGTTTAGATCATTCTAGATAGACTCCGAGGGGCTCAAAGTAGGCAGAAGTGCTATAAATATTGTACGCTTTATGCCTTGAGATATAGAGTTGGTGATCGTGTTTTCCTTTAAGCTTTCCCCATGAAGGGTGTGATGAGGTTTAGGAAGAGGGGCAAGCTTAGCCCCAGGTATATTGGGCCATTTGAGATTCTTTGAATTGTTGGTGATGTGATTTATGAGTTGGACTTGCCCCCAACTTTATCAGCTGTTCATCAAGTTTTTCATGTTTTTATGCTTCGCTATTACATTTCAGATGAGTCTCAAGTCATTCATTTGGATTCTGTTCAGTTAGATAAGAGGTTTTCTTTTGTTGAGGAGACTATCTCCATCTTGGCTAGAGATGTCTAGCGGTTGCATTCCAGAGTTATTACAGTAGTTAAGGTCCAGTGGAAGCCCCGATCTATAGATGAGGCTACTTGGGAGGTCGAGTTAGATATGCGTTGTTCTTATCCCCAGTTTTTTGTTGATTCAAGTATTTTTCTTTGTCTTTAGTTCGAGGACAAACTAGATTTTTAGTGTTGAATGATGTAATGAACTTATTTTTGATGATTTATGTGAAATATTCATTTTTGTGTAATTTGACCATTTTACCCCTCCTTGTGGTTGCATTGTGGTATTTTTGGGGTGTGGGGATGATTGACATGATTCCTGGTGCATTTCAGTATAGTTTATGAAAAATTATGGTCTTTGGTGGCTTGACAAGCCTTATAGTTTACTACCTTATAGTTGACATTGGTCAATATTTGTTCATCTATGTGACGGATGGCAAAATGGACTACGCCAACAGATCTAAAATGTTTATTTTAAGGTGGTAACATGGTTGGTACGGTTTTATTGCTTTTATATCTCATTTCAACCCTTGCTTCGAAAAGTTTTGAAATTGGGTTTTGGGGGTCAACTTTGTGAAAATAATATTTTTTTGAAATTCTGATATCGCCATTGAGTTTGGACCATCGAATTTGATAGGCTAGCATAGTTTATTTGTATTCACGAGATTCCAAATGAATTTCAAGGGGTCTGCAGATTCCAAGTCTCTAACTGGTGATGGTGCACCTGTAATTGCGATTAGCCAGTCGCATTCGAGAGTCAACTGATCAGCCCCAAGTGTTGATATGTGACATGTTGGTCCCAATTTCAAGACTCGCTTATGCAACGAGTCAGTCGCATACGCGATATCTGGCCCATGTCCAGGTACCGCGTACCCGACCCAGGCATTGAATATGTGATGCCTGGGTCCTTTATATACCTATGTTTCACCATGTTTTAGACTTGGAGCATATTGTTTCATGATTTTGAGCAATTTCTCCCACTTTAAAGCTTGGGTAAGCTCCATCACACCCATTTCAACTACTTTCTCAAAATTTTATAATCTAATTCTTGTTTTAACACGAATTAAAAAATAAAAATTGGGGATTTTGGCCCGTAAGGCCTAAAAATTATAATTCTCTAATTTAAACCTTGATTTCAACTTATTTTCACTTGGATGAGTTTCTAATCTTATAATTTTTAGTTTTCTTTAATTTCATCTTCAAATCAACTTCAATTCTTGAGTTTAAAATGAATTTTGAGGACTTTTGCCCGTAAATCTAAATCATGGTTTTTCTTAAATTGGAACCTCATTTTAACTCGTTTTTGCTTGAATTTTCATCTAAAGACTCCTAAAAATATGGGTAATATGTTTCAAAAATAAAATTATGATTTTACTGTTCTTTTTTGAAAACCCATTTCGAGGGGACCGTTTTGACTTTGATTAAAAAATATGCAATATGGGTATGGTTGGCTTTCTTTTGAAGGATAGATTTTGTATTTGTATGATTTAGTTGATTCCGAGTTTGTTCGTGAGAAGTAAGGTTTCAGACTAAAGGCTTTTGAATCGATTTTAGGCATTCGAGGTAGGTTATGGCTTAACTTTTGTCAGATCGGGTTGGGTAGTTAATGCTGATAGAAAAACATGTTAAGGGTGTGGGAAATAATGAAGATGGCTATAATTATGGTGTTATGTCCATGTAAGGGACTATATATTATTATATTTGATGGTTTTGGAATATTGTTTGCTATGTGTGACCATATGGGGTACTATAGGATATTATTGGTTGTGAATACATGAAATTAACTGTGTCTTGTATAATCAAAAAGCCTAATATGGTATCAATGGTGTATTTAATTGTATTCTACTCACATGGCATATGGTTTATGTTTGAATTCATGGATGGTTGGAAATATTGAGTGGATTATTGGCTCTCTTGGTTGATATATTGGTTGGATATGAAAATACTCATTCTAGTTGGTTGTGAGCATTGCATCCTCATATCATATACATTCACGAAACATTGGCATCACCATGAAAATACTGGAAATACCGGGAACACTAGCTTTTTCTAACAGAAAATGTCACATATTTAAAACCCTCTACCAATGAATATGCCGAAGAGGACTTATGAATATTGGTATTAGATATCGGTTGTATACGGGTTGACAAACCCCCATGGGTCCTACGTCAGGAAGCTTTAGATCTATAGGTGTATACGTAGGTTATGTGACAACCTCGGGAATCATCATCATTATCATCATAATCATTATTAGCATTATCATCATCACCTCTATTACATTTGCATTTACTTTGTACATTTCTGTGATGTATTATTTTCCTTGATGTGATACCTATCTATATGTGTTTCTTTCTTCATATTCATATGTGTGATACCTGTATACTTGTACTTCTCTTTTGTATTGTTATGGTGTTTGTAAATCTTATAGAATTATTAGTGGAGATGGTGTGGGCTACCGTTTGGGACATTTTTTGATTACAGGTGAATGTGCCCTTAGTGTGTATTTTGTATGCTTTATTTTCTACTTTGCTCAGTTGTCCTATGATACCTATTGAGTACAAGTGGACCGTGCTCACCCCTACTGTGCCCTTTCGGTGCAGATCTAGGTTCGAGTGCCCCTCATAATGGTTGATTCGAGTGACATTTGGAGCATTTTGAGGTAGCGATGGATTTCTTGTAGCCGGAGTTGGTTACTGCCATTCCTTATCTAGACTATGTATTTATTTTTATTCAGAGACAGAGTTGTTCCTGTTTTGAAAACCTTATGTATTTTGATATCGAGTTGTACTAGTTAATTCTGACTATGTGACACCGGGTTTTGGGATTATGGTATGATGTCTTTGGTTATGTTTTTCTGCTTTCATTATACTATGTGGTTCGACTTCATCCTAGAATCCTTACATTGGGGTATTGCTATTATTTTCCCTTTTGTATCAGTTTGTGTGATAGGATTAATTGTCAAGGCTTGTTGCGACAAGTGCCATCATGACCCTTAGTTTTGAGTCGTGACGACAAATAATTGAGCTTTTGGAAGCTTTCCTCATGAGCATCAGACAATTGAAAGAAAATCTTCTTTTGAGTCAACTTAGTCAAATGAGCCATAATACACAAAAAACCCTCAAAAAAATGCCGATTATAACCTACCACACCAACAAAACTCCAAATCTCGGTAGGAGAAGTATGCGTAGCCCAATAACGAATGTTTGCAATCTTGGTTGGATTGACCATAATACCATTCTTGGTCACCTCATGACCCAATAAAGAAATAGACACCAACCAAAACTTACACATGGAGAACTTAGCATACAACTTCTCATCGCTCAATCTCTAAAGCACAATCCACAAATGCTCCTTATGGTCGGCCTCACTCTTAGAAAAACCAAGATATCATCTATAAATACAATGTCAAAAGAGTCGAGATATGATCAAAATACCCGGTTCATCAACTACCTGAAAGCAACTGGGCAATTCGTCAACCTAAAAGACATGACCAAGAACTCATAATGACCTTACCGAGTCCGAAAAAGTTGTCTTTGGAATATCCAAAGCTCTAATTCTAAACTAGTGATACTTGTATCTCAAAAAAATCTTCAAAAACACCAAAGCACCCTAAAGAGAGATCGAACAAATCATCAATAAGAGAAAAGGGATACTTATTCTTAACTATCACCTTGTTTAACTGTCGATAATTAATACACATATGCATAAACCCATCATTTTTCTTCACAAATGGGATAGGTTCTCCCTAAGGTGATTCATTAAGTTGGATAAATCCCTTACCTAACAACTTCTACAACTGATCTTTCAATTCAGTTAACTATGTTGGGGCCATCCTATAAGGAGGAACAAAGATGGTCTTGGTGCCCCGACTCAACATCAATATCAAAATCAATATCACAATCCCTTGGAACACCAGACAAATTTGCAGAGAACACATAGGTGAACTCATGGATTGTACGAATAGAATCTAAAAGAGGCAGTGAAGTAACACTATTATCACAAATATGGGCCAAAGAAGACAAACATACCTTCTCAACCAAGCAATGAGACTGAAGGAAAGATATAACTCTCTTGGGACCCGAATGAAGCATATCCTTCCAAGTTATCCTCGGCACACCCAGCGAAACTAAGGTCATGACCTTAGCATAAAAGTCTAGGACAATATGATAAGGAGCTAACCAATCAATACCTAAAATGAAATCAAATCTACCATGTCTAAGATAATTAGATCTACCCAAGTATCATGCCTAGCAAAGGTCATAACAAAGATCGATACACCCGATACACCACTAAAGAGGCTCCTATAGGAATCAAAACTTGAAGAAAAATATGCTGACACATAGGATAAAGTTTACCCCAGATCAAATAACACAAATGCAAATCTAAAAAAAAACAAGGACGATACCTGGGATAACAACGTTGAAAGCCTCTACTCTGGTCTGGCGGGTATTACATAGCACTATCCACAACCACCACCCGACTGAGTATCCCTACGACCATCACCACGGGCATCACTACTTTTGCCTCACACACCTATAGTAGAACATCTACCACTCACTGTCGATATAGAAGCAGGCCTAAAAAATATGGTGGGGACAGTCCTTCACCAAATGTCCAACCTCATCACATATAAAGCAACCTCTATGGCTTGACTCAATAGGGATAGGTAGGGATGATATAGAATGACCACACAAAGATATTAAACTAGAAGACCCACTACCTGAACCTTGCAAGGCTGTTTACATGGATCTACCATGGTACCCGTAGAAACTTTTAGATTCTCTGCCTCGAGGAGTGTGACCTTTGAACTCTCCCTAACGGCGCACCCTCTTGGTTACTCTTAAGACACTTGAAGAATAGACTTAGACATTTTAGCATGGTACACTATACTCTGAAATGATGCCCTCAACACTACCATCTGGGTAATAACAAGCTGAATCAAAACATCCAACACCTTCACAAACTTCTAAATCTTTTCAGACTTGATGGTAATACTAGCATAGGAATATCTACAAGGCATGGAAATGTGCCTCATACTCCATAATAGTCATAGAGCCTTGATCCAGGTGATCAAACTCATCTCTTATCTGATCTCTTAAATTGTAAGGCAAAGACCTGTCTAAAAAGGCCTCATCAAATTGATCCTAAGTCATCTCTGGAGAACCAAAAGGTTTACAACTAACAAGTGACCTCTACCAATCCTTGGATGCATCTCTTAACTGGTAAGTAGTGTAAGAAACCCCATATGACTCAAGTAATCTAAGATTATGCAACTTCTTTCTACAATTAATCAAGAACTCATAGGCATCCTCACCCACAAGACCACAGAACCTAGGAGGACCCAAACAAGTGAATCTCTCAAATCTATTCTGATCCTTCAAAGACATAATTATACTAGTAATAATAGGAGGTATAATGAATCTAATTTGATGGTATCCTACGTGAGGAGGTAACATAAATGAAGGTTGAACTTATAATCTCAGAATACCATACTCAGATGCAGGCACGGAGGGAGGAACAACACTCAGAGTTATGGACTACCATAAGAAGATATCAATACTATTGGAGGATCCACACTCAGAACTAAAAGAACACCATAGGCAAACCTCAACACAGACGGGGGTACACTACTTGAAGCTGAGGAACTCCGGTATACTAAGGAGCACCCTCTAAATAAGTCAGCAAATAAATCAAAAACTCCACTAAGACTGGGTAGAAGAACTCTGTGGAATTAGAGTAGGCCCTATATCTCTATCATGCTCAACCTGAGGCTCAGGGGAGAGCCTTTTAGTGATACCTCTAGAAGGGGCGAATTCCTATAACCATCCACTATCTCAGTCCCATCCATGGCTTTCAACTCGCCCTCTAGACTGAGATGTCTCCTTGAATAATAGCTCCACATCCCTAATCTCATGGGATCTAGTCCCCACCATCAGCGCAGAAAAGAGTGAAACTCTATTTAGAATACAGGGTATGGAAAGAAATTCATACGTTATAGAATGGAATAAGGGAAGCTTCTTAAAGATATCTTATAGACTCTCAAATATAGATATAGACATCTATATACCAATCCACACGACTCCACTAAACATTCTATTCTTACACTGATGAAACCAATGAACCTGGCAGCTCTGATACCAATTTGTCATCACATAAAAAACATAGGTCATGATGGTAATTGTCGCGATAATCCTTGATAAGTAAGCCTATCACCCAAACTGATATAAAGTAAGAAAACAATACCAAAACCTAAGGTAAGGATTCTAGAGCAAAGTCGAGTCATGTATAAACCATAACAATGAAAAAATACATAACAAAGATACCATAAGTCTCCCAAATTCTGGTGTCACAGTGTAGGAACTAACTAAGTACATCTTAAAATCAAAATATACAAACTAAAGGAACATAATCTATCTTTGAATACAAAATAATACATTAACTAGATAAGAACAGGTAGTAGAGCAATTTCAGAAAGCATAGACTTACCGCTACCTTAAAAATACTCCAAGCACTGCCTGAATCATCTATTATGCGGCACACTCGTACTTGGATCTGCATTGAAAGGATGCAGTAGGGATGAGTACGGTCTATTGTACTTAGTAGGTATCATTGGCCTATTGAACAAAGTATAAAATAAAGCATATAATAAATACACACTATGGGTACGTCACTTGCTATAAATAAATATCCCAAATGGTAGCCCACACTGTCTCCACTAACAATTCAATAATATACACTATACCAAAATACAAGTACAAAAAAAAGCACAAATAGATAGATATCACATCAAGAATACAAATACAACACCGAATGTATAATGTATGAAATACAATAAAGATGATGATGATGATGATACGATACACGAGGTTGTCATACAACCTCTGTATATACCTACCAAGTTATGCTCTTGAGGTAGGACCCTTAGAGGGTTCTTCAAACAATATAAAATCCAATAACCAATATCAATCCAATATCCATAACTCTTCTCTAGCACATACATCGGCAGAGAGTTTTTAAAGATATCATATTTTCTATTAAGAAAAGCCAATATTTCTATGGTGGTACAAATGTTTCATGAATATATATGTCTTAAGGATGTAATGCTCACACCAACTAGAATGAGAATTTCCAAGTCCAACTAATATACCGACCATGTGAGCCAAAAATCCACTCAATATGCCAACTATCCATGAATCTAATATAGTCCATAAACCAATAGAGTAAGATATACACAAATATGCCATTTGATACCACATAAATACCAACTTAGATATTTTCCATCAAGAAACCAACCAATTATATCATTCCAAGACAAAAACATCATATAAGACCCCACACGATCACACAACAATTAATATCTCAAAAACTACAAAATAACAACAACACATGCCTCCACACGGGAACACAACCATAATAAATCCATTTTTATGATTAGTTCCCACACTTAAAACAAGATTTTATACCAATATTAACTATCCAGCTCAGTCTGAAGAAAGGTAAGCCATAACCTACATCAAATAAAAAAAACAATCCAAAAGCCTTTTAGTACAAAGCTTTCTCCTCATGAATGGACCCTGAATCAACTAAAACATATAAATATAGAATCTACGCATCAAAAAAATCAACGATAATCATATTGCCTATTTCCGAGTAGAGATCAAAATAAACTCCAAAATAGGTTTTTGAAAAGGAAGGTCAAAATTGGAATTTTAATACAAAAATATATTCCCGATGATTCAAGGAAGACATAGAAGAAAACTAAAGTGAAAATGGGTTGAGATTGGGGTTTAAATTTGAGAATTACTAATTTTGGCCTTCAAGGCCAAAATCCCCAAATTCCACTTTTGAATTCAAGTTTTAACAAGATTTAAGTGACAAGAATCAAAGAAAATTAACTGAAATAGGGATTTGGATATTACCCAAGCTAAAAAATGGAAGGAATTGCGCAAAAACTCAAAATCCCAAGCTCCAAGTGTAAAAAATGTTGAAAATTATGAAAAGGGGTATATAACCCACCCAGGCATCGCTTAAGAATTCACTAGCCCGCTTAAGCGGTCTAGGCTGCCGAGGTCACTTAAGACAACCAAGGGTCACTTAAGCGACACTCGTTTAAGCATACCCAAGGCTACTTAAGCGACACTTGCTGGTACAATCCAGGTCACTTAAATGACTGGTTGACTTCTTAAGCAGATGCACCAGCTGAAGACTTAGAGAATTCCAAGTCTCCATTGTGATACAAGGAAGACCAAGAACACAATAAAACAAACACCAAAAATAGTCCATAACAAGAGAAATTGGGGACTATCTAGGTGACCACTCTCAGATTCGCTACTTATAACAAGAATAGGGAGAATAACAAGTGTTTTACACACGAAGCCAGCCAACCGACCAACTATATTAACACAATATAATGAAGAAAAAAAAGGTTACACCAATAAGAACCTACATGTTTAACAACAAAAGATGGAAAACCGAAACTAAAAATAAGAAACAAGGATAGATAGTTAGACATAATGAAGTTGTAATCTTAGGAGACCAAGAGCCTATTCCACTCTCTGACCCTTAACACCACACACAACACGTACCTAACTCTTACAATGACACAAGAGGTGCTTCTACTTCTGAAGCACCAACGTATCAAGCAATGCACCACACACAAATGATTCCACCTTTGTGTTAGTCCCTAGTTTTGGTTGGAGTCTCTCTCTCTATAAGAGGAGTGTTCTTACAATATCAACCATAAACTAAAGATATAAAATCCTACAATATTATATTTATATTACAATACAAGTAGTGGACGAAAGATAGAAGAGCCCTTCTATTAAAAGGCTCCAAAGCCGCCCCATGGAGTGCACTTTAAAACCGGTTTTGGGCCTCCTTCATACTTGGAATTGTGCACTCATTAGGCGGTCTTCAAAAATGCTCAAAAAGTTTCCATGGTCATGATCATACTTGTATCATCCTCTCCATATTGAAAGGAATTTCTACAAATTCATGACCTCACCTCTTTTAGAGAGGTATCTCACATGGTCCTTTATATGGCCACACATCTTCTACTTCCTCCTCAACTTAAATCTCAACCTCTTCATTCTCTCCATCTTGGGGATTGCCATCAACCTTAGACGATTCAATCACCACTTCCTCTCCTAGGTAGTATTACTTTCTTCTAGTTTGGATACTCACTAGCCTTGTGGCCCCACCCTTGACACTTGAAGCATTGAAATCCCTTGGGATTGGAATTAGAATTTAATTTACTTTCATACCTTGGAGGCTATTTTTTGATAGCCTTGGGGATCTCGATTTGGGCAGCCACGAATGAGTTTTCTTTGAGCTCCTTCTGTACCTCTAAAGCTGTTTGGAAGATGCCCTCTATGGTGTCAAATTTGTGAAGCATCATGCGAGTGGAGATGTCCTTATTTAACCCAACCTTGAAGCACACAATGTCATGACTTACTTGCTCTCCCCAGTGGTCAAGTTTCAACATCAATTATTAAAACTCATCGTAGTAAGCCATGACACTCTTGCTCTTTTGCCTCAAATTGTACAATTTGGCAAGGAGCTCATGCCTATAAGTATTGGGAAACTTTGATGGAGTTTATGCCCAAGTCTCGGTTTTGGTGGCCTTTCCTCACCTCTCGGCCTAGGTCCCCATGTCTACCCCTCATTCTTTCTTCCCTCAAGTAAGAATTACCATAGACTCCATACCCTCTATGTCGTTCTTCCCCACCATATTATTCCACACAGTTTGGTTAGTTCTGGTTAGGTGGGTTTAGATTGGGTGAAAAGTAAGGTATTTGGTCTAGTAGAGATTGAAGTACCTTTGTCGTATAAGGTTCTTCAACTGAAACCAAGGAGGAGGTTGTCCCCCGATCATCTCATTACCAAACTGTTTAACATACTCCCACCACGTATTAGCATACCCCTCAAAATAAGTTATCGCATAGGAACTCTTCTTTTCCTTGGTGAGGTCATTGAGTTGGAATATATTGTCAAACAATGACTCCCAATCAAGATACACTTCGGGATCACTCTCACCCTTGATGATTGGGAGACTAACTTTGATGGAGTTTATGCCTAAGTCTCGGTTTTGGTGGCCTTTCCTCACCTCTCGGCCTAGCTCCCCATGTATACCTCTCATTCTTTCTTCCCTCAAGAAAGAATTACCATAGACTCCATAACCTCCATGTCGTTCTTCCCCACCATATCCTTCCACATGGTTTGGTTGGTTCGGGTTAGGTGGGTTTGGATTGGGTGAAAAGTAAGGTCTTTGGTCTAATAGAGATTGAATCGGAATGTGAGGCCTTTGGTTAAGGGGAGGGCTTGGGTTTGGTATTGGTATTTGGGTTCCAAATCCTTCTTGTTGGACTTGGTGAAGTGGAGGGTAGGTTGATCTATCTAACTCTCTGCTTTGGAAAGTATTTGGTGGTTGTCTCGATGGATTGATCATTTGGTGTAACATTTCAGGGGAGATGGTAGGGAAATTTTTTTGATCATGTCCACTCGAGGACGCATGATAGTATTAAGGAGTAGAGGGGCAGATCCTTTGGCTTTCCACTCGTTCCAATCTCTCACTCATAGTAGATACATCCTCTTTCAATGATGTTACATCCCTCTTCACCAAAGACACATCCGTTTCTAACTTCCCAAGACTCACTTGCATTTTTTCCAAAGTGCGGTTGAGGCCCTCAATAGAAGCCATAAGTATATTGGTATCATTTTTACCCACAGTTTGGGAGGTCGTTACCTCCATTGCAATGTACCTAAGAAAAACACCTACAAAATAATATACGAGGTAGTTGTAAGAGAAAGGTCCTCACACTCTTGCTTTAGTTCTTTGCCTCTCGATTTCTTCACTCAATCACACATGTGTGGCAAGCTTTATTGTATTCCGTGCTTGATAGGTGAACCAAAAATCTACAACGACTCAATGAAACAATAACAAAAGGACACACGAAGGATCATAAACACGAAGAATGGCTACAAAACTAACAATTTAGTATTAACACGTAAGTTAGTAATGGAATCAATAAGAGAAACAACAAAATGAAACTAGAAGATCTAATTTTGAGCTTAAAATGGTCATGTGAACAGTGATTTTGGTGATGTGGCATCCCTTAATTGGTCACGGCCCTCACAAATTTTCAAAAACTTGAAGTTTTTAGTCCTTATACACCTTTTGGAATGGATGACTAAATATTGGAGGGAAAATAATGTCTTGTACTCCTTTTCAACTTTTCAAACTCAAAAGAGTGAGATTTGACTTTACTAGTACCACAAAACAATTACCCTTGTTTTAAGGAAAAGTCAAGTCTAGGAAGTGATGTGTGCAAGTCTTCTCATAACAACTTTAAAACCTTTGTCTTACAACTTTTTGGATCTATTTGTCTTTTGGTTGTCTTAAGTTGCAAGAATAGATGAAAAACAATATGAACACCACAAAAACCTTTAAGAACTCAACAAAAACACAACAACAAGGTTCATCCCAATGTCAACAACATACTATATGGCCAAGAACAACGTTTTCAAGGCTAGGCCAACTCCAATTTCACTTCAATATGGTCAATATATTAAGCTCAACTTTAGATCTTGACACTCTTTGTGCTAGTGAAAGAGATATCAACACAAGAAACACACTATGCAAAAAAGAGAACACCTAGATCTAAACACACAAACACCAATCTCGGCCAAGACAACAACACAACACAATTTTCTCAGCCAAGGCCAAGATGGACAAATTTCTTTTTTTTCTGGAATTTTCAGATTTCAACATTTTTTTTGTATATTCAACTCTCAAACCCAAGATTGATCTTGTTAGAACAAAATCAAAGATGTATCTAATACCAAATGATACAACGATGACAAATAACACAACAAAACAAACACCAAAAATAGTCCACATTAAGAGAATCGTGGACTATCTAGGTGACCACTCTCAGATTCGCTACTTATAACAAGAATATGGAGAATAACAAGTGTTTTACACATGAAGCCAGACAACTAACAAACTATACTAACATAATATAATGAATAAAAGAAAGGTTACACCAACAAGAACCTACAAGTTCAACAACAAAACATGGAAAATCAAAACTGAAAACAAGAAACAAGGATAGATAGCTAGACACAATGAAGTTGTAATCTTAGGAACCCAAGAGCCTATTCCACCCTTTTAACCTTAACAACACACACAACACACACCTAACTCTTACAATGACACAAGAGGGGTGTCTACCTCTCAAGCACTAACGTATCAAGCAATGCACTACACAAAAACAATTCTACCTTTGTGTTAGGCCCTAGTTTCGGTTAGAGTCTCTCTCTCTCTAAGAGGAGTGTTCTTACAATATCAAGCATAAACTAAATACATAAAACCATACAATGTTATATTTATATTACGGTCATGATCATACTTGTTTCACATGGGCCCCTCGACGTTCATTTGAAATCTTGAGAATGCAAATGAACTATGCTACCCTATCAAATTCGATGCTCTGAACTCAATGGTGATATCAAATTTTTGAATAAAATGTTAGTTTCGTAAAGTTTATCCCCAAAACACAATTTCATAACTTTGTAAATCAAGGATCAAAATGAGACACAAAAGCTATAATACCACACCAACCATGTTACAAACCTAATATTGATGTTTTGGATTTGCTAGCATAGTTTATTTTCCCATTCGATGCACAGAATAACAAATGTTGACCGAAGTCAACCAATAAGCCTCTATAACTACTCAAACCACAAACTCTCACAAACTACATCAAAATACTTTGGGAACTGTGCCAATTATTCCAATACCAGAAATACCACAAAGAAACTATAGAGAGGCATGAAATGGTCAAAATATATAGAAATGAACAATTCACTAAAATCACTAAAAATTAGGTCGTTATAATTGAGAAAATATATTTTTATACTTAACAAAATTTCCTGACTTTTTTTTTGCATGGCTTGACTTAACTTGACTTGGTGATAATATATTGACTTGCTGATTTGATTTCCAATTATTGTTTGTTTCTTGTTATGCTAAGTGTATGTTTGTTAGGCATGGATTAACTTTTTGTACTATATCTTAGTTATATGTTCATATTCTCATTTTGGATTGTCCAATTGACCCTACCATTACACTATTGTTCTTGTGTGCTGATACTATACCTGCATTTAATTTTATAAGTGCGGTGAATATTCTAGTGGCTTCTACGAGACCTCACTTGTGACTCCAATAGTTTCTTTTGGATTCAAGAGTGATTAGCATGTTTTGAGATACTATGAATCTTTCTTGGATGCTGGAGTTTTTATTTTTGGACTTACATCTTTCATTTTAGTTTTGGGGTTGCATTCTCTTCTTGCAAATCCTTAGTAGTTTTGGTACAGATGACTTTTTATTTCTAGATATGGTTTTAGTTAGGTACAATATTCCTCTTTTAAGTCGTACTTATGTTTTTTCTTTAGACTTGATGTTTTATTGATGGATTAGTTTTATTATTTCTTTTAAGCATTGATTTTGGAATGATAAATTAAGGTAGATGGCTCTCCCACCGATTAAGTTGTATAGGGGCAACTCATGACAGATTTGGGTCATGATAAAGTTAGTGTCAAATCCTAAGCTCATCGATCTCGTCATACTAATATAGGTCCAGTAGAGTCTCACAAAATAGTACTGAGACAGTTGTACTTTTGTTTGAGAGGCTATAAGACTTTAGGTAATCTGTCATTCTTATTTCTTTTATGCTATAATTTGATTCCAATTGGTATTTGGCAATACAAATTGGTATCTATTTTTTTTTATTCTTTTGTTTGTAAATGGTGAACACTAGGTCCAACAAAACTTAACCAATAACTCCCGCACTAATCTCTCTATCTGCGGAGCCAGTCAGTAGGAAAGAGAGTGAATGAGAGCAAGAGGTAGGGGAACAAGAACATGATCCACACTCGCTAGGGCTGGAACTCAAGTAGTGGGTGGCATGCATCTTGAAAGGTCGGCATCACCTCCCCCACCTTAGGATTATTTAGAGAAGATGGAAATAGTAGAGGAATAGGGTGTGGATCCTAAGGTAGCAACTCAAATTAGGGTTGTAGGACTGTCCCGACTGGAGCCATAACTATGATATTGATTTATTAGGCTCCAATAGTTTATCCTACTGGAATAATGGATTCTAAAATAGATGAAGTTTTAGGTATTGGTAATTTTGCTCACCCGATATTGGTTTTCATGATGACTAGTATAGAATATGAACTAGTGATTAAATTTTTAAAGATGAAACCTTCAATATTCTAGGGCACTGAGTTTGAGAGTGACTTTGAGTGTATTATTGATTGTTATGAGAGGTTACATAATATGGGGATTGTGAAGAAACTTGGAGTTAAGGTTGTGACTTTCTTTCTAGAGAAGGATGCTAAGGAATGGGGGAGAGCACATGTTGAGTGTCGGTCATCAATTTTTCTTCCACTGACTTGGGACCGATTTCATGCTTTTTTCTTAGAGAAATGTGTTCCACGGGCCCTCTGTGACCGTAAAAAGGATAAGTTTTTGGCATTGGAGAAGGGTGATATGTCAATTACGGCCTATGAGGCCAAGTTTCTTTCCTTGTCTCGCTATGCTACACAGTTGTTAACTTCTGAGGAGGAGAGAATTTGCCTCTAAATTAAAGGCTTGAATTATGACCTTTAAGTATTGTTTGTGAACATGACTTTAGTAGAAAAAAGGTTTAATAAAGTTTTTGACTATGTGTAGAAGTTAGAGGGGGTTACCCAAGTAGGTCAGGCTAAGATGTTAGTAAAGAAATCTCAAAATGTTGGGAATTTAACTGGGTGTTTCTCTAAAGGACAAAGTTAGTATACCTATTCATTCCACCCAATTCATTCAGCCTTGTCAGCTTCTACTGTGGTTCCAACTAAGGGTTATTCTCAGGCACAAATTAATTGGGGCAATGGGCTTCTTAACCTTCTACCAGTTGGCCTTATATCATTTAAGGATATTACTATTATGGTGTTGTTGGTCACTTTAAAAAAGAGTGTCTTATAAGATAGGTGAATTCCCAGACGCAACAACAGACTCAGGTTATAGTCCCAGTAGGTAGAGGAGAAGGAGGCAGCAACATAGGTCGTCCACAAAGAGGATGGGAAATCAGACAGGTGGTTGGTGTGGTCAAGGAAATGATATTATCGAGAGAGGAGTACAATTGAGAAAAGGATTAGTTCATATTGATGACCGAGCTCATTATTATGTATTTTTCAAAAAGACTGATGCAATATTTACAGGTACTATTTTTGTCTGTGACCAGATGGATTCGACTTTATTTAATTTGGGGTCTACTTATTCCTATGTATATGTCCAGTTTGAAATGTGTCTAAATTTAGTTGGTGCTATACTTAATTATTCGATTATGTGTCTTCTCCTGTGGGTGAGTTTGTGACAGTAAGCCATGTTTATCATTCTTATCCAATATTATTTGTGGGTTTTCATACTTGGGTAGACTTCATTATTTTGGATATGTTGGACTTTGATATAATTTTGGGTATGGCCTAGTTATCTCTATATCATGTTATTTTAAACTGTAATGCTAAAATAGTGATTATAGTTATGCCTGGGATGAAGGAACTAGAGTGGGAGAAAGTGTATAAGGCCTAACCAGAAAAGATTATATCGTATCTAGGATAAGAGGCTAGTGGGGAAGGGGTGTTCGATAAATTTTAGCTTATCTTTATGATATAGACTGCAGAGTCCCCTTGTATAGATACTATTTTGGTAGTCTTTGAATTTTAGGATGTATTCCTTCAGACTTAGCGGGTATGCTTTAGATAGGGATATCAATTTCTTCATTGACTTATTTCTTTTCCACCTTATCTGGCCCTAGCACAGTTTGGAAAGCTCAAAACTCAACTATATGAGCTACTTGACAAAGGTTTTATTCATTCAAGTGGTTCACCTTAGGGTGCTCCAGTTTTGTTTGCCAAGAAGACAAGATGGTAGCTTGAGGATGTGCATTGATTACATGCATCTAAATAAGGTTACAATCAGAAATAAATATCCCTTGCCTCACATACATGACTTATTTGATCAATTACAAGGTGTATCTGTGTTTTTAAAAAGTAATTTGAGGTTGGGTTATCATCAGTTGAAAATTAGATGAAGGACATACCAAATATGACTTTTAGAAATTGATATGGCCATTATGAGTTTCTAGTGATGTCTTTTGAGTTGACTAATGCACCTACAACCTTCACGAGTTTAATGAACATGAACTTTAGGTCATTCTTGGATTATTTTTTTATCATGTTTATTGATGATATTCTTGTGTACTCTAAGAGTAAGGAAGATCATGCACTGCATCTTCTCATAGTTTTGGTGTCACAATCCAAACTAGGGCCTGGTCGTGACGGGTATCTCAAGTTCAATGAGAATCAGAGACCACCCCCTTCACCTAACCAATAGAACACAATACCCTAATATCGAATGAATTTCAAACATATAACAAGATAGCATAAGATAAACTCAAAGACTTTAGGATAAGTCAATGGACAACAACCTACTAAAACAACCAATCAACGTCACCACCCAAGTCTATAGTAATCCAACAAAGCCTTCTAAACAAAATCAGAATTATAAAGTGTCGGGACATGCCCCCGACCCTGACAATGATAATGACAATGTTAATGATAATGTAAACTCTCAATACTAGTCTATGATACGAATTGATGAAATGTCTAAGGCTTATAGAGAATGGAAGTTCACCACTTTACCACAACAAATTGATGAACCGAGCCGATCCACCTAACTTTATGCAGTAAAAATAGAAGTATCTCTGATGCCTCCATCGTGTGGTGATAGAGCATCTAGAGACGATTAGTGTGTTGAGAACTAACATGTAACTCAGGGATAGGGGATAAAATAATTCCATGGATAACCATTCATAACCAGTCCAAAATCCAATACACATAATCATATGCATGTGCATATATATATATTACGTGCCGGGGTACGGAACAAGGCTTAGCATACCTTTTAAAAGTTTAGCTTGGATTGTGTATCTCAACCATCATAACATAAGAAGGCACCTACAGGGTATATAGGCCCAACTCTCCCCTAGCTGGAAGGTCCTCAATGTGTATGGCCACACGAACCAGAAGGTATACATATGCACTATGGGGGACTCAAACCTCCCTGCATATCAAGGTGACACAAGTACCTAATCATGTAATATAATATGGGGGACTTGAGCCTCCCAATCAAATGATAATAATAGGGGGGGACTCAAACCACCCGGTCATGTAGACCCCCGCATCGGCAAATGCAGTTTCCAGTATTAGTCCCTCGGGACCTGCACTTTCACGACTCAGCTACACAACCTCATTAAATCCCAATTAAACTATTTATCACACATCCAATCCATTGAACCATGATACACATTTAGACATACATTATTGGTATCATCATACCAACTACACTTGCAAGGTAAAATCAACATGCTGAAATAATTTCATTATTAGGGGAAATTCATAGCCCCCTTGATTCAATTATGCATTATCTTGGGGAATTACACAACCCCATAAGGTTTAATTCAATATCATTATGCTTCATTAACTTTTCAAATTGTGCAATAGTTCAAGAGTATTTCAATATGCATAGTTTTCATATTCAACACCAATTTCACGATATAAGGTTGAGGTCATTACCACTTCAAAAGTCACATGTTGGGGGAAATTACAATCCCCTAGTTTATTCACCATACCCATTCACCCCACCAGTTCAAAACCATAATCAAAGGATGAATATTCATATGTAAACTATGGGAAACATTGTTCAAAAATAAATATTCAAAACCCTTAACCCATGTATCAAAACCATCATCAATATCGTAGGGGCAACACCTTAAAACATATGATTTCTACAAATTAGTAATTAGTGAAGAGTAACATGCTTGAAATACCAAGTTTCACGGAAAGAATTCACCCTTAAGCCCTTGGATGACCTACTTCTTGGAAATCCTAAGTATCTTGCTTGAGAGAATTTGAGAGAGTTCTGATAGTTTTTAATCACGTTAGAATAAGAAATAAACCCCTTAAGTTCTTTATGAATGTGGGGTTTAAATTGGATAAGAAGGGCATTGTCTAAATTTACCTCAAATTATAATCTAAAAGTTTATCGTTAGTGTCTATGGGTCACTATACGACTCGTAGGGATTCGTTATAACTCATCACCATGAGTCATAGACAAGACAGTTTTAAGGGAACATACACCATTTAACCTATGATTCAACTAATATGACTTGTAATGGGACCTTATGACTCATAGGGTCCATCGTAGTCAACACAGAAATAGTTTGGAGTAAACACTAGACATCCTACAATTTGTACAAATGACTCGTAATGTATCCTTATGGCTCGTAGAGAGTCACTCGTACTTAGAGCAAAACCTAGCCACAAACACATTGTTTAGTCTATGATTTCGGTCATATGACTCTTCATGGGTCATTGTGACTCATGACTCCAAGTTGTAATCAGGATAGAAACTCAAGCACCATTCACTGGACACCTTATGACTAGGGTCATATTATCCGTCAAGACACCCTACAATTCTTAGGGTAAGTCATAGTCAGGATAATGAGGATAAAATTTGAGAAATTCTCAAGGATCTGGGTGTTTCATTCTCCCACTTAGGATCATTCATCCTCAAATAATGGGTCAAGGCATCTCTTAGCACGATTTAGCTAGAAACACCGACACTTACCTTTAACAAAGATAGAAAACAAAGATGTTAAGATCACACATACCTTAAGCATGATTTTACAAAATAGGGAATATGAACGGATACTTGGTCTTCATGTCTTTATCTGCTTCCCAAGTAGCTTCCTTACGCTTTTGGTTCGTCCAAAGAACCTTTATCGAAGCCACGTTCTTCGTTCGCAACCAACAGACTTGCCGATCCAAGATCCTTATCGAAATTTCCTCATAAGATAAGGAATTCGAAATTCCCAAACCATCCAAAGGAACAACCAACGAAGGATAACCCACACACTTTCTCAACATCAAGACATGGAAGATTGGAGGGATAGAGCTCAAGCTAGAAAGAAATTCCAAATCATATACACTATTACCAACTCTCTTTAAGACCAAATATGGACCAACATAATGGGGAATGAGCTTGCCCTTCTTCCTAAACTGCATCATGCCCTACATGGGACACACCTTTAAGATCACCCAGTCACTAATATTAAGCTCTAACTCATTTTTTCTCACATTTGTGTAGGACTTTTGGCGACTTTGAGCGGTCTTAAGCCTATCCCGAATCACCTTCACCTTCTCCATGGCTTGGTGAACCAAATAAGGGCCAAATAACCTATTTTTACCAATCTTAAACCAGCCAATAGGAGACCTATATCTCCTACTAAATAAGGCCTCAAACGGAGCCATACCAATGCTAGAGTGGTAACTGTTGTTGTAGGAAAATTCTATGAGAGGCAAGCGGTCAACCCAAATTCCATCATAGTCAATCACATAGGATCTGAGCATATCCTCCAAAGTATGAATGGTTTTCTCTGTTTGCCCATCCGTCTGCATATGGAAACTGGTGCTAAGGCTCACCTGTCCCCAAACCTCTCTGAAAGAAACCCTAAAAGTAAGAAGAGAACTAAGTACCTCAATCAGATATGATGAAAATTGGAGCACTATGCAACTTTACAAGCTTGTAATACCCCATACTTTTTCCTAGCTTAATTTAGCTCCTAGAATGTCAAGGGTTAGCTTCAAAAAAGAATAACCTTTGATACATAAAGAATTTTCAAGTTATAGACCCTCCAATGTGTAGAAAATTGAATTATCTTTCCAACAATACAACTTTTGTCTAAATCCGATACTCGGTTGAGAAGTTATGATATTTTTAGTAAAATAGTATGGCATTTCGACAAGCACCGCGTCGCGGTGAAGACCAAAATGGCAATTGTCAATTTCCAGTGGACCTCCGCGATTGGCCCGTGTTGCGTTGAAGTCTCATTTCCTAATTATCAATTTCCAGTAGCTCACCATGATGGTGGAGCATCGCGGTGATGGCCTTAATGGTATTTTAGTGGCTTACCACGATAGCTCCGCATCACGTTGATTTTCCAGTTTGTAATAGCCAATTTCCAGTGAGCCACCGCGATAGTGGCGCATCATGGTGGCATACTAAATTGGGAATTTTCTTTCTTTTCTAGTTCCGATTAAAATTTTAAAAGGTTACTTTGGTCAATTCCAAGCCCCACATCGTGAGTAACACAAGACTAAACATATTCATAGCCTATTATACCCATTATTCATCAATTCTCTCTCAAAGAAAAACCCTAGAGCTCAAAACTTAACCTCCAAGAAATCAAATTTCCTCCATTCTTTTTCCAAGATAACTGAAGATTAAGGATTCCCAATTCAAGAACTTCAAGAGTTCATCTTCAAAAGCTCAAATAGGAATTCAAGATCAAGATTTTTATTCAATTGCATCAATTAAGGTATATGGGGTTTATGAAAAAGGATATTCTTTCATCCTTGTGCCCAAAACTAGTCTTTAATTATAAATTTACATGATTTTGTATGAATATACATGAGTTTCAAATTAGGATTCATACCCATTATTGTTATTTGTAAGATTATGAGATTTCAAGTGATTTAGAAGTTGAGTTGCATGTCTATTTTCGTATTTTCAAACGTATTGCAGTAAATTCCATATTTTGAGTTGAATTATCAATATTTACATTATAAAGCATAAACATTATGATGTTTTAACGTGAATTTTATGCATGGGTCATTAGGCCCTAATTGGATATTTCTATTTCAAGATTGATTGTGCTATAAACACTCTATTGCTAGATTATTTTCAAATTTTTTATAAAGATTTGATCTTTTGATCTCAGCTTAGATTATGAAATCCACTTTACAGTTTTAGATTAGAGTTTAACTTAGAAATTATACAGTTGATTTTCATAATAAAACATTATACTAGATTTTAAAGTGGATTTCCAACAGAATGAGCATACAAATTAAAGAGAGTAGTATTTAGCACCGAGTTGGGTATGTTCTCATGCCCCAGAACTACGATCCAACATAGGTTTAGATTATCAGATTATTCCCATTTCTATGTGGATGACAAATGTAGATGTGATCACTTCGATTAAGTTATTCTCCTTGGAAAGAGTATGACACCTCTCCCCGACGTGAGGTTTTTCCATAAGGAAACTAGACGTTGGACTCCATGATAGCTCACATGGTTTATGTCGGTTAGAAGAACCTCCCTACAGAAAAGAGTAATCCTTACAAAAAGCTTTTAAAAGAATTACCTGCAGCCTAACAGTAAAAACTTTCAGAATAGTTTTTAAAAGTATTTCCCTAATAGTAAAAGTAAATAAATAGCTTTTGAGTAAATTTTCCTACAGCCAACAGAAAAGAATAACAGAAAAGCTTTTAGAAACTAAGTGTAAAGGCTCACAGTTTTATTCAGACATTGCTTTATATAAGCCTTTAGCTACAGATTTTAGCTTTCAGATTTCAAATATAAAAGTGAGCGCTTTCTATACTTAGACAACATGATTTACAGACAACACACTAGTACAACTTTTAGAACTAAATGTTATGACTCATTAGATTTATAAGGTATGATTTACTACTCATGATTATGATTCTCAGCTTTCAGATATTCCAATTTAAGTGAGTTATCTACATTTAGCATACATTGTTTTACAAATTATGATGATGTTGAGACATTGTTTTACTTGTACATTCACCCCCATATATCAGTACATTCTCAAAGTACTGATCCACATATATGTCTATGTGCTACATTGTCTCATAATGTAGGTTCAGGTGCTCCATTTCAGCAGCGCAAGTGATTTTGAGCATCTTTATTAGCATCCCAATAGTTTGTGAGTCCTCATAGTTCGGGGACCTAGTACTCAGTTTTCATCTTATTAGATTAGATGATTCAGTGTTTTCATATAGTTCGAGTCAGTTGGGGGTTTGTCCCAGTGACTCTCTAGATATTAGTAGTAGAGGCTTGTCAGACTGCTAGATATGATTTAGATTATTTAGTATTAATTGTTAAGACTATTGAGTCTAGTATTTTCTAGAGATTATATTCAGACATTCTCAGTTAGCTCAGACAGATTTCCGCATTCTACTTTTGATGTTATCCCTATATTTACTCTATTATGAGATTCAGACTTAGTAGAAGGCAGACGGGGTTAGCTTAAGTCTACTCGTAGTCTTGAGCACCATGTGAAGTCTTGGGACCCATTTTCAGAGTGTTACAAAGCTTCTCAATGAATAACTTAGCATAATCCTTAAAAGAGAAATTAGTCCATAGTGGAAAGAAGTGAGAAGACTTAGTCATCCTATCCACGATGACCCAAATTGAATCAAATTACTGGCGAGACCATAGAAGACCGATAACAATATCTATATTAATTATTTCCCATTTCCACACAGGCAACACAATTTCTTGGAATAATCCACCAGGCCTCAAGTGCTCTACCTTCACTTGCTGACACACCATGCACTTAGCCAAAAAATTGGCCACATCCTGCTTCATATTATTCCACCAATAAATTTCTTGAAGATTATGATACATTTTTGCTAAACCAAGATGAATACTGTATCGTGACTCATAAGCTTCGGCCAAAATTCTTTCTCACAATCCATCAACATCTGGAACACATAACCTACCTTGGTACCTCAAGATACCATCACCACCAATTTTTAAAGTCGTCACTTTCGGCCTACCTACATTCTCCTTGATCTACCTTAATATAGGGTCCAACACTTGTTTCTTCTTTACCTCAACACCAAGAGATGACTTTTCCACCTCTTGAACAATTACAGCACCATCCTCAGAATCTAAGAGACGGACCTAAAGATTAGCCAAATAGTGAAATCCTTCACCAAATCCTGTTTCTCCTCGTCCACATGGGAATAGCTCCCCATGGACAACCTGCTAAGAGCATCAGAAACCATGTTAGCTTTATTGGGAGATAGTGGAGACTCATGCCATAGTTCTTTAGCAATTCACACCACCTTATTTGCCTGAGATCTAGCTCCTTCTGAGTGAACATGTATTGCAAGCTCTTATGATCAAAATAAATATCCACGTGGACCCTATACAAATAATGTCACCAGATCTTTAATGCAAATACCACACCTAATAATTCCAAATCATGAGTCGGATAATTCTTCTAATGAACCTTCAACTGTCTAGAAACATATGCAACCACCTTGGTATGTTGCATCAACATACAACCCAGTCCCACCCGAGATGCATCATAATAGATAAAAAAACCATCAGTACCCTAAGGTAGAGTTAAGACCAGAGCCAAAGTCAATGTATTCTTCAACTTCTCAAAACTACCCTCACAAGCATTAGACCACAAGAACTTCTCTTTTTTCTGAGTCAACTTAGTCAATGGGCAGCAATAGAAGAGAAACTTTTCTCAAACCTTCATAATAACCGGCTAAACCTAAGAAGCTCCAAATATCGGTTGGAGTTGTGGGTATAGGCCACTTCTTAACCACCATAACTTTTTATTGATCCGTCATGATCCTTTTACTGGAAACAATATGACCCGAATAGGTCACAACATTTAACCAGAACTCACACTTTAAGAACTTTGCATACGACCGTTGATCTTTCAAGGTTTGCAACATAAGGCGGAGATAATCGGCATGATCCACATCACTCTTAGAATATACCAAAAAATCATCAATAAACATAATCGTGAATAAATTCAAAAACTGATGAAAAACCCAATTCATAAGATCCATGAATGTTGTCAGGGCATTAGTCAAACCAAAGGATATCACCAAAAACTCAAAATGACCATACCGAGTTTGGAAGGCAATCTTACGGATATCCACTTCCCTAATCTTCAACTAATGGTATCCAGACCAATGATCAATCATAGAAAAGTACTTAGCACCCTGAAGCTAATCAAAGAGATCATCAATCCTTGGAAGGGGATATTGATTCTTCACAGCCACCTTGTTCAATTGGCGGTGGTCAATATATATCCAAAGAGACCCATACTTCTTACACACAAATAGCACCAGAGCACCCCAAGGAGAAACACTAAGACAAATAAAACCCTTATCCAAAAGATCTTTTAACTGCTCTTTGAGTTCTTTCAACTCAGCCAGAGCCATTCTATAAGGGGGATAAAAATAAGACGAGTGTCTCAAAGAAGATCAATTCCAAAATCAATTTCCCTATCAGGAAGAACATTAGGGAGATCATCAGAGGACACATTGGTAAATTCACAGACCACAAGGATAGTCTGCAAAAAAGGGGCCTTCGGATCTAGAAACCTTAATATGTACTAAGTGATAGAGGCACCCCTTGGAAATTAATTTCTGGGATCTAATATACAAAATGAACCATCCCTTAGGCACTAGGGAACTACCTTATCATTCAATCACCAACTCAATAGGGAATTGAAAACTGACCCTTCGGGTTTGACTATTAAGAGATGCATAACACGAATGCAACCAATCCATCCCCAATCATATTAAAGTCTAACATGTTCAACTCTATCAGATCCACCTAGGTATCCTTACCATAAACTGACATCACGCAACTCCTATAGACCCTTCTAGCCATAATATAGTTACCCACCTGGGTGGATACATAAAAGGGATCCAGAATACACTCAGGGTCAAAACCAAAATGGAAAGCGACATAAGGGGACACATAAGAGAGGGTAGACCTGGGCTCAAGTAGAAAAGATACATCATGAGAGATAATTTTGAGCATACCAGTAACAAAATTAAGGGACGCCTTAGAATCCTAGTGAGTGGCAAGAGTATGTAGACAGTTCCATCTAGTGTCGTAGCCAGAAGCATAAATAGCACCCTTTGATACAAGAGCAGATGAAGTAGTAACAAGAATCTTATTTTCTCTTGAAGAAACCCTAGAAAGAAAATCCCTCTGCATATGACCAATCTGCCTACATTTGAAACACTTATTTCTCCCATCTTCACAAATACTATGATACACCTAACCACAAATTCTTGGGGATATAATGGAGCTGACTAAGCCCAACTAACCTGAGGTTATACACCCTGTACCCTTGAACCCACACTATTCTTAAAATGACGATCACTTGACGGCTTAGAATAAGGAGCACTAGCCGAAGAGTACGAACCAAAATTGCCTCACTTCTTCTTAGACCATTTTCTACCATCTCAACCACTCTGCTGCTGACCTCCACCCTAATATGAATACCTGAACTTCTTACTCTACCTTTTACTCATCTCAACCTACTTCTTATTTTCCTCCTTAACCTACTGCATATACACCACCAACCTAAAGATGCCCATGTATTTGTTCAATAAAGTAGCTTTTGATTCTAATACCAATTCATGGGACAATCCTAAAGCAAATTTCCTTATCCGAGCTCTCATAGAGGACACCAACTATGGATCATAATGAGACAGCTGGTCAAACTTCAAGGCATACTTTTTTACTATCATGTCGCCTTGCTTCGAATTAACAAATTCCTTAACCTTTGCCTTCCTCAACTCCTGAGGAAAGAATCGATCAAGAAAAGCACTAGAAAAGTTATCCCACAAAGTTTACTTAGAATCATCACCCCTAGACTCATCCCATTCCTCATACCACTGATATGCCACATCCTTCAACTGGTAAGTGGCGAACTCCGCACCCTCCACATCAGTAGAATGCATCATACAGAAAATTTTTTATATCCCATTAATAAAATTTTGAGGATCTTTCATAACTTTAGAACCAATGAAAGTTGGAGGACTCAATCTCATAAATTGGCCAACTCTAGTGACCTCATAGGATGGAGCAACAGAAGCAACATGCTTATTCTGAGAAGCCACTAATATGGTAAAAAAATAGATTGACTGGCGAAACTCAACATTAAATATGCCATCTTAAGGTGCCCAAGAAGGGATACAGCAATCGGTGGAACTCCACTAGGGCAATCAGAAGAAGCAACCCTAGACCATGTCTGATCTTCTTAAGTAGGATGAGCTCTATCCACATTGTACTTAAATAAGATAGAAGAATTTCCATGATCATTATATCTTCTATAAGGCATGGTCTGAAAAGAAAACATACGGGGATTAGAGGAGATTTTATGATCTTAGATTTTATATCCCAAAATAGAACAACAAAAAAATGAAAATAATCCAAAATACCTCATAGCCTCTCCATTATAAGTGTGACGCACTACACACTTATAAAGGAGACTTTACTTGACACAACTTTGTGGACACCCAATGACACCAAACCTAGGCTCTGATACCAACTTTTTCATGACCCAAACTAGGACCTAGCCATAAAGGGTATCTCAAGTCCAATAAGGATCGGAGACTACCCCCTGCACCTAACCAAAAGAACATAATATCCCAATGTCAGATAAATTTTAAACATATAACAAAATAGTATAAGATAAACTCAAAGACTTTAGAATAAGTCAATGGACAACAACCAGTTAAAACAACAAAGCAACGTCACCACCCAAGTCCACAATAATCCAACAAAGCCTTCTAAACAAAACCAAAATCAATAAAGTATTAGGATATGCCCCAAACCCTGACAATGATAATGATAATGTAAACTCTAAATTTTAGTCTATAATAAGAACTGATGAAATGTCTAAGTCTTTCAGAGAATGGAAGATCAATATTTTACATTAATGAACCAACAAACTGAGTTGATCCACCTAACTCTGCATAGAAAAAGTAGAAGTATCTACGGTAGCTATATCACATAGGGATACAACATCCAGAGATGGTTAGTGAGTTGAGCACTAGCATGTAACTCATGGATAGGGGATAAAATAATGTTATGAATAACCATTCAAAACCAGTCCAAAATCCAATACACATAATCATATGCAAATAAATAAATAAATATATATATATACCTTATGTCAGGGTAGGGAACAAGGATTAGAATGTCATTTAAAACTTTAGCCTAGATTGTCTAGCTCAACCATTATAACATAAGAAAGCACACACGGTAGTGTTGTTCTTGGGCTCACTTTTCAAGTTTGCAACCTTGAAAAGTCATTAAAGTAAAGAAGGGTTTATGCAATATCAACTAATCATGGGAATCTACTAGATTCACAATCCCCAATCAGCTATTCACATCAACGATCCCATAACCCTAGTTATGGAAGCTTAGCCACACATTTCCACCCAAGAAAGAGAAAAAACCATTGTGTTATTCATAAATTAATTCAATATTTACTTACAAATGTCACAGTTGTTGTTCTTTAATCTTCAATAGAAAATATGCTTAAAACTGATGGCCAAAATGATGGTCCATTGAAAGACTGACGGTCCATCATATGGGTCGTTGCTGAGTCATCTGAAGACATAGGTTCTATTTAGGCCTGACCATTGAGTTGGTGGTCTGTCTCAAGATTGATGATCAACCACATAGGTCGTTGTTGAGTGTTTCAGGATGCCTTATTCTGTATAACACTAACGGTTGAACGGGTGGTCCATCGCAAGACTCACGATCCACCATTTTAACCGTCAAAAGTATTTTTTTGCTAATTTTCTGAGTCTTATCCTGTAGCTAGATCCTTACCCTGAAACACTAAAAACCAACATTAAATGAAACCTTGGTTGCTTGAAAACATATAATTTTTCCATAAAAAAGATGAAAAATATTCTGTAAAAAGCTGAAACATCATGAGCTACCATTTGGGACATTTTCTCACTACAGGTGATATACTTATAGTGTGTATTTATATACCTTATTTTCTACTTTGCTCACTCGGCCTATGATACATACTGAGTGCAACTGGATCGTACTCATCCCTATTGTGCCCTTTCGGTGTAGATCTAAGTACGAATGCATTATTCGATAGCTGAGTTTAGGCGGTCATTGGATACATTCGAGGTAGTGTCCACTCTATGCTTTAGAGTTGACCTTCTACACTATCCTATCTAGTTTATGTGTTTTTTTATATTCAAAGACAGACTTGTGTTCCTCTTTTAGATTTATCAGCTGTATTTTTAGAAATTGAGATTTATGTAGATTGTTCTTACACTCTGACACTAGGTCTTGGATATTTTATGGTATTATCTTTATATTTAGACTTTATCTACTATTGTATATGTATGGTATGACTTTGTTCTAGAAGTCTTGCCTCGAGATTTTATGTTGATTTTGTACGTCATATCAGTTTGGGTGATTGGATTACTTGTTAATACTTAGTTTTGATAAGTGCTATCATGATCTTTAGTTTTGGATTGTGACAAATTGGTATTAGAGTAGCCAGGTTCATCGATCTTGTCAGTATAAGAATAGAGTGTCTAGTAGAGTCTTACAGATTAGTACGTAGATTTTTGTATCTATTTAGAAGAGGTTATAAGATATCCTTAGGAAACTTTCTCTTTTTGTTCCTTATTGTGAGGATCTTTCATACTTTGTGTTCTAATTAGTGTATCACTCTTCTCTGTGTAGATGATGAAGACTAGATCCAGTGAGTCTAGGGATGTTGTGCCATTATTTGAAGAGAGAGACCAATTTAGAGGTCAAGTTGTGAGTCGTGGATGGGATCGAGGTAGAGGATGGGCACGGGGATTTTTCCCTTCTAAAGGTAGTACTAGGGGATATCCCCCGAGCCTTAAGTTAAGCATGCTAGATATATGGGACCTACTCAGGTTCCACAAAGTTCTTCTACCCTAGTCATAGAGGGGTTATTGATTCGTTTACTAACTTTTTTTGAGAGTGCTCCTCTGAATGTATCTGGTGTTCCTCCAACTTCGAGTATTGTACCTCCATCTGTGGTAGAGCATGCCTATAGTATTCTTTTTGCTCTAAGTATAGTTTCTCCAACGGTTTCAACATCTTCTTATGGTACTCTTCAAACACTGATTGTTGTTCCCCCTTCTGTGCCAATATCTAAGTATGGTATTCTAAGGTCAGGAGTTCATTCTTTATCTATGTTACCTCTTCAGGCGAGACCTCAGCTAGCCAAATTCACTATGCCTCCTATAGTTATAGGTATAATTATGTCTTCTAAGGATCAAAAGAGGCTTAAGAGATTCAATCACTTGGGTCCACCCAAGTTTAGTAGTATTGTGGGCGAGAATATCTATGATTTCTTATTAATTATCATAGAAGTTGCATTACCTTAGACCGCTTGAGTGGCATAGGGTTGCTTATACTACCTACCAGTTGAGAGATGCAACCAAGGATTAGTGGAGGTCAATTGTCAGTTCCAGACCTCTGGGTTTGCCAGATATGACTTGGGAATAGTTTGTTGTGGCCTTCTTGTACATATTTGTGTCATACAGTCTGAGGGATCATATGAGAGATGAGTTTGATCACTTAGAGTAGGGAGTCATGACTGTTGCGAGTATGAGGCATATTTTCATGCCCCGTACAGATATTTCATTGCTAATATTGCCACCTAGTCTAAGAAGATTTGGAAGTTCATGAAGGGATTAAATGTTTCACTTTAGTTAGATACTGCCCAGATGATAGTGTTAAGGGTATTGTTCAAAAGTATAGTGGATCTTGCAAAGATGACTGAGTCTATTCTTTGAGCTTCTTATGGAGGCTCCAAGATGGTGCAATATCAAGGAGAGTTTAGTAGTCATACTCTTTTATGAAGATATTTAGAGGCTCCTGTGAATATTATGGCAGACTAGTATAGGTATCCTTACAGGGTTTAGGTAGTAGGCCTTCTGGTTCAGAAGCTTTGGGTGGTCGAGTGTCATTCCAGGGTGGTCATTCTAGATTAGTCGTACCTCTTTCTATTGAGTCGAGCTATAGAGTTAGCTACGTGTATGATGATTTTTTATATGGCCAATGATTATCCTCGCCATATTTTCAGACATATTCTTATATCAACAATGAGAGGGTGACCCTTAAAGAGGTAAAGGTACTACTAGAAGTGTGCGATAAAGAGGTAGTGGTACTTTTGGTGATAGTCATGGGGTTACTCAGTTAGGTAGGGGACGTGGACAATGCTATGCTATACCCACTAGACTAGAGACAGAGGCTTCCGACGCTGCTATCACAAGTATTTTTCCTATTTGTTTAAGATCTGCATCTATGTTATTTGATCCAGGTTTGACTTTTTCCAATTTGTATTCATATTTTGCTGTGAGTTTTGATTCTAATAGTGAGACTCTTGACATGCCTATCCATATGTCTACCCCCGTAGGAGACTCTTTAGTGGTGGATCTGGTGCACTAATCTTGTGTTATAACATTTGTGGGCCATGATACTTCGATAGATCTAATAATCCTAGATATAGTTGTAATACCCCAGGTTTTTGGCCTTCAAAAATTTCTTGATTTTTCTATCACTCCCCAGGTAACGACTCAGGTGACAAGTCATATCCACTCATCACAAGTCGTAGGGCCCCTTTTTGTCCAACCAATAAGATGGTCCAGAGTTTTTGTGGTGGTCACGACTTAGCCCCCATGAGTCTTAGGGTAAGATTATGAGTCGTAGGGTGAGGTTATGAGTCGTAGGGTGGGAATCATAACCAAACCAGTGTGAAGGCCTACGGTTTTTCTCAAGCTATGAGTTCATAGGGATGACTCGTAACCAGTCATTACCTAACTCATAGTGATTGGGCCTATATTTCCTACCCTCTTTTATTAAGGGCATTATGGTCTTTTTCTTCTATCCCATTACTTTCCATGACATAAAACACCCCAAGGGCCCATATTTCCATCAGTTAACATAACATAAACATTACTTCTCCTCTCTTAATCCCCAATAAAAAAAGATAGGGTTTTAAAGGACTAAGCACCTAGGGATCAAATTATGGTTTCTTCTCTAATTCTCTGGCATGTATTTCTTCCCTAAATTGATTACATGTAAAAACATGTATTTAATTTTTATCCATGTAATTTAAATTATTGGATTTTGAATATGGGTTAAGGGGTTTGGAATGGTTATTACATGAATTGAATTACCGTGGTTTTGAATTGATTATTAATACTTTAATTTCATGATTTTGAACTAATTAAATGTATGGTTGTGGGAACTGGAATGGGGAACATGGGTTCCCCTAAAAGTTTAAGGTTTATAATTGGCATTAACCTCAACCCAACTTGTGAAATTGGTTTGAAACATGGTTATATACATAAATTACTTCACTTTTGAAACCTTGCATTGCATAAAAGGTTAATAGAACATAAATTGATTTTGAAAGGCCTTGGTGGCCCTGGATTGGATTTAACAAAAACTTTAGAGTCAAACTGGCAAAATGGTTTTGGTATGGCATAAATGGGATTGTCTTGTAAGCTTAACATTATTGGTATGACGATACCAACAGTAAATACCTAATCAAAAGAGTTCTTGGTTAATGGGTGGGAATGTGTAGATGGTTTTAATTTGGGCTTAAAGGGGGTTATGTAGTTCGTCGTGGAAGGTGGAGGTCCCAGAAGGAACAATACTGGAAACCACGTTTACCGTCGTAGGGTTATTGGTGATCGTGTGCATAGTTCACACTATATCTATATATATTTTTGAATGGTTGGAGACTCAATAGCTTTGTCCCTTTCTCGAATTTTCCTAGATCGTGCGGCTAACATGGACTTGGACCCTTTCAACAGGGGGATTTAAACCCATATAGCCCTTAGGTGTCCTTAGGACAGTTAGAGCTACACAATCTAGGTTAATAGTTTTAAATCTAATTCTAAACCTTGTTCTCTATCCCGGCATCTTATATATATGTTTGTGGATGTGTATATATGTTTTTTGGACTGATTTGCACTTGGCATTATTTTATCACTTACATGAGTTACATGTTAGTGGTCACCCCGCTAACCATTCTAGGATACTACATTGTTTCATTATGTACGATCCGAAGACACCTCTTTTATCCCTGTGCAACATTAGGTGGATTAACATGCTTGTCGAGTTGCGTTGAAGTGGTGAGCCTCCTTTTTTAGAAGGGTAGACATTTCATTGCTTTTTTATAAGTATTGAAATCCCCTCGATTTATTTTTATATTTTGGATTCCCTTTTTGTCCATGGCCAGGGGCGTGTCCCGACCTAACTTGATATTTAATTCAGAGGCTTTTGTGGATAAAGTTTGAGAATGGTTATTGTTTTGGAATCCTAGTATCCCTTTTGGTTATCTAATCTATCTTTTTTATATGTTTGGTTATCTTTCACTGTTATTCATATTGTATTCTAGTTGGCTAGACTAAAGGGTGGTCTCCGATCCTCGGTGAACTTGAGATACCCATCACGACTAGGCCCTGGTTTGGGTCGTAACAAGCTTAGTATCAGAGCATAGGTTCAGGGTCATTGGGTATCCACAAAGTCGTGTCGAGTATAGTCCTTTATATGGGTGTGTATCACACCATACTTATAAGGGAGAGGCTACAAGGCATTTAGAAATGTTTTCTTTTCTTGTGTTTTATTTTGAGCTATAGGGTTTGTGTCTTGAAATTCATCTAATCTCTGACATACTCACATTTCAAATTATGCCTCCCTAAAGATCTGATGCTCATAGAAATTCTTCTGGAACTCTGTCCTTCCTGAGGATGATACGAATGGAACTCACCTTATGTATGGAGTACATACCTGGTATAGGGTCCCCATTTCTAATTATACTGCCCTACGTAGAGTTCCACCTGTCCCCACTAGTCCTCCTCAGGCTTCTCAAGCTGATGATACTCATGCCTCGATGCCTCAGGGTGACATTTCTAATGCAGAGTTTCATCGGTCCATTCATTTGCTTACCCAGTTGGTGAAATATCAGTCACGTCAGACTGATCATGTTGGTTTTATTACTTTAATTTTTGAGGTCACTAGGGTTGTCCAGTTCATGAGGTTGACTCCCCCAATCTTTATAAGCTCTAAGGTTGGAGAGGATCCTTAAGGGTTTTGTTGATGAAATGGAGAAGAAATTTAGGGTAATCCATGCTACTGATTATGAGGGTGTGGATGTTGTTGCATATCAGCTAAAGAATGTAGCTTATCAATGGTATGAGGAGTGGGAGCAGTTGAAAGGTGATAATGTTGAGTCGGCCGGTGGGATGAATTCTCAGGTGCCTTCCTCAATCATTTCTTTCCTCAGGAGTTGAGGAAAGCTAAGGTAGATGAGTTTGTGAATCTGAAGCAGGGCAAGATAAGTGTGAAGGAGTATGCTTTAAAATTTCAGCAGTTGTCCCGCTATGCTCTAGAGTTAGTGTCTAGCCAGATATCTAAGATGAGAAAGTTTTCTTTGAGTTTTTCTTATGACTTGGTATTGGAGTGTAAGGCTGTGATATTGAATAATGACATGTATATCTCCAAGTTTGTGATTTATATACAGAAGGTAGAGGATTAAAAAAAGCGACAGGCAGAGACGGAGAGAGAAAGAATAAGAAGTTTAGGTATTTAGAGAAGGGTAGAAGTAAGCAAGCTAGTGGAAAAGATGGTATATAGTGGAGCAAAAAGAAGACTTGGGTAAATTCTTGTTCATATTCTTCGGCTAGTGCTCCTTATCTGCAGTCGTTCGGTGATCATTGTTTTTAGGCTAGTAGTGGTCTTAAGGAACAAGGTACCCAGTCTCAGGCTAGTGGAGCTCAGTCAGCCCTACCATATCCTCTTCGTAGATTTTGTGGTCCACTTCGCTAGGGTTATTGTGATAAGGGGAGAAATTGGTTCTTTAATTATGGTTAGCTTGGTAATACAGCAAGTCTGTCATACGTCTAAGGTATCCATTGGGGCTAATAAAGTTTCGATCGCCACTTCTTCAACTCCTACACTAAAGGGTGCTACTTCTGGTACCGGCGCTGGCTAAAATTATCTCTATGCTCTTGCTACCCGTTAGGAATCTGAATCATCTCATGATGTTGTTACTAGTAAGTTACAGGTTTTCTCTCGAGATGTGTATTGTTTGTTTGATATGGTGTCCACCCTTTCTTATGTGACCCATTATATGGTTGTGCATTTTGGTTTTTGTCCCAAAAGTATTTTTGACCCCTTTTCTATGTCTACTCCAGTGGGTGATTCTCTAGTTGCTAGAACAATCTATAGGGGTTGCGTAGTATCTATCTTTCCTAGGGAGACATTGGTGAATTTGGTAGAACTTGATATGGTAGATGCCGATGTAATCTTAGGGATAGGTTGGCTCTATTCGTGCTATGCTTCTCTAGATTGTAGGACCCAAAAAGTCAGTTTCCAATTTCCTAATGAACTGGTAATTAAATGGGAGGGAGGTTCCTTAGTGACTAAAGGGATGCTTATTTCTTATCTTAAAGCCCGAAGAATGTTTTCTAAAGGGTGTCTATATCATCTAGTTTAAGTTAAGGATTATAGTTTTGAGGTCTCATCTTTGAAATTTTTCCCTATTGTCAATGAGTTTCCTAAAATATTTCTCGAGGATCTTCCTGGCATTCCTCCCGATAGGAAAATAAACTTTGAGATTGATTTTCTACCGAATACCTATCTTATCTCTATTCCTCCTTATAGAATGGATCCGGCTTAATTAAAAAAGCTAAAAGAGCAGCTAAATGATCTTCTTGATAAGGGCTTCACTCATTCTAGTATTTCTCCGTGGGTTGCTCCCATGCTTTTTGTGCTTGAGAAAGATGAGTCTCTTCAGATATGTATAGATTACTGGCAGTTGATTAAGGTTAAGTGAAGAATAAGTACCCTCTTCCTAGGATTAATGACCTTTTTTATCAGCTTCAGGGTGCTAGATATTTCTCTAAGATTGATCTCCATTCGGGTTATCATCAGTTAAAGATTTGGGAAATTGATATTCCTAAGACTACATTCCAAACCTGATATGGTCATTATGAATTCCTAGTTATGTTATTTGGGTTAGCAAATGCTTCAGTTGCTTTTATGGATCTTATAAATCGGGTGCTTAGATAGTTTTTGGACCTATTTATGATAATATTTATTGATTATATCTTGGTATATACTAAGAACGAGGAGGATCATGCCAGTCACCTCCAAATTATATTGCAAACTCTTAAGGATCAAAAGTTGTATGCTAAATTTTCTAAGTGTGAGTTTTGGCTGAATATTGTAACCTTTGTTGGTCATGTTGTTTCTAGTGAAGGGATCATGGTGGATCCACAGAAAGTGGAGGCAGTTAAGAAATGGCCTAGACCTAAGACTCCAACCGATATTCGAAGCTTCATATTGATGAAGTTGACTCAGAAAAAGGTAAAGTTTTTGTGGTTTGATGTGTGTGAGGGTAGTTTTAAGAAGTTGAAGGATAAATTGACCTCTACTCTGATTTTGACCCAGCCCAAGGGTACTAAGTGTGTTATTGTATATTATGATGCATCTCGTATGGGACAGGGTTGTGTGTTGATGCAACATGGTAAGGTTCAGTCCTATGTTTCTAGACAACTTAAGATTCATAAAAGGAATTATCCAACTCACGATTTAGAGTTGACGACTATAGTTTTTGCATTGAAGAACTAGCATCATTATTTCTATTGGGTGCATATACCCAATAGACTATAAGGTATCTGTTCACTCAGAAGAAGTTGAATCTCAGGCAAAGACGGTGGCTTAAATTGTTCAAGGTCTATGATAGAAGTATTCACTACCATCCAAGTAAAGAAAAGTGGTTGCTGATGCTCTTAGCAGGCTATCCATGGGGAGTTTATCTCATATGGATAAGGATAAGAGAGGATTTGTGAAGGACATTCATCGGATGGCTAATCTAGTAGTTCATCTTTTAGAGTCTGAGGATGGAGAAAGATTGTTCAAGAAGTGGGTAAATCATCTCTTGGTGCTGAGGTGAAGGAGAAGCAGGCTTTGGGTCCCATTTTTATGTAGATTAAGGATGATGTGGGAAAATAAAAGGTTATGTCCTTTGAGATTGGTGGTGATGGTATCTTGAGGTGGCAAAACAGGTTGTGTGTTTATAAAATTGATGGGTTACGGGAAAGAGCTTTGACTGGGGCTCATGAGTCAAGGTATATAGTTCATCCAGGTTCTACTAATATGTACCATTATTTGAAGGTGATTTATTGGTGGAACAATATGAAGAGGGATGTGGCAAATTTGGTGGGTAAGTGTATGGTATGTCAGCAAGTGAAGGTAAAACACTTGAGGCCTGGTGGTATTTCTCAAGAGATATAGCTACCCATGTGGAAGTGGGAGATGGTCAACATAGATTTCATTATGGGTCTTTCACGGTCTCGTAGTCAGTATGATTCTATTTGGCTCGTCGTGGATAGGATGACCAAGTTTGATCACTTTTTGTTGTGAGAACTACCTACTATGGAGAGGATTATGCTAAATTATTTATTCAGGAGATATTAAGTTGCATGGTGTATCAGTGTCCATCATTTTAGACTGAGCTACGCAATTCTCTTCTTATTTTTGGGATTTATTTCAGAAAGGTTTGGGGACCAAGGTGAACCGTAGCACCATTTTCCATCCTTAAATGGATAGACAAGCAAAACTAACTATTTATACCTTGGAGGATATTCTAAGGGCTTGTGTAATTAATTTTGGAGGGATTTGGGTGGATCACTTACCTCTTATTAAGTTTACGTATAAAATAGTTACCATTCGAGTATTCAGATGGATCCTTTTGAGGCTCTATATAGTAGGAGGTGTAGGTATCCTATTGGGTGGTTTAAGGTTGGTGAGACTAGGTTATTTGGTTCTAACTTGGTTTATCAAGCCATGAAGAAAGTGAACGTAATTAGAGAGAGACTTAAGATTGTCCAAAGACGTCAAAAGTTTTATGCAGATGTGAGGAAAAGGGATTTGGAGTTTGATGTAGGGGATTGGGTATTTTTTAAGGTTTATACTATAAAAGGAGTGATGTGGTTTGGGAAGAAAGGTAATCTCATTCCCCGTTATGTTGGTCCGTATTGGATATTAAGAAGAGTTGGAAATACTGCTTGTGAGTTGGACTTATCTCCGAGTTTGGGTTCTATTCATCTGATTTTCAATGTATTGATAGTGAAGAAGTGTGTCGGTAATCCTTCTTTGGTTGTCGCTGTGAAGAATATCGGTATTTTAGATTCCTTGTCTTATGAGGAATTTTCTATCAAGATCTTGGATAGGGAAGTCCATAGGTTGAGGACTAAGGATTTAGCTTCGGTGAAAGTCCTTTAGAGGAATCAAAAGGTGGAAGACGCTACTTGGGAAATCGAAAAGGACATGAAGACTAAATATCCGTTCTTGTTCCCCGTGTTGGGCTTAAAGGGAGTTGTGTAGCTCGTCGTGGAAGTTAGAAATTTTGGGGGGACCGATACTGAAAACCACGTTTGCCGGCGTGAGGGTCTTCATGATAGTGTGCATATTTCACACTATATATATATGGTTGGAGCCTCGGTGGCTTTGCCCTTTCCTCGGATTTTGTTGGTTCGAGCAGCTAACATGCGTTAGGACCTATATAGCCCATGGGTGCCCTTAGGATGGTTAGAGATACACAGTCCAGGTTAATGATTTTAAATCTCATGCTAAACTTTGTTCCTTATCCCGACATCTGGTATATATGTATATGGATGTGTGCAGATACTTTTTAGACTGATTTTTACTTGACATTATTTATCACTTCCTTGAGTGACATGCTAGCGCTCACCCTGCTAACCGTCCTTGGACACTACATTATTTCATTATGTTGTGTCTAAAGACACCTCTTTTATCCCTGTGCAACGTTAGGTGGATTAGCATGCTTGTCGATGTAACACCTCGATAAATTTTGAGTTTATTTTAATACTTTAGACTAATATAACTCTTAACCTATAGAAAGTTATGTGGTATATATATTTTAAAGAAAACATATTTGTGTATAGTATATATATACAAATAAATCTATGTAAATAAAGTGTATATAATATGTATGGTTGATGATGGTAAGATGAAGGATAAGTGAATATTTTGTATTTAATATTTTATTTTTATATGTGGAAAGTGGGGTTCACTTTAATTTTTATCTAACTAATTAATGAAGTAGAAAAAAGGATAACTCTTAAGGGTTATTTCGTATTTGATTTTGGAGGAGTCACGTGGGTACTAGTACTTGCAAAAAAAAAAGAAAGGGGAATAGGAGGGGATTTATTTATAAGTAATTTTTTTCCCCTTAAATAACATTAAGTAGAAAAAAAGGAGTATTGTGCTTTTCACTGCAAATGGGTTTTCAGAGAGCAAGAATGTTATCCTCTATTTCTTTCTTTCATAGTCAGACATCAACAAAGAAAAATAATTGTAAGGGATCGAGGAGGAGAGTATAACGAAGGAGAAATATACGTGACCTTAAGGAGCATATAAGCTAAAGAATTTGGTGGCAATATCAAGATTTCAAGAAGAAATTTATAAAATCAATATTTGAAATTTGAACCTCAAGAGGTAAATTTCCTATCCCTTTCTTTAATTTAGTTGTTGATGACTATTTGAAAATATTTTATTTGACTCTTTGTACTAGCTCTTGAAGTGGATTTAGTTAATCAGGGTTTTTTAGAAAAGAAAAATGGAGAAAATTTAAAAAAAGTGAAGTTTTCAGAAACTCTTGTTAATTGACGGATTTGATATTGAATTATATAAGTTGGAAAAATTTTAAAGAATTCATTCGAAATTCTTGCTAAAAATTTCAATCACTTTGGGCATGAATAAAGATTAGTGAAACAAATTATTAGATGAACCTACGTGTTATTGATGGATATATGTATTGTCTTGTAGTAAATTGGTTATCCATCGTACTGTAAAAATTAGCGGTTGGAAAAATAAAGGCTACACACCCGCGGGTTAAATTGTTGAGACTTGTGGTCCTACTGTTAGCTAGGAAGGCATCAAAGGTATGTAAAGTTAAACCCTTCTCCGCCGTTAAGGCACAACCCATAGTTATTTATTTCTCCTAGAAGAGTCGATATGGCCTACTCTATATACAGGAATGAATCTCCCACCTTCTATACATCGAATACGTGATCATATGCTTAATGTCGCCACAATATCCACGTTCCCTTCCTATTCTAAATTACTTGTCTCTATACTTTATGTGTCTATTTATTGAAGCTGCAATATTCATTTTACTCTTGTCGAGTCAAGTATCTATAGAGAGATACATGATTGCATTGGTGTATATTAGAAGTTCTTAGAATTCATATGAAATCTATCACACGCTATATGTTTAGAATAAATGGCCATAGTATAGTCGCACTTGTATATTGAATCACATAGCAATATAGTCATAGGATAATATAAAGAACTAGCGTTTGAACAACTCAATACTAGTAAATGAATTAGTTGTACATGAAAAATATTACTTTAATGACTGAACAATAGCTATCATGATACACTTGCATAGGCCTATAAGGCACTACTTGATAAAGTTAACAATGGGAGGGTTACATAGGTTTGGCTTGGCATATCGCTCAATGTGATTTTGTGCACAGGATCGAGATCAAATCATTATAGTGAGCCCAAACATTGTGGCGCACCTGCCCTTGTGGCATCATTTGCATTTGGAGTCAGCTAGGATACCCCTGACTCGAGCCAATATATGGCACATATGGCCTGCGGGCAGACCCTTATAGTGAGCCCCTAAGAAGGGGCATACCCTACAATAGATTGTGATCCAGTACATTTAGAGTACATATTTGATATATTTATTATACTTTGAGTACATAGTTTGTTGTTCTAGAAATAAAAGAATAATAAAAAAAATGGGGAATTTATTACATTTATAGAAGAACTTTCTGATTGATGAGAATAGATTTGATGTCTCTTTCAGAAAGAAAATGATCAACAATATTTTAATAGATTTGGTGTTTCTTTGAGAAAGAAACTGATAAACAATGTTATATCTTTGAGTTGGCAAATATCATCAATTAAGTAACTTTTTAGGGAAAAATCACTTCTCGTTCCCTCCATTTTTTTCTACTGTGCACTATTATTTTACCTATCCATTTGTAGTGATGGGTCCTATAATCCATGTGTCAAGAAGGTAGTGGAGCCTCATACAAGTATTGTTGGTTGAGTCTCACTCAAAATAAAATTTTCCTCAAACATGACCTTTCTTTTTTAAAACATGGTGTTTTCTTTTTCAATTTAATAGTTGCAGTAGTCTCCTTTTTATTTTTCTATTTCTACCAAAAGTTTGAACTTCTCATTGAGCCAAAACTAACCGTTAACAAGTATGCATGAACATCAAATTAGATAAATCTTATTTATTTACGTATGAAGCGAAAACAAATCTTGTTTATTTAAGTATGAAGCTGACGTTTATTTTGCATGCATGTTGCTATTACAAGTGTGGAAAGAGTATTTTCCTTAATGAAGCTCATAAAAATGATCTACATAATAGAATTGGTGAAATTTTTTTGAATGGTTGTTTAGTTTGCAAATTAGAGGAGCATAAGACATTTGCATCCGTAAGTAATGACACTATTATATAATATTTTCAAATATGAAGTCTCATCGAGTATAATTGTAAATTGATGATATTTTTTGTGATAATATAATTAATTTTCTTTTTCTCGTCAAGTTGTTTTCTTTATAAAATTTTAGATGTTATATTTAAAGCAATGGTACATCCGTCTTCTTGAAATTTTGGATTCGCCTTTGTTAAAGATATTGTCATAACAAGCCTCAAGCTAGAAAATTTTCATGATTTTTCAATATCTCATAACAATCTTAAGAATATTTTACAATGAATCACGGAAACAGGCAATATTCCATTATCTTTTTAGAAAACAAAAATGGAGTGGGAATTGCCTGCAAATATGAAAGAAAAAAATGGATTTTGCTCCTCATAATTGACATAGCTTAAATGGGTTGGAAAGATAGAGATTTGGATTGTTGTTCAGGGTAATACAATGAGATTGAACTCAAAATATATATATAATACAACTCTAGTGTACATTTGTTTAATTTCTCGGTTGGTCGAACGAGAGGAGTTGTAGTGGTTAATGAAGGAGTTACCAATGATGGTTACTGGGAGAGTGGCAATAGGAAGAGCAACGATAAGCTTTGTAACTCCAGATTAAGGATTTACATCTTAATTCATAATAGAGAGCTTGAGAGTCATATTTTCGGAGGTAACATTGTACAATTTTTGTATTGATGTAAATGGTCTTTCTGCCAATATAAGGTATATCGACCTACTATAATATTCTTTACTATATGATACAAAATTGGTACCTTTAATCAAAATCAAGAATAAAACTTTCGAGAAAAGAGTTGGGAAAATGACAATCCTACTAAGCCAAACCAAATATTAATTTGGATGAAGTTGATGATACTATTGTTGCGGTGATGAAGTAAATATAGTGGCATGTGTGAGTGATACTGTAACACCCTGCATTTTGGGCTAGAATAAAAACCATGACTCTGATGCGTTGATAATCCCAGAGCCTTAAATCCTATGCCAATTTGGCATGTTTATGTAGTGTGTAAATCCATTTGAGCATGAATTTAGACCATAGAGGTCCTTCAACTCAAGGACGAGTTGAAACTATTTCGATCGATTAAGTTTTAGTGAACGTTGTAATTTGTGTCAGCATCCATCTACCATAACTCTCTGTATATATTGAATTAGAGAGCCTACTATGTGTCAAATGATAGGTCTTCGAGTTAACTTTCCAACGATACCAATTTTGCTAAAATCCGACACCCGAACAAGAAGTTATGGCCTTTCAAAGTAGTATGCGTCACCTAACCAATCGCACATGGCCACTGGAAAGCATATGCGATAGCATATGCGGCATCTATGTAAATATAGGCGATATCATATGCGGCGCCTATGTAAATATAGGCGATATCATATGTAGCGCCTATGTAAATATATCCGATATCATATGCGCCGCATATCTTATGGTTTTAAGTAACTTAAACACTCCGTTTCTGGGGCAAAATGGTCCTTTTCCCACCCTTATTCAGTCATAAACACGAAATTCAGTCCCCAATTCTCCAAAATACATCCACATTCATCTAAAAATTCTCAAGAACACTCCCAAGGGTTTCAAACTAAAAACCCAAATAAATCAAGACTCAACCGTGGATTTTCAAAATTAATTAGAGATTCGGAATCCCCAATCCACAGGCTTCAAGAAGCACCCATTATTTTTCGAAATAGAGGTACGCGGGATTTTCCGAAATTCTCATGGGCATAGAAAAATCATGTTTTAGAATGGGGTTTTTGAATCTATGTATATATTCATGTATTAAATATTTTAACATCATTGTTTTGGTCTTTTGACCTTTCCCAAAGTGATTTGAGAATATGAATGTATGAAACCATGTATTTAAGAATGAATTCTTGTTGAGAGCATGATTTTTGGTGAATTCCCTCTTATTATGAATTTTTCAAATTTCTCGTAGCATATGAATTGTTTTGCAATGCATCCTTGAAAAGCACTATATGAAATGATTGAACTCTTGTTATGATTTAAAGGTGGTTTTAAATCACTAAAAAGGGAATCTAGCATGAATGTTTAATGTTCATAATGCATTTAATGAAAGAGTGCATGAATTTTCTAAAGGCACTAGACCACCATATGTTGATGAAGTTTTTGCATGATTTTGACTTGAGTTTCGAAACACGAAATCTTCTATATCAGTTGCATGTTTTTGGTAGTCTAAATTATGCTTTAAATGAAACATTTAGCTTAATGTATTATGGTTCAGAAATCATGACTTGCAAGTCTTGGTATAACGATACCAATTCAGACCAATGCCATATCAAACTCAGACTAATAGACATTTCAGACTATCATGATTTTAGACATTCAGAATGTTGCATGTACAGAAAAGGTTAAAAATGGGCATACAGAGATGTTAGGTGGTTCCCTGAAGAGGGCTTGATTTCAAACAACTCATTGCCCAAAACCGTGGTTTGCCAACTCGGGTATATTATTATACGCTAACTTAAGTGTCGTGTGGCGTATCAGATTCAGGAACTCCAACCCTTGCAGCATACTCAGGTTGGAGGCTTCCCCACCGAGTTTATGGCAGATTCCATATCGCCCGTGGAATATCAGACATGTAGGGGATACCACCCAATTCAGAAGTAATACACAGATCAGAGTTTGAGATTTACAGACAGGTTACATGTTTACATAAGGTGCCCATGTGTTTTTCAGAAACTGTTTTATGCATAATGTTTGATGAATATTTTCTCTCACGTATTATATATATATATATGTTCAATTACTCTATTTTGGATTGCTTCACATGCCAGTACAATTGTGCTGACCCCCTTTCCTCCCAGGTACTGAGGCACAGTCTAGGGGTCCAGATCCTCAGTAGAGTCTACAGACAGGGTTGTCTCAGAGTTCAGTTGGTGAGCCTTCTTTGCTTCGGAAGGCCTAGTCATTTACGTATTTATTTCAGTATGGTTTTTGGTCTGCTGGGGGCCTAGTCCCAGTTATTCAAATAGTATGTCAGTATAGATTTTGCAGACAGTTGCAGATGTTTATTAAATATTGTTGGGCATGTTTTCAGGCCTTTAACAATTTTAAATTGTTGACCATGTTTCCGTATTATTGTGTCTATTCCGTATTACTTTGATCATATGAATTATGTGCATGATTACCCTATAGACAGAGGGCGTTCCAGGCCTTCGGGTTCGGGAATTCCCATCACGGCCAGGGCCCCAATTCGGGTCGTGACAGATATGGGTGTCACGGGCTTGAGACCATTTACTAGAAGCCAAGCTCGGGAACTCCAACGACTTCAAGGTGCATTTATGAAAATGGACGTGGTTGAGCTTGTTGCGAACTCGCCCAAGGAAGTGTACATCTTTATGTGTGAGGGCTGGACTTAGGTGCTCAAAATACACCCAAGGCTTCCCCAAAACACCCCACGCCCTCCACCCCTTCATTAAGGGTAAAAGGGTTCTTTTGCCAACCTTTTGTTATAGACTATTTAAAGTGTGTCCTTTAGTCTTATTACTTAGTTAGCTTATTCTTGAAATCACTTGTAATATTGAATATAATTTTCCTCTCAAGAAGAGAGTAGACCACCAAATATTTGAACATCACAAGTGAAAGGTTCCACTTGTGTTATGAAACAGCTAGAAACGTGAGTGCTCGAGTGAATCGAGTTTCTCTTGTGTTCTCATAAGAACTTGGTGCTTGTTAATGTGATTTGTAGATGTTTTATATTTTGATACACTCTTTAGTTTCTACATTTCATATTCTCCTTGTGTCAAGTTTCCTATCTTTTTTTGTTTTCTATTTGTGTTTGATTCTAGTGTCGTCTTGTTGTCTTGTTGTTGCGGGTTTAGGCGTGTTTTTGTAGGTTGTTTATGGACTATTTTGGTGTTGTAGATACCATTTGGTATCATTTGGTATCATAGCGAAGGCTGGTCATGTTCTTACACCACCAATCTTGAGCTCTTCTAGTTGAAAATAAAAAAAGGTGTTGCCGGGTGTCTTGTGTTTGGCAAAGAAGTTGTCTAGATTTATGTGTTTTTGCTTGTCTTAGTGGTTTTTTGTGTTAGCTTATTATTCTCCTAGAACACTTGAGTCTAAGTTCCAAGATTTGATCTCTTGTTAAGTGTTGTTGAAGGGTTGGATGGCTTGGAAATTGTTGTTGTTCATATTGTTCTTGAGTAATATTCAACAAAAGGCCTTGTTCGATTTGAAAAAGAGAAGAGAGAGGTAAAGTCTTATGTTTGTATTGGAATTAGTTTCAAGACAACACTAAAGAGGAAAATAAAAAAAAAGACCTCCCAAAAGCTTACTTATCAAAAGGGTGTCAAACCTTTTTCAAAAATAACCAAAAGAGAAAAGGGACAAAGCCAAAGAAAAAAGGTGTTTTGCCATTTTGGTGCAAGTTGGTGAAAATTTGATTGACACCTTTTACCTTTGGAAAGAGAGTCCCAAGTATTTCCTTTTCACTCCAAAATCGAAAATCCTCACAAAAAAAAAACAATATTGAACAACTCAAGTTAGAAAACATCAAACTTGAAACAAAAATAACATCACCAACGGCCAAATTTGTGGGCCACGCCAACAACTAGGCTCAAGTCATTGGACATTCTTAGTTTCTCTCCTTGTCTCTACTAGTTTCTTTCTATTTACTCCTACACGATTTGGCAATTAAGTAACAATCTACTAAGTTGTGAACTAGTTTACGAGTACGTCTTTCGTGTTAATGTTCCTTGTGGTGCTTTGCTCGTTTATAATTCGTAGTTATTCTTGGTTTAAGTGAGTACATGATGTCCTTGAGTCTTCCAAACCGAAATCCATTCTAACTCAAGAGTAGACTCATTCCCAATCACTCACAAGTTGATAGCCGGCTTACAACAATTAAAGGGCCAAGTGAGGAAGCCGAGTGTGAAAGTGCGTGAGGATCTCTTAAACTAACGTTTGTTCGTTTTGTAGGTACATTTGCAGATGGAACCACCACACATGGAACCCAAAACTTCCAATGAACAAACCATGGATCATAATGTTATGAATTCCCTTGTAGCTAGTCTTGAGTCCTTGTCTCGGGACGTGTCTAGAGTGAATGCTATGGTTGAAAAGTTAGGAGTGGAAGTGGCCTCTATTAGTGACCAGGTGGAAAGGGTAGAAAGCCAATGGAGTTTTCGACCCTCAACTCCTCAAAACACATCCCCAACCATTACCCTCGAAGTCATGCATCAAAGAATGTATCCACTAAATGTCATACCTCTAGCCAACTATTACTTACAAGGACGAGGCCTTGATGGACCTAGCCATTCCCCATATTACCAAGTCCTACATGAAGGATTTGGAAAGAAAATGCCACCCTTAAATCTGAATCCTCCAAACCAAAATCCTCCAATCCAAAGACCTCCACCACTAAATGTGAATCCACCATACCAAATTCCAAATGTCCCAAAACCCACCAATGCAAGAAGATGGATTTGTGAGGGAGAATCGAAGGGGAGGGTATGAAATGTATGATGATCCTTATTTGATAGAGGAGGGGATGAGGGGTAGAAGGGTATAACCAAGGAAAAACCGAGGGATTGAAGGTAGGGGCGTCCAGAGTTTAAGGGAAAGGGATGTTGGCCCCAACACTATAAAAATGGGGCTTCCAATCTTTAAGGGAGAAAGTGATCCCGAAGAGTTTCTCGCATGGAAATCCGCATACGAGAGTGTTTCAAGTGAATAATCTCACGGAGGAGAAGAAGAGTTGCTATGCCATTACTAATTTTGAGGGATATGCTACCACGTGGTGAGAGTATGTCAAATGTTTTGGCAACGTATTGACTGAGGAGAAACCCCAACCTTGGTTTTGGTTAAGGTATCTTATGAGGCAAAGGTACCTTTCCAAAAGCTATCAACATGAACTCCTTGAAAATTGTACAACATGAAGCAAGAAACAACAGTGTGGCAGCCTACTATGATGAGTTTCAACAACTCATCTTGAAACTTGATCATAGGGGAGAACAAGTGAGCCACGATATCATCCGGTTCAAGGTCGGCCTAAACAAGGAAATATCTATGCATATTACACTTCATAAGTTTGAATATATTGAAGAAATCTTTCAAACGGCTTTGGAGATTGAACGAGAGAACAAGGAAAGGTCGACATACAAAACCAAAACATACCAAGGGTCCTCGGGTTGGACCAAGGGGAAAGAAGTGGTTCCATCAACTTCGGGGTGGAACAATTCCAAACAACAACCAACCAAGGTCCCTCCACCCATGAGAAAGATTGCTCAACCACCTCCTCCACGATTTGAGGGCAATCCAAATGTCTCTTCCAATGTCAAGGGATTCCAATGCTTCAAATATCACGGATGGGTACACAAGGCTAGTGAGTATCTTAATCAGCGAAATGTTATATTGAGAGAAAGGAAATTATATTTCTTGGGGGAAGAATTGGGGCTTGAAATGGTTGAAAATTAAAAATCCTCTCAATATGGAGAGGGAGGGGAGGCTGAGAGGCCTAGTGATAATGATGAAGAGGAGGTTTGGCCATAAGAAGGTGAAATTGAGTTACCTAATTATGTGGTACGGAGAGTTATGATTAGCAAAACGTTGGATGATCCTAGCCAACGGGAAAACCTTTTTCATACTAAGTGTCTCATTAAGGGGAGTGTGTGCTCCTTGATTATTGATAGCGGAAGTTGTGCTAATGTAGCTAGTTCGTCGATGGTAGATCACTTGAAGTTACCAACTACTCCACATGCAACTTTGTATAGACTCCAATGTTTGAACAATTGTGGAGAGTTAAAGATAACTCATCAAGTGGTGATTCCATTCAAAGTTGGAAATTATGAGGATGAGATACTTTGCGGCATGATTTCTATGCAAGCTTGCAAGCTCTTGTTGGGTCGGCCGTGGCAATATGATAGGTCAACCAAATATGATGGCCAAACCAACTACTACTCTTTTGAGTTCAAGGGTCGAAAGTACAACCTCTGACCACTATCACCATCACAAGTGTATAAGGCACAATGACAAATGAAGAGTTTGCAAGGAAAGGGAAAGAAAGAGAAGGAACCCACAGGTAGAGGGGATAAACCCGAGAGTGGGAAGGGTGAGGGTGAATACGGAGTCTCAGCTTTGAGGGGTAAGGATTCGATGGCAATGTTGACTCAAAAGGGTGACCTCTTCAAAGAGTATGATAATACTACTCCCATGTTACTTTTGGCTTATGTTTTGAATGCTAACCCGTCCACTTCCCCTATCCCGTCTTTTATTTCTAATGTTTTGCAGGAATTTGATGATGTATTTCCTAGAGAATTATCGCAAGGACTTCCTCCACTTCATGGAATTGAGCATCAAATTGACTTTGTTCTGGTGTCACAATTGCTGAACAAGTCGGCTTATAGGAGCAACCTCACGGATACAAAGGAACTTCAACGATAAGTTGAGGACCTCCTCAACAAAGGACACATCAAGCAAAGCATTAGTCCATGTGCGGTCCCGGTGTTGCTTATGCCAAAGAAGGATAGGATATGAAAATGTGTATGGATTGTCGATCCATAAATAAAATTATGGTAAAGTATCGTCATCCTATTCCCAGGTTAGATAATATTCTTGATGAACTAAATGGATCTTGTGTATTTTCTAAGGTTGATCTTAGGAGAAAATATCACCAAATCTGTATGCAATCGGGTGATGAATGAAAGACCGCATTCAAGACCAAGTCTGGTCTATATGAGTAGATGGTCATGCCATTCGGTCTCACCAATGCTCTAAGTACTTTTATATGGCTAATGAATCATGTGATGAAGCCATTTATTGACAAGTTTGTGGTTGTGTACTTTGATGATGTTTTAGTTTATAGTAAGTTCCTTAATGAACATGTATTGCATCTAAGGAGTGTGTTTGATGTTCTTAGGAAAGAAAAGTTGCATGCTAATATTGAAAAATGCTCCTTTGGTGTTGATAAAGTTGTGTTTTTGGGATTTGTTATAAGCTCGAGGGGAGTAGAGGTAGATAAATCCAAGATAACCGCTATTTAAGATTGGCCAACCCCTAAAACCATGGGTGAAGTGTGGAGCTTCCACAGGTTGGCAAGTTTTTTTAGGAGGTTCGTCAAAGGATTTAGTACCATTGCAGCCCCCTTGACCGAAATCATCCGAAAGGACCATCCTTTCAAGTGGGGTGAAGAGCAATCTAAGGCCTTTAAGACCTTGAAAGATATGCTCATTTCGGCACCATTTTTGCAATTGCCTAACTTTTACAAGATGTTTAAAATAGAATGTGATGCTAGAAAAGTGGGCATAGGCGCGGTTTTGATGCAATAATTAAAGCCTATAGCTTACTTTAACGAAAAGCTCAAAGGAGCAACTCTAAACTACTCTACTTATGATTTGGATTTGTATTCCTTGGTTAGAGCATTAGGAAATTGGCAACATTATCTTTGGCCCAAGGAATTCGTAATCCGAACGGATCATGAATCTTTGAAGCATCTTCGGACACAAGACAAAATTAATAAACGGCATGTCAAATGGATTGAATTTCTTGAAACCTTTCCCTATGTGATTTAATACAAAAGGTGTAATGATAATGTGGTAGCCAATGCATTATCTAGAAAGCATGTTTTTGTGTCCACTTTGCCATCCAAGCTAATGGGTTTTGAGAGCATCAAGTCTTTATATCCTTAGGAACCTTACTTCGCTCCTATCCTTAGGGAAAGTGAAGTTGTGGGTAGGGAAAAGAGACCCTCAGATTCTATTCCTTATGTCGTGTTTGATGGGTTCTTTTTTTTGGAAAGACGGTTGTATGTACCTTCTAGCTCTTGGAGGGGCTTATTTGTGAGGGAAGCACACGACGGCGGTCTCGTGGGTCACATTGGAATTGATAAGACCCTCGAAATATTGGAGGAACAATTCTATTGGCCAAGGATGCGCAAAGATATTGTAAAAGTTTGTGTCCAATGCATGGATTGTAGGAGTTCTAAGTCTAGGCTCCTTCCTCACAGTTTATACACCCTGCTTCCCACTCCATTACGTCTGTGGTTTGATATTTCTATGGATTTTGTATTGGGGCTGCCACGGACTCAAAGAGGTCGGGATAGCATCTTTATTGTTGTTGACTGATTCTCCAAAATGGCATACTTTATTACTTGCAAAAATAGTAAAGATGCGGTTGTTGTAGCTTCTTTGTTTATTGAACATATTGCTAAGTTGTATGGCATCCCAAGGACCATTTTAAGTGATAGGGACTCCAAGTTCCTTAGTCACTTTTAGCAGTCAATGTGGGGTAGGCTAAGTACTAAGTTATTGTTTTTTACGTCTTACCACCCGCAAACCGATGGCCAAACGGAAGTAGTAAATCAAACTTTAGGTTCTATGCTACATTTTATGGTTAAAGGTAAGTAGACATCTTGGGAATATCACCGACCTCTCATATAATTTGCTTACAATCGGGTTATCCATTTAAGCACGGGCATCACGCCCTTTGAATGCGTCTACAGCTTCAATCCCCTAACCCTCTTAGATCTAAATCCTTTGACAAGTGATATTTTTATTAGCTTAAATGGAAACAAGAGGTCCAAATCTATGAAAATCTTGCATGGGAAGGTGAGATTATGGCTTGAGAAGAAGAAGCAAGAGATAGACAAGTGAATCAATAAAGGAAGAAGGCGTCTTGTGCTTGAGCCGCGAGATTGGGTATGGAAACACCTACGGAAAGACCGGTTTCCCAACCAAAGAAAGGGAAAGTTTCTGCCAAGATGTGATGGTCCATTCCAAGTTCTTGAAAGAATCAATGACAATGCTTACGAGATCAACTTGTCACCAGAATACCAAGTACATAACACGTTTAACGTGTGTGATCTCACACAGATTAATACCATTGAAGATGAAGAACCCGTGAATTTGAGGTCAAACTCTTCTCAAGATGGAGAGGGTGATATGGGTATCACGGGCTCAAGACTATTTACTAAAAGCCAAGCTCGGGACTACAACGACTTCAATGCGCGTTTATAAAAATTGATGTGCTTGACCTTGTTGTGAACTCGCCCAAGGGATTGTACGTATTGACGTGTGAGGGCTGGTCTTAGGTGCTCAAAATACACCCAAGGCCTCCCCAAAACACCCCACACCCGCCACCCCTTCATTAAGGGTAATGGGTCCTTTTGCCAACCTTTTGTAATAGAATATTTAAAGTGTGTCCTTTAGTCTTGTTCCTTAGTTATCTTATTATTGAAATCACTTGTAATATTTAAAATCATTTTTCTCTTAAGAAGAGAGTATACCACCAAATATTTGAACATCACAAGTGAAAGGTTCTACTTGTGTTGTGAAACGACTAGAAACGTGAGTACTCGAGTGAACCGAGTTCCTCTTATGTTCGCATAAGAACTTGGTGCTTGTTAATGTGATTTGTAGAGGTTTTAGAGTTTGATACACTCTTTAGTTGCTACATTTCATATTCTCCTTGTGTCAAGTTACCTATCTTTTATCGTTTTCTATTTGTGTTTGATTCTAGTGTCGTCTTGTTGTTGCGGGTTTAGGCGTGTTGTTGTAGGTTGTTTACGGACATTTTTGGTGTTGTAGATACCGTTTGGTATCAGTGAGTGACTAGGTGATAGATGTTAGGGTTTTTGTGCTATTTTTTTATCAAATTTAAGTTTTATTTTCTTAAAAGAAAAATAAAGGAAAAAGGCATCGTTTCCACCCCAAACTATACCCTAAAAGTTGAAGTCACACCTAAACTCTACTAGTGACCTATTACACACCTAAACTATAAAAAAGTAAAACTATTTACACCCTGTCAGGCTACCACCACTTGCATGTGGTGTAGTGTTTTACACGCGCTACCACGTCAGTAAAAAGTATCATTTTTTTATAGTTAAGGTGTATAATAGGTCACTTATATAGTTTAGGTGTGGATTCGACTTTTCGACTATAGTTTGGGGTAGAAATGATGCCTTTTTCCTTAATGTTTTTAGCTGTTTACTTTTGTTATTTAATAGGCTGGACGCGCCTAAAATAAGTGTAACACACGCGCCTTAGAATGGGGGTCGCGGGGAGGTAATAATATCACTTTTATATAGTTAAGGTGTGTAATAGGTCACTTATATAGTTTAGGTGTGGCTTAGACTTTTCTTATATAGTATGGGGTGGAAATGATTCCTTTTCCCGAAAAATAAAAGTAATACCATAATTACTTTTACTTTTCTTGAAAAAAATATAAATATTTTCCATATTTGGCTAACCTCTTTCTTGGAGACAAGATTTTGAAACTCTATAAATAGAATACCCCGTTCTCATGCAACAACACAGCAACATCCACAACATAGTCATCAAAGATTCTTGTTTAGGAGGAGATTTCTCCCAATATGTTTTAGGCTTTTTGATTTAGTTATTAGTATATAGGCTTTTTGGCCAATTATATCAAATAATATATATTTTTTATTATAATTTTCTTTGTCATCTGAATTATCACATTCTTGGTTTGGAACTAATAGTTTCCACATGATGCCCTCTCGATTTCGAATCCAACAAGTTGTATCAGAACCTATGATTTAATGGTCCGATAGTTTAGATTGAAGACATGTTGAGATCAAAGTTGCAACCAATTTGATGATAATGAAGATCTTTGTCTAGCTATATGTGGAGAAAAGTTTCAAATAAATTTTCAACAATATTGCTGCTAATCCATCTTTAAGAATCAAAATCAATTTCCAACCCATGTTTATAGGCTCCATTTTCAGTCTCTTCTTACTTTTAAAGCTTAGGATTATTTCAACTCGCGCATATACTTTTAACGTATGAGCTCCACTTTTAACCTATGATCACTTTCAATGCTCAAGGCTCCAATATATATGTTTGAATTTAGAGTTTATTATGAAAAAATTACAATTAATTAATTAATTATGAGAAGACCATTTAAAAACAAAGAAGCTTTTAGAAAAATTAAAGAATCTTTAATTAGTAATTATTCAGAATATATAAGTCTAAATAAAACAAAAGAAAACCCACAAAGATTAGCTTACCTAATTACCTTAATATCTAGTATTGAAGCAAAATTAATAATCCATTTAAAATCTAGAAGAATGAGACATATACCACCTAATTATGATAAAATTAGATTTAGATATCCACCAAAATACTATAAATATTGTTTGAATGAATAAAATACAAAAATACAAAGAACTAAAACAGACTATATCTGAAAAACGTAAAGAATTAAAAATAAGAACAAAAAGATTAAATTATAATATATTTGCCGGAGTTAGTAAAAACTCAATAAATGCACAAAAAGATGAAATATCAAATTTAGAATCACAAATAGATAGTTTAGAATATATATATCAACATGAACTATTTACAATAAAATGAACAAAGAAGAATTTATAATAGACGAAAAAATATATGAAAATCACGAAGGATTAAAAATAAGAATAGTATTTTCTAATTTAGGAAGAAGATATAAGAAAATAGGCGAACATTTATATTTAATGTTAGAAAAAGAAGAATTAAAATTAGAAGATAAATTGACAGCTATGGTTAGAATAGAAAGAGAAAACGAAGAAATAGATAGAAAAAAGGAAATAGAAAAAATAAAACAACAAACTACAGAAGAAATACGAAAAATAGAAGAAACTAAAAATAGTAGGATTGCTGAATTAGAAAAAGAATTACAAGTGTTAAAAGATCTGTATGAAAAAAGACAGAAAGAAAAAGAAGAAAAAGATAAAGAACAAAAATTATTAAACGAGATAAATCAATTTAAAGAAAAATTAGAAATAGACAATAAAGAAATAAAAAACAAAGAATTAGAAATAAATAATATAGATGTTGAAGAGACAGACAATTATGATTCAGAAGATAGTGAAACATATACAGAAATAATAACAAATACAAAAAATCTAGAAATCAATGAAAAACAAGAAGCAATTAATGAAGAAAATTTAGAAGATATCAACACAGAAATAAATACTCTTGATAAAAAAGAAGATCAAAATATAATACCCAGTACATCAGAAATAAGGAAACCTACATATTATAAAAATAAGTTTAAAAGATATAATCTAAAAAATGAATATGATAAATGGACACCAAAACAAATAGTTAATAAAAATTATAACTTTCTAGACTTAGATTGTGTAATAGATACAGAAAAAACAATACAATTATGGATAGGATATATGACAAAACAATTATTAGATAATAATATAAGTGTAACAGATGCACCAGAATATATAGAAAGAACACTAATAGGAACAGTAAAATTATGGTTTTTAAATCTAACTGAAAATAGTAAAAAAATATTAAGAACTGACAAACCCACAGAAGGAATAATGAAATTAACACCTATAGAATTATTAAAAAAATATGAAACAGCTATAAAAGACGAATTTAGTAGCATGACAACAACAGAAGAAGAACAAAATGAAGAGAAAGACATAAATAGAAATTTAATGTTAAAATTAGCAATATGTAATATGTGTTACATAGATGAATATACTTGCGCATTTAAAGAATATTATTATAAAGGAGCATATAATATAGAAGAAAGTAAAGAAATAAGAAAATTATATTTTAATAAAATACCTGAACCATTTAGTTCAAAAATAATAAAAAGTTGGGATGAAACAAAAATAGTAGATACTTTAGGAGCAAGAATAAAATTTTTACAACAATGGTATAGAAACCTATGTGAAAAATACAGAGAAGAAATAAAAATGGAAAAAACATTAATAAGAAATTTAGCATGTTGCAAAGATAAAATAGCACCTCAATTTGGATGCGAAGAAAGATATTATAAGAAAAGAAAAAGGCATAAGAAATATAAGAAATACAAAAAATCAAAATATAAATACAAAAAACCAAGAAAAAGATATTATGTAAAAAATTATAAAAACAAAAGACCATATAGAAAGAAAAAATCTATAAAAGAATGTACATGTTATAATTGTGGAAAATTAGGACATTTAGCTAGAGATTGTAAATTACCTAAAAACCCAAAAAATAAACAGATATCAGAAATAAAAATAGAAAATACAGAATATATGCAAATAGATTACATAGATTACGAATTAGAAAGTGAAGACAGTATATATGAAATTTCAGAGAATGAAACAGATAATGAAATAGATAGTGAATTAGATGAATTAAATGACTGAAGAAGATATAAAAATATTAACAAAAGAAGAATATTTAAATGAAGAAGGAACAGATCAAAAAATAATATTTGATAACAATGTATTTGATGAAATAAAAGGAAAAGAGTTAGACTTAAGTGTAGAAAAAATATTTAAAATACCAACAATAAAAAATATATTTACTAGAAAAAAGGAAGAATATTATGTAGTAAGTCAAAAAGAGCACGTAATAGACTGTAGATATGCAAAAGGTAAAGCCAGTATACCACTAGTAACAAAAAGAATAATTAATAAAGAAATAAACGATATAAAAAGTAGAGACCCAATAAAATATGTACACCTTGGAGGTACAGAAATATTAATAAAAGCATGTTTTAGAGAAGGAATAGATACACCAATAGAATTATATTTAGCAGATGATAGAATTATAAAACCTATAGAAAAAAGCATAATAACTGCCATAAAAGGAAATTTAATATACCAAAAATTTAAATTTATAATAAGTGCAAATTATTCAGTAGCAGTAACGGATAGAAATATAGATAAATCACTAGTATTATATTGGAAAATATCAGGAATAGAATTAACTCCAGGAAGTAAAATATTTACAGCAAGATGTAAAAATTTATATGTATTAACAACAAAACATAAAATAACAGGGAAAAATAAGATTAATAAAATACAAATAGATAGCCCATTTGAACAATTTGTAAAAACAATAGACTATAATGATTATAGCTATAGAGACATAGATGTAGAAGAAAATCTAGAAATAATAAATGATAGAATAAGTACAACAAAAAGAACAGCTTATGATAAACCGGAATCATCAAGCTCATCAAAAAGAATAAGTTATGAAACAAGTTCAATGGATAATTCAAACCATTACTACATAACAGGAAAGGTAAATGAAAAAGAATATTTAATACTATTAAATACAGGACAAGAAGAAAATTATATAGCAAAATATCTAGTAAAAAATGAAGAAATAAGAACCGATAATACTATATGCCCAGATCTACCAAGAAGCTTAATAAATACTAAAAATATAGCAGAAAAAGAAATAATAATGGGAATAAGAAAAATAAAAATAGAATTTGAAGTAAAAGAAGAAATGCAAAAAACAGACATAATATTAGGAATAAAATGGCTAGAACAAGTAAAACCATATAATATAGAACATACACAATTAACTATAACATATAACAGAGAGAAATTATTCTTAAGAAGAGCATTAACATAAAATGAAAATATATGTATTAATGAAGATAGTAGTAGAAGGATATTACAGTAGATATTACACGCCTATGATAGATACAGGAGCAGAAGCTAATTTATGTAGATATAATTGTTTACCAGAAAGTAAATGGGATAAATTAAAAACACCAATAATAGTTAAAGGATTTAATAACGAAGGAAGCTTAATTACTTATAAAGCTAAGAATGTAAAAACACAAGTATGGGATAAAATATTAACAATAGAAGAAATTTATAATTATGAACTAACATCAAAAGATATACTTTTAGGAATGCCGTTTCTAGATAAATTATACCCACATATAATAACTAGAACAGACTGGTGGTTTACAACACCATGTAAACAGAAAGTAAGAGCAAAAAGAGTTAATAATAAAATAAGAAAGAAAACTGATTGGATAAAAGGAAGTGAAAAAATTACACAAAAGTTAGAAAATATAAAAAATACTGAAGATACAATAGAATTAGTTGTATTTTCGATAAATAAAACAGAAATAACTATATTTTCAATAAATAAGATAGAAATAATTAAGAAAAAATTAGAACAATTATATAGTGAAGATCCATTAAAAGGATGGGAAAAACATAAAACTACTATAAAAATTGAATTAATAGATAAAAATAGCATAATAACCCAAAAACCATTAACATATAATTTTGATGATTTAAAAGAATTTAAAATGCATATAGATGAATTATTAGAGAAACAATATATACAAAAAAGTAATAGTAAACATAATAGCCCAGCATTTATAGTAAATAAACATAGTGAACAAAAAAGAGGAAAAAGTAGAATGGTTATTGATTATAGAAATTTAAATGCAAAAACAATAACTTATAATTACCCAATACCAAATAAGATATTAAAAATAAGACAAATACAAGGATATAATTATTTTAGTAAATTTGATTGCAAATCAGGATTTTACCATCTGAAGTTAGAAGAAGAATCTAAGGAATTAACCGCATTTACGGTACCACAAGGATTTTATGAATGGAATGTACTACCATTTGGATATAAAAATGCACCAGGTAGATATCAACATTTTATGGATAATTATTTTAAACAACTACCTAATTGTATAGTATACATAGACGATATACTATTGTATACAAAGACCAAAGAAGAACATTTAAAATTATTAGAACAATTTACGGATATAATAGAAAATTCGGGAATAAGTTTAAGTAAAAAGAAAGCTGAAATTATGAAAAATCAAATAGAATTTTTAGGAATACAAATAGATAAAAGTGGAGTAAAAATGCAACAACATATAGTACAAAAAATAGTAAATTCAAAAGAGGAATTGGATACGAAAAAGAAATTACAATCATTTTTAGGATTAGTAAACCAAGTAAGAGAATATATTCCAAAATTAGCAGAAAACTTAAAACCACTACAGAAAAAATTAAAAAAGGATATAGAATATAACTATAATGAAGAAGATAAAAAACAAGTTCAAAAAATAAAAATACTTTGTAAAGAATTACCAAAATTACAATTTCCTGATGAAAATAGAAAATTTATATATATAGTAGAAGCAGATGCTAGTGAATATAGTTACGGAGGAGTACTTAAATATAAATATGAAGCAGAAAAAATAGAACACCATTGTAGATATTACTCAGGTACGTTCAACGAGACAGAAATAAAATGGGAAATAAATAGGAAAGAATTATGTTCATTATATAAATGTTTGTTAGCATTTGAGCCATATATTGTATATAACAAATTTATTGTGCGAACAGATAATACACAAGTACGCTGGTGGCTAACAAAGAAAATACAAAATTCAGTTACAACAAAAGAAATTCGGAGACTAGTATTGAATATATTAAATTTTACATTTACAATTGAAGTAATCAGTACTAACAAAAATGTTATTGCAGATTACATATCAAGACAAAGCTACACAGACTGATATTATAGAAGAAGATACTCTAGAAAAGATACTCAACACCCTAACTACGCTTTCAATAAAAGTGGACAGTATGGGTAATGAGATAGAAAAGCTAAAGACTAATGAAGGTAAACTGAAGTCTATAGCTACAAATCAGCTAACTCAGCAGTGTGCAGAGCTATGTCGATCGGAAGACATTAAAATTCCAGAGCTAGAAGGAGACGTTGGGATACTCCATAAAACCCATAACATTTATCTATCTACTCCTGCAGGTACAAGCAAAGGAGCTAGTCGACCAAGATACCAGAACATGAATATGAATAAAATATTTGAAAAACCATATACCCCAAATACATCAAAAAATCCCATGTTTATACCCCCACAAATTACCACATACCGAGATAGTCTGAACCAAGACAAAAAAGTTTATAACTACACATCCCAAAAATACATAGAAAATATCTACAATATACAAACCTTTTTAAATAGCAACCCAAAAGCTACAAATGTCCAAGAACCAGATACAAACTACATAACCCAGAAATTGACCGGACATAATAAACTAATTGCCTTACCTAAAACCAAACCAAACATAGTTAAAACTTGTTACGAATATGGACTACTTAGTACTGTATATACTACAGACGGAACTGAGATATCTACTATACCAGAAATATATGAAGCATTTACCATTTTTAAAAGGATAACCAGAGGTACCTTGTTCTTTATAAAAATTTATGCGGCACCAGCAGAGATATTATTTGATGAAGTTAAAAAACCTATACAAGTTGTAAAGATAGGAATGACACGAGATATGATTATACCACAAGATATTACTTCACAACCGGAGATACCTAGAATCGAGATACCAAAATTTTATGCAAACAAAAGGATTATCGGATTATCTACAATTTTACAAGAGCTAGCAAATACATATTGCAACCAAAATCCAATATGGAACTATTATTCAAGAGATCATGTATTAATATATTCAAATTCAAAAGAGTTACGAGAAACAGATATGGAAACTTTCTAAAAGCTTCTTTGTTTTTAAATGGTCTTCTCATAATTAATTAATTAATTGTAATTTTTTCATAATAAACTCTAAATTCAAACATATATATTACTTCTGCATTTTTTAAGTAACTGCGCTCTGATACCATTTGGAGGGGGGTGCGGATTAGGTTAGGTGCGTAGTTTTAACTAGATAATAAATACGTATGTATTTATTTTTATAATGATTATTATTGATTGGAATAATTTTCATTGTTATCTTCTTGACTTAAGATGTTTTATTAATTCATATTCTAAATTAGATATTATCGTGATTAAATTATCTAGTGTTTTAGGATCCTCGTTTGTAATATATAATCTTTTATATTCTTGGTATAGACTATATAGTTGAGTTTCTATTTCTTTTAATGATTTATTCTTTTCGTAAAATATATCCATTAATTTATTTAGTTTATTATTTTATCCTGTGGTAATTGCAGAGTTACAAATTTTTGTATAATAATTTATCCTGTCTGTACTGTAGTATATATCTAATTCTAGATTTTCTATGTCATTTATTATCTTGTGTTGTTCTTCTCGTAGTGAGTTTTTTAAATTATCTAAACTATCACATGTACTTTTTTCTAAATTTTCTAAGGTTTTTTCTATCCATATTAACTTTTCTTTTAGAGTCTCCATTATTTCTTTAATTCGATTTCTATAATTAATTTCATCATTTAGGTTATTTTGGTTTTCCCTAGTTTTTCTTATATATTCTAGCATCCACAGTCTTGATCTGAATAATATCCTTCTGGGTAAATGTCTTCGTATATCTGTTCTAACGTATTTATTGTTCCAATTTCGTAGTTTATTACTTCTTCTAATATTATTTTCTTAATATCTTTAATTTCTATGTCTTTAAGTATATATAAGATTAAAACTTTAAGGTAGTCTAAATGGTCTATTTTCTAAAATTGATATTTTATATCTTTATTTTCCATGTATTTGTTTATATTTTTCATCTGTTTTTCTAGTAGTTGTATGTTTCTCATATCTTTTTCTAAAAATTCTATGTAATTTATCATGCTAAGTATTTGTAAGAGTAGTTAGGTATGTGTGGTATATAACTTACTCTAGTCATGTAATATTTACCAAATGTTTTTTCTAATATGATTTTTCTTATATCTACTACAGTTATATCTTTAAGTGCATATAAAATAAGTATTTTAAATTTATCTACCATCTCATCAGATAAATAATTATTCATTTTCATAAAATTGCTTTTTTCATAATATTCCCTTCAACCATGTACATAACAAAATATAGTCATCTTAGATTACTATATACTAGGTTATCCTTAAATAACATGTTCTTCGGTCACTATTAGCATGGTAATCTGGATATTTTTCCCTTAAACAGCGCCTCTACTCTGGTTACTCCCCACCACGGCTTCTTGCCTTATTGGTTTCACCTTTAGGATGGCATAGTTCTTAGGGATCTTTCTTCGTTTCCACTTTGCTAATAAACTTCTTAACATATTATTCTTCGAATAATTCTACTATAAAGTAACTAACATGAATTTAATTTATCATATCATGATTGTTGGGAATTATGAATTTAGCTATTCATAATCATAAATAAATATACCTGTTCTGGTAGGTTTGATATTTCTGTGCTTTGTTCCTCCATAGATTTTTCCATTGATATATACCTGTTTTTTAAATAACTAAGCAAAATATTTATTGTGGGCTTTGAGAGGAAATTTGCTTCAACGCATGAAGGCTTACTCTGTAATGCCTTCTGCTTTCTCTATTTATAGACGAATTTTACATGTTTCTGTACACGTTAAAAAGGCTAAAAAGTATAAAAGAATAGGTTAAAAAGTCAAAGTCTACCTACCCTATCCTATTCAAATTACATTAATATGCACATTAAATGCCTACCAACTACTTTTTGAAAACTTTACGTAAACAATTTGTACAATAAGTCTTCCGTTTATTTTGTCATATCTGCTGTATCTCCATTATTGCTCTGATTTTATCTTTCCAGCTGTCGTCCTTATCTTCTCATTCTAACTGCACTGCTGGGACGTCATTATCTCCTCCATTACATTTTGAACATCTGTGATCTGGATATTTGTGTCCAATAGTTTTGCAGTATCTGGTCAATAATTCTTCTGAAATAAATTTTTCCTTGATAGCTCTGGCAATAGGTTCTGTTTCTGGTTTAAGCAACGTGATTATCCATTGCCTAATAGTTTCCATATCTGTTTCCCTTGTTTACTTATAACACAAGGCTCCAATAATATTAACCCATACTTTTATTTTTAACGCATAGGACTACAATTTTAACCCATATCAACTTTTAATCATTGTAAGCATAGTGATATATGAAGATCATGTGAAAAGGGAGGAAGATTATTTCGCAAGAAAATCAAGCCAAAGGGGGGATTTGTTAGGGGTTTTGCCTTGATTTTCTTACCAAATTTAAATTTTATTTTCTTAGAAGAAAAATAAAAATAATACCATAATTACTTTTACTTTTCCTGAAAGGAAAATATAATTTTTTTTTTCATATTTGGTTAACCTCTTTCTTGGAGGAAAGGTTTTAAAACTATATAAATAGAATACCCCTTCTCATACAACAACACAGTAGCATCCACAATGTAGTCATCAAAGATTTTTGTTAAGGGGAAGATTTCTCCTAATAGGTTTTAAACTTTTTGATTTAGTTATCAATATACAGATTTCTAATTTCTTGGCCAATTATATCAAATAATATGTATTTTTTTTACTATAGTTTTCTTTGTCTTGGGCTGGGGGTCTATGAAAATAGTCTCTCTACTTCTTCGGAGGTAGTGGTATAGACTGCGTACATTTTACCCTCCCCAGACCCCCACTATGTGGGAATACACTGGATTTGTTGTTGTTGTACTATAGTTTTCTTTGTCTTATGAATTATCGTCTCCATGATTTGCAAACTAATAACTTCCGCATAACGTTCTATCAATTTCGAACCCAACAATAGGTTATGTGATAGTAGGCACATGTATGTGAATAAAATAATTGTGTGGCTTACACCCATGTTATGGAGGAGATGAATCTTCTGAAACTCACATGTGAAAGAAATATTGACTATAATTGAGGTTTCGTATTAGTATAATTTTTTATTTTCGCTATTTTAGATTTTAATATGAACTACTCGTATTTATTTATATCATGTCATTTGCATCTGAAGTGAATTTATTCAACGTTTTTTTGTGTGTGAATCCATTTTTAGAAATAGTGATGTTTGAGAATGTTATGCTACTTTTTGTTTGAGTTTTTCAGAAGGTATACAGTAACATTGGCTTTTCCTAATATGAAAGTAGGCAAAATGATAACGACATATGGACTTGGTGTACTTTACATTTTGCAGGAGTATTAAAAGTCCTCAAAGTTGGCCTCTTTATGAAATAGTGAAATAGTAATCCTTCAATTAGTCAATGTACAGTGTGTTGTTCCATCACAATGTAAAATAGTTTAGAGGACATAGTTAATTGGTTGAATTTGATATGAGTTATGATAATATTATTATTTTAAAATGTTAACAACATGAGAATAAAGTGTGTTGGAGTAATATACCACAATTATAATTAAAAAAAATAAAAATAAATAATCTTTTTCTTAGTTGAGATGTGAATATCTCACTCTTTTAAAGAAGATTCAAATCCATTGCGGCAGCGATATCAACTCTTGACTTGTCCTCTTGAAGACTCAAAATATTTTCTTTGTCTCAACTCTCTCTTTCACTACTCTTGCCTCACTATGTACTACAATATTTTCTTTTCCCACACTTAACATATTTCTCTTGTATCAATATAAGAAGCAGACATCCTTTATATAAGTGTAAGATTTCTTCCATAAATAAATGCCATGAATGTGGACAGTCATTTGAGAATTAGTGGGACAATTAGTAAGAGATAATGACGTTACATGAGTTACATCAAAATAATTGATTACAGTCTTGTAAATTTATATCCACTAATACAAAAAGATAATGTGGTGAGTTACAAGAATAATGACACTATATATTAGTGAAAGAGAGAGTTGAGACAGACAAATATTTTAGTATCCAACTATATTCACTTTACAAAAGAAAATAATAATATTAGTGAAAGAGACGGTTGAGACAAAGAAAATATTTTAAGTCTCCAACTATATTCACTATACAAAAGAGAGTAATTATAGAGTGCATAAAAGAGAGAATTGAGACAAAAAATATTTTAGTATCCGACTATATTCACTTTACAAAATTAGTACTTTACAAAAGAAAGTAATTATATTAGTGAAAGAGAGAGTTGAGACAAAGATAATATTCTAAGTCTCCAACTATATTCACTATACAAAAGAGAGTAATTATAGTAGTGAAAGATGGGGTTGAGATAAAGAAAAATATTTCATGTCTACAACTATATTCAAGAGAGTAATAAATGTTAAAGGAAGGTGTTTTTATGGTGGAACTTTGGACTCTTTAACTAATCCGGATTTGTTTGAGTTGTACGATGTTGTTAGGCTGTTGTATTCTGGAGGTGACAAGTTAAGAGTTGATACTACTGGATCAGTGTAGATTATGCCGCAGTAGGCTTGAATCTCCTAAAGAAGAGCTAGATATTCGTGTCTTCACCAAGAAGATGATTATTTTATTTTCTTTATTTTTTATTTTGAATTATATTTTTTTTATAATTATGGTATACTGCACTAGCAATTTTAAGGAGATTCATAGAGTTTGAAAAATTACAGATGTTGAGATGAGAGATCTCAACATCTTAATGTCACTAGTCTCTTCAAGATATGAAAGGAAAGAGATAGAGAAGTAAAGTATTATTCTACTTGCTCAACTCAAGAGGAAGAAAGATAAAAAAACTTTTCTAGTTGTTACAGAGAAAAGGTAAAAAATATAAAAAAAAAATTACCTAATTATTTTATGAATATGTGATACTACTTTTCATGAACTTGATATTCAAATTCTTGAAATAATGAGGATTTGTGAAATAAGAAAAATATGATGTTCGCAATTTTGATAATGAGTTAAAAGTGTACATATAAGTTTTGAATAAATGACATGTTACAATTTACAAAGAAGTTGATGTCTTTGGCTCTACATGCACATTATCAATAAAAATGAAAAAATTGAGTAGCCATTTAGACATGAAAAATTGGGTGAGGCAAATTTCATTCTAGGAATGAGTCATGTGATGAACTTTTTCTTGACACGTCACGCTATGGTGGAAAAAATTGTGAAATATATTTGTTAATTGTATGAGTCATGTACCTCTTTTGATTCAAATATATGAAAGTGGTGTAACAAATAAAAAAATTGAGTTTGCTAGCTAATAATAAAATGAGATATGTGGCTAATTGCTCTTGGCTTGAAATTGTGTAGGTAATAAAAGTAATTAGCAGGTACAAGCAAACCAGATATATTTACTTGGTTATAAAGTTGTGGCTTATTTTATAATAAAATAAATCTTGTTATACTTAAAAGTATTTTGATGCAAATAGAAAAATTTGATGTTATTTTTTTAAATGAGAAAAAATCACATTATTATTTTGTAATTCTATCATGGAGGTTGAACTAATTTTTTAGGTTCAACTAATGAAAGTAATTGATCAATCACTTTATTTTGAGAAATTAATTTCTCTAGTTTTAAGTTATTGTGATAACACTAATATTTTTTGTAGAGGCTGAAGTTGTTATTATAATAGTAAATTCAGACTCGTGAAAAAAATATTGTGTATTATATTTGACAAGTGGTACCACTAGCATTGATTATGTCTAATTGTGTGATGATCTTGCAAATGAACTAAGCAAGACCTTAGCAAGATATTGGGTCTAAAGCATATCGAGGGGGAGGAATGTGTCACGATCCAAACTTATTGTGACATCCACACTACTCACTCAGTGGAAGAACCGTCTACCTCAATTTACCATTTCAGAATCAACACTTAAAAGAGATAATAGAACTAATTCATCAATAGAACATCAAGTCTAAAGAAATAAAACATAAGTACAACTTAAAAATGGAATATTGTACTTAATCAAAATCATCCCTAGGAACTGAAAGCATCTATACCAAAACTACTAAGGATTGTCAAGAAAGGGATGCAACTACTAAACTAAAATGAAAATCATAAGTCCATAAGTAAAGACTCTATCATCCAAAAAGGATTCATAGTAGGCCGAGATATGTTGCTCACCTTTGAATTCGAAGTCAACTGCTGGAGTCACAAGTGAGGTAACGTAGGAGATGCTGAAATATGCACTGCACTAACAAAAGTAAATACAGGTGTAGTATCAGCTCACAAGAACAACATGTACTGATAGGGCTATTTGGCCAACCTAAGATAAGAATATGAACATATAACTACGTTATAGTACAACAAGTTAATCCATGCCTATTAAACATATACTTAGTATAACAAATAATAATGAACAATTAGGAATCAAATCAACATATTCTCACTAAGTCAATTTTAGTCAAGCCTAATCAAAACCAAGTCAGGACAATTTATTAAGTATAAAAATATATTTCTTCGATTCACTCATGGAACCGTCAAACTTACCTGACCCTTGTACATACACACGAAGGGATATACAACCACCCCCTTGTCATGACCTGCAGGGGATAATTTTTGTCCATGTACTAAAATATCAGACACAAGTGTCTGTTAACCTTATTACACCAACAACCCATGAGAACGTTCTAAATACCGAACATTCCACATTTAGGCCTCATTTGTTTGAACTTAATAGAGGTTTGAATCTGAATGGTTCAGGCCTGAGACCAACAAGTACATTTTTTTAATTAAAATTTCAGCTCTTAATTGGTCTGAATAGGTCTTAATCATTCATATATGGAAGCAAGTCTTAATATCATTAAGATATATTCTTATGTTGGATAATAATCACCACTATTAATCATCGGTCACCACCACTAACCACCTCTTCCACTACCACCATTGTCAACCACCAATCACCACCACCCACTACCCACCACCCACCACTACTACCACCAACTGCCTTTACCATCACAACCACCATTGACAGCCAATAACGATACCAACCACTATTGTTAACCACTACCACTTTCATTATTCTAATTTTATCCACCGCCACCGCCACCAACCTTTACCGGCCATCCCTATACTGACCAACTCATTTATCATAACTAGCTCCACTGCTAATTACCACTAACACATCATCAATCTCCCCACATTCTTTGGAAACCACCACCACCACCATCATTTTTATCGATGTCACCACCTCTACTATCACTTCAACCATTACCATTGCAATAGTCTAATTCTGCTAACAACTATATCAACCATCACATCTAATAGCATCTCTAACTACCACCAACACATCTTGAATCATCATGCATAAATTTTTTAGCCACTACAATCAACACCTCCAACTACTAACATCAACCAACTTCACATCACAACCACCACCACCAGTCCTGATTGCCACCATAATGATAGTCACCACAGTACCAATCATTTCACTATCATGACAACTATCACCGCCAACATTACTAGTCACTAACATCAATCATTACCACCACCATCATTACAAACCATCTCCACTATCACTAACAAACATAAATGTTTCTTTTTTTATTAAATAATAATTTTATTAAATTGAATACTTTTCTAATATATAATTAATTTTTTACTTGAATTATATTTTTTATTATATTTATAAATAAATACATTTTGGACATTCAAATTTTGAAAAAAAAAACAGTCTTAATCATTCAATTTTTGTATCTAGAAACAATATCTTAATCATTCAAAGGTATATTCAGATTCAGAGTCTGAATCATAATAAAAACAAATCTAGCCTTAGAAATTAAGGTAGATCAAAATCATATAGCAACCGTAAATCATTTACAAAAACCACATCAAACAACATGTACTAACAAGCCATACGATAAAGTAGTTACCAAGCACATGTAACACAAATTGGATTAAGTGTAACGCCCCAAGATCCCATCCTTAGACGTCACACGGTGCTTAAGGCCACCACGACCTCAAGCTAACCCTCTGAGTCTGTCATCACATCTATAACTAACTATGATAATAATCAAGCTGTAATAAAGAAGAATAATCATGTCATGAACATACTGGAATACAAAGAAATACTATCATGTACAATCAAAATACTGAAGTTCTGTACATACTGGTACTCTAGTTTGACAAAGCCTTTACTACATAAGACTGAGGAGCCATTGGGACAGATCCCAACTGACTCGTACTGATCTGGAAATAAACAACCATCTACTATCAAGACAAAAATTGGGGACATAGGTCCTCGAACCATGAGGACTCACTAACTGTACGAATGTAGATGGAGGTACTTGAAGATCACTGTCGCTGCTGAGACTGAGCACCTGAACCTACATCATGAGAAAATATAGAACACAGAAGAGTATGGGAATCAGTACTTGGGAATGTACTAAGTATGTGGGGGTGCAGGCAATATTTAAATAATATCATAAATGTATAAGAAAATCATGCATGCTGATAATAATGACTCTCTTCGCTTGAGTTACCTGACACATATTTTCCATAAATCATCAATAATAACATATGCTTCATAAATCTCACAAACTGTTGGACTCAACTCAAACTCTTTGACTCATGACTTAGAGTGACTCAGTAACTCATAAAACTTGGACTATTATGGAATTGGGAGTTTCTTATAACCAACATAAACCATGTGAGCTTACATGGAGTCCAACGTCTTACCCACGTTGTGGAGAGCTGTTCTATCCTTGCCATCGGAGTAGAACCTTAACTTTAGTGATAATTGTCTTGGCCTTTGGCCCTTAATAACCTTAACTTTAGTGATAATTGTCTTGGCCTTTGGCCCTTAATCTTAATCCTACGGTGACACGTAGTTCTGGGGAAGTAGGATGCGCTGAACCTATACTTTCCGCTCGGTGCTAAATACTACTCCCAGACTTAAGCTCAAAACGCTTTAGGAAATCCATCTTAATCAACTCAACGGTCTATCATAAAGACCAAAATATAAATATATATCTCACTTGTAAATCATAATCAACTTTTGGATTCCTAACTCGACTAAATCTCAAAATAATCTTTCTCATCATCAAGTACACTTGTTTATCAAATCATATCAAGTATCAAATCTTCCAGAAAACATCATAGAACTCGTTCTTGACTCTCAAGCTCAATATCAATATATATTCAATAGACAAACTTCTCATGGAAAAACATAAATCATGACACTTATCATAAATCACTTAGAAATTATCATTTCATGATATCAATAGACAACTCATGACATAAATTCTTAATTTAAGAAATAAGACAATGAAGTAGTCATATATGTCAATCTTGTATAGCTCAAATCTCATAAATCCTTGATTAAGTAATTTGGGTGTAAACTCACTTTGCAAAATTCATGAAATTCAATAGAAATTAAATCTTTGGACACAAGAACGAAAGAAGTGTTCTTGTTCAAAACCCCACATACCTTAATCTTTGAAATTGGATGAACTTTAGTGGTTGAGACTTTATCCACACTTGAAATAAATAATTCTTGAAGCCCACACTATGAGAAACTTGGTTCTTGAAGAAATTTAGAAGATTTATGGATGATTCTTGGAAGATTTATGTTCTTGATATGACCCTAGATATATTATCTCAAGAGAATTGGAAGAGAAAATGATGGAATTAGGGTTTGGATGGGATTCTTATGTTTATTGAGGCCTCCAAAAGATGGAAAAGGACCAAAATATCCTTACAAAAACGTCTCTAAATTGCTGAAAAAAAATAGTTGACGACATCCGTGACAGGCCGTCAGACCCGTGATAGGCCGTCACGAAATGTCGTCACAAAAGGGTCGAATTTTATGATTCTCTGCCTAAGGCTGACGAAGTCATCAGAAATGTCGTCATAAATATGACGACATTGTCAGAAACATCGTCACAAACGTGACAGGCCATCAGAAACGTCGTCACCCTTTTCCAGACTGACATGCTGGAGTAAAATGGGTATAACTCTTTGCTCCGGTATTGGATTTTGGCAAAATTGGTATCGTTGGAAAGATAATTCAATTATCTATCTGTTGATAGTTCATGAGCTCAAAAATTCCAAGTATAATGATAGATATGCTCGTTTGAAGTTGACTATACTAATATCCTTCCCAAGAATTCAATCGGTAAGGAATGTTTTGATTCACCCAATCGTTAGGACATCTTTAAGGCCTTAATACACACCATCCTTGATCAGAAAACAACCCAAAACATTATAATTTATTTCTCATGAGCTTGATTCATGGTTGCACTATTGGTTAGAGTCTCGGGGTATTACATTAAGCTACAATACCATCACCTACCTCGAACCAAGCTTGCACAACTTTATGCTGGAGCTTTGCCCTTCCGTGCAATTTCTTCTTGGTCGTGGTTTAAAAGATGCACATAAATAGAAAATTAAATAAATGACCTAATATGTCGAGATTTATATCACCCTCCCAACTCCTAAGGTCAAATTCATGATCATTTCTTTCTATTCTAGGTGTCACTACCCAAAAACTAAAGGTACTTATCACGACTAAACCTTGATAAGTAAGTCAATCACCTAAACTGATATGAAGTATGAAATCAACATAAAATCCCACAGCGAGACTTCTAGAACGAAGTCAGACCATACATATACAATAGTAGCAAAAGTCTAAATATCAAGATAATACCATAAAACATCCCAAAACCTGTGTCACAGTGTAAAAAAATTCTACATACCTTTCAAAGTATGAAAATCCAACTGATAAATCCAAAAAAAAAGGAACACAAATCTATCCTGAATACAAAACAAGATATAAACTAGATAGGATGGGGTAGGAGGTCGACTCTGAAAGCATAAAGCAGTCACTACCTCAAATGTATCAAATCACCACTCAAACTCAGTTGCCGCACGGCACACTTGTACCTGGATCTGCATCAAAAAGGCATAGTAGAGATGAGTACGCTCCACTTATACTCAGTAGGTAACATAGATCGACTGAGCAAAGTAGAAAAAGTGTATAAGTACACACTACGAGTATTCCACCTACAATCAAAAAATGTCCCAAAATGGTAGCACGGACTGTCTCCATTAACAGTTTTAAATATATCACATAAACTAGAAACAAGTATGAAAAAGAAAATATAGAATAGATATACATCAAATCAAACACGAAAGCACAATACTAAAGATGCACAATGTATGAAATGCAATGAGGGTGATAATAATGATGATGTAATATACCTGTGGTTATCATATAACCTCTGCATACACCTATCGAGCACGACTCCTAGTAAGGACAATAGGGGGTTTGCAATCGATATACAATCTCAATAACCAATCCTAGTCTCAATATCCATATTTCCTCTCCGGCTCATAAACTACGACAGAGGATTTTTAGAGGTGTCACATTTCTGTCAGAATGAGAATCTCAAATCTAACTAATATACATATATGTGAGCAATTAATCCACTTAATAGGGAAACCATCCATGATCTAATATAAGCCATGTACCATTAGACTGAAATATGCAAATAATATATCATTGATACCACATAAACCCAAACTTAGGCATTTCTACTAGGAAGAAATCGACCAAATGTATACACGAAGCCAACAATATCAGATAAGACCCCCACATGGGCCACACAATAATTATTGTGTCAAACCATCAATAACAACAACATAATCTCCCACACAGGCACACAACAGTAATAACACTATTTTCATGATTCATTCCCATACCCATAGCATGTTTTTATAATATTAACTATCCATCTTAGTTTGAAGAAAGTTAAGCCATAATCTACTTTGAATGATGAAATCTTGGTCTAATGCCTTCAGTATAGAGCCTTTCCATATCAAACAGCCTCAAAACCAACTAAAATATATAAATATAGAATCTATATGTCAAAAGAAAGCCAACGATACCCATATTACTTATTTTTAAATCAAGATCAAAACGGACTCCAAAACAAGTTTTTGAAAAGAAAGATTAAAATCAAAATTTTAGTTTGTAAACATATTACCCATGATAAAAGAATCTATAGAAGAAAACTCTAGTGAAAATGAATTTAAATTGAAGAAATACTATTTTAGGCCTTTTGGCCAAAATTCCTAAATTTCACTTTCGAAAACGAGTTTTAGATGATGAGAATCAAAGTAAAATAATTGAAATAGTGATTTAGAGCTAATCAAATTAAAATAATTGAAATCGTGATTTGGAGTTTACCCAAGCTTGAAAATGGAAGAATTCGTCTAAAAACCTTTTAACCCGAAGCTCAAAACCTCTAAAATGAGAGAAAAATTGAGAAAATATCTTTTTATACCACCCAAGCATGACCGCTTAAGTGGCCACTTTACCTCTTAAGCAGTTACCGCTAAAGCGGTCAAGTGCCGTTTTAGCGGTACCCGTGTGTATCACAGTCCGCATGGGGACAAGGGGCCGCTTAAGCGACCTTTACTTTAGCAACCCTGAGTTGGTGATCCGGGTCGCTAAAGCGACCGGCTGCCTGCTTTAGCGGCCATCGCTAAAGAAACCCAAGTGCCTCTTTAGCGGTTGTCATAGCTGGGTGGTGCACCTTCTAGGACTTGGAAAATTTCAAAGTCTTCACCGACCCCTCAGGATTCATCCAAAATCCCGAGAATACAAGTGAACTATGCTATCCTATCAAATTTGATGCTCGAGACTCAATGACGACATCAAATTTTTGAAAAAGAGGTAGCTTTCACAAAATTGACTCCCAAGACCCAATTTCACAATTTTCCAAATCGAAGGTCGAAATAAGATATATAAACCATAAAATCATATTGACTATGCTACCAATCCAAAATCAATGTTTTGAATCTATTGGTGTAGTCTGTTTTTCCATCCGATGCACAGAAAAACAAATATTGACCGAAGTCAACTATAAAGCCTTTTTAACCTTCAAAAAATCAAAAACTCACATAAATTACACCATAATGCATTCAAAACTAGGCCAATCATCCCTACGTCCCCGAAAAACACGGAGCAACCACGGGGAGGGATAAAATAGTCAAATCATATAAAAATGAATAATTCATAAAATCAAGTCATTACATCATCCACCACTAAGAATCTAGTTCATCCTCGAACTAAAGGCAAGGAAAATACTTGAATCAACGAAAAGTTGGGGATAACTACCACACACATCAGCCTCGACCTCCCATGTAGCTTCATCTACAGTTCGATGTCTCCACTGGGCCTTAACCACTAGAATAACTCTAGAGCACAGCCGTCTATCATCCCTGGCTAAGATAGAGACTGACTTCTCAACAATGGACAATCTCTAATCTAACTATACTGAATCCCAACAAGTAACATAAGTCTCATTTGGAATATAGCGTTGTATCATAGATACATGAAAAACTAGTTGAACAACTGATAAATCTGGGGGAAATTCTAACTTGTAAGATACATACCTAATAGTCCAAAGAATCTAAAATGGCCCAGTATATGTGGGGCTAAGCTTGACCCTCTCCTCAAACCTCATCATACCTTTCATGGGAGAAACACAAAGGAAGACTCGATCATAATACTAAATCTCAAGGAACAAAGTCTAAGATCTGCATAACACTTCTGCCTACTCTGAGCCACTCAAAGTCTACCTTGAATGACCTGAACTCTATCCAAAGACTCACAAAACAAGTCTGTACCTCAAGGTCTAATCTCAGAAATCTCACACCAACTGACTGGGGAGCGACAAGGCCTACCATACAAAGCCTCAAAGGGTGTCATATTAATGATGGAATAATAGCTACTATTATACACAAACTCTGTCAAAACTAAAGGTTGCTCCCACTGACCTCTAAAGTCCATAACACAAGTGCGAAGCATATCTTCCAAAACTTGAATAGTCTGCTCCGACTTACCGTCGGTTTGGGGGTGAAAAGTTATGCTAAGATTAACCCGGGTAGGTAACTCCTTCTAAAATGCCTTCCGAAAGTGAGAAGTGAAAACTAAACCTTTATCTAAGATGATAGACACAGTACACCATGGAGACAAACTATCTAACAAATATAGATACGGGACAACCTCTTAACACTGAAAGAAACCTAAACAGGAATGAAATGAGCAGATTTGGTCAATCGTCCATGATGACCCAAACATGGTTAGACCACGAGAAGTTCAAGGTAACCCAGTTATGATATCCATCGTGATACATTCCTATTTTCACTCAGGAATGGGTAACCTCTGAAGCAAACCACCAGGTCTTAAATATTCAACCTTTACTTAATAGAAACATAGGCAATGAGCTACAAAATTCTCTATATCCTTCCTCATACCACCCCACCAGTAGTGTTGTCTCAAATCACGATACATCTTAGTCACTCCTGGATGAATGGAATACTTAGAATAATGAGCCTCCTCCTAAATTAATATCACCCAATGACCTACTCTTGACACATAAATGTGGCTTCCAATCCTTGAAACACCATCAAATTAAAGTGAGGCTTTCTTAGAATCACCACTTAATGTCTTATCTCGAATCACTCTCAACCTAAAATCATTAAATTAATAAGCCTGAATCTTCTCCATCAAAGAAGACCTAGCCTCCACCAATGCTAAAACACACCCAGGTATTGAAATATCAAGCCTAACATCTAGTTAGCTAAAGATTGAACCTCTAAGGCCAAGAGCATATCTTGTGTCAAAATATGTGCCATTCTACCTATACTAATTAACTTCCATCTTAACACATCTATAACCACATTAGTCTTACTTGAATAATAGAGAATTGTAAGGCCATAGTCTTTAAGTAACTCAAGAAAATGATTTTGCCTCATATTAAGATCTCGCTAGGTGAAGAAATATTGAAGGCTATGATTATCCGAGAAGATATTACAATGAACTCCATACAAATAGTACCTTCATAACTTCAAATCAAATACAATTGTACACAACACCATATCATAGGTATGGTAATTCTTCTCACGGGGCTTCAACTAGAGAGAAGCATATGCACTTACCTTACCTTCCTTAATCAACACGACACCAAACCCAACACCAAAAGTATTACAGAAGATGGTAAAGCCAAACCCTCATTAGGCCAAGTACAGATAGAAGTTAATGTAGATAAATCCTTCAGCTTTTTAAAGCTCACCTCACAATCATCCGATCACTAAAAGGAGATCTTATTCTAAGTCAACTTGGTCAATAGAGCTGTAATATATCAAAATACCTCAACAAATCATAGATAGTAGCCTAATAAACCAACAAAACTCTGAACCTCAATAGGATAAGTAGGCCTAGCCTAATCACAAAACACTACAATCTATGCTGGATCGACCATGATACCATCCTTGGTCACCACACGACCCAATAAAGAGACAGACTCTAACCAAAACTCGTATTTAGAGAACTTATCATACATTTTTTCATCTTTCAATCTCTAAAGTACAATCTGTAAATGATCTCTCATGATCAGACTAACTATTAGAGTAAACCAAGATATAATCAATAAATACAATGACAAAGAGTCCAGACACGGCTAAAATACTCAATTCATCAACTCCATGAATGTGATTGGGTCATTGGTCAGCCAAAAAGACATGACCAAGAGCTCATAATGATCTTATCGAGTCTAAAAGTCTATCTTTGGAATATTCGAAGCTCTAACCCTCAACTAGTGATATCCAAACCTTAAATCAATCTTTGAAAACATCAAAGCACCCTAAAACTAATTGAACAAATTATCAATACGAGAAAGAGGATACTTTCTTAATTATCACCTTGTTCAACTACTAATAATCAATACACATATGCATAGACTAATTCTTTTTCTTCACAAATCAAACAGGCATTGTAATGCCCCGAGAGTACACCCTGAATGCCACATGGTGCTTATGGTACTGTAAGACCCCAAGCTAACCCATAAGTTGGTACTTCCTGTGAGTACTAAAAAAATCGATAAACAACATATGCGGATTTTCAATTGAAATGCCATAAGATTTTACTAACTGAAAACAATACTGAAATATGGTTTAAAACGTCTAAAAATATACTGATAAAACAACTAAAAACTGAGTAGAATGTATGTACTAGTCTGAAAGCCTCTAAACTTTCTGATTGTAAAGTTGATGGGATAAGCACCCAACTAACTCCAACTGACTAAATAACTGAACTACTGATGTAACTGAAAAGAAGGTACTCATTCTCAAAGAAAAAGGATGCATCACCACGGTTGTTGCTGCTAATACACTAGAAAGTCTAAGTATGATCGGGAATCTGAGCGTCTGAACCTATGATATAAGACAATATAGTGCAAGAAAATGAGTATGATGTCAGTACTTTTGAATGCACTGGTATGTTAAATGTGGTTAGGCTGATATGCACGGGTTCATGTTCATGAGTAATATCTGACTAAATGTAGAGCGTGAGGTACTGAATAATAATACATGAAAACTGTAAAGACTTAGAATGCATGACCATTCATATAACAGGTACTGAAGTAATCTGTAAACTGAGATACTGAAATCTAATAGTTAAATAACTGGTAAACTATATGCTATGATCAAGCAAGACTGAACTGAATTCTGAATAGAGTACTGGAACTAGAACTGTGGGAGCTTTCATCTAACTGACATGCCCCAATATAGGCTAATTGGAGTTCAAATTGTGACCCTAGTTGGAAGGGTGTTAGTACCATGCAACGGGTTACTAACAAAGGATCGGTCAACCCTAATCTGGCAGGAAGACTCATAAGATATAAATATATATATGTAAGTGTGTATGTATGTCAACCCTAAACTAGAAGGAATACATAACAACCTACGCTGGCTACGTAGTTCTGTAACTCAGGGACTGCTACTAAGGGTCACACCCTAAGATGGCAGGAATGCCCCCATCCCTGGGTTCGCTCGGTGCGAAATCCTGCTACCAACTGAAATGACACCGATCACTAGATTGGGCTAAGCTTAACTGAACTCTCATTGACCATATTAACTAACTGAATGTTACTGCTCATAATATAACTGGAACACTTCTATAACTACTGAAAACTAAGTGAACAGCTAAATTTTAGGTATTATAACCCCCAGGACTCTATATCATTGATAAAAGAACCATACCACAAATTTAAAGGTATAGCAAATAGTCACAATCCAACTCTCACTCATCTAGACATTTTATCAAACACTTAAAAGGCATAACCTTCTACATGGGAATGAACAACATGCTAACATATCATGACTTCAACATTAAATTTATAATTTAGGGAATTCAACATGATACTCACATCAACCAACATATGTATTAGTTTATTTCACATGAAATTCATATATTCATAACTTGACACTAAAATTACAACACATACATGAACATATTATGATCTAAATCATGCAAACTCATAACTTAAGCTTTAAAAAAGATTCTTGGACTCCAAGGGTTGGAAGGGACCCTTGGATAAACACTTAACATACCTCAATTGATGAATTATTGGAAGTTGTTGAGGGATTTCTTGAGAATTGAACTTGAAGCTTGAAGGGCTAGAGTTTGTGTTCTTGAGAGGGAATGTTTTGGATTTTAGACAAATATGAATTTAGGGGCAAAAATGTTGTTTAGGGACTCAAATCCCGTGTTAAAGTGAGGGAAAAATACTGAAATACCCTCCTAGGTGCAGGATTTAAAAGTCTAAAAACATTCCTAGTGATGCAATGACCAACGCATCGCGTCACCCACCGACGCGATGGCCATCGTGTCGCGTTACTGAGGCCAATGCGGTACCCAATGAGGCACGACCTAATCGCATTGGGTCACTGGTTTGGCCATCCACACTTGCTTCAAAAATCATTCAAAAAATATGGAACTCACCCGAAATGAAATATAGACAACCCTGACCATGAATTAACTTACAAACTAACTTTTCGAGGCTGGGAAAGTTGATAACAAAATCATCAAAGTTTAGAGGACAAAAAAATGAGACTAAGTCTTCAACACTTAGCTAAATTTTGACGTCCTAAGCCTCTCATATACACTTTATGTGTTGAATTAGACTAAGAAGCATACGGGGTATTACAATATCTCCCCTTGGGAACATTCATCCTTGAATAAGACTGGTTAAGCTGAGAATTACTTAGATACTGAGGTTATATACTAACATGCACAACTGAAACATGACTAAATCTTGAAATATTACACATGGACAAACTGATTCGTGAATGCATGAATAACTTGAGAATGATAAGCAGTTGGAACTGAGTATGAAGTAGAATAAATCTAAGAAAGACTGTTAACTTAGGCCGAGTTTGAGTTTGCGGAGAAGAGATGAGGGTACTTAGTTCTTATGTCTGCTTCTGCTTCCCAAGTGTCTCCCTCAACAGACTAGTTTCACCAAAGAACTTTAACCAAGAAAACTTCTTTGTTCCTTAGTCTGCGAATCTGACAGTCAAGAATTTTGATTGGAACTTCTTCGTAAGAGAGACTGTTCTAAACATCCCCACTTTCTAAGGGGACTACAACTGCTGGGTCACCAATATACTTCTTTAGCAAGGAGACGTGAAATACTAGGTGCACTGATGCTAAGTCTGCAGGCAACTCTAGTTTATAGGCTACCTTTTCAAAATTGCTCAGAATTTTGTAAGGGCCAACATACTGGGGACTAAGCTTCCCCTTCTTACCAAACCTCTTTACCCCCTTCATGGGAGAGATTTCCAAATAAACTAAGTCACCAACCTTAAACTCAAGGTCTCTCCTCCTCACATCAACATAGGATTTCTGTTGGCTTTGGGTTGTCTTAAGCCTTTTCCTGATCAACTGAACCTTCTCTAAGGCATCAAATACTAAATCGGGCCCTATTAATACAGCCTCACTTACCTCAAACCAGCCAATAAGAGACTTACATCTGCTCCCATAAAGATCCTCAAATGGAGCCATCTGAATACTGGAATAATAGTTGTTATTATATGCAAACTTTATCAAAAGTAAGTGATCATCCTAGCTATCTTTAAAATCAAGGACGCACGCTCTCAATATATTTTCTAGGGTCTGAATGGTCCTCTCTGCTTGACCATCCATCTGAGGGTGAAAGGTTTTACTAAGGTAAACTTGAGTACCAAGACCCTTTTAAAAGGTTTTCCAAAAGTAAGAGGTAAACTGAGTCCATGCAACCTAACCAACTCTCTAAGAAAGAGCTTGGCATAATCTTCAGCTAAATAGGATGTATGGACTGGTTGGAAATGGGCTGACTTGGTCATCCTGTCCACAATAACCCAAATCGAATCATGTTGACGACGATTATGAGGCAAACCTATCACAAAGTCCATGTTCACTTCCTCTACTTCTAAGTAGAGATACTGAACTCCTGCACAGAACCACTAGGCTTTTGGTTCTCAATCTTAACATGTTGGCAAGTAGGGCACTTAGCCACAAACTCTGCAATGTCTCTCCTCGTCCCACTCCACCAATAGATTTCCCGCAAATCATGGTACATCTTAGTGGTCCCTGGATGAATAGAGTATTGTGCACCATGCACTTCAGCAAGAATCCATTGTCTCAAGACATCTACACGTGGTACACATAGTCTACCCTGGAAACGAAACACACCATCTCCCCCTTGGGAGAAAACCTCTATCTTTTTATCTCTGGCAGACTCCTTCAACCTAACCAAACTAGAATCCATATCCTGTGTTTCTTTCACTTCGGCAACCAAAGAGGTTTCCAAACTATTTTATACCCACACACTACTCTTGGCTTAATCAACCAAACGGACGTCTAGTCTGGCATGCTGATGAACTTCCTGAACTATCTTTTTCTTATCATTTTCAAGGTGAGCAACACTACCCATGGAAAATCTACTGAGGGCATCTGCCACTACATTAGCCCTGCTCGGATGATACAGAACACTCATGTCACAATCTTTTAACAACTCTAACCACCTCCTCTGGCATAAGTTAATATTTTTTTGCAATAATACATACTGCAAGCTTTTATGGTTTGTGAACACATCAACATGCACCATATATAAATAATGCATCTAAATTCTTAAGGAAAACACAACATCTGCTAGTTTAAGATCATGAGTAGGGTAATTCGTTTCATGAGGTTTAAGCTGTCTGGAGGCATAGGTTATAACCTTACCCTTATGCATCAAAACACACCCCAAACCAGCTCTGGAAGCATCACAGTAAACAACGAACCCATTTGAACTATCTGGTAATGTTAAGACTGGGGTTGTGGTGTGTCGAGTCTTCAACTCCTGAAAACTCTTCTCACAAGCATCTGACCACTGGAACTTGACTTTTTTCTGAGTCAATCTGGACATGAGAGATGCAATAGATGAAAACCCTTCAACAAACCATCGGTAATAGCCAGCCAAACCCAAAAAACTCCTGATATCTATTGGAGAGATGGGTCTAGGACAGTTTCTTACTGCTTTGGTCTTTTGAGGATCAACTTTAATACCATCACCATAAATAATGTGACCAAGAAAAGCTACTGACCTTAGCTAAAATTTGCACTTGCTGAATTTAGCGAACAGTGGATGGGCTCTAAGAGTCTGTAATACTATTTTGAGGTGGTCTGCATGATCATTTTCGTTACAAAAATAGATAAGAATATCATCAATGAAGACTATGACGAATATATCCAAGTACTATTTGAACACTTAATTTATCAAGTCCATAAAAACTGCTGGGGCATTTGTGAGACCAACGAACATGACTAGAAACTCGAAGTGACCATACCGGGTTTGGAAAGCTATTTTTAGAATGTCTCATTCTCTTACTCTGAGCTGATGATAGCCGAATATAAGGTCTATCTTAGAAAAATAACTGGCACCCTAAAGTTGGTTGTATAAGTCATCTATTCTAGGGAATGGCAATTTATTCTAGATTGTGACTTTGTCCAATTGACCGTAGTCGATGCACATCCTAAGATAATTATATTTCTTATGCAAAAATAGGACTGGTACGCCCCACGGGGAAATGCTTAGCCAGATGAATCCCTTATCTAGGAGGTCTTTCAACTGTTCTTTCAACTCTTTGAGTTTGGCTGAGCTATTCTATATGGAAGAATAAATAGACTAAGTATCTGGAAGAAGGTTTATTCCGAAGTCAATTTCCCTTTCGGCAGGAAATTTGGGAAGATCTTCAAGGAACACATCTGGAAATTCCCTTGATACTGAAACTGACTCAAGATTGGGAGTCTCAGAACTAGAGTCTTTGACCCACACAAAATGATAGATACATCCCTTGGATATCATTTTTCTCTCTCTAAGATATGAAACAAGCTGACCCCTAGGAGCTGTGGTACTACCCCTCCACTCAAAGACTATTTAAGTTAGGAACTGGAAATAGAAAAATCTATTTCTACAATCAACTGAAGCATAGCATGAATGAAGCCAATCCATGCCGAGAATGACATCAAAATCCGTCATCTCTAGTTCTATAAGGTCTACAGATGTGACTTTCTGAGACAAAGTAATTGGGCAGTTCCTATATACCCGTCAGGATACAATAAACTTATCCACTAGAGTAGATACTGAGAAAGGCTCTGTTAAGGTTTGGGACTGACTCCAAAGTTGACCGTTATATAAGGAGTTAGAAAAGAAAGAGAAACTCCAGGGTCAAGCAAAGTATAAACATGTAAATAAAAGACTTGCAACGTACCAGTAACAACACCAGTAGAACTTTCCTGATCCTATCGGGACTGAAGTTCATAGATCTCATTTGGGCGCTACCCACTGGTGGAACTGGAAGCGGCACCCTGCTGAGATGGGAGATCGGACTGAACTGGGGGACGATTGTACTGACTTTGCGGACCTGCCTGTGGATATTCTTTGATTATATGACCTAACTTACCACACCTAAAACATACATCCCTGCCAGCTCTGCACACTCCCTGATGATTCCTACCATATTTTCGGTAAATAGGGCTTGTTCGAGTACTGTTCACACTACCCTGATACTTAGAGACTAGCGCCTATCCTTGTTGTTATTCCTGAATTTGGGCATTGGTGCACTAGCCGAATATGAAGCTGGGACTAAAGATTTCAGGCAAAACTGGTCGTACAACATCTGGCTGTGGCAGTATTGGACACTGGGTTGGCCTGAACAACATCTGGCCGCACATTTTGGGCTACTATAGAGTGAGTTAGAGTGGTGAATGCATCTCTGAAATCTGCATAAGAAACATGCTCATTCAAGGGGAAGTTGCTCATTCAGGGGATCTTCCTGAATGGACGGAGGTGTTATATGGTTTTCGGTTCTTCTTTTATTAGTCTTTCTGGGAGGCATATTATATAAACGGAAGGAAAAGTTGAATTAGATAGAGAGTTTAACTTGAGATCCTGCTCATTCGCACGATATGAACACTGAAAGAAGAGAAACATTTCCTAAAACATCTTGAAGCCTCTTGCCCATAAGTGTGGCATTCTACACACCCATGCACAAGACTCTACTCGATTCATCTTTCAAACTCCCTAGGACTCTTTAAAACCTTAAGCTCTAATACCAAGTTTGTAATGCCTCGGCAGTACACCCTGGATGCCATACGGTGGTTACGGTCCCGTGAGACCCCAAGCTAACCCATGAGCTGGCACCTGCTATGAGTACTGAATAAAACTGATAAACAACTTATGTGGATTTTCAACTAAAATTTCATAAGGTTTTAATAACTAAAAACAATACTAAAATATGGTTTAAAACTTCTGGAAACATACTGATAAAAGAACTAAAAATAGAGTAAACTGTCTGTACTGGTCTGAAAGCCTCTAAATTGTCTGATTGTGGAGTTGATTGGATAAGCCCCCAACTAACTCCAACCGACTAAATGAATAAACTACTAATATAGCTAAATAGAAGGGACTCATCCTCAAAGGAAGAAGACTCACCACGGTTGTTGCTGCTAATACACTGGAAAGTCTAAGTATGATCGGGCATTTAAGCATCTGAACCTATGATATTAGACATCATAGCGCAAAAAAATGAGTATGTGGTCAGTACTTTTGAATGTACTGGTATGCTAAATGAGGTTAGGCTGATACGCACGGGTTTATATACATGAGTAATATCTGACTAAATATATAGCATGAGGTACTGAATAATGATACATGGAAACTTTAAAGACTGAGAACGCATGACCATGCATACAGCAAGTACTGAAGTAATCTATAAACTGAGATACTGAAATATGATACTTAAATAACTAGTAAACTATATGTTATGATCAAGGAATACTGAACTAAATTCTAAATTAAGTACTGGAACTAAAACTTTGGGAGCTTTCATCTAACCGACATGCCCCAATATAGACTGATTGAAGTCCAACCTGTGACCTCAGTTGGAAGGGTGTTAGTACCATGCCACGGGTTACAAACAAAGACTGGGTCAACCCTAATTTGGCATGAAGAATCATGAAATATATATATGTATGTCAACCCTAAACTGGCAAGAAGACATACAACCTATTCTAGCTACGTAGTTCTATAACTCAGGGACTTCTACTAAGAGTCACACCCTAAGTTGGCAGGAATGCCTCCATCCCTGGGTTTTCTCCGTGCTGAATCTTGCTCCCAAATAAAATGACATTGATCACTAGATTGGGCTAAGCTTGATTGAACTCTCATTGACCATATTAACTGACTGAGTGTTACTGCTCATGATAAAACTGGAACACTTCTATAACTACTGAAAACTAAGTAAACAGCTAAATTTTGGGTATTATAACCCCAGGACTCGATATTATTGATAATAGAACCATACCACAAATTTAAAGGCATAGCAAATAGTCACAATTCAACTCCCACTCATCTAGACATTTTATCAAACACTTGAAAGGCATAACCTTGTACATGGGAATGAACAACACGCTAACATATCATGACTTCAATATTCAATTCACAATTTAGGGGATTCAACATGATACTTACATCAACCAACGTATGTATTAGTTTATTTCACATAAAATTCACGTATTCATAACATGACACTCAAATTACAATACATACATGAACATATTACGATCTAAATCATGCGAACTCATAACTTAAGCTTTGAAAAGAATTCTTGGACTCCAAGGGTTGGAAGGGACCCTTGGATGAAAACTTAACATAACTCAATTGACGAATTCTTAGAAGTTGTTGAGGGATTTCTTGAGAATTAAACTTGAAGCTTGAAGGGATAGGGTTTGTGTTCTTAAGAGGGAATGTTTTGGATTTTAGCCAAATATGAATTTAGGGGAAAAAATGTTGTTTTGGGACTCAAATCTCATGTTAAAGTAAGGGAAAAAGACTGAAATACCCTCCTGGGTCCGGGGTTTAAAAGGGTAAAAATATGCCAAGTGATGCGATGATCAATGCATCACGTCACCCACCAATACAATGGTCGTCATATCGCATTGCTGAGGCCAACATGGTACCCAACGCAATGCGACCTAATCGCGTTGGGTCACTGGTTTGGCCATCCAAACTTACTTCAAACATCGTCCAAAAAATCTGAAACTCACCCGAAATGAACTATAGAGATCCCTGACCATGAATTAACTTAGAAACCAACTTTCCGAGGCCAAGAAAGTTAATAATAAAATCATCAAAGTTTAGAGGAAAAAAAATGAGACTAAGACTTCAACACTTAGCTAAATTGTGAGGTCCTAGGCCTCTCATGTATACTTTATGAGCTGAATTAGATTAAGAAGCATATGGGGTATTATAGGCGTACCCTAAGATGATACACTAAGCTTGATAAATCTTATCCAACAACTCTTGCAATCCATCCTTCAACTCCATTGGGGCCATCCCATAAGGAGGAATAGAGATGGTTTGGTTCCCAACTCAACTTTAATAAAAAAAAGTCAATATCATGATCTGAAGGTATACCAGGCAAAACCATTAAAGACATCTTTGGACTCACAAACAATACAAACAAAATCCAATGAGGCAGTGAATAAACACTAGTATCACGAATATGGGCCAAATAAAACAAAACATCCCCTCTCTACCAAGCAACGAGCCTGAAGAAAGGATTTAACCCTTTTGGGACTCAAATAAAATGCACCCTTCTAAGCTATCCTTGACACACCCTGTGAAGATAATGCATCTTAGTAAAATAGTCTAGAATAACATGATAGGGAGCTAACCAATCCATATCTAAGATGACAAAAAAATCTACTATTGTCACAACCCGAATTGGAACCTAGTCGTGACGGGTATCTCAAGTCCATTAAAAATCAAAGATCACCCCTTTAGCCTAGCCAACCAGAATACAATATAAATAACAGTGGAAGATAATGAAACATATAACCAAGATAGATAAGATAACCAAAAGGGATATAAGGAGTCCAAAATAATAACCATTCCCAAACTTTATTCATAAAAGCCTCTAACCGAATATCAAGTTTGGTTTGGACATGCCCCCGACCATAGCCAAAAGGGGAATCCAAAATATTAAAAGAAACCAATTGGATTTCAATACTCATACAGAAAGCAATGAAATTTCTTCCTTTCTGAAAGAGGAATCTCACCACTTCAATGCAACTCGACTGTCACGCCCCTAAGCCTAGATTGAGTGGACAAGAATCGTATAAGCATATACTAGACCATTGACATGTATTCTACGCAGAAGGGTTACTATTCTAACTAATTATGAGGGCCTATAAAAATGCATAGTTTTAGCCTAATGAATCCAACTGATATAAACAGGTAAAACTCTAACCTCATGAGACAATTTAATACTCTCTATGAAGCCTTTAATAGAATTTGTATTCTTATAATGGATTATTATAATGCCCCAAATCTGGTACCCAAAATTCTACACGGTGCTCATAACCCCGAAGGATCACAAACTAACCCATGACTAATATCTGTACCTGTATACTGCATAATATACTGTATAATGCAGAAACATAAACTGAAAGGCCATAAGGTTCAACACTGAGATATAATATCTGATAAAAATATAACATCTGGGTCGGGTATGAAATACCCAAAACAACTGAAATAAATTATCTGAACATACTATCGTCTGAAAAGCCTCTAAATCATTACTGAACTCTCTGAATAAGTATTTGATGGGACATATCCCCAACTAACTCCAACTAATAAATAAATTAATGAGGTAATAAAGTAATGATCATGTTCTCAAAAGATGAGGACTTTCTGCTAACTCTGACTGTTGAGACTGGAATCTACTAATGCTCTGGAGCTTGTGTCTCTGAACTGATGGTATAAGACACCATAGCACAAATGCGTCAGTACTTTGAATATACTGGTATGCATGTAAGGTAGGCTGAATGCATGGGGTTTATATGCATGAACAATACTAACTAACTGACTAATGAATGTAAGAATGCATGCATGAATACATAGTAACTATAACTGAGATCATGATAACATGAATTTACTGATAACTAACATGATTGGTAACTGAGTTTTGATGACTGATATAACTATAATATGAGTGACGGTATCTGACAGTCTTGAATCTGATGGAACTAGCTGAGTTTCGTATTGTTCTGAGTTGACTGTATCTGACAGTCCTGATTCTATAGTTGAAACTGTGGGAAGTAGTTATCTAACCGACATTCCCCTAATAACACATTATATCTAAGTTGGGGTCCAATCTATAATCCCAATTGGAAGGGTGTCAATATTATGCCATCGGTAAGGACAAGCTATGAGTAACCCTCATCTGACAGTGTTCCCAAAGAAAATGGTGGGGCCCTCATCTAATAGTACTTATCTACCTCATCAACCCTCATTTGACAGTGTTGATGTCTCAGTCTATGCTGGCTATATAGTTCTATAATGCAAGGATAACTTCTAAGAATCACACCCTCATCTGACAGTGTGTGTTCCCATCCTTGGGCTCACTCGGTGCTAATTTCTACTCCCATTTGAATAGACACTGTACATGAATTACTGAACTGAACTGGACTGAGTTAATTGAGTTTCGTTGACTGATGAAATATTATTGAGATTTCTATATTACTGAGCTTTCTGAGATTACTGGGATTTCTGAGTTTTACTGAGTTTTCCTGAGTCACATGACTAACTAAATTCTACTTGACTGAGGAGATCATGAAAACATGATACTGGCTCTAGGCACACAGCTAAATCATCGGGTACAAGTACCCCCAGGACTCGATGAAAAGAGACTGACAAAGCATGACTTTCTTGAATATATGACCAACATCACAATCCATAATTCATTTATTGAGGCATTTCATCAAACATGTGATATGCATAAACTTGTACATTTATGAGGATTGCATAATATCATACTAGTTGGGCACTTCTCCTTCACATAGGCATTTAATCAAACACATGGTAAGCATAGTATATGTAGACAACATTATACAACAAATAAACATCATGATTCAACTCTAATTTCATCATCCAAGGGTTTAATCATAGGTTCACATAAATCTACACCTATACTAATCAATTCCACATAAAATTAATCACCCAACATGGATTAGAATTCAATTGGTCATTATCAACATGAACAAAAGCAAACCCAACATGAAATTCATAAAGAAATTCATACACTTGAACTTTGAAAAGAGATTTTAGGGCTTCATGGATGAAAAGAGTCCATGAATAAACACTATGCATACCTTAGTTCATAAATACGCAAAGATTGACGAAGGAAATTCTTGATTCTGAATCTTATATGAAAAGCCCTAGGTTGTTCTTGAGAGCTTTTTGAGAGAATAGGGTGTATTTTGGTGTAAATGGGGACTAATCCCATGTTTTTTAGCTTATATAGGGTGGGGGAAAACACCCATTTTGCCCTTAAAACGCTGAGCTGGAAGCTAAAAATTTTGGCTGCATGCGATGGAGCGTGCATCGCATGGTCTAGTCCTCCACACTGGAGCATGCGTCGCATGCTCTGTCGTATGCTAGGACCTGTGAGATGGACCATGCGACGCATGCTAATCGCATGATGCTACTGTTTAGAAATCCAAACATGCCATAAACGAATTCCAAAAATTTTAAAACTCACCCGGGATGTACTATGACCTTACCCCATCACAACGAAACTTGAAAATCAAAAAACGGAGTTCGGGAAAGACATCAAATCAATTCCCGAAGTTTAGAGATTTAAATGAGACTAAGTGTTGAACACTTTGTAAAATATTCTAAGTGTTGGATCTTGTAAAGCTTAAGGAGCTGAATTTTTTTTTAGACTTAAAATTTTACGGGATTTTCAAATTATAATTGGGACAAGGCCCCTAACATATCCAAAGTATAACTACAAACATGACTAAAGAGTATTAGACTTCTATTATCTCCAGATGAGAGAGAAGCTCACCAACGGCTTTGCAGAATATGAGATAAGTGCATAGTATGGAAGTCTGCTTATTGGCATACCTGATCATGTATTTATTGAAATACAGTGCCCCAAACAAAGGGACTCAGTACATATAAAACATGTACTGGCATGTAAAGAAAACAGAATAACAGGTAACAAGTATGAATGCTCATATGGATTAGATATCAAGATGAAGGACTTATGAGCATACGAATAACTGATGTACAATATGAAACAGTGGCTAAAATACTAGTCTAACTGATATGTCATAGCTCAAGTATTAATCATGAGCAATTATGAATCAATATTATCAGAAACTATAATATAACTTGTGTAGGCAACCTTATTAGTTTATACATGTGTTCTCATAGTTATTCATTATCATAAGATACCTAACAATTTGCCTAGGTGATGTCATATGCCTATATCAAATACAAATAATCATAGATTATCTACCGAAGGCTTTCTGTGTCAAATGTATGTCAATGTTGCCTCATAGACTATTGTTGTTTTATTCTTTTTTATTATTGTTGTTTGAATCTGTGCAATTAAAAAAATTACTTATCAGTGAACTTTATTTTGATACATATACATCATCAAGATAATATAGAATCAGCTAAATTATGCTCATATATATATAGCACTTCTAATACAAATCAACTATTATTTGGCATATGTAATGAATTACTTATTCTCGTCTATATAGAGCACTTCCGTACATCAATTATTTTTGTCATGTATGATCTTCATGACTGAAAAATTCTATCAACATAAAAATATTTTCATCAGAAAATAAAAATAAAATCAAGATATGATATTGATTTTATTTTGAATAATAATCCCAATAGATTTAGTGATACTTATACATATTTCAAATTATAATTTAAACTTTATACTATCACAACAAAAATCATGCAAATATTATTACACTAAAATAGATTTATTAGTTCTTAATACTATTTTATTTTGTTTATACAGATTATTTAAGTTCCAAGTCAGAAATAGAAAACGTAAATGTTGAAAAAAGTTCTTATATTCAAGAAGGTAATCTCTCACTTCTATAAAGTATTCTTAGTTCAAATATGAATTTTTTTTATTAAATAATTTAGTTTAGAATTAATTATTATTTATGTCTTCATACTTCTAATTTATGGACTACTATCTTAAATCACAATGCAAATAATTAAGAATATTTTTCAGGAGCTCATAATATTTATACCATCAACAAAATTTTTGTCTTTAAGATAGGTATGAAATTTGATTCGGAAGAGGAATCATACAATGCATATAATTCATATGCTATCGTTAAAGGTTTTGGTGTTCGAAAAGTTTCAAAAATTAAAAACAAAAATAACGAGATAACAAGATGCTTGTTTTTCTATTCTTGTGAAGGATAATCTGATAAGCTTTCTCCTTTTCAAGAAAGGAAGCGACAAAGATTAGAATATAGATGTGGATGCTTGGCCCGTATAAAATTTAAAATATCAAATGATATGTGAAAAGTATGCGAATTTAGTGATATGCATAGTCATCTAATGATAGAAGACAATTTAAGGCATTTCATACAATCTGGTCGAAAGCTTACAAGTGCTACCAAAAATATTATTGGTACCAATGAAAATTAAAGAAAATTTAGCAGATCTCTAAAGCAGATTTTATCTTTTTTTGTACACTATAAATTTTTATATGACAAGTTTTTTTGCTATTTTGACATTATAAATGACATGCAAATAAAAATTTATAGAGATCTAAGTTTTGTTACTCATTTATATAATTTTTTTTATGTGGAGACGTAGAAAATAGAAATTTAACTATAAAAATGAAGCAAGGATCATACCTAGAAAATATGGATAATCGAAAGTTGCAAATGAAGATCAAGTAAGTGAACAAAATTTGAGTAAAGAATTAAATTCTAGCAATAAGTTTTAAATTTTCTTATCTTCAGCAAATCAACCTTTTTTCTTAGCCTTTAGCAGCATCCCAAATTCCTAACTAATATTTGAACATTAATATTTATAGAAATCACAAGTTCAATATCAATATATGAACATGCAGTTTTGATTTTTTAACAGAAGTGTTTAGATAAAAAATAAAAGCAATCTTTTGATTTAGATGTAAATTTTTTAGATGAAGAAGAAGGAGAAGAGTCCAGAACAATATTGCATGAAAATTTCAATGGCAAATACACGTTAACCCACTCTACTTTCAGAACATTAATGTTACTTAATTCATTTTTCTGTGGACTCCACTATCCACTTTTAATTACTTTAATATTATTTTATTTATTTTTCTGTGGACCCCACAGTCCACTTTTAATTTTTGATAAAATGTTAATTTCTTTCTCTTCCTGATTTTTCTTTATAACTTTAAATTAATAAAATGGGTCCCACAATCCACGTGTCCAGAAAGTAGTGAAGCCTCATACAAGTATTGTTGGTTGAGTCTCACTCAAAATAAAAAATTTCGTGTTTGAGTTTTAGCCTTTAAAAGCTTTGAATTTTTATTTTTAAAAAATGTTTTTAGTTGGAAAAAAGGGTGGATGGAGCTGCTTCTTAGGATCGAGCACACGATCACGAAATTACACAGCAACCCTAAACTAGTGATTCATCTAGACAATTTGTGCATGGATTCCTTTACTTAATACTAGGTAACTTGTTCGCGCTACGCGCGATCATTAAAAATTGTGTCAAATTTATAAATTAATATTTTATAATATTTTAATGTAAGATGTTTTAGTTTCTAAATCAAAATTTAAATTTCAAATACAATTTATTTTGCACACTTTGTTAAGTATTTTTATTATCTTACTAAAATCAAGCAAACAATAACTTTGAAGGTCATCTGATCAAATTGTATAAGAATATTCAATTACCTTAGTATTGTCTCACATAATATACAACATGTGAAAAGTTATAACATTATTTCTCTCACAAAGTCATCTTAGCTCCCGCCATTTAATAATCATATTTATATTTTGTATTATTTAAAAATTATGTCCAATAGTTCTTTGCATAGTTCTTAACTCTCCAAATATTTATGGAAAAAGTATAATTCGACTTTTGCATTGCACATATTTTTGCACTTTCTATGTGTAGCCTTTAAGTTAAAATAATTAGTTTCTAAAAGAAGAAAAAAGCTATGTCCTTTTAATTTAAAAGGAACTTATTATCTACATAGTTCAATTATTTATGAGACCCACATTTCGTGTAAGTAAGAATAAAACATACACTCTATTTGCACCTTATGCTGAATTAATCATGTTGAAGAAATTAAATTTTGAATTTTATCTTAGTATTCTTTTCTAAATAAAAATTAAAACCCAATTGCAATTGAAAAATAGTAAAATGCATGCTCAACGACTTTGATAAAACAAAATTTGAGAATAATTAATTCTTTTAGTTGATGTAAAATATAAGATAAGGTCTGTACATTCATTTCTTGAAGCATATTTCTCTTTTGTGACTTTTTTTTTTCTCGATGCCAGTGGCAGAGCCAGAATTTTCATTAAGGAAGTTCAGAAGTAAATATACAGACTAGTCGAAGTGGGTTCAACATCTAATATACATATATATATACATAAAAATATTTTGACCATGTAAAAATAGTATATTTCCCGACGAAGGAGATTCAGATGAACCTCCAACTCAATGTGGCTCCGCCACTGCTCGACGTGTACCATCATTCTGCAATAATTAAAGTTCTCATTACGCTATCAATAAAGCAAAATGATAAAAGAACAAAACTAATATTATGATTAAATTTTCTATTAAAGTAGTTAACATACATTGTAAATAACACAGATCTTCATCAATTTACAAAGGCCAAAAAAAATTAGTGCATATTAATTTTAATTATGAGATAAGCAGACGACAACTAAATCAAAGTAAAAAGAAAGTACAACTTAATTCACCATTCTTCTCGAATACATATATATACCCTGCCAAGTCACATCCTTTCGAAACATACACCAATAAGTAAAATTACACTCAAATTCAGTAATAAATTTCAAACAAATTCAAGAACGCTAATCATAGAACTAATTTTCAGTTGGGGTAGCACCCAAAAATTTAAAGATTTTAAGGAATACTTATTTTTTATTTATTTTTTATCAAATTGATGAACACTACGAAATTCTCATTCCCGAAACAAATCACATCAATTAATACAATATATATATATATATATATTATTTTGTATTCCCAAAATAAATCACATCAATTACTAAATATATATATATATACATAAAGTGAAATTTTATTAATTGGGGGTTTGAAGAGCATAGAGTGTATGAAGATCCTAATTCTACCTTGAAATGAAATTACTTTCGAACAATCCTGAAAGAAAAATGTATTGTACGAAAAAATCAAATTCAAGTAAAATAGACTAAGCAAGCTATATGAAAAAAAAAATCACTTTCAATCTGCACACTATACATACACACATCATGTAATTATATTGAAAATCATGTAATTAAATACTTTTTTGTTAATATAAATAGTATCCAGATTGATCCAAGTCGTTGTTTTTGTTGGATTTTATCACATACCACATCTGAAATCAACTCTGAAATAAAAAGAGAATACATCATTCTAAAATTTCAATTAAAAATAAAACAAACTAAGCAAACTATAATATGAAAAAGATTCACTTTCAATTTATATATAGTACAAATTATAGAGTATGAAAAGGCACAAAATTAAAATAGTTAATCAAAAGTTAATACACATTAAGTCCATTAATTACATATAATGATGATAACCGTGTGAGAAAATATTTGAAAAGTGTTATAAATATATTATCATATATAGTGAATGTCTACTTTATCATACATAGTGAATGTCTACTTTACCATATATAGTAAATATCTATTTATGGAAAAATTAGAAATCCAAGGTTAGTTTTTTCCTATAAATAAAGGGGTTTTCCCTTCATTGTAATGAACCTTGTCAAGAAACCTCTCAAGAGAAATAATAATCACTCTCTTTTCTCTTTTCTTTCTATTCTTCTTCTTTGCTTTATATTTCATAACACGTTATCAGCACGAGACTCTGCCAAACAAGGTGAGATTATAAATTTAAAGGTAATTTCAAGGTTAGTAATTCCTTATGTTATTTGTCTTTTGCTACTAATGATATAATTATTATTGGGTTTGAGAAAATATATTGGTTTGGAACCACTTATGCTTTTAATTTCTTCATGAAGAACAATATTGTTAAAAGATATGATGATGAATTTAAGGCTTATCTCATTAAGAGGGTAAGACATTGGGTTAAAAATTTCAAGGCACCATGAGGAAAAAATATTGGGTTTAAGTCCCATTGATTTATGCCTAAAACGTCTTTATGTGGATAAGACGTTGAGTTTGAATCTCAATGCACCATACTGGTGATATTATGATGGCAAAGGCAAAATAATAGGTATTTGGTGAAAAGTCATGAAATCCATCCCATTGAATATGCTCTATTCCGTGAAGTGAATGTGGTAGCAATATATGATTAAAATATGACAACTTACTTCATTCTTGAAATGTATGTGGTAGCAGTGCATAATATGTCTGAAAGAAGGCAAGTGATTGAATGCACAGATATAAGCATGGAGGGACAATATGATAATATATAATCATCAAAAGTGATAATATTTTTATACGTTTATCATGATTATAAGATATGTTAGAGAAAATTTCTCTACAACCATATGCATGCCTCGATTTGCTCCTGAATTATCAATATCTTAAAAGAGGTTATAAGCTATCATAATTTGATAGGCTTAAAGCACGATTATATTTCATTTTTAGGGAATGAGAAGCTTATTAATGCAAACGTGCACTTGATTGTGATGGTATCACAACTCATCTCCGAAAGAGGCTGAATAATTGAGAAGAGTTATTTTGAAATCTACTTCTAAAGTAGTAAATCTGAAATTTACTAAAGAAAAAGGCACATGTCATGATAAACTTGGAGTTTACAAGTTCAAATAAGTTCATAAATTGACATGTACGATCATGACATTCCAAAGATGTGCATATTAAGTATTAAACATGTATTGAAGAATTAGAAAATTCTTCATTACTTTTAATATTGCGTGTTCTCATGATAAGTTGGTTAGACTAACTAATGTAGGGATTTGATCCCTCAAAATCTAAAGAGTATATAAGGTGAATATAGGCCCATTCACTAGTCATGTGATCTATTAAGATGCATCGATATAAGATGATCACTTGTATGTTTCTTATCAACCAACAGTTTGACATTCATAAAATTGCTTGCTCAATAAAATTGAGTTAAAAGCATAACTTTCAGATTGTGTAATCAAGACAATTCATCTTGATGATGATGGTTTGACATGGAATGTCTTTGATAAATAACTAAACCATTACTAATGAGAACAAAGCTTCATGTGTTTGTATGAAATATGATATATTGCATACAATAGCACTTGTATGCATTAGACCAATAAATTATGATTATTTTTCTCTCTTAATTGGTTCAAGGTCAAGAACCAACTATTCCATCTAATAATTTTGATGTGCAATGTACGATTAATGAATTTACCATAACGCACAAAGATGGATTCTTCAAAGAATATGGAGGATGTATGTTAGTTTTCCTAACATAAAGGGGTGATTATAAGTAGCTATCAAATATGTTAAAAATTATCATCACATCCTCATTCAAAAGATAATTCAAGTCAAATGCCGAACGTATCCCATATTTAAGCTGCAAGTGCTCTTATTTTGTGCTCATAAATGACAAAGTCTGTGCATGCGTGAAGCGTGGTAGATCAATTAATTCCAAATAAAATAATCCTTGAAAAGGATAAGGAGTAAATAATTATAATAAGAAGACAATGTGTTCTTGAAGAGCCTATGACATAACACTTCATGAAACCTTATGAGAGGTTCAGATACCTAAAAATAAAAAAGAGATGATATCTCAAAATGTTATGTCACACTGTGAACCGATACGAAATAAAATATCATTAATATCTTTGATACAATATTGGCACAATATTGTGAAAGATTACGATGATCTGAATTCTATGTCTATTTAAGCATGCTGACATAAAAATATTTTATCAAGTGATATGAAAGAATACATCTTGGTAAGCATAAAACTTATTTGATTTGCAGTCCAAACACTTGAAGACGTCAGGCATGAAATTCTGAATATTGTCACTTGACAAAATTTATATGAGAACTTTTTAAGGATTCAAAATATTTGAAGCATATAAAAGTTTTTAGGAAACTTATTTATAATACTTATATTTTATAATCTTATAGCTTGAAAATTATTGAAACTCTTGGAGTGTTTTCATAAGCAATAGAATATTTGCTTAAATGAGAAACATGCATAATTAAATAAGGATTCATTCCGAGCTCAAGAATAGAATGAGGAACTCCTTGGTTATGAAGTAACATATCTTAGTGCAATTAGTGCACTAATGGATCTTGAAAATACTACAAGGCATGACATAGCCTTGTTTTGGTCAATTTGTTAGCAAGGTATATATAGTTCTGTTCCCACTAGGAGACATCAAAATGTGATCAAACATATGAGTTTATTTTATTCTGAAGATTGTAGTTCCAATCTTATTGGTTATGATGGTGTTGGGTACTTATCTGGCCCATATAAAGCTCAATCTCAAATAAGCTATATGTTCACATATGGGGATACTGCCATATATTGGAGATATACAAAGTAGTTTATCTAGTCACTTCATCGAACCATGCTGAGATAATAGTTATTCATGAAGCAAGCCAAGAATGAACATGGTTGAGATCCATGATACATCTCATTCTAGAAAAATATGGTATGAAATGTGACAATGTACCCACAATTTTATACGAAGATAATGCAGCATGCATAGCACAACTTAAGGAAGGATTCATAAAAAGAAATAGAACGAAGCACACTTCATCAAAGCTTTTCTACATACATGAGCTCCAAAAGAATGGTGATATTAACGTGCAACAGATTCATTCAAGTGACAATGTGGCTAATTTATTCACCAAGTCTCCTTCAATTGCAACTTTCAAGAAGATAGTGCACAAGATCGGAATGCAAAGGTTCAAAGATATTTTCATTAGGAGAGTTAATATGTGTTGTACTCTTTTTTCCTTATGAGATTTTATCCCACTGTATTTTCCTTGTAAGGTTTTTAATGAGGCAGCCTATATGCATATTGCTAGAGGTATGTACTCTTTTTCCTTCACTAATTTTTTTTCCCGCGAAGTTTTTTCCAATATGCTTTTAACGAGGCACATTATCTATCAATTAGACATTCAAGGGGGAGTTTTATAAATATATTACCATATATAGTGAATGTCTACTTTATCATACATAGTTAATTTCTACTTTACCATATATAGTAAATATCTATGTATGAAAAAGTTTGAAACTCAAGGTTAGTTTTTTCCTATAAATAAAAGATTTTTTCCTTTCATTGTAATGAACACCATCAAGAAACCCCTCAAGAGAAATAATAATCACTCTCTCTTCTATTTTCTTTCTATTATTCTTCTTCTTTGTTTTATATTTCATAACAAAAAGCCATTTGGGTATTGATTTTTCTTAATGAAAAGGCATAATGGGATGATAATGAAATGAGGTCATTTGACCTTCATTGTTTTTTCTTAAAGACCTTGACTATTTATATGTAAGCTTTAATTGCATTTGTTTTTGAAGTTTTTAGTGTCATTTAGTTAATAAATTATATATAAAAAATTGGAGTAAAATTTTAAAAAAAATAGAAAAATGATAAATATAAATGAAGGTCATAGAGAGGTGCCACGTCACCGTTTCTACAACCTTCCTTTATATATATATATATATATATATATATATATATATATATATATATATATATATATGCCTTGTGTGTCAAAATGTTGATGGCCCCAAGTTTTAACAAAAACGGGATTTGACGGAATCTAATAATTGGATTAAAGGAGAGTTATAACCCATTAACAAGGTAAAGTTAAAATGAAACAAAAAATAGTTAGTGAATGGTATTGATTACATTGTAACCGAATAAGAAATTTAAGTCCATTTAAATCAGGAATTTGAATACATGTTAACTCAAATGGAATTTCATGAATGAATTAAAGGCTAATAATCTCAAAAAAAATATATCAATAAATATGATCTTATTTTTGAGATATTAAGATAGTTTTTCTTACGGTCTCTACCTCATAAAGTTTGAAATGTTATTTTTGAACGACCTCTGAGTAGAAGCAAACATGTGTCTACTTGATAACTTCAGAATGTGTGTGTGCGCGCGTTTAAATATGTGAGAAACTAATATAATTCAAACTTGGATCAAGTTGCATACTCTGCATAACCTTGAAAAGTTAGAGCTCACTTTCAATTGTTTCAACAAAGTTAAAGTATAATTATTAGCATAAAATTCATATTTAATCTACTAGTCACATGAGGCTAGTGCTACATTCGGACCCAAACTTAAGATATAAAAATAGTATTATTATTTCAATTAAAAAAATTTAATTTGTATCATATTTTTTATTGTGTAATTAATATGAGGGGAAAGGGTCAAATTTACCCCTCTACTTTGAAAAATTGATTAAATATCCTTTGTTATTCTTTGGAGTGAAATTTACCATCATTGTCATACTTTGGGATAACATTATTCTCTTTATTAAGAAATTTTTTACATGTACCCTTCCTTTAATAGAAAAGCTCAAATCAACGTTAAATGCCTCATTTTTAAAAATAAAACACACCCTAATCTAACTCACCCCACCCGACTTGACTCATAAAAAAAGACACAAGTTTTGTTCATCAAATTTTTCGATGAAATTAGGCCACTAGATATTTATCAGTGCATAATTTATGAAAAATGAATTTGAATCAGTACAGACACAAATAAATATACCCCTCCTTCAGTAAATGAATCCGCATCAATAAAGAGCTTATAAAAAATCGTACTTTGTAAGACCCCGCAAAATTTTTAGCTTAATTCTGTCCTTTTAAGCTTGCTAAGGGGTCCCAGACTTAGAAAATTCTAGCTAAGTATTCAGAATTAGTGGTATTTTAGCCTTCAAAAGTTGGCAATCTTATTTTGCGACCTTTACGTCCATTAAATGTTGATATTTGAGTTAATTCATGATCAGGAATGTCAATAGGTGATTTCGGATAAGTTTTGGATTTTTTGAACCTCGTTTAGATCATGTTCGAATGACCAAAATAGTGAGTCGACGCGATCTTGACGCATCGCATCATACATCGCATCGACAGATAATTTTTTCCTCAGCTCAGTATAATTTCTAGTGAATCGACACGGTGTGTTGGCTATCCCGTCGATGTCAATGATGTAGCGCGTCGACCTGTGCGTCGATGATTCAATTTTTCTATAATTAAAAGGTTGCATCCTCAAGGCTAATTAAGTCTTTTTTCCACGCCCTTCATCCACCATAACATGAAATTTAGCCCTCTTTTAGCAAAATATAATCATTCTTTTACAAATTTCTCAAGAACCAAAATCCTAGGTGAAATAAATTCAAACTCAAGGCTCAAGATTCCATCATTAATTTTCCAAAATATGTGAAGTGTTCATCCAAGGGTTTCTTCCACACTTGGAGTCCAAGAAACTCTTTTAAAGTTTATGTAGAGTGATTTCATGATATCCATGATTTGAATTAAAGTATACTCATAATTTATTGCAAAATTCATGTAGAATTAATTGATATGTGTGCTTTATCATGTCAATTCATGTAGAAACTCTTGGAATTGTGTAATTGGAATTGAATCATGATGCCTACATGTTGTGTTAGTATTATGTACATATATTGTGCCCCACAAGTATTTGATGAATTGTCCATGTGAGTTGAATAGTGAAATTATATTATGTTAGCATGTATGCAAGTTCATATTATGCAAGTTCATATTATGCAAGTGTTTGCTTGAATGCCCAAATCAATAAATGATGACTAAGTAGTTAACTACAATATCTCAAGATTATGCCATGCCTTTTAAGTTTATGCTATCGAGTCCTGGGGGTATTTAATACCTGACAACTTAGCTATGTGTCTAAAGTCATGGTCAGTTATAGAGTGGAATCAGTCATGTCTCGATCAGTAGAATTCAGTCAGTTACAAAACTTAGAAAAAACTTAGTGAACTCAGAATCAGTCTAGCTCAGTTCAGTAAAATCAGTTCAGTTATACAGTACTATCAATAACAGTTCAGTCTACCCTAGTACAGTTTAGAATTCATTCAAGTATCTATTCAGTTGGGAGTAGAATTCAGTACCGAGTGAACCCAAGGATGGAGACTCACCTGCCAGTACACGGTGAAATCCCTAGAAGCAGTCCTTGCATACCAAAACTATGTAGCCAGCGTAGGTTGAGACATCAACCTACCAGTTAAGGTTTGATGAGGTGATCTACCTGCCAGTTGAGGGCACTACCATTCTCGTTCAGAGTACCTTCTAGATGAGGGATACTCAGCACTTGTCCTTACCCGTGGCATAATTTTAACACCCTTCCAACTGCGGTTACAGGTTGGATCCTAAATCAGTTAGAGAAGGGGCATATCGATTAGAGGATCACTTCCCACAGTCTCAGTTTCAGATTCAGTCTTAATATGGAACTCAGGTCAGTTCCGTAGATTCAGGACTATCAGACACAGTCACTCAGCTCCGTATGGGACTCAGTATAGTTCCATAGAATCATGATTGTCAGATACAGTCATTCAGTTAACAGTAATCCAGTACTCAATGTTATTACGATCTCAGTATAGTTTACATATTCATGCATGTACTCTCATTCAGTCATACTCATGATATTCAGTTAGTATTGTTCATGCATATGAACCCGTGCATTTCACCCTACCTCACTAAGCATACCAGTACATTCAAAGTATTGATGCATGTTTTTCTTTTACACTATGATGTCTTATATCATAAGTTCAGACGCACGGGCTCCCGAGCACCCTTAGCAGTTCAGACTCTCAGCATACAGAGTTAGTGGTGAGTCCTCAAGTTCGAGGATGTGATTTTTTGTTTCATTATTTCAGTTTATTTTCAGTAGTCAGAGTTAGTTAGGGACTTGTCCCATCATCTCCACAGTTCAGACAGTTTAGAGGCTTTTCAAACTAGAGTATTTTCAGATAGTTGTTCAGTTTACAATATTGATGTTCAGTTTTGGTATTGTGATACCATATTCAGTATTATTTATAGTATTGAACATTATGGATAGTTTTCTACCTAATTTTTGTATATTTCAGTATTATTGTTATTCAGTTATTACAACAGGTACCAGTCATCGGTTAGCTTGTGTTTCTTCGGGATTATGAGCACCGTGTAATGTCTGGGGTACAAACTCGGGGCATTACAAACTTGGTATCAGATTCTAAGGTTCAAAAGAGTCTTAGGAAGTCTAAAAGTTGCATCTAGTAGAGTCTTATGCATAAGTGTGTTGCGCGTCACACTTATGGACAAAAGGCTATGAGATGTTTTAGGAAATGTTTCCTTTCTTTCAGTATTCATGTCATGCGAGTGAGCATGAGCTCCAGTTAAACTCTTAGTCTAATTCTTTCTCTTTCGTTTATAGAAATATTCCTTTAAAGAGGACTAAGGGAAGAGGAATAGGAGATCAGCCAGAACCCTAGCCCATCCAGCCAGATCAACTGGACGAACACATCTCTCACGCTAAGTTTATAGCATCCATCACCTCCCTAGCTCATTCTGTGGCAGCTCAGAATAAATGCTCATCTACCATTTTGGCCAACCCAGTGGCCAATACTGCTGCTTCCAGGATTTAGGACTTCACTCGAAAGAACCCTCCATCATTTACCCGGTTGAAGTCTGATGAGGACCCTCAGGAATTTCTTGATCAGGTACAAAAGGTTACTGATATTATGGGGGTGACCGCGGTTGAGAGTTCTGATTTGGCCATATATAAGTTGCAGGATGTGGCTCACTCATGGTTTTAACAGTGGAAAGCAGAGAGGGCCGTAGATGCAGGGCCCATAGAGTGGGAGGAGTTTGCCACTACTTTTCTAAATAGGTTCTTCCCACTGGAGTTGAGAGAAGTGAAGGTTCTAGAATTTATCAATTTGAAGCAGGGCAATATGACAGTAAAAGAGTATTCTCTCAAGTTTACTCAATTAGCTAGATATGCTCCTCATGTGGTGGCAGACAGAAGATTCCAAATGAGTAAGTTTGTGTCAGGGGTGTCTAGCAGCATGGTCAAGGAGTGAAGGATCGCAATGCTTATTAAGGAGATGGACATATCCAGGCTCATGGTCCATACTCAGCAGATAGAGGAGGCTAAGAATAAAGAGAAGAAGAAGGAGAGAAAAAAAAGCGAGAACAGGTAGTTTTAACTTTGCTCAGCCTAAGTCAGAGGGTGAGAATCGTTCTCAATTCCTCTTGAAATATTCAGTCCCAGCTCCTTCCTCATCCATTGCTCATGTGCCAAAATTCAGAGACATCAATAAAGATAGGGCACTAGGCCCTAAACCCCAGGGTAGTGTTAGCAGTGCCTGAACCAATCCTTTTTGTCAAAAGTGTGGCAGCAACCACCAGGGTATATTTAGAGTGGGTAGCAATATGTGTTTCAGGTGTGGTAATCCAGGCTAGAGAGTTAGAAATTGTCCCCATTCAGGTTTTCAGGGTCAGAATAATCGTCCCCCAGCTCAGTCCGATCGCTCGAATCAGCAAGGTGCCACTTCTAGTGCCACCAGAGGGCAACACCCAAACAAACTCTATACTCTTCAATCTTGATAGGATCAAGAGAGTTCTCCTGATGTGGTCGCTGGTATGTTACAAGTTTTCCATTTGTATATTTATGCTTTGCTAGATTCAGGAGCTTCTTTATCCTTTGTTACTCCATATATAGTAGTTGATTTCAAAGTCAGTCTTGAAATTCTAGTAGAGCCTTTCTCAGTCTCTACCCCAGGGGGTAAATCCATTATAGCCAGGTGGGTATACAGGAACTGCCCATTTATGATATCTTAGAAAATCCCTTCAACAGACTTAGTCGAATTAGAGATAATTGATTTTGATGTCATTCTCGACATGGATTGGCTTCATTCCTGCTATGCCGCAGTCAACTGCAGAAATAGAATTGTCTAGTTTTAGTTTCCAAATGAACCTGTCCTAAAGTGGAAGGGTAGTACTTCAGCACTTAGGGGTCAGGTTTTTTCTTACCTTTAGTCTAGAAAAACAATATCTAAGGGATGTGTCTACCATATCGTTTGAGTCCAGGACTCTAGTTTTGAAACCCCTACTCTTAAGTCAGTGTCAGTAGCATATGAATTCCCAAATATGTTTCCCGACGATCTTCCCGAAGTTTTTCCCGAAAGGGAAATTGATTTCGAAATTGATCTTCTTCCAGATACTCAGCCTATATCTATTCTACCATACAGAATGGCTCCAGCAGAACTTAGAGAATTAAAAGAGCAGTTAAAGGATCTCCTAGATAAGGGATTCATCAGACCTAGTGTGTCCCCGTAAGGCACACCAGTTTTATTCGTGCATAAGAAAGATAGTTTCCTCAGAATGTGTATTGACTATCGTCAGTTAAATAAAGTCACGGTAAAGAACAAGTATCCACTTCCCAGAATCAATGACTTGTTTGACCAATTTCAGGGTGCCAATTACTTCTCTAAGATAGACCTCAGATCAGGCTACCATCAGCTCATAATCAGGGAGTGTGACATCCTGAAAATAGTTTTAAGAAGTCGGTATGGTCACTTCTAATTCGTAGTTATGTCCTTTTGTCTTACCAATGCTCCAGCAGCCGTCATGGACTTGATGAATCATGTATTCAAGCAAAACTTGGACATGTTTTTCATAGTCTTCATAGATGACATTCTTGTCTACTTTCAAAGTTAACATGATCATGCAGACCATCTCAGAATAGTATTACAGACTCTCAAAAATCATCAGTTATTTGCCAAATCCAGTAAGTGAAAATTTTGCCTAAGTTCAGTAGCTTTCCTCATCCATATAATTTTTGGTGATGGCATTTGAGTTAATCCCCAAAAGACCAAAGAAGTGAGAAACTAGCCTAGGCCCATCTCTCCGTCAGATATCAGGAGTTTCTTGGCTTTGGATGGCTATTACCGATAGTTCGTTGAGGGATTTTTGTCTATTTCACCCCTATGTCCAGATTGACTCAGAAGAAAGTCAAATTCCAGTGGTCAAATTCTTGTGAGAAGAGTTTTCAGGCGTTGAAGACTCGACTCACTACAGCTCCAGTTTTGACCTTACGAGATGGTTCAGACGGTTTTATGGTGTATTATGATGCCTCCAGAGTTATCTTGGAGTGTGTTCTGATGCAGAGAGTTAAAGTCATTACCTATGCCTCTAGGCAGCTTAAACCCCATGAAAAGAACTATCTTACTCATGATCTTGAGCTAACATCAGTAGTATTTGCCTTAAAGATTTGGAGGCACTATTTGTATAGTGTATATGTTGATGCGTTTATGGACCATACGATCCTACAATATGTATTCTCTCAGAAATACCTAAACCTCCTTCAGAGAAGGTGGTTGGAGTTGTTGAAAGACTACGACAAGAGTGTCCTGTATCATCCGGGCAAGGCCAATGTAGTGGTCGACGCTCTCAGTAGAATGTCTATGGATAGTATTACTCATGTCGAGGACAGTAAGACGATGTTAGCTAAGAAAGTTCATCAGCTAGCCCAACTAGGGGTCGATTCAGCAAAAGATAGTGTTTAGATATAGAATAGTTCAGAATCATCCTTAGTTTCTAAAGTGAAGGAAAAGTAGGATAGGGATCCCAGTCTAGTCAAGTTGAAAGAATCAGTCAGAGATCAGAAGGTTGAGGTTTTATCCCGAGGGGGAGATGGTGTTTTACGTTGTCAGGGTCGACTATGTGTGCCAGGTGTAGCTGACTTGAGGCAGTAAATTCTTGCAGAAATGCATGGTGCACGCTACTCTATTCATCCAGGAGCTACTAAGATGTACCATGATTTATGGGAGATCTATTAGTGGGGTGGTATGAAGAGAGATATTGCAGAGTTTGTGGCTAAGTGCTCGACATGTCAGCAAGTTAAGATTGAGCATCAGAAGCCTAGTGGGTCTATGCAGGAGTTCAGCATTCCCACCTAGAAATGGGAAGAAGTGAACATGAACTTTGTGACAGGTTTGCCTCGTACTCGTCGTCAGCATGATTCGATTTGGGTCATTATAGACAGGATGACCAAATCAGCTCATTTCCTACCAGTCCATACCTCTTAATCAATCGAGGATTATGCCAAACTCTATATCAGGGAGTTGGTCAGATTACACGGTATTCTATTGTCCATCATCTTAGATAGAGGTACCCAATTCACCTCTCATTTCTGGAAAGCATTCCAAAAGGATCTTGGTACCCGAGTTCACCTCAATACAGCTTTTCACCCTCAGACAAATGGTCAATCAGAAAAAACCACTCAGACTTTAGAGGATATGCTGCGAGCATGTGCGATAGACTTTAAAGATAGTTGGGATAACCACTTGCCTTTGATTGAGTTTGCATACAACAGTTATCATTCCAGTATCCAGATTGCTCTATTTGAGGCACTTTATGGGAGGAGGTGTAGATCTCTCATTTGTTGGATTAAAGTGGTTGAGGCCATGGTGGTAGGGCCTGACTTGGTATTTGATACCTTAGAGAAAGTTTAGTTGATCAGGGAAAGGCTTAAGACAGCTCATAGCAGACAGAAATTGTATGCAGATATGCGCAGAAAGGATCTCGAGTTCGAGATTGGTGACTATGTGTACTTGAAAATATCTCCTATAAAAGGAGTGAAGTTTTTTGGCAAGAAGGGGAAGATCAATCCCCGATATATCGATCCTTACTGAATTCTCAGCCATTTCAGAAAGGTAGATTATGAGCTTGAGTTGCCTTCAGATCTATCTTTAGTTCATCCAGTGTTTCATGTCTCTTTGCTAAAGAAATGCATAGGTGAACCATCGACTGTAGTCCCCATAGAGGGCATAGATGATCATAACATCCTCTCTTACAAAGAAATTCCAGTCAAAATCCTTGATTATCAGATTCACAGACTGAGGAACAAAGAATTCCCTCTAGTAAAAGTTCTTTGGTCGAATCAGTCCGTTGAGGGAGCTACTTGGGAAGCAGAAGCAGAGATGCGGACCAAGTATCCTCACCTTTTCTCTGCAAACTCAGATTCAACTCAAGGTAATAGTTTTCCTTAATCTTATTCAGTTTTATGCTCAAATTTTCCATTACGAACTTGGTATTAGTTACCATTTCATATTCAGTCATATGTTCATGAGTCAGATCAGCCATGTATTCACGCATCAGATATGCATGTTTAGTTTGAAATTTAGTTTGTCAGTAATGCCAGTCAGATAATCATGTTTTAGATGTTCATGTTCAAGAAGTAGGTTCAGTCTACCAGTCCTCTCAGCTTAGTCAGTTTCATTTAAGGACGAATGATCTCAAGTGGGAGATATTGTAAGACCCCACAAAATTCTTAGCTTAATTTAGTCCTTTAAGCTTGCTAAGAGGTCCCAGACATAGAAAATTCTAGCTAAGTATTCAGACTTAGTGTATTTTAGCCTTCAAAAGTTGACAATCTTATTTTGCGACCTTTACGTCCATTAAATATTGATATTTAAGTTAATTCATGATCAGGAATGTCAATAGGTGATTTCGGACGAGTTTTAGATTTTTTGGACCTCATTTAGATCATGTTCGAATCACCAAAATAGTGAGTCGAAGCGATCTTGACACGTCACATCGTCCATCGCGTCGATAGATAATTTTTCCCTCAGCTCAGTGTAATTTCTAGTGAATTGACGTGGCGCATTGGCTATCGCGGTGATGCCAATGATGCGGCACGTCGGCCTACGCGTTGATGATTTAATTTTTTTGTAATTAAAAGGCCGCGTCCTCAGGGATAATTAAGTCTTTTTCCTATGCCCTTTAGATCCCATAACACAAAATTTAGCCCTCTTTTAGTAAAATATAATCACTCTTTCACAAATTTCTCAAGAACAAAAACCCTAGGTGAATTAAATTCAAACTCAAGGCTCAAGATTCCACCGTTAATTTTCCAGAATTCACCAACTAAGGTATGTGAAGTGTCCATCCAAGGGTTCCTTCTACCCTTGGAGTCCAAGAAAGTCTTTTAAAGATCATGTAGAGTGATTTCATGATTTACACTCTCAGCATACAGAGTTAGTGGTGAGTCCTTATAGTTCGAGGACGTGATTATTTATTTCAACATTTCAGTTTATTTTCAGTAGTCATAGTTAGTTGGGGACTTTTCCCATCAACTCCACAGTTCAAACAGTTTAGAGGCTTTTCAGACTAGAGTATTTTTAGACAGTTGTTCAGTTTTCAGTATTGATGTTCAGTTTTGGTATTGTGATACCATATTCAGAATTATTTACAGTATTGAACCTTATCGCTAGTTTTCTACCTAATTTTGGTATATTTTAGTATTATTGTTATTCAGTTATTACAGCAGGTACCAGTCATGGGTTACCTTGTGGTTCTTCGGGATTATGAGCACCGTGTAGCGTCTGGGGTACAGACTCGAGGCATTATACACTTAGCGGTCAGATGCTACAGATTATGCCCACTGAATATTTTTCTTGATGATTAGTTAAGAGGTCTTTTTATGTGTCAATCATAGCATTTCTTCATTCTTTTGTATTTATATACAATTTGGATCTACATAAATTTTTCATCATGTCATTTAGTTCAAAAACTTATCTATTAATTCTAGAATTTATATACACATACAATTGCATATCAAATTTTGAAATTTGAACATAACTAGAATAGGAATAGAGTTTGTACTTGATATTTTCTCCAGTTTCATGCTTCTGTTTATCCCATTTCAGTTTAATTTTTTTCATTTCTAAACAACCTTCTAGCGTTGCATATTGAACGAGAAGTATATTAATTTGTTGAAAAAATTTGATCAACAGAACTGAAGGAGGGGTATATTTAGTTGTCTTTTTTGTGGGTCGGATTTGGAGGATTAGATTAGGGTGTATTTTATTTTTTTAAAATGAGGTATTTAACGTTGATTTGGGCTTTTCTATTAAAGAAAGAGTACAAGTGAAAATTTCTTAACAAAAAAGTACAGGTGAAAATTTCTTAACAACGACAGTAAATTTGATCCCAAAGTATGACAAAAAAGGTAAATTTGATCCCAAAGTATGACGAAAGATATATTTTTAACCAATTTTCTAAAGTAAAGGAATAAATTTGGCTCTTTTCCCTTGATATAATTCAATGGCACATTAAATATGTATTGTTGATAAGTCTATTATTATTTAAACTCTTAGTCAATTGATTTTTAAATAGCACGAAACGATTCACAAAAGGTTACTATTCCCTTCATCCTCATTTAAGTGTTATACTTTTCTTTTTGGTCTGTCCAGAAAGAGTGTTTCTTTTATATTTAGTAAGTTTTTTTAATTTTAACATTTTACATGGCAAATTTAATACCACGATATTTAAGAAACTATACTTATCTTTAATGTAAGACCATAAAATTTTAATTTATTTAATTTTTTAATTTGTGTCCAATCAAATTAAAATATTTAACTGAGATAAAAGGAATACTATGTCAATGTACCATTTATAGAGGCCATGTAAAAATAGATTTAACGAAAAAAAGACTTATTTACATAAATAATATATTATATAGTCATATTTATGAATTATAACACATCTTTTACTTTACATCTTATATCCTATAGTCATATTTATGAATTATAGCACACCTTTTTCTTTACATCTTATAGCCTTACTTTTCTTATCAAAAATAGCTACATAAATATATAATACATTTCTGACACAATTTTAATATAGTAACACATAAACTAATTTAAATAGTATTTGAATGTTTGAAATTTAGGTATAATACATTTTTATCATCATTAATAAGAGAAAAAATAAACAACAATTTTAATACCATTTGAATTCAATATATTATACAAATTATAGACATGTTTCAATGCATGTGGTGAATATATAACTAAAATATTTTTAAAACAAATGTAGTATAAGTATTATATGTGAATTTCAAATATTCTGTTATAATTTAAATTAGTTTACGATGTTAGAAATGCATTGTATTTATTCTAAAATAACAACTATCAAATTCACGACAATGTATAATAGTGAATTCAAATTGCATTGCAATTATCATTTATAGTTAATATAGTTTAATATGACTTTAATACTATCTTTAAAATTTCAGATTGAGCAAAAAAAGCAAAAGAACTCTTTTCTCTCTTTCATTTTTTACTTCTATCACCCTCTACGACCACCACCCTGCTGGAATCCGATGAAAACCAACTAACACAACTAATAATAATAAAAACATAACAGTGACCAACCAAAAAATCAAAACACAACAATAATTTGGTTGCTCTGATATGTTGGCATTGGACAATTCCGGCGAGATATGGACATGTATTGACCTTACAATTAAAGGGTGATGATTATGGATGTGGTTGTAGGGGTAGGAGTTTTTGGGTCTCTATTTTGCTAGAGTTCAGGACATAATAGGCATCACTAGAGAGCCATTGTCCTCTCTTCTATGGCAATATTCCTCTATTGACGGCAATGGTGACCCATCAAAAAATAATAGTATTGCATCCAATAACACACGCAAGTATATGCGGTCAAACAAATAGTAAAGTGACTATTGCGAGTCGGGTATCGATCCCACAAGGGCTTGATTTTTTAGCAAACTATCTAATCTATGTGTTACTATTGAAGTTAAATAAATGTGATTTGTAACCATAAAGAGTTTTGAATTTTGATTTATAAACCAAATAATTAAAAATAACAATGATATGAAGCTTGGATTGCAAACAATATACATAGAAATCCAGAGTTGAGGCATTTACTTTAAATTCATGCATAACTATGGTATCTAACCGATGTTTGTTTTTAACCTGATTGTTGATCTACGGGGTTGATATTATAACTTGAAAATGGGCATTCTCTCATTCATCTTCCCAAATTAATCTCGCACTTACATCATTGAGTAGGAATGTGAGTCTTTAATTTGGATACTTTAAGCTATCTTCCCATTTCATTAACCAACTGGGACGTTTAGGTATATCCTTATCCTAACTGCAAATCATCCTCTAACAATTAGCCCATATTTAATTAAAGATATGATCAATACTTCCTATGTTTTTCACTTCATCTCCCCACTCCTATTGTGAATTTGTTTTGAGACTACAACTTATACTAAATTTTGTGATTCTTTAGACTAGTAAACGAAGAATGCAAGAACAATCACATAACTTGATAAACATAAAGACCTAAACATAAAGACCAAACTTTAAACCATACTAATAAAATCATGTTGTAGCCTCACCCTTATGAATAGGGTGTTTATCTAGTAATATTCATACAAGGAATATCCATAAACGAGTTCACCAATTAAAAGTACAAGAAAAAAAAAGTAAAAGAAGAAAGAACCCTAATTTCAAGATCCTTGGTGTCTTTCTTACTTCTCCAAATCGCGTGGCCCTACAAAAATGTGTGAAAATGTGTATAAGTAATCCTTTATAGCCCAAACTTCGTCCATATTTAGTCCATAGGAAAATATACATACTGACCCCCTTGCCCTCAATTAAAATAAGTAAAAAAAAAACAAATTCTAGTCGGTTTAGGAGTTTTGTGTGTTAATTTTGTGTGGTGTATTGATCCCAAGTGTTCCCAACTCCTTTTCAGAATTTTATATATCCTCCTAGTTGTCCAATACAAGTCTGATAAGGATTGGGTACAAGTACCACACATTTCCTACTCAAACTAGGATACTAAAATCAATTTTTTTACCCTCTTGTAGGAGCTCCGCAGTACCGAGCTTGTTGGATTGATTGAGGGGAGGGGAGCAGGGGTAATAGGATTGAAATTTCAGTAGATAAATACATGTTGGAGGGTGGCGCATGGCTGAGATCTTGGTCTACTCTGTGCGGTGTAGAGTAAGCAACATCTAGGCACAATTTTTCCCCGTTTTGTCCCTTATCGCCCATCGAACTTGCTCCTTGTTCTATCATATATTGTAGCTCATTTGAGACTTAAAATGTCATAAAATTCACCTCCTTTAATATTCTTCATATGTTCATGACATCCATTAGAGAATACAATGATTTAAGCTCATCAAAATCACTTGAAAATAAGCACAACGCAAGCTTGATTTGACTAGTTAACTCGTCTAGCTTTGCCTTTGTTGTTTTCACTATTGAATTGATTACAATGAACCTTAAACCGCCTAAAAATCAATATTATCTCACAATTACACCAATATCACTAATTATTCACATAATCATGCTAAGTTATCCTCCAAACTAAGCTAAACGCACGCAGATAATGATACTTAGGTGTATAAATATGCCTAAGATCATTACCCCACACTCAAAGCCTTGTTCATCCTTGAATAACTGTTTATATTAACCACTATCAAGGAAAACTCTATCATCACTACTTGACCTAAGACACTCAAGCTAGAACTACAACGACTACATGAAGAGCAAGTTCAACACTAGGCATGCCATGTTTCAAGTAAAACACATAAATACTACTCCAACACTTCCTAGCCTTAAGAATTAAATCTAAAAAATTGACAAACTCATGCACAATAATTAACAAAGAGATCATATAAGTCACTTATTGTAACTCCCGAGAGTACACACTGGGCGTTACATGGTGCTTACAGTCCCAAGGGACCACGAACTAATCCATGACTGTTATCTGTTGTGAGCACTAAATAATAATACTGAAATAAATGCGGAATTAAGCTGAATTTTCATAAGGTTAAAAAACTAAATACTAATAAATAATAACATCTGGTAGAAATATCTGAAAACTAAACACTGTCTGAACTGGTCTAGTCTGAAAGCCTCTAACTGAACTGTCTGAATATGGAGTTGATGGGATAAGCCCCCAACTAACTCTAACTACTGAACTACTGATAAACTAAAATACTGAAATAAAAGTACATCCTTTATAGATGAGGACTCACTACTAAATCTAAAACTACTAACTGGATCTACCTAAGCGCGGTCGGGAACCTGAGCATCCTAACCTATGATATGAGACATCATAGCACAAAGAAAGAGTATGCATCAGTACGTGGAATGTATTGGTATGCTAGATGAGGTAAGGCTGAATGTAAGGGTTCATATGCATGAACAGTAATTGACTAAATGATATAGAGTAACAGAATATAAAAGTATTTGGATAACTGATACTATGAAAATCACTGAGTATGCAATATTGTACATATGTAATACCCTGTGATTTTCCTAGCCTAAACTCATCTCGAAAAAGACAAGGAGCAGCTTCTAAAATGAGTGATGTTTATTCGTGTGAAAAATCTTTAGTGGACTTTCCATGGCGTAGGAAATTAAATTAGTTTTCCAATGATATAAGATTCGCTTAAATCTAATAACCGGGTAAGAAGTTATGGCTATTTTAAGTTCCAGTAATAAAATACCGTGATTTGGGTCCTTAGCTCATCACGGAGAAATGTAAAATCAAAATTGTCAATTTTCAATGAGACTACACAATTTTGGCACATCACAGAGAGGCCCAATTTCTCGTTTGGCAATTTCTAGTGTCACTCCGCGATACTGGCGCGTCGCGCCAGTGGTTGAAATGGAAAACTTAGGGGCTCCATGATGGTGGCGCATCACGGAAGGAACCCAATTCCTACTCATCCTTTTTCCAGTGATCCTCCGCGATTGTGGCGCATCGCGGTGGCCACCCAGATCGGGAAAAATTGTGTTTTTCATTCCATTTAAGAATTTAAAAGGGGTATTTTGGTAAATCTCCCAACCCCCAATCCATCCAAAAACCTAAGATTACTCCAATATCAAAGCACTTTATGCCTTATTCATCATTCTCCTCAAAGAAAAACCCTAGTTCATCATACTTTCTCTCCAAGAAACTCAGAATTTCTTCATTAATTCTTCAAGATAGCCCAAATTTAAGAATTCCCAATACAAGAACACTAATAAGCCATCTCCAAAACATCAATAGGAACCAAGATTTGAACTTCTCATCAAAGATCATCAATTAAGGTATGTGGGATTTGAACAAGTATAAATCTTTCATCCTTGTACCCAAAACTTTATTTTAATTACAAACTTTCTGAATTATAGATGATTTTCCATGAATTTCAAGTTAGGGTTTATACCCATTATCATTATTTGCAAGATTATGAGATTTTCCATGAGTTAGAAGTTGAATTACATGATTATGTTTATGTATCCATGTATATTTCTAAAATTTCTAGATTTTGAGTTGATTTATCAATAATCATATTATCAAGTATGAACATTTTGATGATTTAACCTAAGATTGATGAATGAGTTATTTATCCCAAGATTGAATATGGTTACTTCAAGAAAGATGATGCTTTAGGCATCTTGTGAACATATTATTTTTAGATTTTCAGAAAATCTTTGATCTTTGATCATTACTTTAGCTATGGAATCCACTTTACAGAATTTAGATCAGCTTGATTTATTGATTTAAAAAGATAAATGCATATTTGGTTTTAGATAAACCCTTATGCTAGTTTTAAATGTGGCTTTTCAAAAAAATAAGCATAGAAACTAATAATGGAGTAGTATTTAGAACCGAGCGGAAAGTGTGGGTTTAGCGCATCCTACTTCTACAGAACTACGTAGCCAACATAGGTATAGATTATCAGATTATTCCTATTTTAATGTGGATGACAGTTACAGATGTGATCACTTACCTCAGGTTATACTCCCTAGCAAGAGTATGACACCTCTCCCCAACGTGAGGTTCTTCCTTAGGAGGACAAGACATTGGACTCCATGTTAGCTCACATGGTTTATGTCGGTTAAGAGAACTTCCCTTTAGATAAACTAATTTCTTTAAAGCCCTAAGATGAAGTATTTTCCAGATTTTAGAAACTAAGTGTAAAGGCTCACAAACTTACTCAGATATTACTTTACTTAAGATTCCAGTTATATAATTGTGTCTTTTAGTTTTTAGACATAAAAGGTGAGCCCGTTTTCACTTAGCCTACATGGTTTGAGTACAAGAACAAAATACAGGTTTTAAAACTAAGTGTAATGGCTCATAAGATTTGGATTACATATTTTATTATTCATGATTGGACTTTTAGTTTTCAAATTACTCAAGCTTACGTGAGTCATTTACATTTAGCATGCATGATATTTTTTATAAGCTATGATGATATTGTTTACTTATTGCATGCACCTCCATATACTCATTACACCATCAAAGTACTGATCCACATATACGTCTATGTGCTATATTGTCTCATAATGTAGGATCAGGTACTCAGTCTCAGCAGTAAGAGTAATTTTTTAGCATCTTATCTACAAATCTGCAGTTGGCGAGTCCTCTTATTTTGGGGACTTAGCTATTCAGATTTCCATTTACTAGTAAATATTTTATTATTCTCTTCAGACAGCTGGAGTCAGTTGGGGCCTATCCCAATGACTCTCTAGATTTAGTTAGTAGAGGCTTGTCGGACTACTAGATTCAGTCTTAGATTTTAGATATCGTATTTAGATCATTCAGTATTTGTTTTATCAGATTGATGTGATCAGCATTTTCAGATATACTCAGACTTTTCAGATGGTTTTCCATATTTTTCAGTATCATATATTTATTTTTCCCTATTTTGAGATTCAGAGTTAGTAGAAAGAAGCCAGTGTTAGCTCAGGACTACTTTTAGTTCGGAGCACCATATGGCATCCCGAGAACCAGATTTCAAAGCATTACAAACTTGGTATCAGAGCCTAAGGTTTAGAGGGTCCTAGGGAGTCAAACAAGCCACGTTACATAGAGTCTTGATCATCGGTGTGAAGCGCACCACATCTATGAGCAAGAGGCTATGAAGAGTTTTAGGAAACTATCTCTTCTTTCATAATCCATCATGCTTACAGCTATCTCTATCTGTTATTAACTCATGCTCTTTTATGACAGAATATGCCTCCTCACATAGCTAATGCCCATAGAAATGATAACCAGCCACCTCAGCCCACAGATTCTTTGAATGATAATGTGTCAGATACAGAGTTTCGGGCTACCTTTCAGGCGCTATCCCAAGCGGTGACAGCAAATGTTCAGGGTAACCATCAGGCTGCAGCCCCACCTCAGCAATATGGGGACTTAGTCACTGCTAGAATTTAAGACTTTATTAGAATGAACCCGCCAGAATTCTTTGGGTCAAAGACAGGTGAGGACCCACAGCTTTATCTAGATGAGGTGAAGAAAATCACCCAAATTATGCATGTTTCTAAAGAAAAGAGTGTAGAATTAGCATCTTATAGACTGAAGGATGTTGCCTATAATTGGGTAGTGATGTGGAAGAAGAGTAGAGGATAAAATGCATCTTCCATGACTTGGCAGATATTTTAGGATGCATTCTTAGACAAGTTCTTCAGCAAGTGCTCTCGCACCCAAAAACAGGCAGAAACAGTGGGGTAACTCTTCTATGCCCAGATATCAGAGTAGTGTGGGTGGTAAGCCCAGTTATCCTCAGTGTGCTAAGTATGGTAAGAATTATCCTTGTGAGTGTTTGGTTGGTCATATAGGTTGTTTTGGGTGTGGTAAGTTAGGCAATAACATTCGATATTGTTCGTATTCTAGAGAAATAGGGATACACGTCCCCAGACTCAGGCTAATAGTGCACCAGCTCCTCTAGGTTGACATCCCCTCCCCAAGGCTCTTCATCCAGTACCGATGGTGGTCAGTGCCAAAATTTGTTCTATGCTTTACTATCCTGACAAGAGCAGGAGAATTCTCCATATGTTGTTACTGGTATGCTTCGTATCTTTTATTTTGATGTTTATGTATTGTTAGACCCTGGGTCAAGTTTCTCTTATGTGACCCCATTAGTTGCATTAAATTTTGAGGTAAGTTTCAAAAGGATTCTTGGGCCTTTCCTGGTTTTTACTCCAGTAGGTAAGTTAATTGTTGCTAAGCGAGTCAACAAAAAGTATCCTATCACTGTTCTTCATAGAGTCATGTTAGCAGACTTGATAGAGTTAGATATGGTTTATTTTGATCTTATTCTTGGTATGGATTGGCTCCATTCCTGTTATACTTCTATAGATTATCGCACTCGAGTGGTGAAGTTTCAATTTCTAGATGATCCAATCTTTGAGTGGTCAGGTAATTCAGTGTCTCCTAAGAGTCATTTCATATCTTATCTTAAAGCCAGAAAGTTGATTTCCAAAGGTTGCATCTTTCATCTAGTTTGAGTCAAAGACACTAAGTTTGAGACTCCAACAGTTCAGTCAGTCGAGGTAGTAAATGAGTTTCCTGATGTTTTCCCAGAATATCTCCCAGGGTACCTCCCGATAGGGAAATAGAATTCGGTATTGACCTTCTTCCAGATACTCAGCCTATTTCTATCCCTCCATATTGTATGGCTCCCGCAGATCTTAAGAAGTTGAAGGAGAAACTCAAAGATCTTCTAGACAAGGGTTTCATAAGGCCTAGTATTTCTCTATGGGGCGCTCATGTCCTATTCGTGCGAAAGAAATATGGTTCTTTGAGCATGTGCATTGACTATCGTCAGCTAAATAAGGTCACAGTCAAGAACAAATATCCTCTTCCTAGAATTGATGACCTGTTTGATCAATTGCAAGGTGCAAGTTATTTCTCAAAGATAGACCTTAGATCCGTCTATCATCAGCTTAAAGTTAGGGAATGTGATATTCCAAAGACTGCCTTTAGAACCCACCATGGTCATTTTGAGTTTCTAGTCATGTCTTTCAGGCTAACCAATGCTCCAACAGCTTTTATGGACCTCATGAATAGAGTGTTTAAGTAGTATCTAGATATGTTTGTTGTAGTTTTCATAGATGATATCCTCGTATACTCCTGTAGTGAGGATGACCATGAAGACCACCTTATAATTATCTTGTAAACTCTTAGAGAGCATCAATTGTTCGCCAAAGTCAGCAAGTGTGAATTTTGGCTAAGGTCAGTAGCCTTTCTTGGTCATATTATTTCCGCCAATGGCATTAGAGTTGATCTCCAAAAGACAAAAGCTGTAAGAAATTAGCCTAGACCTATCTCTCCATCAAATATTAGGAGTTTCATGGGTCTAGCTGGCTATTATCGCTATTTTGTTGAAGGTTTCTCATCTATTGCATCTCCTATGTCTAGATTGACCAAAAAGAAAGTTAAGTTCTAATAGTCAGATTCCTACGAGAAGAGTTTTTAGGAGTTGAAGACGGGACTCACTTCAGCCCCAATTCTAGCATTACCTGATGGTACAGACGACTTTGTTGTTTATTGCGATACCTATAGAGCTATTTTGGGTTGTGTATTGATGTAGAGAGGTAAGGTCATAGCCTATGCCTTTAGATAGTTGAAACCTCATAAAAAGAATTACCCAACCCATGATCTCAAATTAGTTGTTGTGGTGTTTGCTTTGAAAATCTGGTGACATTAACATTGATGTGTTCATAGACCACTAAATCTTGTAGTATGTATTTACTCATAGGGAGTTGAATCTCCATCAAACAAGGTGGTTAGAGTTTCTGAAAGACTATGACATGAGTGTGTTATATCATTCGGGCAAGACCAATGTAGTGATAGACGCCCTTAATAGATTGTCTATGGGCGGTGTTGCTCATGTGGAGGATGATAAGAAAGAGTTAGCTTGAGAAGTTCATCATTTGGATAGATTTGGTATTAGGTTGGTTGATTCAGCTGAAGGTAATGTTTGGGTTTAGAGTAGTTCCGAATCTTTCCTAGTTTCGGAAGTGAAGGAGAAGCAAGATATGGATTCTAGTTTGGTCAAATCAAAAAAGTCAGTTAGAGACCAAAAGGTAGAGGTTTTCTCCCAAGGGGGAGATGGTGTGATTATATACCAGAATAGATTATGTGTGCCTTGTGTTGATGATTTGAGACAGAGAATTATGGCGGAGCGCATGGTACGCGTTATTCTATTCATCCAGGTGCTACCAAGATGTACCGTGACTTGCGAGAAATCTATTGGTGGAATGGTATGAATAAAAATATAGCGAAGTTCGTAGCTAAATGTTCAACTTATCAACAGGTTAAGGTAGAGTACCAAAGACCTGGTGGTACGTTGTAAGAGTTTGGTATTCCTATTTGGAAGTGGGAAGAGGTGAATATGGATTTTATAACTGGTTTACCCCATTTGCATCGTCACCATGATTAGATATGGGTTATTGTAGATAGATTCACTAAGTCAGCATATTTTTTGCCAGTTCACACGTCCTATACAGCTGAGGATTATGCTATGTTTTATATCCGAGAGTTAGTCAGATTGTATGGAGTTCCCTTGTCTATCATTTCATATAGGGGTACTCAGTTTACCTCTCAGTTTTGAAAAGCTTTTCAGAAGGGTCTTGGTACTCAAGTTCATCTTAGTTCAGCTTTTCATCCGCAGACAGATGGTCAGGCAGAGAGGACCTTTCATACTTTAGAAGATATATTGAGGGAATGTACTCTTGATTTCAAGGGTAGTAGGGATGAGCATTTTCCATTGATTGAGTTCACTTATAATAACAGCTATCATGCTAGCATTCGAATGGCTCCATTTGAGGCTCTCTATGAGAGGAGATGTAGATCACCCATAGGTTGGTTTGAAGTAGGTGAGGACATTTTGCTTGGGCCTGATGCAGTATTTGAGACCATGGAGAAAGTTAAGTTGATTAGAGAAAGATTGAGAACATCCCAGAGTAGTCAAAAATTCTATGCAGATGTGAGAAGAAGGGACCTCGAATTTGAAGTTGGTGATTTTATGTATTTGAAGATTTTACCTATGAAAGGGGTGAAGTGATTTGGAGAGAAGGGGAAGGTTAGTCCTCGGTATGTTGGCCCTTATAGAATTTTGAGTCGTATTAGGAAAGTAGCTTATGATCTTGAGTTGCCCGCAGACTTGTCAGTCGTTCATCCTGTATTCTACGTCTCTATGCTTAAGAAGTGCATTGGTGACTCTGTCGTTGTAGTTCCTATAGAAAGATCAGATGTTCAGAATAGCCTTTCATACGAAGAGATTCTAGTTGAGATTCTAGATCATCAGACCCGTAGACTAAGGAACAAATAAGTTCCCTTGGTCAAAGTTCTTTGGCGGAATCATTTTGTTAAGAGCTCTACTTGGGAAACAGAAGAAGACATGCGAGCTAAGTACCCTCACCTCTTCTTCGTAAACTCAGATCTAGACGAAGGTACTACTTTTCCTTATTCCATCTCTTTTCTAATCATACATTCATCTATATAGTTATCCTCATGTAAGTTCATGCACACACAGAATTACTCAGAAGCTTAGAATGATTTAGATTCAGTTGCTCAGTTTACTTCAGTTGTACATGCTATCTTATATTCTCAGATTCCTCAGAAATTTCAGCTTAACTATCCACATTCGAGGATGAATGTCCCCAAGGAGGAGATATTGTAATACCCCGCGATTTTCCTAGACTAAACTTATCCCGAAAATGACAAGGAGTAGCTTCTAGAATGAGTGGTGTTTATTTCATGTGAAATTCTTTAGTGGACTTTCCATGGCGTAGGAAATTGAATTAGCTTTCCAACGATATAAGATTCTCCTAAATTTAATAATCGGATAAGAAGTTATGGCTAGTTTAAGTTCCAATCGTAAAACACCGTGTTTTAGGTCCTTAGCGCGTCGCGGAGAAACGTAAAATCATAACTGTCAATTTCCAGTGAGACTCCATGATTTTGGTGTATTGCGGAGAGGCCTAATTTCCCATTAGCAATTTCCAGTGTCACTCTGCGATACTGGCGCGTCGCGCCAGTGGTCTAAATGCAAAACTTAGGGGCTCCGCGATGGTGGCGCATCGCGGAGGAAACCCAATTCCCACCCATCCTTTTTTCAGTGAACAACGGCGATTATGGCGTGTCGCGGTGGCCACCCAGATCGGAAATGATTACATTTTCCATCTCTATTTAAGAATTTAAAGGGGGTATTTTGGTAAATCCCCCAATCCCCAATCCATCTAAAAATATAAGATTACTCAAATATCAAAGCACTTTATGCCCTGTTCATCATTCTCCTCAAAGAAAACCCTAGTTCATCATACTTTCTCTCCAAGAAACTTAGAATTTCTTCATTAATTCTCAAAGATAGTCCAAATTTAATAATTCCCAATACAATAACACTAAGAAGCCATCTCTAAAACATCAATAGGAATCCAAGATTCGAGTTTCTCTTCAAAGATTATCAATTAAGGTATGTGGGGTTTGAACAAGGATAAATCTTTTATCCTTGTGCCCAAAACTTTATTTTAATTACAAACTTTCTGAATTATAGATGATTTTCCATGAATTTCAAGTTAGGGTTTATACCCATTATCATTATTTGCAAGATTATGAGATTTTCCATGAGTTAGAAGTTTAATTACATGATTATGTTTATGTTTCCATGTATATTGAAGAAATTTCCTGATTTTGAGTTGATTTATCAATAATCATACTTTCAAGTATGAACATTTTGATGAATTAACCTAAGATTGATGCATGGGTCATTTATCTCAAGATTGAATATGATTACTTCAAGAAAGATGATGCTTTAAGCATTTTGTGAACATATTATTTCCAGATTTTCAGAAAAGCTTTGATCTTTGATCATCAGTTTAGCTATGGAATCCACTTTACAGAATTTAGATCAGCTTTATTTATATATTTTAAAAGATAAATGCATATTTGGTTTTAGATAAACCCTTATGCTAGTTTTAAAAGTGGATTTCCAACAGAATGAGCATAGCAACTAATAAGGGAGTAGTATTTAGCACCGAACGAGAAGTGTGGGTTTAGCGCATCCTACTTCCACAGAACTACATAGCCAATGTAGGTACATATTATCAGATTATTCCCACTTTTATGTGGATGACAGTTACAGATGTGGTCACTTAGCTCAGGTTATACTCTCTTGCAAGAGTATGACCCCTCTCCCCAACGTGATGTTTCTTCCTTGGAAGAATGAGACACTGGACTCCATGTTAGCTCACATGGTTTATGTCGGTTAAGATAACCTCCCTTCAGTTAAACTAATTTCTTTAAAGACCTAAGATGATGTATTTTGCAAATTTTAGAAACTAAGTGTAAAGACTCACAAACTTTCTCAGATATTCATTTACTTAAGATTCTAGTTACAGAATTATAGCTTTAAGTTTTTAGATATAAAAGGTGAGCATTTTTTCACTTAGCCTACATGGTTTGAGAGCAAGAACAGAATATAGATTTCAGAACTAAGTGTAATGGCTCACAAGATTTGGATTACATGTTTTATTATTCATAATTGAACTTTCAGTTTTCAGATTACTCAAGCTTACGTGAGTCATTTACATTTATCATGTATGATGTTTTCTATAAACTATTATGATATTGTTTAATTATTGCATGCACCCCCATATACTCAATACATCATCAAAGTACTGATCCACATATACGTCTATATACTACATTGTCTCATAATATAGGTTTAGGTGATCAGTCTCAGTAGCGAGAGTGATTTTCGAGCATCTCATCTACATCTTTACAGTTGGTAAGTCCTCTTAGTTCGGGGACTTAGCTATTCAGATTTCTAGTTCCTAGTAAATGTTTTTATTATTCTCTTTAGACAATCGGAGTCAGCTGGGGATTGTCCCAATGACTCTCTAGATTAAGTTAGTCGAGGCTTATCGAACTACTAGTTTCAGTCTTAGATTTCAGATGTCATATTTAGATCGTTCAGTATTTGTTTTATCAGATTGATATAATCAGCATTTTCAGATATACTCAGACTTTTCAGATGGTTTTCTGCATTTGTCTGTATCATATATTCACTTTTCCCTATTTTGAGATTCAAAGATATTTTAAGGCAATCAGGGTAAGCTCAGGACTACTTGTAGTTCAAAGCACCGTGTGGCGTCCCGGGAACCAAATTTTGGGGCGTTACAACATATACATATAGACTGTAACTGAGCTTTTCTGAAGTTGAGCAATGAGTTCTGATAACTGAGTAATTGATATCTGAAGTTACTGATAACTGATTTACTAATACTGATTGACTGTGTCTGACAGCCCTGATTCTGTAACATTAACTGAGTTCTAAACTTAAGACTGAAATTAAAACTATGGGAGGTAATCATCTAACCGACATGCCCCAAATCTAATATGATAGGTGTCCAACCTGTGACCCCAATTGGAAGGGTGCTAATACCATACCACGGGTACTAACACTGAAAAACCAGGATGCTAATCCTAACTGACGAGTGACACCTGGGCGGAGCCAAGACTAATCTAACGGGTGACCCTTGGGAGGTAGTCAAGCCTAGTCTGATGGGTGACTCCTCATCCTGCGCTGGTTACGCAGTTTTGGAGTACAAGGACAACTACTTACGACTCTGCCTCTCTGACGGGGAAGCCATCATCCCTGCACTCGCTCAGTGCTAAATCCTACTCCCAACTAATAGACACTGAACTAAGTATATGGAACTGGACTAGACTGATACTGAATTTTTTGAGTTTTCCTGAGTTTTGTAATTGACTAAGTTCTACTGAGTTTTGTAGCTGACTGAATTCTACAAATCGTGACATGACTGATACTATTTTGTAACTGACACTGGCGCTAGGTAAACAGCTAGATTGTCGGGTATTAAATACCCCCAGGACTCGATAGCATAAAAAGAAAGACATAACATGATCATAAAGGCATAACAATACTTGTTTGCTAACAATGCACTCATTTAGATATTTTGTCAAACACTTGATATACATGACTTTGTGCATGAATGGGATCACATAATAACATGTCATACTTTTACTAGTCAATTCACATAAGCATTTTAGCAAACACTTGTAGGGCATAAGCTTGTACATAATTGTGACCACATAATAACATGTCATGCTTTCACTAGTCAATTCACATAAGCATTTTAGCAAACACTTGGGGAGCATTGATTATGTACATGATAATGGGCAACACATGAACATCATGATACATTAATCGATCTGTAAATTCAAGGGTTTATCAAGATAATTACATATTCATCACACATACTATTCAATTTTTATGAAACTTGCAATTAAATCATGGATTGAAACCCAACTAATATCATGAACATGAATTCAATCTAATTCAAACATGGAAGTTCATAATTCAACAATCTTGTAGTTTTAAAAAAAATGGATTCGTGGACTCTATGGGTGAAAGAAACCCATAGATGAACACCTAACATACCTGAAAAGAAGAGTTCTTGAAGGTTCTTGGAGGATTTCTTGAGGATTGGCCTTGATTCTTGAAGCTAGGGTTTTTGCCTTTTTGAGAGAGAATATTTTAAATCTTGAGAAAAGTGAGTGAATAATGATATAATAGGGTATTTAGGGCATAATTTTGTATTTAAGGCTGATCTGGGTCATGGAAAAAGACCCTATTACCCCTGGAATGTTTTTAATTTTCATCACTGAAAATCCAATTTTGTGCCTTGGCGCGACGTGCCGCTATCGTGCCAAGCCACTGGAAAATGACAACTGAGAACGTGGCTGGTGGCGCGACGTGGTGCAATTGTGTTGTAATACTGTATGGGACCTGGAAGCTCAGGGCAACGTGGTACAATTGCGTTGGCTCACTGGAAATTGACAAATGTAAAAATGAGCTTTGGCGCGATGCGCCGGTATCGCGGTACCTCACTGGAAACTGACAATTGCAATTTTGACTTACTCTGTGATGTGCTACTGGCCTGAATTACGGTGTTTAACGATTGAAAATTAAAATAGCCATAACTTCTTACCCGGTTATAGGATTTAGGCAAATTTTATATCGTTGGAAAGCTAACTGAATTTTCTACTCATTAGCAGGCTCTAAGATGAAAAATACTGAGTATTTAGAAAAATTTATATTGAATAATTCATGGACTGAGACTTAATTTTAGCTAGAGAAATACAGGGTATTATAATATCTCCCCCTTGGGAACATTCATCCTCGAATGAGACTGATTAAGCTGAGGACACTGATAGACTGAGTTTATACATTGAACATGCATGACTAAAACATGACTACCTAACTGAAACTACTGATATGCTGAGTTTATATACTAACCATGAATATCTGATGCATGAAATACATGACTGAACTGATTCATGAATGCATGACTGAATGTGTAATGGTAGGGAATACAAAGTTTACAACTATAACTAAATCATGAAAATGAGTAAATCTAAGGAAGACTGTCACCTTAAACTAAGAATACTGATGAACCTAAGATCATTTACTGAACACGCATGAACAGGAATATATGAACATGACTAAGTATGAAACATTATACATGAACTGAATATTGTGAACTAAACTGATTTCCTTGAATACATGCCATGCCATGGGAATGGTCATACGGATGAGATTAGAATGAGAGAGTCATCTTATGAGTACCCATTACTTAAAATTGGATCTTGTTACATAAATAAAGAATGGAAGGTTTAGGACATGAAAGCTCGGGGGTTATAGTACATCTCTCCCTTGGGACATTATATCCCCTGAAGAATGCTGACTTGGCTGGGATTCTGAGGAAAACTGAGACGATACACAGGGCACCTATGAATTGAATTATGACTGAATATCTGGGATCTGAAATTGAGGCATGATACATGAAATGGGCTGAATTCATAACTACCTGTTTGTGCTATTTTGGGGTGATCATATTCATGAGACTCCGGATAGTACGAATAGATGGAAAGATGGGGAAACTGTAGTAACTTGTCTTCCTAACTGCTAAACTGAATTCCTGGATTTACAGACTAACTCATCCTAAAAACTTATACTCAACTAGAGCATTTCTTGACACTTTTTCTATAAAGTTCTACTGCCTTTAGGGAGCAAGGAAATCTTGGCATCGTCTGAATAAGACATCTAAATAAGAAATCACAACATGTCTAATATTTTGTAATATGGGCACTAATAACTCTACCTACTGAGGTCTGATCTGGATTGAATTCTCTCACTATGTTCAAGCCTACTTAAATCTCTTAAGTGAATTTAGCCCCTTACAGATCATCATGACATTCAAGCCTATCTTTATAACTACAGCCTCATGTAAAACTAGCATGCAACAATCTTTTATTAACATGAAACATTTACTCTCTCCCTTCTAAGTAACTTCTTATCACTACATCATTTCATAAGGAGAGTTCACTAAAGGTTAAAACATGGGGACCTGCAGCATGAATGGGCACTATACTAAACTTGACACTTAACTAAGGCCTGAGGAATAGAATATCAACCTCATGGATTTATCAAGAAATCTAGACTGAGGATATACATGACATAAATCTGAATTTAACTGATCATTAAGAGTATAGCATAAGTCATGGAAACTGAGCTCACTATAAGCATAAGTCATGGAAACTGAGCACACTATAAGGCATGAGTACGTGAGTCATGACCTGCATGACCTGAGTTTGGAGATCTGTATTCATGGAACATGATTCGTAATACTGAGGAAACTGGAACTCCTTCTACTAGAAACTATAAATGTATATAATTTTTGATAATATGCACGAATAGGAACTATGATCATAGAACTGACATGGACTGCGTGAGTAGATATCATGATAGTTGAAGTGCAATACTTTGGACTAAGGTAAGGACGGGTTGGGCATCAACCTCTCCCACTACTTCTCTACACATACTGACATTACTACTAAAATCTAAAAGTTTGACTTGGTTACTTGTTCTACCATCTCCCCCTTAGCTTAAAGCCATCATTTTAAATCTATGAACCTCTTAATAAACTCTAAATTAAACTGAAACCACTTTGCTCTAGAGTCTGAGATTTGACAATGCTCATAAACACTAAACTCATTCTGAAGGACTACTCCTAATAATGTAAGGTCCACTTCTAGTACTTCCTTCTGATACATGATTCTTAGCTTTCTATTGCCCCAACAATCACCATATAGCAACCTCAAAACTGACTAACTTAGAATTCTCAACTTCTCTTTCTACTAGTTCAATCTAGAGATTCAAACTTAAATCAACTGAAACTGAGGTACTACCCCTTCATTCAAGGACTGGTTCATCAAGAAACTGAAATGGAGTGACTCTATTACTAAAATTAACTAAAGGGATTTCCTAAATACTATAACCGAGCAATTTTTGTATAATCATCTGGTTGTAATAGATTTACCTACTGAGGTAAGCACTAAGAAAGGTTTTGTTAAGATTTCTAGTCTAACTTGAAGTTGACTACTATGCAAGGAGTTACAAAAGACAGAGAATCTCCTGGATCTAATAAGGCATGTATATGTAAATGGAATATCTGTAACGTACCAATAAACACATCATGAGAACTTTCCTAATCTTTTCTGGACTGAAGTGCATAAAGCCTATTTAGGTGTTGCCCACTGGTGGCATTGGAAGTGGCACCCTTCTGGTGCGGGCGATCTGACTGAGTTGAATGATGGTTGGACTGAACCTATTGGTGCAAATCCCTTTCCCTTTAAGCCATTACTCTACACTCCCACATCTTATGGCCTGGTTTACCACAACCAAAGCATACATCATTGTCATCTCTACACGCACCTAGGTGATTTCTATCATATTCTTCGCAAAGCGGATGGTTACGACCACTGCTCACACTACCCTGGGTTTTGGAGCTTGGTACCCCATCTCAATTATCATTCCTAAACTTTGGTACTGGCACACTAGCTGAGGATGAAGCTAGAACTGAAGAATTTGGGCAAAACTAAGAATGGTTACCGCCCTCTAACTTAGGCTGATTGAAATTAAAACTACCTATTCTTGCTCTCTTATTCTCTCTCTCCTTCTTCTTAAGCTTCTGCTCCTTAATTTATTGAGCATGGACCATAAGTCTAGATATGTCCATCTCCTTAATCAACATCGTAGTTCTGCACTCCTTAACCACACTATCTCACACCCCAGACATGAACTTGCTCATTCTGGACCTACTATCTGCTACTAACCTATCTAACTAAGTAAACTTAAGGGAATACTCTTTCACACTCATACTGTCTTGCCTGAGATTGATGAACTCTAACACCTTGGCTTCTCTCAGCTCTAAGGGAAAGAATCTATCTAGAAAAGCAGTAGCAAACTCTTTCCATTTTATGGGCTCTGCATTTGTTCCCTTATCTACCTTCCACTACTTAAACCATATATGAGCTACATCTTGTAGCTGATAGACATCCAACTCAACACTCTCACTGGAAGTCACTCCCATAATATATGTGACATTCTGAACCTGATCGAGGAACTCCTGTGGATCCTCTTCTGACTTAGATCCTGAGAATAGGGGAGGATTCATTCGAGTGAAGTCCTGAATCCTAGCTGCGGCAGTATTGGCCATTCGGTTGGACTGAACAGCAGTTGGTCGTTCATTCTGAGCTATTACGAAATTGGCTAGAGTAGTGAATGCAGCTCTGAATTCTGCATGGGAGACATGCTCGTCAGGGGGATCTGCCTGAATGGGATGAGGTGCTGACTGATTTCCAGTTCTTCTTCCGTTAGTCTTTTTGGGAGGTATGCTCTATAACAAAAAGGAAGAAAAGGATTAGACTGAGAATTTAGCTTGAGCTCATGCTTACTCGTACGACATAAATACTAAAAGAAGGGAAACTTTTCCTAAAATATCTCATAGCCTCATGTCCATAAGTGTGGCGCGCTACACACCCATGCACAAAACTCTAATAGATATGGCTTTCAGACTCCCTAGAACTCTGTTGAACCTTCGGCTCTGATACCAAGTTTGTAACGCCTCGAGAGTACACTCTGGGCATCATACGGTGCTTACAATCCCGAAGGACCACAAGCTAACCCATGACTGATATCTGCTGTGAGCACTAAATAATAATACTAAAATAAATGTGAAATTAAGCTGAATTTCCATAAGGTTCAAAATCAAAATACTGATAAATTATATCTCGTAGAAATATTTGAAAACTAAACACTGTCTGAATTGGTCTAGTTTGAAAGCCTCTAACTGAACTGTCTAAATATAGAGTTGATGGGACAAGCCCCCAACTAACTCCAACTACCGAACTACTGATAAACTAAAATACTAATATAAAAGAATATCCTCAATAAATAAGGACTCACTACTAAATCTGCGACTACTGACTAGATCTGCCTAAGTACGATCGGGAACCTGAGCGTCCAAACCTATGATATGAGACATCATAGCACAAAGAAAGAATATGTGTTAGTACATGGAATGTGTTGTATGCTAGATGAGGTAAGGCTGAATGTAAGGGTTCATATGCATGAACAGTAACTGACTGAATGATATAGAGTAATTGAATATAAGAGGACATGGATAACTGATACTACGGAAATCACTGAGTATGCAATATTGTATATATATGTATAGACTGTAATTGAGTTTTTCTATAGCTGAGCACTGAGAATTGATAACTGAGTAACTGATATATGAAGTTATTAATAATTGATTTACTAATACTGATTGACTGTGTCTGACAATCCTAATTTTGTAACATGAATTGAGTTTAAAACTGAAGATTGAAACTGAAACTGTGGGAGGTAATCATCTAACTGATATGCCCCAAATCTGAGTTGATAGGGGTCTAACCTGTGACCCCAGTGAGAAGGGTGTTAATACCATGCCACGGGTACTAACACTGGAAAACTAGGATGCCAATCCTAACTGACGGGTGACACTTGGGCAGATCCAAGCCTAATCTAACGGGTGACCCCTGGGAGGTAGTCAATCCTAGTCTAACGAGTAACTCCTCATCCTGCACTGGCTACGCAGTTTTGGAGTACAAGGATTGCTACTAACAACTCTACCTCTCTGATGGGGAAGCCGTCATTCCTGAACTCGTTCGGTGCTAAATCCTACTCCCAACTAAAAGACACTAAACTGAGTATACGGAACTGGACTGGACTGATACTGAGTTTTCTGAGTTTTCCTGAGCTCATTAACTGACTGAGTTCTACTGAGTTCTGTAGCTGACTGAATTCTACCAATTGTGATATGACAGATACTATTCTATAACTGACACTGGCGCTAGGTAAACAGCTAGATTATCGGGTATTAAATACCCCCAGGACTCGATAGCATAAAAAGAAAGACATAACATGATCATAAAGGCATAATAATACTTGTTTGCTAACAATGCACTCACTTAGACATTTTGTCAAACACTTGATATACATGAACTTGTGCATGAATGGGATCACATAGTAATATGTCATGTTTTCACTAGTCAATGCACATAAGTATTTTAGCAAACACTTGTAGGGCATAAGCTTGTACATGATTGGAACCACATAATAACATGTCATGCTTTCACTAGTCAATTCACATAAGTATTTTAGCCAACACTTGGGGAGCATGGATTATTTACATGACAATGGCCAACACATGAACTTCATGATACATTAATCAATTTGTAAATTCAAGGGTTTATCAAGATAATCACATATTCATCACATATGGTATTCAATTTTCATGAAACTTGCAATTAAATCATGGATTGAAACCCAACTAATATCATGAACATGAATTCAATCTAATTCAAATATGGAAGTTCATAACTCAACAATACTGTAGTTTAAAAAAAATGGATTCGTAGACTCTATGGGTGAAAGGAACCCATAGATGAACACCTAACATACCTGAGTAGAATAGTTCTTAAAGGTTCTTGGAGGATTTCTTTAGGATTGACCTTGATTCTTGAAGCTAGGATTTTTGCCTCTTTGAGAGAGAATATGTTAAATCTTGAGAAAAGTGAGTGAATAATGATATAATAGGGTATTTAGGGCATAATTTCGTGTTTAAGGCTGATCTGGGTCATGGAAAAAGACCCTATTACCCCTGGAATATTTTTAATTTTCATCACTTAAAACCCAATTTTGGGCCCTGGAGCGATGCAGCCCTATCGCGCCAAGCCACTGAAAAATGACAACTGAGAATGTGGCTGGTGGCGCGATGCGGTGGAATCATATTGCAATACTAGATGGGACCTGGAAGCTCTATGCGATGTGGTACAATCGCGTTGGCTCACTGGAATTTGACAAATGTGAAAATGAGCTTTGGCGCGATGTGCTGGTATCGATGTACCTCGCTGGAAACTGACAATTGCCATTTTGACTTACTTTGCGATGCGCTACTGGCCTGAATTATGGTGTTTAACGACTGAAACTAAAAATAGCCATAACTTCTTACCCGGTTACCGGATTTAGGCAAATTTTATATCATTGGAAAGCTAACTAAATTTTCTACGCATTGACAGGCTCTTAACTAAAAAATACAATTATTTAGAAAAATTTATATTGAATCACTCATGAACTGGGAGTTAATTTTATCTAGGGAAGTACGGGGTATTATACTTATCCATCACAAAACATGCACCCTTACCATAAAATAATCGCGTATAGTCACTCACAAATATGCAATTATCACAAGAATAGATGTAGGAGTCAAATTTCGCTCACTTTCCCTATGAATTCACAAGTTATACAAGATGGACTATAATCTTTCCCTTAGTGTAGTACTTCGCTAATATCAGAATATCAAAGCTCAAGATCAAGTAGGACTTCAAGGGTTGTAATGTAGCCTAAGGATTAGGTAGAAACTATTTTGGGCTAGTAATAGTGCCTATATTCCCTAAGCATTTTAATACACTACACTTTGTATTAAAATTCATCTCCAGCCAATCCTTTTTCCACCGCTTTTATATTTCTATTTCTCTTTTGTTTTGCCCCATCTCTTTAAGCTAGCTTATATATCTTTAATAGGAAGTATTTGTCATCAACACTTTATTCACTTCTTTTAATCAATTTTCTTATCATTACATTACTCCCTACCAACAACACATAAGTTTTTTTAAGAACCAAAGTTGTTTTCTTGGTGCATGACTCTCACTTTTTTTTCTCCAATTATACACTCTATAACATCTTAATTTTTCAACTAAAGCGCTTAAAAGTTTTGGATCATTACAGTCAACTGAAAGAAAAGAAATAAGCTACATATAAAGCTACCAAAAAATAGTCTAAAGGCTCAACAAGTCTAACTAATGTCATGCAGAAAGGGTACATAAAGCAAGTTTAAAACATGATTATCATAGAAATGTCTAAATCATCTTCTAAACTTTACATTCTTTATTTCACTTTACAAATAGACTGGGAAGTTCTAGCTATCAAAATTCAACCATGGAATATAACAACAACCTCACTCATACATGCACATGTTTAAATCAAAAAGGATCTTTATAGACTCACAACCAAACAATAGCAAAAATTCAAAATTAAAGCAATATCACACAAGATCCTAATAAATGAGCCTAACTGTCTCAAAAATAATCATCAACTCATTACACATGCTTCCACATTCAAAATCACATTGCATATTTTAATCATGTATAGCACCTAGCAAGAGCATCTCTATTCATTCCTAATAATAAGAATTTTAAAATTACTCCTAAAAATAAAAAGGGGTATTGGGTTTAAAGGGCTTTTTCTTGAAAAAAAATTGAAAAGAAAAATGAGGGGTGGGTGAAGTGTGCTCCTATTCAATAAGCCAAACCAAAAGAATTGAAAATAAATAAAGATAAAATCTTTTTCTTATTTTGTTAGTAGAAAACTAGAAAATAAATAAAAATAAAAAGTCTATAGCACACTTTACCCTAAACAAATTGAAAGATTTCTCACCCCACACTTAAAATCATAATTTGTCCCTAAAGTATAAATCGAAGAATAAGGTTTAGGAATACTCCTTGATGCCTCTAACCCGGGCAGGTAGCATCTCATCCATCAAAGAGGTCCAAAGGACCCCACACTTTGTGTTCACCATGTTCCTTAGTTAAAATCTTAGGTATTTACACTTCTCTTCAACATGTCAACATAAAACAAAACCAAAACTAAAGGTGCTACTAAATAAAATATACATAATAAATATAACTATCCAAACTTGGATTAACTCCCAAGCATCGCCAAATTTATTATCACGACATGACTCACATCATAATCCATCATCCATATTATCTCATCTTTTTCCACAATCTTGGGGGCCATCTTTTTCTTCTTTTCTGATCTCTTGAGTATTCACAATCAAGGTCTGTATATTCTCTCACATATGCCTTTTTAGGATGCCAATTAAGTTTTGTAGGTTCAATCTTATTTGTCAACTCAGAAAGTTCCATGAGAGAGTCTGAAGAGGTAATTAGAAATTCGCACTCTTCCACCCCATGCTTATCCACTTCCATTATTGTGATCATGCATAGATGTCTATAGTATAAGGGTGTGTTGAGTGCTTTATACACTGAAGATTAATGTTTTATTATTCAATTTTATCTTGAGTTTTCCCTCTCTAACATCTATCAATGCTTCATCAATAGCCAAGAATAGGTGTCCCAACGTGATTCTTACCCTGTCATCTATAACATAATTGAGAATAATAAAGTCAGCAGGAATAATGAACGTACCAACCTTATTGAGAACATCTTCTATGATTCCTTTGAAGAGAACTCTAGTTATGTCTGCCATCTATAGCACAACTGAGAAGGGCTTAGGCTTTCCTAAATCAATAGTATTAAATAATAAAAGGGTCATCAAGTTTATGCTTACCCTCAAATCATTTAGATCTTGAACAACACTATTTTCACTAATTTGTATGGGAAGGGTAAAACTTCCAGGGTCCTTGATCTTTTAGGCATCTTGCTCATAACCACAGAACTGCACTCTTCAGTGAGTGCTATAGCCTCAATATCACCCAACCTCATTTTTCTTGTCACCATATCCTTCAGGCACTTAGCATACCTGGGCATTTCCTGCAAAACATCTATCAAAGGAAGGCTAATATGAAGTTCTCTGAACGTATTAAATAACTTCTTAAAATAAGCATTATCTTTGACTTTTTTAAGCTTCTGAGGGAACGATAGTAGTGGTATTTCTTGATATTTCTCAACCATCATTTTATTTGGGTACTCAAACTTTCCTTTTTTATCAGTTTCTCTGTATTCAACTTGGTTTTCCAGCTTCTTAGGTGTTCTCAATTTTACTTATACCTCATGATTTCTCTTTAGAGGTGCATCAACCAAATATCTACCACTCCACAAGGTTATTTCCATCACTTTCTTTGAATTTTGTATTACTAGGCAAACCCTCTTTAGGTATTGAGTTATGTGTCTGAGCTAACTAACCCAACTATGTCTCTAGATTTTTTTGGGCCAGCTAATGATTTTTAATTTCCGTAGTCATTTGTTCTTGGTTGGCCGATATCTTTTTCAAAGACTTTTCTATATTTCTAGCCTGAGTGATATTCTGAATACCTTGTTCCTACTGAAGAAGCTAAGGTGGATCCTAATTATTTCCCTATAAGTAGTTGGGATGACTATCCCAGTTGCGGTTATAGGAATTACTATAGTTTTGAGTACCTCTTTAGGCATTGCCTACAAAATTTACAGGCTTGGGATTTGCTCAACATAGGTCTGTAGAGTGACCAATACCACCATAAATTTTATAATATTTTTAACCCTGCTGAATTGTATTCACCTGGGATTGAGGTTGAGTCAGACTCAACTTACTAAATTGTGTCATCATCTGGATTTGAAAGGAGGCCAACTGTGCAGTCAATATTGTGATACTATCTACCTTGATCATATCGACAGGCTTCTTTACCACACTTCTGGATACATCATCCTTCTATTCTGGATTACCTTATATAATTTAGTTAAGAAGAGTATCAACTCATCATAGATTTTTTTCAAATCTTGACAACCTGCAGCTGAATCTAGCAATTTTTTTATGTTATGGTCAAGTCCTTCAACAAAAGTATAAGCTAATATCTCATTTTTCTATTAGTGATGTAGGCAATCTTTGAGAAGTAACTTAAATATCTCCCATGCCTGATAGAGATTTTTATCTTGCTTTTATTTGAAACTTAGGATCTCACTCCTCAACCTAGCAGTTTTGCCAAAAAGAAAGAATTGGATAAGGAACTTCTTTTCTAAATCGTCCTAAGTTGTGATCGAGTTTGAAGGTTTTGCCTTCAACCATTTCTTTACTCCCACAATAGTGATAATAGAAAGAGCATAAGCCTTATATAATCTATAAAGACTTTGGCTGGAATGAATGTTTCACTGATAACTAAGAAATTCTAGTAAGTGGACCTGTAGATCCTCATGTGACAAGCTTGTAAACTGCCAGTTACTGTGAAATAATTATAAAATATTCTTCTTAATCTGAAATTGACCTTCTATAGCCGATTTGTATGAGCTGGTTATTCATCACCTATTGCTGAAGGAATGGTCTCTCTTTATTAAAATTGTAAGATTAGATAGAGAAGTGTTTTTCTCTCCTCAACTAGTACAAGTGCCGTTGAGGTTTAGGATATGGTTCAACCAAATTTATTTCCCTTTCCAGCCTGCTTAAGATTCCAACATGTACCTGCAAGTTTAGTGGCTAAGACCAAGTTGTCAGCACTTATCAAACATAATAGTAAATTAAAAATTATAAGGTTGCTAATTTTTCAAGTCCCCGGCAATGGAACCAAAAACTTTTTTCATCCAAATGGACACGTAAGTGTACATGTTCAAACAAGTAATAAAATGACTCTTGCGATCTGATTATTGATCCCATGTGGACTTGGTTTTTAGGAAACTATCCAATCTAAGTATTACTATTAAAGTTAAACAAATGCGATTTGTAAACATAAAGAGTTTCTAGTTTTTGATTTTATAAACTAAATAATCAAAAATAACAATGATGTGAAGCTTGGATTGCAAATAATATATCAAGAAATCCAGGTTGAGTCATTTACTTCACATTTATGCATAACTATGATTTCAAGCCAGTGTTCGTATTTATCATGACTGTTGATCTATTATAACTTGAAAATTTTCATCCTCTTAGTGATCTACTCAAACTAATCTCACAACTACATCGTTGTATGGGGATGTGAGTCTTTAATTCAGATACATTAAGCTATCTTCCCATTTCTTTGACCTAGTGGAGTGTTTAGGTATATCCCTATCTTAAACGCAAATCATCCCTTAACAATTAGCCCATAATCAATTAAAGACATGATTCACACTCCCTACAATCTTTATTTTGTCTCCCCACTCCTATAGTTAATTCATTTTTGAGACTACAATTTATCATAAAGTTTACAATTCTTTAGAATAATAAAACAAGAACACAAGAACAATCACATGACTTGATAAACATATAAACCAAACTTTAAACCATACTTAAGCAATCATGTTTTAGCCTCAACCCTATAAATGGGTTATTTATCCACTCATATTCATACAAGTAATCTCCATAAATAAGTTCGTTAATTAAAATTACAAGAAAGAAAAGTAAAAGAAGAAAGAATCCTAGTTTCGATCTCCTTGGTATCTTCCTTGCTTCTCCAAATGTGTGGACCTCAAAAGATATGTGTAAATGTTACTAAGTAATCCTTTCATAGCCCAAAATTTTGTCCATATGCTTCCCCACACGAAAATATACACATTTTTCCCTTACTTAAAATAAGTAGAAAATCAAATCCTAGTCTAGGAGTTTGTGAGTATTAATTTTGTGTGGTGTAATTCTCCCACGTGTTCCCCACTCCTTTTCAGCATTTTAATATGTTTATATAGCTGTCTACTCATCCAATCAAGTCCCATAAGGATTGGAAACAATTACCACGTGTTTGCTACTCAATCTAAGACTTTAGGACTGACTTTTTGCCCATTTATAAGTACTACTAGGATTGTCATTCCATTATCTCAATCCGTGTTGGATAGTGGCACAGGTATGGGAGCTTGGGCTTAGTTGTACAGTGGAGGGAGAAACAACTGGCATAATTTTGCTTGATTTTATCCCTTATTGCCCATCGAACTTGTTCCTTGTTCCATCATCTATTGTAGCTCATTTGTAGCTTCAAATGTCATCAAATTCACCTCCTTTAAGCTTGTGCACATTTTCATAACAACCATTAGAGAATAAAAATGTTTTAATCTCATTAAAATCACTCGAGAATAAGTACAACTCAAGTTTGGTTTGACTAGTTAACTCTTCTAGCCTTGCCTTAGTTATTTTCACTCGAATTGATTCAAATGAACCCTAAACCACCTAAACATGAGTATTAGAACACAAATACACCAATATCACTAATTATTTACATAATCATGCTAAGTTATCCTTTAAACGAATCTAAAAGCGTGTAGATAATGACACTTAGGTATATAAATATGCCTAAGGTCAAACACAACGGTGAGTAGGTTGCTTTGTTTCACCGGTGTGGTGCAATTCTGAATTGATCTGGACATTTTTTGTTTTGTTGGTTTCGTTGGTTTTATTGGTTCTTGTGAGGTGTCATGATCAAGACTATCACCTAGTCATAACATGGTGCATAGGGTAAGTGGCATTAATCTTACCCCATAGACTGGCATGGCTCTAAGAATGCTAAAATAACTAATAAAATTTTGAGAAAAAAATAAACTTTAGTGATATAATCATAAATAAAACCAATACCATTACTGAGTATCAAAACAAATACTGTTTGACATAAACATTAAGTTGAAAATCTAAATTTTTGTCTGAAAGCCTCTACTAAAATGAGTTACTAGGAGAATATCTAAGCTAACTATAACTGTTTGAAACTAAGAAAAATACTAAAAAGAAATACTAATAACTGATCTTTGAATGATGAGGACTCACCAAAATATTGTTGCTAAAATAATATTAAACCGTACTAGCCTCGAGTGAGATGATGAATGTAGGAACCTATAATATATGATAATATAGCGTAAATAAAAGTATGTGGTCAGTGATTTGAATGAACTGAGCATGTGAAATATGCATTAACTAATATAAGATGAATATTCTAAATATAACATGGAAAAATAAAAATGAAACTGAGATATTTAAACTAACACAATGATCAAGTAACAGTATGTAGAGGTATGATAAGTTGAATAATTGAATACATAGTGATGAAAATATCTTAATCTAAATCATGGACTATAAGAGCTACCATTAACCGACATACCCCAATTTGAGCTAATCAAGGTCCAACCTGTAAACCCAACTAGCAAAGTGTTTTGTACCTTGCCAAGAGTACAAATACTGACGGATGTGGATCCACTAACTGATGTCCAAAGGCACTAAGGTATCAAGCCTGGTATGATAAGTGACCCTTTAAAACCTACGGTGGCCCTATAGTTATGATACTTAGGGCTCCTACTAAACATCTCAGTCTAACTGATGGGTGAGCATTCACCCCTATGTCTACTCAGTGAAAAGTACTATACACAATTGTACTAACTAATAATTAGATATTTTATTGAGAACAAATAACTAACAAGATCATAACACTGATAGCTGATGTCGCCCAAAACTAGAATCCAAACAAAAGTATAATGTGGTTACTCACAAATATAACATCCTAACTAGGTTGGGGTCAATCCCACTGGGAAAACGTGAACAGTTTCTCGACTTGATGTAATCCACATGCATGACAGAAAAGTAAATGGGGGAAATTTTGGTATCAATCACAAGTAGTAACTAAATCTTGATTGCTTTTGAGTTGTAGACAATAGAAGATGAACACTAGGCTTGTGTTCCCCCTAGCTTCTCAACTTCATAAATTTCTCGTGTTCAATCCAATTGTCCTGTTGTTCTACATGTAAAGTCTACAAGATAGGTTTTATCATTCATTTTTTGAGCGTGAAGATAAATTTCACCTTTTACCGGTTAAGTCTCAGGGCGTTGCCTTTTTTCTCCTTGCTACGACCTCAGTTCACCACTCTTTTTGGGATCAAATGATTAGTTGAGATGCGGGGACTAAAAGGTGAAGGTAAAAAACTTAAATCATTGTCTTAACTTCTTTTCTCAATCGCAAACTCCCTTTTGGGGATGGATGCAAATACAGGATATATCAAGCTACTGCAGCTACTTGAGATTAATTATCGTGAAGAAGATTAAGATACATGCATAACCCAAGATCAAATGAGTCTCACACTTTCTCTACATAACTAATCCCCTAGGGTTCCCACAACCCTAGTCAAGGATATTATCCAATCATGTTTGTGAAAGAAACCATGATTATCAAAGAAGAACACATATAATTAATTGCACAATAATAAGATGAATAAACTCCAAAGTCTTTAATTAAATAAAACCCAAAATCTCAAGAATAATTGTAATAGTATTGTAAAAGTATGTATCCTATGATAAGAATGCCTCACCTAATAAAAGACAAACCCTAGAATATTTATAGTATCTCAAAATAACATAAAAATCCTAATAAAAATGGGAAAGGTAAAGTTAAGTCGACAGTCGGTACGACTCAGTCTTAACTCATACCGGTATCATACGAGTAATACCCTGCCTTTTCGTATCCATTCCAGTGTCTATTCTCCCAAGGATTCAACTTTCTGTATAGTCATACAACTTCTGCTTACGAGTCATACCTGAGTGTACGACTTGGGTCCTTCACTCGTATCCACCTAGGACTTTGATCTTTCCAATCTCTTAACACTGGTTTGGGTACAACTTCCTTATACGAGTCGTACTCAAACTTTTGACTCGTATACTTCTGATACTTCAACTCTTAAGTAGTAGTGTAGGTTATGTTATGATTATAACTCAGATACTTGAGTCATATCTTTCCCATACTTTGCTCTTCAGATTGGCTATTGGTTCTGTTGTGCATACGATTCAGTATATGGGTCGTATCAAATACTTACGACTTATAAGATGGCTCGCATCCTGATCATACTTGGTCTTTTTCAAGTCTTTTTCTTTTCTTTTCATTCCAAAATTGTTGTAGACCTATTTTACCTGCAATATACACCAAAGTGCATCATATCTAACAAAATATCTTAAGTTCACACATAAATTTGCAGTTTTAATCATCGAAAGTGTCATGTTTTCACACCACATCAATATTCGAGATTGAGACTTTTGCATGTCCTCAAGCAAATGAAACCAAAAATAATTTCTAGATATAGAGATGATGCTTAAATAGGAGGACCTTAAGCTACCCGTGGTGAACCCAATTTCAATCTTATTGTTCCCCTCCTAATTCTAACTTTTGAAACTCAAATTGTGGATAAAAATTTAGCACACGTAGAAACATGAGGGAATCTGATGATGGAATTACATTAGTAATAGACAACTGGGCATAGACACAAATTACATATATCAAACAATCTAGCAACCTAGCAGCATAACCTATGTGCACTCACAGTAAAAGAAATCCCATTCACTCTTTGTATGGATAAACCAATATATTTAGGGATATAAAAAATATCTCTCACACTCACAAAGAAGTATCACCGGTGTACACAGAATACCATAGGCTTTTCCTTATACTTTTTCCCTATGTTTTCAGACAGTCACTGTAGGATCACTATCGGACTTTATTCGACTTGTAATGTAGACTTGGGGCTAGTATGATATCTTTTAGGATTCATTTAGTGGCTAGCCTCCTAGACGCTACGTATTCCTAAGGGTCCACTTATTTCTTTTATTTCCACCCTCATGTATTCGTATTACTTTTAAGCATATTCTGATCGGGCCAAGTGTGGTTTTCTAACTTTTGTTTTTCCTTTCTTTTTTCTTTTGTTTTTCATTGCAACTTTTCTTACTTTTCTTTTCCCCTCTTGCTCAAATTTCACCTACTTTCCTTCTACATACATTCTTTATACTTGTTTTCTCCTACGCACCCATTATAACAGCCACCCTCAACTTAGGCACTTTTTCTGAATTGAGGTACACAATGTCCAAAAGAGGACTAGGTCCAAAATAGGTTCATTGTAAGGAAAATGGGAAGGTGATAGGTGTAACAAGAGAATTTGGTCTATCAAGGCTCAAATATTTGGATCGAAGGGATTCATTCATTTGGTTAGAGCATTTTAGGCTCAAGTGGACTCACACAAAAATGGCCTATGATCACTTCCTACTTGACTATCTTAGACCTAGGTAACAGCAACCGGGCAAGTTCTAGATTTCGGCACACTGAGAACTCAGTATACCTCACACACACTTGTACATGGTTATACTACTAAGTACTAGTTATCCAACAATGCAACTTTTTGCTCTTAATTGTTCTATCCCTAATCCTAATGCCATTTCCAGATTCACAATAGTCTCATACAAGTATACCTATCACACAGCAAAACAAAGATTTTTTAGATGGGTCAATTTTTCAACACAATTTCATTAAACACAAATCTCAACATAATTATTTCAAATCAGCAGTGTTTCACAAACCACAAATCAAATTTCAGCATCAAAAAACAAAACATTTTTCATTACAAATGAAAATTTTCGAAATACTCAAAATCAAAATAAAAATAATCCGCTGCCATAGGACGCTAATTTTCTTCCAATCTTAGTTGCCCGCATCAAACCTGCAAGTCATAACAGACTTTTAGTTTTAGCTACTTATACTTTTTTGCTACTCCCAGATTTTTTGGGATAACCCCCATCCCCAACAAAAATAGATGCACTGCCTTCAGTGCTATAAAAATAAATCAAGTGAGGATGGAAAGTCATACCTAGGTACTCAAGGTACTGGTGCATCTACATCATCACGTGGTCCCTTAAATTGGGTCCAACTCTTATCAACTACCATCCCAACAGCCGAGACTGAATCAACAATAATCAGGGGCATAACATCTACACCCTTAGCATCAAAAACTGGGGCTCTCAATCCACCAACTCCTAAGGCCATCTCGTAGACCCGCTACTCTCGGTCCCGCTCATCCTGGATTCTCTCAACTCTGGACCTCCTCTTGGCTACTTTGTCTTCCAACTTTTTTCTTTTTTTCTTTCTTCTTTGCTCTTTTGTCTCCACAACTGGTGCATTTGTTGGGACTGCCCAAATATTAGGCACATGGACCGTAGGGATCACTGTATCGACTACAGGCTAAGCAACTATTGGTCTCTCATAAAGCTCTGCAACTATTTTCTTAATTTCAGCAACCTCAGATCTAAAATCAATAATATTAGGCATCTTCTCACCACTCAACTATTGAGTGATCCTCCACTCATAAGCATCCAGGTGCTTTTGGGCCCATCTATATTGGATCTCAAACTGTGCATCGATCCAAGTCTTCATGCCTCTTTCCATATAGCCTACCTTAGCCTCCAGTATAGCTAGTCTGGTCATAACCTCAGTCAAAAGGGCTTGTGAAAAAAGCATAACACCAGAGGGCATACCTCAAGGTCTGAGTGGCATGGACTGGACTAGTGTTAGGGAACTAGAAATACCCACTGCATCTATATGTGATCCCTCTATTTATGCGCCTACCTCGGTATCCTCAGCTACAGCAGTGGTATCAGCCTGAACATCCTAAGGGAACAAATCGTCAAACATATCTGTTGCCTGCCTTGCCTTTCAGCCCAATAAAGTTGGCCACATCTTTAATCAAGCCTAAGTCTATAGTTCTCCGGTCCTCGATCATCTCATCTATCCCAAGGAGTTCCAACACTCCCGCAGCCAGACATATCTACGTGATCATACAGGGGTAGGCCACCAATACCTTCTCACCCTCAACTGTCCAATCCCTCATCTCTCAGGATAGGAATTCTGCTACATCAAACTCATAGCCGGACATGAAACTGACTATCATATCTGCCCAAATCAAGCTCAGAGCATCATCACCAGTGGTTGGACATAGCCTGTGTCGCACCAAAGTCCACCAAGCCTTGCCCTCAATTTTGAGGGTACTCTTTTTTATCATCTTTGAGACCACCCTGGGGCCTCCAATAATCCACATGGCATTTTGCTCATTTAAGTCTATATGCTCATCTATCCATCTAAAATTACTATATTGTTCTTAGAAGCCAATGTCATGTTGGTTATCTTCCTTATCTCCTATATTGGTAGTCAATCTCATCTATGTTGACCAAAGCCTGATACTTCAGTCCATACAAGAATTGCTAATTGTTTGAGGGGAAATATCAACCCGTACACCACGAATCATCAGGGAAGTAATAGGCTCACCACCCTACCACAGTTGATCCTATGGGTATTTCCTCTGAAGCTCACCCTTATATGTTGTATAGAATATGCGAATGAGGACTTCACTATATCTTCTAGACTCTCTTGTCACCCACTCAAATCCATACTGCCGGAACTCCTCTTTAAAACTCGATAACTCAAACATCCCTGTGGCCTTCAACCTTCTCTCTAGATATAGTACCCTTCTAATATTTCTACTCAGAAGTCAAAACAACCTACTGTTGAATGTATCCTGCATTTTGGGGTACCCCCATCATTCAACGATGGGCACCGATACAGTTATAAGTGCAAGTAGGGGATCATGTTGTTCTATCGAGGTAGAATCTACTTTTTCTGACTCCTGAGCTTCTTCAAAACTAGCCTCTACTGAACTGGATTCAGCATCATTATCATCAGCAGCAGGTTGTGGTATATGAGGATGAGAAACAATAGGGTTCTTTCTCCTCAGGCCTTTAGAGGGTGATTCTGACTCTTGGGGAACCACTTTCTCCCCTTTTCTTTCTTGTCTGCCTTTCCCTTTTGTGAAGCTTTCCCCTTTATGGTTTCATCAAGTAATGAATTGTTTCTATTTGTTGATATCTCAAATTCGGAATCATTGGGTTCACACTAGCAACCGGTGTTTACTTAGTGTTCTTTTTAGCTTGTTTAGATGAAAAAGAATTCTTAGGAGGCATGGTTCCTACAAAAAGAGCATCATTAGTAAGTATGTAAAGGAAACAAAACGAAAATATAAAACTAAAGTTCAATGTGCTTGTTCTGGTCATGGTACGAGTGGTAGGTATTGGTCTACCTGATGGGTACGACTCGTATGGATGAGTCATATCTTATAATATGCATTTCATTTATTCACTTGTTAGCTTACAACTTTTCCTAACCAGTCGTACCGATAGGGTACGACTCATTACCAACAGGAGTAAGCATATCAGAAATATTTATTATAAGTTAAATCTTCCCAGGTAGGTACGATTCAAAATGTATGAGTCGTATGGCCTAGGTACGACTCGTATAGTTGAGTTGTTTTCATTCCATAACCATAAAATTATTAGATTTATAAGTTGTCAGTGGGTACGTGACACAGTCCAAAACTGGGCCATGTCGTGTGGGCATCTAAAGACCAACTTGGATCAGAGATCACCCCGTCAACCCAACCTAACCATCTATTCTATTCATAAGTGTCGGATGAACTCCAACCAAATATCAAAGTAGCAGAAAATAAAGCTAATAGTCAATACTTAGACAGTATCCAACATTTCATTAATGACAACAATCTAGACAATATACCCAAGTCCACAGTTATCCACAAAGCCTCTAACAAACCGATGTCAACAATATGTCGGAACATTCTCTTGATAATAGCCAAATACCAAGTCCATACAAGTCTATGACTTAAAGTGAAAGACTATGAAATATATGCCTTCCGGAGAATGGAAGCTCACAACTTCAATGTCAACACACGATCCGCCAGAAACTTGGTCACTGCGTAGAAAAAAAAAAGCTCCAGAACCTATGTCGCATGGGAACATAGCATTCAGAGACGGTTAGTGGTTGGAGCTCTAGCATGTATATCAAGGAAAAGGATAAAATAGCGCATTAGTTCAATCCAAGTCAAACCGTCCTATGAAATCACATTTCCATTAACATAAGCATATATGAAGATACACATACATATGTTTATATATAGCATACCAAGTCATGTAAAGGGTCGTAGCAATCATTCTTAAAGCATTCATTCATGAGACATGGAGTAAAGAACTTTCAACTTTTCACCTTACAAATTTTAGAACCTTAAACTTCTCTGTTACATTAGTGATAGCATCCAAGCTAGCCCACTTGTATTAAGATTGACGGGCTTCAATTGAATCAGGAAGATGCTTATGATGGAAGAAAAACTCAAGAACGAGCCCAAGAATTATGGAGAAGCATGGGCTAAGTGCTCTACATATCTCACGATACAAGTACAAGTCCAAACGGAAGAAGATTGGGCCATATGAGTTTAAATTAAATTTGGAAACTTTTCCTTATTTAGTTAGGGATTTATTTTTTATTTTTTCTAGTTTAACAGTTTCCTAGTTTAAATTTTCCTAATTTAAAGTTTCCTAGTTTTAAAGTTTCCTAGTTTAAAGTTTCCTAGATTTATTATTTCTATAAAAGTATGATTTAAATCCCATGCTATTTGGGATAGGTTTTTCCCTATATATATAGGGATGAATTTTGTTGTTTTCAGACAACATTATTATTAATTGAGAGTTTCTCTTATTTACACCTTTGTGTCTGGCTACTTGGGATTTATCTTGCAACCTTATAAGAACGATTCTTTAGGAGGTAAGATTAATTCTTAACTTGATATTTTTTGTTTTTATTAAAGTTAATTAAAGAAGGTGATTAGTCTTATACTAATTATTGTCTTTAATTTTTCTGAAATAGGGGTCTAGGTCTAGATCACCTTTGGATCTAAGTTCTTGAATTGACTCTATTAGTATCATAATTAGTCATAATTCACTAATTTTGAATAGTAAGATCAATTAGGGTTCTGTCACTTCATCTCAAAATTAGAGATTTATTCTCAAATTTCATCTATCTTTAATTTCTTGTCTTTAATTTTAGGGTTTTAGCTTCCACGTTATTTTTCTTGTTTATCAATGTAACCCGATTCTTATCAAGTGGTATCAGATCGGGTTCTATCAAGGTTTCATTTTTTATAATTCTTGGGATTTTCATAGCCAAAAAAAGATTGTTTGCAGATCAAGAACTTCCAAATTTATTGTGTTTCTTGTTTTCCAACATTAAGAAGGAAAATCAAGAAGAGGGGAAGTTTAGATTTTTTTATTGGTCTTTTTTCTTGTCTCACCAAACTCAATCCATTTGGGAATTGGTAATTTCTTTTTTCTCTCTACATCTTACTTCTAAAGGGATTGCTACTAATAGGGTTAATATATAAATCCTAAAGGAATCATCCAAAGGTTGTAATTTGAGTGGGAAAGGACAAGAGAGTGAGATCAATAGAACGGAAAAAAAAGCCAAAATTGAGAGATCATTGTTTTCTTTGATATTATTTTTAAGATGTCTCAAATCGAAAAAGATATTAATGCTGGGACTCAAACCAATGAAATAACCAAGACACTTAGAAAGATTTTTGCTCGACTCGATGCATTAGAGGTCACCCAAAATCCATCTATGAACATAGATGATCTAAGAAGAAGAAGTATTTTTCATACAAGGTACGGGATAAAGGATAATATTTGCTCTATGATTATTGATTTTAAAAATGGTGCTAACATGATAAGTTCATACATGGTGGAGAAGATAGAACTTACATGCATCAAACACAATGATTTTGGTGAACTTAAGGTGACTCAGCAATGCATGATTTCTTTCTTCATTGGAAGGTACTCTGATAATATTCTTTGTGATGTAATTCCAATGCAAGATTGTCATATCAAGCTTCGGCGTCCCTGGAAGGTTGATAGGAATGCAATTTATGATAGGGGGAAGAATAAAGTTTCTCTTAAGCTAAACAAAAGAAAATATAAACTTGTATCTTTAACTCCATCCTAAGTTTATAAAGATCAGAAACGTGTGCAAGAAGCAATGAATAATTTTGAAGGAGAAAAGAATGATAGGAGTAAGGGAGTGCATGTTGATATTCCAAGAGAGGAAAGAAGAAAGGTTGTGTTATGTGAAGAGAATGGGATGTCAAGTGAGGTTTAGAGAAAAGAAAGGAGAGATGATCATGAGAGTAATAAAGAGACGGATAATAATGAGGTAGAGAAAGAGAAACAAGGGAGTTTGAGTGGGGTTATTTCTTATTCTAACTCTAACCTTCCTACTTCTTTTTTTAGTAACTTTGACTCTCTTATAGATACTCATGGAAAAGTTTGCATTGAAAATCCTTCATTGGATGAACTTATTAAGGTGGTTGAAACTACATAGCCCATTAAGCAAGTGTTTGTTCATGAGAAGGATATAGGTAAAAAGAATTATTTTGGACTTGTCCAAGATGAGACTTATCAAAAGAAGTCTAACAAGGCAGATGTTGATCTAATGCCAATGAGCAAGGAAAAATAAGGTGATATTATTCCTTTTCTACATAAGACAAAATTAATACATAACTCCTCAAGTCTTGGTGATTATAAGTTAAAAAAATATTTGCTACTAGTGATGAGGAAATTCATGACTATTATGATACAAGTGATCAAATGCCCTTTGTTGAACCTATTCATGATTCCTTGTTGGTAAATTTGAGCAGCTACTTAGAATTTAATGGAGATTGTATTTTGAGATTGAAAGGTTTTTCTAACCTTCTGGAAATCTCCTATGCTTATATGAATAAATATTATGTGGAAAAATCCTTGAGAAGTGTAATTGATGATGCTTGGCTATATCATAAAAGTGTTAAATTTGATACATATTTTATGGAGCTTACGACGTCTTTGAAAAGCCTAATGGAGTACTTTATTGCTAGAGCTAAATTGGAGAGACACATATCATTTCCTATGTCATCTAAACATGAATATTGTTGTGCTTATAAGGAAGAGAATTTTCTACTGGAATGATGATGTCCACATGCTATATAAATGTGTATTTATACATGCAAGGATTAATTGGGTTAAGTAGATGCATGGTCACTATCTTTTTTTGTTCCTACCTTTGTTGTTTTCAAGTAATGGAAGTTTTTTACTATTGTATGTCGTCTTGATCATGCAAGATTCAAATTTGAGGATGAATTATTTTCAAGAATGGGGAATGATAGAATCCAAGATAGCCCACTTACATTAAGATTGATGGGCTTCAATGTGAATCAAGAAGATGCTTATGATAGAAGAAAAACCCAAGAACGAGCCAAAGAATTATAGAGAAGCATGGGCTAAGTGCTATACATATCTCACGATTTAAGTCCAAGTCCAAATGGAAGAAGAGTGGTACATATGAGTTTTGATTAAATTTGGGAACTTTTCCTTATTTAGTTAGGGATTTATTTTGATTTTTCCTAGTTTAAAATTTTCCTAATTTAAAGTTTTCTAGTTTTACATTTTCCTAGTTTAAAGTTTCCTTGATTTATTATTTCCATAAAAGTAGGATTAAAATTCCATGCTATTTGGGATAGTTTTTTCCCTATATATAGGGATAAATTTTGCTATTTTCAGACAACATTATTATTAATTGAGAGTTTCTCTTATTTACACCTTTGTGTGCGGCTACTTGGGATTTATCTTGCAACCTTATAAGAATGATTCTTTAGGAGGTAAGATTAATTCTTAACTTGATCTATTTGGTTTCTATTAAAGTTAATTAAAGAAGGTGATTAGTCTTATACTAATTATTATCATTAATTTCTTCGAAATAGGGGTATAGATCACCTTTGGATCTAAGTTCTTGAATTGACTCGATTAGTATCATAATTAGTCTTAATCCACTAATTTTGAATACTAAGATCAATTAGAGTTCTTAGCACTTCATCTCGAAATTGGAGATTTACTCTCAAATTTCATCTATCATTAATTTCTTGTCTTTAATCTATTGGTTTTTGCTTCTGCATTATTTTTCTTGTTTATCAATGTAACTGATTCATATCAATTAGTCAAGGGGATCCAAACCTCCAACCAACTCAACCAATTCAACCAAGGTGAGGGACTCAAACCACAAGACATTTCTTTAGGCAAGGGACTCCAACCACAAGCCATTTCATTGGGCTAGGAACTCCAACCACAAGTTGTTTCATTGGGAGAGGGACTCCAACCACAAGACAATTCATTGGACGAGTGACTCCAACCACAATCCATTTCATTGGGTGAGGGACTCCAACCACAAGCCATTTTATTGGACGAGGGACTCCAACCACAATTCATTTCATTGGGCGAGGGACTCCAACCACAAGCCATTTCATTAGGCGAGGGACTCCAACCACAAGACATTTCATTTAGATGATATTTGAAATCTTAACCCCTTTTAGTTCATGTATTAACATCCATTCAATCTATTTCATATTTAAAGGCTTAAACCATTTACCCACATCAACACCATATGTAACCATGAGGTCTTCATGGGCGTACTAATCGATTAAACACTTCATTAGGCCAATGCCTTCATTCAAACCATCATTCAATTCAAATTATAATCATCTAGACCCTTACAAGCCATTCTAGATTTATTAGCCTTTCTATACCAAACTTTAGTTCCACACACAATTCAAGTTCATGTTTAGGGAAATTAACCCCTTTCTTACCCATCAACCAACATGGTCATAATTTAACTAATTACATGGATAACAATACCATTACAATACCATTTCTCAACCATTCAACTAATTACATGGATAACAATACCATTACAATACCATTTCTCAACCATTTGTACTTATTAGGCCATCACACCATCTAAAGTCATGTACTACCCAACATCTAAAGTCATATACTAATTCATTACATGATTAACAAGGTTCTTACCAACTATTTACTAAGCATTTATATTCATTATAATAATATCATATCCTATTCATTCTCACTAGACCAATACCATAGTTCAATAAACCATTAACATGAGACTAGACATTTCATTTAGACATTTTCACAAACATCTTGTGTGCATATATTTACCAAGGCCAAGTTCATGGTAAAATTCATTAATATTAGGGTTAATCAAGACCCATTGGTTAATCCACATACAACAAACATCCACACATATAAACCACCACCAATATCATATATAATCACAAGTCTAAGCAAAAGCAAACATTATTCATCATTTGACAACAAAAACCATTTTCATTTAATTTGAAAACCACCTTGTACATTTACTAATCCAAGTGCGAAATTCATGGTTTCGATTTATTTAAAAAGGGAGAGAGATACATGACTTATACAACTTGATTCACCAAGAATCTTGATTTCACTTTGCCTCTAGAAGATCACCCTTGAAACCCTAGCCTCTAATTCATCACAAATGAGTTTGAGAAAGTATTTAGGGTGTTTGATCCAACAAAATGGATGTTTAGGAGGATACAAACACTTATATAGTGAGGTTACTTAGGGTTTTAGTTGTAGTAAATGACCACAAGGCCCTTAGTTAAAAGATGGAAAATTAACTCGTCCTTGGGTACAACTCACTTAAGGAACCGTACCCTAGGGTACGAGTAGTACCCTAACTCATATCTGAGGCTTCTCCTAGGTCATCCACACTGGTTAGGGTATGACTACCCCTCAATGAGTCATATACAAAGGTTACGACTTATGCCCTAATTCGTATCCATCAACCATACAAAAAATAGTCCTCTCCAAGCTAAGACTTCACTCTATACGATTGGTCTTGGTATGACTCGTACCTTAAGATATGATTGGTTGGAGGCTTACTCATACCTAAGATAGTGAGTGACCTTCACCACACTACCTAGGGTATGAGAGGAGAGGGAGAGAATGATACAACTCGTATCCAAGGGGTATGACTCATACCCCTAGTCGTACCTAGCTCAGAGACATCAAATAAGGGAATTTTTTAATAGTTCAATGTCTAGGTGTTTCAGAACGAGTCTTATTATGACTCATGTACCAGTGGGTACGAGTCATAAAAGGTCACATATCCACTGCAACATAGAAGTCCAACTTTAAAGTTTGACTCCAAAGCAATTTCCCAAAATGCCCACTATAATTTTAAACAATATCAATCATTTTAGGTTACCCAACATATAAAATCCATTTCCCAAAACCTAGTTCTACCCCCAATTTTAATTTTTCAACAATAACACCTAAATTAGGGTACCAACAATTCAACACTTGTGTAGATCCTACTCAAACCAAGTTCATAGTATCAAACATGACTCATTTAAACTTTAAAAGTAAATAGATGAGGTTAATAACTTACTTGGTGTTTGACGATATCGAATTCTTGCTTTCAAGTTCTATTTGCTCCCAAATTTGAATTCAACTCAAGGAAAATGAAAATTTTAAAGTTGATGTTAATTTAATCAAGTTGATTACAAGTGTTTTTGTGGACTAAATCTTGAATTTTAGATAAATTTTGAAATGGGTACGAGTTTGGCCTATCGGGTTCCCCTTGGGTGCCTCTTTTTCCTTTTTAATTTAAGATCTGGGTCGGGTTAACTCATGATCTAAACTGGTAAGCATGGGTACAAGTTGTGTATATGACTTATACCCAGTCTTACGGGTTATTTATTTGACTTGTATAGACCTGTAACCTTACTTGGGTTATGAAGTGGGTATGATTCAAGGTGACAAACCGTACCTTGAGAGTATGACTCGTTCTAAGAACCGTATCCATTCCAAAAACTTTTACCTGATTCTGATTTTTCACCCAGGTCAATAAGACTCCTACTCACTAGTCGTATTGTCTAGATACAACTCGTAAAGAGTCCATATGACCAAAAACTCTTTGACTTCTCTGGATCTTTTCTGCATTCATTATTCCTGCACACTGAACAAACATTTATAACCCTATAAATAAATATGTACAAAAACATGGGTTGCCTTCCACGCAGCGCTTGATTTAACATCGTGGCATAACGAGGCTAAGTTGGATACTCAGATCTCACCAACTAGCCTCATAGGTTGCCTCCCATGCAGTGCTTGATTTAACATCACAGCTCGATGCAATATCCTTGGCTCCTCAGTCTTCACCAAGGGCAATTTAAACAACCTCATTCACGTCTTTATATTTCCCATGTAGTGCTTCACTCTTTGCCCATTTACCTTGAATGAGGGCTCACCATCCTTTTTTTATTCCAAATCACCATAGGGGTAAACTTTTGTAACTGTGAATGGACCGTACCACCTTGACCTTAGTTTACCTGGAAACAATTGAAGCTTGGACTTATCGAGCAGCACCTGGTCACCCTTTCCTAATACTCTCTTCTTAATCTTGCGGTCGTGATGTAGCTTTATCATTACTTTACATCTCTTCTTAATCTTGTGGCCGTGATGTTGCTTTATCTTTTCTTTGTAAAGTGTTGAACTTTTATATGCCTAGAGCTGGAATTCATCCAACTCATTAATCTTATTCAACCTTGACTTGGTTGCATCTTTCCATTCTAGATTCAGCTTTTTTAATACCCATAGTGCCTTATGTTCAAGCTCAATTGGCAGGCCTCAAGACTTATTGTATACTAGCTGATAAGGTGAAGCACCAATGGGGGTTTTGTAAGCTATGTGGTAGACCCATAATGCATCATCTGATTTTCTTGCCAATTCAGTCCTATTTGCATTCATAGTCTTTTCCAATATGGACTTGATTTATCTATTGGACACCTCAACTTGTCTGCTAGTCTGCGAATGATAGGGTGTTGCCACCCGGTGTTTCACTCCGTATTATTCAAGCAGACTTTTGAATAGATAATTGCAAAAATATAACCCTCCACTATGAATAATAGCCTAAGGCATACCAAATCGAGAAAAGATATTCTTTCTCAAGAATGCAGTGACGCTAAGTGCTTCATTGTTAGGAAGCGCAATTGCTTCAACCTACTTCGAAACATAGTCTACAGCCACAAGTATATATTTCATTCCAAACAAACTCACGAAAGGTCCCATGAAATCTATGCCCCGTACATCAAACAATTCTAATTCTAAAATATGAGTTATAGGTAGTTCATGTCTTCTAGAAATAGTACCTTGTCATTGACATTGGTGACAAGAAGAAGCGTAATCATGAGAATATTTATAGATTGTTGGCCAATAATAGCCACACTACAAAATTTTATGAGTTGTGTGGGCCCATCCATGATGACCCCCAACTGGCAATGAATGGCAAGCTTTAAGTATGCTCATCATCTCTACCTTAAGTATACACCTACGAATGATTCCATCTATACAAATTCTGAATAAATAAAATTTATCCCAGAAAAAATTCTTTACCTCATGCATGAACTTCTTTCTTTGCTGATATAAAAGATCTTCTGGGACTATATTACTGGCTAAGTAATTTGCATAATCTGCAAACCATGAAATTAGATCCTGGGAAGCTACCACTATCTGTTTATCTAGAAAATTGTCATCAATCTCCAACCCATTAGCAATCTTCTGCATAGCCTCCTCCTCCAGTCTAGACAAATGATCTACAACTTGATTTTTTGTGCCTTTTTTGTCCTTCACCTCAAAGTCAAATTCTTGCAACAACAGAAACCACTGAATAAGTCTAGGCTTTGTATCTTTTTTAGCCATCAATTACCTCAATGTTGCATAATCAGTATGCATACTCACCTTTTCCCCAATCAAGTAAGATCTAAACTTTTTAAAGGCAAAAACCACTGCCAATAAACTCTTTCTCCATCACGGTATAGTTCTTTTGAGCAAGATTTAGTGCCTTACTAGCATAGTGGATGAGATGAAGGATCTTTTCTTTCCGTTGATCTAGTACAGCCCCTAAGGCCAATCCACTAGCGTCACACATAATCTTAAAAGGTAAGGACCAATCAAGAGACACAATGATTGTAGCAGTCACTAACCTCTCCTTTAAGCATTCAAACGCCTTTTTACATGCATCATCAAAATTAAATTTTACCTCTTTCTCAAGAAGTTTGCAAAGAGGGTTAGCAATCTTTGAGACGTCCTTGATAAAATACCTATAAAATCATGCATGCCCTTAGAAACTTTGAATTCCTTTCACAGAAATTGGGTAGGGTAATTTTTCAGTCACCTCAATCTTTGCTCGATAAACCTCAATGCCTCTTTAAATCTTTTACCCAAGCACAATTTCTTCTTTGACCATAAATGGCACTTCTCCCAATTAAGTACCAAGTCGCATTCTTCACGCCTCTGGAGAGCATTTTCCAAGTGCTTTAGGTAGTCTTCAAAAGAATCACCAACAACTGAAAAATCATCCATGAACACTTCAATGGTGTCTTCTACCATATCAGAGAAAATTGAAATCATACATCTCTGAAATGTGGCTGGAGGTTGAATAGCCCAAATGGGATGTGCTTGAATGCAAAAGTCCCATAAAGACATGTAAAAGTTTTCTTCTCTTAGTCCTCAAGTGCAATAGTGATCTGATTGTATCTTGAGTACCCATCAATAAAACATGCCATCCTCTGCCTGCTAACCTGTCTAATATCTGATCCATGAAAGGCATAGAAAAATGGTCCTTCTGAGTCCATGCATTCAATTTTCTATAATCCAAGCACACTCTTCATCCAGTGACTGGCCTTATAGGCACTAGATCATTCTTATTGTTAGGCGCAACAGTAATTTTGCCTTTCTTCGAAATGAATTGTACCGCCCACCTGCTATCTGCAATAGGATATACTACACCAGCATCCAACCACTTGATTATTTCCTTCTTCACCACCTCCTACATCAGAGTATTTAGTTGACGCTGATGTTTAATAGATGGAACACAATCCGATTAAAGTTGTATTTTGTGGGTGCACAAACTAGGCAGAATACCTACAATATCTGCAATAGACTATCTAATGGCCCTCTTGAATCTATGTAATACTGACAATAATGCTTCTACTATTGACTATCTAAGATCAGCTACAATAATAACGGATAAGGTGTTGTTATCCCCCAAAAATGCATATTGCATATGAGATAGAAGGCCTTCAACTCTAACACCAGTGGCTCTTTAATGAAAGGACGAGTACGTGGAGTCATTCTATTCTTCAAATCTAAATCAAGCTTCTTGGGTGCATAATTATAAGATCCATTTCCATGCAATATGCATACCATCTCATCGTACTCCTCAATACCATCACTATGAAATATTCATGATCACTGTTGCAAGAGCCTCAACACCTAACCTTTCTTCAATAGGAACAACCGCATCAGAACCATCATCCCAAAGATTAACTGCATCAATATCATGAAATTAATCTGTCTCCTCATTATGCACATCAACCACAGATATCACTCTCAACTCATTAGGCTACTTCATAGATTTGAAAACGTTGAATATCACCTGCTCATCATTCAATCTCAGTATCAAATGTCCTTTCTCCAAATCAATCAATGGACTACCTGTAGCCAAAAATGGTCTTCCCAAAATAATTAGGACTAGAAAGTCCACTTCATAATCTAATATAACAAAATCAATAGGGAATATAAAAAAAGACACTTTTACCAATACGTCATAAAGGATACCGACGGGTTTCTTTACCGTTCTATCAGCCATCACTAGTCTCATGGTAGTTGGTTTGGGAGCTCCCAACCCCAACTTCTTAAATACGGCAAAGGGCATAAGGTTTATGCTAGCGTCCAAATCACATAATGCTCGAGTGAAGTTGAAAGATCCAATAGTGCAAGGTATTGTGAAAGCGCCAAGATCCTTCTTCTTCTCTACCAAAGATCTAGTAACTACAACACTGTAATGATGAATATTATTGACTGGCTTATAACTGACTGACCTCTTCTTGGTGATCAAATCCTTCATGAATTTTGCATATCCTGGCATTTTCTCCAACACATCTACAAACGATATGTTGATAGACAACTCTTTTAACATAGACAAAAAATTTTGATACTTACCTTCATCTTGTTTCTTTTTCATCCTTTGAGGAAAGAGAGAAGGAGGTCTTAGAATAAGCTTCAACACAGGCTCTGACACCTTCTCTTCTTTCACCTCCTGCTTGCTACTGCTCTCTACATCAACAGTCTCATCATTATTCTTTTGCTCATCGACAGTAGGTAATGGTGGGTCTACAATGACTTTCTCACTCCGAGTGGTAATAGCATGATAGTGACTTTCATTTCTGGGATTTACCACTGTATTACTCAAAAGAGTTTGAGGTTGTTGTTGATTTACTGTGGCTGACATCTAACCAAATTATTGATCCAACTTCTTGATTGTTGTAGCATGTAACTCAACTTTCTGGTTCAAACTTGACAAATTTGTTTTGATATCCTTCAGGTAGCTCTCTTGACTTTCTTTCCCTTTAACTAGCTTAGACAAAATTTCTTCCATTCTGGACTCTGTATCACGACTACCTGGTGGAATATAATTGTCACTTTTCTCCTTATAGTCATCTTTATGCCATCAATCATCACCTCTTTCTCTATTTTTATCTCTGTAACTGTTATTGTAATAGTTTTGCCCTTGATTTCCTTTCCCTTGGGCTTGGAAATCCACCAATCTACAATCAAGATACTTTGACACTTCTTTATATTTGATCTCAAATGGTTTAGAAGTAGAAACTTATGCCACAACTGCATTCACCTTCTCAGCACTCACTGTCGCAAATTATTTTGTAAGCAACCCAATGCTTGTACAAAGTTATACAACCTCTTGTGCTACCAAATCATGACCTGCTCTATAAGTATTTTTTTCTTCAACAGCATATGTACCGCCATCACATTCTAAATCTCTAGCATGCCATCCTTTATTGGTCACAGCAATATCATCTAGAATTTTTTGCACAACATCCCAATGAAGGCACATAAATGCTCCTCCTGAAAAAGTATCTGCCATAGCTCTTTAACTGTCACTCATTGATCTATAGAACATTTCTGACAAGTTAGACCCTCTGATTCTGTGATTTGGTACCATGCCCAGCTTCTTCTTGAATCAAAACCATACCTCATACATAGATTATGTAGGTAATTATCTAAAATTGTAGATTTCATTCTTCAATTATAGCATCATGCAGGAGGGGAAAATCTAATCAAAAACTATTTCTTCAACTCGTATCAAGTAGTGATAGATCCTCTTGTAAGTTCCCCTAACCATAGTGATACTTCACCTGTCAAAGAAAATAGGAACAACCTCAATCTCAATGCTTCCTGATCAACCCCTGGAATAGTATAAGATGTGCATATCCTAAGAAAATTTGCAAGGTGCATGTTTGCATCATAAATTGGATCATAGCACTAGTAATATTAAAATTCACATTGGGAGTTAAAGCAAGAGGAATAATGGCTACCGACTCAGTAGGCTCAACATAACCCAGATCTTCATCATCCTCCTCATATGGGTCTAAGTGTTGATATACAGGAATAACTGGAGCTCTTTCTCTTTGAACTTGACGATCAACTACTTGTCTAGGACTAACTAGTCCACCCTGCTGAGCTAACTTAGCCTCTACAGCAAGTCTAGCCTTAATACAAAATGAGATATAAAAACAAGAAATAAGCTATAAAAACTAAGGATAAAAGATTCAAATAATAGAAAGAAGATTGATATAAGAAACTATTAAGAAATTAAGAACAAACATTCTGTGACCAAAAGGAAATTCAACACCTTCAAAACCCTCATTTCAAAACAAGCATTCAATAAAAGTTTCACCAAACACTCTTCAAGAGAAATATTCATCAATAATCAACAAAACTAAGTAAAATGAGCTAATAAGTTTCTATTTATAGTCTAACCTAGGCCCAAAAGTGACCTAGGTATCAAAAGGATCAAATCTCACGAATCGGGCACCCTGTCTACCAGTGACATCCAGACTAATGGTCAGTCACTGAGTTAATGGGCCATCAGTCTCAGGCAGTGGCTGGTGCTTTTGGGCTTCAAGTGATAGCCCCAGTGAAGTCCAGTTACCTTGGTGATGGTCCATCACCCCCATCGTCTCTTCAAAATAGTGACATTCTTTCTTATCATAGCTCTTATGACCCTTTAAATCAATCCTCAACATATGACATCCCTTGGTAGACATCGAAACAAGCTCTAACACTTCTCTTTTGGCGAATATAGTTTGCAACTCTTAAAGTTGTTTAGTGTGGCTTCGAATGAATGGTCTTGGGGAACTTGAAAGAGGATTTGAGGAGCTCAAAATCGTATCATCCTCTCTATATTGAGGAGGATTTTACCTCAAATCCATTAGGTGACCATCTTCTAGAACATCAAGGCATGAGAGATCACATATGTTGAAGGTGTTGTGCACTTGATATTCTGGTGGAAGGTTAATTTTTTATGCACTATCGTTTACTCTTTAAAGCACTTGGAAAGGCCCATCTACTCGTGGAATCAACTTAGCCCTCCCTTATGTCGGAAACTGGTCCTTCCAAAGATGCACTCATACCCAATCGCTCGATTTAAGGGCAAGCCTTCTTCGCCCCTTGTTCATTTTTTTTTCAACTTTATGATTCTTTATCTGAAGTTAGAGACTCACCTTTTCATGTAGTTTCTTCATTGATTCCACCCTTTGATTGATATCTAAGTTTATCACAACATCACTAGGCAAAGGGGTGAGATCCAAGGGGGCAAGGGGGTAGAAACTATACACTCATTCAAATGGAGTCATACCGGTAGTCGAGTGTATGACACAATTATAAGTAAACTCGACTAAAGGTAAATGGTCCGCCCATAAAATCATTTTTCCTTTAATCATGGAGCGTAGCATAGATCCCAAGGTTCTATTTACTACTTGCATTTGTCCATCGATTGTAGGTGGCAAGAGGTCGAGAAAAGTAATTTTACACCAAGCCTATCCCACAATGACCTCCAAAAGTGACTAAGGAACTTAGAGTCCCGATCACTAATAATGGTTTAAAGGATCCTATATAATTTCACAACATTCTCAACAAACAAGGATGCTACACTCGAGGCGTCCTCACTCTTATGACATGGAATAAAGTGGCCCATTTTTTAGAACCGGACAACCACCACAAAGATACTATCCCTACTTCTCCTCATCCTTGGAAAACTAGAAACAAAATCCATAGAAATGTCAATCCATGGGCGTAGGGGAGTGAGGAGTGGGGTATACAATCCTTGAGGGAGAAGGCGCAACTTGGAACTTCTACAATCCATGCATTGGCCACAAATTCTAGCAATATCATTGCACATCTTAGGCCAATAGAATTATTCCTCTAGGATCCCAAGGGTCTTTTCAATTCCAAAGTGACCTATCATGCCACCATCGTACACCTCCCTCAAAAAAAAATCTCTCCAAGAACTAGAGGGCACACATAGTTTCCTTCCCTTAAACAAAAATCCATCAAACTTAGAATATGGGGTGGAATCCTTATCTTTAATCCATCTTTCCTTACCCCATTCTTCACAATCTTGATACATTTAGAAAATGTGGGGTTCTGGGGATACATTATCTTTAGACTCTCAAACCCAATCAATTTGGAAGACAATGTAGAGATAAGCACATGTTTCCTAGATAATGCATCGGCAACCATATTTTCCTTCCTCTTTTTGTATTGAATTACATAAGGGGAGTTTCTAGGAACTTGATCCATTTAGCGTGCCTCTTGTTCAACTTATCTTAGGCCCGAATGTGCTTCAAAGATTCATGATCGGTTTGGATCACAAACACTTTGGTCCATAAGTAATGTTGCTAATTACCCAATGATCTAACCAAGGCGTATAACTCTAGATCATATATAGAATAATTTAGAGTTATGCCCTTGAGCTTTTCTCTAAAGTAGGGAATAGGTTTAAGATCTTGCATTAAGATGGCACCTATACCTACCTACATCACATTAAATTTCAAACATCTTATCAAAATTGGGTAATTGCAACAAGGGGGTGGAGCTAAGCATAGCCTTCAAAGATTCAAATGCATTGGCTTGCTCATCACCCCATTTAAAAGGTTTGTCCTTCCAGATGACCTCGGCCAAGGGAGCGGTGATGGTACTAAATACTTTGACAAACCGCCTATAGAAACTAACCAACCCATGGAAGCTTCATACTTTACTAATGGTTTTCGCAGTTGGCAAATTCTTAAAGGCATCTATCATAGATTCATACACCTCGACTTCTCTTGAGCTTACAACAAATCCCAAAAATACTAATTCATTTACACCAAAAGAGCATTTTTCAAGGTTGGCATATAATTTTTCCTTTCTAAGCATTTCAAGCACACTTTGCAAATGTAGAACATGCTCTTTGAAGGATTTGCTATAAACTAGGACATCATTAAACTACACCACAAAAAATTTCCCAATGAATGTTTTCATCACATTCATCACATGATTTATTAACTGTATGAAAGTACAAGGAGCATTGGTGAGGCCAAAAGGCATGACCATCCGTTCATAGAGACCAAAATTGGTCTTGAAGGCGATTTTGCACTCATAGGACAGTCGAGGAGTTCCTCAACTTGCCTTTGAAGTTTCTTAATATCCATAGGGTTACTTTGATAGGCCAGTTTATTTGGAAATTGAGAACCGGCATGAAGTCTATTTGAAGCTCGATTCCCCAAAGTGGGGGTAACCCTTGTGGAAGCTCCTTTGGGAAATGTCTTCATAATCCTACAAAAAAAGGAAAATAGAATGAAGAATAAAGAAATTAGAAGGGTTAGTGTTAAAAACATGGGCTAGGAGGAGCATAGGTGTCTCATCATCATGTTCTTTGAAGAGATCTTTATGCCTAGCCAATATCTACATTGATTTTTTTCCCTTCGCCTTCCCTACTTTCTCTCTTTCTTCACCTTCCCTCTCATTGGCCTTCTTCTCTTTCTCCTTCAAATCCCTTAATTATTTATGGGTCTTGTTCACTTGTGAGGGTAATAGAGGATATAATGTAAGCTTCTGGCCATTTATTTCAAGGGAATACTGATTGGTTCTTTCATCATGCTTGGTTGATCTATCATATTGCCATGGTCTTCCCAACAAAATGTGACAAGATTGAATGGGAATGACATCACATAGAACCTTATCCTGGTAATTCCCAATCTTGAAATGAATCACTATTTATCGAGTCACCTTCAACTCTTCACATTTATTTAACCATTGGAGCTTGTATGGATTTGCATGCTTGGTGGAAGGTAGCTTAAGGAAATCAACCATGGTGGCAATATCTATATTAGCATAACTACCACTATCAATGATCAAGTAGCATACATTTCCTTTGATAAGGCACTTAGTATGGAATAGATTCTCCCTTTGACTCGGGTCATCTATAGCCTTACTAATCATCACTCGTCTTACCACAAATTTTGGCACTTCAAACTCTCCTTCTTGGGGACAAGTGTCTTCATCATCTCCTTATTCTTGTGTCTCTTCTTTGACTTGCTCTCCATCTTGGGATTTTTCATTATTTTCATCAACTTTTAATCCCACCTCTTCTCTAAGATAATACAATTTTCCCTCCCAAAGGATCACATTTCTTTGGTAGGGATATTCATTGGCCTTATGTACCCACCCTTGACATTTAAAGCATTGGAAACTTTTAGGATTGGGAGTAGGATATTTATTACCTTCATGCTTTGGCGGGTATTTTGGAGCGATCTTCTCTACGGGCTTCTTATTATTGGACTTGTAATCCTTGTTCTTGTTCTATCCCAATGAAGTTTGAGCTACCTCTTTTTTCTTTCCCTAAGTAGTGCTTGAGGAATACCCTTTTGATTTGTAAACGGCTCTCTCTTTGGTCTCCCTTTCAATTTCCATGGCCGTTTGGAAGATTTTATCTATGGTCTTAAACTTGTGAAGAATCATGCATGAGGAGATGTCTTTGTTCAACCCAACCTTAAAGTTTATGATTTCATGATTAACATTCTCTCCTTGATGATCAAGCTTCAAGATAAATTATTAAAATTCATCATAGTAAGCCCTGACACTCTTGCTACCTTGTCTAAAGTTGTATAACTTGGCAAAGAGCTTATATATATACCTCTCCAGTAAGTATCGTTTCCTCATAAGTCCCTTAAACATATCCCATAGAGGTGGTTGTCCCTCATTCATTGCATTTCCAAACCTCTTGGCATAATCCCACCATGTATTGGCATAACCTTCAAAATTGGCTATGGTATAACTACTCTTCTTCTCTTCAGTGAGATAGTTAACTTGAAAGATCCTTTAATAAGAGGACTCCCTTGTGAGATAATCTTCGATATCACTCTCACCATTGAAAGTTGGTAGACTAACTTTGATAGAATTGATTCCCAAATCTTGATCTTAGGGACGGTTTCTCACATTTCCTCTTCCATAAGGCATTAGATCAAATCTTCCACCTCGACCTCGATAACCCCTTTGATCCATAAGTATACCTCTTATTCCTTCTACCATCATGTCATCTTCATTATATTCTTCTTGTGGTTCTTCCCTCTCTTCTTCTTCTCTATTGATGGGCTGGTTTTGGTACGTGGAACTTGGAATGGAGGGTTTTGGTTTGGTGGAGGGGGTGGCATTTTGTTCCTAGGTTCTTCTTGTTGGGCTTGTTTGAATTGAGGTTGGATTTTTGTGGATAGGTAGTAGTTTAGATGGTGGGGTCTTGTGGAGGTCTTGGTGGATTAAGCTTTTGGTAGAGGGTTTTTGGGGAAATAGTAGTGGATGTGTTTTGAGCATGTACACTTGAAGAGGCCTGGTGAGGGTAAGGAGTGGAGAGGGTGGAATTCATTTGGCCTTCCATAATGTCTAGCCTTCCATTCACAACGTTTAACCCATCTTCCACTGATGCCACGCGACTATCTATGGTAGTAAGTTTTTCCATCATGGCCTTCATCATGGCACCAAGAGAATTAATATCCATGTTTTGAGATGTTTCCCCTTCCATTGTCATTGTACCTGAGAAAAGAAAACACTAACAAAAACAACAAACAAATTAGCATTAAAAAAAGAACCTCATAACTCTATTCTCCTTTAGATACCTCAAACTTGGCTTCATGGGTGTTGAATATTGGTTTATACTTTGGTGAGAATTCAGGTGTGATATCTACTCTTGCCCGAAGTGGATTCTTGTTCGAATGAATCAAATAAATCTCGTATGGACTTGAGCCAAGAAGTTACAACGATATAAAATGAGAAAAGTACTAAAAGAAATGGGATAAGAAAGAAAGGAATTCAAGAACTAATTCACAACTAAGTAGATGGATTACTAGTTGTTAATTATTGTTAGAATCAAATATAAGGTGTTAATAATCAAAGAAATGGAACTAAGAATCTAGAATGAGCTTACGAAACTTTTTGTTGAGTGACTAACTTGGTGACTGGTCGTCACTTGGTTGACAGTCCGTCGGGTTGGCCATCAAGCCTTAACCAGAAAGTGGGGGAAGTTCACTTGGGGCGACGGCGGGGTTGGCGGACCATCGAGCCTTTGATGGTCCATTAGGTTATCCGTTAGACCTTATCTAGAACATGGAGAAGCTGTCTTGGGGTTGACGGCCTTGTTGGAAGATGTTAGGTTGTCCGTTAGGCTCTCCATATCAGTAATTTTGTGGGGTCCTTATACCTTGAAGAACATTCCTTGAAAATAAACAGGTACAACTCTTTTTTCTTCACTTCTGTTGGATCAAACTCTTCTTTTACAATTTCTTATTCAACAAGTTATGAAGAACTTAAAGAAGATTCAAATTTTTGACCCTCAATCAAACGAACATGGAATTCGATAAAATTCGAACCCCAAGCTCCTTTCGAGCTCCCGAACAAACCCCAATAGTTTTTATAGCTTGAAACTCACCCAACACTTTCAGATTTTCAAACCCACTTGAATTTTCTTCAACTTCAAGCTTCAACAATGTGGGTTACTCAAAACTTATTGGATTAAGCTCAAATTTTAGATAATGACTCAAATAGTACTAGAGAACACTATTCTAGCACTAGAAACACAAAAATCAATAACTCAAAATTTCAATACAACCTAAAAACGTGATTGGGACTCTTTTTTTGTGATTTTCGTGATAACAAACTCAAGACTAGAACCATAGGAACGATTCTAAGCTCGGATCTGATACCAAATAATACGAAATGAGATACAAAAATAAGAAATAAGCTACAGAAAATAAGGATAAAATATTCAAAATAAGAGATAGAAGATTGACATAAGAAACTATTAAGAAATTAAGAACAAATGGGTGTTTCAAACCCAAGAACCCTTAATTCAATAGAATCTAACACCGAATCTCTACGTGGACCAAGAGGTAATTCAACGCCCTCAAAACCCTCATTTCGGAACAAGCATTCAATACAAGTTTCACCAAACACTCTTCAAGAGCAATATTCATCAATACTCAACAAAACTAAGTAAAATGAGCTAATAAGTTTCTATTTATAGTATAACCAAGGCCCAAAAATGACCTAGGTATCAAAAGGATCAAAGCCCACGAATTGGGCACTTTGTCCACCAGTGACGGCCTTACTGACGGTCAGTCACTGAGTTGACGGTCCGTTAACTTGGCCGTCAGTCTCAAGCAGTGGCTGTTGCTTTGGGGCTTTAAGTGAAGGCCCCATTTACGACCAGTCACCTTGGTAACAGTCCGTCACCCCCATCGCCACTTCAAAATATTGGTGTTCCTTCTTTTCCTCACTCTTATGACCCTTCAAATCGATCCTCAACACATGAAATCCCTTGGTAGGCATCGAAACGAGCTCCAACACTTCTCTTTTAGCAAACATGGTTTGAAAATCTTGAATTTTTTTAGCTTAGCTTCGAGTAAATGGTCCCGTGGAACTTGCAAGAGGCCTTGAGAAGCTCAGAATTGTATCAAGCATCTTTGGCTTCTCTTTATTCTCGCTCCAAAAGTTGTTGTGTCTTTATTTCTGCAATATTCTATGGATCTAATAGAGTACGTGGAATTGCCGCATTTGGATCCACGGGTGGGGGGTCTGAACCCCATCATGAACTTGTCCTGATATCCTTATCAGTGTTTGAAGGATTCTCTCTTGTTCTGGATCAAAGAGGAGAAAGGGATTGACTCTACTTCTAGTACTTGGCATACACCGGTGTCTTCCAAATCAAGAATAGAAAATAAAAACCCGCTAACTTCACTAATTCAATTCACTGCTCAAACTGTCTTTTTCGGCAACGGCGCCAAAATTTGATATCGCCCAAAACTACACTCCAAACAGAAGTATAATACGGTCACTTGAAAATATAATAACCTAACTAGGTTGGGGTCGATCCCACAGGTAAAACATGAATAGTTACTTGACTTGATGTAGTCCACGAGCATTACAGAAAAGTAAATGGGGGGAATTTTGGTATCAATCGCAAGTAGTAACCAAATTTTAATTGCTTTTGAGTTCTAGACAATAAAATATGAACACTAGGCTAGTGTTCCCCCTGGCTTCTCAACTCCATAAATTTCTCATGTTCAATCCAACTATTTTATTGTTTAATAACGTTCAACTTACACATTCAATTTAGTGCAAGGTGGACGACGTCAATATGTTTACCCAACTTTGGAGTTGGGGTCGAATCAACAAGAAACAATGTGAGTGGAAATCAAGTTAATTCAAAAATAATAGACACAAGTTAAATTCAACCCAATGTTACACGAAGATAAAAATGGGGGAGATAGATATCTACACTAATGTTTCTTTTTGGGGTTTTCTAGTATAAATTTGGGGCTACGAATAATTAAAGTTTTAACAATTATGCATGGATCTTGGGATTATGCATTACTAAAGGAGTGATGTATGGGTGTTAGCAATCAATCATCAATTTAGTAGGTCAAATATGGGTAAGCTTGGTTATAGATTTTGATGCTAGTCTTTCAACAAAACACCAAACTTTCACTCATTGATTGTTTTGAATATCTAATAGGTGTGTTCAATAATTGGTGACCACAACCTCAATCTAGGCATCCCTACTTCTAGGATGAAACCCATGGTATAGTCAACCTCACATTTACCCTTATGTCTAAGATAGTGAAGATTTAGCAAACTATACACACAATTATCTATCATTACTTTGGTCTCTATCAAATCCCAACCATTTTAGCATAGCAATGATAAAACCCATAAACATAAACTACTAAATAGAAGCTAATAAATAACACCCTACACACACTTTATTCCATATTCACACATAACCCCAAGAGAAAAATCTAGCTACACATAAGATAAATAAGCATAGATATACCCATAATATCCATTGAAGTAATTTATTAAAGCTTAAGTGAATGTTAATTCAAACTTGTCACTCCCACAAATCAACAACGGAAATGAGCTAATCTTCCACTTAAAAAGTCTCCAATGTATTCTTCACCCACAAATTATACAATATTTTCTTCTCCAAAAAATAGAGGTTATCGATCCAAAAACTAAACCTAAAAATTAGAGAAGATGCAATGTTGTTCATGCTAGGGTTTGGGGCTTTTTGTCAAAATTGGGACCAGCCACGTAAATTTCTAGATTTGCCCTTGGTCTGATTTCATCTGCTAAGCCGTGATCGCGCGGGTCTGACAGTGACCGCAGTTTACGCAACCATGGTTAACTTTTACGATCACGTTTGATTGAATTTTGCTTGACTGACACGATCGCGGTCAACGGACCGGACCGCGTTACCTGAGGCCTTTTTGCTCCAAGTCTTCAGCTGCACTTTCTTGCTCTTTTTTTAATCAATTTAAGCTTCATTCCACATCTTTCTATCTTTTCAACTCTATACCTGCAAAAAGTGGACATTAGTGCATTTGCTCATAAATATATCTCACTTATTCATTCAAAACAGAGTAATGTGCATAAATGTTGAGTGCGGATGAATGGTAAAATCACCACTCATCATTGTTCTACATGTAAAGTCTACAAGATAGGTCTTATCATCCACCTTTTGAGCGTGAAGATAAATCTCACCCTTTATCGGTTAAGTCTCAGGGCGTCGCCTTGTGGCTCCTTGCTACGAACTCAGTTCACCACTCTTTTGGGGATCAAGTGATTAGATGAGATGCGGGGACTAAAAGGTAAAGTTAGAAATCTCAAATCAATGTCTTAACTTTTTTTCCCAATCGCAAACTCTCTTTTGGGGATGGGTGCGAATACAGGCTATCTCAAGCTAATGCAGCTACTTGAGATTAATTATCGTAAAGAAGATTAAGATACATGCATAAACCTAGAGCAAATGAGTCTCATATTTCCTCTACGTAGCTAATCTGTTAGGGTTCCCACAACCCTAGTCAAGAAAATTAGCCGCTCATGTTTGAGAAAGAAACCATAATTAGCAAAGAACACGTATAATTAATTGCACAATAATAAGATGAATAAACTCCAAAGTCTTGAATTAAATAAAGGCCAAAATCTCAAGAATAATTGTAAAAGTATGTATCCTATGATAAGAATGCCTCACATAATAAAAGACAAACCCTAGAGTATTTATAGTATCTCAAAATAATATAAAAATTCTAATAAAAATAGGAAAGGTAAAGTTAAGTCGGCGGTCGTACGACTCGATCTTAACTCATACCGGCATCATACGAGTCATACCCTGCCTTCTTGTATCCATTCTAGTATCTGTTCTCCCAAGGCTTCAACTTTTTGTTCAGTCATACGACTTCTACTTATGAGTCGTACTTGGGTGTATGACTCGGGTCCTTCACTCATATCCACCTGGAACTTTGATCTTTCCAAGATCTGAACACTAGTTTGTGTACAACTTCCTTATACGAGTTATACTCATACTTCTGACTCGTATACTTCTGAGACTTCAACTCTTGAGTAGTAGCGTAAGTTATGTTATGCTTACGACTTCTCTGTACGACTCGTATCCTAGATTACGACTCGAATACTTGAGTCGTATCTTTCCCATACTTTTCTCTTCAGATTGCTTTTGGTTCCATTGTACATACGATCCAGCATACGAGTCATATCAGATATTTACGACTTATGAGCTGACTCTTTTCCTGATTAGACTTGGTCTTTTTCAGGTTTTTTTCTTCTCTTTTTATTCCAAAACTGTTGTAGACCTATTTTACCTGTAATATACACCAAAGTGCATCATATCTAACAAAATATCTTAAGTTCACGCATAAATTCACGATTTTAAGCATCAAAAGTATCGTGTTTTCATGCCACATAATATCCGAGACTGAAATAGTATATCTGAAAAGTATTCTACATCATGTAAATATGGAGGGATGAGTATTCATTACATATTCATGAAATCTTAGGTCATCGAGTATTCATAACCCGCCATTTCTGAAGAATACAACTAATCATGGCTATACTATAATCTGAACAAAATAAGAAATTTCATAACTCAAGCCCAAAATCACGTATCAATATAATGAGAGTACATAGTCATGAGTATGTAAAGATGCTCAAATTTATGGGAAAACACATATTCACGGTTTAGTCAAGGCAAGAAACTGAAAGATATCGGAATTCACACTTTTCAAGAAAACGCTAAGTTTGAAGAGGGAATTCACACTTTTATGGAAACCCTAAGTTTGAAGAGTGAATTAAACTGAGATTTTGAAATAATTTTAGGACTCAATGGGTGAAAGAAAAACCATGATTAAATCCCATATACCTGGAGATGAAGACCTTGGTGAATTCTTTGAACATGGAGCGTACATTTGAAGAACCCTAATTTCCCTTGGAGGAAGAAGAATCACCTCTTTTTTCTCTATTTGATTCTAAATGTCGAATGAATTTGATTAACAAGGGACTTAGGGTAATATTAGGATTAATAAACAGCATTAATAATTAAATGGAGTAACTTTAGAGTTAAAAGAGTGAGAAAATAGCAAACTATACTCTTAAAATCTTTTAAAAAGCTGTTGGAATCAGTCCCGACGACTCATGTGACTACTCATAGGGTCTAGATATGAGTTGTAGTCTAATTTGTTGCCTAGGGTTGAATTTTTTATTCCCTCTGTCGTCCCAATTAGTCAACCTACGACTTTTAGGGTCACCCTACGACTCGTAGGATCACCCGACAACGTGGGGTCTTAGTCATTGCCACTGACATTTTTAACAGTACTTCATTAAAATAGACATAATATTTTACTTCGATATCAAATTTATGAACGGCCAATGGAATTTAAAAGATATTTCAAATATCTTTAATTTGGTGGGTATTAGGCCACCTAACTCTTCATATACTAGGAGAAATTATAGTTTGAAGTTAACCTAAGAAGAATCTTACACTAGAACTTAGCCGAAAAAAGAGTTTTCAACTCAATTTTGGGTTAGGTACCCCTTATGATCTTAATTATCACCCAATACTCATGTCATGCCTATGTAATCTTTCATATATGATTGACGATCGGTTTGATCTTACCTTGAATTTTTGGGGTGTTACAGATGGTGGTGGTGTGGAGGATAAGAAGGTGACATAGGTGGGTGTTGTGGTGGCTTCCGGAATTGAAGCTCCATCTTGGATGGTTGTGGAGAAGATAGTACAGAAAGGGGAAATCTATTAAGGGTAAAAATAGGCATATCATTTAAGGTAATATTTCTTTTAAAGACATTATTTATGCAAAAATTCCAAAAAAGAAACAAGAAACAAGGAAAAGATAAAATATGAAAAGAGTAAAAAAAAAAAAGCAACAAGCTAAGTGTAGCAACATCATTAGATGAAAGAATTTGTGAGGACTACAAAAACTTTGTATCCTCTCTTTTATATAAAAGTAGTAATATATATGTATTTTATCATTAGTGATCATTCGGACATGACATTATCCTTCAGTTGTCATTGAAAATTTTAATAGAGCTTATGTTAATATAACAATGCTAAGGCTATGTTCAAATCCTGGGTTGAATGGGTTCACCCCTCTCAGACTCGTTTAATAACTTCGTAGAAAGTAATTTTAGAGAGAGATCTTTGCGCTTGACAAATTAATTTCGTTTAATGTATTTTTTAAATATTTTAGGAAAAATGGTTCAAAATATATTCAAACTTTGACAAAAATTGTTATAATACGTCTTAACTTTCATGGGGTCCTACTTGCCCCCTCCCTTCCCCCTCCCCCCAAATACTATTTCAAAGTAAAATATACACCCTTTATATGTTGACGTGAAAAAGAGAGTGAAATACACATTCTTTGGGAGAGTGAGAATTATATTTTGATTTTTTAATTTATTTTATTTCTCTCTCATCATCAAAAGGCCACAAACTTCATCTCTTCTAACAATGGCTACCACTACAACACCATTTTCACCCTCATAATGCTCTACAAATCCCTCACACCACCACCACGTCAAGCGACACACAAATCGTGATTAGCAATTCCCGACAGACCCTTGAGAATTATTGTAATCACTTGTAAATGGTATGATCTGATTTCTCAAAAATTCGAAGCTCAAGCTTCATCAATGGCATTTTACAAATCATTATTCAAGTTTCAGGAAACCAATTTAGTAAATAATCTTAATTTAAGATCCAAATAAATATCTCAAGTGATTTTAACAATTGGTCATTATATCTTCGTTAGGGGTGTTAACGGTTTGGTTTTTAACCAAACCGAACTGCGATCCAAACCAAACCGATTAAAAAAAATAATATTTGGTTAGATTTGGTTTAGTTTGGTTTTGAATTTTAAAAAAATGATATAAATTTGGTTTGGTTTGGTTTTACTCTAAAATAATCGACAAAATAACCAAACCGAATCGATATATATATATATATTTATATATATATATTTACAATTATTTATTTATTATTCATAAATACAATCTAAATATTTGTTACATTTTATATTTTAATCATGATTTAACTTTAGTCGTAACACATTCAGTCATATGTCTTCATCCAGTTGACAGTACCTTATGAGATTCTAAATGAATTTCGCATTTTGAATGACGAATGATACTAATTGTGAAAATAATATCTTATTGCATATTGAAATTTACAGCTGAGATTCATTAGACTATAGACAATCACTATTTTTAACTTTCTTTTTGAACCTTGTTGAGCAAGAAGTTTATGTTTTCACCTTTTGGGGGTTTATCATATCATTCTGTTAAATATTATTTTTAAATATTTTCTTAGAAGTGTTCATATGGTATTGTCATGGCTTTGTCGAAGTATAACACTCAGTTGACATCGTAGTTTCAAGGTTGAGATACAACACTCGGTTGACATTTCATATGTTAGATTGTATTTGTTTTTTAAATTTTCAACTTTTATCATTTGCTAAAGTTATAAATCGAAAAAACCGAACCAAACCAAACTAAACCGACAAGAACCAAATCGATGGTTATTTTTTTATTTGGTTTGGTTTGGTTTTAGAAATTTTAAAACCGACGAAGTTGGTTTGGTTATGATTTTGACCAATAACCAACCCAAATCGACCCATGAACACCCCTAATCTTCGTAAATATGAAAATGCAGCCCCTCTTCTTCATCTCTTTCGCTCTGAAAAATGGATGCAAAATCACCCTAAATCTTCTCTAAATTATCCCAATTTTAGAATGGGCTCCTATTAGTTTTTTCTTTCTTTTGATATATTATCCACTCAAAAGGAAGCTCGTTTGTTGTAAATCAAATTTGAACCCAAGCTTTTGAACAAGCTTTAATGGTTTTTTACAGGTGGTGCTTCAGTTTTCAACCTTCAAACAACCCCAATTTATTAAACAACCCGAAACAATGATTCAAAACTCTTCAAACAATCAATCAACTCAGTTGCTCCCAATTCAAGAATATTGATCCAAAAATAAGATTCAAGATGCACATCGATCAATTTGAACGTTTTGGCCTACAATGGAGTTTTTAAAATAATAAATCAAAAAGGGAAAGAATAAATTTTGAAAATAAGTTTTTAAAAAGGAAGAAGAATTAGTGTTGAAGATGGAGAAAAAAATAAGGAGAAGAAGAAAGGAAAAAGTAAAAATTTAAAAAAAAGAAGAAAAATTACTATATTTATACATGGCAGAGCCTACCAAAATATTGGTTACGCTTACACAGTGTTGTATTTATTGCATTTTAAAGAAGTTCAGGGATAATAGAATCCCAGCAAAGTTAATACATGTTACAATAATTTTCGTCAAAGTTTGAATATATTTCGAACCATTTTCCCAATGTATTAGACAAATGGTAGTTGACCATCTTTATATATTTTCTATTGTTGAATTACAAAAAGCACAGTATTAATATTCATTTGAATTGGTATTATTTAATAGAGAAATAATTTTAGATAAACTATGAAAAACTTTAACAAATAATTTATTTTATTTGATTAAAATAGCAACATAAAATAAAAAACATATCAAAAATTTTAAATCAATAAATATATAGTTTATCTAAAATTAATAATTTATTTTATTTGATTAAAATAGCAACATAAAATAAAAAACATATCAAAAATTTTAAATCAATAAATATATAGTTAAAACTCAAACGAAAGAGGGGACAATTGTTGTCATTACATTTCAACGTTAAATCGTTTAAGTAAATGAAAAATATGTGCTAAATATAAATTTTTTGATAAAGATATCTTGCTTTAAAAAAATCAAATGGTGGATCGGAAGAGGGAAAGGAAGAGGGTCGTATATATATTGTTAATTTACTTAGAAAAGGCATAGCATAAAGTTTCAAGGAGATTTTAGGGAGATGATTGGAGGCTAAAGGTATTCATGTGGTATACAAGAGGGCAATTAAGAACATGTTTGATGGACTCAAGACCTGAATAAGGATAATGGGAGAAGATTTGGAACACTTTTTAATCATGACGGGATAGCACTCGAAACCAACTCTTAATTATGTTTCTTTTTGCTGGATGAATTAACGTGTCATATCCAAGATGAGCTCATGATGAAGCTGACATTAGGCTAGAGGTCTGGAGACAAATACTGGAGTCTAAAATATTCAAGTTGAGAAAGACAAAACTGAATACCTCGAGTGTCACTTCAGTGATGTGTCACAAAACGTTGACGTGGAGGTGAGGTTTATATAGACGATCCCCAAAAGAGGAAGTTTCACGTGTCATGAATCTTTAATTCAAAACATTGGGAGACTGATGATAGTATCACATATCATTTTGATGTAGGATGGATGAAATGGAGGTTCACCTCCGATGTCTAGTGTGATAAGAATGTATCATCAAAATTTAAAAAGAAAGTTCTACAGATTGGTGGTTAGATTGATTATATTCTATGGGGCAAAGTGTTGGTCAGTTAAGAACTCTTATGTTCAAAAGAAGAGAGTGGTGAAAATGAAGATGCTAAGGTAGATGAGTAGGCATACTAGTAAAGATAAGATTAGGAATGAGGATTTCGGGATAAAGTTGGAGTGACATCCATGGTGAAATAATGGGGGAAGCGACACTAAGATGATTCGAGCAAAGGAGATGCACAAATGTCCGAGTGAAGAGGTTGGTTGTGGTTAGATTAAGAAGGGATATAGATAGGCTAAAAAAGTATCAAGAGAGGTTATTAGACATGACCATAACATATCTAAAACGAACATGACCTTTTGATTGGAGGTAATGGTGGTGGCATTTCAAGATAGAGTAGGTAAGTTTTGGCTCGCTTTTCTACGAGATAGGTTTAGTGGTAGTAAGTTTTGGCTCGCTTTTCTACGAGATAGGTTTAGTTGCAGTTTGGTGCATTTACCTTTTTCGCCGTACATACCAATAGTACTAACACTATTCTCATAATTTCTTGCACAATAATCTCTGTTACCGTGATTTCCAATGCTTTGGTTATGCACTATTTGCATATTGTTCTTATTCCTTGTTTGTTGAATTTTGCGTAATATTTTCCTATTATTTGTTATGTTTTCTGTATTTTTCTTCATAAGCTGCTTTAATGTGTGCAACCCAACCCAAGGGTCTCTCATGAAAAGAGTCTCTTCTCCCTTGAGGTAAGTACATTCACCCTATCCTCCCAGTTCCCATCTATGAAATTGCACTAGCTGCATTGTTGTTATATTTTCACTTTTTGAAAGAAGCTGAACTTTTACCTTCTCCATGATATTTGAAAAATTACTTCTACTATTTGAGAAAACACTTTCTAAGTTGAGCATCAAGTACAAGATAACCCGTTCACTATAATCACCAGATGGAACTGGATCTCAAATATTAGCTCCATTCTGGCACTATGTTTGGCTAGCTTACAGATCCAACATCAAATTTAACCATAATTCTTTTTTGTTCATCAATCATCTCCAAACAAACAGAGAGAGGAGACGGTGAGTCATCAAGCAACAAAAACCAGAACACCTCAGAATTGAAAATGGAAAGGCATGCAAATAACAATAGCTTCTGATCATCCACATTGAAAAGGTTATCCCTGGGTCAAACAGTTGAGTTTCCACAAAGGGAAGGATTTTTTTTTTTGGTTGGAGGGTGGGGGGGTGAGGGGTAGGGAGGGGGGAGGAGAATTGACAAACTATGTATAAAGACAATCCCAATGGGGTACAAACCGACACTGGAAGAGAAGAAAAAAAAAAAACATGATAACTAGTTATGCCTTTCCAGCTCACCCCTCTCCAGAACTCGAATAGCGTAGAACCCACAACATATATGAAACTTATTTTTGTCGTGGGGCCAAGAGAGGGAGGCAGCAAAGGAAGCTACACAACATATCCATTCAACCCCTATTTTCACTCTTCAAACTCGTGCATGTGATCTAAAAGGTAGTTAGCAGCGAGCTCCTCATTTTTGTTGCAGGCAAAGAAAACCTCCAGTACAAGGTCATGATCAAAGCCCATTTGCTCAAGCTGCAAAAAGAGAAGAAAACAAGACAAACAAGTTCTCAAATAAGGGAACAAAGCAAATAGATACACAAATACACAACCACCATGTCACTGATCACTTACACGTTCTATAGCTTCACGCTCTTCGGGTGTTACGGATATAGCCTGTGGCATTGCGGCTGCAAGCTGGCCCAATATATTGTTGCTGATATCAAATAGGGAAAACATGAATCAGTACTAACATAGCCTTGTATGAGAGTCATTGAAGGCTGAAGAGTAAACATACCCTTCTCCTCCTTCAACAGGCTCATTGATAAGGCGAAGAAAATCGGCCTGGTGCTCCTGTATAAGCCTCATTAGGTGGGGATTCTGCTTGCCTAGCTCCTGAAGCATGGGCTGCCAACAAAGAAAAGAATGAAAAGAGAATCTACACAAATTTTTCCAGGTAGTCCAAACAAGAGACAAACTCAAAAGACAGATTATTTCTGTAAGGAGTGAAACCTGCAAAATTTGTGGATTGGCCTGAACCATTGCCCGTAAAGCTTGGAACTGAGAATGACAATAATTTAGATGAACTTCGCTAAAATGAATTTTCCGAAACTCTAGAGGAAGGAAAATGCATGTAGTGAAGGTCAAGAAAATGTCACACAGCATACCTGTTGACTGTTCCTTAGAAAGTCTAAGGTGTTCGCACCAGCAGTATTAGATCCCACACTGGGAAGACCCTGCATGAACACAAGGATGACTCAACAGTAAGGTTAGTAAAGTGTTTGCTTTAGGTCCCAAAATTTTGAGACCCCAAAAAACTTTAATAGTAGAATAATATTGAAGATTATAAAATACATACAAAATTTATATCTAAAAAGGGAAAAAAAAATATATATATATATATATGTATATATATGTACTTTTTACCAAAAACATTGACATTAAACAACTCATTCATACTAATAAATAACTTTAAATTATTATTATTATTGTGTGTAAACATTTTAAGGCCTTTTGTTAAAATTTGGCTTTCGGACATTAATTTTTATTAAGACGCAACATCACATCAAAAACTTATCCTAAAATAATTCATCCCAGCCATTCCCCCAGATAACAAGAATAAAAACATAAAATAAACTGTCTACCTGAGGAAAGAGATTCAAAGGATCTGCATTGGGCCCGCCTGCAGGAATAGGTGCTGGATGTGCTGCAGGTTGAGGCTGAGCCGGCTGATTCCCTGCATGCAAGCTGGGTGGGCTTCCGCTAACAGGAGGTACCTCTGCCGTCTTGGGGATACCCTGTTAAACAGAATTTAAGAACTTGATGAGCCATTAGATATAACCAGCAATATGAGGTATTCGAGCAAATCTTAAAGCTCCCACCATACATCAAAAGTTCGATGCAAACAAAATTAGACACAAATAGAAATTAATAGCAAATTAAACCAAGAATTTCTATATGGCTACAAACTTACAGAGTACAAGTATTCGACAGCCCTCTCGGGATTGTTAAAAGCTGCCCGTAGGGCTCGAACAACTGTCTCCCTTTCCCACGTTCCACCACCCATGTCAAGAATCTGCTGAATTGCTCCATCAAGGTTGTTACCAGCAACCAAGCTTGAAGCAGCTTGACCATAGACATCAGATCCCGGCCTGGCATAATAATAGATCATTTACTTAAACGAGATCTTGCAATTTAGCAGAATAGGCAAGGAGAATGTGTTTCTTGAAGAATATACTTACACAACTGTGGATGCAGGAGCAGGGGCAGAAGCTAAGGCTGGCGCTGGGGAGGGAGCTGCCGCAGGCCTGAAAAATAGCAAGCCAGCAAGTAAGGAATATGAAATACTTTTCCTCTTCCCATAAAGGTTAATGGATAGATAAAACAAAATAAAAAAGGGTTCATGGAGTGTGATTTGAAACAAACACTATATCCGAATGTTAAATCTAAATTCTGATAACCATAATATTTTTATTAATTTATTATTCCCTCATATTCATTTTATATGTCACTCTTTACTATTTAGTCTGTTCCAAAAAGAAAAACACCTTCCTATATTTTTTAAAGCATACAAACACCTGCCTATATTTAGAATCTCACTTCATACTTTCCATTACAATAATGATATGCATATCCACAAAAATGCCTTCCTATATTTTTTAAAGCATACAAACACCTGCCTATATTTAGAATCTCTCACTTCATACTTCCCATTACAATAATGATATGCATATCCACAAAAATGTCATAGCATTTCTAAGACAAGTACCAACTGTAATTTCAATATGTGCCAAAAGTCTTTCTTTCTTAAGCTCTATGCACGGCCAAATATCATCGAGAGAGTAATTTTCATAAATAATATTTAAAAATCTTATGAGAGGAATATGAACGTCTCATCATGTTTAATCACAACATTGTTATGAGTCTTCATTCTTCAAACACATTTATAGTCATCATCACCTGGATGTTTTAAGCTCAACAACAACAATACCCAATGTTATCCTCCCACACCACAAGCACCTGGATGTCTAAGAAGCCGTTGGGCCATGGGTTGTTCACACTTTATATAAAAATCATTGTTTGGCCATAAAAATACCAAATAGGCAAATACAACTTGAAGTTGTATTTGAGATTTAGAAAACAGCCCAATACTTGTTTTCACTATTTTGACTTTTACTTTTTTCACTTTATAATTTTTTTTAAAGAAAAAAATCCTGAATTTTTATTTTCATAAAATAACCCCATTTAAATTATACTTTATTTTTAAATCAGATTTTATATTTTTCAGAAATGTATTGAAATTTTATTTTTTTATTGCAAAAACAAAGGTCAAACACAATTCCAACTCCAACTTTCAAAATTCCAAATAAAGTGAATTTTTTTTGGTTTTCATGGCCAAACGCCTACTAAAGCTCATCAGCTATTATATCTCAATGGACCAAATTAATACATCGCGATGCCATTGCTAATTGGAACAGTAGGGCGAACCCCCAAATTGCACGGCCATATAAAATGATGCAGAAGTGGAAAAAAGTGTTTGAGAAAATATGATATTGAAGAAGGAAAACTCACGATGCAACGGGGATTTGAGCAGCTGCAGATGCAGGAGTTGAACTAGGAGCTGGGGTACTTGACTGTGGTGTCTACAAGTCCAAAATCAAATATCACTTCAACTGAAATGAAGTCGTTAGAGAAGTAACATCATTATAGTAAGGGCATGGGCACATGCAGAAGGCAGCGGCTTTCACACTTCCCTGCAAATTAAACTATTCATGAAAATGCTTTCGATAACGATATCGACATTAACCATAACCAAGAACGGGCTAGACTCATCCTGGTGATCGAAGTGACATATAAAACCTCAATAGTCGAACTGCTCAGCCATGGCAAATGAAGGAGAGACCACTTTTCACTCGCATAATGTTAATTTCTTTTTTGATAACTATGGTGTCCAGGACAACTTTCGCACACCTTGACTAAATCCACGAGATACCCGCCACCTCCCACCAGCAATAAATATCAGGTAACTCTGTCCACCAAGGCTAAGACAGGCCTGATGGAAAGAATCACCTGGTGTTTTTGTCTCTGCTGCGATGTGACACATAATGTTAATTACTAAGGTGACACTTGGTTGGGGGCTTGAAGGGAATCAATCCCTACATTAAATCGAGTGTTCTTATGTACAAAGATTGGTTACTAGTTTTGTTTTCCTCATAAGATACCTACATAAGTTATGTCGAAATCTAAGTACTTCCTTCGTTTCAATATAAGCATCTTACTTTCCTTTTTAGCTTGCTTAACAAAAAATACTTCTTTCTCTATTTGGGATCTCTTTAATTCCAACATCCTACATTGCTTAATTATTATAACCACAAGACTCAAAGGGCATTTTGGTACATTATGCAAATCTTGTGGCCTTAACAAGATTCAAAAATCTCACTTACTTTCTCAAGGAAGTCGTGCCTAGTCAACTTTTTTTAGAGGTTTTGTGCCTAGTCAATCTGAGATACTTAGATTGAAACAGAGGGATTATTATGCTGAATCGAATGTGGGATAAGAGTTCAAGTACTAGTCATAACATGGATTAAAAACATTAAAATGACAAAAAACATTCATAGAAGTCAAGAATTTTTATCCCCTTCAAAAAGCAAACCTATATCTTATATTATACCGTGTGAGCGTGTATGCTAATTTGTAATATGTCAAACTACCCATTCCACAAGAAATATTCCCAGCATTACAATCCTTGAATAGCTAATCAATGCATTATTAATCCCAGCATTACAACCATCACACTTTGGATCCCTACATAACCTCCGATCGAAACAACCCTAAGGGTCAGTGTACCAAAAGAAAAAAGCACAAGAGATCTCTAAGGTCCATCGGCACCTTAAGCGCAAATGATGTGTGGGCTTAAAGGAAAAGAAGCGGAAAGGGAGAAAAATACAAATATATGTGTCTAGTCCAAGACTAATAATTATAAGCATGAATAACAAATATATGAACAAAGAACAAATCTAACTCCATCCAGAAAGTAAACGAGAAATGCATGTATGTTTGTGTTTTTGGTGTAAAGAGGAAGGTATAGATGAAGTAGAACAGCTAGTAGATATGCTAGGATCCTTGTATTTAGATTTACTACTTGTTGTGATCCCTTTTTGGAGGTCTTTAGCATATCATACAACATTACCAATTTCAAAAAAAAAAAAAAAAATATATATATATATATATATATGTGTGTGTGAGAGAACAAAGAAATTGAAAAAAGAAATTACGATAAAGTGAAATATCAATTGTTCAGTGTCGCCTCTTTAGAGAGGCTCATTGGCAAAGGAAAGTGTATCTTAGAACCTTGATCACGACACTAAACCGCACATTAAGCGAGGTGAAGCGGTCAACACGTTTAGAGGCTCGCTTTAGGGCTTAAGTGCGCTTCAAGCGCGCCTTTGACAACACTGCTAAGGATATAATTGGTATGACATAAAATGCAGTGGCGTGGCCAAAATTTCAAAAAGGGTGTTCAAACTTTAAATAGGTAAATCATTATTTTTTATGAATGGGTACATACTACTAAAAGCTGGCAAAAATTGTCCTCCTGAGGTCGATTCTAAAAAAGATAATATTTAATTTTTAAAAAAAATTACCTCACTTGGTCGATTTTTTAAATTGTTATGCTGCAAAAAAAAATCGACATCTAGATGTCCGGTTTTTAAAAGTTTATTTGAAAACATACCCACCTCCAGAGGTCGATTTTGCATTTTAAAAAATCCTTTTTTTCCAAAAAAAAAAAAAGTAAATTTGAAGAATATATATATATATATATATATATATATATATATATATATATATATATATATATATTTGAAACCAAAGGTATAATTGTATCCTATCATAGTAATGATAGCATTCTATTACTGTGTTATTCAAAACTTAAACATGACATTAAAATTTTCGAAACCAAACTACAAATTTTAATAAGATTTATCTATTTACAAAATTGAGTGAGAAAAAAGAAAAAGACAATCATTGGAAATTCGTAATGATTTTGTGTTTTTTAAAAGGAAAGAAAACCAGGTATTCAATAAAAAGTAGGCTCTTTCAAAAAAAAAAAAGAAACAAAAAGTAGGTGCATTTAAACTATCAAAACATTAAAGTTGCTATTAAATCCAAAAAATCTTTAAAGAAAACCTAACAAGATTCGAACCCGTGCACCTGGGTGGTGGGGCACCTAAAAATAGGGTCTTGGACATTGGGCTAATTTGATTAGTTGTGGCAAAGGTGTTCATACTGTTGTATATAATATTTAAAATCACTTTTTCACTTATATAGCTAGTAAGATAATTGAGTTTTTTGATATCGTTGGTTTCTTAAGAAAGTACTCATACTAATTGTTGTCGAAAGTTACTCACGAAGCGGTCAATATCCGATTATAAATTTGATTATTTTCCCAGGTAAAGGCATTTGATTCATCTAATAACCAATTCATTGTTACTTGGATCTTGTCAAGGCTTTAGAACAATGCATTATTGGAAATTGCTAGGTTGTTCCTTCGAATTTCCCATATTTTTCTTTCTAGTTTTCAGATTCTTTCCATGTTTGCTTCCGCACTTTAAGTAGGATCTCCCCAATCCTCGTTGTTATCAAAAAATATCAAAGAAAAATTTAGGAGGCAAAGTTTTTCTAGTGTGCATTGCCTTTTCGGGATTAAATACTCAGCTCCCCATAGTACTGCAAGTAATCCAGATTTTGTCACTTCCTCAATCAATATGACCTAAAGTGTTAGATTTGAGCTTTATCAACCTTGGATAGAAAACAGGGCAAACGCAAGACCAATTAATCCAATTAAAGACAACTAAATTGCTATCAGAGGGCAAACCTTAGTTGTTGCTGCAGCTGACGTTGCTGAACTTTCTCCAGATGAGCTCTTACTCTAAAGTTCCATGCGAAAGAAGATAACAAACTAAAGTTACAAAAACAAATATAGTATCAAAGTTCTCTGAATGTCATAACTTATATTCGCGAAGTTTTGACCCGTACAAACATATGAGACATTTATTTAAAAAAATTGTGATACATGGACTTGTTTACAGGTATGCATGCATCCAAAACAGGGTAGGTATGCACTATTTTTGATAGTTTTAGTGTATCTTGAAGAATATGCAGCAATTACTGACACTTGTGTCACAACTGTTTGGCATGGGTATTCAACACAAATGGTGGAACCATGCAACGTAAGAGCGCAAAATGATATATAATGAGCAGTGATAAAAATAAATTCCCTGAGACCACAAACAATTTCCAATGATTTTTACTTCTGTAGGTCTCCTGTTAAAGTTACATTTACATGTAGGGTATGAGAAAATGCAATCGTAAAGCAACTATTTAACAGAAACAATCGAATTGAATCCATTGTACACACAATGAACTCAACATTCTTATCCCGTGATAACAAGTACTGCATCCACATTCAGATGACCTGCTTAGTGCTTACTGTTGTACAATTTGTCTTTCATAAGATGGTTTTCAAGATTATCATACTATTATTATATAAGATGGTTGACCAAAATATCCGCTAAAAGTTGATTGACTTATTTGCCTTTTTAAGTTATAATTTCCTTCATCTGAAAACGTACTCATAGATATAAATGTAATTTTGTATAAGGATTAAGTTTCTCTTTTTTGCTAAAAAGCATTAGGAATCTTTAATTAGGGACCTACTTAATCCCTATTACAACTAAAACTTAAATCACGTAATAAGGCGTGATTTATTAATTTATGTTTTTAACGTATTAATTTAGGTAAATTAATCTTCTTTTCCATCATTAGCTATCAAAATGACCTAAACTAGCTATATATTAGTTAAATGTTATTATTATCGTGTATTTTTAATTTCCTTTAAAAATATAACATGACAAGTTTTGTTTCAATATAAGCTAAAATATAACTAGTTTTTCCCTAACATCTGGGATTTCTGGTTCCATTAGATACTCCCTTATTGCCGTTCCTTTTAAAAAAATTATAAGCCATAAATTAGCCCAATCAGACATGCTCTTAGTCGCTACTTCAACTTGGACAAAGCTAGAGCTTTATATATTCAAATTTGAGACACGAATGATTATAATATTTGTCACAAGATAAAAAGAAGACAATAAAGGAAAAAAAATCTAACAATTCCTAACGTCTTTAACACTTAATATTCCCTCCATTTCAAATTGAATGAACTACTTTCCTTTTTATCCGTTTCAAAAAGAATGATCTCTTTTCTTTTTTTAGTAATACTTTAATTACAACTTTCTACGCGACATGATTGAGACCACATGATTCAAAATTCTTCTTTATTTTCTTAAACTCCGTGTCAAGTCAAAACACGTCATTCTTTTTGAAACGGAGAGAGAGTAATTAAGGACTCAAATTTACAGTTTTTAAAGTGGCAAATTCAATACTATTACCAGAATTAGCATATTATGTAATCTTTTTTGAACGAGTCAATATCCTGAAGTAATAGGACTAAGAGTTAGTATCAAAAAAAGGACAGACCAATGCACTAAAGCTCCCGCTATGCGCAGGACTCGGGGAAGGGCCCGGCCACAAGGATTTGTTTTATGCAGCCTTACCTTGCATTTTTACAAGAATTTGTTCCAAGGCTTAAGCCCGTGACCTTCTGATCATATGGCAACAAATTTACCTGTTACTCCAAGGCTCTTCATCAAGAATAAAAGTTATGATACTTTAAACTGTGTATTTTGGTTCAAAATGCTTGTCTTTCATTATTTTATTACATCAACTACATTTACACAATTTCTTTCTTTTATGTAGCTATTTAATACAATTGACATGTTATTACTGCAACGCACGTTCGTAGAAACTAGTTGTTTCAAAAGATCCTAATCAACATAAATCGCACAAAATAACTCAATGACTCTTTAGTTTACACCTAATGTGTTGTCTTCAATATTAAACTAAATTACAGCAGCATACTTCCGATTATATCTCCAACCGACTGAATGTATGACCCTGGTTCTCTTCAACCTCCATGCTAATCAAACGAAGAACACAAAATAAACAAACTGAACTTGCATATGTAAATTGAGGACTTTTAATATGATTAGTCACTAACAGACTCGAATGTATGGCCCTCTTTCTCTTCAACCTCCAAGCTAATCACACGACGAACAAAAAATAAACAAACTCAACTTGCATACGTAAATTGAGAACTTTTAAGATGATTAATTACTCACTTAAGAATGTCTATATGTATTGGGACAAGTAATGCACTTCAGCAATAGGTATTATCTACGCCTTCGTGTCTCTCAATTGGCTGATTCAGGTTCAGACTAAACATAATGTCGACAAAAACACACTATAGGAATAGTTAACCCCTGAAGCTAGGTGCGAAATAGGTTGCTCCACCTAACTTAAGCGGCTCTTTTGTGCATGTACCAAGGCGCTAAGGCATGCATCTCATTACCCCTAGGCTTTTCTTGCCGAGAGCAAGAGCTAGAAATAAATATTTCACCAAATTGTATTTTTTTTTTCAATCTTGTCTATCTAAGAGGGTGCTTGGATTGACTTTTTAAAACTAGCCTATAAGCTAAAGGTTAAAAGTCACAAGTTGGAAATACCCAACTTTTGGCTTTTGGCTTGTTTTTGTACTTATTTGGCCAAAAAATAAGTGCTTAAAAGAACTTTTTATCTTCCCAAAACACAGAAAAAGAGTAAAAAAGAGTTTAAAACCCAAAAGCACTTAAAGTAAGCCAATCCAAACACCCTCTAATTGTTGTTTCAGTTTAAAGTGGTCTATAGTTAATTAGTCTTGAACGACATATATAATTTAATCCTTCACTTCAATTGTGCCTTTCTTTATTAAAGCACTTCATTCGCATTTTGCACCAGAAGCCCCTATTGACTTCGACCTTTTTTTCCTTTGGTGAGGCTGACTACTTATTAAGAAAAGGTTTGACCCCCTCTCCTTCTAATAGAATTGGAGTCTTACCGCGCCTTTAATTGTTTGAATGAACTTTTTATACTCCAGGTTTTTTGTCGCCGGGGCATTCACGCATTGTTTCTTGCACTTCCCACATTTTAGTGGCCCCTCTCTCAATGGGTTACAAATGGACCTTTTTAGATGGTTTAATGAGTGAATTTGGATACAGATCATTAAGTGAGAGGGCGGGTTTCCCAAAGGCTGGTAAAGAACCTAAAGATACAACGGGAAACCTTAATACAATAACTACAGTCACCAAGCCCTTTATTAACCCATTTGTGTGCCCTTATATGCACAATACATTATATAAGTCCAATAAATAAATAACTTGAACATATTATGGTTTCTAAAACAACACTAATTTGAAAGGTGCAATAACTCATCCTCCAAATACATTAGTATTAGCTATTAACTAATACACATGAAATTTACAAACTAGGCAATCCTGAATGAAATCCATTTCTCTTAAAACAAAGGTACAGAAAAATAAAGGACAAGTGCAGACTCAATGGTAGCTATTCTACAGGAGTCAAAATCAGTGATAGCGGAATCTGTACATCAGAACTTCAAAAGAAAAAGAGTAAACAAACATACATACATATTGAATACTACATCAAATGATCAATGACAAGTCCGTATTTTTTCTATTAAAAAGAATAGAAGAATTGATATGAATTGACTCTTTTTATTCCTCTCTATCCCCAAGAGAACCTTGCACATGGCAGTGTTTTGCACATGGCAGTGTTTTGCACATGGTAGTGTTTTGGATGGCGAAGGGCGACAAAAAGCGACAAAGGTTTGCCTTGCCACGGGGCGAGGCGAGTGCCTTGGCGCTCGCCTTTTTGAAGTGAGGTGCCAATTAATACTAAAAAATTAAAATATCTGATTATACATATAAATTACCAAAATCTCAATAGCAATGACATATTAGCAAATATTTCAATTCAAAAACTAAAAGTAGATAATAGATACTAAAAGTCTAGAACTTAAGTGACTCAATAAATGCCAGAAGTCGCCCAAAGTTTGCGCAAATGCAAATAAAACCCTAAACTGATGGCAGATCTTTTTAAAAGGAAAAAAAGGGTGACGCCATTGTCGCCTCTCGCCATTTAGCGCCTTTGGGATATCGTTTCGCCGCTCGCCAAAGGCGCTATGGCGAGCGCCTTTCACAACACTGGCACATGGTGTTAAAACTTAGATCCAACATACCAATAGCAGTGAAAATTTGGGGGGAAAAGAAAAGAAAAAACTTCATCTTTACCTTTGTTAGCATTACTACTATAAAGTTGTTTTCAGCAACTTTGTTTTCTTCTAGTGTTGTCCCATCTTTAAGTACTTTTCCCTGGTGGATAAGCATCAACTGGCCAGCAGGATAAACATCTGAACCCTGAACTGTTTCTATGTTCTTCTTCACATCGGCAACCTAGAAAAAACAGAAAATTCAAGCCTTCAATTAATGTACGGCATGATCTGAAGTTCGAATGGGAAAAGATTACAAGAGCTAAAATCTCTTAAGATAAGTTCAATCCAGCTAAACATCTTTGTCCAAAAGTTTGATCAAGAGAAGAGAGTGCACCAGGGTCACTAAAGGTGAAAACACAAAAAAGTGTCTGGTCCTTCTCTATTTTTGGTGTAAACATGAGTATCCTCAGGAAAAACAGGTTATTCCTAGCATTTTAGATTTCTTATGATTTCATAGGAGTTTTTTTAACACTTTTGTGATTTTGGTTGTAAGTATTACTGGAGTACCATTTGTGTATTCCCCTGTTTATAATTCAAGTTACCTTTCTCAAACAAAAATAAAAAAAAATAAAAAAAAGTGAAAAATGCACCATGAGGCCTGGAGCAAAAGCAAGAAATGAAGCACACTCTTCTTCGTTATGAAGCACACAAATTATAAAATTAGAAGGTACCACACATTATGAAGCCAATGATACTACTGGTCCTTGTGCTCGCCATTTACTCCACTATACAGGTCCTTCTAGCACTTCGTGGCATTCACTAAGTTTCAGTAGAGGTGATCCAACCACATTTATTCGTGGTGGCGACTTCATTTATGCATTATCTTTGTGCTCTATTTTCAAGCTGTCCCAGATTTTTGTACTCAAAAATCCTTTAGATACTCCTTGATTTAATTTGCAGGATTGGTTTGTTTTTGACATTTATTGCACATGTTATTTCTGCTCCAAAGATATTTGAAAGACTATACAGATGTTGTGATTTTCGCTATCGAGTTTTAAACACCAGCATCATTGGGTTACGATGATGGACACGTCATGACCATCTCACAACTTCACAAAGGAGAAGAGTAACCTCTCCTTGTATATATTCCCATAGAAGTGTTTCAGTTTTGCTTTTTTTGTTTTGATAATCGTGGTATCCAGACTAGCTTGTGTGCACCTGGATTAATTCCAAAGAGTACCTTCTACCTCCCACCAACAGAAGAACCGAGTAACTCTATCCACCAAGACTTGGACGGATATGAAGAAACCACCTGAGTTTCTAATAATCAATAAAGTCAACAGATAAAAAGGGAACAAAAACTAGACACTACTGACAATAAACCAATATTTCTCCACCAAATTAAAAAGTGAGAAACTAGTCAAAAAGTACAAGTAACAAAATCTACTGAAGGTTAGTTTTCCAAATTGTTCCAATTTCTAAACTACAACAGGATGTCGTGCATCTTCAACCTTATTAGCAGAAACAGTTCTAACTTCACAGCTTCATCAGGGATGTCATGCAACTTCAACCATAGTAGCAAAAGTCAAAACTTCTTTACTCCCCACAGAAAAAACCACACCATCCATGTCTGTCATTGGCTTCCAAGAATATATCAACCCAACAACAATTCCAACCCTATTGGGGATAGGGGAAGGGGAAACTAGAGGGGGTTACAAGGTGCGGAGCGAACCCTCAGCAACGAGGTGAAAATTCCGGAAGCCAACTAAGTTACAAAGATTCTCCAGATATTTTGTATCCACCTATTCTATTCTTTTCTTTTCTTTTCTTTCTTTAAGTAAGATATCCATCCGCTATATTCCTATGTTGCGCGGACTCTTCATTTTCGATGCCGCACCCATATCGGATTCTCCAAGAATATGGAGAATTCGACACGCACCCATTGATGTTTTTGAAGGTGGCCGAGCAACATAGCTCTATTCTGTATTGTTCAGAAGATTCATCAAAGTATATCAACTCAACTCAACTCAACCCAACTCAACCCAACCCAACCACCTTTAATTTGAAACTGACTCCACTAAATGGACCCTCTGCAACTGTCCTCTCTAATCTTTAGAATTCAAATAATTGTTAATTTGACTATTTCCCTTCTTATTATTGCACCCTCTTCCTTTATCCCGGCTTTAAACTGACTATATCTTGGCAAGCAGTCTCTACCAACTAAAAAAGCCCAACCAAATGTTAAAACACCTAAAAAATGTGCACCATGACTAATGACTAATTCTACGGGATAACAGTCCACCTCCCACTATTAAGTAACTCTATCTACCAAGGCTGAGACGGATGAAAATAAATCCCCTAGGGGATGTCTGACCATGTCAATTTTTGACATTTTCTGGAATTGAGCTCCCATAAACACGTTTGGCCATAAAATTTCGGAAAATTCCGAAATACAACTAAAAGTTAAATTCCAAATTTTTCAAGAATTCGAAAACAAAAGTAGGTTGTTATCACTTTTCAATCCAAATTACTCACAAACATTCAAAAACAACAACTATTTATATTCAAATATTCATGGAAAAAAACAACTCCTATTTGTATTCATGGCCAAAGACAACTCTAATTGTCAAATATCATTTTTTATCACTTTGAAAACAAAAACTATTTTTTTTCAAATTTCACAATGAAACATTGCCAAACGTGCAAATAGTGTTTTTGTTTCTGTTGGGATGATTTTAGCCTGAGGCCTCACAATTCTCAATCCACTTCATTAAACACTAGAGCACACTTTTGACAAAGACAATCCACTATGTATGCCCAATTAAACACAAATTCAGTAACTCCTAACACAAATAACTCAAATCAAAATCAAAACCGCTTCAACACAAACCTCAAAATCTCCTAACTAGGATTCTAATCACAAATTACAGAATAAACCGACTAAATCAATCATTAATAATACATCAAAAATTACGTCAACAAATCAAAACAAACCTCAACTCAATAATTTCCGAACAAAAAAAGACAAAACAAAATGAATTTAAAAAATTATTGGGATATCCACAACATTTATAATCAAGAAAAAGTCGAAAAACTACCGTGTCTTGAGCTTTGACATGGATTTCAAAGTGAGAACCTTTAAGAGTTTTCACAAAAATCTTCATATCTCTTCTTACGTCACCGGAAAATTTGATAGCCAACGAAATAGCCCAACGGGGGTGAAGAAGAGGAAGAAAAATATAGGAGGAGGACCGTATGGTGCAAGTAAAGGGGTTAGTGCCGCTTTTTATACTACTAATAATAACAATCTAAGGAATCGGAGTTCCTGAGTCAAACGCGCATATGAAGCGAGTGTAATCACGGGATGGGGAGTTTGGTAGTTTGAATAGCGCGTGTGGTGAAAGGTGAAGGAGAAAGGTTGTGAAGAGGAAAGGAAGGAAAGGATCAGCCAGCTAGATTTTTGTCATACGGAAGATGGTAGGGTGGCGGTCTGGGGTAGGGGTTATGGGAAGGATATATTTACACTTCGGGTGTGTTTGGTATGAAGTAAAATATTTTTCGTGGAAAATATTTTGCTAGAAAATGTTTTTCTGAAAAATAAGTTGATTTTTTATTTATTTTTTTATATTTGGTTAGTGAATAGAAAATATTTTTTAGTATTTGGTTGGTGAATGGAAAAAAAAAATTAAAAATACATTTTAGTGTTTAGTTAAAGTGTAAAAATACATTTTAGAATTTTTTAAAAAAATTAAATCTTTTTTGGGGAAGGAGGTTGGTAGGCAGTTGGATGGGGGTATCAGAATAGGTAGTAGGGTGGGGTAAGAAAAAATTTAGAATTTTTTTTTGTTAAAAAGAAAATTTAAAAATTGGCGGGGGGAAGGGGGTTATTAGGAGGTGGGAGTCAGGATAGGACAGTGAAGGGGAAGGGGGAAGAAAAAATTGAAATTTTTTAAAAAATAAATTTAATTTTTTTTAGGTTGGGGGTAAGGGGAGGAGGGAGGGGGCTGGTAAGGGGGAGGGAGGATAGGGGGTAAAAGAAAACTTTAAATTTTTTAATAAAATGTAGATATTATTTTTGGAAGGGGGACTGTAGGGATAGGGTATGGACTAAGAAAAAATTTTGAAATACTTTTTAAAATAATTGAATTTTGGGGTAGGGGTGGGGTAGAGGTAGGAGGCGGGGTAAAGGTAGGGGTAGAGGGCGGGGTGAGGGTAGGGGTGGTGTCGGGGTGATAGGGTATTGGGGGCGAGGGGCGAGGTAGATGATTTTGAGAATTGTATGAAGATTTCAATTTTAAAGTGAGGTTGAAAGAGAGTTTTGAAAAATATTTTCCTTACTTTTTTAAGGGAAGTCATTTTCCTTAGATTTAAAGAAAATAAGTTGGTTTGAAAAACATTTTCCAAAACATATAAGCCAACCAAAAGAAAACTGGAAAACATTTTATGGAAAATGTTTTCCTTCATACCAAACACACCCTTCGTTTGGATGGTGGTTTGTGATGGTTTTATGATATTGTAATGTATATTATATTATAATATATAATGTTTTAATGGATTGTATTATTTTGTTGTTTAATAATAATTTTATTATTTGATATAATATTATATTGTAATTGATAAATTTACTAAAATATTCTTAATTATTATAAATGTTAAATTTATCAATTTGTTAATAAAATAATTCTCTTCCTGCTAATTTGTCACGAATTATGTCATATAAATATATTAAGTTGTTAAATTCATATAAATTTAACAAAATCAATATAAGATTAGATCAAAATAAATGTAATTGGATTTATTTTTTATAGTAACAAATTTCATTTCTTTTTGGTGTTTTGAAACGTGACCACCAACAATAAGTACAAAGTTTGAATGCATCATTTGTGTATTCTAGAGTGTGTTTGGTATGAAATACAAAAAAAAATCTACGAAAACAAATTATTTCGTACTTATTTTTTTATGTCCGTTACGCAAATAGAAAAATATTTTATAAAAATAATATATATATTCAACACAAAATAATAAAAATAAATAGGATAAGGGAATGGGGTAGTGGAGTGGGGGGTAGAGGGTAGGGTTAGAGTAAGAAAAAAATTATTTTTTAAAAATAAATTAAAAACTATTTTTTGTGTATGGGGGGGGGGTCTGGTAGGAGTGGTGGTGGGGTAACAATTTTTTTTAAAACTTAAAAAAAAATTGAAGAGGTGTTGGTCAGTGGTGGAGGAGGGGTAGGGTGCGTGAGGGTGGGATAAGAAAAAAATTTGAAATTCTTTTAAAAGGTATTTTTTAAAAAAAAAAAAAAATGAGTTGGGGGTTTTGTAAGGGGTGGGGTTGGGTTCAGGATAGGGGGTGGGATAAGAAAAAAAATTTAAATTTTCTAAAAAAGAAATTTAAAAAAAAATTGACGGAGTGGGGCGAGGGGGGAGGATTGGTGGCTCGTGAGGTGGGGGTCGAGGTAGGAGGTGAAGTTAAATAATATAGGGTAAAGGATAAAATAGGATTATATAATATTAAACAAGGGCATAATTGGAAAAAAAATAAGCAAACCATAGGATACCACCAAATCAGTGGTTACATAAAGTGCGGGTTTTCATGGTTACTAAATCATGAAATTAAATTATCTTCATGACATCCAAATTTTATGATTTTTTAATTATATAAATTAATAAAGTAGATTTAAAAACAAGAATATTTTTGGTGAGTTTTGTACGGTTTAAATTGTGTTTATCATTTAATTCCTTATTGTTTTCTGTGAAAAGAAATGACTTAATTAAATCAAGCTGGTGAGTTTTTTATTATTGTGACAAGTCATGACTTTTTAGCTTATTAAATTTAAATAACCTTTTTCTCAATTTAAAAATTGAATACACCTGATTTTCAATAATCGTTTCTTTAATAACTATTTTTTTTTAATTGAGTTATGACAACAGATTGTATATCTGTTGCATCAGATAACCCATCTATTTCAACAGATATACCATCTGTTGCAATAAATCGACCATATGTTTAAGGAGCTTTTTTAATTTCATCTAACTGATTCATCAATCGCAACAGATGAGGAATTTGATGCATCAGCAACGTTTTTTATTTTTGTTTGTTTAATGTGTTTAGACGAAAATTCAGTCACGACTATTCATTCACTTTTTTCTTAACAATCATATAATCATATAACTTAATTAATCTAATGTTGTGACCTTTTTAAAATTAAATAATCTTTCTTTTACGATTATAATGTCATTTAGTTCCTTATTATTTATTAACGAACCGTTTTTAGGAGAATTTCTCATCACGACTTTTCACCACCATCTATTGCCACAAGTGCTCAATCTCTATCTTCAACTGTCGACATGTTGAGAATAAGGAATAATTTGAATGATAATTAAGTATTAAATAAGAATTAAAAATTTAAAGTCGACCAAACCAAACCAACCAAATCAAACATATGCATAGATTTTTTTGAATCCCTTATAAGTAGATGAGATATAAAAACAAAAAATACATACGCTAAAAGAAAGAAAAAACATAACATAATTATTATTAGTATTGTTATTATTATTATTACTATTATTATTGTCAATCGGACAATTTTCATCCGGCAGCAGCAGGGCCCTCCTCAGCCTTGCTCTGAAGTCGGCCAAATCCCTCTGGAATTCATCAAACTGCCTTTGAAGTTCCTACAAGGACTCAATATGAATCTTCTTGTACGAATCTGGATCAGCCATATTAGTATTGTAAGTGCAGTAGAATGAACGAGTGAAAAGAGACCGAAGGGACCTATTTATAAAATGATTGAATTAGAAGGGACTTGACTTAGTCAAACAAAAAGCCACGACTGTTCATATCCCTTAATTAAATAAAACTGGTGACTTTTTGAATATGTAAATTAAAAAAACGTATCTAAATACATCATTTTATCTTTTTATTGTATTTCGGAAAGAGACTGTAATACCCCGTACTTCTACCAGCTTAAGTCTGTCCCAAGAATGTTAAAAACTAGTTTCAAAGATGAATCCACTTTTATACATGTGGTATTTTTAATATTTTCACTTTTTGTCATGTGGAAAATTCAATAAGCTTTCCATCGATACCAAATTCGCCCAAATCCGACACCCGGACGAAGAGTTAAAGCTTTTTTAGTGAGACAGTGTATCACTTGAGCCATCAGCGCATCGTGGAGCCAGCTTAAATGTCAATTGTCAATTTCCAGTGTTGTTCCACGATAGTGGCGCATCGCGCCAAACTTCCAGGTCTCAAACAAGGTGGCAACGTGATAGCTCCGCGTCGCACCACCATGCAAATTCCCAATTGTCCAGTTCCAGTGACTTGGCGCGATAGTGGCGCGTTGCGCCAAGGATGAAAATCGAAAATTTTTCACAAGAATTAAATTACGTGTCCTAAGGTTAAAAGGGTCAATTTCCCTACCTTATATAAGCTCAAAAACACGAATTTGAGCCTCTATTACTCCAAAATATACTCTATTCTCTCAAAATCCTCTCAAGAACTGTAGACACGTAATTTTTGACCCTCCCCGAGTGTAATATATATATTTTCGATATTAAATATTTATATATAATCCGATATTATTTTAATTATTATTTTTATTTTTTTAATAATTTTCTTTATTTTTTTTTAGTTAAAAAATAATAAATAACTAAATGAAGTTAATTTTAGGATATTATTTTATTTTATTTCAATTTTAAAAAAATAATAATAATACAAAAATTTTAAAAAAAATATGTTTCTTTTTAAATAAATAAGTTAGTAGTTTTAATACTATCTTAATTATATTTATTTTTGGTTATCATAAATATTTGGTTATCATGCACAACATTCATAATCATAATAAAATGCGGAATTGAAACTGAGTACGGAAAACATGGTCAAGTCCTGCAATATTTCTGAATAATACTATCTGACATCAGTCTGCGAAATCTCTACTAGGAACATAAACATTTGTCTGAAAAGAAGCTGGGACAAGGCCCCCAGTAAACCAAAAACATAATAAATAAGATAGTGTCTGACATAATTAGGCCTTCTGAATAATAGAAGGATCACCACTGTGAGATCAAGTCTGCAAACTCGAGAATGTCTACTGAGTAGCTGGACCCCTAGACTGTGCCTCAGAACCTGGAAGGAAGGGGGGTCAGCACAAAGGTACTGACACGCGAAGCAATCCAAAAGTAGTATAATGGAACATACGTATATATATATATATATATATATATATATATATATATATATATTAAGGGAAAGCAATTTTTCATCAAGACATCATGTATAAAACTGTTTCTGAAAAATACATGGGCACTTTCTGAAAACATGCAACCTGTCTGTTCATTTCAAATCATGATCTGTGTTTTACTTCTGAGTTAGGTGGTATTCCCCTACAAGTCTGAATATTCCACGGGCTGTATGGAATCCGCCATTGACTCGGCGGGGAAGCCCCCAACCCAAGTGTGCCGCAAGGGTTGGAGTGTCTGAGTCTGATACGCCACAGGACATTTAAGTCAGCGCATAATAATATACCCGGGTCGGCAAACCGCGGTTTTAGGCAAAGAGTTGTCTGAAACTCCCGCCTTCTTCAGGGAACCACCTAAGCTCTCTTTATGCCCTATTTTAGCCTTTTCTGAACATGTATCATTCTGAAATTTCTAAATCATGAGAGTCTGATAAAAATCTGATTTCTGAACTAGTCTGTGTCTGTTATGGCATTTGTCTGAGTTGGTATCGTCATACCAAAACTTGCAAGTCCTATTTCTGAGCCATAATGTATTAAGCAAGAGCTTTTATTCAAAACATAGTTTATACCACCAAAACATGTAATTTGCATTAAAGATGTCATGTTCCGAAACTCAAGTCAAATCCATGCAAAACTTTCATCAAACATATGGTGGTCATGTGCATTTTTGGCAAAACCATGCATTCTTTCATTACATGCATATTCAACATTCACAACCCTCTCTTTCGTGTTTAAAACATTGTATATTACGTGAAATATGGAAAAATTTACATTAAGAGAGAGGTTTCATGAAAATCATGCTCTAAATTCATATTTCAGGACAAACGCATATATATATACATATAACTTTCAAATCACTTTGGGGGAAAGCCAAAAGGCCAAAACAATATCATTAAAGCTTCTGAAACATGAGTATGTACATGAATTCGAAAACCCAATCCTTAAAACATGATTTCTATGCCTATGAGATTTTAGGAAAACCCCGCGTACCTTATTCTCCACGAATTTTTGGTGTCTATCGAAGCCTACGTCGAGAGGATTCCGAATCTGTAATTTGTTTCACGAAAAAGTTTCGGAATGATCGGTCCTTCAAGCTTATTTTCTCAAACCCTAGTTGCTCCTTCTCTTAAGTTCTTGAAGGATTAGATTTTTGGAATTTTATAGGAGGCTTCAATGTTGTTAATAGGCCCAAATCCGTTTAGGAGTGGGTAAGGACGATTTTGGGTTTTGTAAGGACTAACTTGCACTTAAAGTAACTCAAAACGGAGTGTTTTCGTCACCTGAAACCATAACTATGCGCCGCCCTTTGCATTGCCTAAATTTACATAGGCTCCGCCCTATGCATCGCCTATATTTGCATAGGCGCCGCCCTATGCATCGCCTATATGTGCATAGGCGACACATTCAACTTTGAAAGGCCATAACTTCTTCACCGGGTGTCCGTTTTAAGCGAATTTGGTATCGTTGGAAAGCTTATTCAATTAACTACAATTTGGTATATAGTAGGCCACATAGTTCATCATATACAATGAGTTATGGTCAATAGAATTTGACACAAATTACAACATCCACTAAAACTTAATCGATCGAAATAGTTTTAACTCGTCCTTGAGTTGAAGGACTTCTATGGTCTAAATTCATGCTCAAATAGATTCACATACTACGAACTTGATTAACATGCCAAATTGGCATAGGATTTAAGGCTCGGGGATTATCAACGCATCAGAGTCATATATTTTATTCTAGCCCGAAATGCGGGGCGTTACATAAACTTTATTCTTTGTAAGGTATATTAAGATCCAGTGACACATAAATTTTTTCAGTACAAACTGGGGAATTTTTTTTTTTCGTGTTGTATGGAATTTATTTTTATGCTTAGGACCCTCCTGAAGATTGGAAATTTATTTTATGCTCAGGACCCTCCTGAAGATTGGGACAGGACCCTCTTGAAGAATGAGAATTTATTTTGTGCTCAGGACCCTCCTGAAGAATGGGACAGGATCCTCCTGAAGAATGGGAATTTATTTTGTGCTCAGGCCCCTCCTGAAGAATGGGACAGGACCTTCCTGAAGAATGAGAATTTATTTTATGCTCAGGACCCTCCTGAAGAATGGGACAGGACCCTCCTGAAGAATGAGAATTTATTTTGTGCTCAGGACCCTTCTGAATAATGGGACAAGACCCTCCTGAAGAATGGGAATTTATTTATGCCCAGGACCCTCCTGAAGAATGGGAATTTATTTTATGCTCAGGACCCTCCTGAAGAATGGGACAGGACCCTCCTGAAGAATGGGAATTTATTTTGTGCTCAGGACCCTCCTGAAGAATGGGACAGGACCCTACAGAAAAATGGGAATTTTTTTTGTGCTCAGGACCCTCCTGAAGAATGGGAATTTACTTTTGAACAGGACCCTCCTGAAGAATGGGAATTTGCTTTTTGGACAGGACCCTCCTGAAGAATGGGAATTTATTTTTTGATTAAGACCCTTCTGAAGAATGAGAATTTACTTTGTCCAGGTCCCTCCTGAAGAATGGGATGTTATTTGTCTATTTCACCTTTTATTTTGAGTTCAGGAACATATTTGAAATATCAGGAAAAAAAATTCAGGAGCCCGCCTGAAGAACAGGGTGAAGAAATTGTAAGTTCAGGAGCCCGCCCGAAGAACAAGGTGAAGAAGTTGCAAGTCCAGGAGCTCGTCTGAAGAACAGAGTGAAGAAGTTGCAAGTTCAGGAGCCCGCCTGAAGAACAGAGTGAAGAAGTTGTAAGTCCAGGATCCCGCCTGAAGAATAGGGTGAAGATTTTCAACATCAAGTCAGAAGAAAGTCAGGAGAATGAGTCAATTGTCAAGTTCCTCTCCAATGCCAAAAGCCAATGAGAAGGAACATTTGTTGTTTCAAGTTTAACTCAGAATAACGACTATCTCACCATTTGAGAAGTCATGAAGATTCAAGACAAGGTTCCAAAAAAGCTGCATAGATAGGATCTTTCTCTTGTATCTTTATTTTATTTTTTATTATTCATTTCAATATAAAAGTAGAAAGTCGAAAATTGAAAACTCGACGAAATCTTACTCGAACTCTAACTCGTTCTCTCACCATTTTACCTTTGAACTATACGTGACCTGATTTTCTTATAATCCGGGATATGTAGGCGGTCCAAAACTAGGACTCGGTCACATCTCCTTTTTCTTTTATATTCTTTTTGAATAATCGGAGGATCAAAAATCATATCTTTGTCTACTTCTTTGTATGAAAACTCTTCGAGATTTCAAACAAAGAGGGGCAAAATGTAGACACGTAATTTTTGACCCTCCCCGAGTGTAATATATATATTTTCGATATTAAATATTTATATATAATCCGATATTATTTTAATTATTATTAATTTTTTTTTAATATTTTTTTTTAGTTAAAAAATAATAAATAACTAAATAAAGTTAATTTTAGGATATTATTTTATTTTATTTATATTTTAAAAAAATAATAATAATACAAAAATTTAAAAAAAAAATATGTTTCCTTTTAAATAAATAAGTTAGTAGTTTTAATACTATCTTAATTATATTTATTTTTGGCTATTTTTAAACTTTTATTGTATTTTATTGAATATAAAATTACTTAGTTATTATTATTATTATTTTATTTATTGTTATTTTCTATAATAGTAATTTTAAATATATATAATAAAATAAAAATTAAATAATTTTTTTTTCAAAATTTAAAATCCTAAAACTACCCAACCTCTTCCCCTTATCTGACTCCCCCCTCAACTATTCCCTCCATACTCCCTAAGTGAAATTCCCTAAAGCAAATACGTGCATTTTTCTATCTCCCTACAAATTCTACATCAGACAAACACAGAGAATTTTTTTTCTTCCAGATAACTAATACTAAAGCATTTTCCCTTACCCCATAACACAAATTCATCATTTCCTCTACTCGTAAGCTCTTAAGAACACAAAAAGGAAGGATTCCTCCTAAAATTCAATCTCAAGGACCTCTACGTTCAAGTTTCCTTCAAGAAATTTTCTAAGTTCAGGTACTGGTGTTCATCCTCAACAACATAATTAGTCACGATTACCACTTCCTGCCTCCCATCAGTTGATGAGTGCTCATGTTCTGAGGGCCTAGATTATTATTACTTCCAGATGTTCAGATATGATTAATTTCAAACTTTATGTTTTCTTTTCGAGTCAGCTGGAGTCTATCCTAGTGTTTTTTCAGTGTGTTTAGAGGCTTGCCAAGACTAGTTAGTTATTTTTATCAGACTTTTATAAGTTTTAGTTGATTCCTAGTTCACAGTGTTTTTGTTAAGATAGTTTATCTAGTTGAATTTAGATTGTTAAATTAAAGTTTTCTCTTATGTTTTAAGTATACTTATCATGGTTCAGTGCTAAGTAGTTATCATGGGTTAGCTTTAAGCCTACTTGTAGTCCTAAGCACCATGTGACGTCCAAGGGAATAGTCTCAAGGAGTTACAAACTTGGTATCAGAGCATACATATTTTAGAGTCCTAGGAAGTTTGACAAGCTACATCACATAGAGTCTTTATCATGGGTGTAAAGCGCGCCACACTTTTAAGCGAGAGGCTATGAGACCTATTAGGAACTATCTTTTCTTGCATAACCTCTATCATGCTCTAAAGTTCTCTCTATATTTTCTAACTCGTGCTTTTGCATAATAGTAAATGCCTCATCGCTGAGCTTATGCCCATAGAAATAAGGACCAACCAGGCCCATTTCCACCTGCAAACCCTTTGAACAAATATGTACTCTATATTGAGTCATGGGTTACCTTTCAGGTGTTAACCTAGGCTGTGAATACTCAGGGTAATCATCTAGCAGTAGTTCCAATTCAGCAGAATGGTAACCTAGTTGCAGCCAGTGTTTGAGATTTTATGAAAATGAAGCCACCAGAGATTTTTGGTTCAAAGCTGAATAGATTTTCATTAATGAGGTGAAGAAAATCACCCAGCTTATGCACGTCGTGGAATTAGAGAGTGTGGAGTTGGAATCCTATCAGTTAAATGATATTCTTTATGACTAGGTTACCCCATGTGGAAGGAAGAAAGGGGTAAGAATGTAACTCTAATCAGTTGAGATGTATTTCAGACAACTTTCCTGAATAGTTTTTTTCCTCGTGAGATAAGGGAGTCTAAGGTAAAAGATTTCATGAACCTCAAGTAGGATGCCATGTCAGTGAGAGAATACTCTTTCATGTTCACACAACTTTCTAGGTATGCACCAGAGTTGTTGTTGGATTACAGGGCTCGCATAAGTAAGTTTGTCACTATGTGTCTAACTTAGTGGTCAAGGAGTGTAGGACTTCCATATTGATTGGAGGCATGGATATTGCTCGATTGATGACCCATGCAAAGTAGACTGGGGCTAAGAAAATTAAAAAATAGAAAAGAGAGATAGAAAGTCTAGGATCGGATAGTTTGGGTATGGCCAACATAAGTCAGGAGGGGAAAATAGTTCTATGTTTTAGAGTCGTTCATCAGCTCCCGCACCGTCTTCATCTAGTGCCCCCATACTTAGGACTAAGCAAGAATAGTACGTAGGGCACCGACCACTAGATCTTAGGGTAGCATTTCTGGGGATGAACTAGTCCAATATGCAAATAGTATGGTAGAAATTATTCGGGTGAGTGCATGATGGTAGATATGATTTTTGTGGTTATGGTATACCAGTACATAGGCTTAAGGAGTTCCGATTGACTAAGTAGGTAAATAGAGATGCCCAACCTCAGACTCAGTCCACCACTTCAGCAGCTCAATCAAGCTGCCCAGCTCTACAGCAGGGCACATCATCAGTACCAGTGGATGTTAGTGTTAGAATCAGTTTTATGCTTTGTCTTCCCTCCCGAAGAAAGAGATCTCTTCAAATTTTATCACTTATATACTTTATATTTTTCACCTTGATGCTTATATGTTATTAGATTTAGGGTGAAACCTCTCCTTTGTAACCCCACTTATTGTTGAGAATATTGGGGTAAGTTATGAAAGTCTTTCTGATCTTTTAATAGTTTCCACCCCCATTGTCGAGTCAGTTATTGCTAGATGAGTTTATAGAAAGTGCCCTATTACGACCCATAATAAGGTCACCTCAGTAGATTTAGTAGAGTTAGAGCATGGATTGGATTTATTCATGCAATGCTTCAGTTGATTGTCATAATCAAATTGTAAAATTTTAGTTTCCCAATGAGCCATTCCTCGAGTAGGAGGGTAGTTTAATAGCTCCTAAAAGTAGTTTCATCTATTATTTTAAGTCTCGAAAGTTAATCTCTAAAGGGTGTATCTATCACCTAGTTTGGGTTAGAGATACTAAGTCTGAGTCCCCAACCCTCCAGTCAGTTCATGTAGTCAATGAGTTTCCTGAAGTGTTCCTAGAAGATCTACCTAGAGAACTTCCCGATAGGGAAATTGAATTTGGGATTGATCTTCTTCCAGATACACAACCAATCATTATTCCTTATTACCGGATGGCTCTGGTAGAACTTAAAGAGTTAAAGGAATAGGTTAAAGATCTCTTCGATAAGGGGTTCATTAGACTTAGTATTTCTCCATGGGGTGCTTAAGTCCTATTCGTGCGCAAAAATAATAGTACTCTCAGAATACGCATGGATTATCAACAACTAAGCAAGGCCACCATCAAGGATAAGTACCTTATCCCCAAAGTTGATAACTTATTTGACCATCTTCAGGATGCCCGTTATTTTTTGAAAATTGATCTAAGGTAGGGATATCATCGGTAGAAAGTCAGAGAATGTGATATTCCAAAGATTGCATTTAGAACTCAGCATAGACACTTTGAGTTTGTGGTTATGTCTTTTAGATTAAGAAATGCTCCTACAACTTCTTTGAGCTTAATGAATAGGGTTTTCAAGCAGTATTTGGACATTTTTGTCTTGTCTATTCTCGAAGTGATGAGGAGTATTCTCAACATTTGATAATAGTGTTGCAGACCCTCAAAGATCGCCAGTTATTTGCAAAATTTAGTAAGTGTGAAAATTTGTTGGAGTGTATTACTATTTTGGGGCATGTGATTTTGGGTGAAGGTATTCATGTAGACCCTCAGAAGACGGATGCGGTGTAGCGCTGGCCTAGGACCATTACACCTTTTGATATTAGGATCTTTTTGGGTTTAGCCAGCTATTACGGGAGATTTATTGAGGGTTTTTCCTTAATAGCTACACCATTTACCAAGTTGACATAAAAAAAGGTGAAGTTTCAATGGTCAGACAAGTGCAAGAAAAGTTTTCAAAAGTTGAAGGGTAGATTGACTTCAGTATCGGTATTAGCTTTGCCAAATGGGTTAGATGTATTTGTTGTGTACTGTGATGCTTTCAGATTTAGGTTAGGATGTGTTTTGAATCAAAATGGAAGAGTGATAGCTTATAACCCCCAAACAACTTAAGAATCATGGAAAGAATTATTTGACTCACGATTTAGAATTAACAACAGTTGTGTTTGCCTTAAAAATTCATAGACATTATTTATATGGGGTGCATATAGATGTTTTCACTGATCATAAGAGTCTCCAATATGTGTTCACGCAGAAGGAGTTAAATCTTCATCAGAGAAGAAGGTTGAAGTTGGTAAATGATTATGTCATGAATGTGCTCTACCATTAGGGTAACACAAATGTGGTGGTTTTTTTTCATTAATTTTTCATTAATTTTTCCTTTAATTTCCATCCTAATTCATGGTAAATTCTTGGAAATTAGGTATTGAATTCCTCAACTTTAAGGGTTGATTTGAGACACAATTTATACTCCATTTATGCTTAAATTTTGAGAACACGTTCCTTGTGCTTCTAGGAACCTCGAGATGGATTCAAGAAAGGGATGTTAGGGTGTGATAGTGGGTAGAAGGCTGTGACTTAGCCTAAACTATGAGTTTGGGGATTAGACCCTTAAGGTGAAATACTTATTATTCTTTTAAGATCCTATTACCCTAGGTTACTAGCATGTTAGGCATAGTTGAGCCTAATGGACCTTGAGTGTAATGTTTACTATGTTACTCGGTGGATTGTGATGGTTTTTTCCAAATTATTTTATAGTTATATCAGATATATTATTGGGCCCAAGGCTGTGATTAAGATATTGGTTGGATTCTGAGAAGTGTTTTATCCTTATAAAGGACGTGACCATAGTTTATAGATATTTAGATGCTTATAATCATATTGCTTGGATACTGGTGATGCAATACATAGATTAGATACATTCATGCTCACTAAAACTATAAATGGTATGATTCTAACTAAAATATGATTTTCTACTATTTTTTCTAAAAAAGGATTTATTCCCACTTTTTAATTTTAAAATGGATTCTTTCATAACAGGAATTATACCATCTTATGAATTACTTATGAGCCTTTGAAACCAAAAATGATGTTTTAGAGATTTTACTGAGATAGATTCCGTTCCACGATTTTGCTACTACCATTTACCTTGGTCGAGAGAGATTTTGACCCTTTTTATATTTCTATGATGATTTAGTCCCAAAGTTTACCCCGAGTAATGAATTTATAGACTTACACTCTTTTAACCATGGTTCTAGCCTGTGAATTTATATATATGTACATATATATAATACCATAGTAGATTGATGATGATGATGATGTTTATTAGAAATCCTTGATAGGGACCAGGTTGGTGTATATAGGTACTCTCAAATTCCCTAGGTCCGTGAGTCATCATGCTAGAGAAGATAAGTCGTCGTAGGTCCTGCCTTTGCAAGCCATCCAATAGGAGGAAGTGTATACACTAGTTTACTTTATAGTACTTGGATTAGTTTATGATATTATTGATTCACTTTTTATTCATCCTTGCATGTGTATTTCCTATCACTAGTGTGCACCTATATCTATCATTCTTATGGGGTTTGCATAGGTATAGGTGATGAATATTGCTTGTGGTATGTTGTGCATGCTAATTGTACCTTTTAAGGATATGGGGCTCGATTTAAGTATTGTTTGCCCAGGATAAAAAATTAATTTATATCGTTGTTGCTATTATGGTTAGTTGATGACATTTTGATTATTGGTTTGGAATTAAGATTTGAGGTTTGATTCAAATTCCTTTCTTTACGATTTCTTTATTATGAATAATTATCTCATGTTTAGACGTATGGATTAGAGACCCTGACCATGTTAGCACTAGTTCCTACTATGATTAGGAGGCCTTAAGATGCTAGTATGACTACTTTAGGTTGTACCTTTAGGTTAGCCTTGTTTATGCATAAATATTTATATTTATAGTAATGGTGTTACCATATATCCCTCCCTTCCTTTATGTGTTCATGTTTTATATCCATTCCTGGGCCTTGTATACAATTGTATATCCTTCATTTGATCTTTATTTGTGTATGGGCCAACGATATACGTATAGTGCTCAGGTTCCTGAGTAGGGTTAAAATAGTATAATTTATCCTTATTTCCTCCTTAGCTTTACTATGTTAGTTCCCTAGATATTTAAGTGTAGTTTACATTTTTGCTTGTATGTTATATATATTTTCACTATCTTCTGAGATCAATCGGCAGTTGCCTACCGAGTACCCCATATTTGGTACTCATACTACAGTTTTGCAACCTACAGATCATAGTACGGGTTCTTGTCATTGTTAAAAGTATTATGCAGAGCAGCTATGGTTTGGAGATGTAGGGTGAGGTCCTGGCCTTTGGAGCATTACTATTCTCCCTCTTATTTACTAGACTAATCTTTATGTTGTATTCAGATATGGGTTGTATCAATATATTTATTTAGTACTTTATTTTGTAATGATTAAGAGGCGTTAAGATGGTAGTATGACTACTTTATGTTGTTCCTTTGGGTTTGCTTAGTTTATGCACATACATTTATATATGTATTAATGGTGTGGCCGTATATCCCTCCCTTTCTTCATGTGTTCATGTTGTATATCCATTCCTTGGCCTTGTATACTATTATATATCCTTCATTTGCTCTTTATTTATTTATGGGCCAGTGATATACGGTATAGTTCTTAGGTTCCTGAGTATGGAAATAATAGTATAGTTTATCCTTATTGCCTCCTTAGCTTTTCTATGTTAGTTCCTTAGATATTTAAGCCAAGTTTACATTTTTGCTTTCATGTTATGTGCATTTGCATTGTCTTTGGAGATTGATTGACAATTGCCTACCGAGTACCCCATGTTTGGTACTCATATTATACTTCTGTAACCTATAAATCATAGTACGGGTTCTTATTGTTGTTATGTCCATCGTGTGGAGCAACTATGGTTTGGAGACACAGGGTAAGCTCCTAGCCTTTAGAGTATTACTATTTTCCCTCTTATGTACTAGACTAATCTTTATGTTGTATTCAGAGATGGTTTGTATCAGTATATTCATTTAGTACTTCATATTGTAATCTTATTATATTATAAGCTCTTGTATTGATTCCAACTGGTTTTGGAACTATCTTATGTATTTAAGCCTTTTTACTATATTTATTCTGCATTCTTCCATCATTTCTCTTGGTAGTTCATTACTAGTAGTTCCGAACTAGGGGTTGCTTAACTACAAGTGGGTTAGTAGGTGCCATCATTGACTTGAGAAATTGGGTCATGACAAATTATTATCAAAGCTAGGTTTGTCGGTGTGGTTGTACAAGAGTTAAGTGTCTAGTAGAGTCCTACGAATCGGTGCGAAGACCTCCGTAACCTATCTTCGGGAGGCTATAGGGAATTTTTAGAAAATTTAGTAATTGACTCCTTGTCATGTGTTTGTATTTCTATGAGCCTCAAGTGAGTTCATTGACACTATTCTATCGCAGATAGACGATGTGAGGTTATTAATAGATGCGGAAAAGTCTTTGACAAACGTTTCTAGATCTTTAGTGCAGCATCATACCAGGGATACATGGATGGATGTTAGATGTCTTCACCATCAGTTAGAGGATTTGGGGTCAACCCAGGCTTCCATAGAGTCTGTGATCGGTTCAACCTTTTAAGATTCAGCATTGGTACTACCAAGTCTTTTTGTGGATACATCACAGGCAGGGATGACATTTGGTTCATCGAGTAGTTTTTAAGGTAGAGTTGGATTTGTTAAAGTTCATCGAGGTTCTTTATCGATTTCAGAGTATGAGATTGGCTTTATTGAGTGGGCCAAGCATATTTCTATGCTATATCCTTTAGAGCATGACATGATGCATAGATTTATTAGAGAATTAACATTGTCACTCCATTTAGTGTCAGAGCACTTGATTGTAGTTGGGTCTTCCTTCTCTCAGGTCATTAATCATGGGAGGGCCATGGAGAGAGCATATATTCAGACTTATAGAGGTGGCAGTAGGAGGCCATATCATCAGTACAGTGTTATTGGTGTCCCATCTCAGAATGAGGATCCTCCCAGTGGAGGTCAGCTTCACTTGCAGCCTATCGGTTCTATGCAGGTAGTGTTTCAGACTATAGGTAGCTCTCAGATTAGTTAAGGTGGTCATAGCAGGCAGAGTCTCATCAGACCTTGTGGAGTTTCTGGTATGGGTCTTTAGGCTATGGTGGCTAATTTAGATTAGGAGGGGCAGTACCTCAGTGTATTCTAAGAGCTTGTTTTTGTTGTGGCGAGATGGGACATTGGTCTAGAGAGTACCCTAGACGCAGGTGGGTTGTTTAGAAAGAACTAGTATATCTTCCTCTCCAGCCTAGAGTTCCTCAGATGTGTAATGATTGTGGGAAGGATAGTCATTTCATTAGGGAGTGCCCTTGGCGTTGGCTTGTTATCCAGTCGGGGTCAGCTCGTGTCTCTTGCCAGGTTAGGGCTTTAGGGATTTGCAATGACTGTAGAGAGATTGGTCACTCATCTTGAGAGTATCCCCATCATGGAATTATTAATTATTCAGATCAGTCTCGTAGTGTTATGGCACCTTCACTCAAAGGTAGTGCTCTTAGTGCCACAGTTGGTGATTCAGACAGTTAGTCCAAATTTAGACCCATTCAGATCCATTCTTTGTTTGGGCCCATTAGGCATGTGACTTTAGATTTTTCTATAATAGGTACACTTTTATTTCTTGCCTTTACTTTTTAATTTATGTGTATTGGGCTTCACATACCCATTGATGAGTGATGAATTTTGCCACTCATTCACACTCAACATTCGTGCACATTACCATGTTTTTAATGAATAAGTGAGACATATTTGTTATTAAATGCACTAATATCTATATTTTACAGGCACATAGGTAATGAGATAAAAATATATGCATGCAAGCTGAAAAAGATCAAAAGAAGAAAAGAAATGCAGTTTGGAGACCTGGAGAAGAACATAGCCTCAGTTACCGCTATTGCAGTCTGAGGACCACAATTGCGGTCAGTCAAGAAGGTCAATATAATGCGATTGCGTGGGTCTAACTACGGTCGCGGGAGCCGCAAACGTGGACAAACTCCCGCGATCGTGGCTTAGCAGAAAAACAGCCCAAGGGCAAAGATGTAAATGTACAGAAGTGTTCCTAAATTTACTTAAGAGACTCAAACCCTATCATTTGGACATCATCCATCAATTCCCAATTATTAGAACTTTGTCTATTCCTTAGTTTCCATTTTTGGAGGACAATTATTATATTAATTTTGGGTGAAGAATACATTGAAGTAACTTCCAAGTGAAGGATTAGCAAACTCCCATTGAAGATTTGTTGAAGTTTGAAGTTTGAAGTAATATTCACATAGTCTTTCATAAATCAAATCAATAGATATTTTGGGTATATCTTTGCTTATTTATCTTATAGGTAGCTAGTTCTTCCTCCTGGGGTTATGTTAGAATAAGGTGAAAGTGTGTGGATTGCATTTGTTAACTTCAATTATTAGTTCATATTGATAGGTTTTACAAATGCTTGATTGTAACATGGAATTTGTTGGTGAAAGCATCAAATCTCCTAATACCTACATCATCCTTGACAAAGGTATATGGGTAACCTATATCCTTCAACTATCCTTAAAAGAGGGGTTGTAGGTGACATGAGCCCTTATGAACAATAACTTAGATACTAGTTATTCTCTCTTTGTTATCTTAGAATTAAGCATAGATTGTGGAATTTCTATGTCTTAGGCATCATCCTAGGAATAGGGATGCCAAATTGAGGCTTTGTAATGTTTAGTTGACCACTCTCACGAGCTATTCGAAGGAATTTGTGGGTGATAGTTTTGTGCTTAGTTGAAAGGCTAGTATTAAAATCTCTAACCAAGCCTACCCTCACATGCTCAAGAAAAAAATTAAAGTTGATTGTCTTGTACCCACATAGTAGATTCCCTTAGTAAGATATAACCCCAAGATCCGTGCTTAATTGATGGCACTCTAATTATTCGTAGCCCCGAATTAGTCCTTTAAAAGTCTGTAAATAAATATTAGTTTTGGTACTCACTAAATCCCCTCAATTTTTACATATTGTATTCTAGGTTTAAATTTTAGCAAGTTTCATCTATTTCGAGCTAATTCGATTGCCACTTATATTGTTCCTCGTGGATTCGACCCCAAGTCAAAGTTGGGTAAATATATTGACGATGACTGCCTTGCACTTAAATTGATGTGTAAGTTAGGAGTTATAAAAAATAATATCGTTGCTGGGGAATAATTTGGCGTATTGAGTTAGTTTGGAATTTTAGCTTACTTGCTTTGATTCAAACATGTTAATATTTGTTAGTGATTTTTTTTGCTTATTGTGTTAGGTATATTTTTGTTTTTGTTTATTTCTCACTATGGAATCTTGGAATAAATGTGAGTTTGGTGGTTGGAAATCTTATCTTGATGATCCATGTCTATATTGTGAAGGACCACACTTTTGGCGAGATTACAGATATTCTCCTCGGGAAGAGACGTGTGCACCATCTCGATACTATTGGGAGTATGATTGTTCTTTGTATGGTGGTCGGGATGGACATTGAAGTAATTGTCCAAATGCCCCCTCCCCTTGTTATCCTAACCCAGATGCTAGTTCTTTTTATGCTTTTAATAGGTCTCATGATGCAATAAAGGAAGAACAAAATACCGGGTACAATAGTTTTGAAGCAATGCTTCAAACTCTTTTGGATCAGGCAACTACATTGGAGGAGGATGTGTATGACTTGCATCAATCCATGGTGGCATTTGGAAAGGAGAGTGAAAAAAAGAAGAAGTGGGTGAGAGCATCGATCTTTCAAGTATATGAATACACCTAATCTTCAAAATAAGGAGAATAAGGAAAATATATCAAGCTATGTCATGGATGGTGAGCTTGATAGTGAAGAACCCTCAATGGTTTCCCAACCAACTGAACCAAACGTATGAGATGATGCCAAAAATGAGAAAATGTTACTAGAGTCAAAAGAAGAGGCCAAGCAAATCCTTTATGAAGGCTCTAGTCCATTTCAGGATGAGAATGTCAAGAATGATGCCACTCCGAAATTAGGGAGAAGACCTGACTCGAACCACTTTTCAACATTATGCTTGGTGGATGTGATGAAAGTTGAACCACCTAAGCAAATGATGACTTTTAGATGTGAGAAGCAAAATTCCTACATTTTAGAGTTTCCCATTCCGAAAGAGCAAAAGGGAGCACACCACTTGAAGGTCAACAAATGCAAAACTCTAGATGTAACAAGTGGATTTTTTATGTCCTCACCAATACCCAATGAGCCTATTCAAAATTTGATGTAAGGTTGGATAAAAGATTCAAGTATTTAAAGTGGAGTGATAAAAGTAGCATCGTTGCACCCTCGCCTCAGACCCAAGTGCCACGAAGATGTATTGATCAAAATTTGGGGCATTAATTCAAATTCTCTAAGTGGAGACATAAATGATGATTAAAGAGGCGTCATGCCGCAATGTTAAAACAAGCGCTTGATGGGAGACTACCCATTGTTTTCATTTTTACATAATTTATTTTTTAATAAGTCACAAAAGTTTAGTGCTTTGCAGATACTTTAGGCGGGTTGGAGACCAAAAATAGGGAGAAACCAAGTTTAGAAGTGTGGCAGCCAAGCAGGAAAATAGGGGAATATAATGCCTCAGGTGTCGCGATTGCGAATTAAGGATCGTGATCGTGGTGTTGCAATCGCATCGATCATACTGCGATCGCGACTTTGTTTTAAGCTTTCAACATGGTTATCAATGCGGTTTCAGGGAGCCCTTTTACCCTCCTTATACTTTTGTGTTATGTAGTGAGGTCACTACAAGTCTTATAGTGGGGGTTGTAGCCCTGCACCTATGCGTACTTGTTGGTTTGCAATACTTGAATTTAGTTCACACGAAGCATGGAAATTTAGAGAATTGATTATTTTCATTTTTAGTGTTCTGTTTTTTTAATAATGATGTTGGGCAAGCCTTTCCCTATGATAGATTGAGTGACGACATTCTTAAGGAAACCTCGTTGTGATTAGGTTTTGAGACTTGGATGCAGGGGAAGTTTGAGTACTCGTGGCATCAAAGTCACAAATGCAAGGAAAATATGAGTACCTGTGGCATTTCAGTTTTGGGATGACATTCATATCTTTGGCAAAAATTGAGTAGTCATATGGTTGGTTTGCCCGTATGAAATCCATAGTGTGAGGCAAAGTCTTGGATTGTTTCCTTGGTTAGCAAATTATGTGTGGTGCAAATGCAATAGTGAACACCCCCTCCGTCCAAAATTTTTCAAAAATCAAGGGCATGGACGTGAGCAACCTTGTAACAAAATTTTTTCTCTTTTTGTGACTCCAAAAATTTTGGCTTGCAAAAATTGATAGATACTCCATTTTTGTCTCTAGTGGGAAATATAATTGAGCTCCCTTAACCAATTTACATGCCATCTGTGGTGAGTTTATTTGTATCAATCTCATTTATACTTGTGTCATCTAGAACTTTCCCCATTAGTCTCTCAAGGAAAAATTTAGATTGTATTTGGTTGGTGAGATGATCTTAGACCATATTTGTGACATTGGAAACACACTTAGCCTAAAAAACCTACCCATGCATAGAATTTATCCCTAGTCACCCACTTTGAGCATTTAGACCTTTCTTTGGCAAACACATTGCAAGCCGTGAGCCTTTTATTTTTTATCACTCTTTTGAACCCTACCCTTCTTGACTTAAAATTGCAACTTCAAGCTAAAAGCCTAAGTTGGGGGTGATGATGATTGAAAGATATAAATTTGGGCCACAAAGTTGTAAGTGAGTGCCTATGAGCTTAAGTATTGAGAACAAATGAAAAAAGAAAAAACAATATCCAACAAAGGAAAGAGAAGCACAAAGAGTGCAAGAAAAAGAAATGAAAGAAATTTGGTGAACCAAGGAAATACATGTAGGCGTATGTGTAGAAAGTGAAAAGAAAAAAGGTGGTCCATAGTCAAGAGTTTTATTAAATAGTGTGATGTAGATGTTCAAGAAGGGTATAGCCTTGTGCCTAAATAATATTCTACCCTACCCCAAACTTACGTTACAAGCTCAAAAATCCCTTCGAGATCTTCAACCATTTACTTTCATTGTAGTGGCGATTGAAAATTGGGGCAAGCCTATGGTATGACACTTACTAGCATAGAGAGTTCTTGAGAGAGAGTGTGTGTTTTGCACTTAAATTCCTTGTTACACATTTGATAACTTGGTGTGTGGAATTTTCTTTCTTGTGAGGAGGCATGTAAACAAGTTGAGGTGGGTGATTTTATCATCTTTCAAAAATTGAGGCAAAAGAAGTATAGTGTAGTCAAGTCAAAAAGTGAGTCACTTCTAGAGTATCGGTGATTGTCGCATTGTTGCTCTTTGAAGTCTTTTGCATCCTTCATTATTGCATTTTATGTTGAAGGGTATTGGGAGAATAGTTTTGCCCATGTTTTAAGATCTACTTGAGGTACTAACTAAGCTTGATGTCATTGAGATCATTGGGTCATCTTATGTAGGCATAAATATGCATTGTCTCGTTCTAAGAGCTAATGTTGCTTGAGGATAAGCAAAGCTTTAAGTTGGGGGTATTGATGAGTACTGAATTTACCACCCATTCGCATTCAACATTTGTGCACATTACCATGTTTTTAATAAATAAGTGAGACATATTTGTGATTAATCTGCCCTTTTATAGATTTCATGATCAAGTGACTACCCCCATTAATTATCTCTTTTAGTAGTGGATGGAGTAGATCAATGTTGATATTTTCTCTATGGGTGTAGCATTTTGGTTTGAATCGCATTTACCTTACCATATTATCCTTCTTATGGCCCTGGGTGGTACTTGTTGTTTATTTTTATTTTTGGATACCACCTATCTTTTAAACTGATGTTCATATTATTGATTTCATTATTGTCATTATTTGATGTTTATCGATCCTCTCTTGGTCAATGGCTAGACTAGCAGTATTTAGTTAGAATTTCCCTTCCTAGCAGTTCTTATTTGTTATCTTAGGTGGCTAGCTTAGTTGGATAATTTCTCTCTTATAGCAGTGAGGTTGGTTGTTTTTTCTCTTCTGGTGGGTATGCTAGATTAATTTGGAGTGGATGATAACGATGAAGGTAAGTTGAACTTCCATGATTCTGTTATGGTTCTAGAGTTGTCGATTGGGTTGTGTATCCCATTCATGAGGTTAACCAATTTAGGGTTTGTTCTTCTTATTTGTCCAGTTCATTGCCAATAGTGATCTTGCTATTGATGTTGAGAGGTCTTGGATTTATGTTTCAGGTTTGTTGGGTTTATCTCCCAATGATGGTTTGCTTTTTGTATTAGAGTGGGCTCAAATACTCGGTTCTTGCTATGAGTGGTTCTTATTCTAAGTAGAGTTAAAGAGTTGGAGATAGGTGATCTTTCCTGTGACCATTTCCTAGGTTTATGAATTGGGTATTTGTTATCGGGATGGAGTATTGGATTGATCAGTTTTTGGATATGGATGAATTTCTCCAAGTCGCCAGAGTTTTGCCTATGACTAGTGTGGTTTGCAGCCTTGGTAAGTTCTTGAGTATATTTTGATGGTTTATGCCCTCCAGCAGATTTGGAGTTGATTGCTTATGTTTTCAGTCGGTGAGTAATCCTTTGTTGTGATTTTGTTATTCATATACATTTAGATTTTGGCTTTGGCATGATCCAATAAGGATATGTCAAATTGGGATAGTAAGGTCAATTTGAGTATTTGGCCTTAGTTTAGACTTGGTGGCTTAATTTTGGATTTGACGCCTTGGAATAACGACTTGGAGGTTATGTAGGATTTGGAGTATGGATGCTTACTCATCTACAATTTGGTTTGGATATTTAAGATAGGGCAATTCAACCTTGGTGTTGGGATTAAACTTGAAGTTGTAGAGATTGGGTGCAACCTTTATTTTCAGATTTGCCTCAGTTGGGATTAAATCTATAGGTTAGCTAAGCCTACTCCATGTGTAATTATTCAGTTTTCTTTAGTTCAGATGGATTGTGGTTAATACATGTTCAAATGATTGCCCATGGACACAGTATTGGTTCCTTCAACTTTGACCTAGGGTTTCAGTTATCATTGTGATTTCTGGATGATCTACATAGCAGGAGTAGTATGCTTGAGTTAGATTCAACATGGTTTCATCCTCAATTGATGGGACATCCTGGAGTGGATCATTCCGTGATGAGTATGTGTGCTTCGGACTCCTACCTTTTAGTTTTGATGGTTATTTGGACTAGTTATAGCATTCGTATAATTTCAGATAGTTATCTCATTTTTTGTGCCTAGGTAGTTCCTTATGGGATTATTCTTATTTGGATTTATAGTGGATCAACTTTAGTTCTTCAAGGTTAGTGTGATGGAGTTTCGCGGAGAGGACTTAGGTGACTTTTTACTTAGTTTGGAGTGGACAACAGGTTTAGAAAGGCAAAAAAGGTTATGTTTGGATATTGGAATTGGTTGCATGTCTCATGCCTTGGTCTGCCTTTAGATTGGATCAGACTTTACTTGATTGTGCAAGTAATGGTATGGTATCAGTGTGTTGTGGTTCAAATTTGCGCACATTAGCGTTCCACGATTCCCATGGAGACCAGTTGGTTGTTGATACGGGAATGACAACGGAAACACGAAATCACACTCCAAATCAGTCCACTAATCTTAAGGATTCGAGGACCAAGATGGAGACCACACTCGGATTCGCTACCAACAACAAGAATACAAAATACAAGGGTTTATTTCAACACCAAAACAACTATAAAACGTGATGAACAATAACAATAACAATAACACAAGTTTCGGATTCAATAAATGACCCAAAACAGTCCACTACACAAGATAACAACAACAAAAGTAAATGATAGATAGTGAGACCAAGATTATTACAAGATTAAGAACTAAAGAGTGTATTAAACTCAAAAACCCCTAATGAATGTAATAATCAAAACCACACTCTTACGGTGACCGCCAAGGGAATCAACTCACCTCAAGATCCACCGTTTCCAAGCAAAGAACAATGTTAGCTTTTCCAAGCCCTATACTAGAACTACACTAAGTTGGTCTACTCTCAAGAGAGAGGATTTTAAGTGTTTCAATATTTCATCTTTCATAAACTAAAAACAAAATACCTAAAATGCACTACTTATAGTGTATTACAAAAGTAGACAAAAATACCACATTACCCTTAATGACCAAGAGTGGCCTTGGTGTGTTGGAAGACAATATGAATTGTCCAAAATGCCCTTAAATCTAAGTGACCAAAATGTCCTTAGTAAAGGGAACCAAAACCGTTAACCAACAAAGGTGGTCCAAACCCGAGAGTCCTTAAGTCTTCAAGGCTCCAAGAAATCTTCCACACTTGGGTTTGATCAATGGTAGGCTAAAAACGTCCCCTCCAAGTATGATCCCATGCCCTCCATGCGACCAAAGCTTGATTCTTCACATAGTGACTTTGAATGATGTTGTCAAAAGCTAAGGAGGCCATTATTCTTGTATCATCCTCCTCTTCTTGAAAAGGATTCGACCTCGAATCAAAGCCTTGCAAAATCGAAGAGACGACAAACAAATACAAACTCCTCATGGCATGAGGGTTAGGGTTAGCATAATAAATCATCTCAACATGACAAGGTTGCACATATTTGCAATATAACCAAGGATCCTTTGAATTAAATATAAAAATCTCAATGAAAGGTGCACAAAGGATTTGGTTACGGGAATCACCAAGAGATAAAGAAACTTCATAGGTCCTAATGACATCAAATAATCCATAAGGTAGAACTTCCTTCATCTTATGATCCATAAGACACCATTGCTTATTTATCTCGTCAAAAGACCACACCAAGGGGGGTGTTTCTATTGGTTCTAAAGTCCATAAAATCCATATAGCATTATCACACACACACATGGATAGACCAACAAACTTCTTACCTCGACATAAAACAAATCCAAAACTAGCATGGACATCATCATAGGCAAAAAGGTAGTATAGGAAAGAATCACATGCAAAGGAATTCACAGGTGAAGAATAAGTATTTAAACATATACACATTCTTTCCTTCAAACAACTAGGCAACTTGGCATTCACAAGTTGGAATTCATGTAATTTAGGCACAAGCGTGTCAAACAAGGATGCACATTTAGAAACATTACCCCAAGGAGTAAATGACACATTTGTCCTCGGGTTTTCAAGAAGGACTACACATTCCTTATCCATAAGAGTACTCTCGTCTTTCAAAAAAGAGATTTCTATCTTTAGGAGGAATGTTGTCACACCATAGTGGGTTAGCACATCGTTTATAGCTTCCAAGGCAAGCTATACCTTCATTTTCACCACTACGCTCATTAGGAGTGTTTATATCATCTTCAAATAAAACATTATACCTAAAGAGAGCATGATCTATTTCACGGGCATATTCGGAACAAACACATTCAACACTCTCTAAAACCTTAATATCACGTTTTAAAGAGATTTCAAGTACAAGATTATCCCAGGAATAGCTCTTGGGTTCACTCCCCTTTTGTTGACCAACTTTTTCAAATACTTCACTCGCTTGATTTCTCTTAATCACATCACACACATACTCAAGTGGTGGAAAATTTTCACAAATAGGTTGATCAGCACCAATTACATAAGACAATGTACTTTCATTCAACATATAGGCTTCAACACTAGGTGGACATAAATCAATCTTACAAGAAGAGTCAATTTGGTCATCAATAGGATCAACTAGTGTATCCACACTCACAACATGTACATCATTAAAAAAAGGCAACTAATCATTAGAATCACGAGTAAGTAATCTACTACTCACACTCAATGGGCTACTTGCCACACAATTATCATTTACATGCACAAAAGTGTAAGAGTTAGCTATTTTACCTTGAAGTTCTTGAGTTGAATCTCCTTTGCCATGTTGTGAAGGTCCTCCATAAGCTTGGGCAGCAACTTCACTTTGGTATTGATCTCTATTACTTGCCATGTCGGTACCTACACAAATGTCCTTATAAATAGGAGGACAAACAATATTAGCTTGGTTTGGTGGTGATTCCCTCACTTCGCTCCACATAACCTCTCCTTTTTCCACTCTCAGATTACCACCTTTCACAACCTTAATCCTCTCAATCTTTTTTCTCTCATAAGCATTCGGATTGGAGTAAGTATGTACTTCTCTTTGCAGCTCGGGCAACATGTATGTCATGAGGTGATTTCCCTACCGATCTCTTACAACATTAGGCTAATTTTGCATATTTGGAACTCTATGTTGTACAAAACAATCGACACCTAATCATACATGACCATATGTCAATGGAAGAATATCGCACCATACCTCCTCATGGTACTCAAATTGAGAGAAGACAACTTTGACCCTCTCGGTAACCTTAAACCCGTCCAAGAAGTATAGAACGAGTAAAGGCTCACAAAACAACCCCAAGTAGTCAACCATGGATGGAACAATGTAGTTTCTATAGTACCTATCATTTAACACAACGAGGCATCCCGGTATCCCACAAATGGTCACCTTTTCGGAGTGTACACTCCTTCTTGGATCAACATTATAAAGGACACGAGTACCCCTCGGTTTTGGAGATGCATACCCTCTTCTTCTGGTTGAACAACCTCTACTAGAGCTAGTATAACCATTAACACTATATCGATCTTGATAAGAAGTACTAAAAGGTGGAGAATATGAATCTTCACACTCCTCATGTGTACTCTCATCATAGCTCTCATAAACTTTGCAAATGAAAGGGTTATACCTAACACCAAAACTAGGTTTAGAGTGAGAAGTGTAGGACTCCTCACATGCCCCAACATCATCATAAGATCCATCACGAGGTCCTACATCATCTCCAAAGTCACCATAAGCACTAGGCACTTCATTCACCTTATTTTCTCCCTCAAAACAGTAACTTTCAAATCTGCCCAAGTTTTGATCATGGCTATTTTCATAGCCTCCGCAATCTCCCTCAACTTAGTAGCCATAAAACCCCTCACTACAACCATAGTCTCCCATATTGTAGTCATAATAATCCCCGACTATCGAATACATATTCCCCTTATATCACCTTTTGAACCTACAAAATGAACAAACAAGATTAGTAGTAAAAGCTTCTTACTAACACTCGTATGCACTCACCTTTGTGATTCTCACAATTGGAGCGACGAATATTGAAAGTTGCTTATACTCCGGTAGTCAATAGGATGTCAATTCTACTTGACGGACGGAATAGATTCTTGTTTGATCGACTCAAGACACAAAAATAAAATTTACTTACGAACTTGAAACAAAGAAGTTACTACGAGTTAAAAATGAGAAAAGCACACAAATAACGAAGACACGAAGAAACGGATTCAATAATTAATCTACAACTAAGTAAGTGATTACTAGTTGTTAATTAATTCTAGAATCAAGACATGAAACTAATGAAACAATAAAATGAAACTAAGAATCTAAAATTTGAGCTCGAAAATATTGAGTGAACAGTAGCAGTGATGACGTGGCAATCACATATTGGTTCGGTTTTATCAAGTGGTTATTCTCAAAGGTTCAAGTCTTGGTCAAAAATTAATTTAGATTGGTGGAATTTGTTTTAGGAGGGAAAAATAAGTCTTGAAGCCTTTTTTTCAAGTTTCAAATTTCAAGACTTGACTTTTGTAGTACTTTTCCTTAAAACATGGACCCTTGTTTCATGGAAAAGTAGTTGAGAAGTGATATAAAGTCTTTTGGTGGTTGGGGGTCTTTTAAAACTAACAAGTACATACACCTTTTTTCTTTACCTTTTAGGATCTAGCACTCACTTTATGTTCTAATAATATATGAAAGAAGGTGAAGAACTTCAAGAACAACAACAACCACACCAAGAACAATAACAAGAATCTTCAAGAACAACAACAATTCCAACGGTCAACTCCAATCCACAACAACAAACGGCCAAGTCTCTTTAGTGTTGTGTATTCGGTTTTAACAAGAGATGAAGGTTGTGAAGAACTTAAAGAACACAAAAAAATTCACCAAGAACTACAACAACAACACTCCTTTCAACAACAACAACCACACACATGGCCAAGTCAAGTTTTTCAATAATAATCTCTACCACACGGTCTTACTTGTTCACGACAACAACAACAAAGCTCAAACTTAGATATGGACTCAAGCGTTAGTAAAGAACAAAGATAACACTAAAACCACTCAAGACAAACAAAAATCTTGGCCAATACACAACAAGAACGCAATTCTCAGCCAAGAACACAACACGGGAAGATTGCACTTTTTTTTCTTTTTCAGCTTTTCAATATTTTTTTTTTGAATTTTTTAATCAAGCAAGCCCAAGATTGATCTTGTAGGAACAATATCTAGCAATGCTTTGATACCAAATGATACGGAAAAGACAACGAAAACACGAAATCACACTCCAAATCAGTCCACTAATCTTAAGGATTCGAGGACCAAGATGGAGTCCACACTCGGATTCGCTACCAACAACAAAAATACAAGATACAAAGGTGTATTTCAACACCAAAAAAGATATAATATGTGATGAACAATAACAATAACAATAACACAAGTTTCGGATTCAATAAATGACCCAAAACAGTCCACTACACAAGATAACAACAACAAAAGTAAATGATAGATAGTGAGACCAAGATTATTACAAGATTAAGAACTAAAGAGTGTATTAAACTCAAAAACCCCTAATGAATGTAATAATCAAAACCAAAATCTTACGGTGACCGCCAAGGGAATCAACTCACCTCAAGATCCACCGTTTCCAAGCAAAGAACAATGTTAGCTTTTCCAAGCCCTATACTAAAACTACAGTAAGTTGGTCTACTCTCAAGAGAGAGGATTTTAAGTGTTTCAATATTTCATCTTTCATAAACTAAAGAGAAAAGACCTAAAATGCACTACTTATAGTATATTACAAAAGTAGACAAAAAGATCACATTACCCTTAATGACCAAGGGTGGCCTTGGTGTGTTGGAAGACAATATGAATTGTCTAAAATGCCCTTAAAGCTAAGTGACCAAAATGTCCTTAGTAAAGGGAACCAAAACCGTGAACCAACAAAGGTGGTCCAAACCCGAGAGTCCTTAAGTCTTCAAGGCTCCAAGCAATCTTCCACACTTGGGTTTGATTAATGGTAGGCTAAAAACGTCCCCTCCAAGTATGATCCCATGCCCTCCATATGACCAAAGCTTGATTCTTTACATAGTAACTTTGAATGATGACGTCAAAAGCTAAGGTGGCCATTATTCTTATATCAGTTGTTAAGGTTGAGTTTTGGTTTTTGAGAAGTGAAAAAAGTAAGTTGGTGTAAAAAAGGGCTACATGAGGCAAAATCCCTAAGAAGCATCATTTCTTCTTAGAGGTTATTTGAGAAGTCGTGCTCGGAGCATGCGGGCCCAGTTCTCACCTCTTTTAGCTTTTATGCTTCTTTTATCCATTTGAATTTAACGGACGAAAGTCCTTTTAGTAGTGGATATTATAATGACCCTTTAGGTTATTTTCTTAATTTGCATGTATTTTCGATACTTTGAGCCTATCCACAGCGACTATAGGTTATATATGACTTGTCAAAACTGTCGGTTTGGTTATCAGATAGTACATTTGGATTTTAGGCTTATTTTTTTTGGAGCTTTCGTTATTTAGGATTTGGTCTAGAGCTACAAATTCTAGTAAATGACCTCGGAGGTACCCTTGGTTTAGGTTTCTAGGCTTTCATACTTTTTTGGTCTATTGGACGAATTACGTAAAAAAAAAACTATAGTTGCGGGCCCCACACATAGTTGAAAAGATCTTAGATGAAAGTTTTGATGGTTCTAATGAGTTCGAAACGTCGAATTTGGTATGGTAGCATATTTTGTTTGCATGTACGGGGTTCCAAACGAGTCTCGTTCACCTGATCAGAGATCGTTTGGACTCAAAAGAAATCTGGTGCATCAGGTTGCTGATGCAATTGCTTAAGCAATCATATGACCGCTTAAGCGGCCTCTGCTATGCAACATAGGGTCACTTAAGAGACCTTGACCATTTGGTCAAGGGCCGCTTAAGCGATGATTGTGTCAGCTTAAACGGGCATCGCTTAAGCGGCATAAGAGTCGCTTAAGCAATACCTACTAGCATTGCCAGATCGCTTAAGAAATCGTGGAGTTGCGTAAGCAGCACCTGGTGTTTATTTATCCCCTCACAATTTTCCATCATTTTCACACCAAATTAAAAGCTCAAAGAGAAAAAAGTGAGAAATTGTCCATAGACGCTAGGCTAAGTTATCCTAATTCACCTTGGTCATTTCCCATTATTTTTCCCTTCAATTTCCATCATAATTCATGGTAAATTCTTAGAAATTACATTTTGAATTTCTAAACTTTAAGGGTTGATTTGAGACCCGATTTACATTCTGTTTGTGCTCAACTTTGGAGCACACATTCCTTATCCTTTGAGGAACGTCGTGACGTATTAAATTTTGGATTTTATTTGTGGGCTCCACAGGACCATTCTTGACTCGAATTTTGACCCGACCCTTAATATAGCAATATAGGTATCATTTTACTCCTAATGAGACGTAGATTACGACTTTGATAGTGTGGCAACATTTTATAATCGTGGAGCAAAGGCATAAGAATTGCAGTTCGAAATCAAGATAGGCTTCTATCTACTTCTTCATTAGATAGTGTATTTTATATGTTGCATGTTAGATAGGGATTTAGGGTGTGATTGTGGGTAGAAAACTGTAACTTAGCCTAAACTATGAATTTGGGTATTAGACGGGTGAATTTACTCTTAAGGTGAATTACTTGTTATGCTTCTAGGATCCTATTACTCTAGGTTGCTTTCATGTTAGGAATAGTTGAGACTAATGGACCTTGAGTATAATTTTTACTATGTTACTCGGTGGATTATGATAGTTTTTCTCAGATTATGTTATGTTATGTTTGATATATTGTTGGGCCCAAGGCCGTGATTAAGATATTGGTTGGATTCTGAAAAGTGTTTTATCTTTGTAAAAAATGTGATCGTAGTTTATAGACATTAAGATTCTTATAATAGTATTGCTTGGATGTGGTGATGGCATGCATAGATTCGGTGCATTCATGTTCACTAAAAATATAAATGGTACGATTCCAACTAAAATATGATTTTACTACTATTTTTTTTATAAAAAGGGATTTATTCTCACTTTTCACTTTTAAAATAGATTCTTTTATAACGAGAATCATACCATCCTAATGAACAACTTATAAGTATTTAAAGCTAAAAAAATATTTTAGAGATTTGATCGAGACAGATTTAGGTCCATGATTTTTCTACTACTATTTACCCCAGTCGAGAGAGATTTTGATCCTTTCTATATTTTTATGATAATTTAGTCCCAGAGTTTAACCCGAGCAGTGGATTTATGGACTTACACTCTTTTAGCATGATGTTAGACCGTGCATTTGTATATGTATCTCTGGTACTGGAGTAGATTGATGATAATGATGTTTATTGAAAATTCTAGACCGGTACCAGGTCGGCGTATATGGGTACTCTTGAACCCCTTAGGGGCCTCTTCATTCGTGAGTCGTTATGCTGGAGAAGAGAGGCCATCGTAGGTCCTACCTTTGCGAGCCATCGAACTGGAGGAAGTGGATACACTGGGTTACTTTATGGTACTTGGATTAGTTATATTATTATGGATTTACTTTGCATTGTTCCTTGCATGTACATTGCCTATCATTCGTATGTGCCTATATCTATCAGCCTTATAGGGTATTACATATGTATAGGTGATGAGTATTGCTTGCGGTATGTTGTGTGTGTTGATTGGACCTTTCGAGTAATGGGGCTCAATTTAGGTATTGTTTGTTCAAGCTAGCCGGTTATTTTATATCGTTATTGTTATTATGGTTAGTTTGTGACATGTTGATTACTATACTGGTATTGAGAGTTGAGGTATGATTCTGATTCTTTTCTTTACAATTGCTTTTTTATGAATAATTATCTTATGCTTAGACGTATGTATTATAGACCCTGACTATGTTAGAACTAGTTCCTATTATAATTAGGAGGCCTTAATATGCTAGTATGACTACTTTAGGTTGTACCTTTGGGTTAGCCTTGTTTATGTACGTACATTTATATATGTAGTTATGGTATTACCGTATATCTCTCCCTTTCTTTATGTGTTCATGTTATATTTCCTTGACCTTGGATACTATGATATATCTTTTATCTGCTCTTTATTTGTTTATGGGATAATATTACAGTGCTTAGGTTCCGGAGTTTGGCTAGAATAGGATATTTTATCCTTATTGCCTCCTTATCTTTACTATGTTAGTTCCCTAGATATTTGAGCATATTTTACATTCTTGCTTGCATGCTATGTATATTTGCATTATCTTTGGAGCATCTTTGATACTCATGCTACACTTCTGTAGCTTACAGATCATAGTACAGGTTCTCATCATTGTTGTGTGCATTGTGCCGAGCAATTATAGTTCGACGACTTAGAGTGAGCTCATGGTTTTCAGAGTATTACTATTCTCCCTCTTATGCACTAGACTAATCTCTATGTTGTATCTAGAGATGAGTTGTACCAGTATATTTATTTTGTACTTCATTTTGTAATTTTAGTACATTAGAAGATCTTGTACTGATTCCACCAGGTTTTGAGACTGTCTTGTGTATTTTAGCCTTTTTACTTTATTTATTTCGCATTTTCCCTTCATTTCTCTTAGTAGTCCATTACTAGTAGTTTTGGACTATTAGTTGGCTTACCTATTGGTAGGTTATAGTAGGTGTCATAATGACCTGAGAAATTAGGTCATGACACACCTACATTCTTTGAAGATGGATCCGACATTGTTATCATAGAAAGTTTCATTTTTAATGGGTTTAGCCTTCATCAGAGCTTGGTGTGCCTTAAATCAGCAGCTTGCCCTTTGCATCCGCTGAGATTGTTAGATGAGTGGCAATGGTATAGGAAACCCATTCTTTGGAGTCACTATTCTCTTAATATCTATCAAAATTACTGTTGATTTCTCAGTTTTCCTTATTAAGAATTTAAAAGAATAAGGGGTAGTTTGGTGTGAGGTATAAGGGATAAATAGTCCTCGGATAAATGAAGGACTATTTCATCCCATGTTTGGTGTGAGGTATTTAGTTTCGAGATTATTTATCCTATCATTTACACCATAGTGATGACATAAGTTATTCAATATATATGGTGGAATAACTAATCTCGAGATAACATTTTCCCAACCAAACAAGCCCTAATATATTACTAATTCAATAACTACTTGTACCATAACTAATGAACATTATTTAAATATTTTTTTTTCATTTGAGATATTAATACTTGAAATTTACTATGTCTGTGATATTAATAATAATTATTATAAATATTTTAATATTTTATTTTATGTATAATATATTTTTTATAAAATATTATTGTATAATATTTGAATATGATTGTTATAAAGGGATAATTTTATAAAGAATGTATTGTTATAATGCATGTCAGTGCTATTATAGGTAGAATGTTGTTATAACAAAGTAAAATATAACATGAAAATCGATTCTAGAAAAATTCTTGTCATTATAGTGAAATGTCATTATAATGTAAGAACATTATAATGAGTTTTGGCTATAATTGAAAACTAAAGCCGTCTGTTGTATATATTAGACATATTTTCAAACTACTTCAAACAATTGTAAATTATAAGCTCCAGAGATTAACCATTATTTCCTTGATGATGGACATTGATGTGACAAATACAAGAAAAGGTTTCATGGTGTATGTTATTTATAGATGACAGAATTTTGATTGACGAGACTCATAACGGAGTTATCGCTAAGTTGGAGGTTTGGAGACTGACCCTAAAGTCTAAAGGGTATATGTTGAGTAGACCAAAACTATACATAGAGTGCAAGTTCCGTGATATGACACATGAGGCTAATGTTAAAGTGAGGCTTTGATACACAACCTAAAAGATAGGTATTTTCAAGTGTCTTAGGTCTATTGTCCAGAAAAATAAAGAGATTAGCAAGGATATCACTTACTGTTTTGATGCAAGGTGGATGAAATTAGTCAAGCATTCAGAGTGTTTTGTGACATGTTCCCTTTAAACTTAAAGACAAGTCGTACAAAGTGGTAGTTAGATCACCTATGCTGTCTGAGGTGGAGTGTTGACCCCATCAAGAATCTCACATTTAGAAGATGAAAATATTTGGTGGGGCTGTTACAATAGATGTGTCAGTATACTAGAGAGATAGGATTAAAAATGAGGATATTCAAGTCATAATAGGAGTGACTTCTGTGGAAGAAAAGATGTAACAAGTGCGACTCAGATGGTTCAGGCATGTGAAGAGGAGATGCACGAATTTTCCAGTGCAAATGTGTTAGAGGTTGGCCATAATTGAATTCAGGAGAGGTAATGGTAGACTGAAGAAGTATCTAGGGTGATTATACAGAACAGTTGCAACTTATCGAGGACATGACCTTAGATAGGAATTGGAGGACCCGAATTAGGATAGAATGCTATTAGAAGGGAGTGTGTTCACACTAGTAGGTAGGAGTGCATTATTTTGTTTTTGTTGCTAGTAGTCGTAGATTTACTCTTGGTAGTTTTATGTTGTTCGATTTATGTTACTATCTGTTGTTTCGTATAGTTTGACTACAGTTATATTTTGTCGTATACTGTCCTGTTACTATTTGTTATTTCTTTTACTATCTATAATTGTCTCTCTTTCACTTCATTATATATTTTTCTAGATTATTTTAATCTTGGGCCGAAAGTCTATCAAAAGTAACCTCTACACCTTTATACCTCTAAGGTAGAGGTAAGATCTGCCTACAATAATATCCTTTCTGGACCCACTTTGTACGTTTATACTGGATGTGTTGTTGTGCAATTGTGAATTTTATTACTGTAATATTCCCTCTAGTCCAATATAAGTGTTGTTGAGGTGTGACACAAACTTTAAGAAAGATATTTTAAGACATAAATTAAAGGGTGATTTTTTAATATTACCCCTTTTTATTCGTTCCAAGTTCTTAAAAGTAAAGAGTTGTCTTCTCGAAAATGTAAAGTATGTAGTTAAAACTTCATTAAAAAGGATAAATCAACAAAAAATACTAAAATAATTAATACACTCTTGAACTTTAAAAATTACTTATTTTGAACTATATAAAAGATCCCAACAATTTACTACTATATTAGAGTTTGAGGGAGCAGTTATTAAATATCTAAATATGTTAAACATTAACCATATATATAAGCCAACAACAAGAGGACCAACACTGCACAAGTCAAACACTGCACAAGTCAATTGTACCAAAAGAAACAAAAGTTGTATTACAAATTTGGCTTCATTTAATGGGTAATTGAACAGTTATAAACTTCATTTATTATGTCCCTAATACATGTATTGGATTTGTGAAAATAGGTGTAATATTCATTTACGTTAAAACTTTCTTTTTCTGTCTTGGATCTTTACCTAAATCTTTTCACCTTCCCGTCAACCTTACACGCAGATTTTTTGTGCATTGAAGGCATATCTACATATGCTTACATTTTATATATTGCGACTATCTATTTTAGAATCTTAGCTACAAATGTCATCAAAATATGTTATAGTACTTAAACAGAAGATATTAGCTTTGGTGTGTTAAAAGTGTTTTAAAAATTTTTATTTTTCTTTCATCTATTTTTTGGGTCAGGTCTAATACAAGAAGTACATTAGGCGTAACTCTTTCGGTTAGAAAATAAAGAAACAAGAGTTTGTTATCGGAAGATAAATAAATCTTATCTAGGAAGAAATCTGCTCATGTTAATATGCTTTGATCTAATTATGATTCAAATCCTTATATTTGTGAATTCACGTTCCACTTGATTAACAAATGAAGCAACTCCTCAATCTAATCATCTAAATCATAATAAGAGTTTATTTTGATGATATGTTTTTAGCTGTGGAGCAAAGTACCAAAGATCCTCTGGTGTTTTCTCATGTTGCAGAAGTATGAATGTGAAGAGTTCTTCTAAAAAAAGTGTGCATGTGAAGAGTTTATGGTTTATCGAGTATTTAACATTAGGGTCATTCGGGTGAAAGTGTAGAAAATGAATAATAATCCCAAGTATATTGGAACTATATAGTGCATAGAGTAAGAGATGATCTATCCACTAATACAATCTGAGGTGATTGTGAATATCTCATCATGAGAGTGAAAGGACTTCTCACTTTTGTGTGGAATTAGATGCTCCATTCACTAAAAGTTAGAGGTTCTTATTATTATTATGTGTTCCAGTGATAAATTGAGGATAGAAATGACTTTTTCGTTTACTGATTACAAGAAAAAATGACTTCTCAAAAGCAGAAAAAGGCACATTTCTGAGTGGTGTTCGCTTAAATAGTTTGAAAATGACATGACCAAATTTGTGGCAACTATTAAGCTTTGTGAATTTAGTGTATGGATATTTGACCATGTTGCCGTGGTAACAGAATACTACATCAACAATGAATGGCACACACATTAATTTTTTTTGCTTGAAGCACCAGAATATAGAATACAGGTATGGGTAGAATTAATTCTTTTCTCCAATTGCATGATGAACTTTGTCCCAGTTTTTACATGAATAACTTCTTATTGAAGTCTAACATTATCAGAAATTGAGTCGAAGACTTGAGGATCATAAACTTTTTAGTGTTTTTTGCAACTGCCTAAAACAGATAAATGTCGGTTATACATAGACATTTCTTTATAGTTCGACAAGAGGTTCACTTTCTTTATTTTTAGTTCTTTTGCATATAAAAATAACTATCAAATTTGATTTTTAAAATTAGTGAACTGATTCGGATATATCATTTACTTTGTTTTAGACATTTGAGAAAGCTATTATTGAACTGAACACTTAAGGAGAGGATTTATACAAGGATAACACCCTTATCATGCAGTTGTTTACGGATAATCTCGCTTTCTAAACTTCCGAAATGCAGGTACTTCATCTTGTTAGTTAGCAAAATTCATTAAATTATTACATGGTATGTGATATATTTCCCCTTTGAGCTACTAGGTGTCTTGAAAAATATGCTTAAATATTTTGAAAATCAAATTGGCAGATACCAGCAGGTGTGACTATAATTTTCAAGAAAGGTACCGAGCAATAATTTCTTCAATGAATATTCTCAATGTTATTATGAAAATTCCCAGACGTTAATGGTAGTTCCACAAAAAGAGGAATCTTGTGTTCTAATAGAAGCAGAAATGTAGGGGAGTATTCAAATCTTTTCTTAACATACGTGTTTTATTTGCCAACTTTCAAGTTTAAGCGCTATAATACAATATTGATATCAATCTATTAAAAATAAAATACCGAAAAATATCTTCTGAATATTGTGGAGAATGTTGATAATTTATATTTTCTTAATTTAAATAGTGAATTTAAAGACACTTCTCATGGTATACAAGACCGCTAAAGAGTACCTGGCAGCTTTCCTTTGCAAGGGTATAGACGAACCGACTATAGTTCATCCACACCTACTCATAGGGCATTTCGGTAGTTATTCACGATGCAATTATGAAAGATGGAAAAGTCGTTCGTCTGGATGGAGTGATCGAGATAATGACGCACAATCTGATCGTGATTCAGGTTTGCTCAGATTATTCTATATATTGCTTTTATATATGTGTGATAAGACTTTTTCAGTATATTTGATTGCTCCAGAATTTTAGGTGTAGTTGTATTGAATAAATTATCTAAAAAGAAAAGAAAAGAGGAAAAAATATAGGAAGATCATTATAGGATCAAGTTAATTTGGTATTGGACTATCATCTGCATTCATGAGAAACTTGTACGAGAAACAACCTCCATTGCCTCCTAAAAGAAGAACACACCCAATGAAATTTCACAAGTGAGGTATGAGGAGGGTAAAATGTACACATGCCTTACCACTTCCCCGTGAAGATACAAAGTATGGGGAATAAGGATAGAAAGATCGAATCCAACGATTATCCTGTTTCTTTGATACTTTGTTTAATGAAGTCATGGAAAAGTTTACTTTTTTTTGGTTAACAGAGTGCATTCAAATAAACAAGATAATGTTAGGCTATCGAAAAATCTTAGTGGTCATCAAAATTTGTTGGGCCAACTGTTAGCTATTAATAATATTAGTACATGCAGGAATTTTCCTACAATACTTAGTTACTACTTTGCTTGCATTGAGTGTTGATAATGCAAACAAGGGAGGAACTATAAAAAAAAACAACATTGCGACACCATTAGAATTTGAGCTATAGGTTGTACAAGCAGAATGTTTCCTACAGTTTAAACATCCTACTTTTTATTTTTGAATGATGCAAGTTATTCCGTGGTATGTTAGTATTTGATTTCTTTTCTAATGATGATTTGATATTGTGTACAATTTGCAGATGCTTGAACGAATAGATTTTGTTTCTAAATTACTAAGATATCCCTTTCACCAAATCGTAGACATATCTTGAATAAATTGATTCTCCCATATTCTGGTGAAGACTGATTTTTAAGATTGGGACAATATGTTTGTGTTGTATTTGAAGATACAAATAGTTCTTATATTTTTGAGATATTATGTATAAAAAATACTTGAAGATGGTCAACTAGAAAATGTATTATTTCTTGTCGTCTGCATATGTTATGAATATATGTATAAAGTATGGTATTAAACATTATTGGGGTGATATTAAGTTGAATTAGGTTGAGACGCTTTAATTTTTGGTAGTAAAATGTTTGTAGTAAGATAGTTCCACTTCTGAGGTGATAAAGCTAAAGTGGATTCAAGTACTTAAATAAAGCCCTTTACATATATACATTTTGTGTGTTAAATGATGTTGCTTCTTCATTGGCAGCCACTTCTTTTTACTGACATATTTTTACTAATGCTAATGGACTTTTCCTGAATGAGCAACACCGATAGTCAGTGGTGGATGTAATTTAGGTTGTGCAATTCCTTAATTTGAGCTAACAACAATTTAATTTTATCGATATTGGGCCCGTGCTCAGCACGGGCCATGTCTATCTAGCATATATATATTTGAAAATCCTATTACCATTATGAAGCAAAAATTGTCTTTTCGTTCATATTTTTTCCTTTTTCCTTCATAAATGAAAAAATACAAATGGTTGGAACTTGGAAGTAACAACCATTAACTGTTTCTTTCATTAATCACGTGAAAAGGCAAAACAAAGTATAGAGGAAAAATAAAAGATAGAAAAGGCAAAACATGAGGAAAAAAATAAATGTTCTTTCTCGTCTTAGTGTCTCACCATCCTTGTCTCGACTCTAATTATTTATATTTAAATTTGAGTCATATACCTTATTAGTGCAAAAAAATAAAATTGTTAATACCATTGAGGTCATTTTTATTTGTGGTAGGTAATATTTTATTTTCAAGATTCAAAATCTTATATTTTAAAAAGGTTTACTTAAAACTATTTTTTGGTGACATTTGATAGTAGAGCTGTCAAAATGGACTATCCCAGACCATTCGTGCTAGCCCACACCGACTTTGGAGTTTGACTGGTCCATCAACATAACAGATCAGAAAATAGCAAGTCTAACCATCACACTGTGGGTTGCGGGCCCCCACGGGGCAACCCACTATTTAAAATATATTATTTTTATAATCTTAATTTAAATTTTAAATTGCTAATTACATAAATATGTACAATATAATATTACGCGAAGTTAGTACTTGTTAATCAAATCTCAAATTTATATAAAAAATAAAATAAAATAATATGTGAAATTAAATACCTTTTGACACCAAATTCAAATCAAATAAAGATGTTGAGAAACAAACAAAACTGTTAATGCGTAATAATATAACTAACTAAATAATAATATTAACCTATTTTTATTTTAGTTGATCACAATAAAACTCAAAGAAATTTTATTATTTAATCCATTAAACGTGAAAATGAACTCCTCCAAAAAAAATTCCCATGACCCTTATGAGTTATAGCGTGTTCATCATTGCCTCATTATCATCATCAAGCATATTTGATTTCTTAAAAAATATAGTATTTTAATTATTTACATATTTTATAAACATATTTAATATTTAAATATCTATGATGGTCCAAATAGACTTTTTGAATTTGGACTCTTTTTTTATTTTTTAGTACTCTATTTTATTTTTTAATTATTTTTTATTTGGCCCACGGGCCAGTCCAGCCCATATTGCTCAAGCCTCACGGACCAACTGATTTATATGGGTCGGGCTAAAAAGCCCTGTTCTTAAACGGGCTGTAAAAATTGTAGTCCAGTCTTATCAAATTACAGCTGGGCCGAGCCGGTCCAACGGTCCTGACCCATATTGACAGCTCTATTTGATAGTGTAAAAAAGTTATTTAGACTAACAGTAGATTAGTAGATACTTTGTCAAATTACTTTCCTTATATGCGATTGTAAGAGAATAAATTAATTTCTCAATTTGCTATGTAATTTAAGGAATAAAAAAAAGCATTCCCATTTGAATGCTTTTACTTTCATATTTAAAAGGTTTACAAGAAATATATAATATACCTTATAAGTGCAAACTAAATAAAATTGTTTATACCATTGAGATCATTTTTTTTATTTGTGGTAGGTAATATTTTATTTTTGAGATTCTAAATCTTACATTTTAAGAAGGTTTACTTAAAACTATTCTTTGGTGACATTTGATAGTGTAAAAAGAAAATTCAACTAATAGTAGATTAGTAGTTACTTTGTCAAATTAATCTCCTTCTATGCAATAGAAAAAAATTAATTAATTTCTCAATTTGCTATGTAATTTGAGAAAAGAAAATGAGCATTCACATTTGAATGCTTTTACTGTCATATTTAAGCCATTCCCACTCCCGGAGGTCGGGAGGAAGCAGGAGTTTGCATCCACCTCTGCTGATTGCAAACTTGTGAGCCAGCTTTACATTTTATTTTCTTTTGTTTTTCTTCACTTATCCAAACTACTACTCTTAGATCCGTCCTTAGTTTTAGCTTCCAAGTTTTATTACTTGTTTCCTGTATATATCAGAGTCACAGTTTTATTTTAATTATCAGAGTCAGTGTTTTCCAGTATTGTATTCTGCGTCTTGTACATAAGCGAGTCGTAGTTACTTTCTTAGATTTTAGAACAAATAATAGTCGTTTCTTGTCCCTAGATTTTTAGCACAAATATATCGAGTCAGTCCATAAAAACACAAAAAGATTTTTATTTTATTGACTCTTTTCCATAGATCTTTAGAACAAATACATTGAGTCTTTATAGTCCAAAAAATACAAAAATATGTCTTTCCTTGAGTCTTCTTCTTTAGGTAGGTTCAGTTCATGTAGATCTCTAGCTCAAGTAAATATGTCCCCTTCTAAAACTCTGTCATCCAAATTTGATTACCTATATGAAGTAGATGTGCTACCACCAGAACAAAAGATATCTTCAACACATCTACCTCTCCTAAACTCTTACTCTGCCTTTGAGAAAAAGACATGTAACCCATTGCTGCAGATCCGTTCTTTGGTGCAGCAGAGACCAAAAGGAGTTAAAGATTATGTTTCTGCCTCAAACCTAGACCAACATCCTATTATTAAAACTCAGGCAGAATAGTTCATCACTCTACAGATGCCGCAAGAATTTTCAAGACAGTGGAGGAACCAAGGCTTCACCCATATCCACTTTGGTGCTGTTAGGGTTGCGTTGTCATATCACAGAAGAAAAGGACAGCCCGTGGTGGCATGTATTTCCCTCCTTGATACCAGGTACAACGAATACCAACATGCCAACTTGGGAACTTCAAAAATCACACTGAACACCGGGACAGTCTTCGTCACCATATTCCCCAACTTTAATATGTCCCTCTTAGATCCGTATTGGATGGAGGCGTTGAAGATTTAGGTCCAGATACTCGGAGTTCCACAGGCCAGAGATCCCATCCAGGAAACTCTTAACTACCAAGTAGCTTGGCGAGTTCAGAATCATGCTATGGATCTATCCCTTCCAGGTGGCGGCGATGCTTTGTTCTTGAATATAGATGCCACCAACAGAACCACTCAGTGTATCCAGATCCCAAGGAAGATCCCCAGAGATGAACTTCTGAAAGTACACCCAGATTCATGGGTCACAAGCTATGAGAACTTGAGAGACTATTCTCAACCTCTCCAGTCCAAGGAGGCAACCTTTCCCAGAAGGAGTGACAATACCGTCACAATTAGCTTCAACCACCCACACCTAAAACAGCCTCCCAAAACCACCTTCTCAATCCACATATATCAACCTTCCGATGACATTCCACTATTAGACGGCCAAAGGTTGACAGACGACCCAGGGTTCATGCGCTGACTCAGAGACAGTTGTATAGAAGAGCATGATTGGATACACCACTTCGATCATGATGACTAATATACAGTGTGGTGCAAATGTCTTTTCTCCGAACACTGTCCGTGGAAGTCGAATTGCAGATGCCACCTATGTCAGGAGGCCACCTCACCCTCCCCATCACAAGATAAAACCACCAGAACCAAAGAAAACCAGCCCTCTACCAAACTATTCATGATGTCTCACTCTGGCACCGGTTACTCAGATGACTTCCTGCCAAACAAACCTTTTGAAAAGGATAACACGAGCCACACTCTAAAGATACCAGCCAAATCTATTATCCTACCATCCGAAGAGAAGATACCCCTCAGTGACACTGAAGCAACACTCAACTGGTAATCTAAAAATTCCATGTGCCAAAACAGGATGTTATCAAGTATCAACCAAGCCATGAAAAATATTGCTCACAATCAGAATAAGTTGGCAAACAAAGTTGAAGGAATGAACAAGAGAGCAGAACAAACATCAACTCAGCATGACGAACTTATCTGCCAGTTGGAGCTCAGGCTCCAATCCTTACAGTATGATATATGTCCGCCAGGCACTTCGATGTCTCATTTCTTCGACCAGCAATAAAAAGAAATGGCTTCTCTGAAGGAACAAATCAAACAGCTGAGACACGATGGGTTTCAGCCCCAGAGAACCCATAGATCACTACCAAAGCCAACCTTGTTCCCCATGTATCCACATGCATACTCTTCGCCAAAAATGAGTCACATCTTTCCCACTCTTACTTTGAGCTCCCATATGCCGATATCCCCAGATTCTCACAAAGAAAGGGAGTTTGATATTGCCAAGCATGCATAGGATAGGAAAGATGCCATCGCTGCCAAGAGAAAAGTTGATGATACTCAAAAGCAGACCAAGAGAAAAATAGAGTCCGACATAGACAAAGGGACCATGATGATCTCGGACCACGACATCACATTCCCAGATGACAATCTGATAATCCACAAGACAGAAGTGCCATATAAAGATAAAGAATAGAACGCCTTGCTGAAAGATGATCTTCTCAATCACAAGTAGTTACCGTCCCATCATGATACAAATACTATTTTAGATCAGCTTGTCCCAAATCTGTATGGCTTGAACATCAATGATGATGACGTCCCAGATCCACAAGCCACAATAGTCCTTGATCTAGTTGAAGAATCTCTGAGATGCAACGAAAAGATCCAGAATGCTGATCCCATTGATCCTGCTTCGAGCAAAGGAGATTCCTCTAATACATAGGCATACTACGACATCGGCGATAACTTTCCAGACGATAGGTACGTGGAGAACAGCAAAGAGTCTTTCGATTCATGAGAATATATTGAGGATACTCCTGAGTTCTCAATAGAATCTCCAGAATAAAAATATCCTCCGATATACATGAACCATTCTAAGGAACCAGAGGTCTCCAAGGTTGTCGACGATTAAGACGGGATGATGGACGATCCAATCCCATAAAGAAGGTCAGATCCAGGTACACCGTCGAGAAAGACCATGGGAACCAGATTTCACACCTTCACCCTTGACGACATAAAGATTCCATCCTAGCCTCAGCGGATCAAGGACTTCTATATTTAGCTGGCAACGAAGAATCTGGCTGAGCAGGAGAAATACATGATACTCTTGGATTTCACATCCATATTCTTCGGCATACTCTGAGACTAGTGGAACGCTCTTGTGATTTCAGAAAAGAACACATATCTGATGTCCCAGGACTTTACCTTCAACATTAGGATCCCACATAAGGTTGCAGAGATATAGGCTAGAGGTAAGAGAAGCTCCAGCGATAGCTCTTCGAGATAAAGTGTCTGTCATTCGATAGAAATGCCATCGATATCCACTTCCATAGGATGACGAAGATCTACTTCGAGTGGGGCGGGGATCCCAGCCTGAAGCAAGCCTTCATATCATCACGATGATAGAAAACCACACGACAATGATTGTAGATGAGAAGTTTAAGTCCATAATCATCACACAAATAGGCTACATCCGGCAGGCCATCTTCCAAGCTCTGGACAACATATGTATCAAGAGGACCATGCTAAAGCAAATCATCAAAACCAATCCAGCCCTCGATCGAGCCTGCTATAAAGATGACCTCATCACCAAGTTTGACTATCTTGCCCACACTGCAAGACAAGCATGAAAAGGTGGTTGTTTTTCAGGAGGTTCAAACTGCCAAGGCCTCCCGAAGACAGGAGCAGGGCTACCCGGAAAACCAGGTACTTCAGACGGAGGAGCCCAGCCAGCTACAAAAAGAAAGACAATGGCTGCTTCATCTGCAGAATGCCTGGCCACTTCGCCAGAAGCTGTGCTCAAGCTAAAAAGTCAAAGAACTCCATCCACTTCTTTTAAGAGATAGCAAATCATGTGGCAATCTATCTCAGCACGGAGGATGACCTCAAATCAGTCTTCTTGCTGGAAAAAATACTGATGGAGGACACCCTCTTCTCCATAGACATATATAAAGAAGCAGGCAACATCTATGATGATGATCTCTACCTAATATCCAGCAACGGTAAAGACAACCAGCACCAGTCTAGTTAAATCCTCATGCTAAAGACGACAGGGATACTATCTTTCGGGATAACAAATTACCCTCCAGACCTGTTCAACCAATATGTGGATCTATTCGACCCATCCATCCTCCGAGAAAGAAGGACTTTCTATGAGCTTCATGTATTCAGAAGGTATGGCGGATCCATCCTGAAGCCATTCAGAGTACACCAAAAATATCCCTTCTGCCATGTGTTCGTCGCACTGGCCAAAGACTTCCCGCAAGAACTCCTGTGGCTATTTTGGTAACTGTGCCACCAGGACTACATTCTCATAGAGTTTAAGTATGATGCCTTCAGGAATTTCGATCGAATCCAACCTGCTCTGAAGAGATTCATGTTGTGGTTCAAGCCACAAGAATATTGGATTCGATGCTTCAAGGATTCCTACGATGCAATGGTCTTCATGATGCATCGCGCTGTACGAATCTCAGGCCACGACATCCAAGCTCATCCAGAAATTACACTCCTCTAGAAATTCCTCGTATCCATACTCTCTCTGGAAGATAAATATTATGAAGCCCAACTCTTTATTTTCCAGCAGAACAGATGTATTCCGAAGGAAATCTGGCCAAAGGAATGGGAAAAATAGAACTACGCAGATGATGGTCATCCCCACTGGGATGAGGTCCGATGAGCAGCAAAGGAATATCAGCCGCAGTATGAGATTGCATGAGATGAAGTCACCGGTTTCATCAGAAGCATATGGCTGAAATGTCCCCAACAGAAATGCAAAGATTCATTGTTCTGAAGGATTTACTTGACCAGATTGATGAAGAAAAGCTTGGAAGGACAAAAATGCCTCAGGCAGAAGCACAGAGTAGATTGGTGGATGGAAGAAGGATACGCGATCTCACCACCGCCGGCACCATCAAACACTGCCTGCAAGATGACATCAGATGATATGTGCAAGAAAGTTACCCTCTCCATTGGGTTACCCTTCCCAGTGGGTTACCCTCTTCTCATAGGAAACCCTGTCAAATGAGTTACCCTCGCCAGTGAGTTACCCTTTTCAGTGGGTTATGCTCCTCTTCAAGGAAACCTTCCTTAATGGGTTACCCTTTCAGATAGGTTTTTGAAGCTGCTCACTCAGCTACTACGAAGACAAGGAACTTATCCACCTGCTTGCAAGATGCCTGTGAAGCTATTGATGCACCTGCTTGCAAGTTGCTGACTCACCTTCTTGCACATGCTGTCATATGCCAATAATATAGTTTGTTTTACTTTTATTCTCCCCCCCACATGTTAGTAGGGCTTGGTGTAAATGAAGATAAGGCTTATCTAGTCATAACAAATAATGCTTCTCCCTTCCAAAAGGATAAGACTTATCCTTATTAACGGATAATGCCTATCCCTTAGCTGTTAGGATAGGAATTATAATATTTTATTTCATGTTTATCTGTAGATTAGATTAGCTAGTAGGATTACTTCCTCTATAAAAGGAAGCCTAGGCCTGTAGGTTAGGGGCATCATTTTCTCTACCTAAAAACCTCTTGTATAGTTTCTCTCTTCTATCAATGAAAATGTTTGTTGGCTAAACTCTCTTGATCTTGATTTCTCTCTTCTAAAGGGATGGGTACTTTGATTCTTTAGGTCGGATTAGGGGGTAAGGAAATACTACGGTGAAGTGCTAGCTTGTTTCGATGGCAATAATGGCATCTCAAAGTTACTTTCCATGTTTATGAAATGAAGTTGGCTTTGTCCACGCGACGTAGATGTCTAAGTAATTTTCATGAATAACGAAGTTGTCTTTGTCCATACAACATATATTTCTAAGTCCTTTCCATGTATATGAAACGAAATTGGCTTAGTCTATGCCATAGCTTTCTGAAAAGATTCAATATCTGAGAAAGAACACACAGATCTAGGGTCTGCCTTAGTAAACCTTTTGTTTTATGGCTATTTTGAGGACAACAGGCCAGGGAGAGCCACCGTAAGACCCATTTTAGGAAAATACAGAACAGTTGTGTATGAAGGAGAAAAACGATCTCGTGATTTCTAAGACTGGCAAAGTCAAGCCATCCCTCTTTTGGGTTGTGAAGGCTTTGTTGCCAAGGTAAACCATCCTTTATATGTAGCTTGTAGTTCCAAAGTCAATCCATCTCGTTAAGGGTTGTGAAGGATTTGTAGCTAAAAAGCAAACCGTCTATACGGATGTGTAGCTTGGACGTAGGAAAGTTGTGGCGTGTTGATTAAAAGCTTTGATTTCGTATGGCATACCGCCTATGTGGACGTGAATTTCTTGTCATGTTGGAAAGGTTAGTCTCTGTGTCAGTGGTGTTTATGAAAGCTTTGACTTGTTAAGGTATACCGTCTTCATGGTATTGAAACCTATTGGAAAGTTAGTCTCTGTGTCTGTGGTATTTGACAAAAGCTTTGATTTCGTATGGCATGCTGCCTGGATGGTCGTGAAACCACCTTTCATGTTGGAAAGTTTGGCGTCTATTTCCTATTCGCTTGGCTGCTCTCTTCTGCAGTCTTCCGTGCCCCTCTGCCTCCCCGTTTATTTGGTATCAGATCAATCCCCACTCTCAGAGTTCGGAAGAAAGCAGGAGTTTGCATCCACCTCTACTTATAGCAAACGCGTGAGCCAGCTTTATATTTTTATTTTGTTTTTATTCTTCACTTATCCAAACTAATACTCTTAGATCCGTCCTTAGTTTTAGCTTCCACGTTTAACTACTCATTTTCTGTAAATATCAGAGTCACAGTTTCATTTTAATTATCAGAGTTAGTGTTTTCCAGTATTATATTCTGCATCTTGCACATAATCGAGTCGTAGTTACCTTTTTAGATTTTAACGAATAATAGTCGTGTCTTGTCCCTAGATTTTTAGCACAAATATATTGAGTTAGTCCATAAAACACAAAATGATTTTCATTTTAATGAGTCTTTTCCAAATATCTTTAGAACAAATACATCGAGTCTTTATAGTCTAAAAAATAAAAAAATATGTCTTTCCTTGAGTCTTCTTCTTTAGGTAGGTCTAGTTCATGTAGATCTCTAGCTCAAGTAAATATGTTCCCTTCAAAAACTCTATCATCCAAATTTGATTACCAATATGAAGTAGATGTGCTACTACCAGAACAAAAGATATCCTCAACACATCTACCTCTCTTAAACCCTTACTCTGCTTTTACAAAAAAAACATGTAACACATGGTTGCAGATCCGTTCTTTGATACAACAGAGACCGAAAGGATTTAAAGAATATGTTTTTGCCTCAAAACTAGACCAACATCCTATTATTTCAACTCAGGAGGAACAATTCATCACTCTACCGATGCCGCAAGATTTTCCAAGAAAATGGAGGAACCAAGGCTTCACCTATATCCACTTTGGTGCTGTTAGGGTTGTGTTGTCATATCTCGAAAAAAAAGGCAAGCCCGTGGTGGCGCGTCTTTTCCTCCTTGATACTAGGTACAATGAATACCAGCATGCCAACCTGGTAATTTTAGACATCACACTGAAAGCCGGGACAGTCTTCGTCACCATATTCCCCAACTTCAATATGTCTCTCTCTGATCCATATATGATGGAGGCATGAAGATACATGTTCAGATACTTGGAGCTCCATAGGCCAGAGATGCTATCAAGGCAACTCTCCACTACCAAGTATCTTGGCGAGTTCAGAATTGTGCTATGGATTTATTCCTTCCAGGAGGCAGCGATGCTTTGTTCTAGAATATAGATGCCACCAACAGAACCACCCAGTGTGTCCAGATCCTAAGGCAGATCCCCAAAGATAAACTTGTGAAAATTCTCCCAGATTCATGGGTCACAAACTATGAGAAGTTGAGAGACTATCCTCAACATTTCCAGTCCAAGGAGCCAACCTTTGCCAGAAAGAGTGACAATACTGTCACGATTAGCTTCAACCACTCACACCTAAAATAGCCTTCCAAAAGCACCTTCTCAATCCACATGAATCAACCTTCCGATGAAATCCCACTATTACATGGACAAAGAATGACAGATGACCCAGGGTTCATGCGCTGGCTCATAGACAGCTGTACGGAAGAGCATGATTGGATACACCACTTCGATCATGATGTCCAATATAAAGTGTGGCGCAAATGTCCTTTATCTGAACACTATCTGTGGAAGTCAAATTACAGATGCCACCTATGCTAAGGGGCCACCTCGCCCTCCCCACCACAAGCTAAAACCACCAAAAACAAAGAAAACCATCCCTCTACCAAACTATTCATGATGTCTCACTCTGGCAATAGTTAAGCAGATAACTTCCTACCAAACAAACCCTTCGAAAGGGATAACACGAGCCACGTTCCAAAGATACTAGCCAAAATTATTATCCTGCCATCCGGAGAGAAGATACCCCTCAGTGACATCGAAGCAACACTCAACTGGCAATCTGAAAATGCCATGTACCAAAATAGGATGCTATCCAGCATTAACCATGCTGTGAAGAATGTTGCTAACTCTCAAAATAAGTTGGCAAACAAAGTTGAAGGAATAAACAAGAGAGCAGAACAAGCATCAAATCAGCATAATGAACTTATCCGCTAGTTGGAGCTCAGGCTCCAATCCTTGCAGTATGACATATATCCGCCAGGAACTTCGATGTCTCATTTTTTGACCAGCAATAGAAAGAAATGGCTTCTCTGAAAGAACAAATCAAACAGCTGAGACACGACGGTTTTCAACCCCAGAGAACCCATAGCTCACTACCAAAGCCAACATTGTTCCTCGTGTCTCCACATGCATACTCTCTGCCAAAAATAAGCCACATCTTTCCCCCTCCTACTTCATGCTCCCATATGCCGATATCCCCAGATTCTCAAAAAGAAAGGAAGTTTGATATTTCCAAGGATTTATGGGATAGAAAAGCTGCCATTACTGCCAAGAGAAAAGCCGATGAAACTTAGAAGCAGACCAAGAAGAAAATAAAGTCTGACACACACAAAGGAACCATGATGGTCTCGGACCACGACATCACATTCCTAGATGACAATCTGATAATCCACAAGCCAGAAGTTCCATATGAAGATAAGAATAGAATGCCTAGCTGAAAAATAGCCTTCTCGATCAAAAGTGGTTGTCGTCCCATCGTGGTACAGATATTGATTCAGATTAGCTTGTCCTAAATTTGTATGTCTTGAACATCAATGACGATGACGTCCCAGATCCACAAACCACAACAGTCTTTGATCCAATTGAAGAATCTCTGAGGTGCAATGAACAAATCCATAATGCTGATCCCATTGATCCTGCTTCAAGCAAAAGAGATTGCTCTGATGCAGAGGAATGCTCTGACACCAGCGATAACTTTACAACCGATGGGTATGTGGAGGACAGCGAAGTGTCTGATGATTCACGAGAATATGTTGAGAATACTTCTGAGTCCTCAATAAAATCTCCAAAAGAATAATATCCACAAATATACATGAACCATTCCAAGGAACCAGAGGTCTCCGAGGTTGTCGATGACCAAGATGGGATGACAGATGATCCAATCCCAAAAAGAAGGCCAGATCCAGGTACATATATGAGAAAGACCATGGGAACCAGATTTCACACATTCACTCTCGACAACATAAAGATATCAGGCTGGCCCCAATGGATCCAGGACCTCTACACATGGATGGCAATGAAGAATCTAGCTAAGTGGGAGAATTACATGATATTCTCGGAGTTCACATCCATATTCTTTGGCCTACTCAGAGACTGGTGAAACGCTCTTGGAATTTCAGACAAGAACAGATATCTGACATCCCAGGACTTTGCCTTCAACATCAGTATCCTGCATGAGGTATTCTGTAGAGATGCAGGCCAGGGGCACTAGAAGCTCTGGCGACAGCTCTTCGAGATGAAGAGTCTATCATTCGACAAAAATGCCATCAATATCCACTTCCATAGGATGGCAAAGATCTACTTTGAGCTGGGTGGGGATCCTAGCCTAAAGCAAGCCTTCATATCATCACTACCAATGATGCTAGCAAACCATACAATGATGATTGTAGAGGATAAGTTTAAGTCCATAATCATCCCACAAATAGACTACATCCGTCAGGCCATCTTCCAGGATATGGAAAGTATATGAATCAAGAGGACCATGCTGAAGTAAATTGTCAAAAATAATCTAGCCCTCGATCGAACCTGCTGCAAACAAAACCTCTTCACCAAATCCGACTGCCCCTGCCCTCGCTACAAAATAAACATAAAAAGGTAGTTGCTGTTCAGGAGGTTCAAACTGCCAAGGCCTCCCGAAGACAGGAGCAGGGCTACCCGGCAAACAGGGTACTTCAGACGGAGGATCCAGCCAGCTACAAGAAGAAAGACAATGGCTGTTTCATCTGTAGAATGCCTGGCCACTTCGCCAGAAGATGTGCTCAGGCCAAAAATTTGAAGGACTCCATCCACCTCTTTGAACAGATAGCATATCATGTGGGAATCTATCTCAGCACGGTGGACGACCTCAAATTAGTTTTCTCACTGGAAGAAGAACTGACGAAGGACACCCTCTTCTCCATAGACATATATATGAAAAAATAGGTGATATCTATGCCGATGATCTCTACCTGATTTCCAGCAATGGCAAAGATAACCAGCACCAAGCCAGTCAAATCCTCATGCTAAAGACGGCAGAGATACTATCTTCCAGGCTAGTAGATTACCCTCCAGATCTGTTCAACCAATATACAGATCCATTTGATCCATCCATCCTCTGAGAAAGAAGGACCTTCTACGTGCTTCAAGTATTTAGAAGGTATGGTGGATCCATCCTGAAGCCATTCGGAGTACACTCGGAATATCCCTTCTGCCATGTGTTCCTCGTTGGCCAATGACTTCCCAAAAGAACTCTTGTGGATATTTTGGTATCTGTGTCACAAGCACTACATTCTCATGGAGTTCAAGTGTGATGCCTTCATTCATTTCGATCGAATCCAACCTACTCTGAAGAGATTCATGTTGTGGCTCAAGCCACAAGAATATTGGATTTGATGATTCTAGGATTTCTATGATGCAATAGTCTTCATGATGCATTTCCCTATAGGAATCTCAGTCCACAACGACCAAGCTCAGCTAAAAATTTCACTCCTCTGGAAATTTTTCATGTTCGTACTCTCTCTGGAAGATAAATACTATGAAGCCCAACGCTTTATTTTCCAGCAGAACAGATGCATTACGAAGGAAATCTAGCCAAAGGAATGGAGAAAATGGAACTACGCAGACGACAGTCATCCCCTATAGGATGAGGTCCAACAAGTAGCAAAGAAATATCTGTCGTAGTAAGAGATTGCTAGAGATGAAGTCACCGGCTCCATCAGAAGCATACGGTTGAAATATCTCCAACAGGAATGCGAAGATTCATATGCAAAGATTCTTTGTTTAGACGGAGTTACATTACCAGATCGATGAGGAGAATCTTGGAAGGCCAAGAACACCTCAGGCATAAACACGAAGTAGATTAGTGGATGGAAGAAAAATATGCGAGCTCACCACCACCGTCACCATCCAACACTGCCTAAAAAATGACGTCAGATAATAAGTGTAAGAAAGTTTCCCTCTCTAGCGGGTTACCCTTCCCAGTGGGTTACTCTTTTCTCCAAGGAAACCCTATTAGATGGGTTACCCTCGCCAATGCGTAACCTTTTCCAGTGGGTTACCCTCCTCTCCAAGGAAACCCTTCTCACTGGGTTACCCTTTCAGATGGTTTTTTGAAGTTGCTCACTCTGCTACTTCGAAGATAAGGAGCTTATCCACCTTTTTGCAAAATACCTGTGAAGCTGTTGATGCACCTACTTGCAAGCTGCTGACTCACCTGCTTATACATGATATCACATGCTAACAACATAGTTTGTTTTGTTTTTATTTGCCCCCACATATTAGTAGGGCCCGGTGTGAATAAATATAAGGCTTATCTAGTCATAACAGATAATGCTTATCCCTCCAAATGGATAAGACTTATCCTTATTAATGGATAATGCCTATCCCTTAGCTGTTAGGATAGGAATTGTACTATTTTATGTTTATCCGTAGCTTAGCTTATCTAGTAAGATTCCTTTCTCTATAAAAAGAAGCCTAGGCCTTTAGGTCAGGGGAATTATTTGCTGTACCTAGAAACCTCTTATATAGTTTCTCTCTGCTATCAATAAAAATATTTGTTGGCTAAACTCTCTTTCTCTTTCTTCCTGTCTCTTCTATAGGGATGGGTACTTTGATCATTTAGGTCAGAGTAGAGGGGTAAGGAAATACTACGGCGAAGTGCTAGCTTGTTCTGCCTTAGTACACCTTTTGTTCTGCGGTCGTTTTGAGGGAAACAGGCTAGGGAGAGCCACCGTAAGACCCATTTTAGGAAAATACGGAATAGTTGTGTACTAAGGAGACAAGGGATCTCATGTGTTCTAAGACTAGAAAAGTCAAGCTATCTATCTTTTAGGTTGTGATGGCTTTGTTTCCAAGGCAAACCATCCTTGATGTGTAGCTTGTAGTTCCAAAGTCAAGCCATCCCGTTAACATTTGTGAAAGACTTGTAGCTAAAAAGCAAACCATCTATATGGATGCGTATCTCAATCGTAGAAAATTTATGGCGTGTCGATTAAAAGCTTTGATTTTGTATGGCATGCCGCCTATATGGACGTGAATCGCCTGTCATGTTGGAAAGGTTAGTCTTTGTGTCTGTGGTGATGATGAAAGATTTGACTTGTTAAGGTATATCGCCTCCATGGTGTTGAATCCCATTGGAAAGTTAGTCTCTGTGTCTGTGGTTCTTGATGAAAACTTTGATTTCGTATGGCATGCCGCCTGTATGGTCGTGAAATCGCCTTTCATGTTGGAAAGTTTGGGGTGTGTTTCCTATCCGCCTGGCTGTTCTTTCTGCTACGAAGAATCTGGCTAAGCGGGAGAAATACATGATACTCTCAAAGTTAACATCCAGATTCTCTGGCATACTCAGATATTAGTGGAACGCTCTTGGGATTTTAGATAAGAACACATATCTGACGTCCCAGGACTTTGCCTTCAATATAAGGATCCTGCACGAGGTATTCTGCGGAGATTAAGGCCAGAGGCATGAGAAGCTCCAGCGATAGATTTTCGAGATGAAGTGTCTGTCGTTCGATAGAAATGCCATCAATATCAACTTCCATAGGATGGTGAAGATCTCTTTTAGTTGGGCGGGGATCCCAGCCTAAAGCAAGCCTTCATATCATCACTGCCGACGATGCTAGAAAACCACACAACGATAATTGTGGAGGAGAAGTTCAAGTCCATAACCATCCCATAAATAGGCTAAATCCAGCAGGCCATCTTCAAGGCTCTAGACAATATATATATAAAGAGGACCATGCTGAAGCAAATCATCAAAAATAATCCAGACCTCGATCAAGCCTTTTGCAAAGATGACCTCGTCACCAAGTCCGACTGCTCCTGCCCTCACCGCAAGACAAGCACGAAAAATCGGCTATTGTTCAGAAGGTTAAAACTACCAAGGACTCCTGATGACAGGAGAAGATTTACCCAGCGAACCAGGTACTTCATACGGAGGATCCCAGCTAGCTACAAGAAGAAAGACGATGGCTGCTTATCTGCAGAAAGCCTGGCCACTTTGCCAGAAGTTGTCCTCAATCCAAGAAGTTGAAGGACTCTATCTACCACTTTGAAGAGATAAAAGATCATATGGGAATATATCTCAGCACGGAGGACGACCTCGAATCGATCTTCTCGCTGGAAGAAGAACCAATGGAGGACACCCTCTTCTCAATAGACGTATATAAAGAAGCAGGCAATATCTATGCCGATAATCTCTACCTGATATCCAGCAACGGCGAAGACAACCAGCACCAGGCAAGTCAAATCCTCATGCTAAAGACGACAGGGATACTATTTTTTTGGGCTAAAAGATTACCCTCCAGACCTGTTCAAACAATATGTGGATCCATTCGATCTATCCTCCAAGAAAGAAGGACCTTCTACGAGCTTTAAGTATTCAGAAGGTATAGCGGATCCATCTTGAAGCCATTTGGAATACACCCAGAATATCCTGTCTGCCATGTGTTCATCGCGCTGGCCAACGACTTCCCGTAAGAACTCCTATGGCTATTCTGGCGTCTATGCCACCAGCACTATATTCTCATGAAGTTCAAGTGCAATGTCTTCAAGCATTTTGATCAAATCCAACCTGCTCTGAAGAGATTCATGTTGTGGTTCAAGCCACAAGAATACTAGATTTGATGCTTTAAGGATTCCTACGATGCAATGGTCTTCAATTTGCATCGCCCTATAGGAATCTCAGGCCACGACGTCTAAGTTCATCCGAAAATTTCACTCCTCTAGAAATTTCTCGTGTCCATACTCTCTCTGGAAGATGAATACTATGAAGCCCATCGCTTCATTTTCCAGCAAAATAGATGTATTTCGAAGGAAATCTGGCCAAAGAAATGGGGAAAATGGAACTACACAGATGACGGTCATCCCCACTGGGATGAGGTTTGACGAGAAGCAAAGGAATATCAGCCGCAGTACGAGATCGCTAGAGATTAGGTCACCGGCTCTATCAGAAGCATACGGTTGAAATCTCCCCAATAGGAATGCGAAGATTCATCATTCAGAAGGAGTTACTTTACCAGATCGATGAAGAGAATCTTGGAAGGCCAAGAACACCTTAGGTAAAAGCACGGAGTAGATTGGTGGATAGAAGAAGGATACGCAAGCTCACCTCTGCCGGCACCATCCAACACTACCTGAAAGATGATGTCAGATGACATGTGCAAGAAAGTTACCCTCTCCAGTGGATTAACCTTCCCTGTGGGTTACCCTCTTCTCTAAGGAAACCCTGTCAGATGGGTTACACTCGCCAGTGGGTTACCCTTTCCAGCGGGTTACCCTTCTCTCCAAGGAAACCCTTCTCAGTGGTTTACCCTTTCATATGGGTTTTTAAAGCTGCTCACTCAGCTACTTTGAAGACAAGGAGCTTATCCACCTGCTTGTATGATGCCAGTGAAGCTGCTAATGCACCTGCTTGCAAGCTGCTGACTCACTTAGTTGCACATGTTGTCACATGCCAACAACATAGTTTTTTTTATTTGTCCCCCTGACATATTAGTAGGGCCGGTGTGAATAAAGATAAGGCTTATCTAGTCATAACAGATAATGCTTCTCCCTTCCAAAAGGATAAGACTTATCCTTATTAACAGATAATGCCTATCCCTTTGTTGTTAGGATAGAAATTGTAATATTTTAGTTCATGTTTATCCATAGCTTAGCTTAGCTACTAAGTTTCCTTTCTCTATAAAAGGAATCCTAGGCCTTTAGGTTAGGGGCATCATTTGCTCTACCTAAAAATCTCTTGTATAGTTTCTCTTTACTATTAATGAAAATGTTTATTGGCGAAAGTCTCTTTCTCTTACATTCTCTTTTCCAAAGGGATGGTTACTTCGATCCTTTAGGTCGAAGTAGGGGGTAAGGTAAAACTACGACAAAGTGCTAGCTTGTTACGACAACAACAATGGCACCTCGAAGTTACTTTCCATGTTTATGAAATGAAGTTGGCTTTGTCCATGCGACGTAGATGTCTAAGTCCTTTCCATGTATATGAAACGAAATTAGCTTATTAGTCTATGCCATAGCTTTCCGAAAAGATTCAATATCTGTGAAAAAATACTCAGATCTGGGGTCTGCCTTAGTACATCATTTGTTCTGCGGCTGTTTTGAGGACAACAGGCCAAGGAGAGCCGCCGTAAGACCCATTTTAGGCAAGTACGGAAAAGTTGTGTACTAAGGAGACAAGGGATCTCATGTGTTCTAAGACTGGCAAAGTCAAGCCATCCTTCTTTTGGGTTATGAAGGCTTTGTCGCCAAGGCAAACCATCCTTGATGTGTAGCTTGCAGTTCAAAAGTCAAGATATTTTGTTAAGGGTTGAAGGTTTTGTAAATAAATTGCAAACCATCTATACAGATGCGTAGCTTAGTCGTAGGAAAGTTGTGGCGTGTCAATTAAAAGCTTTAATTTCGTATGGCATGCCGTCTATATGGACGTGAATCGCCTTTCATGTTGGAAAGGTTAGTCTCTGTATCTGTGGTATTGCCGAAAGCTTTGACTTGTTAAGGTATACTGCCTCCATGGTGTTGAAACCTGTTGGAAAGTTAGCCTCTGTATCTGTGGTGTTTGACGAAAGCTTTGATTTCGTATGGCGTACCGCCTACATGGTCGTGAAACCATCTTTCATATTGGAAAGTTTAGGGTATGTTGCCTGTTCGCTTGGATTCTCTCTCCGGCAGTCTTTCATGCCCCCTGCCTCCCCGTCTATTTGGTATCAGAGACATCCCCACTTTCGGAGGTCGAGAGAAGTAGGAGTTTGCATCCACCTCTACTAATTGCAAACGCGTAAGCCGGCTTTATATCTTTATTTTCTCTTGTTTTAATTCTTTACTTATCCAAACTACTACTCTTATATCCGTCCTTAGTTTTAGTTACCAAGTTTTACTAGTCATTTCCTGTACATATCAGAGTCACAATTTCATTTTAATTATTAGAGTCAGTGTTTTCCAGTATTGTATTCTACGTCTTGTACATAATCGAGTCGTAGTTACTTTCTTAGATTTTAGAACAAATAATAGTAGTATCCTGTCCGTAGATTTTTAGCACAAATCTATCGAGTCAGTCCATAAAAACACAAAAAGATTTTCATTTTATTGAGTCTTTTCCATAGATCATTAGAACAAATACATTGAGTCTTTATAGTCCAAAAAATACAAAAATATGTCTTCCCTTGAGTCTTCTTCCTTAGGTAGGTCCAGTTCATGTAGATTTTTAGCTCAAGTAAAAATGTCCCCTTCCAAAACTCTGTCATCCAAATTTGATTACCTATATGAAGTAGATGTGCTACCATCAGAACAAAAGATATCATCAACACATCTACCTTTCCTAAACCATTACTCTGCCTTTGAAAAAAAGGCATGTAACCCATGGCTGCAGATCCTTTCTTTGGTGCAGCAGAGACCGAAAGGAGTTAAAGAATATGTTGCTACCTCAAAACTAAACCAGCATCCTATTTTTGTAACTCAGGAGGGACAGTTCATCCCTCTACAAATGCTGCAAGATTTTCCAAGATAGTGAAGGAACCAAGGCTTTACCCATATCCACTTTGGTGCAGTTAGGATTGCGTTGTCATATCACGGAAGAAAAGGCAAGCCCGTGGTGGTGTGTCTTTCCCTCCTTGATACCAGGTACAACGAATACCAATATGCCAACTTGGGAACTTCAGAAATCACACTGAACGTCGGGACAGTCTTCGTCACCATATTCCCCAACTTCAATATGTCTCTCTCTGATCCGTATCTGACGGAGGCATTGAAGATCCAAGTCCAGATACTCAAGATCCACAGGCCAGAGATGTCATCCAGGAAAGTCTCCACCACCAAGTAGCTTGGCGAGTTCAAAATTATGCTATGGATCTATTCCTTCCAGGTGGCGGCGATGCTTTGTTCTTGAATATAGATGCCACCAACGGAACCACCCAGTGTGTCCAAATCCCAAGGCAGATCCCCAGAGATGAACTTATGAAAGTACTCCCAGATTTATGGGTCAGAAACTATGAGAAGTTGAGAGACTATCCTCAACCTCTCCAGTCCAAGGAGCCAACCTTTTCCAGAAGGAATAACAATATCATCACGATTATCTTTAACCACTCATATCTAAAACAGCCTCCCAAAAGCACCTTCTCAATCTACATGTATCAACCTTTCGATGACATCCCACTGTTAAACGGACAAAGGTTGACAGACGACCCAGGGTTCATGCGCTGGCTCATAGACAGCTGTATGGAAGAGCATGATTGGATACACCACTTCGATCATGATGGCTAATATACAGTGTGGAACAAATGTTCTTTCTCCAGACATTGTCCGTGAAAGTCGAATTATAGATGCCCCCTATGCCAGGGGGCCACCTCGCCCTCCCTACCACAAGCTAAAACCACTAGAACAAAAGAAAACCAGCCCGCTACCAAACTATTCATGATGTCTCACTCTGGCACCGGTTACTCAGATGACTTCCCGCTAAACAGACCCTTCGAAAGGGATAACATGAATCACGCTCCAAAGAGACCAACCAAAACTGTTATCCTACCATCTGAAGAGAAGATTCTCCTCAGCAACACTGAAGCAACACTCAACTGGCAATTTGAAAATGCCATGTGCCAAAACAGGATGCTATCCAGCATCAACCATGCCGTGAAGAATGTTGCTCACTCTCAGAATAAGTTGGCGAGCAAAGTTGAAGGAGTGAACAAGAGATCAGAACAAGCATTAACTCTGCATGACGGACTTATCCGCCAGTTGGAGCTCAAGCTCCAATCCTTGTAGTATGACATATATCCGCCAGGCACTTCGATGTCTCATTTCTCCGACCAACAATAGAAAGAAATAGCTTCTCTGAAGGAACAAATCAAACAGCTGAGACACGGTGGGTTTCAGCCCCAGAGAACCCATAGCTCACTACCAAAGCCAACTTTGTTCCCCGTGTCTCCACATGCATTCTCTCCGCCAAAAATGAGACACATCTTTTCCACTCCTACTTCGAGCTCTCATATGCCGATATCCCCAGATTCTCAAGAAGAAATGGAGTTTGATATTGCCAAACATGTATGGGATAGAAAAGATGCCATCACTGCTAAGAAAAAAGCCGACGAAACTCAGAAGCAGACCAAGACAAAAATAGAGTCCGACATAGACAAAGGGACCATGATGATCTCAGACCATGATATCACATTCCCAAATGACAATCTGATAATACACAAGCCAGAAGTGCCATATGAAGATAAAGAATGAAATGCCTTGCTAAAAAATGGCCTTCTCAATCACAAGTGGTTGCCATCCCATCATGATACAGATACTGGTTCAGATCAGTTTGTCCTAAATTTGTATGGCTTGACCATCAATGATGATGATGTCCCAGATCCACAAGCCACAACAGTCTTTGATCTAGTTGAAGAATCTCTGAGGTGCAACGAACAAATCCAGAATGCTGATCCCATTAATCCTGCTTCGAGCAAAGGAAATTCCTCTGATGCAGAGGCATACTCCGACACCGGAGATAAATTTCCAGCCGATGGGTACGTGGATGACAACGAAGACTCTGTTGATTCATGTGAATATGTTGAGGATACTCCTGAGTCCTCAATAGAATCTCCAGAAGAAGACTATCCACTGATATACATGAACCATTCCAAGGAACCAGAGGTCTCCGAGGTTGTCGACGACCAAGATAGGATGACAGACGATCCAATCCCAGAAAGAAGGCCAGATCTAGGTACACCAAAGAGAAAAATTGTGGGAACCATATTTCACACCTTCACCCTCGACGACATAAAGATTTCAGCCTGGCCCCAATGGATCCAGGACTTTTACATTTGGATGGCAACAAAGAATCTGGTTGAGCGGGGGAAATACATGATACTCTTGGAGTTCACATCCAGATTCTCCGTCATACTCAGAGACTGGTGGAACACTCTTGGGATTTCATACAAGAATACATATCTAACGTCCCAAGACTTTGCCTTCAACATCAGGATCCTGGATGAGGTATTCTGCAGAGATGCAGGCCAGAGGCACGAAAAGCTCCGACGACAGCTCTTCAAGATGAAGTGTCTATCGTTCGACAAAAATGCCATTGTTATCCACTTCAAGAGGATGGAGAAGATCTACTTCGAGATGGCTGGGGATCCCAGCCTGAAGCAAGCCTTCATATCATCACTGTCAATGATGCTAGCAAACCACAAGGCGATGATTATGGAGAAGAAGTTCAAGTCCATAACCGTTCCATAAATAGGCTACATTCAGCAGGCCATCTTCCAAGCTCTAGACTGCATATGCATCAAGAGGACCATGCTGAAGCAAATCGTCAAAAACAATCCAGCCCTCAATCGAGCCTGCTATAAAGACGACCTCGTTACCAAGTCCGACTTCCCCTGCCCTCTCTGCAAAACAAGCATGCAAAGATGGATATTATTCAGGAGGTTTAAACTGCCAAGGTCTCCCAACGATAGGAGCAAGGTTACCCAACGAACCAGGTACTTCAGACGGAGGAGCCCAGCCAGCTACAAGAAAAAAAATGATGGCTGCTTCATCTGCAGAAAGCTTGGCTACTTCTCCAAAAACTGTCCTCAAGCCAAGAAGTCGAAGGACTCTGTCCACCTCTTTGAAGAGATAGCAGATCATGTAGAAATCTATCTTAGCATGGAGGACGACCTCCAATTGGTCTTCTCGCTGGAAATCGGCAACATCTACACCAATGATCTCTACCTGATATCCAGCAACAACGAAGACAACCAGCACCAGGCCAGTCAAATCCTCATGCTAAAGATGGTAGGGATACTATCTTTCGGGCTAGAAGATTACCCTTCAGATCTGTTCAACCGATATGTGGATCCATTCAATCCATCCATCCTACGAGAAAGAAGGACCTTCTATGAGCTTTAAGTATTCAGAAGGTATGGTGGATCCATCCTGAAGCCATTCGGAGTACACCCAGAATATCCCTTCTGCCATGTGTTCATTGTGCTGTCCAACGACTTCCCGCAACAACTCTTGTTGCTATTCTGGCATCTGTGACACCAGCACTACATTCTCATGGAGTTCAAGTGTGATACTTTAAGGCATTTCGATCAAATCCAACCTGCTCTGAAGAGATTCATGTTGTGGTTCAATCCGCAAGAATACTGGATTCGATGTTTCAAGGATTCTTACAATGCAATGGTCTTCATACTGCATCGCCCTGTAGGAATCTCAAGCCACGACGTCCAAGCTCAGCCAGAAATTTCACTTTTTTGGAAATTTCCCGTGTCCATACTCTCTCTAGAAGATGAATACTATGAATCCCAGTACTTTATTTTCCAGTAGAACAGATGCATTTCAAAGAAAATCTGGCCAAAAGAATGGGGAAAATAGAACTACGCATAAGACGGTTATCCCCACTGGGATGAGGTTCGACGAGCAGCAAAGGAATATCAGCCGCAGTACGAGATTGCTAGAGATAAAGTCACCGGCTCTATCAGAATCATATGGTTGAAATCTCCCTAACAGGAATGAGAGTATTCATCGTTCAGAAGGAGTTACTTTACCAGATCGATAAAGAGAAGCTAAGAAGGCCAAGAATGCCTCAAGCAGAAGCATGGAGTAGATTGGTGGATGGAAGAAGGATACGCGAGCTCACTGCCGCCGACACCATCCAACACTGCCAGAAAGATGACGCCAGGTGACATATGCAAGAAAGTTACCCTCTCCAGCGGGTTACCTTTCTCGATGGGTTACCCTCGCCAGTGGGTTACCCTTTTCAGTGTGTTACCCTCCTCTCCAAGGAAACCCTCCTCAGTGGGATACCCTTTTAGATAGGTTTTTAAAGTTGCTCACTCCGCCAATTCAAAGACAAGGATCTTATCCACCTGCTTGCAAGATGACTGTGAAGCTGCTTATGCACCTGTTTGCAAGCTGCTGACTCACCTGCTTGCACATGTTGTCACATGCCAATAGCATAGTTTGTTTTATTTTTATTTGGCCTCCTACATATTAGTAGGGTCCGGTGTGAATAAATATAAGACTTATCTAGTCATAACAGATAATGCTTATCCCTTTCAAAAGGATAAGACTTATCCTTATTAACGGATAATGCCTATCCCTTAGCTGTTAGGATAGGAATTGTTATATTCTATTTTATGTTTATTCGTAGGTTAACTTAGATAGTAAGATTCCTTTCTCTATAAATGGAAGCCTAGGATTTTAGGTTAGGGGCATCATTTGCTCTACCTAAAAACCTCTTGTATATTTCTCTCTACTATTAATAAGAATGTTTGTTGGCTAATCTCTCTTGCTCTTGCTTTCTCTCTTCCAAAGGTATGGGTACTTCGATCCTTTCGGTCGAAGTAGGGGGTAAGAAAATACTACGGCGAAGTGCTAGCTTATTGCGACGGCAACAATGACACCCCGAAGTTACTTTCCATATTTATGAAGTGAAGTTGGCTTTGTCCACGCGACGTAGATGTCTAAGTACTTTCCATGAATAACGAAGTTGGCTTTGCCCACACGACGTATATGTATAAGTCTTTTCCATGTATATAAAACGAAATTGGCTTAGTCCATGCTATAGCTTTCCGAAAAGATTCAATATCTGAGAAAGAACACGCAGATCCGGGGTCTGCCTTAGTACACCTTTTGTTCTGTGGCCATTTTAAGGGCAACAGGCCAGGGAGAGCCACCGTAAGACCCATTTTAGGAAAATACGGAACAGTTGTGTACTAAGAAGAGAAGGGATCTCATGTGTTCTAAGACTGGCAAAGTCAAGCCATCCTTTTTTTGGGTTGTGAAGGCTTTGTTGCCAAGGCAAACCATCCTTGATATGTAGCTTGCAGTTCTAAACTCAAGCCATCTCGTTAAGGGTTGTGAAGTCTGTGTAGCTAAAAATCAAACCATCTATACGGATACGTAGCTCAGTCGTAGGAAAGCGTGGCATGTCGATTAAAAGCTTTGATTTCGTATGGCATGCCACCTATATGGACGTGAATCGCCTGTCATGTTGGAAAGGTTAGTCTCTGTGTTTGTGGTGTTGACGAAAACTTTGACTTGTTAAGGTATACCACCTCCATGGTGTTGAAACCTGTTGGAAAGTTAGCCTCTGTGTCTGTGGTGTTTGACGAAAGCTTTGATTTCGTATGGCGTACCACCTATATGGTCGTGAAACCACCTTTCATGTTGAAAAGTTTGGGATTTGTTGCTTGTCCGCCTGGCTGCTCTCTCCGGCAGTCTTCCGCGCCCCTCCTTCTCCCCGTCTATTTGGATATACCTTATTAGTGCAAAAAATAAAATAGGTAATATTATATTTTCAAGATTTTAAATCTTATATTTTAAGAAGGTTCACTTAAAGCTATTCTTTTTTTGGTCAAGACTTAAAGCTATTCTTTGGTGGCATTTGATAGTGTAAAAAAAAGGGTTTTCAAACTAAAAGTAAATTAGTAAATACTTTGTCGTTACTTTCCTTAAATGCGATTGAAAAAAATTAATCAGTTTCTCAATTTGCTATGTAATTTGAGAAAAAAAAAAAAGAGCATTCCCATTTGAATGCTTTTACTTTCAAATTTAAAATATTTACAAGAAATATATAATATAACTTATTAGTGCAAAAAAAATAATAATTGTTAATACCATTGAGGTCGTTTTAATTTTTGGTAGGTAATATTTTATTTTCAAGATTTTAAATCTTATATTTTAAGAAGGGTTACTTAAAACTATTCTATGGTGAAATTTGATAATGTAAATAAAAAGTTCGTTAGACTAACAATAAATTAGTAGATACTTTGTCAAATTCCTTTCCTTATATGCTATTGAAAAAAATTAATTAATTTCTCAATTTCAAAGAGAAAAAAAAAGCGCATTCCCATTTGAATACTTTTAATTTCATATTAAAAGATTTACAAGAAATATATAATAACATTAAACATTCTTCAGGTTTTTATTTCCTTCTCAACATACGTGATTAATTTACTTTTTTGTAAATCTTCAGGCTATTCTTGTAAATCTTTTAATATGAAAGTAAAAGCATTCAAATGGGAATGCTCTTTTTATATATATATATATTCCTATTCAATAGATTTGATTAATCACTTAAGGAGTAATTAATTTACTTTTTTGCCAGAAGGAATAATGACTAGAGTGAATTATCGTACATGATTTGATTTTTCAATGACTCATTGGAAATATCTGATGCATAAAATTATTTACCTTAAGGGACAATGTAAATTACTCTTAAGTAATTTCATTTGTCTTAAATTATAAATTCTTGTATGTATATCGTCATTTTCAAACCACTCCATTTTCCCAGACTTTCTCTAATGGAAAGGACTATCTTCTATATTCATTTTCTTCTCTCAGTAATATCATGTTTTATTCACAAATCAAATGGGATGAATTCAACATCGGAAAGTTGTAACTTGTTCGAAGGAAGTTGGGTTTATGATGAATCTTACCCAATTTATGATTCATTAAGTTGTCCATTTTTACTTGATGGTTTCAATTGTCTCGAGAATGGGAGGGTTGGTAAGTTTTATCTTAAATATAGATGGCAACCTACTGCTTGCAATTTACCCAGGTATGACTTTTTAAACTCTTTTATTTTTTTCAATTAAAACTTTTATGGAATACTGTGACTTGAAAATATAAAAATGAAAAAGCAAATTGTTTGTGAGATTGGAATAGTGCACCTAATGGCATAAACAATAATTTAGTAAAGGGTGTTAAATATATAAATATATTTATTTTTCTATTTTACCTTTAAAATTATTATTTTTTCTAAATTTATTTCAAAATATAATATAAGCATTATTTAATAGAAATATAATAGTAAAATAATTATATTAGTAATTATTTTTCTTAATAGATGTAATAACTCAAAATGTAATAAGTAAAATCGAATGAAAACTGTATAATTTTTTGATGAAAAATGTTGATATAATCATATCTTCTAGATAAGAGGCTCCATTGTGGTAGGTGGAGTTACTCCAATCCCTATGTTTAATTGAGGTGTCTAAATAAAGTAGGTGTTTGACCACGAAAATTATTTAATTTTTAAAAAATTATTTAATTTTTAAAAAATTATTTTATTTTAATGAAAATAGTGGTGTTTCATTATAAGAATTATTTTACTTTAACAAAATTATTTTAATAAAAGTAAAAACAAATAAAATTTGATTTTTTTTTTTTTTTTCACTCCTATTTCTCTCACAAATTATGAAAACAACTTATATTTATATTTATAGTCAAATTCAATACCAACTCCAACTTTAAAAAATTATTACTTTTATGACCAAACTTGAAAATTTTGAAACAATTTTAGAAGATTTGTATATGTTTGACCTAAATTATCCCGGATAAGTGTCTAGGCCATGAGATAATAGTACTATGGGTTTTCAAAAAGGTAAATTAGTAAGCGCCCTGTGCAGTATATGCCATAAAGAAAAAATTTACTACTAGTGAGACACACTTATTACATGGAAGACATAATATGTGATTTCACTATCTTTTTGACACATAAATTATGAGATTCATTTTATTCTCTCCCTTCTATTTTATGCGTTCCAAATTTCTTAATTTGATGTCCTATTTTACTTATTTTTTTTTACTTATCAAGACAAGACAAATTTTTTTTCTCTATTTTACCCTTAGTGTAATTGATTACTCCTTGTTATAAGCATATTCTTGAAAAATGTTGCAAATACTTTTTGAACTAATAACAATAAGAGTACACCATTAAGAATATAAATGGTGCTTTGGTATTAGTCATCCATCAATATTGGAACTAATAACAAGATACAATTAAGAGGAAAAAAATGGTAAAGTTACATTACCAATCATTATTTTCTTAATAGTTGTGTCATCCCAATTTAAAATCAATAAAATGGGACGGAGGAAGTATTAATTTAAAACTATTAAGAGGAGAGAGAATCTATAATTTTGTGCAAGAAACTGAATTAAATAAAAGGGATTATTTAATACTAATGCTATAACGTGGGACCCACAGTATAATCTCAATTCTCTAACCCACTTTTTTTTTTTTTTTTTTCATTTCTTTTCATCAACATTAGATCAATTCATAGGCCATGAATTTTTTATCCTTCCTGAATAAAATAAAATAAAATAAAATAAATTAAATATATTGATATATTTTTTAGTTTTATGTGATTTAATTTTATTTTTTTAAATATAATAATAATAATTGAATTGATTGATTTTATAATTTTTTATTTTTCATCCGGTATTCAGTAGCCGTGTTAGAGCCTGATTAATTCGAATTCTCACCGTGACATGATAAAAACTTGGAAGACATGAAATCACTCAAAAAATAGTCCACAAACACACTCCAAAACAGTCCACAAATCACTAAGATCCTTGGACCGATTGGAGACCTCTCTCGAATTCACAAATACAACAAGAATACAAGGTGAACAAGGTGTATTTCAAACCAAAACAACAACAATACGTGAAGAACAAGATGAACACAAAGGCACAAGATTCGGATTTAACAATAACAACAAGAACACAAGATTACAACACAAACACTAAACACGATTACAAGAAAGTAAAGAGATAGATAGATAGACCACATGAAGGTATAATCTCAAGAACCCAAGAATGGACACTCTTGGACCCTTAACACTAGACACACTAATAAACCTATATATTACGTGATACAAGATCGGATTGCACCTCTCTAGCATCAACGTTTCCAAGCAAGCAACAACAAAAGAGAATCCACCCTATTGTTGTATCCTAGATTCGATTTTGGTGCCTCAAGGAGAGAGGACTTGTGTTCTTTGGTCTTTCAAGAATCACAAATATCATCAAAAACTAAATCTAAAAACCCTATAATGTTCCTTTTATAACTATTACAAAATATAACTTAAAATGACCAAAAGACCCTTCAAAGAGTGGGCACCTATCTAGTGTAATTTATGGGCTGATTTGGGTGCATTTTGGGTCTCTTTTACACTTCAATTGCACATGCCAAGGCTCGGGTCCAACACACACTCTCCTAAGTCCATATTCGAGATTATTTCCGTATCATTCTCTCCATCTTGAGAGGAATTTGTCCACAAATTCACGGCTTCACCTCGTTCAATTAGTCACTTCAAAGGAAACCTACTCAAAACAATCTACAAACAAGTCACAAAAAAACAAGTCAAAAAATAGTTCACAAAATCATGAAGAATCCGAGGACTCAATAACAACAAGTTTCGGCCAACATCTTCATTTTGAACCTCGGCTTTCTCTCCATCTTAAGCCTTGTCTTCAATCTCATCCGAAACAAGTTTTCTACCATCATACAAGTATTGTAATAGTTTCCATATCCTTCATGTTCCTTTCTACCATACTCCTCTACATGGATATATTGGTTTTGGTGAAGTAGAGTTTCGGTTGAGAAGAATGTTTGGTAAGAGAGAGCTTCGGTTGTGGAGCTTGGATGGGAGGAAATTGGCTTCCAAGTCCCTCTTGTTGGACTTGATCGAATTGAGGGGGAAGTGACTCATTTAGGTCTCGGGTTTGAGGACATTTATTGGCTTGGCTTATGTCTATGTCATTTAGTGGTGGTCTTGGAGGGTTGATCGTTTGAGGTAAAGCTTCGGGAGTAGAAACATGAGAGTTCCTTCGGCTCTCCACTCGATCCAACCTCTCAAGTATAGTAGACATATCTGAGCCCAATTTGTCAAAACCTGCATTCGCCTTAGCTATTTCTCGGGTAATAGCATTAAGGTGGGCCAAAATGGTGTCCATTATGACAAAGGAGTTACCTACAAAACAGAAAACACGTTAGTTGTACAAAAACATCCTCACTCTCTCTTTTATTTTTTGTCTCTCGGATACCTCACACTCAATCTCACAAGTGTTGTAAGCTTGCTTGTACTCCGAGAGGTGTTGAGAGGTGAATCAAGTGTGTACAACGACTCAAAAGAATAAAACACACAAACGAACGTAAACACACACACAAAACAAAATGGTTTCAAACCAACTCACAATCTAGTAATTAGTCACTAGTTTGTAAGTTAGTATGTGAATCAACAAATGAAACTAAAGACACAAAATGAAACTAAAAGATCAAAATTTGAGCTTAAAATTTGTCAGTGAACAGTAATTGGTGATGTGGCAGTCCTTGATTGACCCCGGTCAACAATTTTATTTTTCAAATTTGGAAGTCTTGATCAATTCTATAATTTGGACTTTGATGGAAATTGTTAAATGGAGGAAAATACAAACTAGTCTTTGGAATTTAAATTTCAAGACTCAAAAGTCTTTGACTAGACTTGTACTTCTCCTTAAAACATGGACCCTTGTTTCATGGGAAAGTGGAATTGAGAAGTGATGTAAAGTCTTTTGGTGGTTGGGGGTCTTTCAAGACTAACAATTACTTACACCTCTTTCCTTCACCTTGTAGGATCTATCATTCACTTTATGTTAACAAGGTGATGAATATGGTGAAGAACTTCAAGAACACAACAACCACAACAAGAACAACCAACAACAATCTCCCAAGAACAACAACAAGTTCCAACGCCCAATTCCACAACAACAAGACCAACAATAAAACCACCAACAAATGGCCAAGTTTCTTTGGTATTGTATTTTCGATTTTAACACTAGATGAAGATTGTTATGAACAACAAGAACACAACAACCACCACCAAGATAAAAAACAACATCAACAAACGCCCAACAACAAGGTCACCACCCAGCCAAGTTAAAACAACAACTTCAACTCACGGCCACTTCTTGTTCACAACAACAACGTCAATTTTTAAAGCTCAAATCTAGATATAGACTCAATGTGTTAGTGAGAAACAAAAATAACACTTAGAGACAATAAATACAAGTAAAAATCTCGGCCAAGACATAACAAGAATACACTTTTCGGCCAAGAACACAACACGGACTGATTACTATTTTTTCTGGAATTTTTCAGTTTTGAACACTTTTTTTTTCACTAACAAGCCCAAGATTGATCTTATGGGAAAAAAGATCAAGACATGCTTTGATACCAAATGATACGATAAAAACTTGGAAGACACGAAATCACTCAAAAAATAGTCCACAAACACACTCCAAAACAGTCCACAAATCACTAAGATCCTTGGACCGATTGGAGACCTCTCTCGGATTCACAAATACAACAAGAATACAAGGTGAACAAGGTGTATTTCACACCAAAACAACAACAATACGTGAAGAACAAGATGAACACAAAGGCACAAGATTCAGATTTAACAATAAAAACAAGAACACAAGATTACAACACAAACACTAAACACGATTACAAGAAAGTAAATGGATAGATGGATAGACCACATGAAGGTATAATCTCAAGAACCCAAGAATGGACACTCTTGGACCCTTAACACTAGACACACCAATAAACCTATATATTACATGATACAAGATCGGATTGCACCTCTCTAGCATCAACGTTTCCAAGCAAGCAACAACAAAAGAGAATCCACCCTATTGTTGTATCCTAGATTCGGTTTTGGTGCCTCAAGGAGAGAGGACTTGTGTTCTTTGGTCTTTCAAGAATCACAAATATCATCAAAAACTAAATCTAAAAACCCTATAATGTTCCTTTTATAACTATTACAAAATATAACTTAAAATGACCAAAAGACCCTTCAAAGAGTGGGCACCCATCTAGTGTAATTTATGGGCTGATTTGGGTGCATTTTGGGTCTCTTTTACACTTCAATTGCACATGCCAAAGCTCGGGTCCAACATGCACTCTCCTAAGTCCATATCCGAGATTATTCCCGTATCACACCGGATAGGGGCCCAATCGGGAGATAGCGCTCCCTACCAAGAATTTTTTCATACTCATAGCTCAAACCCGAGATCTCTGATTAAGGGGGAGCTGTTCCATCTACTGCACAACATCCTTTGGTGGTGATTTTATAATTATTTATATGAAATAGAAATGTATCAATTTTTATAAATAATTTAAATAGTTTATATAATTTTTAATCAAAAATTTATTATTGTTAATTTTATTTTAATAATAGGCCAGGCTCAAGCACGTTTTTAAAAGAAATATATGACTCCAAGTCAATTTATGTAAAGATAAATTATGAGACTTTTACCAAGATATTTTTTTAGTATTTCTTATAAATTATGTTCACCTAATTAAACAATATATCCTAAGACATTATTCATAATTAAAAGAAAATTATAGTCATCATATTAAAAAAAAAGATAGTTCATGATTACAAGTTAGCAACTAATGAAATTTCTTTTCCACGAAAGAAAAAAAAAGAAATAAATATCATTAGTAAAAAATTCTTTTTTTGGAAAAAGAAAACCAAAATAACAATGAAATTGATAAATGTGTACTACATTTATTTTTATTTTATTTGAATAATTAAAAATTAGCTAAATTAATTTAATTTTAATTTAAACAAAAAAAACCAAACCAAAATATGAATAATTCTACTTAAATTCATGTATCGATCACAAAGAAATCGATTAAAATTTCATTACACACACAAAAAAAAAAATCTCACTAATCAGGTCAGCTAACCAAAATTATTACAAATTATTCTTCAAAATTAAATTTTTGAATTCAAAAATATTTTAAATTATGTTAAAAAATAATACATGAACACTTTCTAGAAGACCTCTTTAAAAAGCATAAAATAAAATAGAGAAACAAAATATTTTGAAGAGGGGGGTTGGGGGGAGAGATAAAGGAATACAAGAAAAGAGAAAAGAACAGAGGTAAATGACAAAAGAAATGAAAGGAATACCTTCTCTTGCTTCTCAGTGGGATCACTAGAGTCTATTTGTCATTTAGATATATATAAATAACATAAATATCAATTTAATTGCATTCTCTTCTACTTTTTAAATTATTTTACTCTCTCTCCTTATTAATATACATAACATAGCCGACATATACATAACATTCTGTGTATATGTTGAAATTTTTGTAATATATTTAGAGAGTTAAGATTTTTCTGTAATATTAAAAATATAAGTTGTATATTTATATAATTTTTAGATATAAAATAATGCCTCATACAAGTATGAGTTGAGCCTAAATATCAAGAGGCAAAAGGTAACTCTGATGACTATATCATTCATTTGAGTTCTGTAAATCGTTCTTAATCTATTATACATTACAATTATTATACAATATCTTTAAAATAGTGAAACTTATATATTAATATACACTAATAGTTATGTATATGTTAGAAGATATTATACATTATAGACTTGTGTATAAGGATATTAATAAACTCACGCACGAATGTCTACCCAAAAAAATACATATAAGTTTGCCATGTATCACTAATCTATCTCAATTAGTTATTAACTTTTTACTTAATCTATATATTATTGTATTGTTAAGAATGAATATTCTACATTAACTATTGTGTAGTAAGTAATATGTAAGTTACACTACTTTGAAGAGATAGTGTTTGCCTTGATTCAGAATGGATGGGTTGATCCTTTTTAGAGACTCTTCATCTTTTTGTTGTGCATTTAATGGATATTCACTCATTGAAAGGGTATCTCGATCTTCAGACTGAGAATCAATATTCATTAGATGATTATATTTAAAGTAAGATATGAAAATTTAAAATTGAAATGAACAAACTTATTAGCTGAGCAGGATTTATTGGACTGTCGAATTTCATCGAGCATTCAGCGCAAACTTTTCTTTCTTTGATTTACCTTTCTTTTGATTGTCAGTGACATTCTCGACCTATACAATACGTATATGCAGCTTCAACAGAATGTACATGTTATAAAGAAAATTTTGTATTATAAAAATTGATCATTTTGGCTAAATCTTGCTTCTGTATCAATGCTTTCATAACTTTAGCTTGTTGTTAGTCATCAATGTTTGTAGGTCGTGATTTTTTGTCAACCTACATGAGCATAAATAAAATGATAATATTTATTGATTAAATTGTGTAACAGAATTAATGGAGTAGTTATTGAACTTACATATGACTAGATGTATGACTTGATCTCTTCTGTATCAACTTTCACAGTTATGTTCTCCTGATTTGTGTTGTAAAACTCAAAAATGTCCTTTCTGTCTCGCCCTATTGAGGATCGCCTGCTATTGTTTTTTGTTCATGAACAAATGTATATGATGTGTCTTTGTGCACTTTAAATGTTGGTTCTGTTGGCACCTTTAAAGGGATACCAGACACTTTTTTCATGGACTGAGAAGTTAGACTTCTTCTCCCTTATTGGCTCTACGTTTGATTTTTTCAACAAATTTAGTGTTTTCCTTTTTTTTGAAGGGAAAGAAACTGACGTGTCAGAAATATGCTTCGCCTTGTTTAGAATTTCAATTGATGGTTAGGTACTAAAATCCACATACCCTATTGATTCTGATTGAGAAACTACCATCTTACCATTAAAAATAGATTTATCATGAGATACACCGAATGTAATCAAGATAGATAATCCAATGGGATTAATTGTTTGAATACCAATCTGATTTGGCAAATCAAGCCTGTCAATTTCCTCGATAGTGGGATCTAGGTAGGTACATAAATACTTTCATAAGAAAACAAACCAACAAACTATCAGTATACATAAGTATTAATGTATAAACAAATAAAAAGCTGATCAATAAGAATTTATGTGAAAAAGTCAATAAAATATTTATTGTGACTGTATTGTACCTAACTAAACATCACAACCATGAACATCTCATATTTCGACTTGATTCCAAAGACTAGCCAATAAAACATCCTTGGACTAATGTTATTCCGACATGTAGCAATTTTTTTGTCCACCTCAGAATAGCATTCATACATCCACATATTAAGTACATACGACACACCTCATAGAAGGTAAATTTGTTTATGCTTAAAAAATTCTTGTCTCCATGTTCTCATCAACTTCTTGAAAGAAACCTTTCTCTATGGGAACTATTTGTAACGACCATCCTCAACCATTAAGAAATTTGCTTGGCTAATTATTGCATCATGTAATTATGAAAACAAAAATGTATGTATGAAATACAATATAGTCATGTGCAAAGCGTCATGATTAGTGTCAAAATTTCCCATTTTAAAATTTTAAACCAAATTGAGTTTGGTTATTCTAGTTTTAGCCTTTGAAAACTGCTTTGCCATCAACCTAGATTTTGAAGACTCAACATAACCAAAATCCTAAGTACTACTGGTATATTTAGGACCAATGATGATAGCAATTAATACTAAACCTACGTATTGTTCCCTTGACATATATATGAATTTCATTTGGATTGTTCTGCTCATTCTCAATCATCAACAAGCACTTTGATATTTTCCCTTAGAAGGGTCATTGAGGAAAATTTAGAAATACTCAAAAAAATAATTGGCAAAAAAGGATAAGTACATCTTCATTAACATATTCTTTGATATCTGACCTAAATTCACGATTGCATGAACTACCAATATGCAAAGGATATGGTAGTACTTCCTTTATTCTATATTTATCCCCTGAAATAATATACATTGTTGATCAAGTATTAGTTTAAAATGTAACAAATCTTAAAATCATAAAATAAAAGACCATATACATGGCTAACATTCTTTCATATATATAAGTGTGTTGTGTATATATGTTGAAATACACACATATCAGTTCGTCTAACATATTTGTATACATAATTCAACTATATATATGTTATGTCAATACAAATTATAAAATGTTAATGCATAATATATACATACTCCATATATAACAACTCTGTTATGTTATTAGTTTGGAATAACATAGCCAAGACTTGACTAGGTCAACCGTATACATAAATAAAGTTGCGTCCAACAGTATCTAGTCAGTAGCATATAGATAACCATATTATGTATATGTTGTGTTTAAAAAATAGCCCCAAAAATATATACATAACATTGCTATGTATAACCCATTCATATACATAACTTATATGTCCATCAATGTCTAGTAAATGGCATAAACTGTAAGATCTTGCAAAATTTTAACCATTTTATTTTGACCATCCCACATGCGTAATATCAATTTTTGACTTGAATTATGTTTAGGGATGTTAAAAGGATATTTTGGGAAAGTTTTGGAATTTTAAAAAGGGTTTGGGATATTTTGGAACTTTGAGGCAGTGTGCCTCTACGATAGTTGCGTGCCACAGAGGTTATTCTCCGCTATAAGGGCGTGGCATGGAGGCTAACCTCTACGAAAATGACGTGCCATACTGCTATGTTAAATTCATCTAATTTTTATTTTTTCACTTGGGGTGAGGGTTTTTTGGTGTTTTTACCCCTTGTACGACTTTTAAATATAAAACTGACCCTTTTCCTTGAATTTTCAAAGATCAAATCTCATTCTTTCTTTCTCAAACTCAAAACCCAAGAAATCTTAAGGGTTTTAAAATGAATTCAACATCTAAGCTCCAAACTTCAAATACTCTTCAAATTGTTCTATATTTTAGGTATGTTTCTCTTTTCCTAACTTAAATTTTATGTTGTGGCATAAATTTACTGGATGTTCATGTGATCTAATTTTTGGGTTTGAAATTGGGTTGAGGTATTTTGATTGTTATTACTTGAATTGCTTTTCTCGTGATTTAAATGTATTATTCATGCTTTAATTTATAGGTTTTGAGACTGAATTAGTGCATTGTTTTAATGGTTGAAATGGGGGATATGGGTTTCCCTAAATTGATGGAAAATTTTGACTTGATAATGGCATTAACCTCAACCCACTTTGCAAACTTGATTTTGAATATTGATAATTGCATGGTTTAACTTTTATTTTGAACCCATTGCATTGTATTTAAGATTAAATAAATGAATATGGTTTTGGATGACCCTAGTTTGGATTTTAAATGGAACTTGGGAGTCAGTTTGGATACATGGACTAGTTTGGCATAATTGAATTAGGTTGCAAGCTTATTGGTATGACGATACCAAATTGGTAAATACCTTAATAAATGACTACTAGGTTAATGGTTAGTTTGTAAGCAAAGTTCTTTAATTTGGGCTTAAAGGGAATTGTGTAGCTCACCGTAAAAGTATATGTCTCGAGGGGATCACCGCTGGAAATGATGTTTGCCGGCATTGGGGGTCCTTGTGACCGTATGCTTGTTGTACACATTATATGTTTTGGGTGGGTTATATCCTTGGTGTTTTTACCCTTTCCTTGATTCTTGAAACTAACACACATTGGGGCCCTTCTAGCAGGAGGAGATGGACCCATATAGCCCATGGATGCCTTTAGGATGAAGCGAGCAACATAGTTCAAGTTAATACTTTAAAATCTCATGTTCATATCCCCTGTCCCTAACCCAACATCCTATATATGTATATACAAATGTTGTGTATGTGGTTTTGATAAATAGAATTATTTTATCCCTTTCCTTGAGTTACATACTAGTCCTCGTCCGACTGACCATCCCTAGATGCTACATTATTTCATGATATAGGGTCAGAAGGGTTTTTTTGTTCTCCTGTGCAGTATTAGGTGATTCAATATTCCCGTGGATTTGTTGTGAAGTGGTGAACCTCCATCTTTCAAAAGGGCCTATTATTTTGCTGGTTTCTTTATTATTTCAATACATTTGGATTCTATGTATCATAGTCAGAGGCATGTCCCGACTTAGTCGGTATTTTTGTTTTAGAGGCTTTGTGGAAAAGTATTGGGTTGGTTTTTTATTTGAAATTCTTATAATTGTCATTTGACTTATCTATCCTTCCCATTGCTAGTTTAGTTGGCTTCTATTATTTATATTTATGTGATATTGAGGTAAGGCTAAAGGGGTGGTCTCCGGCCCATGGTGGGCTTGATATACCCGTCACGACCAAGCCCAAGTTTTGATTGTGACAAGCTTAATATCAGAGCATGGTTTGTGGTATTTGAGTTTCCACAAAGTAGTTTTCGGTAGAGTCCCTTTTATGGGTGTGTAACGTGCCACACTTATAAGGGGGAGGCTACAATGCATTTAGGAATGTTTCCTTTTTTGTGTTCTATTCCAAGCTATAGAGTCTTGTTTTCATGAAACTTCTCTAACTCCTAGATTGCTCACATTTCTGATTATGTCTCCTCAAAGATCTGACAGTTGTACAAACTCTGTTGGACCCTCTATCCTACCTGAGGAAGATGTGGAGGGAGTTTTCCCTATTTATGGGATGCGGGACTCAGTCTAGGGTCCCTTCTCCTGACTGTATGTAATACCGTGTACTTTTCCTAGCTCAATCTAACTCCTAGAATGTTAATGGTCATCTTTAAAAATAATTAACTCTTGATACATGTAGAATTTTCAATCTTTAGACCCACTAATGTGTAGATAATTGAATCAGCTCTCCAACGATACCAATTTTTCCTAAGTTCGATACTTGGTTAAGAAGTTATGATGATTTTAGTGCAAGCAGTAGAACACCATGATAAGCACCACGTCGCGGTGAAGGACGGATTCTCAATTATTCAATTTATAGTGGAGCACCGCGATTACCCCACATCATGGTGAAACTCTAGTTCCCATTCATCCCATTCCAGTAGCTTGCCACGATTAACCTATATCGCGCCAAAATTTCAAATTAGACAGACACTGCATCGCGGTGGAGTGCAAAATGGCACTCATCCTTTTCCAGTGGCGCAACACAATTATGCTGCATCATGCCAGAGGCCAAAAAGGCTTTCTTCCTTTTTCCAGTGAGCCACCGCGATAACGGCACATCGCGGTGGAGCCCAAAATCGAGATTTTCAAATTTCGAGTTAAATTTTACAAATGGTAATCTAGTCATTTCTCCAAGCCCCAATTCATATAAAACACAAAATTTATCCTATCCTAAGCACTTTATGCATACTTTTTATCAACTTTCTCTCAAAGGAACCCTAGAACATCAAACATTTATCCCCAAGAATCCAAATTCCACCATTCTTTTTTCCTTGATAGCTCAAAATTAAAGATTCCTAATTCAAGAACTTCAAGAATCTATCTTCAAGAGCACAAATAGAACTCAATGTTCAAGTTTCTCCATGTAATAATCAATTAAGGTATATGGGGCTATGACCAAGGATAATCCTTTCTTCCTTGTGCCCAAAATTAGTTTTTTTTTTAAGTTAATTTTACATGAATTTACATGAGTTTGGAGTTAGGGTTTATACCCAATATTTCTATTTGAAAGTTTATGAGATTTCAAGTGAATTAGATGTTGAATTGCATATCTACTTTTGTATTTTTCATGCGTATAATATAAATTTCCAGATTTAGGATAGAATTATCAATATTTTCATTATTAAGCATGAACTTTATTATGATTTGACATAAATTGATGCATAGGCTACTAAGCCCTAGTTTGAATGTTGATATTTCAAGAATGACTATGCTTTAAGCATCTCATGAGTAGTTATTTTTATATTTTAATAAAGATTTGATCTTTTGATCTCAATTTAGACATGGAATCCACTTTACAGTTTCAGTTACAGTTTAAATTAACAGATATTCAGTTGGTTTTCATTATAAACCATTATACTAGTTTTAAAAGTGGATTTCCTACAGAAGAACATACAGATTAAAGGGAGTAGTATTTGACATCGAGTTGGGTATGTTTACATGCCCCAGAACTACAAGCCAACATAGGTACAAATTATCAGATTATTCTGATTTCTATATGGATGACAGATACAGATGTGATCACTTAGATTAGGTTATACTCCTTGGCAAGAGTATGACACCTCTCCCTAACGTGAAGTTTTCCTATAAGGGAACTAGACGTTGGACACTATGATAACTCAAATAGTATATGTTGATTAGAAGAACCTCCCTAATAGTAAAGGCTTGCATAACAGTTTTTTAAAAAAATTCCCTACAGCTTACAGATTATAGTAAAGAATCACAAAAAAGCTTTTATAAACTAAGTGTAAAGGCTCACAACTGTATTCAGACATTGTTTTACAAAAGAAATTAGCTATGAGATATCAAATTTACAAATACAAAAGTGAGCCCTTCTACACTTGGACAACATGATTTAAAGACAGAATACCAGTACTGCTTTTAGAAACTAAATGTTGTGATTCACTAGACTTATGCAGTATGTCTTGTTATTCATGATCATGATTTTCAGTTTTAAGATATTCTAGCTTATGTGAGTCATCTATATTTAGCATCCGTTCTTTTACAAATTTATAGCACTACTGAGTTATTGATTTACTTATGCATTCACCCCCATATACTCAGTACAATCCAGAAGTACTAATCGAGATATACGTCTAAGTGTTACGTTTTCTCATGATGTAAGTTCAGGTGATCAGTTTCAGCAGCGTGTGTGATTTCAAGCACCTTCATCTACATCCCTACAATTGGTGAGCCCTCATAGTTTGGGGACTTAATCATTCAGTTTTCAGTTTATTAGTATAGATGATTCAGTATTTTCAGATAGTTTGAGTCAGCTGGGGGTTTGTCCCAGTGACTCTCTAGTATTAGTAGTAGAGGCTTGCCAAACTGCTAGATATGATTCAAATTTTTAGTATTGATTGATCAGACTCTTTAGTTTAGTATTTTTAGATGTTATATTCAGACAGTTTTAGCTTAGCTCATATAGAATTTTGCATTTTAGCTATGATTATATATCTATACTTCTCTATTATGAGTTTCATATTTACTAGAAGGCTTACAAGGTTAACTTAAGACTACTCGTAGTCTTGAGCACCTTGTGACATCTTAGGATATGTTTTTAGGGTGTTACAAACTTGGTATCAGAGCCTAAGGTAGGAGTCCTAGGGAGTCAGACAAGCTGCGTTACGTAGAGTCTTGGTCATGGGTGTAAAGCGTGCCATATTTATGAGCAAGAGGCTATGGGACATTTTTAAGAAATCATCTCTTTCTTTCATGATCAATCATGCTTACAGTGTCTCTATCTGCTTTTAACTCATTCTTTTACATAACAGTTGAATATGCCTCCTCGCCGAGCCAAAGCCTATAGAAATGATAACCATCCACCCCAACCTACTAACCCTTTGAATGAAAATGTATCCCAAGCTGCATTTTGGGCTACCTTTCAGGCGTTAGCCCAAGTTACGACTGCTAATGTTTAGGGAAACTATCACACGACATTCCTACTTCAGCAGAATGGGGATTTAGTAGCAGCCATAATTCATGACTTCAAGAGAATGAATTCGCCTGAGTTCTTCGGGTCAAAAGCAGGTGAGGACCCACAACTTTATTTAGATGAGGTAAAGAATATCACCCATATTATGCATTTTTTTGAGGAGTACAATATAGAGTTAGCATCCTATAGATTGAAGAATCTGGCATATGATTAGGTGATTATATGGAAGAATGGTAGAGATGAGAATTCATCTTCTATAAGTTGGCAGGTGTTTTAGGATACATTTCTAGACAGGTTCTTTCCGCATGAAATAAGAGAAGCTAAGGTAAAGGATTTTGTGAACCTAAGGCAGGGATCAATGACAGTGAAAAAGTACTACATTAAGTTCAACCTATTGTCTAAGTATGCCCCTGATACGATGGTTGACCCTAGGAAGAGTATGAGTAAGTTTGTTACTAGAGTATCTAGTTTGGTAGTTAAGGAGTGTAGGACTACCATGCTTATTGGTGACATGGATCTTACTAGGCTGATGATTCATGCTCAACAGATTAAGGTATAAAAGTTAAAATGTAGAGAGAGGGGAAATAAGAAGGCTAGAATCGGGTAGTTTGAGTATGGTCAGACAAAGTTTGAAGGGGAAATCGTTCACAGTTTTAGAATCATTCATCTATGACAGTGCTATCTTCAGCCAGTGCTCCTACCCCTTGATCTAGATAGGAGCAGTAGGGTAAGACTTCTATGTCCAGATCTCAGAATAGTATGAGTGGAAAACCCAGTTATCCTCCATGTTCTAAGTGTGGTAAGAATCATCTTGGTGAGTGCTTATTGGGACAGAAATTTTTTATAGTTATGGTAAGTTGGGTCATTGAATTAAAAAGTATCCGCATGCTAAGCAGGTAAACAAGGATATTCGTCCCCAGACTCGAGCTACTAGCGCACCAACTCTTCTAGGTCTCCCAGTCCCTCCTCAAGGCGCATCATCCAGTATCGGTAGCGGTTAGTGCCGGAATCGGTTTTTATGCTTTACCATCCCATCAGGAGCAGGATGATTCACCAAATGTTGTTACCAGTATGCTTCGTATTTTTCATCTTGATATTTATGTGTTGTTAGACCCTGGGTCGAATTTCTCTTATGTGACCATATTAGTTGCAATAAATTTTTAAGTAGGTCCTAAAAAAATCCCTGAGACCTTCTTAGTTTCTACCCCAGTGGGTGAGTCAGTTATTGCCAAAGAGATCTATAGAAAGTTTCCTATCACTATCCTTCATAAGATCATGCTAGCAGACTTAATAGAGTTAGATATGGCTGATTTTGACCTTATTCTTGGTATGAATTGACTCTATTCTTGTTATGTATCTATAGATTGTCGCACCAAAGTGGTGAATTTTTAGTTTCCAGATGAACCAGTCTTTGAGTGGGAAGGTAATTCAATGTCTCCCAAGAGTCATTTCATATCCTATATTAAAGCCAAAAAGTTGATCTCAAAAGGGTGTATCTATCATCTAGTTCAGGTCAAAGACACAAAGTATAAGATCTAATAGTCCAGTCATTCCATGTAGTCAATGAGCTTCCTAATGTCTTTACTGAAGATTTGCCAGGGGTACCTCCCGATAGGGAAATAGAATTTTGTATTGACCTTCTTCTATATACTCAACCTATCTCTATTCCTCCATATCTTATAGCTCCAGTTGAGCTTAAAGAGTTAAAAGAGTAGCTTAAAGACCTCTTAAATAAAAGTTTCATAAGTCTCGGTGTCTCTTCATAGATCACTCCCATCCTATTCGGGCGAAAGAAAGATGGTTTTTTGCAAATATGCATTGACTATCGTCAGCTGAATAAAGTCACAGTCAAAAACAAATATCCTCTTCCTAGGATTGATGACTTATTCGACCAACTACAAGGTGCAAGTTACTTCTTAAATATAGACCTTAGATCCGGCTATCATCAACTTAGAGTAAGGAAATGTAATATTCCAAAGACTGCTTTCAGAACCTATTATGGTCATTTCGAGTGTCTAGTCTTGTCGTTTGGTCTTACCAATGCCCCAGTAGCTATAACGCCTCGAAAATGGGTCCTGAGATGTCACAAGGTGCTTAGGATCATAAGTGACCCCAAGATAACCCTTCTACTGGCTTAACTCATAAGCAACTGAATAAAAATAGCTAAATCTGTACAAAATCAGTGTAAGATAATTCTTTTCTAAAATTTGTTCAATACAAAATTGAATTCACATGATTATAACTCTACTTTTACAAAGAAAACTGAAACTAAATACATTAACTCTACTGTTTGTCTATGAAGCCTTTACTAATACTGACTATATACAGTTGGGAAGCTACTCCAAATATAGCTAATCAATACATATGAATGAGAAAGTAAAGAATATAAATAAGTATAACTGAAGTCCCCGAAGTCGGAGGACTCATCATCTCACAGGTTGGAATCTGCAACTGTCCGAATCTAAATATGCACACTGAAACTTGTACCTACATTATGAGACAATGTAGCACATAGATATATATGTGGATCAGTACTTTGAGGATGTACTGAGTATATGGGGGTGAATGCATAAGTAAAAGCATATCCATAGTCATCATTTATAAAACAATGCATGCTAAATGCACGTGACTCACATAAGCTGGAATATCTGAAATACTGAAATAAGTAGCCATAAGAAGCAAAACATGCTTTACAAATCTCGTGAGCCACAACATTTAGTTCTAAAATTTGCATTCTCTTCTTGTTCTCGTAATCTTGTAAACTAAATGAAATCTGAAATTTCTGTATGCATAAGAAATACTTTATCTTAAATCATATAGGCTAAGTGAAAAAGGAGCTCACCTTTGTATCTGAAGACTAAAGTTGTAACTCTGTAGCTGAAAATCTCAAGTAATTCAATATCTGATTAAGTTTTGTGAGCCCTTTACACTTAGTTCCTAACATCATTAGGGAAAATACTTATCTTAAGAAATATACTCAAAAGTTTTTATTTACTTTTACTAGCAGGGAAAAATACTTTCTTTAAGGGAAAAATACTTTAAGAAACTACTCTGAAAATCTTACTATTAGTGAGGTTCTCTTAACCGACATACACCATGCGAGCTACATGGAGTCCAATGTCTTGTCCTCCTAAGGAAGAAATATCATGTTGGGGAGAGGCGTCATACTCTTGCCAGGGAGTATAACCTCAACTCAGTGATCACTATCTCGGCCTCGGTCCCATAAATCTCAATCCTACGATGGCACGTAGTTCTGGGGTATAAATGCATAGTAACTTACCCAACTCGGTGCTAAATACTACTCCCTTTAGTTAGATACTCTCATCTCATGGAAATTCACTTTAAAATAATCTCGTGGTTCATAAAGAACCCAACTATAAAATCTGTAATCTCATTTAGAAAAGTGGATTTCAAAGCAACAATGACCGTTAAGGTCAAAACTTTCTCAATAATCTCAAAATACTCAAATCATGGGTGCTTCTAACAAAAAAGTTCTTAAAATTATAATCTAAAATAGGGCTTAATGGCCCATATATCAATCTCATGTTAAGGCGTATCAAAATTCATACTCGATATCATAAAGATTCATAAATCATATAGAAATTTAGAAATTTTCAGCAATTTGCATTATAATCTCAACATACTCATGTACTTCAATTTCTAAAACATTGAAACCATCATAATCTCAAGAAATACCACATAGGGTATAACCCATACTTTAGTTTCATAAGAAAACATGTAAAACCATATATCTTTGTAATCAAAACAATTTTTGGACACAAGGACGAAAGGAGTGTCCTTGTTCAAACCCCACATACCTTGGATTATGAATTTAGATGAACAAATTTTCTTGAGACTCTCTTTCGTACTCTTAAGTGAGGTTTCTTGAAGCTTTTGACTTGGGAACCTTGAATATTAAATCAATTTTCAAAACCTATGGTGAAATCTTGAAGAAGGCATTGGGTCTTGCTCTTGAGGGTTAATCTTGAGAGAAAACCCTAGTTCTTGATTCTTTGGATCAATTTGAAGTTCTATGCTTCGTTTTAATATATTTAGGTGCTAAAAAATTTGGAAAAAGACCAAAAAGTCCTTTTAAAATGGCTTTAAATTTATTGAATGGGATCTGCGATGGCTCGTACGATGATCCGTCGTCCTTACCATCGCGCTTGGATTGGAATAGGTACTCAATGACTTAGTTGCGACGGCTTGGGCGACGGTCCATCACTAGCTCGACGGTCCCTCAGCCTAACTGTCGCACTTAGCCATTGAAAGGGTATACTACCTTGGTTGCGACGGCTTGAGAAATGGTCCATCGCAAGCTCGACGTTCCGTCAACCTGCTCGTCGCACCTGGGAAGTTCTGACAGCTCTCAGAAAAACAACCATAACTTCTCACCCCGATATCGGATTTGGACGAAATTGGTATCGTTGGAAAGCTAATTAAATTTCTCACATGATAAAATGTCAAAATTATGAAAACTCTATCTGATTTAAACATTATTGACTTAGGAATTCATCTCTTAATCTTCTGAAGGCTAAATTAGGCTTAAAGAAAGTTTGGGGTATTACAGCAGCCTTCATGAACTTGATGAACCGAGAGTTCAAATAGTACTTGGAAATTTTTTTCATAGTATTATCGATGATATTCTTGTCTATTCTCGTACTGAGGATGATCATGCAGACCACCTTAGAATTATGTTACAGACTCTTAGATATCACCAGTTGTTCACCAAATTTAGCAAATGTAAATTTTTGCTATGATCCGTATCTTTCCTTGATCATATTATTTCTAGTGATAGTATTAAAGTTGATCCCCAAAAGACAAAAATAGTAAGAAATAGGACTAGATCTATTTCTCCATCAGACATTAGAAGTTTCTTGGGCTTAGCTGGCTATTACAGACATTTTGTTGAGGGATTTTTGTCTATTATATCCCCTATGTCTAGATTGACTTAGAAGAAAGTCAAGTTTCAGTGGCCAAATGTCTGTGAGAAGAGTTTTCAAGAGTTGAAGACTCGACTTACTTCAGCTTCAGTTTTAGCGCTACTTGATGGTACATATGGGTTCATTGTATATTGTGATACTTCTATAATTAGTCTAGGTTGTGTTTTGATGCAGAGAGATAAGGTTATAGCCTATGCCTCTAGATAGATTTAGCCTCATGAAAACAATTACCCTACCTATGATCTTCAATTAGCTGTTGTTGTGTTTGCTTTGAAAATTTAGAGGCACTATCTTTATGGGGTACATGTTGATATGTTCACGGATCAAAAAAGCATGAAATATGTGTTTACTCATAGGGAGTTAAATCTTTGTCAGAGTAGGTGTCTAGAGTTATTGAAAAATTATGTTATGAGTGTGTTGTATCATTTGAGCAAGGCCAATGTAGTGGCAGACTCTCTTAGTAGATTTTCATAGGCAGTGTTACTCATGTGGAGAATGATAAGAGAGAGCTAGTTTGAGAAGTTCACCGGTTAGCTAGATTGGGTCTGTGGTTGGTAGACTCAGCTGATGGTAATGTTTGGGTTCAAAGTAGTTCAGAATCTTCTCTAGTGTCTGAAGTGAAAGAAAAGAAGGATAAGGATTCTAGTTTGGTCAAATTGAAGGGTTCAGTTAAAGACCAAAAGGTAGAGGTTTTCTCCCAAGGGGGAGATGGTGTGTTGAAATACCAGAGTAGATTATTCACATCCTGAGAGAACCGTCTTCTTTCACACGAATAGATCTGGTGCACCCCACGGGGACACGCTGGGTATGATGAATCCCTTATTTAGGAGATCATTCAACTGCTCTTTTAATTGTTTGAGTTCTGCTGGAGCCATTCTATATGGCAGAATAGATATGGGCTGAGTATCTGGGAGAAGATCGATACCGAAGTTTATTTCCCTTTCGGGAGAAATTCTAGGAAGATCCTCTGGAAACACATCTAAATATTCATTCACTACTGGAACTGAATCAATACTGTGAGTGTTGGAACTAGATTACTTAACTCGAACAAGATGATATACACATCCCTTAAATGTCATTTTCCTTGCCCTTAGGTAGGAAAAAAGCTGACCCCTAAAGGCTTAAGTATTACCTCTCCTCTCTAGGATGGGTTCATCCAAAAACTAAAATTAGGCAATTTTATTTTTGCAGTCGACTGTGGCAGATCAAGAATGAAGCCAATCTATGTCAAGAATGACATCAAAACCAGTCATCTCTAATTCGACTAAGTCTGTTGAAGTGACTTTCTAGAATACCATAACTGGATAGTTCCTATATCCCATCGGGCTATGATACTTTTACCTACTGGGGTAGAGACTAAGAAGGGATCTACTAGAATTTTGGGACTGGCTACGAAATCAACTCCTATATAAGGAGTAACAAAAGACAAGGAAGCTCCTGGATCTAGCAAAGCATAAACATATATATGAAAGAATTGTAACATACCAGTGACCACATCAGGGGAATTCTCCTGGTCCTTTTAGGACTGAAGATCATAAAGTCTATTTGGGCGTTGCCCACTGGTGGCACTGGAAGTGGCACCCTGCTGATTCGGGCAACTGGATTGAGCTGAGGAACGGTTAGCCTGACCCTGAAAACCTAACTGAGGACAATCTTTAACTCTATGGCCTAGATTTCCACATCCAAAACAAACATCACTTCCAGCTCTACAAATACCTGATGGTGCTTGCCACAAGTCTGACAAAGAGGATGAGTTCGGGCACTGCCATTACTGCTCTAAGACTTAGAGCCTAGTGCCCTATCTTTGTTACAATTTTTAAACTTAGGAACTAGAGCATTGGCTGAGGAAGGAGATGGAACTAAAGACTTTGGGTGGAACTGAGAACGATTCCCACCTTCTGACTTACGCTGATGTAAATTGAAGCTACCTGTTCTAGCTCTCTCATTCTACTTTTATCTCTTCTTATTCTTCTACTCCTCTATCTACTAAGCATGGGTCATTATTTTAGCCAAGTCCATCTCACTAATCAATATCGTGGTCCTGTACTTCTTGACCACACTATAATTTACTCCAGACACAAACTTATTCATTCGGGATCTGCCATTTGCCATCACATGAAGAGCATATCTAGCTAGTTGAGTAAACTTGAGAGAATACTCTTTCACTGTCATGTTACCCTACCTGAGGTTAATAAATTCTAGCATCTTAGCTTTTCTTAGCTCTAGGGGAAAGAATCTATCTATAAAAGTGGTGGCAAACTCTTCCCAATCAATAGGCCTTGCCTCTATAGCCCTCTCTGCTTTCCACTATTTGAACCAAGTGTGAGCCATATCTTGCAACAGATATGCAACTAACTCAACACTCTAGATATCAGTCACTCCCATAATATCAGTATTATTCTGCACATGATTAAAATACTCCTGAGGGTCTTCATCTGTCTTAGACCCCAAAAAAAGAGAGGATTCATTTGGGTGAAGTCTCGAATTCTAGATACAACAAAATTGGCCACTGGGTTGGCCAGAACAACAACTGGACGTTTATTCTGGGCGGCAACTGAATGAGAAAGAGTAGTGAATGCAGCTCTAAATTCTGCATGAGAGACATGTTCGCCTAAAGGATTAGGTTGATCGGGCTGATGGGCTGGCTGATCCTCTGTTCCGCTTCCCTGAGTCCTCTTTGGAGGCATTTTCTGTAGATGGAAGAGAAATAAAGATTAGACTGAGAGTTTAACTGGAGTTCATGCTCACTCGCACGACATGAATACTAAAAGAAGGGAAACTGTTCCTAAAATATCTCATAGCCTCCTGCACATAAATGTGGTGCGCAACACACCCAAGCATAAGACTCTATTAGATGTGGCTTTCAGACTTCCTAGGACTCTATTGAACCTTAGGCTCTGATACCAAGTTTGTAATGCCCCAAGTCTTGTACCCCAGACGCTACACGATGCTAACAATCTCGAAGGACCGCTAGCTAACCCATGATTGATATCTGTAAGTGAGCACTGAATAATAGTAATATTGTAATAATAATATAACTGAAATGAATATCGAAATCTGGCAGAAAACTTGCTGTAGGGTTCAAAATACTAAAAAATAATGAATAAAACAACGTCTGAACAAGGTATGATAAAACCAAGACTGCAATTTACTATCTGAACATGCTATAGTCTGAATGCCTCTAAACAATCTGAATAAGGAGTTGATGGGACATATCTCCAACTACCTCCATCTACTGAAAATGACTAAGTACTGAAAAAATGAAATAATCATGTCCTTGAAATATGAGGACACACCACTGACTCTGAATGCTGATATCTGAGCTGCTTATCGCGATTGGGAACCTGAGCATCCGAACCTATGGTATAAAACACCATAGCGTAAAAGAAAAGTATGTGTCAGTATGTGTGAATGTACTGGTACGCAAAGTGAGGTAAGGTTGTATGCAAGAGTTCATATTCATGAATTAAACTGACTGAATAACACGAACATGACTATATGAGGAATCAATCATGAATATATAACTATAACTGAAATCATAAGGATTCTGAATACTGATTTTATTGATAATCATGGATTACTGATAACTGATAATTGATATAACTAATAACTGAGTGACTATGTCTGACAGTCCTGATTCTAGTGGAACTAGCTGAGTTTCGTATTAAGCTGAGTGACTGCATCTGATAGTCCTAAAATCTATAGAGCTATCTGAGTTCTTTACTGAAGACTGAGACTGAGACTGTGGGAGGTAGTCATCTAACTAATATGCCCATAATAAGATGGTATAAATGTACCAGAACATAGATATGAGATATTTGGATTGTATACAGGTTGACGAACCCCCTATGGATCTTATGTCAGGAAAATTTAGCTTTGTAGGTGTATACAGGAATTATGAGATAATCCCGTAGGTTGTAGGATGACCTCGGGCATCATCATCATCATCATATATATATTTCACTTACTTTATTATGTTTATATTGTACTATATTGTTGTATTGACTTGCCATCTATGTAATTGTCTTATCTTCTTTTACTTGTATTTGATGATCTTGTGTATGCATATTCCCCTTGTTCTACTTATATGTGATATAATGCATACTCGTGTTCTATCTTGGTGTGTATGTGATATACTAAAACTATTAGTGCAAGCGGTGTGGGCTACCATTGTGGGGCATTTTATGATTGCAAGAGACATGTCTTAGTATATATTTTGTATGCTTTATTTACAACTTTGCTCGATCGACCTATGATACCTACTAAGTATAAGTGGACCGTACTCATTCCTACTGTGCCTTTTTGGTGTAGGTCCTAGCTCGAGTACGCCTCAGCTAGCTAGACTCGGGCGATTATTGGAGCTTCCAAGGTAGCAGTTGGACATTTATGTCTTCGGAGTTCACCTCTATCTTTCTATTGTAATTACGTCTTTATTTGTATTCAGAGAAAAATATTATTCCCTTTTGGTTAATTTTTTGATGTATTTGACTCCTGGATTGTATTAGTAGTTCTTACACTATTGACACCTGGTTTTGGGCATGATTGGTATTTTTGATAAGTTTTTTCCGTATTGTTATGATTAATTATATGGTTTGGCTTCATTATAGAAGCCTTACATTAGGATATTTCTATCTTTTTTTCTTTTTTTGTATCGATTTAGGTGATAGGCTTACCTCTCAAGGTACGTCGCTATAGGTGCCATCATGATCTTTATTTTTGGGTCATGACAAATTTGTATCAGAGCAGCCAGGTTTCATTGGTCTCAATAGTGTAAGAACCTGATGACTAAACAGTCTCGCGGATTGGTACGTAGACGTCCGTATCTATCTTCAAGAGGATATAGGACGTCTTTAGGAAACTTCCCTCATTTTATTCTTTATTGTGTGAAGTTCTATTATACCTTGTGTGTTTATTTGTGTTTCACTCTTTCTGCATGGATAGCGTGGCTTATACTATATCTTATCAATTGATAGATGAGGTGAGAGATTAGTGAAAGTTGCTTATCCATTGATAGAGGTTTTTATCAGGCTTCGATTTGATGCTCACTATCTCACTACAAAGTCTCGCAGTCTTACCTGATGGAAAGAATTTGATGAGGAACTTTCTGGCTAAATCATCCTATGAAGTAATTGAATTAGCCAGCTTCGCATTCAACCACCTTTTAGCTTCCCCCAAAAGTGAGTGGGGAAACAGTGTCAGCCTCACATAATCTAGAGTCACCTCTGTTGGATTGAATGTATCAGTAAGCTCAATGAAAGTCTGTAAGTGGACTTATGGATCCTCATGTGAAAGCCCTACAAATTATCCACTGCTAATAAGAAGCTACACTATATTATGTTTCAACTCGAAATCCCCCCCAGCTGTCGGTCTTTGAATTGGGGAAGTCAAGTTCATTGGAAGTAGGACTGCCACTTCCCTTACCTTCCTACCAGTTACTTGTTATTCATCCATAGGAACAGTATTCTCTTGGCCTTCTTGGATTTGATGAATTCTAGGGAGAAGGATTGCTTCTCTTCTTTGTTGATGGTAAAGTTGCTCGGGTTCAGAGCTTGGTTCAACCAACTCCTTATCCCTTGCCATCTTACCACTTTAAAAACCTATTTCCTATAATAACAAAACCAAGACCAAGCATAAAAACTCCAAATAAACCCAAAAGTAAAACTAAAATAAACAATTGCCAAATTCCAAAATCCCGACAACGACGCCAAAAACTTGACAGCGCACAAGCGCACACACAAGTGTACATGATCTACCAAGTAATATAGTGGCCTTAAAGAAATACAAGTTATCAATCCCACAGAGACTAGATTTGGAAACAATTAGATTTTAGTTCACAATTTAGATTCACTTGATGCGAGAGTAACCAAAAGAGAGAATTGAGTTTGTAAATTGCAAGTAAAGTAAATAATGCATAAAGTAAAGATCTTGTAACAAACAATAGGAGAAAACCCAGGGTTGAAGCACTCTGAACAATCATAGTATGCTATTGGATTTCATTCATTAACTTTGTTATCTTGGTTGTTAATTCGTAGGGTTAATATTACAATTATGATTTTCCAACCTCTAATCTTTTACCTAAGCTGAACCTTACACTTACATCGTTGAGCGATGATGTAATAGTTAACTTAAGTTTGTAAAAAATATCATCCTTCATATGAATCAAGTAAGGTATTTAAGCACATACCTTTCCTAGATACTAATTGAAGTTTCTTAATTTATAAAGAATCAAGAACCATACTCTGCTTATTCCCATGTTCTATCGCCCTATTCCCACTCCCTAGTTCACAAGGTTGACAATGGATGTATTCTAAGGGTCACAAATACTTAAAATAGTTATAAAGAGAATAAATAAGCAACAAACATTGATAAGAAAAGAAAAAAATATTAATCCATAGCAATAATAATCATATTCTTGGCTTCAACCTCGGAAAGGGGGCGTTTAGCCACGCATAGTCATAATCGTAATCATAAAAAAGTAATTAACGAATAAAAACATGAATGAATTAAATAAAAATAATAAAAACCTAAGGAAGAAGTTTTAGCTTCCCTTTTCTCTCCAAAATATGCTAAAAGATGTGTAAAAACGTGATACAACATGTATTTATAGTATAGGAACAAGCCCTTTCTGTGTTGGACAGGAAAAACTTCAGATGTTGAGCCTAGAAGTGGGTGGGGAGGTGCCCTAGGTTCATCCCCACTACAGATGGGGCGGTGCCCTAGCTATATCCCCGGTCCAGGTGTGGTGGCGCCTCAATATTTCCAAGAGCTATTGGAATTTGCTCTCCAAAATTTGGTTAAGTGTTGAGTCTCCCCTCTTGATCCCTTGTGTTGTGGCATATTTCCCATGAATTCCAAGCTTCTTTAACATAAAAATATCATCATATTCATCTCCAAAAGCCTCCTACATCATCACACCAAACGAATTAAGAGAGAAACACAACACAACACAACACCCATAACGACAAATCAAAACAAGTGCTAAACATAGCTAGTTAGCATGGATCTCTCACTTATTGTTCCAGTTGTAGACTCATTAGAATTGAACTTTTCTCTTTACCAACCAGTAATTCCACTCATAATAACACATAAAAATCATTAGGAACACTTTAAACACAATAGAATCCACAAGAATCAACTAGACAAGCACCTAGCTCAAGCTAGTAATGCTAGTTTTCCAAGTTGAAATATAAATGAATCATTTAAGAACCAAATTTTTTGGAACTCACTTTAATCATCATAAACACATGCTTTAACACTATGATACACATTTATCTCATTATCCACCCATATATTACATGAATCATCCCTAAAATAAGGCTAAAAAGGCTATAATAGTATTACTAGAATGCATAAATACACCCAACATCAGGGTGACTATACCTATGATTTCCTAATTTATTATCTTGAGAATGTGCATAACCATTGTTTGCTTAAGTTTTATGGGGATGCTTACACTACTTAAAAATTGAGAAATACATTCAGGGATTAGTAGAGGTTACTTTTTAGTTGTAGACCACTTGGTTCTCCAAAGATAATTTGGGATCAGTTTGATGAGGCATGTTTGGATAGGTTTATGTTGTATAGTCTGAGGGATTAGATGAGAGATAAGTTTGATCACCTTGAGCAAGGATTTATGATTATTATAGAGTTTGAGGAACGTTTCCATACCTTTTTAAGATATTCTTATGCCAGCATTGCCATTGAGTATGAGAAGATTTAGAAGTTCGTTAAAGGGTTGGATGTTTCGCTTCAGCTTGCTACTACCTTGACAGTACTTTCAGGGCATTATTTTAAAGTATTACAGATCATGGTAAGATGGCTGATTCTATTCTTTGAGCATCTCAGGGAGGCTCCAAGAGGGTGAACCATTAGGGTGAGTTCAAAAGTCACACTTCTCAAGGTAAAGATTCTAGAGGTTTCCATAGGTATCATGGTAAGCCCATGCAGACAGATTTACAGTGATTAGGTAGTGGGTCCTCTGGTTTAGTAGCTTTAGGTGGTGATTCTATCTCAGTTGTATCCTCCCTTATTGATTTGGACCATATAGGTTGCTTTGCGTGTGATAAGGTTGGCCATTTTTCTATGAACTATCCTCATCGTGCTTTTAAGGTACTTATATATCTGCAGTGAGAGGTAGAGGTTCTACTATAGGTACGTGAGGTAGAGGTAGTGGTGCCTGTGTGGTGGTTGTGGTGCTACTCAAATGGGTAGTGATCATGGGAAGTGTTATGCTATACTCGCTAAACCAAAGAAAGAGGCTTCCAACGTTGTTATCAAACTTATTATCTCTATCTATTTTAGATCAATATCTGTGTTATTTGATTTCAGGTCAACTTTCTCCTATATGTCTGCATATTTTGTTTTGGGTTTTTATTTTGCTAGTGACCTCTTTCCATGCCTATCGATTTATCTACCCTTGAAAATAACTATTTAGTGGTCGATTGAGTGTACTGATCTTGTGTTGTGACCTTTGTTGGGCATAAAACTTGGGTAGATCTGCTTATCTTAGATATGGTGGATTTTGATGTCATTTTAGGTATGATTAGTTATCTCGTTATAATGATATCCGAGACTATTATGCTAGGAGCATGACCATAGCTTCACTCGGCGTGGAAAGGATAACTTGGATGGGTGTGCTTTATTCGGGTGTCAAGATAGTTATATCTTTCCTTTGGTCTCATCTCTTGGTTGAGAGGAGATACTTGTCTTATTTAGCTTATATTTTGGATACTATTGTTGCTTAATCGTCTCCTTTAGATTCTTTTCATATTGTCTGTGGGTTCATGGATATTTTCCTACTGATTTTCCTACTATTCCTCTGGATCGTGATATCAACTTTGCTATTAATGTTAAGCCGGTCTCCAAGTCCATTTCTATTTCTCCTTATAGGATGACCCCTATAAAATTAAAGAAATTAAAGGATCCATTGCAGGAGTTGTTGGATAAGAAATTTATCCAGCCTAGTGTATCACCTTGGGGTTCGCCAATCTAGTTTGTAAAGAAAAAGTATGGATCTATGTGTATGTGTACTAATTTTTGATAGTTAAATAAGGTAAAAATTAAGAATAAGTATTCTTTTCCTTATATTGATGATTTATTTGATCAGCTTCAGGGTGCTTTTGTGTTTTCAAAGATTAATTTGAGGTTCGAGTATCACTAGTTGAGGATTAGAGCTTTAGATATTCCAAAGATAGCTTTTTTAAACACAATATGTTCTTTGTGAGTTATTGGTCACGTCCCTTGGGTTGACTAATTCCCCATCTATATTCTTAGAGTTGTTGAATCGAGTATTTTGACTGTATCTCCATTTTTTTATTATTTTATTTATAGATGATGTCTTATTTTATTCCAAAACTGAGGACGATCATAAGGAGCATTTGCAGATCCTTCTCCAGATTTTATGGGATGAGAAGTTGTATGCTAAGTTCTCCAAGTGTGTGTTTTGGTCAAAATATATTTCTTTATTATGTTATATGGTGACCAATGATGGTATGATGGTTTACCGAGCCAAGATTGCAGTGATTCATGTGGCACTAGACCTATTTCTCCTATCGATAGTTTGAGTTTTATTGGTTTATAAAGTTACTATTGATGCCTTATTGAGGGTATTTAATCCATTGCAGATCCTTTGACTAAGTATACTAAGAGGAAGATTTCCTCTTAGTGTTCTGATGCTTGTAAGGTGAGCTTTCAAAAGATCAAGGATTTATTGACCTCAGCTCTTATCTTGACTTGCCCAAGGAGGGCATAGGGTTTACCGTCTTTTGTAATTCTTCAGGTGTTAGGTTAGGTGTTATGTTAAAGCAGGAGGGTAAGGTTATTGCATGCGTTTCTCGTCAGTTGAAGCCCTATGAGAGGAATACCCTACCCATGATTTGGACTTATGCGCAGTTGTTTTTGCTTTAATATTATGGAGGCACTACTTGTATAGGGTCCATAGTGAGATCTTCTCTATTAATCGTAGCCCTTAATATTTCTTCACTTAGCGAGATATTAATATGAGGCAGTGTTGTTGGCTTGAGTTTCTTAAGGATTATGATCTTACAATTCTCTATCATCTCTGCAAGGCTAATGTGGTTGTGGATGCCTTGTACAAAGTTGCCAAGCATTGGTAACTTAGCATATCTTTTGACCCAAGAGAATACTTTGGCCTTAGAGGTTCAATCTTTTGCTAACAATATAGTTAGGCTTGATATTTTGACATCTTGATATGTTTTGGCAATTATTGAGGCTAGGTCATTCTTGATGGAGTAGATTGGCTCATCAGTTTGATAATATTAGATTGAGATTGATTTAAGATATGGTGTTGAGTGGAGAAGCTAAGGAAGTCTCACTTGATCCAAATGGTATTTCGGGATTGGAGGCTAAGTTTGTGTGCCAAGAGTGGGTAATTAGATTTGATTGAATTTGGATGAGGCTCATTATTCTGGGTATTCTATTTATCTGGAAATGACTAAAATATGTCATAATTTGAGACACCACTACTAGTGGGGTGGCATGAGAAAAGATGTAGTAAATTTTGTAGCTGGTTGCATATGTTCCTGCACGTGAAGGCCGAGCATTTGAGGCTTGTTTGTTTGCTTCAGAGGTTACATTCCCGAGTGGAAATGGGAATGGATCAATATGGACTTTGTGACTAGGTTGACTCTTACTTCTCATAGTTTTGACAGTGTTTAGGTCATCGTGGGCCGTTTGACCAAATTTACTTATTTCATTTGGATCAGGTTTCTTTTAGTGCAAAGAGGTTGGCCCATATCTATATCTTCATGGTGTGCCAGAGTCTATCATCTCTAATCTAGGTTCATTGTGCATATCTCACTTTTTGAATACTTTGTAGGAGGCATTCGGTATCCGAGTTATTATTATTACAAATTTTAAGCCCCAGATTAATGGTTAGTTAGAGATGACTATTCAGGTTTGAGAGGATATGCTTCACGCTTGTGTTATGAACTTTGGAGGTTAGTGGGAAAAATGTCTAACTTTGGCTTAGTTTGCATATAATAATAGCTACAATGACAGTATTTAAATGGCTCTTTTTAAGGCTTTGTATGGTAGGCGTATTCACTATCCAGTTAGTTGGTCTGAGGTTTTTGAGGTTAGATCTCGAGGTATGAACTTTCATTTTGTGTCTTTAGATAGAGTTCGAATCATTCAGGATAGACTTTGAGTGGCTCAGAGTAGGTAGAACTGCTATACAGATCATAGACTTAGTGTTATGAGATTTAGTGTTGGTAATCGTGTTTTCCTTCATGTGTCACCCATGAAGGGTGTGATAAGGTTTTTGAAGACGGACAAGCTTAGCCTCAATTATATTGGACCTTTTGAGATTCTTCAGACTATTGGGGATGTGGCTTCTGAGTTAGCATTTCCCTCAGATTTATCAGTTGTTCATCTAATATTTTTATGTTTCCATGCTTCGTCGTTACATTCTTGATGAGTCTCATGTCATTCATTGGGATTCAATCCAGTTAGATGAGAGGTTGTCTTTTGGAGAAGAGCCCATCTCCATTCTAGCTAGGGATTTTATATGTTTACGTTCTAAAGATATTCCAGAAGTTAAGGTCCAGTGGAGAAATCGATCTGTAGATGAGGCTACTTGGGAGGTTGAGTGTGATATGTATGGTAACCCCAGTTTTTCAATCATTAAGTAATTTTCCTTGCCATCCGTTCAAGGACAAACTATATTTTTATTTATGGATGATATAATGACTCGATTTTGGTGATTTTTGTGAATTTTTTATTTCTGTGTGATTTGACTAGTTTACCCCTCCTTGTGGTTAAGTTATGGTATTTCTAGGGTATGAGGATGATTGGCATGATTCCCAATTCATTTTAATGTGTTTTGTGCTAGTTTGTGGTTTGTGGAGGTTAAAAGGGATTTTTAGTTGACTTTTCACATCATTTATTGTGTGTCGGATGGCAAAATAAAATACGCCAGCAAGTCCAAAATGATGATTTTCGGTTGGTAACATGGTTGGTGTGGTTTTATAGCTTTCATATAGCATTTTGACCCTCGGGTTGGAAAGTTGTGAAATTGGGTTTTGGGGGTCAACTTTATGAAAGCAATGTTTTTTTGATAATCTGATATCGCCATTGAGCTTGGAGCATCAAATTTGATTGGGTAGCATATTTCATTTACCTTCTCAAAATTCTGGATTAATCTCGAGGGGTTACGGAGACTTGGAATATTCCAAGTCTTAAGCTGGTGCACCACTTAAGTGACATTTTGGTTTCTTAAGTGACCTAGCAGCCAGCCCAGGGTATAGCTTAAGTGACTACCCCATTGCGTAAGTGACTATTACTTAAGCAATAGCAGGGTCTCTTATGCCACACTCGCATTCCAAGCGGGTATTGCAAAAGTGACTCCGGGTCGCTTAACCGACGGTTGCTTAAGCAACCCGGTGTTCGCTTAAGCAATGCCTGGGTGGTATTTGTTCTCCCCCCACCCTTTTGCATTTTTTTTACTATTTTTAGACTTGGAGCTTGGGGTTTCAAGTTTTTGGGCGATTCCCATTTTCAAGCTTGGCTAAGCTCCAAATTCTTATTTCAATTATTTTTCTTCAATTCTTGTCATTTAAATCTTGTTAAAACATGAATTTAAAAGTGGAATATGGGGATTTTTCCTAGAAGACCTAAATTAGTAATTCTTTGATTTAAACCCATTTTCACTTGGGTTTTCTTCTATGGCTTCCTTTAATCTTGGGTAATATATTTTTGGACAAAAATTCCACTTTTACCCTTCATTTGAAAAACCCATTAAGGGATCTGTTTTGACACAAACTTGAAAATAGGCAATATGGGTATTGTTGGCTTTATTTTGATTGGTAGATTCTAAAGCAATGGATTCGTTAGAGACGAGTTATGGATATTTGATTTGTATTGGTTATTGGATTGTATATGGGTTGAAAAACCCCCATGGGTCCTTCCAATGACTGATTCATATCATGATAAGATGATTGAGTCTATTCATACAACTATAACTACAAGATTGCCCCACATAAGCCAATAAGTGTGGAAAAGTAAAAACCCAATATAGATCCCCATAAGTCTGGAGGGTACAATCAAGGAAACTGAGTAATCGAATAACCATAGGTTACCAATTATCATCCCATAGCCAAGAATTCATCTAAACTATATCGTATCATAATAACTCCCTATGCTAAACTTGAACCAGAACTCCATAGCATCATTATAATTTGCCAGACATGAAATGGAAATTACATTATCATTATCATCAATTGTTAGACTTGAACCGAAACTTGCTATATAAATCATACCAATGAACCATACTAATAAGTCATATCAATGGCCTAAGGTCTAGGCCTTCTTTTCTCCTGTCTTTAACTCTCTCTATTTATCAAGTGGTTTAGCCTTCTTGGAAAATTTAACTACCCCCTAAAAGGACTTCCTAAACACAGGCACAGATAAGTTAGCCAACTAAATCCCAAAGTTCAGACCCTTCATGAAGTAACTAATCTGGTTTTTCTCTGAGGTAATCAATTATTGGGAATAGTGGAACAAGGTATGAAACTTGGCCTCATATGCCGCCACAAATAGGTTACCATCCCAATCTAAAAAACTTAGCCTTCTTCTAGTCATAACATGTTTGGGGAACATATTTCTTAAGGAAAATATTATGAAACTGTGCCCAAGTAAGTAGAGGTAATGCATCCATGCACTATATAAATGGCCTCCACCATTGCTTTGCTTCGGCATGCCGCTAAAAAGAAATAAACCCTACACCATATTTTTCAACATTACCCATATTTTTCAACATTACCCATATTTTTCAACATTACCCATATTTTATAGGCATTTATAACAATATATCAAGAACATCAATGCATTCTCAAACTCTATACCTTGGAATATTGGGTGTTTCATCTTCATGAACTTGTAACATAGTCCATTTTCATCACATGTAGTACCCCTTTATTTAAAATGAACATAAGTTATAAAAAAAGAAAAGGTAGAAGTAGGCCAAAGCCCATCTTCCAATCCAATAATGATTAAGGAAAGGATAGATTTCAGCTCATCTTTACGTATAAGAAAAAAAAGGATTTGGGCAGAAATAGTGACAACAAGAATTACAAGCTGCCAAGCAGCGATCAACTCAGAGGAATAAAAATCTTAATTAAGAGTTTTGGGATTGTGCGATTAACAAGCCATGAAAAGGAAAAACGGAAAAATTCTTGAGAGGTTCTTATCGGGTTCAAGGTAAATTCTTAACTTGGTCTATAAATTTGACTATTATAGTTCATGGTTTTAGAATTGGGGTTGAAAGATTAAGAATCATGGATTAAAGTTATAGAAAAATTTGTAAATTTTCATGAATGGAGCAAAAATATTAAGTGATTGGATTGTAACAATTATAGCTTAGGCTTAAGCAAAGAATAGTATATAGACATTAAGGTTATCATGGTTTAAGAGTCTGAGAAAAATCAACCATAAGTTTATTTTAATGGATTGAAGAACAAATTTAGTATAAGTTGTCAATTGATAGCCACTAACGAAATTCCTATATTTGGTTAGTTTGAAGTAGTCATTCTGTGGTGTAAATGAAGAAATAAACATAAGATTGATCGATGTGGTTATAGATTAGATCGAAGGAGGTCATATGAATTTTTCAAGGTGAAAAATTTGGTATTACGACAAGTGTAATGTGAGTAGTAACCTTACCACAATTTGTGTTTATTAACTTGCATATTTTATACTTGATTTTGATGAAATAATGAGTTACGGGATGCTTTTAAATTGCCTGCAGGGAAAGTCTTTTACTTGATATGATGCTAAAATAATTATTTGAGATGTTACTACTATTATAAGACATGTTCACTGTTAGTTGATATATGATTACTGATGCTATGAGTGTTTTTCATTTACTTAAGAAGTACGTATTTTGACATGTGTTTCATTAATGTTATATTCCATATGTTTTGATATGAACTTAAAAGTCATGAACTATTTTGAAAATATTTTTATATGATTATCTACTATTTACTAAGAAAGTATAAATGGGAGTAGACCTTAATTTGTATCCCGTAGGTAACTATGGGTTCGTTAGACCTGGTGAATCTTATATTTAATGATTGCTGTGACATCACTTGGTAGAGGGAAGGTAGAACTAGCATACTGTTACTTATGTCCTTCGAGTAGAGACCTACTGATATGATATTTGACTCTTTTATAAGGGGTCCACAATTATTGACTATTCGTGAAGTAGAATGCCACACTGATTACATGATTCATTCTTGGAAATGTCCCAAATACTTAATATTCTATATAATATAATGCTTATTGAGTTTATTACTGAACTATTAGTTTATCTTGCTTACAAGAAACAAATAATACTATCTATTGTTACTATTTTCTGAAAAAGCATTTATTTCTCGATGTTTTATGACTTGTTCCCATTAAAACAATCGTGGTTAAGTTTTATTACTTATTAAGCTTGTGTCTCACTCCTCGCTATTTTTTTTCTGAGAACGCAGGTGGCAGTGAGGATTTTGTTTGCTAGAGGATTCAAGTGACATGTTACTAGTGAGCCCAACATTTGCTTATGTGGGAAGTAGATTATTTATTTGTCATATTCCATTATAGTCATGTCTTTAGAGTTTTGAATATCCTTTCATTATTTTGGACTTGTGTAGTATTTGACTTCCTTTCCTTTTTTGGAGATAGATTTCTGATTGTTATTGGTTGTATTAGTGCATTGTTGATGATTTTGGTGAATAGTATTGGTGTTTGGTGTATTAATTGTGACATTTGGTTGTTTTGTTTAGATTTGAGAGAGGGAATTTTCTTTTTAGGCCCAATAATAGGGGAACTCTACCTGATTTTCTATAAAATTCTAACGAAGCTTGCTTTCGATTCCTAACCTCCTTAGCACCGGTCATCAATCTATTTTAAGTTATGATAAAGTTTGTATCAGAGACTAGGTTAATTTTGTGACTATTGATGCACATGGTAGTAGTAGAATCTTAATTAAGGTTATTTTATCGACCATTTCTATAATCGTAATTCTACGAGAGAGTGATAGGATGTGTTTTGATTTCTTTCTCATTCTTCCTTACATGTGTGACATTTAGGATCAATTAGATGAATGTAATCATATTTTTTTTTGTTAATTAGATAGTTCGTAGAGTAACTAATGGTAGGGGAAGAGACAGATCCATCCGAAGGGGCAAAGGTAGGGGTAGTGGTGATGCCGCAGGGTATCACACTTCTACTCCAAGAAATTCAAGAGAGCCCACTCCTGAAAGAAATGCTAGTCCACCTCCACCATCTTATTAGGGTAGTACTACTGAGGCACTTGCTTCCATGCAAAGATCTATAGAGGGCTTGGACAACCGATTAGATAGACAAGGGAGGCTTGGTCAATACAAGACTGCACAACCACAATTCCTAGCACCTATTTAGACTTGAAAATTTGGAAATAAAGAGGTATATATGCAGGATATACTAAAGTTTCACAGGTTCAGACAACTCAATTGATCCTCAGAGCTTTTTGGATGGTACATTCAAGGCTCTCCGTATGCTAGGGTGCTCTAGTAAGAGGGCTATGGATATTGCATCATACAAATTAGAGGACATGGCCAACACTTGGTATGGTACTTTATTGCTAGGAAGTCTTGCTGGAGCAGCACCACTAACATGGGATGATTTTAATAAGTTCTTCATGGATACCTTTCCTCCTAACAGTAAGAAGCAGAAATATGCAGACAGTTTGAGAAATTAGTTCAGACTCTAGATATGGATGTGTCGATTTATAATACTAAGTTTTTCAAGTTGGATAGATATGCTCTGTACTTGGTGTCCACAGAAGCAACTCGAGTACAGAGGTTTGCTAATGGGATGGTTGCTCATCCCTATACTGTAGTATCCCTACAGATGAAAGTAATGACCTATTATGAGATAGTGGATCTTGCTAGAACAATTACAGAAAAAGGTCGTGCAGAGCGGGATGCTTATGAGGTACATAAGAAGGCTAAGATGGGTGGATCTTTCATTAGTGACTTAAGTGCAAATTGCGTTGTAGGAAATCAGGATAGACAACAGGTCCATTAGATAGGGACATATCAGTTTCACTATTTGCATATAATCCACCTTCTAGATAGTGTACTTAGGGGTCTTCAACATTGCATGGATATCGTAGTTCTGACCAGATGTATGCCACTACTCCATCCTACCAGACTTGTGGTAAATCACATATGGGCCAGTGTCGTGTTTTGACTGGAAATTGTTTTCAATATGGTCAGTTAAATCATCGCATTAGGGATTACCCTCAACCTTAAAGAAATATTAGTCAAGGTTCAGGTCAGTTAGCTGTACCCAGTTAGGCTACTCTAATACAATAGGTGCTGGAAATAGAGGTCTAGGTAATAGAGAACGGGTTTTTTGAATTAAGGAATAAGGAAATATTAGTATAGGCCAGTCGAGAGTCTTTTCACGTACTAGGCTGGAGGTTCAAGCCTTGAATACAGTGGTTAAAGATATTTTTTCTGTCTGTTTAGTCGATGCATAAGCTTTGATATATTTACATTCTGCCCACCCTTATGTGTCATCATACTTTGTTGTGAGATTTGATAGGCATCCATAGATGTTCAATTGTCCTTTCCTTATTTCTACCCCCATGGGAGATTCTTTGTTAGTTGAGTATGTTTATCGTGACTGCCAAATTATAATGGAAGATAGGGATACTCTTGCTGACCTGATGGTACTTGATATGATTGACTTTGATGGGTTGATTGGCATGTATTGGTTATATCCTTGCTATGCTATTATAGATTTTCATGCAAAGATAGTTCAATTTGAGATACCCAACGAATTAATTTTTGTATTAAAAGAGGGTCAAGTTCCACAGGTTGGTAAGGTTATATCTTTTATGAAGACCCAATGTCTATTGAAGAAAGGTTGCATGGATATCTTAGCAATGATAAATGATGTTAGAGTGAGAGCACTTAGTTTGGAGGAGCTACCTGTGGTGAAGGAATTTTCTGATGAATTTCCTGAAGAGTTGCCAGGATTACCTCCAGTAGAAATAGACTTAGGTATTTATTTGGCACCTGACACTATGCCAATATCTATACCCCGATACCATATGGAACCAGAAGAGTTCAAGTAGATCAAACAACAGTTGGAGGATTTGCTAGATAAGAGTTTCATCAGAATAAGTGAATCACCACGGGGGGAACCAGTTTTGTTTGAAAAGAAGAAATATGGGTCTCTAAGAATGTGTATTGACTACAGAAAACTAAATAAGGTAACAATACATAAGAAGTATTTGTTGTCTCGTATAGAGAACTTGTTTGATCAGGTACAAAGGGTTGTCCATTTTTCGAAGATTGATCTTCGGTAAGGTTATCATCAATTTTCAATAAAGGAGAAAGATATTTCTAATACCGCATTTAGAATCGTTATGGGAATTATGAGTTTCTTATGATGCCTTTAGGGTTAACCAATGCTCCAAATACATTCGTGGACTTGAAGAATAAGGTTTTCAGGTTGTTTCTAGATAAATTTATGATGGTACTTATTAATGATATTCTGATATATTCTCGTAGCTAGGAAGAACATGAGAATCATCTGATGACTGTATTGAAGACATTACGGAAAAATAAGCTCTATGATAAGTTCTCAAAGTGTGAATTTTTGCTAGATTTAGTATCATTTTTGGCACATGTTGTCTCCAAAGATGGTATCATAGAGGATTCAAAAAAGATAGAAGAAATGCAGAAATGGTCTAGACCTACTTAACTATCATGACCTGAACCAAGTCCTTGTCGTGTCATGTATCTCATGTCCCACGTGGACCAAAGATCACCCCCTTCACCTAACCTAGCCAACACAACAACATCAAGTGTCAGATGAATTCCAAACATATAAAAAGATTACATAAAATAAAACTAATAATGATTCATCATATGTCTATACCATCCACCGATAATCAAACAATCGTCTATCACTAAAATAATAAACCAAACCACCTAAGACCACAGTAATCAAACAAAGCCTCTACAAAACTGAATGTTAATAAAAGGTCAGGACATGCCCCCGATAGTAGCCAAAACAAAGTCTAAACAAGGTCTAAGATGTTGGAAATAAGAACCATGAAATGAAGCTTTCTGAAGTATGTAAGCTCACCACTTCAATGTCAACTCACGAACTAACTCGAGCACCTGATCACTACACAGGAAAAGCAGAAAAAGTTTTGGTGCCTATATCATATAGGGATACAGCGACCGAAGATGATTAGCATTTGGAGGGATAGCATGTAACTTAGGGATACAGGAATAAAATAATGTCAACATTAAAAAACAAATCAAATAACCATATGCAATCACATACATAGATATATATCGTGTCAGGATAGGGAATAAGGGTTAGCATGCATTTAAAAACCTTAACCTGGGTTGTGTAGCATAACCATCATATAACAAGGCACCTACAGGCTATATAGGCCTAGCTCCCCCCTAGATAGAAGTGCCCCAGTATGTGTAGCCACACGAACTAGAGAATATCCATATCCGTATATGCCTTTATGGGGGACTCAAACCTCCCGATATAATAAATGTGACTTAAGCGCACATGTATATAATATAGGGGACTCAAACCTACAATTCATATATTCATCGGGGGACTCAACCTCTCGGTTATATAGATACCTACACTGGCTCACGTGATTTCCAGTGTTAGTCCTTTGGACTCCACTTTCATGGCCTAACTAAATATCTCGCTTAAAAGCCCAATTAAAACATTCTTTACACATACACAACCATTAATCCAATTAGTTACCAAAGTCATCCCATTGGTATCATCACACCAAACCCACTTGCAAGCGTACAACATACCATAACCATTATTTATCAACTTGACTAGAACCCATTGTCTAAACAAAGACATCAATTCAATTCAACATTTAGGGACTCGAAACCATTTGGTATTTCTAATAAATATATGCCCAACAAGGCCTTAATAAACCATTTACCAATTATTATCATATATAGGCCAATGCCTTAGTTAAAAACACAATACAAACTTGTGAAAATATCATTTTAATTGACAATTTCACAAACAGGTTGAAGGCATACCATTATCAAAGCAAAAATCTAACAAATTTAGTGTTAAACATGACCCAATTGCAAAATAACAATTTCCATGTACCCACAATTGCAAAACCATTATCAAAATATGTGAAATCATAATTTAAACGATAAGAAAATAATACCCAATATTATACATTCAAACCCACAACCATAGTTTTAAAAACCACCATTAATGACATATGAACAATGCCCTAAACACACAATCTTAGTGTACTACAAATGAGGGAAGAATTACATGCTTGAGTTACGAAGATTCCCGAAGAGAATTTTATCTTTTATCCCTTAGTTGACCACTTTGAAAAAATACTAGCCCAATCTTTCTTTAGAACTTTTAGAGATAGCTTAGAGAGTGTTTGATCTTGTAAAGTATGTAAATGATGACCTAAAGTTTATATAAGACATGGGTTCTTAAGGGATAGTGTGGGAAATGTCTAAAATACCTTAAACTTAAAAGTTGTAAAAAGTCCGCAGGTGGCTACGAGTCAAGCCATTGAGTCATCAACAAAACATATGACTCTTACCATTGAGTCGTCACCAAGACAGGAAATTGTACACCGCATATGTCAAACTTATAACTCCCTTGTCCCAGTCGTCACCAGAACATACAAATAGTATGGTCTAGTCGTGACCACCACAGAACACCAAGAGCTTAGACACTAAACAATATACGACTTGACCCTAACCACTTTTCACATGATCATACAACACGTGACGAGTCTCTCGTAACTAAGATAAAACTTTCCCAATAACACACTAGTTTGGTTATGACTTAGGTCCCTAGATCCGTAACTATACCATACGACTTGTATGATGAGTCATATGAAAGGCAGAGAGCCTAAAGCTCAAGAAATTTACAAAGGACAATGTCTGAGGCATTTCATTCACCTACAGAGATTCACAACTTTAATTGTTTGTTAATTACTATACCTGTGTTATGCAGGATTACTCTAAAATTACAGATCTATTGACAAGGTTAATACAAAAAAATGTAAAGTTCCAGTGGATTGAAAATTATGAGCAGAGCTTTGAGAAACTCAAAACATGTTTGACCACCGCACCAGTATTAGCTTTACCATCAGGTTATGGAGAATTCAAGGTATTGTGTAATGCTTTGAGGGTTAGATTAGGATGTGTTCTTATGCAACATGATCATGTTATTGCTTATTCTTTAAGATAGTTGAAGAAGAACAAATTGAATTATCCTACACATGATTTGGAGATAGTCGCAGTTGTATTTGCTCTTAAGATTTGGAGGCATTACTTATATGGTGAAACTTAAAAGATTTATACTGAACATAAGAATTTGAATTAGAGATATAAATCTTTGATAGCGTTGGTGGATGGAACTACTCAAGGATTATAATTGTGCTATCTTTTATATTCCTGGAAAATCTAATGTTATGGATGGTTCTTTGAGTAGAAAATCTATGGGTTTTTTGGCATATATAACTCCTAGAAAGAGGCAATTAGTGGAAAACATATTGAAACTTGAAGGCAAAGGTGTCATATTTGGTGTTGGAAAATCACGGGTATTATTGGATTGTGTTCGTGCTAAATCTTCTTTGGTAGAGTGTATAAAGGCCACTAAATATAAAGATGTGCAATTATTCAAATATTTAGATAAGCTACCAGATGGGAAAAATAAGATGATGAGTGTTGATTGTGATGATTAATTTTGATTAGATAACCAAGTATGTGTACCAGATATAGATGGGTTAAGACGAGCCATTCCTGAGGATGATCACAACTCTAAAAATACCATACACCCTGATTACACAAAGATGTATCATGAATTGAAACAATTTTACTGTTGGGAATGTATGCAGAAAGATGTTCCTAATTTTGTTTCTAGTTGTTTGACTTATTAGCAGGTGAAAGCAGAGCATCCGCGACTAGAAGGATTATTGCAAGAGATCAGGATTCCATATTGGAAATAGGAAAGATTTAGCATGGATTTTATAATCGGGATATCACGAACCATTAAAGATTATGACTCTTATGTGTAATTATAGACCAACTTACTAAATCATGTCATTTCTTGCTAGTAAATACTACCTATAGTGGAGTAAAATATGCTCAGCTATATATTGATGAAATTGTCCGACATCATGGGGTTCTATTGTCCATCATCTCTGACAGAGGATCACATTAATATTTACTCTTTTGGAGATCTTACCAAGAAGAATTAGGTACCCGTGTAAATCTTAGTACTACATTTTATCCATAGATGGACGGACAGTCTGAGCATACTCTACAAATATTAGTTGATATGTTGAGAGATTTTATTCTTTATTTTGAGATAGTTGGGATACTTACTTACCCTAAGATGAATTTGCTTATAATAATAGTTTTCAATTAAGCATTCATATGGCTCCATATGAAGCCTTGTATTGTAGGCGATGTCATTCTACTATCGGGTGGTTTGAAGTTGGAGAGGCTAATATTTTTGGACCAGACTTGGTACAGGAAGCTATGGAAAAGGTTCAACTAATTCTACAGAGGTTTCTCACAGTTCAAAGCAGACAAAAGTCCTATGTATACAAGAGGAGAAGAGATTTAGTATTCACAGTTGGGGATAAGGTTTTTCTATGAGTCTCCCCTATGAAAGGTGTGATGTGATTCAAAAAAAGAGGTAAATTAAGTCTAAATATGTAACACCTTATGATATACTTGATCGAGTAGGAGGTATGGCATATGGTCTAGAACTTTGTTCTGAGATGTCCTTCATCCTTCCAGTGTTCCATGTCTCTATGCTATGGAATTGTATATCAGATTCTTCACACAGGCTCAAGGAATCGACCTTACAGTTGGATGAGAACTTAACTTATCAGAAGGAACCAGTAGATATTATTGATCGATAAGTAAGGAAGTTGCAGTCTAAGTAGTTTTTATCTGTGAAAGTTAGATGGAGGTACGATATCGTCGAGGAAGCTACATGGGATTCGAAAAAGAATATGAGATTCAAGTACCCACACTTGTTTTAGTCTACAGGTATGCATTTGTTTTCAAATTCGAGGACCGAATTTCATAGGGTGGGGAGAATGTAGAACCACTTTTATTTAAAATAAACATAAGTTAGAAAAAAAAAAAAAGATAGAAGTAGGCCAAAGCCCATCTTCCAATCCAATAAGGAATAAGGAAAGGATGAACTTCAACCCATCTTCACGTATAAGCAAAAAAAAGTTTTTTAGGTAGAAATAGCAACAACAAGAATTACAAGATGCGAATGAGCGATTCAACTAAGAGAAACAAAACTTTCTTAAGAGTTTTGGGATTGTGCGATTAACAAGCCAATAGAAGGAATAAGGGAACAATTATTGAAACATTTTTAGTGCTTTCAAGGTAAATTTCTTAACTTGTTCCTTAAATTTGACTATTATAATTCATGGTTTTAGAATTGGGGTTGAAAGTTTATGAAACAAGGATTAAAGTTATAGAAAAATTTGTAAATTTTCATGAACAAAGCAAGAATATTAAGTGACTGGATTGTAACCTTTATAGCTTCGACTTAAGCAAAGAATAGAATATAGAAAACAATGTTATCATGGTTTAAGATATTGAGAAAAATCAACCATAAGGTTCTTTTAATGGATCGAAGAACAAATTTAGTATAAGTTGTCAATCTAGAGCCAATAACGGAATTTTTATAGTTGGGTAGTTTAAAGTAGTTATGCTTTGGCCTAAATGAAGTAATTTACATAATATTGATTAATATGTTTATATATTTAACCGAAGGAGGTCATACATATTATTTTTGGTGATAAATTTGGTATTACGACAAGTGTATTGTGAGTAGTAATCTTACCGTGATTTGTGTTTATCAACTTGTATATTTTATACTTTAATAAAATAATGAGTTACGGGATGCTTATAAATTGAATGCAGGGAAAGTCTTTTACTAGATATGATACTAAAATGATTATTTGAGATGTAACTACTGTGATAAGACATGTTTACTATTACATGAGATATGATTACTAAAGCTATGAAAGTATTTCATTTACTTGTGAAGTAAGTATTTTGACATGTGTTTCATTCATGTTTATAAGCCATATGTTTTGATATGAACTTAAAAGTCATAAACTTTTTTAAAAATATTTTTATATGAGTATCTACTGTTTACATAGAAAGTATAAATGGGAGTAGAATACTGTTACTGATGTCCCTCGAGTAGGGACTTACTGATATGATATTTGACTCCTTTATGAGGGGTCCACTGTTATTGGCCATTCTTGAAGTAGAATACCACACTGATTACATGATTCATTCCTGGAGATCTACCAAATATGTAATATTTGATATGATAAAATGCTTATTGAGTTTATTACTGAAGTATTAGTTTATCTTGCTTACATGAAACAAATGATATTATTTATTGTTACTATTTATGAAAGAGCAATTATTTCATGATATTTTATGACTTGTCCCAATTAAAATGATTGTGGTTAAGTGTTATTACTCACTGAGCTAGCGTCTCACTCTTTATTATTTGTTTTTCAGAGAACGTAGGTGACAGTGAGAATTTTGTTAGCTAGAGGATTCGAGTGACATATCCTGGTGAGCCCCGCCTTTGTTCGCGTGGGAAGGAGTTTATTTATTTGTCATATTCAGTTCCTTTAAAACTCTTAGAGTCACTTCATAGTCATATCTTAAGAGTTTTGAGTATTCTTTCATTATTTTGGACTTGTAGAGTATTTGACTTCCTCTCATTTTTAGAGATGAATTTTGTATTGTTATTGGTGGTATTGGGCTATTGTTGATGATTTTGGTGAATTGTATTGGTGTTTAGTGTGTTGATTGTGATGTTGGGTTGTTGTTTTATGGATTTGAGATGGGCAATATTTTTGTTAGGCTCAAAAAGAGGGGAAACTCGGCCCAATTTTTTGTAAGATTTTGACGAGGCTTTCTTTGGATTCCTAACCTCCTTAGCCCTCGGTTATGATCCTATTTTGGGACCTACATCAAAAGCCCAAGTAATTGTTGAGGATATATCCTTATTTTAGATCCTAATCTATTCTTGGTGATACTTCAATGACATATTTGAAGGATATGGGTAGAACAATCGAAACGACTTGAGTGTAGCTAATGCCGGCCAAAAAACCCAAGAACCCCAACACTATTAAATCATTTTTGGAAAGAAAGGCACTAGGGATGCTGCCACGAACCGAACTAAGGTCTGGCCGTGACTGGTATCTCAATTCCACCACAAACCAGCGATCACCTCCTGAACCTAGCTGAACAACAAATATCCCTAACGCCGGATGAATTCCGAACTTATAAAAAGATAAGTATAAAGAATAAAGGGTATGTCTATAACTGATAACCAGCGACCGGCTAAAACAACTGGCCAACATCACCCAAGTCCACAGTAATCCAACAAAGCCTTCTAATAAAAGAATAAAAAACCAATCTTGGTTGGGACATGCCCCCGACTCTGACAGATGACAATGAAAATGATAATGTTAATGGTAATAAAAACTTTTAATTCTAATCTATGATTATAACAGATGAAATGTCTAGGTCTTTCAAGGAATGCAAGCTCACCACTTCACCACAATGAATCGACGAATCGAGCCAACCCACTTAACTCTTTGTAGTAAAAGTAAAGGTATCTCGGATACAGTGTTCGACGACGGTTATTAGGGTGAACACTAGCATGTAACTCAAGGATAAGGATAACATAAAGACGTGATCAACAGTTTAAAATCATTCAAACCTAATGCACACGATCAAATTCATATCCATACATACATACATATATATACACACACACATACATACATATATTTATGTATATATATATGCCTTAACACTGGAGAACATACGACTGGACCCTAACCATTTGTCACATGATCATATGACTCGTAAGGAGTCTCTCGTAACTAGGATATATATTGGCCAATAACACACTAGTTTGGTTACGACATGGGTCCCTATACCCATAAGCACACCAGTGACTCATATGGTGAGCCATAAGAAGGTCAGAGAGCCTAAAACTCATGAAATTTAAAAAGGCCAAAGTCTGGGGCATTTCAGTCTCCCCCACTTTGGATCATTCATCCTCGAATGAGAGGGTTAGGCATTCACTTGAACGATTAAACCCCAAACATCTCTACTCTTACCTCTAACTAAGTTCTAAAACAAAGATGCCAAGGAAATCAATTTTTTCCTTTAACAAAATCAGAAAACCAAGATGTTAGGAATACACACATACCTCAAGCACGAATTTTTGAAATAGGGAATAGGAATGGATACTTGAACTTTATGTCCTTTTCATCTTTCCAAGTAGCTTCCTCAAACTTTTGGTTCTTCCATAGAACCTTTATCGAAGCCACATCTTTGACTGCAACCGATGAACTTGTCGATCCAAGATCCTTATTAGGACCTCCTCATAGGCTAATAAATCTGAAATATCTATGTTCTCCAAGGGAACTACGAACAGAGGATTACCCAAGCATTTCTGCAATATGGACACATGGAATACCAGATGAATGGAACTCATGCTAGATGGCAATTCCTACTCATATGCCACATTACCAACCTTTCTCAAAATTGAGTATGTGCCAATATACCAGGGACTGAACTTCTCCTTCTTCCCAAACCGCATTATTCCTTTCACGGGAGACATCTTTAAGAACACCCAATCTCCAACCATAAATTCAAAGTCCCTTTATCTCACACCCGCATAGAACTTTTGGTGACTTTACGTGGTCTTCATCCTATCCCAAATCATCTTTACCTTCTCCATAGCTTGGTGAAACAAATACAGTCCAAACATCTCCGTTTCACCAACCTCGAACCACCCAATAGGAGATCTATACCTCCAACCATACAATACCACAAACAGAGCCATACCAATGCTAGAATGGAAACTATTGTTATATGCTAATTCAATGAGAGGCAAATGGTCAAACCAAATATCACCATAGTCAATTAGACAGGATCACAACATATCTTCCAGAGTCTAAATAATTCTTTCTTCTTTCCAATCTAACTGCGGGTGGAAAGAAGAACTAAGATTCACTTTAGATCTCAAACCACACTTGAAAGATTGCCAAAAATACTAAAAACTAAGTGCCACGATCCAAAATGATCGATAAAGGCGCACCATGCAACTTTATAACCTCATAAAGGAACAAATTCACATAGTCCTCGGCTGAATAATGAGTCCCACTGGAAGGCAGTGGGCAGACTTAGTCATTTTATCCATGATGACCCAAATGGAGTCACACTGATTCATCGATTGTGGAAGACCGGTAATGAAATCTATATTAATTACCTCTAATTTACATACTAAAAGTTCAGTCTCTTGGATTATCCTACCGGGCCTCATGTGCTCCACCTTCACTTACTGATACACCATACACTTAGCCACAAAGTTAGCTATGCCCCGCTTCATATTCTTCAACTAATACATCTCCTTGAGATAATGATAAATCTATGTTGAATCAGGATGAACCGTATACCGCAATTCATGGGCCTCAGCCAAAATCCTTCCTAGCAATCCATCCACATCGGGAACACACAACCTCCCTTGGTACCTCAAGATACCATCACCACAAGTCTTGAAATCCATCACCTAATGGTTACCCGCATCATCCTTATTTTTTATCAAGACAGGGCCTAATACCTGTTTCTCCTTTATTTCAGAACCAAAAGACGATTGTGACACCTATTGCACAACCACAATACGATCCTTAGAGTTCATGAGATGAACTCCAAGGTTAGCCAAACAGTGAATATCCTTCAACTATTCCTGCTTATCCTTATCCACATGAGAAAGACTCCCCATGGATAACCTGCTATGAGCATTACCAACCATATTAGTTTTACCTGGATGATAGTGAAGACTAATACCTTAGTCCTTCGGCAACTTAAGCTACCTTCTTTGTCTGAGATTAAGCTTTTTCAAAGAGAACTTGTACTAAAGGCTCTTATTATCAGAAAAGACATCAATATGCACACTATGCAGATAGTGACGCCAAATTTTCAATGCGAAAACCACGTCTAACAACTCCAAGTTATGAGTTGGATAGTTTTTCTCATGAACCTTCAATTGTCTAGATGCATAAGCAACCACCTTGCCATGTTGCATCAACACACATCCCAAACCAATCTGGTATGCATCACAATAGAAAACAAAACCCTCGGTACCCTCAGGTAAAGTCAAGACCGAAGATGATGTCAACTTATCTTTTAGCTTTACAAAGATACCCTCAAAAGAATTAGACGACAGGAACTTTACCTTCTTCTGAGTTAACTTGGTCAATGGAGCATCAATAGAAGAAAAACTTTCTGCGAACCTCCTATAACAACTGGATAAACCCAAGAAGCTTTGAATATCTATTGAAATTATTGGTCTAGGCCACTTCTGAACCACTACAACCTTCTGAGGATCCACCATGATTCCCTCACTAGACACAACTTGACACAAAAATACAACAATATTCAACCATAATTCATATTTAGAGTACTTAGCATACAACTATTGATCTTTCAAGGTCTGTAACATAAGGCAGATGTAATTGGCATAATCCTCCTTACTCTTAGAGTACACTAAGATGTCATTAATGAAAACAATCATGAACAGATCTATAAACTAACAAAAGAACCTATTCATCAAATCCATTAATGATGTTGGGGCATTAGTCAAACCAAAAGACACGACCAAGAACTAAAATTGCCCATACCGGGTACAAAAATATGTCTTCGGGATATCTACCTCCCTAATCTTTAACTTATGATACCCGTACAGTGAATCAATCTTAGAGAAAAACTTAGCACCCTAAAGTTGATCAAACGATCATTTATCCATAAAAGAGGGTACTTATTTTTTTCAATTGTCGATAATGAATACATATCCGAAGGGAACCATCCTTCTTACGAACGAACAAGACAAGTGAACCCTACGGGGACACACTAAGATAGATGAAACCCTTATCTAAAAGATATTTTAGTTTCTCTTTAAGCTCTGTCAACTAAGTTGGAGCCATTCTATATGGGGAATAGAGATAGAATGAGTGGTCGAAAGAACGTCAATACAAAAATCAATCTCCTTATCAGGTGGGACACCATGTAGATCACCAGGAAAGACTTCAAGAAACTCATAAACCACAGAAACAAAATGTAAAGAAGGACCCTCCAAGCTAGAGTCTTTAACCCAGACCAAATGATAGAGATAACTTTTTCAGATTAATATCAAAGTCAACCATATCTAGTACTATCAAATCCACCAGAGTTTTCCTATTACCAATAGAAACCACACCCCTCCTATAGACTCTTCAAGCAACCACAGAGTCTCCCACAAGGGTAGAAACAGAAAAAGGATAAGAAATACACTCAAGGCCAAAACCAAAATACAAATCCACAAATGGGGTCACATAAGAAAGAGTGGACCCTAGATCAAGTAAACAGTAAACATCATGGGAAAAGAGTTTCAACATACCAGTAACGACATCAAGATACGCCTCATAGTCCTGACGAGAAGCATGGGCATAAAACCAATTTCAGCCAGTGCCGGTGCCAGAAGCTGAAGTAGTACCTTTTTGTGCAGTAGCTGATAATGAGGAAACATGAACCTTATTTTCCCTAGAAGTAACCCTAGAATGACATTTATGCTGAATATGGAAAATCTAACCATAATTAATATATTAGGTTCCCCCTTCTCACATTAGACACGGTGCGACTGACCACAAAATCTTTAAAGAGGATGTGATAGAGCAAACTGAGCCCTACCAATTGGAGATTGGGTATCCTGTCCCCTATACCCTCCACTATGCTGAGAAAATTGATCACCCAATGGCTTCGGGTAAGGAGTACTAGCCGTAGAGAAAGAATAATAACTCTCTCACTTCTTCTTAGGCCACTTCCCCTCATCTCTACAATTCTACTGCTAGCCTCTACCCTGATTAGAAAATCTAAATTTCTTACTCTGCTTCTCAAAAATCTCAGCCTGCTTTTTCTTTTCTTTCTCAACCTGCTGCATATACACCACAAGTCGAGAAATATCCTTATCCTTGTATAACAAAGTAGCTTTACTCCCTAGAATTAACTCATAGGACAACCCGAAAGCAAACTTACAAATTCTAGCTCTCATGCTAGACACCAACTCAGGAGAATATTTGGACAACTGATGGAATTTCAAGGCATACTCTTTGAACGTCATCCTACCATGCTTCATATTAATAAACTCTTCCCATTTTGCCTCTCTTAACTCTTGAGGAAAGAAGCAGTCCAAAAAGACACTAGAGAAGTCATCCCACAATGCAGAGTAGACATCACTTCTCTAGACTGTTCCCATTCTTAGTAGCAATGGTACGTCACATCCTTAAATTAGTAGGCAGCAAACTCCATACTTTCAACATCTGAAGCATGCGTAATTTGAAAGATTTTCTCTATCTCATCAATAAAAGATTGAGGATCCTCCTCAACCTTAACACCAGTAAAAGTTGGAGGACTTAACTTCATGAATTGGCCAACCTTTGCGGCCCTAAAAGATGGAGAAATAGAAGAACAACGCTTAGCCTTAGAAGCTACCAACTGAACCAACATGTGAATAAACTGACGAAGCATAGCATTTGTCACATCGGCTTAAGAATCTCAAGGAGTACTTGAGGGAACCGGTGGAACTCTAGGAGGGAAATCAGGGACTAGACCCCTAGATCGGGTCTGAACCCCAAGAATAGGGCATGCCCCATAAAAATTATCGCCAAGTGGAATAGAAGAGTTTCCATAAGCTTCAGATTATCTGAGAGGCATGATCTAAAAAAGCGAGCAAATGAGAAATCAAAAACCTTAGTCTCTATAGCTCTAAGTAAGATAATAAGAAGCGGAAACACTCCTAAATGTCTCGTAGTCTCTCTCTTATAAGTGTGGTACACTACAAAAACATAAAAGAAACTCTATTTGACACAACTTTGTGGACACCTAATTAACCATGAACCTAGGCTCTAATACCAACTTTGTCACAACCCAAACCAGGGCCTGGCCATGATGGGTATCTCAAGTTCCACATAGACCGGAGATCACCACCTTTATTTAGCCTAACTAGCAAAAAAACCTCAAGTGTTAGATGAATTACAAACATAACAAGAAAACATAAAATAAGTCTAATAATAATTAATTATGTGTCTATACCATCCACCAGTTATCGGACAACCATCCATCGCCGAAACAATCAGCCAAACCACCCAAGTCCACAGTAATCCAACAAAGCCTCTATAAAACTGAAATGAATAAGATGTTGGGATATGCCCCCGATAGTAGCCAAAATAAAGTCAAAATAGGTCTAAGACATAGAAAGTACAGAACATAAAATAAAGCCTCCCAAAGTATGGAAGCTCACAACTTCAATGTCAACTCACAAACTAACTCGAGCCATTGATCACTGTGCAATAAAACTAGAAGAAGTTTCGATGCCTATATCATGTGAGCATACAACATCTGGAGACGGTTAGCAGTTGGAGTGCTAGAATGTACCTTAAAGATATAGGAAAAAATAATACCATGATCACAGCTCAAAACCCGTACAACATCCAAATTAGAATGTCATATGAAATACTTATGCATATATATAAATATAATATCACAAGCTGGGGTAGGGAACAAGGTTTAGCATGAACTTCAAAAACCTTGACCTGGGATGTGTAGAATAACTATCATATAACAAGGCACCCACGACCTATATGGGCCCAGTACGTGTAGCCATACAAACCAAAGAATATTTATATCTATATATGCCTTTATGGAGGACTCGAACCTCCTGACATAATCAAGGTGACTTAAGAACCAATGTATATAATATGGGGGACTCAAACCTTCTATTCATATATTCATTCAGGGGACTTGAACCTCCTAATCATATAGACACCTACATCGGCTAGCGCAGTTTCCAATGTTTTCCTTCTGACTCCACTTTCACGGCTCGTCTATACATCCCACTTTAAAGCCCAATTAAAACATTCACTACACATAAAAAATCATTAATTCAATTACTTACAAAAGGCATCCCATTGGTATCGTCATACCAACCCTACTTGCAAGCGTACAACAAGACAAAACCATTATTAATCAACTTGGGACTCGAACACATTGTCTATTAAAAACGTTAATTAAATTCATCCTTTAGGTACTAGAACACATTTGGTATTTCAAATCATTTTATGTCCAACAAGGCCTTTATAAACCATTTACCAACAATTAACATTTTTAGGCCAAAGCTTAGTTCAAAACACAATTCATTATGTGACAAGATCATTATCATTAGCAATTTCACAAACAGGTTGAGGCCATACCATTATCAAAACCAAAAACAATCATATTTAGGGTTAAACATGACCATTTAGTTAAAGAAAAATTCCCATGAACCCACATGTGAAAAATCATTATTAAAGCATGCATAATTATAAATTAAATTATGAGAAAGCAATACCCAACAATATTTATTCAAACCCTCAACCTTGGTTTTTATAACCCCCATTAATGACTCAAAAATAATGTTTTAAACATTGATTTTAGTGAACTAACAATGAGGGAAGAGTCACATGCCTGTGTTATGAAGATTCACAGAAAGAATTTGATCATTAAGCCCTTAGATTACCACTTTGAAGAAACCCTAGCCCAATCTTTATTTAGAAGTTTTAGAGAGAGTTTAGAGAGTGTTTGATCTTATAAAGTATGTAATGCATGACCAAAAGGTGTTATAAGATATGGGATCTTAAGGGCTTGGGGTGGGAAATGTCCAGAATACCCTCAGCTTAAAAGCTGTAAAAAGTTCACAGGTGGCTATGAGTTAAGAGAGTGAGTCGTCAACACAACATACGACTCTTACCGTTGAGTCATCACCAAGATAGAAAATTGGACACCACATACTATCCAACTTACGAATCCCTAGTCCCATTTATCACTAGACCATACAACTCATATGGTCTAGTCATGATCAACACAGAACACCAAGGGCTTAGACACTGGACAACATACGATTGGACCCTAACAACTCGTCATGTGATTATACGACTCATGAGAATTCTTTCCTAACCAGTATAAAAATTGGGAAATAACACACTATTTTTGTTATGACTTGGGTCCCTAGACCCGTAACCATACCATAGGACTCCTATGGTGAATCGTATGAAGGGCAAATATCCTAAAGCTTAGGAAAGTTGCAAAGGCCAAAGTCCAGGGTGTTTCACTGAAGTACTATACAACTTCACAATCTCTTCAATGAACAACATGGTATAATCCTCAGAAGAGAAATTAGTCCTTATTGGTAAGAAGTGAGCAGACTTAGTCATCCTATCCATGACGACCCAAATTAAATCAAATTATTGGCGAGACTGCGGAAGACCGGTAATAAAATCCATATTAATTATTTCCCATTTCCACACTGGTAGCTCAATCTCTTGAGTCAACCCATCGGCTCCAAGTTCTCCACCTTCACTTGCTGAAATACCATGCTAAGAACCATAAAATTTTCCACATCTCTTTTCATATTATTCCATCAATAAATCTCTTAAGATTATGATACATTTTCGTCGAACCAAGATGAATCATATAACGCGACTCATAAGCCTTGGCCTAAATTCTTTTCCCCAAGACATCAATATCGGGAAGATATAATCTATCTTGGTACCTCAAGATACCATCACGAACAATCTTGAAAACCATCACCTTTTGCCTACCCACATCATTCTTGATTAGCATTATGATATCACCCAACACTTGTTTCTCCTTTACCTCCTCTCTAAGAGATGACTTCGCCACCTCACACCACCATTCTTGCAATCCAAGAGACAAACTCCTAGATTACCCAAATAGTGAATATCCTTTACTACATACTGCTTCTACTTATCCACATGGGATAAGCTTCCCATGGACAATCTACTAAGAACATCAATAATCGAATTAGCTTTACCTAGATGATAGTGAAGACTCATGTCATAGTCCTTGAGCAACTCAACCCATCTTATGTGCCTAAGATTTAGCTCCTTCTAAGTGAACACATATTGCAGGCTCTTATGTTCAGAATAAATATCAACATGTACCCCATATAAACAATGTCGCCAGATCATCAATGCAAACACCACAACCAATAATTCCAAATCATGAGTTGGGTAATTCTTCACATGAACTTTCAACTATCTAGAAGCATAAGCAACCACCTTTCCATAATGTATCAACACATAGCCTAATCCCACATGGGACACATCACAATAGACAACAAAACCCTCAATTCCCTCGGGCAGAGTCAAGACCAGAGCTGAAGTTAATTTATCCTTCAACTTCTCAAAACTACCCTCACAAGCATTAGACCCCAAGAAGTTATTTTTTTCTGAGTAAACTTAGTCAATAGGGCAGCAATAGAAGAAAAACATTCAACAAACCTTTTAAAATTAACTGGCTAAACCCAAGAAGCTCTAAATGTCAATTGAATTCATAGGTATAGGCCACTTCTTAACCACAACAACTTTCTGGGGGATCCATCATTATCCCTTCACTCAAAACAACATGACCCAGATAAGTCACAACACTCAACCTGAGCTCACACTTAGAAAACTTAGCATATAAATGCTACTCCTTTAGGGTCTGCAACATAAGTCGGAGGTGATCGGCATGATCCACCTCACTCTTAGAATACATCAAAATATAATCAATAAAGACAATGCCAAACAAGTTCAGAAATTGATAGAAAACCTAATCATAAGATCTATAAAGATTTTTGGGGCATTAGTTAATCCAAATGACATTACTAAAAATTCAAAATGATCATACCAAATTGGAAAAGAAGTCTTAAGGATATCTCCCTTCCTAATCTTTAACTAATGGTACCTAGACTGAAGATCAATCTTAGAAAAGTATTCAGCACCCTAAATTTGATCTAACAGATAATCAATCCTTTGAAGGGGATAGTTATTCTTCATGGTCACCTTATTCAAATAGTGGTAATTAATATACATCTGAACAGAACCATCCTTCTTATGCACTAAAAACACGGGAGCACCCCATGAAGACACACTAGGGTGGATAAAACCCTTATCTAGAAGATATTTTAGCTGCTTCTTGAGATCTTTCAACTCGGTTAAAGCCATTCTGTAAGGAGGTATAGAAATAGGACAAGTGTTTGGTAAAAGATCAATCCCCAAAATCAATTTCCCTATAAGGAGAAATACCAGGAAGATCATCGAGCAACACCTTAAGAAACTCACAAACCACAAGGATAGTTTGCAAAGAAAGACCTTTAAATTTAGAATCCTTAACATACACTAAGTGATAGAGGCACCCTTTAGAAAGTAATTTTCGGGCTCTAAGATATGAAATATACTTTCCTTTAGATACTAGGGAACTACCTTCCCAATCAATGACCGACTCATTAAGGAAATGTAAACTAACCCTTCGGGTCTGACATTCAAGAGATGCATAGAACAAATGCAACTAACCCATCCCCAAGATCACATCAAAGATTACCATGCCAAACTTTATCAGATCTACCAAGGTCTTCCTACCATAAACTGACATCACATAACCCCTATAGACCCTTCTAGCCATAATAGAGTCACCGATTAGGGTTGACATAAAAATGGAATCCAAAATACACTAAGGGTTAAAACTAGAATGAATAGCTACATTCGGGTTCACATAAAAGAGGGTAGACACGAGATCAAGTAGACAATATACATTACGAGAGAAAAGTTTGAGCATACTGGTAACAACATCGAGAGATTCCTTAAAATCTTTGCGAGTAGTAAGTGCATAGAAATAGTTCTAACCAGTGCAAGAGCTAGAAAAAGAAGTAGCACCCATTGGTGTAAGAGCTGATAAAGCAGCAACAGGAATCTCATTTTCCCCAGAAGCAACCTTAGAAGGATAATCCCTCTGCATATGACTAATCTATCCATAATCAAAACATTTGTTCCTCTTTTTTTCACAAACACAATGATTCACCTAACCAAAGAATATACAAGGAGGATATGCTGGAGCTAACTGAGCCCCAACGGCTTGAGGCTAGGCTCTTGGCACTCTGAACCTGCTATCATACTTATAACAATGATCACCTGATGGATTTTCTTAAGAATCACTAGCCATAGAGTAGGAACCAAAATTTCCCCACTTCTTTTTAGGCCACATTCCACCATCTATACTATTTTGTTAATAACCTCCACCCTGATTTGAGAAGCAAAACTTCTTATTGTACCTTTCACTCACCTCTTCTTTATCTTTTCTTTTTCAACTTGTAGAATATACATCACAATTCTAGAGATGTTCATATCTTTATTCAACAAGGCAGCCTTGCTCTCCAGGATCAACTCACGGGATAATCCAGAGAAAACATCCTTATTATAGACCTCATGCTAGACACTAACTCAGGATCATAATGTGACATCTAATGAAACTTCAAGGCATACTCCTTTTATGACTTCCTACCTTTCTTCAAATTCACAAATTTCTCATCCTTCACCTTCCTCAACTCCTGAGAAAAAAAGTGATCAAGAAAAGCACTAGAGAAGTTATCCCATAAAGTGAACTCAGTATCATTGCCCCAAAGATGATCTTACTCCTCATACCATTGTTATGCTACATCTTTCAACTGATAAGCAGCGAACTCTATACCTACCACATCAGTAGCATGCATCACACGAAATATCTTTTCTGTCTCATTAATAAAATTTTTATGATCTTCCTCAATCTCTGAACTAGTGAAAGTAGGAGGACTAAACCTCATAAATTATCCAACTCTAGTGGCCTCGGAGGATGGAACAACAGAAGAATCCCACTCAGTCTGGGAGGCCACCAACTAGGTAAGAAAATAAATCGACTAGCAAAACTCAGCATTAGTCCTGCTATCTTGAGGTGTATGAGAAGGGATAGGAGGAACCAATGGATCTCTACAGGGAAATCAGAAGCAACAACCTTAGATCAAGTCTAAACTCCTAGAGTAGGACAAGCCCCATCCACATTATCCTCAGACAGGATAAAAGATTTTCTATGGGAATCAGATCTTCTAGGAGGTATGATCTGAAAAGAAAGCATACATGAATTAGAGAAGATTCAATACCATAGACTCTTTATATTTAAATAGAATAACAAGAAAGGAAAACATTCCTAAAAAAACTCGTAGCCTCTCCTATATAAGTGTGGCGTGCTGCACACCCATAAAAGAGACTCTACTTAACACGGCTTCATGAACACCTAATGACACCAAACCTAGACTCTGATAATATCTTTGTCACCATCCGAACTAGGGCCTGGCCATGACAGGTATCTCAAGTCCACCGCGGATTGAAGGCCACCCCTTGCACCTAGACGAACAACATAATATCCCCAATGTCGGATGAATTTCAAACATATAATAAGATAAGTTTAAAGAATAAAGGGTATGTCTATAACCAATAACCAGCGACCTGCCAAAATAACTGACAAAAATCACCCTAAGTACGTTGTAATCCAATAAAGCCTTTAAAAAATTAATCAAAAACCAGTCTTGGTCGGGACATGTCCCCAACTTTAACAAATGACAATGAAAATGATAATGTTTAGGATAATAAAAACTCTTAATTCTAATCTATGATAATAACAGATTAAATTTCTAATTCTTTTAGAGAATAGAAGCTCACCACTTCACCACAATAAACCGATGAATCAAGCTGACCTACATAACTCAGCATAAGAAAAACAGTATCTCTGATACCTTTATCGCATGGGGATACAACATTTGAAGATGGTTAGTGGGATGTAAACTAGTATGTAACTCAGGAATAAGGGTAATATAACACCTTGATCAAAAGCTTAAAATCATTGGAAACTAATGCACATGATCAAATGCATATATATTTATATATATAGATTTATATATATATATATATATCACGTGTTGGGATAGAGAAACAGGGCTTAAATTTACATTTAAACTTTACCCTTGATTGTGTAGCTTAACCATCATAATATAAAAAGGCACCCACGATCTATATAGGCCCAGATCTCCCATAGATGGTAGGACCCTAGTGCGTATGGTCACAGGAACTAGAGGGTATATATGCACTATGGGAGACTCAAACCTCCTGGCATATCAAGGTGACAAAAGCACCCAATAATGTAATATAATACGGGTGACTCGATTCACCCAATAATATGATAATAAAAAGAGGGACTCAAATCACCCGATCATATAGACCACCGTATCGACAATCACGATTTTAAGATAGGTACCTCGAAACCTCAAATTTCATGGCTCAGCTATACAAACCTCATTAGGGCCTAATTAAACTATTTATCACACATTCCTATTTATTGAAGAACATTACAAATACAGGCATACATTATTGGTATTGTCATACCAACTACACTTACAAGGTAACATCAACAGGCAAAACAAATTATCATCACTTGGGGGAATTCACAACCACTTAAAGTTTAGCTCAAAAATCATTATGCTTCGTTGATATTTCACATCATACAATAATTCAAAAGTAGTTCAATATGCATACCTTTTATATTCAAAATTAATTTCATAATACGAGGTTGAGGTTATAACAAATTCAAAAGTAACAAGCTTGGGGAAATCATAATCATCTTGTGTATTCACCATACCCTACACCCTCAGGTTCAAAACCATAATTAAAGCATCAATAACCAAATGTAATCCAGGGGAAACATTCTTCAAACAATAAGAATTCAAAACCATCAACCCTTGTTTCAAAACCAACATTAATAGATTATGACCAATGCTTTAAATCACATGCTTTTAAAAAATTAGAAATTAGGGAAGATTAACATGCCTGGAATACCAAGTTTCAAAAAAATCTTTCAACCCTTGAGCCCTCGAATAACCTACTTCTTGGAAATTCTAAGTATGGCTTCTTGAGAAACTTGAGAGAGTTTTAGAAGTGTTTGATTATGTTTTGAAAGAGAAATAACCCCTCTCAAGTTCTTTATAAATGTGAGGCTTTAATTGGGCAAAAGGTGAATTATCTAAAGTGCCCATAATTTAAGAGCTTAAATTTAGTTTTCTGTAACTACGAGTCACTATACCAATAGTAAGGTCTTATTATGAATCATTATCATGAGACGTTGCCAAGAGAGTTTCCAGGGGACTCATCCATTACTAACCCTATGACTCTATTTCTATGAAACATAATGGGACCCTATGACTTATAGGGTCTACTCATAGTTAACATAGAACCCATTTGGAGTAAACGCTGGACATCTTATGATTTGCAAAACATGACTCATAATGAGTCCTTACAACTCTTATGAGCCACTCGTACTCAGAGCAGAACTTAGTTACAAACCTATTATTTAGGTTACGATTTGAGCCCAATGACTCATCAAGACTCCTTGTGACTCGTAGGGTAAGTCGTAGTCAAGTTTGTGAGGATAAAATTTTAGAAATTTTCTAGGAACAAAAACTCAAGGTGTTACTTTGCATAATTTAGTGCTGGCACCACACTATCTGAAGCTACCATCTCCTCCTATACAAGTACTAATTCTTTATTTTGAGAAGGGTATGAGATATCCTACTATGGGGGAGGGGATATTAATATCTATCTTGTTAGTGTTTTGGTTATCTATGCTCAACCCTTTATAGGTGTAATTCCACATCCTCCCCTTTTTGTTCTACCTCTAACTCAAGGCCTACCCTACACAGTAGCCCTAAAAATTAGTGTAGATGTGGCTATTGTAGCTCTAGTGGAATTAGTACTCTTTATCTGTGAATAATATTGAATGAGTTAGATACTAATATGGAATACCATATACCAATTTGAGTCAAGTAGTACAACAAAAGGAAGAAAAAAGTGGATTCTTTTGTAAATCCTTATAGCCTCTTAAAGAAAATTATAATTATTTCCATACCATTTTATATGACTCTACTAGACTTGTTCTTGTATGATGAGATCTATAAACCCAGTGCTCAAATACCATCTTTGTTTGACCTAACTGATTATGATTGGCACCCAACCTAACCTATGGAAAAAGAACCACACTATAAACTCTTGCCAACTTAAGTCTTACTTTCACATTCACTTTATATTAATTCTCAATTTGTTCAAATTAACTGAGTCTATTGGTATAAGAAGGACAAGACCTTAGTAGTACAGTAAATGATTTAGGCGGTGCTTGGAGTCTATTCTAGGTAGTGGTTGACCTATGCATCTATAGTTTATCTGCTACCTTTTCTTATCTAAATTGTGACTTATTTTGTATTCAAAGATAAATTTTGTTCCTTTTGGACTATTATTATATCTTTTGACACTTGAGGTGTATTTAGTTGTTCTTACACTATGACACAAGGTTTTGGGATTTTATATGGTATCTTCAGTTGTGTATTTTCCATTTTTTCTATAAATGTGTGGATCGACTATGTTCTAAGAGACTTGCCTTGGGTTTTGGTAATATCTTTAATTTTATATTAGTTTGGGTGATATGCTTACTTATCAAGGCTTATCACGATAAGTCACCTCATGACCCTTGTTTTTTACTTCATAACAAATTGGTATCACAATAGCTAGGTTCTTAGGAACCGTTAGGTCATTATGAGTTTCTAGTGATGTCATTTAGGTTGACTAACACCCCATCCATATTTATGGATATAATGAACCATGTTATTGTGTTCCTCAATAATATCCTTGTATATTCAAGGAGTAGAGAGGAACATATGTAGCATTTAAGGATTATGCTCCAGACTTTGAGAGATCATATGCTTTTTGTTAGTGTCTCTAAGTGTGAGTTTTGACTTGAGTCTGTGACACTCCTTGAACATGTGGTGTATAAGGATGGGATTATGGTAGACCCAACAAAGATCAAGGTCATTCATGATTTTTCCTTGCCTATATCTCTAATTGAGTTTCATATCTTTATTTGTTTTACCAGTTATTATAGATAATTTATTGAGAGTTTTGCTACAATTGTAGTGCTGATGACTAGATTGACTTGGAAGGAGGTTCCTTTCTGATATTTCGAGGAGTGTGAGTTGAGATTTAAAATCTCAAGAGATTTTTCACTTTAGCCCCTATTTTAGCTCTTCCTATTAAGGGTGGGAGATTAACCATGTATTATGATGCTTTAGGTGTTGGTTTGGGATGTGTTTTGATACATCAGGATTGAGTTATTTCTCTTGCATCGATACAGTTGAAGGTGTACGAGCAAAACTACCACACTCATGACTTAGAGTTGGCGATGGTAGTTTTTACGCTTAAGATTTGTAGGCATTATCTTTATGGTATACATTGTGAGATCTTCATGGATCATCATAGTCTTCACTATCATATAACCCAGATAAATCTTAATTATAGGCAGTGTAGACGGACGTAGTTTCTTAAGGATTATGATATCTCTATCTTGTATCATCCGGGCAAGATGAATGTGGTAGCAGATGCCTTGAGTCAGAAAGTAGTGAGTATGGTTAGTTTAACTTGTATTTTAGTATCTCAAATTCCATTGGCATGGGATATTCAGTCCTTAGCCCAACTCTAGGGTGCGACTTGATATTTTAAACCCTAGGAGGATCCTAGTTAGTGTTAATGTAAAGTCTTCGCTATGGATTGTATTTGACTATTTAATACTTATAGTTATTTTGATGTAGCTCTTGTACTGACATTATTGGGTCTTGGTATGGTTTTTCATCATTTATCTATCTATCTATTAGACTATCATGACTTTTTAATCGCTACTTATGTCTTTACTTTTAATTTCATGATTTTAAGCCATTTTCTACTAAGTTAGCCCATTGCATCTAGCTTCAAGCTATTTTTCAGCTTACCTGCCGGTGGTATAATGTAGGTGACATCAAGACTCATAAATTTGATCATGATAAATTGGTATCAGAGCCTCAGTTTCAATAGTATTATTGATACAAAAACAAGTGTCCAATCGAGTATATTGGATCGAAATGAAGATGTATGTTTCTTATCTTCTAGAGGCTATAGGACATTCTTAGGAGTTATTCACTTCTTTAACTCATTTCATGCTAAGATCCTAAGTTATTTTCTAAGTAATTCCTTTGGTTTCACTCTTTCGTAGATGGGTTGGACGAGTGCTACCGTCTATGAGACAAAGGTCCCAAGATCTATCCTAGGGCCATTTCTTGTTTGTAGATGACCTAGAGGTCATGGAAAGCCTAGAAATATGTCCCTAGATAGGGTCTAGGATAGGGGGCCTTCACCAGAACCTTTCCCTACTTCTGGGCAAATGATTCTACCACCCAAGTTAGTAGTAGGCCAAAGATCCGCCAAGGCTCCATTGAGATTTATTTCTTCTTTAAGGCTCTAGGATGCTTTGGTTCAGTTTTTGGGATTGGTTGGTGGGGCATTATTTGATGGTACTGAGGTGGTTCCACAACCTATAGTTATGGCTCCTAGAGTTAAGGTCTCTCCCACATATGTAGTTGCTCAGCCAATTGTTTCCCATAATGCTTTGTCTGCAGAGGAGAGAAGATGTTGGGTAGATTTTTTATATTGGCTTCGTCTAGGTTTTCTGGTGCACCGAATGAGGATGCATATGACCTATTAATTGCTTATGAGGATAAGATCCATAATTTGGGCCTAGTTTAAGAGTCTTGGTGTAGATTACACTACTTTTCAGTTGGACTTGGCAGTTCGACATTGGTAGAGAAGTCATCTTGATTCCAGGCCAGCTAGATCTCCCACTTTAACATAGACTCAGCTCCCTGAGATCTTCTTGAAGAAGTATATGTCCCGTAGTCGTAGAGATCATTTGAATGATCAGTTCTTTAGGATTGGAGAATGGATACAAGACTGTTCTAGAGTATAAGGCTTAATTTTATGAGTTGGATAGACATACAATTTCTATTCTAGCTATGAGTATGAGAGGGTCCATTGCTTCACTAGAGGATTGAGACTTCCATGTCTATACAGAGTTTAGTTGCTATAGGCAAGTATTTTGCTGATGTCTCTGATCATGCACAACATATAATGGAGATACATCATGAAACCTAAGGGGGAAGTGATAAAAGGTCGCGATACTAGGGTAGGTTCAGTGGGAACCATAGTAGTTCATGATTTAGAGATAGTGGATCTCAGGGTAGATACCCTTCGTGTCAGCTATATCAGCACTACGATCAGTCTAGTAGACCCGTTTAGGCCGTGCTTTGGATTACCATGCTTTTTTAGACTCCAAAAATTGCCTATACCTTGTTTTTATTGATTTGTGCATTGTATGACAAAATGGTCTGTGTCAACAGATCCAAAATATTGATTTTAGATTGGTAACAAGGTTGGTGTGGTTTTATGGATTTTATAGGTCATTTTAACCCTTGGTTGGAAAGTTGTGAAATTGGGTCTCAAGGGTCAATTTTGTAAAAATGATATATTTTAAAAAATTTGATAAAACCATTGGATCCAGAACGTGTTTTACAATCAAATTCCACTATTGGACTATGTTCATATGATTGCGAATGGGTTTTGGGGGTCAAAAATAAGATTCAAAAATTATTGGTATTGTTGTAGGCAATAAAGAGTCTATCCAACCGCTTAGAACCCTTTGACCATTTTACCAAGCCTCTTTAGCGGCCAAAGTGACTCTTTAGCGGCCAAAGTGACGCTTTAGCGGCCAAAGTGACGCTTTAGCGGCCATCATTGACTGTTAAGACCCGAAATCAAACATATTTCATATTTTTGAAATTTTTGTAGCTAGGAAGCTCTGATATTGATGATTTTTGATGTGTTTTTCTCGTAGTATTATCAACAATCAATTTAGAACACTTTTTTCCTAGTTTCTTAATAAATTCTATTCTTTTTTTGGTAATTTCCATCCAAGTTGGGATTCAAAACACTATTTCCACCATTTTGTGACTTGGGATCTAGGATTTGGACAATTTCAAAGGGGTTTTGAGATTTATTACATGACTAAATTTCTAATATTATAATTATCTCTTAAGTTCATCTCCAAAACAACTTCAAATTCTTGATTTCAAAAGGATTTTCGGGGGGGGGGGGGTTTTGCCAATAAAGCTTGAAAATTATTTTTCTTGATTTAAACCTCATTTTTAACTCATTTTTGCATGGCTTATAAGTTGTAGACTCTTATGAGTATCAAAACAAGTTTCTTAAATAAAACTACAGTTTACCCTTCTTTTTTGCAAACTAATTTGGCAGTTCTTTTTTACAAACCAATTTGGCAGTTCTTTTTTACCCCGACTCAAAAATAGGTAATATGATTATCATTGGCTTTCTTTTGATGACTAGTTTTTGTATTTGTATGTTTAGTTAATTTTAGGTCTGTCAGAAAGGGAAAAATTTGATTGAAGTTTTTTTGGAATAGTTTTCGGCATTCATGTCAGGTTATGGCTTAACTTTCTTCAGAATGGGCTGGGTAGTTAATATTAGTATAAAATTATGTTATGGGTATGGGAACCATTCATGAAAATAGGTATATTGTTGCTAGTTTGTGGTTGTGAGACATTATTTTCTATATGGGACCGTGTTGGGTCTTATATGACATTGTTGGCCTTGTGTATGTGAAATTGGTTGTATCTTGTTTGATGAAAAAGACTAAATTGGAATTTATGTGGAATCATCTAATACCCCATACTAATCTTAGCTCGGTTTATCTTTCAGTTGCATCCATAAGGATCTTAAGGCCTGAAATTTGTACTAAGTATTGGGGACTTAAGTCATTTTTAAAACCTCTAAATTTTAGGACTTTTTTTGGTCTTCCCAACCCCAAGATGTTGGTTTTTGAGTTGATTAATTTTCAGGGATGTAAGCAGTATATCTCAAAAGAGTTTTAGATTTTTTGGATGAGGTTTTGACATGTTTGGATCATAAAACAAGTGGGTCATAGCAATAAGCCCGTGTTGTGGCTCTATTACTGTTCTCATGCAAACAACATCGTGGTGAGGGAAATGAACAACTGCGATAGGACCATATAACGATAATCCTATTACGTTCAATTTCGAATTTAAATAACGAGGGGCAATTAGGTCATTTCCCCCTCAACCTAATTATTCATATCATGACTTGGGCATTAATTAGGGCATTATTTGCTCTTCTTCTCCAACTTTCAACTCAAGAAACCCCTCTTCCCCCCCCCCCAAGAACAAAAATTCAATTAATTTCTCCCCAAGAAATGAATAATTCAAGTTCCCCAAGTTTAAGAACATTCAATAAAGCATCAAGATTAGTGTTTTCCTTTCAAGTTAAGAAGCTTAAGGTATGTGGGGTGTTCATTCATGGGTCCCTTTCACCCATGGAGCCCAAAAATCCTTTTTTCAATTAAAGAATGGATTTTCTATTATTATGGTATTTTATGTTGCTTAAGATGGTATTATTCATGTTTTCATGGTGATTTTAAATTTAATTCTTCCTATGTATGATCCCATGCAAGATTTGATTTCCTCATGCTCTGAATTTCAGTTTCCCATGTTCTATTTCATGTGAATTCCATGTTAGACCCCCAAATTATGATTTTTAGTCATATAGTCATGTTGATTCCCTTATTTAAAGCATTCCCATGTTTAAATTCATGATCCCGACATATTTAATGGAATGTCTATGCTTATGGGTTTTGGACCATGATCTTTGACTATAGTTTTTAAGCTTGTTATTGCATTCAGTGCTTGTGGGTTATGAATACGCGATACCTAAGATTTTTTACATGAATTCAGATCATTTCAGTAATAATTTAGTTAAACCACAGACTCTATTACTTATTCAGTTGATGTAATCATGATGTGCACTAGAAGTTATGAAATTATATTCAGTCAAGCATAGTTCAGTTCAGTACCAGTGTCAGTTTAATTTGAGTACGATTTAGCACTAAGAGAACTCAGGGATAAGGGCTCACCTGATAGTAGAGGGTGTGACCCTTAGTAACAATCCTTGAGTTACAAAACTGCATATTCATCGTAGGTTAGAGATGTCAATCTTCCAGTTGAGGGTTGATAAGGTGTTTACCTGCCGGTTGAGATGACACATATTTCATTAAAGCACTTTCTAGTTGAGGGTGACTCAGTAGTTCATTGGGACACCATTTTAGTAGATGTACACAACCAGTGTTAGTACCCGTGGTACGGTACTGACACCCTTTAAACTGGGGTTATAGGCTGGACCCCGATTAGATCAGATTGGGGCATATTAGTTAGATGATACCTCCCACAGTCTCAGTGCTGTATTCATTATGTTTTCAGTTTGAGTTTGCATTGACCAAGTGTATAGATTCTCAGTTATTCAGTTATACAGATTACAGTCTTTCAATTTCTAGATTATTTCAAAAATATGTTTATACTTGGTCTTGCAATCACAGATATTACTTGTTTATGCAATCATGCATAGTTACCCATGTATTTTAGCCAGTCCTCACCTCATATACTAGTATATTTAAATTACTGACCACATACTCTTCTTTGCGCTAAGATGTCTTATATCATAGGTTTAGAGGCTCAGTTTCCCAGCTGCAGTTAGACAACCAGTGTTACTCAGTAGCCATAGTGGTGAGTACTCATTCATCGAGGACATATTATCTCTTATTTAGTACTTTAGTATTTCATTATTTTCAGCCTGTCTAATAAAATCCTCAGTTAGTTAGACGATTATTCAGTTTATCAATCCTTTCAGTATTATCAGTTATTTTAAATTGATAGGTATCCTTTAGAATTTTACCAGATACTTCAGATTTGTGACTGAATCACATTTTCAGTATTCAGATTTGTATCACTTTAGTAGTTTATCTTCTGCACGCGTGTATGACTATTATTTTATTCAATGCTCACAGCAGGTACCAACTCATTAGTTAGCTTGTGATCACTTGTAATCGTAAGCACCATTGTCACGACTGGGACGTAGGCCTCGGGTCATGACAAATCAATAGAATATTTTATTGTATTTACTCTATTGGCATACGGATTATGTTGGATTTCATGGATGGTTTGAATATTGAGTGGATTTTTAGTTCACTTGGTTGGTATATTAGTTGGATATGGAAATTCTCATATTGGTTGGTTGTGAGAATTACATCCTTATATGATATACTTTTATGAAACTTTGGTACCACTATGGAAATACTAGATATACTGCCTTTTTATAATAGAAAATGGTATGTCTTTAAAAATTTTCGACCGATGGATGTTTTGAAGAGGATATATGGATATTGGTATTGGATATGGATTGTATATGGATTGACAAACCCCGCATGTGTCCTACATCGAGAGCACAACTTGATAGGTTTATACGGAGGTTGTGCGACAACCTCATGCATAACATCATTATGATCATAATCTTCATTATATTTTACATTAACTATACTCTTTCAGTATTGTATTAATGTCCTTGATGTGATACCTGTCTATGTACAACTTTTTCTTCGTACTTGTATTTGTGATATATGTATACCTGTATCTTTTTGACCTATTTGTGTATGGCATATGTGAATATTGTAAAGCTGTTAGTGGAGATAGTATGGGCTACTATTTCAGACATTTTATGATTGCAAGTGAGTTGCCCATAATGTGTATTTTGTGAACTTTATTTTCTACTTTTCTAAGTCGGTCTATAATACCTACTGAGTACAAGTGGACCGTACTCATCCCTACTGTTCCCTTTCAGAGCAGATCCAAGTATGAGTGAATTGGACGGTAGCTGAATCAAGCAATGTTTGGAGCCTATTCAAGGTAGTTGTTGACATATGCATCGCTAGTCGATCTACTACATTTTCTTATATAGACAATGTGTTATTTTGTATTTAGTGGCAGAGTTTGTTCCTTTTGGACTGTTATTGTTTCTTTTGACACTTGATATGTATTTAGTATTTCATACATTGTGACACCAGAGTTTGAGATTTTGTATGATATCTTTGGCTATATATTTTCAATCTTTGCTATATATATGTGGTTCGATTCTATTCTAAGAGTCTTGCCTTGGGTTTTGATAATATCATTCATTTTATATCAGTTTGGGTGATGAAGTTACTTTTTAAGGCTTTCCATGACAAGTCCCATCATGTCACATGATTTTTTAATCGAGAAAAATTGGTATCAGAGCAGCCAGGTTCATTAATCTCAATAGTGTAAGAATGAGGTGTCTAGTAGAGTCTCGCGGATTGATACGTAGCATTCATATCTATCTTCGAGAGACTATAATATGCCTTTAGAAGTGCAACATTGGTTTGGATAGAAATATTTTTACCGTCTAATAACGAGGATTCTTCTTTGAATATTTGTTTAATAGATTGTATTTTGGGTAGACTGGTATTGGGTTCTTTCAATTGTAGGAGAATGGTAGACTTTTGAGGAGATGGAAATTCTATCAGGACTAAATATCTATTTTCTGACTTTTTATCTTCTTTGTTAAAGAGTCTTTTCATTTTCTCTTCCGATCGATTAGGCTGAAAATGAGGCCTTAGCCTTATTCCTAGCATTTCAGATCTTATTATTTTCCTGTAGAAATTTTTTGCTAAAATTCTAGGAGAGAATTTTTCCCTTTATAAAAAATCTATCAAAAATAAAATATTTTGACATCTATTGTAAAACAATTTTGGCTATTTTTATTTTTTAAAGAATTTTAAAATTTGATAACTCATACTATCATAGTAAAATTTTCTTTTAATAGTAAATTAGTTTTGTCTAATCCCAGCTGGACTGAATTCTGCTTAAGACGAATCATACAAACTTGTCTAATAATAAGAATATGAAATCTACAACACTGTTGAGATTTCCCAAAAAGCTTTGGGTCCGAGTTTCATTGGGATATACCTTTTGTAGATTCTTAGTTCATTCTATCGGGGCCTTTAAATGAAATTCTATTCCTTTAATGTTTATTTGACTCTTTAGACGGTTTATCCTAAAGATAGTTTGATCTTTTATAAAATCACTTTCTTCTTTTGTTATACTGTTTATATAGATAAAAAATAATCCTTTTTCCCAAAATAGTGGTTTGGATGCCATCTAACTTGATAATATAAGGTTTTATTTGAGTCATAAAAGGAATACCTAAAATTGTCTCTACATATTATATCTTTAGTTATTACAAAATCATTAATAAAACAAACTCCCCAATTTCATATATGTGATTAGGGGAGTTTATTATTTATTTTTAATCTCTCTTCTGTTGTGGAGAATAATCGTGTATCACCTTTTTCTAGGTACTCTATAGGAATTAATCCTTCTATAATACAGTTTTGATCAGCTCCTGTATCAAATAATGCAATCTTATAGATTGTATAATCTTTATTTATAACTAATGTAATTGGTATATTGTAACTTTGTGCTTTAAATAATGTAATTGTATTAATTCTTGGTTTTTTTTTATAGGAGGTTTTTCTGGTGATTTTATTTCTAGAGACTCTATTTCCTTATTGTCACTTTTTACTCCTAATTCTTCACCAAGCTCAAATTGATGTGATTTTGGGTCTTGGCTTCTTTTGTTATACTATTTATATAGGGAAAAAATAATCCTTTTTCCGAAAATAGTGGTTTGGATGCCATCTAACTTGAGAATATAAGGTTTTATTGAGTCATAAAAGGAATACCTAAAATTGTCTCTTCATATTATATCTTTAGTTATTAAAAAATCATTATTAAAACAAACTCCCCCATTTCATATATGTGCGTTGGGGAGTTTATTATTTATTTTTAATCTCACTTCTGTTGTGGAGAATAATCGTGTATCACCTTTTTCTAGGTACACTATAGGAATTAATCCTACTATAATGCAGTTTTGATCAGCACCTGTATCAAATAATGCAATATTATGGATTGTATTGTTAGAGTGCGTGCCCTACGGATATTAATATTATACTTTACTGGTTGCCTATATGTGGAACAAGTAACCTAACGTGGTTCACAAAACTAAAAGATGAATATAGTCTTTTTATATGGAAAACACCCGGCTAAAGAAAGGTGTAAAAAACCATAACCTGTACCTCTACAAGATTTAACCCCAACTTCAATATTTCCCTTGAGCCTCAACAATTATCAAATTACAAGATTTCTTGTAAACTAGGAATTAAGACTTCTAACTCCTATTTATGCAAAGACACAAATCCTCCCAAGATAAGTGTTCCTAAGTCTTGAAGTTCCCTAACTTGAAGACACAAATTGTAACCCAGTTTATACTTCACTGAGACTAGAACAAAAGACTCATTACAACTCAAAGAACCAACCTATTACATAAAGTCTAAGACTTTTTAAGTAAAGGAACAAGTTCTTCTTCAAGTAAGAGAACTGATTTGCTGATTGATGATTTTCTTGTTAGTGCATGAGTGAAACACTTAATTGTCGTTTGTTGTATTTAAGCCAACTCCTGATTTAGTCCTTTAGTTGATGTACTCTTATATCTTTACTAGGACTCCCAGGTGGTTTCACTCCATGTTGTTGTCGTATATCTCCTTGGCTGAATAAAACTCTCTTAACTTCATCCCCTAGCCTGGAAGGGCTCTTCAACTCATTCTCCAAGATTTTGTGGTTATCTTCTCCTCAATCTTTTGCTGTATGTGATAAGTATTGGTAACACATATGAGTTTTCTTGCTTATCTACTTTTGTCTAAACGTCTTGTCAGCCAACAACTTCTTTTTCTTCACTTGTTCTTCGCTTGTGTGGACCAGCTTACACAACATGTTTCATCCATATGTCTATTATTAAAATTTCAACTTCCCTAATAAATTTCCTCTTTTTGATGATGAAAAAATAATTAGCACAACATCCATCACAAAATCCTGGCATACTCAATAAAGGGATTTAAATAAAAGAACATAGAATGAAATAGGTTAGTCAATTGAGTTATAAGCATTGCATAATTTATTCTTCCCCCTTTTGACATCATCAAAAAGCTAGGCCCAAAAAGTGAAAAATGTTTAATACTCCATGGCCACTGGGGTTATTACTAATACAATCAAAACCCAGAGTAAAAAGACATTTATGTAATAAGAAAAAGCAAAAGTAGAACACAAGTAAGCAAACGAGTTTATTTCATTCATAAGCAGGATACAAGTAGAAATACCCAAAAACAACAAGGAAAGAGTAGGATAGCCAGTGAATAAAATAAAAGAAACAAAATAGTCCTAAGGCACTATGAGAGGAATTAGGTAGATAAGGAGGAGGAGATAAGGGAGGTCAATTTTAAAAAAATATCAGCATTTTCAGATCTTTCACGCTCCAAAGAAGCTGTAAGTGAAGCAATCTGAGCTTGAAGAGCCCTCTTCTCATCATCATGGGCAGCTTGAGCAGTCTCTAGTGTAGCCTGAATAACCTCCAACTCAGTAGTTTTTGCTGCAAATTCATTCCTCTGCATAGGATTAACAGCGCTTCTCATGGAAACAGGTAATGTCATATGGTTCACAGACCCTATAACGTCCTTAGTGGTTTGCAGATACCACACTTTGACTGGCACATTAAAATCCTCAAATACAAAAGAGAGCCAAAACTCATATGGAAAATCATGACCATTCACATCTTGAATTAGGACCCTTTGCATGTGCTGAATCATGAGGCAAGGTAAGTCAGTTCGCACTCTAGTATCAAGTAGTTCCATTAGAGTAAGATCAAGAAAATTATCTACAGTCCTTCATTCTTGTCGAGGAAGAATTATTTTGTGAACAACATCGAAGTAAAGCTGATGGAGTGGGAACATTTCATGCTTAAGGACCCTACGATGAGTGACAAGATGAGGGTTTCTAGAAAACTTGCAAGATATATCAATAGCAGAAGCAAGATTATCAAGAGGAGGCCAAGAAATCTTGACATAATGACCCCACCCCCTGTAGGGATGTGCAGAATTTTAGCAAGGTCGGTAGCATAAAGATTTATAGTAATGCCATGAACAGTGGTCAAAATTATTTCCCCAATTGTAACACCATTTTTATAAAACTCATAGACTTCATCTTTTCCAAATTTGCATTGGTAATCACCTTGAAGGAACAAGTGTGACCAATGCTGAGTTTCCAATTTGGATACCAAGACATCCATCTCAGAACCCCCAAATCCAGTGACAATACGTCCTCTAGCTAACTTGCATTTTTAGAAGTGTAAGATATGAGAGAAATGAGAGGCACGATCAGTAGGAGTATCAAAATCAAAATCAAAATCTTGATCAACCTTAGTAGAGGGCGCATGAGGAGTATCAAAAAAAGACTCAGAGTCAGAAGAGTAGGAGAGAATAGGTGCCTCAACCTTTTTCTTTGACTGGGAAGAGACCCTCTTTGCAGGGGACTTAGAAAAAGAAGAAGGCTTGGAAAAAGGTGTAGTTTTGGATTGAGAAGAAGATTTTTGAGAGGAGGAGGTTTTTGTAACCTTTACTTTGATCATTTTGCATTTACGTACTAAGAGAAGATGGATATCAGGAGAAGAGGAAGGAGAAGGAGCAGATGTAGCAACTCATTTTCTCTTGCTTGCTTGAAGAGATTTTGCAAGGGAAGCTTCTTCCTGATTCTTTCTCTGACGTGTATGAAGAGTTCGAGGAGTGGGTCGAAAAGGGGTAGGTTCACCCAAATCATGGTCTTTAATAATAATGGGGGTGAAGAAGGCCTTGTTTTGTATCTGGACCTTCTTGGGATCAAATTGGCAATGGGTTCATCAGAAGTGTCAATAATTTAGAGCGGGATCGGGGGTAGAAATGAGGGTTTCGAGGAAGAAGAAGGATTTGAAAAAATTTGGGAAAAAGTGTGTGGTAATTTTTGAAGGCTGCAAAAACTGATAATTTTATGGAGATTGGAGGAGGGAATAGAGGTGGTAAGGTGATATTGGGATGAACAACAATGGCAGAGGAGGGATTTGTGAAATATTCTGAGGCAGGGGTGGATGATAAGGATGCCACAGTAAGGATGAAATAGTAAGTTGTTCTTCATTGTGAAATAGTTGGATATTGAATGAATGTTAAGAAAGAGAAAGAAAGCATATTTAAAGAGAAAGAAAAAAGAAGATGAAACGTAGATGAACTATATTTTACAAGGAAACATAATGATGAAGATGTTCAGTGTTGATGTGAAAGCAGTAGAAACTTTTTGAAAAAAATAGGACTCTTGAGTTTTTGGCAGTTTTGGTTGTAGTAAATAATCATGTGGAACACTCGATTCTCTCAATGCATTTTAAGTAAAATATACTCATACCTTAATCTTCTATAATAAGATGGACAAAATTGGTTGAGTATTCTAGCATATTTGCAAAATCAACATATGAATGAGTCAATTTACTCCAAAATCTTGGAATTAGGATACATAATTAAATGTGTAAGACTGAATTAATCAATAATCACTTAAGAGAAACTTATTCTAGTCAATCATTGAGGTAGATTTATGCAATTTTAATCATCCCCAAGGCTAACCTATTCTTTTCAGAATGTTCTCTACTTAAAGCCTTAGTGAATATGTCAGCAATTTATTCATCAGTAGAGCAAAACATGATTGATAGCAACTATTTTTCAACATTATCTCTAACGAAGTGATGTCGAATATCAATATGCTTAGTTCTCTTATGTTGGATAGAATTTTTTGCAATATTTATAGCACTTGTGTTATCACAAAAAATGGTAACACATCCAACATCTATACCAAATTCTAGGAGTTATTGTTTGATCCATAACAACTGAGCACAACAATATCCTGCAACAACATATTTAGCCTCAACAGTAGACAAGGCTACTGAGTTTTGTTTCTTAGTGGGCCAGGTAGTTAAACATGATCCAAGGAAGTGTGCCATGTCTGTAGTGCTCATCCTATCCACTAAGTATCCTGCATAGTCAGCATAAAATATCCTACCAAGTTAAAGTTACTACCTTTTGGATACCATAGGCAATATCACTGGTTCCTTTGAGATACCTAAAAAATCTCTTCACAGATTTTAAATGTGATTCATTGGGGTTTGCTTGAAACCTTGCACATAGCCCCACATTGAATACATTATCAGGCCTTCTTGCTATGAGATACAATAATGACCCTATCATTCCTCTGTACATCTTTTTCTCCATATCAGGACCTGTTTCATCCAAATAAAGTTTTGTAGCAGTGGCTATTGGAGTGCTGATCTCTTTTGCCTCTTCCATGGAGAATCTTTTGAGGAGTTCTTTTAGATATTTCTATTGATGGATCATTGTTCCAGATGCTGTTTGTTTGATTTGCAATCCCAAGAAATAATTTTTCTCCCCCATCATGCTCATCTCAAATTCACAACTCATGAGTTTGGCAAAATTATGAGTCATGTTCATGTTTGTGGAGCCAAAAATAATGTCATCTACATACACCTGCACAACCAAAAGTTCTTTTCCATTAGTTTTCAAGAAAAGAGTTTTGTCAATTTTACCTCTAATGTGACCATGCTCCAGTAGAAACTTTGACAATCTCTCATACTAAGATCTTGGAGCTTGTTTCAATCCATACAAAGCCTTTTCCAGTTTATACACATGATTAGGAAACTCCTTGCTTTCAAATCCTAGAAGTTGTTTAACATATACCTCCCCTTTTAGAATTCCATTCAAGAATGCACTCTTAACATCCATTTGATAAAGAATGAACTCCATATTGGCAAAAAAAACAACAAATAATCTAATATCTTTAATTCTATCTAAAGGAGCAAAAGTCTAATCAAAATCTATGCCTTTTTCTTGATTGTATCCTTGGACCACCAATCTTTCCTTATTCCTTGTAAATGTTCCATGCTCATCAACTTTATTTCTATATACCCACTTAGTCCCAATTATTGTTCTATCTTTTGGGAGAGGAACTAAGTGCCATACTTTGCTTCTCTCAAACTAATTTAACTCTTCCTGCATTGCTATGATCAAATTAGCATCAAACAATGCTTTAGTTACCTTTTTTGGCTCAATTTCTGACAAGAATGCCTTGAAATCACATATGCTTCTTAATCCAGACCTTGTGGTGATCCCAGAAGTAAGACCAGTGAGAAAAATTCTCAATAGGATATGACCCTTGATACTTGTAACCTTTAGGGACCAAACTTAGTGAGCTTCTAGGATCACTACAGATGTTCTGAGCTGGGGTAGTTGGTGGCTCAGTCCCCCCTATCACTATGCCTCCAGAATCAGTTCCCCCTGTTGAGGTGCCTCCATGTTTGGTAGATCCAGTCGTTAAACTAGGGTGTGTAACCTGTTTCTCAGAGTCACTTTTTTCCTGTAGGTTAGTCTTAACACAGGATTCATCAAAAACTTTATGCATGCTTTCCTCAACATTGTTGTTTAGAACCCTATAAGCCTTAATATGAAGTGAATAACCTAGGAAGATTACCTCATCACTTTTAGCATCAAATTTTCCCACATTATCCTTTCCATTATTGCGAATAAAACATTTACAACCAAAGGTTCTAAAATAAGAAATGTTTGGATTTCTTCCTTTTAGTAATTCATCGGGAGTCTTCTCTAAAATAGGTTTGATCATGCATCTATTTATGATATATGCTGCAGTACTAATTGCCGCAGCCCAAAGGTTTTTAGCAAGATTTGCTACAACCATCATTGTTCTAGCCATATCTTCTAAGGTTTTATTCTTTCTTTCTACCACTCCATTTTTTTGTGGTGTTCTGGGATTAGAGAAGTTATGATCTATACCATTTGCTTAATAGAATTCTAAAAATTTGACATTCTCAAATTCTGTACCATGGTCAGATCTTATGGAAACTACTAAAGTACCCAGTTTCTTTTCAATTTTCTTGATGAAAATTATAAATACATTAAAAGCATCTTCTTTAAAAGCTAGAAACAATAACCAGGTGAATCTGGAATAATCATTAACAATCACAAAAACATACCTTTTTCCACCTCTGCTTTGAAGTCTCATTGGTCCACACAAGTCTATATGGACCAGGTCAAGCTACTTGGTAGTACTGACATGGTTCTTTGACTTAAAAGAAGATCTTACCTGCTTCTCCTTTACATAGGAACTGCATAAATTTTCTTCCTTAAACTTGGTCTTGGGAAATCCCAATACAATATCTTTTGAAGAAAGTATGTTTAGTTGTTCCATAATTGCATATCCAAGTCTCCTGTGCCAAAAGAGGAGATCATTTTCCATTGCACTTAGACGAGTCAACTTTGGTCCTGGCATTGCCCTTATGCCAGCTTTGTATATATTTTTGTATCTCCTTGTAGTGAGCATAATCTCTTTAGTTTCCATTCTCTTGACTTTGAATCCTGCAGAAGTAAAAATAACTTTATTACCTTTATCACACAGTTGTGAAATGCTCAGCAGGTTGTGCTTCAATCTTTCTATAATATAGACATCTTCCAATACTCTTGACTCAGATGAGACAATTTTTCCAACTCCAGTAATGATTCCCTTTTTACCATCACCAAAAGAAACTCCTTCTCCTTTTATTTTGGAGAATGAAAGGAAATTTTTCTTATCACCAGTCATGTGTCTTGAGAAAGCACTGTCCAGGTAAAAATGTTTTTTGCTTCCTTTCACCTTCTCCTGCAAGAAATCAATAGTTAGACTTAGCAACCTATACAAGATTGGGTCTTGTTTTATGAGTAAATGGATGAATTAAATTTCTTCTAGTCCATGCTGGCAACATGTAATGTGACCTATTTCTCTGACCTAAACAAGTTCTTTTCTTCTTTGTCTGAGAAAATCTATTTTCCAGGTTTTGACTGTTAGATATGATTTTAGCAGCCACTGGACATTCATTGGTTGGATTTCCAAGGTTGCCACAGATGTAACATAAATCTTTAGGATCATCAAAACTTTTTTGGAAACCTAAACCAACCTTTTCATTTTGATTTCTTTCACTCAACTTGTGAACAATTCTTGAAGAATTTGTTCACCTATTAACTCATTCAAGATCAAGTTTTAGTTTAGAGACTTCTTGACTCGGTTTATTTATCATGTCTACCGGATCACTACACTCTTGTTTTTACTTCTCTAATTCAAATTCAACACTTTCTTGTTCTTTACTCATGGCCATTTTCCCATTTTCAGTGAGTGTCAATTTTAGGACTTCAGACTTAAGATTATTATTTGAAGAATAAAGTTTCGCAACCTATTTCTTGAGAGTGCAGATTTTCTTTTCAACTGTATCCTTGCAAGCTTTTAAATCAATGAGATCAAATTTAAGACTTGGAAGACTATTGAACAACTCATCCCTATCAGAAGTTAATTCTTGGAAATCATCAATTAGTTCACTCATCAAGGAAATATGTTTTGATTTAGAAAACAAATGCAGTTTTTCTTTAAGTTCATGTATACTTACCTCAGAAGCATTATCTTCTTCCTAAAAGTCTAAATCTCCTAAGGCCTTTAATGTTGTTTCATCAAATTCATCATCATCTGAGTCAAATCCCCAAGCTGCTACCATAGCATATTCCTCCTTCTTTTTGGACTTTCTTTCAATTCTTTCTCAGCCCTTTCCTTTCTCCATTCTATTTCCCAAAAAGGACAGTTCCTGATCTGATGATCAGTCTTACCACACTTGAAGCATCCATTTGGATTGTCATTTGAATGCTTCTTGCTACCTGTTCTCTTTTTCTTTTTGAAGAATTTACTGAAGTTCTTGGTTATGAAGGCAACTTGTTCCTGGTTAAGCTCAACTTCATCATCACTATCTGAGGACTTCAAGGACAAGAATTCTCAGGAGAAACTTGTTCACTACTTCCATTAATTTCCATTTCATAAGTCCTCAAGTTTCCTACAAGTTCATCAAGTGCCATGCCTGTGAAATCCTTTTTTGCCTCCCTGATTGCAGTTACTTTAACATTCTATTTTGATTTTGGAAGTACCCTCAACACCTTTTCAACTTGTTCCTCTTCAGTAATGATTTTTCCCAAAAAAGTCAGTTTATTTGTTAAGGAAGTAAGTCTAGTCATCATCTGATGCAGGGATTCATTCTCCTTCATCTTAAATGCTACATACTCAGTAAAAGAAGAGCAATCCTAAATTTACTTATCTGAGAGGTACCTTCATGTGCAGTGACTAGTGCATCCCAAATTTGCTTTGCAGTGGTACAAGTTGACACTCAGTTGTACTATGCCGGTCCTAGTCCACAGACTAAGATATTCTTAGCCTTAGAATTTTTCTTTGAACCTACCAAGTCATCAACAGTAAATTTACTCCTCACTTTCTTGACTTGTTCACCATCAACCAACTTCATTAGAATAGTGGGACCATCAGTGATCCTATTCCATAATTCGTAGTCTTTACCTTGGATGAACATTTTCATCCTGGAATTCCACCAGATAAAGTGAGGACCATCAAAAAGTGGAGGTCGAGTAGTTGACTAACCTTCACTGTGACCAGTAGGAGGTGCGAAATTCATCATAAAGATCCTTTTCTTAGGATCTAACCTTATTTAGGACAACCTCTTTTTTATACAACTTGTTAGAGTGCGTGCCCTACTAATTTTAATATTATACTCTACTGGTTGCCTATATGTAGAACAAGTAAGCTAACGTGGTTCACAAAATTAAAAACTAAACACAGTATTTTTACATGGAAAACACCCAGCTCAAGAAAGGTGTAAAAAAACACGACCTCTACCTCTACAGGATTTAACCCTACTTAACTATTTCTCTTAAGCCTCAACAATCAAAAAATTACAAGACTTCTTGTAAACTAGGAATTAAGACTTCTAATTCCTATGTCTACAAAGACACAAATCTTCCCAAGATAAGTGTTACCAAGTCTTTGAGTTCCCTAACTCTAAGACAGAAATCCTAACTCATTTTATACTTCACTGAGACTAGAACAAAAGACTTATTACAACTCAAAGAACCAACCTATTACATAAAGTCTAAGACTTGTTAAGAAAAGGACCAGGTTATTTTTCAAGTAAGAGAATCGATTTGCTGATTGATGATTTTCTTTTTAGTGCATGAGTAAAACACTTGATTATAGTTTGTTGTATTTAAGCCAACTTCTGATTGAGTCCTTTAGTTGATGTACTCTTCTATCTTCACTAGGACTCCCATGTGGTTTCAGTCCATGTTGCAGTTGTATATCTCTTTGGATAAATAGAACTCTCTTAACTTCATCCCCTAGCCTGGCAGGACTCTTCAACTCAATCGCTAAGAGTTTGTGCTTATCTTCTCCTCAATATGTTGTTGTATGTGATAAGTATTAGTAACATATCTAAGTTTAGCTACTTATCCACTTTTTTCTGAACGTCTTGTCAGCCAGCAACTTCTTTTTCTTCACTTGTTCTTTACTTGTGGGGACTAGCTTACACAACACGTTTCATCCATATGTATATCATCAGAACTTTAACTTTCCTAACATATATAATCTTTATTTATAACTAATGAAATTGGTATATGGTAACTTTGAGCTTTAAGTATTGTAATTGTATTAATTCCTTATTTTTATATAGGAGGTTTTTCTAGAGATTTTATTTCTAGAGACTATTTCCTTATTGTCACTTTTTACACATAATGTTTCACCAAGCTCAAATTGATGTGATTTGGGGCCTTGGTTAGATGTTAAATCGTTTAATATTTTAGTAGCAAGTGATTATGATTCTTGGCTGTTAAGTCTTTATTTAACTTGTCTAAATTTTTCTTTTATGTATAATAATTCTGTCTGAAGATCTTGTATTGTTGTTTTAGACATATGTTCTTTAAATTTGTTCATTTCATTTTTCATATTAAAGGATTCAATAGTTTCTTTATCAAACTGATGATTAAGAACAATATCTTTTAAGGCTATTAAATACTTTCTCCTAAGAGTAGGATCTTCTAGATGATCGATCATGTCTAACAATGCATCTTTTTCCTTATTACCATTGGTGATAATATTTATAGAATGACTATCTTAAGTGTAAATTGGACCACTACAATTACAATAGTCTGCTGATTCACTAATGAACAATATGCTACATTAAGTTGATTATCATCACTAAGAGATTCTTCAAAAGAAGAGCTATTTTCATTTTCATCAAGAACAAAATATAATTTATTTTTAACTTTCTTTCCTATAATTCCAACATATTTATCTTCTCTTTTTGTTTATTTGGAACCCGACAATCTTTATCCCTATGATTTGTCTTTTCACGGTTCCAACATGTTTCATTATTGTTTTTATATCCACCTTTATTAGAGACTTATTTAGATATTTTAAATCATTTTTTATAATAATGAGATTTTTCAGATTTATCTTTATAATTTTTTTGTTGTCTATTAATCTTCTTGGTATCTTCCTTTGAAGGGGCTAGTAATTTCTTATATCCAAAATCTTAACAAAAGCTTCCTAACTCATTTCGTGATATTTTATTATTTTTTTAGTTGATTTTTAAGTTTAATATATGTACATAACTCTAGTCCTGTGACATTTATAAAACTTATAATATCACCATAAGTTAAGTAACTATACGGAAATGATTCCTCAAATCTATCTTTTAATTTTGTTCTAACTTTTTCTGTAAATAATGTTGGTAACCACTTATAAATTTTTCCTTCCAATAATCATGCAATCTTCTCTAACCATGAATTTGTTGAGAAAGACATCTTTATAGCATCTAATATTGTCTAACTTTGGAAATGATAAATTAGATAATATTTCTAAACTTCTATCTTGAAAAGTTGAGGTTCTCCTATTAAATGTTTAGCTATATTATAAATGAAAGTGTCGGTGGCAACTTCTAAGACTTGATTTTGCACTGTTTCTCCAATTGACTCAGTCTTAATAGCCTGAGTAATAGTTGTAGCATTTAATATGCTTTGCCTATTATTATATGTGAGATAGTTATCCCACAAATATTTTATAGTACCTGTAAATCCTAATATAATCATTGAAGCAGTCTATTTATCTATCATTCTATTAATTTAATATGACGTAATGTCCATTCTTGTTTCATGCAGTTTATTATATATTTGATGTGCTGCACCACATTTTTCTCGCAAAAGGCGGGATATGATGTGACTACTTTTTTGGGATAATTTAAAGAGTGAAGAGTCGTCACCTAACAAATTAAGGTGTGTTAAGGCACCAGTGTAGGCTAATTAAGAAATTTTTAATTAGTCTACGACACCAGAAGTTTGGGTAAGGGTTCAAATTACCCCGAAAGAAAGGTGTGAGGCACCATTCGAGGTCCACAAATGTGGTTCTCGTCCGAAGTCGTATTTTACATGGGGATTCTACATGGTAAACAAAGGGTGATTATTTTTATTAACTTTCTAATAATTAGGTGATGAAAATAATAAATAAAACTTTCAACTAGTTTACATATCATACAAAGAATAAAGAAAATTCAAGAGATATGAGACTGACCTTTTGTGACATGCAAATAATAAATAAAAATACCATAATTCTTGTAATCTTCATCATCCTTAGATTACGGACTCTAGCGGGCTCCTTTGCTTTTCAGTGTGAGGACAAAATTGAAGGATGATAAACTATAAATTGAAACTTACGTTGAAATAATGATAGACTACAAATGATGCAAGACTTGATAGAAATATGTGTGTCACCTCAATTTTGGTGACGAATAAATGTGAGAGATTAATAAAAGTAAATAAGTAACTCAATAATACTTACATAAATTAAAAAAATAAGAGAGAATGTGAGATGGGATCCAGGCATGACAAGGGTGAAATGGTCCCAATGTGATGTTACTCCCTCTATTTCAATTTCTATGTCTACTCTCTCAAATGCCTTAAGACAAGACAAAAGAAATTCTTAAGGAAACTTATTTAAAATTAATAAGTAAAATATTTTAGCATATAAAAGTTATGTAAAGAAAAATATTTAAGTATAATATACAAAATTGTATCAAAGAGTGTTGCTATAGTAGTAAGACTTGTCAAGTCTTTGAGAGGTTTAAAATAGTGACATATGAAATAAGAAGAGAAGGGAGAAACAAGGTGCTTTATATTTTAATAAAGTTATATATTCTTCATTTGAGAAGTCAGCTATTGTCTGTCTTTCTGTCATCATTTCCTAAACATACCTAACCCTCGATGGGGTGAAGACTCCATTTGAGCTCTTCTTCAAGTGTTGGCTCCTTCCCTTCGTGGTTGGCCTCCAAATAACGACATTTCATTATAGTGTACATGTAAAAATATTCAAAGAGGCGAGAGTATGTTTGTTCTTAATGTTTAATTATTCAAACAAAAATTAATAATGCAATAAAGACTCTTGACTTAAATAAAAACATAAAAAGACACAATGGATTGACAAGAGAGTTTTTCAACTGTTTTAGGCAACAAGGTTAAAAATAGATTCGTCATCATCGTGATCTTTTTGCAATGAAACTATTAATTTGGCCATAAATTTGATCTTTCCCCAAGAAAAATTAGTACAAACTACACACACAATGATTCATGTCTCCGGATAGAGTAAAATTGAACCAATTTCAAAGAATCATTTAAATATTAAAATCTCCATCGAGCAATTTCAAAGAAATAAACTGACAGAAAAATGATGACATTAGAAGTAACATATTAAGATGTACTAGAAATAATTCACATTGTAATGAAAATCAAATTCTAATTCTGAAAAGTAATTAAATTGTAAACATCACAATTAAACGAACGACCTTAAAACATCTAAGCTAGATAGCGAATGCAAATCAATTGTCACATGTATGTGACATGACTTTTGCATATTTAATCATTAAAATGTAGGCAGAATGTTTCAAATTTTAGGAATATAATAATGAGAACTTTGATATGACATAAAGCCGAGCAAGTTTGCCAAAAAGGATGGTCTTCCAAACTATTTTGTCAAATAACCATAAGTTTGAAAAAATTGGCCAAATACTTACTTAATTCCACATCACCACCAACTTTTCCAACTTAACAACTTCAACCCCAAGTTTTATAATAATTCACTTTAACCCAATATTTCCAACTTAATAAATTCACCCACAAGTTTCTAATAATACACTTCAACCCACTTCATCATCCGCCATTATATATACAAAAATATCTAGGTTTCTAAAAATATTATAAAAAATCCAAAAGATAAAAATAGAAGGTGGTTATTTTCCCTCCCAAAAAATCTCCAATTTTGGCGTCCTTTTCGACATTATTTTCTCGCAATCAGCTCTAAATCAGTCCACAAACATCATAAGCTTGTCCATTGCATCTATTTTACCCTATTTTTTGTTATCTTCTCAAACACACTTTCCACCATTGTTAAAAAGATTTAAATTAGTCACATCACTTAAAAACTCTTTAGAAAGTACATTACAATAGCTCAAACAACTCCAAGTTCAGTTCTCTATTCCACAAACCCAACGATCATTGATTAGAAGCAATATTTGTAATTTCAAGTTTTTGTACGGATATCTACGCATTCATCAAACCGCCATCATAAGCCATCGACCATGGATACATCCCGACATGGACTCTAAGCATAATCTACCACCGACCGAAGCTTAATTCTAAGATGTTGATTGCAGAATTTGTTCTGGTTTCAGGTGATTTCATGGGAGTCTGGGTGGAGACTCCCAAATTTTGGAAATAGAGATCTTTTACCAAGGTGACAATGCCCATTCACGTTCGCCGCAATAATTTGTACAATGAATTCATTACAAGCATAATGCAGAGTGGGGATCTAGATTGCGCACTGAACGATGTGGTAATTAGTTATCTAATGCATTCGAGGAAAAAGGTGAATCCTATGATCATAAATAATGATGTATGTGTGATGACGTACATGATAGATGCCAATGCAGATGGATTTAGGCCTATTTTGAGGATAAATATAGTTGACAGGTCCTTTGAAGGACCACAGAATTTATCACCACCCCCACCTCGGTGCCTGGAAATCAACGATGATTTGAATGATTATGAGAACGATAGCCATCATCCAATTAATATGGAAGATAATTCTATGCATATGGAATACTTTTCATTGGAATCGTAAGATGATGAAGAAAACTATGGAACAGGATCACAACTAGGATACTCCTTCACCAACGGAACCAACTTCTATTGTGGTCAAACATTCATCGATAAGAAAGAGCTGCAAATGCTACTAGACGCAGCAGAGGCAAGGCAGTCTTTTGATTATTATATGGAGAAGTTCTGTACCAAATTTGTAAAGGCAAAATACTTATTTTCTTGGTTGTGGATGGTTGTTGCGGGCAAAAATGTATGACACCTCAGACAAATTTTGCATATACAAGTATGTCGGGTTGCACCCATACGGTGTTGAACATGCTAGCCGTAGGCATAAGAAAATCTCCTCCGAATTGATTGCTTCACTATGCGTAAATCATTTTCGGGATGGTAAGGGTCCAAGAATAAGTGAAATTCAAAGAATTATGTTTAAGGAGATGCATTGCAACTCAAGCTATTGGATGTGTTGGAAGGGAAGTGTAATTGAGAAGAACATCATTCACAGGACATCGGATCACGGATATGCTTGCTTGCCGGCTTTTTCCAATATGGTGGAGTTATTCAATCCCGACTCTTCCAACTCTATCATGGTAAATCGGATGAATGGATCGTTCGTGTACTGCTTCTTAGCATTCGGAGCTTGTATACGGGGATATGCACACATAAAAAAGGTAACTGCCATCGATGGAAAATATTTGTATGGAAAGTACGGGGGTGTGTTGTTGAGTATGTTGCACAAGACACTGAAAATCATATCTTTCCAATTGCCTTTTGTGTCGTGGATAAAGAGAACGATTCTTTTTGGACCTTCTTCTTCTAGAAGTTGAAGTCTATTGGAGAAGATGAACCAAATCTAGGTGTCATCTCTGATAGACACATTAGCATTGCCAATACCTTCTCCAGTATTTACAGTCGTGCACATCATGGACTTTGCATGAGGCACCTCACTGAAAATTTTCATGTAAATTAGCACTGTGAAGAACATCTTTATTTATTCTATGCCGCGTCAAAGGCTTATACTATTGATGAGTTTGGCTAGCATTTTTCCAAATTGAAGAATAATTGCCCCGAGGCAGTACATATCCTTGAGAATGTGCTTGGTTTTGAGAACTGGAGTAGAGCACACTTCCCGGGCAATTGGTTCGATGTGATGACCACAAACATCACCAAGTCACTCAACTTAGTGTTGATGGATGAACGAGAGTACCCCATGTCGTACATATTCAATTATATTGCTAAAATAATTGGTAAAAATTTTAGGGAGAGGCATGCCTTTGTCGATGGTCAGAACAATAAATTTGTGCCTTGTGCGGAAAGGATCCTAAGGGATATCAAGAGTGCGAGCTATTCCTTATAGTGACTAATGAAAACAAGGGTCTCGACCATTTCATGGTGTTCAGAAACGACGTTACTGCCAAGGTCAATCTGTTGGAGAGGAGTTGTTCTTGTTAGAAAATTTACTTGGTGAAAATATCGAGCGAATATGTGATGGCAGCTTTGCAAGCAAAGTATGACGATGGCTTAGGTTATGGTGACTCCATGTACGAGTACTCTTCGCCAATTTATAAAGCTGAAACTTACCTCCTCGCGTACTCGGAAGCTATTAACGTTGTCCCTCCAAAGGCCGAATGGACTGAGCCATAAGAAGTGCAGGACACAAAAATTCCTCCACCCCCTAAGATCGCAAACTCAGAAGGAATAAATTCAAATGTACTAAGGGTGTCGATGAGACATTCAGGTCCAAAAGGAGGAATAGGTGTTCAATATGCAAGAAATCCGAGCACAAAAGAACGACATATATAATTGCCAACAAATCATAAACATCCTTTTTTTTCTTCAGTTGTAAAACTACTATTTTGGGGGATAAATGTTCATTTCTGTAGAATTTAACATTCATTTGTAATCGACTTAAAGCATTGTCTACGATAAACTGTGTAAATTCTATGGTATATTGTTCACACTGTGTATAAAATATTATGTATTGGATATATGATTACTTATCAACTATGCTATGTTGGTTTTTTTACCACCTTATCTCTCTAATCACTGTAATGAATCATTGTTTTCTATTCTCATTTAATGAAAAGCTGCAAAAACATCTGCTCTCAAGAAAATCCACTGGTATACGCAAGTGGTCTATAGTAGTGTACATAGAACTATGTGGTCCATGAATAATCAATATACCAATCTATGCACTCCTGAAGGTTTAAGTTTACGGTAGGCCAAGTGGGTCAATGGACCCTCAAAGCACAACTATATTTCTTACATGGATTTGACAAGGGTCAATCGATGCACTCCTTAAGGCATAAGTCTATGATAGACCAACCGAAAGGATGTACCCTCAAAGCACAAGTATATTTTTTACTGTAGTATTTTTTATTTAACATATTATTGAGGGTCCATCGATTACGAAAGTCTATGGTAGACTTTGGTATCTCGTTGATGGGTGACATAGGTCATGATCTACGACAGTCTATTATGTGTCACCACCATTTCCAAAAAAAAATATTATTCCGACGGTAATAAATGGGTACTTTTGTAATCCATCAGTGTTAACACTTCGTTTTACTTCATATATAAGGTGTCCATCCCTCATTATTTTATTTCATTCACTTTATTTTTTTTTTAAAATTCTACAATGTATCGAGCATCTCAAACATCTAATTCTAAAAATACTCTAATTTTTCATTGTGGGAATACGACTGTCTTAAGGACGTCACGCACGGATTCAAATCCAGGTCATAAATTTTATAATTGTGCAATTGCGGAAGTGAGCTCTGTGTGTCTTTTTTATAAAGTTAAGTAGTTTATCGTTATGTAATTATTATTTTTTCTAGGACAATGGCACATGCTCATTTTTTAAACGGCTTGATGAGCTATCACATCCAACCAGTCCATCAACGTTGAGTTCGGGATCCGAGACATCAAATTTTTAAGGCTTGGTAAAATTTAATCTACTACAAAAGACTCCAACAATGAGAAGAAAATAAAAATTTTCTCATAACTTTGTCCAAAGAATCGGAAGAACAGAGGGATCACTTTACAGTATTGTTACATGATACGCAAATAGAGAGGGATCAACTGAAACAAAAATTAATTTTGGCCGAAGAAAGGGAGATTGACCTAAAAATGATGTTATATGCTATAATGCTAGTATTCGTTCTTTGAAAAAGTGCAACATGGATGTGGTGATATTGAATAAATGAAAATAATTCTATTTTTCTATAATGTTAACACTATTTTTAATAGAATCATAGTCGATCAAACAACACGTCAACTAAAATTCGAGAAACATGGTAATCATAGACTATGCATGCAGTTTACGGAAAATTAAGTATGCATTCTATGATATCAGGCATACACTGTACCAACTATGACAACACCCTGCATATTCAAATTGCATGCCATAAATCAGTTTGATAGAAACAGATTTAGTGCAGAATCATAACAAATTTCATAAAATAAAAGAACGTTTGTCATATCGTACCATCGGATCCTTCAACCTTCATATTTGTGAAGTAAAAAAAATTGCCATATCCTAACTACTCATCATTCAACAATACATTAACAATATTAGCATTCAAATGTCTTTTTCCCTATGTTCCCCATCAACACAAATGTTACTGTTGATTTCATCACCGATATCCATCACCACATCTTTTTGGTCAGCTTCAACACCTTTTTTCTCAATAGCTGCAACTACTTCTTCATTCTCACCTTCTTCTCCTTCTTTTTCAGCATTTATAGCAGTTGGGGCTTCTTTAACATCCTTTTCTTCCTCAGATTCTTCTCTTTCTTCACCTGCAGTAGCTGTTTCTTCCTCAGCTTCTTTTTCCTTACCTGATACTTTTTCCTTAGCTTCTTTTTTGTCATCTTCTTTATCATGTTTTTTTCCTTTCCTTCTTCATCTGCTGCTGCTTATTTTCCATTTTCTTCTTATCTCTTATCTTCTTCCATTTCTTCTTCTTCAACCTTCTTTTATTTTTCTTCTTTTTCCTTTTCTGCCACAATGGAGGCCAACTCATCTATTTTGCTCCTTTTTTCTCCTTCTTTATTCCTCTCCGATTCATAAAGGTCCACATGCACTGTATCATCATATTACAAAGTGTTACTACTATTTAAAGATAAAAAAACATTAACAACATCAATTATTGAATGAAGTTACTTCGCTCATGTTATCGCTCGTCCTTTTCTTTTTTCTTCAATCTTTTCTCTCTGATATAGAAAGCAATATACAATAATGCTTCCTCGAGCACAACAACCGACTTATGAAGATCCCTAGGGGATGAGGTGCCCGCTGCATCTTTGGAGGTTTCGGAGAAGCATCATCATCAACGCGTACTCCAATGAAGTTACCACCCAAATCTCCATCATCATCACTATCCTCATTTAAAGTAAGGACAATCACCCCTTCTAATTCTTTATTTAAGCCATTGAGGACGTTATTATTTACCTCATCCGTATATGGCTTAAACTTAATCATGTAATCCATCTCCGTCTTACAAACTGTAGAGATGAGGTATGGGTGCACATTCCACAAAATATCAATTAACAATTACCTAACATTCAATATAACAGTAGCATTATTGCATAGTAAAAAATAAGTTTGTACCTCGGTAACTTTTCCTTTATACTTGAATGGGTCGCCTTCGATTATCTTGTCACTTTTTGTAGTGTGCCATCTGAGGAAGCGGGGAATAGGAAAAGGCTTATCCATTGATTTTCCAGCAAATTCTCCAAGATGAGGAAAGGCCTCATAGATCCAAATTTGTAAGCAGTACAACAGTGAAAGAAAGATCTTAGATTCTATGACAGAGTATAAATAAAACAATAATCTACGATATGGTAGATACGATGAATGCCTAGGGAAATTCGAGTAGAGCTTAGGATGCCTTCTTCTTCTCATCAAATACTTCTCTCTTCTTCTTCAGGTCACTTTTCTTCTTCAGATAGTCTATGGTCAGTTGAAATGTATCTTCCCCCCATGGATAATTCTTGAAGAAACACAAAGAATCGACTATTTGAATCAGTTCTGTGTAGACAACCTTTGTCGAATCTTTTGCAAGAAACATGGTGTGCAAGAACCACAGTAAATAGAACTTAAATTTTTGGTCCTCGTTCAGCTTATTCCCTTTGGTCAGGTGTAACAAGTTGGCTGCCGTGATATTTTTGTTTTTCATCACCTTAAAGAAAAAATTGTCCCCCTTTGCTAACACTTTCTTTATTTTTGATTCACTGGGGTATGATGAACAGTTCAGCCCCGTGATCAAACAAAAATCTTTCAAGATAAAATAAGCAGGCTTATTGTTAACGCAGAACTATATCTCATGACATATCTTATCGTTCTTGACGCGTCACAAAAGTAAATATTGGACCAACTGCCCATTGAACTTGAGATGTTCCGGTAGGTTTCTCAGGTGTCCAAAATAGGACCATTTGAATCTTTTCTTTAATTCCTGGTCAACAAGAACTTGCTTAAATTTTTGATAAGCAGCCATTCTTGATCTAACCGATATCTTTACCGAGAAAGATCTAACCTCGCCAATTATCATTCGAAGGTCATACCGCTCCATGAAAATGCACCTTGAAAGAGATGGTATGCACAAGGGATCATTATCCCCATAATCACTATTTCTCCCACTTCCCTAGCTCTCTTCACTGTCACCACTGACACTGCGCTTGGCAGAATCTTCACTAGACTTGATGTAGTAGCTTATCTCCATTAACTCCGAATCTGATTCATACACTGCCTCTTCAATTTTCTTCCTTTTTGAGACATTTTCAACTACCTCAGCTTTTTTTTCCTACTACTACCAGAAGAATCAGAAGCGGTACCGTCCTTACATTTTGGAAGGATGTTTTTTTAGTCATTTTCAAAAAAATCTACACCTGCAGAACAAATCTTCCATTTTCACTTCATAGACCACAAGTCTATCAATAGAAGTAACTTAATGCTCAAATAAAACCCCCCTAAAAATTTAAGAAATTTAAATAGTTGACTACACAAACATACAATAACTGAACAAAAATCTAACATGTAGTATCAAAACACAACAATTGCTAAAAATCAAACTAGTGCAACTAATCAAACTAGTGCAACTAATCAAACTAATTAGCTATTAATCTTTGAATTTTCACTATTTCGGCAATCATATTTTAAAAAAATTTCATACGTCTAAAAATTGATTTCAATCTAGGGTATTCTCATTCATAGACTATGGGTATACGAATAGACCACGAGTTTACGGACTGAAACAGGTTACTGTTCAGATCAAAATACCAAAATAACTCTTCAAATAGCAATTATCCCACTATTCAACACTTCCTTACTAAAAAACATCAAAACTAAACCAAAAATCCTAAATAAAAGTTTCAAAATTCAACAGTGATCGACGAAAAAAACTATCAAAAATGTCACATAAAACCTAAACCATTGCTTCAGAATCAAACTCTCTACCTATAAAATTCTCATTTTTTTAACTACTTAATCAACCAAATTAAAAAAAAAAATCCTACAACACTACGAATCGATTAGAAAAGAAACCTATTTAAATGGATCTTGAAATGATCGAAACGTGATTTTAACTAACCTTCCGAAGCAACAATGGGCCCTTAGCAGCTGGAGAAAAAGATTAAACAAAAATGGCATTTTTGGGAGCAATGTTTCAAAAATGGGAGTTGGGAGAGAATTGAAAAGGAGAGAGGTTTTTTTTTATATTAGAATAAGTGGAGGGTGTTAGGTGTATTATATTAAATTTGTAAAGTTGTAAAAATGATGAAATGGTCCCTTGTCCTACGTGTGGTCCCCACCGATTCAACTTTTCTCCATTTTTTACACCCTAACCCTAAAAATTAAATCAAAAAGAAATTTAGTGGACATTTGGCAAAATAGTTTTTGTAAGTGCCTTTCTTGCCAATTTTTCCCCATAAAGCCCTTTCCAGTTCACAATTTATTCGATAAATTATGGCTAAGATAAAATCAAACTTATGATAAATAATTATCACACAACCTTTTGAATACTAAACTAACAGACCAAAACTTAGTCATACCACATTTCTATAAATATCAAGAACTAATTTAGATAGCTATTCTCAAATTAAAATCATACATCAAAAGATATTTCAACAAATGAACCAGCTTAAACAATTATATACTAAATAAAGACAGTGAAATAAACACGTTATGATGACCAAATTAACTGCCAAAACACATTAAAAATTTAAGTAGACGGTAAAGTTAACTGGATTTGCCTATAATCGGACGACCTCTCGAACTGTAAAGCTTTTCTGAGTGACATCGCTGGTTATGGATGTTTGTGTGACTGTGTTGCAATGCCCAAGCCAAATGAAATCTAACCAGCAGCTTTAAAAAGAGTTAGATTAGGCACCTAAAACCCGATGGATTTATTGGTGTTTATGGTGGTTTCTCTGATTTTACTCGGATGGTTCTTCATATGTTTTTAGTTGGGCTTTGGTGCACTCTCATGGCTGTCTCTGACTTAAACTAGTGGGCTAGTGGCTCATATGGTGGAGAACTTGTGGTTTAAGAACTTGATCTCATGATGGAGAAAATGAATGAAAGATGTGTGAAAATTCTCATGAAGAAGAGAGGAAAACTAGAAAATGAACTACCTCCCCTAGATGGTATTTGGACCACCTATATGTAGAGAAAAATCAACAAGAGACATTGAGAGAGGTTTAAAATTGGAAGGTAATTATTTTATTCCTCTAAAAAATGATTAGAAAGATTATGTTAAAGAAAGTAATCTTCTCCCTTCTCAATAAAAAGATATTTTGATTTTGTAGAAATATTTTATATATATGGAGGAAGTAAATAGTTAAAATTTATTTGAAATGATTTTGAGAATAAAATATCCTTCATAATAAAGGAAAGATAGTGAGGAGGATTTTTCTACTTAATGGAAAGATTTGATAAAATGTAAATTTGAAAAATTGAATTTAATCTTGTTTAGGACTAAAAATATTTCCACTAAAAACTATTATTAAATGTTTAACAACTAATTTACTAAGTGAAGGAAAAATAATAAAAAATTATTAAATCAAACTTTATATTTCATAGTAAAAATAACAACAACAACAACAACAACAACAATAATAATAATGGACAATGTGTTTGTAAATTATGAGTATACATAGTTACGAAAATAATTTAATAAATACTAACAAAAATTATGTAAAATATTATATTTAAAATAATAAATTATACATAATTTACAAAAATATAAAATTAAATGTTAAACTAAATTGCATGCTTCAAAATCGTGAATGTGGCATGTAATTATTTATTAAAAAAAGGTAGAAACATTCATACTCGAAACTAATATATTTTGTAAAAAATAGCACTTGGAGGATATCGGGAGGTCGAAACTTGGTGTCTACAGCTGCCCCTTCATTGCTTGAGAATAATAAAGAATTGTCAAGCAACAAAAATTTACATAGTAGCTAAGTTTGTCCAATTGAGAAAATGGTTTGTTGGAATGGAAATAACAAAAAGAGGAGGTTTTGAAAGTATGATCGAGACTTTGGTTTTAAGTCACCGACATATCTCTAGTTTTACGAGAATTTGGTCGTGTATAGTTTTAGATTTAAGAACAAACAATATTCCTAAAGAATGTCAATGTAAATGATAGGGGCATCAACAATGATATCACGGGTCAGTGAGATTGGAGTGAGTAAGACTTGAAAGAATGAATGGATGATAGGTATGAAAATGAAAAGTAGGTGAGTTTCAAGTTGAGTTTATGTGACGGATGAATAAACAAGGTAATATTTTAAAAACAAGAGCAAAAATTATTCCAGTTTTCCACTCCGTCTTTCGTTACCTGTGTACCTTTTTAGTGCACTAGATAGCAAAGGTTAGAGAATGTAAGCACTAAGCCCATGATAAGCAGAAAGTTAATATTGGAATAAAAAAACATATCTATTACATAGTTGGATCGGATGTCAGGCCTCTAAGTTTAGTGTTGGATTGGGTTTTGAGTCTCTCACTGCAATGTTGGACCAGTTGTCGGGCTTCTCGATCTAATGTTGGATCGACTATTTCCCGATACAATGTTGGATCGACTGTCGGGCCTTTTGATGCAATGTTGGATCAATTATTGGGCTTCTCAATACAATATTGGATCGATTGTTGGCCCTATCATGATGGAAACTATTTGGAATTCATGTCATTTGTACCTGTTAATCCTGCACTATAAAAATTGTGAGTTTGTAAAAGAGAGGTTGATTTGTGCTTCCTCCATGATAGAAGTGTCATCTTCTCTATGTTGTGAACACATGATGAGCCTCATCTGGGTCTTCACTCATGTAAAAAGAAAACAAATGTTTTTTAAAAGAAAATCATGTCTGCAAATAGTTTTCTTCTGAAAGTTATAAGTAAAGTTTATTGTAAAAATGTGAAATATTGTTGAATCATTGACTATGACATATTTTGAGACAACACAACATTGTATAAGAACTTATTCTATTGTCAAGAAATTTTTAAGGAACACTAAAAAACTTTTGCTCAAGTATAAAGTTGTCTATCACAAAAGATCGCAAAAGTTTGTTTGTAGGAATTTTGTAGGTTGTCTAAAAAATTCTACCCCAGTTTATAGTTGTGCCAATATCATGCCCTTATAGAATTTTTGAGGTCCTCTCAAAAATTCTGCCCTAGTTACAATGCTCATAGGGGGAGAAAGAGAATTTTATAATAAAACAACTGAACTCTATAGTAGTGACTATGTATCCCTCTCAAATGGAAATCAGGTCAAACATAGTTCCAATTTAGGAACGAATGAGATTTCTAAAGAAAATTGATGAATGTACAACACGCGTTTGCAGGGTCGGTGTATGAGCTATTTTGAAGTTTGAAATATGACTAGGTTGAGATATTTAAAAATTATTTTAGAATTGAGAGGGGAAAAATTATAAAATGTCTTCCATTTTACCTGCCAGTAGATAAATATAGTTAGTAAAGATAGAAGATTAAACAATGTGGTAAAAACAAACATAAAGTAACAATAATGATGAAAGGAGATAAGGAAGTGTATCTGTTATCAGAGAGAAATTCTTTGCTCATATAAATTTGCTATGTGTAGTTTTGATGATGAGAAGATAACTACAAGGGACCAGGTCCCTGGATGTTTGAAGTAACAATATAGTAGGCACGCGTCTGCACAACTTTATCCGTTTGTGTAACAAACTGGCATGCACTGCTTGTACAATTGAGGACACTTGGTCTAATGAGATTTCAGTCCTAATCATCACTTATCTATATATCAAAAAAGATGCTTCTTTATCAAATAGTTTTTGCAAATATTTAAAAAGCTTAAGAGAAAAGAAAAGGCAAAAAATTAGAATTTCAACATTGTTCAAGTCCTTAGTGAGAGTGTGAGCTTAAATAGAAAGTTCTCTTGAATCAAATACTGATTTGTAAATAAACTACTTATGCGATAAGAATAGTATTTTTTGTTGTTGAAAGAAGTGCTTAGGTAGAGTCGCCTAAGCTAGTTGTTGGTTAGAGTTAACCAATTTTTGAGGGATTCTTGGTAGAGGTATCATGGTGGGATTGCAATAGAGGTATTGCAATCATGAGGAACCTAGAGTTTGGCTCACAGTCGAGTCTGTACTCAAAAGGTTAGTTATAAAGGATTTTTTTAAGCTTGTGGGGGTAAGCCGTTGTTTTTCCTTACTTGATCAAGGGATTTTCCACGTTAAGTCATGTGTTCTTTATATTTCCTACACTCCTTTGTGATTCTTGGTCATTTACTATTCTATTGCCTGTGATTGACTTTGAGAGACTTGGTCCCTTACTGTGTGGTGCAACCACCAAGGGTTTCTACAATTTATAGCAGAGCGAGTTCAATCTAAAAGGTTTAAACCTAGAGTGTCCTAGTTAGCATTATTGCTCTACCTAATATAGAAGAAGGGAAATCTATCACTAGATCACCAAGATTAGATAGGCAGTGTTATGGGTAGTGGAAAACCTGGATGTTTGACTTTATTATGATTGAGAATAGTGAGTTGATGGACGTAATTCTTGATGATCCTCATGTGCTTGTTAAAGATGTCAAAGAAGGAGAGGTTACAAGAATGGTTTTTAAAAGCAGAAGAGAGTACAATGATGAAGACAAGAAAAATTGAAATGAACTACAAATCTAAGAAATTGCTTGTTTATGGGATAGGTCCTGATGAGTATAATAGGATCTTAGTTTGTAAAAGTGCCAAGGAGATCTGGGACTGCTTGATGACTTCTCATTAAGGTACTACTAATATGAAATATTCAAAAGTAGACATTCTTACTACTCAGTATGAGACCTTCACAATGAAAGAAGAAGAAACAATCCAAGAAACGCATACAAGATTCACTTTAATCACAAATGAGCTTCACTGCCTAGGATAAGTGATTCCCTTGTACAAACAAGTGAGAAAAATTCTTGGTCGTCTTCCTAAATCCTGGGAAAGTAAAGTGGATGCAATAATTGAGGCAAAGAACCTGAAGACTCTCATAATGGATAAACTTATTGGAAATTTGAAGACCCGTGAGCTCAAAAAGCAGCAAGGGGTGGAGAAGAAGGAAGTAAAAAGAGAAAAATCCGTGGAAATAAAGGCTTCTAAGCATGATCCAGATGAAGATGATACTGATTTTTCCTATTTGGCAAAAAGAATTTTTAGAGTCATGAAAAAGAGTGGTTAGTTTAAAAGGATAGAAAGCAACAACAAAAGAGGAGGCAATGTTGAGGTTTGTCATAAATGTGGAAGTCCTAGGAATTTTATTAAGACTGTCCCATCCACAAAATTGATTATAATAATGAGCTCAAGACTACTGTTGATAATGCAAGGTCCCTAAAAATTCAAGAAGAAAGGTTGCAACTGATTATGCAGTAAAGCAAGCTTTGGCGGGATGGAAAGAATCTTCTAGTGAATCAGATGAAGATGAAAAATATAAAGATGTGTCCATGATATCTGTGGAAGAGAGTGCAGTTATCTATGACTCCTTGTTTCCCTTCATGGCCAACACTGAATATGGAAAGGAAAAAGAGGTAACTCTTTTTGATATAAAGGAAAATCTAAAGAACAATTTTCCTAGGAAGATCAAGAACCTTGTTGGTGTGTTGATGGACTCTATGTGTGAACTAACTTCTAAGAAAAATGCTCTGGAGGATATAGATGAAAATCAAGAGCTAGAATTTATTGCCGTAATTCTCCAAATATCTTAAATTGAAGAAATGGCTACTAAATTAAAATTTGAAAATCTAAGTTGTATGATCCAATAGGAGATGGTGGGCGACTTAGATGGCAAAGGATAGTGAGAAGATTTAAAGCTTTAAATCTTTAGATTTAACTTGAAAAGGAATTGAAGGATTCTCAAAAAGACCTTATGTCTTCACTACACAAAAAATGAAGAGTTAGAAAGGGACCTGGTGCATCTAAAAAAAGAACTTAACAAGTCTCTTAAATGGACTGCATCTTCACAAATTTTTTCTAATTTGACCAGTCAAGGTGCAAATAATGGTAGAGGTCTAGGGTATCAAGGAGAATTCCAATCTGTTTAGTCTATAGAAAAGGCTCCTTATGATGATAGAAGTAAAGGGAACAAACTCTTGTGCACTCACTGTAGAAGAAATACATTTGAAAAAAAGATATTAAAACTGGATTAAGGCTAAATTAAGAAATAATTAATACATTAAGTAGGAGAATGCACAACCTGGGGGCTTCAAGTCTCTGAAAAAAGGTGAAGAGAAAGCAATCACTGCCCAAGTGGACTAAGAAAAATTGGATCACACCTTTATCCTCTTACTGGGAACTCAAACTCAAGTGGATTCCCAAATCTAACTTGTAATCATGATTTCAAGTATGAGAAAGGGGGATTGTAGTCAGGAATGGTTTATTGATAGTATGTGCTTTAAACTCAATACTGGAAGATCTGACTGGATTAATTCTCTCAAGACACTTCAAAGTGTAAGCGTCTCATTTGAAAGAGATGATTTCAAGGGACCTCGTCTCAAAGGAATTCATCCTAAAAGAAGAAACTTAAGGCATTACGAGTGAAGTAAAGTCTGGAACCTAGTCCACAGACCTATTCCAAAAGAGAAATTGAGACTGAGCTTGATCAAAACACCCTGACCTAATATCTGAGTCAGTGTCACTCCTAAAAAATGGCTATCTCAAGGATACATGTATCCATGATAGAGTTGGTGCATGCTAATCTAACTCAATTTCATACTTTTGCAGGTATATACTCATGGGGATAGCTTTGGCGAAAAATAATTGAAGTAACCATAAGTTGAAAATTTACAAAGAAAGAGAGGGACCAGGTCCTATCATTTAGGTGAGTACCAAAATAATATTCCTTGAAGTTTTCAGAAAACTCTATTAAAAACGTCACGTGACCAATCCTAAATGAACAAAAATTGTCAATTTGGTTCAAATTTGAAGAGTCACACCGTTCTCATCAGAGGCATCTATTCAAAAGATGGTATCTCTTAAATGTCAAAAGGTTATCTCCTTAATTATAAATTTAAATCCTATTTCTATTATAAATTAACTTAGAACATTATTTTTTTCCTCAACTAAATTGGTCCTTTCCTTTCCCTTCTCAAAAGTTCAAAACGGATGAAATTCTTTCTTCTTCAAACCGCATAAAAGAATTATCCTCTGATCATCCTCAAGAGTCACAATGTACTTTATCCATCATTCCTATTCTTGAAATTCCCGAAACCCTAAGTGAACAAATTCCCGTTAATAATCCTACATCCATTAAAGCTCTTACTAAGTTAGCCTTGGAAGATTTGAATCAAGCCCTCGACTCTCTAATTGAATAAGAGCTTTCTCAAAAAAAAAATATCCCATATTCAAAAGAACCAGAGTCCTCTAATGTCCCATAAATTCCCATTCATCTTGAAGTATTGATAGGTTATGAAAAATCAGAAAACCTGCCAGTACCTGGTTCCTCTAGTAGCTCTGAGTCAAAATCCGTCTTTTCCCAACTATGTGATAATGAAATTCTTATAAAGAAATTTAATCCTCTTAGCATCATAAACATGGGAGATAAGAATATATTTTTACTTTCTTGTGATCCAAATGAAGGCTCTGTAAGTATTGAGGAGCAATCTGGAAGGGAAAAGAATGAAGAGACAGGGAATGAAGAAGTGGTATTACCTCCAAATGAGGAAGGTGAAGAGGATGAAAATAATCAACCTTTGAGTTGGAAAATGAATAGACTGAAGGAGAATAAAAGAAAAGAAGAATGATTGACACTAGTGTACAAGTCACTAGATCCTATTCCATTAGGGGATCTGAACAAAAATTCTTAGGAGATGCCATGAAGAAAAGTAAGTCTTCTACCACTAAATGAAGAAGACTCAAGAAAGTTGTTATAGTAGAGTAGGATAATGTTGAAATAGTGGAGGTTGGAGAAGATGAGAATACTGGCACTAATATTATTATTGCAACTAAGAAGAAAGTACAAAAAGTTTATGTTGTGGAGAGAACCAGGTCCTCAGGTTTAAATTTTGGCAGTCCTTTTGTAAGCAAAAAAAGTATATCGGTGTCAAAAGAAAAAAACTCTCTAAGGGACATGGTGCCACAGAGAGAAGAACTGATTAAAACAAAGAACTAAGTAGTGAATCAAAGAGAAGGTTGTCCCTATAGAAGAAAGGAATGCTATCATGGAAACCTAAAAATTGTTGACAGGAAGAGTGTTTGATCCAAGGATCTATGAGAAACCTGGGATGGTGGAATTGATAGAATATGTGAAACACCATGGTTGGCTTCACCTACTTGAATAATCATATCCTATGGTGTTTGAAAATAAAGTTAGAGAGTTTTACTATACCATGGATTTCTTAGAAGATGGGCTAAGCTTAGCTACCCAGGTAAAAGGAAAGTCTATCTATCTAGATGAAGAAGCATTGGGAAGGATTTTAGATGTACCTATTTTGGGAGTAAAATCTATTATGAAGGAGCAGCCTACCACTAAATTTATGATTGAAGCCTCAAAAGTAGGTGGAACTTTAATAGCTGCAGTGAAAAAGAAGTTTTTAGTTAGTGAGTTTTAGCTAGTATTTGAGTTCACCAACAAGGTTCTGTTACCAAGATCAGAGAAAAGAACCATTTTCTCTGGAGTTGACCTGTTCCTGATAGAATGTTTGAGTAAGTTTAAGTTGGTAAGATTACCTGCTTTTATGATAGAGCACATGAAAAAAGTAATCTATGAGAAAGAAGGGAATCATAGGATGCCTTATAGGTATTTTCGAAAAAAAGTGTTTGATCACTATGGAATAAATAGGATAAAAGAGACCCCTGGAACAGTTAAACAGAAGTCTAGTTCGACAACCTTGGAGGAGAATGAATGCATTGAAGGAAAGGTTGGAATTGTATCCCAAGTATCAGAACTCAAAGATGCTCAAAAAATTTAAACAAAGGAATGGAAGAGTTGAGGATTCAACTAGTTTCAAAGGAAATTGAAATAGATCATCTAAAATTGTAGAATCAAAAGTTATCCTCACCACTGAGGAACTAGTAGCCAAAAATGCAAAGCTAAAGGGCAAGGTGGCAGATCTAACCGGTGAGGTTCAAGGGTTAAATGCTAAAGTTAAAAATCTCACCAAGCAATTATTGAATGCTCATATTGCTGAGGCTGCTAGAATGGACATGTTGATAAAATCACTCTTCTCTAAGTCCTACTGTGTCAGCTTCCTGTGTTAGTCTCTATTGTGGCCTTTGCAAACAATACTTTTATAATTTTTTGGGTATTTATTAATAACATTTATCCTATTTAATTATGAATGAATTTCTATTTGTGGGCCTCATATGTTTTCTCTATTTAAAGATGTTCTTCAAGTTAGTGTTACCCTAGTGGCCATGAGTTAATAAGCCTGTACTTATTTTTACTATTGTTTTATTGTTAATCTTTTTCAATGATGCCAATAGGGGGAATGCTGACTTCATGCACGTGTAAGGACCAAGTGCAATGTTGTGCGCTCTTATGGTGTATAATGACAGAGGGAAGTATACAAATACACTAAATGAATAATGGTGCACAGTGATAGGGGAAAACAGATGTGCTCAGAGTTTTTGCTGCAAAATAACAACAAGGGACCAGTTTCATGTGTTGCATGATGAAGGTAGTATGATTATATGGGGAACATTCATCTTCAGAGTGGTAATCACACTGATTAAAATATGATGAATGTGTATTGATGCTCAAAGCTTTGTGGTTGGTTTGTCATCATAAAAAAGGTGGAAAATCGCTAAATGTAATTTTGATGATGAGTAGATGACTACAAGTTATAAAGTCCCTGGATGTTCAAAGTAACAATATAGCTTGCACGCGTCTGCATAAATTTGTTTGTTTAGGTAACAAACTAGCAAGTGTATCTTGCACTATTGAAGAGACCTGGTCCAATGAGCTTTCGGCCCTAATTATCACTTATCTATAAAATAAAAAAAATGCTTCAACATTTTTCTCCTCTACTACTTCAACATTTTCCACTAAAAGAACAAGATTAAGAAAGATTTATCCAATTTCTAAAAATAATGCTTAGCTTGGGACAAATTCTCAAGAGACGGTAGTGCTTAACCCATTTAAATTTCCAAGGACAATGCTTGGCCTCCATCAGTTTCTTGAGATAGGGTAGTGCTTAACCCAATAAACTTTCTAAGGACAATTCTTAGCCTCGTAGAGTTCTTGATAGAGTTGTGATTAACTCCATTGATTTTCAAAAATAATTCTTAGCTTCGGAAAATTTCTCGATAGAGGGTAGTGCTTAAACCAATTAAATTTCTAAGAATAATGCTTAACCTCAGTCAGTTTCTCGAGAGAAGGTAGTGCTTAACCCGCTCAAAATAAAGAACAAAAATACTCAACCTTATATATCTTTTGATGACGTAAAAAATACTCAAGATTTGTACCTGTCACTCTATTCCTGCACTCAAAGAGAAATTATTAGTTTATATAGGGAACGATTGATTCGTGTCTTTGTCAATCCTTTGCTTTAAGTCTTAGATCCATTGTCTTTATATCATTTTCTTTAAGATGCAGTTTTTGATGAAATTTTGTAGGATTCCTCAAAAAATTCTGCACCAGTTCCATGGCCTTAAACTTGTAGAAATGGTTCTCGATAGAATTTTGAGATCTGCCCCAGTTACATATCTTGTCAGTCATAAACTTGTAGAAATTCTTCTCCATATAATTTTTGAGATCCTCTCAAAAATTTTACCCCAGTTATATGGTCAAAGAAAAATATGAAAATTTTATTATGAAAAGACCAAACTCCATAGAAGCGCCTACATATCCCTCTTAAACTGGAATCAAGTCAAACGTAGTTCATATCATTCCAAGAATATGTAAAGATGTAATTAATTTAAAGTTCTCTAGACCTGGAATGATAAGAAACAACATGATGCCCCTTCATTGATGTCAGATAGGTTCCAGTCATGCTTAGAAATTAATCAACATCAAGATTTGGTCCCATCACATTTATCACCTTGGTATAAATTAGTGTTTGAATTTTATCCTTTAAAGAAAAACATTCTTATGTGGTATGCCCTTTCATCCCAAAATGATATGCACAAATTTTGAAATAATCAAGCCATTTTGCACATGTATTCATTATAATTGCAGGAATTAGAGTGAAATAGCCCACAAACCTTAGTCTCTCATAAAGTTGATCTATGGGCTCAACCAAAAGAGTATATTGTCTTGGTGTTTTTTCCTAAAAATTAGCTCGGGGTATGATAGATTTATTAGATCATTGATTTGTTGGTGGATTTTGATAAACTAATAGTTGTTAAAATATAGTTGGAGAAATTTTAAAGTAAGTGGGATGTACGTTGTAGATGAGATAGTTGGTAGAATTATAAGATAGTATGGGGTAATTGTATGTCATTATAGGAAATGAATCTAAAGATTCTTGATATGTGGGTGTTTGTATTGAATTGGAGGAAGTGGTGTTTGGCAAATCAATGGAGTTTCAAGATCTTGTGTAGTCAAGACAACATTTACTTCATTCATGTCATAATCCGCACCAGCTTGTGAAGTCCTAATCGCTTGCAACACCTCCAAATTTATGGTCATGCAATTGTTAAAGCCTTATTTAATTCTCTCACCTAATTTGTTAATGTCAATAAGTTTTCGATCATTAATAATCTTCAATTTTTTTATCATATTGTGGCTCTTGAGCACGTATAAAAAATTCTTTCATTTTATTTTCCTCTAATGGAGAACACACTTTAAAAGCTCCACGTATCCATCTCATTGTATATTCTCAAAATGATTCTGTAGGTTTCTTCTTTAACTTCTTAATGTATAACCAATCAGGAGCATTCTTAACATTAAATCCAAACTTTTCTATAAAATTAGAGGCCATATCAGTCCATTTTTACCATTTTCTTGGATCTTGTGTGATATACGATGATAAAGCATCTCCAGTGAGACACCTCATGAATAACATCGTAAGAATCTACTCATTTTTACCAACTCCTACTAGCTTATCATAATATAGTTTCCAATGGGCTTTTGAGTTTCCAGTCCCATTATACAATTCAAATTTAGGAGATTTGTAACCCTCCGGTTGTTAAACATCAAGGTGTATGCATAGTTCCTCATAACTTAACCCTTTTAACCTCTTACTATATTCAAGTTGTTCCAACCTTTTAATCGTGAATTGCAGAATGGCATCTTTTTCAAGATGTTTGGGTTTATATTGATGGTGGATGAATGGGATCGTTTTGACATAATTGGATCTAAATTATGATTTCCTGAATCATGGGAATGAGAACTATTCATGGTAAACATAGGCAAGATATTATGGGCATATGATTTGCGTGAATTTAGTAGAGTTTGGTATGTGTGGCTTTGTGGTAGGAAAGAATATGGATGTTGGTTCTTTTTAGGAAGCGTATATATGTGACATGGATTGTTCGAGGCTTGTGAAATAAGAAGTAATGGTAAGAGGTGGCTTGTGAATGTTGCATGAGAATTAATAAAGATGTTACCCTTATCTTGTGGCTCGCGAGGAGCATTACAAGAAAGGGGTAGATTAAACAAGTTAAAGACTTGTGACAATTCCCCTTGTAATTAGAGGATTTTTTGTTCCATTCTTAAGATCACCTCATTAAGCTCATCTCTAAAGTCATTATCACCCATTTACTTGACTTGGTACTTAAGCCTAGGAGAAGGAGTCTGATCCCTCTTAAAATTGATGTGATAGGCAAGAAAATGCATGAATCAATCAATTTTGGAGAAGGAGACCAACAATAACAAAACAACAAAAAAAAACAAAAATTTAAAATTAGTACGTTATTGACATAAAGAGGTAAACAAGATAGCACACAATGAGCACATCATTTGAGGTTTTCTATTTTGAGAGTCTCTTTTAAGATATAGGTAGGCCTAACATTGTTTGAGAGAAATGATGCCATAAAATAATGTCATTTGCTCATAAATAATCCCCATAAGATATTAAATTTTTTATTGAACTACATTGTCTCATACAAAAAGTACAAGAAAATCATAAAGAGAGCTAAACTAAATTTTGAAAACTTCTTCTTTTTTGTTCTCTTTCTTGTAGACTTCTGAAAAACAAAGTGTTATCCCACCACAAGAGAAAATGACAACACTTTGGCATATTTATCTCTAAAAAATGCACATAAGTAATGAGGTGTTCTTTTCCGAAATTATGAAATTCCTTAGAACATAGGGCCAGACTTTCTAACACAAAATCCTAGTCTTTAGGGATGCTTAATCCCTAGTAAAGGGATAAAAGGTTAGGCTCTAGGACTGAGAGTGGTTGCATGACACGGTCCCCTCAATCAGACAATTGGAGAGTGGAAAAGCTTGTGATTATTGATGTACCACTGATCAACCGATTGACAAGACATTTTCTGAAGGGTGTTTTAGGAAAGAACGTCTGTGTACTCATGCAACTATTCATAAGAAGAAAAATAATGAAGGTTCCAAGTGGTGAAAAATATAAGCGAAATGATAGTTTATGAGAAACGACAACACATAAAACATAATAAAAATACAATAATATATTCAACAACATTAAAAAAACACAAAATATATCCAAATTACAAGGGAAAAGGAGAAAAGAAATAAACATGAAGAGTCATATAAAAACGCATGAAGGGACATGGGAAAGGGTTAACATGTAGAAAAATAAATCATGATGTTAAAAACAAATAATATTACACAAAAATTAAAATAAAATTTAGACAAACAGAGAGAATACCACGTAGAGCTCAAATTCGTAATGATTAGAACCTAAGTATCCCCAGCAGAGTCGTCATGTTGTCGTGCCTTATTTTCTTGCAAAAAGCGGGATTCGATCTGTAATTCCTTTTTAGACTATTTAAAGAGTAAAGAGTCTCCACCTAATGAATTAAGGTGCGTTAAGACACTATTCTATGCTAATTAAGAAATTTTTAATTAGTCTACGCCACGAGAATTTTAGGTAAGGGTTCAAATTACTTAGAAAGAAAGGTGTTAGGCACCTTTCGAGGTCCACAAATATGGTTTCCAATTGAATTCATATTTTACGTGGGGATTCTATGTGGTAAACATAGGTACGTTATTTTTATTAACTTAATAATAACTAGGTGATGAAAATAATAAATAAAACTTTTAACTAGTGTTCATATCATACACATAATTAAAAAAATACAAGAGATTGCAACATACAAATAATAAATGAAAATAACATAATTCTTGTAATCATCATCTTCCTCAAATTACGGACTTTAGCGAGCACCTTTTCTTTTCAGCGTGAGGAAAAAATTGGAGGATGATAAACTATACATTGAAACTTACGTCGAAGTAATGATAGACTACAAATGATGCAAGTCTTGTTAGTAATATGTGTGTCACCTCAATTTGGTGACGAATTAATATAAGGGATTAATAAAAGTAAATAAGTAACTCAATAATACATACATAAAGTAAAAAAACAAGAGAGTGTGAGCGCGATCAGGGCATGACAAGGCTGAAATGGGCCCAATGCGATGTTACTCCCTTTATTTCAATTTCTATGTCTACTCTCTCACATGCCTTAAGACAAGACAAAAAAAATTCTTAAGGAAAGTTATTTAAAAGTACTAAGTAAAATATTTTAGCATGTAAAAGTCATGTAAGGAAAAAATATGTTTGTATAATATAGAAATTGTATCAAAGCGTGTTATTATAGTAGTAAGAGTTGTCAAGTCTTTTAGACATTTAAAATAGTAACATATGAAATAAGAAAAGAAGGGAGTAATGAGGTGCTTTATATTTTAATAAAGCTATATGTAATTCATATGAGAAGTCAACTATTGCATGTCTATCTGTCATCATTTGCCAAATGTGCCTGACCCCCGATAGGGTGACTAATCTATTTGAGCTCTGCTTCGCTCATTGGCTCGTTCCCTCTCGTGGTTGGCCTCCGAGTAACGGTATTTCACTATAGTGTATATGTAAAAATATTCAAAAAGGTAAAAGTATGTTTGTTCTTAATGTTTAATTATTCAAAAAAAAATTAATAACGTAATAAAGACTCTTGACTTAAATAAACACATAAAAATGCACAAAGGATGGATGAAGAGAGTTTTTCAACCATTTCAGGCAACAAGATTTAAAATAGATTCATAATCATCTCACTTTTTTTTGCAATGGAACAATTAATTCAGCCATAAATTTGATCTTTCCCCAAGAAAAATTAATACAAACTATACACACAATGAGTCATGTCTCCGGATAGAGTAAAATTTAACCAATTTCAAAGAATCTTTTAAATATTAAAATCTCCATCGACCAATTTCAAAGAAAGAAAGTGGCTGAAGCAACATATTAAGATGTACTAGAAGCCATTCACGTTGTAATGCAAATCAACTTCTAATTATGAAAAGTAATTAAATTGTAAATATCACAACTACACTAACGACCTTAAAACTCTAATCTAGATAGCAAATGCAAATCTCTTCTCACATGACTTTTGCATATTTAATGATTAAAATGTAGGCAAACTATTTCAAAATTTAAGAGTATCAAAATGAGAACTTTGATACGACATAAAGCCCTTTCCAGTTAACAATTCATTCGATAAATTATGCTAAGAGAAAATAAAACTTATGATTAACAATTATCACACCAATTTTTGAATACTAAACTAACAGACCAAAACTTAGTCATACCACATTTCTATAAACATCATGAACTAACTTAGATACCTATTCTCAAATTATAATCATACATCAAAGATATTTCAATAAATGAACTAGCTTAAACAATTATATGCTAAATGAAGACAGAGAAATAAACACGTTATAATGACCAAATTAACTGCCTAAATGCATTGAAAATTTAAATAGGCGGTAAAGTGAAATGGAATTGCCTATAATCGGATGACAACTCGAACCGTAAAGCTTTTTTGAGTGGCATCACTGGTTAGGGATGTTTGCGTGACTGTGTCACAGTGGCCGAGCCAAATGAAATATGACCGCAACTTCTACTAGATTTAGATTAGGCACCTAAAATCCTTGGATTTCTTGATTTTTATGGTGGTTTCTCTGATTTTACTCGGCTGGTTCTTCATACATTTTTCAGTTGGTCTTTGGTGCACTCTCAGGGATTTGTCTAACTTAAACTTGTAGCTCACATGGTGGAGAACCTGTGGTTTAAGAACTAGTTCTCATGATGGAGAAAATAAATGAAAGAAGTGTGGAAATTTTCACGAAGGATAGGGGAAAATTAGGTACTGAACTCCCTCCTCTGGATGGTATTAGGACCAACTATAGGTAGAAAAAAATTCAAAACAATAATATTGAAAATAGAGAGGCCCTCTCTAGATATAGAGCTGAGCATACTAGATACCTTAAAATCCACCACTCTATCTTGAGACAAAAAGCTAGGGTCAAGTGGTTTGAAGAGGGTGATACCAACACAGCCTATTTTTACAACATCATCAAAGACAGAAGAAAACAATTGACTTTCAAGAAGATCATAAATGAGCAGGGTCAGTGGATTGAAGGAAATGATTTTATTGCCAAATAAGTTGTTATATTCTACCAAGATCTTTTCAACAAGGAAGATCAAAATTCTTCCCAGGATCCATAAAAGTGTGTTCAGAGGTGTGTCACTGAAGACGAGAATAACACTCTTATGGCCACCCCTTCCTTTCAAGAGGTTAAACACATTGTTTTCTCCATGGATATTGATAGTGCACCTACTCTAGAGGGACTCAGTGCATGTTTCTATCAAAGTGCATGGTCTGTAATAGTCACTGATCATCATAATGCTATTGTCTCCTTCTTTGAAGGTGCAACCCTTCAAAATTATTTCACTCACACATGTTTGATTATGGTCCCTAAAGTTGACCACCCTCAGAAATTCAGTGACCTCAGACCCATCAGCCTTTGTGATGTCTCTAATAAGATTATCTCTAAACTTTTGAATGCTAGACTAGTCATTATTCTGCCCAAAATAATTTTTGAGAACCAGAGTAGTTTTATGAAGGGTAGATCTATCACTGAAAACATCCTACGTACCCAAGAAATTATCAATGATATCAGGAATCCTAATAGAAGAAAAAATATCATCATCAAACTTGACATAACTAAGGCATACGATAGGGTATCCCAGTCTCTCTTTAAATCTGGAAGTGGTTTAAGACAAGGTGACCCCATGTCTCTATCCCTATTTATTCTTAGTGCTGAACATCTATCCCAAATACTCAATGATCTCCAGAGAAAACCTATCTACAAAGGTGTCTATATGGGAGATAATGACCTCCTTATCAACCATCTCTCCTTTGTAGATGACACCATTTTGTTTTGTAATAGAGAGAAAAAACCTCTAAAAATGTTTCTTGAGACCCTCAAATCTTATGAACGTATCTCCGGTCAACTTATAATTAGAAACAAGAGTGGATTTGCTGTTGGTAAAAATACTAGACCTGGTGGTATTGTTAGGCTTCAAAACATCACTGGATGAACCACCACAGGTTTCCCATCAAATATTTGGGGTGTCCTATTGTCAGGAAGAAGAAAATGTTCTATTTGTCTGACATTGTAAACAAAGTTACCAATAGAATAAGGGGTTGGCACACCAAAATTTTGTCTATAGAGGGAAGGGTAATTCTTATAATACATGTCTTCATGGCTCTCTCCATTCATTTCTTATCAGCGGTTACTCCTCCTAAGATCACTCTTGAAACTATTGAGTAAATAGATTTTTTTGGTCAGGGTTGGACAGTGGCGGTAAAAATCATTGGGTTTCTTGGGATAACCTTTGTTATCCCTATAATGAAGGGGGTACCAACTTTAGAAAGCTCTCGAATATTTGTCAATCCTTTAGTGCTAAACAATGGTTGTCTTTAAGGACCTCTAAATCCCTATGGAATGAATTTATGAAAGCTAAATACATGGTTGGGAATTATCCTATGAAAGCAAAATGGCAAAAAGGGCAAGCTTCCTCATGGAAAACTCTTTGCTCTACTGGGAAGGAGATTGATCATAACATTCACTAGATAGTTGGTAAAGTGGAGGTATCATTCTGGTATGATAACTGGAGTAACCATAACCCTCTTTATCAATAAATTGACAACAGTACTGACATCTTTGATTTGAAGGTTAAAGAAGTTCATCAAAATTGAGAATGAGACTGGAATAAGTTGACATTCCCCTACCTGAGGATTTAAAACGAAGGATTTTAGAGAAAAAAATCTTAGTATAAACAACAACAAAGAGGATAAACCAGTGCGGACTCTTTCCCATACTGGAAAATTCTTGCTATGTTCTGCATGGAGAGAACTGAGGTAAGCAAGAGCTTCCAACAACCTTGATAGCAGGATCTGGCACACAAAAATACCCTTTATGATGTCTTTCCTCACTTGTAGATCCATCCATAATAAACTCGCCATGGACAAAAATGTTGCAAGGCTTGGGGTCCACATAGACCCCAAGTGTTAGTGTTGTAACAGTAGTAGAATTGTCACTGAACTTGAATCAGTTAACCACTTATTTTGTCATGAAGATTTTCTTAAAAAAATATGGTATTTTTTTGCAGGTCCCATGGGTATAAGAACAAGTAACCCCAATTTGAAGTTCACCCTTCTCAATTGGTGGAACCACAAGATCAAAAATCCCTACCTCTTCCTTATTATTAAAATTATCCCTGCATTTATTTGTTGGGAAATCTAGCATGCAAGATTTATTAAAAAATATGAAAGAGGAAGACTTTCATTATATCAATCCTCCTCTAATGTATTATTCAATCTTTTACAGGTTTTGAGGAAGAGATTTGGAAGTGCGAGGATTAGAGACACTTGGAACTCAATCTTCCAGACCTGTGATCTAGATATTTACCAAACAAAAGCTACCATCATCAAATGGATTAGACCTTAAAAAAACTTGTTTAAACTCAAGAGTGATGGAAGTTGTATTAATGAAAATTGTGGGAGAGGCGAAATAGTAAGAGATGACACACGGAAAATTATTTTTGCCCATGCAACACCTTTAGGCCCAGGTTCCAACAATTATGCCAAAGCTGCTGCTATGCTTTTTGGACTGAGGTGGTGCTTGAATAATGACCCCAAACTTGTTTGGGTAGAAATTGACCCCCTTCTTCTAACAAATTGCATAAAAATATTTGGAAGACTTCGTGGAAGATAGCTAGTATTATTAATGATGTTCAAAAACTAGTTTAAGATAGTGACTCTTATATTATTATTTCTTTAGAGAGTCTAATAAGCGAGCTGACAAGCTCACCTCTTGGAGTCATAGAAATAGCGAGATTCAAACCTTCAACTCCTTCTCTGTCTTTTCTCTTGAAGTAAAAGGTCTGACCAATTTGGATTAATGGGGTATCCCGCCATTAAGAACAAAAGTTGTTTTAGATAGCCACTGTAATGACACGAAAATGGGTTCCGGAGCGTCACACGGTGCATAAGGATACAAGTAGCCCCAAGCTAACCCTTTGAGCCTATTTCATTCATTTCAACACAAATCAATAGGGTTTCCATAAATAACCCTCAAAATATCATCAGAGTAATAATAATTCACCAATAAAAAGGAAATGTTGGAAACATCAAAATACGACTGATTCGTCAACTCCCAACATGTAAGCTAGTCTGACAAGCCTCTAAGAAAATCAATAAAACCAGCGAACCATTCGGACATGCCCCAACTGACTCATACTCAGTTATCAAATGTAAAAAATACCGTGAAACCAACATCAGACATCACGTCCTCGGAACATGAGGACTTACCACAACATAGGATGTAGAACAGTGTGCCCGAAGAATCACTGTCGAACCTGGGACTGAGCACCTGAACCTATATTTCGAGAAAATACAGCCCACATCCGAAGATGTGGGTCAGTAACATGGAAAGGAACCGAGTATATGGGGTGTATGCAGTTTTATAAACATCATCATCATAAATATTTATAAGAAATATGCATGATATATGAAAGACTCACATAGCTCGAAGAAAATCATCATAATCATGAGAGGATGAAATAAGTATAAGAACACATGTGAGTCATCATATAATTTGTCAATCACTTTCAGTTCATCAAGAATATCAATTCTCATAATGTAAATATCATTTAAATCTTTCGAAAGAATAACTTTCACAATTCCACTTTAAATCACTTCACCATTCACCATAGACACAAGGAAAGACACACACACTGGGAGATCCTATAACCGACATAAACCATGTAAGCTACATGGAGTCCAACATACAACCCACGTTGGGGAGAGCCGTCTTATCCTTGCCATTGGAGTAGGACTATCGATATCAAATCCACACAAACTAGTGATCACTATATAAATCAGCCTCAGGCTCAATCCTACGGGGGTACGTAGTTCTAGGGAAGTAAGGTCACTTTATACCTCCCACTCGGTGCTAAAGATTTCTCCTGAACTTAGCTCAGATCATTTCAAAGACAATCCACCACAAAACAATTTCAGTAATATATAAATATACATCGGGAGCCATCATTCTTCCCATTTATCAAAATCAACCACGTTGTGGATTTCTTTCACACTCGAGTTCAAAACAACTCCATTAAGACCAAAAGGTCAAATCATTCAAAACATCTCAAATATTCAACATCAACGTGCTTATAACACACATTTTCTCAAAAACACAATTTCAAATGGGATTCACGACCCAAATATCAAAATCATGATAAATATCGTTCAAGATTCATGCTTTATATCACCACACATGTAAATTCACCTTTCAAAATCATAAACATCAAGATTTTATAATAATCATCATAAGATATGGGTTCATGCTTAAAATTCATAAAAATCAAATAAAAATCATGCCTTTGTAAAGAAAATTACTTTTGGGCACAAGAACGAAAGAGAGTTCTTGTTGAAAAACCCCACATACCTCAAAGGATGAACTTCAAGAATGACTTCTCGAGAAAAAGAGTGATCTTCGCGAAATTTCTGGTTCCCCATATAGCCCTTGCGATAAGGATTCTGAATATATAACTATCTTGGAGAGGAGATGAACGATTCACGAACTACTTTGATTTTTCTATGAAAACCCTAACCTTTGTTCTTGGTGTTCTTGAGGGAAAATATTGATATTTTGGACTTAATGTGGTTTAATCCCGTGATATAACACTTAACACATCATTTAAACCAAAGCTGAATCGGATTGGGCTAGGAAATATTGGCCGGGCGCGATAAGGCAGGCGGCGCCTGGCTTTTTGCGTTGCAATCCAAACACGACCTAGGCTCGTCTAAAAATTTTGAAACTCATCCGGAACATCCTACGACCTTGCCCCATCGTAACGCAACAAAAATCTCGAAAAATGAATGTCAGGAAGGTCACGAAATAATTCATCAAAGATTCAAGGATGAAAATAAAACTAAGTGTAGAAACAAGGCTAAACACTTAGTCAAATTTTGATGTTTTTATCACACTTAGCTCATTCCAAAGGCTTTAAAAATGCGGAAAATTTTCAGGGTCTTACATTATCTCCCCCTTGGGAACATTCATCCCCGAATGACACTAGACATGTGAAGATTAGATAGGGAATAAAGTATACAGCTGAAACCATTCATTAGACTCATCACCACATCATTTCTCACTCCAAATGCAACATAGAATGCATAAATTCAAGAAACTACAGCTGAACACACAAAAAATAACAGCTGAACTGCTGCAACTTTTATCAAAAGTGCATGATTTAGGAAAGAACAACACCTCCGACTTGATCGGAGTTCGCGGAAAATAAGTGCGGGTACTTGGGTCGCATATCCGCCTCTGCTTCCCAAGTTGCACCCTCAACAGATTGGTTTCGTCACAACACCTTGACCAAGGGAACTTCTTTGTTCCTTAGCCTTCGGACACTGAAATCAAGAATCTCAACAGGAATCTCATCAAAAGAAAGATTTTCTTGAATGTCAGCATTCACAGAGGAATCTACTACCACAACATCGCTAATATGCTTTCTAAGCATGGAGACATGGAATATTGGATGAACAGAGGACAACTCGGAAGGCAACTCGACCTCATAAGCTACCTTACCAACACGGCTAAGAATTTTGTAAGGACCAACATAACGGGGACTAAGCTTCCCCTTCTTTCCGAATCTCTTCACCCCCCTCATGGGTAAAATTTTCAGATACACAAGGTCACCAACTTCAAACTCAAGGTCTCTCCTTCTAACATCTGCATATGACTTCTGACGACTCTGAGCAGTTTTCAACCTTTCCCTAATCAACTTAACTTTTTCCATAGCCTCGAATACCGAATCAGGACCACTCACAGCTGCTTCACCCACCTCGAACCAACCTATGGGTGATCTACACTTCCTTCCATACAAGGCCTCAAACGGAGCCATGCCAATACTAGAGTGAAAACTGTTATTATAAGCAAATTCTATAAACGGTAAGTGATCATCCCAACTTTCCTTAAAGTCATGTGCACATGCTCTCAACATATCTTCTAAGGTCTGGATGGTTCGCTCAGCCTGACAATCGGTCTGCGGATGAAAAGCAGAACTCAAAAGCACTTGGGTACCAAGACCCTTTTGAAAAGCTTTCCAAAATTGCAAAGTGAACTGAGTACCCCTATCCAAAATGATAGACAAGGGAACTCCATGCAGTCTGACTAACTCTCGGATATAAAATCTAGCGTAATCCTCAGCAGTATATGAAGTATGAACAGGCAAGAAATGAGCAGACTTAGTCTATCTATCAACTACAACCCAAATAGAATCATAATGGCGTCGGGAAAGAGGTAAACCAGTCACGAAATCCATATTTATCTCTTCCCACTTCCAGGTGAGAATGCTAAACTCTTGCATCATACCACCAGGTCTATGGTGTTCAACCTTAACCTGTTGGTACGTTGCACACTTAGCCACAAACGCTGTTATATCTTTCTTTATTCCACTCCACCAATAGATTTCCCGCAAGTTGCGGTACGTCTTGGTGGCACCAGGATGAATAGAATATCGCGCCCCGTGCGCTTTAGCCATAATCCTCTGTCTCAGATCATCAACATTCGGGACACACAATCTACCCTGCAATCTCAACACACCATCTCCCCCTTGGGAGAAAACCTCTACTTTTTGGTCCTTGACTGACTCCTTCAGTCTGACCAAACTAACATCTAAGTCTTGCTTCTCTTTCACTTTTTAAACCAAGGAGGATTTGAAACTACTCTGAACCCCTATACTACCTTCAGTAGAATCAAACAACCTAACTCCCAGATCATCAACATTCGGGACACACAATCTACCCTGCAATCTCAACACACCATCTCCCCCTTGGGAGAAAACCTCTACTTTTTGATCCTTGATTGACTCCTTCAGTCTGACCAAACTAACATCTAAGTCTTGCTTCTCTTTCACTTCCGAAACCAAGGAGGATTCGGAACTACTCTGAACCCCTATACTACCTTCAGCAGAATCAAACAACCTAACTCCCAGTCTAGCCAAACGATGCACATCACAAGCCAACTCTTTCTTACCTTCTACCACATGCAAAATACTACCCATAGACACTCTACTTAGGGCATCTGCCACAACATTGGCCTTGCTCGGGTGGTACAACACACTCATATCACAGTCCTTTAACAATTCTAACCATCGTCTCTGCCTAAGATTCAATTCTCTCTGGGTAAACACATACTGCAGACTCTTATGATCAGTGAAACCATCAACATGGACACCATACAAATAGTGTCTCCATATTTTCAAAGCAAACACAACAGCAGCCAACTCAAGGTCATGGGTGGGGTAATTTTTCTCATAGGGTTTCAACTGTCTAGAAGAAAAAGCTATCACCTTAACCTTCTACATCAATACACAACCCAAACTAACTCTAGAAGCATTACAGTAGACCACAAAACCATCAACACCATCAGGCAAAGTCAAAACAGGGGTTGTAGTGAGTCGAGTCTTCAACTCCTGAAAACTCTTCTCACAAGATTCGGACCATAAGAACTTCACTTTCTTTTAGGTCAACCGAGTCATAGGAGACGCTATAGAGGAGAAACCCTCAACAAAATGGTGGTAATAGCAGCTAAACCCAAGAAACATCGGATATCAGTCGGAGAAATAGGTCTAGGCCAATTTCTAACAGCTTCGGTCTTTTGGGGATCATTTCTAATACCTTCGGAAGAAATGATATGACCCAGAAAAGCAACAGACCTTAGCCAAAACTCACACTTACTGAATTTGGCAAACAACTTATGATCTCTAAGGGTTTACAAGACAGTTCAGAGATGATCAAAATATTCACCCTCACTACGGGAGTACACCAGTATATCATCTATAAACACAATAAAAAACATATCCAGATATGGTCTGAACACTCGATTCATGAGGTCCATGAAAGATGCTGGGGCATTAGTTAACCCGAAAGACATTACAAGAAACTCAAAGTGACCATAACGAGTTCGGAAAGCGGTTTTCGGGATGTCACACTTCCTAACTTTCAGTTGATAATAGCCAGAACGAAGGTCTATCTTTGAGAAATAACTTGCACCTTGCAATTGGTCAAACAAATTATCTATTCTCGGAAGGGAGTACTTATTTTTTACGGTGACTTTATTCAATTGGCAGTAATTAATGCACATACGCAAAGAGCCATCTTTCTTTCTCACAAACAACACAGGAGCACCACAAGGAAAAATACTGGGCCTTAAGAAACCCTTATCTAGTAGATCTTTGAGTTGCTCTTTCAACTCCTTAAGTTCTGCAGGGGCCATACGGTAAGAAGGAATAGAAATGGGTTGAGTATCGGGAAAAAGATCAATCCCGAACTCTATCTCTCTATCAGGAGGTATCCCTGGGAGATCATCTGGAAAGACATCAGAAAACTCATTAACGACGTTAACAGACTGGAGAGTTAGAGTCTCAGACTTAGTGTCTTTGACTCTAACCAAATGGTAAATACACCCCTTGGAAATAAGCCTTCTAGCTTTGAGGTAAGAGATAAAATGACTCTTGGGTGACACAGAATTCCCAGACCACTCAAACACGGATGCACCCGAAAACTGAAACTTGACCATTTAGGCCCGACAATCAATAGAGGCATAAGAAGAATACAACCAGTCCATACCCAGAATCACATCAAAATCCACCATATCTAACTCAATCAGATCAGCCAACATGACTCTATGAAGAACAGTAACAGGACACTTTTTATACACTTTCTGGGCAACAATCGAATCACCCATTGGGGTAGAAACTAGGATAGGCTCAGGAATAATCTCAGGACTTATTTCAAAATTCACAACAATCAAAGGTGTAACATATAAGAAACTGGATCCAGGATCCAACAAAGCATACACATCAAACTGAAATATACGAAGCATACCAGTAACAACATCGGGAGAGTCCTCCTGTTCCTGGTGGGATGGTAAAGTATAGAATATATTCTGGCGCTTCCCGCCAGCATTGCTAGAAGAGGCGCCCTGAGCTAGGGTTGGGCGAGTCACTGGAACTGGAGCACTAATAGTCTAAGTCTGGGTCTGAGGGCGATAATCACGATGCCCTTGTCCATCCTGTGGACAATCTCTAACTCTATGACCCATGTCACCACATCAGAAACAACCCCTCTTCTCACCCCAACACTCACCCAAATGAGCCCTACCACACTTAGGACACAAGGGATAATTTGGCTTACTTCCAATACTGTACTGGGACCTGGATGCATATGACCTGTTACCTTGCTCCTGCCTACCTCTAGGCACGGGAGCACTAGCAGATGATGGTGCTGGCACAGATGAATAGTCCTGATATTGAGGGCGACTCCCTCCCTGCGATCTAGTCTGACCCTGTCTGTGCTACTCTAACCTAGCTCTTTTATTCCCTCTCATTCTATCTCTCTCGTTAATCTTGTCTGCCTCAATCTGTTGGGCATGATTCATCAGCCTAGAAAGGTTTATCTCACTATTCAGCATAATAATCCTACACTCCTTAACCACATAACTAGACACTTCAGTCACAAACTTACTCACACTAGCCCGATTATCAACCACTAAGTCAGGAGCATACTTGGCCAACTGATTGAACTTTAGACAGTACTCCCTAACAGTCATAGATCCCTATCGTAGGTTTATAAACTCTTCCACCTTCGTCTCTCTCATCTCCAAAGGGAAAAACTTATCCAGGAATGCATCCTGAAACTCTTGCCAAGTCGTAGGGATAGCTCCCTCACCTCTACCTTTCCTCCAAGCAACAACCCAGTCATAAGCAAGGTCTTTCAACCTGTACGCAACCAACTCCACACTATGTTCCATAGATACATGCATTACCTGAGTAATCTTCCACACCTCCTCTAAAAACAACCGTGGATCCTCATCAGACTTGGACCCATAGAATTCCGGCGGATTTATCCGCATGAAGTCACGAATCCTGGCAGCAGCTGAATCACCTCCCTGCTGCTGTGGAGCCGGGGCCGGGTTGGCCTGAATATTTGCAGTAACAGCTTGGGCCAGCGCCTGAAAGGCTGCCCGAAATTCAGCATGAGACACGTTTTCTTTCAATGGGTAAGCGGGTTGAGGTTGCTGACCATAATTATTTCTTCTAGATTGACGTGGAGGCATATTTCTAAAAGAGGAGAGCACGAATTAATAGCAGAGAGAGACACTTTAAGCACGATAGACTTCTAAAAGAAAGAATCACACTTTTCCTTAAACGTCTCGTAGCCTCCTGCTCATAGATGTGGCGCGCTATACACCAATGATCAAGACTCTACTTAACACAGCTTTTCAGAATCCCTAAGACTCATTAAACCTTAGGATCTGATACCAAGTTTGTAACTCCCCGAAAATGGGTTCCAGAGCGTCACACGGTGCTTAAGGCTACAAGTGGCCCCAAGCTAACCCTTTGAGCCTATTTCATTCAGTTCTACACAAATCAACGGGGTTTCCATAAATAAACCTCAAAATATCATCAGAGTAATAATAATTCACCAGTAAAAAGTAAATGTTGGAAACATCAAAATACGACTGATTCGTCAACTCCCAACATCTAAGCTAGTCTGACAAGCCTATAAAGAAAATCAATAAAACCAGCGAGCCATTGGGACATGCCTCAACTGACTCATACTCAGTTATCAGATGTAAGCAATTCCGTGAAACCAACATCATACATCACATCCTCAGAACATGAGGACTCACCACAATAGAGAATGTAGAACAACGTGCCCAAAGAATCACTGTCGAACCTATGACTGAGCACCTGAACCTATATTCTGAGAAAATGCAGCCCACATCCGAAGATGTGGGTCAGTACCATGGAAAGGAACCGAGTATATGGGGGTGTATGCAACTTTATAAACATCATCATCATAAATATTTATAAGAAATATGCATGATATATGAAAGACTCACATAGCCCGAAGAAAATCATTATAATCATGAGAGGATGAAATAAGTATAATAACACATGTGAGTCATCATATAATTTGTCAATCACTTTCAGTTCATCAAGAATATCAATTCTCATAATGTAAATATCATTTAAATCTTTCGAAAGAATAACTTTCAGAATTCCACTTTCAAATCACTTCACCATTCACTATAGACACAAGGAAACATACACACACTGGGAGATCCTATAACCGACATAAACCATGTGAGCTACATGGAGTCCAACCTACAACCCACATTGGGGAGAGCCGTCCTATCCTTACCATCGAAGTAGGACTATCGATATCAAATCCACACAAACTAGTGATCACTATATAAATCAGCCTCAAGCTCACTCCTACGGGGGCACGTAGTTCTAGAGAAGTAAGGTCACTTTATACCTCCCACTCGGTGCTAAAGATTTCTCCCGGACTTAGCTCAGATCATTTCAAAGACAATCCATAACAAAACAATTTCAGTAATATATAAATATACATCAGGAGCCATCATGCTTCCCATTTATCAAAATCAACCACGTTGTGGATTTCTTTCACACTCGAGTTCAAAACAACTCCATTAAGACCAAAAGGTCAAATCATTCAAAACATCTCAAATATTCAACATCAACGTACTTATAACACACATTTTCTCAAAAATACAATTTCAAATGGGGTTCACGACCCAAATATCAAAATCATGATAAATATCGTTCAAAATTCATGCTTTATATCACCATACATGTAAATTCACCTTTCAAAATCATAAACATCAAGATTTCATAATAATCATCATAAGATATGGGTTCATGCTTCAAATTCATAAAAATCAAATAAAAATCATGCCTTTGTAAAGAAAATTACTTTTGGGCACAAGAACGAAAGAGAGTTCTTGTTGAAAAACCCCACATACCTCAAAGGATGAACTTCAAGAATGACTTCCCGAGAAAAGGAGTGATCTTCGCAAATTTTTGGGTTCCCCACGTAGCCCTTGCGATAAGGATTCCGAATATATAACTATCTTGGAGAGGAGATGAACGATTCATGAACTACTTTGGTTTTTCTATGAAAACCTTAACCTTTGTTCTTGGTATTTTTGAGGGAAAATATTGATATTTTGGACTTAATGTGGTTTAATCCCATGATATAACACTTAACACATCATTTAAACCAAAGCTGAATCGGATTGGGCTAGGAAATATTAGCCGGGCGCGATAAGGCAGGCGACGCCTGGCTTTTAGCGCTGCAATCCAAACATGACCTAGGCTCGTCTAAAAATTCCGAAACTCACCCGGAACATCCTACGACCTTGCCCCATCGCAACACAACAAAAATCTTGGAAAATAAATGTCGAAAAGGTCACAAAATAATTCATCGAAGATTCAAGGATGAAAATAAAACTAAGTGTAGAAACAAGGCTAAACACTTGGTCAAATTTTGATGTTTTTATCACACTTAGCTCATTCCAAAGGCTTTAAAAATGCGAAAAATTTCCGGGGTCTTACAGCCACATTGTATATGATCCCCCATAGAGTCCTTGTCCTCTAAGGTCTTTTATTGGTAGGATTAACACTTCAATATTAGCCTTATCTTAATGATCTTGTATATAGTCTAAGATGCCAGACTTAACTTGTAACTTTTTGCACATCAATGACCAATAAAAGTTGGGTTTGAATTAAAAAAAAAGCTTGAGAAAAATCAACGAGAGATGTTGAGAGAGGTTTTAAATTAGAAGGAAATTATTTTATTCCTCTAAAAGAATGATAAGAAAGATTATTGTAGAGAAAATAATCTTCTCCCTTCTAAGAAAAAGATATTTTGATTCTGTAGGAATATTTTATGTATTTGGACGAAGTAAAATAAAATAGATAAAATTTATTTTAAATGATTTTGATAATAAAATATCCTTCACAAGAAAGGAAATATAATGAGGAGGATTTTTCTACTTAATGAAAAGATTTAACAAAATTTAAATTTGAAAATTTGAATTTGATCTTGTTTACGACTAAAAATATATCTATTAAAACAATATTTTAAATTGATTAACTGATAATTTACTAAGTGAAGAAAAAAAATAATACTAAATTATTAAATCAATCTTTATATTTTATAGTAGTAATACTACTACTACTACAAATAATAATAATAATAATAGACAATATGATTGTAAATTATGAGTATGCACATTTGCAAAAATATTTTAATAAAAAGTAACAAAAATTAGATAAAAAATTATATTTAAAATAATAAATTATCCGTACTATACAAAAATACAAAATTAAATGTTAAACTAAATTGCATTCTTTAAAATCGTAAATGTGGCACGTCAAAATTTATAAAAAAAAAAAAAAAGTAAAAACTTTCATACTTGAAACTAATAAATTTTGTAAAAAGTAGCACTTGGAGGAGTATTGGGAGGTGACTATTGGGTGTCAACATGATGTTTTACTAATCCATCTATATTTCATTAGGTGATTTGTCATTTAGAATGTGAAGTATGAGATAAAAATTCACTTTCTTCATACTGAATTTCTAGTAATGTGGGAGGTAGGATCCATGCGGGTTCGTCAACCCATATACAATCCATATCCTATATTTCATATCTCTTTTTTGGCACATTCATTGATAGAGGGTTTTTAAAGATGTCTCATTTTCTGTTAAAAAAATCAATGTTTTCAGTATTTCTACGGTGGTATCAATGTTTCATGAATGTATATGATATGAGGATTAAATGCTCACAATCAACCAGAATGAGAATTTCCATATCCAGCCAATATACCAACCAAGTGAGCCAAAAATTTACTTAATATTCCAACCATCCATGAAATCCAATGTAATCCATATGCCAATAGAGTAAAATACATCAAAAAATTTCATTGATACCACATAAATTCCAATTTAGGCCTTTTCATCAAACAAGATACAAACAATTTCACATACACAAGGCCAACAAAGTCATATAAGACCCCACACGATCACACATAAAAAATAATATCTCAAAATCACCAATTAGCAATAATATAGGCCCCACACGGGCACAACATAATAATATACCTATTTTCATGATTCGTTCTCATACCCATAACAAGATTTTATACCAATATTAACTACGCAACTTAGTCTGAAGAAAATTAAGGCACAACCTACCTTGAATGTCAAAAATCAGTCTAAAAAGCCTTCAATGCAGTGCTTTCCTCTCACTAACAGACCTGGAATCAACTAAGGCATACAAATACAGAATCCATGCATCAAAACAAAGCCAATATTATCTATATCTCCTATTTTTGAGTTAGGGTCAAAACAGACCCAAATGTGTCCTAAAAAAAGGATAAGAATATAATTTTATTTAAGAAATATGTTCTCCATACTCTTAGGAGTCAACAACTGAAAACCCATGCAAAAACAAGTTAAAACAATAGAAAAATCATTATCCTGATTTACCAGCAACCCCCTCCCTCTCGAAACCTATTTTAAAATTAATAATTTAAAGAAATTTGGAAGCTAAAATCTAGAGGAAAATTATAATTATAATATTAGAAACTTACCATGGAAGAAATCTCAAAAAAAACCTTTGAAATCGTCCAGATCCGAGCCCCCAAGCCCCAAAAATGGTAAAAATGGTAAAAATGGAGTTTTGATTCTCAACTTGGGTGGAAATCGCAAAAAATAAAATAGTTCTTGGGAAATGGGGAAAATAATGTTGCTGTTATAAATACTTTTACATTATAGTGAATTTCTATCAAGATATAGTGAATATCTATCAAGATATGTTGAGTATCTATCAAGACATAGTGAGTATCTATTAAGATATTGTAAATGTTTATCAATATAGGAAATTTCTATCATTCGGAGAAATATTAGGTGGAATTTTCTCTTATAAATAATAGGGTTTTATTCATTATAAATCATTCTTAATCTCTTATTTATAAAGAGAAATAAAGAAGTCTCCTCTCTCCCCATTCATTCTTCTTGTTTTTACTTTAATATTTCATAATACATTATCATCATGACTCTATCATCATCTCGAGAGATATGCGTGCATTCCCCGAAGAAGTTGATTTTATAGATTCAAAACCTACAATTTTTGCACGTCTACCATTGTGTCTGGTAAGGCTTATTAACTAATAAAAGCAATATAAAAAAAATATCACATTCACCAATTAGTACTTGGGTCATCCTAAAAACAAAGAAAAAAAAATCCAACTGTTCGTGGTTAAAGGTACTCTTTATATCCAATATTTTGCTACTTTATTTTCTTTTACATAAATAAAATAGATATTGGTATATATCTTATTATCCACGTACTTCTGCATGAATCATGTTACATGATCTTTCATTAGGGTTTAATAACATCAATTTATTATGTGACAGGATTTTTAACAACCGAAAAGTCATCTTTTAATATAATGCATATCTTGTGTGATACTTAGCAAATCATGCAACTGTTGTCCGTTGTCGTAAACCAAAAAAGAAGTAAATTTTTTTAGTTGTTATGGTATTAACTTCCTAGATCGTAGGATCGTGTGAACTCCAGTAGAGTTCATAGTAAGTGTACAACCATTAGAAGTGGCTATATGTTATTAGATATTTGGTCTTTGAATATATATATTTTGTTTTTTCATTTTCATTTCAATAATGAATTTAATTCTCATTCCATTAAAGAGTTAAGACATAGGGCTAGTGTCCTAATGCATTATGATGATAAGATGTTGGGTTCATATCCCATCAATTTATGCCTAAGACGCCTTTAAATGGATAGATGTTGAGTTGAATCTCAATACATCATATTGATGATATAATGATGGCTTTGAAAAAATAATGATTTTTTGATGAAAAATCATGAAAATTATTCTACTGAATATGCTCCATTCCCTGAAGTGAATGTGGCCGCAATGGATTATATGTCAGAAAAAAGACAAAAAGTTAAACTTTTTAGTACTTTAGAAGTTCAAAAAGTAGTAATTACTTTGAAGTAAGGTAACTCTAAGAAATTTGTTAGTGAAAAATTATCTACATTATATGTATGCCTTGATTGGCTCTTGAAGTAGCAATATCTTAAAGAGGTTATCATAATTTGATATGCTTAAGGCACAATTATTCTTCACTACTAGGGAATAAGAACTTTGATTATTATAAATACAGATCTATACCCTGGGGTGAATGTGACTTTAATAGTTTCAAACATGTTCTTAGTTGTGAAAAATGTCGCAATCTACTTTCAGAAGAGGTTGAATAATTGGAAGATTGAATTTCTCCAAGTTAAAAGATAGGAAAAACAAATATAAATTACCCAAGCATGATGAGATCACATGCTATAATAAATTAAGAATTTATTTTTTATTGATACAAAATTCATGCCATAGTAAATCAAAAGTTTACTAAATTAACAAGCACTGTTATGATAAATTTGAAATTTACTAAAATTTCATAAGTTGACATGAACGATTAGGAAATTTCAAAGATATTAGTATTGAGTATTAAACATATATTGAAGATCTAGAAAATTCTTCATGAATGGTTAATATTGTTTGTTCTCATGATAAATTGATTAGATCAACTAATATTGGGATTGGATCCCTAGAATTCTGAAAAGTATAAAAGGTGAATATGGGTCCGTTCACCTGTTATGTGATCTATTAAGATGCATCCATATAATATGATGACATATACGTTTATAGTCAACCTGCAATTTGACATTCATAAAGTTGCTTGCTCAATCTAAATTGAGCTAAAGAGCATATGTTCCAGATTGAGTAATAAAAATAATTTATTTTGATAATGTTGGTTTGATGTTGAATGCCTTCGATTAAAGCTAAACCACTGCTAATTAGAACAGAACTTCATGTGTTGGTTTGAAATATGATATATAATATACATAGTAGTTGGATTAATCAAATGAAAAAAATATGATTAATTCCCCTAATAGTTGTTTTTGAGTCAAGAACAGTGTTGTTTAATCTAATAATTTTGACATGCGGTATACGGTTAATGGATATACCATTAAGCACAAAAATTGATTCCTCAAAGAACATGGAGGATGTATGTTAGTTTTTCTTACATAAGGGAGAGATTATAAGCAATTATGAAATATGTTAAGAATTATCATCAGATCCTCAGTCAAAGGAAATTCAAGTCAAATGACGGAATTGCAATTGCTAACTCAAATTTAATCTCATATTTATGTTTTAAGTGCTCCTATTGTGTGTCTCTAAGGTATTAAGTCTATGCATACGTAAAGTGTGGTAGACAATCAGTTTTAAATAAAATAATTTTTGTAAAGGATAAGGAGCAAAGAATCAAAATAAGAAGGTAATGTTGTATTGAAGAGCCTACGACATAACACTTCATGAAACCTTACGAAAGGTTTAGGTATCTGAAAATAATAAAGTGATGAGATTTCAAAATATTATATCACATTTTGAATTGATACAAATGGATATATCATCAACGATATCTTTGATATAATATTGGCGCAATATTGTAAAAGATTATGAGGATCTAAATTCTACATTTATTTAAGCATGCTAACGTAGAAATATTTATCAAGTGACATGAAATGATACATCTTGGTAAGCATAAAATTAAGTTCAGACGCTATAAGATGTCACACATGAAATGTTGGATAGTGTCACTCGACAAAAATCTATTTGAAAATCCCTAAAGGATTCAAAATACCTGAAGCATATAAAAGTTTTTGAAAAACTTTTTTATTATCCTTCTATGAGATAAATAGATGGTTTGAATATTATTGGAACTCTTGGAGAGTTTTCAAATACTACCAGAAATTGGGTATATGGTAAAGGATTTTTTGGTGATAGTGTCAATATGTTGCTATAGAGGGTCTATTGCAACGGTTCTAACCATTTCCAAAAATAATTTTTCTACTACTACAGTTTAGTGATATAATTAGCGCCACTATTGATTAACCATTGCTATAGGAATACATATAACAATGCTTATTAGATTCGTTGCTATAAAAGCATCTATCCCAAAACTTTATGGGAAAATATATATATTGCAATGATTATTAAATCCCTTCTAAATAGTTTCAGAAGTATGCCAATTATTTTCACAAGCCTGCTACTTATTTTCCTCAATCCCTTTTCTTTTTTTCTCAAATCCTTTATTTTTCTCTTTACAATTCCCTCAAAGATCAGTGGATGTATTTTCACCAAAATGATCAGCATAAAAAATCATCACTTATTCCATTTTTATATCCGACTCCGTGTTGTTATCTCTCTGTCTACGATCCTTCTATAACACCCTATATTTTTGGGCTAGAATTCTAAGCACCGTTCCTACATGTATAAGCTCTACTAAAAATTAATTCCATGTGAATATATATTTCATGATCATTATCCTAGTGTGTGAAGTGCTTTTGAGGTAAAAAAAATGTTCATGAGAAGCACTTAGAGCAAAGTTGAGCTAAGAGCCTTCAATTCAGCTAAGATTTGATATTTGATTCTATGAGGGTATAATTTGAACATGTATACCTTTTTATACATGTTTAATTTTTTAGATAAATACCCACCAAATGATAGAAAATTGAGTTAGCTTTCCAACGATACTAATTTTTCCTTAATCTGATACCCGAGCGAAAAGTTATGCCCATTTTCGTGAGAGATCGTAAAAGGGTCACGATAGCTCCACGCCGGGAGGGAAATTCAACTTAATTAGGGGTCGCATCATGAGGCATTATTAAATCAACTAGGGGTCGCATCGCAGGGGCTATTCCCCTACGGTTTCAGCCTATTAAAGGTCAAGGGGCAATTTGGTCCTTTTACCTCAACCCCAAACGCCCAAAGCATGAATTATAAAACCCAAGAGGACATTATTTGCTTATATTATTTAGTACAACTAAAGTAAAAACCCTCTTCTTTCCCCCCAGAATAAATTTCAATCTTTTTTCTCTCAAGAACACAAAGATTAAAGCTTCAATTTCAAGATTTCTTCAAGAATCCGTTCAATTAAGGTATGTGGGGCTTATGAACAAGGTTATTCTTCCATCCTTATGCCCAAAACTTTTTTAAAATTTTAAGTTACATGATTTTCAATTAGGGTTCATACCCAAATTATCTTGTTTTGAGTTTATGAAAATTTTCATGTGATTAAAGTATTAAAGTGCATACTTGTTCTCATATATTTATCTCTTGACTTGAAGAATTCTCTATAATGAGTTGAATAACATGAGTTTGATTTGAAGAATTGATTAAAGATTTCCAAGTGAGTTTTAAGCATGATATTTTATTACAAGTTATATAAAAGAATGTATGAGGTTTAAGGCTTAAATTAAAGCACTAAGTTTACAAGAAAAGTTTGAATCTTTTGATTCCAAGATAAGGCTTGAAAGCCATAATAATTTATCATCCTTATGATACAAAGCAAAGACTGATTTTTTGATCTTAATATAAGATATGGAATCTACATTTGCTCATCTTGATTATGATTTAAAGTAAAGAGTAGCATAACTAGTTTTCATTCTATAAACCACTATTCTATTTTATGGTGGATTTCACGAAGTATGAGCATATAAGTAATATGGAGTAGTGTTTAGCACTGAGTTGGGTATGATTTCAGGGTTGCAATCCCCAGAACTATGTGCCACCGTAGGTTTATGTATAAATATGGCTTAAGTTTAGTGATCACTTATGATAAGGTTCTATTCTGATGGAAAGGGTAGAACAACTCTTCTCAACGTGGGTAAGATGTTGGACTCTATAATAGCTCACATGGTTTATGTTAGTTTATAGAACCTCCCAATAGAAAGAATAAAAAGTAAAGCTTTTAGAACTTAGTGTTATGACTCACAAAGTTTATCCTTATGCTTCATTACCCATGTTTATGATTTTGCGGTCTTTGTTTAATTCATGTTCAAGGTGAGTCATTTACACTTAACATGTATCATTTGAAAGTTTATATGAATATCCGATATTGTTTTACTTATGCATTCATCCCCACATGCTCAATACAATCCAGAAGTACTGACCCACATATATGTCTATGTGCTACATTGTCTTATAATATAGGTACTAGTTGTAGCCCACACATCATAATTAGACAGTTTGCAGCTTCTAGTTAGCAGGTGAAGAGTTTTTTTGATTTAAGGACTCGAGTTAACTTTTATTTAGAATCATTCTTTTATTCAGTCGTATTGATTAGAGATAGCTGTAAGTCAAGTCCTTGCTACATATAATCAATATTAGTAGAGGTTTCATAGACAGTTAGTAGAGTTGATGTATTTGATTTTAGTTTTGTTTTGTATAACCAAAGTTGTAATCATTTAACACTGATTTGTATTGAAAATACTTAGCAAAAACTTCTCCTCCTCTTATTTCTTTCAGATTTATGTAACATATTCAATTACTCATGAGTTATACAAGTATCATGGGTTAACTTAGGATCAATTGTGGTTCTAAGCACCGTGTGACTTCCAAAGGGTAGTCTCGGGGTGTTACAAACTTAGTATCAGAGAACAGAGTTTAAGAGTCCTAGGGTATCTACGAATTCGTGTCAAGTAGAGTCTTGCGAAATGGTACGAAGATGTCAACACTTTTCTTTGAGAGGATACAAGACATCTAAGAAATATCTCTTTTCTTTCATACTCTGTATCGTGTAGTAAAGTTGTTCTTTCAAAAACTTTCATCGATTCATGTGTTTCTTCGTAATTCTCAATGTAGGACTTTCCGAGATGACATGAATATTAGATTCCAATTTCTCCCAAGATGTTGCTCTCAAATTTACTGTCAGTAACTTCAGGAGTCACACAAGGGGCTTGAGAGGAGCTCCCTAGTGTGCTATAAGTCCCTTAAGTTGAAAGCTTATGTCCTCATCCATATGAGTTGTGCAGTTAAGACAAAATATATTATGTATTCTGATTCCTCATTAAAACCTTTAATCCAGATAGTTCTTATGAGAGGAGGTAGTGTTAACCCAATTTATTAAATATAGTTTTCATTCGAGGGATATTATGACCTGGAGTATTATGATTAATAAGTAGTAGAACCTTTTTGTAGTTTGGAGTATAGGTTTAGAAGTATAGTGACAAGAAATGTGGTACTAGTGATTGATCGAATGTATATAGATGAAATTTTGCATACGATTGAGTTAGTAGTGAGGTGAAATATCCTTGTGTGTTAGCTTAAGGGTAATGAATGTGGTACAAGTTCCTAGGTAGAAGTTAGAGAAGGAGTTATTAGTTATGGTGAATTTTTGTTTACTTGAAGTAAAAAGGAGTTATTGATGGTATTTATTGTGTTAGAAAAGTATAGATTATTAATGAAAGTATTTGGTGGTTTAGTATTGTTAATTTAGGCTTCCCGTGAGGTTGCGAGTTTAGTTGGAACTTATAGAGCTATGAAAGTAATTTAGGTGTATAGATAGGTAAATAGTAGTAAGAGTATGTTCTAATAGATTTTAATAAGATATACCATATGATTATGATTGATTAATATTGTTATGAGGTTCTGATGGACTAGTGTTTCTTGGTATTTTATTTTACAGATTTCAAGTGTGAATAACATGTGAGGTTGTATTGTAATCATGCCTAGCACTAGAAACTAAGTTCGAATAGTGGATGGTCAACAAGGTGGAAATAATTATTACTTGTTTGTGATGGTAGTTATATGGAGGTGAACCAGTAGACTTGAAATAGTGTATGCAAGAATTTATGTTTATTAATTTAAAATTAAGTATGATGTTATAGGTATAATTTAGATGTATACCCAACGTGATATGGGGGTTGTATTATTTTCTAAGATTATTAAAGGTTGTGTATGGTTAGTAGTACCCTTGAGTTTCTAAACGGGAGAAGGCCAGTTATATAGTATATGGTGTTCTTAAATAGCTAAGTTAAGGGGTTATGGATAGATGATATTGAATCTTTTGGTATAATTTTGATTCTCGCAGTTGAGGGAAAAATAAAAGTTTAGAAATGTGATACAAATTATGTGTTTAATAAGGCAGATATGTTTGTGGGGAAGAGTGTAAGTCTATGGCGATGATTATTGAAGATAAAGTTAAGGATGGTTTATGTGAAGGGGATTGTACAAGAGTGAAGTTAGTATGTTTTAAATATAGTTCATTCGCATAAGTTGACCATTTCTCTGTAGAAAATTATAGTGAATTAATTATGGCTCATCCCTAGGGTTATGAAATCGATCCATAAGTTTAGAAGGATGACTTTACTCTAAGGGGGAGATGATAGTGGCGATGAAAGATTGTTTAGATGGAAGAGAGTAAATGTTTCTTGTTTAGGAAAGATTGTTGTATGCGTGTTTTATCTAAGGCTATAAGTTTGGAGTAAGATTGAGGCCAAACTTTTGGTATACATCATGGTTAGTTGAGATTTCATTTGTGTCTTCTTAAGAATAGTAGAAGAAAGTTTTTAATGACAGAGGTTTAGAGAATACGAGAAAAAGGATTTTATGGGCGTTTTACTAGAAGTTCATATGTGGTTTTAATGATAGGCTTGAATGTCATGTTTCTATATAAGTAGAGGGGTGCATTGTGAGCTAGTGAATTCCTATGAAGAGGTCAAATTTAGTTGTTGAAGTTATAAGAAGAATTATTCTTAAGAGGAGAGCAATGAAAGAGCATGGGGTATTGAATTCATGGTTTAGACTTATATTTCGGCGTTACGTGTTGTACTTTGGGACTCTGAGTAGTGAGTAGGCTTGAATATAGTGAGGGAATTTACCTCAAATCATAATTTAGTATATGGAGTTACCAGTACCCATGTGAGAATTATATGTTTAATTATATGAGCATAGTATTAAGAGGAAAAGTATAGTTAAGAGAGTATTTGAGAAGTGTGTCTAAGCTTGAAAAATTAGCAGTTGCATTACATAAGGCCTAGTAATTCTAACCTAGCTTATGTTCTATAGGACTATATTCTATGTTATATAAAGTTATAGCCATGTTTCGATTCCTTATTCAGATATCTTATTCAGATCATGCCCAAGATACTTTGCTCCCTAATATTATTAGAACTTCTTACAAAGAGTGTTGAAGAAATACTCTATTTGAGTATGAGCTCTCAATATGATTCAGCCCATATAACTAACAATTTAGTTTAACAGACAGATAGAGAAGTTCCTATGGTTTTCCATCTCTCCATCTAGTCTTACTATCTGAAGTTTCATGAGTATGGCTATTTCGTGTGGTAATTCAGTTCAGTCCATGCATCATATCTACAATTTAGATATTTAGCCATGGTTCATTTCATAAGTGTTCAGTGAATGATCTTTGTTTTCCAAGTATTCCAGCTCAGATAGTGTACCCATTGTATGATTTTAGTCTTGTTGTCTCATGATTCGTCCTTACATAATGTACTTGGCGATACCATGAAACCTTTTTCTTTTGATTCCTATGACTGTTTTATTGAGGAGCAATTCCTAATGAGAAGTTACGTGCTTTATTCCATCTTTAGTAACACTTGGAATATTATTTCATCAGTTATCACTTCATAATTCTATATGTAAGATCAAATCATGAGCATTTCAAGTGAGTTCTAATCTCTGAGCATGAATCAACCCCTTATAAGTCAATAGAGTCAAGTCAGCTCAATAATTAATTTCATGATGGAAGTTTTAATGTTTCACCTCATCTATATCCTTCATTAAAATACATGTCATGTCTATATAATTTCATACTTCTAAAGTCTCAATAAGTTCCTATCAGTCATTCGAGGATGAATGATTCCAAGTGGGAGATAATGTAATACCCTGCATTTTCGATCTAGAATTCTAACCGTTATTTCAACGTGTATAAGCTCTAATCCAAATTACTACCATGTAAATATAAGTTTTGTGATCATTATCCTAGGGTGTAAAGTGCTTTTGAGGTGAAAAATATTCATAGGAAACACTTAGAGAAAAGTTGAGTTAAGAGCCTTTGATTCAATCAAGTTTTGGTATTCGATTCTTAAGAGGGTCTACTTTGAACGTGTATAACTTTTTATACATGTGAAATTTTTCAGATCAAAACCTGCCAAATTTCTCGTTAATCTAATACCTGAGCAAAAAGTTATACCTATTTTTGTGAGAGACATTAAGGGGTCGCGATAGCCCCGCGCTGTGAGGGATATTCAACTTAATTAGGGATCACGTCGCAAGGGGTGCTTAACTCGACTAGGGTTCATGCTGCGGGGGTTATTCCCCCACTATTGCGTCCACTTAAGGGTCAAGGGGCAATTTGGTCCTTCCCCTCAACCCCAAACATCCAATGTACGAATTATAACACCCAAAAAGGCATTATTTGCCCATCTTCTTCAAAAAAAACTCAAGTAAAAACCCTCCCCATTCACTAAGAACAAATTTCAAGCTTTTTTCTTTCAAGAACACAAGGATTCAAGCTTCAATTTCAAGATTTCTTCATGAATCCATTCAATTAAGGTATGTGGGGTTTATAAACAAGGTTATTCTTCCATCCTTGTGACCAAAACTTGTTTACAAGTTTAAGTTACAAGATTTACAATTAGGGTTCATACCCAAATTATCTTATTTTGAGTTTTTAAAAATTTTCATGTGATTGAAGTATTAAAGTGCATACTTGTTCTCATGTATTTATGTCTTGACTTGAAGAATTCTCTATAATGAGTTGAATATCATGAGTTTGATTTGATGCATTGATTAAAGATTTCCAAGTGAGTTTTAAGCATGATATTGCACTACAAGTTATATGGAAGAAAGTATGAAATTTAAGGCATAAGTTTAAGCACTAAGTTTGCAAGAAAAGTTTGAATCTTTTGATTCAAAGATAAGGCTTGAAATCCACAATCACTTATCATCCTTATGATACAAAGCAAAGATTGATCTTTTGATCTTAGATAATATTTGGAATATGGTAAAGAGAACCATAACCTGTTTTTATTTTATAAACCGTTATGCTATTTTAAGGTGGATTTCCTGAAGTATGAGCATATAAGTAATATGGTAATAGTATTTAGCACCAAGTTGGGTATGAGTCCGAAGTTGCATGCCCTAGAACTACTTGCCATCATAGGTTTAAGTCTCAATATGGGTTAAGTATAGTGATCACTTAAGATAAGGTTCTATTTTGATGGAAAAAAGTAGAACAACTCTCCTCAATGTGGGTAAGACATTGGATTCCATAATAGTTCGCATGATTTATGTTGGTTAGAAGAACCTCCCAAAAGAAAGAATAAAAAGTAAATATTTTAGGACTAATTGTTATGGCTCACAAAGTTTATCCTTATGCTTCGTTGCTCATGTTTATGCTTTTTCAGTCTTTGTTTTATTCAAGCTCAATATGAGTCATTTATACTTAGCATGCATCATTTAAAAATTTATATGAATATCCAATTGTTGTTTTACTTATGCATTCACCCCCATATTCTCAGTATATTCCAGAAGTACTGACCAACGTCTATGTTTATGTGCTACATTGTCTCATAATGTCGGTACCTATTGTAGCCCACACGTCCTAATCAGACAGCTTGCAACTTCCAATTACTAGGTGAAGAGTTCTTTTTATTCGAGGACTCGAGTCAAATATAGTTTCAGTATCATTCTTTTATTCAGTCGTATTGATTAGAGACAGCTGGGGTCATGTCCCGCCTACCTATAGTTAATATTATTAGAGGCTTCATAGACAGTCATTAGAGTTGATGTATTTGATTTCTGTTTCGTTTTGTATAACCAGAGTAATAATCGTTTACACATTTTTGTATTGAACATACTTAGCAAACACTTCTCTTCCACTTATTTCTTTCAGATTTATGTAACATATTCTATTGCTCACGAGTTATACAAGTATCATGGGTTAGCTTAGGATCACTTGTGGTTCTAAGCACTGTGTGACGTTCAGGGGTAGTCTCAGGGCATTACACCTTCGAATCCAACATCGGTGTTATTCTTAAAGCATTTCGTCTCACTATGTTCGTGCAAGGCGTTAATGCTTTCAATTTGAATAACATTAGTACAAAAGAAGAATTGCTTTTATCAATTTTAGCTTATGGAGGTGAAGGGATTTACTTTTTTGTTAAGCAATTTGAGTGGTTAGGTAAAGTGGGGTTAATTGCGAAGAAAAATCTAAGTATTTTTTAGAAAATTAGTTTGTGGCGTGAGTTTATTGGGTATTTCTTTGCTCCCACCATGACAATATATGAGTGTTTCTTGAAAAATTTCACTACTTATGAAATTGAAAATCTCAAAATCAGATTACTAGAAAAAGATGAAAGGTTTAATTAATCAACAAGCTCAAGTACCTGTTGTTGCTGTTGTGGAGGAAAACATGTTCAATTTAACTTCTGTCAATTTATGCTACTTTATTGGCTCCTCAAGGAAGGTTTTTGAATGATATGTTTCTGTATAGCTCAGCTCGGGCTGGTGAGATGCTTGATAAGGATGGGGTATGGACCTTGATCGAAGAATGAGGAGGTGAAAGTGTTTGCTGATGTTGAGGAAATGAATTGGAATAGCTAAAGCAAACGGTGAAAAGTAAGGTGAAAGTTTTGAGGTTTTATTCATTTTGATTATTTAACTCTGAAGTTGCAGTTGTGTTACTAGGAGCTTATGGGTTCAAGTTGTGGAAACAACCTCTTATAAAAATGTAGGGTAAGGCTGTCTGCTTACAATAGATCTTTGTGGTTTGGCTCTTTTTAAACCCGTGCATAATAGAAGCTTTAGTGCACTACGTCTAGGCCGGGCTATCCTGGGGAGGTGGAATTATTTGTTGATGTATGGGTCTGAATTGGATAAGCAAATGCAGATACTTAAAATGTGAGTTTCGCATTTTTAGCTTTGTGTTATTTTGCATGTTAAATTAAAGTTAATTGGAACATTTTATTTAAACAACGCTTAGTTTGAGTATCTAAATAGAATAACATAACAAGTTAAGAGGCTAGTAATGTATTAAGCTTAAAAAATATAAATCATGAACAATATCATTTGGTATCAATCATAGGCACGAGACTTGAATTATATAGAACTGTACAAGTTTCAATGATTTGGTCAAATTATCTAGAAGTAGCTTTCAGAAACTAGTAAATGTGATCCCTTCAACAATGCTAAAAGGAGACTTTGACATTCCTCCTCTATCTGTAAGAGTTGGTTGAGATTGTTTGGTACTTCACTCGAACACATTTTGCCTACAGTTTATTTAAAGCATAGAAATTGAGACATGGTGGGCAAAAGGCTTGGAATGTAGCCGAAAATGTTTTGATGAGAAAAGAGTTCAATAAATAGAGCACAATGCCTTTTGTCTTCATCATGCCATATAAGATAGTTTATGTCAGTTCATGTGCATGTCTTGATAAAAGGTACTACTGATAGCGTATTTATGCATAATTAGAGGTTTTATCATCTATTTTCTTTCCCTGATAAATAACTTATAAATGGTAGTCATACAAAATTACTAGAATAGAGCTAGCCTAATTTTGAATCTAAAATGAAATAAGAAACAAGAAAAAGTTAGGACTCAAAAATACGGGGTTGAAGACGGTATGAGTAGCATATTGACTTGACTCACCTCCACTTCTCTAACTCTTTCCTCAAGAACAAATTCATGTTACAAAAGTTGCTAGAACCAGGGAAACTATTGTAATGAGAAAAGAACTCTAATTTATTTTCATGGTCAAACACAACTCTAACTCTAACTCCAACTCCACAAGAATTTAGTTTTCATCGCCAAAGACCTACTTAAAAAAAGGTATCCCCCAAAGCTTTTATAAATTGTAATATTTCTCTTATTTGACATTAGTGGTTTTCTTGCCTGCAATTAGTAGATTTGTTGAATCCTACAACTAAGAGCTTAGGGCATCTTTAAACTAACAAAAAGTTCAAGTTGATGAAAATGAAATTAAGAATTATTTATGTATTGCATTTTGTGTTTTGTAGTGAAGAAAGGGTTGTCCTTTGGTATCACTGGCGCTATTGAAGTTGTTAGTAACATTTGGTGTTTTTGTCCAACTCTCGAGACATCATTGCATTGACCTTATGTTGAAGTAATAATGACAGATGCAAGGTGTTGCAACTTTTTTTGATCACACCGCAATGTTGATAAACCAGATAACCCAAGCATTTCACATGCTCATGCCAGCACTCCTTCAGGTACATTTCGCTTACGACTGCCTTTGCACCCATAGTTCTTGATCAACCAATACTTCTTCAATTACCCTTTAGATACTTTGTTCAGAGGTTTGATCGAACATGATAATTCATTAACACATATAATTCACAGTTGTTTGATCGCTCGGGACTATTAAATGCAGAGCTATAAAAATTTGTGCTGAGATTTTTGGGAGTCAAAAAAAAGCGCAACAAAATTTACCCCCCGGTCCCTAATGCACATCCTGGCCCTAATGCACTTCTGGTCCATCCCAACCTCATGGGAACCAGAACATTATCGAGGGGCCTAAGACTGCTGCTGCATGCAACGATATGGAGGGAGGGGGATAATGCACAGTGATTTGGAGTATTAACTTCCAAATATAACCTACCGTTGAAGCCAATGACAATAGGTTTTATTGTTTGTGTAAAAGATTATTGTATAGATAAGATCTATGCTAGTGTATTCGTATATAAAGCCAGTCTACCTACTATGCGAGATCGTCCTGTTGTATTTAAATGAAGAGTAATCTCTTTATGCTGAAACACATGTTTAACAAATCATTTAGAACTTTCTGTAAACATATGTATGTTGACTCTAGAATTGTGAAATTATATTGTATATTTGTTTTTTGTATAGGTTGGATATTTTGCATTATGATTAGTTGATTAATGTATTCGTATGTGCTTTACATTACATTTCAATGTCATATTTATTATTATGTAATTAACTTCTTATTGCTTTCTTATTTTTGTGCAACACCTTCTATAGTCCGTTGCAATAGCTTTCAAAATACGTTTGCAATAGATCCCAAAAATCATCGATATAGCCTAAAAAACTGTTGTAATCTTATAAGAAAGACGTTGGAATATGCTTCTGGCAATGGTTGCAAGCCGTTACCAAATATCTATTACATCAATTAGAAATCTTTGCAATTTTTTTTTTTAAATATTGCATTAGAAGGAAGAATAACCATTGCTATAGATGAGTCCATGGAGCCGGTTTTCAAAACCGTTGCTAAGAACATTGCTTTAGGTCTATGGCTACGCTCACATATGGGATGCTTGATAAATCATTGTGGTAGGTCTATGGCAATGATTTTGTATATATTGAAATAGTTATTGAACTGTTTCTATAGGGATAATTTCTAGTAATGAAAAGATGTCACTACTCGATTTATGAGTCAAGATGACACCTACTAAATACCGCCAGTAGGTAAGACAAACCAAAACACGGAGCTAACGCAACGGGTTAATTCGGTAGGAAATCACCAATATAGGCGAATTTCAAGAACACAATTTATAGATAAGCAAAGGGTTCTAAATGAATAAAACAGTCAATATATGATACCATCCCACAACCTGGTAGAGCCAGTACAAGAGCATCTAATAATAATACAACTCAAATTTCTAGAATAGTTAACAACATCCATCTCAACAACAAAGAATGAATATAAAAGATAGAAGAAAATGAGCAACTCAAACTCCAAGTGCTCACCCTATCTTAGGAAATATTAACATTGCATGATCATCTATCAACGATGACAGCTAGTACTCAGATCTGCACTAAAAAGGTACAGAATTATAGTATGAGTACCAAAACAATAGGTACTCAGTAGGCATCATTGGTCGACTGATCTAAATGATGATATAAGTAAGATAAAATGTAGGATAACATAACAAATTCAAGGTACAAAAATAAACATGAATCATCTCCAATACTGCTATACATAAAAAGTAATTTAACTGAAATAACAATATAACACAAAGCATCAACTCATGTCAACATCACTGTGTGATATAAGTAAATGCATAGGAATAATAATGCATCACAAGGCATCACACAAGCAACCATAAACTACAAAGTTGTCTTCCAGGCGTAAATTGGTGCAAAAAGTAAATAACTCATCACAAACTTCCATACGCCTGGAGAGCACACTCAAAGATAGAATAAATCAACTATTCTTTGTTATAACTAACCAATTCGGTATTTGACAAACATCCCATAATTTATCATCAATTGGTCATTTAAAAACATATGCCTATGTACACACATTCCATAATATTACCATCATTTAACAACCTTATCATTGTTACTCACTAGAGACCATCTATTATCTAACCATCTGTTATTAACTACTCCATTTTATTACTCATCATAATATAACCTCTAGTCATTATTTAGCAATTATTTAACCCATGTCCATAAGTCATTAGTTATCAGCTAGCAAATATTCATCCACTAATCAATATTTAGCAATTAGCGAATATCTATAAACTAACCAATATTTATTAACTAATTAACCTTTACCAACTAATCCTTATTGATCAACTAGTCTTGATTAGTCACTTAAAAATATCCACTGCTTAACCTTATTAATCAATAATCAACAACTATGATACCTTATAATCATTTATCACTAATCGACGGTTTTCATAAATCATCATAAGCCCACTAATTATCATTTTACCACTTTTGGGATGTAACCGACATCTCTTATATCAATATCATACCCAACTACATACAAGAATGTATATATATACATATATATACACACACAAACACACACACACACATATATATATATATATAATAGCCATACATAAGGCATATGTAATGACCCTTTAGGTCATTTTCTATATTTTGGATTCTTTTCATTGTTAGAGCTTTTTTGTAGTTTTCTTAAGTCATTTTTGACTTACTGGAGCTGATAGTTCAGTTACCGGGTTGTTCGTTTGGCTTTTAGAGGCAATTCCCTATTTTGAAGTCTCTGTTGGTTCTAAATAGCCATTAGGCAAAAATTTAGTGAAACAACCTTGTATGTAAATTCTGACTATGCCAGCAACTTTGGAAAGATGATTTAGGCTAGGTAGACCTTTGGTTTGGGTCTCGATGCACCCAATCTTATTTTGATCTATTGGTAAAAAAGTTAAGAAAATAAAATATGAGTGTAGGACTCACATTTGGTCAAAATGACATTGGATGGAAAATCCGAGTGCACCATCACATCTGGAACATCAAATTTAATATGGTTACATAGTTCATTTGTGTATACAAGATTCCAGATGAATCTTGAGGGCTTGATGGTATAAGTTTCAACTATTATCTAGTGCAACTACAATCCTAAGCCAAAGGTCATGATTGTAGCACCCATGGCACAAAAAGTGTTGCAATTATGTGAAAGGAGTGTTGTGATTACAACATCTTCTTCTAACACAATGAGTTGCAATCACAAGGCCTCAATTCATGATAGTGACTGTCGAGGACCTAGACTGGGTATAAAATGACCCATTATACATGATTTTAGGTCATTCTTCATCATTTTCTTAAGAGTTAAGGACCCTAAATAGTGTGAGAGCTTAGAATTTATGTTGCTGGTGATTGGAAAGCTATAGTAACTTTCACTTTCAAGATTATCTTCCAATTTGAGCTTGGCATCTTGAGGATGCTTCTTGGAAGGGAAAATTGTGGTTTAACAGTTCGTTGAGCTTTCTTCGGCGTCAAGGTAGGATAGGTTTATCCATTGTTAGATTGAGCTATTTCATAGTATTCATATGATATTGTGTTATATTTAGGATGGGTTTTAGGTGTTGGATTGATGAAATACAAGACTTGGGTTAGTTTGACTATTTAGGCCATTTTGAAATCGTAGAGTTGAACACTTAGATTGTTTCTCTATGCTATAGGTGAATTGGACATCATTACTCATGTTAAGCATAAAAAAACCTTATATCACTCAAGGTTAAACAAAAATGATCTAGTTACTTATGCTTAGGGTAAGTTGGCCTAGTTTCTTCTACTAATGAAGGTTCCCTTGGTTTCATTTGAACTTAGTTAATGTGTTTGGGAAGGATCTTTACCTTAGGTAAAATAGTGGTTTGTTTAACATCTAAACAAGGAATTAGATACTTTAAGCCTAGTTCAGTAGAGTTTACCTAATATAGAACTAAAGGATTAGAAATGGACTCTTATCCCACTTTAGGCGATTACACATGTTACTTTTGTAAACCTTTATGCTTCTTAGATTCTTGAAAATGTACATTGAGAAAATATTGGGAAATCTTGATACTTGATGGTTATATTGGTTAATGTGAGGGTTGACACTTATTGCTTATGCTATTATTTATGCTATTGATAGTGTTATTAATGGTGTTGATTATACATATATACATACTCGGTTCGAGTCCCAAAGATGATTATGCTATTGATTACATACCGATTTAAGTTTGAGAGATAATTATGCTATTGATTCCATACCCGGTTAGAGTCCGAAAGATGATTATGCTATTGATTATATACCTATTTTGATTCTGGAGGATGATTATGACACTATTGATTATTTACCAATTCGAGTCCGAATATTGATTATTTAAAATTATAAGTCTAGCTATTGATTATATTTTCTCGTTAGAGTCCAAATATGCATATTAATCTATGATGATATACTTCTAATGATTAAAAATATCGGGGTGTGATATTGAATGTAGTAATTTGGCTATATTTAAAAATGAGGAAATTATAATGTGGCATGGAATAAATGTACTTTAGTTGTAAAATAATTAGTTGACAAATTATGCTTAGTTGATAAATTATGACTTGTGGATAAATGATGGCTATCCAGTAATTAAATTAGTTAAGAGATGGATAAGTTGATTAACTGACTAGTGTATAAATAATAATAGGGTTGCTTTATATTTGTAAATGGATGATTGATGATAATTTTTGAATGATGGTTAAATGACGATGGAAGTTAGTTATAATGTTGGGAGATTGCTTTATTATATCCTTGAGTGTAATCTCTTAGCATATGGAAGCCTGTGATGTGTTATTTACTTTTCCACACCAATTTACATGTAGGAGCCAATTATGTAATTATGACTGCTTGTGTTGATTCTTTATAATAAGTTATTATTTCACATTGTTAATTATTGTGCACGGAGATACTCATACGTGTTGATGTCTTATGTTGTACTGTTAATCTGATATAAATTACTTAGTAAATACAGAAGTAATAGAGATGATTCAGGTTTGTTTTTGTACATTGACTTAGTTATGTTATCTTGAATTTTATCATGCTTATATCATGATTTAGCTTAGTCGGCCGGTGATGCCTACTAAGTACCCATTGTTTTGGTACTTATACTATACAGCTGTACCATTTTGGAGCAGATCTGAGTACTAGTTATAGCTATTAATTATTGATCATGTTGTTTTGATAGTTTCGGAGATAAGGTGAGCTCTTGGAATTATAGTTTCCCTTTTCCCTCTATCTTTTGAATTTAGTATTTTGTTATCAAGATAGATGTTATCAACTATTGTAGACATTTTAGTTGTATCATGATTAGATATGCTCTTTAACTGTCTCTATCAAGTCATCGGATGGTATCCTATATTTACATTTTTAACCTATTTAGAACACTTGGCCTATTTATATATTGTGTTCTTGAAATTCACCAATGTTGGTCATTTTCCACTAAATTAACCCATTGTGTTTGCTCCGAGTTAGGGTTTGGCTTACTTACTGGCGAGATTTAGTAGGTGCCATCATGACTCATAAATTGGGTCTTGACAAATTGGTATCAGAGCCTGGGCTACATTGGTATTGTTTGTACAAGAGCAAGTGTCTAGTAGTGTCCTTCGGATCGAAACAATAATGTTTGTTTTCTATTTTTGGGGGGCTATGGGAAATTCTTAGGAGTTTTTTACTTCTCTCACTCATCTCGTGCTAAAAGTTTGGGTTAGTTTGTAGAAGTATTCCCTTGACTTCACTCTTTCACAGATAGCCAAGAAATATGCCACTGCTACACAAAATGAGCCTAGGGATCCTGCTCTTATTTGTAGATGAACTAGAGGTAGTGGATAGCAACATAATGTATTCCCTTCTAGGGGATAGGATAGGTCGCCTTCCCTAGGTCATATTCTCACTCCTAAGCTAGAGATTTTTCCTCTCCAACTACTGATGGGCCAGGGACTAGCACAGGCTTCACCAGGGTTTATTTCTTTATCAGTGCTCAGAGATGCATTAGTTTAGATTTTAGGGATAGTTGGTGGTGTGCCATATAATGGTGTACAGTCTACAGATAAAAGTGGTACTAAGCCGACGGTGCATCCTATAGTTGTAGCTCCCAAAGTTGAGGCTTCTGTTGCACGAGTAGTTTCTTAGATAGTAGTTGTTTCGCTAGTATTTTCTCAGCCCGCTATGTCTTCTGAGGAGCAAAAAATATTGGGTAGATTCTTGAGATTGGCTCTGCTTAGGTTTTCTATTGCTTCGGGCGTGAATGAATATGATTTTCTGATTTCTTATGAGGATAGTCTCCATAATTTAGGCCTTGTTGAGACTCTTGGTATGGATTATACCATATTTCAGTTGTACTTGGATGCTCGACATTAGTGGAGAGACTTTATGGATTATAGACCAGCTGGATCTTTTCTTTTGTCTTAGACTCAGTTCTCTAAGATTTTCTTGGTGAAATATATGCCACACAGCCTTAGAAATCATTTGAGAGATAAGTTCTCTAGATTAGATTAGAGTTCTATGATTTTTGCAAAGTATAAGGCTCATTTTCATGAGTTTGATAGGTATGCGACTTCTATTCTGGATACTAAGTATGAGAGAGTTCGTTTCTTTGTTAGAGGGTTAGGACTATCCATTCATATATCTATATATAGTTTAGTTATTGCAAGTAGGTCTTTTGCTGAGGTATCAAATCACGCTCGGGTGATGGAGGATATGTATTGTGAGGCTCAAAGGGGTAATGATAAGAGGCCTTAGATATCAAGGTAGTTTCAGTAAGAGCCATAATACTTTCTAATTCAAGGATTATAGTTCTCATGGTGGGTATTCTTCATGTCCATCTTATCAGACTCAAAGATAGACTTGTCGACCGATTCAATCAACACTTTAAATTACCAATGGAGGTCAGTCTGGTGCTAAATACTACCTTGGTTTGGGTGGTGATCCGTCTTTGAGGAGTTCATCTTATAGTTATTCTAGTCATGGTGTTACTGCAGATCAGCTAATCTGCTAGTTCTGGCTTTGGTATGTGTTTATTTTACAGCTTTGGGGATCTTGTTCACTATTCTCGAGAGCGCCTTCTTCATGGGGCAATTGTTTCTTTAGCTTAAAGTGTTCCCCCTATTAGAGCAGTTCATCCCTCAGATGGAGGTGGTTTTTATGGTCGTACGGGCAGTTTCCAGGGTACTCAAGGACTTTCTCAAGAAGGCAGTATAGGAACTCTGTCAGGTACCCAACCAGGTGGTGGGTGTGGTCAATTATATTCAGCACCTGCTAGATCCGAGGATGAGATTTTGGATGCTATTATTACAGGAATGATTTTGGTGTTCCTCTAATCGACCCTTGCTTAAATGATCCAGGATCCACTTATTTATATATATCTACTTGTATTGCACCATGATTGGAGTTGTCTTATGACTTATTATCTATGCCTTTATGCGTATCTACTCTCATATAGGTAATTCTTTTAAAGTAGATTAAATTCTCAAATCATGTGTTATGACTATTAGTGACGTTGATACATATTCTTATCTTATTTCTATGGATATGGTGGATTTTGATGTGATTCTGGGCAATGAGTGGTTATCCCACTTTTATACGGTCATGGATTATTTTAATAAGACCATTACCTTAACTATGCCCGGCGTACTCCCATTCATATGGCAGGGAGTGCTTAGTTGTGAGACAACAAGGATTATTTCTTTTGTTCATGCTATGAGACTTATTTAGAGGGGCTGCGAGTCTTATCTAGCTTATAATTGTGATACTAGTGTGGAGAGTCTATCCATCGACTCAGTTCTTGTTGTTTTTGAGTTTTTTTATGTGTTCCCTATCGACTTTCTTGGTATTCTACCTGTCCGTGAGATTGAATTTGCTATTGATCTCGAGGTTGGCACCTAACCTAATTCTACGGAACCTTACCATATGGCTCCAACAAGATTGAGGAGACAAAATCTCAACTTCAGGGTCTTTTTGGTAAGGATTTCATTAGATCGAGTGTGTCCCTTTAGGGAACTCCAATATTTTTTAGGAAGAATAAAGATAGCTCCATGAGTATGTGTATTGATTATAGGCAGCTTAATAAGGTGACAATGAAGAACCATTATCCTAAGCCTTATATTGATGATTTGTTTGACCAGTTTTAGGGAGTGATAGTGTTTTATAAGATTGATTTGAGATTTGGTTACCATCGATTGAGGGTTTGGGTTGAGGATATCTTGAAGACAACCTTTAAGAATTATTATAGTCATTACGAGTTCTTAGTGATATCATTTGGGTTGACTAATTCCCCAGCTGCATTCATGAATTAGATCAATCGAGTATTTAGGCCTTATCTAGATTCCTCTATGATTGTTTTCATTAAAGACATCCTTGTGTATTTGAGGAGTATATAAGAGAATGTGCAACATTTGAGGATTGTGCTCCAGACTTTGAGAGATCATGTGCTTTTTGCCAAGTTCTCTAAGTGTGATTTTTGTCTTGATTCAGTGAGATTCCTTGGCCATTCCTTGGCCAATGTGGTTTCTAAGGATGGTTTTATGGTAGAGCCAACTAAGATTGAGGCAATTTATGATTGGACTAGACTTACATGTCTGACTGAGGTTCGCAACATTATTGGTTTGGCCGATTACTATAGACATTTTGTCAAGGGTTTTGCTTCTATTTCAGACCCTATGACTATATTGACTTAGAAGAAACTTCCTTTTTAATTGTCTGAGGAGTGTGAGTCGTGCCTTAGAAAGCTTAACGATTTTCTCACTTTAGCTCCTATTTTATCTCTTCTGGTGAGGGTGAGGATTCACCATGTTCTGTGATGCTTTTGATATTGGTTTGGGTTGTGTATTGATGAAATAGGGTCGTGTTATTGCTTATGCTTCTGGAAATCTTAAGGTGCAAGAGCGCAACTACCTCACTCATGATTTGGAGTTGGTGACGGTAGTTTTCGCACTTAAGATTTGGTGGCATTTTATGTATGGTGTGCATTGTGAGATTTTCATAGATCATCACAATCTTAAGCATTTTATTACCTAGAGGGATCTTAATTCTAGACAGCATAGAAGGATGGAGTTTCTTAAAGATTATTATATTTCCCTCTTGTACCATCCAGGCTGGGCAAATATAGTAGCAGACGCCTTGAGTCGAAAGGCAGTGAGTATGGGTAACTTGTCTTGTATCTCAATATCTAAGAGGCCGTTGGCACGGGACTTTTAGTCCTTAGAAAACATGATGGTTCGCCATGATATTTAAGACCCTAGGAGGATTTTTGTTAGTGTTGAGGAAAGTTCTTCATTATTTGAGTAGATTTGAGATTTTCAATTTGAGGATAATAAGACTTTTTTCGTTCATGATCAGGTGTTGAGTGTTGAGTCAGAGTGGAATACCACACATTCTAGGGTGTTTTGAGATTTGATGTTTGCAATTGTGTTCTGAGGATCGATGACTTAATTCAATTGATTTTTCATGAGGCTCACAACTCTAGATATTCTATTCATCTAGCACAACCAAAATTTATACAAATTTAAGACATCATTACTGGTGGGGTAGAATGTAGAGAGATATGGTAGATTTTGTAGCTTATTACCTATTTTATTAGTAGGTAAAAGCTAAGCATCAACAACTAGGTGGGTTGTCTCAAAGGTTGCCCATTCCCAAGTGGAAATGAGAGTGGATTACTATAGATTTCATTAGTAGTTTGCGTCGTAGTTCCCATGCTTCCGATGATATTTGGGCCATTATAGATTCTTAGACCAAGTCAACACATTTCATTTCTATTCAGATGCCCATCAGTGCTGAAAGATTAGCCCAATCTATGTTCACTAGATAGTCTACTTGCATGGTGTGCCCATTTCTGTTATTTCAGATCATAGTTTTATGTCCACTATGAGGTTTCAAAGAGCTTTTTCGGAGGAGTTGGAAACTCAGGTGGACCTTAGTACCGCCTTTCATGAACAGATGGATAGTCAGTTGGAGCGGACTATTCAGGTGCTTATGGATATGCTCTAAAACTATGTTATGGATTTTGGAGGCCAGTGGAAGAAACACTTAGCCTTAGCAGAGTTCGCGTATAGTAAAAGCTATCATTCAAGTATTGATATGGAACCTTTTAAGTCTTTGTAGGCTAGGATATGTTGTTCTATGGTTGGATGGATTGAGACTTTCGATGTTAGGCCTACTGGTACTGATTTGATTTAGGAGTCGCTGGATTGAGTCAGTGTGATTCAAGATAGGTTGAGAGTGGTTCAGAGTAGGTAGAAGTCCTATGTATACCATAGGCTTCGTACCTTGAGATTTGGACTTGGTGATCCTATATTCTTGCGTATATCGCCCATAAAGAAAGTGATGAGGTTTAGGTAGAAGGGCAAGCTCAATCCAAGATATATTAGACCTTGTGAGATTCTTCATGCAGTTGGTGGGTGCCTTATAAGTTATCTTTAACTCCAGATTTTTTTGTTCTCCATTTGGTTTTCTATGTTTCTATGTTGTAGAGATACATTCCAGATCCATCTCGTGAGTTTAGATAGGACTCAGTCCAATTGGATTAGCGTTTGACCTTTATAGAGGAGTCGGTTCTCATTTTTGCTAGTGATGTCAGGCAGTTGCGCACTAGCAAGATTCCTATAGTTAAGGTTAAATGGAGGCACCGCCCAGTGGAGAATGCCAATTGGGAGATCAATAATGAGATGAGGACCTATTATCCTTACTTGTTCAAGACTTCAGGTACATCCTAATACTTAACTTTTGCAGATGAAAGTTACTTCAGTAGTTGATAGTGTAATGACCCTTCAGGTCATTTTGCATTTTTTTCTTATAGTTTATAGGTAGAGATTTTCAATAGATACCCCAAGTCATTTATGACTTGCTAGAGCTGATAGTTCAGTTATCGGGCAGTTTATTTGACTTTTAGAGTCAATTCCCTATTTTGAAGTCTTCGTTGGTTCCAAATGGATACCAAGTGAAAACTTTAGTCAAACAACCTCGTATGCAAATTCTAACTTCACCAACAGCTCTAGAATGTCGACTTTTAGCTTGGCAGATATTTGGTTTGGGTCCCGAGGAAACTGGGCTCATTTCGATCTATTGTTTGGAAAGTTAAAAAGAAGAAATATGGGTGTAGGACACATATTTGGTCAAAACAACCTCGAATAGAAATTTTGAGTATGCCATCGCATTTGGAATGTTGAATTTAGTGTGGTAACATAGTTCATTTGCATATATGGGATTTCAAATGAATCCTGAGGGCTTGACAGAAACTTGCAAAAACTGGTTTACGTGCAATAGCAAGCCAAGGGTCGCGGTTGCGTAGTTGATGCCTATTTCATATTCTATTACATATGCTATTGATAACTCTATTCATGGTGTTAATTATACATATATACATTTCCCGTTCGAGAGAAGAAGATGATTATGATATTGATTACATACCTGGGTTGAGTCTGAAAAATGATTGTGCTATTGATTATATGCCCGATTCGAGTTCAGAAGCTGATTATTCTATTGATTATATATCCGATTTGAGTTCAAAAGATGATTATGACACTATTGATTATTTACCGGTTCGAGTCCGGATATTGATTATTAATTACTTCAAGTCCTTTACTAATTCAAGATCAGATATGCTTATTATGATATGGTGATATACTTCTAATATTTAATGATATCAGGGTATGAGATTGAATGTAGAGAGTTGTATAAGTTTGAAAATGAGGAAATGGTTATAATGTGGCATGACATAAATGGATTCTAGTGGTAAAATGACTAGTTGAAAAATTATTCTTAGTTGATAAAAGATGACTAGTGGATATATGACGACTAGTTGGTAATTGAATTAGTGATAAGAGATGGATAAGTTGATTAACGGACTAGTGTATAAATGAAGATAAATAAGTTGATTAACGGACTAGTGTATAAATGAAGATAAGGCTGCCTTATGTTTGTAAATTCCCGATTGATGATAAGGTTACAAGGATGAAGATCAATAGCAAACTCAATCTCACGAACAGGGGGAATACCAGGAAGGTGTCGGAAGGGAACACATCAAGAAACTCACAAAGAACATGAAAAGAGTCAAGTGACGGGCTCTCCGCACTAGAATCACAAAATATAAGCAAGATAAGAGTCGCAACCCCTAAAAATAAGCCTCTAAGCACGAACATAAGAATTAACCCATGTCAGCTCGCGGTAACCCCTCCCTGCTACACCTCTAGGGGTACGCTAGGCAGGGCTAAGGTAATAGTCTTGGAAAAATAATCCATGACCATATAATAGTGGTATAACAAGTTGATTCCAAGAATCATATAAAAATCCACCATATCAAGAATAATAAGATCAACATAAGTATAAATATTTCTAAAAGTCACAACACAAGATCAGAAAACTCGATCCACTACTAAAGAATCACCCACGAGAGTTGATACGCGCAATGGCATAGATAATAAGTCACAAGAAAACTCCAACTGTGGTGCATAGTAAACAGATATATAAGAATAAGTGGATCCCAAATCAAATAGAGAAAGGTACGACTGGCTACACACAAAAATCATACTTGTAACAATAGCATCCAAAGTCTAATCCTCGGGTATAGTAGGTATTGCACAAAATTATCCATACTCTCAACCTGGCTGGGCACCTAACTGCCCTCCGGTCCGGCCTACCAGAGAACTTCCTTGAGTACCCTAAAAATCACCCCTGCGACTATGAGAACCAACTCTAGCTGAGGGATGAACTGCCCTAATAGGGAAAACACTATGAGCTGAAACAATAACTGCCCCACAACTAGGGCAATCGCGGAAATAGTGACTAGGAGCTCCTTTACTATAATATGACACCTGAGCTGAACTAGAACCAACAGATCCAGCTGACTCAGAATAACCACCATGTCTAGAATAACAATATGAAGAAAATCTAGAATACTAACCACTGCCCTTACCAGATCAATTTGAAGTGCTTCCTGAACAAGTCAACTAGGCTGACTCTGAGGCTGATAGGATGGATGCGGCAGATACTTACTCTAATAAATACCATATCTGGGTCGAGAACTATGATGGCTCCCACTAAATCTTCTCTGAAACCTAGGCATCATATCACCACCCTCACGACCCTCACAGTGCATCTCCTCTATCACCCGAGCATTATCTGACACCTACACAAAAGACCTACCCCCATCAACTAAACTTTAAGTAGATATAATGGGGAGTCTCAACCCTCTAATAAAGAAATAGACTCTCTCATACTCAGTATCCTGAATAGAAGTCGCATGCCTAGCAAACTCTTGGAAATAGGCCTCATACTATTTAACTGTCATGGAGCCCTTCTCCAATCTAGAGAACTGATCCCTCAAATGATCTCTAAGGCTGCGACGCATATACTTATCCAAGAACATCTCAAAGAACTGAGTCAGTGACAATTAAATATCGAGATATTCTAGAATACATATGATCTATCCACCAATGTCGAGCAACCAAATCCAATTGAAATGTGTTTGAATCTACACCACAAGTCTCAACAAAGATAACTTATGGAGCCTATCCTCACATGCAATCAGGAACTCAAATGCATCCTCTCCCAGAGCACAAGAAAACCTAGGTGGAGCCAATATTAAGAATATACCCAACATCTCTTGCTCCTTAGAAGATATAGTAGTATGTACAACCACCGGTTGAGAAACTATCGGTAGAGGAGGAACCTCAACTCTGGGAGTCGCAGCTACAGGCTGTGCGCCCGTATCAGTACCACTCTAATTTGTTGATTGTGAACCATCATTCGGTGCACCACCAACTAAACCCAAAAACTAAACCAATGTATATCTAAGCACTGAAGAAGAAACAAAACCTGGTGGAACCTAGGCTAGTCCCTGGAGCACCACTGGCTGGGGTGGAAATTTTTTTTGGCTTAGGAATGGGAATAGGGTCTGATGGAGGACCCTATCTGGACCCCAAGCTAGGATATACCTCTAATCTATCCACGACCTCTAGGTGGTCCACAAACAAGAGTAGGATTCCTAGGCTCCATCTCGGGACCCTCGTCTAATGTAGCGGTAACACGTGTCCTGACCATCTGTGAAAGAGTAGAGTCAAGGGAATACTTCTACAAACAAACTTAGACTCTTAACATGATATGAGTGAAAGTAGAGAAGAACTCCTAAGAATGTCACATATCCTCCAAAATATAGGAAACGAATGTCATCATTTTGATCTGTAGGACTTTACTAGACATTTTCTCTTATACAAAAAAAACTGGTGTAACCTGGCTCTGATACCAGTTTGTTATGACCCAATTTACGAGTATTGATGGCACCTGCTAAAGTCCGCCGATAGGTAAGCCAAACCAAAACCCGAAGCTAATTCAATGGGTTAATTTGATAGGAAATGCCCAACATAGGAAAATTTCAATAGCACAATTTATAGCTAAGTAATGGGTTATAGAAAAATAAAATAGAGAATACAAGATACCATCCCACAACCTGGTAGATCCATTATAAGAGAGTCTAACAATAATACAACTAAAATGTCTAGAATAGTTAACAATATCTATATCGATAACAAAAGACTGAATATAAAAGATAGAGGTAAATGGGTGACTCGAACTCCAAGAGTTCACTCTATATTCATAAATATCTACACAACATGATAAACTAACAATGACGACAGCTAGTAGTTGGATCTGCACCAAAAATATACAAAAGTGTACTATGATTACCAAAACAATGGGTACTCAATTAGCATCATCGACCGACTGAGCCAAATCATGATGTAAGTATGATAAAATATAGGATAACATAACTAAGTAAAGATACAGAAACGAACCTGAATCATCTCTAATATAGTTGTACATAATAAGTAATTTAACCCGAATGACAATATAACATAAGGAATAAATACATGCCAACATCACTGTGCGACATAAGTAAATACCTCAGAATAATAACACATCACATGGCATCACACAACAAACCATTAACTACAAAATTGGCTCCCATATTCCAATAGGTGCAAAAATTAAATAACTCATCACAAAATCCCATAATCCTGGAGAGCACACTAAAAGATAGAATAAAGAAACCGTTCATTGTTACAACTAACCAATTCATCATTTAACCAATATCCCACAATTTTCATCAATTAGTCATTTACCAACATATGCCAATGTAGCCACATTCCATAATATTACCATAATTTAACAATCTTATCATCATTACTCACTTGCCACCATATATTAGCTAATCATCTCTTATTAACTACTTCATTTGATTAATTATAATCATATAGCCTCTAGTTATCAGTTATAAACTATTCACTACATGTCCACAAGTCATTAGTTATAAACTAGCCATTATTTATCCACTAACCAATATTTTTCAATTAGCCAATATTGGTCAACTAACTAATATTTACTAACTAATTATCCTTTACCAACTAATCCTTGTTAATCAACTAGCCGTGATTAGGAACTTAGAAAGTATTCATAAATTATCCATATTTATCACTAATCATCAACTATTCCACCTTATAATCATTTATCACTAATTAATGATTATCACTAATGATCATAAGTCTACTAATTATCATGTTACCCCTTTAAAGATATAATCGGCATCCCTAATATAAATATCATACCCAACTCTCTCTCTATTAGTCATACATAGGGAAGTTATCTGATTCAAGTCTTTCATTCTGCCAGAAAGATGGTGCCTACAGTCTGGACTCAAACTGGTAGATGTATGTATAAGCACATCAATATAATCATCCTCCAGCCTTGCCAGGTGTCAATATGTCATCATAATCATCCTCCAATCTTGCCTTGTATCAATATATCATCATAATTATCCTTTGTCCTTGTCGAGTATGAATATCATCATAATCATCCTTGGGCCTTGTCGGGTATCATACTCATCCTCTAGCCTTGTAAGGTATCAATACATCATCATAATCATACTCCAAAATCGAATTGGATATAATCAATATCATCATCATATTTTTGAATTGAACTGGGTATATCTCATCATAGTCATTATCAATATAACCGAAAGCATAATCATGAGAGTATTTAACAACATACCAATGAATAAAATATATTTCATGATCAATAATCATAATCGAACTCATGAATTCTAGCATTAGCAATAGCATGTTTGCTAGTATGGTAAATACGCACAATCTTTGACATAATGAATGGCATGATCGTTAATGCAATCAATAAGTATGGTCTTTAGCGTAATCCATAACATATCAGTGTGCTTCATTAAGACATAGGCAATAACTTATCAAGAGACTAATAAATGGCTTATCATTAGCATAATCAATACCTAATCCATGGAATAAACTATAGCTTATTCATTTCATAATCAATGGCTTAATCACCATTGTAGTCAATAAGCATGACCTCTAGCATGAATAAAAAATTAAATGCTAATTTATCGATGAGCATGATTTCTAGTGTAGTTAATAACTCATTTGTTGGCTCAATAAATAACATAATTTATAGATTAGAGAATATATTAATCAAGGTTTTACTCAATAATAAATTTGGTAGCCCAAACAATAGTAAAATCAATAGAATAATTTAGTAGCTCGTCATAAGCTTAACTAATTATTTATTTATAGCTTAATCACCAAGCCTTGGCTTAAAAATCATCCATCATAACCAAAATATACCAAGGCATCTAAATATCACCAAAATAACTATCTTTCTTAATGTACACAAGCGTATATAGGTCCTACCTCACTAGAGGGTGAGTCCCCATCCCTAGGTTTGCTTGATGCTGAATCCTACTCCCATCTGAAAGACACTGAACTGATTAATTGAGATAAACTAATTAATTAAACTGAACTGATTAGCTGACTGAACTGATTAGCTGAAAAGATACTAATAGTATTATTTAGTGGAGCTAAACTGAGTTTACTGAGTTCCATTGACTGACGGAATATACTGATGTCTGAGGACTGACTAAGAGTACTGTGATTACTAAGATTTTACTTGGAATACTAAAATCACTGAGATTACTAAACCACTGAGACTTCTGAGATTTCCTGAGTCACATGGTTAACTGAGTTCTATGGATCATGGCTTGACTGAGAGTATCGTGAAATATGACATGGCTCTTGGCACACAACTAAATTGTCAGGTACAAGTACCCCCAGAACTCAATAGAAGGAAACTGATACACATGACACTTCTTGATCATAGGAATAAAATTCACAATTCATAATACCATAAATAGGGGATTTCATACTACACAGGGTCCTTAATATCTTATATATGGAAGGGAATTCATATAACATAAAAAGACTTGCATAACTTCAAGGTCATGGGCATTCCATATCACAACAATCAATACAAAACAATAGAATGGAATTCATGTAGAATCATAAGGGATATAGCATGGACTTGTCAAGTAAGCACTATTGTGTCATGAAAACATGATTTTTATCATTCTAGACATTTTATCAAACACCTTACATGCACAACTTTGGGCATAGGTATACTTGTCAATTTAATAATCTAAGTCACCCACAGTTATGGATTTCATCTAACATGCTCACATACTTCATGAAAATACATTAAGATACTACCTTGAAACCCAAATAACCACCATCAACATGGACATAATCATACCAGAACAAGATAATAACAATTTATTATTTAAAACTTGATTCTTGAGCTCCATGGATGAAAGAGATCCATGGATGAACACTACGAATACCTTAAATCTTGATCATGAAAGAGATCTAATGTTTCTTGAATGTTCTTGAAGAAATCCTTAGGCTTGTTCTTGATTTTTCTTGACTAGGGTTTAACCCCTTTGGGAGAGAATATTCTTGTTCTTGAGGAGAATGAAAAATTAATGGGATAATAGCCTTCTCAGAGATTTAATACCGTGTTTAGAGTGAGGGAAAAATACCAAAATACCCCCATGAAATCACCTCCCAGTTTTTGAAATTATCAGCTGACAACCAAGGCTGATAAGCCGTCAGATCTGTAAGAACTCGTCAGCCCAGGTCGTTACCTGGGAGCTAGAATTTTTGGGTTTCTGTATAAGCCTGACGACATGGGCTGATAAGCCGTCAGACTTGTGATAAGTCATCAGCTCATGTCGTCACTCATTTTCCAGGCGGACATGCCGGAGTAAAATAGGTATAACGTTTTGCTCCGATATTATATTTTGGCAAAATTTGTATCGTTGGAAAGCTAATTCAATTATTTATCTGTTGGTGGGTCATGAGATAAAAAAATCATAGTATAACGAGAGATATGCTTATTTGAACTTGACTATAGCAATATCCTTCCTAAGAATTCAATCGGTAAGGAGTGTTTTGATTCGTCTGATAGATGGGAGTTATTTGAAGCCTTAATATACATCTAAATTACTAATAAAACTATAAAAGAACCATGATGTACTATGAATGAGCTTTAAACATGGTGCTAATATTGGTTTGGATTTTTTGGGGTATTACAGAAGTCCAATCCACCTAAGGCATAAGAAAATAAGTCAAGTGTTTCAATGCTATGGTTTTAAATTGGCCTAAAAGGTCCAACTAACTTAAGTTTTACATTTTATCAATCCAACACTTATAACCCATCCCAAATCCAACACAAAATCATAGGAATACTATAAAGTAGCTCAATCTAACAAGGGATATACCTAGCCTACCTCAATGTTAATGAAAGCTCAATGAACTGCTAAAGCACCACTTTTCCCTTTCGAGGAGCCTCCTCCAGATGTCAACCTATAATAAACACATTCTACTCATAAACACAGGTATAATGATATCTATATTGCACCATTGTGCTTCGGGTCCAAAAATAACACCAAAACCCCATGTGGTTCCTACTTACAAAAATCAAGTTTTCAAAACCAACCCAACATTCTTACAAACTAAAGGAATCATTACCCTAAAAAATTGATGAAAACCAAGATAAATTAGGCTAAAATCAAGCCCTAAAGATTTTGGAGTTTTGAACCATAAATAAAGAAATTTCACAAAGAAAAGGGTTAATTCTAACCTTAAATTAGAAGATAATCATGAAAATAGATGTTAATCTAGCTTCCTAATCAACAACAAGAATAAATTTTAAGCCCCCACACGATTTAGGGTTTATATCCCTCAAGGAAGTGGTGAAGAATGGACAAAATCATGGAAATGAGGTCCTTTTTACACCCAATCCAAGCACTTAGGTCCAACTAATGCATACCCAGACCTGCTATCACGACACCCCTTTATGATCACAATATCTAGGCCTGCAAGAATGAGTCATGATCTCCGCCAATACTGTTGCTATCGTCGTGCACTAGAAACCTGGTGCACCAGATTTTCCATGTCTGAAATAGGCTTGATCGAGTGCTCGAGATTCATTTGAAATTTTGTATACGGAAATGAGCTATGTAACCATACCAAATTTTACCTTACGGATGTGATGAGGCACTCGAATTTTCCACTCGAGGTCATTCAACCAAATATGGGTCCCACACCAATAACTTTTTGACCAATAGGTTGAAAAGAGCTAGAGTGCCTTGGGACCAAAACCGAAGGTCTACCTAGCCTAAAATTGATATTCAGAGCTACTGGCACAGTGAGAATTTACATTCGAGGTCATTTTACTAATGTTTTTGCCCAATGTTCATTTGAAACCAGTGAAGACTTCAAACTAGGAAAATGGTTCTAAAAACCAAACAAACTACTCGGTAATCAACAATCAGTTCTAGCAAGTCATAAATGACATGGTGCAGCTATAAAAAATCTCTAACGGTGAAAATACATGAAAATATGGATAATGACCTGAAGGGTCACCACAAAAGAGATATATTATCTACTGAAACAAGTTGAAATGAGAAATATACAAAATTAAACTCGATCATGAAGTACCAATCTTCTTCAATTGATGAATTTAAACATATTGCTAAAACCATAAGCATGATATAGTTTTACTTCTACATGGAGATAGTGAAGTAGATCACTTGCATATTGCAATTGAAAGTCCTTCTATGAATGCATTTATGCAAACACATATTGTCAAGTTTTTGAATACACATGATATTTATATGATCAACATAATGGTTCGATAAAGACATATTACCTATTTTTATGAAGGGTCATTGTCATACCATGTATACATGACATTCATATTATACTAAGGCGATAGTTATTCATAAATCATGTCGAGAATGTATGTGGCTGAGGTCAATGATACATCTCATTTGAGAAAAATATGGTTTTTAATATGACAAAGTACCCATGATTTTTCATGAAGACAATGTAATATGCATAGAACAATTCAAGAAAGGATTTATAAAAGGAGATACAATGAAGCACATTTCGCCAAAACTTTTCTACATACATGATCTCCAAAAAATTGTTGATATCAATGTGCAATAAATTCATTTGTATGATAATATGACTAATTATTCATAAAATATCTATGAATTAAAATATTTGAGAAGATGATGCACAATATTGAAATGTGAAGATTCAAGATTAGGAATTGATGATCTCATCATCGAGAGCAAATACGTGTTGTATTTTTTTTTCTTTCAAGTTTTTGTCCCGCTGGTTTTCCTTGTAAGGTTTTTAATGAGGCAGCAAAAATGTGTATTATTAGAGATGTGTACTCTTTTTCCATCACTACATATTTTCCTACTAGGGTTTTTCTAGTAAGGTTTTAGCGAGACACGTTATCTATTAATTAGACATTCAACGGGGAGCATTGTAAATGTATTGACATTATAGTGAAAGTCTATCAAGATATAGTAAATATCTATCAAGATATATTGAGTATATTGAGTATCTATACAAGATAGGGAATGTATATGCTTTTGAGAAATATTAGGTCGAATTTCCCCCTATAAATAAACGGGGCGTTTTCATTGTAAATCAATCTCAATCTCTCATTCCTAAAGAGAAATAAAAAAGTATCCTATATTCTTACTTATCCTTCTTGTTCATACTTTAAAATTTCATAATAGTTCTAAATTGATAGACAATGATTCTATGAGAAAAACTCATCAAAAATCCTCAAAATCGTAGCTTCTTAGCTCCAAAAGTGTCAAAAATATTAAAGTGGGTTCGATTTGGGTATTAACCATCAATGATGGCCGCTAAAGAAGCACTTTGGCTGCTAAAGTGTCCTGGTCAAAGGATCAAAGGCCGCAGCTGCTTTAGCACCTACACCAATACTAGCAATCTTCGAAACTTATTTTTGACCCCATAAACTCATTCGGAACCATATGAATATGGTCAAATAGTTGAATTTGATTGTAAAACACGTTACGGATCCAATGGAATTATCAAATTTTTGAAAAAACATCATTTTAAAAAAGTTGACCCTTGATACCAAATTTCACAACTTTCTGAACCAAGGGTCAAAATGAGATATAAAAGCAATAAAACTACACCAACTATGTTAGCGGCCTAAAATCAATGTTCCGAATAGCTGGAAAAGTTAGTTTTCCATCTGACACATTGATCAATAAATGTTTACCAAAGCCAACTATAGAGTCTTTATAACTATCAAAAACCACAATTTCATATAAATCACACCAAACTGCATTGGGAACTATGCTAATCAACCCCACATCCTAGAAATACCACAAAGAAATCATTGGGAGGGGTAAAATGGTCACATCAAACAAAAATAATTATTTTATATAAATCACCAAAATATCAAGTCGTTACATCATCCACTACTAAAAATCTAGTTCATCCTCGTACTATTGGAAAGTGAAATACCTAATATAGCAAAACATTGGGGATAACTACTATGAATATCAGACTCGACCTCTCAAGTAGCCTCATCTACAAATCTATGTCTCCACTAAACCTTAACCACAAGAATATCACTAAATTGCAATCGTTTAAAATTCCTTTCCAAGATGGAAACAAGCTTTTCAATAAAATACATCCTCTCATCTAACTGAAGCAAATCCAAGAAAATGACATGAGACTCATCTAAAATGTAATACTGAATCGTGGAACCATGAAAAACTAGATGAATAGTTGATAATACTGGGGGTAAATCCAACTCATTAGCCACATCACCAATAGTTTGAAGAATCTCAAATAGTACAATATGCCCGGGGATAGGCTTTCCGCTCTTCCCACACCTTATCATGCCCTTCATGGGAGACACACGAACGAAAACTCAAATCACCAATAACGAATCTCAAGGTACAAAGTCAATGATATGCATATGTAATACCCCGTACTTCTACTTTGCTTAAATTCATCCCAAAAATATTAAAGACTTTTTTCAAAGATGAATCCACTTTTATACATGTGGTATTTTCAAGATTTTCACTTTTTATCATGTGGGAAATTGAATAAGCTTTCTATCGATACCAAATTCTCCCAAATTGGACACCCGGACAAAGAGTTAGAGCCTTTTTAGTAAGGCAGTGCGCCACCTGATCCATCAATGCATCGCGGAGTAGGCCAAAATGGCAATCGTCAAAATCCAGTGAGCCTCCGCAATTATAGCACGTCGCGCCAGGGCTCAAATTCAGAATTTTCCTTTTCCAGTGTCTTAGTGCAATGTCTCCGCATCGCGCCAAACTTCCAGGTCGCAAACAAAGTGGCAACGCCATAGATCCGTATTATGCCACCATGCATCTTCCCAATTGTCCAGTTCCAGTGACTTGGCTCAATAGTGGCGCATCAAGCCAAGGATGAAAATTGGAAAATTTCCACAGAATTAAAATACGCATCTAAGGGTTAAAAGGGTCAATTTCTCACCCCTATATATACCTAATAACATGTTATTCAGCTATAATTCACCCAAAATATATTTTTTCTCTCAATTTTCTCTCAAGAACAAGCTAGGGTTTTCATTTGGGGATTGAAATCCAAGACTCAAATTCAAGAATCTCTCCGTCAATCTTCGTAGAATCAAGAACTAAGGTATGCATAGTGTTCATTAATAGATTCCTTTCATCCATGAAACCCAAGAATTAAGTTTTAAATCTTGTATTTTGAATATTTTGTTGTGGGTTGATTATGTTAATGTGATTATGGTTGTATGGTTCCCAAGTTAGAATCCTTATGTGTTGTTCATGAACCTATGCTAGTATGTGGTATGAAACATATGAAATTGAGTTGAAATGTGGAGTTTTATTGTATTAATTTGATGGTCATTCCTATGCCCTAAGTCATGCATCCTAGGTGTTTGATAAAATGCCTAAGAGAATAGAAATTATGCAATATAGCTTAATTGTGACCCAAGTGATAAATTCGTGCTTTACCCTATGACCAAGAATGACTTCCATAATATTGTGTGCATTATGAATGGTTGAGGGAATGCCCATGAGAGTAGGTTTATGAAAGTATGACATGTTTATATGTAATTCCATTCATGTACAAGACTATGATAACCATATGCTTCATGAAATCCCCAAATTAATGTATTATGAATTGTTGATGTTGGTCATGTGTTCAAGAAGTGTCATGTTCTGTCAGTTTCATGCTATCGAGTCCTGGGGGTACTTTACCTGACAATATAGTTGTATGCCTAGATTTAGTGTCATGTTTTCACGATATCCTCAGTCAAGCCATGGTCCATAGAACCCTGTCAGTCATGTGACTCAAGAAAGCTCGATAATTCAGTAATCTCAATACTATTCCATTAGTCAACAGAACACTGTTAATTCAGTCCAATTCAGTTCAGTAATCCATGATCAGTGTCTATTTAGATGGGAGTAAGAACTAGCATCGAGTAAACCCAAGGATGGGAACACATATTGTTAGATGAGGGTGTAATTCTTAGAAGTCATCCTTGCATTCCATAACTATGTAGCCAACATAGGTTGAGAAATCAACACTATTAGATGAGGGTTGATGAGGTGGATAAGAACTATCAGATGAGGGCCCCACCATTTTTTTTTGGGGACACTGTCAGACGAGGGTAACTCACAGCTTGTCCTTACCAGTGGCACGATTTCGTATTGAAACCTTTCATATTGGGGTTACAGATTGGACCCCAACTCATCCATAATGGCATATTAGGGGCATGTCAGTTAGATAACTATTTCCCACAGTTTCAGTTATAGAATCAGGACTTTCAGATATAGTCATTCAGTCTCAGTAATAGAACTCAGATAGTTTTTCAAATTTTAGGAATGTCAGATATAGTCAACTCAGAGCAGTATGAAACTCAGCTAGTTCTATCAGCATCTAGACAGTAAGATACATTCTCTCAATATCAGTTATTTTAGTTATACAATTATCAGTATCCCATGTTATCAGTATTAAGTTTTAAGACTGTCAGATACAATCAATCAGACCAGTTCTTCATAATCAGATCTATCAGAAATAGTCTTTCCTTTATTAATAATATAACATCAGTTCCTCAGTACTCTATAGACTCAGTTATTCGGTATCCCAGTATTAGCACTCAAATATCAGTAAATCTATGTTATCATAATTCACGAGTCAGTGTTATCACAAATTTAGTTACAGTCTCTTATTCATGCATGTATTCTCATATTTATGTTATTCAGTTAGTTAGTATTGTTCATGCATATGAACCATTACATTCAACCTACCTCACTTGCATACCAGTACATTCAATGTACTGACATATTTGTGCTATGGTGTTTTATACCATAGGTTTAGAAGCACGAGCTCCCGAGCATCCTTAGTAGATCAGACGTTCTGCAGCCAGACTAGCAGTGAGTCCTCATTATTCAAGGATAACATGATTATTTTATTACTTTATTATTTTAGTAGTTCATAGTTAGTTGGGAACATGTCCCATCAACTCCATAGTTTTCAAACAGTTTAGAGGTTTTCAGATTACAGCATGTATCAGACAGTTTATCTCAGTTTTAGGTACTGTCATACCCCACTACAGATATTGTATTATGTACAGTATTAGTTTAGTTTTGAACCTTAAGGACTTACAACTTATATTTTTCATATTTACAATGTGTTATTTAGAGCTCAGTTACAGATATCACTCATGGGTTAGCTTGTGGTCCTTTGGGGTCATGAGCACCGTGTAGCATTTTGGGTACCAGATTTAGGGTGTTATAGCATAACACATTTGCGACTCTGAGTTGCTCGAAGTCTATCCAGGATGATCCAAACTTATCCAATTGCTCACAAAGAAAGTCCATACCTCGAGGTCTAATCTCTAAAACCTCAAACCAACCAACTAGAGAGCATCAATGTCTACAATACAAAGCCTCAAGAGGAGCTATGTCAATACTGGAATTGTAACTATTATTATACGTAAACTCCATCAAAGTTAGATATTAATCCCAATGACCACCAAAGTCCATCACACAAGTGTGGAGCATATCCTTCAAAACTTGAATAGGCTGCTCTGACTGACCGTAGATATAAGGGTGAAAAGTTATGCTTACATCAATCTGAATACCTAACTCCTCCTAAAAATTCTTTTAAAATTAAGATGTGAACACTAAACCTCTATCCGAGATGATAGACAATGGAAGACCAATGAAGACACATATAAATATATGAAAATTCATGAATGGCTGGAAATATTGAGTGGATATTTGGCTCACGTGATTGGCATATTAGTTGGTTGTGGAAATACTCATGTGGTTGGTTGTTAAAATACTCATTGTGGTGGTTGTGAGAATTACATCCTCATATCATACTTATTCATTACACAAATTGTAAAACCATGGAAATACAAGGTTATGAGATGACCTAGTGCATAATCATCATCATTCTTATTGTATTTACGTTATTATGTTTGTGATTTGATTGTATATTCTTTTTTGACTTGATATCTATCTATTATTCTATCTTGCCTTACTTTTTTGTAATACTCTCGTATATGTAGTTCTACTTTGCTTTGCTTATGCATGGTATAATTATATACTTGTATTTTTTGTTAGTGCTTGTGCAATTATATGTGGACATTATAGAATTGTTAGTGTAAACGATGGGGGCTACTGTTGTGGGATATTTTATTATTATAGGTGGCGTGCCCTAAGTATGTATTTTGTATATTTTATTTTCTACTTTTCTCAGTTTGGCTATGTTATCTACTGAGTACAGGAGGACTATACTCATGCCTAGTGCACCCCTTTGGTGTAGGTCGTGGTTTAAGTGCTCCCTAGCTTGGTTGGTTTGGGTGACTATGGGAGCTTTTAAGGTAGTGGTTGATTTTAGGCTTCTTATGTCACTTATACCTTATCTATATTAGACTATAACTTAATTGTATTTTAGACACAGAGTTGTATCCTATTTTTACTATTCTTATATTGGATTCTTGGATTTTATTAGTAGTTCTTACACTATTGACACTAGATTTTGGGAATGTATGGTAATTTTGTTTATCTCTTTCTGCATTTGAGATATTATTAGGTTTGATTTCATTCTAGAAGTATTTCCTTAGGTTTATTATTGTCTTTTCCCCCTTGTGTATCAGTTTGGGTGATAGACTTTCTTGTCAAGTTTCTCCACGACAAATGCCATCATGACCATTGTTTTTGGGTTATGAAAAATTGGTGTTAGAGAATCTAGGTTCATTGTTCTAAATAGTGTAAGAATGGGATGTCTAATAGAGTCTTGTTGATCAGTACGGTAGATGTTTATATCTATCTTTGAGAGGCTATGAGATGTCTTTAGGAAGCTTTCCTCATTTTATCCCTTATCGTGTGAATTCACCATCTTATCAGAGAATGTTTGTCACTCATGTTGTAAGATATTTTAGTTTTTAGTTTATTCCAGTCTATTGGTGTGTCTACTTACACTTAGCATGCATGTTTTACGATTACATATGAAATCAATTTTACTTATTGCATGCTCAGTACATTCTAGAAGTACTGATCCATATATATGTCTGTGTGGCTATATTATTTTATAATATAGGTACCAATTGTAGCTCGCACATCACTATCAGACAGTTGCATATTCCAGCCAGCACGTGATGAGTTCTCTAACTTCGGGAACTCCAAATTTTTTTATTTCATGTACAGTTCATTTATTTTCATGTGTATTTACTAGTGGTAGTTGGAGGCATGTCCGAGATATCTATAATCATTATAGTAGAAGCTTCATATATGTCAGTCAGAGTCAGTCATATAATTTCAGTTTCATCCTTCAAATTTATCAAATTGTAAGGCTTTATCCGTATTGTATTTATTTTAGATTTTTAGTATGATTATGTTTCGTCATGGCAGAATAGCTATTTATTATGTTATAATTTAGTTTCATAACAGTATGCTAGTTCATGGGTTAGCTTGGGATCACTTGTGGTTCCAAGCACCGTGTGACAACTAGGGGGCAGTCTTGAGTCATTACACACTTGGTATCAGAGCACAAAGTTCAAGTGTCCTAGGGTGTCTATGAAGCCTTTTATAGTAGAGTCTTTCAGAATGGTACAGAGACATCTGTACTTTTCTTCGAGAGTCTATAACGCATTTAGGAAATGTTTCCATTCTTTCAAGTCTTAGATCATGCAGTAAAAGTATTATCTAAGAAATTTATGCAGATCCTCATCTTGCACTATTCATGCTAACTACGCCTTAGTTTTTAGAAGATAGAAACAGTGAAGCTTATGTCCTTACAGATAGTGATTCCTTAGCCAGTCCCCACAGACAATTATTGGATTGCATGTTGTCTCAAAAAGTATCCCATACGTGCCCTTATGTCCTAAATTTTGAAATATTTCATTCATATTCATGATAATCGTGCATTAAGCCAAATTCAGATGTGCTTTCAGATCCCCTCTCAGAATCCCTTTTACAGTATATGATCTAGAGCTAGAATCATGAACCCAGAAGTTTATAATAATAGAGTTGGGATAACGTTTTCCATATTAAGAAGATTATGTATTCATGGGATAGTTGTACCAAAGGTAAATTAGTAGGCTTGAACAGTGCATAGAATAATTTAAGTTTGTTAATTTGAGATTAAGTATGATGATATGGATGAGTTTATCATTCATGTTTATTATTATACCCCAGACTCTAGAGTAAAGTGAGCAGTTCAGTTTAGAGTTTAGTAAAGTGGTGATAGACTTAAGATGATGGCTTAAAGCTAAGGGGGAGATAATAAAACAAGTAACCAAGTTAGGCTCTCAGATTCTTATAGTAGTTCTAGTATGAGGAATTTTAGTTCACTCAGCAGTACGAATAATGTTCCATGAAATCATGAACTCTAAATTCCGGTCATGAAGCTCATGACTCATGTACCCATGCCTTACGGTATGTTCAGTTCCAGGTGCTCATGCTACACCTCTAATGATCAGAAAAATTTAGTTTATGTCATGTATGCCCTCTGTTCAGACCTCTATGATGAATTCTTGTCATTAATACTTTATTCCTCAAGCCTCAGTTGAGTGTCAAAGTTAAACTTTCATTTTTCAGGTCCTCATGTTCTAACTTTCACTGACCTCTCCTTATCTAAGGATTAGTTATAATTTTATATATGGTTTTTTGGGCTAGTGTATGAAAGTTTTAAGGATAGAGGATTAGAGAAAATGAGAAAGATACTTTTTTGGTGGTTTGCCTACAAGTTCATGTTTGGTTATGAAGATAGTCTTGAATGTCATGTTGGTGTACAAGTGGAATGTATAGTTATGTATAATCTTTCGACATAATTTAGTTTGTATTGCCAGAAATCCAGTCTAGGAGTCAGACATACAAGTTCCTATGATTTTGCATCTTTCCTATTCATGAGGTAATTCATTCATGACTATGCAAGTCATAAATTTAGTCTAGTTCATGCATCATGCATCAGCTTTAGATCCTAGATATTCAGTCATGATTCATTCCATAAGTTTTTCATGTATCACCTCAGTCTTTTCTTAGTATTTCAGCCAAGTCAGCATCATTCGGGAGATGAAGTATCCCAAGGGGGAGATGTATTATAATACCCCAAGTATTCATGTCTTAAACATTTCATTTTTATTCATGAAATAGGATCCAACTTGAAGTAATGGTTACTCATCCGTTGATTCTCTTGTTTCTATCTCAGCTTTATAATCATTCTCATGTCAGTGCATGTATTCACGAAATCAGTTTAGTTCATGTATCATGTTTTAGAATCAGTTATGCAATCATGTTTAGAATATGATCTCAGTTACCTTCGTACAATACTCTCAGTCTAATCAGTCTCATTAGAGAACAAATATTCCCAAGGGGAGATAAGGTAATACCCCACATTTTTGAGCTAGTCTTTGAACCGTCGTTCCTATGTGTAAAATTCATAATCCAAATGATTCCCATATGAATATAAGTCTCATGATCTTTATCCTCATGTTTAATTTTATTTTGAGGTTAAAAATGTTCATAAGAATCACTTAGAACAAAGTTGATCTTAGAGCCTTTGATTCATCCAAAGTTTAGCATTTGATTTTACAAGGATCTACTTTAAATTTGTATAACTATTTATATACATATAATTTTGTATCTCAATACCAACCAAATTGTATATAATTGAATTAGCTTTTCAACAATACCAATTTCTCCAAAATCCGATACCCGATCAAAAAGTTATGACATTTTTCGTGTGAAGCAGTAAGCCGACGTGAGAACGACGAGACGCGTCGGCATGCACATTATGGAACTATTTCACATGATAATTGAGTTTCTAAAAGCTCTAGGGGAAATTTAGTCACTTCCCCTCACCCAAATCCTCCTATGACACCTAATTTCACCCCCCAAAAGCAATATACACTCAATTATTCATCTTTTCTCTCAAAGAAAAACCTTAGCTTACTCAAGAACACCAAGAACTTCATCAATTTTTCTTCAAGAAAAGAAAGAACTCCAGTTTCCTAATTCAAGAATGCTTTCAAGATTCTGTTTCTCCTTCAAGATTTACGCTTTAAGGTATGCGGGTGTTCATCCATGGGTCCTCCTTCACTTATGGAGCCCACAAACTCTTTTCTTTTAATGAAAGAATGAATTCTCCATTACTATGGTATTTTGTACGCTCAAGAAAGATTAAATTTCATGTTTTGATGATGTTTGTAATTCAATTCAGCCCATGTATATTTCCATGAAAGACTTTAAATTTCTTATTCTATGAATTTGAATTTTCCATGCTTTATTCAAGTAAATTCCATGATAGATCTTAAATTCATAGTGTTTAGAAATATTCTCATGTTTTAAATTCATGCTTTCCACATGTTTGATGAAATTCCCATATCATGATAAGTCAATTTCAAGATTAATCCCCAAGTTATGAACTTTTCCATGTAACTCTATTATTCCCTCATTATTAAGACATACTTATGTACAAGTTATAAACTTTATCTGTTTTAATAAAATACCCATGTCCTATTTCAAGCAAATTACATGTGAATTCCCTAATTCGTGATTTTAGTTATGTTATCATGCTAAGATCCCATGTTTAAGATATACCCATGTCCAAGTTAATGATCCCCATGTGTTTGGCAAATTTCCCATATTAAAGTATTAATCTCCACGTACTTGATAGAATGCCCATGTGAATTGAACAGGATAATCATGACACATTACCATGTGTTCTCATCCATGTACAAGTAAATAACCGCCAAGTGTTTGATAAAATATCCCAATGAATGAATTGTTGACAATTGACTATCGCTATGCTTTTCAAGATCATGCTATGCTCTACTTTCCATGCTATTAAGTCTTGGGGGTATTCAATACCCAAAAATCTATTTGTTTACCCATAGCTACATTAGTTATAGAATAGTTTCAGTAATGTTACGATTAGTAGTACTCAGTCAGTACAGAACTGTGTATTAAGTCATACATCAGAACTCAGTAAACTCAGTCCAGTTCATTCAATTAACACGATCAGTAATAGTTCAGTCCAGCCTAGTACAAATTAGAAATGAGTCCAGTATTTATTTTAGTAGGGAGTAAGATTCAACACCCAACGAACCCAGGGATGGGCGCATTTCTTCGAGCAAAGGGTTTGACCCTTAGTTTCAATCCTTGCATTACAGAACTACATAGACAATGTAGGTTGAGATAATTTTCTGCCTGACCAGGTTTGATACATCTCATATAAGTTTTCCTGCCGTCGAAGGTTGATAAAATGTCTTCCTATTAGAGAGGGTTAACTCACAACTTTGTCTTTAATCATGGCACGGTACTGACACTATTCCAATTAGAGTTACAGGTTGGACCCCAATCTATTCAAAGAGGGGCATATCGGTTAGATAATTCCTTCCCACAGTTTCAGTTTCAATTTCAGTCTTAGTATAGAACTCAGTTCAGTTATACAGAATCAACACAGTCAGAAATAGTCAACTAGTTATCAGTAAATCAGTTATCAGTAATCTCATCTATCAGTTATAGTCTCATTCACAGTCTCAGTCGAGTAATTAGATTAGTAACTTTGTTCAATTTCAGGTTTGCTTGACCATAGTGTACATTTAATAGTTATTCAGTTATTAGTATTTCTATACCTCAGTTTACATACTATATCAGAATCATGTTATACGCTTGGTCTTGCATTCTTAAATAATACCGTTTTCATGAATTCATGCTTAGTTATCTCATGTTACTCAGTCAGTCCTTATCTCATATGCATAATACTCTACAATTTTAGTCCTGTTATTCAGACTAAGTGCAGTTCAGTTTTACACGCCCAATATTCAGCTATTAGACATTTAGTTAATCAGATAAGTTAGTATATTTATGCATTCGTGCACAGTGCGATTGTATATTCAAATCCTTAGCATATGCCAGTCTCCATCATGTAGTTTCAGACACAGTATTTATACAGTATCCATGTTTTATCATATCCCAACTTAAGTTATACTTATATCATTAACATAAAGTTTTATAGAAACTAAGAGTATATATTCACCATGTTATAAGAGAATGTTTTTCACTCATAGTGTAATATATTTTATTTTTCAATTTATTTCATCCTATTGTTGAGTGTACTTACACTTAGCATGCATGTTTTATGATTACGTATGAAATTAATTTTACTTATTGCATACTCAGTACATTCTAGAAGTAATGATCCATATATACGTTCGTGTAGCTATATTTTTTCATAATGTAGGTACTAGTTGTAGCCCGCACATCACATCCAGACAATTACAGAGTCCAACCAGCAGGTGATGAGTTCTCTAACTTTAGGAACTCCAGACAGTTTTAGTTCATGTACAGTTCATTTAATTTCATGTGTATTGATTAGTGGTAGTTGGAGGAATATCCCATCTATCTATAGTTAGTATAGTAGAGGCTTCATAGATGTCAGTCAAAGTCAGTCATGTAATTTCAGTTTCATACTTCAAATTTATCAAATTGTAAAGCTTTATCAGTGTTGTATCTATTTTAGATTTTTAGTATGATTATGTTTCCACACAGCAGAACAACCTAAAAAAAGTTGTATAGGATGGCCAAGTCCAGGGAGTGGAAGGCTCATGACCTTAACCAAGGAAAGTGCATCAAAGGAGAGGATGGTACAGTGTTGGTTTAGGATGCCCTCATTAGGGAGAGGTGGCAGTCCTATTTTCACAAACTTTTGAACGACGAGAGGGGACAAAAGTGTTGTGTTGGGAGACTTGTAGATATCTAAAGAGGGTTGTGATTATAGTTATTGTAGGCGTATCAAGGTTGAGGTGGTCAAGGGAGCTATTTGCAGGATGTAGTGGATAGGGCGACTTGGCCAGACATGATTCCAGTAGATTTTTGGAAGAGTACTGGCTGGGAAGGTTTGGAATGGTTAACAAGGTTGTTTAACATTATTTTTAGGGCATATAAGATGCCTAAAGCGTGGAGAGGGAGCATTATGATTCCAGTGTATAAGAACAAGGGAGACATTCAGAGTTGCAATAACTATAGAGGTATTAAGTTGTTGAGTCATACTATGAAGGTTTGGGAAAGGGTGGTAGAGTTGAGGATGAGGAGGATCATGATGATATTCGAGAATCATTTTGGTTTCATGGACGGTCGCTCGACCACTGAGGCCATTCATACTGTGAGAAAATTTGTGGAGAAGTTTTGTGAAAGGAAGAAGGACTTGCACATGGTGTTTATTGATTTGTAAATGGTGTATGACAGAGTTCCCAGGGAGATTCTATGGAGGTGCTTGGAGGCTAAAGGGGTGCCCATGGCATACACTAGGTCAATTCAGGATATGTATGATGGTGTGAAGACTTGTGTGAGGACGGTAGGTGGAGATTCAGAGCACTTCCCAGTTTTGATAGGGTTGCACCAGGGATCAACTCTTTGCCTATTTTTATTTGCCTTGGTGATGAATTTTTTGACACGACATATTTAAGAGGAGGTGCCTTGGTGTATGTTATTTACAGATGATGTGGTTCTGAATGATGAGACTTGGGGTGGAGTTAATGATAAGTTGGAGATTTAGAGACAGACTCTTGAATCTAAAGGTTTTCGATTAAGTAGAACCAAGATGAAGTACTTGGAGTGTAAGTTCAGTGATATGTCGCAAAAGGACAGAAAGGTTGTGAAGCTGGACTCTCAGGCCATTTAGAAGAGGGAAAGTTTCAAGTATTTGGGGTCTATAATTCAGGGTAATGGTGAGATTGATGAGGATGCCATGCATCATATTGGGGTAGGGTGGTTGAAGTGGAGGCCCGCTTCAGAAGCCCTTTGTGATAAGAAGATGCCCCCAAAGCTTAAAGGTAAGTTCTATAGAGTGGTAGTCTGATCGGCTATGTTGTATGGAGCGGAATGTTAGCCAATTAAGAACTCCCACATCAAAAAGTTGAAGATGGAAGAAATACAGATGTTCTGATGGATATGTGGACATACCAGGAAAGATAGAGTGAGGAATGAGATTATTTAGGAGAAGGTGTGAGTTGCCTCGGTGGGAGATAAGATGCGAGAAAGGAGGCTACGTTAGTTTGGGCACGTGATGAGGAAGGTCTCTAATGCTCCAATGCAGAGGTGTGAGACTCTGGCTATGGATGGTTTTAGGTGGGGTAAAGATAGACCAAAAAAATATTAGAGGGAGGTGATTAGGCAAGATATGGTGCAGTTACAGCTTACAGAGGACATGACCTTTGATAAAAAGGTGTGGAGGATATGGATTAGGGTAGAGGGTTAAGGAGTGGGAGCGCGTTGGTAAGAGTAGGGGAGTTCTCCTTTGAGGCTAGAGTTTCTGGTTCGTAGAGTTATGGATATAGTTTTATCTTGGGGCTAGTGGTGCTGGTTTATTTGGCATCCCATACTAGTCTATTATGCATGTATCTTTCGTGTTTATTATACTATTAGTTTGCTTTGCATACCATAATAGTTTATATGCACTAACTTTTTATGTTTGTTATACTATTATTGGTCCTAAGTCGGGGGGCTATCGGAAATAGCCTCTCTACTTCTCCAGAGGTAGTGGTATGGTTTGTGTACACTCTACCTTTCCCAGACCCCACTAGGTAGGAATATACTAGGTATTTTATTGTTGTTATTGTAATTCAGTTGCATAACAGTATGCCAGTTCATAGGTTCGCTTGGGATCACTTATAGTTCCAAGCATCGTATGATGACTAGGGGGCAGTCTCGGGTCATTGCACACTTGATATCAGAGGGCATAGTTTAAGTGTCCTAGGGTGTCTATGAAGCTGTGTCTAGTAGAGTCTTTCAGAATGGTACGGAGATGTCTGTACTTTTTTTCGAGAGGCTACAAGGCATTTGGAAATGTTTCCCTTCTTTCAAGTCTCAGATCGTGCAGTAGAAGTATTATCTAAGAAATTTATGCAGATCCTCATCTTGCACTATTTATGTAAATTATGCCTAAGTTTTAAGGTGATAGAAATAGTGAATGTTAAGTCCTTAAAGACAGTGATTCCTCATCCAGTCCCCACAGAAAGTTATGGACTTGCATATTGGCTTAGAAAGTATCCCATAAGTTCCCATATGTCCTAAATTTTGAAATATTTCATTCATGTTCATGAAAATGATGCATTAAGACAAATTTAGATGTGCTTTTTGATCCTCTATCAGAATTCCTTTTACAGTATATGATCTAGAGCTAGAATCATGAACCCAGAAGTTTAGCAATAGTAGAGTTGGGATAGCGTTTTCCAGATTGAGCAGATTATGTATTCATGGGATAGTTGTACCAAAGGTAAATAAGTAGGCTTGAACAATGCATGCAAGAATTTAAGTTTGTTAAGTTTGTTGATTCGAGATTACGTATGATGGTGTGGATGAGTTTATCATTCATGTTTATTATTATACCCTAGACTCTAGAATAAAGTGATTGCAATTCAATTTAGAGTTTAGTAAAGTGGTCACAGATTTAAGATGACGACTTAAAGATAATGGCGAGATGATAAAACAAGTAACCAAGTCAGGCTCTCAGATTCTAGTAGTAGTGCCAGTATGTGTAGAAAAGCAGTAAGGGAAGACGATTCCCAACCTATTCTTATCTCAGTGCAAAGTTTTTCAGTCATCACAATATTTACTCATTCCTAACATGTCAGCTCCATCATCACAGCTCATATTCAAGCACTTTATAGAATAACCATGTACGCTTTCAATTTCTAGTATGAGGAGTTCTAGTTCACCCAACAGTATGAATCATGTTCCCTGAAATCAAGAACTCCAAATTCAGGTCATGCTGCTCATGGCACATGTACCCATGACTTATAGTATGTTCAGTTCCAGGTGCTCGTGTTATACCTCTAATGATCAACGAAATTCATTTTACATCATATATGTCTTCAGTTCATACCCCTCTAACAAATTTTTGTCATTGATACTTTATTCCTCAAGCCTCAATTGAGTGTCAAAGTTATTCTTTCTTATTTTAGGTCCTCATGTTCTAACTTTCAGTGACCTCTCCTTATGTCATGATTAGTTAAAATTTTGTGTGTGTTTTTTTTGGGCTAGTGCATGAAAGTTTTTAGGATAGAGGTTTAGAGAAAATTCGAAAGATGTTTTTTTGGTAGTTTGCCTACAAGTTCATGTGTGGTTATGAAGATAGGCTTGAATTTCATGTTGGTGTACAAGTGGAATATATAGTTTAGTATAAGCTTTTAGTATAATTCAGTCTATATAGCCATCAATCCAATCTAGCAGTCAACAGATAAGTTCCTATGATTTCTCATTTTTCCTATTTATGAGGTAATTTATTCACGACCATGAAAGTCATAAATTTAGTACAGTTCACACATCAGTTTTAGATCCCAGATATTCAGCCATGATTCAGTCCATAAGTTTTCCGTGCATCACCTCAGTCTATCCTTAATATTTCAACTAGGTTAGTATCATTCGGGGGATGAGTATCCCAAGGGGGAGACGTATTGTAATACCCTTAGTATTCATGTATTAAACCTTTCATTTTTCTTCACAAAATAGTATCTAGCTTGAAATAATGGTTACTCATCAGTTGATTCTCTCATTTCTATCTTATCCTTATAATCATAATCATACCAGTGCATGTATTCACAAAATTTGTTTAGTTCATGTATCGTGTTTCAGAACCAGTTATGCAATCATGTTCCAAGTCAGTCATGTTTAGAATATGATCTCATTTCCATCCTACAATACTCTTAGTCTAATCAGTCTCATTGGAGGACGAATGTTCGCAAGGGGGAGTTAATGTATTACCCCGCATTTTTGGGCTAGTATTTGAACCGTCATTCCTACGTGTAAAATCTAAAATACAAATGATTCCCATATGAATATAAGTTTTATGATCTTTATCCTCATGTTTAATTTGCTTTTGAGGTGAAAAATGTTCATAAGAATCGCTTAGAACAAAGTTGAGCTTAGAGCCTTTGATTCGTCCAAAGTTTGGCATTTGATTCTACAGGGTCTACATTAAAAGTGTATAACTATTTATATAGATTGAATTTTGCATTTCAAAACCAACCAAATTGTAGATAATTGAATTATGTTTCCAACGATTCCAATTTCTCCAAAATCCAATACCCGAGCAAAAAGTTATGGAATTTTCCTTGTAATGAAGTAAACTGATGCGATAGCGATGCGACACGTCGGCATGCACATTACAAAACTGTTTCACATGCTAATTCAGTTTCTAAAGGGTCTAGGGTCACATTGGTCACTTCCCCTCACCCAAATCCACCCATAACACCTAATTTCTTCCCCCAAAAGCAATACATACTCAATTATTCATCTTTTCTCTCAAAGGAAAACACTAGCCTACTCAAGAACACCAAGAACTTCATCAATTTTTCTTCAAGAAAAGCAAGAACTCAAGTTTCCTAATTCAAGAATGCTTTCAAGATTGTGTTATTCCTTAAAGATTTAAGCTTTAAGGTATGTGGGAGTTCATCCATGGGTTCTTTCACCTATGGAACCCAAAAACTCTTTTCTTTTAATTAAAGAATGAATTCTCCATTACTATGGTATTTTGTACGCTCAAGAAAGATTGAATTTCATATTTTTATGATGTTTTTAATTCAATTCAGCCCATGTATGATTCCATGAACGATTTTAAATTTCTCATGCTATGAATTTGAATTTCCCATGCTTTATTCAAGTAAATTCCATGATAGATCCTAAATTTATGGTGTTTATCAATATTATCAAATTTTAAATTCATGCTTTCCACATGTTTGATGAAATTCTCATATCATGTAAAGTCAATTTCAAGATGAATCCCCAAGTTAGGAACTTTGCCATGTAACTCTATTATTTCCTCATTATTAAGACATACTTATGTTCAAGTTATGAACTTTACATGTTTTGATGAAATACCCATGTCCTATTTCAAGCGAATTCTATGTGAATTCCACAATTGGTGCTTTTAGTTATGTAATTATGCTATGCTCCTATGTTTAAGATATTCACATGTCAAAGTTCATGATCCTCATGTGTTTGGCGAATTTCCCTTATTAAAGTATTAATCTCCACGTTCTTGATAGAATGCCCATGTGAATTGAATAGGGTAATCATGACACGTTACCATATGTTCTTATCCATGTACAAGACCATAACCTCCAAGTGTTTGATAAAATGTCCTAGTGAATGAATTGTGAGCAATTGACTATGGCTATGCTTTTCAAGATCATCCTATGCTTTAATTTCCATGCTATCGAGTCCTAGGGGTATTCAATACCCAAAAATCTAGCTATTTATCTAGAGTTACATTAGTTACAGAATTGTCTAACTAATTTTACTATCAGTAGTTCTCAGTCAGTACAGAACTGAGTGTATTTATTCAGACATCAGAACTCAGTGAACTCAGTCCAGTTCAGTCAATTAAAACATCCAGTAATAGTTCAATCTATCCTAGTATGAATTAGAAATCAGTCCAGTGTCTATTTCAATTGGGTGTAAGATTCATCACCGAGCGAATCCTTGGGTGGGGGCATTTCTACCAGCATAGGGTTTGACCCTTAGTAGCAATCCCTATATTACAAAACTATGTAGATAATGTAGGTTGAGATATCTTTCTGCCAGACTAGGGTAGATACATCTCATATGAGTTTTCCTGCCAGCGAGGGTTTACAAAATATTTTTCTGTTAGAGAGGGTTAACTCATAGCTTTGTCTTTACCCGTGGCACCGTACTAACACCCTTCCAACTGGGGTTACAGGTTGGATTCCAATCCATTCGGAGAGGGTCAAGTCCGTTAGATGATTTTTTCCCACAGTTTTAGTTTTAGATTTAGACTCTGTATAGAACTCAGTTCAGTTCTATACAATTAGGACTGTTAGAAATAGTCACCCAGTTATTAGTAATCTCAGCTATCAGTTATTCAGTTATTAAAACTCAGTATTTGGTTCCAATACAGTCTTAATTACAGTCCCAGTTACACTCTCAGTTACAGTCTTAGTTATCGTCTTAGTTATAGTCTCAGTCGAGTAGTCAGATTAGTAACTCAGTTCAATTTTAGGTTTGCTTAACCATAGCGTACAGTTATCAGTTATTCTGTTATCTGTATTTCATTACCTCAGTTTATAGACTATTTTAGAATCATCTTATGTGCTAGCTCTTGGATTCTCAAAAAATACCATTTTCACGAATTCATGCTTAGTTATCTCATGTTACTCAGTCAGTCCTTATCTTATATGCATAATACTTTATAGTTTCAGTCCCGTTATTCAGACTAAGTACAGTTCAGTATTACATACCAAGTATTAAACTATCAAATATTTAGTTAATCAAATAAGTTAGTATGTTTATGAATTCGAGCTCAGTGTGATTGTATATTTAAATACTCAATTTATGTCAGTCTCCATCATGTAGTTTTATACCTAGTATTCATACTATATCCATGTTTTATCATATCCCTGCTTCAGTTATACTTATATCATTAACGTAAAGTTTTATAGATACAGTGTAGATATTCACCATCTTATCAGAGAATGTTTATCACTCATGCTGTAAGATATTTCAGTTTTTAGTTTATTCCATCCTATTGGTGAGTCTACTTACACTTAGAATGTATGTTTTACGATTACATATGAAATTAGTTTTACTTATTGCATTCATAACTCCATACTCAGTACATTCTAGAAGTACTAATCCACATATGCATCTGTGTGGCTACATTGTTTCATAATATAGGTACCAGTTGTATCCCGCACATCATGATCAGACAGTTGCAGATTCCAGCCAGCACGTGATGAGTTCTCCTACTTAGGAAACTCCAAATACTTTTAGTTCATTTATAGTTCATTTATTTTTCGGTATATTTATTAGTGGTAGTTGGAGGTATATCCCAGCTATCTATACTCTGTATAGTAGAGGCTTCATAGATGTCAGTCAGATTCAGTCATGTTATTTCAGTTTCATCCTACAAATTTATCAAATTGTAAACCCTTATCAGTATTGTATATATTTTAGATTTTTAGTATGATTATGTTTCCGCACAGCAGAAAAACCTAAAAAGAAGTTGTATAGGATGTCCAAGGCCAGGGAATGGAAGGGTCATGACCTTAACCAACGAAGTACATCAAAGGAAATGATGGTACAGTATTGGTTGAAGATTCCCTCATTAGGTAGATGTGGCAGTCCTATTTTTATCAACTTTTCAACGATGAGGGGGACAAAGGTATTATGTTAGGAGACTTGGAGATATCTGATATGGGTCATGATTATAGTTGTTTTAGGCATATCTAGGTTGAGGAGGTCAAGGAAGCTATTCGCAGGATGCGGCGGGGTAAGGTGATGGGGCCAGATGAGGTTCCAGTAGATTTTTGGAAGAGCACTAGTGGGGCAGGTTTTGAGTGGTTGACAAGGTTTTTTAACATTATTTTTAGGGTAACTAAGATGCCTGAAGCATGGAGGTGGAGCACGATAATTATAGTGTTTAAGAACAAGGGAGACATTCAAAGTTGCAACATCTATAGAGGTATTAAGTTGTTGAGTCATACTATGAATGTTTGGGAAAGGGTGGTAGAGTTCATGATAAGGAGGATTGTAACGATCTCTGAGAATCAGTTTGGTTTCATGCCAGGTCGCTCGATCACTGAGGCCATTAACATTGTGAGAAGATTAGTAAAGAAGTTTCTGGAGATGAAGAAGGACTTGTACATGGTGTTTATTGATCTAGAGAAGGCGTATGACAAAGTTCCCAGGGAGATTCTGTGGAGGTGCTTGGAGGCTAAACGGGTGCCCGTGTGTAATGCCCCAAATCTGGTACCCAGAATGCTACACGGTGATCATGACCCCAAAGGAACACAAGCTAACCCATGTCCGATATCTCTTCCTAAACACTGCATAATATACTGTGTAAATACAGAAATAAAGGCAGTAAGGCCATAAGGTTCAAAACTGATAACATAATCTCTAAATAATATGGTATCACAATACCAAAACAAAACCTAAAATAAACTGTCTGAACATGATAGTCTGTAAAGCCTCTAACTAACTAAACTTTCAGAATAAAGAGTTGATGGGACATGTCCCCAACTAACTCTAACTACTAAAATAAATTAATTAATGAGATAATAAAGTAATGTTTATGTCCTCAAAGGATGAGGACTCACTGCTAACTCTGACTGCTGAGACTGGAATACTACTGATTCTCTGGAACTCATGCTTATGAACCTATGGTATAAAACACCATAGCGCAAATGAGTCAGTACATTTGAATGTACTAGTATGTATGTGAGATATGCTGAATGCAAAGGGTTCACATACATGAACTATACTAACTGATTGAATAACATGAGCATGAGAATACATGCATAAATACATAATAACTGTAAATGAGTTCATTATAGCATGATTACTGAGTCTGAGTACTGATAACATGAGATACCGATCTCTGTATAATTGAAATAACTGATACTGAGCGACTATATCTAACAATTTAGGTTCAGATGGAACTAGCTGAGTTTCGTACTGTTCTGAGTTGACTGTATCTAATAGTCCTGAATCCTGTAGAACTATCTGAGTTTTATTACTGAGACTGAATAACTATATCTGACAGTCCTGATCCTGTACTAAAACTCTGGGAAGTAGTTATCTAAACGACATGCCCCAAATAATGCATTATAGCTGAGTTGGGGTCCAATTTATAACCCCAATTAGAAGGGTGTCAATAGTGCGACACTGGTAAGGATAAGCTATGGGTGACCTTCATCTGATGGTGTCCCCAAAAGAGAACGGTGGTACCCTCATCTGAGAGTGTTTAGCCACCTCATCAACCCTTATCTGATGATGTTGATGTCTCAACCTATGTTGGCTACATAGTTCTGGAACGTAAGGATGACTTCTAAGAATTACAACCTCACCTAACAGTGTGTGTTACCATCCTTGGGTTTACTTGGTGCTAATTCCTGCTCCTATCTAAATATACACTGAACATGGATTATTGAACTAAACTAGACTGAATTAACTGAGTTTCATTGACTGATGGAATACTACTGAGATTACTGTATTTCTGAGATTACTGAGTTCACTGAGTTTTCCTGAGTCAGATGACTGACTGAATTTCTATGAACATGGATCGATTGAGAGTATCTTGATAACATGACACTTGCTCTAGGCACATAGCTAATTGTCAGGTACAAGTACCCCCAGGACTCGATAGCATAAAACTGATGAAGAATGACTTTTTTGAATACATGATTAACATCGACAATCCATAATATAATAAGATGGCAATTTCATGAAGTACAAGTGCTAAAGCACCACAATGGCTACACATATATCCATAATTCATTGACTAAGACATTTCATCAAACACTTAACATGCATGAACTTGTACATGAATGGGGATTTCATATTATCATACTAGAATGACACTTTTCATTCACATAGGCATTTAATCAAACATGTGGGAAGCATGCTTTGGTTATACAATCATCAACACATCTAATAATCATGGATACATCAATCAACGTGTAAATTTAAAGGTTTATCATGATTATTATGCAAATCACCACATCCTAGGGCCAATCATTGGAATATGTAATTTCAAACATGAATCAAAACCCCACAACATCATGAACATGAATTTAAATTCAATTTTAATCATGAACATTCATAAATACACAAATCTTGGATTTTGAAAAGAGATTCTTGAGCTTCATGGGTGAAAGGGACCCATGAATGAACACATGATATACCTGGGTTGTGATTTTCTTGAAGTTCTTGAACCTGAAGAACTTGGAATCTCTTAGTTTCTTGAAGAATGATTTGGATCTTATTCTTGGGGATTATCTTTGAGAGAAAACCCTAATTTGATGGTCTAACATAATTAGGGGTTAAAATAGGTGGAAAAGACCCAAATACCCTTTTAAAAATAACTTCAAAATAACTAAATAAACTATGCAAGGGTGGGTACGATGGTCCGTCACTGGGTTGACGGTCCGTTGGTCCTGACCTTCACACCTGGGTAGAATAAGGGTTCACTGTCTCTGCTGCGATGGCTTGGGCGATGGTCCATCGCTAGCTCGATGATCCATCGGCCTGAGCCGTAAACCTTAAGAAGAATGTGTTTTTACATCCTCCACTGCGACGTCTTGGGAGATGGTCCATCTCTAGCTCGACGGTCCATCGGTCCTCATCATCGCACTTGGGCAGTTTTGACTGCTTTCTGTAAAATGGCCATAACTTTCTTCCCCGATACCGTATTTGGATGAAATTGGTATCGTTAGAAAGCTAATTAAATTTCCCACATAATAAAAATTTAAAATCTTAAAAATTCCACGTATATAAAAGTGGATTCATATTTCAAAGTAAGTTTCTAACATACTTGGGATGATTTTAAGCTAGGTAGAAGTATGGGGTATTACACCGTGGCATACACTAGGTTGATTCAGGATATGTATGATGGTGCAAAGACTCGTGTGGTGATGGTAGGTGGAGATTCAGAGAACTTCCCCATTTTGATAGGGTTGCACCAAGGATCGACTCTTAGCCCATTTTTGTTTGCCTTGATGATGTTTGTTTTGACATGACATATTCAAAGGTAGGTACCTTGGTGTATATTATTTGTAGATGATATGGTTTTGATTGATGAGACTCGGGGGCAGTTAATGATATGTTGGAGATTTAGAGATAGATGCTTTAATCTAAAGGTTTTCGATTAAGTCAAAGCAAGATGAAGTACTTAGAGTGTAAGCTTAGTGATATATCGCAAGAGGATGGAGAGGTTGTGAGGCTTGACTCTCATTCCATTTAGAAGAGGGAGAGCTTCAAGTATCTGGGGTCTATAATTCAGGGTAATGGTGAGATTAACGGGGATGTCACGTATCATATTGGGGTAGGGTGGTGGAAGTGGAGGCTCTCTTAGGGAGTCCTCTGTGATAAAAAGGTGCCCCAATTCTTAAAAGTAAGTTCTACAAAGTGGTAGTCCAGTCAGCTATGTTGTATGGAAGGGAGTGTTGGCCAGTTAAGAACTCCCATATCCAAAAGTTAAAGGTTGCGAAAATGTGGATGTTACGATGGATGTGTGGACATACCAGGAAAGATAGGGTAAGGAATGAGATTATTTGGGAGAAGGTGGGAGTTGCCTTAATAGAGGATAAGATAGTAGAAGGGAGGCTACGTTGGTTCGAGAATGTGACGATGAGGGGCCCTGATGCTCCAGTGCGAAGGTGTGAGACTCTGGCTATGGATGGTTTTAGGCGGGGTAGAGGTAGACTGAAGAAATATTGGATGGAGGTGAATAGGCATGATATGGAGCATTTACAGCTTACAGAAGACATGACCCTTAATAGGAATGTATGGAGGATGCGGATTAGGGTAGAGGGTTAGGGAGTGGGAGAACATCAGTAGTAGTAAGGGAGTTCTCCTTTAGGGCTGGAGTTTCTGGTTCGTAGTATTGTGGCTGTAGCTTTATCTTGGGGATAGTGGTTTTTTATTTTTCATCCTGTACTAGTCTATTATGCACGTATCTTTTGTGTTTATTATACTATTAGTATGTTTTGTGTACCATACTAGTTTATATATGCTTACTTTTTAGGTTTGTTATACTGTTCTTGGTCCAAAGCTGGGGGTCTATCAAAAATAGTCTCTCTACTTCTTCTAAAGTAGTGGTATGGTCTGTGTACACTCTACCCTCCCCAGACCCCACTAGGTGGGAATATACTGGGTATGTTGTTGTTATTTCAGTTACTTAATAGCATGCCAGTTCATGGATTATCTTGGGATCACTTATGGTTCCAAGCACCATATGACGACTAGGGGGTAGTCTCGGGTCATTACACACTTTGTATCAGAGCATAAAGTTCAACTGTCCTAGGGTGTCTATGAATCCGTGTCTAGTAGAGTCTTTTGGAATGGTACAGAGACGTTTGTACTTTTCTTTGAGAGGCTACAAGGTATTTATGAAATGCTTCCCTTCTTTCTAGTCTCAGATCATGCAGTAGAAGTATTATCTAAGAAATTTATGCAGATCCTCATCTTGGACTATTTATGCTAACTCTTCCTTAGTTTTGAGGTGACAAAAATAGTGAAACTTAAGTCCTTACAGACTGTGATTCCCCAGCCAGTCTCCATAGACAGTTATGGGATTACATATTGTCTCAGAAAGTATCCCATAAGTGCCATTATGTCCTAAATTTTGTAATATTTCATTCATGTTCATGAAAATTATGCATTAAGCCAAATTCAGATGTACTTTCAGATCCCTTCTCAAAATTTCTTTTACAGTATATGATTTAGAACTAAAACCATGAACCCAAAAGTTTAGCAGGAGTAGAGTTGGGATAGCGTTTTCCAGATTGAGCAGATTATGTATTCATGGGATAGTTGTACCAAAGGTAAATTAGTAGGCTTGAACAGTGCATGCAAGAATTTAAGTTTGTTGATTTGAGATTACGTATGATGGTGTGGATGAGTTTATCATTCATGTTTATTATTATACCTCAGACTCTAGAATAAAGTGATTTCAGTTCAGTTTAGAGTTTAGTAAAGGGGTAACCGACTTAAGATGATGGCTTTAAGCTAAATGGGAGATGATAAAAAAAGTAACCAAGTCAGGCTCTCAAATTCTAGTAGTAGTGCCAATATGTGTAGAAAATCTGTAAGGGAAGACGATTCCCAACCTATTCTTATCTCAGTGCAAAGTTTTTCTGTCATCACGATATCTACTCATGCCTAAAATGTTAGCTCTATCATTAAAGCTCATATTTATGCACTTTATTCTAGTATGAGGAGTTCTAGTTCGCTCTGCAGTTCGGGTCATGTTCCATGAAATCATGAACTACAAGCTCAAGTCATGCAGATCATGACTCATGTACCCATGACTTATGGTATGTTCAGTACCAGGTGACCATAATATACCTCTAATGATCAACGAAATTCATTTTATGTCATGTATGTCCTCAGTTTATTCCTCTCTAACATATTCATGTCATTGATACTTTATTCCTCAAGCCTCAGTTGAGTGTCAGTGTTATTCTTTCATGTTTCAGGTCCTCATGTTCTAACTTTCAGTGACCTCTCTTTATGTCATGAATAGTTAAAATTTTATGTGTGTTTTTTTTAGGCTAGTGCATGAAAGTTGCAAGGATAGAGGTTTAGAGAAAATGAGAAAGATGCTTTTGTGATGGCTTGCCTATAAGTTCATGTGTGGTTATGAAGATAGGATTAAATGTCATATTGGTGTACAAGTGGAATGTATATTTGAGTATAAGCTTTCAGTATAATACAGTTCGTATAGCCAGCAATCCAGTCTAGTAGTCAGACAGACAAGTTCCTATGATTTCCCATCTGTTCTATTCGTGAGGTAATTCATTCACGACTATGCAAGTCATAAATTCAGTTCAGTTCATACATCATGCATCAGTTTTAGATCCCAAATATTTAGTCATGATTCAGTCCATAAGTTTCTCGTGCATCCCCTCAGTCTTTTCTTATTATTTCAGCGAAGTTAGTATCATTCGAGGGATGAAGTATCCCAAGGGGGAAATATATTATAATACCGTGAGTATTTATGTCTTAAACCTTTCATTTTTCTTCATGAAATAGGATCCATCTTGATGTAATGGTTACTCATCAGTTCATTCTCTCGTTTCTATCTCAGCCATATAATTATTCTCATGTCAGTGCATGTATTCATGAAATTAGTTCTGTTCATGTATCATGTTTCAGAATCGGTTATTCAATCATTTTCCAAGTCATTCATGTTTAGAATATGATCTTAGTTACCTTCATATAATACTCTCAATCTAATCAGTCTCATTCATGGACGAATGTTCCCAAGGGGAGATAATGTAATACCCTGCATTTTTGGGCTAGTCTTTGAACCATCATTCCTATATATAAAATCTATAATCCAAATGATTTCCATGTGTATATAAGTTTCATGGTCTTTATCCTCATGTTTAATTTGCTTTTGAGGTAAAAATTTTCATAAGAAACACTTAGAACAAAGTTGAGCTTCTAGCCTTTGATTCATCCAAAGTTTGACATTCGATTCTACAAGGATCTAATTTAATACTGTATAACTGTTTATATACATAGAATTTTACAGATCAAGACCCACCAAATTTTATATAATTGAATTAGCTTTCAAACGATACTAATTTTTCCAAAATCCGATACCCGACCAAAAAGTTATGGTATTTTCCGTGTAAAGTAGTAAGCCGACGCGATAGTGATGCGATGTATTGGCATGCATGTTATAGAAATATTTCACACGCTAATTCAGTTTCTAAATAGTCTAGGGGAGCTTCAGCCACTTTCCTTCACCCAAATCCTCCCATAACACTTAATTTCAGCCCCCAAAAGCAATATACACTCAATTATTCATATTTTCTTTCAAAGAAAAGCCCTAGCCTCCTCAAGAACACCAAGAACTTCATCAGTTTTTCTTCAAGAAAAGCAAGAACTCAAGTTTCCTAATTCAAGAATTCTTTCAAGATTGTGTTTCTCCTTTAAGATTTAAGCTTTAAGGTATGTGGGAGTTCATCCATTGCTCCTCTTTCACCCATGGAGACCAAAAACTCTTTTCTTTTAAGTAAATAATGAATATTTCATTACTATGGTATTTTGTATGCTCAAGAAAGTTTGAATTTCATGTTTTTATGATGTTTTTAATACAATTCAGCTCATGTATGATTCCATGAAAGATTTTAAATTCCTTATGCTATGAATTTGAATTTCCCATGCTTTATTCAAGTAAATTCCATGATAGATCCTAAATTCTTGGTGTTTAGCAATATTTTCATGTTTTAAATTCACGTTTTCCACATGTTTGATGAAATTCCCATATCATGTTAAGTCAATTTCCTGATGAATCCCCATGTTATGAACTTTGCCATGTAACTCCATTATTCCCTTATTATTAAGAAATTCTTATGTCCAAGTTATGAACTTTACATGTTTTGATGAAATACCCATGTCCTATTTCAAGAAAATTATATGTGAATTTCCTAATTCATGATTTTAGTTATGTAATCATGCTATACTCCCTTGTTTAAGATATTCCCATGTCCAAGTTCATGATCCCCATGTGTTTGGCGAATTACCCATATTATAGAATTAATCTCCACGTTCTTGATAGAATGACCATGTGAATTAAATAGGGTAATCGTGACACATTACCATGTGTTCTTATCTGTGTACAAGTCCGTAACCTCCAAGTGTTTGATTAAATGTCCCAGTGAATGAATTATGAACAATTGACTATGGGTATGATTTTTATGATCATCTATGCTCTACTTTCCATGCTATTGAGTCCTAGGAGTATTCAATACTCAAAAATCTAGATGTTTACCTAGAGCTACAATAGTTACAGAATAGACTCAGTAATGTCACAATCAGTAGTACTTAGTCAGTACAGAATTCAGTGTATTTAGTCAGACATCAGAACTCAGTGAACTCAGTCCAGTTCAGTCAGTTAACACGATCAGTAACAGTTTGGTCCAGCCTAGTACAAATTAGAAATCAGTACATTATCTATTTCAGATGATAGTAAGATTCAACACTGAGCGAACCCAGGGATGGGGGCATTTTTGCCAGCATAATTTTTGACCCTTAGTAGAAATCCCTGCATTATAGAACTACGTAGCCAGCGTAGGTTAAGATATCTACCTACCAGAATAGGGTTGATACATCTCATTTGAGTTTTTCTGCCAGCGAGGGTTGACAAAATGTCTTTCTATCAGAGAGGGCTAACTCAGAGCTTTGTCTTTACCCATGGCATAGTACTGACACCCTTCGAACTGAGGTTATAGGTTAGACCCCAATCCATTTAGAGAGGGGCATGTGGGTTAGATGATTATTTCCTATAATTTTAGTTTTAGTTTCAGACTCCGTATAGGACTCATTTCAGTTCTACTGAATCAGGACTATTAGAAGCAGTCACCCAGTTATCAGTAACTCAAATATCAGTAATCTCAGTTATCAAAACTCAGTATTCAGTTCTAGTACAATCTCAGTTACAGTCCCAGTTACAGTCTCTATTACAATCTCAATTGCTATCTTAGTTACAGTCTCAGTCGAGTAATCAGATTAGTAACTTAGTTTAATTTCAGGTTTGCTTGACCATAAAGTACAGTTAACAATTATTCAGTTATTAGTATTTCTATACCTCAGTTTACAGACTATATCAGAATCATGTTATACGCTAGGTCTAGCATTCTTAAATAATACCATTTTCACGAATTCATGCTTAGTTATCTCATGTTACTCAGTTAGTCCTTATCTCATATGAATAATACTCTACTGTTTCTGTCCCGTTATTCAGACTAAGTACAGTTCAGTCTTACATGCCCAATATTCAACTATCAAATATTCAGTTAATCAAATAAGTTAGTATGTTTATGCATTCGTGCTCAGTTTGATTATATATTCAGATCCTCAATTTATGTTAGTCTCCATCACGTAGTTTCAGACCCAATATTCATACAGTATCCTTGTTTTATCATATCCCAGCTTCAGTTATACTTATATCATTAAAGTAAGGTTTCACAGAAACAAAGTGTAGAGATTCACCATCTTATCAGAAAATGTTTATCAATCATGCTGTAAGATATTTTAGTTTTTAGTTTATTCCAGCCTATTGGTGAGTCTAATTACACTTAGTATGCATGTTTTATGAATACGTATGAAATTTGTTTTACATATTGCATTCACCCATGCATACTCATTACATTCTAGAAGTACTGATCCACTTATACGTCTGTGTGGCTACATTGTTTAGTAATGTAGGTACTAGTTATAGCCCGTATATCACGATCAGATAGTTGTAGATTCTAGCCAGTAGGTGATGAGTTCTCCTACTTTGGAAACTCCAGACAGTTTTAGATCATGTACAGTTCATTTAGTTTCATGTGTATTGATTAATGGTAGTTGGAGGAATGTCTTATCTATCTATAGTTGGTATAGTAAAGGCTTCATAGATGTCAGTCAGAGTCAGTCATGTAATTTTAGTTTTATCCTTCGAATTTATCATATTGTAAATCTTTATCAGTATTGTATCTATTTTAGATTTTTAGTATTATTATGTTTCTGCATAGAAGAAAAACTACTTATTATGTTATAATTTAGTTTCTTAATAGTATGCCAGCTCATGGGTTAGCTTGGGATCACTTGTCGTTCGAAGCATCGTATGACGACTAAGGGGCAGTCTCGGGTTGTTACACTCTGGATGTGAGACTTGGGTAGATTTTTGTATGTTATATATGGTTGATTTTGATGTTATCTTGGGTATGGATTGGTTAGATCCTTATCATTCTGTACTAGATTGTTTTGCTAATACTGTGACTTTAGCTTTGTCGGGCGTATGAAGGATATCTTGGAAGGGTGCACTACATTTGGTTCGTAAGAGGGTTATATCTTATGTTCAAACTTATATATTGGTTGAGAGGGTATGTTTATCTTATTTGGCTCATATTCTTGATACTAGTGTAGTTTTACCTCTTTCTCTAGATTTTGTTCGTGTGGTTTATAAGTTCATAGATGTGTTCCTTATGGATTTGCCTAGGATTCCTCTGGATCATGATATTGATTTGACATTGATGTTGTCCCTTGCTTTAAGCCCATTTCTATTCCTTCTTGTGGGATGGCCCCAGTTGAGTTGAAGGAATTAAAGGATTAGTTACAAGAATTGTTGGATAAGGGATTTATCCGACCTAGCTTGGGGTGCTCCTATCTTGTTTGTGAAGAAGGATGGGTCTATGCGTATGTTTATTGATTATTTACAGTTTAATAAGGTAACGATTAATAATATGTATCCTCTTCCTCATACTAATAATTTATTTGATCAGCTTCAGTGAGCAATAATGTTTTTGAAAATTGATTTATGATCCAGTTAATAGAAGTTGAGGATAATATCTTTGGATATTCCAAATATAGCTTTTTGGATTCAATATAGTCATCATAAGTTCTTGGTCACGTCCTTTGGGTTGACCAATGTCAATGCCTTATTGATGGAGTTGATGAACCGAGTGTTTCGACCGTATCTCGTCTCCTCTATTTTTTGTATTTACAGATGATATCTTGGTTTATTCCAAGAGTAAGTCTAAGCATGAGTAATATTTATGAATTATGCTTCAGAGATTAAATGATGAGAAGTTGTTTGCCAAGTTCTCCAAGTGTGAGTTTTTGTTGGAGTCTTTTTCTTTCTTGGGTCATGTGGTGACGAAGAAAGTTATTATGGTTGATCCAGCGAAGATTGTATTAGTTCACGATTAGGTTAAACCTACTTCACCCACTAAGATTTGGAGTTTTGTTGGCTTGGCAGGTTATTATTGCATTTTATTCAGGGTTTCTCATCCATTGCGACTCTATTGACCAAGTTAACTAAGAAGAAGATTTCTTTTTAGTGGTTTGATGCTTATGAGGTGAGCTTCTAAAAGTTTAAGTATTTGTTGACTACATCTCCTATCTTAACTTTACCCAAGGATGGCATAGGTTTCACCATATTTTGTAATGCTTCAAGTATTAGGTTAAGTGTTATTTTAATATAGGAGAAAAAGATAATTGTGTATGCCTCTCGTTAGTTGAAGCCCCATGAGATAAATTACCCTACCCATGATTTAGAGTTGTACGCGACTATTTTTGCTTTGAAGTGGTGGAGGCACTACTTGTATGAAGTCCATTGTGAGATTTTATCGAATCATCATAGCCTTTAGTACTTCTTCAGCCTGTGGGATCTTAATATGAGGCAACATCATTGGTTTGAATTTCTTAAGGATTATGAGTTGACAATTCTCTATCATCCGGGAAAAACTAATTTGGTTATAAATGCCTTGGGCTAAGATTCGACTAACATAGGTAGCTTAACAAATCTTTTGACATAGGAGAGGCCTTTGGTCTTAGGGTTTAGTGTTTAGCTTACCAGATGTTTAGGCTTATAATTTGACATTTGGGTGTGTTTTCGTATTCATGGAGGCTGGTTCTTTTTTGATGAAGTAAATTCGAGCTTATTAATTTGATTATGTTGGATTAAGATTGATTCGAGATAAGGTGTTGAGTGGCGAGGAAAATAAAGCCTCTCTTGATTTAGATAGAGTTTTGAGGATTGGGGGGAGGGGGATTTTATGTGCCGAAAGTGGGTTATTAGATTAGATTGATTTTGGAGGAGGATAATTGTTCTAGGTATTCTATTTATTCAATAGTGACTAAGATGTACCATGACTTAAGGCAATATACTGGTAGGGTAGTATGGGGAAAGATGCAGTAGATTTTGTTGTTCATTGCCTGTGTTTCCAGTAGGTGAAGGCCGAGCATTCGAGACCTGGTGGATTTATTAAGAGATTACCTATTTTCGAGTAGAAGTAGGAGCGAATCACTATAGATTTCATGACCTAGGTTCCTCACACTTCCAATGGATCTGATAGTGTTTGGGTAATTATAGATTGATTGACCAAGTCTATGCATTTACTTCTAGTGCATGTCTCCTTCAATGATAAGAGATTGGACCGTATCTATATTTGTGAGATTATGCTACTACATGGTATGCCAGTGTTTATCATTTTAGATCGAGGTTTTGTGTTCACTTCTCACTTCTGGATGACTTTTAGGATGAACTGGGTACTTGGGGTTGACCTTAGCCAATATTTCATCACCATATGACGGTTAGTATGAGTAGACTATCCAAGTGTTGAAGGATGTGCTCCACATTTGTGTGATAGATTTTGGGGTCCAGTGGGAGAAAATTTGGCTTTAGTAGAGTTTAGCTAAAATAATATCTGCCATTCTAGTATCAATATGGCTTATTTTGAGGATTTGTATTATAGACATTCTCGTTCTCCAGTGGGTTGGTTTTATGTTTCGAAGGCTAGGCCTCGAGGTACGACCTTTCTTTGTGAGTCCTTGGATAGAATCTGAATCATTCAGGATAGGCTTCATGAAGTCCAGAGTAGGCAAAAATGCTATGCGGAATTGTAGACTCTTTCCTTGATATTTAGTGTTGGTGATCATGTTTTCCTTCAAGTTTCACCCATAAAGAGTGTGATGAGATTCAAGAGGCAAGGATAGTTTAGCCCCAGTTATATCAGTCTATTGGATATTCTTTGTACTATTGGAGATGTATCTTATGAGTTAGCTTTACCTCTAGATTTATTAGCTGTTCATCTAGTTTGTTATTTTTCTATTCTTCCCATTACATTTCAAATGATACTAATGTCATTAATTTGGAGTCGGTTTAGTTATATTAGCAGGTTTCTTTTGTTGAGGAGTCGGTCTCTATTTAGGCTAGGGATGTTAAACGGTTGCATTCTAGAGTTATCCCTGTGGTTAAGGTCCAGTGGAGACATCGACCAGTAGATGAGGTTACTTAGGAGGTCGAGTCTGATATGTATAATTCTTATCACCTGCTCTTTGCTGATTTAGGTATTTTTTTGCCTTTAGTTTGAGGACAAACTAGATTTTGGATGGTGGATGATGTAACGACTTAAATTTTGATGAAATATATAAATTGTGTATTTTGACTATTTTATCCCTCCTAATAGTTTCATTGTGGTATTTCTAGGGCGTGGGAATGATTGACACAGTTCTCGATGTATTTTTGTGCCATTTGGGCGATATTGTGATTTTTGGAGGCTTCGAGAGCCTTATATGTGACTTCAGTTGATATATCTTGATCCATGCAACGGATGAAAAAATGCATTGCTCCAACAGATTTGAAATGTTAATTTTAGGGTAGTAACATAGTTGGTGTGGTTTTATTTCTTTTAAATCTCATTTCGATCATAGGTTTAGAAAGTTGTGATTTTGGGTTTCGCGGGCTAACTTTTTGAAAATGACTACTTTTTGAATATTTTATACCCCCATTAAGTCTAGAGTGTCTAATTTGATAGGGTAGAATATTTTGTTTTCATCATGGTTTTCCAAATAAATTTCGAAGGCACCGCATAGACTCAAAATGATCCAAAATCCCCAGCTGGTGCACTAGCTATCTGGTGCACCTGAGAACGCGAAATGATGTTGCGATTGCAATAGGGCCAAACGTCAGGATGTTGCAATTGCGACCCTTTCTCATGATCCAGATACCCCTTACAGACAAAATACTACGATCGCAGGCTGTGGTCCGCGATTGCAGCTACTTAGTACAAATACACATGTTTCATAGTTTGTCACCATTTTTGAGACTTGGGTCCTAGGTTTCATTGTTTTGAGCAACTTTCTCCATTTCTAAGCTAGGGTAAGTTCCAATACCCCTATTTCAACTAATTTCCTCCATCTTTAACATTAGATTCTTGTTTTAATTTGAATTTCAAAGTGGAAATTGGGGATTTTGGCCCCGCACGACCAAAATTGTATTTCTTCAAATTAAGACCCAATTCAACACTTTTTAATTGAATAATGTTCCTAACCCTATAATTACTATTTTTTCTCAATTTCATCTTCAAAACAACTTTGATTCTTGATTTTTAAATAGATTTCAAAGATTTTACCTGGTAAAGTTTAAAAATGGGTTTTCTTCGATTTGGACCTTATTTTTAACTCACTTTATGTTGGGTTTTCAGCTATTGACCTCTAAAATTATGGGGAACAAATTTTTGAAACAAAGTTATGATTTTTCCCTTAGTTTTTGAAAGCCCATTATGAGGGTCCAGTCTAACCCCGATTCAGAACTAGAAATATGGGTGTCGTTGGCTTTTTTTGATGAATATATTTTATATTTTGATGTTTTAGTTGATTTTGGATCCGTTAGTAAGGTGTAAGGCATTGGGATTGAAATATAGCAAACCAATTTTGGCATTCAAGGTAGGTTATGGCTTTACTCTTTCAGACTGGGTTGGGTAGTTAATTTGTATACAAAATGTATGTTAAGGGTGTGAGAACTAAGCATGAAAAATGTCTATCTAGTTGTGTTGTGCCCGTGTGGGTTCCTATATGTGATATTATACAGTGGATTTGGTAAATTATATGCTATGTGTGACCGTGTGAGATCCTATGTGATGTTGATAGCCTATATACATAAGAATAATTGTGTTGTGTTTGATGAAAAACATATTGTAGTACCAAAGTGTATTGTGATGTATTCATACTCTATTGTCACATGAATCATGTGGAAATTAATGAATGGTTGGAAATATAGAGTGAATATTTGGCACATGTGATTAGCATATTGGTTAGTTGTTGAAATACTCATGAGGTTGGTAATGGAACTACTCATTGTGGTTGGTTGTGAGAATTACATCCTTATATTATACTCATTCATGAAATAAATGGTACCAGTGTGGAAATACTAAGAAACACAGGCAATACCTTTTTATAAAACCCACCCCAAAGGATATGGCAGGGAGGAGATATTGTAACATCTTATTAGACCCTCCCCGATGGATGTGTTGGGGATGACATATGATATATGGATTGTATATGGATATATGAACCCACATGGGTCCTTCACCGAGAAGCTTTAGATCTTTAGGTGTATACAGAGATTATGCGATGGTCTCGGAGGTTATGCAACCACCACGAGGTTCTGTGACAACCTCATGTATCATATTCATCATTATTATTATTGTATTTACTATATTATTTTGGTGATATGATTATATATTCTATTTTGACATGATATCTATCTATTGTTTTATATTATTTTACTTGTATGTAATACTCTCGTATATATTGTTCTCCTTTACTTTTCCTATGCATTGTATAATTGTATACTTGTATTCCTTGCTAGTGCTTTGCTATAATTATATGTGGATATTATAGAACAGTTAGTGCAAGCAGTGGTGGCTATGGTTATGGGACATTTTTTTTTTATCACAGGTGGTGTACCCTTATTGTGTATTTTGTATGTTTTATTTTCTACTTGGCTTGGTCGGCCTATGATACCTACTGAGTACAAGTGGACCGTACTCACGCCTACTTTCCTCTTTCGGTGCAGGTCCTAGTAAGAGTCCCAACTTGGTTAATTTGGGATACTATTGTAGCTTTCAAGATATCTTCAATAATTTTATTCAAATTGAATGGAACACTTTTTTAAAGTTTCTTATTTATTCTCAAATATCGGCGGCAATGGTGGCTGCCGGAAGCAATAGTAGAATTAATCCCCTCCCAAATTTGATAACGATTTGATTTTATTTCTGACCAAACATAAAAGATGATTACTTTTTTAATTTTGCGATAAATTTTTCTTTTTCAAATTGAAATTGGGTCAAATTGATGGAAATGAATTAGGTGTGTTGGAGATGAAAGAAAGAAGCACCATTGGAGCACCATTGAAGAGAAGAAAGAAAGAAGAGAGAAGAGAAAGATTTTTTTTTTGACCAAACATAAAAGATGATTAGTTTTTTAATTTTAAATTAGGTCAAATTGATGGAAATGAATTGGGTGTATTGAAGATGAAAGAAAGAAGCACACTTGAAGAAAAGAATGAAAGAAGAGAGAAGAGAAAGAAAGAAAATAAAATAAAAAATATAAAAAAAATTAAAAATATGAAAATTGAGGGGCTATTTGACAAAAAAAAAGGTTTTTAACATCTTTTTAATACTCTCACACACCCAATGCGCGTTAATTACACATACTTGTCCAAGTGGGCAGATATGTGCCATTAAATTACGAAAAAATAAGTCAAGGTGGGGTGGAATAGGACCCGCGCAAAGTTCAGTATGCTCAATGCAAATCCGGTCAAAGTTCAGGTATTTTTTAAAGTATTTCCCTATATTAGATTATCTCTTTGTTGTATTTCATAGACAGAGTTGTAACCTATTTTGGTTGTCCTTGTACTGGATTCTCGTATTGTATTAGTAGTTATTAAACTATTGATACCAGGTTTTGGGGATGTATGGTATTTTAGTCTATTTCTTTCTACATTTGTGATATTATTAGGTTTGGATTCATCCAAGAAGTCTTATCTTAGGGTTATTATTGTCTTTATCCCCCTTGTATAGCATTTTTGGTGATAGGTTTACTTTCCAAGGTTAGTCATGACAAGTGCCATCATGACCCTTGTTTTGGGGTCGTGACATCCCCACACCCTAGAAGTACCACAAAAATCCAACACAAGGAGGGGTAAAATGGTCATATCACATAGAAATAATTATTTCACATTAATCACCAAAACGTCAAGTAGTTACAAAAATATAGGCTACTTCCGCTTCAGCTGTTGCCTTTTTTGTTGCAGTAGTCTAATGTAGAAACTCAGGATCTCTCTCCATCCCTGTATATTTCACAATAGAGTTCATGAATTATGACATCATGAACTAACCTATAATACCCCATATTAGACTTAGTTTAGTTCAGGTCGTAGTGCCTGCATAGGGGGCTTAAAGCCTGAAAATTTAACCAAGTGTTGAGAACTTAGTCTCATTTTGACCGCTTAACTTTGAGGAGTTTAAATTTGACCTTCCGGGCTCTGTGACGATGGTTTTTGAGTTTATTCATGTTCAAGGGTGTAAGGAGTATGTCTCTGGAAATTTTCAAAAATTTTGGACGAGGTTTGGGTCGTGTTTGGATTTCAATTCCAGAAACCCAATGCAATTCCACAATTTTGTGTCGGGTTTAGCGAATGGGCTTGTTATCGCATTGCAGTGGCCATTAAAACAGCATCCCGATTGTGACTTTAATCTCCAGAGGGAAAATTAAGCTATTTACCCTCACCCTAAGTCGTAAAAATAAAAGATTAGATGTCATTTTAAGCATTATACACTAATTCTTCATCAAATTTCTCTCAAAGAAACCCTAACAAAATTCCAAGAAATCCAAAACTTCATTACATCCTCTTCAAGACAATCAAGAATATAAGTTTTCGAATTCAATAACTTCAAGAAAAAAGCCTTCAAGAACATCTTTAAGAGTTCAAAGTCAAGTTTCTATATCAAATTAGGCTTAATAAGGTATGCGAGGTTATGAACAAGGGTATCCTTTCACCTTTGTGCCCAAATTGCATGATTTTAAGATTTTTTTTTCGAAGAAGGGATCATACCCAAGTATGTATATTCTTGAAGCATATGATTATTATGATATTTAAAGCTTTAAGTTAACCAAAAGTGCTTATGTTTATATTATGAGATTTCTATCATGCATGAGATCGCACTATCTTTACTTGATATTGTTGAAGTGTTTTCAAGATTTTTAATTGAGCATGAAGTTTTGTTATGTATTTACTTGAGATTAAAGCATGGATTTTAACCCCTAAGTTTAAGTATCGAGATTTCAAGAAGATCATGCTCTTATGTTTTATTTGATAAATTCATACCAAGAATGAGTTTGAGTTTTCAAGAAGACTATGGTCTTAAGTTTCTTTGATGGTTTTATACAAAGATTAAAAGAAAGATGGATCTTATGATCCCAAGATAAAATATGGAATCCACGTTTATTCAGTTTGATTACAGTTTAATGTAAAAAGAAGCATAATAGGTTTTCATTATAACCCCTTATACTATTTTAAGGTGGATTTCCTAAAACGGGGCATATAAGTAATATGAGAATAGTATTTAGCACCGAGTTGGGTATGATTCCAAGGTATCATGCCCCCGAACTATGACCCACCGTAGGTTTTATTATCCATAAGTGGGTTCAGCATAGTGATCACTTTAGCTTAGGTTCTATTCCGATGGAAAGGGTAGGACAGCCCTACAAACGTGGGTGCGAGATGTTGGACTCCATGATAGCTCACATGGATTATGTCGGTTAGAAGAACCTCCCAATAGAAAGAGTAAAATAAAACTTTTAGAACTAAGTGTTATGACTCATAAGATTTATACAGTATACTTGATTATTCATGATTTATGATTTTTAGTTTTCAGTTTTATTCAAGATCAAGGTGAGTCATTTACACTTGGCATGCATCATTTAAAGATTTACATGAATATTAAGTTATTGTTTTACTTATGCATTCACCCCCACATACTCAGTACATTCCATAAATACTGATCCACATATATTTCTATGTGCTACATTGTCTTATAATTTAGGTATTGGTGCTCAGTTCCAACAGTGTGATTGATTTCGAGCATCTCCACCTACATCCTAGCCTTTGGTGAGTCCTCATAGTTTGAGGACCCATTCTATCAGATTTGTTATTGTTGAAGTACTTTAGTTATTTGATTTCAGTTTGAGTTGGGTCAGCTGGGGCTTATCCCAGTGGCTCTCTAGTTAGAAGTAGACGCTTGTCTGACTTTTTCTATTGTGGATTCAAAGTGTTAGTTTTAAATTTCTATGTTTAAGAATTTTAGTAAGATATTAATTCAATTTCAGTTAAGACATCAATTCAACATTTTGAGATTTTGCATATCAACTTTATCTTTACTATGAGTTCCAAATTTGTTAGAAGACTAAAAGGGTTAGCTTGGGACTACTTGTAGTCTTGACCATCATGTGACGTCTAGGGTGTTTTGGGGGGAATTACACAACCCCTTCATGGGTAACACTACAACAAGAATTCTATAACTCTATTATGAGTGCCAAATGTTGCTATGTACTTCTAAATTCATTGAACATCTAAAACATGAGTCAAACATCACCATTGATACTCATAATTAGTACCTAATTTATATAGATTAACATACCCTAAAAAACAATCCAATCCTAGATGAGCCCTAAATTTCTAAAAAATAAGCTAAGAAAGACTAAGTGAAAATTTTACCTTTTCATTTAGTGTAACAACACCTTGTGTTGTTATAGTCTGTTAGATTCTCTTTATTAATTCATTTGAACTTTCTTATAGTAGTGTAGTAATATGCGATAACACAGAAATAAAATGTTTCTATAAGCAATACACCAAAGAATAAAAATGGCAGAAATGGAAAAAACATTCATAGTTTCAATTAGAATAGACTAAAAAATATACCTTCTGAAAAATTGAAGAATGTATGAGTTATGCATTCACGGTCGTCCACAAGATTGTATAAAACTACAAACATTAGCTTAGGTATCAAATAAAGTTACAAAGACGAAACCTTGAATATCTAAGTCCTCACCAAAAATAAATGTCGCTAATAATATTCACCTACAGTATTTGCATAGATATCATACATTAACTCATTCAAAACTATCTAGAAACCTAAAAAAATAGAAAATTAGACTTACCACACCCTTGCAAAATCTTCAATAATTTTATCTTAAATTTTCCTACTCTGTGACTGTACCACAGAAGCATGCCTAGTTGTGTACTCAGTTCTCTGACCACTTAGTTCTATAAGGAACTCATTCAATAGAGACTGAAGTATAATGGTCATAATAGCTCACTCAGCAAATATGATGCATATCAAATTCTTCAAGCCCCCATTGGATTAAAAACAGAATTTCACATGTTACCTACTAAGAGATTGTTGAGTGAGCACTAAATATATAAACCAACTTCCAAGAATGGTATTGCTAATCTCAGACACTATCCAAGTTATATCCCAAGAAAAGTGCCAATAGGTACATAAAGAAAAACTTCATATAATTAAATATGATTTCAAAGTAGGCTCAAGAACAATACAAAGAATTGTAAGATGTTTATATTATTCTACAAATATACAATAGATTTAATTAACATTAAATATTTTGATTTATTAGTAGATTTAATATGGAACCTGTAATTCCCCGAGAGTACACCCTGGATGCCATACGGTTCTTACGACCCCGAAGGACCACAAGCTAACCCATGACTTATTTCTATTATGACCATTGAATTGTAATACTAAAATAAATGCGGAATTAGGCTGAATTTCCATAAGGTTTAAAATCTAAATGCTGATAAATATTAATATCTAGTAAAAACATCTAAAAACTAAACAATGTCTGAACTGGTCTATTTTAAAATCCTCTAACTAAACTATCTGAATTAAGGAGTTGATGGGATAAGCCCCCAACTAACTCCAACTATTGAACTACTGATAAATTGAAATAAATTATATCTCTGATAGATGAGGACTCACTACTAACTCTGCAACTGTAGATTGGATATGTTAAACATGGTCGGGATCTTGGGCATTGATATAAGACATCATAGCACAAAAAAATAGTATGCGGTTAGTACGGGGAATATACTGGTATTCTAGATGAGGTAAGGATGAATGCAAGGGTTCATATGTATGAACAGTAACTGACTGAATGATATAGATTAACTGATTGTAAGAGTACGTGGATAACTGATACTACAAAAATCACTCAGTACGCAATATTATAAATATATGTATAGACTATGACTGAGCTTTTCTAAAGATGAGCATTGAGTTCTGATAACTTAGTAACTAATATCTGAAGTTACTGATAATAGATTTAATGATACTAATTGATTGTGTCTGATAGTCCTGATTCTATAAAATAAATTGAGTTTTAAACTGAAAACCGAAACTGAAACTGTAGGAGGTAACCATCTATCCGACATACCCAAAATAAGATAAGATAACTGGGTTGGGGTCTAATATTTAACCCCAATTGTAAAGGTGCTACTACCGTTCCACGGGTACTAACAACTATGGTGGAGTTAGTCCTAACTAATAGGTGACTCTTGAGATCAATCCTAAACTATGGGGAGATCCCTGAGTATGTCAGTTCTATCTAGCGGGTGACATCTCATAACCTACATTGGCTACGTAGTTCTGGAACTTAGGGATTACTTCTAGGGACCCAGTCCTAACTAACGGGTAAGTCTACATCCCTAGGCTCGGTTGGTACTGAATCCTACTCCCAACTGAATGACGCTGAACTGATTATAATGAACTGGACCGGACTGATACTGAGTCTACTGAGTTTTCCTGAGTTCTGTAATTAACTGAGTTCTACTAATCGTGACATGACTGATACTATTCTTTAACTAACACTGGCTCTAGGTAAACAACTAGATTATCGGGTATTAAATACCCCTAGGCCTCAATAGCATAAAAAGAAAGGCATAACATGATCATAAAGGCATAAAAATACTTTCTTGCTAACAATGCACTCATTTAGACATTTTTTCAAACACTTGATATACACGAACTTGTGCATGAATGGGATAGCATAATAACATGTCATGTTGTCACTAGTCAAATCACATAAGCATTTCATCAAACACTTGTAGGGCATAAGCTTATACATGATTGGGACTACATAATAACATGTCATGATTCCGCTATTTACTTCACATAGGCAATTTAGCAAACACTTAGGGAGCATGGATTATTTACATGATAATGGCCAACACATGAACATCATGATACATTAATTAATTTTTAGATTCAAGGGTTTATCAAAATAATCACATATTCATCACACATGCTTTTCAATTTTTATGAAACTTGAAATTAAATCATGGATTGAAACCCAACTAATATCATGAACATGAATTCAATCTAATTCAACCATAGAAATCATGAATCTGAGTTCTTGTTTATTTAAAAGGGATTCTTGGAATTCATGGGTGAAAGGACCCATTAATGAACATCCAACATACCTGAGAAAAAGAGTTCTTAAAGGTCCTTGAAGGATTTCTTGAGATTGCTCTTGGTTTCTTGAACAACGGTTTTTGCCTCTTTGAGAAAGAATGTTTTATTCTTGAGAGAAAGTGAGGAAATAATGTGTAATAGGTTATCTAGGGATTTAATTTCATATTTAGAATGATTAGGGAAGTGGAAAAATACCAAACTACCCTTGGGAATAAAGGAAAATTCATCACTGAAAAACCCAATTTTGGGCCCTAACGCAACGCGGTGCTATTGCGCCATGTCACTGGAAATTGACATATGAGAATTTGGCCTGTGGAACGATGCAGCACAATCACGGTCCCTCACTGGAAACTGACAACTGGGAGATGGGACATCAACGCGATGCTGTGGTATCGCGATAAAATACTGAAAAGGATAATTGTGAACTGAGACTATGGCGCAAAACACCAATATTGTGATAGAGCACTGGAAAGTGATAATTGTCATTTTTCTTGGCTCCACAACGGGCTGACATTCCAAGTGGTACACTGTCTTACAAAAATGGATCTAACTCTTCACCCGGTATCGGATTTGGGCAAATTTTATTTCATTGGAAAGCTAATTAAATTTCCTACGTAATGGCAGGCTCCAAACTGAAAAATATTATGTATTTTAAAAAAATTAAATGGAATAACTCATGTACTGAGAGTTAAAATGAGCTTAGGAACTATGGGTTATTACAATATCTCCCCTTTGGGAACATTCGTCCTCGAATGAGACTGATTAAGCTGAAGAACATTGATAGTTTAAGTTTACACACTAAACATGTACACTAAAACATGACTACATGACTGAGCTACTGACAAGATAAGTTCTCCTACTGAACACGCATTTCTGATGTATGGAATACATAACTGAACTGATTCATGAATGCTTTACTAAATATGCAACGATAAGGAATACCAAGTTTACATCTATAACTAAATCATGGATCTGAGTAAATCTAACGAAGACTATCACCTTAAGCTGAGAATACTAATGAACCTAAGATCATTTATTGAACATACATTAACGGGAACATGAGAACATGACTGAGTCTGAAACATGATACATGAACTAAATATCATGAATTGAATTGATTTCTTGAATATATATGACATGCCATGGGAATGGTCATACGGATGAGATTGGAATGAGAGAGTCAACTTATGAGTACCCGTTACTTCAAACTAGATTTTTTACATGAAGAGAAATTAAAAGGTTTAGGACACGAAAGCTTGGGATTATAGTGCATCTTCCCTTAGGACATTATGTCCCTCGAAGAATGCTAACTTAGCAGAGATACTGAGGAAAAGCTAAGATAATGCACGGGACACCTACGAACTTAATTGTGACTGAGTATTTCTGGTTTGAAACTGAGGCAAGACACATGATCTGGGATAAACTCGTAACTACTAGGATGCTCTATCATGAAATAGGCATATTCGGGAGACTTTGGATAGAGCGACTGGGCAAAAAGATGGGAAACCATATGAACTTATTTTCCTGACTGCTAAATTGAATTCCTTGCTTTATGTTCTAACTCATACTGAAAACTTATACTCAACTAGGGCATTTCTTGACACTCATTCAATAAAGTTCTACTGACTTTAGGGAGCAATAAAATCTTGGCATGGTCTGAATACAACATCTGAATCACAACATGGCTAAGATTCTGTAATATGGAGGAAGGCCTACGAAACATCATCTAAGACAGAGTTACTAAGCCTCATGTACTGAAACTACTTGCCATCCTAGCCACATTTCTCAACTATTCCCTCAACTGTAATTTCTACTTCAACACTGCATTTTACTTGGGGCTACTGAAAATATTTATATGGGCACTGATAACTCTACCTACTGAGGTCTGAGCTGGACTGAATCATGCCACTAAGTTTATGTCTACTCAAATCTCCGAAATATATCTAGCCACTTACACATCAATAAGACATTCAATCCTATCTTTATAACTAAAGCCTCATTTAAAATAAGCATGCAACAATCTTTCCTTAATATGAAATATTTTCTCTCTTACATCTAAGAAACTGCTCATCACTATGCCATCTAATAAGGAGAGTTCACTAAAGGTTAAAACATGAGGACCTGCAACATGAATGGATACTATACTGAACTTGACACTTAACTGAGGCCTGAGGAATAGAATATCAACATCCTAGATTTATCAAGAGATCTAGACTAAGGATATACATGACATAAATATGATTTTAATTAATCATTAGGAGTATAGCATAAGTCATGGAAACTAAGCACACTGTAAGGCATGAGTACATGATTCATGAGCTACATGACCTGAGTTTGGAGTTTCTATATTCACAGAACATAGTTCGTAATACTGAGGAAACAAGAACTCTTTATAATAAAAATTGTAAACGTACATAATTTTCGATAATGTGCACGAATATAAACTATGATCATAGAGCCGACATGTAAGGCATGAGTAGATATCGTGACATCTGAAGTGCAATACTTTACATTGAGGTAAGGACGGGTTGGGCATCAATCTCTTCTTCTACTTCTCTACACATACTGACATTGCTACTAAAATTTGAAGGCCTGACTTTCTGAGATATCATAATCGGACATTTCTTATATACCTGTCGAGCTATGATAGACTGACCCACTTGGGTGGAGACTGAGAAAGGTTCTGTTAAGGTGTCCAGTCTGATAGAGAACCTCCTGGATCTAATAATATAAATCATGTAAATGAAAGATCCATAACATACCAGTAACCATATCAGGAGAACTTTCCTGATCTTGTCTGGACTGAAGTGCAAAAAGTTTGTTTGGGTGTTTCCCACTGGTGGAACTGGATGTAGCAACCTGCTGATTTAAGCAATCGGACTGAGCTGAAGGATGCTTGTACGGACCCTATTTGTACAAATCTTTTTCCCTTTGAGCCATAACTCTACACTCCCATATCCTGTGGCCTGGCTTACCACATCTAAAACAGACATAACTGCCAGCTCTACGTGCACCTAAGTGATGTCAACCATATTCTTCACAAAGTATATGGGTACGTCCACTGCTCACACTACCCTGGGTTTTGGAGCCTGGCACCCCATCATGACTGCCATTCCTAAATTTTGGTACTGGCATACTAGATAAGGACAGAGCGTGAACTAAAGATTTTAGATGAAACTAGAAATGGTTAGCGCTCTCTAACTTAGGCTGATTCAAATTAAAACTACCTATGTTATCTCTCTTGTTCTCTATCCCCTTCTTCTTAAGCTTATACTCCTCAATCTGTTGAGCATGGACCATAAGCTTAGATATGTCCATCTTCTTAATAAACATCGCAGTTCTACACTCCTTAACCACACTATCTGACATCCTAAACACGAACTTGCTCATTCTTGATCTATTATCTGCTACTATATGAGGAGCATACCTGGTGATGTGTGAGATAATGCTAACACATTTGAGGCCTTTAACTAAGATTAATTGCTAAGTATTAAGCAAATTTTGTTGATTTTGATTGTCTTATGTTTGATTTTGAAAAAGAATCTAATATGTTAGAGAACCAACAAGAATGGAAACAAATGAGCTGAAATCTAAAATAAATAGAGGTAAGGTGTGGCTGACGAAATTTGTGATGAGTCGTTAGCCATGTGATAAGATATCATCTTCATCTTCATCCATAGATAGAGAGTTGGCCTATGTTGAAAGTTGTGATGGTTTGTGATAGGACGTCAAGGAGATGGTAAGTCGTCAAGGTTGCTGTCAGCCTAAGGCAAAACATGAGAGCTGAGGAAAACCCTTTACAAAATTTATGATATGTCATTAAGGAGTTGATAGGGCATCACCGTTTGTCATCAGTGTTAGGAAGTGAGTAACAAAAGCATAAAGAAAGCTGACGACATTTGTGATAAGTCGTCAGCCTCCTGATAGGCTATCACAAATGGCATCACCTAATCTGAGGAATTTCTAAATTTTATTATTTTATTTCTATAATTAGGGTGAACTATTTAAAGCCTTGTTTAGGGTTTTCTTAAGAGTTCAGAACCTTGAGTTTTGAGACACGATACTTTGATATTTTCTCTCTAGTTTCTTGTCTTGAACAAAATAATTAACTTTGAAGAGATTATCATCAGTATTTTGGGATTTCTACTTTGATCTAATCTGAGAAACACTCTTGGCTATTCATCTTGCTGTAAGTTCATCTTTCAAATTATGAATTCAACTTTTTGTATCAATTATTACATTATGAGTGGCTAAATCCCTTTAACCTGAATTATGGGATCTAGGGTTAAGTCTTGATAAGGTGATGAGTGTTCAAGATTCAAAAGGTAGTAGGACTCCTTGATAATTCTGAGGTTTTAATTATTGTCTGTTGGTTGCAAACAATAGATGACACCTACTTTGATTTTCTTTAGAAAGAAATCAAATATAGTGGGGAGTGAATTATCAATAGGAACTTGGAAACACTAAACTTCTATTTAATAATCAACACTGTAACAAGGTTGGTTAACCTGAGGTAAAGTCTGGCCAGTGAACATAAATTCCCTAAGTCTGTGAGGATTAGGTAATTAAATGCTTAAGTAGGTCGAGAGACAGTTAGGCATAACTTCGATAAAGATAACTTGTTGTCCTATCTACTGTGAGAATCTTGAACTACTATTAGCATCTGTCAAGAACCAAAACTCCTAGTGAACATAATTTTGTTTTTTCATAAACTCTTGATTAAAAACACTGAAACTAAAGTGACCAACAATTATTTGTTGATCATCAAAAACCCCTATTTTGTCTTTTCGTGATAGTTGTTTGAATTTAACTTGTAGCTTTAGTTTCAAACTAGTTTAATTTTCACTCACATTGTTCCCTATGGATTCAACCCCGACTCTAAAGTTGGGTAAATATATTAACGACGACTACATTTCACTAAATTGACGTGTAAGTTAAGCATTATCATAAATGGTGCCGTTGCCGGGAAACAATTTGGCGTATTGAGTTGGTTTGGAATTTTAGCCTACTTGCTTGAATTCAAACTTGTAAATATTTGTTTTTAGTTTACTTTTATTTCTTGTGTTAGGTAGATTTTTTTTATTTTAGTTTACTTACTACTATGGCATCATGGAATGAACATGATCTTGGTGGTTGGAAATCATATCTTGATGATCCATGTCCATATTGTGATGGACCTCACTTTTGGCAAGACTGTAGATATGCTTTATGGAGAAAGATGTGTGCACCATCTCCATCCTATCAAGAGTATGATTGTTCTTTATATGGTGGTAAACATGGAAATTAGAGTGATTTCCCAAATGCCCCCTCCACCTATTGCGCTAACCCAAATTCTAGTTCTTCTTATGAGTTTGATAGGTTTTATGGTCAAGAAAAGGAAGAACGAAGCACCGGAAAGAATGGCATTGAAGCTATGATTTAACTAATGTTGGATCGTATGGACACAATGAATGATATCATATGTGATATACATCAAGATATTAGGGAATTTAACAAGGAAAGAGAAAGGATAGGGGAGATGGATATCGAGGTTAATCATCCAAAGCACTCTTCTACATTATGTTTAGATGATATCTTATCTGTGGAATCATTTAGACTAATTAAAGAGTGTGAATATGGGGAGCAGGAATCCTATACTGATGATGATCTTGATGTTGATCAACCCTTGGATATTTCCCAACCAACCGAACCAACCATGAGGGATGATGCCAAGATTGGGGAAATGGTGCTAGAGGCAAAAGAAGAAATCAAGCATAATCCTTGTGAAGACTCTAGTCCATTTCAGGGTAAAGATACTAATAGGGATGTTACTCCAGAAGTAAGAGTTAGTCCTCATTCGAACCACTTTTCAACATTATGCCTGGTGGATGCGATGAAAGTTGAATCACTCAAGCAAATGATGAATTTTGAAAATGAGGAGGAAAATTCTTACATTTTGGAGTTTATCTTTCCAAAAGGGTATACCACAACCCCAATCATAAAAGCCAAGAAGCCTAAAGATCGATGTTTATTTTATGTCTTTTTAAGATCCTCACTGCTTCCCAATAATCCCACATGAAAGTTTGATGTAAAATTGGGCAAGCGGTTCAAGTCTTTGAAGTAGTGTGATAGAACATTACTTATCATGCCCTCACCTTTGCCCAACGGACCTAAAAGAAGTAGAGATCAAAAGATGGTCCGACAATTCAAATCATCTAAGTGGAGGGATAAAGTATGACTGAATGATGTTGTACTACGACACTAAATTAGGTGCTACTTGGGAGGCAACCTAAGATATTTTGTTGTTTGTATTCATATTATGTGATTGATATCAGATCTTCGTACCCATGGTGCCACAGGTATGTTTCTAACTCTCTTGTTTGGGTTTGATGCATTGGGGACATTGCATGATTTTAAGTTAAGAGTGGGGCTACTTGTAGGTGTTGATGTCCTCCTGGGGTTTTGTTGTCGTGCCTCTTTTCCCCGAAGTCTTATTCCTAGTAGATCCAGCATGTTTAGGCGTATTATTTTTTATTTTGTAATGTGTTGTGGTTAACTGGGAGAAAAATAAGTATCTACGGCAGTTGACATATTTTTATCGATTTTTGAACCTCTCTAAAGGTCTACTTTATAACTGTGTGATATGCATTTATGTGTGATCACTGCACATCTTGTTATGACATTAGTACTAGTGACATGATAACCATTGCTAAACAATTACATGTACCAGATAATTAGTGACTTATGATATACTTGTGTGCCATGTGCGTGTGAGATTTTACTTAGTTCCCTTTGTATGTTGGATTCAGAACTTGCCCGGTTAGTCTTACCTAGGTTGAAGGATAGGGGTTAGGAAAGGATCATAGGCCGTTTTGATATTAGCCCACTTTAGCCTAAATGACCTTCCCTGTATGCATAATATTCCTTGATCCCTATTTTAAGCCTGAATAGACTATTTATTTTTATGATACCTATCACTATCCCATTGCTATATCATAATGAACCTGTTTTGGCCCTAGTCCTCCTTGGACACTACACACCTTGACTTAGGTAAATGGCCTAAGTTGAGGGTGGCTATCATAGGGGTGCGTGATATAAAATGAGTATAAAGAAAGATAGAGTAAAAGAAAAGAATAAAAAGCTGGGTGCGGTGGGAAAGATCAAGAAAAGAAAAGTTGTGAAAATAAAGAAGTGATTGTAGAAAAGAACCGCACCCATCCTGAATAAGTGTGATCAAGAAAAGAGAAGAATAGAAAAAGTCGAATAAGTGAGACCCCAAAAATAGTGTAGTACCAAGGTAGCTTAGTTACTTTAAATATCCTTGTGTATCATACCAGCCCCAAGACTACATTACAAGTTGAAGAAAAGTCCTATAATGATCCTAACTTAACTGTCTCAAAGCTTCGGTAATGAAAATAAGGGCAAGCCTATGGTACATGGCATACACTAGTTGGAACTTTGTTCTGAGAATGAGTGTTTTGATTGTCCCCATGGTTATATATATAATTATTGATATAAGATGAGGGAGATTTCTTTGCTGTAAAGGCACACTGGTTACATTTCTAGTTACTAACTTGTTCGAGTAGTGTAATACTGGTCTATGCACGGTTGTTATAGCTGAATTGATGTCATATCTTGATTCCTGTGTGTTTATTGGTGTTCTTCATTGTACTTAAATTGACTAACTTTGGAGATGGTGAAAGTGTTTTGAGATGATATAGATGATTGACTGCCAAATGTGCTTTGTATTCTCTTAGTTGTGCTGAGTTACTTGAGGACAAACAATTGTTTTAAATTGAGGGTGTTGATGTGTGAGCTAATGCTAACACATTTGAGGTTTTTAACTAAGAAAAATTGCAAAATCTTAAGCAACTTTTTTCGTTTTTAATTGTTTTATGTTTTATTTTGCAGAAGAAGCTAATATGTTAGAGAACTAACAAGAATAGAAGAAAATGAGATGAAATTTGAAGTAAATAAAGGCAAAGTGTGAAATACAACATTTGTGATAAGTCGTCATCCCTGTGATAAGCTATCAGTTTCATCGTCAGCCATAGACAGAGAATTGGCCTAAGTTGAAAGTTGTGATGACATTTTGTGATAGGACATCAAGGAACTGATAAGTCGTCAAGATTGCCGTCAGCCAAAGGCAGAACATGAGAGATAAGAAAAACCCCTGACGATATTTATGATAGGTCTTCAAGGAACTGATAGGGCATCATCGTTTGTCGTCAACATTAGGCAGCGAGTACTAAAAGTATAAAGGAAGATGAGGACATTTGTAATAAGTCGTCAGCCTCCTAATAGGCTATCATAAATGGTGTCACCTAATCCAAAGAATTTCAAATTTTATTATTTTTTTCCATAATTAGGGTGAACTATTTAGAGCCCCGTTTAGAGTTTTCTTAAGAGTTTGGAACCTTGATTTTTGAGACACGATACTTTGATATTGTCTCTCTAGTTTCTTAGCTTAAAGAAAATAATTAACTTTGAAGAGATTATCATCAGTACTTTGGGATTTCTACTTTGCTCTAATCTGAAAAACACTCATTGCTATTTATCTTGCTGTAAGTTTATCTTTCAAATTATGAATTCAACTTGTTGTATCGATTATTACATTATGAGTGGCTAAATCCCTTTAACCTGAATTATGGGATCTAGGGTTAAGTCTTGATAAGGTGCTGAGTGTTTAAGATTCAAAAGGTGGTAGGACTCCTTGATAATTCTGAGATTTTAATTATTGTCTGTTAGTTGCAAATGATAGATGACACCTACTTTGATTTTCTTGCGAAAGAAATCAAACATAGTGGGGAGTGAATTATCAACAGGGACTTGGAAACTCTAAACTTTCATTTAATAATCAATGTTGTAACAAGGTTGGTTAACCTGAGGTAAAGTCTGGCCAGTGAAGATAAATTACCTAAGTCTGAGAGGATTAGGTAATCAAATGCTTAAGTAGGTCGAGAGACATTTAGGCATAGCTTCGATAAAGATAACTTGTTTTCCTATCTACTGTGAGAGTATTGAACTACTATTAGCATCTTTCAAGTACCAAAACCCCTAGTGAACATAATTCTGGCTTTCCATAAACTCTTGATTACAAATACTAAAACTAAAGTGACCAATAATTATTTTTTGTTCATCAAAACCCCCCATTTTGTCTTTTCGTGCCAGTTGTTTGAATTTAACTAGTAGCTTTAGTTTCAAACTAGTTTAATCGCCACTCAAATTTTCCCTATGAATTCGACCCCGACTCAAAAGTTGGGTAAATATATTGACGATGACTGCCTTGCACTAAATTGATGTGTAAGTTGAGCGTTATCACCTGGATAACTAAGTAAACTTAAGGTAATACTCTTTCCCACTTATAATACCTTATTTGAGATTGATGGACTCTAACATCTTGGTTTCTCTCAGCTCTAAGGGAAAGAATCTATCTAGAAAAGTAGTAGCAAACTCTTCCCACTCTATGGGCTCTGCATCTATGCCCCTGTTTACCTTCTACTGCTTAAAAAACGTATAAGCTATATCTAATAGCTTATAGGTAGCTAACTCAGCACTCTCACTGAAAGTCACTCCCATAATATCTGTGACTTTTTGAACTTGATCGAGGAATTCCAGTGGATCCTATTCGGACTTAGATCTTGAGAATAGGGGAGGATTCATTTGAGTGAAGTATCAAATCCTGGCTGCAATAGTATTGGACATTGGGTTGGCCAGAACAACAGCTAGTCGTTCATTCTAAACTGTTACGAAATTAGCTAGAGTAGTGAATATAGCTCTAAATTTTGCATGGGAGACATGCTCAGCTAGGGGATCTGCCTGAATGGGCTAAGGTGCTGGTTGAGTTTTAGTTCTCCTTTCGTTAGTCTTTTTGCGAGGTATGTTCTGTAATCGAAAGGAGAAAAAGATTAGAATGAGAGTTTAATGTGAGCTCATGCTCACTCACACGACATGAATATTGAAAAAAGGAAAACTTTTCCAAAACCATCTCATATCCTCCTGTCCATAAGTGTGGCACACTACACACCCATGCAGAAGACTCTACTAGATGCGGCTTTCAGACTTCCTAGGACTCTTTAAAACCTTAGGCTCTGATACCAAGTTTGTAATGCCTCAAGAGTACACCCTGGATGCCATACGGTGCTTACGACCCCGAAGGACCACAAGCTAACCCATGACTGATATCTGTTGTAAGCATTGAATAATAATACTGAAATAAATGCGGAATTAGGTTGAATTGCCATAAGATTCAAAATCTAAATAGTGATAAATAATAACATCTGGTAAAAACATCTAAAAACTAAACACTATCTGAACTGGTCTAGTATGAAAGCTTCTAACTGAACTGTCTGAATATGGAGTTAATGGGACAAACCTCCAACTAACTCCAACTAATGAACTACTGATAAAATGAAATAAATTATATCCCCAATAGATGAGGACTCACTACTAACTCTACAATTATGGACTGGATCGGTCTAAATGCCATTGGGATCATGAGCATTCGAACCTATGATATGAGACATCATAGCACAAAGAAAGAGTATGCGGTCAGTATGTGGAATATACTGGTATGCTAGATGAGGTAAGGCTGAATGTAAGGGTTCATATGCATGAGTAATAACTGATTGAATGATATAGAGTAACTGAATGTAAGAGTACGTGGATAACTTATACTACGAAAATCACTCAGTAAACAATACTTTACATATACGTATAAACTATAACTGAGTTTTTCTGAAGCTGAGCACTGAGTTCTAATAACTGAGTAACTACTATCTGAAGTTACTGATAACAGATTTACTAATACTAATTGACTGTGTCTGACAGTCTTGATTCTGTAAAATAAACTGAGTTCTAAACTAAAGACTGAAACTGAAACTGTGGGAGGTAATTATCTAAACGACATGCCCTAAATAAGATAAGATAAATGAGTTAGGGTCCAATCTGTAACCCTAATTGGAAGGGTGCTAATACCGTGCCATGGGTACTAACAACTATTGTGGAGTAAGTCTTAACTAATGGGTGACCCCTGAGATCAGTCCTAAATTAGCGGGTTATGCCTGAGTATGTCAGTCCTATCTAACGGGTGACATCTCATAACCTACGCTTGCTACATAGTTTTGGAACTTTGGGATTGCTTCTAGGGATTCAGTCTTAACTAACGGGTAAGCCCCCATCCCAAGGCTCGCTCGGTGTTGAATCCTACTCCCAACTAAAAGACACTAAACTGATTATAATGAATTGGACTAGATTGATACTGAGTCTACTGAGTTTTCTTGAGTTCTGTAACTGATTAAGTTCTACTGATCGTGACATGAATGATACTATTCTGTAACTGACACTGGCTCTAGAAAAATAGCTAGATTGTTGGGTATTAAATACCCCCTGGACTCGATAGCATAAAAAAAAGACATAACATGATCATAGAGGCATAACAATACTTTTTTCCTGACAATGCACTCATTTAGACATTTTGTCAAACACTTATATAAATGAACTTGTGCATGAATGAGATCATATAATAACATGTTATTCTTTCATTAGTCAAATCACATAAGCGTTTCATCAAACACCTATAGGGCATAAGCTTGTACATGATTAGAATCACATAATAACATGTCATGATTTAACTATTTGCTTCACATAGGCAATTTACCAAATACTTGGGGTGCATGGATTATTTACAAGATAATAGCCAACACATGAACATTGTGATACATTAATCAATTTGTATATTCTAGGGTTTATCAAAATAATCTCATATTTATAACATATTTTATTCAATTTTCATGAAACTTACAATTAAATCATGGATTGAAACCTTACTAAAATCATGAACATGAATTCAATCTAATTTAAATATGGAAATCATGAATATGCAATATTGTATGTTTAAAAAGGGTTCTTGGACTTCATGGGTGAAAGGGACCCATGAATGAATACCTAACATACCTAAGAATAAGAGTTCTTGAAGGTTCTTGGAGGATTTCTTAAGATTGCTCTTGGTTTCTTGAACTAGGGTGTTTGCCTCTTTGAGAAAGAATGTTTTATTATTTAGAGAAAGTGAGGAAATAATGAGGCAATGGGTTATTTAGGGGTTTAATTTTGTGTTTATACTGATTAGGGCTATGGAAAAATACCAAACTACCCCTGGGAATAAAGGAAAATTAGTCACTAAAAAAAACCTAATTTTGGGCCCTGGCGCAATGCGGTGCTATCGCACCATGTCATTGGAAATTTATATCTGAGAATTTGGCCTATGGCGCGATGCAAAACAATCGTGGTCCCTCACTAGAAACTAACAATTGGGAACTGGGACATCGGCATAATGTGATGGTATCACAACGAAACACTGAAAAAGGACAATTATGAATTGAGCCTGTGGCGCGATGTGCGAATATCGTGATGGAGCACTGGAAAGTGACAATTTCCATTTGGCTTGGCTCCGTGGTGAGCTGATATTTCAGTTGGTACATTGTTTTACAAAAATAGCTCTAACTTTTCACCCACATATACTCGAGAAGAGATATAGGAAGAAACATAACTTTGGATGAAAAATATCTAGCATACGCATTTGCCTAAATATCAACATCAACTGACTAATATGTCCCTATATTTAAGGGGAAGAGGGAGACAAATAATAGAAAGAAATCAGAGGGCATGTTTACACATTAAGGACAAAAGAATAGATGTTACTAACTATGAAACTAGAAGGTAAGAGAGATAAGAAAATCTTAGATAGAACCAAAATAAAGTCACTAATAATTATTTGAGCACATACATCAAAATCTTTCCATAAAAAAAGTCAGTTTCTTCACATGAAAAAAACTTTGTTGCCTAATTCAAAGCAAAGGCATGTTAGGAAAATGATAAAATACCAATGTTTATTACTATTGTGTAGTTACTACAACTAAAATAATATTGTATTTCCAAGCTTAGTATCACTTTATTTACATGTTACATATATAATATCACTTGTGAAAAATTGACCAAAAGGAGATATTAGAGATAATGCATGAAGATAAATTGTTACCTAATATGGAAGCCCCTACGGTCGCGCCATTGCTTGTTTTGTACCTATGTAACCCACATAAGAATAGAATAACTAAAATCCTCCTTGAGCATGGCTTATTATGGTGCTTGAACAATTCTTGAGAATCCTGCTTGAGCATGATTTATTATTAGTAATGTTATCATTGTTAGTTAAAATGTGAGAGCGATCAACTTCCATGAATATTAGGGATGACTGCTTCCCCTATATAGTCTAAAGGTGTAATACCTCAGATTTTTGGTCCTTATAAATTTCTGAAATTTTATCCTCACTATCCTGACTATAACTTACCTTACGAGTTGTAGAGATTCCTGATGATTCGTTGGACCAAGTCATGGCCTGACCCGTGTATATAGATAAGTCTTCTTCTCTGAGTACGAGTGTCTTACTACAAGTCGTGAGGACTCATTATAGGTCATTGTGTGCAAATTGTAGGATGTCCCCAAATATTTCTGTGCTGACTACGACTTGACCCTATGAATAGTTGGGTCCCATTACGAGCCATAGTATACAAGTCATAAGGTTATAATTGTGTTTTACTGGTGACACTGAATTTACAATGACTCATGAAGACAAGTCATAATAAGTCATGATGAGTCATTATGAGACTCGTAATGGGTGACAATTTTTTTCACAACTTTTAATAGGGGTATTTTAGATATTTCCCTCTTACCAAAAAATAACCCATGACCTATAAACATACTTGGGGGCCTATTTTCATCGATTAGCCACTCGAAACATTCTTTTTTTTCTCTTAAGTCTCCCAAGCATTCCTCTTAGGATTTCTAAGAAGAGGGTCAAGGAGAGCTTCAAGGGTCAAATTCTCTCCATAATCTAGGGTATTTCAGGTGTGTTTTTCTTCACCAATTGTTATTTTGTTAAAAGCATGTGTATTAAAGTGCTATTCATATGGTTTTGATGTTGGGTTTTAAACATGGATTAAGGGTTTTGAATGATCATCATTTATGTGATGCTTCATGTTTGTATATGCTTTGGTTATGTTTAATTTATGATTTTAAAACCAATTTGATGAATGAGTATGGTTAATGAACTAGGAAATTATGACTTTCCCAAAATTTTTAAATAATGACAGTTGAATTGGTAATGACCTCAACCGTTATTGTGAAATTTATTTTGAATATGAAAAGTATGCACATTGAACTACTCTAGATCTATTGCATAATAATAAGAGTTAATGAAGCATAATGATTTTGAATTGAACTCATGGGGTTTTCTAATCCCCCAAGCTACTATATAATTGAATCCAGAAATTTTGAATTTCCCCAAGTGATGATAATTGTTTTGGCATGTTAATATTACCTTGCAAGTATAGTTTGTATGACGATACCAATAGTGTATGCATAAATATGTATCATGGTTCAATGAATGAGAATGTCCGTTAAATTTTTAATTGGGCTTTAATGAGGGTTGTGTAGCTGAGTTGTGAAAGTGAAGGTCCCTGAGGGATAAACACCAGAACCATAATTGCTGATGTAAGGGTCTACATGGAAGGGTGGTTCGAGTCCCCCTTAATAATATCACATGATTAGGAGGTTTAAGTCCCTCATATTATATTACATAATTGGGTACTTCAATCACCTTGATGCTGGGAGGTTTGAGTCCCCCATGGTGCATACATACATTCTCTATTTCGTGTGGCTGCATGAACTAGGGACCTTCTAGCTGGGGAGAGCTTGGACCATATTGCCCGTGGGTTCCTTTTTATGTTATGATGTTTGAGCTACACAATCTAGGCTACAATTTTAAAGTGCATGTTAATCCTTGTTTCCTATCCCAGTATATTATATATATATATATGTATATGTATCTAGTTATGTGCATTAGATTTTAACTAATTTTAAAGTATTGATCATGGATTTATTTTTCTCCCTTACCTCTGAGTTACATGCTAGTGCTCAACCCACTAACCATCTCCAGACATTGTATCCCCATAAAATGCAGGCACCGAAGATACCTATACTTTTCCTGCACAAAGTTAAGTGGATCAACTCACTTCGTGGATTGTTGTGGTGAATTGGTAAACTTCCATTCTCCAAAAGACTTGAACATTTCATCAGTTCCTTTCATAAACTAGAATTGAGAGTTTACATTATCATTAACATTATCATTATCATTGCCATTGTCAGAGTCGGGGCACATACCGACACATTATTGAATTTAGTTTTATTTAGAAAGATTTGTTGGACTACTGTGGACTTGGATGGTGATATAGGTTGGTTGTGTTTGTTCAGTTACAAGTTAAGGATATAGACATGTTTTAAATTTCTTGAGCTTACCTTATACTATCTTGTTATATGTTTAGAATTCATCTGATGTTGGGGGTATGGTGTTATATATGGTTAGGTATAAGAGGTGGTCTCCGGTCCCTATTGGACTTGAGATATCCTTCATAGCTAAGGCCTGGTTTGGGCCGTGACAAAAGGTTGGCAGGATTTGATCTTATTTTGACATCTTTTGAGATGTTGTCGCATTATATTGTCAAAAAATTAGTTATTTCACTTTCTCTAGATTCTTAGGTTTATGCATTTATGTAAGTTCTAGCACATTATGTAGTTGTTGCAAAATGATTCATGACCTCGAGAACCTTATGAATTCCAAGGTTCTCTCAATTAATCTTCTCATATTTATCTATTTTTTCCATGCAATCAATGTAAGTATAGTTCAAAGAAGAGAACTATGAAAGCATTAAACTTTTAGCTTTCGGATGTTTGTCATTAAAACATTGCATGATTGGCACTAGATTCTTGCTTAGATTTTCATTGATATCTTGTTGTCACATCATTTTTATAAGAAGAATGCCATTAATTATAATAACCTAATTGTTGGTGTTTTATGTGAAGTATGTATTCTATGTGATTTGACTATTTTACCCTTTCTCGTGGTCGCATTATGGTATTTTTGTAGTGTAGGGATGTTTGGTATGGTTACCAATGTATATTGGTGTGAAATATGTGAAATTATGGTTTTTGATGGCTTGAAAAACCTTATAGTTGACTTCAGTCAACATTTATTGATATGTGTGTAGGATGGCAAAACAGACTGCACCAGCAGATACGGAATGCTGATTTTTGGTTTGTAACACGGTTGGTGTGGTTTTATAACTTTTATCTCATTTTGACCCTTATTTTGAAAAGTTATGGAAATAGGGTATGGGGGTCAACTCTATAAAAATGATGTCTTTTTAAAAATCAGATATCACCATTGAGTCTAGAGCATTGAATTTAATAGGGTAGCATAGTTTATTTGCGTTCCCAAGATTCTAGATGAATCTCAATGGGCCTACGGTGATGTGGAATTCTCCAAGTCTCTGTAGTTGGTGTATAGTAGCTGGTGTGAACACTAAAATGACCCTTTTGGGAGCTTTAGCGGACCTTTAGCGCTAAACCGGCCCTGACCACCTACAAAGTACCACTAAAACAGTAACTTGGGCACTTTATCACTTACTGCTAAAGTGGCCCAATGTCCGCTTTAGCAGACTATCACCTAGAGTGGGTACCGATTTAGTAGCACCTGGGAAATTTAGCGGTGACTACTAAAGTGGCCCATGGTATTCTTTAGCGACACCTGGTATATTTAAATACCCCTTTTCTCCCTTTTCACCATTTTTTAGACTAGGAGCTAGAAGTTTTCGAGCTTTTGAGCAATTTCTTCCATTTCTAAGCATGGGTAAGATCCAAAATAACTATTCGTCAATTTTTCTTCAACTTTATGATCTAAATCTTGTGTAAACGCAGATTTATAAGTGGATTTTGGCTTGGAAAAACAAAAAAAAAATATTTCTTCAATTTAAACCCCAATTTCAACATGTTTTAACTTGGATTTTCTTCTATGAATTCCTTTAATCATTGGGAGAGATATCTTTGGACAAAAGTACTAATTTTACCCCTCTTTTTTAAAAAACCATTATGGGGGTGTATTTGGACCCCAATTCAAAAGTTGTCAATATAAGTATCAATGTCTTTCTTTTGACAATAGATTTTATATATGTATGTTTTTATTGATTTTGTATCTGTTCATGAGGGGGTTTTTCTGGATTGAAGGATTTTGGGATCAATTTTTGGCAATAGAGGTAGGTTATAGCTTATGTTCTTTAGACTTAATTGGGTAGTTTATAATAATGTAAAAATATGTTATGGGTATGGGATTGTATCATGTAAAATGTGTTAAGTGATTTACGTGCCCGTATAGGGGCCGATGTTAATAATATTAGGTGTTTTTGTGATATTATTTGTTTAAGTGTGACCATGTGGGGTCTTATATGATGTTGTTGGCATGGTATTGATATATGACACTTCGGTTACACTTTTTTGGTTGGAAAAAGCCTTGATTTTGCAATTCATATTGTATCAATGACATTTTTCTTGTATATTTCACTTGATGGTTTTTGGATTTTAATGGATCATGGATGGTTGGTGGATTTGAGTGGATTTTGTCTCACTTGATTTATTTATTAGTTCGATATTTAAAATTATCAGTTTGGTTGGTTGTGAGAATTACATTCTCATATCATATTCATTTATGAAACATTGGTACCACCATGGAAAAACTAGAAATACTAGCTTTTTCTAACAAAAAATGTGACATCTTTGAAAAAACTCTATCGATTTATGTGTCAGAGAGGAGATATCAATATGTGTATTTGATATTGGTTATATACAGGTTAATAAACTCCCTATTGATCCTACATCTAGAATCTTTAGTTTTGTAGGTGTATACAGAGGTTGTGAGATGACCTCGTGCATTATCATCATCATCATCATTTTCATAGCACTTCATATATTATTCTTATGTTGTGGTTGTATTTTATGTCTTTGACTTGACATTTGTCCATTTGTTCTACATTCCTATACTTTTATTTGATATATATATTTACATGTTTGACTTTCCCAACCCATATTTGATTTATGTGTTTATAGTAGAACTATTAGTGTAGACAATGTGGGCTACTGTTTGAGACATTTTGTAATTGTAGGTGATGTGCCCATAGTTTGTGTGTATATTGTTTAGTTTCTACTTTACCTAGTTGTCCTATGATAACTAGTGAGTACAAGTGGACCGTACTCATCCCTACTACGCCCTTTTAGGGCAGATATAGGTATGAGTGTGCAACACAGATAGTTTATTCAGGTGATACATAGAACCCATTCTAGGTAGCGGTTGATCTAAGCATCCGATGTTGACTTCTACCTTTTAATATCTAGACTATGTCTTACTTGAATTCAGAGACAAAGTTTTTCTCTTGTTTGGATATCTTAATTATTTTTTACCTCGAGATGTACTAGTTAGTTCTTACACAGTGACACCAGGATTTGGGATTTGGTTGGTATTTTGATTTTATTTTTTCTTTTACTATATATATATGGTTCGACTCCGTTCTAGGGGTCTTCCCTTGGTTGTTATTGATTTGTTATTTTATATCAGTTTTTGGTGACATGCTAACTTGTCAAGGCTTGCCGCAACATGTGCCACCATGACTTTTGGTTTTTAGGTCATGAAAAATTAGTAACAGAGCATCTAGGTTTTCATAGGTCTCAAAAATAAAAGAGTGTTGCGGATCGGTATATTTAGAGGCTATAATATATCTTTAGGATAACTTCCCTTATTTTATTCTACATCATATGGATCATCCATACCTTGTATTCCAAGTCATATTTCACTCTTTTTGCAGATGGTGAGGACAAGATCAAATGAGGCTAGAGACTTGGATCCTTTATCTGAAGAGATAGCCCAGTCTAGAGGACAAGTTTCTAGTTGGGGCCACGCTCGACGTAGAGGATAGGAACGAGGATCTACCTCACCAGAGATAACTCTAGGAGATTCTCCCCTGAGACTCAAGATGCACATATTGTAGATATGAGTCCTACTCTGGTTCCACCGAGTTTTTCTACCCCAGTCTTAGAGAAAATGTTGGTTCGCTTGCTGACCTATTTGGAGGGTTCTCCTTCGAGTTCACCTGGTGTCCCTCCAGACCCGAATATTACACCCTCATCCATGCTAAAATCTACTTATGGTATTCCTCTAATTCTGATTATGGATCCTTCTGTTGTACTAGCAACTGCTTATTGTACTCCATAGACTCTAAGTGCAGTTCCTTATTCAATGTATCAGCGTATGGGGTTCTAAGATTGGATGTTTAGCCTTGTTGTATAATGCCTCCTCAAATGGGTTCTCATCTAGCCAGATTTACTATGCCTCCTATTATTATGAGTGTGTCTATGTCTTTTGAGGATCAAAAAAGGTTTGAGAGATTTACTCATTTAGGTCCTCCTAGGTTTAGTAGTGTTGTAGGTAAGGATATCTTTGAGTTCTTAATGGATTGTCGGCATAAGTTGTATATCCTTGGTTCTCTTGAGTCTCATGGGGTCGCTTATACTACTTATCATTTGATAGTAGGACCTAGATATTGGTGGAGGTCACTTATTTGTTGTTAACCACTTGGTTTTCCAAAGAAGAATTGGGGTTAATTATTAGAGGCCTTTTTGGATAGGTTTGTGATTTTTAATTTTACAGATTATACGAGAGATGAGTTTGGTCACTTAGAGCAGAGATTCATGACTATTGCATATATATGGTATGATTCAATGCCTTTTCTAGATATTTTATGCCACTATTGCCATCAAGTTTGAGAACATTCAGAAGTTAATGATGGGGTTGGAAGTTTCTCTTCAGCTTGCTACAACTCAGATAGTTGTGTATGGAGTATCATTTCAAAGTTGTAGATCATTCTAAGATAACTGAGTTCATCCTTTGAGCATCTTAGGGAAGCACAAAAAGGGGCACCTATTTGGGTGAGTTCAGAGGTTACATCCTGAGGTAGAGATTCTAGAGGATTCGACGGGTATCATGGTAGACCAGTGTAGGAAGACTTACAGTGTTTAGATAGTGGGTCTTCTAGTTTAGAAGCTCCATATGGTCATGAAAATTTAGTCGTACCTCCTTTCATTGAGAAAGGCCATAGGGTTTTCTATATGGATGATAAAAGGGGCCATATGGCCAAGGACTGTCCCCAATGTATTTTCAGAGCTACTCTTATATCACTCGTGAGTGGTAGAGTTCCGACTAGTGGTGTAAGAGGTAGAGGTACTGTTGGCCATGGTGGTGGTCACGGGGATACTTGGCTAGGTAATAGATGTGGTCAGTGCTATGCTATACCTGTCGAGCTAAAGAAAAAGGCCTTATAAACCTTCATCAAAGGTATTTTCTCTATTTGTTTCAAATCTTCATCTATGTTATTTGATTCTAGGTCAACATTCTCCTATGTGTCTACATATTTTTCTTTGGGTTTTGATTCTTCTTGTGAGCCTCCTTATGTTTTTATCTGTGTACCTACCCCCGTAGGAGACTCATTAGTGGTGGATCAAGTGTATCGATCTTGTATTGTGACTTCTTCTTGGTGTGAGTCCTAGGTAGATCTGATTGTATTAGCTATGATAGATCCAATATTATGGCTAAAAGTTATAAAAATTTTCCCTAGAGTCTATCAGCTACCACTGACTATAACTCACATGATGACCCATTATAAGACATAGCGAGTAATTACGAGTAGTCATCATCATAATAGTAAGATCCTCAGCAAATACTCCAGTGATAATGACCCCACAGTACAAATCATCACCAGTGGCTACGAGTCGTTAGAAGGGATCTATTATTTGAAAATTAAAGGATCCAAAAACCTAGTCTTAGACTACGACTTCACCTAATGACTCGTGGTCAGTCATGATGAGTCGTTAGGAGGGGAGTAGTATTCATAATAGAAATGACCCAAAACCTCAGGATTTCAGGTTACAACTTAGACCACGACTCTTGACTAGTCTCAATGAGTCGTGAGGTAAGTCATAACTATTGGGAACGGGATTTCCTCCACAATTTTTCAAGCACTTTTAAATAGTTTGCCACTATTTTAAAAGCCTAAACCATGTCATTTAGGCAGCCCAAGGAGTGGTATAAAATATCCAAATTCCAAAAATCCATCACTAAATCATATTAACCCAAGAGGAATAAAAAGAGGTGATTTTCACTTATCCCAAAGGCAACTAGGGTTCTTCAATTTCAAGCTCAATTCCAAGAGATTACCTAGTTATTCAACATCCAAGTATATGGGAATTCATTGATGGGTCCCTTCCACCCATTGAGTCTCTAGAACTTCATCAATTTACAAGAACAAGCCTTTTTTTATCCTTTTAATTGGATTCTAGGTCAACTATGAGAATACCAACCCTCTCTCAATTATTTTGGTTACAAACGATGAAGTTATATTTTTCGTCCCCCCCACCATGAGAATGGTGTTTCTATATGTTTGATAATTAAAATTGTTCATACGTTGACCAGTTATTGGATGTTATGTAATATTCATGATTTTCCATACTATGGCCAGTGTTATTATTGTCATGTTCAGTTGCATTAGTTTGTGTTGGTGGGCTATGAACGCCCGATACCTAGATATTCATTCATATTAAAGTCTTTAGGTTACAAGTAATTCAAATCATGTTTGTATCATAAAATATTCAGAATATTATCATGTTAAGCATTTTATAGGCACCAGTGTCAGTTCAGTTAAGAGTATGACTTTGCACCCTTCTAACTGAGTCACAGGTTGGACCCTGGTTATCTCTGATTGGGGTATGCCAGTTCTAGTTAGCTCCCATAGTTCTCAGTTTAATTTTAACGTATGTTTCATTCTAGTTTACTAGACCAAGTGATCAATATTCAGTTATTTAGTTATCTAGTTATTCGACACATTTTTACATTTGGTCATGCATCTAGTTTACATGTTCATGCATTCATGCTCAGTCCTACAAATTAGATTTCCCATATCACATACTCATTAAATTCAAAGTAATGATCGCATACTCTCTTATGTGCTATATTTTCTTATAATATAGGTACGGATGTTTAGTTCCCGGATTGCACTTAGATCATCCCTGTGCCACTTAGTGGTAGTTGTGGTGAGTCCTCATCCTTTGAGGACTGTGTATCAATTGTTATCTTTAGTATTCTATTTAATTTCAGCAAGTTGGAGTTAGTTGGGGGTTTGTCCCATCAATTCCTCATATTTTATAGGCTTCAAGATATCCAGACATGTATTATGTTTTATCAGATATTTAGACATGAATGATATTTTTCCACTACCACTTATTATTAGATTTTCTAGTTTATCTATTGCCTCATATTTTGTTTTTTTTCTCTAGTAGTCACAACAGATACCAGACCTTAGGTTAGCTTAGGTCACTAATGACTATAAGCACCATGTTACGACTAGGGGTTGTCTCAGGTTGTGACAAACTTAGTATCAGAGCTAGGTTTAGAGTGTCCTAGGGTATCTAAAAGTTGCATTAAGTAGAGTCTTATTTATGAGTGTGAAGCATGCCACACTTATGGTCAAGAGGCTATGAGATATTTTAGAAAAGTTTCACTTCTTTCATTGTTAATGTCATGAGAAAGAGTATGAGCTCCCTTGTGTTTCCTTTTATAACTCATCTTCTAACCTTTTGAAAAAATACCTTATATAAGGGCTAATAGAATGAGGAAAAAGGACCAGCCAGCAATGCCACCTATCCTTGAAGACCCTCCGAATGACCAGGTCTCTCACGCTGAATTCAAAACTGCCTTCATAGTGCTAGCCTAATCCATTGCTTCCCAAAATAACCATTAGGCTATTTCCCTAGACAACCTTGTATTGAATATGATAGCAACTAGGATCTAAGAATTTACTTAGATAAATCCCCAGGTGTTCTTTGTATCCAAGTCCGAGGAGGATCCATAAGAATTTCTAGATTATGTGCACAAGGAGACAAATATTATGGGTGTTCCTTTAAGTGAGAGTGCTGGCTTAGCTTCTTACCAATTGCAACGGGTGGCTAATATCTAGGTTAAGTAATGGAAAGAGGATAGAGGTTCCAATGCAAGGACTATAGAGTGGGATGAGTTTATTGTTGCTTTTCTAGATGGGCTTTTCCTAGTTAAGTTGAGGGAAGCCAAGGTGTAAGAGGCTATTAACCTGAAGAAAGGTAGTATGAGTGTTAAGGAATATTTTCTTAAGTTAAGTCAGTTGGCGAGGTATGCTCAAAATATTGTGTCTTACTCTAGGGCCTAAATGAGAAAGTTTATATCTAGTGTTTCCGAGGATGTAGTCAAGGAGTATAGGACGGCAATGTTGATTAAGGAGATGCACCTATCCAAGTTGATGTTTCATGATCAGTAGATTGATAAGAATAATATTAAAGAGAAGGAAAGGGAGAATAAGAGGGCCAAAACTGGTAGTTTTATTTTCTTACAGTAGAGGTTAGATGGTGGGAATCATTCTCAATTCTGCTAGAAATTTTCAGCTTGAGCCCCATCATCTTCTTTTGCTCAAGTTCCCAAGTTCCATCATGATACTTGCAATAGAGCACTAGTCTCTAAGTCCCATGATTTCGTGAATAGTGATTGCACCAACCCAATGTGTAGGAGATACGATAAGAACCATAATGTTGAGTGCATGGTAGGTAGTGATGCTTATTTTGGGTATGGTAAGCCAGGAAATAAAATAAGGTATTATCCAGTGGTTGCGTAGAGGGGTGAGGATCTTTGTCAGCAAGGTCAGGCTAACTCCTCATCAACTCCAGCATGTCGCCCTACTAAGCAAGGTGTCAATTCTAATATAACCAGCGGACAACGCCAAAATTAACTTTATCCCCTTCAAACTTGCTAGGATTAGAAGGGTTCACTTGATATGGTTATTGGTACGTTATAGGTATTTTATTTTCATGTGTATACGTTATTAGATCTCATAGCCACACTTTTCTTTGTAACTCCCTATAAAAGCAGTAGATTTTAGCAATAGTCCTGAAATCCTAGCATAGCCCGTCTCAGTTTCTACTCCAGTCGGTAGTTCAATCATAACTATATTCGTATACAAAAATTGACAAATAATAGTATATCAGACTATCACCTCAATAGATACTATATAATTAGAGATGACCGATTTTGATGTCATTGTTGATATGGATTGGCTCCATTCTTGCTATGCCTCTATTGACTATAGAAATAAAATAGTCCAGTTTAAGTTTTGAAATAAGACAATCGTAGAATGTAAGGGTAGTATCTTAGTACATATAGGTCGGTTCGTCTCATTTCTTAAGGTGAGGAAATAAATTCCAATGCATCTATCATCTTATTCGAGTCAAGGACTCAAGTTCTGAAATCATGAGTCTTGAGTCAATTTCAGTAGTGTATGAATTTCCAGAGGTGTTTCTCAAAGAACTTCCTAGAGTTCCTCTTGAGCGAGAAATTGACTTCGAAATAGATTTGATTCTAGATACCTAGCCTATGACAATTTCACCTTACAAAATGGCTCTGACCAAGCTTAAGAAATTAAAAAAAATAGTTGATGGATCTCTTAGATAAGGGTTTTATCAGACCTAGCATCTCTTTATTGGGTGTTGTACTTTTATTCGTGCATAAGAAAGATGATTCTCTCAAAATATGCATCACCTACTGTTAGTTGAACAAAGTAACAATCAATAATAAATATACCATACCCATGATTGATGACTTGTTTGACCAATTTAAGGGTGCAAATTATTTCTCTAAGATAGACCTCAGATCAGGCTATCATCAACTCAGAGTTTAAGAATGTGATAGTTCAAAGACAACCTTCAAAACATGGAATAATCACTTTGAATTTGTAGTTATATCTTGTAGATTGATGGATGCTCTTACAATTTTATGGACTTGATGAACAAGATGTTCAAGCAGTATCTGGACATGTTCGTTATAGTCTTCATATATGACATTCTCGTATACTCTCGTAGTGAGGGTGAGCATGTGAACTATTTGAGGGTGGTTCTACAAACCCTTAAGAATCATCAGTTATTCACTAAGATTAGTAAGTGTGAATTCTGTATGAAATCAGTAAATTTCCTCACTCATATTATTTCTGGTGATAGCATTCGATTTGATCCTAAAAATATCAAAATAGTATGAAATTGGCCAAGACCCATCTCTCCATCAGATGTCAGGAGTTTATTGGGTTTAGCTAGTTACTATAGATGGTTTGTTATAGGATTTTCCTTTATTGTCTGTCCCATCTCCAGACTAACTCAGAAGAAAGTAAAATTTTTATGGTTCGCTTCTTACAAGAAGAGTTTTCAGGAGTTGAAGACTCGATTAACGTCTGCTCTAGTAATGCCTATACTAAATAGATGAGATGGTTTTGTGTTTTATTATGATGCTTCTAGAGTTGACCTTGGTTGTTTTTGATGCAACGAGGAAAGGTTATAGCATATTCCTCTAGACAACTCAAAACCCATGAGAAGAACTACCTGACTCATGATCTCGAGTTGGAAGTAGTAGCTTTTGCCTTGAATATTTGGAGCTGTTACCTTTATGGGTTTCATATGGATGTGTTACTGATCACGAGATCCTTCAGCATGTGTTCACTCAAAAAAAACTAAATCTTCATCAAAGAAGATGGTAAGAGTTGTTGAAGGACTATGATATGAGTGTTTTGTACCATATAGGTAAGGCCAATACTGTGGTCGATGCCTTTAGAAGATTATCTATGAGGAGCATTGCTCATGTTAAAGATGATAAGAAGGAGTTAGTTAACCAATTTCATCAGCTTGCTAGGTTGGGATTTTGGTTGGTTAACTCTTCCGAAGGTAGTATTTGTGTTTGGAATGGTTTGAAATGTTCTCTATTTGCTGAGGTAAAGGAAAATTAAGATAGAGATCCTATTTTTCTTAGGCTGAAGGAAGTAGTTCAGAATAAGAAAGTGGTGGTTTTCTCCCAAGAGGGAGATAATGTTATTTGCTGTCATGGGAGATTGTATAATCCATATGTAGATGAGTTAAGCCAGTAGATGTTAGAAGAAACTCACAATTATCGTTATTCTATTACCCCAGGATCCACCAAGATGTACCATAACTTGCGAAAAGTCTATAAGTGGAATGGCATGAAAACATATATTACAAAATTGGTAGCTAAATGTTCAAATTGCCAGCAAGTTAATGTAGAACAACAGAGAACGAGTGATACTCTTTAGGAATTTATTATCCCCACTTAGAAGTGGGAAGTGGTGAATATGGATTTTCTCACAGGATTTCCTCATACTCGTCGTCAGCATGATTTGATATGGGTCATTGTGGACCAATTGACTAAGTCATCTCATTTCTTGATAGTAAATACTTCAGATTCAACCAAGAATTATGCTAGACTTTATCTCAGGGAGTTGGTGAAATTACATGGAATCCCTTTGTCCATTATCTAATATAGAGTTACCCAATTTACCTCTTATTTTTGGAAGTCTTTTCAGAAGGGTCTTTGTACCCAGTCCACCTTAGTATAGTTTTTCACCCACAGATAGATGGCTAGGCATAGAGCATCATTCATACTTTAGAAGAAATATTGAGAGCATGTGTACTTGATTTCAGGGGTAGTTGGGATGACCACTTTCCTTTGATTGATTTCACATATAATGACAATTATCACTCTAGTATTCAAATGGCTCCATTTGAGGCTCTATATGGTAGGCGATGTAGATCTTCTATTAGTTGGTTTGGGATTTGTGAAGCTCCCTTGATAGGGCAAAATTCAGTGCATGAGGCAATGAAAAAGGTTGAGTTGATTCGAGAAAGGCTGAAAATAGCCCAAAGTCATTAGAAATATTATGCAGATATGAGGAGGAGAGATCTTAAGTTTGAGGTTGATGTTTTTTTTACCTAAAAATTTCACCCATGAAAGGGGTGAAGAGATTTGGTAAGAAAGGAAACCTCAGTCCCTACTATGTGGGTTCTTAAAAGATTTTGAGTCGGTATGGCAAGGTAGCCTATGAGTTGGAGTTACTTGCAGATTTAGCATCAGTGCTTACAATGATCCATGTATATTTGTTGAGAAAGTGTTGGCGTGGAAATTTCTGTAGAGGAATAAGTCAGTTGAGGGAGCTACATCGGAAGTAGAGGCTTATATGCTAGCTAAGTACCCTATCTTTTCTCTTTGAACCCAACTTTATCTTGATGTAATAATTATTTCCTTTCAAACTCAGTTCATCTAGTTATATCCTTATGTTATGGCATGAAATCATGCATTCAGTTTAGTACATGCATCAGTCACAAATTTAGATATTAAGACATGATTCAGCTTATAAGTTTTCAGTGCATAACCTCAATTTTCAATAGTGTTTCCACCATAGTAATTTTTAGTTTTATTTGAGGATGAATGATACCACAGGGATATATTGTAATGCCCCAAGTTTTTAGGCTCTATACTTCTCAAAATATGGGCCATTAAATTGGCATTCCAATGCAAAAAGTCTCGCATCAATCGATATCATGGAAAAAAGTTATAAAAATTTTCCCCAGTGTTTATCAGCTACCAGTGATTACGACTCACATGATGACCCATTACTAGATGTAACAAGTCAGTATGAGGAGTCATCTTCCTAATATTAAGATCCCCAGCAAATAGTCCAATGATAACGACCCCACCCTCTGACTCATTACCAGTGGCTATGAGTCATCAGAAGGGACCCATTATCTGAATATTAAAGGATCCAAAAACCTAGTCTTAGGCTATCACTTCACCTAAAAACTCGTGGTCAATCATGATGAGTATTTAGGAGAGGATTCAAAGATATAACAGATAGGACCTAAGACCTCAGGATTTCAAGTTAGTACTCAGACCACAACTCATAACCAGTCACAACGAGTCGTAGGGTGAGTCATAACGAGTGGGAGTAGGATTTCCTGCATGATTTTTCAGGGACTTTTATGTCTTTTCCCACTCTTTTAAAATACAAACCCACGTTGTTTAGGCTTCTCAAAGGGTGGTATAAAAGACCCAAATTCTATAAATCCATGATTAAATCATATTTTCCTAAGAGAAATCAAGAGAGGAGATGTCCTCTTCTCCTAAAGAAAACTTGGGTTCTTCAAGTTCAATCTTATTCCAAAGAGATTACCTGAGGCTTCTATATCTAGGTCTGTATGATTTCATCAATAGGTCCCTTTAATCCATTTAGTCCATAGAACTTCCTCGATTTATAAGAACTAACCCTTTTCTTCTTTTTATTGGGTTCAATGTCAAAAAATAAGAATTACTAACCCTCTCTCGGTTGTTTTGGTTGCGAACCATGAATTTATTATCTTTCTTATCCCCCTCCACCTATGAGAATGGCATTTCCACATGTTTAATAACTAAAATTGTTCACATCATGATCAATTATTGGAATTTAAGTAATATTAAAGATTTCCATACTATGGTCAGTGTTGTTATTGTTATGATCAGTTAAATTTGTTCATGTTGGTGGATTATGAACACCCAATACCTAGATATTCATGAATGTTAGAGGTTTCATGTTACAAGTCATTTATATCATGCTTATATCATGAAAAATATTTAATATTATAATGTTAAGCATATTATCAGCACAATGTTCATTCATTCAGGAGGACTTAGAACCCTTCCAAATGAGGTCATAGGTTTGACCCTGATTAGTTCAGATTGGGGTATGTCTATTATAGTTAGATCCTATTATTCTAAGTTTTGTTTTAGCTTATGTTTAATTCAGGTTTTCTTTACCAAGTTTTTAGTATTAACTTATTTAGTTATCTAGTTATTAAGCCTATTTATCACATCTTACATTAGGTCATGCATCCATTTACATGTTCATGCATTCGTGCTCAGTTATACCAGTTAGGTTTCCTATTTTGTATACTCAGTACATTCAAAGTAATGATTGCATACTCTCTTTTGTGCTACATTATCTTATAATATAGGTTCAAACATTTAGTTCCTTGATCGCACTTAGATCATCCCTATGCTACTCAACAATAGTTGTGGTGAGTTCTCATTCTTCGAGGACTGGGTATCAATTGTTATCTTTAGCATTCTATTTTATTTTAGTCAGTTAGAGTTAGTTGGGGGCTTATCCCATCAACTACCCACATTTTAGATGCTTTGAGATAATCAAACATGTTCTTTGTTTTATCAGATATTTAGACATTAGTGATATTATTTGCATTACCACTTATTATCAGATTTTGACAATTTACCTTTTGCCCCATATTTTGTTATTTTCTCCAGTGTTCATAGCAGGTACCACACCATGGGTTATCTTAAGGTCACTCTTAACTCCAAGAACCGTGTTATGACTATGAGGTAGTCTCATGATGATATCATCTTGAGTATGGATTGGTAGGCTCCATATCATACTATCCTAGATTATTATGCTAAGACTATGACTTTAGCTTCACCAAGTGTGCCAAGGGTAGCCTGGAAGGGTGTACTTCATGAAGGACCCAAAAGAGGTATATTTTTCCTTCAAGGTCATCGTTTATCGAGAGGGGACATTTTTTTAATTGGCTTATATTTGTGGTACTAGTGTTTCTTCACTAGTTTCTTTAGATTCTGATGGTTTATGAGTTTGTGGATGTCTTTCCATGAATGTGTCTGGTATGCCTCTGTATCATGATATTTACTTTGCTATTAATGTTTAGCTGAGCACTAATTCTATTTTTATTCCTCCTTATAGGATGTATCACCTTGGGTGTGGCTTTCTTGTTTGGGAAGAAAAAAATGGGTCTATGTATATGTGTATTAATTATCGATAATTGAACAAGGTGACGGATAAGAATAAGTATCTTCTTTCTTGTATTAATGATTTATTTGATCATCTCCAAGGTGATTCAGTGATGTTGAAGATTGATTTGAGGTTCAGGTATCACTAGTTGAGGATTAGATCTTAGGATATCCCAAAGATAGCTTTTCAAACTTGATACGGTCGCTATGATATTTTGGTCATGTCGTTTGAATTGTTCAATACCCTAGCCGTGTTATGGAGTTGATGAATTAGGTATTTCGATCATATCTCGAATCCTTTGTTATTGTATTTATAGATGATATCTGTGTTTATTACAAGAGTGAGGCTGATCATGAGGAGTATCTGTGGATTGTACTCTAGAGTTTAAGGGATGAGAAGTTGTATGCTAAGTTCTCTAAATGTGAGTTTTGGTTAGAGTTTTTCTTTTTCTTAGGTTATGTGGTGACCAAAGATGGTATTATGGTCGATCCATCTAAGACTGAATTGTTTCATAATTGGGTTAGAGCTACTTTTCCTACTGAGATTTGAAGTTTTGTTGGCTAAGCAGTTTACTATCAATGTTTTGTTTATGGTTTTTCATCTATCGCAACTCTATTGAACAAGATGACTCAAAAGAAGATTTTATTTTAGTGGTCCGATGCTTGTGATGCGAGCTTTCAAAAGCTCAAGGATTTGTTGACTTAAGCTCCTATCTTGATGTTGCCCAAGGAGGGCATGTGTTTTACTTTTTTTTTACTTTTAGTATTAGGTTAGGTTCTATGTTGATATAAGAGAGTAAGGTGATTTCTTATTCTTCATATAAGTTGAAGCCCCGTGAGAGGAATTACCCTACCCATGATTTAGAGTTGTGTACATTTGTTTTTGCTTTGAATTTGGGAGGCACTACTTCTATGAAATCCATTGTGAGATTTTCTCAGAGCATCATATCCTTTAGTATTTATTCACCTAGTGATATCCTAATATGAGGCTGCATTAATGGCTTGAGTTTCTAAAGTACTACGATTTGACTATTCTCTATAATCTCGGCAAGCTAATGTGGTTGCGTTGTGCCTTGATTAGGAAGTCAACTAGAATGGGTATCTTGGTGCATCTTTTGACCCAGAGAGGCTTTTATCCTTAGAGGTTCAGTCTTTAGCTAACCTAGTAGTTAGGCTTGATATTTTAACACCTGCATTTGTTTTGGCATTTATGAAGGTGAGGTCTTCCTTGATGGTGTAGATTCTATTGCATTAATTTTATGATGTCGGGTTGAGGGTAATTCAGGATAAGGTATTAAGTGGTGAGGCTAAGGCCTCACTTGATCTAGATAGTGTCTTGAGGATTGGTGGTAGAGTTTGTATGTCGAGAGTGGGTGACTGGATTAGATCAATTTTTGAGGAGGCTCATTGTTCCAGATATTTTATCCATCAAGGAGTGACTAAGATGTATCATAATTCGAGACATCATTACTAGTGAGGTGGTATAAAGAAGGATGTACCAATTTTGTATCTCATAGCCTATGTTGCCTGCAGGTGATGGTCGAGAATTTGAGACCTGGTGGTTTTCTTCAGAAGTTACCCATTCCTATGTGGAAATGGAAACAAATAAGTATGGGCTTTGTGACTGGGTTGCCTTGTACTTCTTGTGGTTCTGATAGTGTTTGAGTCATTGTACATCAATTGACCAAATATTTTTATTTCATTCTAGTACAGGTTTCCTTTAGTGCTTAGAGGTTGGCATGTATCTATATTCCTTAGATAGTTTAACTTTATGGTGTGCCTATGTCTATTATCTCAAATTGAGGTTCGGTGTTCATATCTCACTTTTGGAAGACTTTTCAAGAGTAGTTAGTTACTCGAGTTCATTTTAGCATTGAGTTTTACCCCAAGATCTATGGTCAATCGAAGTAAACTATTTAGGTTTTGGAGGATATGCTTTCGCTTGTGTCATAGACTTTGGATGTCAGAAGGAGCAAAATGTCTAGCCTTGGTGGACTTTGCGTATAATACTAGGTATCATTACAGTATTGAGATGGATCCTTTTGTGGCTTTGTATGCTAGGCATTGTAATTCTCTAGTTGGTTGGTTTAATGTTTCTAAGATCAGTCCTCGAGGTATGGACTTATTTTGTGAGTCATTGGATAGGGTTCACGTCACTCAGGATAGACTTCGAGCAACTCACAGTTGGCAGAAGTGCTATGCAGATTGTAGGCTTCGTACCCTAAGGTTCAGTGTTTATGATTGTGTCTTCCTTTGAATGCCACCCATGAAGGGCATGGTAAGGTTTAGGAAGACAGGAAAGCTTAGCCCATGGTATATTTGACCTTTATAAATCCTTCAAACTATTTGTGATATGGCTTATAAGTTCACTTTTCCCTTAGATTTATTAGTTCTTCATCATTTTTCATGTCTCCATGCTTCAGCGTTACATTGCAAATAAGTCTCACATCATTCAATGGGATTCAGTTCAGTTAGATGAGCAGTTATCCTTTGTTGAGAATCCTGTCTCTATTCTAGCTAAGGATGTTGGATGGTTTCGTTCGAGAGTTATTTCTGTGGTTAAGGTCTAGTGGAGGCATCGGTCTTTAGATGAGTCTACATAGGAGGTCAAGTATGATATATGTAGTAGTTATCCCATCTTTTCGCTGATTAAGGTATTTTCTATTACCTTTTGTTTGAAGACAAACTAGATTCTTAGTGGTGGATGATGTACTGACCTTATTTTTAGTGTTTTGTATGAAGTATGTGATTTTGTGTGATTTGACCATTTTATCCCTCTTCGCAGTTTCATTGTCGAATTTCTGGGGTATGGGGATGTTTTGCATAGCTCCCAATGCATTTCGATGTGAAATATGTGGAATTGTGGTTTTTGATGGCTTGAAAATCCCTTATAGTTGACTTCAGTCATGTCACGACCTGAGACTACCCCGTAGTCATAATACGGTGCTTAGAACCACAAATAATGCCAAGCTAACTCATGGTACTAGAATAATGCTTGAGCAACTGATTAACATATATATAAAAGCTAAATTGATTATGCGAAAGCATAATCATGAGATAAGCAGTATCAATACAGTATTGTTCAAAGTTATTACATTGTAATATGAAAGAAGGGAAACTAAAATTACATACAATAACTCTAACTCACTATCTAAGAAGCCTCTACTAATACTAACTATAGATAGTCAGTACATGACCCCCAAATATCCCTAATCAATACATATGAATAAAAAAATGAATTACTCGTACTGCTACTAATTTAAGTTCTTGAAATAAGAGAACTCATCACCTATTGGCTGAATGCGATGATCTGGTTGACTTATCTTGATAGTAAGCACTTGAATCTACATCACATAAAAAATATAGGTAGAAGAGGTATGCAATCAGTACTTTAGAATGTACTTAGTATGTGAGATATGAACTATTCATGAAAATACATAAAAAACTGCTTTAAAACTGAGAACATAGGCCATTTGCTGAATATGCATTTAAAACATGTCTTAACGCAAAAGTTGTGAGGTCTAGTGAAATCTCTAAATCATGATCTAAAACTTTCTATTAACTGTGAAGCACTACAAGCATACATATTATATTTAATCTCAAGTTAATGTTCAATATGATGTAAAACCGCACTGAATGCTACTTGAAAATAATTGGAAGAACTTGAGTGCAAACTGAATGCATGGAGACGAACTGTAGTACAATGACCCTATTTAAAATACATATATAGTGATGTGCAGTGATTTTATGAAAATTCAATGTATAAAAGAAAGTGAAACTAAACTAAGGTTCATGATGAATACCAGGTCTGAAACAGTAGGATGTGAACTGATGTAATGACCAAGTAAAAAAACTTGTAACTAATCAATACTGTACTAAATAAACTTATTACAAGGTCATGCAATAACTGAATTTTGATGTGGGAGAAACTATTAACCAACATATAACCATGTGAGCTAAACATGGAGTTTGATTTATAAACCCCATCGAAAAGATCAAAATATACCTTGTAATGGTATAAAGGCTAAGATGACGTGATACTACTAATCTGATATCCAAAAGTACTAAGGTATCAATCCTAGTCTGACGGGGTGACCCATTAGAACCTATGGTGGAATTGTAGTTCTAGAGATTAGGGACTTCTACAAAAGGTCTCAACCTAACTAATGGGTGAGCCTCCATTCTTATGTTCTCTTGGTGGTAAGTACTACTCCTAATGGAAATGATAGCTCAATAATATTGAAGTCCTGAGGTTGAAAGATAAGTTTTGTCTATAAAAGTATTTTAAATCATTAAAATTGAAGGACTGAGTGTTGAACTGATAATGTATGATATCCTAGGTCATCGTGTGTTCACAACCCACATTTTTTAAATAATGCAACTAACACTGACAATGTAATGCCCGAAAGGAAAAAGGTAAATTTCAAGGCACAAGTCCAAATTCATGAATTTATCAATATACTGAGGGTTCATAATTCTAAGTTTGTAAAGATACTAAATTATATGGGAAAACATGATAGTCATCTAATATATACTGAAACCCTCAAAATTATAATAAATAATGCTTAATAGTATTGAAAACTGATACATCATACATAGCTTGATCATTTGCTTTAAAACTGAGGTAATATAATGTAAATAATGCATGAACACAACAATATTGGGAATTGTGTAATATAGTCATACGGAGTCATAAATAATCATAAAAACATGCTCATGAATGTAAACTTATAAAGGAGAGTTGAATTGAAGTTTGGAATTCAATTTGGGTAAAAACCCTAGTTCATGGGAATCATCAAAATCATAACTTAATTTCATAATTTAAAACTAGGTTTTGGGAATAAGGGTGAATAAAATCCCTTATTGAATACCCATGTACCTGAGTTTTGGAACCTTGAAGAAATATTTGGATTTGGAGCCAGAAGTTGAGAAGCCCTATGTCTTGCTTGGAGAGAAAAATTATCTCTTTCTCTCTCTAAAATTTCTAAGTGTTGAATGGATTTTGAGGAATGGAGGATTATGGGTGTTTTAGTATAATTATTCAGCCCTTGTAGTGCTTAAACGTTGTAGTTTGGTTGTTAAAATTGGGAGAAAATGACAAACAACCCCTCCAAAATTGTTTTGAGAACTCCTGAAAGCAGTCCCGATGACTTAGGCTACGTCTCATAGGGTCTGGCCACAGGCGGTGGCTTGATTCATTGACAAAGGACCTAAATTTCAGTCCCCACTTCCATGACGATGATTCCTCCTAACGATTCATAGGGTCTGGCTATGAGTCGTAGCCGGGAGTCGTTCTCACTGGCAATTCATACAATACTTTAGTAAATTAGTGATAATGTCTTACTCCGACATTAGATTAAGGCAAAAATGGTGTCGTTGGAAAGATAATTCAATTATATATATTTTTGTTGGTCTTGAGATCAAATACTCTAAGTAATTAAAAAGTTATGCTCATTTGAAGTTGACTATAGTAATATTCTTTGCAAGAATTCAATCGGTAAGGGATATTTTGACTTGTCTAAAAGCTAGGAGTTATATGAGGCCTTAATATCTGTCTAAGTAACTTATAAAACTATGAAAATGTGATTTTTAATTTTGCATGAACTTGAAGCATGGTTCTAATATTGAATTGGATTTTTCGGGAGTTACAATATTGCCCCCTTAGGATTATTTGTCCTTGAATGAAGACTGACTAGGATGAAGGGATAGGGAAAAAACTGTAATCCTTATTCTGTCAGGATGAATTCTGAAGTTGGATAACTAACATGATATTGCTTTTTGAATAAGGGAATCTATTATGGTTAGGACTGATTTATATTGGAAGTAAGGGCTCAACTAAATTTATACCTAGCATAAATTAAAATAAAGAACCTCATCAAATAGACATATACATGAAACTTAGGATAGTAAGACTATATGAAAAGATGGGAAACTATAGGAGCTTATTTTTAATATCACTAAATTGAATTGCTGGCTATATGGATTGACTAATACTGAGAGTTTTATAACTCAACTGATGTATTCCTTGCAAGAACATATATTTAAAACTGTAAAATGATAGAGAATGACGTGAAGTTTCTATGAGTCACTGAGAAAGGAATATATGTTACCTTCAACTGTCCTTGTCAGTGGTTCTAATAACATTAGAGAGGAAAGAATTTTGGTCATGTTCTAAGTAAGATATCTGAATAAGGATTATAACATGGCTTGAGAATCCAATTCAACTAGTCTGAGACAATAGAATAGGAATGACTAGGAGCTGAACATGAGACATCTCTGCACTAAAGTTATATCACATAAAGGGATTATCTTCGGCTAAAAGTAAGGATAGAACTGATATGATTTAGTCAATGGGGATAATAATTTCTATGTTAGCAACATTCTTTAATTGTGCTCTTCCTTATGAACCTACCATACTTAACTAGCTGAAATTTTATAACTCTCATATAGATAGGCCATATAAATTGCTGCTAAAGTCTAAGTCTAGTTGCATGCTCATCCCTTGTTCAAGATATACTCCAAGATATAAAGCACCACTACTAAAATGACTACAACTACGAGAATCTATATTTTATATCCTCTAGAGGTTATTAAGCTCTAAATAACACAGTCTCTTACAACCATAAACAATGAACTTTAATTACTAATTAAAGAGTCATCAACCACCATAAGCTATTAACTAAAGGTAAATTAATAAATCATTTAATCCTATCACTCAAATACCAATAACATCACAATCAAAGTATAAGAAGGGTCACTAAAGAACTAAAACATGAGGGTCTAGTATATGAAGGATATTGTGAAATCTTTAATTAGGGATTTTCATAAATTTCACACATAACTGAGTCCTAAGGAGTAAAACTTAATTGGAATAAACTTTTTCAAGTGATATAATCTAAGAGTATACATGATGTAGTGTTATCTCACTAGTCATTAAGGAGGTATCATAAGTACTTAAACTGAGCATATTGAAAAATATTAGTACATCAGTCATGAGCTACATGACTTGAGATAGATATTCAAAAATTCATGGAATATGATTAATACTACTAGCTGAACTATCACTCTCACTAGGTTCACTACCAAAATATGAAAACCTGACTTGGTTCCTTATTCTATCATCTCCCCCCTTAGATTAATTCCGTCATTCTAAGTCTGTGGACCTCTATAATAAACTCTAAACTTGTAATGACCTCCAAGTCATTTTTCATATTTATTCTAATTTTTGAAAATAGAGCTTTTTCATAGTTTCCCAAGTCATTTATGACTTGCTGAGACTGACAGTTTAGTTACAAGGCAGTTCATTTGGTTTTTAAACATAATTTCCTGTTTAGAAGTCTTCGCTGGTTGCAAATGGCCATTGAGTAAAAGCTTTAGTAAAAAAATATTGGATAAAAATTCCAACTATACTGGTAGCTTAATAATATCAATTTAAGTCTAGGTAGACCTATGGTTTGTGTCCCGATGCACCCAATCTCATTTCAACCAATTGGTCAAAAAGTTGGAAAATAAGAAATTTAGGTGTGGGACCCACATTTTGTTGAAACAACCTCATATGGAAAATCCAACTTTGGTATTGAATTTGAAACATCGAATTTATGATGGTTACATATTTCATTTGTGTATATCGAATTTTGAATGAATCCTAAGCCATCAGCGAAAACTTAGAAAATTTCTAATTTTCAGCTTTTTTCTTATGTTGGAAATCACACATATTGTGCATAGGAGATTGAAATTGCACGAAGGATGAGAGATATTGCATCATATTCTCCTAAGTTCAAATAGTCTGATTGTACATAGGGGTTTGCAGTTGCAACACTTGATTTCCTAGAAGGGGTATAAATAGACCCCTTAGGTAGAGAATTGACCCATTCTCACCCAATCATTCAGAGAAAAAGCACTAAAGAGTGTGATAGCACAAAATTAAGTCTTACGGGTGACTTGGGATTTTTTTAACATCTATTTTAGTGATTATCATCTGAATTTAGGTAAGATTTCATACCTTTCTTGGTGAATTTTCTTCGTTTTTTTGACCAAAACCCCAAATAGCTTGAGGGCTTGATTTTAGCCCCAACTTAGCTTTGTCGAGGATATACGGTATAGTGTTATGATATTTGAGCATACCTGGAATAGGATAGTTTATCCTTGATATATTCTTAGCCTTATTATATTTTTCTCTTGGACATTAATAAGATAGGTTATCCATATTATCTCATTGGCTTCCTTATATGTCTATTGGATATTTGGTTGTAGTTTTCCATTTTGTTTATATGTTATATGTATATGAATTATCTTTGGAGCTTAGTCGGCAGTTTTCTACTAATTACCACATGTTTGGTACTCATACTACATTTCTGTAGCCTGCAGTTTATAGTATGTGCTATCACCATTGATGTGTGTGTCATCTAGAGCAACCATGATTTAGAGACTAGAGTGAGCTCCTGATATGTAGAGTATTACTTTCATCCCTTTTATGCATTAGTCTAGTCTCTAGGTTGTATTTGGAAAAAATTGTATAATTGTAATTCCTTTGGCATTTTATTTTTATACACTCATTGTATTAGAAGCTCTTGTACTTATACCTCCAATTTTTGGGACTATATTATGTATTTGATCTTTTATTATATCTATTCTGCCTTCTTTTATTTATCTATTTCGATAGTCCACTACTAGCTATTCTCGACTACGGGTTTGGCTTGACAGTTTATAGGTTATAGTAGGAACCATCATGACCAGAGAAATTGGGTCATGAAAAATTGGTATCAGAGCAAGGTTTATCGGTGTATTAGTACATGAGCTAAGTATTTATTAGAGTCTTGCAGATCGGAGCAGACACGTCCATAACCTATCTTCGGGAGGTGATAGGGACAATCTTTGGAAATTCATTTCTTGACTTCTTCTAGTCCGTTCACATTGCTATGATCCTCAAGCAAATTCTTTGACTCTATTCTGTCCCAAATAAGTAATGTGAGATGGTCGATAGATGCAGATGACAATTTTACATGCATTTCTAGATCTTTAGTGCACGTCAGACTAGATAGTCAGAGATGGATATCGAAGTAATTCAGCATCAACCAACAGAGTTAGGGCTATCTTAGGATCCAGTTAAGCTCGTGACTACTTCATCCCTTCAAGGTTCAACATTGGGGATCTGAGTCATGTTGTAGATCCCTTACAACCATGGATGATATTCGAGTCATCGAGCAGTTGTAAGGCCTAAGTTGGAATTATTGGTATTCATCGGGGTTCTTTGACCAACTTCGGAGTACGATATTGGGTTTCTAGATTGGGCCAAACATATTCGTATGTTATACTCTTTAGAGAAGTACATGGTGCATTGAATTATTAAAGGACTAACATTGCCACTCCATTTAGAGTTGGAGCATTTGATAGTAGTTGGGTCTTACTTCTCTCATGTTGTTGATTATGTGAGGGCCTCATAGAGAGCATGTATTGAGATTTATGGAGATAACAATAAGAGGTCATGCCTTCAGATAATGCTACTAGTATTTTACCTAGAGTTAGGATCCTTCCAATAAAGGTCAAATTTGTTTGTAGCCTATCAGCTCTGTGCAGGTTGCATTTTTTATTATGAGTGGATATTATATTAGTCATGGTTATTATAGAAGGAAAAGTTCCTATCAGGCCTTGCAAATTATTTTGTATAGGTCTTCAGATCATAGCGACAATTCTGTATTAGGAAGGGCAGTATCTCAGTGAATTCTAGGAGCTTGTCTTAGTTGTGGAAAGAATGGACATTGTTTTAGATATTTCCCCAGATGCGAGTTGGTCATTCATTCAAAGTTAACATGTATTCCCCGCCAAACTAGAGTTCCTGAGATAGGCTATGATTGTGGGAAGGATAGACATTATATAACAGGGTACTCTTAGTATCAGTTGGCCATCCATTTGGTTATAGTTATGTTTCTCAAAAAGATTAGAACTTTAGAGGTTTTCTATGGCTTAAAAAAGATTGGATACTAGACTATAGGTGTCCCTGACATGGGATTTCTGGTCTTTCAGCTTATTCAGATCAGCCTCATAATGTTATGGCACGTTTAGTTAGAGATAGTGCACTTGACACCACAATTGATGACTTAGTTGGTTGGTCCGAGTTTAGACATATTTAATTTTACTCTCACGTAGACCCATTAGACGTACGATTGTGTATTTCACTATGATAGGTGTTCTTAATTTCCCGCATTTATTATTTTATTGTGTGTATTATGGTTTTCATACCCATTGATGATTATATGCCTTGATGAGTTCATATTGGTTATTATGTTCCTTGTTATTTAACTGATTATTACATGACTACTTTGTGATTCATTTTTTTAGTAATGGATAAAGTAGGTTTGGATTGATATTTTCTCCCTATGGGTGTAGAATTTGGGTCCGAGTTCCATTTAGCTTTGCATATTGGGCTTATTGTGGCCCTTAAGTGGTACCTACTATTGATTTTATTTTTTTGTACCACCTATTCTTTATATTGGTATTTCTATTGATGTTGCTATTGTTGTCATTATTTGATGTTATTAATCCTTTTTGCGTAGCCGTTGAGACTAGTGCTATATATTAAGAATTCCATTCTTTGTGGTTCTTAGTTGGTGGCTTAAGCTGCTCTAGTTTGATTTTATGATTTCTTTCCTATAGCATGGTGAGGTTGATTGTTTTTCTTTTTATTGGCTATTTTATATTGACTGTGGAGTCAATTGTAACATCAAAAGTGAGTTGACCTTCTGTGGTTCTGTATGGTGCTAGAGTTGGCAATTTTGTTATATTGCTTGTACTTGAGTATAAGATTCTTAGAATTCTCCTATATTGCTATGGTTTTGTATTGGCTATCCCTTATAAAGCCCATTTTTTAGCCTGACTAATTTTTAACCCATTCTTTATTTGTTGCTATTATATTGCCCGATAGTGGTTTTGATATTGATATCAAGAAGTCCTACATCCATCTCTTAGATTTGTTGGATGCATCTCCTTGTGATGGTTTTCCTTTGTTGTTAGTGTGGAGATTGGATGCTCCTTTACTATCGTGATATGGTTCTTGTACAAATTGGAATTAAAGAGTTAAAGGTAGGTGGTCTTACCTATGATGACTTTTGGAGTTGGCAAGATGTAAATTCGTTCTCTTGAGTTGTTTGGTTCATTTTTTTGTAGCGGTCTTCACCTTCTCATTGGTGTCAATAGTGGTATTTTCTTTGTCGGTGATCTGATTTATGGTTCGTTTGAGTTATTATTGTTGATGTGTAGCAGATGCTAATAGATTTGAGGCTTTTAACTCAAAATAATTGTGAAACCTTAAGCAATTTTTTTTGTTTTTGATTGTTTTTATAGTTTTAATGAAGATACAGGTGATCGGGGAGGAAACCAAAGAAAAGAAAAATAAATCAGCTGAAATCTGGGCAAATAAGCAAAAGTATAGCTGACGCCATTTCTAAAGCGTCGTCAGATATGGGACAGGCTGCCAAAGTTGTTGTAAAGCTTAGACAGAACCTGAGGAGTTGAGATGAAATGTGACGATGTTTCAGAAGCGCCGTCAAATCTGTGATGAGGCATAAAAAATGTCGTCAACCTGAAGCAGATCATGTTGATTTCCAGTGAAGATGTGACGACATTTTTCATGCGCTGACACATATTTGACAAGGCGTCAGATTTGCCTTTAGAAGAATTAGAAGATAACAATTCACTGGAATCTTTGACGACATCTTGTACACGCCGTCAGACGTCTGACACGCCGTCAAGATTGCCATCGTCTATTCCGAAGAGAAAACTAAAACATTAATTTTTGTTCCCTTATTTAGAATTAAGTATTTATAGCACTTTTAGGGTTTTGAGCAGGATCCATCAGATAATTAATTCATCTATTATTGAGGAGAAAAAACAATATTCTTTCCTCCCTATCTCAAGAACAATATTTCAGTGTTTTGTCGTGTGATTCAAATACAAGTTCACTTTCAATTTCATTCATTATTGTAAGTTAATCCTTTCAGTTATGAATTCAAATTGCATGCTTGTTTCATGCGTCATGAGTAGATGAACTCTTTTAACCTGGATTATGGAATCTAGGGTTAGGTCATGATAAGGTGATAAATTAATTATTCAAGGTTTAGTAGGTGTTAGGATTTCTTGATAACTCTGAGACTATAATTTATGTCTGTTGGTTGCAAACAATAGGCGTATCTACTTTGGTTTGCTTGAGAAAGAAATAATAAATAGTAGGAAGTGAGTTATCAACTGGGACTCAGAAAGGCTTCGTTTAATAATCAGTGTTGTAATAAGTTTGATTAACCTGAGGTAAAATCTGTGTAGTGATAAGCGATTCCCTAAGTCCAGGAGGATTAGAAAATTAGACGTTTGAATAGGTAGAGAGACATTTGAGCATACTATCGACAAAGATAGCTTTTCATCCTAACTACCGTGAGAACCTTGAGTAAATTTTAGTATCTGTCATGTACCGTAAGCCGTAGTGAACATAATCCTGGTTATTTCATAAAATCTTGGCTACAAACAATAAATTCAGAAGTGAAAATTGACTCTCTGTGAAACTCAAACCCCCAATTTCGGAAATAGCAAACTACCAGTAAATTATTTTGTAAACAACTCAAAGTTCACACCCTATTCCCTATGGGATTCGACCCCAACCTAGTTGGGTTTTATATTGACAACGATCGCTTACACCTATTCAATAGTGTAGTTTGAGCGTTATCAAAAAATGGCGTCGTTTCCAGGGAATACAGTTGTAGACTAAAAGTTTATGCACAAAAAGTTACTGATAGTTAAGTTTCCTGGATTTACGATTATTTGTTGTTTTTGTCTATTGTAGGTACTGTGTTGTTTATGCCAAAAACAAGAAGTTTCGGAGAACCGCTAGTACCAATAAATCGGGAACCTCAACTGATAGGGAGAATGGCTGAGCAATAGGAGACAAAAAGACTCGCTAATTTGGCCAGGGCTCAGGTGAATGTGTTGAATATGGGTCAATAAGCACGTCACCAAAACCCTGATGATGAGGACTTAGGTGGTGAGGAATTGCTGAATCCTCAAAACCCAAGTCGAGCAGAGCAAATTTTTGTACCAATGCAGCGAAATATCAAAAGAAACCATCCAATCCGAGGAAGGTATGGCCAACAGCCTGTTCAATATGAGGCTGATAAAGATGATGAAGGAATGGATGGAGCTGGTGCAACAGGTGCTATCATTCCTCCACCGTTGGCACCAGGTGCAAAATTCAGCATAACAAGCACTATGATCCAACTCCTGAATCTGAAGGGGTTGTTCGGAGGCTTACCTGGTGATGACCCGAACATGAATTTGGTGAACTTTATCACTATTTGCAAATCTTTTGACAATCCGGGAGTGAGCCAGAATGCGATCAGGTTGAGGTTGTTTCCATTGTCTCTGTCTGGAGAGACAACAATATGCCTGAACAAGTTGGAGCCCAATTCTATAACAAACTTGAGACAGTTGAAAGATGCATTCTTTTAACGGTTCTTTCCACTCTCCAGAAGGGTATAGTTGAGGGTCGAGATCAGTAATTTCAGATAGCTCCCGATGGTAGCATTGCACGAAACCTGGGAGAGATTTAAGAAGAAGCTTGCACAATGTCCGAAACATAACATGATGGAGTTGCTTTTGATGGAGACTTTGTACAGAGCATTCAACTCTGTGACAAAGCCAATTTTTGACAGCGCTGTAGGTGGTTCATGCATTGACGTCTCTTTTCTAGCAGCTTCTGACATGCTATATAGAATAACCAAGTAGAGTCGGGCTTGGAATACTAGGGATTCTGTAGTGGATAGACCGATTGTTGCTGGTGGTATAACTGTGGAGAAGCGTAGAAGGGATGAGGAGCAAGATCAGGACATGGCCCATTTGAAGACACAGATGGAGTTGCTGGCCAAGCACTTGCTATCCAGCAAGACTGAAATAGTTAAGGCTGTGGAATATCAGGGTACTATTTCTACAGGTGTGGATGCAGAGGCAAACTATGTGAGTAATCAGGGGGGTTTCTGAGGCAACAACCAAGGGAACCAAAGTCAGAACTTCTATGATAATCCTGATTATAAAGATAGGGAGAAGGGACACTGGAGAAATAATAATGAAAGGAGTTGTTTGTATGTTCCTCCTGGAAGTCGGGATACTGCAACAACTAGCTCTGGCAAGATGTCCATGGAGGACATGATGGAAAAGTTGTTGAAGGGAGTTGAAGCTACCAACTCGGGGGTAACTACTATGAAGAGTGAATTCTCTACCCTCAGTTAGTTGGTTAGCTCATATTCTGGTTCTATTAAGCAGTTGGAGCAGTAGATGAGCCAAGTTTCTGCTACATTGAACTAGAAAAAAACTGGTACTTTACCTTGTGATACAGTTCAGAACTCGAGGAATGATGGCTTGTGTATGGCTACTACCACTAGGAGTGGTAGGATGTTATGTGGTCCTTCTGTGGGCAAATTTGTGGAGAATAAGGTAAGTGTTGATGAACCCGAAGAACCTAGTCCAGTGGAGTCTGAGAAGTTAAGTAGTTCTGTTGATACATCTGATAAAGGAAAAGATAAGGTGAAGAAAGTGGTATTGAAAGAAATTCCAAGACCACCACCTCCCTTTCCTCAAAAATTGAAGAAGAAAGTAGATGATGAAAAATTTAGCAAATTCATGGAAATGATGAAACAACTGACAGTGAATGTGCCATTGATGAAGGCACTTGAGCAAATGCCAAACTATACTAAATTTATGAAGGGTTTGTTAACAAAGAAGTGGAAGGTAAGCTGTGAGCAAGTGGACAACATCCACCGCTGTAGTGATGTTTCTTCACAATCCTTAGTCCAGTAAAAGCCTGACCCTGGAGTATTTACCATACCATGCACAGTTGTGTCCATGAAGTTTACCAAAGCTTTATGTGACTTAGGAGCAAGTATTAATCTGATGCCATTTGATATCTACAAGAAGCTTGGATTTAGGGAACCTACACCCATAAAGATGTGTCTTGTGATGGCAGACAGATCGGTGAAACAACCAGTTGGTATATTGAATGATGTGTCGGTAAAGATGGATGACTTTATTCTGCCTGCAGATTTTGTGATATTGGATTGTGATGTTGATTTTGAGGTACCCATAATTTTGGGTAGACCACTATTATCCACAGGAAGAGTATTGGTTGATATGGAGCTCAATAAGCTAAAGTTTAGGTATGAAAAAAAAGAGGCCAGATTCAAAATGCATCCTCCTATGAAGCAGTTAGAGGAGATGAATATCTTCTTGGTTGTGGATGTATTACACAAAAATGGTAATGAGGTATCGACACGGTATCTTGATGAAGTCTAAGTAGTCAAGATAACCAAGTCGTGCCGCGACGTTAAATCAGGTGCTATTTGGGAGGAAACCCAAAGTTTTAATTTTATTGCACTAGTATTTATAATTATTATTTTTTTGTAGCTAAGAGTTATACAAAGGAGGTGAAATGGTTGTAGTTAGCTTAAGAAGGTTGACGATAATTTTGAAGGGCTATCACAAGTATGACAAGCCGTGAGAAATGTCGTCAAAACAATAAAGTCAAAGCCTTATACTATTAAGGATAACGATAATTTTGAAGCGTCGTCCGACCTCTGACACGCCGTTAAAAATGCCGTCAAATTAGTTGGGCCCAATTTAAAAATTTTGAGCTAAATCGGCCCAGCAACAACTGTTTATATTCCCGCGTACTATAGATATTTTTCTTTTAGATTTGGTTTTCTTTTCTTAGTTAGTTATTTCCCTTTTTTTTCAAATTTGTTTCCATCTAAGGAAAATTTTAAAACTTTCCTTGTAAGTGGAAGCTTGAGAGTCAAGTCAAGAAACCTTCTCTCTCTCTCATCTAAATCTTCTCTCACTCATAATTCTAAGTGCTCAAAGTACGCCAGTTTATTCTCGACATCATGGTATGAGAAAAACTTCAACTTCATCTTTCTTTGGATAAATTGTGAACTACAAGAAACCTTGGTTTCAAAGGAATGAGCTGAACCCATTAACATGTTTCAAGCTCCTTCAAAAACTAGGGTTTGTAGTGTTATGTTGTATAACTTAATTGAAATTTCAGTTAAATAACATGACCTAAGTTGAAATTGAGAATAATGGTAGATGAAAAAGCAAGTAAAAAGGAATTGGAAGTTGTAATTTTGTCTGACGATAATTTTTACGGCCTTTCACCTATGTGACGGCTAGACAAAAAAGAGGGCTAGTCCAAAGTCATCACCTCCACCTAAGCCTATTGAGGTGGAGGATAATGATGATACTGAGGTAACAACCTCATCTGAGAAAGCATCGGAGGAACAAGAATCAGAACACACTGAGCAGAAGTTTGAGGACACTGAACAAGAATTTGCAAATGAGAATTTTGAGAGGCCTACAGCTGAAGAAACTGAGGCTGAATCACCATCATCGGAGCAACAAGGTGATGAGGATTCTCTAGTATGGGGAACTTTGGTGAAATGCAAAAACCCTGAAATTAGAAACAATGTGAGATGGCAGATACCTGGGGCTGAAAAGATCTTTTGGGACGGACTTCGCAGAACTGATCGAAGAAGTGCTAGAAGGCCAATTTTAGAGGAGAAGAAGATTATCACTACAGGGTTGATCATATACCCTGAGGTGATGTAAAAACTCAAGGATTATGGCCTGGAGTGGACTACTAGAGGAAGCGATTCTTACTGTCCTTCGCTATTCCGGGAGTTCTACGCGAACTACCAGGCGATAATGGAAAATATGTTCAAAGATGGGGATAGAACTTCAGATAAGCCTTTACTGACCAAAGTTGCAGTACGTGGGGTAATGGTGGATATATCAGACACAACCATAAACAGGTTCCTTCATGGGCCAGCCTTCATCCCACGAGCCACTTCACCTAACTTCTATGCCTGGTTAAAGCATCGGGTAAATCAACGCAAATGGTTAGCAACTCTCATAGCAGATGGAGAACCTGAGTGGATGAATAATCCTGCAGAAAATATAACCAAAGCATCCCTAAATTCAGAGGCAAGATTTTGGTGGGGTTTAGTGTAGATTCATCTGATGCCCACCGAGGAAGACAACATATTAGGGGATGATCGAGCGATATTGGTTGCAAGTTTGATGGATAGAACTCTCTTGGATTTTGGAGAAATTATAGCAAAAGAGATCAAGATTCGGCTCTCAAGACCCGATGCTGCATATACATTCCCATGTCTTATTACTAGGTTTTGTGAAGCAACTAATGTACTTAAGATTTTAGGTATTAATGATGAGTTACATTCCAAGAAAACCCACAACCCTTCTAGAAAAGATGAACTTCAGTCGGGCTTGAATCTTGATCGAGATGCAGTTGGTACAGCAGATCCTCTAGTCACTGAGACTATAAAGCTCTGAAGCTGTACAACCACTACCAACATTTTCAGCTCAGGTAGGCGCAGTAGTGTGAGGATTAATTGAAACTTTTTGCCAAAAAAATTTCTTCTGCAATGGACAAGAGAATAAAGGCTGCTCTTGAGCCTTATTAAACTTTTCCTAGAAGGGTCATGGAATTAGAAAACAAGTTTGATGCCCGAACAAAAGAGATGTCAGGTACAGAGATGGCATAGTTCAGGACTGCACTGAGCAAAGTCAAAGCAGATATGGAAATCTTGCAGAAACACCAATTAATGGTACCAAAAGATACAGGTATGGATGAGTATGAGGGTGAAATTACCTTTCTTGATCTCACTACAGACTCACCAAAGAGGAAGAAGAAAAAGGACCAGCAAAAAGTAAAAAATAAGAGAGAAGATGTTGATAGCAAAGAAGAAGGAAAGGTAAAGAAGAAAGAAAAAAAAAAGTTGAGAAAGTTGTCGCAGAGAAGATAGTGAAAGCAAGTGATGAAGCAGCAGCTAGTGACAAAGCAAATCTAAAGAAGGCAATAAAAGCGTCCCTAGAGTACAATTGGAAGTGGGAAGAAGCCCTGCGAGCAAGGGTTATAAGAGCCTATTCTAGTAGGGCAGCTGCACCAGATCAACAAAAAGCTTCTGCTGAAGATGAGACTGCTACAGGGTCGGGGACCCATGATTTTGATGCTTGACCTACTTCAGGTATGCCTTAAATACCTGGTTCATTATACTTTCAATGTTAAGTTGAGGGTTTCGGGCATATGTTATTGTAAAAAAAAATTCTTTTTGTAGATAATTAGGAACAATCCAAGTACTTGAGGTAGTAACATGTATTTGTGATTTTTGAAAATTTCTCCATTGATCTGATTTTAGAACTGTGTGAATTGCATCTGGTTATGACCATTGTGAATCTTTGTTATGGCATTAGTTCTGGTAACATTAGAATTTTTGCTGAACAGCTTGCATAAACTAAAAGAGTAGTAATTGGTGATATGCTCTTGTGCCATATGTGTGAAAGGTTTAGTGAGTTCCCATTGTATGTTGAAGCTAGAACTTGCCTAGTTTTTCTTGCCTAGGTTGAAGGATGGGGGTTAGGAAAGGATTATAGTCCATGTTTGTCGTTTAGTCCACTTTTAGCCTAAATGACCTTCCCTAAATGCATGATATCCCTTGACCCCATTTTTTTTAGCTTTAATAACCATTTCTTGTTATGAAACCTATCACCTTCCTATTTAAATCACAATAAACCTATTTTATCCCTGGTCCTCCTTGGATACTGTGCACCTTAACTCAGGCAAATAACCTAAGTTGAGAATGGCTATCATAGGGGTGTGTGATGTATAATGAGTATGAAGAAGGATTGATTAAAAAGAAAAATAATTTAAAAGCCTGATGCGGTAGAAAAATAATAAGCAAAAGAAAAAGATGGTGAAGACAAAAACACTAAGTGTTAAAAAGACTGCACTCATTCGAAAAGTGTGTGATCAAGAATGAATGAAAAATAAAAAAAGGCTAAGAGGTGGGAACCTAAAAGATTAGTGTAGTATCAAGGAGGCTTAGTTACTTTAAATAGCCGTGAACACCATTCCATACCCAAGCCTACATTACAAGCCGATAAAAAGACCTATAGTGATCCTAGCTTACCTGTCTGAACACCTTGATAATGAAGATAAGGGCAAACATATGGCAGATGATATGCAATGATTAGAAATGTTTTCTGAGGGAAATTGTCTCTTGATTATCCCTATGTGATTAAGTGATATGTAATATGAGTGAAAAAGGGATTTCCTTGCTGTGAGGGCATACTGAGTATGTTGCAAGTTGCAAAATTATTTGGATAGTGCAATGCTTTTATATGCATGGTTGTTGCTGAATTTATGTCAAAACCTGATTCCTATTTTTTATAAGGTTATTTTCCAATGGCATACACAGTTGAGTTTGAAATAGTTCACCTTGGAGAAAGTAAAGTGTGTTTGAGCTTATGTGAATGAGTGACTGCCGATTGTAGTTTGTATCTTCCTAGTTATGTTTTGGTTGCTTGAGGCGGAGTAATTATTTTAAGTTGAGGGTGTTGATGTGTGAGCAGATGCTAACACATTTGAGGCTTTTAACTCTAAATAATTGTGAAGACTTAAGAAACTTTTGTTGTTTTTGATTATTTTTATTGTTTTAATGCAGATACAAGTGATCGGGGAGGAAACCAAAGAAAAGAAGAATAAATCAACTGAAATCTAGTGTGAATAAGCTAAAGTGTAGATGACACCATTTCTGAAGCGTCGTCAAATATGGGACAGGCTGTCAAAGTTGCCGTTAAGCTTAAACAAAACCTGAGGAGTTAAGATGAAATATGACGACATTTTGGAAGCGCCATCAAATTTGTGACGAGGCATCAAAATTGTCATCATCCTAAAGCAGATTATGCTGATTTCCAGTGAAGATGTGATGACATTTTTCACGCGCCGCCACATATTTGACAAGCCATCAGATTTGACATCAGAAGAATCAGAAGATAACAATTCACTAGAGTCTTTGACGACATCTTGCACACGCCGTCAAATGTCTGACACACCGTCAAGATCACTGTCGTCTATTCTGAAGAGAAAACTAAAACCTTAATTTTTGTTTCCTTATTTAGAATTAAGTATTTATAGAACTTTTAGGAATTTGAGAAGGATTCATCAGACAATTAATTCATCTATTATTGAGGAGAAAAAATGATATTCTTTCATCCCTATCTCAAGAACAAAATTTCAGTGTTTTGCCATGTTATTCAAATACAAGTTCACTTTTAATTTCATTCATCATTGTAAGTTAATCCTTTCAGTCATGAATTCAAATTGCATGCTTGTTTTATGCGTCATGAGTAGCTAAAATTTTTTAACCTGGATTATAGAATCTAGGGTTAGGTAATGATAAGGTTATAAATTAATTATTCAAGGTTTAATAGGTGTTAGGATTTCTTGATAACTCTGAGACTATAATTTATGTCTGTTGGTTGGAAACAATAGGCGTACCTACTTTGGTTTGCTTGAGAAAGAAATAGTAAACAGTAGGAAGTGAGTTATCAACAGGGACTCAGAAAGGCTTCGTTTAATAATCAGCACTGTAACAAGGTTGATTAACCTTAGGTAAAATCTTTATAGTGATAAGAGATTCCCTAAGTCCGATAGTATTAGGAAATTAGATTCTTGAATACGTCGAGAGATATTTGAGCATACCATCGATAAAGATAGCTTGTCATCCTAACTACCGTGAGAACCTTGAGTAAATTTTAGTATCTTTCATGTACCGTAAGCCCTAGTGAACATAATCCTGGTTATTGAATAAAATCTTGGCTACAAATAATAAATTCAGAAGTGAAAATTGACTCTCTGTGAAACTCAAACCCTCATTTTCGGAAACAACAAACTACCAGTAAGTTATTTCATAAACAAATCAAAGTTCACACCCTATTCCCTATGGGATTTGACCCCAACCTAGTTGGGTTTTATATTTACAACGATCGCTTACACTTATTAAAGAGTGTAGTTTGAGCGTTATCAATTGTCCTACTTGGATAGAATTAGAAAATCCATATTTTAGAGTTAGTTCGGACTAATATTGCTTGGTGGAGTATTTCTCCTTGATTATATGTGGATGTGGCTATTATTTTCTGAGATAGAGTGTTTAATTGGTTAGTTTCTGTCTTAAGTTTCAATTCTTTGAGTTGCTAGAGTTTATTTTCCAATACTAATATGGTTGGCAGCCTTGGGGAGATCTTGAGAATATTTTAATAGTTCATTCGCTATAACAGATATGGAGTAGGTTATTTACATTTTCAGCTAGTGATTTATCCTTCGACATGATTACTATTCTGTGGCTACCTTTTGGGCCCTCTAGCAGATGTAGTGTAGTTACTTGTATTTGTATTCGATTGTTTGTCCTATGGTGATTTGTTTCTTCATTTATGTTTTGAATTTTTCTTGATGAAACACCCTGGTTTCTGGACCTTGGAAAATTCTTGGAATTCTGGTCTTTGGACCTAACATGACTCATGAGTACGAATCATATATTGGGATGCGAATGGTATGGTCCAGTCATTTATTGGCCAGTATTGGTTGATAGGATGGATTTTGATCACTGAATGAGTACGACTTGGCTAGTACGAGTCGTATGGTTGCATACAAATTATTTTGTTTGTTTTTTCCTTATCTTATTCATAGGATTGGTAACTTAAGTTAGATCTAAGTATGAGTGGCTCACCATGAGTTGTAAGCCATTGTACTAGTTATACCCATGACTCATATGGTGGTTAGTGTCTTAACCTCTTGTGGATTCTATCCTACCAAGGATATGGGTGTAGGGTATAGATCGTATAATGTCAATACGAATTGGGTAGGATGAGTCATACTCTGTTCAGTGTTGGGTCCAAGGGTTGAGGCTTTGGACACTAGTGGTGGGTACCACTTGTATCGAATGGTACGACTCATGAGGGTCAGTCGTACTTCTATGATAGGATTTTAATGCAACTTAAGTGGGGGTGAAGTGAACATTTCCGCACTTACCCTAACAAGGTCCCATGACTTCTAACTCACTTTGAAGGTTATTTACCATATTATTCTATTGATTAACACTTAGAAACTCTTCCTAAACACTCTATGATTCTCTCAAGAGCTTTTGGGCAAAGAAGCTATGGTTTCAACTAGAGGACTAATTTTTTAATCTTGTTGGTAGTTTCTCTCTATATACTTTGTCAATTAAGGCATGTTCTCTTCCTTCACTGATAGTTTCTACTAAGGCATGGTTTTCATGATTTCATTATCGTATGATTTTTAGTTTTCAACTATGATTCGGGAGTTTGTAATATAAATTATTAGTTATGGTTTCTCATGGGTTTAGTTATGTATTTACATGCTTATTAGTTGTTTTTGATAATTAGATTGCATGGGAAGGGTTAAATGGTAATTGAAATGGGTTTTTGTTATATCATGCCCCCAATGTGTTTGACAAAATGCCTATAAGGATGTTTTCATTGGACTTACTATTTTAAATGGAACTCTTGCTGGTTTTAAACTTGGTAAAGGAATTATTCATGGTTTAAATGGTTTGGAACGGTAAAAAGGCTAAATTATTATACTTATGGGGTACATGAGAATCCCCCAAGTGGTTTAATATGGTTAATGGAAGGGTACATAGAATCCCTTAAACCTAAATATGGTTAGTTATGGACAAACTTGCAAGTATAGTCGGCATGATGATACCACTACTAATGACATTGGTTAACAAATGGTTAATGGATTAGTTGGTTTCTTGGTAATGGTTTTAATTGGGAAATAATGGCGGGGTGTGTTGCCAAGCAGTGGAAGGTGGATTCTCGGAGGGACCAAAATAGGAAACTCATATTTGTCGATATGAGGTTTGGTCCAAATGACCTTGTGCATGATGTCAGATGTTATATTAGGGGATGTATTAGTCATCCCAGGTTTTCTTTCCTAGTTATGTTGCTTCAACACTGGGTCCCTTTCAGCAGAGAGAGCTGAACCCATATAGCCCATGGGTGGTTTAGGATAGCAGAGCTACACAACCCAAGTAAATGTTTTAATGGCATGCTTTACCCAGTTCCCTTTCCCAGCATGGTTATATATATATCTATGTATGGTGTGTGAATCTGGATGGTTCTTACTTGGTTTTAAAAATGGCTTTATTTTATCCTTATCATGTGTTCATGCTAGTGTTCACCCACTAACCCATATTCAGACGGTTGTCTACCCATGCTATGCAGGAACCGACCGTTATACCTCTCTTACATAGTCATTGACTCGGGGATATTTGTTGGATTAAAATGGTGAGCTTCCATCTTTCTGGAAAGTTTCATTTCATAATATGGATACTTTTAGACATTATGATTTATTTCTAGATTTTGGTTTTGGCTATGATTGGGGGTATGTCGCAACCAAATATTCTTACTCTTTCGGTTAAAGGCTTTGTGGTACTGCTATGAGTTTGTATGTGTGGGATCAGTATTGGTGTTTTCCTTAGCATTGGTATTGGAATTGAGGCTCACAACGATTGATGATATTGTTTGTTATTCCATTGTATTTCATTTTTGGATTAATCATATTATATTTTAGATCTCATTTGGTTATGGCTCAGTTTATATCCCTTGGTTCGGTATTGATTTGGCTTGGTTGTTTGGTTTGGATGGTTAGTGGATGAGATAACACGGTAGGGTTGATCTAGTTGTAGACGTATCTTAAAGTCAGTCCTTGTCCAGTTATGTTATCTTTTTATATGTTTGAAATTAAGCCTACTCAGGGTACATGGTTTGAGTTTGGATTCAGTAATGGGGATGGCCTCCAGTCCCACTCGGACTTGGGATGCCCATTATGATAAGGCCCCCGATTGGGTCATGTAAAGTTGGTATCGGAGCTTTAAGTTCATGGTCAATTTGGAGTCTACAAAGTCGTGTCTAGTAGAGTCTCTTTTAGGGGTGTGTAGCACATCATACTCTTAAGATAGAGGCTGTAAGGCATTTAGGAATATTTCACTTTCTTGGTATTCTATTTTCATATTTGGAGACTAAGTCCTAGAATTCTTATCTAATCCTTGATTGTTCACTTTTCAGATCATGCCTCGACGATATGGAACATAAGGAAACTCTTTAGTCCCATCTAGGGATAATGTTGATGAGATACATCCTAAGTTTGAAGTTCGTCTTCGATCTCAGGGTCCTATCCCTGATTGTTCTGGAGTTCTTTTCCTACTAGTCCTCCTCAAGGTGAGGTGACTAATGTAGAATTTTGCCAGTTTATTCATACTATTGCTCAATTGGTTACTGCTTAGGCTGAGCAAGATGTGTCTGGTGGGTTATCTATTGAGGCCACATGGGTTGGTTTGATTATGAAACTGAGTCCTCCTACTTTTACTGGTGTAAAGATGAAGGATAATCCTCATGATTTCTTGGAGAAAATGGAGAAAATATTCAAGGTGATACAGGCCACAAATATAAAAGGTGTAAACTTTGTATCTTATCAGCTCAAAGATATTGCATACCAATAGTACGAAGAGTGGGATAGATATAGGGGAGTTGTGGAGGAGTAATCCTTATGGGATGTTTTTTCTAGTACTTTTCTAGTTCATTTCTTTCATTAAGAGTTGAGGGAAGCAAAGATGGAGGAGTTTGTGAATCTTAAGAAAGGGAAAATATCTATGAAGGAATATGCCTTAAAATTTCAACTGCTGTTAGGGTATGCTCATGATTTGGTGGTTGACATGAGAGAGAGGGTTAGAAGGTTTGATTTTGGGTTTAATCGGGATTTGATCTTGGAAAGCAAGACAACTTTGCTAATTAAAGATATAGACATTTCCACGTTTACTTTTCATATGCAGCAGGTGGAGGATTAGAAATGAAAATAGTTAGAATTTAGAGATCGACATGGTAAGAGGAACAAGATTTTTTATAAAGGGGTACATAGTCTCACGGTGTTCGGGATGGCGGCAAATGGTAGAAAATGAAGTAGGGAGAGTGGGGGTTAGTTAGTTTATTCCTTCCCTCCTTGTTCGTTCTGTGGTTGTTCTCATCGGGGTTATAGTGAGGAAGGAAGGGACAAATATTTCAAGTCTGTCCAAGAAGTCCATTGGCTCATGGATTGTCCTGTTAATCAGATTTCTATAAAAGCAAATAAGGTACTGGTGGATTCATCTTATGCTCCTTGAACTAGTGGTGCCACATCTACTTTTGTTACTGCTCCTAGTTTTAGTGTTGGTCGAAACAGGTTATATGCTTTGACGTCCCGACAGGAATTTGAGGTATTGCCCGATATTGTTACTGGTATGTTACAACTATTTTATCATGACGTGTATTATCAGTTTGATCCAGGATCCACCCTTTTCTATGTGACCCGATATGTGGATGTATGTATTGGTTTTGATCCTGAGGTTGTCTTGGATCCTTTTTCTATTTCGACCCCAATAGGTGTCTTGATTATTGTTAAGAGAGTCCATAGAGGTGTGTGGTATCTAGTGGTTGTAGAAAAACTTTGGTGGATTTGTTTGAACTTGATATGGTGTATTTTGATGTTATTCTAAGGATGGATTTATTACACTCTAGTTACATAACCTTGGATTGTCGAACCCGTAAGGTTGTCTTTAGGTTCGTTGGTGAACCGGTTATAGAGTGGGAGGAGGGTTACCTAGATCCTAGGGGAAGGTTTATTTCTTATCTTAGAGCTCGGAGGTTAATCTCTAAAGGTTATCTTTATTACTTGGTACGGGTTATGGATTCTAACTTGAAACATTGTTCTTTACAATTAGTCCCGATGGTAAATGAGTTTCCTGAGGTCTTTCCATATGATCTTTCTGGTTTTTCTTAGGATAGGGAAATAGAGTTTGGTATTAATTTGGTTTTAGGCACCGGTCAAATTTCTATTCCTCTACATAGAATGGCTCGATAGAGTTGAGGGAACTTAAGGATCTTTTTGATAAGGGGTTTATTCGTTCTAGTGTATATCTGTGGTGTGCACCGGTGTTGTTCATCCACAAGAAGGATGGTTCACTTCGGTTATGCACTGACTATCGACAGTTGAATAAGGTAATGGTCAAGAACAAGTATCCTCTTCCAAGAATAGATGACTTGGTTGATCAATTGCAAGTTGCCAAGTTCTTTTCTAAGATAGATCTTCAATCAGGGTATCATCAACTAAAGATTAGGGGGTGGATGTCCTTAAGACAACTTCTCATCCTTCGTATGGGCACTTTGAATTCTTGGTAATGTCATTTGTTTTCACTAATATCCCGACGATAATAATGGATCTGATGAATGGGGTTTTCAGGGAGTTCTTGGATCTCTTCATCATTTTGTTTAATGATGACATTCTTGTTTATTCCAAAAGTGAGGTGGATCATTCTAATCACCTCCATGGTGTATTACAGACCTTGAAGGAACAACAGTTGTATGCCAAGTTCTCCAAGTGTAAGTTTTGGTTGAACGCTGTGACTTTTCTTGGTCATATTATTTATAGCAAGGAGATCATGGTGGTCCGCAAAAGGTGGTTGTGGTTAAAAGGTGGCCAAGACCCACATCTCTAACTGACATTTGGCACATCTTGGGTTTGGCTGGGTATTATCGATGATTTATGAAGATCTTTTCGACGATATTTGTCCTCTTCAAAAAGAAAAGAAGGAATCAATGAAGGATATTCATCGTTTCTTTAATCTTGGAGTTCTCCTCTTGGATTCTAAGGATGGAGATGTAATAGTACTAGAAGTGGTTAGATTGTGTCATGGTGCAGAGATTAAGAAGAAGTAAGTGTTGGATCCTGTCTTGATAAAATTCAAGGGTGATGGTGTTTGAGATTAGTGGTGACTGTACTTTACGGTACAAAGAGAGGTTGTACATTTATTATGTTGACGTTTTGAGGCAAAGGATCTTGGCAAAGGCACATGAATTATGCTACATTGTACATCCTGGCTTGATAAAAATTTATCTTGATCTCAAGGAGATATATTGGTGGAAAGATATGAAAAGGGATATGGCTGATTTTGTCGCTAAGTGCTTGGTGTGCCCACAAGTTAAAGTTAAACACATGAGACCTGGATGGCTATATCAAGAGATTTTTTTGCTTAAATGTAAATGAGAGGTAATCAATATGGATTTCATTACAGGTCTTCCTTGATCTTAGAATAAATATAATTCAATTTGGGTCATCGTGGATAGGATGACAAAGTCTTCTCACTTCTTGCAAGTGAGGACTACCTTTTCGGTGAAGGATTACGCGAAGTTTTATCTTCAGGATTGTGAAGCTACATGGGATACCAATTTTATTATCTCTGAGCGTGGTACATAATTTTCATACCATTTCTAGTGGTCTTTTTAGAAGGGATTGGGTACTAAGGTTAGTCTGAGAACTGGTTTTCATCCTTTAATGGATGGGCAAGTAGAAAGAACTATTCAAACATTGGAAGATATGCTTTGAGTATGTGTGGTTGATTATGGTTGTAGTTAGGTTGAGCATCTACCTTCAGAAAGTTTACTTATAACAATAGCTATCATTTAGTATTGGTATGGATCCTTTTGAGGGATTGTATGGTAGAAGGTGTAGATCTCCTATTGGTTGGTTTGAGCTTGGTAAGGCGGATATGTCCAGTCTGAATTTGGTCTATCATGCTATGGAAAAAGTGAAGGTGATTCAGGATAGGATTAAGGTTACACAAAGTCGCCATAAGTTTTATGCAGATGTTAGGCATAGAGACTTGGAGTTTGAGGTTGGGGATATCGTGTTCCTCAAGGTATCTCCCAAGAAGGGAGTAGTGGAGTTTGGTAATAAAAGGAAGCTCAATCCTCGGTATATTGGTCCTTCAGAGATTTTTTAGAGGTTTGGTAATATTACTTATGAGTTGGAGTTACCTTCTATCTTGAGCTCAATTTATTCTATATTTCATGTCTCTATGTTGAGAAAGTATCTTGGTGATCCTTCTTTGGTTATTCCTTTAGAGGGGTTGGGTATCTCGAACTCTTTATCTTATAAAGAAGTCCCTGTTGAGATCTTGGATATGTAGGTCTGTTGGTTGAGAACCAAGAATATGGCTTTGGTTAAGGTTTTGTGGAGGAACCATAAGGTGTAATAAGCTATATAAGAAGCGGAGGAGGACATGAAGTCCAAGCATCTGCATCTGTTTACTGCTCCTGGGATTCGTGCAGAAGGTATGTGTCTTTAACATATCTTTATTTTCTAAGTTTGTTAAAAAAATATTAACATATTTTCCCCATTGTTTTCAAACTTTATTCAAGATTGAATTTATTATTTTAATGCAAATGACTTGTGCATGTGGTTACCCCTACCTTGTCTGTCGTTAGGGGTCTAATGTTCCTAGAGGGGGAGACTGAAACACCCTAGTTTTTGGACCTTAGAAAATCCCTAGAAATTTGGTCTCTGGACCCAATATGACTCGTGGGTATGAGTCGTATATTGGGGCACGAATGGTATGGTCCAATCGAATATGGGCCAGCGTTTGTTGGTGGGATGGATTTTGATCACTGGAATGAGTACGACTTGGATGGTATGATTCATATCATTGGATACAAATCATTTTATTTTGGTTTTCCTTAGCTTAATCTTAGACTTGGTAACTCAAGTAGGATCTGAGTACGAGTAGCTCATCGTGAGCTATAAGCCAGGGTATGAGTCATACATAGGACTCATATGGTGGTCAGTGTTCAAACCTCCTATAGATTCTATTCTGCCAGGGATACGGGTGAAGGGTACGTATCATATGTTGTTAATACAGTTTAGGTAGGATGAGTCATACTCTGGTTAGTGTTGGGTCTAAGTTTGAGGCTTTGGACACGAGTGGTGGGTACCACTCGTAACAAAGGGTACGACTCGCAGAGTAAGTCATACCCCTATGACAGGATTTTTGTGCAACTTATGGGGGTAATATTGACACTTCCCCACTTACCCTAATAAGGTCGAATGAGTTCTAACTCACTTGGGAGGTTATTACCCTATTACTCTATTCATTAACACTTAGAAAATCTTCCTAAACACTTTATAGTTCTCTGAAGATCTTTTGGGCAAGAAAGTTAGGGTTTCAACTAGAGGACTAATTTGGGGATCTTGTTGGTGGTTTCTCACCACCTACTTTGTCAATTAAGGCATGTTCCTTTCCCTCACTGTTAGTTTCAACTAAGGAATGGTTTTTATGAATGGTTTTCCTAATTTAATTATTGTATCATTTTGGGTTTTCAACTGTGATTCTGGGGGTTTGATTATTAATGATTGGTTATAGTTTCTCATGGTTTTAATTATGTATTTATTTGCTTTATTGGTGTTTTTGGATAATTGGATTTCATAGGAATGGTTAAATGGTAATTAGAATTAGTTTTGGTTATAACATGTCCCCAATGTGTTTGACAAAATTCCTATAAGGATGTTTTCATTGTATTTACTATTTTAAATGGTATTTTTTCTTGTTTTAAACTTAGTAAAGGAATTATGCATGGTTTAAATGGTTTGGAAAGTTAAGAAGGCTAAATGGTTATGCTTGTGGGGTACATGGGAATCCCCCAAGTGGTTCAATAAAGTTAGTAGAAGGGTACATGGAATCCCTTAAACCTAAATATGGTTTGCTATGGACAAACTTACAAGTATAGTTGGATTTGTTGGTTGATTGGTAATGGTTTTAATTGGTTTTAATTGGGCAATAATGGCAGGGTGTGTAGCAATCCATAGAAGGTGGAGGTCCCAGGGGGACCAAAACGGGAAACTCATAGTTGCCAATGTGAGGTTTGGTCCAAGTGACCGTGTGCATGATGTCATACTTTATATTGGGGATGCACTTGTCATCCCAGGTTTTCTTCCCTGGTCATGCTGCTTCACGTACTGGGGTCTTTTCAGCAGGGAGAGCTGAACCCATATAACCTATGTGTAGTTTAGGACGGCTGAGCTACACAGTCCAAGTAAAGATTTTAATGGCATGCTAAACCCTGTTCCATTTCCCAGCATGGTTATATATATGTGGTATGTACATCTGGATGGTTTTTACTTGGTTTTATAAATGATATTATTTTATCCTTATCCTAAGTTCACGCAAGCGTTCACTCGCTAACCCGTCTTCGGGCGGTTGTGTACATATTCTATGTTGGATCTAGCCGTTCTACTACTTCTACATAATGATTGACTCGAGGATAGCTGTTAGATTAAATTGGTGAGCTTCTATCTTTTTGAAAGGCTCTATTTCATGTTTTGATACTTTTAGAGATTCTGATTTATTTTTGGATATTGGTTTTGGCTATGGTTGGGGCATATCCCAACTAGATATTCCTACTCTTTTGGTTAGAGGCTTTGTAGTACTGCTATGGGTTGGTATGGGCGGGATCGGTATTGGTGTCAGCCTTAGTATTGGTATTTGTATTGGAGCTGACATCGATTAATGAATATAGGGATTAATCATATTATGTTCTAGATCTCATTTGTTTATGGCTTGGTTCATAGCCTTTAGTTTGGTATTGGTTTGGTTGGTATGGTTGGTGGATGGGATGACTTGGTAGGGTTGGTCTAGGAGTATACCTATCCCAAAGTCAGTCCTTGTCTACTTACGCTATCTTGTAATGTGTTCAAAATTCATCCCACTCAAGGCAGGCAGTTGGAGGTTGTGTTGGGTAACGGGGGTGGTCTCTGGTCTCGGTCAAACTTGGGATGTCCATTACGACAAGGCCTCAGGTTGGGTCAAGTCACTTGGTATGATCTACCTTGGATATATCAGATTTGTATTCTAAAGACATTGAGTGGTTGAAATTAATGTAGACTTATTAGGTTAGTTTTTATTTAACCCCTTGGAATAGTGGCTTGAGAGTTATGATAGATTTGGAGTACGAAGGCGAACCTATCTTCAGTTTTTATTTGGGTAGTTGAGATCGTAAGATACAACCTTGATGTGAGATTCCAGCTTGGAGTTTTAGAGCTTGAGTGCAATATTTGTCTTAGAATTTTTCTCAGTTCGTATTTCATTTAGAGGTCGGTTGAGCCTACTCCGTGGTTACCTATTTGGACTTCTCAACTTCTGTTTGATTATAGTTGATAAGTGTTCAAATGATAGCCCATGGATCTAGTATTGGTTCCTTCATCTTTAACCACGAGTGTTCAATTTTCTTTAGGAATTCTTGATGATATACTCAGTGGAAGTAATACACTCAAGTTGGATTTAGTACGGGTTCATTCTTAATTAATGCTACATCTTAGAGAGAATTATTTAGTGATGAGTGGTTATACCTTCACCTTCAAGATTTAAGTTTGATTACCATATGGACTAGTTATAGTATTGGCATGGATTGCATTCCCTAATTAACTTTATTTGTGTGCTCAAATAGCGCCTTATGGGCTTATTCTCACGTTTTCTATATGGACTTTTAGCAGATCATCTTTAGTTCTTCGATTTCTCGGTGATAAGATTACGCAAATAGGACTCTAGTGACTTTTCTTCTTTGTTTGAAGTGGATAGTAGGTGTGAAATGGTAAAGAAGGTTATATTTGGATTTGGAGTTTGTTGTATGACTCATGTCTTGTGTTGTTTTTACCTTAGATAAGCCTTTGTTGGTTCATGCGGGTATAGAATTATATCATTATATTGTGATTCAGATTTTCATGCATAAGCCTTTTCTAGTTCTCTTGGAGGACAGTTGGTGATTGAAGTAGAGTTTTGGCTACTTGGAAGTGAAGTGAGAGAGCTGGTTGAAAAGGGGATAATGGTGGCAAAATCCCTTGGAAGTGTTCTTTCTTCGTAGAGGTTATCTAGGAAGTCATGCTTGGAGCATGCGGGCCCAGTTCCTCATTCTTTTGAGATTTTGAGATCTTTCTATCCATTGTTTTTTAGGACAAAAGTCTCTTTAGTAGTGGATATTGTAATAACCCTCCAGGTAATTTTTCATTTTTGCTAATTTTTGTTGTTAGAGCATTTCCATATCTTCCTGAAAGTCGTTTATGACCTATTGGGACTAAGAATTCTTTTGTCGAGCAGTTCGTTTGGTTTTTAGAGCAAATTTCCTATTTATAAGTCTTCGTTGGTTCCAAACGACCACCAAGAGAAAACTTCAGTAAAATGATCTTGGATGAAAATTTTGACTGTGCCAGCAGCTCTGGAATATCGATTTAGACCTATGGTTTTGGGTCCCGATGCACCTGAGCTCATTTTAACTTATTGGTTGAAAAGTTAAAAAATTAGAAATTTAGGTGTGGGACCCATATTTGATCAAAATGATCTCAAATGGAAAATCTAACTTCACCATTGCGTCAAAAACATCAATTTTAGCATGGTTTCATAGTTTATTTATGTATATCAAATTCTGAATAAATATTGAGGCATCTGCGAAAACATGGAAAATTTCCAAGTTTCAACTGATATCTAGCATTGGCGATCGCACATGGTGTGCTGAGGAGATAGTGAGATCATACTAAGGGTGATGATGATTGCATCATCTGCTTAAAGCATGCAGGCCCAGTTCCTCATCCTTTCGAGCTTTTGAGATCTTTCTATCCATTGTTTTTTAGGACAAAAGTCTCTTTAGTAGTGGATATTGTAATGACCCTCTAGGTAATTTTTCATCTTTTGCTAATTTTTTTTGTTAGAGCATTTTCATATCTTCCTCAAATTCATTTATGACCTATTGGGACTAAGAATTCTTTTATCGAGCAGTTAGTTTGGTTTTTAGAGCAAATTTCCTATTTATAAGTCTTCGTTGGTTCCAAACGACCACCAAGTGAAAACTTCTGTAAAATGATCTTGGATGAAAATTTTAACTGCGCCAACAGCTCTGGAATATCGATTTAGACCTATGGTTTTGGGTCCCGATGCACCTAAGCTCATTTTAACTTATTGGTCGAAAAGTTAAAAAATTAGAAATTTAGGTGTGGGATCCATATTTGATCAAAATAATCTCAAATGGAAAATCTAACTTCACCATTGTGTCAAAAACATCAACTTTAGTATGGTTTCATAGTTTATTTATGTATATCAAATTCTGAATAAATCTTGAGGCATCTGCGAAAACTTGGAAAATTTTCAAGTTTTAACTGATATCTAGCGTCGGCGATCGCACATGGTGTGCTGAGGAGATAGTGTGATCACACTAAGGGTGATGATGATTGCATCATCTGCTCTTGTGGTCAGATAGTTTGATTGCACAACCAAGTGTGTGATTGCAACACCTGATTAACTGGAAGGGTACAAATAGACCCCTAAGGTCACGAGTTGGCCCATTTTTCACTAAACCCTTGATAGCAAAAGCCTTAAAGAGTGTGGTAGCTCAAAATTGAGTCTTGTTGGTAACTTGGGGGCTTTTTTAACACCTATTTTCGTGATTATAATCCAAATTAATGTAAGATTTCATCCCTTTCTTGGTGAATATTATTGGTTCTTGACCAAAATCCCAAACAGCTTGAGGGCTTGATTTTAGCCCCAACTTAGCTTGGTTTTCACCCATTTTTTAGGGTTATGATTCCTTGAGCATGTATGAACGTTGGGTCGGCTTCAAAAATGTAATTTCTATAAGTGGGACCCACGTCGATATTCATGTCATTTTTTGACCCAAATCACAATGTTTCAATATGGATAGTGTTATTCTCGTATTCATGAATAGATTATGATATTGATAGCGTGAGTGCATTTTAGGATATTGAAGTAAAGTTGAACGTTTAGTGAATTATTTGAGGATTTGTAATTTGGCATTGAGGTAGGATTATGTCTACTGTTCATCGTAAAATGATGTGTGTTATGTATTCCATGTGAATATGAATATTAAGATTGATTATGGGTAGAATGGCTTAGTCTTGATTATTAAAGTATGGAGATTTGATGAGAGTTTTGACCTGTAAGGTGAAATCCTTATTACATTTTTAGTATCCTATTGCCTTCTCACTAGATTGAACGAATTTGTAGAATGGTTATGATGTGTTGCTAGGTTTGGGATGTGGTTTAAGCATTTGAACATGATTAGTACGATTAACATTATTTGGATAATTCTAGAGATCTTGAAATCGTAATTTAGGTGGGGTTGACTTAATTGCTTATAATCTAGGTGAAATTCCTATCTTTGAATAAATTATGGCTCATGTACCACCTAGAAGTTAATTTAGATACCTTAGCCTAGTCTAGGGTATAAATTGCCTAAATATGGAATTCATGGATTAGAAGTGGGTTCTTCCGGCCCACCTTAATCTAAGACTTGTGTTAGCCCGTATGAACTTAATTACGGATGGTAGGCATAGTTGAGACTACTAAGTCTTTAGAGTAAGGCTACTTTTAAACTTGGCGAATAATGATGGTTTTTACCCGAGAATGCTTAATGGGTCATGGCCATGATATAGTTATAGATATGATGTTTGGCCTATAGAGATGACATTTCTCATAGATTTGTAATTGACCTATAGAGATGATACTCCTCGTAGTTGTAATGTATGACCTATTGATATGAGATGTTTTATAGAGATGATATTCCTCATAGTTATGATTTATGGATTAGTGATATATTGTGGCTCCTAGATTGGAGATGCTTATTGATATTATGCCTCCTAGATGTGAGATGCTTATTGATATTATGCCTCTAAGATGTGAGATGATTACTGATATTATGCCTCCAATATGTGCGATGCTTATTGATATTATACCTAACTTTCAAATATTATTATCGATATTAGCTCCGGATACATGAGCGGACCTAAGGTCGCGATTATGATGCTATAATTATTTTGAACACATTATTGGGTCAAAGGCCGTTCTTGAAATGGATGCAGTTTTAGTTTATGTATATGTAACGCCCCGAAATTGGGTCCCGAGACATCACACGGTGCTTAGGGGCACAAGTGACTTCAAGCTAACCCTCCTTCTGGCATAACTCATAAGCAACTGAATAAAATGCTTAAATCTATATAAAATCAGCAAAAACATAGCTCTTCTCTTATGAAGTTTACGAGCTTACAACTCTACCTTAAGAAAATGAAACTGAAACTGAATACATCAACTTCTACTGACTGTCTATGAAGCCTCTACTGTTACTAACTTTAGATATCCGAGTCATGACTTACAACTATCCAAGCTCAATACGACTAAAATAAGAAAATACAATACTTCTTGAACTATAAAACTAACTCAAGCCCTTGAATGAAAAAGACTCATCTCCTGCTGACTGGAAGCTGCACATTGAGTGAATATTGCATGTGTGATACCACTTGTACCTACATCATGAGACAATGTAGCACATAGACATATAAATATGGGTCAATACTTTGGGAATGTACTGAGTATGTGGGGGTGTATGCAACATTTTTAAATAATATCATAAGTGTAAAATAAAATAATGCTTGCTGAGAATAATGACTCTCTTCGCTTGAATTAAACTGTAGTATAGTTTCTCATAAGTCATCAACAGTAACACATTCTTCATAAATCTCATAAATCATTGGACTAAACTCAAACTCTTTGACTCATGACTTAGAGTGACTCGGTAACTCAAGAAACTTAGACTATTATGAACTTGGGAGTTTCTTATAACCGATATAAACCATGTGAGCCGCATGCAGTCCAACATTTTGCCCTCCTAAGGAAGGAACCCCACATTGGCGGGATCGTTATACTCTTTCCAGTGAGTATAACCTCAAAATCATCTCTGTGATCACAAACTCGTCCCTTTGGCCCTCAAATCTCAATCCTACGGTGGCACGTAGTTCTGGGGAAGTAGGATGCGCTGAACCCACACTTCCCACTTGGTGATAAATACTCCTCCCTTACTCAGCTTAGAACGCGTTAACAAATCCACCTTAATCAACTCAAGGGTTTATCATGAAGACCAAATCATAAATATATCTCATCTGTAAATTATATACAACTTATGGATTCCTAACTCAGCTCAAACTCAAATAGACTTTTTCAACATCAAGTACACTTGCTTATCAAATTATATCAAGTATCAAAAGCTTCAAGAAAACATCATAGGACTCATTCTTGACCCTCAAACTCAATATCAATATATATTCAATACTCAATCTTCTCAAGGAAAAGCATAACTCATGAAACTTATCTTAAATCACTTAGAAATCATCAATACATAATAACAAAATACAATTCATGGCATAAATTCTCAATTTAAGAAATATGGTGGTACAATAATCATAAATATCAAACTTAATCAACTCAAATCTCATAAGTCATAAATAAAGAAATTTGGGTGTAAACCCATTTGCAAGGATCATGAAATTTCAATAGAAAAAATCAATTCTTTGGGCACAAAAATGAAAGGATATTCTTGTTCAAGCCCCACATACCTTGATTATGATTTTTGAGATGAAGAAACTTGATTGGGACTTCTTTCTCACACTTTTGAGCTGAATTTCTTGATGCCTTGTCTTAGATATCTTAAATCTTGAACCACTTGAAGTTATTTATGGAAGGTTCTTGAATTTTCTTGGAGAAGATTGGATTTTTGGGTTAAGAGAAAACCCTAGCTTTTTGAATGTTCTTGGAAAGAAATTGGAGAGAAATAAATTTCTCTTCTCTACTTGGATATATATAGAGAGGGTAAGAACGGGTAGAAAAGATCGAAATACCCTTGAGCAAATTCTAAAACTGGAGCTCAATTTTTGGCCCTAGCGTGACGCGCCAGGATCATGGTCCTTCACTGCATTTGGACAATTGGGAAACTGCTCAGTGGCGCGACGTGGTGAAATCACGTTGTCATCTTGGTTGTGACTTGGAAGGGCACTGCGACGCGGTGGAATCACGTTGGTGCACTGGAACAATAAAGTGACTCTAACTCTTCACCCGAGTATCGTATTTGGGAGAATTTGGTATCGATGGAAAGATTATTTAATTCTCTGAAGGCAAAAAGTAGAAATTAGGAAAATTCTACAAGGTTCAATCATCATTCACTTTGTAAGTCATTTCCATATACTCAAAAGACGGATTTAGACTTAAGAAACGATCGGGGTATTACAATATCTCCCCCTTGGAAACATTCATCCCGGAATGTTGCTAGTTTGGGCAAGAATACAGAGAAAATTGAAGATACATAGCTGAAACAATTTTCTAATCTGAATCTATATCTTTCTAAACTTTGGAGTACTTTGTTGAATGTATAAACTCGTGATGAGAACAGCTATACCGCTGGATCCGAGACTGGAAAAGAATAGAATAGAGGACAACTTTAATTCTCGACTGAGTCTTAGCTGATTTGCCTTCTGCTTATAATAAAGAGCAGGCTCATACTGAGAGTTTAGGATTCACTTGATGTGATCAGGGTGCAATCGTACTCATAGACTGCGAAGTGATAATTTATGCAGGCATAAGTCATGAGAAACAAATCTAAGATTATACAATGGGTATTACATTGTCTAGGCTAGAATACTTGGAAAATAAGGATCGTTCAATGAATGCTAACAGGCTGAATCATAATTAGATATCCGAATCTGAAGATGATGCCTGATACATATACTTGAACTGAATTCGCAGATCTAGTGTGCGAGTAACTACTTACCGGATTGACCGTACTTATAAAACTTCGAGTAGTAAGACCAGACTAGTTCGGAAAATGGAAAACCATAGAAACTATGCCAAATTTTAAAACTGGGTTGCTGACTATGCAAACTGAATCGTACTCGATACTCATACCTAAGTGGAGGCTTTCTTCATCACCCTTCCAAGGAATTCTAACGGTATGAAGGATCAAGGAACTTTAGGCAAGATCTAAACAAGACATATGAATCAGAGATCATAGAATTGCCATAATCCCATAGCTTGGAACATACACCTATAAATCATAAGTCGGGAGAGAAGTACTAGGCCCCAAGAAATGTAACTCCTTACTCTCAAAATTAACCACACTCTCTCGACTATGCTATACCCTTCCGATACTATCTTGATCGATACGACTTATAATCCTCACATGGCACTGATACTTCCATCTACTCATATCTTCTCGAACCAAACCCTCTCATTGTCTTCATGCCTAACTTAGAACCATAAGATTCGCCACATGACACCATTCTGGATCATGGACTTCCACACATCTATATGTTTTACAACTTCTTACTTCAAGAGTAATTCTCATTACCACTTCGACAAATCCAACCCGTCTAGTACTATCCATTTACTAACGTGCAATGCATTCATCCGCACGTACACAAACACGACCTTCGAGCCTATCTTCATAACCACATATGCATTCCTAATCAAACACTTATAAAGCCTCTTCTTCATATCCTACACACCTCTTATCAAGAAAAACTCCCATGCACTCACCTTAAGCAAGCACACCCGACATATTTCTAACTAATTAAGTCTTACACAAATGCTTCACTTCAATATTCCTTCAAACTCATGGAATTACACAAAATTAACATACAACAATCTCCCCAATCATAACACAATAAACTTAGACTAATCGTTACATGTATAAAAAACTTAGCCTCAATCTCACTTCACATTGCCGCCTAGCCAAAGTAAGCACGCCACCCTCTATCGTTGATAAGGAAATATCTTCTCTCTCCCGTCTAGACAACTATTCACAACCACTATCTTGATTAAGGAAAGATAACTAAAAGATTAGAGAATGAGGATTTGACACATGAATAGATACTATGAATAACTTGACACTCAACTGAGGCTTGAGGAATAGAGGATTTAACATCATAAACTTATCAAAGAAATATGGCCTGAGGACATGCTCGATATAAATCTGATTTTTTTGTTGATCATTAGAAGCATTACTTGATTACTTAAACTGAACATACCACAAGGCTTGAGTACATGAGTCATGAGCCGCATGACCTAAATTTGGAAATCGCAGCTTACGAAATATATTTCCAATTGCTGAAAGATCTGAAGCTTCATATTTTTGGGAACTAAGAGAGGGCATGATTCTTTATGATATGCACGAGTTATGATCATGGAACTGAAACGTAAAGCATGATTAATTATTGGGATAACTGAAAAATACCAAAATAAGAATAGGTCGAGCATTATTCTTCCTCACCGCTACCTTATAACTTACTGGTACATCCCCTAAAATTTGAAAGCTTAACTTGGTTAATTGTCCTATCATCTCCTCCTTAGACTTAAGCCATCACTCTGAGTAGGTAAACCACTACATATACGCTAGTCTAAATTGAAATCATTTTACTCTAGAGTCCGGGATATAATCAATACACAAGAACAATAGAATTTAATTTGAATGACTACACCTAAAAACACACAACCACTTCCTTACACCACCATCTAAGTTACATCCTATCCCTTTATACCTCCAGTAGTCATCATATGATACTTGCACACTCACTAACTTCAAATTTTCATGAGCATCCCCATAGTCGGAGTATACACCATCTAACGCTTCAACCCTTATTTTTATTAACTCAAATTTGGAATTTCAAATCTTAGATTCTAACACTCAACTTGAATACTTCCCAACCTTTGACGGACCATACTACTACTGTCATAGCCTACTAATATCACAGTTGTAAACTTATATTTCTAAACAATGAGAATCAAAATCACACAAAAAGGCTCAATATTTTCAATCTAAACTCCTTAACTTAGCCATCAAGAATATCGTTCATTACCTGACTAGTCTTTTCTCCACCTAGCAGCTCCACGGTGCCACTATCTACACCACATGCAATGATCCTCAAAAATAATGCATCCCCATAGCACCTTGGGAAAACTTCCTTATCATAGATACAATCTCAAACTTGACTACAAATCAACCAAACTTAAGCTCTTTCATACACTGTTTAAGCATATTAGGTCACTTCCCTATAACTACTGCCATTAACCAAGAAATCATCATATCCACCTTCATAGCCACAAATCATTCAAGCTTAATTCCTAGCGCTCAACATAACTTACAACTCCACCTCTCGCACAAAATTTTCACTTGGAAACTATAAAATAAAACATCAATAAACACTAGCCTACTTAAACCTCATAACAACAATATTTGGTCATAATCATATGGCCTATCTCATTTACAATCCATCAATATGTCCTTCTTATACCCATCATTACTATCTATCTTTCAATCACAGTTTAACTTAGTTCATAGGTCTCTAAGCCTCAACTTAACTTCCTCTTGCAATCTCAGGAGCACCTAAGTTAACAACACTCATCCACTAAGTATCTTCATCCATAACCTATACTTGTCTTGTTCAACACACACCATCAACAACTCTCTTCATACTTTAAGCAAACTATTATTTACCTTAATCAGTAACTCCTTGTCTTTCTTCCATGAGCTAACGCACAAGGACATATCACTTCATTACTAACTCGATCACATGCAAAAAGGCTCAGCTATACATACTTTCAATCAATCACACTTACCACCCTTATTGCCACTATACCTCTAAACTCAGTTCCAACCAGCACGAGGAAACAAGATGAATAATGAGTCTCCAGTAAATCAAAATAGGCCTCACCCGGCTTCACTAGTCTTTTAGTTTCAACAACATAATGATGACAAGATTACGAGAGGTAGAAACTTGACATACAATATTCGATGATTTAAGAATACACATCTCACTCCATCTTAACTGAACGACTCATTAGGGTGAGTACATAACATTAAGCTTGGGGGAACTTATAACATGCTGGTAGGCATCGCTCAAGCCGCTTAGTGAAACTTCTGAAACTCCTCACTAGTAAGTCTGAGAGAATTACCAGACGGAAGAAATTAGAACTTGCTGATCATGTTACCTCAAGAACAGTACATAAATAAAGAAGTATAGATTATTGTTATGGATTCCGAGAAGAAATCTGGAAGCGCAACTGACTTGGGCTTATTACACGATTTATAAGCAAAGCATGATAAGGCACTAATAGTATACTTTCTATCTCATTTACAACTCCATAACTATCTGTTGAGACTGTTTAAGAAAGTACTATCTACAAAGAGTTGAGCTTGACTGTCTCTAATACCTTGAAAATAAGGTTGGGATGCCCTGAATAGAGTAAAATGAGAATCCATATAAGTTTCTCAAAGAACCTTTCTATAGCACGATCTAAGACTTGAAAGAATGGAGACCTTTCCTAAATGCCTTATAGCCTTTGGAAGAAACGTACAAACGTTTCCATACCATTCCGCAAGTCTCTACTAGACACGGCTTCATAGACACCCAAGAAACTTGAACTTTGTGCTCTGACACCAAGTTTGTAACACCTCAAAATTGGGTCCCGATACATCACATGATACTTAGGGGAACAAGTGACCCCAAGCTAACCCTCCTGCTGGCATAACTCATAAGAGACTAAATAAAATGCATAAATCTATATAAAATCAGTGAAAACATAGCACTTCTCTGAACTTGATCAATACAATTATGAACTTTACGAAATTAAAACTCTACCTTTAATAAATGAAAATAAAACTGAATACATCAACTTCTACTGACTGTCTATGAAGCCACTACTGGTACTGACTTTAGATAGTCGGGTCATGACTCCCAACTATCCAAGCTCAATACGACTAAAATAAGAAAATACAATACTTCTCGAACTGTAAAACTAACTCAAGACCTTGAATCAAAATGACTCATCTCCTACTGACTGGAAACTGCAAACAGAGTGAATATGGTATGTGCGCTACCACTTGTACCTACATTATGAGACAATGTAGCACTTAGACATATATATATGGGTCAATACTTTGGGAATGTACTAAGTATGTGGGGGTGTATGCAAAATTTTTAAATAATATCATAAGTGTAAAATAAAATCATGCATGCTGAGAATAATGACTCTCTTCGCTTTAATTAAACTATAATACAGTTTCTCATAAATTATCAACAGTAACACATGCTTCATAAATCTCATAAATAATTGGACTCAACTCAAACTCTTTGACTCATGACTTAGAGTGACTCGATAACTCAAGAAACTTAGACTATTATGGACTTGGGAGTTTCTTATAATCGACATAAACCATGTGCGTCGTATGGAGTCCAATATTTTACCCTCCAAAGGAAAGAACCCCACATTGGCGGGAGCATTATACTCTTTCCAGGGAGTATAACCTCAAACTCAGATCTATGATCACAAACTCGGCACTTTGGCCCTCAAATCTCAATCCTATGGTGGCACATAGTTTTGGGAAAGTAGGATGCTCTGAACCCACACTTCCCTCTCGGTGCTAAATACTCCTCCCAGACTCATCTCAGAACGCGTTAGGAAATCCACCTTAATCAACTCAAGGGTCTATCATGAAGACCAAATCATAAATATATCTCATCTGTAAATCATATACAACTTGTGGATTCCTAACTCGACTCAAACTCAAACAGTCTTTCTCAACATCAAATACACTTGCTTATCAAATTATATCAAGTATCAAAAGCTTCAATAAAACATCATAGGACTCATTCTTGACCCTCAAGATCAATATTGATATATATTCAATACTCAATCTTCTCATGGAAAAGCATAACTCATGACACTTACCTTAAATCACTTAGAAATCATCAATACATAATAACAAAATACAATTCATGGAATAAATTCTCAATTTCAGAAATATGATGGTAAAATAATCATAAATATCAAACTTAATCAACTCAAATCTCATAAGTCATAAATAAAGAAATTTGGGTGAAGACCCATTTGCAAGGATCATGAAATTCTAATAGTAAAAATCAATTCTTTGATCACAAGAATGAAAGAATATTCTTGTTCAAGCCCCACATACCTTGATTATGATTTTTGAGATAAAGAAACTTGATTGAAACTTTTTTCTCACACTTTTGAGCTGAATTTCTTGATTCCTTGACTTAGATATCTTAAATCTTCAACCACTTGAAGGTATTTGTGGAAGCTTCTTGAATTTTCTTAGAGAAGATTGGATTTTTGGGTTGAGAGAAAACCCTAGCTTCTTGAATGTTCTTGGAAAGAAATTGGAGAGAAATGAATTTCTCTTCTCTAATTGGATATATATAGAGGGTAAGAACGGGTGAAAAAGATCAAAATACCCTTGAGCAAATTCTAGAACTGTAGCCCAATTTTTGGCCCTGGCGTGATGCACCAGGATCGCGGTCCTTCACTGGATTTGGACAATTGGGAAACTGCTCAGTGGCATGACGCGGTGAAATCTTGTTGTCACCTTGGTTGTGACCTAGAAGAGCATGGCGACACGGTGGAATCGCGTTGGTGCACTGGAATTTGATAATCGTAATATTGAGCCTTGGCGCGATGTATTAATATCATAGTGGCTCACTAGAAAATAACAATTTCTATTTTGGCTGGCTCCGCGACGCGCTAAAGTGCTAGGTGGCACACTGTCTCACTAAAATAACTCTAACTCTTCACCCGAGTGTCGGATTTGGGAAAATTTGGTATCGATGGAAAGCTTATTCAATGCTCTACAGGACAAAAAATCAAAAATAGGGAAATTCTACATTGTTAAATCATCATTCACTTTGGAAGTAATTTCTATATACTCAAAAAATGGATTTAGACTTAAGGAACGATCGGGGTATTATAGTATATATTGATGATTTTGGTTCAATTATTTCAATACTAGTGATGGAATGCATATATTTCATTCATTTATGATCATAAATTCATTGAATGATTCGATTCTAGCTACAATATGTTCTTATTGCAGATTTTCCTAAACAAGGGCTAAGCTTACTTTTCACCTAAAAAACAGGTCTCGTTATAATAATCATTGCCTGTCTTAATGGATAACTTATTTGTAAAAGAGATTTAAAATGACATTTTAATGATTTGACTAAGACTGATTCTAGACTATGATTTGATACTACTAATTACTCCGGTCATGAGAAATCTTGGCCCTTTCTATATTTTTCTAATAATTTAGTCCTGAGTTCACTTTGATAATGGATTTAAGGTTCTACACTCTTTTTAGCCATGACTTGAGTCCATGCACCTATTATATCTATATGCACATCTCTTCAATATGTGATGGAGAAAGATGTATTGATGATATAAATATCAAGAAAAATTGATGATAGATTTTGGTATTGATGTTATATATATGTGGTGATGATTATGATGATACTGATTATATACCCAGCAAGGTCGGAGGATGACTATAACAATATGCTTATATACCCGATAAGTCTGGAGGACATTGTGATGATATATTAATACCCGAGAAGACTAGAGGATATTATGATGATGATATTGATACCCAACAAGGATGAAGGTTTATTATATTATTGTGTCAATACATACATCTGCAGGTTAGAGTTCGGCTAGACCTATGCATGGCAACTATATACCCGACATGGCTGAAGGATTATTATAACAATGATGGTTCTGATAATAATGGTTGTGATGATTGTGGTTATGATGGATATGGTTATGTTGATGAATTTTGTGACATTGTTCTTATACTTATCATTCATTCTTGTATGTGCATTTCCTATCACCAGTATATGCCTATACCTATCAAGCCATATGGGGTAATTTCATAGGTATGGGTGATGACTATTCCCTGTGGTGTGTTGTATGTTGATTGGACCTTCTTAGCTTGAGGAGGTAGGGGTTCGTGATAGGATATGCTAGGTAGTTAGTTGTCTGGATTAACTGGTTACTTGCATTGTTATTGCTATTGATATTGATATTATCATTATTATGATCATTGTTATGGATAGTTTATGACATATTGGTAATTGATTTGATATCAAGACTCGAGGTATGATTCTAGATCTTATATATATTGAATGATTCTATATCTTCTATATATTGATTTCATTATTATGCATGATTAATTCATGATTAGATATATGGATTAGAAACCCTGAGTATACTAGCACTAGTTACTGCTATGTTTAAAAGGTCTTGAAATGCTAGTCAGATTAGTGAGGCTATACTTCAGGTTGACCTTTCTTATATATATATGTGTGTTTGTGTGTGTGTTCATAACTACCTATAAAGTAACATGGCATACCGTATATCCCTTCCTTTATTCATTAAAATTGTATACCCATTCCTTGGCCTTCTATACTATAATATATACTTTCTTTGCCCTTTATTCATTTATTTTCCAAGGATATAAAAGATAGTGTTGAGATTCTTCAGTATGGTTGGAATAGGATAGTTCATCCTTGATACCTTCTTAGCCTTATTATGTTAGTCTCTTGGACATGAATATGATAGGTTATCCTTATTATATCATTGGCTTCCTTTTATGGTTGTTCGATATTTGGGTGTAGTATTCCATTTTATTTATATTTTATATGTATATGCATTATCTTTGGAGCTTAATCGGAAGTTGCCTACTCAGTACCACGTGATTGGTACTCGTATTAAACTTTTGCAGCCCACAGATCATAATACGAGTTATCATTGATGATGTGTGCATCGTGCGAAGCAGCCAAGGTTCGAAGACTATAGTGATATCCTAACATGTGGAGTATTACTTTCCTCCCTCATATGCACTAGACTAGTCTCTAATTTGTATTCAGAGATAAGTCATATCATTGTAATTTCCTTAGAATTTCATTTTTATACTCTCATTGTATTAGAAGCTATTGTACTAATACCACTAGGTTTTGAGACTATATTATGTATTTGATAATTTATTACATCTATTCCACCTTCTTTCTTTTATCTATTTGAGTAGTCCGTTACCAGCCGTTCCAGACTAAGGGTTTGTCTTGCCTGCTGGTGGGTTAAGTAAGCAACATCATTACCTGAGAAATTGGGTCGTGACAAAATTGAACTACATTCATTCTACATTAGAGTTTGGGATATGACAGTACACACAAAATGCGTAACTTCTCCTGAAAGACTATACCTGGAAGTATAAAATCTAACGATAGTACTTCCTTCTAAGATACAACTCTTAACTTTCTATAGCCTCAATAATCATCACTATAACTTAAATGCTTATTAACTTCGAACCTTCTAAATTATCACAATACACTAAGTTTGCACTTTTTCCTTCTAAGATTTTTGAACTTCTTTCTATTAGCTTAGTCATCCACAATTCAAACATAGATTCTAACACTTAACTTTGATATCCCCAAAACTTTTAATAAACTATACTAACTTATACTACTAGATAAGAATCATGAAACACTAACCAACTCAAAATCTTATGAACATACTCAACCTTAAAAGTTTCTCTATTTTTTTTGGTTCCTACCTAATGTCGATCCCTTCTAAAGCATTAACATACTCTATGATACCTTATCAAGTAAATGTCTCTTAAAGTTACATCATACAATCTAGGTAACACCTTCATGTCTACATTGATACATAATCTACTAAATTCAAATAAACACTACACAATCCCCACTTTACTGTTGCTACACTTCTAGGCTCATACTTTTAACTCTGGGTCATGCTGCTATAGAATTCTAAGAAGGGATTTTCAGAAAAATATGACTTTGGCTCAGTGCATGATCTTTATAAATAGGAATGAACTACTCCAAAGTTTGGAACTTAAATACACTTATGGGATACCATTAAGCCTGCGTGTAATCTTGCAACTGTCTATAGGGTCTGTCTGAGAATACTGTATCAGTAGGAGTTAAGCTTGACTATTTTGCTTACCTTGAAAATAAGTCATAGTCAGTAGGAATGGAGTAATGCTAGAATCCATAAAAGTTTCTTAGGGGATATCTGTGCTGCACCATCTGAAATATAAAGAAGTGAAACATTTCTTAAATGCCTTGTAGCCTCTCAAAAAAGTATAAATGCCTCCGTACCATTCCATAAGACTCTACTAGACATGGATTTATAGACACCCTAAGACACTTGATCGTTTTGCTCTGCTATAAATTTTATCACGACCTAAGACAACCCCTAGTTGTAACACGGTGCTTAAAACCACAAGAAATTTCAAGCTAACCCATGGTACTGGTATAATTCTTAAGTAACTTATTAGCACATATATAAAAGTTAAATTGACTGAGCAAAATGATAATCATGAGATGAGCTATTTAAATATAGTACTGTTCAAATTTTACAACACTGTAATCTGAAAAAAGGGAAAACTAAAATTATATACAATAACTCTAACTGACTATCTTAGAATCCTCTACTAATACTGACTCTACGTATTTGGTACATGACTCCCAACTATCCCTAATCCATACATATCAATAAGAAAATGAAATGATGGAACTAAAATTAATTTTAGTTCTTGAAATAAAAGAACTTATTACCTGTTGGTTGAATGCTATGATCCTAATAGTAAGCACCTAAATCTACATCACATGAATAATGTAGGCATACGAGGTATGCAATTAGTACTTTAAAATGTAATGAGTATGTGAGATATGCACTAATCATGAAAATATTTAAAACATGCTTTAAAATTTAGGACATAAGTCATTTGCTAAAATATACATTTAAAACATGTCTTTACGCAAAAGTTGTGAGGCATACTGAAATCTCTAAATCATGAACTAAAATATTTTTGTAAACTGGGAAGTGGTAGAAGCATAACTTATATTTAATCTCAAGTTAATGTTGAATATGATGCAAAACTATTCAGAATGTTAACTGCAAATAAAGGGATAAACTTGAGTGCAAATTAAATGCATGGAGTTGAATTGTAGTAGAATCACCTTATATAAAATACATATATACCGATGTGTAATGATAGTCTAAAAATTCATTATGTAAAGTAAAGGAAAACTAAACCAAAGGTCATGTATGAATACTGGCTCTGAAATTGTGGTATGTAAGGTAATGCAATGACCAAGTAAATACACTTGTAATGAATCAATACTGTACAGAATAAACTAATTGCAACGTCATGCAATAACTAAATTTTAATGTGGGAGAAACTATTTACCGACATATAACCATGTGGCTAAACATGGAGTTTGATGTATAAACCCCATCGAAAGGGGTCCAGTATATCTTCCTAGGGTATAAAGGCTGAGATGATGTGGTACTACTAATTTGATGTTCAAAATAAAAGGTGTCTATCCTGTTCTGACTGGTGACACTTTAGAACCTAAGATGGCACTGTAGTTATGGGACTTGGGAACTTCTACTAACAGTCTCAACCTAACTAATGGGTGAGCCTCCATGCTTGTGTTCGCTCAGTGCTAAGTATTACTCCCAATGAAAATGTAAACTAATATACTGAATAGCTCAATAGTACTGAAGTAATGAGGTTGAAAGATAAGGTATGTGTCTAAAAGTATCCTAAATTATTAAAATTTAAGGTCTAAGTGTTTGACTGATCATTCATGAAATTCTAGGTCATCGGATGTTCATAACCCACCATATCATTGGAATGCAACTATCACTCGCAATGATGCTCGATAGGAAAAAGATAAATTTCACAGGACAAGTCCAAAATCATGAATTTATCAATATACTGAGAGTTCATAATTCTAATTATTTAAAGATACTACATTTTATGGGAAAACATGGTAGTCAACCAATATAGATTGAAACCCACAAAATTATAATAAATAATGCATAATAATCTTGAAAACTGATACATCATACATAGCTTGATCATATGCATTAAATCGGGGGTAATATCATATAAATAATGCACGAACATGAGAATATTCTGAAGGGTGTAATATAGTCAAAAGGAATCATAAATAATCTTGAAAATATGCTCATGGATGTAAATATATCAACGAGAGTTGAATTGAATCTTGGAATTTTATCTGGGTAAAAACCTTAATTCTTGGAAATCATACAAATCATAACTAAAATTCATAATTTAAAACTAGGTTTTAGGCATAATATTGAAATAAATCCTCTATTGAATACCTACATACCTTAGGTTTAAAACCTTGAGGAAATACTTCTATTTGGAGTCGTAAGTTGAAAATCCCAATTTCTTGCTTGGAGAGGAAAATTGTCTCTTTCTCCCTCTAAAATTTTTAAGTGTTGAATGAATTTTGAGTAATGGAGGACTTATGGGTGTTTTAGTTTTTCATCCCTTGTAGTGCTTAAACGATGTAGTTTTGGTGTTAAAATTGTGAGAAAAGACCAAACAACCCTCCAAAATCATTTAGAAAACTCTTGGATGCAATCCCGATGTCTTAGGCTACGACTCAGATTCTGGCCATGAGTAGTGGCTTCAATCATGGCCTAAGGCCCCAAATTATGGTCCTCCTAACAACTCATAGGGTCTGGCTATGAGTCATAGCCTGGAGTTGTTGTCACTGGCGGCTTGGATAATGCTTAGTAAATTTGCCATAACTTTTTACTTCGATATTGTATTAAGACGAAACTGGTTGCGCTGTAAATATTATTCAATTATACACATATTGGTGGGTCTTGAGACAAGAAATTCTTAGTAATTCAAAAGTTATGCTTGTTTAAAGTTGACTATAGTAATATTCTTCACAAAAATTCAATCCGTAATGGATATTTTGACTTGTCAATAAGCTAGGAGTTATTTAAGGCCTTAATATAAGTCTAAATTATTTATATACTATGAAAACATGATTTTTTATTTTTCATGAACTTTAAGCATAGTGTTAATATTGACTTAGATATTTTGGGTGTTATAGGTCAACATTTATTGATTTGTGCATCGGATGGCAAAAAAAACTGCACCAGTACATCCAGAACATTAATTTTACGTTGGTAAAATTGTTGGTTCAGTTTTATGGCTTATATCTCATTTTGACCTTATATTTGGAAAGTTATATAAATAGATTATGGGGGTCAACTCTGTGAAAACAACGTCTTTTCAAAAATCTGATAGTACCATTGAGTTTGGATCATTGAATGATATGATAGCATAGTCCATTTGAGTTCTCAAGATTCGAAATAAATCTCAAGGGGACCAAAAGGCCTAAAAATTTATTTTTTGATTTAAACCCCAATTTCAACTTATTTCACTTGGTTTTTCTTCTACGAGTTCTTTTAATCTTGAGAAATATATTTTTTGATAAAAATCCAATTTTACCCCTCTTTTTCAAAAAAAAAAGCCATTTTGGGGGTCCGTTTTGACCCCGATCTGAAAGTGGTCATATATGTATCAATCGCTTTCTTTGGATGCATAGATTCTATATTTGTATATTTTAGTTGATTTTAGGTCTGGTCGTGAGGGTATAGCTCTAGATTGAAGGCTTTTTAGAATGCTTTTCGGCATTTGAGGTAGGTTATGGTTTAACTTTCTTCAAATTAGGTTGGGTAGTTAATAATAATGTAGAAACATCCTATGGGTATGGGGTTGTATCATGGAAAATGTGTTAAGTGATTTATGTTCCTGGGGGCCTATGTGAATAATATTTGGTGGTTTTGTGATATTATTTGTTTTTGTGTGACTGTGTGGTGTATTATATGATGTTTTTGGTCTGGTATTGATATGTGACTATTTGGTTACACTCTTTGGGTGGGAAAAATCTAATATTTTGTGATACATTTGGTACCAGTGACATATTTCTTGTACAATTCACTTGATGATTTCAGGATTATATTGGATCATGGATGGTTGGGGGATTTGAGTTGATTTTGACTCACTTGGTTGGTATATTTGTTTGATATTGAAAATTCTAATTTTGATTCGTTGTGAGGATTACATCCTCATATCATATTCATTCATAAAACATTGTTATCACAATGAAAATACTAGAAATACTAGCATTTTCTTATAGAAAATGTAACATCTTACAAAAAACTCTACCGATGTATGTGATGGATAGGAGATATAGATATTCGTATAGAATATAGGTTGTATATGGGTTAACGAACTTCCCAAGGGTCCTAGGTCTAGAATTTTTTTCTCCTTATGTGTATATGTAGGTTGTGTGATGTCACGACTTGAGGCAACCCCCTAGTCACGACAACGATTCTTACGATCCCGAAAGACAACAAGCTAACCCATGAACTGGTACCTTTTGTGAGCACGGAATAATGTAATCAAAATACATATGTACATAAATAACTAAATAGGGTAAAAGGTTTTAAGTACTGATATTAATACAACGGAATTTCTCAAGTCCCAAAATATATATATGAACATATTATAATCTGACTGAAAAGATTAACAAAATAAATAATTGTCTGAAGTGTGTGAAAGCCTCTAAAACTGACTGAAAAGAGTTAATGGGACAGGCCCCAACTAACTCTAACTGACAAACTAAAAGAAAGTACTGAAATATAAAAGTAAACTGGAAAAAACCACTATGTACAAGATAGATGAGGACTCACCACGACGACTACTTCTGATAGGCTGAACTATCTATGCACGATCAGCAGCCTAAGCTTCCGAACATATGATATTAAACATCATAGCACAAGAAAAGAGTATGTGATTAGTACTTTGAATGTACTAGTATGAGAAATAAGGTTAGACTGACATGCATGGGTTCATGTGCATTAATAATAATGACTGACTGAATAGCATGAGATAATTGATGCATAAATGCATGAAATCCATAAAATCTAAGCATTCTTGACCAAGAATATAATATGATTCTGAAATAATCTATAAAAAAATACTTAAATTTGGTAACTAAATAACTGATGAACTGTATGCTATGGTCATGCAAAACTGAACTGAATTCTGTATTGAATACTAAACTGAGACTGTGGGAGGTATCATCTAACCAACATGCCCCAATCTTATCAAAATTGGGGTTCAACCTATGTCTCCAATTGTAAGTATGTTAGTATCATTCCACAGGTACTAACAATGGTTGTGTGGATCCCCTAAAGTGAAGTCCCAAAGGGCTAAAGAGTCACCCTCTACTGGCAGGTGACCTGGTGAGAAATGTGTCAACTCTCAACTAGAAAGTTAACATCTCAAGCCTACACTGGACATATAGTTTTGGAACGTAGGGATTGCTACTAAGAATAACACCCTCAACGGGCAGGTGATCCCCCATCCCTAGGTTCGCTCGGTGTTAAATCCTACTCCCAACTAGACCGACTCAGATTACTAAACTGATCTAAGTTTAACTGATTATGATAACTGACTAAATGAATAATGCTCATACATATCTGAAATAATTCTGAAAGATACTGAGACTAAGTAAACAACTAAATTTTGGGTATTCATACCCCCCAGCACTGAATGGAAGTATCAATAAGGACATCTATAGATTTAGAAATCATAATCATTGTTCAAAATTCATCTCTTAGGAATTTCATCAAACACACGAGGGTCATGAGTTAAAGCATGGGAATAGTTAAAATATTTGATAATAGCACAATTGTAATATTAAATCATGGGTTAAGTATTTAACATGCGAATAATCATCATTCAAACGTGCCAGGGGATAGTTGCAACGAAATCACATGATAAACATGATTCAAAATCAAAGTTCATATGGGATTCATGGATATAATTCATAATAACATGTAAAAACCATAAGTTAAAACATAAAAACGGATTGTTGGACTCCATGGGTGAAAAGGGCCCGTGGATGAACATCACACATACCTTAAAGCTTTAATCTTGAAAGTGAATTAACTTGTCTTGAACGTTCTTGGATTAGGAAGCATAATTTCTTGGTTTTCTTGAAGGGAAGATGCTTAAAATTGATGTACTTGGTTAAGGGTCAGGGTTTAATTTAGAGAGAAATTGAAGAATTTGGACATATAATGCCTTAAATGAAGGTTATTCCCATGTTTATATGGATTGGGGAATTGGGAAAAGACAAGACTGCCCCTCTGGGATTTAAATTCATAACTGGAATATTGAATTGAGAATCACCGTGATACAATGAACCCCTTATTGATATACCCATCGTGACGCGATGCAATCGTGTTGAGGTTCTAGAAACGAAATCCAAATATGCCTTAATCCCTATATAAAAAATTCAAAACTTTCCCGAGACATGCTTTTTACACCCCTGAAGATGAATTAACTCAAGAACTTACGTCTTAGGATCGGGAAGGTCACTTTAAAAATCATCGAAGCTAAGAGGCAAAAAATAAAACTAAGTCCACAACACTTAGCTAAATTTTCAGGTTCTAAGTCTCTTATACATGAACTATGAGCCGAACTGAGCTAAGACTAATACGGGGTATTATAATATCTCCCACTTGAGAACATTCATCCTTAAATGATACTAAAAAAGTTGAGAATACTGAGGGAACTAAAATCACTTACTGAACATGCAGAACTTAAAACATGGTTACATGAGTGAGTTTGAAACACGATACATGACAGAACTGATTAATGAATACATACAATGACAGGAATATGATTATATAGATGTAACTTAGAATGGAAAAGAGATAATCTAAGGAAAACTGTTACCTTAAACTGAGTCTTAGTTTGTAGAGAAAAGATGAGGGTACTTGGTACGTATGTCTGCTTCTGCTTCCCAAGTGGCTCCCTCAAGGGACTAATTTTGTCAAAAAAACTTTGACCAAGGGAACTTCTTTGTTCCTCAGTCTACGAATCTGATGATCAAGGATTTCAACTGGTATTTCTTCGTAAGAAAGGTTTTCCTGCAACTCCATACTTTCTAAAGGGACTACTGCAGTTGGGTCACCAATACACTTTTTTAACAAAGAGACATGGAACACTGGATACACTAATGCAAAATCTGTAGGCAACTCAATCACATAAGCTACTTTTCCAAAGCAGTTCAAGATCCAATAAGGGCCAGCATATTGGGGACTGAGCTTCCCCTTTTTTCCAAACCTCTTCACTAACTTCATTGGGAGAGATTTTCAAATAGACTAAGTCACCAACCTCAAATGCAATATATTTTCTCCTCACATATGCATAGGATTTTTGGTGGCTTTAGGTTTCCTTAAGACTCTCATTGATTAACTGAACCTTCTCTATCGCATCAAATAATGAATCTGTCTTGATTAACGTAGTTTCACCTACCTCAAACCAGCTAATAGGAAACCAATATTGGAACAACACGGGACTACCCCCTAGTCGTCAGACGGTGCTCATGACCCCGAGGGACCATCATCTAACCCTTTCTGATATTTGTAACTGAGCACTGCATAATATACTGAAATAAATCTGAAAAACTGGCAAAAACTTGCCATAAGGTTCAAAACATCTAAAATATTCAATACTAAAAATGGAATACTAATACATCTGTCCGAAAAGCCTCTAAACTTGTCTAAAAAAGGAGTTGATGGGACATGTCCCCAACTAACTCCAACTATTAAAAATAAACTGAATTTAATGTAATACTAAAAATAAGGATCATCCTCGAATGAAGAGGACTCACTGCTATGTTTACTGTTGCTGACTGAGTCTGGACTTCTAAGGGTACTCTGGATCTTGTGCTTTAGAACCTATGGTATAAGACACCATAGCGCAAGAGAAAAGTATGTGTCAGTACTTTGAATGTACTAGTATGCTAGATGAGGTATGGCTAAATTCAAGGGCTTATACATGGACATAATATAACAGAATAATCATGAGAGTACTAAATGAGGACTTATGCATGAATGCACAAACCATAACTGAAATCATCATGACTCTAAATACTGATACTTGGATGTTGCTTTACTGATATCAAAACTTACTACTAATACTGAGATACTGAATAAATGAGTCTATTGAGATTGATGTCTAATCTTGCTGATACTAATACTAATTTATTATATCTAAGATCAAGCCTATATAACGGGTGTCTTCTGAGTTTACTAATAATGATGCCTGATACTTGATAAATTGAATCTGAGATAAAGCCTATATAATGGGCGATCTATGAGTCTACTTATAATGAATATGATGGTCTGAATTTGAGATCAAGCCTAAATAATGGGTGATCTCTGAGTCTACTGATAATGAATATGATTGTCTGAATTTGAGATCAAGCCTATATAATGGGTGATATCTGAGTCTACTGATATTGAATATGATTGTCTAAATCTAAGATCAAGCCTATATAATGGGTGACCTCTGAGAGGTAGTCAATCCCAGTATAACGGATGACTCCTTAACTGAATTCTATTACTAAGACTGAATCTGAAACTGAGACTGCAAAAGTTAGTCATCTAACTTACATGCCCCATCTAGCTAGTTGGGGTCCAACCTGTACCCCAATTGGAAGGGTGTCAGTACCATGCCATGGGTAACGACACTTCTCTCTGAACCCAGGATGCCATACCTAATACAATGGGTGACACCTAGTTGGAGCCAAGCCTACTATAACGGGTGACTCCTCATCCTGCGCTATCTACATAGTTCTGGAGTACAGGGATTATTATTAACGACTCTGCCTAAAGTAATAAGGAAGCCATCATCCCTGCCCTCGCTCGGTGATGAATCCTACTCCCAACTTAATAGACACTAAATTGATTCTTAACTGAACTTAGACTGAGCTGAATCTGTTACTATTCATATTTCTCGACTGATCTGACTGAGTTCACTTGGTTTCGTTATCTAACGGAATACTACTGAATCTCGTAATCTAACTGGATGATAGTAATTTCTGATTTGATTACTTAAATATTACTGAGGTCTAAACTGAACACTTGAATACTACTAAGATCTGATCTGAGTACTGAACTGAAGCTAGAATGCTAATGATACTTAGATTACTGAGATTTCTTAAGTTTTGTAACTGTCTGAGAGTACTGAGTTCTATAACTCATTAAGTTCTAAGAATTGTTTCTTGAATGAGATTACCATGAAAACTGACACGGGCTCTAAACTTGCATCTAAATTGTCGGGTATAAATACCCCCAAGACTCAATAACATAAAAGTAAAACATAAATATTCTTGAATAATCATGACCATGGACATTCATTCCCCATTATAATCATTAAAGCATCTCTTCAAGCACATGGAAATCATAAACATGTGATAGTATAAGGAGACATGTTATTGGCTTATACTCTATTCAACAACATCTTGCAACAAACATTTCACATGCATTGAAGAGCATATAATTGGTGGATTTCATGCTAACATGTCACAATTCATTAATTTCAGCTTTTCAACAAACACTTGGCATGCATAAGCTTGCACACAATTGGGGATTTCTAGTCAACATGCTATAATGGCTCTAATTCCTTCACATAAGCATTTTATCAAACATATGGGCAACATGCTTTGGTTATTCAACAATTTCTACACTCAATTGACAGAAACACATCACTTAACATGCTACTTGAAAAGGGTTTATCATGAACATCATACAATTCATCACATACTAGAATCAACTCTTGAGATTTTATAAACAAAGCATGAATTAACTCAATAATAACATGAACTTCAATTTTAATTCACATGAATCAAGAAAACTCATAAATATAAGATCTTTGAATTTAGAAAAAGGAGTCTTGAACTTCTTGGGTGGAAGGAACCCAAGAATAAACATCTAACATACCTTTATATGTAATTCTTCATTCACGGTGAAACCTTGATGATTTGGGCCTTGGATTAGAAACCCTAGGTTTTGTTCTTGAAGAAATTTGAGAGAAACCAACAATATTTGGGTGTAAATGTGCTGAATCTCGTGTTAAGGAGTATATATAGGGGTTGGAAAAAGACATTTTTTGCCCTTGGAATTAAAATCCAGAACTGGAAAAGAAATCCCAATTTTACATGTTAGCGCGATGCGCCATAATCGAGCCAGCTTACTGGAAATTGGACAATTAGGAAACTGCTTGATGGCGCGATCCAGTAGAAATCGCGTTGCCACCTTGGTTGTGAACTTGAAAGACACCGCGACACTGTGGAATCATGGAGGCTCATTAAAATTTTATAATTGCCATTTTATTTGGCTCCGCGACGTGCTAAAGTGTCAGGTGGCACACTGTCTCACTGAAATGGCTCTAACTCTTTGCTCGAGTGTCGAATTTGGGCGAATTTGGTATCGACGGAAATCTTATTCAATTTTATGCATGACTAAAAGTCGATATTAGGAAAATTATACATGGTTTAAATATTTCTCACTTTGGAAGTCACTTCTCGATTATTCAAGGTTGGAATTACACTTCACTTGACATGTTCTAAGGCTCAGACTATGAGAGAACTTTGCGAGGTCTTACATACATCTTATCCCATAGAGAGCCTCAAACAAATCTGTCTGAATACTGGAAATATAACTATTATTTTAGGCAAACTCAATCAAAGGTAAGCGATCATCCCAACTACCCTTAAAGTCTATAACATATGCTCTCAACATATCCTCTAGGGTCTAAATGGTCCTCTCTACTTAACCATCTTTCTGAAGGTGAAAGGATGTATTAAGATGAACTTGGGTACCAATACACTTCTTAAAATCTTTCCAAAAGTGAGAGGTAAACTGAGTACCTCTATCTGAAATGATAGACAATGGGAATCCATGCAATCTAACCAACTCTATAATATAGAGCTTCGCATAGTCCTTGGTTGTATAAGAAGTATGAACTGGAAAAAAATGAGCTGATTTGGTCGTTCTATCTATAGTAAGCCATATCGAATCATACTGATGACGCACACGAGGAAAACCCATAAATAAATCCATGTTCACCTCTTCCCACTTCCAAGTAGAAATGCTGAACTCCTACATTGTACCACTAGGCCTCTGGTGTTAAACCTTAACCTGCTGGTAGTTAGAACACTTTGCTACATCTCTACAATATCTCTCTTCATGCCACTCCATAAATAGATTTCTCGTAAATCATGATACATCATATTGGACCCTGGGTGAATAGAGTATCGCACACCGTGCGCTTCTGCAAGGATTCACTTCCTCAACCCATCTACACACGATACACATAGTCTACCCTGATATTGCAAAAAAATATCTTCCCCTTGGGAGAAAACCTCTACTTCTTGATATCTGAATGTTTCCTTCAACTTAGCCAGACTGGAATACCTATCTTTCTTTTCTTTCACTTCGGCAATCAAAGAAGATTTGAACTATTTTGAATCCATATATTAACCTCAGTTGTTACCATAAACTAGACACCTAATCAAGTAGCTGATAAACCTCCCTGAATAACTGCTTCTTATTATCCTCTACATGAGCAACACTATCCATTAACAATCTACTAGGGGTATCTGTCACTACATTGGCCTTGCCCGGATAATACAAAACACTCATATCATAATCTTTTAATAATTCTAACCACCTTCTTTGATGGATATTTAAAACTTTCTGTGAAAATACATACTACAAACTTTTGTGATTTATGAACATATCAACATGAACCCCATACAAATAATGCCTATAAATTTTTAAGGCAAACATAATAGCTACTAACTCAAGATCATGGGTAAGGTTATTATTTTCATGGTGCTTAAGTTATCTAGAAGCATAGGCTATGAACTTACCTCTCTGCATTAAAACACAACCAAAACCAACTCTAGAAGCATCGCAGTAAACAACAAACCCATCTGTACCATTTGGCAAAGTCAACACTGGGCTGAGGTGAGTCAAGTCTTCAACTCATGTAAACTCTTCTCACAAGAATCTGACCACTAAAATTTGACTTTCTTCTATGTAATCTATACATAGGGTACATAATAGAGGAAAACCCTTCAACAAACCATAGGTAATAGCTAGACAAACCCAAGAAACTCCTAATATCTAACGGAGAGATTGGTCTAGACTAGTTTTTTACTACATCAGTCTTTTGAGGGTCAACTCTAATGCTATCACTGGAAATAATATGGCCAAGAAAATCTACTGATCTTAGCCAAAATTTGCGCTTACTGAATTTGGTGAATAATTGATGGGCTCTAAGAGTCTACAATAAAATTTGGAGATTGTATGTATGATCATTTTTATTTCGGGAATATACAAGAATATCACCAATGAAGACTATGACAAACATGTCCAAGTACTTCTTGAACAATCGGTTCATCAAGTCCATGAATACTATTGGGGCATTTGTTAGTTCAAAAGACATAACTTGAAGCTCGAAGTGACCATACCGAGTTCTAAAAGTTATTTTTGGAATGTCACATTCTCTGACTCTAAGCTGATGATAGTCGGATCTGAGGTCTATCTTAGAGAAATAACTGGCACCCTGAAGTTGGTCAAACAAGTTATCAATTCTAGGAAGTGGATACTTATTCTTGACTGTGATTTTTTTCAACTAGCAATAACCAATACACATTCTAAGAGAACTGTCTTTCTTTTGCATAAAAATAACTAGAGAGCTCCATGAGGAAACACTGGGCCTAATGAATCCCTTATACAAAAGGTCTTTCAATTGTTCTTTCAATTACCTAAACTTAGCTGGAGACATTTTGAAAGGCGGAATAGAGATAGGTTGGGTATAAAGAAGAAGGTCTATTCCAAAGTCAATTTCCCTTCCGAGGGGAACCCTGGGGAAGATCTTCAAGGAACACATCTGGAAATTCCCTTACCACTGAAACTGACTCAAGATTGGGAGTCTTATAATTTGAGTCTTTAACTCCAACAAGATAATAAACACATCCCTTGGATATTATTTTTCTCTCTCTAAGGTACGAAATAAGTTGACCCCTAAGTGTTGTACACCCCTCTACTCAAGGACTGGTTCATTCAAAAACTAAAAATGAACAACTTTATTTCTACAATAAACTAAAGCATAGAATGATTGTGATCCTATCAATGTTGAGAATAATGTCAAAATTAGTCATCTCTAACTTCAAAAAGTCTACTAAAGAGACTTTCTGGGATACTGTAATCGGACAGTTTCTATATACCCGCCGGACTAGAATAGATTTACCCACCAGGGTAGACACAAGGAAAGGCTCAAATAAAGTTTTAAGAATAACATTAAAATTAATAGCTATGTAAGAGGTTACAAAAATAAGGGAATCTCTGGGATCTAACAAAGAATAAACATGTAAATGGAAGACCTATAGAGTACCCATAACCACATCAGGAGAACTTTCCTGATACTGTCGGGACTGGAGCACATACAGTCTGTTCGAGTGCAAACCATTAGTTGTGCTAGAATCGTCACCCTGCTGAGTTAGGCAACTGAATAGAACTAGGGGACGGCTGGACTGACCCTTCTGACAACTCTTTAGGCAATCTCTGACTTTGTGTCCTAGATTTCCATACCCAAAGCATACATCACTACCATCACTACACACACTGATGATTTCTACCATATTTTGGTAAAGAGGATTAGTGAGATAACTGTTTACACTACCCTAGGACTTAGAGCCTGGCGCTCTATCTCGATTATCATTTTTGAACTTTGTCACTAGAGTAATATATGAAGATGGATCTTGGGATGAATATTTCTGAAAGAATTAAGGATGGTTACCACCCTCCGACCTCGGCTGAGAAAAGTTAAAGTTACCTTTCCTAGCCCTCTTATTCTCCTTTTCTTTCTCCTTAACCTTCTCCTCCTTAATCTGTTGTGCATAGACCATAAACCTAGACAAGTCAATATCCTTAATCAACATTGCGGTCCTACACTCCTCGTCCACACTATTAGATACACCAGAAAAAAACTTACTTATCCTAGACCACTTATCAGCCACTATCAAAGAAGCATACTTGGCTAACTGGGTAAACTTAAGAGAATACTCCTTAACACTCATGTTACCATATTTCAAATTTATGAACTCTTTAAACTTATATTCCGTTAAATATAAATGGAAGAACCTAACTAAAAGGGTTGTGGCGAACTCCTCCTACTCCACAGGCCCTGTATGTGTGCCTCTATCCCCCTTCCACTGCTTATAACAAGTGTGAGCTACATCTTGCAACTGGTAAGCAACCAAATCTACACTCTAACTAGATGTGACACCCATAATGTTAGGCACCTTCTGAACCATGTCAAGAAACTCCTGCAAATCCTTATTAGATATGGATCCCAAAAATAAAGGAGGGTTCATTCGGGTGAACTCTTAACTCCTAGTTGTGGTGGTATTAGCCACTAGATTGGATAGGATAGCAAAATAATGATTACTCTGAGCTTCTATAGAGTGATATAAAGTAGTGAAGGCAACTCTGAACTCGGCGTGGGAGACATTCTCATTCAGGGGCTCTTCTTGAACAGGCAGAGGTGCGGGCTTATTTTTGTTTCTTCTTCCGTTGTTATTTTTGGGAGGTATTTTTTGTAGGCAAAAGAAAATAATGAATTAGAAAGAGAGTTTAACTAGAGCTCTTGATATTTCACATGACATGAACAATGACAGAAGGGAAGCTTTTCCTAAAACGTCTTATAGCCTTTTGTCCATAGGTGTGGTGTACTTCACACCCATACACAAGACTCTATTCAATGCAACTTTAAAACAACCTAGGACACTTTAAAACCTTAGGATTTGATACCAAATTTTGTCATGACCTGAGGCTAGCCCTAGTCGCGAAAAAGGTGCTTACAATCTGGAAAACCATAAGCTAACCCATGAATCGGTAGCTACTGTGAGCACTAAATACTATGGAAATAAAATACACATGTACAAAAATAATTGAATAATGCCAAAGGTTTTAAGTAATGATATTAATACAAGGGAATTTCTGAAGTCCTAAAATATAAACAAACATACTGAAATCTGACTGAAAAGATTAACAAATTAACTATTTGTTTGAAGTGTCTGAAAGCCTCTAAAACTAACTAAAAAAAATTGATGGGACAGTCCCCAACTAACTTCAACTGACAAATTGAAAGAAAGTACTGAAATAATGAAGTAAACTAAAATAATCCACTATGTCCTCGATAGATGAGGACTCACCACGATGACTATTACTGATATGATGAAATTTCTATGCGCGGTTAGGAGACTGAGTGTTCGAACCTATGATATTAAATATCATAGCGCAAAAAATAAGTATGTGATCAATATTCTGACTGTACTGGTATAAGAGATGAGGTTAGGATGATATACATGGGTTAATATGCATGAATAATAATGACTGACTGAATTAATGCATAAATGTTGTAAAATCTGAGAATGCATGACCAAGCATGTAATATGATTCCGAAATAAACTGTAAACTTGAATACTAAAATCTGGTAACTGTATAACTAATGTATTGTATGCTATGGTCAAGCAAAACTGAACTAAATTTTGTACTGAATAATAAACAGAGACCGTAGGAGATATCATCTAACCGACATTCCCTGATCTGAGCTAATTAGGGTCCAAACTGTAACCCTAGTTGTAAAGGTGTTAGTACCGCGCCATGGGTACTAACATTGTCTATGTGGATCCACTAAAGTGTAGTCCCGAAGGACTAAAGAGTCATCCTCTAGTAGTAGGTGCCTTGATGAGATATGTGTCAACCCTCAACTGGTAGGTTAATATCTAAAACCTACGGTGGCTACGTAGTTCTGGAATATAGGGATTGCAACTAAGAGTCACATACTTAACTGGAAGGTAAGCCCCCATCCCTGGGTTTGCTCGGTGCTAAATCCTACTCCCAACTAGACTGACTCAGATTACTGAACTATTTTAAGATTAACTTAGTATGATAATTGACTGAATTAATAAAGCTCATACATATCTAAAACTATTATGAAAGATACTGAGGCTAATTAAATATCTATAATTTGTATATTAATAACCCCCAACACTGAATAGAAGTATCAATAAGGACATATATAGCATTACAAATCATAATAGTGATAATTGCTCAAAATTCATATCTTAGGCATTTCAACAAACAAATGAGGGTCATGAGTTAAATCATGGGAATAGTTAAAACATATGATAATAGCATAATAGCAATATTAAAATATTGGGTTAAGTATTAAACATGCGAAATATCATTATTAAAATGTGTCAAGGGATAGTTGCAACGAAATAACTTGATAAAAATGATTCGAAATCAAAGTTCCTATGGGCTTCATAGATATAATTCATAATAATATGTAAAAACCATAATTCAAAACATAAAAATGGATTCTTGGACTCCATGGGTGAATAGGGCCCATGAATGATTATCACACATACCTTAGAGCTTTAATCTTGAAAGTGAATTAACTTATATTGATTGTTCTTGGATTGGGAAACACAACTTCTTGGTTTTCTTGAAGGGAAGATTCTTGAACTTGATAAACTTCGATAAGGGTTAGGGTTTAATTTAGAGAGAAATTGAGGAATTTTTGCATGTAATGCCTTAACTGAAGGTTAATCCCATGTTTTTATAGATTGGGGTGATAGGAAAAGACAAGACTGCCCTTTTGGGATTTAAATTCATAATTGGAATGCCGAATTGAGCATCACTACGATGCAATGAACCCCTCATCACTATACCCACCGTGATGCAATGCAATCACAGTGAGATTACGGAAAAAAAATTCAAACATGCCTCAATCCTCGTTTGAAAAATCCAAAACTTCCTCGAGACATGCTCCTTAAACCCCTTAACATGAATTAACTCAAAAACTTACCTCTCAGGGTCGGGAAGGTCACTTTAAAAATAATAAAAATTAAGAGAAAAAAAATAAAACTAAGTCCCCATCACTTAGCTAAATTTTTAGATTATTAGCCTCTTATGCTTGCACAATGAGCTGAACTAAGCTAAGACTAATATAGGGTATTACATATGACAACCTCGTGCATCATTATCATCATCATATAATTTTTATTGAATTTCATATATTGTGTTTATGTTGTGGTTCTATTTTTTATCTTTGACTTGATATCTATCCATCTGTTCTACCTCTCTATACATACATTTGATGTATGTGTATACTTGTCCTTCTTTGACTACTCATACTTGTTTTATGTATTTATAGTAGAACTGTTAGTGGAGACGGTGTGGGCTACCATTTGGAAAAAAATTTGATTGCAGGTGAGGTTCACATAGTTTGTATTTATATATTTTATTTTTTGCTTTACTCAATCGGCCTACAATACCTACTTAGTATAAGTGAATCATACTCATCCAAATACTATTACCTTTTAGTGCAAATCCAAGTATGAGTGCGCAGCATGGATATTTGCTTCAGGCAATACTTGGAGCCCATTCGATGTAACAGTTGATCTATGCATCCGGAGTTGACTTCTACCTTTTCTTTTGCCGACTATGTCTTATTTGTATTCAACGATAGAGTTTTACTCCTGTTTGGATATCTTATGTATTTTTTACCTCAAAATGTACTAGTTAGTTTGTATAGTGTGACACCAAATTTTAGGATTTGGTTGGTATTTTTATAATATTTTTGCTTTTACTATATATATGTGGTTCGACTCTGTTCTAAGGGTTTGGCCTTGGTTGGTATTGATTTATAATTTTATATCAGTTTGGGTGATAGGATTACTTTTCAAGACTTGCTGCGACAAGTACCATCATGACCCTTGGTTTTTGGGTTGTGACATTAATAAACATTTAGATATATATTTGGTTCCTCCAATAGTGATCTCCCTTTTTCAATCAAGGTATACATATGTACATATGAATATGTTCTAGTGAAAAGTATAAAGTATAACATTTAGATATTCCTTGCACAATGTTTCATAGTATATCTCATGAACTGGAAAAGTGAAATGAAAAAGTAAACATTACTTCTTTAGCCAATGGATTTTGTCTTTCAACTTTACAGAATGTTCAGCAAGATTTTTTCCTGATCTTAAGATATCTTTCTATGTATCAACTATCAGCCAACTTATGTTGCCTCTTTTCTACTATGTAGTATTTCTATGCAAGAAGAAGACAAAAAGTTCCTTGAAAGAGTACTGATACTACTAATTAAATCATAATTTGTCCTTATGGTGGTGCTTGAAGCAATGATGTTGGCTTTTTCAGATATTTTTGCCCCTCCAATTTTGTTGCTTCAACTTCATAAATATTCAATCTCAGAGTAAAATCTATCTTATGTGACTGCTGGATTTGCAAAAGGACATATATCAGATCTTTATTCGACTTTCTGTGTTTTTTTTAGTGATATGGGTGCTTGACTGGCTTTCAAGTTAAATTTTGTTCCTGTTAGGATATACTATTAACCATGTTATAGTATTATATTTTCATCTCATGTAAAGATAAATTATTTACTTAATTTAATAAAATATTTATTTGAATAGATCATTGTGTTAATATGTGTGTCCTTTTCTTATATAGTAGACAATTTTGTGTATAGAGTATTTTAACTCAGCTACGGGAGATTAAAATTATTGGTTCTTATAAGTTATAAATTAATGTTCACAATCATAGATATGGTAGGAAAAAATATCTTGATGATTGTAGCACAAGATTAAATATAATTTGATCATACTTGAAAGTTGTAATATCCCAACTTCTTGTACTAGTATATTTTGTAAGTATTGAAGGGACCAATTAGAGATGTTCGTTTCTATTTTGAATATTAATAAACAACTTCTCTAGTACATTACATGTACTTATAGGCTTAATCTTGATATAATTATTATGATTTATGCAGGTTGATTTATTATTTTAATCTATTAAAAGGTGAGACTTTTATTAGTCAATATATTTTTAATAGATTTGATAATAACAAATTACTTAGTAAAATAATAATTAGTGGATAGAACCATGTATCGGGCTTGAGATAGAAGACACCTCTTTATGGTTGCTTATAAGTTTTCATGTGAAAACCTACAGGTGAATTTTATATCTATCATGTGAAACAATTTGAGAATATTAATAAAGGATTAAGTTAGCCTAAGAATTAAATTTTAAAAAAAATTAATCTATTTGATTGGTGTCAGTAATTCTAACATAGGAGTTAAATAAGATGTATTGGCAAATTTTGGATTTAAATCGATGAGTACAATTAGAATTTTGTTAGTGGAATAATTTATAATTTATTATGCTATGATAATTCATTCATTAACGATTTGATATCATAATTAGAAGCCTCAAATACTAAATTTTTGGTCCCTATCATGCCTAATTTAATTAATCATTTTTTAGAAGTGTAGGAGTACACCAATTTCCTTTTAGTCATAAAATGTTTTTCATATTTATGTATAAAAATGTGTACATACTTATGTAGGAAAACGTTTTGCATAATTATGGTAAAAAACATTTTGGACAACAATGGTGAAAAATGTTTTTTGGTTTTAATGGTGAAATAATGCAACCCTTTCAACTTCGGTACGCTTGAAGTTGTGTAGGAAAAAGGCTGTTGCTTTTTTCTCCATAGTTCACCCTTTCTTAAAAAAGAATCACTTGTCACTCAAGTGTTGATTGAGAAAAAAGTTAATCCGATTTGGGTAGAAGATTCCAGACTTGGTGGGCAAGGCGAATAAGGTGTTGAAAGAATTGTGCGAAAGATTCAACAAATAAGTAGCTTTATCATTTTCACTTTTGATTTTGTTTTCTAGATTTTACGTGTGTTTCATTATCTGATTTACAAGTCATGATGGAACCTACCTTATCCACCCAGTAGGTAATTCAAACCTTAGCACAAAGCTACACGCAATAGGTTAACTTAGTGGAAAGGGCCTCAATTAACCAAAAGTTAACCTTTAAAGAGTTAAACAACAAATAACAGTCATAACAATCTAATAGAAAGATAAAAAAGCAACAATCATCCTTAGACTCAGTAATGTCAGTACAAAACTACTATAAGAAAACCATAGGTACTAAATAGTCAAATACAACCTATCTCAAAAATGAAAGACTAGACATAGATACACGGAAGGAAAAAGGATAACTCCGACAACAAGATCTCACCCAATCTCTGAAATCACAAAGCATGATTTTCAAATCAACAGCATCAACTAGTACTCGGATCTGCACCAAAAAGGTACAGAAACCAAAACCATTGGTACTTAGTAGTCATCATCAGTCAACTGAGCTAGAACATATCATAAATATGATAAGATACAAGATAAATAAGTTAAGTCAAGGTAAGAGGGGCAAACCTGGAAATACGCTCCAACACTGCTGTGAATAAGTAATTAAATATGTACAAAAAATTACGTAAACACCATACCATTATAACTACTAAATTTCTCCCATAAGCAAGTAAGTGGGAAAAAGTAAATAACCAAATGTAGGCCCTCATAAGCTTGAAGGGTACGATCAAGGAAAGTAAATAACCTAATAACCATGAGTTACCAATTACCATGCCATAATCAATAATCTATCTTAACCATATCATATCATAAATAACTCCCAAAATGTCGAACTTAAATTTAAACTCAATAGTATCATCATCATTGCATTCATTTGCCAGACATGAATAGGAACTCATACTATCAACATCATTACCAAATGTCGGAATTGAACCCGAGCTCATATACCATTATCATCATCAATTGCTGGATGTGAACCAAAATCCATATATGATTACCATTATCAATTGTCAGACTTGAACCAAAAATCATATGTTATTATCTTCATCAATTGTTTGACTCAAACCAAAACTTATATATCATTAAACCATATAAATAGACCATGTAAATAAATCATAATCATAATCATAAGTCATATCACTAAATAACAATAATTATCCACCAGAACTTACTTGAAATTAGTACTAACTTTCAGTTACAAAACTAGAGTATTCAGTTAGCATATTATCTCATCAAAGTCCCAAAATAAACATTATCAAGGATATATCATTCATAAATTTGTCTACAAAATCTAACACTAATATTGATCTAAGGTGGACCAAAGGGATCCACTTCTAATCCTCAAAACCATTTTAGGCAAATTCTACCCCTGGCTAGGATAAGGTATCTAAATTTATTTCTAGATTTTAAATAAGCCCTAAATAGTCACAAGATAGAAATTTATTCTAAAACATGAGCAACTAAGTTGAATATGCTTAAATTACGATTTCAAGATAGCCTAAACAGTCCAACAAATCCAAATATTTTCAATCATACTTCCAACACCTAAATCATACCCCAATCTAGCATAATATCATACTTATACTATGAAATAACTTAATTTATAAAAAGGGTAGACCTAGCCTACCTGGATGTTGGAGAAAATCTTGAAGAATCTGCTAAACCACCAATTTTCTGAGAAGCTTCCTCAAGGTGCCACGTTATCAAAATCACAATCTATACATCAACATAAGAAAAATGATAATCATATTTCACTACTGTTGTTCGGGTCCAAAATTATGTAAAAATCTCATATGGGGCCCATTTATAGAATCATGAATTCAAAACTAACACAATGTCCCTCTATGTTCAGGGAATATTTACCCTCAAAATAGGTAAATTCTGATTTCAAATGATTATATATTCAAGCCCCAAAGCTTTTAGAGATTTCATCAAAGATAGAGAATTTAACCATGAAGTTAATGGAATCTTAACACAAATTCAATGAGGAATCACATAAATAAACATTACCCAAGCTTCAAAATCACCCCAAAATTATTCTCCCAAGATTCCACGCTATTTAAAATTTTACACTCTTGAGAATGGGTGAAAAATAAGAAGAAATCGGGTAATAAGGGACATTTATATACACCATTTGCCATTAAAGTAGGCCCTCGGCCACATTAGCAGTCACCTATAAAGCACCCTGGTGCAACTAAGTGGTGCCCAACCCCAAGAGCAAGGCCACTTAAGGGGACCACAAGCTACTTTAGCACCAATTTCTAAGGCACTCAGGTGCCTGTCACGACCCGATTTGTGATTCATGATGGAACCTACTCTATCTACCAGTAGATAAGCTGAAACGTAGCCCAGAACTAATTGTAATGGGCTAACTTTGGGGAAATTCCCCAAAAGGTCCTACTTAACTGTACAATTCATAAATAAGAAGAGAAATAGAAAAAGTTTTAAAGGTAGACATAACATAGTAAAACTATCCCACAAAGTGTTAGAGTAAGAACAAGAGCTACTACAAATATACCACATGTTCTAGGATAGTCAATACAACCAGTCTCGAAACAAAAGACTAAACATAGACAAATAGAAGGAAATAAGGCAATTCCAGCTCCAAGAGCTCACCCTATCTTCGAAGTCTAATAAAGCACGATCATTGAATAAACAGAGGCAACTAATACTCATATTTGCACCAAAAAGGTAAATAAGTGCAGTATGAGTACCAAAACCATGGGTACTCAGTAGGTATCATTGGCCGACTAAGCTAAATCATGATATAAATATGATAATATGTAAAATAACATAACTAAGTCGGAATAAAGGAACAAACCTGGAAGTAACTCCAACCTTGTTTTACATAATTAAATACATAAGTTGGAACAAAACATAAAAAGCAAGAAATCATAATAATAAAATTGGCCCCCATAAGCTTGGAAGGTATAATCAAGGAAAAATATAACACATGTACCCGAGAAACCATAATTTCCCAAACTTCATGCTATCACTTGGAAACTATCCGTAATTTTCCACACGAAGAACAACTCCCCCTACTGGACTCGAATTGTTGTTTATATCCTTAATATCATGATCAATAGAGAAACTCAAACTAGTATATATATATATCCAATATCATAATCAATTGTCGGGATAAAACTGGTATATATACATATATATATACATACACACACATATATATATATATATCATTAATATCATTTTCAATTGACAAACTCGAACCGGTATACGTATCATCAATATCATAACTATCGAGTTTTACCATAATTAGCATCAACTCTCAATATCAAACCATCACAAATATTAAGTATCTAGTCTCATTAAGCCGCATAATAAGAATTTTAAAATGTATAACAATCATATAAAGGTCTACCAAAACTAGTTCAAGTCTTAGCCTAAGGAGGGCCGAAGGGGCCAACTTCTAATCCCCAAAATCCATTTTAAGGAAACTCTACCCCGGACTAGGCTAAAGTGTATAAATCCACCTTTATATTCTAAGAAAGTCTTAACTATCCCTAATATTGAAATTCTACTTAGTACTAACTACTAAGCAACTAAGACAACTATGCCCAAATTACAATTTTCGAATAGCCTAAACAGTCTAACAAATTTGAAATGTGTAATTCGTATCACCAATACCTAAAACTCATTCCAAATCTATCATAATATCATAATCATAGTATGAGATAGATCAATCTATCAAGGGATAAAGGCTAGCCAACCTGGACGCCTAAGAAATCTTAAAGAATCCGCTAAATTGCCAATTTTCATTTTTGAGAAGCTTCCGCAAGGTGCCACGCTATCAAAATCACAATCTACTCATCAAAATAAGAACAATGATACCTATATTGAACCATTTTCTTTGGGTCCAAAATTATGCCAAAATTTCATATAGTGCCCATTTACAAAAATCACATTTCTGAAACCAGCTCAACATTCCTCTATAATCAAGGAATATTCATTCTCCAAAATGGGTGAATTCCTAGCTATATTGGTGCTAAAATCAAGTCACCAATCTTTTGAGATTTTTAGACAAGAAAGGGAAATCAACCATGAATATGTAACACCCCAAAACTTAGTCCCAAGATGTCACATGGTGCTCAAGACTACGAGTAGCCTTAAGCTAACCCTGTTTGCCTTCTACTACGTCTGAATCCCATAATAGAGAAAATATGGATATAATATCAAAACCAGAATGCAGAAATCTGTCTGAGATAACTAAGAATATTTGAATATAATATCTTGAAAATAATAGACTCAATAGTCTGAACAACCAATACTAAATAATCTGAAATCATATCTAGCAGTCCCATAAGCCTCTACTTCTAATAACTACAGAGTCACTGGAACAAACCCCCAGCTAATTCAAACTGCCTGAATCATCTATACTAATAAACTGATAAACTAAAAGGCTAAGTCCTCAAACTAGGAGTACTCACCAACTATCGGGATATAGATAGAGATGCTCAGAATCACTCACGTTGCTGGAACTTAGCACTTGAACCTACATTATGAGACAATTTAGCACATAGATGTATACGTGGATCAGTACTTTGAGACAGTAATGAGTATATGGGAGTGAATGCATAATTGAAACAAAGTTTCAATCATCATCATAATTATAAAAACATGCATGGTAAATATAGATGACTCACATAAGCTGGAATATCTGAAAATTGGGAATCATAATCATGAGTAGAAAATCATACAATATAAATCTAGTGAGTCATAACATTTAGTTTTAAAAGTCATTCTAGTGTTCTGTCTGTAAATCATGTTGTCTAAGTGTGGAAAGGATTCACTTCTATATCTGAAATCTAAAAACTGAAATTCGTAACTAATGGCTTATACAAAACAATGTCTGAATAAAACTGTGAGCCTTTACACTTAGTTTCTAAAAGTTGTTCTATTATTCTTTACTAGTAGGGAAAATACTTTTACAACTATTTTAAGAGTTTTTACTAATTAGGTTACTCTTTTCAGAAGGGAGGTTCTTCTAACCAACATAAACCATATAAGTTATCATGGAGTCCAACGTCTAGTTCCCTTATGGAAAAACCTCATGGTGGGGAAAGGTGTCATACTCTTGACAAGGAGTATAACCTAATCTAAGTAATCACATCTGTATCTGTCATCCATTTAGAAATAGGAATAATCTGATAATCTAAACCTACATTAGCTCATAGTTCTAGGGCATGAGAACATACCCAACTCGGTGATAAATACTACACCCATTAATTTGTATGCTCATCTATTGGTAATCCACTTTTAAATCTAGTATAATGGTTTATTTCAAAATCCAACTGTATAATTCTTAAGTTAAACTGTAATCTGAAACTGTAAAGTGAATTTCATATCTAAATTGAGATCAAGAGATCAAATCTTTATCAAAAATGTAAAAATAATCTAGTCATAGGGTGCTTATAGCACAATAAGTCTTGAAATAGCAATACTCAATTAGGGCTTAATGACCCATGCATCAAATTCATGTCAAAACATCATAATGTTCATACTTGATAATGTAAACATTGATAATTCAACTCAAAATCTGGAATTTACTGCAATACATATAAAAATATAAAAATAGACATGCAATTCAACTCCTAAATCACTTGAAATCTCATAATCTTGTAAATAACAATAATGGGTATGAACCCTAATTTGAAACTCATGTATATTCATACAAAATCATGTAAATTTGTAAATAAAAATAGTTTTGGGCACAAGGATGAAAAAATATCCTTGTTCATAAACCCCACATACCTTAATTGGTCATTAGATGAAGAAACTTGAACTTTGAGTTCCTATTGATGCTTTTGAAGATGAATTCTTGAAGATCTTGAATTGGAAATCCTTAATTTTGAACTATCTTTGAAGAATAATGGAGGAAATTGGATTTCTTGGAGATTAAGTTTCGAGTTCTAGGGTTTTCTTGGAGAGTATTTGATGAAAAGTGAGCATAGAATGCTTAGAATAGGTTTAATCTTGTGTTTTACACGAATTGGTGGCTTGGAAATTGACTAAATTATCCTTTTAAAATTTAACTCGGGGAATTGGAAATCTCAATTTGGACACCCACAATGACGCACCACAATCGTGGTGTTTCACTGGAGAAGGGACCATTGGGAACTGGAAAGTCAACACGACGCAGAGCTATCACAATAATCTACTGAAATGGCATTTGGGCCAAACCACTGGGAAATGGTACCTCACCGCGATGCGGCCAATTGCAGAGGTCCACCAAAATTTGACAATTGGGATTTTATCCTTCACCACAATGCGGTGCCTGTCAAAATGCCACACTGTTTTTACTAATAACGCCATAACTTATCAACCGAGTATTGGATTTAGGAGAAAATGGTAGTTTTAGAAAGCTGAGCCAATTTTTTGCACATTGGTGGGTCTAGATCTTGAAAATTCTACACGTTTCAAAGGTCATTCATTTTTTAAGCTAATCTCTTATATTCTAGGAGCTAAAATTAGCTAAGAAAAGTATGGGGTATTATATTATCTCTCCCTCGGGAACATTCATCCTCAAATATGGCTAGCTAGACTGAAAATACTAGGGAATTCAATGTGCTGACAGGCACAACTAAAGCAAGTTTTATGATAGAATCTAAAACATGTTGAATGACTGAGCTAATCTGTGAGTGCATGAATTTACATGAAGATAGCTATATGGATGAGTTTGAGATTGAAAAAGAAATTAATTAAGAAAAACTATTACCTTCTACTGAATCTGAATTTGTGGAGAAGAGATGAGGATACTTGGTACACATGTGTGCTTCTGCTTCCTAAGTAACGCCCTCAACAAACTGATTTCACCATAGAACTTTGACCAAGGGAACTTTTTTGTTCCTTAGTTTATGAATCTGATGTCAAGGATCTCTACTGGAAGTATTTCGTATTAGAGGCTATTCTGAATATCTGTACTTTATAGAGGGACTACAACAGTTGACTCGTCCATGCACTTTTTCAGTAAGGACACATAGAACACTAGATGTACTGAAGACAAATCTATGGGTAGCTCAAGCTCATACGCTACCTTCCTAACATTACTTAAAATTCGAAAGGGGCCTACATAGTAGGGACTAAGCTTTCCCTTTTTGCCAACTATGTTCACCCCATCATGGGTGAAACTTTTAAATATACAAGGTCGTCTACTTCAAACTCAAAATCTCTCTTTCTCACGCCTGCATATGATTTCTAACGACTCTGAGATACTTTCAATCTCTCTCGAATCAACTGAACTTTCTCCACGGTTTCAAACACCATATTTAGACAAAAAAGTGGCCCCGCCTACCTCGAACCAACCAAGAGGTGATCTACATCTCCACCCATAAAGATCCTCGAATGGAGGCATCTAAATACTATAATGGTAACTGTTATTGGAGGCGACCTCAATCAACGGTAAATGGTTGTCCCAACTGCTTTTGAAATAAAGAACACATATCCTCTAGAGTCTGAATGGTCCTTGTGCCTGACCATCTGTCTGTGGATGAAAAGCTGAACTAAGATGATCCTGGGTACCAATACATTTCTGAAAGTCTTTCAAAAACTAAGAGGTAAACTGATTACCTCTATATGAGATGATGGATAAAGAAACTCCATGAAATTTAACTAATTCTATGATATACAACTTCGCATAATCTTCAGCTGTGTAGGACGTGTGAACTGGCAAGAAATGAGCTTACTTAGTCAATCTGTCTACAATAACACAAATAGAATTATCCTAACGACGCGAATATGTAATCCAGTCACAAAGTCCATATTCACCTATTCCCGCTTCCAAGTAGGGATACCAAACTCCTGCAATGTACCACTAGGTATTTGGTGATCTACCTTAACCTGTTGACAAGTTGCATACTTGGCTACAAATTCTACTATATCTTTCTTCATACCACTCCAACAATAGATTTCTCCCAAATTACGGTACATCTTGGTGGCTCCTGGATGGATGGAGTAACGCGCACCATGCGCTTCCACCATAATTTCCTGCCTCAATTCATCAACACCTGGCACACACAATCTACTCTGGCATCGTAACACACTATCTACTTCTTGGAAGAAAACCTCTACCTTTTGGTGTTTAACTTAACCCTTCAGTTTGACCAAACTAGGATCCTTATCCGTCTTTTATTTTACTTCCAAAACTAGAGAAGATTCAGAGCTAATCTGGACCCAAACATTCCCTTTAGCTGAATCAACCAACCTAACACCCAATATAGCTAACCGGTGAATATCCCAAACTAGTTCTTTCTTATCGTTTTCTATGTGAGCAACACTGCCCAAAGATAATCTGCTAAGGGCATCTACCACTATATTGGCCTTACTCAGATGATACAACACACTCATATCATAATCCTTCAACAATTCTAACCACCTTCTTCGCCAAAGATTTAACTCTCTTTGACTGAACACATACTGCAAACTTTTGTGATCCGTAAATACATTAACGTGCACCCCATAAAGATATTGCCTCCAAATTTTCAATTCAAACGCAACAGTAGCTAACTTAAGATCATGGTAGGGTAATTCTTTTCATGAGGATTAAGTTGTCTAGAGGAATAGGCTATAACTTTACCCCTCTGTATCAATACATAACCCAAACCAATTCTAGAGGCATCACAATACACAATGAAACCATTTATACCATCAGGTAATGCTAAAACAAGGGCTGAAGTGAGTCGAGTCTTCAACTCCTGAAAACTCTTCTCACAAGAATCTGACCACTGAAACTTAATTTTCTTCTGGGTCAATCTAGACATAGGAGATACAATAGACGATAAACCCTTAATGAAACGTCTATAATATCCAGCTAAATCCAAAACTTCTTATGTTTGATGGAGAAATACGTCTAGGCCAGTTTTTTACTATTTCTATTTTCTGGGGATCAACTCTGATACCATCACTGGAAATAATATGATCGAGAAAGGCTACTGCCCTTATCCACAATTCACACTTGTTGAATTTGGCGAACAACTGGTGGTCTCTAAGAGTTTGCAACACAATTCTAAGATGGTCTGCATGATCATCTCACTACGAGAGTAGACAAGAATATCATCGATAAAGACTATGACAAATATTTCCAGATACTGTTTAAACACTCTGTTCATCGAGTCTATGAAGGCTATAGGGGAATTTGTTAGATCGAAGGACATGACTAGAAACTCAAAATAACCATAACGGGTTCTGAAAGTGTCTTTGGAATATCACATTCCCTAACTCTAAGCTGATGATTGTCGGATCTAAGGTCTATCTATGAGAAGTAACTTGGACCTTGCAGTTGATCGAATAAATTATCAATTCTAGGAAGAGGATATTTATTTTTGATTGTGACTTTATACAGCTAATGATAGTCAATGCACATTCGCAAAGAACCAACTTTCTTTCGCACGAATAGGACGAGAGCGCCCCATGGAGAAATACTAGGCCTTATGAAACCTTTATCTAAAAGATATTTAAGATGCTCTTTTAACTCTTTAAGCTAGGATGGAGCCATACGATAAGGAGTAATAGAGATAGGCTAAGTATCTAGGAGAAGGTCAACACCGAATTCTATTTCCCTATCGGGAGGTACCCTTGGAAAATCTTCAGAAAATACATCAGGAAACTCATTGACTACATTTATGGACTGAAATACTGGAGTCTCAGACTTAGTGTCTTTGACTAGAACTAGATAATAGATACACCCTTTGGAGATTAACTTTCTGGCTTTAAGATAAGATATGAAATGACTTTTGGGAGACACTGAATTACCTTCCCACTCAAAGACTGGCTCACCTAGAAATTGAAACTTCACCACTCGAGTGTGATAATTTATGGATACATAACAAGAATGGATCCAATCTATACCAAGAATAAGGTTAAAATCAACCATATCTAGCTCTATTAAATCTGCTAGCATGATTTTATGAAGGATAGTAATGGGACACTTTCTATAGATATGATTTGCAATAACTGACTTACCCATAGGGGTAGAAACCAAGAAGGGCTCAGGGATCTTTTCAGGACCTATTTAAAAATTTACTGCAACTAATGGGGTCATATAAAAGAAACTCGATACGGGGTCTAACAACACATACACATCAAAATGAAAGACATAAAGCATACTGGTAACAACATTGGTGAATCCTCCTACTGCTGATGCAATGGTAAAGCATAAAACCAATTCTAGAACTGAAAGCCACCGGTACTAGATGATGTTCCCTGAGGAGGAACTGGGCGACCTAGAGGAGTTAGAGCACTAGTAGCCTGAGTCTGGTGATGAACATCCCTATTTTCTTACTAAGCATGAAGATACTCTTTGATTCTATGTCCCAACTTTCCACAACTATAGCAACCTTTTTGCCCCAACAAGCATTCACCGGGATGATTTTTACCACTCTTAGCACATGGAGAATACCTAGTCTTTCCACTCACACTATTCTAAGATATAGACATAGAAGTCTTATCCCACTACTCTTGTCTAGCTTTGGAGTTAGGAGCACTAGATGAAGATGGTGTTGTCATTGATGAATAAATCTAAAACTATGGACGATTTCACCCTCCAGACCTAGTCTGACCATACTTAAACTGCCCGATTCTAGCCTTATTATTTCCTCTCTCTCTTCTCTTTAACTTCTTATCATCAATCATGAATCATTAAGCTAGAAAGATCCATGTCCCAATGAGTATGGTAGTCCTACACTCCTTGACTACCAAACGAGATACTCTATTAACAAACTTACTCATACTATCCCTAGGATCAACCATCATATCAGGGTCTTACTTAGACCACTTATTGAACTTAAGGTAGTACTCATTCACTGTCATCGAGCCCAACCTCAGGTTCACAAACTCTCTATCTTAGCTTCTCTCATTTCACACAAAAAGAACCTATCTAGAAATATATTCTAAAACACTTGCCAACCCATAGGAGCTGGATTCTCACCTCTACCATTCTTCTATATAAACACGCAATCATACACTACATCCTTCAATCTGAAGGATGCCAACTCTACAGTCTTCTCTTCAGAAACATGCATAATTTGAGTGATCTTCTTCACCTCATATAAATAAATATATGGGTCCTCACCTTATTTTGACCCAAAGAACTCTGGCATATTCATTCTCATGAAGTCTCAGATTCTGGCTGTCGCAAAATCCCCATTCTGTTGAAGGGGGACGGTCTCCTGATCATTGCCCTGAACATTAGCAGTCATATCTAGGGCCAATGCCTGATAGGTTCCCAAACTTCAGGATGTGATACATTCTAATTCAGAAGGTCAGTAGGCTAGGGTGGATGGTTACCATTTCTGTGGGCATTAGCTCAATGAGAAGGCATATTCAACTGTCATGTAAAGGTACAATTTTAAAAAAAAAGATAGAGATACTGTAAGCGTGATATATCATGAAAGAAAGAGATAATTTTCTAAGAATGTCACATAGCCTTTTGCTCGTAAATGTGGCGTGCTTTACACCCATGATCAAAACTCTATGTAATGCGGCTTGTCTAGCTCCCTTGGAATCGTATAAACCTTAGGCTCTGATACTAAGTTTGTAACACCTCAAAACTTGGTCTTGAGATGTCATATGGTTCTCAAGACTACGAGTAGCCTTAAGCTAACCCTGTCTACCTTCTACTAAGTCTGAATCCCTTAATAGAGTAAATATGGATATAATATAAAAACTAGAATGCATAAATCTATCTGAGCTAACTGAGAATATTTGAATATAATCTATAGAAAATACTAAACTCAATAGTCTGAATAATTAATACTGAGTAATCTAAAATCAAATCTAGCAGTCTGACAAGCCTCTACTACTAATAACTAGAGAGTCCCTAGGACAAAACCCCAGCTGACTTGAACTGTCTGAATCATCTATACTAATAAACTAAAAAATTGAATTACTAAGTCCTCGAACTATGAGGACTCACCAACTATCAAGATGTAGATGGAGATGCTTGGAATTACTTATGTTGTTGGAACTAAGCACTTGAACCTACATTATGAGACAATGTACCACATAGAAGTATATATGGATCAGTACTCTGAGGATGTACTGAGTATATGAGGGTGAATGCATAATTAAAACAAAGTTTCAATCATCATCATAATTATAAAACCATGCATCCAAAATATAGATGACTCACATAAGCTAGAATATCTTAAATCTAGGAATCATAATCATGAGTAGAAAACCATACATTATAAATCTAGTGAGTCATAATATTTAGTTCTAAAAGCTATGCTAGTGTTCTATTTGTAAATCATTTTGTCTAAGTGTGGAAAGGACTAACTTCTATATTTGAAATCTAAAAACTGAAATCTTTAGCTAATGGCTTATACAAAACAATGTCTGAATAAAATTGTGAGCCTTTACACTTAGTTTCTAAAAGTTGTTCTATTATTCTTTACTAGTAGGGAAAATACCTTTAAAACTATTTTGAAAGTCTTTACTGATAGGGTTACTCTTTTTTGTATGTGGGTTCTTCTAACCGACATAAACCATGTGAGCTATCATGTAGTCCAGTGTCTAGTTCCCTTATGGGAAAGCCTCACGTTGAGGAGAGGTGTCATACCCTTGCCAAGGAGTATAACCTAATCTAAGTGATCCCATATGTATTTTTCATCCATATAGAAATGGGAATAACCTGATAATTTGAACCTACGTTGGCTCGTAGTTCTGGGGCATGAGAACATACCCTTTAATCTGTATGCTCATCTGTTGGAAATCCACTTTAAAATTTAGTATAATGGTTTATTTCAAAAACCAACTGTATAATTGCTAAGTTAAACTATAATCTGAAATTGTAAAGTGAATTTCATATCTAAATTGAGATTAAAAGATCAAATCTTTATCAAAAATCTAAAGATAATCTAGTCATACGGTAGTTATTGCACAATAAGTCTGGAAATAGCAATACTCAATTAGATCTTAATTACCCATGCATCAAATTCATGTCAAAATATCATAATGTTCATACTTGATGATGTAAACACTGATAATTCAACTTAAAATCTAGAATTTACTTCAATACGTATAAAAATACAAAAAGAGACGTGCAATTCAACTCCTAAATCACTTGAAAACTCATAATCTTGAAAATAACAATTATGGATATGAACCCTAATTGAAAACTCATGTATATTCATACAAAATCATATAAATTTGTAATTAAAACTAGTTTTGGGCAGAAGGATGAAAGAATATCCTTTTTCATAAACCCTGCACACCTTAAATTATGATTAGATGAAGAAACTTGAACTTTGAGTTCCTATTGATGCTTTTGAAGATGAATTCTTGAAGATCTTGAATTGGAAATCCTTAATTTTGAACTATCTTGGATGAATAATGGAGGAAATTAAATTTTTTGGAGATTAAGCTTTGAGTTCTAGGGTTTTCTTAGAGAGTAATTTGATGAAAAGTGAGCATAGAAGGCTTAGAATAGGTTTAATCTTGTGTTTTACACGAATTAGGGGCTTGGGAATTGACTAAATTACCCTTTTAAAATTTAACTCAGAGAACAGGAAATCCCAATTTGGACACCCACTGTGACGTGCAACAATCGCGGTGGTTCACTGGATAAGGGACCATTGGGAAATGAAAAGTCAACGCGATGCGGAGCTATCGCGGTAAGCTACTGAAATACCATTTGGTCCATCACCATGACGCGCCACTATTGCGGTGAGCCACTGGAAATCGACAACTGGTAAATTGTACCTCACTATGACGAAGGCCAATCGCGGAGGTCCACGAGAATTTGACAATTGGAATTTTGTTCTTCACCGCGACAGGGTGCTTGTTAAAATGCCATACTATTTTACTAATAACGCCATAATTTCTCAAATGAGTATTGTATTTAGGCAAAATTGGTATCGTTGGAAATCTGAGACAATTTTTTACACATTGGTGGTTCTAGTGCTTGAAAATTCTACATGTATCAAAGGTCATTCATATTTTAAGCTAATCCTTAATATTCTAGAAGCTAAAATTAGCTAGGAAAAGTATGGGGTATTACATAATATGAAGGAATCTTACAACAACTTTGAGGGAAAATCTCCTAATTAACCTTTGTCCAAGCTCCTAAAATCACCCATAGTGTTATTCCAAAGATATTTCACTATGTAGGGTTTATGACTCTTTAGAATGGATGAGAAATAGGAAAAATGTTTAATGGGGTATTTATACCCTTCCCAGGTACACGAGAATTATGTCCGCGATCTGTCGATCGCATATGCGATACTCGGCTATTGGTCACCCTATTGTTTTCATGAAGTCGTGTATGACTCTAGCATTATTGCTGAGGACATCGCTTACATAACACTTTCCACTGGTTGGCTGATCACTTAGGCGATCGAATACTCACGAATGTGAGTGCACCAACACCAGCTGATACTTTTAAATTTCCAAGTCTCTGTCAACCCCTCGAGATTCATCTAGAATCTTGTATATGTAAATGGACTAAGCTACCTATTAAATGATGTTCCAAACTCAATGGATCAGTCAAAATTTTCATCCAAGGTTGTTTCGATGAAAAGTGGGTCTCATACTCAACTTACCATTTTCTTAACTTCCAACCAATTGCTCAAAATGATCCTGGGTGACTTGGGACCAAAGAAAAGGTCCAGCTAGACAAAAATTAACATTCCAAAGCTATTGGAATGGTCAGCATTACCATATTGTTTGACTAAAGCTTTCACCCAATAACTACTTTGAACCAGTGAAGACTTCAAAATAGGGAATTAGATCTAAAAATCAAACAAACTACCAGATAATCAAACTCTTAGTCTCAGTAAGTGATTAATGACCAAAGGCATCTATAGAAAAGCTCTAATCATGAAATAAGTGAAAATATAAAAAATGGTCTAAAGGGTCATTATATTTTCACTAAAGCGTACTTGTTGGATCATCTAGGGCTGCTAAAGCACCCTCTACTAAAGCACCCAAAGGAACGCGTTTTGGGCCCTTAGTGGTCACACTAGATTTTATGCACTAGCTAGAGACTTGGAATATTTTTGAGTCTTTTCTAAACCTTCGAGATTCATCTAAAATCTCATATACGCAAGGGCCATGCTACCCTATCAAATCCGATGTTCCAGACTCAATGGCGAAGTCAAAATTTCCATTTGAGATCATTTTGATAAAATTTTAGTCCTGCACCCACTTGTCATTTTTTATAACTTCCGGCCAATATCCTAAAATGCATTTGAGAGCCTTGGGACCCAAACCAAAGGTCCAATCCTAAAATCAATATTACAAAGTTGTTGGAATAGTCAAAATTTACATACAAGGTTGTTTGAATTAATTTTTTGCCTGGTAGACAATTTGAACCAGTGAAGGCTTTAAAAAGGGGAATTGGCTCTACAACTGCGCGATAAACAAACTATTTGTTCTAGCAAGTCATAAAAAATTTGGGGCAACTATGGGAAATCTCTAAACAATGAAAATAAGTAGAAATACACAAAATGACCTAGAGGATCATTATAATAAGTTACATTGTTCCTTGTTAATTTCTTTCATTGTGCATGTTCTGATAATTGGTATCAGTAGTCTTCTTAAATATGCTAGATAATAGATATTACATGATTCCCTTACATGATTTTGATAATCACTTTATAAATCATATTTTTGATGGTTTCTTATCTTTTTATGGATGACATTAGTGATTTCTTGAATCTAAGTTTATTATCTAGAAAATAGAAAACGAAATTTACATGTTTTACTTAAATTCGGAAAAAAATATTTTTCTGGATTAAGGGTAAGACTATAATGAGTTTTGACTGTGATCAACCATAGTTGTTACGTATATGCTCTGACAAGTAGTATGGTGGCAAGGCAAAGCTGCCTAGGTAGTTAATCTCACCCTCACAAGCCATTTTGTCATTAAAGGCCTAAATACATTTTTTGAATTGAGGGAAAAACTCTGAAGTTTTTTTAATATACCTAAATACCTTCGTTACTTACTTGACCTAATATATATAATAGTGGTAAGCTCAAGTAGTGCGGGTATTCCTACCGACCCTCACAAATAGCTTTGTCGATGATTGTCAATTTGGTTGATTTTGGATTTTTTAAATTTTTAATGAACTCTGAATGGCCTAAATTTTTTAGGTTTATCAGAAACAACCCATTGAGGTATAATCACCATGGTGTTGGGATGTAGGCCCATTTTTCTCTATCCAGAGATATTTTGGTTGGTTTTGGGCCATTTTTGTGTTTTCAAAAAGATTAAAAATTTTGAAACAATTATTTTTTGCAATACAGTGGAAATAGAGTTCATTCCTTATGATTTTCAATGGCTAATTACAATAGCTAATATGAGTTTACATGTTGACATATACTTTTTTCTAGTCTATTTCTTTTTGATGACTTGTATTAACATGCCAACTAAGTTACATGTTAGTTCAATGGTACAGAGACTTATTAAATCTCATATTTATCAAACTTAAATTAATAGTTTACTCTCTAACTGAGTTGGTTCTATTTTATATAAGCAATAATATATCTGACATTACATGTATATTTTCTTAAATGGTTTAAGTTTCTTTAATGACTCTAACTTTTTATGTGCATGGTTATATGTATGATGTGGCTCTGAAGAATTTTATTATGCTACGGCATGTTTAATGATCTATTTTTTATTATAAAACTGATTAACCATGTCTTAATTCAATCCCTTACCTTTTATCCTGAATCAAAATAAAGTAGAAAGCCCTAAATATGTTAACTTGAAATAAAATTTGAACCTTATTCTTACGACTAATGGCTTCAAATTTGTGTTGGTTTATGAATGCCCAATTATGCTAGTTGATCTCACTGATTATTAGCCTATATCCGTTAATAAGTAGGTTAAGGCTGATGAGATGGAAAGATGCTACATTCTTTCCTCCATGGAAAATGTGTTGTAGCATCCACATTAATCCATAACTAGTGCTTATGATATGCTTAAATCTCTAAAAGAGATGGTGGGAGAGAAAAACTGTGTTACAAAGCAAACGGTCATGAAATCCCTCTTGACAACAAAAATGGTTGATGTATCATCGGTGAGAGAGCACTTTCGTAAGATAATGTTGTTGAATGAGCTAATTAACTGCAAGGGTTAGAATCTATCATTAAGCAACAAGCTCCTTCTATGTCATTTATAGTTGACAAATCATCGTCTTTGACTTCTAAGACAAAAGACAACAAAAAACCTATAAAGTTCCAAAAGATAATGGTGGTATGGCTAAGCCTAAGGGCAAGTGCTATCATTGCAAGAAACCTAGTCACCACAAGAAATAGTGCCCCGGCTACATAGCAAAGATGCAGAAACAATGTACTTCTTTTTCATATGTCATTGAAACATTTTTAGTGGTTATTTCTACCCAATTTTGGACAATATATTTGGGAGCCACTAATTATATTTACACTTCTTTGCAGGAGTTTCGGGAAACATGATGCCTAAGAGAAAATAAACTCAACAGGTTTTAAGCAAATGAGGAACTTGCACCAGCCTTAGCTATAGGAAATATTTTCATTTCATTCAGTAGTTCTAGAATTTTTAATTTAAATAATGCTCTCTACGTACCTTCAATAAGAAGGAATTTAATTTCAATTTTAAAAATAACATATGCTGGTTACACTATTGATTTTGCTAATAATTGTGCAATTATTAAGTTAAATAAGCATTTTATTATTTATGCTCCTAGAATACATGAATGTTTTTATTTGATGTTTCCCATAATATTTAACAAATAATGGAACTTAATAATGTTGATCAATCACATAAAGGAAAACATATTGATAAATTGGTTAAACATACTGATGGCACTTATGCATAGGTCCTATTAACATAACAGGATCTCATTGTTGGTTTCTGATAGACCTTTGAGTCATTAAAAGTGGAGGCACTTCCAACTTATGAAAGCCTATTTAAAAGGTAAAATAACCAAGAGACCTTTTCATTCCAAATGAAATAAAGCCTGTAATAAGTTAGATTAATCCATTCTAAATTGTGTGGTCCTGTGAATATACAAGAATGAGGTAGTTTTGAGTATTTTATCACTTTCACAGATAATTACTCAAAATATGAATATATTTATTTATTGTTCCATAAATATAAATTTTTTTAAAATATTCAAAGAATTTACGATAGAAATGGAAAAAGCGACATAGTAAACATATCCATAAATTATGTTATAATCATTGTGGTGAATACCATTATGTGGAATTCATTGAGTGCTTATCAGAATAAACAATTTCAACTCAATAGTCTTCTCCAGAAACACGACAAAAAAATGGTATGGTAGAATGATGAAATACAACTCTTATAGAAATAGTTTGATCAATGTTAAGTTATTAAGATTTTTCTTTTTCCGATTGGGGGTATGTGTAATGACCCGGGAGTACACCCTGGATGCCACACTATGCTTACGATCCCTAAAGACCACAATCTAACCCAGGGTCTGGAACCTACTGTGAGCACTAAATAATAATAACAAATACACATGTGCGGAATAACTGAATACACCATAAAGTTTTAAATACTAAAACATTTATGAATAATAAGTCTGAAAAATAACTGCTAGAAAATAACTGTCTGAAAACTGATAAAAGTAATAATAAAATGATTGACTGTATAAAGTGTCTGAAGGCCTCTAAAATTGACTGAATAAGAGTTGATGGGACAGGCCCAACTAACTCCAACTGACTTCTAATCTGAAAACACTGAAATAAACATAATCGGTCCTCAAAGTAAGAGGACTCACCACTACCGATGGATGGAATGTCTAAGTGCAGTCAAGAACCCGAGCATCCAAACCTCTGATATAAGACATCATAGCAATAGAAATGAGCATGCGGTCAGTACTTTTAATGTACTGGTATGCTAGATGGGGTTAGCCTTATATGCATGGGTTCATGTGTATGAATAATAACTTACTTAATAAATAGCATGAAATAACTGAGTATAAATGCATTAATGCTGTAAAAATCTGAGAATACATGACCAAGAATATAACAAGATTTTGAAATAGCTTGTAAACTGAAATACTGAAATTTGAGTAATAATTTAATTGAAAACTATATGCTATGATCAAGAAAACCTGAACTGACTTCCAAACTGAGACTAGACTGAAACTATGAGAGTTATCATCTAACCGAGATGCCCCAATATGAGCTAATTGTGGTCCAACCTGTGACCCTAGTTGAAAGGGTTCTAGTACCATGCCACGGGTAATAACAATAGCTATAGAGTCAGTCCTAATATGGCAGGTGACCCCTGAGATCAATCCTAAGCTGGCGGGTGATCCCTGAGAGTGTCAGTCCTAAACTGGCGACTGACTACTCATAACCTATACTTGATACATTGTTCCAGAATGTAGGGACTAGTTCTAAGGACCCAGTGCTAACTGACGGGTGATCTCCCATCCTTAGGATTGCTCGGTGCTGAATCCTACTCCCAATTAAACTGACACTGATTATTGGACTGAACTAACAACTGATCATAATAACTAACTTAAAGATAATGGTCTTGGTGTATTATGAAATCATTCTATAGTTACTGAAAACTAGCTAAAAATCTAAATTTTGGGTATTCATAACCCCCAAGACTCAATAACAATAACAATAACAATAGGAACACATGAAAGCTTTGAAACCATAGAAGGAAATCATTGTTCACAATTTTTCACTTAAGCATTTAATCAAACAAATGGGGACCAAGACTTTAATATATGAATACATTTTACACATAATGAGATAGCACGGTCATAGGACAACATCATAAACTGAGGATTTATTCTGAATTCGCATGAACATGATACGAAAACAATAATATTTAGAACATACTAGTATCCATTCCACTTGAAATCAATTATAAACTTAACATGAAATTTAAACAACAAGAGATTCATGGACTTAAGAATGCTAATGATTGAAACATGTGGTAATAACCTGATTATAACACTAAAATCATAAATTGGGAATTTAACTTGGAATTTTTTTCATTCAATTGTGTATTGGATACTTCCAATGAAAAACAATTGTAAACATCATGTATAATCAAAGTTCATAAAAGCATCATGGAGATAACTCATTATAAACATGTAATTTCATGATTTAAAGCATAAAAATGGATTCTTGGACTCCATGGTGAAAGGAAACCATAGATTAACATCACACATACCTTTAACCTTTTCACTTGGATGGAAAACACAATATTGAAAGTTTTCTTGGAAGTTCTTGAATTGGGAAACTTGAGTTCTTGGTTTTCTTTAAGATAAAGGAATAGAATTTTATGATGTTGAGGATGATTAGGGTTTATTTCTTGAGAGGAAATTGGAGAAAAGTGGACAAATAATACACTAACTAAAGCTAAATTTTGTTTTTTTACGAATTGGGTTGAGGGGAAAAGACTTAGTTTTCCCTTAGAGATTTAAATTCATAACTGGAATGCCAATTAAAGGTGTGGAATAATGTGATGGGTGCCTCATCACTATAAGAAGCATGATGCAATATTATCACGTTGATCTACTAGAATCAAAATAAAAAAACGACCCAATCCTCATCCGAAAAATCTAAAACGTCCTTGAGACATGCTCCTTACACCCCTAAACATGAATTAACTCAAAAACTAATGTCTCGGGTTGAGAAGACTGGTTTAAAATTCCTCGAAGTTAAGAAGCAAAAAATAATACCAAGTCACCAACACTTAGTTAAATTTCCAGGCTTTAAGCCTCTTATACATGCACTAGGAGCTGAAGTAAGATAAGAATAACAAGGGGTATTATAATATCCCCCCCTTGGGAACATTCGTTCTCAAATGAGTCTGATTAAGCTAAGAGTACTAGGGGGAACTGACATCATTCACTGAACATGCATAACTAAAAACATGGTTACCTAACTGAGTCTGAAACATGATACATGACTGAAATTATTCATGAATGCATGCAATGACATAAGGATGATTATATGGCTATGATAGAAATGAGAGAGTCAACTTATGAGTACCCATTACTTCAAGCTGGATCTTGTTAAGTGAAGAAACGTTGAAAAGTTTAGGACATGAAAACTCGAGGTAACATTTTCCCCTTAGGATATTTCATCCCTCGAATGATATTGTCTTGGTTAAAATACTAAGAAAAGACTGTGATAATGTACATAACACTTACGGAATGAATCATGACTAAACATCTAGAATTTGAAACATAGGTCTGAGGAATCGAGGATCAATGACATGAATTCATCAATCAGGTTTGAACTGAGGATATACATGACATGCATCTAAAATTCACTAATCATTAAGAGTGTAGCATAAGTACTAGAAATGTACATATTGTAAAGAATGATTACATGAGTCATGAGATGCATGACATGAATTTATAGTTTATACATTTACGGAACATGACCCATACTACTGAACAAACTGGAACTCCTTATACTAGGAACTAGGAGAATATATGATTTTTGATAAGGTCCACTAATATGAGCGATGGTCATAGAGATGATATGTAAGGCATGAGTAGATATCGTGATAACTGAAGCACAATGACTAAAATAAGAATGGGTCAGACATCTTCCTCCCTAGTATTATTCTACAACACACTGGCGTCACTACAAGAATTTGAGAGCCTGACTTGGTTACTTATTCTATCATCTCCCCATTACCTTTGAGCCATCGTTATAAGTCTATGGGAATAAACTTTAAATAGAATTGTCACCACTTCACTCTAGTGCCTGGGGTAGAATAATGCACCTAAATGATAAACTCACCCTAAAAGACTATTCCTGATAATATAAGATCCACTACTAGTACTTCCTTCTGATATGCAATTCTTAGATTTCTATAGCCTAAACAATCATTATACGATAATTGAAACACTGACTAACTTAGAATTTCAAAGAGTATCACCATACCATGATTTCATACCATGTAGTGCTTCAACTCTACTTTCTATTTGCTCAATCTTCAAAGATATAAGGCTAGATTCTAATACTTAACATGGATATTCTCAAACCCTTAATGAACCATACTAACTTTGTTTAAAGCCTACTAATATCATATCTCTAAATTTATATTCCTCCCTAAACCATGAGAACTACTAATACACCTGAACACCGAACGTCAACATACTATTGCTCATAACTTAGCTTATAAGAACATCAATTACTAGATAGCCTCATTCAAACTTAGCACTCAAGGATGCTACATAAGTACAGCCACGCCGTCACACGTAGCTTGAATTTTTTCATACACTGTATCAAGCCTATTGATTCACCTTTGATACAACTAGCCCCATGGATATATAATCCACCAAATTCAGATAACACTATCCCCAATTTACTATTGTTAAACTTCTAGGTCCATGCTTCTAAATCTAGGCTATCTACTTTCATAGGATTCTGGGAAGAGCTCTGAAAACATGTCTGACCCCTAAGCACTAAGGTACTACCCCTCTATCAAATGACTGATTCATTGGGAAACTAAAACTAATTAAGTTTATTTCTGAAATCAACTGAAGTGATTTTCTAGGATACTGACATCGAGAAATTTTTGTATACCCACCAGGTTATGATAGATTTACCCACTGAGGTAGACACTAAGAAGGGATTTTCTAAGGTTTCAGGACTGATACTGAGCTCAACAATTATATAGGGGGTGACAACAACAAAAAAAGTAAAGGTTCGGGGTCTACTAAAATATACACATAAATATGAAGAACGTGTAACGTACTCGTAACCGTATTAAGAGAGACTTTCTGATCATGATGGAACTGAAGTGAATACAAGTTGTTCTATCATTGACCACTAATGGCATTGTAAGTAGCACCCTTCTTAGTCGGGTGACCTGCTGGGGCTAATGACAGATTCGACTGGCCCTGTTAGCGCAAATCCTTTCCCTTATGAGCCATTACTTGACACTACTGTATCCTGTGGCTTGACTTACCACACCCAAAACATACATCACTACCCACTCTACACATACCTAGATGATTTCTACTACATTCTCTGCAAAGAAGGTTGGTACGACCACTGCTCACACTACCCTGGGTTTTGAAGCCTGGATCCCCATTATGACTGTCATTCCTGAACTTTGGTACTGGCATACTAGCTGATGAAGGAGCTAGGGCTGAAAATTTCTAAAAAAATCAGGAGAGGTTACCACCCTCTGACTTAGGCTGAGAAAAATTAAATCTACCTATTCTAGCCCTCTTATTCTCTCTTTATTTCTCCTTATACTTTTATTCCTCAATCTGCTAAGCATGAACCATAAGCCTAGATATGTCCATATCCTTAATCATCATAGTAGTCCTACACTCCTTGACCACACTATCATCCATACCAGAAACAAACTTACTCATTCAAGACCAATTATCAGACACCACATTAGGAGCATACCTTGCCAACTTAGTAAACTTAAGAAAATACTCCTTCACACTCATACTACACTGTTTCAAATTAATAAAATCCAACACCTTATCTTCCCTCAACTCTAAAGGAAAGAACTTGTCTAAAAAGGTCGTGGCAAACTCCTTCCACTCTGCAGGCCTGTATTTGTGCCTCTATACTCCTTCCAATTCTTATACCAGGTGTGGGATACATCCTGCAACTGTTAAGAGAAGGTGTGGGATACATCTTGCAACTGGTAAGTATCCAAATCTACACTCTTACTAGGAGAGACACCCATAAAATCAGTCACCTTCTGAACCATTTCAAGAAACTCCTACGGGTCCTTATCTAACTTGGATCCTAAAAATAAAGAAGGATTCATCCGAGTGAAATCTTAGATTCTAGCTGTGACAATACTAGCCACTGGATAAGCTGGGATAGCAGCATCCTGGTTATTCTGAGTTGATACGGAGTGGGCTAAAGTGATGAATGCAGCTCTGAAATCAAAATGGGAAATATTCTCAGTCAGGGGATCTTCCTAAGAAGGAAGAGGTGTGATATGATTCTTATTTATTCTTTCGTTATTATTTCTGGGAGGCATGTTCTATAAATAAAAGGAAGATTGAATTAGAAAGAGAGTTTGAATATAGTTCATTCCCTTTTGTACGATATGGATACTAATATAAGGGAAACATTTCCAAAAATATTTTGTAGACTCTTTCCCATAGGTGTGGGACGCTTAACACCCATGCACATGACACTACTCAATGCAGCTTTTAGATTTTAGTACACTGTAAAACCTTAGGATCTGATACAAAGTTTTTAACGACCCGGGAGTACACCCTGGATGCCACACGGTGCTTACAGTCCCGAAAGACCACAAGCTAACCCATGAGTTGGTACCTGCTGTGAGCACTGAATAATAAGAACAAATACACATGTGTGAAATAACTAAATACACCATAATGTTTAAAATACTAAAACATTTTTGAATCATAAGTCTAAAAATAACTGTCGAAAACAACTGACTGAAAACTTATAAAAATAATGACAAACTGACTGACTGTTTGATGTTTCTGAAAGCCTTTAAAACTAACTGAATAATAATTGATTGTACAGGCCCAACTAACTCCAACTGACTTCTAAACTGAAAACATCGAAATAAACATAATCGGTCCTCGAAATATTTGGACTCACCACTACTGCTACTGCTGATGCGCTATAATGTCTAAGTTCGGTTGGGAACTCAAGCGTCCAAACCTATGATATAAGGCATCATAGCATAAGAAACGAGTATATGGTCATTACTTTGAATGTACTGGTATTCTAGATGAGGTTAGGCTGATATGCATGGGCTTATATGCATGAATAATAACAAACTAAATGAATAGCATGAAATAACTGAGTATAAATGCATGAAAGCTGTAAAAATCTAAGAATGCATAATCAAGCATATGACATAATTGGGAAATAGTCTATAAACCAAAATACTAATATCTGAGTACTGATTTAACTGATAAACTATATGCTATGATCAAGCAAACCTGAACTGACTTTCAAACTAAGACTAGACTGAAACTGTGTGAGCTATCATCTAACTGACATGCCCCAATATAAGCTAATTGGGGTCAAACTTGTAACCCCAATTGTAAGGGTGCTAGTACTGTGCCACAGGTACTAATAATTTGTGTGAAGTTTGTCCTAATTTGGCGGGTGACCCCTCAGATCAGTCCTAAGATAGCGGGTGATCTCTGAGAGTGTCAGTCTTAAACTGGCTGGTGATATCTCACAACCTATGCTAGCTATGTAGTTATAGAACATAGAGACTGCTTCTAAGGACCCATTTCTAACTGAATGGTGAACCCCCATCCCTAGGTTCGCTCGGTGTTGAATCCTACTCCCAACTGAACTGGCACTGCTTACTAGACTGAATTAAGTTTAACTAAACTAACAACTGATCATAATAATTGTTTGAAAGAGAACGCTCATGGTGTATTCCGAAACCATTCTGTGGGTACTGAAATCTATCTAAACAACTAAATTTTGGGTATTCATAACTCCCAAGACTCAATAACACTAACAATAGGGACACATGAAGGCTTTGAAACCATTGAAGGAAATCATTATTCACAATTATTCACTTAAGCATTTTATCAAACACATGGGGACCAAGACTTTAACATTGGAATACTTTTTACACATGATAAGATAGCACGATCACAGGACAACATTATATACTGAGGATTTATTCTGAATTCGCATGAACATGATATGAGAACTACAATATTTAGAACATTCTATAATCCATTCCACTTGAAATCAATTATAAATTTAACCAGTATGAGATTCATGAACTTAAGAATGGGAATGATTGAAACATGTAGGAATAAACTGATTATAACACTAAAACCATAAATTGGGGATTTAACATGTAATTTTCTTTATCCAAACGTTTAAGGGCTACTTTCAATGAAAAATATTTGTAAACGTCATGTATAATCGAAATTCATAAAAGTTTCATTGAGATAACTCATTATAAACATGTATTTCATGATTTCAAGGATAAAAATTGATTCTTGGACTACATGGTTAAAGGAAACCATAGATGAACATCACACATACCTTTAACCTTTTTACTTAGACGGGAAACACAATCTTGGAAGCATTTTTTGAAGTTCTTGAATTGGGAAGATTGAGTTATTGGTTTTTCTTGAAGAGAAAGGAATAGAAATTGATGATCTTGGGTATGATTAGGGTTTGTTTCTTGAGAGAAAATTGGAGAAAAGTGGGTAAATAATACCCTAACTGAAGCTAAATTTTTTGTTTTTATGAATTAGGTTGAGAGGAAAAGATTTAATTTCCCCTTAGAGATTTAAATTTGTTAGTGGAACGCCTATTAAAGGGGTGGCACGATCCGATGAGTTCCTCATTGCTATAACCAGCACGACGCAATGCTATCGCAGTTAGCTGTTGGCATCAAAATCCAAACACGACCCAATCCTCATCCAAAAAATCTAAAACTTCCCCGAGACATGCTCCTTACACCCTTTAACATGAACTAACTCAAAAACCAATATCTCAGGGTCGGGAAGACTCATTTAAAAATCCTTAAGTTAAGAGGCCAAAAATAGTCCCCAATATTTAGTTGAATTTTCAGGCTATAAGCCTCTTATACATGCTCTAGGATCTGAACTAAGCTAAGACTAACACGGGGTATTACTGTATGCATTAGAAACAACAAATATATTCCAAACTTGGTTCCTTCAAAATCAGTACCATTAACCCCATCTGAATTATGGAATGGGTGAAAGCCTAGTCTGTGACATAGTTGGGTTTGGGTTTGTCTAGATGTAATGCCTTGGATCTGGTACCCGAAATTCTACACAGTACTCATGACCCTGTAAGACCACAAGCTAACCCATGAATGATATCTGTACCTTTATACTACATAATATACTGTATGATTGCAATAACATAAACTAAAAATCCATAAGGTTCAAGACTGTAACATAATTGATAAAGATATAACATCTGAATGGGGTATGAAATACCCAAAATAAAACTGAAATAACATATTAGTCTGAACATGATAATATGGAAAGCCTCTAACTGACTGAATTGTTTGAATGAGGACTTGATGGGATATATCCCCAACTAACTCCAAATAATAAATTACATAATAAGATAATAAATAAATGATCTTTTCCTCGAGAGATAAGGACTCACTGCTAACTTTGACTGTTGAGACTGGAACGCTACTACTGCTCTGGAGCTCGTGCTTATGAACCTATGATGTAAGACACCATAGCACAAATGTGTCAGTACTTTGATGTACTGGTATGCGTGTGAGGTAGGCTGAATACATGGGGTTCATATGCATGAACAATACTAGCTAACTTACTAATATGAGCGTGAGAATACATTCATGAATAAATAGTAACTATATCTGAGATCGTGATAACATGAATTTACTAATGACTAACATGACTGATAACTGAGTTCTGGTGGCTGATATAACTGATAACATGAATGACTATATCTGACAGTCCTGAATTTGATGGAACTAGCTAAGTTTCATACTGTTCTGAGTTTACTGTATCTGACAGTCCTGGATTATGTAGAACTATCTGAGTTCTAATACTGAGACTGATTTACTATATCTAACAGTCCTGATTTGGTAACTGAAACTATGAGAAGTAGTTATCTAACCGACATGCCCCAAATAATGAATTATAGCTGAGTTCGCGTCCAATCTATAACCCTAATTAGAAGGGTGTCAATACTGCGCCACTGGTAAGGACAAGTTGTGAGTGACCCTCATCTGACAATGTCCCCTAAAGAGAATGGTGGGGGCCTCATATGACAGTGCTTAGCCTCCTTATCAACCCTCATCTGACAGTGTTAATGTCTTAACCTCATCAACCCTCATCTGACAGTGCTTAGCCACCTCATCAACCCTCATAAGAATCACACCCTCATCTGACAGTGTGTGTTCCCATCCTTCGATTCACTAGGTGCTAATTCCTACTCCCATCTGAATAGACACTGATCATTGATTATTGAACTGAACTAGACTGAATTAACTGAGTTCCATTGACTGACAGAATAGTACTGAGATTACTGTATTATTGAGCTTTCCTGAGTCACATAACTGACTGAGTTCTATTGATCATGGTTGACTGAGGATATCGTGAAAACATGACACAGACTCTAGGCATACAACTATATTTTTCTGGTACAAGTACCCCCAGGACTTGATGGAAGGAAACTGACAAGGCATGATATTCTTGAATACATGACTAACATCAACAATCCATAATATAATAATTGAAGATATTTTTGGGGCATTTGATTATCATAGCTTGGTACGTGAATAAGATAGCATGTATACATAGCATAATTTCATATGGATAGCTCATGAGAAATCCAACAAAAATTTCAGTACATACGAATAGCATGGAAGTCATTTTGGATCATAATTAAGCTATAGTGCATAATTTCTATCCTCCTAGGCATTTTATCAAACACCTTGCATGCACCCTTAGGGCATAGGCCTAATCATCAAATTGACACATTATAAATAATTTAATTTATGGATTTCACTCACTTGATAATATAGTTTCATGAAAAACACATAAATATTCCAACTTGGGAATCATATAACAAGATAAACATGGTTACAACCAACCCACAACATAAATGTCATGTTTCATAATTTAAAACCTTGATTTTTATGGATGAAAAGAATCCATAAATCAACACAACACATACCTTAGTTCTTGATTTAGAAAAGATTGACGGAGAGACTTTCTTGAAATTTAATCCCCAATTGAAACCCTAGCTTGTTCTTGAGAGAGTATATTTGGTGTTCTAAATAGCTGGATCTCGTGTTAAAGGGCTTAAATAGGGGTGGTAAATTAACCCTTTTAACCCTGGTTGCGTCTTTTAATTTTAGTGAATTTTTTCCGAATTGAACCCCTGGCGCGACATGGCATTATCGCGTCGTGTCACTGGAATTTGACAATTGGGAAATTGAGGGATGGCGCGATGCGTAGCCATCGCATTGCCAATTCATTTGCGACCTGGAAGTTCGGTGCGACTCACCACTATCACGAACCCCTACTGGAATTTGACAATTGCCATTTTCTCCTGTGGCACGGCACGCCACTGACTAATATGGTGCTATTTAATAACGGGAACTTGAAATAGTCATAATTTCTTACCCGGTTATCGGATTTAGGAAAATTTTATATCGATGGAAAGATTATTGAATTTCCCACATGAAAAAAAATTGAAAATCTTGAAAATTACTCATAGAATAAACATCATTCAATTGAGAAGATAATACTTGACATTCTTGAGACAAAATTAGTTAGAAAACTTTGGGGTACTACAATATCTCCCCCTTGGGAACAATCATCCTCGAATGAGACTGACTGAGAGGGGAAAAATGATTAGCTGAAGTACATACTGAACATGAACACTGAAACATGACTACATAACTGATATTTCTGAGATTCATACAGAGCATGCATATCTGATGCATGATTTTATAACTGAGCTGATACATGAATGCATGACTAATATGATGAATGAAGATATAATTGGATATGAAATGGTACTTAGTACCAATTTTTAAATAATGGAATCCTAAACATGAGGTTGATACCAAGTCATAACTGAAATCTGTACATAAAAGCTGAAAAAATTAAGGAGAACAGTTACGTTGAGCTTGATTTGAGCGGCGGAGAAGAGGTTAGGGTACTTGGTCTGCTTCTTCTTCCCAAGTATATCCCTCAACAGAATGAATCCACCAAAGAACTTTGACTATAGGGACTTCTTTATTCCTCAGTCTATGAGTCTGGTAGTCTAGAATTTTGACTAGAATCTCATCATAAGAAAGGTTGTTATGAATATCTATGCTCTGAATAGGGACTACAATTGTTGGTTCACCTATACACTTCTTGAGCAAAGAGACATGGAAAACTAGATGAACTGAGGCTAGATCTAAAGGCAATTCGAGCTCATAAGCTGCCTTGCCGAAGAGACTAAGAATTTTGAAGGGATCGATATATCGGGGACTAAGTTTTCCCTTCTAGATGAACCTCTTCACTCCCTTCATGGGAAAAATCTTTAGATAGACATAGTCACCAATCTCGAACTCGAGCTCCTTTCTACGCATATCTTCATAAGACTTCTATTTGCTCTAAGAAGCCCGGAGTCTTTCTCTGATCAACTGGACTTTCTCTAAGGTATCGAATACAAAGTCAGGCCCTATAACTGAGGCTTCACTAACTTTGAACCAACCGATTGGAGATTTGCACCTCCTACCATAGAGATCTTCGAATAGAGCCATCCGGATACTGGAAAGATAGCTATTATTGTATGCAAACTCAATCAAAGGCAAGTGGTCATCTCAACTACCCTTGAAATCAATTGCACACGCCCTTAGCATATCTTCTAGGGTCTGAATGGTCCTTTCTGCTTGACTATCTGTCTAAGGATGAAAGGTTGTACTGAGATGAATTTGGGTACCAAGACCCTTTTGGAATGCTTTCCAAAAATAAGAGGTAAACTGGGTATCTCTTTTTGAGATAATAGAAAAAAAATACTGTGTAATCTGACCAACTCTCTAATGTAGAGTTTGGCGTAATCCTTAACTGAATAAGAGGTAAGAACTTGGAGGAAATGAGCTGACTTGGTCATCCTATCTACAACGACCCAAACTAAATCATGTTGACAACGAGTTCGAGGCAAACCCGTCACCAAGTCTATGTTCACTTCTTCCCACTTCCAAGTAGGAATAATGAACTCTTGCAAAGGTCCACTAGGCTTCTAATGCTCTATCTTAACCTACTGATATGTAGAGTACTTAGCCACAAACTCTGCAATATCCCTCTTCATCCACTCCACCAATAGAACTCCCAAAAGTTGCGATACATCTTTGTGGCCCCTGGATGAATAGAGTAGCACACACCATGTGCTTTTGCAAGAATTCACTGCCTTAATCCATCTACAGCTGGATCACATAGATGACCCTAACAACGCAGAACACCATCTCCCCCTTGGGATAAAACCTCTACTTTCTGATCCTTAACTGACTCTTTCAACTTAACTAAACTGGGATCTCTATCTTGCTTTTCTTTCACCTAGAAAAACTAGAGATGATTCTGAACTACACTAAACTCATATATCACCCTCCTCTGTATTGACTAAGCGGATGCCTAGTCTGGAAAGCTGATGGACTTCCTATGCTAACTTCTTCTTACTGTCCTCAACATGAGAAACACTACCCATAGACAGTCTACTAAGAGCGTCAGCCACTACATTGGCCTTGCCCGGATGATAAAGGACACTTATGTCATAATCTTTCAAGAGCTCTAACCACCTTTTCTGACAAAGATTGAGAACTTTCGGAAAAAAGACATACTGAAGGCTCTTATGATCTATGAACACATCTACATGAACTCCGTATAGATAATGCCTCCAAATCTTTAAGGAAAATACTATGGCTGCTAACTCAAGATCATGAGTAGGATAATTCTTCTCATGGGGTTTAAGCTGTCTGGAGGTGTAGGCTATGACCTTGCCATGCTGCATGAGGACACAACCCAAACCTACTCTAGATGCATCACAATACACTATGAAACCATCTGAACCATCTGGTAGAGCTAGGACTGGAGCTGAGGTGAGTCAAGTCTTCAAGTCCTAAAAACTCTTCTCGCAAGGATATGACCACTGAAACTTGACTTTCTTATGAGTTAATATGTACATAGGGGATGCAATAGAATAAAATACCTCAACAAACCTCCTGTAATAGAAATCCAAACCCAATAAAATCCTGATATCTGATAGAGAGACAGGTCTGGGCCAGTTTATTACCGCTTTGGTCTTTTGAGGATCTACTCTAATGCCAGCACCTGAAATGATACAGCTAAGGAATGCTACTGACCTTAGCCAAAATTCGCAATCATTGAATTTGGTGAACAACTGATGATCTCTGAGAGTTTGAAGTACGATTCGGAGATGGTCTGCATGATCATGCTCACAGCGGGAATAAACCAGAATATCATCTATAAAGACTATGAAGAATATGTCCAAGTACATCTTGAACACACGGTTCATCAAGTCCATGAAAGTTGCTAGGGCATTGGTAAGACCAAAGGACATGACTAGGAATTCAAAGTGACCATACCGAGTACGGAAGGCTATTTTCGGAATGCCACATTCTCTGACTCTGAGTTGATGATAGTCGGATCTGAGGTCTACCTTAGAGAAATAACTGGCACCCTGAAGATGGTCAAACAAGTCAATGATTCTAGGGAGAGAATACTTGTTCTTGACCATGACTTTATTGAGTTGACGATAGTCTATACATATTCTGAGAGAACCATCTTTCTTTCGCACGAATAAGACTAGTGCACCCCACGGGGACACACTGGGTATGATGAATCCCTTATCTAAGATATCCTTCAACTATTCTTTTAGTTCTTTAAGTTTTGCTGGTTCCATTCTATCTGGAAGAATAGATACTGGCTAAGTATCTGGAAGAAGATCAATCCTGAAGTTTATTTCCCTTTCAGGAGGAATCCCTGGAAGATTTTTGGGAAAGATATCTAAATATTCATTCATGACTTGGACTGATTCAAGACTGGGAGTTTCAGAAATAGAGTCCTTAACTCAAACAAGATGATAGACACAACCCTTAGATATCATTTTCCTTGCCCGAAGGTAGGAAACAAGCTGAAACCTAAAAGTGTATACACTACCCTTCCACTCTAGGATGGGTTCATTCAGAAACTGGAACTGGACTATCATGTTTCTTCAATCGACTATGGCATAGTAGGAATGAATCCAATCCATGCTGAAAATAACATCAAAATCAGTAATCTCTAATTCGACTAAGTCTGCAAAAGTGACTTTCTGAAATATCATAATCGGGCAGTTCCTATATACCCATCGGGCTATGATGGTTTTACCCACTGGGTAGAGACTCAGAAGGGCTCTACTAGAATTTCGGGACTAACTCTGAAATCAACTGTTATATAGGGAGTAATGAAAGACGGGGAAGCACCTAGATCTAGTAAAGCGTAAACATGCACATGAAATATCTGTAATGTACCAGTAACCACATCAGGAGAATTTTCCTGATCTTGTCGGGACTGGAGAGCATAGAGTCAGTTTGGGCATTGCCCACTAGTATCACTGGAAGTGGCACCCTGCTGAGTTGGGCGATCGGACTGAGCTGAGGAACGGTTCTGCTAATCCTAATAACCTGACTAGGGACAATCTCTGACTCTGTGGCCTTGCTTTCCATATCTAAAACAGACATCGCTACCAGCTCAGCAAGCACCCTTGTGGTTCTTACCACAAGTCTGACAAAGGGGATTAGTTCAGGCATTGCTGACACTGCCCTGAGACTTAGAGCCTGGTGCCCTATATTTATTACCATCCCTGGAACCTACAACTTAGGACAAAACTGAGAACGATTTCCTCTTTCTGATTTAGGTTGAGCAAAGTTGAAACTACCTGTCTTTGCTCTCTTATTCTGCTTCTCCCTCATCTTAATCTTTTGATCTTCTCTCTTTTGAGCATAAGTCATAAGACTGGATAAAGTCATGTCACTATTTAACATCGCAGACCTACACTCATTGACCATACTATCATTTACCCCAGAAACAAACTTACTCATCTTGGCCCTGCTGTCTGCAACCACATAAGTGGCATATCTGGCCAATTGAGTAAACTTATGAGAATACTCTTTCACCATCATGTTGACTTGCCTGAGTTTGATGAATTCTAACACCTTGGCTTTTCTCAGCTCTAGGGGAAAGAATCTCTCTAAGAATGCGGTGACAAACTCCTCCCACTCAATAGGCCCTACATCATCTAGCTTTTTTTCCTTCCACTATTTAAACCGTGTGTGGGCAACATCCTACAACTGATATGTAGCTATCTCAGCATTCTCAAAAGTTTACACCCCCATAACATCATTAACCTTCTAAACTTGATCGATGAATTCCTGAGGGTCCTTATCTAACTTAGACCCAAGAAAAGATGAGGATTCATTCTGGTGCTACATCCAAGATTAGTGACAAGAGTAGTGAATGCAGCTCTAAACTCTGCATGAGAAATATGTTTGCCCAAAGGTTCTTTGGGTTGAGGGACTTACAAATTCCCATTTCTTCTTTTAGGAGGCATGTTTTGTAGAAGAAAGGGAGAAACAGATTAGATTAAGAGATTGACTTGAGATTATGCTTACTGGCATGGTCATTTAGACACCTACATTAGCTAGTGCGATTTCTAGTGTTGGTCCATTGGTACCTCTACTTTCATAGCCCAGCTACATATCCCGCTTTTAAGCCTAATTTAAAACATCCAATGCACAATCATAATCATTAATCGAGTTACTAACGAAAGGCATCCCGTTGGTATTGTCATATCAACCCATATGCAAGCGTACAACATACCAAGATAATTACTATATCAATTTGGGACTCGAACCCAATGTTCAAAAGGGAACATAGATCACATTGGGACTCAAACCCATTAGCCAAACAAACCCGCAAGGTTTCAATTTTATTCAATTTATAGCCACTAAGACCTCTTTAAAGTCATTTGTCAATCATTAATATTCTTATGCCAAAGCCTTAGTTCAAAATAAAATTTAAACTTGTGACAATATCATTTTCATTAATAATTTCACACACAAGTTGAGGGCATGCCATTTTCAAAGCCAAAATCATCAAATTTGGATTTCAACCATAACCTCTCAATTAAATCACCATTCCTACACACCCATATGTGCAAACTATAATTAAAATATTCATAATCACAATTTAAAACATAGAAAACTATATTCAATAATATGCATTCAAACCTCTTAACCTTTGTTTCAAAACCACCATTAATGGTTCATGAATAATGATTTCACTATATGATTTTAGTAAACTAACAATGAGGGAAGAGTCACATGCCTGAATTATGAAGATTCACAGAAAGAAGTTGACTCTTGAACCCTTAGATGAATACTTTTGAGAAACCCTAGCCAATTTTTCTTGAGAGGATTTAGAGAGAGCAAAGAGGATATTTAATCTTGTAAAGTATGGAATAAATGATCAAAAAATGTTATATGAACTTGGGGCCGAAAGGGTTTTAAGTGGGAAATATTCAAAGTGCCCTCAACTTAAATTTGTAAAAAGCCATCCTTGGTTTTAAGTCGACCAAGTGACTCATTACCACATTATATGACTCGTAACCATGAGTCGGATCCTATATAGTAATTTGGATACCTATACACTATCTATATTACAACTCCATGATCACACTCGTGACCTGACCATACGACTCATATAGTCTAGTCAATACCAAGACAGAATCCAAAGATATCAAACACTAAACACTATATATCTCAACCCTACCACTTGTATATGGTATAAAAACTCATAGTGAGTTACTCTTACTCATAGTAGAACTTAGCTAATTACACGCTGGTTTGGTAATGACTTGGGTCCCTAGACCTGTAACCATATCATAAAACTCGTATGGTGAGTCATAAATAGGGTTGTGAGCTTAACCTTAGGAAATTTCAAGGGCCAGAGTCTGGGGAATTTTAGTACTATATAAATCTAAGAGTTATATCTCAAAAAAAAGTACTGGCCGTGGGGTTTATATTTTCAGGTATAGTCTTTTAGGGTGAACTTCTTATTTATGTGTAATGTTATATCTCAGACTCTAGAGTAAATTGGTTGCAGTTTAGTTTAGAGTTTATTAAAAGGGGTCCACAAACTTTGTAACGCCTCAAATTTGGTACCCAAAATGCTATACGGTGCTCATAACTCCGAAGGACCACAAGCTAACCCATGACTGATATTTGTACCTGAGCACTGCATAATATACTATAAAATATGCAAAATATAAGTTGTAAGGCCATAAGTTTCAAAACTATAACATAACTAATAAAATACTATCTGAATGAGGTATAAAAATACCCAATACTAGAATAACTGTCTGAACATACTATAGTCTGAAAGCCTCTAAAATTGGACTATCTGAATAAAGAGTTGATGGGACATGTCCCCAACTAACTCCAACTTCTAAAATAAACTAAGTACTGAAAGAATAAAATAATCAAATAATAACATCCTCGGATGATGAGGACTCACTGCTAGTCTATCTGCTGAATGGTTGATCTACCATAGATACTCTGGAGCTCGTTCTTCTAAACCTAGGGTATAAAGAACCATATCGCAAAATAAAAGTATGTGTCAGTACAAGAGAATGTACTGGTACACAAGTGAGGTAAGCTGAATGCAAGGGTTCATATGCATGAACTATACTAACTGACTGAGTAACATGAACGTGAGAACACATGCATGTATACGTAACTATAAATGAGATCGTGACAACACTAATTACTGAGTCTGAATACTGATAACATAAATTTCTAATAACTGATACAACTGATACTGAGCGACTATGTCTGACAGTCTAGGTTCTGATAGAACTAGCTGAGTTCTGTGCTGAACTGGGTGACTGTATCTGACAGTCCTAAATTTGAAGAACTATCTGAGTTTTTTTACTAAAACTAAGACTATGACTGAGACTGTGGGAGATAGTCATCTAACCAATATGCCCCAAATAACATAAAATAGTTGAGTTGGGGTCCAATCTGTAACCCCAATCGGAAGGGGGTCAATACCGCGCCTCTGGTAAGGACAAGTTGTGAGTGACCCTTGTCTAATAGGTACTCTAAAAAGAATGGTGAGACCCTCATCTAACAGGTTTGATCCACCTCATCTACCCTCATCTAGCAGGTTTGATGTCTCAACCTACGCTGGCTACGTAGTTCTTGAGTGAAAGGATTGCTTCTAAGAATCACACTCTCTACTAATAGGTGAGTTCCCATCCTTGGACTCAATCGGTGCTGAATCCTACTCCCAATTGAATAGACACTCTACTGATTATACTGAGATAAACTGGATTGATTTCACTGAGCTCCGTAGACTGATGGAATACTACTGAATTTTGTTAACTGACTGAGTTCATGAGATTACTAAATTTTGCTGAGTCATGTGACTGACTGAATTCTATTGAGTACTGAAACTGACTGAGAATACTACTAATCGTGGAGTGACTGAGATTATCATAAAATTGACACTGTCTCTAGGCACACAGCTAAATTATTGGGTATAAATACCCCCAGGACTCGATAGTGCAAAAGTAAATCATGGCACAAGTTCAAAAGCACAACAATGGCTATATATATATATATATGTATATATATATATGTATATATATATATATGTATATATATATATGTATATATATATATATGTATATATATATACATATATATATATATATTTCCATAATTTGTTAACGAAGACATTTCATCAAACGCATGACATGCATTAACTTGTACATATATGGGGATTTCATATTAACAGGCTATAACGGCATTTTTCCTTCACATAGGCATTTTATCAAACACATGGGGAGAAAACTTTGGTTATGTCATCATCTATGAATCTAATTATCATAGTTGCATAAATCAATTTGCAATTTGAAGGGTTTCTCATGAATATTATGTAACACATGACATACTAGGATCAATCATTGGAACATGTAATTCAAAACTTGAATCAAAACCCAACAACAACATGAATATGAATTTCCAATTCAACTAAATCATGAACATTCATAAATACACAAATTCTTGGATTTTGAAAAGAGATTCTTGAGCTTCATGGGTGAAAGGGACCCATGAATAAACGCTTGACATACCTTGATTGTAAGTTTCTTGAAGTTCTTAGAGAGATTCTTGGAATTGACTTTGACTTCTTGAAAGCTAGGGTTTTGTTTCTTGGGAGAGAATGCTCTTTTTGGGGGAAAAAGTGAGTAAATAATGATTTAAAACATTTTTAGGGATTAAATCCCGTACCTAGACGTGTTAAAACCATGGTAAAAGACCAATTTATCCCTGGAAAAAATATTTAATTTTCAACAAAATATCCTGATTTGGCAGGCTAGCATGATGCGGTGCTATCACGCCGTGCCGCTGGAAATTGCCATCTGGGAACTGGGATGACGGTGCGACGGGGTTGAATCGCATTTCCACTTTTTTTGTGAATTGGAAGTGCATCGCGACGCGGTGGAATCGCGTTGGTACACTGGAATTGGATAATTATGAATTGGATCTTTGGAATGATGTGCCACTATTAAGGAGAAACACTGGAAATTGACAATTGCTATTTTGACACACTCCGCGATGCGCTACTGGCCTGAATAACGGTGTTTAACGACTTAAACTTTAAATCGTCATAACTTCCCACCCGGTTATCAGATTTTGGCAAATTTGGTATCGATGGAAATCTTATTCAATTTCCCACACAAAAAAAAAGTTAAAATCTTGAAAATTACACATGTTTAAAAGTGTATCATATTTAAACCAAATCCTTGACATTTTTGGGACGAATTTAAGCTAGATACAAGTATGGGGTATTACAAACTTAGAATAATGGCTTAAATATAACGAGAAGATGATGGAACAAGAAACCAAGTTAGGCTCTCAAATTCTAATAGTGATGCTAGTGTGTTGTATAATAACACTGGGGAGGAAGATGCTCGACCCATTCTTATTTTGGAAAAAAAATTGTTCTTTATTTATCACGACATCTACTTATGCCTTACATGTCAAATCCATGATCAAAACTCATATTCATGCACTTCTTAGAGAATCATGTACGCTCTTGATTCCTAGTATAAGGAGTTCCAGTTCACTCAGACGTACAAATCATTTTCCATGAATTTATGAACTCCAAGATCAAGTCATGTAGCTCATGGCTCATGTACTCATGGTTTATAGTATGTTCAGTTCCAGGTAAACAAACTGCACTCTTAATGATCAGCATAATTCATATTATGTCATGTATCTCCTCATTTTAGATCTCTTTAATGAATCCATGACTTGGATACTTTATTCCTCAGGCCTCAATTAAGTGTCCAAGTTATGCATAGTATTGTTTCATTCTTCAGGTCCTCATGTTCTAACCTTTCAGCGACCTTTACTTATATTATGGTAGTGGTTATGAAAAAAATTAATGATCTATGGTTTAGATGGGAAAGAGTAAATGTTTCTTATTGGGGAAAATATTATTGTATGCTTGTTCTATCTAAGGATATAAGTGTAGAGGAATATTGAGGCAAGGATTTTGATATATGTCATGGTTAGTTGAGAATTCTATGTGTGTTTTTTTGGATATAGTGCATGGAAGTATTTATTGATAAAGGTATTAAAGAATATGGGAAAAATTCTAATTAGGTTAGTTGACCATAAGTTTATATGTGGTTATAATGATAGGATTGAATGTCGTGTTGGTATATGAATTGTACTATGTAATTTCGAGTAGGCTTGAACATGGTGAGAGAATTTAGTTTAGCTCAGACTTTAGTATATGGAGTTAGCAATGCCCATGTGAGAATTATAAGTTGAGTCAAATGATCATGGTATATAAAGGGGAAAGTATAGTTGAGGGAGTATTTGCAAAGTATGTCTAATCTTGAATGTTAGCAGTTGCATTTCCTAAGACATAGTAATCCTATTTTAGCTTATGTTTTATAGACCTATATTCCATGTTATAGTGTTTTAACCATGCTGCGATTCATTATTAAGATATCTTACTCAGATCATTCCCAAGATTCTTTGCTCCCTAATGTTACTAGCATTTCTTAGCAAAAGTGTTAAGAAAATACTCCGGTTAAGTATAAACTTTCAGTATGATTTAGTCAGTATAGCTAGCAATTCAGTTTAGCAATCAAATAGATAAGCTCCTATGGTTTTCCATGTTTCCATCCAGTTTCACTATCCGAAGTTTTATGAGTATGGCTATTCCATGAGGTAATTCATTCACATCCAGGCAATTATGAATTTAGTTCAGTCCATTTACCATGTCACTGATTCAGATATTTAGTCATGTTTTAGTTCATAAGTGTTCTATGAATGACCTCGGTTCTCCAAGTATTCCAACTCAGACATTGTACCCCTTGTACGTACCTTAGTCTCGCTGTCTCATGATTCGTGCTTACATAATGTACTTGGTGATGCCATAAAGCCCTTTTCTTTTGATTCTTATACATGTTTTGCTGAGGGAAAGTTCCTGATGTGAAGTTACATACTTTATTCCATACTTCAAAAGCTTCAATAAGTTCCTATATATCATTTGAGGATGAATGATTCCAAGGGAGAGATAATGTAACACCCCGCATTTATGGGCTTGAATTCAACCCATCGTTTCTATGTGTATAAGATCAAAACCTATGATTCCCATGTGAATATAAGTATCATGATCATTAACCTAATGTGTGAAGTGCTATCTAGGTGAAAAATGTTCATAGGAAACACTTAAAGAAAAATTGAGCTAAGAGCTTTTAATTCGACCAAATTTTGGTATTAAATCCTACAAGGGTCAACTTTGAACATGTAAAACTTTTGAAATGTGTGGTATTTTTCCACTCAAGACCTACCAAATTATATATATTTGAGTTCTCATTACAATGCATCTGAGTTTGCCTTAATCTGACACCCCGAGTGAAAAGTTATGCGCATTTTTGTGAGGAACCAGTATGGGTCGGCAATTGCAGTGCGACGCAGACCTTAGGCTCCGCGTTAGCTTCCGAAATGCGGATGATATGTTTCCTGCATTCATAAGTAAGATCGTGATGGGAATTTTGGTCATTCCACCTGTAACGACCCGAGACTACCCCTTAGTCGTCATTCGGGGCTTAAGACCACAACTGGTCCCAAGCTAACCCTTGTACTGGCATACTATTAAGTAACTAATCTAAATCTATATAAAATGACTGATTTTACTATGCGGGAATATAATCATGAGGAAATATAAGAAAAATACAATACTGATACAATTTAACATTCTAATAAAACTGAAGAGTGGAACTGAAATAACATGACTGACTCTGACTGACATCTGTGAAGCCTCTATTATACTGATTATAGATAGATAGGACGTGAATCCAACGACCACTAATAAATTCACTTGACTAAGAAAGTAAATTAAATAATAACATCTAACTGAAGACCTTGAAGTAGAAGGACTCATCATCTGTTGGCTGGAATCTGTAATTGTCTGATCGTGACATATGGACTAAAACTGAACTGGTACCTACATTATTAAACAATGTAGTACATAGACGTACGTATGGATTAGTACTTTTAGAATGTACTGAGCATGTGGGGGTGAAAACATAAGTAAAAAAATATCTTAATGTTCATATTAACTTGTAAAAGGATATATTCTAAGTATAAATGACTCACATTGGTTGGAGTAACCAAAAGCTAAAAATCACGAATCATGATGATGAGACATATTGTATAAATATAGTGAGTCAGAAACACTTAGTTCTAAAAGTTGTACTTTTACTCTTTCTGCTAGTGGAATAAGTAGAACTGAAGTTAAGTCTGTTTTCAAATCATGCAGGCTAAGTGTAAGAAAAGGTCTCACCTTTGTATCTGTAAGCTAAAAAGTTCAAATATCATAACCAATGGTTTATGTAAAACAATATCTGAATAAAATCATAAGCCTCTACACTTAGTTTCTAAAAGCTGTAATTTTCTAAAAAGTGTATTGCTCTAAAAACTGTTATATTCTAAAAGTTGTTCTGTTATACTTTTCTATTAGGATTACTCTTTTCTTTAGGGAGGTTCCTCTAACCGACATACACTATGTGAGCTATCATAGTGTCCAACAACTAGTTCCTTTATGGGAATACCTCACGTTGGAAAGAGGTGTCATACTCTTGCCAAGGAGTATAACCTAATCTAAGTGATCACATATGTATCTGTCATCCATATAGGAATATGAATAATCTGATAATCTGAACCTACATTGTCTTGTAGTTCTAGGGCATGTGAACATACCCAAGTCAGTGCTAAATACTACTCCCTTTAACCTGTATGCTCATTCTATTAGAAATCCACTTTAAAAACTAGTGTAATGTTTATAATGTAAACCAATTGTATATCTATTAATTTAAACTGTAACTGAAATTGTAAAGTGGATTCAAGATCTTAACTGAGGATCAAAAGATCAAATCTTTATCAAAATCTGAAAATATCTAATCATAGGGTGCGTAAAGCACAATCATTCTTGAAATATCAACATTCAAACTAGGTCTTAATAACCCATGCATCAAGTTCATGTTAAATCATCATAAGGTTCATGATAAATAATGAAAATATTGATAATTCAATTCTAAATCTAGAAATTACTGCGATATGCATAAAAATACAAAAGTAGACATGAAATTCAACATCTAAATCTCCCAAAATCTCATAATCTTCAAATAGTAATAAGTGGGTATAAACCCTAAAATGAAATTCATATAATTTCATGTAAAAATCAACTTTAAAACTAGTTTTGGTAACAAGGATGAAAGGATTATCCTTGTTGAAAAACCCCACATACCTTAATTGATGAATAGATGAAGAAGCTTAAACTTTGAGTTCCTATTTGTGCTCTTGAAGATTGTTTCTTGAATATCTTGAATTAGGAATCTTGAATTTTGGGTTATCTTGGAAAAAGAATAGTGGAATGTGGATTTCTTGAGGATTGAAATTTGGAGTTCTAGGGTTTATTGGAGAGTAATTTTATGAATTATGAGAGTATTAGTCTTAGAATAGGTTTAATATAGTGTTTTACAAGATTTGGGGGCTTGGGAAAAGACTAAGTTTCCCTTTGGAAAAACTAATTCAGAATCGGAATCCCGATTTTGGACCCCACCGCAGCATGGTGTAGTCGCAGTGGCTTACTGGAAAAGGGATGAGCGCTATTTTAGGATATGGCGTGATGCGGCGTAATCGTGTTTCATCACTGGAAAAGGACGAGTGTAATTTTTTACTCCACCACGATGCGGTGTCTGTCCCATTGAGATTTCTGGCATGATACTAGCAAATCGCGGTGAGCTACTGGAAAGGGATGCATGGGAATTTGGGATTCACCACGATGTGGGCTAATCTCAGTGCTTTACTGGAAAAATGACAATTGTGAATCATCAGCTCACCGCGATTCGGTGCCTATCGCGGTGATCTATTGTTTTTCTCTAAAAATGCCATAACTTCTCACCCGAGTATCGAATTAAGGCAAAATTAGTATCGTTGGAAAGCTGATTCAATTATCTACACTGTAGAGAGTCTTGAGCTGTAAAATTCTACACGTATCAAGAGTTATTCACTTTTAAAGTTGACCCTTAACACACTAGGAGCTAAACGGGACTAAGAAAAGTATGAGGTATTACAATATCTCCCTCTTGGGAACATTCATCCTTGAATGCAACTGATTGGACTGAGAGTTATGAACTAAAATAACTGAGATCACATTCTAAATATGCACATCTGGGAACATACTTATATGTCTAAGTCTGAAACATTAAAACCTCTATCATGAAACTAATTTCTGAGCTGACTTGCTTTTATTTACTATAAGGAGTTGATTTATGCTGAGAGTTCAGAATTCGCTTGAAGTGTTCATGATACAATTATTATTGTAGAACTACAAAGTGATAAATTATGCAGGCACGAATCATGAGACAACGAGGCTAAGATCATAAAATGGGTATTACATTGTTTGAGATGGAATACTTGGAAAATTAAGATCATTCACTGAACACTTATGAACTGAATCATGACTAAATATCTGAATCTGAAATTGATGCTTGATGCATAGACGGATCTGAATTCACAATTTACATAGATGTGAACAAAGTACCTCTTGAAATGGCCATACTCATGAAACTTCAGGTAGTAAGACTACACTAAATCAGAAGATGGAAAAACTATAGAAATTTATCTGTCTGACTGTTAAATTGGATTGCTGGCTATACAGACTTAATCATACTGAATGCTCATACCCAAATGGAGTATTTCATCAACACTCTTCTATGAAATTCTAATGATATTAGGGAGCAAAGACCTTTGGGCATGATCTGTACAAGACATCTAAATAAGAAATTACAATATTGCTACAACTCTATAGCATGGAACATAGTCCTATAAATAATAAACTAGGATAGAATTACTAGGACTTAAGCGATGCAACTTCTTACTTTCAACCATAACAACACTCCTCAAATACTTCCTCAACTATACTATTCACTTTAGATACCATACTCGCTTGATTAACTTATAATTCTCACATGGGCATTAATAAATCCTTCTAAAAAATCTAAACTGAACTAAATTCTCTCACCATGATCAAGCCTAACTCGAAATCACATGGTACTATACATAATTCCATAATACTAGTCCAAACCATGGATTCAATACCCCAAGAGTTGTCATAACTACTCACTCTAGGATGATTCTTCTTATCACTTTAACAACTAAATTCAACCTCTTTCTAGAAATTCATTAGTGCACAACACACCTATCCTCTTATATACCAACAGACATTCAAGCCTATCTTCATAACCACATATGCACTTCTAAACAAAAACCCATAAAAGAATCTTTCTCATATTCTCTAATACCTCTATCAATAACAACTTCCATGCGCTATTCTTAGGAAGACACACATAAAATATTCTCAACTAACCAAGTCATACACAAAAAGCTTCACCTCAATATTCTTTCAAACTTATAGACTAACATAAAACAAGCATACAACAATATTCCCTAACATAACACATTTACCCTCTCCCATCTACATAATTATCCATCATCACTATCTTGACCTAAGGGAAGGTCACCAAAAGGTTAGAAGATCAGGACCAGAAATATGAAGAGATACTAAGCATAACTTGACACTTCACTGAGGCCAAAGGAATAGAGTATTCACGACATGGATTCATTATAAAGATCAAAACTGAGGATATACATAGAAGAATCTGCATTTCCCTGACCATTTAGAGTGTAGCATGAGTGCCCAAAACTGAACATACTATAAAGAATGAGTGCTTGAGTCATGAGTTGAATGACTTGAGTTTGGAGTTCATAATTTCCTGGAACATGATTTGTACTACTGAATGAACTAGAACTCCTCATACTAAAAACTGGGAGAGTATATAATTCTCTATTATGTGCATGAACATGAACTATGATCATGGAACTGGCACGTAAGGCATAAGTAGATATCGGAATAACTAAAGTACAACTACTGAAATAAGAATGGATTAGGCATCATCCTCTCTTACTGTTATTCTACAACATACTGACATCCCTACCAGAATCTAAAAGCTTGACATGGTTACTTGTTACATCATCTCCCCCTTAGCTTTAAACCATCCTTCTAAGTCTGTGGAAACTTTAAGAAACTCTAAACTGAACTACACTCACTGCACTCTAGAGTATGGAACACAACAATACACGTAAATAATAAACTTACTCTGAAAGCTACACCTGATAGTGTAAGACCCACTGCTAATACTTTCTTCTAAGAGACAACTCTATCTTTTTATAGACCAGTAGTCATCCTATAATTACTTAGAATCTTTATGAGTATCACCATATCCTGAGTTCAAACCATCTAGAGCTTAAACTTTAATTTCTATTAGCTCAATCTTCAAAGATTCAAACTTAGATTCTAACACTTAACATAGATATCCCCAAACCTTTGATGAACTATATTACTTCTGTCATAGCCTACTAATTTCATATCTCTAAACTTATATTTCTAAACCATGAGAATCAGTATCATATCAAAATGGCTTAACATCATCTATCCATAACTCCTTAACTTAGCTAATAAGAACATCATATACTATATAACTAGTCTCCTTCCACTTAGAAACTCAATGGTACTACTAACCACACATAACACGTAATAACCTTAGAAAATAATGCAACCCCATATCACCTTGGGTACACCTCTATAACTTACTAAAAACACCATTCTGAATTACGAATAAATGGACTTAAACTCTTGCATATACTGTTCTAGCCTACTAGATCTCTTTCATTTAACTAGCATCACTAATCGAGCAGTCATTACTTCCACCTTAATGATCATCCACTGTTCAATCTTAACATCTAGTGCTAAACATGATTTACAACCCAACCTTACATACTATTCTCACTTGAGAGCTATAAAATAAAGCATCAAAAAGCACTAGTACACTAGAACCTCATAATAACCATAATTGACCATAGACTTACAGTCTATCTAATTATAGTACAATAGTATATTCCTCTTTTACACATCTCTACCACTCACCCATCTATACACCTAAATGTCTTTCAATCCTATATAAGTTTCAACTAAACTCCTTGCAACCTTAAGAGAAGCCTAAATTCACAATACTCACCTACCAAGTACTCTCATCAATAGCTTATACTTTTCTAACACAATAGCTACCATCAATAACTTCTTTTCTACTTTATGCAAATAATAATTCACCTTAACTAATCCCTATTTCTCTACCTTCAACTAAACAAACACACGAGGATATATCACCTCATTACTAACTCAATCACATGCAAAAGTTTATCTATATACATTCGACCAATCGCCACTACCATCTTTCTTGTTAATACACTTCTAAACCCATACTTCCAACTATAAGAAGGGCCTACCATTTATGAATAGTAACACTCAATATCATAACATCCCCCAAATGCAAACTCTATTTAACATTTTAGGTTTATACTATCTCCTCTTATGAGCACTATCTGGATAAAAGGGGTTAATAAGGAATCTGAATTCATAACATATTATGTCTTAACTACACAACTCATATGGATGAGAACATAAGCTTTCAACTTAAGGAACTTGTAACACACTAGCGATCTCCTCTCAAGCCCCTTTGTGTGACTTCTGAAGTTAATATAGTAAATCTAAGAGCATCATCTTAGGAAGAATTGGAATCTAGTACTCAAGTTATCTCGAAAGGTTATGGATAGAGAGTTATGTATTTACACACAAACTGACCAAAGTTTTTGAGAAAACAACATTACAGCATAATCTAGCACATGAAAGAAAGGAAACTTTTCTTAAATGTCCTATAGCCTCTTGAAAAAAAGTATAGATATCTTCGTACCATTCCGCAAGACTCTACTAGACACAGATTCACAGATATCCAATGCCACTTGAACTCTATGCTCTGATACCAAGTTTGTAATGACCCGAGACTACCCCCTGGTCATCACACGGTGCTTAAGACAACAAGTGATCCTAAGCCAATCTTTGTACTGGCATACTGATAACTAACTAATCTAAATATGTATAAAATGACTGAGTTTACTATGCAGAAATATAATCATGAGAAAATCTAAGAAAAATACAATACTGGTACAATATAACAATCTGATAAAGCTGAAGAGCGGAACTAAAATTACATGACTGACTCTGAAGGATATTTGTAAAGGCTCTACTATACTGACTAAAGATAGCTGGGACGTTACACCAACTACCACTAATTAATACACATGAGTAAGAAAGTAAATTACATAAATAACATCTAACTTAAGTCCTCAAAGTAGAAGGACTTATCATCTGCTGGCTGGAATCTGCAATTGTCTAATCGCGACATATGGACTACAATTGAACTGGTACCTATATTATTAAATAATGTAGAATATAGATATATAGGTGGATCATTACTTTTGGAATATACTGAGCATATGAGGGTAAATGCATGAGTAAAATAATATCTCAATGTTTATACTAACTTGTAAAAGAATGCATGCTAAGTATAAATGACTCCCATTGGCTGGAGTAACTGAAAGCTAAAAATCATGAAACATGATGATGAAACGTACTATATAAATCTAGTGAGTCATAACACTTAGTTCTACAAGATGTACTTTTTCTCTTTCTGCTATTGGAATAAGTAGAACTGAAGTTAAGTTTATTTTCAAATCATGCAAGCTTAGTGTAAAAAGAAAGGATCACCTTTGTATCTGTAAACTAAAAAACTGAAATCTCATAACCAATGGTTTATGTAAAACAAAACAACAACAACAACAAACCCAGTGTATTCCCACATAGTGAGGTCTGGGGAGGGTAAGATGTACGCAGTCCATACCACTACCTCCGGAGAAGTAGTAAGGTTGTTTCCGATAGACCCCCGTCTTGGTTTATGTAAAACAATAGCTGAATAAAATTGTGAGCCTATACACTTAGTTTTAAAAAGTTGTTATTTTCTAAAACCTGTATTACTCTAAAAAAAATTATTCTGCTATAAAAGTTGTTCTGTTATTCTTTTCAGTTAGCATTACTCTTTTTGTAGGGAGGTTCTTCTAACCAATATATAGCATGTGAGCTATTGTAGTGTCCAATGTCTAGTTCCCTTATGAGTAAACCTAACATTGGGAAAAATTGTCATACTTTTGCAAAGAAGTATAACCAAATCTAAGTGATCATATCTGTATCAGTCATCCATATAGAAATGGGAATAATCTGACAATCTGAACCTACGTTGGATCGTAGTTCTGGGGTATGTGAACATACCCAACTCGGTGTGAAATACTACTCCCTTTAATTTGTATGCTCATTATATTATAAATCTACTTTAAAAACTAGTATAATGGTTTATGATGTAAAACAGTTGTATATCTATTAATTTAAACTATAACTAAAACTGTAAAGTGGATTCCAGATCTTAACTGCAGATCAAAAGGTCATAGCTTTATCAAAATCTAAAAATATGTAATCATAGGGTGCGTAAAGCACAATCATTCTTGAAATTTCAACATTCAAACTAGAGCTTAATAACCCATGCATCAAGTTCATGTCAAATCATCATAAGGTTCACGCTAAATAATGAAAATATTGATAATTTAATTCTAAATCTGGAAATTACTATGATACGCATAAAAATACAAAAGTAGACATGAAATTCAACATATAAATCTCTAAAAATCTCATAATTTTCAAATAGTAATAAGTGGGTATAAACCCTAAACTGAAATTCATATAATTTCATATAAAATCAACTTTGCAACTAGTTTTGGGCACAATGATGAAAGGATTATCCGTGTTGAAAACCCCCACATACCTTAATTGATGAATAGATGAAGAAGCTTAAACTTTAAATTTCTATTGGTGCTCTTGAAGATTGTTTCTTGAATATTTTGAATTGGAAATCTTGAATTTTGGGTTATCTTGGAAAAAGAATGGTGGAATTTGGATTTCTTGAGGATTGAAATTTAGAGTTCTAGTGTTTCTTGGAGAGTAATTTTATGGATTATGAGCATATTAGGCTTAGAATAGGTTTAATCTAGTATTTTAAATGATTTGGGGGTTTGGGAAAAGACTAATTTTCCCTTTGGAAAAATTAATTCAGAACTGGAATCCTAATTTTGGGCCCAATATCTATGTGGTGCAATTGCGGTGGCTTACTGGAAAAGAGACAAGCACCATTTTAGGCTCTGGCACGACGCGGCATAATCGCACTGCATCACTGGAAAAGGACGAGTTCTATTTTGCACTCCACCATAATGCGGTGTCTATCCCATTGAGATTTCTGGTGCAATACTGGCAAATCGTGTTGAGCAACTAGAAAGGGACAAACGGGAATTTGTGATTCACCATGATGCGGGATAATCATGGTGCTTTATTGGAAAAATGACAATTTTAAATTTTCACCTCACCACGATGCGGTGCTTATCATGGTGATCTACAGCTTTTCACTAAAAAACCCATAACTACTCATCTGAGTACCGAATTAAGGCAAAATTTGTATAGTTGGAAAGATGATTCAATTATCTACACTGTGGTGGATCTAGAGCTAGAAAATTCTATACGTATCAAGAGTTATTCTTTTTTAAAGATGACCCTTGACATACTAGAAGGTAAACAGGATGAAGAAAAGTATGGGGTATTACACCTCCTTTCCCTAAAGCACCTAAGTGATTGATTATAGCCCTAAAAGGGAATTATTTTGCCACTTTTCACAAGATTAACTCACGTAAAACCTTCACTCTTCCCAAGAACAAGAAATTCAAACTTTTTCTCCAATAATTCAAGTATCCAAGCTCAAATTTCAAGATTTTCTTTAAGGATTCAAGTAATTGAGGTATGTGGGGTATTCATCAATGGGTTCCTTCCGCCCATTGAGTCCCAAAATCTCTTTTTGTTGAAGTATGTGTTTCAATTTTCTATTTGTCAAATTATCCATGTAAATCATGAACTTAATCCATATCTTCTTAGAAATTTAAATTTAAGTCATGTCAACATGTTTTCCTAAGTAAATTAGGTTATTTCATGTTTTAAATTTCAATTACCCATGTCATATTCAAGTGATTTCATACTAAATCATCAAGTTATGCATTAAATAATGTAAATATATTATCCTCTCAAGTTTAACATATTTCTATGTTCAAATTTATTTTTCTCACTTATTTATTGAAATGTCTTATGTTTTGGGTCTTTGAAATGTGATTTCATACCACTGTTTTTGAGTGTTGTTATCGTATTTTTGTAATCATTCAGTGTTGTTGGGTTATGAACACCCGATACCTATATGCTTTTACATGATTCCATCTTCAAGTAACAAGTCAGTCAGACCATGATTTTATTATCACATTCATATTACCATATTCATGTTGAGCAGTTAACAGTACAGTACCATATCATATTAAATGAATAATAATACCAGTTTCATTCAGTCGGGAATAACACTTAGCAATGAGCGAACTTAGGGATAGTGGATCCCCCATCAGTTAGACATGAATCATTAGTACCAATACCTAAGTTCCAGAACTACGGTGCCACCGTAGATTATGAGGGTCCCCCGTCAGTTAGGCATGACACCCTTGTCCTTTGGGACATCAGTCTTCTGGATCCACATCGTCAGTAATGTGTTGGTACCGCTGGAAAAGTACCAACACCCTTCCAACTAGGTTATAGGTTGGACCCCGATAGCTCAAATTGGGGAATGTCGATTGTAGTCAGCTCCCACAGTTTCAGTCAGTACTCAGATTATATCAGTTCAGGTTTGCTTGACCAAGTACTCAGATTACCAGTTATTCAATCAGATAGTTTTACAAATTATTCAGTATTTAGATCATGTCAGTATATTCTTTGCTTGGTCTTGAATTCATCTTACATATTCATGCTTTCATTCTCAGTAACCATACATTATCCCTAGTTCAGTTTTACAGCATGTTCAGCTTTACATGAGATTTACATATAATATTCATGTTTCTTCTTCTTCCCTGCTTACAGAATTATTTTCAGCTCATCATTATTAAATCTCATTATGACTTACAATTTTCACGTATAGCCATGTTTTAAAAGTATGTTTCAGTAAATAACTTATATCCTTAGTTTTAAAGCATGTTTTAAATATTTCCATGACATAGTGCATGTCCCCATATACTCAGTACATTCCAAAGTATTGACCAGATATATGTGTTTGTGGCTACATTCATTTATGACGTAAGTACCAGATGTAGTCGATACATCAGGGTCAAACAGTTCTCAGCATTCAGCCTGCAGATGATGAGTTCTCTTATTTCAAGAACTCCAGTCTGTTGTAGTTCATGTACTATATTTTTATTATTCTTATGTATTGATTAGTGGTAGTTAGACGTATGTTCCAGATGCATATAGTCAATATAGTAGAGGCTTCATGGATAGTCAGTTAGAGTCAAGATATGTAATTCAAGTTCTTTCTTCAGAATTTTCACGTTGTAAACTTTATAAGTATTATATTCATTCAGATTTTCTCATGATTATGCTTCTGCTCTGAAAATTTAGCTTGTATTTACATTTTAAATCAGTTCCTCAAATAGAATTTTAGTACATAGGTTCGTTTAGGTTCACTTGTGGTTTTAAGCACCGTGTTACAACTGGGGGTAGCCTCGGGTCGTGACAATACTAAAAGAAAAATAGTTTTTGGCATTTTCATTCTATGAAATCTACAAAACTTTCAACATCCTTTTAGATTTTCTTGTATAAAAAATATATAATTCTTCCAAAAAATAGCACTCTTTTTTTTTTAAATTTTCAAGTTGTGAATGGATGCTTAAAAAAAAGAAAAAAAAATCTTTTGGATATTTTTTTTTTCTAAGAAAAACATGCTAGAGGTAAAAAAAATGATTTTTTTATTGTGAAAACAAAAGCCAAAGCGAAACCATACAACTATGAAACTCTCTTTTTTGACTTTTTCTTCTTCTTTTTTTCACCTTTTTTTGTTAACCACTTCTATATAAACACTTTTTTTTTCTCAAATCTAGCATATGTCACCCTAAATCAGTCCATCAAATGACCCTTTTCCCCTCATAGAGGCAACAAGTATCACATAGGGATTCTCAGGGGTAAGTCTTCTACAATGGACCAAACGGATCTCGCTAGGTCTCAACATAATGCAAATGAGAATGATCCAAAGGTTGACCTTGATTGTGGTTCAACTAACAAGGTTTTCCAAGAGAGAATATGGTCGATTGTAGTTGTGGTTTCTTTCCACCCACTTCATACCAGCAGATGACTCTCTCTCCTAAAAGAAGGGTGACTCAACAAAGGATCGTGAACACAGTGTGTACTGCGGAACTTATTAAGAAAGAAATAACTCCGAGTAATTCATGTGATGACATATATAAAGAGGTAACAAATAAGAAAAAACCATAAACACATAGCTTGTAAGATTCCAACAAGGATAAAGGATAACCCAAACGATAACACAAACAAAATGTATATACACCTATAGTGTCACACTAAGACGATACAACTCAATAATGAAGCTCGATTTCTAAAAAAAATCTCCAGCAGAGTTGCCAGAGTTGTCACATCCTCTTTTACCAAAAAGATTTATTTGATTTTTAGTTTGAAAAGGATTTTTATTTATTAAAGTGATAAAAGAAAATGTGTTTTAAAAAAGGATTTTTGCAATTGAACTCGGAGTTACCACTTGACATAAATCTAGTTTGTCAAGTCACCTTTGGAATTCCTTTTTCAAATATAGTTTTGACCCTTAATACTGATCTTCGAACAAAGTTTCCAGCTAAGAAATTGTGTTGACCAAGGGAAAGGTGTTAGGAACTCCTTGATCTTGTAGTTCAAACACGTTCATTTTTTTAATTGTATTGGCTAATCTAATGCCATGAAGTGAATAAACCAACAAGGATCATAAAACAAATAAAAAAACAAACTAAATAAGAATTTAAAATAAAATAATGTCCAGTCTGAATTATACAATCCCAAAATGGATAAATATAAAAATGTAAAACTATTCTATCAAAATGAATACATAAGACATCGAGGCATTCTCTGACAAAATGAATACAATTCAATCTCTTCCAATAAAATAGAAAACCATTCAAACACACGTTTAAAAATTTGATAAAGATGAAATTCTAAAACTTGCCTAGCCATTGGATGGTATAATCATGATTATACAGAGTGGAATTGATCTATAAACAACATGAGTGAAACAAAACAAAAAATTACATCTCAACTTTCTTACTTTCAGTTCTTCCCCCAAATCGATAATTTTAGTATTCTACATTCGTTTGTCTATTAGCTTATAAATTCAATATATTTGATGTATATACCAATTTAAATAATTGATCTAACAACAATCAAGTCAAATATCCTATCAACCAAACAAACACCAATCATCACATTGTTCGCCAACAAATTTATAAAATTAATATAAGATATTGAAATGAGAGTTGAAATTGGACCTCAAAGAAGCTTTTAATGTGCCAAATTACATGATTGGGAGATGGAGCCTCACCACCAGACCTCGGCTAACCTGATTTTGAACAAACTCAAACTCCACAATCAGCTTTGGACCAATCGATGACAAAACTAAAACAAATTGACGACGGATGAGTCAAATGAGCTCTTGGATGAGAAAATGTTGGGTTGTTTTTATTGGTTCAGTGAATCGTGGGTTTGTCTCATTAATGGAGTTTCTACTGGAGTAGATTGTATTTCTGATGAGAGTTCGCCAAAAATTAATACGCGGGAAGGGGGTTGGGTTATTTTCTACTAGGATTTTGGTTGGATTTTTGTAGTTTTGGAGAGGCTGTTTGGTCACTGGTTTTAAGGAGGTTTGGGGTGGGTTTTTGGTCTCTATTAATAGGGTTCTTCAACAGGTAGGGTTATTTTTTAACAAAAAATTAGAATGAAAAGTTGTTGTTTCTCTCTCTTTTCCTCTCTATTTTTCTATATTTTTCCTCTCTATCTCTACCAATTCTCTCACTATTTTCCCTCTTTCAATTTTTATCTCCCTCTCATTTTTCTCTCTCAATTCTGATCACACCTCTGTGTTTTCTTCTTTGGTCCTCACTCTATTTTTTCTTTTGTATTCCCTCTCTTTTCTTTCTATTCCCCCTAGCTGGGTATGTATGTGCATGTATATACGGGTGTGTAGTGTGTGTGTGTATACTCCTTTATATTATGGTAAGTATGATGTGTGTAATTTGTTATGGAAAGAGGTGAGTGAAAAACGTGAGGGGGGAAGGGGCACATGGGTAGGATGGTAGGGTGAGGTGTATGGGGATTATTGGGTGGGTATTTTTGTTATGAATTATTATTTTTCATTTTGTGGAAGAGTTATTGGATAGGTAAGGGTGCATGGTAAGGGTGTGGAAAATGGATAAATTTGATTTTCGAGATGATCAATATTATGTGTCTATAGTAAGGATATCACAATCCAACTCTAGAATTATTGAAAGATCGAATATCTACAAGTTACTGTGATAAAAACCACAAATGTGATAAAATACTTAGGCATGATGAGATCACATGCCATAATAAACTAAGAATTTATTATTTATTGATACAAAAATTCATGTCATAGTAAACAAGAAGATTACTAAAGTAAAAAGTACATGTCAAGATAAATTTGGAGTTTAGTAGTACAAATAAGTTTGTAAGTTGACATGGACGATTATGGCATCCCGAAGATGTGCATATTGAGTACTGGACATGTAATGAAGAATTAGAAGATTCTTCAAGAATTATTTATGTTGTTTGTTCTCATGATAAGTTGGTTGGACCAACTAATGTTGAGATTGAATTCCTTAAATCTGGAAAGTACTCAAGGTATTAAGGGCCCGTTCACCTACTATGTGATATATATTAAGATGCATTAATAAGATGATAACATGTGCATTTATTGTCAACCTACAGTTTGACATTCATAAAACTATTTGCTCAATATTAATTGAGTTAAGAGCATAATTTTTAAATTGTGTAATCAAGCAATTCATCTTGACAATGTTAGTTAAGTTGGTGTTAAATTCCTTCAATAAATAGCTAAACCATTGCTAATAAGAAAAAAGCTTTATGTGTTGGTCTGAAATATGATATATTGCATACAATAGTACTTGTATACATTAGACCAATAAATTATGATTATTTCTTTCCTCTCAATTGGTTCAAGGTTAGGAACTAATTATTCCATCTAGTAGTTTTGATATGTGGTATTTGATCAATAGATATACCATGATGTAGAAAGATGAATTCTCTACAGTAAATTGAGGTGTATGTTAGTTTTTCTAACATAAAGGAAATATAATAAGAAGCTAAGAAATATGTTGTGAATTGTCATCAATATGATCTTCATTCAAAGGATATAATTCAAGTTCAAATGCTAGGAGCATTTGCTGACCCAAAAATTGATATTATATTTAGCTGTAAATGCTCCTATTGGATGTTCCTAAAGGACAAAGTCTACTATATGTATTAAGAATGGTACATCAATCGGTTCTAAAAGCAATAATTCTTGAAAAAAAATCAATTAGGAACAAATGATCATAATAAAGAGGCAATGTGCTCTTAAGGGGCCTACGACATAACACTTCATGAAACCTTATGAAAGATTCAGGTACCTGAAAATAATGTAGTGATGAGATCTAAAAATGTTATGTCTCAATATGAACTGATAAAAAATTATATATCATCGATAATATTTTTAATATAATATTAGAGCAATATTGTAAAAGATTACGAGGATCTGAATTCTACGTTTGTTTAAGCATGCCGACGTTGAATTATTTATCGCGTAACATGAAAAGGATGCAATTTGATAAGAATAACACTTATTTGATTTGTAGTCCAGACACTTGAAGATGTCACATATGAAATGTTGAATATTGTCACTTGACAAAATTTATATGAAAACTGTTTAAGGATTCAAAATGGTTAAAGCATATAAAAGTTTTTGAAAAACTTATTTAATATCCTTATATTGCATAAATTTATGACTGAAAAATAATTGGAATTCTTGAAGAGTTTTCAAAATTAATAGATTATTTGCTAAAATGAGAAATATACCAAATTAGATTGATTATGAAGTACCGTATCTTAATGCAGTTGGTGCACTAATGTATCTTGCAAATACTACAAGATTTAATATAGCATTTTTGGTTAATTTGTTAACAAAGTTTAGTTCTACTCCTACTAGGAGACATTAAAATGCGATCAAACACATATTGTAGTACCTAAAAGGAACTGCCTATATAGGCTTATTTTATTCTAAAGATTGTAGTCACGATTGCGTTGGTTTTGCTGATGTTGGGTACTTATCTGACCTTCATAAAGCTCGATCTCAAACAGGCTATGAGTTCTTATGTGGGGGTACTGTCATATCTTAGAGATCTATAAAGAAGTCTATCGTAGCCACCTCATCGAACCATGCTGAGGTTATAGCTATTCATGAAGCAAGCCAAAAGTGTGCATGGTTGAAGTCCATGATAAATCTCATTCAAGAAAAATGTGGTTTGAAATGTGATAATATACCCACAATTTTATATGATGATAATGCAACATGCAGAACACAACTTAAGGAAGGATTCATAAAAGAAGATAGAACGAAACACATTTCGCCAAAAAATTTTTATACACATAAGATCCAAAAAAAATGGTGATATTAATATGTATCAGATTCGTTCAGTGACAATGTGGTTAATTTATTCACCAAGTCTATTCCAACTGAAACTTTTAAGAAGATGGTGCAGAAGATCGGAATGCAAAGGTTCAAGAATGTTCTTATTAGGGAAAGTTAATGCATGTTGTACTCTTTTTTCCTTACGAGGTTTTATCCCACTGGATTTTCCTTGTAAGGTTTTTAATGAGACAGTCTATATGCATATTATTAAAGATGTGAACTCTTTTTTCTTTACTAGTTTTTTTTTCACTGGATTTTTCTAGTAAGGTTTAGACGAGGCACATTATCTATCAATTAGACATTCAAGGGTGAATGTTATAAATGTATTACCATATATAGTGAATGTTTATTTATGGAAAAGTTAGAAACCCCAACGTTTGAGACAAAGTTAGTTTTTTCCAATAAATAGATGGGGGTTTCTTCATTGTACAAGAACCTCTGAAGAATTCCTCAAGAGAAGTAATGAATGGTTCTCTTTTCTCGCTCCATTTTTTTTTGTTCTTACTTTATATTTCATAACAATTTAGATAATATACCATATAATACTGTGAATTGTGATGCAACAATGCACTATTGCTCTAAATAGAGCAATTTAAGAAATGCACGAATATATCTAACAAAATTATTAAAGACGCAAAGAATAAATATATATCTTCACTAAACCAAAACCTACAAACATAGCTCAATAATTATACATTTATATTTGCCTCAAGCGTTCAAAAAGTGTTTTTTTAGACAAATAAATCATCCTGAAAAATATGAAAAGAAGTTATAGTAAAATTCAACTCGAAGTTGATAATTAAATATTTATATATAATTGACCAAGAACCTCACCATTCGATTAAGCTGACACATCAAATTTTTAATCCAATAATTATCAAATCACATTCCAAAAAAAGTACGATAATAGAATAATGTCAAAAAACGTAGAATAAAATCAAAGGTATATATAACACATGTAAACCATCCACTTTAATTCCTTTTACTATCCAACTAGTGTATTTGTCTGCCCTTCATGCAGTTGTTATAAGAAAAATTTAAATATATTTTGGAATAATTAATGTCACTATTTAATAAATGTTTCATTAAGTTGCGATTGTGAGATTGCTTATTCATGAAAATTGCTAAATCGATATTCTCAAATCATAATTTAACTACTACCGCTAAAAACAAAAAACATAAAAAAATTCATTAAATTGACCATCTAATTATTGTAGTTTCTTACTAAATCAATGAATATTATAGTAATATTATTGGTTCAACCAACAACAACATTAAGTTTACTTAATCATTAATCCAGTGACTTTCTTAATGAATAAATAACATTGTAATTTAAAAAACAAATAAAGATATACTTATGACAAATTAGGATGAGAAACGTACTTGAATTATATTACAACATATCTATTCTACGCTTCTTTATTTAAGTGTAGCCTCAATTGAATATAATCATAAAACAACTAAAATTTATAATAAATTAAAAGTGACTTCGCAACAACTTTTACATGATCAAACGTTAAATTAAAATAGGATGCAAAATTATTAATTTAATTAATATGACTTCGTTAATATAGAAAAAAATGATAAAACAAATAAAAAAGAAAACTAACCAATTGACTTACTATTATGTGGAAAAAAAATCGGTTAACAGTCAAAACTTCTCATATGAGAGTTTCAAATAACACAAGGAAAATATTTGATTGTGGGATACAATTCTTAATTACGGCATAGTTTTTAAGAACTAATATATGTTGGGTTTAATATTAAAAGTGTGAATGGAAAATGGAGGGAATCAAGTGGAGGAAAAAATTGAGATAACACTCAAAAATGAAAAATGTACTAAAAAATGGAAAGTCTGCTAATTCTCCCACATTGGTGGGAGAATGAAACTTTCAAGTGTTTATATTAAGAAACACTTACTCCACATGGTAAGTGAGGCAAGAACCAAAGAGGTTTCTCGCTCCGTCATCGTCGCTCGCTCGGCTCGGCTTTGGCTTCGATCAATGAGTTCTATCTTTTTGGACAAAATTTATTTGAAACAGTCTGAAAATCCAAAGAAGAAAAATGCAAAAATAAATTGTTCCTCCATTAACGTGCATGCATGCAATACAGAAACAACTGCAGAATGTGAAATGCTGCTTCGGAAGGGATGCAACCCTTCAGCGAAATGACACACTAATTCGGAAAATGAGATGTTTGTTCAGATGGTTGTGACTGTCCAGAAAAAGATACAATGATTCGATGAACAAATATGACTATTCCAAAGGATACATCTTTCCAAATGAACCATTGCCTCCTTTCGAAAGAGGCACTTGATGGCTATATAAACTTGTATTTTTTCATAGGTTTAGATATGAAATTTTTTCTATATTAAAAATACTTTTGTATTCTGAAATACTCCGTGTGATCATCTAATTGTTGAGTGAGTTCGAAGAGAATCCGATCATTTGAGGTACCACTACAGTCGTATTGCCAGGCCATTTTATCCTGGGTGGAAAATTCCGCAACCTCGGGTACTTGAGGAGAATTATTTTCTTAAGGACACTCTGTGAAGTCGGAGGACATGGCCTTTTCTACTTTATCTAATTTTTTCTATGAAATTCTGAAAAAATACAATTCTTTGAAAGGTCATTTTAATCTTATGTTGAAGGTGTTGCATAACTTCATAAGTATTCTTGTTTTATACTTGAATTTATGTTGGATTTGTTGTGCCAAAATACAGATTTTATGTACCCGAAAACAACAATTTTAAGGAAATAATTGAAAAAAAATAATTTTTTTTGCTTATTTGGTGAAATTTTCTTTTCACTAAAGTTTTTTATTTTTTCATAATCTGTATTGTTTGGTTTCTGGAGATTAAAGCTTTAAGCTTTCTACTCTGTTTGAAATTAACAAGTGATTTGAAGAAATAAAATCTTCATCACAAGTTAAAGGTCATTCGGTTTGGAAGACAAAAGAACTTCATCGTTAAACTAGAAAGAAGTACTTTTTATAAGTTACTACGAAGTTGTAATAAGTATAATTTTATACTAAAGTTGACTGTCTTTTTGTGACAGAAAAAAATGACTACAGACGGTCATGTTGAAGGTATGACAAGTGTGGCAGCAACAAGTGTTACCACAACCAGTCGCACAAATGTGCCACCCGCTATGGCACTAGAGGAAAAGCCCAGAAAATTTTCTAAAGTTGATTTCAAGGTGTGAAAATAAAAGATGTTCTTCTATTTAACAACCTTATGTCTTCAAAGGTTTATTTTAGAAGATTCTCCAGAAGTACCCGAAGGAACTTCAGACCAGGAGCAATTCGTTGTAATAGAGGCATAAAAATATTTTGATTTCCTATGTAGGAATTACATCCTAAGCGGCCTCCAAGATGACTTATACAATGTCTACAGCGTAATAAAGACATCTAAAGAATTATGAAATACTTTGGAAAATAAATATCAGACTGAGGATGCGGGAACCAAGATGTTCTATGTTGGACAATTCCTTGAGTACAAAATGAGCGATAGAAAGACTGTCGTTTCTCAAGTACAGAAGTTGCAAGTCATCATCTAAGGTCTCCTTGCAGAAGGTATAAATTTAATGAATACCTTATTTAAACATGTTTAAAATGTTCTTAATGTTCACATAAACTTTATTGTAGGTTTGGTTGTGAACGAGGTATTTCATGTAGCTGCGATAATTGAGAAGTTGCCACTTTGTGGAAGGACTTCAAGAATTACTTGAAACACAAATGAAAGTAGATAAAAGTCGAAGACCTTATTGTGAGACTAAAGCTGCAAGGATGTCTAAAGGAAATTCTACAATGAATGGAGCTAACATTATAGAAAACAACTCTAATAACTCAAAGAAATAGAAAAAAGATGGACAACAAAGCGATAAGCCTAAGAAGAAATTCAAATGGAAATGCCTTAATTATGGCAAGATTGACCACAATTCTACAGATTGTTGTGCCCTAAAGAAAGGAAAAAAGAAGGATCAAGCAAATATGGATGAATCCAAGAATGAAATGGACGATCTATCTATCATGATTTTGGAATGTAACTTGGTGGGAAATTCTTGAGAAAGGTGGATGGATTCTGGTGCCACCCTTTACGTTTGTGCAAATAAAGAGTTTTTTGTTGCGTTCGCTCTGGCTCAAGGCGAAGAGAAGATTTACATGGCAAACTCCACAACCGCAAAAGTTGAAGGAACAGAAAAAGTCTGCTTGAAAATGACATCAGACAAAGTGTTGACTCTTAACAATGTCCTATATGTACCAGAGTTAAGGAAGAACTTGATTTCTGTATCACTTCTAGATAAAAACGGATTCAAATGTGTATTTATTTTGGAAAAATTGTACTCAATAAAGGAGAAGTGTATGTAGGAAAAAACTACCTCACTGAAGGCCTATTTAAGATGAATGTAATAAAACTTGCTTGAGTCTAATGATTTGTGGCAAGAACGACTAGGACATGTCAATTATAAAAATTTGCAAAAGTTGATTAACCTAGAAGTTTTGCCAAACTTTGAGTGCAGTAAATCAAAATACCAAACGTGTGTGGAATCAAAGTATGTTAAGCATCTGTATAAGTCCATTGAAAGGAATTTCAATCCTTTAGACTTAATCCACAATGACATTTTTGATATGAAGTCAACATCATCTCATGATGGGAAAAAGTATTTTATAACTTTTATTGACGATTGCACTAGGTACAGTTATGTCTATTTGTTAAACAGTAAGGTTGAAGTAATAAATGCATTTAGGCAATGTAAAATAGAAGTTGAAAATCAGTTAGAGAAAAAGATAAAAATAATAAGAAGTGATAGGGGTGGAGAATATGAATCTCTCTTTGCGGAAATATGTGTAAGGAATGGAATTGTCCATCAAAATACAACCATATATTCACCTCAAACTAATGGAATTGCGAAAAGAAAAAAAACAAACCTTAAAGGAAATAATGAATGCCTTACTAATAAATTTAGTTTTACCACAAAACATGGGGGGAAGTTATCCTTACAGCTATTCGAATACTTAATAGAGTTCTCCACAGTAAGACACTATCAATTCCAGATGAATAATAGAAAAGAAGGAAACCCAACGTGAAATATTTTAAAGTGTGGGGGTGTCTAGCGAAAGTCCAAGTTCCTATGCCTAAAAGGGTAAAAATAGGACCTAAGACAGTGGACTGCATGTTCATAGGATATGATAAAAATAGTAAAGTTTGTCGGTTTTTGGTTCATAAGTCCAAACATCCGGATATCAATGAAAATACGGTAATTGAGTCAGATAATACTGAATTCTTTGATCATATTTATCTGTATAAAACTAGACATGAATAGTCTAGTGAGGGTCTAAATAACCTCGAGATAAACCAAGTGAGGATGTACATAATGATGAAAATCCAAGACGTAGTACACGTAAAAGAACGTTAACTTCATTTGGATCAGATTTTGTAACATTTCTCTTAGAAAGTGAGCCTCAAATATTTAAAAACCCGATGTCATCTTTTGACTCATTCTTTTGGAAAGAGGCAGTCAATGGTGAGATTGATTCAATCTTAACCAACCATACGTGGGAGTTGGTTGATCTTCCTCCAGAAAATAAACCTTTAGGTTCTAAATGGATCTTCAAAAGAAAAATGAAAGCGGATGGTACTATTGAAAAATATAAGGTAAGACCTATAGTAAAAGGATTCAAACAAAAAGAAGGCCTTAATTACTTTGATACATACTCTCCAGTAATAAGGATAACATCAATTAGGATGTTAATTATCTTGGTTGTGGTATATTGTCTTGAAATCCATCAAATGAATGTTAAAACAACATTCCTAAATGGAGAATTGGAGGAATAAATTTACATGGAACAATCTGAGGATTTTTTGATTCCTAGTAAAGAAAAAAAGCTGTACAAACTGGTTAAGTCACTCTATGGACTAAAACAAGCACCTAACAGTTGCATGCGAAGTTTTACCAAACCATGTTGGTAAACGGGTTCAAGATAAATGAATGTGATAAATGAATTTACATTAAAGACACTCCAAATCGCAAGGTCATTATTTGTTTGTATGTGGATGATATGTTAATCATCAGTAGAGACATTTCTAGCATAAATGCTACAAAACGAATGCTTGAGAGCAAGTTTGATATGAAAGACCTTAGAGTTGCAAATGTGATCTTAGGAATAAGAATCCATAAAACTCCATAAGAGTTGGTATGGTCACAATCTCATTACATCGAAAAGGTACTTGAAAAATTCAAGTATTTGAAATTTGGTATTGCCAAGACTCCATTGGACGTGAGCTTTGCACTTAAAAAGAATGACGGTGAAAGTGACTCACAGTTGGAGTATGCAAGAGTGTTGGGATGTTTAATGTAGATCATAAATTTTACACGACCATACATAGCATGTGCTATTAGTAATTTGAGTTGGTACACGCGTAATCCTAATAAAACTCATTGGATGGCAATAAAAAGAGTTTTGGGGTATCTTAAATACACTCAAGACTATGCTTTGCATTATAATAAATATCCCATGGTACTTGAAGGATATAGTGTTACAAATTGGGTCACCGAAATGAATGAAGTAAAATCCACTAGTGGATATATATTTACTATAGGTGGAGGAGCAGTCTCTTGGAAATCATCCAAATAGACATATATTGCTCGCTCTACAATAGAATCAGAATTTATCGCATTAGATAAAATCGCTGAAGAAACAGAATGGATCCAAAATTTCTTTGAAGACATTCCTTATTATCCCAAACCATTGGCACCAGTATGTATACACTATGATAGTCAAGCTGCAATAGGTAGGGCAGGGAACATGATATACAATGGTAAATCTCGTCACATAAGATGGAGACATAATACTGTTAGAGAACTTCTCTCTAGTAGAATGATCACTGTTGACTATGTGAAGTCAAAGAATAATGTGCCGGATCCACTTACAAAAGGCCTATCTAGAGAAGGATTTGAGAGGATATCCAAGGGAATGGGTTTACGGCCTAGGACAAGTTAGTATGGTGATAACTCTACCTAGAAGACTGGAGATCCCAAGAGCTAGGTTCAAGGAGATCAAACAAAGTTATGTCTGACTTGTTCAACATTATCAATATACCCAACCCATTCTCATGATATAGATAATTCTTCGTAAACAAGGATAAAACTTATGGTGTGAAGTCTTTTAATGATTATCTAAATTTGGCAGATTTGATCAAATAGTTTAATATATAGGATTAAATGTTTTAAAATCACCCGTCTAAGGGAGAAGTTGAAGCCACTTCAAGGATAATATTAGTAAAGGCCTATTCTCTAAGCTCTGATAAGATTGGGATGTGTTTATGGCTGAAACGAATAAAATTATGAGAACCATAAACAATGAAAGGCTTGTTATGTGACATGTGTTGTCTAGGTGTACATTAAAACTCAAAGGTTCAAAGATATGAAATCTACGACTGACCGAGTGCATCCGATGCATGTTCACTATGAAAAAATCAAAGGAAAATCAACTTATCCAGATGCAATCAATCTTTGCTTGATGATCGTATACTTGTCCGTAAAGTTTTATGAAAAAATAACCATTCCCCATTCATGTGGGGGAGTGTTGGGTTCAAGATTAAAAGTGTGAATGGAAAATACTGGAAACCAAGTGGAGGGAAAATTGAGATAACACTCAAAAATAAAAAGTGTACTAAAAAATAGAAAGTCTACTAATTCTACTACATTGGTGAGAGAATGAAACTTTCAAGTGTTTATATTAAGAAATACTTACTCCATATGGTAAGAGAGTCAAGAACCAAGAGGTGCCTCACGTCTTCTTTGTCTTAGCTCGCTCAGCTCGACTTCGACTTCGACTTCAAATTTGGATTTGAATTTAGATTTGAAAAATGATCGATCAATGAGATCTATCGTTTTGGACAAAATTTATTTAAAATAGTCTGAAAATCCAAAGAAAAAATATGCAACAGTAAACTGTTCCTCCATTAACATGCATGCATGCAGTGCGGAAACAACTTCAGAATGCGAAATGCTGCTTCAAAAGGGATGCAACCCTTCGACGAAATGACACACTGATTCAAGAAAGGAGATATATGTTTGGATGATTGTAACTGTTTAGAAAAAGACACTATGATTCGATGAACAGACATGGTTGTTTCAAAGAATGCATCTTTTTGAATAAACCATTGCCTCCTTTCAAAAGAGACACTCGATGGCTATATAAACCTATATTTTTCCACAGGTTTAGATACAAAAAATTTCCTGCATTAAAAACTCCTCTTATTTTCTAAAATACTCTGTATGATCATCTAATCGTTGAGTGAGTTCGAAGAGAATCCGATCATTTGAGGAGTCGAATTGTTAGGCCATTTTATCCTGGAAGGAAAATTCCGCAACCTCAGGTACTTGAGGAAAGTTATTTCCTTAAGGACACTCCATGAAGTCAGAGGACTTGGCCTTTTCTACTTTATCTAATTTTTTCTATAAAATTTTAAAAAAATACACTTCTTTGAAAGGTCATTTTGATCTTGAGGTGAAGGTGTTGCATAACTTCATAAGTGTTCTTGTATTATACTTGAACTTGTGTTGGAATTGTTGTGCCGAAATACAGATCTTGGATACCTAAAATAAAAATATATAGACAATATAATCAATAATGGTATAATTACTAAGATAATGTATTGATTCTCATTTACAATTATATTTGTAACTATACAATGATTTATGGATGTAAGATCCTTAAGATATCTTGGTACCGTCCCTTTTATCGTGTAAGATTTAAACAAATAATTATTATTCACAATGATAATATATACTTGGAAAATAAAATATAAAAAATAATGTTGCAACATACAGTTATAGATAATGAGAGAGACAATAGAATATCATACTAAATAGGAAATTAGATATTAACTCTTGCATATAATTAAATTTCAACTTTCACGTATCTAATACTTACTGTCAATGATCTTACTATTTTCTTCTACGCGTTAAAATGGATGAAATTTTGTTCATTATCACTTCTCAAAATCTCTTCTCCTCTTCATCTAAATCCACTCTCAAGGAGTTTTGTCATTTCTGATCTTTTTTTTCCTTTCTTGTTATCTTTCTCTCCATCTGTAGAGTTGTCCTTTTGATGAAGTGCACTTCCCTCTTAAATCATGAAGAGTAAGTTTCATCTTGTCTCCTATTTTCTCTAATTTTTAACATTCTTTAAATAACTAATTTTTTATCACTTCAACACATAATTATAAAAAAAATACAACACACTATTCAAAAGAAAAATGCAAACATTAAACATTAAAGAGGGGCACCACATTGAGGAGCAATATTAGTGTGTGACTCATCTTTGCAATAGCGAATGATTTACTAATTTGATGTCTTGTTGAAGTTTTTTTCTCACTGGTCCTTACATGTTCAATGAAACCTGTTTGGTGTTTCAGAAAACTAAAAAAACTAAAAAAAAATGAAGGAAACCAATTAAAACAAAAAAGACGTCAAAACACAACAAAGAAATATAATACTGAAAAAAGAATTAATCAAATCATGAATTTTTCTGGTGTTAGGGAAAGAATGAACACGTCTAATATTAGTATATGAATATTTCTGCCACCTTTTTAAAAATGTTGCATAATTATCTTTTGATTTTAAATATTAATGCTCTTCAAATTATTCTTGTATGTAGATCAATAGATAATCTTGGCCTCCTCTCAAGCCTCACATATGTTATCAACAACTATTTATTTCTCTTTTAATTCTAAAATTTATGTATTGTAATTGCAAGTATTAAAATTTGATAACTACAAGAAGACAAAGAAGGTAACATAATAATTTTTGGAAAAGAAATAAATAATAATAATAATGAGTAAAGAGAAACTGTAAAGAGTAACTAATTTTCTAGAGTTTTTCTAAACATAAAATAAAGGGAAATTTCAAAAAAATGAGAAAATAGATAATTAAGAATGTTGATACATATATATGTATATACATACATATATATATTTATCAAAAAAAGTACGAATATACTCGTGAACTTTAATAAATGGTACAAATATATCCTGCATCAATGAAAAGGTACATATATACCCCTGAACTTTGATAATTGGTACAAATACACCCTTGTCCTTAATGAAAAGGTACATACATAACTTTCTCACTAGCGGCGGGATACATGTCACAATCTTGTTCATTTACCCTTTTTAAATTTAATGTATCCCCATTCTATCTTAAAGTAATTTAAATTTAATCCGTAAACCAATCCAAATAATAAACCAAACCCAAGCCGGTCTAATAAAACCTACAAGATGCATCTCTATTCACACTTGTTCATTATCTCTTTCTTTTTCTATTAGAACGGATCAAGTTTGAATTATTATTTGGATCGGGATGTGGGTTAAATCAGAATTATTTTGGGGTGAAGTTGAGATAAATTTAATTAAAAAGGCCGAATGAACAAGTTTGTGACACGTTTCCTACCATTAGAGAGAAGGGTATATATGTACCTTTTCAGTAACAACAAGTGTATATTTGTACCTAAAATATGACGGAGGGTATATCTGTATCATTTATCAAAGTTTGAGAATATGTTTGTACCTAAAGTATGACGGAGATTGCACTTTTGTATTTTTTTTATTTAAATTACACAAATGAATTATGGTCTCTCAATAGTTTAATAGGTTAAAAAGTACGTTAACTTTTGATTGACACTTTGGTAATTCAATTTTTAGTTTTAAAGATTCTTACGTTTAGAATAATATAGATATGAGATAGCACATATAGGCATAAATTAAGAGGATGTTGTCTTATAAAAGTAGCTAGTACTGTAGAAGTTATACAATTTTAGTTTATTTGCTAAAAAATTACTACTCTCTCCGTTCATCTTTACTTGATCACTTTTCTATTTCAATATGTCTAACAATACTTGTTCAGATTATAAAATCAATTGATAATTTATCTTTCTCTACCCATTTTACCCTTAACATGAAATACAATTCACTATCTAATGCATTTTCCAAAGTATTAAATTTATTATATTGGTAATATGGTAAAATTACTCCTATCATTTACTGCTTTTAAATTTCCGTATCAATAGAAAAGTGGACAAGTAAATATGGACGGAGAAAATAACAATTTATTTTGAGATATTTAGTGTGGTCGGTAAGATTTAAAAAAAAAATTACTTTTGCTGAAATCTTCAAACAACATTCAATAATCAATGTGGAAATTCACGGAATCTTTGTTTCAAATAATAATAACACCATATGATATACTAAATTGCTCCTTTATTATGCCTAAGGGGTTAGAATACATATATACTTGAACAGTCAAAACATAAAGTAATGATTACGATGTATATACACATGTCCAACATTATATGAGAAAATTGAAGGAAAGGTGTCATTTACGTGTTGAACGAAGGATTGATAACATTGATCAACTTAAAAAGTCAAACATAATTAAAAAATTTGATTAAGTTAATTGTGGACTTGATTAATATTTTCAAAATTTTCTGATCTTTTCAAAAATACAAATCAACCCACTTTCAAAAATACAAATCAATCCACACCCCTCTTCTCTCCAAATCATCAACCGTCTCTCTCTCCTCTCTCTTTCCCCCAACCAACAGTTCTGCAAAATTTCTCCATTCAATCCCCGGCGACTTTAACCTCTGGCGAAAAATTGTTGGGCGAGTTTCTTTTTCGACTTTCAATCGTCAATCAACATGAGTGTTCGCCGGTAACAACTTTGAGTTCTCCGTCGTCCTATTTCTTCTTTCACAAGTAAAAAATTATGTCTTTTTAGTTATGAAGTAAAAGAGGAACTTGAGCCAACTTCTCTTCTAGTATTGGTTAGAAATTTCAATATTTCTTGCTTAAATTTGAAATGTGGACTGAAGAAAATCATAATTTCGGGCATTTCTTCTCTACTCTTTCCGGTGTGAAATATAATTTTTTTGTTGTTATTGTAGTTCTTGTTATTGTAGTTCTTGGTCAACGTTGATGTTCTTAGTCTGTGTGTGTTGTGTTGGTGTTGCTGGGTTGATTTATTAATTTTCTTGGTAAAAATGGTGTATTTGATATTAAATGGTGATAGTGTTGTCGTTCTATTGAACAAAATCCTGATACTATTTTTTTGCAACAAATGAACTATCTGATGCAACAGATGAACCATCTGATGTAATCGATGAACCATCTGATGCAATAAATTCAACATTTTATGCAACAGATGGTTCATCTAGTGCAACAGATCAAAACATCTGATGTAACAGATGCAAATCTGATGCAACATATGAAAATCTGATGCAACAATGAAAATCTGATACAACAAATGAATAATCTAACAGATTATTCATCTGTTGTGATAAACGACTCTTCTATTTAGAATAAATCTAAACAATATTGATCCAATAGATAAATCATTTGGAAATAGATGAGTGAACTATTTCAACAGATGAGTGATCTATTTTTATTATTTCCAATAAATTACACATCCGTTGTAACAGGTTGGTTATAGGTTGCAACAGATAACCTACCTGGTGCAACAAATGAGTGATTATTTTTTATTATTTCTAATGGATTACTCATTCGCTACAATAGGTTGGTTATATGTCGCAACAGATAACTTACCTGGTGCAACAGATGAGTGATTTATTTTTATTATTTCCAACGAATTACTAATTCACTGCAATGGGTTGGTTATAAATTACAACAAATAACCTTTCTGGTACAACAGATGAGTGATCTATTTTTATTATTTCCAACGAATTAATCATCCGCTGCAACAGGTTGGTTATAAGTTGCAACAGATAACCTACCTGGTGCAACAGATGAGTAATTTGTTTTTATTATTTCCAATGGATTACTTATCTATTGCAATAGGTTAGTTATAAGTTACAACAGATAACCTACCTGGTGCAACGGATGAGTGATCTATTTTTATTATTTCTAACAGATTACTCATCCCTTGCAACAGGTTGGTTATATGCTGCAATAGATATCCTATCTGGTGCAATAGATGTGTGGTCTATTTTTATTGTTTCTAATGGATTACTATCCCTTGCAATAGGTTGGTTATATGTTGCAACTGATATCCTACCTGGAACAACAAATGTATGGTTTGTTTTTATTATTTCCAATAGATTACTCATCCGCTGCAATAGGTTGGTTATATGCTGCAACAGATAACCTATTTGGTGCAACAAATAAGTGATCTTATTTTATTATTTCCAATGAATTACTCATCCGTTGCAACAGGTTGGTTATAAGTTGGAACAGATAACCTACCTGGTGTAATAGATATATGGTCTATTTTTATTGTCTCCAATAGATTACTCATTCGTTGAAACAGATTAGTTATATACTGCAACAGATATCCTACTTAGTACAACAGGTGTGTGGCCTATTTTTACTATTTCTAACAGATTGCTCATCCGCTGCAATAGATTGGTTATATGCTGCAATAGATATCCTACTTATTACAACAGGTGTGCGGTCTGTTGGAACTATTATTTTACTATTGTACATGTTTGATTTTTTATTATTCCTTTTTAATGATGCATTAATCAATTATAATCTATTTTTATATTCGTGTTCATTTTAGATAATATGGCTCCCAAAAAAAATAAACCAAGTCCAAGTAAAGGAAAAAGTAAAGTAGCTAGGCTATATCCACCACGCTATGAGCTGTATTTACAAGCATTATCTCAATCAGGAGAAGAAGATGATGAATATGGGAAGGAGAAATGCTTCAAAAGAGAAGATCCAAATGCTAATAGTCTTTCCACCAAAGAGTTGGTCAAAACCTCTAGCATTGATCATTATCCTATGAGAATGCAGTGAGATGGTGTCACAGATTTAACGAACGTGATTTTATGGTTAAGTTAGTCATGGAAAAATCTTTCGATGCCTTCAAAAAAATACTTCGAGAATAAAAATTGGATGCTTATTTCAGGAATAGCTGCTTTGGGCAATATCTTGATTTACCGGAGGACAACAATGCTCGTTTCCAAATGAAAATCGTATATGATATTCTCAAGCGTAGGTTTATGTATGAAAACAATGATAAGATGGATGAGGTGTGGAGAAATTATTTTGGCATGCCTGCATTTTTTGGTTGGAATGAGTTTGCCATAGTTACTGGATTAAAATGTTATCCTCTTTCTCCTTCTCAAGTTATACCTATTCTAACCCAAAAAAAGCACCATGCACACCCAAAAAAGGCAAAGGCAAGTCGAGTGATCATGATGACCTGGTGTCCCTCGTTGGTCCAAGCTTCAAAAATATAAATTTGAAGCGTTGAAAGGTAAAAGACTTTCAAAGAAGAACAAGGAATCATTGTCCTTGGTTTGGTTTGTACATAATATTTCTTTGGCAAGAGACATTAAAAAAATTATACCACTTGGTTTGACAAAGATCTCCAAGGATCTTAAGGCATTTACAGCTATCCTTGGGGTAATAAAAGTTCTAAAATGACTGTCAAATATTTATTGAGTCCGTTAATGCCAAAAACAGTCAACTTATATGGTTTTTCATGGGCTTTCATGGTAAATATTTCTTTTATTATGACATGATTCACTTTTTTATTCAATAATACTTTTGAATTATTGGCGTTATTTTATAGGATTGGGCACTTGAAGTCATTACTTATTTGAGACAACAAGTGAACTACCAGGAATAAGTTTTCAGTTTAAGAATCCTAAGATGATTGTTGGCCAAAACTGGTAAAAATACAAAATTTCTTAATCTCATCACCCCCCACCCCGAAGGAAGCAGTAAGTCTAAATCTAATTAAGTTTTTATTTTAATTAATGATTTTTTAAAATGGTTTCATCATCATTCTAATATGTAGTGATTATTTTAGATTTTCTATCCGTGGCTTGTTCCGACCAATCGAGAGTTTAAGATGCCATTTTTCTCTTACTTTACGATCTGTGCAAACTTTACTGAACCCTAAGGTCATTGATAGAATAAAGAAGAAAGTTTTTAGAGCAATAGCCATCACAAGAAAAATAATTTTGGAGGGTGGTCATGTTGTTGTTGATGATGGTAGTGGTATTGGTATTGCTGTTGGGGATAATGATGCACCTCTTATAATTTTTTTCAAACAACAAATTATTATGATTATGATCATACTGGTTATACATATTTTGCTACTTTTAGCGAATGTTATGCATGCAAATGTCAAGACTGCAAGGCAAAACATGATGGAGTGATTAATGCATTAACTGCTTCTTTAAAGAAAATGACATCTAAGAAGAGTGTTATTCCATCAAAGAGTATTTCATATCCATAAACTCCACTAGAGATCAGGGTGGCTAAGAGATAAGGAAAGAAATTTTCAAGGCATCATCAAGCATTGAAAAAGCAAAATTGCAACTCCTCTATCTTTTTCTTGTACCTTTGATCAATGTACAAGGGCCACAGGAAAGACACATAAGATAAAAAATATGAATGTATATCATCTATTCTAACAAACAAACAGATATATATCTTCTTCAATAGATTATACATCTACTAAAAATTATCAAACAGATATATACATCTGTTGCAACTGTCGTATAACTTATTTCATCAGATCGGTTATTTGTTTCAACATATGTCCTTCTATTTTAGAAAATCAAATAGGTCTTAGTAATATTTTAATTTGTACCAACATATAAGTTATATGTGGTAACAGATAGGTCATCGGTTCAAAATTATTGTACAGCTCTGTTTTACCTGTTCGAGTTTGACATACCAGATGATCCACCTAATGTAACAGATAGATAATCCGTTGTATGTCTTTGATTAGCATTGATAACTCTGTCTTTCCTGATGGATGTTATAGTAGAAGCTACTGCTCAACAACATAATATTAGAGTCGATAATCCATCAACTGCTTCTCTAGAAGAAAAAAAGTGGAGCCTGTCAGTTTGGGAGAACAGAAGAATTACCCATTTGAAGGTTTCAACATCTCAGACGTGGCTCCAAAAAACTAACAAAGTTGATCAACGACTATTCAGAATGGATTGTCGATGGCTTGTTAAAGCAACACATCAAAAGGTAAATAAATTATTTTTAAAGATATTGATTTACACAATTCTTTTTGTAAAAACATGACATTAACACTTATAAATCATGTAGAAACCAATATGACAAACACTACAAAGTGAATGAATTAAGTCTTGGTTTTGATATGTTCAACTTTTTTGTTGCATATTACAGAATAAAAGATTGATTTTATTTGATGTCACAGCTCCAAACTTGTTGGAATGATGAGGTTTAAATGTTATACATATTACTATTAATTAATATGTTATTTAATTGCATCTGTATATTAATTTTACTGTCACGTAATCTGAAATATTTGATAATATGTACAGCACATCGATGTCATTTTTTACTACCTCTGAAAGAAGGCCAAGTTGCAAACACAAGAATAATACAGATACAAGACGGACAATTGTTTGTACAAAGTTTACATCAATAATGCCTACGATAGGTTTTGTCAACCAAAGCCATAAGTTTTCCATAATGAGGAATGCTTAATCAACATCATCAAAGGTTTTAGCATTCCAGCTAGCTTACATTGGCATTTGTTCAATGAAGTGTACATCCCAATCAATTATGGTGATGAATTTCATTGGGTGTTAGCTGTCGTCGTTTTAAAAGAGAGGCACATCTAAGTTTATGACTCGATGTCATGAAGGAGACATTCCAGGACGTAGTCTGAGATACAAAAACTAGCAAAAATATTGTCTACTTACCTTGATATGAGTGGATTTTGGGATCAAAAGGTTCGTACTGATTGGTCGACGATTAAAGCATATCAAGATAAAATAGGTAATCTATTTGATGTAGAATATATTGAAGGAATTTCTCAACAACCCATTGGTATTCTGTAAGTATCATGATTTAGTTTCATTTCATAAATTTCACAATGCTTACATAAACTACAAGATATGGATTATCTATTTGTTAAAAACGCAGGGATTGCTGCCTTTTTGTTGCCTCTTATGCCGAGTATTTGAGCAATGGATTACAAGTACCAATTGATGGTCTTGATGTTGGATTACTCTACAAAAGATATGTTACTCTTTATGGAAATACAGAGAAGCAAAAGCTCAAAAATCATACGCAAGCAATATTAAAGATCCACGATGACCAAAGTCGAATTCCATAGCACCGGATGAAGAACAACTTGTCCATATTGAGTATATCTTTATAACTTAAGTATGTCAAAGTAATAACCTCTCTTTGGTAATTTTTGGAATCAAAGGTTAAATTGTTGATTTATTTGTAGAGTAGATCATTTGTACCCATAATAATTTTTTTATATTTTATTTATTTGTTGAGTTATTTCATGTAATTTTTGAAGGCTTCAATTTATTTTATATTGTCTATGAATATAATTTAATCTTTAGTTTTGAACTTATTAATTAAACTAGAATACTGATTCAAATATCGCAATAGATAATACATCTGTTGGAACAAACGATGTATCTGTTGGAAATTATCAAATAGATTTAGACATATGTTGCAACATGTAGGTCATTTGTTGGAAATTATTGAATAGGTCTTCCTACTTTTTGATTTGTTCTAATAGATTACCATCAGTTGTAACAGATAGAATATATATTAAAATAGATTGTATATCTGTTGCGATAGATAGACTGAGAAACATCTGCATAATGCAATAGATGACCAACCTATTGCAATAGATAATCAATCTATCACAACAGATATACTATCTATTACAACAGATAGACAATCTGTTGCATTATAAAAAATTCAACTTTCATTAAACATAAAAAAGTGTTATGGTGTTTGTCTTTGTACATCTTCTTCTTTATAAACAGGCTCCAAGCATTTAGTTAGTACCCCATAATACTAGACCTCTTGCATTTTTTTCACAATGGTGTCATACAAATCGGACATTTCTGTGCCGGTCAGCAAACATTCGATGTATGCAAGTGCGTACGGCTTGTACGCGGCACCAGTTTTATTTGTTCAAAGGTGCATGCCCTTGTTTCGACCTTTAAAATCCCATGTTTTATTCATCAAGACTTCCACTAGCAAATAATCCATCAGTTTACTCTTCCTCAACAAGATGGGGAGAAATTCAAATAGTGGTTACATGTGGGTAAAAAAGCATCATCGTCGAAGACAGGTAAGTTGCAGTCATTAACCTTAATCTTTCCCTCCTCGAGAAATATCTCAACAATGAGAAAATATTAAACTTCCATGTTCATGACAGCAAGAATTCTATTTGCCTTGGTCCATCTCTAGCCGTGTAGATATGGCCTCTTTCTTCTAACATAGTTAATCATATCTTCATTTAATTCTTACGTAGAAACTAACGTATCAAACCTTTGGCCACCGATAGTTGATGATAGATTACGGAGCCTATTGTACCTATTCTTGAAATTATTATTGAGGTTCATTATCCTCTCGATAGTATCATAAGCATCTGGGTATGCTAATTTTCTGCCCCTCATGAGGCAGACAATTTCATCAACATACTGTGATATAAGAAGACAATTTTTAAATAGGTTAGTAATTGTAAAGAAGAAAAACATAGTGGAAATATGCAGCGGATGGTCCATCTATGGCATAGGGTTCTCTGAATCTGTTCACAGATTACCCAGCTAACACAACTTATGCAACAGATGTTTAATCTATTGCAATAGAACAACCACCAATTGTACCAGAATACCTACTTGAGGCAATAGATGACACATCTGTTGCATTGCTTCTTCTTCATAAAGTATATTAGAAGTCTAGGTTAGGAAAAGTAAACTTACCCTATCCACGCACCACTTACGCATAGTTTTCATACTCCTGAAGTCTTGGGTGTCAAACATATGCATGATGTATTCTTCTGCAAGTTTCTTCTTCTTGGGATACTTGGAATTTCGCAGTTCTGTACTCTCTTTATCGCCAAGTGCCGCATATATGTCCACCTTCTTCAGTGGCCTCTGAACTTTAACAACTTTTGGAGAGGAAGGAGTTGCAATTTTTTTGTTTTTAGACTGGAGAGTATTTTGATAATTTTTCTTTTCTTTCTCCTAACCACCACTGTAGGAGTGTATGGCTCCCTCACCTTCTTGGATGGTATGACACCCCTCTTGGATTTCAATTCCTTAGCAGCTTTAGCGATAGACTCTAGTTCTTTAAGGAGTTTATCCTGTCTGTCCTTGCACACTTTTTATTTGCAATGAGAACATAAGGATTAAGAGGGGTGAGAGGGACCACTGTAAGGGTAGTAAGGATAGGTGTAAGGGTAAGAGGGACCTATGCAAGGGGTTATTTCAAACGTATTTATTTTTCTTGAGCATCAACATTATCACCATCACAACTAGCAGTAGCATCAGGATGGATTCCACCAACATCAATAACTCCACTAGCAATTTCCCCAAAAAAAGCACCTAGATTTATTGTAGTAGGTTGACCTTGCTTAACTGTTCTTCTTATAGTTGTTGCTCCAGCCAATTCCTTTTTTATTAACTCCACCGTTGGGTCTGATATTGTATCAACAAGACCTAGAGTAATAAAAAAATTCATCCACAACTCCTGCTTAGTAGGCACGATCCAAGGATGCACAACCTATAAGAAAAAGATAGATAGATTTAAATTATATAATAATAATTTGTAGTCAGTTGGGTTATATGTTAACAAAGTCAACTTATGCAATAGATGATCTATTTGTCGTAACAGTTGATCTGTATGTTGCAACAGATTAACAATATGTTGTATCAGATTACCCATCTGTTGCATAATTTGCAGTAGATGGGTAATCTGTTGAGTCAGGTTTAGAGAACCACAGCAATAGATGGTTAATCTGTTGTGAAATATGGATCGTTTGTCACAACAGATTACCTATATATTACATAAGTTGCAGCATATGGGTAATCTATTACAACAGATGACTCATCTGTGCAATAGACAACCCATCTGTGCAACAGATGCCACATTTATTTTAATATCTTTCTTTGAGTCAAATTATTTTACTCGAAAGAAGACGTACTGCATTATCTAGAGGGTTAAAGAGATCAGCCTTCTTAATTTTTATGTTGCTCTTTGCAGCCAACCACCTAAGGATCCTTGGATGAGAAACCTTATCCAAGTAATCCTTGACCTACTTTCGGAGGGGAGAAAAGGCTTCAAATGCCCAAGACTAAAATATGTAAACAGAAAGTAACCAAAGAAAGTCATAATAATTATTCAATATAAAAGAATGGATGAGTAAATAGATAGTGGTTAAATTTACCATAAAACCCCAAGAAAAGTTTTATAATGTGATCGTCTTTGGGGATATCTTTGTGAATAAATATTTGACAGTCAGGTTGTAGTTGTCATATCCCCAGGGATAATCATTGAATTTCTCAAAATCCTCACCAAGCGCCAACAAATCATCATCTATGACTTTCTTGACATCTCTTTTTAATATAACGGAATAGGAAACCAAACCGAGAATAATTTCTCCTTGTACTGCTTTGGTATGGTTTTATCCTTGAGATATTCTATTCCGCCGCTTTGTAGCTATGTCCAGCAATGTCCAACAACCCATTTATTTTTTCCTTATGTTTGTTGGTTTTGGTGGGTGGTTGCTTGGACAATGCCTTTCTCCTATTTTGTGGTGGTGGTAATTTGGTTATCTTGCTTACCTTCGACCTTTTGCGGGGTATTTTCTTAGTGAGAAGTTCTTTTGGACGAACGCATCTCAAGCCTGTCACTATGGCAAACTCTTTTAAGCCAAAACAAACTGGCATGCCACAGTAGTTGATCTAGATTTCATCCATCTTTTTCCCCCTCCTTCGAATCTTTATCATCCCCCACATACTTGATCCTACGCTTGAGATAACCATATACCATACTTATTTGAAAACAGACAGTGTGGTCCTCAGGAAGCTCAAGAAAGCATCCAAAGCAGCTCATCTTAAAAAGTTCGTCTATGTTTTCATTCTTTATAATATTCCTAAAGTCATCAATAGGTTTCCCCAACTAACATTTAAGTACAAGATCACCATTTAGTTCTGCAGGGTCATGTATCGGCATCACAACTTTAAACTTGTTAATACTAATAGCTTTGACCGCCTCATACTGGGATTTCAATCTTAATTGACACCCCATTGGTGATACATTATCATCATATTGATCATCATCTTTTTTCTCATTTTCTACTTTTTCCTCTTCTTGTTTATTATTATGTTGATCAGTATCCTCTTTCTCGCTTCTACTTATTCCTCTTCTTGTTCATCTTATTCTTCTTCCTCCTCACTTTTATTTTCCTCACCAGCCTCTATATACCCTTCTCCATCTCTCTTTTCATAACTTTCCTTGACTTTATTTTTTCCTGACTGAGATTATTCAGAAGTTCCTTCGAATCCATCTGTACTCTAGCCTTTTTTGTTGGGTGGTCAGAAGTTGATCCACTTTCAGTTTCTATTCTTTTGGGAGACATCTTTTAACTACAAACAACAGAAAAAACAAAAATTACATTACATTTGATGTCTGCATAAATTTTTTTTTAAAAAGGTAAGACAAATTTCAATAAATTATTTTACGCCACATTACAAAAAAATACTCCAACGGATAACCCATCAGTTGGAACAGATGGGTAATCTGTTTGAAGGCCTATTTAATATCTCCCAATATATGTTCCACTTATTTCAATAGATGTCACCAAGACCACCAACACCAACACCAACACCAATGCCACCAAGACCACCACTAATGCCATCAAGACCACTAATACCACCACCAAGAGCACTAAGACCACTACCAATGCCACCAACACCAACACTACCAACACCACCAACACCACCAAGACCACCAACACCACCACCAATGCCATAAATACCTGCATCAAGACCACTAATAGTGCCAACACCACCACCAATGCCACCAATACCAACACCAAGACCACCGACACCACCACCAAGACCACTAATATCGACACTACTAACAACAGCACCAACAATACTATAAATATCATCCAACAATACCACGATAGTCAATGAAACACTGCAAAAAAAGCTAGGGTTTTCTCGGGTTCTTTCTATATTTTTTAGCATCAAAACTCAAATTTCTTAACCCATTCTCGAAGGTAATACAACTAAAAGTCTTTTTTCATCATTAACTAAAAGCTTTAATTTTTAGAATAAAGAAAAAATATAAAACTCTTCTTGAACTCTGTTACCTTTGATGACAGAGAAAACGACAGATACAAGCGAGAATAAAGTCGAAAATAACAACTATGTGGTCAAAAATAGAAAGAAAATTAATCTGTTTTGAAGGGTTGAGCAATATGCTGAGTAGTTGTTGTCTATATTATAGAGAGAGAGAAATGAGCGAGAACTCAAGATTTGAAATGATGAAATATTTTTTCCGCAAAAGAATTATTTGTATTAGGTTGATTTGTATTTTTGGAAAAGAATGACAAGTTTTGAAATTGTTAATTTGGTATAAATCAATCGCAAAGAAATCTGTTGCAACAACGACTGAGCTGTTGAAAAATTTCAAATAGATATTGAGATCTGTTGCAACAGATTACCTATCTAATTTAATTATCAAATAGACATTTGCATCTATTACGACAAATGACTGAGCTGTTGGAAATTTTCAAACAGATATTAATATTTGTTGCAACAGATGACATATCTATTTGAAAATCTTTTTTTTTTAATTATAAAGAAATCTTATGTCCAAAAGAATAAAGATAAAATACTACTAAGGCAGTAAAATATATTTCTTAGATAACTCCATTTTTCAAAATAGACACTTGGAAAACTTTTTTTAGTTTTTTTCATATTTTCCTATTTTAATTTAAAAAATTATCCAAGAAGCCACCAACAGGAGCTCCTATTTTTCACCAATATTTTTTGATTCTGACGACTTTAACCATTTTACTAGCTTGAAAAGATTTCCACATCCAATCGATACCTCGTCATTAGATGTATTTCAGTAGTTTATAAGTCGTACACATATATTTCTCCATCCCAGTGCTAGGAGGGCATCGATTATATCCAAAATTCATTCATTCCTATTTTTATACGAAGGTTTTCATAGCAGTGATCGACCAACAAATTCTTTAAGGTGAAATGTGTTTGTAAGTCATGGCAGTGTATGCATTTTGTATTTTTGTAAGTCATAGCAGTGTATGCATTTTGACAATTCTGCAGTGGTTTGATTAATGCCAGTCTTATCAATTCTACTCTGTGTCTATGATCGACCTTTTAAGTTATTACATATATTATGTGTCAAGTCTATTGGGATTATTCTTTACATACCACATAGTTTATTATCGATTCTATTTTGAGCCTATTAAAAAATCTAATTATTCAAACAAATAGATGAACAGTCGAGCATTTATGACACATCAAAAAAATAGTTGCACATCCACTCACACCTTACGTCAATTGGGTATAAGCTCTTCTCGAATTCCACCAATGCACGCGTCTACCTACAACTGATTGGGAAGGCCAAAGTCTTTTATTTTTGTCTATATAAACAACCATCAACTATAAAAAATATTCATCTTCTTCAACCCAAAAAAAATTGATAAATACAACCAGATGTCGAGCATTCCACTCAGACCACGAAGGAGAGTTCGTTTCCAGCAAAGCCATGATATTTTCCTCCTTCGAAATAACCTAGATCGTCTCTTCTATGATCTAGGTTAGGACAGGGAGCACCTCCACCGTGAACTCCGGCGTATTGCCAAATTTTTACGAACGATCATGGAGAGGTTGAACATGCATGCATCCCAAGGAGTTCATCACCCCACCACCATCCCCTTAGTTTAGGTTTTAATTTTTTTTGTAGTTGTAGTTGTGAGTTCATTGCAAAGAAGCCTTCATGGCTAGGAAATTTGTTAGATGAAAGCTTCTTTTTTTCCCTTTTTGCTCGTATTTTGTTGTAAATATGGTGTTAAACCATTGCTGCAATGAAGTATTTTTAGTATAAAATTTTATTGAAGTGCCCTTTCTTTTTATCTCTACATTAATTATACAATTTTGTTCTTGGTTGAAATTTTGCAATTTCCCCTATTAGAAGATGAATGAAAAGTTGTAAGACGTCAAAATTAATAGTCTATCATATATATAGACAAATTCATATATGCTAATGATAATAAATCTGGTCTATCAATGATTTTATGGATTTCTACAAAATTAATTGCAAGGTCGATATAGTATATGATTGACCGAGATCAATAAGTACGCATGACTATCTACGTAATCGATGGATTCCATTATGTGGGTTCATGAAATATAAATAATTAAATAAATGAAATTGTATTGATTATAAATCATAGACTACAAGCTTTGTCACTAATATATCATACTGCTGGACCTCTTGCATAGACTTTAAATATAATTGCTGCCTTCTCATGTGTTGGGTAGATGTTGAACTATATAGATCCACACTCGGTCAATGCTAAGGTATATATGGGTTGGTGCAACGGTCAAAAAAATATTAGTACAAAGTCAAAGATATAAATAATTAAATAAGTGAAATTGATTTGAGGGCCATATATTGTGTCGATTGTAAATCATAGACTGCAAACTTTGTCACTAATATACCATACAGCTGGATCTCTTGCATAGACCTTAAATATAATTGATTCCTTCTCATGCGTTGGGTAGATGCTAAACCGTATAGATCCACACTTGGTCAATGCTAAGGTATATACGGGTTGGTGCAATGGTCAAAAAAAATATTAGTACATAGTCAAAAATATAAATAATTAAATAAATGAAATTGATTTGAGTGTCATATATTGTGTCCATTGTAAATCATAGACTTAAAGCCTTGTCAATAATATACCGCACTGATTTATTGTTCTTAGTATCATATTCGGAAAGAAAGGGATAATTAATTAATAAACTAATAAATAATTGTATTTGATGCAATTAAAGGATCTTGAACAAGTCATGTGATCAAATAAGAGTCTACGTAAATTGGAGAAGTTGATCAAAGATGTATGCGGATGGGTAGTGTATGAACAAATAAATTCCTCACAACATACTTTTGCTTTGGTAAACATTGTCGTAAGGATGTTGGTTGTTCAGCCACAAGTCATCACCTCACACATCTTTGATCACCACTTTCAATTTACGTGGACTCTCATATGATCACATGACTTGTTTAGGCTCATTTAATTGCATAAAATCTAATTATATATTAGTTTATTAATTAAATAATCCTTTTCAAAATATGTGCTAGTTATGGTCTATGAATATATATCCTCGTCTAGTACATTTATTAATGAAGTAGTCTATTGTTTATGCTAGACTATGCTTAGTTATTTACTCGACCTGATATAGTCTAGAATAGACTGGTAACTACTTTCACAATTAAATAACTAGACAATGATATTTACTTATAGACCATGACTAGCACATATTTTTAAAAGAATTATTTAATTAATAAAATAATAGAAAATTAGATTTTATGCAATAAAATGAGCCTAAAAAGGTCATGTTATTGTATGAGAGTCCACGTAAATTGAAAGTGGTGATCAAAGATGTGTAAGGTGATGACTTGTGGTTGAAAAAATGATGAGTTGTGGTTGAACAAATGAATTTTCCACAACATACTTGTGCTTTGGGTAAACATTACCCTGAGGATGTTGGTTGTACAACCACTACCCATCGTCACACATCTTTGATCACTTTCTACAATTTACGTGGCCTTTCATATGATCACATGACTTGTTTAAGCTCATTTGATTGAATTAAATTCAATTATTTATTATTTTATTAATTAATTATTCTTTTTTTTCCTAATATGCTACTAAGGGCAATAAATCAATACGGTATATTATTGACAAGGCTTTGCATCTATGATTTACACTGGACACAATCAATGCAACATATAATAGTAAACTTGTTTGTCGTTATTATAAATATATGATTTATTCAATCAATCATGCATTTAGACTATAAATTTTAGAGAAAAACTTTTATAATAATTTTCATCGACCTCTGTAAATTAGGACAATAGCTGAACTGGTAACGCAATGCAATCAACTATTTAATCTAATAAGACAATGAAATAACTGAACATAATTCATCAGTAAATGTCCTCATTGACATGTCAAATAAATGTAATTCAATTATCCATAAAAAATCATTAAAAATAACAAATCATTAAGAAAATTGTTTGTTTCAAACCACTAAACTACATGTAATCATCACTGAGTTCCTTAAAAATGCCCATCACATACACTTTATTTTCTTCATGTTTTTGCTCATCTTCTTCTATTTCTTTCTTCCCATTTTATTTCTTTTCTTCTTCTTATTGTTCTTTTAATTTCTTCTCTTCTTCAATATTTTTGTACTCCTTTTCACCCACTCTTTCTTCATCAACTGTCTTCTCATTTTTCTTTTCTTCTTCTAATTTCTTTTCATCATTTTCTTCTATTTTCTCCTTATTTTCTGCTTCTTATTCAATTCTCCTCTCCTCATCTTTTTCTTCTTCTTCTTCTTCTTATATATCTTGTTCATTTGCTGCTTTGTAATATCCTATACTTCTACCTAGCTTAAATTCATCCTAAAGATGTCAGAGACTTGTTTTAAAGATAAATCCACTTATATACATGTGGTATTTTCAAGATTTTCATTTTTTTATCATGTGCAAAATTGAATAAGCTTTTCATCGATACCAAATTTCCCTAAATCCAACACTCAGGTGAAAAGTTAGAGCTTTTTTAGTGAGACAGTGTATCACCTAAGCCATTAATGCATCGCGGAGCAGGCCAAAATGGCAATCGTCCAAATCCAGTGAGCCATCGCAATTATAGCGCATCGCTCCAGGGCTCAAATTCAGAATTATCCTTTTTTCAGTGACTTAGCGCGATGTCTCCACATTGCGCTAAACTTCCAAGTCTCATCCAGTATTGTAACGCGATATCACCGCGTCGCACCGTCAGGCCAGTCCCCAGTGGGCAATTTCTAGTGACACGGTGTGTTAGCACCGCGTCGCATCAGCCTGCCAAATTAGGAGATTTTGATAAAAATCAAAAAATGTGTCCAGGGTTAAATGAGTCTTTTCCTATAATTTTAGTTTAGCCTTAAACACGAAATTTAATCCTACATGACCTAAGGATATCATTATACACTCTGTTTTTCCCAAATTGAGTTGTTCTCTCTTAAGCCAAGGAACTCTAGCTCTCAAATTCAAGGGCCAAATCACAAGAACTCTCCATTATTCCTTCCCAATTCATTAACTCAGGTATGCATAGTATTCATTCATGGACTCCTTTCATCCTTGAAGCCCAAGAATCTTTTTTCAAAGTTCAAGTATATGGATTTTTATGAATTCCATGTTAGGTTTGCTTTTGTTCATGTTGATAATGGCCAATTGAATTCTAATCCATGTTTGGTGATAAATTTTTAGTGGAATTAATTATTATAAGTGTAGATTCATGTGAACCCATGATTAAACCCTTGAATGGTGAAATTAGAATTGAATCATGATGTTTACTTGTTGCGTAATGTTGTCTGCATATACTATGCTCACTATGTGTTTGATTAAATGCCTATGGGAAGGAAAAATGTCTTACTAGTATGATAATATGAAATCCCCATTCATATACAAGTTCATGTATGTCAAGTGTTTGATGAAATGTCTTAGTCAATAGATTATGGCTATGTGTGTAGCCATTGTTGTGCTTTAGAATTTATGCCATGAATTACTATTATGTTGTCGAGTCCTGGGGGTATCTAATACCCGTCAATTTAGCTGTGTGCCTAGAGCTTGTGTCATGTTTTCATAATATCCTCAGTCAAGACATGTTCAATAGAATTCAAACTCAGTAAACTCAGTAATCCCAAAAATCTCAAAAAGCTCAGTACTTCAGTAATCTTCATAGTATTCCATCAGTCAACGGAACTGAATGAACTCAGTCCAATTCAGTTCAGTTAATCATGTTCAGTGTATATTCAGATGGGAGTAGCATTTAGCACTGAGTGAACCCAAGGATGAGGACACACACTGACAGTTGAGGGTGCGATCCTTAGAAGCAATCCCTGCATTCCAAAACTATGTAGCTAGAATAGATTAAGACATCAACACTGACAGATGAGGGTTGATAAGGTGGATAAATACTGTAATATGAGGGTCCCACTGTTCTCTTTTGGGAACACTGCCAGATGAGGGTTACCCACAGCTTGTCCTTACCAGTGGCGCATTTTGACACCCTTCCAATTGGGGTTACAGATTGGACCTAAACTCAGCTATATTGTGTTATTTGGGGCATATCGGTTAGATACTACTTACCACAATTATAGTTTCAGACTCAGTCTCAGTAATAGAACTCAAATAGTTCTTCAAAATTTTAGGACTATTAGATACAGTCAACTCAGAACAGTACGAAACTCAGTTAGTTCTATCAGAACCTAGACTGTCAGATAAAGTCATTCAGTATTAGTTACTTTAGTTATCAGTAATTTATGTTATCAATAATCAGTCTCAGTAGTCAGTACCATCACGAATTCAGTCACATTTAATTATTCTTGCATGTATTCTCACGTTCATGTTATTCAGTCAGTTAGCAGTTTTCATACATTTGAACCCTTTGCATTCATCCTATCTCACTTGCATACCAGTACATTCAAACGTACTGACATATTTGTGCTATGGTGTTTTATACCATAGGTTCAGAAGCATGAGCTACAGAGCATCAGTAGCATTCCAGTTTCAGCAGTCAGAGTTAGAAGTGAGTCCTCATCTTTCGAGGACATAATTATTACTTTATTTCTTCATTACTAAGTTTATTTTATTAGTTGGAGTTATTTAGGGACATGTCCCATCAACTCCTTATTCAGGCAGTTTAGAGGCTTTCAGACTAAAGTGTTTTCAGACTAGATATTTTCAGACATTGTTTTAGTTTTGGTATTGTCATACCATATTATTTAGATATGGTTTTATCAGATGTTTATCAGTTTTGAATCTTATGGCATGTTCCAGCCTATTATTTCTGCAATTATACAGTATATTATACAGTGTTCAGGTACAGATATCAGTCATGGGTTAGCTTGTGGTCCATCGGGGTCATGAGCACCGTGTAAAATTTTGGATACCAGATTCGGGGCGTTACCAACTTGGTATCAGAGCCTAAGGTTCAATAGAGTCCTAGGAAGTCTGAAAGCCGCATCTAGTAGAGTCTTGTACATAGGTGTATTGCGCGCCATATTTATGTGCAGGAGGCTATGAGATATTTTAGGAATAGTTTCCCTTCTTTCAGTATTCATGTCATGCCAATGATCACGAGCTCAAATTCAACTCTTAGTCTAATCCATTTCTCTCTTTTCTTCTACAGAACATGCCTCTCAAAAGAAGAACTAGAAATCAGTCAGCCCCTCAGCCCGTCTAAGCAGATCCCTTGGATGAACACGTTTCTCATGCAGAGTTCAGAGCTGCATTCAATACTCTTGCTAATTCAGTTACTGCTTAGAATGAATGACCAGCTTTCATCCCAGCTAACCCAGTGGCCAATTCAGCTACAGCCAGGATTCGGGACTTCATCGGAATGAATCCTCGATCCTTTTACTAGTCTAAGTCAGATGAGGACTCTCAGGAGTTCCTAGACTAAGTTCAGAAGGTTACGTATATCATGGGGGTTACTTTTAGTGAGAGTGATGATCTAGTTGTATATCAGTTGTAGGATGTTGCTCACACTTGGTTCAAACAGTGGAAGTCAGAGAGGTCAGTCGATGCAGGACCTACTGAGTGGGAGGAGTTTGTCACTACATTCTTAATTAGATTCTTTCCCCAAGAGCTGAGGGAAGCTAAGGTGTTATAATTTATCAACCTCAGGCAGGGAAACATGATGGTGAAAGTGTATTCTTTTAAGATTACTCAATTAGCTAGATATTCTCCTCACGTGGTTGTAGATAGTAGGGCCCAGATGAGTAAGTTTGTTTCTTGGGTGAATGATAGTGTGGTCAACGATTGTAGGTCTGTGATGTTGAATAGTGACATAAACATAGCCAAGCTTATGAATCATGCTCAACAGATAGAAGAGAAGAAGATTAAGATGAGAGAGAAGCAGAAAAAGAAAGCAAGGACAGGTAGTTTCAACTTTGCTCAGCCCAAATTAGAAGGAAGGAATAGTTCTCAATTCTGTCCTAAGTTACCAGTTCCAGCTCCTTCTTCAACTAGTTCTCCATCTCCTAAGTTCAGGGATGGTAATAGAGATAGGGCGCCAGGCTCTAAGTCTCGGGGAAGTGTCAATAATGCCCAAACTAATCCCCTTTGTTAGACTTGTGGTAAGAACCACAAGGGTGCTTACAGAGCTGGTAGCGATGTCTTTTTCGGATATGGAAAACTAGGACACAAAGTCAGAGATTGTCCCCAGTCAGTCTATCAAGGTCAGCATAACCATTCCTCAGTCTATTCTGGTCGCCACTTTTAGTGCTACAAGTGGGCAACACCCAAATCGACTTTATGCTCTCCAGTACAGGCAAGATCAGGAAAATTCTCTTGATGTAGTTACTGGTACGTTACATATATTTCATGTGCATGTTTACTCTTTGCTAGATCTAGGAGCTCCTTTGTCTTTTGTTACTCCTTATATAGCAGGCAATTTTGGAGTCAGTCCCGAAATTCTAGCAGAGCCCTTTTTAGTCGCTACCCTAGTGGGTAAAACCATCATATCCCAGTGAGTATACAGGAACTTCCTGATTATGATATTTCAGAAAGTCACCTCAACAGACTTAGTCGAATTAGAGATGACTGATTTTGATGCCATTCTCGGCATGGATTGGCTTCATTCCTGCTATGCCACAGTAGACTACAGAAATAGGATAGTCCAGTTCTATTTTTTGAATGAACTCGTCCTAGAGTGGAGGGGTAGTACTTCAGCGTTCAGAGGTCATCTTGTTTCCTACCTTCAAGCACAAAAAATGATATCTAAGGGGTGTGTTTATCATTTTGTTCATGTTAAAGACTCTAGCTCCAAAACTCCCAGTATTGAATCAGTCCCAGTAGTGAATGAATATTTAGATGTTTTTCCCAAAAATCTTCCAGGAATTCCTCCCAAAAGGGAAATAGACTTTGGCATTGGTTTTTTTCAGATACTCAGCCTATATCTATTCCGCCATGCAGAATAGTATATTTAGAACTTAAAGGACTAAAAAAGCAGTTGAAGAATCTCTTAGATAAGGGGTTCATCAGGCCCAGTGTGTTCCCGTAGGGTTCACTAGTTTTATTCGTGTGCAAGAAAGACGATTCTCTCAAGATGTGTATTGACTACCGTCAGCTTAATAAAGTCATGGTCAAGAACAAATATCCTCTTCCAAGAATCGATGACTTGTTTGACCAATTTTAGGGTGCCAGATATTTCTCTAAGATAGACCTTAGATCAGGCTACCATCATCTCAGAGTCAAAGAATGTGACATTTCGAAGATAGCCTTTCGTACTCGGTATAATCACTTCAAGTTTTTGGTCATGTCCTTTGGTCTTACTAATGCCCCAGCCGTTTTCATGGACTTGATGAACCGGGTGTTCAAGCAGTACTTGGACATGTTCGTCATAGTCTTCATAGATGATATTATGGTCTATTCGCGCAGTGAGCATGATCATGTAGACCATCTTAGAATTGTAATTCAAACTCTCAGATACCATCAGTTGTTTGCCAAATTTTGTAACTGCAAATTTTGGCTAAGGTCAATACCATTCATTGGTCATATCATTTCCGGTGATGGCATTAGGGTTGATTCTCAAAAGACCAAAGTCGTAAGAAACTGGCCTCGCCCTGTCTCTCCATTAGATATCAGAAGTTTCTTGGGTTTGGCTGGCTATTATAGACGGGTTGTTAAGGTATTTTCTTCTATTACATCCCCCATGTCCAGATTAACTCAAAAGGAAGTCAAGTTTCAATGGTTAGACCCTTGCGAGAAGAGTTTTCAGGAGTTGAAGACTTGACTCACCTCAGCTCTAGTTTTGGCTCTCTCGGATGGTTCAGATGGTTTCATAGTGTATTATGATGCATCCAGAGTAGGTTTGGGTTGTGTCCTCATGCAACATGGTAAGGTCAGTGCCTATGCCTCCAAATAGCTTAAACCCCATGAGAAGAATTATCCTACTCATGATCATGAGTTAGCATCCATAGTATTTGCCTTAAAGATTTGGAGGCATTATTTATACTGTGTTCATGTAGATGTGTTCATAGATCATAAAATCCTTCAGTATGTCTTTTCTCAGAATGATCTCAATCTTCGTCAGAGAAGGTGGTTAGATCTCTTGAAAGATTATGACATGAGTGTCCTTTATCATCCAGGAAAGGCCAACATAATGGCCAACGCTCTCAATATACTGTCTATGGGTAGTGTTTCTCATGTCGAGGACAGTAAGAAGAAGCTAGCTCATGAAATCCATCAGCTTACCAGACTAGGCGTTCGCTTAGTCGACACAGAAGGGGGTGATATATAGGTTCAGAGTAGTTCAGAATCATCTCTGCTTTCCGAGGTGAAAGAATAGCAAGATAGAAATCCCAATCTAGTCAAGTTGATAGAGTCAGTCAAGGATCAGAAGGTTGAGGTTTTCTCCCAAGGGGGAGATGGTGTATTGCGTTGTCAGGGTCGTCTGTGTGTTCCAGGTGTAGATGACTTGAGGAATCAAATTCTTGCAGAAGTGCATGGTGCGTGCTACTCTATTCATCCAGGGGCCACAAAGATGTACCGCAACTTGTGGGAGATCTATTGGTAGAGTGGGATAAAGAGAGATATTGCAGAGTTTGTGGCTAAGTGCTCTACATGTCAGAAAATTAAGATTGAGCATCAGAAGCCTAGTGGGACCATACAAGAATTTAATATTCCTACTTGGAAGTGGGAAGAAGTGAACATGGACTTTGTCATGGGTTTGCCTCATACTCGTCATCAATATGATTCAGTTTGGGATATTGTAGATAGAATAACCAAATCAGCTTATTTCCTTCTAGTTCATACCTCCTATTTAGCCGAGGATTACGCCAAAATCTACATGAGAGAGTTGGTCAGATTTCATGGTGTTTTGTTATCTATTATCTCAGATAGAGGTACCCAGTTCACCTCTCATTCCTGGAAAGCATTCCAAAAGGGTCTTGGTACCCAAGTTTATCTCATTATAGCCTTCCATCCTCAGATAGATGGTCAAGCAGAAAGGACCATTCATACTTTAAAAGATATGCTGCGAGAGTGGGCAATTGATTTCAAAGGTAGTTGGGATTACCACTTTCCTTTGATTGAGTTTGCATATAACAAAAACTATCATTCCAGTATTAAGACGGCTCCATTCGAAGCTCTCTATGGTAGGAGGTGCGGATCTCCAGTCGGTTGGTTCGAAGTTAGTGAGGCCTCAGTTATAGGGCCTGACTTAGTATTTGATGCCTTAGAAAAAATCCAGTTAATTAGAGAAAGACTCTAGGATGCTCAGAACCGATAGAAATCTTATGCAGATATGTGCAGAAAAGATCTCGAGTTCGAGATTGGTGATTATTCTTATTAGAATATCTCTCCCATGAAGGGAGTGAAGAGATTCGGCAAGAAGAAAAAGCTCAGTCCCCGATATGTTGGTCTCTTCAAAATTCTCAGTTGCTTTGGGAAGGTAGTTATGAGCTCGAATTGCCTTCAAATCTACCTTCAGTCCATCCAGTCTTTCATGTCTCCTTACTCAAGAAGTGCTTAGGTGATCCAGCAGTTGTAGTCCCTAATCAGAGCATAGCTATTCAGAACAACCTCTCTTATAAAGAGATTCCATTCGAAATTCTTTACTATCAGACTCGAAGACTAAGGAACAAAGAAGTCCCTCTAGTCAAAGTTCCTTGGAGGAATCATTCTGTTGAGGGAGCTACTTGGGAAGCAGAAGCAGACATGCGTACTAAGTATCCTCACCTCTTCTATGCTAATTCAGACTCAGCCCAAGGTAACAGCTTTTCTTAAGCCTTTTAGTTTCATGTTTAGATTTCAATTACAACTTGGTGTCCATTTCATGTTTAGAATTCCATTATAAACTTAGAATCAATTACCATTGCATATTCAATCATAGATTCATGCATTAAATCAGTCATGTGTTTATACATCGGACATGCATTCTCCTTATGAGAAACTCAGTTATCAGAAATCTCAGTCATGTATTCATGAGCCAGTTCAGTCATGAATTCATGCATCAGATATGCATGCTCGGTATGAACCTTAAAAATGTCAGTCATGTAGTCGTGTTACAATTCTTCATGTTAAGTATGTACTTCATCTTATCGTTTCTCCCTTCATAATCAATCATTCGAGGACGAATGTTCCTAAGGGGGATATATTGTAATACCTCATACTTATACCTAGCTTAAATTCATCCCAAAGATATCAAAGACTTGTTTTAAAGATGAATCCACTTTTATACATATGGTATTTTCAAGATTTTCATTTTTAATCATGTGAAAAATTGAATAAGCTTTCCATCGATACTAAATTCACCCAAATTCGACACCCGGGCGAAGAGTTAGAGACATTTTAGTGAGACAGTGTATCACCTAAGCCATCAACACGTAGCGGATCAGGCCAAAATAGCAATCGTCAAAATTCAGTGAGCCTCTGTGATTATAGCGCGTCCCACCAGGACTCAAATTCAAAATTGTCCTTTTTCCAGTATCTCAGCGCGATATCTCTGCATCGCGCCAAACTTCCAAGTCCTATCCAGTATTGCAATGTGATATCACCACGTCGCACCTTCAGCCTATTTCCCCAGTAAGTAATTTCAAGTGACACGTCGCAATAGTGTCGCGTCGCGCCCGCCTTCCAAATTGGGAGATTTTGATAAAAATCAAAAGACGTGTCCAGGGTTAAATGGGTTTTTTTTCATGATTTTAGTTCAGCCTTAAACACAAAATTTAACCCTACTTGACCTAAGGATATCATTATTCACTCTATTTTACCCAAATTGAGTTGCTCACTCTCAAACCAAGGAACCCTAGCTCTCAAATTCAAGGGCCAAATCTCAAGAACTCTCCATCAGTCCTTCAAAATTCATTAACTTAGGTATGCATAGTGTTTATTCATGGACTCCTTCCATCCATGAAGCCCAAGAATCTCTTTTCAAAGTTCAAGTGTATGGATTTTTATGAATTCCATGTTGATTTTGCTTTTGTTCAAGTTGATAATGACCAATTGAATTCTAATCCACGTTTTGTGATAAATTTTAAGTGGAATTAATTATTATAAGTGTAGATTCATGTGAACCAATGATTAAACCCGTGAATGGTGAAATTAGAACTAAATCATGATATTTACTTGTTGCGTAATGTTGTCTGCATATACTATGCTCACTATATGTTTGATTAAATGCCTATGGGAAGGAAAAATGTCTTACTAGTATGATAATATGAAATCCCCATTCATATACAAGTTCATGCATGTCAAGTGTTTGATGAAATATCTTAGTCAATGGATTATGGATATGTGTGTAGCCATTGTTGTGCTTTAGAATTTATGCCACGAATTACTATTATGCTATCGAGTCCTGGGGGTATCTAATACCCGACAATTTAGATATGTGCCTAGAGCCTGTGTCATATTTTCACGATATCCTCAGTCAAGCCATGTTCAATAGAATTCAGTCAGTCATGTGACTCTAGAAAATTCAGTAAACTCAGTAATCCCAGAAATCTCAGAAAGCTCAGTACTTCAGTAATCTCAATAGTATTTCGCCAGTCAATAAAACTCAATGAACTCGGTCCAGTTCAGTTCAGTTAATCATGTTCAGTGTCTATACAGATGGGAGTAGGATTTAGCATCGAGTCAACCCAAGGATGAGGACACACACTGACAATTGAGGGTGTGATCCTTAGAAGAAATTTTTGCGTTTCAGAACTATGTAGCCAGCATAGGTTGAGACATCAACACTGATAGATAAGGGTTGATGAGGTGGATAAACACTGTCAGATAAGGGTCCCACCGTTCTCTTTTGGGGACACTATCAGATGAGGGTTACCCACAGCTTGTCCTTACCAGTAGCATGGTATTGTTACTCTCCCAATTAGTAGTCAGTATTATCATGAATTCAGTCACAGTCACTTATTCTTGCATGTATTCTCACGTTCATGTTATTCAGTCAGTTAGCAGTGTTCATGCATTTGAACCCTTTGTATTCAGCCTACCTCACTTTCATACCAGTATATTCAAATGTACTAACACATTTGCGCTATGGTATTTTATACCATAGGTTCAGAAGCACGAGCTCCAGAGCATCAGTAGCATTCCAGTTTCAGTAGTAAGAGTTAGCAGTGAGTCCTCATCCTTTGAGGACATGATCATTACTTTATTTCTTCATTACTTAGTTTATTTTAGTAGTTGGAGTTAGTTGGAGACATGTCCCATCAACTCCTTATTCAGAAAGTTTTGAGGCTTTCAGACTACAGTGTTTTCAGACTTGATGTTTTCAGACATTGTTTCAGTTTTGGTATTGCCGTACCACATTATTCAAATATGGTTTTATCAGATGTTTATTAATTTTGAACCTTATGGCATGTTCCAACCTACTATTTCCATATTTATACAGTATATTATGCAGTGTTCAAGTACAGATATCAATCATGGGTTAGCTTGTGATCCTTCGAGGTCATGAGCACTGTGTAGCGTTTCGAGTACCAGATTCGAGGTGTTATATGCCTTCTTCTCTATTTTTTCTTCTTTCTTCTCTTCTTAAGTTTTTTCATCTGTTGCAGCAATATCATTCACTACGACTGCAAGTTCTTCAAGGTTTACTTGATGTCGGCTTCGAGGGGGACTATCAAGGTACACTTCATTGTTTTGAAAGGACTACAAAAATTATGCAAGAAAAAAAAATAGAACAACACATAAATTAGTTTACCTTCATCTTGTTACTTCTTCTTATTCTTCTCGATTCTCCCCAATCTCTCATCTCTAATAAAAAAAGTAATATCCAGAACACTTTTTGTGAGCACGACAACATGCTCATGCAGGTCAACATCATTAGAAGCGTCGGGTGTAGATTTGAGTCCACTTGAACAAGCATGATCACAAGCATGTTCTAGAATTAGAACATAATTGTGACCACCCAAATCTCCATCTTCGTCTCGACCTCCACTGATGAAGTCAGGATAGTCACACCTTTAAGCTTCGCCTTCAAGGCATCGATGGATGTATCCTTAACTTTGTCCGTGTATGGCTTAAATATTTTCATATATCTCAGCTCCATCTCATGGACGGTAGGGGTAAGGTACAGGTGCACAATCTATAAAAAATAAATATAAATTACACGATATTTACTAATATAATAATATTATTTTCATATTATAATAAGTATAGTTTTACCTTTGGTTTGTTTCCTTTGTACTTAAATGGGTCGTCTTCTATTATGTTTCCATACTTCGACGTGTGCCATCTAAGAAGACAGGGAATGGGTAAAGGATAATCCAATGACTTATCGACGTACCTTCCCAGATGAGGAAAGGCCTCATATATCCAAACCTGCAATCAATAGAAGCATAAGTAAATGTACCGGGTCTGTGTATTATTATGTAAATAGGCAAGAGTCTATAATAAATCAATAAGATGGTAGATTATAAGTACCAAAAACTCCCAGGGAAAGCCATATAACGCATATGATGCATTATTCCTCTTCACAAAGGCTTCTTTCTGCTTGTTCAAATCAATCTTCTTTTTCAAATAGCTCAATGTCAACCTAAACAACTCTTTTCTCCATGGATAACCCCCAAAGAAATCTAAATCAGCCGCCATCTTGATGTGGTATGAATCCACTTTCTTTGACGGGTCCTTTGCCAGCAACATCGAGTGCATAAACCAAATTAAAGCGCACTTCAACTTTTGTTGATTAGTCAACCTATTACCATTGATCAGGATAATCAACCTTGAGGCAATAATACTCTTGTTCTTCGTCACCTTAAAATGAAAGCATTCACCATTTTAGAGGACTTTGTTCATTTTTTATTCACGGGGATATGTTGAACATTTCAGCCTCGTAATCAAAGCAAATTTCTTTAAGCTAAAACAAGACGGACTATCATTCACACAGAACTAAATTTGCAGTTTTTTATTATTTTTATATGTCGCAGCAACACATAATAGACCATCTTTCCACTAAACTTAAAATGTTCCAACATATGCCTCAAGTGTTCGAAATAAGTCTTCTTAAAATCAGCATACAACTTTTGTTCAACAAGAATCCTTCTAAACTCTCAGTAGACCGCCATTATTGTTCTTATGGAAATCTTTATAGGAAAAGAACGTAGCTCATCCACCCAAATTGTTAGGTCGTACGAGTCAACAGAGATATCTCTTGCATAAATTGGCAAGGATAGGGTATCATCCTCCTCTTTGTCTCCACTATCTCTCTTATCCTCATCTTCACTGCTATAATTTTCACTTTTTTCACTTTCCCCTTTGCTTTTACCTTTACTATCCTCAACATTGTCACTCTTATGTGCACTACTTTCGTTATATTCAAAAATATCGACTAGGATTTTTTATTCAGTTTCTGACAAGGATTCATCGACTATAGCTTTTTTCCTCTTCGAAGTTTTGGAAACTTCTTTGGCTTTTCGCTTCCTACTGCTAGAAGCAGCGGAAGCAGGCCTTTTAGATCCTCTATGAACTCTCAGAATTTATGATCTACAACGAAAAATAAATCTGTAGTGGTCGATTTATCGACCATTGATCTATTAATAAAAACAGAAAAATACAGCAAAAACAAATCTATTATTGTCGATCTATCGACCACTGGTCTATTAAGAAAAATTGGAAAATGCCTTGGATCAAATATGCAAATCAAGTTCCAACTTCTCCAAATATTGGCAGTACAATTCACAACAAGAAGAACACCATTAAAATAGGTCCAATTCAGCACAAACAATTCAAAACCAATACGCAATATAAATTAAAAAAATAGTCATTATCCAAAGCAAAACGTGATTAAACATGCGGAATTGACAATGTTAACTAAAAAAAACTTAAATTTTGAATAATTTCATGATGAACAGTGCAATTTTTGTCGAAATCAAAAAAACCCAACACAAAGCAAAAACCAAAAAAATACTAAAATGGATCTAAATTGATCGGGGAAGAATATTAAACTTACCTGAGTAAGAGAAACTGAAAAATTTCAACTTGGAACGTAAGAGTCGAGCAAAACTTTTTTTTTTTTGAAAAATATAAAGAAAAATCCAGAGAAGAAGAGGATTTGAGGAGAGAGAAAAGTTTTTGAATTTATTAAATAATTTTAATAAATGTTTGAAAAATTAATAAATATAAAAAGGGACTGTATTGTATTTTTTTATAGAGTTGTATTCTCCAAATTAAGTTTTCAAAGTGAGCAGTTGGAAATTTTCAACAGACATTTGTATTTGTTGGGACAAATAACTTAGCTGTTGGAAATTTTCAAATAGATATCTGATTTAATTATCAAATAGACATTTGCATTTGTTGCAAAAGATGACTGCGCTATTGTAAATTTTCTAACAGATATTGATATCTTTTGCAACAGATGACATACTACTAAGGCAGAAAAAAATATTTCTTGGATAACTCAAAAATCTCCTCCTTGAGTAGTCTAATCTTGTCTTTTCAATGTCACCCGTCTTCCTCAAGACCCTCAAGTTATTGATGAATATTAATGAATATTTAAACTCATGTCTAGAATTATCTCTCGTTCAGCCCTAAATTTATTCATCTCTCATCTTTTTCTTTGTTTTCTCTTTAGGGTTATCACAGCCGTCTCCTTTTTTCTCTCTTTTTTCTCCTCTTTCTTATAAGGATCCTTTCTGATCTAAACCGATTATATATTTTCTCGACTAAAATTATTGTTTTAATCCCCTTGCTTTTGACAATGCAGGTATGGTTCACTGTTCCTCTTTCATTCTCATCTTTTTCTTTGCAACTTATTTAAAATAGTTATTTATATATGTTTTTTAAATTAATTATCCTTTACCCATATCATATATATTTAAAAAACTTGAAGGAAAGGTTACTTTTAAGTCTTGAATGAATGAACCGTTGTTATTATTAAAACATGCAAAAAATGTCATATGTTTGGAGAAGTTTAAAAGCCATGTTGGCAGTATCATTTTTTTTGTATGTATTTTGTTTATTTCTTTATTGTTGATGTTGTTATTGATGTTGTTATAGGGTTGGTGTTGTGGAACTTGTCGTGTGGTGTTGCTGATGGTGTTGGAACAAATAATGTTACTTCTTTATGGTTGATGTTGTTTCTTTGTTGTTGATTCTATTTTTGTTGTTACAACAGACGGAGCAACTGTTGAAACAAATCAAACCACTAGCAAGGATGGTTTGATATATTCCAACGGTTTACACATCTGTTGTAACAGACTCCACATCTGTTGCAACAGCCTCCACATCTGTTGCAACAGCCTCCACATCTATTACAACAAATTTACAATTTGTTGAATAGATGGGAAGTTGCTTCAAAAGGTGTGGAGCATATTGCAACAGATGGTTAATTTATTACAACAGATGGATAGTGTTCTTCTTTTGTTTGACATCAATTATTTTCTTTTATTTGTAAATATAAGAAAAGAAATGTTGATTAACTTTTGCCCGACCAACACAAGAGGCAATAGTAAAGATGGGTTCGGAGGAATAAGCTACTTGCAGATGGAACTACTTCATATGTGGGAGGTATGTATTATTGATAATGTTATCGTGAAAACACACATATAGAACACTAATTTTGTGAGTGTTGTGTTTTACCGATTAGGCATTGATCATTCAAACAAGATATCTGCAATTTTATAGTTAAGTTTTATAGGTCCAAACTAATAAGGCTGAGGGACCATGAATATGGTTCTAATACCCTGTTAAGATTTAATGAAGGTTGTTGCTTATGTCTATGTATTAAGTGTTGTGAAGTGATCAAGTTTTGGTGGCATTGTAAAAAGATTTGATATCGATTGGACTAACTTTTAGGATACATTGGACTCTGAGAGGACTTTCGAAGCCTCCCACTTCTTCAACCAAGAAGGAAAATCAATATATTTATTTTCCTAACTCAAATTTATATGGTTAAGTTGCTCAAGGTGATGATTATACGCCAGAAGGTGTGGTAAGAGAATACCTACATGGGAAAAGGGAGTTGATGAAGATTATATCATTTGAGAGATAATTGAAGCCAAAAATAGGATACAAGGGAATTTGTAGCAAATCTAGCCTATGAAACTGAATAAGAACAGGAGAAATCTGAATCAATTGCAAATATGAAAGTGCATCCAAAAAAAAAATCATCTTTTGTCTCTCTCAAAGAAAACTAATGCAGCTGGCCACTTTGCGGGGAGCTTCAACTAGGTAGTATGGTCGGAATGATCACCTACATAGAAAATAGGAAAACATAAAGAGAGCAGCTTTGTGGGCACTAAGGGCTAAAATGATGTACAGTAAGTCCAGAAGACTTGCACCAAGAATATCTGAGGTTAAAATAAGAAATCAAGTGAAGACAAAAATTTCTAAATTTTAAATTGCATCCCTTGCCTTTTTTTTGTGTTTTTGATTAGGTCCATTGCTATTGACCTAATCGGAACCACAAACAAGATTGAAACACAGATTGAGTATCACTACTTCCTTAGAAATATGGTTTAATTTATTGTGTTTTCTTGTCTTAGAATACTTTCAACATATATTGGAGAAGATCAGAGGCTTGTTGTAGTATGTGAATCCTGATAATTTTCAAGCTTGCCTCCAGCTTTCTGATTCGGTATTCAAGTTTTTTGTTTCCTTCTTTGAGGTTAGCATAGAGTTTTTTGTCTTTTGTGAGCTAGTCAATGAGGGAGGAACACTTTCTTTGAAGCTTTGGCATTGTAAAAGGCCTTCAGAAGGCTTCTAGAACACTTGCTTCGGAAGTCTTAAATGATACATGGAGGGTCCCTATGTTTTTTTTAGGTCAACGTATTAATGCACACTCAAGAAGTGGTCCTAATAGTTGAACAACTCACTTTCTCGAGCTCACTTTCTAGAGTGTTGTTCAATGTAGCTTGTTCAACTAAATTTTAAACGATAGCCTATCAAATCCTTTGAAGGTTGGTTGAACAAGCTGCATTGAACAGCACTCAAGAAAGTTAGATGTTCAGCTGTTGGGACAAATGCTTGAGTGTGCATCAAGACGTTGACCTAAAACAAGAATAACGACCGTCCATGTATCATTTAAGCCTTTCAAAGAAAGTATTATGGAAGCCTTCTGAAGGACTTTTACAATGCCACAACTTTGAAGAAAGTGTTCTCCCTTCATTTACGAGCTCACAAAAGACCAAGAAATATATGCTAACCTCAAAGGCAGCAACAACAAACTTGAATACCAAATAAACAAGCTGGAAGCAAGCTTGAAAATTTTTGGGATTTACATACTACAGCAAGCCTCTGATCTTCTCCAAGATATTTTTAAAGCATGCTAAGGAGAGAAAACACAATCAAGTAAACCATATTGTTAAGGAAGGAATGATACTCAATCTGTCTTTTAATTTTGTTTGTGGTTCCAATAAGGTCAATATCAGTGGACCTAATTGGAAACACAAACAAGAAGGCATAGGATACAATTTAAAATTCAGAAATTGCCGCCTTCGCTTGATTTCTTATTTTAACCTCAGTTGTTCTTGGTGCAAGTCTTCTTGACTTACTGTACATCATTTCATCCCTCGGTGCCCTCAAAGCTGCTTTCTTGGTGTTCTGCTATTTTCTATGTAGGTGATTATTTTAACCATGCTACCTAGTCGCAGCCCCCTACCAAAGTCCCCAACTGTACTATTTTTCTTTGAGAGAGACAACAGACGGATTTTTATTTTTGGATACACTTTCATATTTGCATTTAATTCAGATTTCTCCTATTCTTATCCATCTTTATCAGCCAAATTCGCTAGAAATTCCTTGCTACCCTATGTTTTCTTTTCAATAGCTCGCAGATGATATAGTCTTTCATAAACTCCCCTTTCCCTCACAGGTATTCTCCTATGCTCCTTCTGGCATATATCATCTTCTCGAACAACCCTTTCATACAAATTTAGGCGAGGGGAATTTCTATTGGTATTCTGTTCTTGTTTGATGCAGTGTGATGATTCGAAGGTATTCTGAAAGTACAATGCACACTTAAAGTTAAGTCCAATCACTATTGGATCTCTGCAATAATACCAAATATTAATCCCTTTTCAAAACTTGACATGCATAAACATGAGCAACAACCGTCATTAATTCATAACAGGGTATTGGCACCATCTTGATGGTCCCCTCGGACTCATCAATTTGAACCTATAAAACTAAACTATACAATGCAAGATCTTGTTTGAATAATCAATACCTAACCAATTAAGAACTACATTCACAAAATCATTATACTTTATGTGTGTTGTCTCGATAACCTTATCAGTAATACATTACTCCCTCACATAAAAGTGGATTCATCCATCTGCGCGCATATTATTATTCCTAGCCCATCTATGGATTAATTTGAATAAATAGATGACTAACCTGTTGCAACAGATGACACATCTATTAAAATTATCAAACAATTATAGACATCTATTATGACAGATAATCAATCTGTTGCAACATATACTTATCTGTTGGAAAAATCAAACAAATATATCCATCTGTTGCAACAGATTATCAATGTGTTGTAAATTATCAAACAGATAGAATATATTTTGTAACAGATTACCCAGTTGTTAGATTTATTTTAAAGCAATTTTTTTCTTTTCGAAATACAATAAAAGATAAAATGTTGTAGTTAGATCTGTTTTTTTTTTAATTTACATATTTGAAAAGTCACCAGTTTAATTTAATTAAGGGATGTAATTATACATAAGTCCACTTCTAGATATGGCTAATCTGGATTTGGACAAAGTAATTTTGTGTGACTCATTGCGGGAACTTGAAAGACAGATTCATGAATTCCGGTGGGAGTTGGGCAACATGAGAGCAAGGCTGAGGAGGGCCCTGCTGCTGCCAAATGACGATGGGCCGCTTGACAATAATAATAATAATGTTAATAATAATAATTAGGTTATTTTTTTCTTTTAGTATATGTATTTTCTTTTATTATATCGGATCTACCCAGGGGTATGTTTTCTTATTGTATATATTTGTATATAACGAATTCAAAATTCTATGTTTGGTCAACTTTGAATTTTTAATTCTTATTTAATATTTAATTCTTATTTAATATTTAATTTTTATTCTTTATATTCCTTATTCCCAACATGTCGACGGTTGGAGGTAGGGATTGAGTGTTTGTGGCAACAGATGAACCATATGTTGCAACAGATGATTAATCTGTTGCAACAGATGGATCATATGTCACAACAGACGGTTATTAATAAAAAAAAAGATTATTGTTTTTGTTATTGAGGGTGAAAAGTTATGAATTTTTTATTATCTAATATGAAGAATGGTTGGTAAATAAATGATAAACACAATTTATAACCGTAAAAGAACAGTCATTTAATTTTAATAACTAATTGTGACTTTTCACCATTTTTGTTTTTAAATCTGTTTTTTAAATTATTTATTTATTATATAATAAAAAAGACACAATATTTGATTAACGAAGCATATGATGATTGTTAAAAAAAGGTGAACAACAGTGACCTTTTATCTAACACATTAAAAACAGTTGATGCATCAAATTCCTAATTTGTTGCGACTGATGAATTAGCTTTTAGAAGAAATAAAAAAAGCTTCCAAAATAGATGGTCGTTTTGTTTCAACAGATGGTATATCCATTGCCACAGATGGGTTATCTGATGCAACAGATATACAATTTGCTGCCACAACTCAATAAAAATGGTTTTTATTTTATTAAAGAAACATTTATTGAAAAGGTGAGAAGTCTTCAATTTTTTAATTGAGAAAAAGGTTATTTAAATTTAAGAACTAATTATTATTAATAATAATAAGCTAAAAAGTCATGACTTTTCACAATAATAAAAAACTCCCCAGCTTGATTTAATTAAGTCGTTTCTTTTCATAGAAAATAATAAGAAAATAAGTGATAAACACAATTTTTAACCGTAAAAAAATGGTTATTTAATTTAAATAATTGATGTTAATATAAAGTAGGCGACAAGTAGTCACTTTTCGCCATTTTTGTTTTCAAATATTTTTTTAAAATTTATATAATAAAAATGTGACCAAATTTGGATTAATGATATGATGATTATTAAAAAAAGATAGATTATATGTTGCAATAAATAGATTAACTGTGCAATAAGTTGTGGATTTATTGCAACATATGGTATATCTTTTGTCACAGATGGGTTATCTGATGCAACAGACATAGAATCTGTTGCCACAACTCAATAAAATGGTTATTGAAAAGAACCAATTATTAATAATAAGCTGCAAAGTCATGACTTATCACAATACTCAAAAAGTCAGTTAGCAACTTGATTTAATTAAGTCGTGACTTTTCAAAGTAATCAAAAATTTGTCAGTTTGTATGTAATTAATAAATGGGGGTGAACAGTCGCGTCGTTTTGCCTAACTCATTCAAATTCAATCTTCTATAAATAGGTCCCTCCTTACTCGTTCATTCTACTAAAATTATTTCTTTTATCTTGTCTTTCATAATACACCTTCAACCACTTTATCTTCCCTGACTCAGGTAAGTTTTTTTATATTTTTTGTGTAAATATACCCAATTGGTAGTATACGTTGTATTACATTCAGATTCTTTCTTTTACTTTTATTTTTATGATTTTTGTCAATTCATTTATGTTCTAGATATGGTTGATCCAGTGTGGGACGTTGCTATTTTACAAGACACCCTGCAAAAACTTCAAACGCAGATTCATGACCTGCAATGAGAGTTGTCTTCCATGAGAATAAGGATGCTCCGGGAGATCCGGAGGCTGAGGAGGGTACTACTACTGTCGGTTGAAGATTGACCGGCTGACAATAACGATGATAATAATTAGATTATTTTTTTCTTTTAGCCTATATATTTTTATTTATTTTTGTTTAATAAAAAATTTATGTTTGATCGACTTTGACGTTTTAATTCTTATTTAATTTTTGTTCTGTCTATTTCTTCTTCTCAACAAACATGTCGACGATTAAAGAATAATTTGAATCCAGTAGCAATAGCAAGAGTTGAAACTTAAAACTTGACCCAATGCATACATTAATACTCAAGTAGAGCCCACTATTAGATCATATTAATTAAGCACTTAGTAAATTATTAAAGTTGATCAAATAAAAACACAAAAATAAAAATTACATATACCCAGTATAATTCCACAAGTGGGATCTGGGGAGCGCGGAATATCCCCAGACCTTAACCCCTACCTAGTGAAGGAAAATTATTTTTTTAGCCTATGTATTTTTATTTATTTTTGTTTAATAAAAAATTTATGTTTGATCGACGCTGATGTTTTAATTCTTATTTAATTTTCATTCTATCTATTTCTTCTCAACAAATATTTTGAAGATTAAGGAATAATTTGAATCCAGTAGCAATAGCAAGAGTTGAAACATATGGGTTATCTGTTGGGTTTGTAGCAAGAGTTGTATTGTATTGTTCCAAACAGATTACTCATCTGTTGTAACAGAATAATTATATTTTGTAACATATAAATAGTCTGTTTCAATAGATAAATATTCTATTGCAACAGATTATTCATCTATTGCAACAGATGGGTAATATGTTACAACAGATAACTAGTCTATTGCAACGGATAACTCGTCTGTTGCAACAGATTACCCATCTGTTCGATTCATGTTACGGACACCATAGGACCATAAATATGAATCCAACATATGAGTCTTTTGTTGCAACAAAATATTTATTTGTTGCAATAGACTGAGTGATTTATTTAAATTGTGGGCTCTTATGTTGTATTTATGAACGGGTTCTATCCATTATTGAAAAAACAACAGTAACAGTGTACCCAGATGACAAATTCAACTAAAAATCATAATTTTTACTTACCAAAGTCATCTATGAAGTAATGTCAAAGTGTAAAGTGATGTACGAAATAAAATTTCACCTAAAAAATTAGTTAAGTAAAGTAGGAGCAGTAGCGGTAAAAACAACAACAATGGTCGACAAGAAGAAGATGATGATAATGCAACAGAAGATGACGAACAAAATTGTAGTAACAATGAACAACAAAAATTGTGAAGAGAGAGAAACGCGGTTTTTTCCCTCTATTTTCCATTATATTAACTAACATTTGGATCAAAGTGTAAATTTAATAAATTGTGAATTATTTTAAAAAAAATTCAACTTTCTTAATCCATAACAAAGTAATTATCACCTCCACTTAATTATTAAGACTTGAGTCACCTACACTTCATTTTCAAACTCTTTTGACACTTTTATCTCAAAGCCCCACATTACATGTTCTACTAATTATCAAAATCGCAAACTTAAAAAAACAATTGTGAGAAGAATTTTTTTAAAAAAATGAAACAAAGAATGAAAGTTAAGAGAAAATCTTTGAAACTTCAAGCTAATCAACATAAAAAGTAATAAGATATATACCTGACATCATATTATACAAAATGTGCAAAACTAAACAATGCAAAATATTAATGAGAAAAGAAACCAATAAACAAAAAAATTATACATTATATAAGAATTATAAGCTGATGAAATACAAAAGTACAGTGGACCAATATTTTGTGTCTCATTTATAAAGGCACAAATTGTGCTCATGAATGGTTGTGAATGAATGTGTTTAATGGCAGAAGCTAAAAAGATTAACAATTATGAAAGGAAAAATGATAAGTTGCACTTTCTCTAGTTTAAAATAGGTTTAAGTCATTGATAGGATGCTAAACTTGTTTTGAGATTTTACTTGACCTATTGAACAAGTCTATTCCTTTGAATTTAAACCATTTGGACAATTTTTTGACAATCAACTACACATTTAAAACGTGTGCATTAACTCGCGGTGACGTGACAATTTGACAAATAAGATAGTGACACGTGTTAGTGAGTTCAAAAATTATTTTAAAATATAATAAAATAATAAAAAGAAAAGAAAATTATTTTAAATTAAAAAAAAGTAAGTCCCCCACCCCCGCCTCCAGTTCCCTACCCCCACAAACTAATCCCTTCTTCTCCATTTTCATGTCCATTTCCATAATTTTTTTATCTCCATTTTCGGCCACCTTCGAACAAATATTGTCAATTAAATTAAAATGTAAATCAAATAAGTTTATCAAAAATTTTAGGTGTAAATGTTAGAAAAAATGAAATTCTGCCGAAAAAAATAGGAGTTTGTCGAAAAATCAATTGCAAATTTTTGACAAATATAATTAAAATGCTCAACTCATTTTGAGTTATCTCTTCAAAATCACACTCCACCACCTCTTCACTTTTCTTTTTTTTTTAACCACCAAATCAACAATTCAATAAAGACTGATACTGATTTAATAATAATTGATCTCTTTTGATATTGAAGGGGTTACAGCTGTATATATAGAGAACTGAAGAATAACTAATTACAGAATAACCCAGATGTATTTAATAATTATATATGTAGTCTATTATCCCCCCGCAAGCTGATCAGCGGTAACGAGGGGCAGCTTGGAGCAGAGAGACTGAAAAGGCTGTAACGGAAGAGGCTTGGTGAGAATATCAGCAAGCTGGTCAGTAGATGGGACATAGTGCGTGGCCATCGCTCCTGCAAGTACCTCATCGCGAACAAAGTGACAGTCAGACCCAACATGCTTCATACGATCATGAAGGACTGGATTTTTGGTAACACAAATAGTGGACTGATTGTCACAATAAATCTGTGGTTTCGTCGGGGGAATGCCAAGTGCATCCGTAAGGTATCGTAACCACATGGCTTCAGCAACACCCGCAGCCATGGCACGATATTCTGCTTCTGTGGAGGAACGGGACACTCGCGTTGGCTTCTTGGTGCACCAGGAAATCAGATTCGGTCCCATCATAACAATATATCCAGTAGTGGACTTTCGATCATCTTTGTCGTTAGCCCAATCCGAATCAGAAAAAACAGATATATCAAACGAGCCCTTTTGAAATAAAATTCCACAGTGAAGAGTACCTTGAAGATAGCGCAGAATGCGTTTCAAGGCCTGAAAGTGTTGTTCTGTGGGAGCATGCATTGATTGGGAGACTCGATTGACTGCATATTGGATGTCCGGACGAGTAACAGCAAGATAATGAAGTCCACCGACGAGGCTCCGATATAGTGTAGGATCGGCAAAGGGAGTATTCGGCCCTGGGGATTGGCGGACTGCCATGGGAGTGACCGCGGGTTTGCAGTCTGTCATTCCAGCCCGATTTAGAAGTTCAAGGGTATATTTTGTCTGATGCATCAATATGGTTCCCGATTTGCGGATGAGTTCGAGGCCAAGAAAGAACTCCAGAGGACCGAGGTCCTTAAGTTTGAAGTCACGATGCATAGCTTCAGTAATTTCAGTGATGAGTGATGACGAGCTGCCTGTAATAACAATATCATCCACATAGATAAGAATGATGACTGTCCCTCGAGAACAGTGAAGGGTGAAGAGGCTGTTGTCATGATGGTAGGTGCGAAAACCAAGACCCTGCAGAAAAGTAGAGAGACGTGTGTACCAGGCACGAGGGGCCTGTTTCAGGCCATACAGTGATTTGCGAAGCTTGCAAACATAGTGAGGACGGTTGGGATTAACATATCCCGGTGGCTGAACCATATAGATTTCTTCCTCAAGATGACCATGAAGAAAGGCATTGCTGACGTCTAGATGATGAAGCGGCCAATCATAGTGAAGAGCAAGAGACAAGACCAGACGAATAGTCTGTTGCTTAACAACAGGGCTGAAGGTCTCCTTATAATCCACACCATACTCCTGATGATACCCTTTTGCAACCAGACGTGCTTTATAGCGAGAAAGAGATCCATCTGAATTTTGTTTGATGCGAAACACCCATTTGCACCCAATAGACTTTCGGTTACTAGGCAGAGGTACCAAATCCCATGTACGTTGTTCATTCAGAGCCTGAAATTCCTCATCCATAGCTTGGCACCAGAAACTATTTTTGGAGGCTTGGTTGTAGGTAGTAGGCTCAGTTGTGGGATGTGCATCAAAGGGTATTTGAGTGTGGTAGGCTTTGGGTTTGAAGGTACCGGCCTTGGCTCGGGTTGTCATAGGATGAGTGTTGAGTGGAGGGTGATTAGGAAGGGGTGGTGGAGTTGTATGATGTGTGGGCGGGGGTTGGGTGGGGCTGCCGTGGGAGCTGGGATGTGCAGCGGTGGATGGGGTGGCTGTATGTGTGTTAGGAGTATGATGTAGGGAAGTGGTGGGTTGTGTGGCAGTCGGCTGGGTGTTCAGGTGGGAGGTTTGGGGTTTCGGGTGGGTAGTGGTGTAGTGGGGTACCGGGTTAGGTGCCGAGTGAGCCAGAGCATGAGCGTGAGAAAAGGACGGAAATAATGGCACAACGCCAAGTGGATTGGGGGAGTATGGAGTAGAGGAAAGACTTGTGTAAGGAAATTGTTCCTCCACAAAACGAACATGACGGGAAACATATGTTTTCTGAGATACAGGATCGAAACATTTGTAACCTTTGATAGTGGGATGATAGCCTAGAAAGACACAAGGGGTGGACCGAGGTTGAAGTTTATGTTGAGTGTGCGGACGCAACCAGGGATAAACTAGACACCCAAACGGGCGGAGATGGATATAGTCGGGTGGATGATTGTAGAGACGGGCATATGGAGTGGAGTTGGAGAGAGTGTGAGTGGGCATGCGATTTATGAGGTAGTTGGCAGTAGCAAGGGCATCAACCCAAAAGGAAACAGGTAAGGTGGAATCATGGAGGAGCGCAACAACTGTTTCTATTAGGTGACGGTGTTTGCGCTCAGCAACGCCATTTTGTTCAGGGGTATATGGACATGAAGTGTGATGAAGAGCCCCTAGATTTTGAAGAAAAACACCAAATGCATTGTTGACAAATTCTTTGCCATTGTCACTTCGAAAAATTTTGATTTTGGCATTAAATTGATTTTGAACCATTCGGTCAAAGTTTACAAAAATAGTATAAGCTTCGGATTTAAATTTCAGAGGATAAAGCCAAGTGAATTTACTGTAATCATCAACAAAACAGATATAATAACGAAAACCTTGAACAGAAGGAACTGAGGTTGGACCCCAAACATCAGAATGAATTAATTGAAATGGCGCAGTGGCCTTGTGTTCAGACAGTGAAAAAGGTAAACGACAAGATTTAGACACTGAACAGGACTCGCAATGTAATTTTTCTAAAAAATTAAAACCTAAGGAAGATAAAATGGATTTGGTGATGGCGGATGATGGGTGCCCAAGCCGGCGATGCCAGGTTGACGAGAGAATGGCTTGACTCACAACAGACGGAGACCTGGATGGAAGAGTGTATAGCCCATGCTCACAGCGGCCCGTGTACCGCACCCGGTTCGTGGTATTGTCCACTATCTGGAAATTGGTGTCATTAAAAATGAGGGTGCAGTTATTTTCTTTAGTAAAGCGATAAACAGATAAAAGATTGGATGTGAGGGAAGGGACGTGGTGAAGGGTTGAGAGATGAAATTTACCATTTGGGGTATAGACATACCCAGAGCCGGTGTTTGTGATGGGAAGGGATTGACCATTGCCTACTGTAATAGTTTCTGAGCCATGATACGGATGAGGAGCTTGAAGTTGTGAATAATCCGACGTCACATGGGTGTTAGCACCTGTGTCTAGATACCAATCGCCAGATTGAGCGTTTGTGGACGCATGCATCGCCCTTGATCCTCCGGACTGGCTATTTACATTCTGCGAGTCATCATAACGATACCAGCAATTAGCCGCAGAATGGCCCCGTTTAGCACAAATTTGGCACGTCGGAAGATCTCGTGTGGGCATCCGCTGGTTTCCTCGTCCCTGTCCGCGGCCTGACTGGAAGCCGTCCCTCGGTAGAGGCCCGCCTCTGCCTTGCTGCCCGGTGTTTCGACGGTCACCGCCGCCGCTGCCTCACCCTTGGTTACGGCGATCGTCACCGCGACCCCTGGCCGAGCCTCCGCTGCCAGCCGAGTAAAGAGCCGTGACGCCAGGGGTGGAACTGGCTTCTCCGAGCAGTAATTTGTGTTCCATGTCTAGATTCAATTCTTCTGCATTAAGCCATCCAGACAGTTGATTCAGAGTGATTTCGACAGGCGAGAGGCGAATATGCTGTTTGAGAGAGGAATAGCCAGCCGGAAGACCACGTATCACGGCATTCACCACGTCTCGTTCAGGAATAATCTCGTTCACAGCATCTAGGTCAGACAGAATAGAGGCCACATCATCAAGGTATTGAGTCATCGTCTTCGTTCCCTTCCGAAGAGTATGCAATTTGTCACGCAACTGAAAAATATGAGCCGTGGACACAGAGTTGTACCTTGTGGCTAGTGCGTCCCAAAGTGAAGCCGATGTGAGAAAACCCCGGGCGTGTTTGTGCACAGAGGGGCTAATAACTGCGAGAAGACAGGCTCGGATCTGAGTGTCTACGATCATCCACGGAAGGTAGTCGGGATTTGGGAGCTTGACGCCGTCCTTCTCGGCTGTCTCGGGCTGCGGCTTCTCCGCACCGTCAATCCATCCGAGCAGCAAGTTGGCTGCGAGGGCGGTGCGGACGTTAAGTGCCCAGGCCGGGTAGTTGTTGTCAGATAATTTTTCGGGGATGAGATTGTGGAGATTCCTGAGCAGTAATTTTACTCCAGACGGTAATTTTGACAGAGGATCAATAACCTTGTCCATGGCGCCGACCTACGGCGGAGGAGGGAGGCCGTGCGGCGTGGTGTAGACGGTGGCGGCGGCGCACACACGTCGGAAAAGAGGAGAGATTAGGGTTTGGGCGGAAGAAGAAACCCTAGCTTTGATACCATGATACTGATTTAATAATAATTGATCTCTTTTGATATTGAAGGGGTTACAGCTGTATATATAGAGAACTGAAGAATAACTAATTACAGAATAACCCAGATGTATTTAATAATTATATATGTAGTCTATTAAAGACGAATTAGAATGCTTCCAGTCTCTTACCGGAACAATTTATTTTATGGTCTGTGAACCTGGAACTCTCCATATGGAGTCTCTCTTGAAGTATATCTACGAATTATAGATTGATTACGTCTTGAAGAATTCCTTCTATGAAATGAAAATGTCAATTCGGTGTGAGCTCTTTGACATAAATTTATCAAAAGCTGTCAGAAAGATCAGGTTGCCTTATTGGGGAGATGAGCTTCTCAAGTTCATATGCCATAAGTTGTTGGTTGATCTATAATTTGGTAAGTTTTGCTGCCAGGTCCATTTATGACATCTGGAATGTGATTTTCTTTGTTGTTTTGGGATAATGGCTTTGTGAGATACATTTAAAGAATCGCCACCCCAGAAAGCATTTCTTTTGTGCAAAAAAAATAAATAAGGAAGAAGAATAAAGTTTTACTAAAAAAATTAATTCCGATCAATATTGCCAGAAAAAATAGAGTAATGTCGGAGCTTTTTTGAGTTCTATTATAAATAGTGGTGTTCAACAAAAATAGCAGCAAAGGAGACAAGGAAGACCTAATTCCGATTACTATTGTCAAAAAAAATAAAGTTACGTCGGAGTTTTTTTGAGTCTTATGGTGAACGGTAATGTTCGACGAAAATATCAGCAAAGGAGATAAGAAAGATCAATCACTTTGCTTATAGGTTTCAAACTTCTTTAAAAATAAGAAATCGGGGTGAAGAAGATGACAACATGGGTGGGGTGGGATTGCTTCTCTTTTATTTTTTATTAATAAATTATTATTTATTTACTAAATTTTTCAGAAAAATAAAAATAAAAAATTATTTGGGATCTATTCAAGCGCCCACAGTGAGTGAATACCACGCGACATGTCATGTGGGCTAAAAAGGTCTATGTGGATCAAATTTCGAGTGAGTTAGGGGTCTGATAGGTACAAGTCTGAGTTGAGGGATATAAGTCAAATTTTGAAACAAGTTTAGGGTCGTATTGATGACTTAAGCCTTTAAAATAAAATAAATTTTTGAACTATTTTTCAATGTTAAAAAATAAATGAATTCTTCATTGTTCAAAAGTAATGTTGGAAATTTCTTTCAATATTTACTCTTCACTTATACTTTTTAGGTTATGAGTTTCAAGACACTTAATTAACTTTAATTTAATGTGACTGAAATTTCAAGAGTTGTTTGATAATATCTAAAAGGGTAAATACGAAAAATAAAATACAATTTATGTCCTAATTTCTTTTTCTTAATAGGTATGTATTGAGGCAAAAATTTATTTATTTTTAAATTAGAGGAAGTAACATCTAAAAATGTATTTAGCCTAGTTTAATTGTCATTATTGATTTTATTTTAAAAAATAGTTAAAGACATTTTCTAATAAAAAAAAAGGCACGTGAAATCACATTCGCATGCATTCCATTTGGAAGGATTAAAAGATAACCGTTTCAATGACTTCATTTTCTAGTAATGCTCATGTTTTCGGAATTCATATGTACTTTTTGTTTATTTATTTCCTCTCCTTTTATTTATCTACATTAATTGCCAAATTAAATCAAATAGAAGGAAAACAACGTGAATCCTAGTGGAAAGGCTGGCATGATTTTCTTTAATATCCTTCAATGCATATAAACTTTTAAGTTTCAGAATTCCAACGGTTACATTAAACTTGTATCTAATTATTTATTTAGAATGTAGATTTATATTGACAATATCCTAGTATCAATATTTAATTAAATGACATAAAAGTTTATCAAAATTTTATGGGCATTTTGGTAATTCAATTTTTGACATTTTTTATTTCTACTTTTAGTATATTATGATTTACCAGTTTATCTATTATGAGCAAATAGAATGTAGTTTGAGAGTAGTATTTAGCATCAAGTGGATACGGGTTCTAGATAACTCAAGTCCTAGAACTATGTGTCATCATAGAATATTTTGCCCTTTTAGTGTCATTTTAGTGGATCCACCTCAGGTCAGTTCTTATACTAACAGTAAGGTATAGAACAACCATCCTTAACATGTGTCAGACACTGGACTTCGTGTTGCTCACATGATTTATTTCAGTTAAGAGAAACTCTTCAGAAAATGATTTAGGCATAGTAAATATACAGGACTCACCAAAATTCAGATATCAATAGTTATATATATTGTAGTGATATGATTTTTCAGAATGTGGGTCATTGTACTTTAGTTTACTTCAGTTTTCAACATGATTTGTATACTCATTCGTGACCTGGATATCTCACATGCTCAGTACATCATATAATACTAACCACACACTTTTTCATTTGTGCTATATTCTATCTATAATGATTTTGGGTTGTAAATTTTTCATTTCTATGTGATTTGATCATTTTGCCCTTTTTTCTAGTTGCTATATATGGATATTAAGATTCGAGGATGTTTGGCATCGTTTACGAGAGAACTAGAAATGAGTTGTGCGAGTTTGTGTTTTTTAGAGGCTTGAAAATTCATATAGTTGACTTCAGTCAACACTCGTTCTGAGTGTTGAATGGAAAAATGGACTATGTCAACAGATTTGGAATGTTAAATTTGGGTTGATAATGCGGTTGGATCGATTTTGGGATCTTTATATCTTATTTTGATTCAACATTTGGAAAATAGTGAAATAGGGTCCCAGGAGTTAATTTTTTGAAAATGACCTTTTTTTCAAAAATCTGACATCACCATTGAGTCCAGAAAATCGAAATAAGCCTAGTAGCATATATGGTTCCTGAGGCGCTGAATGAAGCTTGGTAGGCTTGCACCAAAATGAGCATCAGCTAATACTTGATGCAGCTGCTTTATTGGACCAAGACCGCTTAAGCGGTAGCTGCTTTAGCAACCAGGCGTCACTTAAGAGATAGCCTTTCTAGAAACCTAGTACCACTTAAGTGACAACCATTGTATATAACCTCCTTTTTTTCTCGATTTCTCTCTAGTTTTGGACCTCCAAGCTTTGAGAAAGGCAATTTTGAGGGTTTCAATGGTTATTTTCGTGTGGCTAATTCTAAACTCATAATCCCAGTATTTTTCATTGATTTTATCTTCAAAAACACTTTTAAATCATGATTTCAAAATAAAAAAATTGAGGTTTTTAGCGGTAAAGTTTAAAAAGAATTTTTCTTCATTTTGGACCTCAATTTTAACCCGTTATCATGTGATTTTCTCTTATAGGCTCCCATAACATTGAGGAGTGTGCTTTTTAAATAAAAATTAAAGTTTTACCCTTTTTAATTTTAAATTCATTTATCGAACCCGTTTTGACTCTGGCCTGAAAATGGATAATATGAGTATCGTTAGCTTTATTTTAACGTATAAATGCTATATTTGAATGTTGTAGTTGGTGTTGAGGTCATTCGTGATGGAAAGACTCCGTGTTGAAGTACTTTAGGTTGGGATTTTGTCATTTCAGGGTAGTTATGGCTTAACTTCTTTTAGACTAAGCTAAGTAATTAATGAATAAGTATATCATGCTAAGTGTTGGGAAAAATAACATTGAAATTTATATTTTGAGATTATTTATACTATTGCGTGCCCGTATAGGGGCTTATATCCTGTTGTTGACTTGTGATATTTGGTATTATGTATTGCCTGTGTGGGGACTTTATTTGACATCATTAGACTTATTTGTGCATCTAAATGCCTTTAATTTTGATATGATCCTCGTGCGGGGGCTTATTTTAATAATATAGGCCTTATTTGAGCATTGGTTGCTTTTATCTTAATAAAATACTTGATTTAGGGGTTGATATAATATTAATGATATCTTGTATGCATATCTATTCTGATTGTACCTAATTATAGTTGATAATTATAAATTATGGACATACTGAGTAGATTTCTGGAACCACTTGTATATATTCTGTGTTGGATGGATTTAGATATCATTATTTGAATTGATTGTGAGAATTACATTCTTATTCTATAAATACATTCATGAGATATTCTTACCTCCAGAAAACACTATTTTTGAAAGGAAATAACACACTTTTATGAAAAGAATTCTCTATGAACACAAGTTGGAGAGAAGAGACGAGACTGAGATTGAGATATGAGATATGATATATACTATAA